>OU383775.1:67522816-72322816 GCA_910950805.1 Acrocephalus scirpaceus scirpaceus
TTTTGGATTGGATTCATTTGGCTTATAAAATTTGGGAAGCTTTGAGATGCTAGACTTGCAATGTCTCATGTGCTTGTTGATCCAGTGTCTCAGTATGAAATATATTAGTTATCTGTGAAACCTATTTCTCTAGACAATTTATGTGATGACTAAGAGCCACAGAATGGTGAAATAGGTTGTATACATTTGCATTTATCATGGTCTAGTGTCTTGGTGCACCTTGACTAAACTAATGACCATCACCAATTTTTCACAAAGAAAATAACATCCTTATCATTCTTCTTTGTTATTTTCTTTATTGACCAAGAATTATCTGTTCCTCTACTAAAATACTATTGGTTTCTGGAAGAAAAAAAAAAGGTAAAAGAAAAAGGTAAAAGAATAAATCCACTGTGAAGTGGATGCCTTCTTTTCTCAATATAAAAATATAATCCATGTCTACTGAAAACTGATTTTAAACCTAGGTGTTTTCAAAATGTGTCCTTGGTCATAAAGAAACAACAATGAGGACAAAACTGGCTATGCCAGACACTCAGGTGTTGTCTGGCTGTTTATTGTCATTTTACATCATTAAGGAAATGGCAAGGTTGCAAATCTGAAAAACAGACAGGTACTGTGGACCCACCAATTTCAACAACTTCATAGTTAAATCAAAGTGGATAATGAATATCTAACCTGATAATTCTGGTTTATTTTGGAGGAAGATTTTCCACCTCTGAAGAGTGCTTTAAACCCAATGTAATACCATCTGATGTCAGTGTAATTGAAGCACATGCTTTATGTTAGGTTGAACTGAGGGCTAACTCACTGAAGAGCCTCACACCTGTCCCCAGCCTGGGTCTTTGCAGGCAGGCTCTGTCTCACAACTTCAACATTAATTTGCATAACTGAGTTTCATTGTATTTTGAAGTTTGCATAGATTTCCAGTGCTAAAAATGGTCAGCTAGAACCCAACTGCTTTTAAGACATAAAATTTCATAGTACTACCCTGTTTTCCTCATCTACTTGTCTGACAGCTAAGATGTGAAGATGAGAAAAAGAACAGATAACTCTTAGACTTGCAGTGCTAATTTGTATATGACTAGATAAAACTAGTTGGAAGGTACTTAGTAGCTATTGAATCAAAGGGAAAGTCAGTAACTTTACTGACTTTCAGAGAAAGTGGGAGATTATTTTAAAGGAGTTTCAAGTTAATAATCATCATTAGGAAATGTTGTTCTTTAAAAATGCAGCCAAAGAGAGCACTGAAGAATGTAGGAATATCTATTCATTGTATCAATGGACATTTTACCTTATGCTGGACATCTAAGGTTTAGATCTTTCTCTTAGGTACATTAATATCAATCGAAAAGTAATTCCTCTGCTATCAATAATGTTTACACAGTAAATTGCATAATATAATTCATCTTACACTTGGGCTCTTGGCATTCACATTTAAAAAACAGAGCAAGTAAATTGAAATATTTGGCAAATTATTTATTTTAATCAGTTTTTTAACTGACAGTTTTCCAGTATATTGAGGTAGGACCATGCAGGTTTGTGTCATTTGCAGTGCTTTGAGTGCTTTAGGAATCTGCCCTCACCAGGAGGCATATTTTGAATTTTCCAATAATGAATGTGATAAATGCTGAGAAGGGAACCCTTTAATCATGAAAGAAATTGATTGTGCTCACTAAGTCCATTAAGATATTTTTTGAGTTCCCAGATGGTCTCTTGGAATAATTGGTCTTAATTACAGCCTTTTTAGAAATAATGACTGTGTGTCACTTTTCCAAGTACCCTGGCAGATTAATATGAGCTATTCTGGGATATAGATAATTCACCTTTTGGAGAGCAAAATTTTTTGCAGTATAAGTTTAAGAGTCCCAGATCTACAGCCTAAAAATTGAAGTTTAGTCTGAAATGCAGTAGGCACTTATGAGTGCAGGAGACTACAGGACCCCTTAGGGATAAAGAGTACATGCCTTCAGCAGTACATGAGCTTGTAGGATGGGAGCTAGGAAATCTCCTGACATCAGTCAAATTTTTTTCTCTGATCTCATTGGCCTTTCAAACTGACATCAATGTCCCAATTCTGAAGAAATTTACAGTTGCTCTTCATTTTAGGTGGACAAACCCTACATATATTCATTGAAAATGTTCAACTTTTTATTTGACATTTGTTTGACTATCTGTTCTCCTTTAGTCTCAATAAAAGTTTAACCTTACTGACAGCATTCAGTAACTTGCCCTTCCTTACACAATCTCTGTTCTTGATGTTTTTCCAGCACAAGAGCTTCTTGGGAAGAAGCTCATGTTTCCTCAGAACACAGTGAACTTATTTATGCATGTTTTCTCATAACACTGCTATGAACAAACACCCTTTTTCATTGCCTTTACCTAACCAGGATCTTAGTGTGCAGGATTTGAAGCGTTAGCCTGTAAAATTCACAGACAGAAATCATCTGCCTCCTTTCTTTTTTTACAGTAAAAATCCACAATTGATTGGAAGCAGTTTTGCACTTTTAAGTATTTTTATGGCTGATTGTGGGACAAAAGAGGAAACATATGAATTGCCTACTTGTAGTATCTCCAGAGGAAGGTAGTTTCTCCTTTTGTTGTCCTGTTTTTGCACATCACTGACTGCTCCTGAGTGAGCTGTAAAATGATGATACAATTATGCAGAGCAGTAATAGAATCAAGATGAAATCTCAAGGGCCTGTCTGTTAAAGGTAGGACTCCCCACTGTTTGAAGTCCTGTGAATGGTGTGCTCCACTTCGGGCAGCTAATGCTACAAAAGTTAGCTGAGATTCTGCTCTGGCTGAAAAATGCTGCGTAGGCACATCCACTGTAGGAGTGTGAGCCTGGGCCTTCCTTTATAGTTGAAAACAGATTGGAAGAGGAAAGGAACATTTCTTCCTGTGGACCCACTCTGCCCTCCTGGCAGGAAGCTCTTTGCAGCTGCACTGCTGGCCACCTGTGACAGCAGCACTCAATAGCTGGATATCCTGTTGTATGGCTCGGCTGCACAGTCATCCAGGACTCCTATGTGGAATGTAAATTGCGACTTTCCAGGGTTTTAAGCATGCCAGGATCAGGTATGAAAAAAAAAACAATGCTGAAACTTGCCAAGCACTGATTCTTTTTGGCACACTGCAAATAATGCATTTGATTTTCAAGACATTCTCACATGTGTGCATGTGTGTAGCAGCAAGAGACAAAGATACTTAATCTCATCTGTGGTTCCAGATCCTCAGGAAGCTATTGAGCAGCTAACAGTTGGGAGAGAGCAACTGAAATGAGCAAACATCTAAACTAGCCACAGAATTCTGACCTTCGGGTGTAAAATCCAAATTGGTTCAAACAAGAATGTCAATGAAAGAACCTCAGTTTTGGCCTTTCTCCACTCCTTTGTGCAGTGGAAATAAAATTGGAGAATGTGATTTCCTCTCCCAGAAACGTAGAACAGAGGGAGAAGTGGATATCGAAACAAAGTCTGGAAAATCTATATATGAATCACAGCTTTAGATCATGTTAGATTTTTTTTTAGGGACTCTATACAGGTGTAGGTGTTCCATGTATTCCAGGGTCTAAACAATTTGACTGAAAGGAACATAAGGGAACTGATTTGCTTCATGATATTATACATTTGGGTAAGTGTTTTTCAGTCAGTCTCTTTGCAGACACCAACCAAATCTTGGCCTGCAAGAGACAGACTGTCTTGCTTGTTTCTGTTGTAGTTCTATATTTTAAATAAGTAAGTTAAAGAAAACATAGGATTCCTCGGAGTTTAAAAGTTGAGTGAATGGACAGACTGTCACTCAGACTTAATTCCATCTGGTAACTAAATCAGCATGGACTAGTAAAACACCTCTGTACTAGAGAATATTCACCTTTTCTACAGGAAGTCCTTTGGCATTGAATTTTAGTAAATCTTGCTAACTCATTTGATGTTTCTGAAAGGATAGTGAAATTTGTTTAAATGAATATCAAATCTAAATTTAGGATAGAAAACTATTCATATGGTGGTTTGCAATGCCTATGTTTTGGGATGTTTGCTTTACAACTTTAAACTTAACTTCCTTAAATGCACTTATTGTTGTGCATTGATGAAACTGCAGCACACATATACATACATTTTTCCCATGTTTCTGCCCATGTGAAATACTAACTATGAGATTGGTGTCACTGAAGCTGACAAACTTCAAGGGTTTAACATAAAATTAAGAAAAAAAAGTCACAGTTTTTCAGAACTAATAGCTCCAGTAACAGAGCCCACAACCCATAGCACAATAATATTTACCATTGTGTCAGAGGTTTCCTTCAAGGTTGATGTAGCAGTTATAGGTACTCAACTACAGATTAGTGTTTTGAGTGTGAGAGAGAGGGGACCTATTTATTCAAGCAGAATGAAACAAAGATTATATGTAGTAAATGTGTTCAGAGATAAAGGGACCCAGTAAAATTGTTGACTTGGTGCCCTCTGATAAGAGATTCAGTCACATGAGACAGAAATTAGCTCTTTTTGAGGCTCACCTTTGTCAATATCTCAAGACTAGGTACATCCTTTCTATATAATGAAAGGGCATTGAAGAAACTATACTCACTCTTTCTAAAAGAAAAAATCTCTAAGATTCACTAAACAAGACGAGTAGTTGAATCTGAAAGAAGGAATGGTGTATCTGAATAATTCATGATCAAAACAAATCTTGAACCCAACTGTAATTTAGGAAATTTAACACTGAGTGGTCAGTCCTTGTCTCGACCCTCTTTAATAAGCCCCAAATTAGCTAAAAGTAAAGCAGTCCATCCTCCTAATGGAATACCTCTAAATTAACTGGACTTATGCCAGGGTTGCATTTGACCACACAAGTGACAGAAAAAACAAAAGGGCTAACAGATATCTCTAACATGATTTTATTAAAAAAATCAGATGAACTTTCATGGAAAATGTTGTGTGGTGGTCCCAGAGTCCCATTTGGCCTGTTTCACTTTCTGCAATAAAGTAGAACTAAGTCTTGTTTTAAGTAACAACTGCCTTCTCCTATAACATGAAAAATATTAATTTGTCTATTATATATTTAAAAAATACAATTAATAAAAAAAAAATTATTTTTTCCAGATGAGCAAACACTGGACTGGGATTTCTCAGAATTGACTGTCTCTCCTTTTAATTTCATTGAGAATGCCTTTGTTTTGTTTGCAGGAACTCATCTTTCTCCATATGAGTATGTAAAAGGTCATATGTTTCCACAGCATTTCTGCCAAACACAGTAAAAAGAAAGGGTCTTTTGAATCATGACATGCTCACGTACACAAGCTCTGGTGGTTCAGAAGAATGCTTCTTTTTTTGCTCCTTTTGTCTTTTCTTATTCACAGTTAAAGTAAAAATTATAATCTTAGTCTTGTTGAGTCACTTGTCCTTTTGTTGAAAAACTGATTTTCTTCTTTGAAGAGCCCCGAATGTTAAGTCTACCCTGGAATTATATGTGTAAGCCCAGCTTTGCTGTGAACTTTACTTAGGTGTTAATATTGTTTCTTTTACAAGCCTTACAGTTGATAAGAATTGCTACCCTTATGTCTGATTATAGTACATACAAGAAAACAGAACACCAGTCCATGATGGTGACAAAGTACTCAGAGACAATAACAGATTAGAGATATTATTATTGTACATGCAATGAAAATTGGGAGCTACAATGCAAGCCCAATTATTAAGAGAATGGAGAATATGATGGCATTTCACTGTTTATTGGCAAATTTGCTGTTATTATTTTATATTACTTAGCTAAATATATGTCAAAATATCTCAGAATTATCTTATTGGCTAGATTGAAGTCTTGTTCTTCATAGAAAGATAAACCAATGCTCCAGATTACCTTTCATTGCCACAGTAGCTCTTGTTTTCCATTTTTCCCCCAAAATCTGTTAGACAGCTGGATTTTTTTTCCCCTATATATTAGATTTGATGAGGTCCATAGAACAGGCTGTCCTAGGTTACAATGTAAAATTGTGCCCAAGGTTTGTATTCTATCCCCATGAGCCGTTGGAGCCAAGGTGGGGCAGTGTTTTTCCTTATCTTCTGTTAACGAGCCTAACAATGCCTTGTCACATGACTCATAGATAACTTCCTCCAGGAGTTATCTCTGTTTAATGGGCCATCAAGGGCCCACTGTATGACTCATAGAATGAGATCAGCCCATTGGGAGATGCTCTGCCCAGGGGGAGGAGCCAAGCATTCCCACCTGGATAAATCCAGGGTTTGGGGCAGCACAAGCAGCTTTTTATCCACTGGACTCCCAGAGGAGACAAGAGCTACCAGACCTTTCTACAGGAATCACTGCTTCGACAAGATCATCTCATCTGGACTGCCGCTACCACCCTAACAGGGTGTCAGGTTGTATTCTGACTGTCAGTGGTTTTTTGTACTATTACTTTTATTTTACTTTCTTTTATTTCTTTTCCTCTTATTAAATTGTGTTTCTGACTTGGAGTCTTTCACTGGTTTTGCTTTCAAACCAGCACACAGGCGTAAGACTGTTTCAGCTTCAAGCTTGGTTAACTATCACAAAGCTTGTATTCCAAGCTGAATGTGCTGAAGAAAATTTCACAGGTTGAGAAAAAAATAGGTCAGAATTATTTCTTTGAGCCTGAATCAAATGCTGCAGTTGTAGTAGACACATACACAAAGATCAAATACATCTCATAAAAATCATGTTATTTCAAAATCACTGCTCATGCATAAGAGCAAATTTCTCTCCTCAACAGTGACAAGTTCCGGCTATAAAAAATTTCTACATAGTATTCCCACTAAGCAAAAGACCAGAGCATTACCGCACAGTCTGTCTCCCAAAATCCTACCCCATGAATTTCTGTTAGGAAAATAATTTGAGATCTATAGTATTATTGGATAGGCAGCCTGAGGTTGGGCTATAAGAAAGCAACACTGACTGCATGGCTCTTGCAGCAAATGTTAGCTTAAAATATTAATGCAAGACAAAACGTTGTTTTGTGAGCATGTGAGCAAAACCTGACAACAGTAGATCCCATGAAGTGATTCAGTACATGGAGCAGGTCTGAAGAAGTTATTTCTTTGTGGTGAAACTGTGACTTTTTGTCTTATTTTAATGAAGTGTTCTCCCCTAGTGCAAGTGTGCATCCCAAAGGAATATTTTTAAAGAGGCCTTTGGAATCCAAGTAGTCACTTTTTTCCTCGTACTCTGGCCTGAAAGTTCAAAGTAACCATAATAATATCAAATAGGATTAAAACTTGTCTATCTTGAAGTACACATTAATTAAGAGACTATACTTTTGAGCAGTATTAGCCTTTTTAATCTATACTGGGACTAGAACTCATATAAATCCCCCCATCATCATGAAATTTCTCCTTTCAGTTATGTGTAGTTGTATCAATATTCAGGCAAACACTTTAAACATATGTGTTTTCTCTGTCTCCTGACATCTCTGTTCAAGTACTGGTCACTCAGTCTATAAGCTTTTCATTACCTTTCCTCAAGAACCAATCTTGGGTCCCTATGACTTGGAAGAGACAGAAAATATATGCAGAGTAGAAAAATATATATGCAAAAGATATCATCTTGAATTAGAATGCAGTTTTCTAGGCTTTTTGTGGTATTGATGACATTATTAATAGGAAAAAATACGTATAACTTTCCCATAGAGACTGGAAGAAAAGAGGACACCAAAATCATGACGTTCATTTCCTGAAAATTTTAAAGGTTTCAAAATCCATTTTCATTCCTCAGAGGGATGACAAGGAGCCATGTCCATATTTACAAAGAAAAAACAAAAAAAAATACTTGATAAAAGGAAAGAAGTGTCAAAGAAATGTTGATAAAGACATACATCTGGTCCTGTTGTGACGGTAACAATCATCTTAATCATCTGATTGCCAGTTATTAGTTCCTCAAATTAAACTCTTCTACTTAATAGGAGTAGTCCATAATTTGTTTTCATATGGCACAACACAACTCTAGTACCTGAACTGTCCCGTTCTAAAAGACACCAAAAAAAAAAAAAAAAAAGTACACTGGTAGATCTCATGAAAACATTTTTATTAGTAATATCAAGGGAATTAAATGGTCATACTGGACAGGAATATGTTGAATCTTCAGGATGGCTGGCCCTTGAAGCGTTAAATTGATTCTACTGATGGTTTAGTTAAGTCAGTCTAGAGAGCATTGAACCCAAGAACTCTAGTCTTCTCCTGCTTCTGCATATTATATAATCTTTCTAGTTCAGCACATTTTCCTTTAGGGCCTGTCTGCTCTGAAGTAGACATGTTACATCTCACTTAGAGAGCTTTCAGAATTGATCTGGCTTAAAAACAGCTCTCTGCTAGAAGACACAAGGCTACTTTTAGAGGTTCAAGCATCCCCACAAGGTCTATGGCAGTGGGGGTTTTTTTGTGCATGGCACCAATTTCAATTAACCTCTTAGGTGCAAAACCTGTTTTCATCACATTCACATGGTGCCAGGAAATCACAGAAGAATTCTGTTGTATCAGCCTTCCTGGCTTCTCAGTTTACAAAGTATTCACCTACTTTTTCCAAGTATGGTCAGGGAGTAGGATACAGAGCATTTTATGCCAGATCTGCCAAAACCACACTGAAAATTCTCTTTGAGCTCAGAAGCTTTAGCTGTATTGCTCTGTAGGTAATGAGTGTTTGGGATAGAAAGGAAAATTGAAAAGCAAGAGTTTTCTTTTCTTGTCCTTCCTTGTAAACAGGTTTGATGAAATATTGATTCATTCCAGGCCCAAAAATCTCTCTGATTTTAGATTTTATGTCTGTTTAATTTCAGAGGGAAGGGCTCCCACCTTCAACACATTATGGGAGTGTCTCATAATTTTACAAACTAAATAATAATTACTAATCCCATAAAAGAGCAACGAATTTGTCTGTGTGTAAAAATCCAAATATACCTGTTAGGAGACTGCACATCTGCTGAGGAAAGTCAGCAGGATAACTCTAGCCTATTTAACATCTCCAACATGCAGTTATGAGACTCACCCAATACCAAATCCATAATTTATACAAGAAATCCTGCGTGTGTCTCTCCTAACTACCAAATAATAGATGAAAACTGACAGATAAAAGCTCAACTTCAGCAGCATCTCAGAGGAAGGTACTGTGTACATGCAGGGCATTAGTTAAATTTGTTCTGAGTATGTACTTTGTGATGATTGGAGCTGGAAATAAAGCACAGCTGAAAGAAAAAAAATAAAATCTTTAGCTTTCAGTAGCAATACATTGGCTTAGTTTTACTCCAGATAATGGCCAAGAAAGTCGCAGGACATTTAAGAGGTAGTCCTGATTCTCTCTTTCAACTTCATTTAAGATCACATTGGGAACCTACAGGGGATGTTGCCAAAATAACCCCATAAATGTCTAGACCATTCTGCAGTCAGAAATATAAGATTCATGGAGATACAGAGCGAGCTGGCAAAGTAAGCAGGGGCCTGTTTCTCACTGTCTAGTAAGAAAGGCACTCTCCTGAGACTGCACGCTCGGCCCTCTTCCCATGGATTTTTCATTAAGTGGTCTTTGGATAAAAAGCATAAGCCACACTCATTGCAGGGAGGTTGGACTAGATGATTTTAAAATGTCCCTTCCAAATCAACCTGTTCCTTATTCTGTGGAATAGATGCTGAAGTACGCAGTCAGAATGTGGGATGAACCTGGAGTATGGGCACCTACAGGATCCCAAACCAACATGGCCTTGCCCTGTGCGGCCCTTTAGGTGTTGCTTCTGGCAGTCATTCCTCTTAGATCCTGCAAATGGTGCAGTGTGGCTTTTTAATGATCCTGTTCAAACCCAGGCATCTGACCTGAAAGTGAAGTTGTAAAATCAACAGTCTGCCTGGTCTACTCTTAAGGGGCCCAAGTAGCCAGGCAATGTTTTTAATGATTCCCTTTCTTGGAATTAGAAAAGAAATTTCCCCTAAAGTGAGATTTGTCCCAGATCCTTAGGAGACCAGAAACCCACAGTTGGTGGTCTTTTGTATGAAGCAAAGGAAGATACAATACATTTCAGGAACCTGTTTTACTTTACACTCTTCTATGGAACTTCTTATGACAATTCCAAACCCAAAAGAAAAGTTCTCAAGCACTTGAAGTATGTTAGCTCATGAGACTTTTTCTCCACGTTTCCTGAATTTGATATTCTGTTTAGATCATGTTGGCATCATGTTTTCAGACACCTCATGTTTCGTTTCAGAAGCTCATTTTTAGCAGACAAGGAAGCAAACAATAATCCTCTCTGTCAGGGCACTCTTTGTTCTCTGCCTGTAATCACTGCAGAGTTCCCCACATCTTTCCAACTCCCTGTATTCTGACCTCTCCATTTCACTGTGTGCAAAGCAAAACATGCCCTTGGTCTGATGCATAGGTCTTTTTTTTCATAAAAAATGAACAGAAATTCACTATTTATGCTATTTTCATAGAGGAGATAAGATTTTGATTTGTTTTTTTAATCAGAAAACCTCTTTATATTTTACCTCTGCATAACCCTACTGTTCAGTCTTCTTTATTTCCCTTGAATTGATCTGAATTCCTTGGAATGTGATCACCTAGAGCAATTGAAGAGAATGCTTGTACATCTCTTGAGCCTAGACTAGCCTTTATCAGCAAGCAGTGGCGCTGACACTTATCTTCCTTCTGGATGAGGGCTAGAAACACACAAAAGACAAGTGAGTTATCTAATACTTGGTATTTGCCAGTAAGTGAGTATATTTCATGGCTACTTGTGATCATCTGCCTTGAAAATTATCAGTACCTTAGCTGAAATTTGACCTAAAGCATTGAGGAAGCCTGTTTACTTGGTATAGAGGTAATCTTTTTTTTTTCAATGTTGAAAGTTCATCATGTACAAAAAGTTCTGTGAAACCATTGTCCAAATTCTACAGCTGTCTGCTACTGTCATCTAATTTACCAAAAGGTTTGTCAAGCATTGGAACAGGTAGCCTAGGGAAGCGGTGGAGTTATCATCCCTGGCAGTATTTAAAATATGTGTAGATCTGGTTCTTAGGGACATAGTTTAGTGTTGGGTTAGTGGTTGGATTCAATGTTCATTAAAGTGTTTGTCTTGGTTCAGGGAAAATTTAGGGAGGAAATTTCCATAGGGGTCCCCTCTAGAAAGCAGATTCAAGCAGCCCCTCCCCCAACCTGTTCAGGAAAATATTTCCTTCAAGAAAAGTGGAAAAAATTGTTTATTTAACAAGCAAAGTATTCACAAACATGAGGAAATGAATAATATTAAGCAATAAAACCTCTCGCTGTTCTGAAGAGATGGCAAATTCAGAAAGTCCTTGTTGTGGGGTGTAGCTCAGCTCACTCAGTCCCTTATCAGCCCCTCCTGTGCTGGAATGCAGAGTCCCGGGCCCCAGTGGGCCACAGGTGTGAGCTCCTGGTGTTCTTCTGGGTTTGCAGTCCAGAGCAGGCTGATCAGTTCCAAGAAAAAGAAGAGCCACAGTCCAGGGAACTTCTCTGCCTCAGCTAAAAAAACCTAACTGAAAGCAAAGGAGAGCTCTCTCCCGCTGTCCATGCTTCAGAAAACACAGTCTGTGGGAGAGAAAGCTCAAGCTCTTTTTTCCATGTTTTTGAATACAACCGCCTCAGACATTCCACTGCTTCTCCTTTTCCCCCACTGTTGCTCTCAGATCTAGTTTTAGAGGCTCAGAACTCAATATCCAGCATAAGCAGAACAGACGACTGGGGATACAAGCATCGTAAAATCACCCTAGGATAGGTGTTTTCCAATCTATTGGATTCTATGATTCTAATAAGAATTTGCAGCTTACTACAGCGTACTAGAAAATTTAGACAACTCCATTAGGCCTACCAAAACCATCCTACTTGTAGCAAAATCTCTAATAACGTGCATACTGGGAGTGGCAACAAGATGCTGGAATCTGGCATGAAGGTTGTATTCAAATTTCTCTTGATTTTCAGATCCTACTTCTTGTACTGTTCAAGGCCTTTAAAATTAATCCAGACAGAATATTTTTATTGTGAGAGCAGACCAATTGCAAGGACCAGTTTTTTCTTTATGAGGCTTTTGAGGCAAATGGAAAAAATTATTATCAACTTGGAAAAAAATAAAAAAAATTATAAATATCAAGCTCAACTGTTCACACTTAACTTCAGAAATAATTTCAGCCCATGAAATTAGAAAATATAAGACTGTTTAACACTCAAAACCTTCTGTTGCAAACCAGACCACTTATCTGGATTTAGGAGTGCAACTTTAGGAATCTTACCTTTTATAATGTTTACTGGTGTGTTTTGCAGAGCAATTCATCTGTGTTTTTTTTCTGTGTGTAATGAGTTCATCTGTTCATAGACTTTACATAAATATGTGGGTTTGGAAATAAACAAATAGATTCATTAAAGAATACACATCAACACAAGTACCTTTTTCTATATCAGCCATACCTTTCTGTCATATGGAAGTTAATTTAAGTATATTTAACCAAACTATATTTTAAGATTTACAAAGAACTGGGTTGAGACAATAATCGTAACAGTAATAGTGTCTCTGAGACCTCAGTTTAATTGTTTCAAGCCTTTCAAACATAGGGGGAACCACGAGGAAACACATCTTTATTTGCCTTTGTTTCATAGAGGATGAACAGCTGAACTGTTAAAGTAAAATGTTAACAATATTTCCCAGTGGTTTACTATACTTTGTAGACTTTGATCCAAAGAGTTGACAATAAAGACCTCCAAAAGCTACACAAGGTATTTCATCTGCAGAATTACAGGTGATTTAAAACTACCTGTATTAAGGCATCTAATCTTGAGAAAGAAAGCTCTTCTATGCTGTGTACTGAGTTTGAAATATATTTAAGTAATAATATTTTAACTATGTTAAACTGTTCCTGTTAGATTCACATAGATATAGGTAGATTCAATTTAGCTAATATATTTAAAACACCTCTTTTACCTGATTTCAGGTATTAATGCCAATACTGTTGTCAGAGACCTTAGAGGTTTTCACTCCATGGCAGAAAGGACAGAGCTTGAGCAAGGTCTGTCCATACATTCCTCTTCTTTTCTGCCTCTTCTCTGGTTTCTTATCATTATTTTTGCTTCCTTTTCAGCATCGCAGACATAAATTCAGTAAAATTTCATGAGCCAAAAAGAGGTTTTCTCCCCTTCAACTTATTCTTTATACTTACTATAGCACTGTGGTGAATGATACTGAGGAGCAGAGAATCCTTAAGGCTACAGTGCCACTAAAATGCTTCATATCATGGGACCAGAGCTCAGAGGTGTAGTTCCACGTAGAATTTTATCTGTGAATAAACCCATCTGAAGAAGATATTGTCCCCTGACCTTATGCCTACTTCTAACTTCAGTTTAATGGTTTTTTGCTGATATAATGTCCTTTCTCTTTCTTTTTTTTTGTTTTGTCATATTCTTCTTGAAATATGCTATTGACATAACAAAGAAGGTAGAAAATTAAATGGCAAGTAGTCTGAAAAATAATGTGTAGTTGGACAAACAGGGAGTATTTCACTCCGTGTACGTACTAAGAGCACACAATGCTCTCCTCATCTCACAACCCTCCTCCCAGTTCCTGGGCTTTGGCATTGATGGTGTCACCCAATTAATCACTGACCACAATAGAGAGAAATCCAAGAGTTTTCATCAATTCCCTATCTGTCTTGTCTACCCCATAGGAGTTTGGCCACAGATGTTGAAATCACACCTGAATCTTCAGAGGAGCATTTGCAATAACAGCTTGCGTACTGTACAACCAGCCTTTGAGCAATGAAGTTATTGGCAAACTTTTATCATAAGGGGTTTTTTTCTGTGAACTTAACTTGGATTTAGTTCACTCAGGCAATTTGCAAGCAGACTGTTGAAATTATTCACTATGCCAAAAAGATTATTTCAATTTTAAACATTATTGTTTTAATGAAGTCCATCAAAGTGAAGGAACACCAAACCAAATCAAACAAAAAAAAAAGAAAAAAGAAGAAGAAAAAGGTGGTTGTAGAGTAATTTTACAGGGACTAAGACCTAATAGTCTTAATTTAAGTTAGATGTGTCAAAAAATAATTCATTCACCAAACTCCTTATATAGTTGTTATTTAACAGCTATTTATTTGCCAGACCCATGTTTTGGTCTTTAGACTGAATTTTTGAAAAAATCTTTTTTGCACCAGATATTAATACATCTGTAAAATTTTCATTGCTTTTGAAGTATTTTTTTCTTGAAAGAACAAGAGATCATCTTTAATGAAGAACTGGGGTGGAAAAACTGGGTGAAAAATTTGAGGGTTTTTTTAATCCTGTTTTTTTGTTGGGAAAAAATGCTCTTCTGTCTAGCTAGGCCTTCTGTGATAATCTGTTACTTCACATGTTGCTGCCTGAGAAAATTTTAATTTCTAGACTTCTATAAAAGATGAGAAATATAAAAAACATGTTATCAGTCAGCACAGCCAATCACTCTCTTCCAAAGAAATAAAGACACACACTGCCTTTAATAATTGGCTGTAAAAGTGACACCTTCTAATTTAAGGGGTCTATCCTTTACATATAATAAAACTGTGTATTAAAAATTGTATCTGGTTAGGATTATTAGCTGACAGAAATAAATTTATTGCCTTGCTAAAACCTTTTATCACAGCTGAAAGAATTTAACAGAGCTGTAGCCTCTTCCATCTTGTATGGCAACAACTGGCTTGTTTACAAATTTTGAGAAATTACATGCTGAGAAAGTCCACTTAAGGCAACCACATTTTCTTTACTGTTGGAAAGATGAAGCGGTTTGTGTTTGGGGCTTTTTTCTTGATTAAGCATTAGAAAACATGAGTTCGACCTCACTTTCAGGTTCTCAAATCAGAATTTGTGGCACTAGCAGTTTCTACATTAACTTGCAGTTCATCCCATTTGAGGAAAAATGACCACAGACAGGTCTGCATTATAAAATATTGCCAGTATAAATTTTTCACTTGCATTTGTAAACAAAATTACAATGCAAAATACTTTTTTTTCAAGAAAAAGAATTGTACTGCAAAAACCAGTTTGTTTCATAATATGACTGAGGAAATTTAGGAAAATGTCTCAACACTACTATCAAAAACAAGCTTTTTGCAGTGTTTTGCCAAGTATAACTTTGCAGAAAATCTACAGTGATATAGATGAGACACAAGAACTGACTAAGGACAGGTGGGTGACAATATAGCTTTTTGATACTATGCTGTGGTTTAACCCCAGCCAGCAACCAAGCTCCACACAGCCACTCACTCACTCTCATCTTCACCAGATCAGGAGGAGAATCAGAAGGACAAAATGTGGAAAACTTGTGGGTTAAGATAAAGACACTTTAACAGGGAAAGCAAAAGTTGTGCAGAAAGCAAAGCAAAACAAGGAATTAATTCACTGCTTCCATGGGCAGCTAGGTGTTCAACTGTCTCCAGGAGAAGAGGGTACTATCACACATAGCAGGGGCTTGAGAAGGCACAACCCATGGCCCCAGATATCTCCCACTTCTCTTCTTCCTCTCACTTTATATACTAAGCATGATAGCTCATGGTCTGGAATATCCCTGTGGTCAGCTGGGGTCACCTGTCCCAGCTGTGTTTCCTCCCAACCTCCCATGCGTCCCCAGCCTCCCTGCCAACATAGCAGCACAAACAGCAGGCAAGGCCTTGGCTCTGTGTAAGCCCTGCTCAGCAATAACAGAAACATCTCTATATAATCTATACTGTACTCAGCACAAATCCAAAACCCAGCCCTATGAAGAAGATTAACCTCAGCCCAGCCAAAACAAGTGCATAATATTAAGGCAAATCTTTTTCTTTGGACATGAAAAAAGGTTAGATGTTGTGTCATATGCAGCCCAAGAAAAGTGGATCAGCAGAAAATTTGCTTATAAGTCTGAGGACCTCATAGGTGTAGACTGTGAAAAAAATGTCTCAAACCTTGGTTGTGTTAAAGCTGGGGTATATGTATTCCCTGGCTTCTTCCAGTTGCTTTCAGTCTCTAAGTAACAAATGAAAAGCCACTGACTCTAATCAAGCCAACAAAACATGGAGGTAATCCCAGCTTTCTCTGCATGTTAACCTCTATCCATTGACAGACCCTTCCCTCCCCTTTTGCAGCCAGAAAGGTTTCTTTCTCTGTCTGCCAGTGAATAAACTCAGCACAGCTGTGCCAGCCATGCTCCAGTGCACGTCTCTGTAGTGAAGGCCAGGCAGCTGTGGCCTCTCCCTGATGAAGGCTGGCCATTTGGCTAGGAGCTTTGGAAGGACTTATATAGATCACATCAGGAAAAAAATGCCAGGCACATGTGATGGTTTGGAAAATAAGTCTGGAAAGGGAATTAAGAGTCCACAACCTAACAATGATTCTTTTAATATGCTGTGGATTGGTAATGTTTTTGAACAAAGTAGAAGAGAATAGGCTAGAGTACCTGCAGAGGGGGAGGAGGACGAGACAATGACCTTATTGTCTTTTAACAAAAACAATTCTGAAATGTACCTTAGTAAAACTCATAGCTTGAAATCTTATTTCTTTCCAGTCCAGGCCTGATGCGCAGCATGTTTCCCTAGTTTTGCCCTGTCCTTAATTGCATGTAGACCAAAAACTTTTGTGCTGAGTGCAGTTTATTACTGAAAGGAGAAAAAATTGTTGAATGTTTGAAAAGCTGATTGACAAGGGACTTTTTTTCCCCCTGATCTTTTAAATGCTTTCAGCAGTGCTTCCTTATAATCCTAGACAACGCCACTGACCCTTTTACGAATCACACTGTACACACTGAAGACTGAAATTTTATACACCGTTAAAGTCAAGCTTTTTGGCCAGGTTTTGACAGCTGTTATTCTAAAACAATGTTTTGGCTCTGGTCAAAAATATGACTTTATTTCCTTTTGTGTTTCTACCAGGAACCATCTGACTGTTTGATAGATGTGGAGGAGGGGTGGGAGCAAGAGAGCAAGAAGCTCTTTCAGCTGCTCTCCCAGTAGAGTTCAGACTGCAATATGGAATGAAGAAGGAATCTCATTTATCCAGGGCATTGGCTGTGTGGTAGGTGGTCCCTGAACTACTGTTTGAAGGGAGGTGAAAGTCATATTTGTGTTACATATTTATTATCAAAGATCATGTCCTGAACCGCAAGATCAGTGCATGAGACAACACTTTTATTTTCTTCTCTTCTCTGAGAAAAGTTAAAAGCTACTCATGCACAGGTTGGTATTTAGATTGCTTGAAGAGTCAGAAGTTGAATGACCAGTAGATCCATGAGTGCACTGGGTGGAACTAAGGCAAGTGAGGGTAACACATGCCCTCACCAGCAATTACCTGTACCTAACATTCCTTAGCAGGGCCTCAGCTTGGCTTTTGACCACAGGCAATTGCTGTGGTTGCTTTTGCCAAAGCCTTTTCTGATTAAAGATCACATCAGTGTAAGGGGTGGTCTGAGTGTGTCCGTGCTGGGCAGCCTGAGCTGTCATTGCCTGAGTCTGTACCCCAGCAGTGTCTGAAAGGTGACACGAGCTGAGAGGGGCTCTGAAATCCTGCCAGGTTTCACTGGAAAACCATTACTGTCTGCAGCAGGTGGTAACTTAGGAGCATAGAAAATATTTCTGTGGGGATTAAAATAGGGTGTCTAAGTACTAGTGTTGGTTTTTCCAGAAATTAAGTATAGTGCCTGCTAAAGTATTACCTGAACTAAACCACACAAGTTTGAAATTCCCTTTTAAGGGTCACTTTTAAATATTGAGCAAAAAGCTTTATTTGGAAGCTTTCAGATGAACTCTGATTTAACTCCACCAAGCTTTTGGTATGTTGTCACACACTATGTGCTAGTAACCAGCCCAGCTAGCTGAATTCTATCCAACTCATCCAAATACTGCAGCAGTGTATATGGCCACAGCAGCACTAATTCAGGCATTCTCCACTGTCCTTTCAGCAAAATATGTCTGTCCTGAAATTCTCCACACCTAGAATGAACAAGTAAATTCTGGATGTAGGAACTGAAATGTATGTAAACACTGATCCTTAGAAAATGGAAAAAGGAAATAGACCCTTTGTTTCTCTGTGGTAGGATGTGAGCAAGGAAAGGCAAAGTTGATAAAATAATAGGAAACCATGACACTGGTTGAAAAGCATAGGTAAACTCCAATATGTGGAAAAAAAGTACTTAAATAATTGCTTTTCCTTTACCTTGGAAAGGCTATGGCTTAGGGTAAATGTCTGAAAATTAGGGTAAATATCTGAAACTTAAGATGGGTTTGCTTTTCCTGTATTTATTCCACCAAGTCAGTTCTGATTATTTCATTCACTATGAACATTTTTTTCTCTGACATTATAAGGAACAAAACCAAATATTCAAGCATTAAGTTTCAGATTCTTGCTGTAAGTTTTCATTCTGCTCTCACTTTTTGTGACTCTTAGGACGCAGAAGACAAAATCTCTGTAATGACCGGAGCCATTCAATTTTTTATAGAATTGCAGACTGGTTTGGAAGGGACCTTAGAGATTATCTTGTTCAAAAACCCCTGCCACGGGGAGGGACACCTTTCACTGGTCCAGTCTGCCATTTATGTATTCAGCATGTGGGAATCAGGATATTATTGTCACAGATGTATGATTTGTCTCTATACTTTCACCAGACTCTTTTCACAACACTTTTCACCAGAGGAAAAAGCTAACAAACAAGCAAACACAGACACAAAGATAAACAACCAAAAAACCCATTTTGTCTGGGCTTTTAATAATGTATTGCTTTCTTTAAAAGGTTTGAAAGGAAAAACTCAACTTAGAGGTAAGATAAAATTGTATTTTCTTGCCTAGTAAAGTTGTCTGATAACATTGCCTGTAAAGAGGCATTAAGTGGACTCCAGAATAATGTCTAGTGCTCCTGAACAGCAACTGACAATTATGATGTCATTCTTGACACTAATCAAATTTTCCTTATTTTTCATGTGGAGATACTCTCTGTTCTGTGCATGTGAGGATATCAGCAAACTACATTGACAAGAGATATGAGTGCCAGTGCCTGGAGTGGGCTCTTAGGGACTCACAGGTCTGTGGGCCATTAAATAGACTGGGCATTAAAGGTTAGCTGCTAAAGAGATGTATTTTTTGTGCATATGTTCTACTATTGTGAGTTTCAGTCCTCTCCAGGAAGGAGAGGAGCAGGATGGGACCATCTGAACCCTTTACAGGCACTGGTAGCAGCAGCATGCTCTGACTGCAGTGGATCCATGTGGATAGGCATCTCAGAACTCTGCAGGTACGTGTGTGTGTGTGCACCTATCAGGAACATTCATCTGTCCAGATGGATGGCTGGGATCAGGGAAGGGATGTAATATCCTCACCTCTGTGGGGCCAGAGCAGGGGGGATCAGCTGGGACTTCCACCCTGCCAGGTTCAGTCATCTGAAACCAATGAAGGAGATGCAAGCTCTGGACAATCTGCTCCAGATCTTTAATGTCTCTAATCTTAGAAGGTTTTCTTGACATCTATCTTCAATTTAAGATTATTGTTTCCTGTCCAACAGACTACATTTGAAGATCAATGCCATTTAAGCAAGTACACAAAGACTTCTGTGGTTAACTAGAAAAATGCATGGCTCCCTCCAGAGTGCTGTTGCCAGCTTGCTGATATTTAATGTTTCCCAATGCAGTTTCAGCTTCATAGTCTGTGTATTTAATAGATTAGGCCCTTGTTATATCACTTAATACATCGAGCAGGGCTGGCCTGCGGCCCAAGGAAAACCATAGTGAACTCACTTGTTACATCCCTCCATCCTGGCAAGGAGTCATTCCCAGATACTGGGATAATTTGGGTACACTTACCCAGCAGGATTGTATCCAGCAGTAGTTTCACCAAGACCATAGCTCCCTGGCATGGCTGTGGGAATGACACCTGAGAGAGTATCAAAACCCCCACTAAATCAGGATGTACAATACTACTGCTTCTTTGTTGCTCTGTCCTGTTATCCTGTCACAGAATAGAATTTGGTTAGTTCGACGAAATCTTTTCTTGACAAACCTGCGTTGGCTGCTACACGACTCCTTTTGTTATGACAAGAGCTGATGCACTGAGGGTGACCCCAAGTCAGGGAGATATTTCATAAGCCAGTCATCCAAGCAGGGCTGGAAGGAAGCACTTGGTGATTCCACCTGAACCTTGACAAGCACTTTCAGACACTTTGTCAAAAAGTCCCTGGCATAGTATCCAATTCACTCCATAATTGAAGCATTAGTAGAATATTTCCAGCATTTTGCAACTTCAGGACAATAGACTTGGGTTAAGAGTAAGATATAACCTGTATGAAAATGAAGATACATAGTACATTTAGATTGCTGCTAAATGAATCCAAAGAATCCCATTTAAAAGTATAACTGCCCCAATAGCACCAGCAGCTATTGAAGATTAGTATGCTAGATATATTTGGGTTATATAAGCTTCGTGGAAACACCTTCATCAATTGCAGTTTTTACTTCAGTATATTCCAGTTAAGAATTTTTTATTGAAAGTTTTAATAGTACCTCTTAATTTCTCTTCTATTGTTATAATTTTAAATTCCCTCACAGTTAAATGTACTTTGCAATTTTGTGAAATTATTCTAGCATGCAATTTGTTCCAAGCACGTAACATAAATTACAGCTCAACTGCATCGCTTTAGAAGAAGAAGGTTTTGGTAATTTATTTGCTGAATAAGACCTCAGAAATAGGTTTGTTTCTTCCTTCCAGTACCAACTTCCTTTTGTAATTAATGCAAATAAACTGGCAGGGCCTCATGTTACTATGATTTGCTATAGTCAGAATCTTTCATGATAATGAAAGGTTGTACCCATATGCTTACCAAGATGTGACGGAGAAAAGACATCTCCATTTGCAAAAATATTTTGTCTGGAGTTGACAGAGGTGTGTACTTCTGAAGAATTATGATTTTATTCACTCATCCTCTAGCTTTCAACCATTTCCCCTTCAGATTTGGAATTACTCTGGTTGTGACCTAACCCCATTTTCAGGTTCATAACAATTTCAAAACATTTTTTTAAAATAAAAATATATTCTTTATGCAGATGGTTTTCTAGGAGGCCACCAATCCAGCTAACTCCAGAATACTAACTTAAGCAGAGCTTCATTAACATCTTCCATGTCTGCCCCAGGAGAAGTAGGGACTGAAGCTGGGTTAGCATAACTGCATTTGTTGAAAAACAAATCAAATCACACCTAATTTATTGTTCCCTATGTACTAGAAGGGTGACAGGCACAGACACACCTGTGCTTTTGACCAGGGTTAGAGTAGCGTGTCCTCAAACCCCCTGTTCCTAAGATGAACGGACGTGGCCCTGATATGCCCCTATGTTTAAAGAAGGTATCACAAAAGACAGAGCCAATGATGTGCTGATGGATGTTAAGTTTTTTTTTTTCTCAAAAGAGCATGCAAGAAGTGTGGTTGAGTAGCTCAATGAGAACTCAGGTTTTGGGGGTGATAACTTCATTTTTGTGAATGGTTTTGAGGTTTCTCAGGCTTGGTTGTCATTCCTCTCCTTCTCCAGATTTTTTTGGAAGGACTGTGTTATAGCACAACCACTGACAACCATTGTCCCAGATTCACCCAGCATAGAGGACATACTGCAGAGTTGTTCCATTTGGCTCAAATTCAGAGGCACATGTACTGGCACCAAAATAAAGAAATCCACAGGCAAAATCATTCCTGCAACTTGATCACTATCAAATGTGAAAAATAAAAACAGGGCAGGGGTGTGAAGAACTGTTGTTTAAACCTCTCTCATAACAGGCCAGTAACAACTATATGTCTTAGAAGCTGCAATCTTGTTATATCTTTATATGACTAAAACTATAGGTGGGAATAATAATGCTTTAAATGTTAAAAAAAAAAAAATCTATGTCTAAGTATTTTCTCTATGAGAAACAATAAAAGTATTTTAAAAAGAAATCCCAAAAGTCTAAAGTAATTACAAATTTTGAAATTCCCTGTCACCACTTTCCATATTATCCTGCTAAGACAGGACTAAAAGAATGGGCATATTATTGGTTGACTAAGTGATTACAGGGGAATACTTACTAATAATTTTTTTTTGCTTGATTTGTAAAAAAATAACTATTCATTTCAGTGACAAATATCTTTCACAAAGGTCAGATTTCACTGTGAAAGCAGAAACCTTCTCACTGAGTAACTCAATTTTCTAGCTATGAAGCTAATGTTTTCATAATTAGGAGAGTGGTATTAGAGTTGTGAGGCATAGTGAAATAATAATGAAAAAACTCTGTACTTGAATACTTTCAATGGACATACCAAAAATTTTATTTTTGCACAGGTTCATTGTAAAAGTGTTGGCCAGATCTGAAAGCACTCAAGGGCACAGGTCATGAAGGATATACAGCCTGGAGAATTTTTCAGAGTATTACAAGGCTTAAATATGTTTAAGTTTGAAAAAACTAGAAATTGTCATTTATCTGATGAAGAGCTTATTGTGAAATACATTTGTACTTGATGCACATTTCCAGATCTCATCATCTGCTGATACTTCAGCTACTTGTCTTTATTCTTTTATTGTTTGCCTCTCTAAGTCAATTAACATGTTGTTTATGAATGCTGACAGTCTCTCTGTTAGACATGCACTACATCCCTCCCAAATATGCTTTTATCTTTTACACAAAATAAAGCTGCTCTTATTACAGCCATTAATGGCTGTTAGCCAATCTCAGAACCAGTACTTCTGCTGCATCTTCTTTGACCAGGTTCTCTCTTCCTTCCTTGTGATTTATCTCTCTGTAACTTCATCACAAAACCAAATACAGTAATTTTCTTACTGACTCCCAGACGTATATTCCAGACTGATCTATTTGTCTCTAGACCAAGAATCACTCAAGGAGACAGCTAAATTAGTTTCATCATCTCCCTCCCCACACCTTCCTTTGACAATATCTCCACTGCTTATTTTTTCTGATCCATCTTGCTAGTCCCCTCTAATTCAAACCTTCCTGAAGGTCTCTCTGCCTAGACTTTGCCCAAATTAGTCTCTGTCAGACAAATATGCTTAAGAACATTCCTGTCTAAACTAAATTAAACTAAAGCATGCAACTAAAGAATGAAACTTCTTCAAATTCAAACCATCTTGCATCTTTTCTTCTTCTCCCTGAAGTGTATTATCGTGTCAGATCCATTCTGAATGCTGCAATAAAAGACATTTTCTACAATGATCATGTCACGTGTCTCTGTACATTCCTCTTCTTGCTTACCCTTCTTCCTTATCAAACTCAATCTGCTTGTCTTCCTTTCAGAAGGCTCTAGCAGCATCTCCACTGAAACTTTATTTTCCATTTCAGACTCTGGGTGCAGATTCTATCTCTGCTAGTTCTTCCAAAGCAGCGGTTGCTCGGAGACTGGCTGGGCGTCAATCTGCTAGTGAGAGGCACTGAATGCTTGTCTTTGCATCACTCGGATTTTTTTCTCAGTTTTTCCTCCATGTATTCAAGTGTCTTTATCTTGGCCCATGAGTTCTTCTCACTTTTCATCTTTCAATTCTCTCCTGCATCCCACCATGGGGGTGAGCAAGTGACTGATGGGTGCTCTGTTGCTGGCCAGGATCAACATATCACATGGGAAGAAAGTACAACATCTTTTCCAAAAATTCCCCTGATATGACACTATTAGGAATCCTGCAACTTCAACCATTTGATGGCAGTTGTGTAATTCCAGCTGTAGGAAAATTTGACATAATTTAAACTAGCTTGTAGTGAAAGCTTTTGTATAACAAACCAGGTAATGAAAAGCTTCTCTAATATCTACTTTCAAACTCTTAGATAATGGTTTCAAATTTCAATCCTTGCCAAGTCAGACTCTAAGAATGAACCAGTGCCCTCTCTGTAGTGCACTGGTAGGAAGGGGATAGCCGTTTCACTGCCTTTTTTTTTTTTTCTTTTTTTTACCTTTTTTGTTTTTTGGTTTTTCTTTTTTTCCCTTTTTGAGAATTTCTTTTCCTGGTAGAAATAAAGATTATATAGAAAATAAATGTTGTGAATTATAGTGTTCTTTTCCCATCTTCATCACATGAATATTAATGCCATAGAAGCACTAAAGAAGATATTTCCAAAAGTATGCATTTTTGCAGAACTTTAAAGGTGAAGAAAAATCTCTTGCTATTTGAGCAAGTTCAAGCACATTCAGTTTCATCATGGATGACTGTTCATCCTGCATTCTTATTTTTCAAGGTTAGGAGATCTGCATGCCATTAAAAGCAGAAAAAAATATAGAAATAAGAGAATAAGGAAATAACTGGCCGCATGTTACTGTCTGGACTATCAAGCTGGTTAATCCCCTGAAGGGTTTAACTTACATTTCTATACACTGTTATCAAGACAAAAATCAGAGTGAAAATGAGCTGGGCTTGACCCAATCAGTAAGATAATGTTTCACCACTTGCATAGCAAACAATTCCTGGCAGGTGGCAGGTACTAGAGAATCAAACTTTTTGGCAAACTGAGCTTGTGAAGTGATTGACAGACTCAGAGTAGATGCCTGGAGTAGATCTTCAAGAGACGAACGATACTAAAATAAAAATTAAATAGCAAAAATAAAACCAAACCCCAAACAAAAACCCAACAAACCAAAACAGCTTGCTTTATTGAACAAGTATCACAGGCAACTTAAAGCAGAAAGTTTGTCCAAAAGACACCCTGAGGAGTAGTATCCTCAACATTACCGCATCTTCTTGCACGTGTACAGCACAAACAAGTCCTATCAAATGCTATTGTGCTTCTCCAGATAGTGCAGAATACAACAATTTCTATATCAGTTTGTGGGTGAACTAGTATAATAAAAAATAAGCTTATGCAAAAAATTAGAAGTGTTAATGATTTATTCAATTTTGCATGACATTAATTATCATGTTGTATATCATGTTATCATATCTCAAACTACTGAAGCCATACCAATATAAGCTTAATACTTTGAATGGTGCATGTAAGTAACTGTGTTGGTATTTTATTTAAAAAAATTTAAGACATGTTACTTAGGTGCTGATATATGTCATAACTTGGCAAAATAAAATCTTAAGTGTTTTGTTTAGCTTTTCTAATCATAAAAGTCTTGTCTTTGAGATTGCACATAATTTCTCAAAACTCATTCTTTTTTGTTGCTGACAATTGTAGCATTTTCATTGAAGACACTTCCAAACAGGAAGCTGTGGACTTTGTGCTTTGAACTCAAAGACAATTCCTGGACCAATTTTTCAAGCAAGGTCTGTCTGCACATATAATTGATTCATGTTGTAAATGCTGAGTTTAGGAGAAGAAGCTGAAAAAAATTTGGAATTAGAAACAAAAGTATCTTCATCAGTTTTGACATAAAAGACTCTCTGATTTATGTGCTTTCTTAATAACGTTGGGGAAAATGTCACAAATGTAAGAAATGCACATTTTTTCTCTCACCAAGAAGTTCTAACTATTCCGAGATCCTTTTGCCAACTATTTTGCTATACAGACAAAATAGAAAATACAAAGAAAAATCTTTGCATGATCTCCACAGAGCAGTATGGACAAAATGGCTGGATTGTACCAGGGTCATGGTCCATGCTCTCTACTTTGGAAGATGTTTATATTTTTGGAATTAAAAAGTCTTTGGCAAAAACTGCGTTGACAGGAGGAACTGCATCCAGGACTTGTCATTCCAGGAGAATGTGTTCATTTCCAGAACCCAAATGCAAGGCTTTTTGCTTTCCATTAGGCCCTAAAATCTGTCCATTCTTTAGAAGGAGGAATAGAAAGAAAATGAAGCTCCATGCTGGCCCTTTGCATCCACTTCTAGGTGGTATTATTGCCCAGAAAAGTAGGACCAAGGACCCCAGTCACACACTGTCTACCACCAGGCTGTAACAACAATCACGTGGCTTTTCTTCAGGCTCCTAAACACATAAAGGAGCTTCTGTCTATCAGTTCCAGTTTTAAAGAGTGACAAAGCCACAAGCTGGTGCTTTAGTCTGAGGAAGCAACCCAAAACATTCTTCTTGGCTGGCTTAGGCTTACCTCTCTTCGTATGCTGGACATCAAGAAACCCATGGAAAAGTTCTTCTATTCACGTAACTGCCTTGCTCTGCTCTCTGAATTACAGAAGTGGTCCGAGGTGTCTCATTGTACTGACTGACACATTGGGGATCTGGACAGATACTTCCCTTTGTGAATTCAACAGGACCAAGCACAAAATCTAAATTACAAGGGGGATATACATGTCTTTTTCTGTTTCCAGCACATTTGAAGAACTTCCAGTCTAAGCCAAAGTTTTGTGAGAAAGTTAGACTAGGTTTTGAAACCCATTGTGAGGGATTTTAGGGATGATAAGGATGATAAGCCTGACTTAGTAGGTCTGTACTATGCAAGGTGAGAGACAGAACCATAGCACCACATGGTATCTGAGCTAAGGACCTGTTATACTTGCAAAAGATGACAAGCAGTGCTGTCGCTCATGTCAAGCCATATCACGTGAGACCCAGTCTGCTCGGGAAAAGCTTTAGAAAAGCATATTTATTTCAAATTCAACCTTATATTTACAGTGGTTTCTTTTGTGTCTTCAAATTGAACTTTATGTTAAGTGTCTTTCCATCCTCTGCAACTCAAGGTTTTCAAAGGCAAAATAGGTTTTTCATTTATTCTTTTTTTAAATCTCTATTTTTAAAGCATGGTTGAAAGAAAAAGACACTATATTGTCAGATATATTTAATGGTCTGGAACTCATTTGATTCTGAGTACAAAGGCAGCTGTTTCTATAGTTGTATTGGTTTTGTCTAAGTTTCAGTATTTATTGTTGCACATTTCTGATTGACTCCCTAGGTGAGTAGGTACAAACTTCATTGCTAGTTAAAGCTCAATTTAACGAAGGACTTAAGTGTGCACTCAGTGGTAAGCACTGGGGTAGTGCCATTGATGATATTAAAAGAGGTATATGAATCTTTAATACTTAAATTGTTTTCTGCTCAGCTTTGCTGAATAGTTCCAAATTTTCCATGATCAAGCTTCAATGCAGCAGAATTACAGCAGAATTTGGCCTTTGTAAAACTAGGTTTCACTGATACATCTGAAAGTAGTTTTTAGAAATTATTTTCTTAAAAGCCTATGGATTTCTATATTTGCATTCTGGACCAGTCTAAATCACCATTATACTGACCAGCCTTATGGCAAAGCACAAAGTATTTTCAGATTTTAATATTGGAATTGTGCATTGAGTTTATGCAACACAGATGTCAGATTCGAGATCTGTTAAAGCATTACTGAGAACAGAAAACTCTATTTACTGACTAGGAATCATGAATTCTCAGCATTTTCCAAATCAGTATGCTTGAAATGTGTTAGAGTCCAGCAAAATCAGTGGAAAAATTTCTTTTGATTTCGGTAGCTGTTGCCAGATAAGAGGATAAAAATTCATTTTAAAGGATTAAATTTTTTCACCTCTTTTGCAACCAGTTTTATGTCAATAGATCTTCTGTGCCATTGGTTGCACAAGTCAGTCTACAATTCTATAGAATAATGGAATTTTTTGGTTGGAAGGGACCTTCAAGATCATTTAGTTCCCACTTCCCTGCCATCATGGAAAACCACCTTCTCCTAGACCAGATTGCTCAAATCACAGAATGGTAGAACCATAGAATGACTGAGTTTGAACGGACCCACCAGGATCATTGAGTCCAAATCCTGGCCCTACACAAGACACCCCCAGAATCACACCATGTGCTTGAGAGTTGTCCAAATGCTCCATCAAGTCTGGCCTTGAGCACTTCCAGTGATGGAGCATCCACAGCTTCTCTGGGAAACCTGTTCCAGTGCCTCACCACACTCACAGTAAAGGATTTATTCCCAATATCAAATCTAAATCCACTCTTAGTCTAAAGTCAATCCCCTTTCTCCTGTCACTAGAGGCCCTTGTAAAAAGTCCCTCTCCAGCTCTTTTGCAGCCCCCTTTAGGTACTGGAAGGTGCAGTAGGGTTTCCAGGAGCCTTTTCTTGTCCAGGCTGAACAAACCCAACTTTCAGCCCATCTTCATAAGAGAGGTGCTCCAGCCCTCTGATCATCTCTGTGACCTGCTCTGGACTGGTATAGTACCACATAATTTTTGCTACCCCCGGTGCGGCTTTTATCCTTTCAGAAAACTTGGTGTAGTTCTGCTTCTACTATATAAAATATTTCTGTAAAGTGAATCAAGCAGATCAGGAAGTATTTCCAGATTTAATCATGGGTTTTGTTTGGTTTTTTGGTTGGGTTTTTTCCCCTTTTTATCTTTCTTTTTTTCTTTCTTTCTTTTTTTTCTTTTTTTCACCCCCTGGAAGAATGCAATTATATTTTTGTATTTTCTAACATCAGAAAGAGCTACAAATTGGTCTCAGGCTTAAATATTAAATGAGTCAGAAGGGAGACTTCATTCCAAACACCAAATTTCGGGGATATTTTTTCATGTTCTGATAGATTATTTCAATATTGCAACACTAGATGTCATCACATCATGGTCCAACATGGTGAAACTATATTTAAGCTTTTACCAGGATACAGATGAGTGATTAATTCAAAATGAATAATTTATGTACTGGATTTTGCTGCCATTTTTCTTTTTCTTTTTTTTTCTGCATGAAATATTCAAAAGCAGATTACAAGGCTCTCTTAAGAATTCCCTACCAGAAACTATTTGCAAGTTTCTTTCCATTTAGCATCCCAACAAATGAATTTTAACTGCTCATTTTGAACTTAAAATTCACAATTAGTCCTTTATTAGAATGTTACTTCTTTTCATGATTTATTGAACAGCAGTGTAAAATGACAAGCTGAAAAGACACATGAAAATCAGAACTAACAAAAATTCCAGTCTTTTTAGTCATTATCTCCAGTAAAACAACAGTTAAGATTTTAAATTTCTCTAAAAAATATTCAAACAAAAGTAAATATGAAAAAATATTTATTTACTTTAATTATTAATCTTTCTGTAAAATGCTCTTTAAAAAACAGTGTTTTCCTTGAAATCAGTTTCAAACAGTATAGTAACAAATATAGATTTTGACCAATGAATGATGATATTTTAAAAATATTACTGCCCAATTATGTACTTCTCAATAAAATTGGATTCCACAATTAATGCTTTCCTACATTGATATTTTTGGAACTTATTTAGAAATGATCTTGCTTTTACTTTTAATTTTACTGACCTGCTGTAAATTCAGATCTTTTCCTTGTAGTTTTAATTGTTGATAATGTAAGAAGTGCAATGCACTTTATAAATCATTTCTTGTTATGATCTCAGGTATATTACAGATGTCCTCCAGTCCCTGAAATGGCAGCCATTAGGTCTAGCAGCTTCTTTAGCAGTGTTACTCATGTCACTCTTTTTGATGCAGAAAACAGGATACTTAGTCTGTTTAATAATAGTAAAATTGTTATTACTTTCAAACCCTCTGCCACTCAGTGCCATAATTTCCTGTACTCCAAAAGCAGAGGAAATCTCCACGGACTTTCAGCTACCTTCTATATCTTCTTTACAGTCTTCCTCCCTTCTCAACTCTCTTGCATTCTTGCATATTACACCGAAAGGAAAAAACCCCATATCTCCATAAATTTAGCCAAATGCAAACATAAAAACTATTGATGCCAATCAAAAATCAGAAGGAAAACGTACAAGATTGCTGCAACATCTACTTTTAAAGCACCTATAAGTTCTTCCTTTCAGTTTTGGTTATTCAGGTAATTGGGACTTCTGAAATGAATTTGTAAATGCAAAAAGGGCCATTGAATTCGGTACCTTATCTGACAAGTCTTTAACACAAAATGTAATGCCAGTTTGAGTAAAGGAAATTGAAACTTTTATTAACATCCCTCAGACTACACAGCAAGTCTTACTTATGTTTTTCTACTGATAACCCAATTAGCATCAAATTTTATTCAGCAAAACAAAAGGTTAAGAAATAATCCCTGTCTAGACCAGACCATGAGGACTCAGCTGCTCTCTAGTCAGGCCTCACATTTTTGGATGACTGATCTACCAGCTTCTCTGTTTTAAAAGAAAAAACTGATTAAACTTTTTTTGCTGAGGACAGGAGGAAAAAGTTCAGATCATGAACCTCAGTTTCACTGATAATGTCTCAGCAGCAAAATGAAAGCATCATGCTCTTATTAGCCTTTCCCATTGGTCATTTCATTCTCATGTATTCCTACACTAAGGTGTACCACAACTTTTAAGATAGATAAGGATGCATGGAAACAATACAGCCCACTCTGGATGTTTTTGTTATTTAGTACACCTACCTCATGCATTTCCCTTACTAGGCTGGAATTTCTTCTTGCTCACTGGCATTAGCAATTTTTTTTTTCATAGTTGATGAACAATATCCATAATCTAAGCCACATCTTAGATTAGTCTAAATGTTTAGTTAATTTTAATTTTAACCATTCACACTTTTTGTGTTTACTGACATCATTATCTGTGATTCAAAATAGATAAATGCTATTGGCAGATTCTGATTTTTTTTTAATTATATTATATGGATTTCTTTGTGCATATTGCACTTTTTCCATTGCACCATCATTTCTCTGTCCACAGTCTGGCATTTTTTTGATCTCACACTTACTCCTAGACAGTGCAACCTGATTTCTTTTGATGGAAACACAGATGCAGGGAGCTATTCCCTAGAGCTCTTAGCTCTCAAGGCCTTTTTGCATTAGCTTATGATCTTGTTACCCGGCACTTCTTGAACTGAAATCAGTGCAAGAGCAGGTTAGTGCTCATTGCTGTTGACTGCTTTCTCTGCTGTGGTGATTCCTTAATGGCTATGTTCTGTAGGGGACAGCATGAGGAAGGCAGTCACCTTGAAGAACACTAAAAAGACAGAGCCAGGGGTTCTTGAAACAGATTTTTACATATATTTTTGCAGCTTGGGGAAGGGTAATAGAACAATTCACTGGGATGAGCTGAATAAACTGGAACAGTGTGCCAGAGAACAATAAGAAAGAGAGGAATACTGTTATATTTCAAGGTAATACAGCACTAAATCCAACATCCCGCTTTTTCGTGAAAAATCTCTTAAGCTTCTACTTTATAAATATTCAGAAGTTCTTGAAACAGCAGCTAAAGTATGGTATATATTTAATGCTATTATTCCAATAATCTCAACTGATAAATGAGACTTAAGACATGAGGAAGTTGTATGCCTGTTACTAACATCTCTTATCCATTTAACAGACAAAATGAGAAAGTATCTAGTTATTTATAGCAGTAAGTAATTATATTCTTTCATATCTTGGTAACATTTCAGAGCAAGAAGTGCATTTTTATTAATTGATTTGCTATTAGAAGTCAATTAATAAATATTTTATTCAAATATGAATAGAGAGCAAGTATGCTAGCTGACTAAAGCCTTGATCATTTGACATCTGATTGCCTAAATTCAGTAGATTTGTTACTATCTACTAACTGATCATGCTTTAAAATAATTAAATAATTAAAACATTTAAATTTCAGGGATGCAACATCATGCGCTTTATTGAGCTTCCAGACATAAACATTTGATCCTAATCATCACATAGGAGCATAATTTCCTATATGAAGATGGGGTGTGGAAGCTAATTCTCTCAATGCTATTATAAAAAAGGAAGAAGAAGAGAAGAGAAGAGAAGAGAAGAGAAGAGAAGAGAAGAGAAGAGAAGAGAAGAGAAGAGAAGAGAAGAGAAGAGAAGAGAAGAGAAGAGAAGAGAAGAGAAGAGAAGAGAAGAGAAGAGAAGAGAAGAGAAGAGAAGAGAGAAGAGAAGAGAAGAGAAGAGAAGAGAAGAGAAGAGAAGAGAAGAGAAGAGAAGAGAAGAGAAGAGAAGAGAAGACAAAACAGCTTGTTTTAATCAGTCTGAAACTTAAACTCTACTGCAATAGCAATTCATAACTATCTGCTAGTAAACTCTCCTGCCTTTGAGCTTTGACAGATTTCTGGAATATTGGATGACAGTCATATGAACTCTTAAAATAGTAGCTGAAGGATGATAAAAAAAGTAGAACCCAATCCTTTCATGGAAACTGAGTGGGTGCAAGGATCTAGGAGGCCATTACAAACCCCCTCTGTCTGCAACAGGCATTGATGACACAAGCACTGACAGAGGGGAGAAAAGAATCAATTCATAGCAAGAAATTTTTGTTCATGGTAAAATTCAGAATGGCATTCAGATTTTATATGTACCTTATGTATGAAATATAAAAAAATCCCCCATCTTTATAAGTGCTTCTCTTCATGCTGGTATTGTATATACAGACCTAACCCTCCAGGAGTTTCCAGTCTGATTGCATTTCATGCACTGTTTCAGCTTTACAGACATTGTTTTAGCCAAGCAGAAAAATCATTTTATTGTGTATTTAACTATTTTCATATTGCAGGACTGAAATATCATAAAATATTTTCATAACAACTGTTTTATCTTCCTCCTTTTAGGGAGTTTAGCAGCTGACAAATTAATGGATGCAGTTGTGCTGACTGTATTGCTAGCATTTAATTCATGTGATTTCAAATATTACCTGCATATAAGGGCAACACTTCTTTATTTCTATATTGAATCAGATCCCAAGATAAAAGTATTCTTAATTTTGTACATAGTGAGGAAGAGTTTACATCAATATGGTTGTATTTTTATATAAGTTCCTCTGACATAAAAGTAGCAAAATTATTTATTTATTTATCTATTTATCTATTTATCTATCTATCTATCTATTTATTTATTTATTTATTATTTATTTATTTATTTATTAAGAAAGAAAGAAAGAAGGAAAAATATCATTTGGTTCAAAATCTACACTCATTTCACTTAGAACTGGCCTGTGAATGAAAATAATTTTGTAAAAATGATTTTTTTTTTTTTAAGGAAAAAATATCATCAGCCATTTTTATTCCTTTAGATCAATTTTAAATGCCTATAGGATATGTCACCAACACTGTAAATATTTCCAGTTCACCCTGTGTGGATTGAGTGCCTCATTAACATACACTTACAAGTTATTGTTAGTCTACTTCCTTTTTAATAATTTATTAATTCATTTTTTTCATAATTTCATTTCATTCAATTAATTCATTTTTCTCTTCACCTCAACAGTAAGGGGTGTAAACATTTTGGGACCTCTTTGTTCGTACAAAACTTGGTTTCCAAGTCAAAAAGGGCAGTACTGGTCATACATCGTGTAAACAAAAGCAAAGCAGATGCATGCAAAGTGAACAGTTATAATTGCATTAAAAAATGTAGTGCAATTTTTACCATGTGTTTATATATCTACATTAATCCATCTTTTTCTAGGCAATAAACCAGTCAGTTGACAAAATGCAATGGAAAAAACTGCATGAAGCTATTTAAATGTCCAAGTGTTAAGAACCATCATGGATGTGGGGTCCATGGAGAGAGCATCTCTCTTTTGACCTCATCAGGCCACCCCTGTGGTGGTTTTGAAGTGTCCTGCCAGAGCTCAGGCAGTGACCAGCCTTCAGGTATCCGTTCCTCTGAGTTCAAGGCTTCTCATTCATGTAGACAGAATGGAGCACACTGTTAGCCCTTTGGAAGAAAATAAATGCATAATCTATTAAGACTGGATTTACAGAGAGGACTTGGGGAGATTGCAGCTTTGGTACTTGTCTCAAAACCTGTGTGACTCCTGTTTTAGTTACCTAGAATAATTTTTTTACCTGTTTCCAATGTGGTAATTGATTCTAGCCCACCGTAATTATGACACTATCAGTGAACATTCATAATTTGCCTCATTTCATTAAGATCTCTGGAAAACCTTTCACTACATCTTTGAGAGTTAACATATAGCTCATTTCATGGACGAGATTTCTACGTATCTTTTATGAATAAGATGGGATTTTACGCACTGGAACAAGACAGTATTGGCCGCTATCCATATATTTAAAACTATTTGGTAGGGGTTTGCTTCTTATTTTCATTTTTGTGATTTTTTTCACTGACCTCTCTCCACATAGAACTAGAAACAGAGTTAAGATTTCTGCGTCACTTACATAAGAAATGTGTGAGAATACACTCTAGCAGTGAAGAATTTAGCCAGCTGCTGTGGCTGTGCCCATGAGCTCTAGTCTGGAGCAGAATGAGTAATCAAGCTAAATACACAATAAAGATGTTGAGAGGAAAAACTTAAACATTGCTTTCTAGAAAGGACAAAATTATATGCTCCATAATTTCTTATTATTTTTCCTATTTTCTATTTCTTTTCCAATTTCCTGATTTTGTTTTGAATTTTTTTTTCACTGTGAGGTTGGGGAGCACTTAAATGTGCTGAGATTCCAGGATGGAAGGAGTCCAAGCAATATAACTAACAAACACTAACATTTTCCTTTAAGGGGAGTGTGTTTTAACTTTGTTTCCAGGGAAAAAAAAAAAAAAAAAAAAAAAAAAAAAAAAAAAAAAAAAAAAAAAACAAACCCACAATTTTTCAAGCCTGCTCTTTCATTTGTAATCATGTTTGACACCAGCAAAGTGTGTCAACTTACACCAAGAATAAATGAACCACAGAGAAGAAAAATGAGGATAGGTCACTTGAAGAAAGTGTGGCTCATCACCTTTTGGATGCCATTGCTGAAGAGCAAATATATTTTTACTCTTGCATAATGGGTGCAAGATCTGATAGCACATTTCAGTGCAAGTTCATATTCTCATATTCTGGATCACATTTTCTATTTCTCACTTCTTAGACATTTTCATTCTGGGCCTGCATCTCATGTTTGGGATTGTTTTGTGGCCAACAAAGTAGATTCAGTAGTGTCCAAGACTGGTGTGTCCATGCTTCACTTGTGCTGTAGCTCCATCTTAACAACTAGGCCAACTGTCTGATGAGGTAGCAATAATGCCATCACTTTACAATGAATTTTACTGCTACATTAATGAGACTAAAAAAGATATCAACTAACAGTAGTTTTGTTTCCTTCTGTTTGCCAAATAATAGTAAGGCACAATTTATGAACTCTGTGGGAGCTTACACTACAAAGCAGTGCTTTGCACAGCTCGTTCAGAGCCATGTATTCTGTTGATGTAATCACCATGCCAGAACTAATTAAACTCAAAATTACATTTTCTGGATAAGGCTATTGCAAAGTTCTATAAAGAAGACCAAACTGTATCTGATCAGAAAACCTCTTGCCCAAAATGTCTTCACATACATAAGGTCAGATCTGCCTGACTTTTTGGAAGCACAGTAAATGTAATTTTTCCTTTCAGTTATTTAAAAAAAAAAATTAAAAATTGCAATTTGTGTAAATGGAATAATAATATGAAGACAACTATGATTTAAGAATGTCATATTCTTAGTTTACCCTTTGTCCTGACACGATGGCAGATTATGGCATGGGCATTTCAAATGCACAAGGCTGGTGGGAGATTTTAATATTTTAAGACATAAAATCATTAATTTTGCAGAAAGTCAAGGCTGAAGGGAAATTATCAGTTAAAAAAAACTTGTAGCAGTGTCTGTGTGAAAAAAACTACTGGGCATTTGTTCTTCCACCCTGTCAGTTTGATTGTTCATCAATTGTCTGGGAAGCTTGTACTGGTGTAAGAAAGGGACTTTGTAAGAGCCTACAAAGCAATGCTTGGATTATAGACTAGGCTGGTAATGCATGGTAACATAGAAAATGTGGTATTCATATATATCATGTATATACATGTGTTAATACAGAAGTAGAGGGGAAAAACTCCTACTTACCAATGTGTTATTCTACAGTGGAAATGATATGGTTTAAAGTCTTAAAAATTCCTTACAATTTAAATTGACATGAATTTTAGAGAAGACAGTAGGGAATTCAAGGGCAGCACTATTTTTGAAGAGCTACCAGACAAAAATCAGATCAATTTGTTTACTGAAACATTACCTTTAAGCTTATTATCTAGCATTCAAATATAACAAACAAAAAAAAAATCTGGAACAAATTTAGTAATATATTAAGACTAAAAAAATCTAAAATCCATTCAGTTTATCAAACCCTCATCAGACAGTAGATTTGTAAAAACTATTTTTGCCCCTCTGCTGAGCAGTGTGAGGTACATACATGACCCTTGCAGATGGCCTGGCAAATGAAGAGCAAATCAGTGATGCTGAAATGAAGTCTATCTTAAATATAATTATGTTACTGATATACACCAATCCTCAAACAGATTATAATGTAATCTATCAAAACATATTTACTCTGTAGCAATGTTTTGTTCTGAAAAAAATGTCGTTTTAAGAGCTGATTCCACAGATTTTATCTCCTAATACTTATAAGTTGTTCACTACCCAGTCACGGAAAGCCATTTTGACAGTAAGAATTTTTTTAAATTTTTATTTTATTTCCTCATAAAGTAAACAAATAGACAAACAAACCCATGGGGAATTCTATGTGCGTGACTTCCACAGATTATTGTTTATACCATTATGTCCTGATTATTTCACAAAAATGCCTTATAAAAAATTGTTTTCCAAGTTCCACAAGCCTCATATGTACCTTTTACATGGCTGACAGATGTTAGGTAACTAAAATGGGAAGGGCTGGGGGGGGTGCATAAAAAGAAAAAATGAGGTGCATAAAAAGAAAAAAAGAAAAACCAGAGGTGGAGGTTGTTTTTTTTTTCCAGTGGAATGAGATTGACTCTTAAATCTTCCATAAGACACAGCAGAATTATCAAAGGAAGACTAAAATGTTTTTTCAGCCTTACCCCTTTTACATAATTTATGGACACTATTAGCTTGAACAAGAAGAATCCTTTCAAGAAATCATATTCTAAAACCATACAGATTTCAGTCATGTATTGATCAGCATTGCAGATCAGCTCTCAAAACATCATTTTATGTCATTTGACTGTTATTCAGAAATAAGGATAATATAATTTGTTGATTCATTTTTTGCAAATATCTACTCAGGAAACTTCTCATTATTTTAGGTGTCAGACTATTCATGAACCAGTCCTAATGTTCTTATTCAATATCTTTTTAGACAATATTCAGGCTAAACATTTTTTTGCAAACTGTTGGATTTAACAGGACGCAACCCTTGATGCCAGGTCCGCAAAGTTCATTGTGCTCTTTCTCACTTCATAATTAAATGAGGGAATAATTAAAAACCAGATACAGCAGTCTTTCATAGGTGATATGCCTGGCTGTAATTAAACATTGAGTCTTCTGGATTGCAGATATTTTCTTGTCGGTGACATCTTACAAACAAGACAAGGGCTCCCAGCTTTCACCTAATCTAATATTTATGGTCATTCTTAATGGGTCATTTTTCCAGGTGCCTTTTTTACAGATTCCTGAGTTTGTATAAGCATGTACTTCTATATAAATTAATATTCAAACTGCTTAAAATACATGGAACTGAGGATTTACAGAAGTATCTGAAGTTATGAAATTGCTAATACATTTTTATAACATATGTAATGATTTCTACCAATAACAACAATCTAAACTCTGTATTTCTTTGTAAAAATAATAACTAAGAAATTTTCTTTTTGCCTGTTCAGATACTGTAGTGTAATTGTCATAAAAGGATATGTGGAGGACAATTTTAAATAATATCAGTCAAGAGCTTTGCTCTTATTTTTGGGTCAGGATCAAGTACAGAGTAGAACGGAAACAGAGTTTTTTACTGAGTTTTACTCAGGAACAGAGATTCCAAACAAGAAAAAAGCACCTATTTGTGTCATCATCTCACCTAGATTGGTAAAATGTATTCAGGAGAACATTTTGACACAATATTTGCTTTTTAATACAATGGTATTTTGCTTTCACTTTACCCCAAATTGGCTTTCCTTCTGCAGCTGTTGTACTGCTGTTTTCAAAATAGAAAACGCCTAAAATAATAGTAAAACCAGATATTTTTTTGAAAGTGGCAGTATCTTTTTTGACATCTGAAATATTATATAGAGAAGTATCTCTATAAATACAAATAGATACTAGTCTTGAAAAATATGGTTCGGCTGTGTCATTTCTCTGTGTTTCTATTCTCCCTTAGAGAGAAGGACCTTTGGCTTTACTCTCTGGAATAGAGTATTGGGAAAACTCAGGAACTATCCTCCAACAAATGTTAGACATCCATGAAGCACAGAAGCAATACTTCTAAAGAAGAACCTCTATTCTGGTGGAAAACTTATTTAATTTTTTTTTCATAAACCACACATACACAGCTCCCATGCTCTGGTCTGTTACATAGATGTAAAGTTCTTGAGATGAAAATGTCTAACATAGTAAAGATCCTTGATCAAGGGCTTGTTTCAGACATTTTAATGTGCTGAAAATTAAGAGATTGTATTGGCTAAGGAGGCAGAGCTGTCTCTCCCTCTCTTTGCAATATCTGATCATTCTTCAGGCATTCCTTAGACCATATGTGGCTCTGACAACCTTATCTTAATTTAAAAATCTGAGACCACTGAACAAAAATTAGAGTCCAAGCTTAGATAAGATAACACTTCCAAAGAGCACCCAACTAGTCATTATATATTGCATAAAGTTAAAGAATTAATAGTCAGAAATCAAGGCTGGGAAAAATGTGTTAATGAATTTATAATTACTATGGTTGATTAGAAATTTTTAGAATCATTACCTAAACAAACAGAAAAAGTCAACTGAACCTTTTTATTTGAATATGGATTTAATATTTCACATGGTGTTAATTGATGCCAATATTTTGGTATGTGTTTGGGCATAGCTCAGTAAAGAGATCCTGCATTTGTCCATCTTCTAGAGCCAAAGATATCATACTCTTCAGGAATCTTGGCTGTTACAACATTTCTACCAATTCAGTTCATGTATCATTTCATTCTTCAAATATACAACATAAGAACAAAATGAGAGAAAATTAATAGTGAATCAAAGAACCTTAAGTTATCCATGAATAACTAAAGTGGGGAATTGGTGAAATTCTCATAATCATCATAGGGTAAAGCTCTAAATAATTTTACAAAGACAGAAGTAAGAGATTATGACAACCAGTTTTAAAATGTAACTACATAAATTGCTGAACAGTGATGTTTGGAGTGATTGCTTAGATGAGATCACTCTAGACAATCCTCTAATTATCTTAAGAAATAAAATTGCAAATAGTTCTTTCCCTTTGTTTAATGTCTTATAAAAATAACTAGATAAAATGTCTACCCAGCAAACTTTTATGACGAAATAAAATGGCATTTAAAATGGCTTTTAAAATAAAAAATCTTTTTTATATTGGACACTTTTTCTTAGAAAAAAATGCAAATTCATGACCTGAACAGCTGCATGAAAAATATATTGAAAATATATTTGAATATATATATTAAGGCTATAATTATTATATATATTAAACCTATAATTATTATTAAATATCTATTATATGCATTATATATGTGTGTGTATGTGTGTGTAGAATATTATAGGCTTTATATTTAATGTATATGGCTTGTATATGAAGCGTGAATTTATATGTAGGGAGACATGTAACTGAGTAGATACATAACAGTTCAGGTAATACAAGAGAAAAGTTACCTTACTGTGGAGTCTCTTTGCTCGTGATATCTTGCAATCTTTTGACAACCTATCAGCCCCTCATTCTCAACCTCTGGCTGTAGAGATTAGAAAATAAGGCAGGCCATCCACTGCTTTTCTTCATCTACTTGTATTTTAAAGGCAGTGTCCATAACTGGAAGTGTGGGTTATGCATGTGTGAAACCCAAAAGAGAGAATTTTGTGCATAGTTTTATCTTCTTGCAGCTTTATTTTTATTTTATCCTTTTTGTGTGTGTTCCTATAAGATCACTAAAGGGATTTTAGGCTATGACTGTCAAAGAAATTTCTATTTCTAGAGAAGATGCTAGATATAGGAAATAATTAGAATGTAAGAAAACTAAATCCAAACAGATTCATTTACAAAGAAGCAACCTAAGCTGTCAAATGGCAGCCTTCACAGAATCATCTGTGAAACATTCACTTTGAAGTTCACCAGAGAATGAAATAATAGCCTGTTAAGGGGATTGTGATTTAGCTAAGGGTGTGCTGCCCTGCCTGGTGGCTGACATCTGATAAGCAGTAAAACTTCACTACACTTCAAGTGTAGGGTTCTTACTTTCAGTCTGATGAGGTCATCCCATAGTCAAGTCACTTCATATTTCTCTTCTTTGATACACTGAGACTTAAAAGCTCCAAGATTTATTCTTACTTTCTTAATCTTGGAAATTAAATTTTAGGGGAGGATGTGTTAATGTAACACATAAGAAAGAGTTTTAATTTCATGTAATTTCTTGATGTGTCTGTTCTTGCTTTTTGTCAGGGTGAGGAAAAATGATTTATGTGTTTACACTACAATCAAAAACATTTTCATCACTTGTGTAATACAATATTACCTTGATAAGCTATTCCATGAACTTAACAGAAGAACATACCTTTCAGTGAAGACGTTAGTAACTTTAACCAAGATGTCAGCTGAGACGTCAAAAGGAAAGTCAGGACATCTCTCTTTTAAAATAACATTGATTTAACTTGTCTGTGAACACTTCCTGGAAAATAGGTTATCACATAAGATGAGCTCTTGAACAATTTTGATGCTAAAATTTCTATAAATTTTAACTAGCTTAGGCTCTTCCATCCTCCACTTATATTCCTCTCAAACACGTATCCTGTTGGTATACTTTCTCTCCATGGAGAAATACATGTTTATGCTAAGTAAAAAATTAAACCACCTGGAATAAAAATAGTTGTTAAAAGAGCTGTCAGTTTATTTCACATTGCATTCTAGTGAGACAAAAATAAAGCACAGATAAAATAACATTTCCTTTTGCAGATATGAAAACAATTTCTCTGGAAATAGGTTCTGTCATAGAACAAAGATAAAATCTTTCATATTGTGAAAAGAAGGCCCTTTTTCTCTTTTGTTTTATTTGCTGATATCCTGTTTCCAGGCAAAAAGATGCGAAGTTCTGCCAAATAGATTGCCCTATACTTTTTAATTAAAAAAAAAAAATAAAAAAGTTGATTTGGGCATTTTGGCTTGGCTGGGTTGTTTTGTTTGTTGATTGGTTGGTTTGTTGTTTGTTTGGGTTTTTTTTTTTAATGTGGGCATTTTACAAATTTTAGGTGGCATTTATCCAGCTAGAATCCAGCTTGTCTAAGATTGTTATCTTCAGCTTTAAAAGATAGTCTCAAGACTGAAACTTGTAGATTTTTGATCTGAATTTTTCATCTCAGAACACAGATGTTAATATCATTAAAATTATGTGTTATTTGTGTCCATTTCACATGAAATATGCCAGATGTAATTTAACATATTGATGAGACACAGCTTGTTCACTGGTCTAGTTCTGTTCCTTCTCTAGGAAAGCTTCTTAACAATAAATTAATTAATATAGATAACAAGCATAAATATTTAGTCATATCTGTTAAGATGTGCTTGAATAATAAAATTATTCCAGAAAAAAACCAAGTTAAATTTTAATAAATATGACAGTAGTTAATCTGTGCTTTCACAAATGGGAACAAACCCAGGAAAGTGTGTAGAGGGAAATGTTTGGGGTATAGTTCATGGATAAGTGTCACACCTTCCATATCACTGGTCCTTCTTTTAAACCTGATTTCTTATTGCTGAACTTATGATGAAAAAAAAAAATACAAGAAGTATCTCTTTTAAAAATTTTAACACCTTACAAACTTTATGAGAAATTATGAAAATAAACAGCATCTGTTATAGACAAACCAATATTTGCCAATGTGAGTAGTAAAACTTGAATGAATAGCACTCTAAATTTATAATTTGGAGCCAGGAGTACTAGATGGAAACAAGATTAATCCTTATTTCACTATTTCTGATTTATCTGTTTTGAAGAGAATATTTTGTTATAAATACAATCAAATCATTATTAGGCCTCATGTAACAACATGAGGAGTGATCAGAATTCAAAATGCTTACACTGACCAAATGATTGAACAAAATCACCTCAAGAGTTCCTCAGAAATACTGCTTAATGATTTTAATGGGATACTTTTAGATAACAGCTCTTTTTCCTTCCCTTTGTAAGTTTTGTATTTTAATAGAGTTCAGAATCTTAAACAAAAATTTTGTAAATTCAGGGAACAAAGACAAGATTAAGAACTTGTAATCCAGATGATATTTCTACCTGGTGTTACTGCAAGGTCTTGCAAATTCCATTCTGCTTCCAGTATGTGGCCTGTGTTCTCTTTATTGGGTTTTAGGCTGTTTTTTCACAACTTACATGTTCTGTGCTTATTAGATCCGTAGAAGTGCTGAACAAGACATTGATAATGATGTATCAACTTCACTTTTAAGGATGATATTAAGGTCTGGAGGACCACTGACCTTCCCTATGTCACTTTTTGGGTTATTTCACTTCCAGAAGATGCATTACAAACCTCACTATTGTGTTTGGATCTTCCACAAACTGATTAAGATGTTCCCTTGGGGTTTAGTAATTATTCCACTCGCTCAGAACTCAACTACTTCATTGGTAGCAGGGAATTGTCAGATAGCAAAGCACAGTTTCAATCCCTTTTTTAAAGAAGACCTTTATTTTTAATAGTACCTTCTCTGTTTATGCTAGTACTTGTACTTTACATACTATTTGTATTTACTGCCTAGTTAAAGGATACTAGGATAGTTTATGGGCTTCTAAACAAATGTATTTAGCTCATGCTCTGCAGAACAGTAAAACACCTTCTTAATGCTAAGTAGCATTACCTACATAACCACATTTAAAGCCTCATAAAACTTGGATGTATCTATGTCTGTCTTGTTGTAACGCACCTTAATTCAGTTTGGAATATGCATAACTACCTTCTATAGCAGTGTGTGGTTGATGACACATACAGAAAATTAGACCCTCAAATGAAACCTCTTCAAATGGTCCAGCCTGTCAAACAGCACCAGTAAAATCAGGAAGTTACATGACTGACATTGGCTGAGAGTTTGGTCCAGGAAATATAGAAAATAAAACTATAAAATTATAATTCATAACTAACTAGTTCTAGAAACTCAGGCCCATAATAGTAATCTTTGCCATATGAACATCTGGGAATGAATAGGAAAGAAATAGCAAATCATCTGGAAAATTTTTTGTGGAAAGTGCTTACTAAGGAAAAATGAGGTTTACAGTAAGTCAAGCAAAAATTAAATATAAATGAAAAGACACACGTGAGTAGATAAAATAAAAAGCCTCTTTTGGGTTTAGATTTTTTTTAGAACCAATCCTAAAACTGTGCAGTCCCTCTAAAGCCACCGATTATAAAAAAAAAAAAATAATTCTTTCATTCAGGTGTATTTTTTTCAATATTTCTTCATTGTGTTTTTCTTCTAACTTAAAAAAAAAAGTGTGCTCCAAGTTGGAAGCATGTGCTGAAACATCAGAACTAAATTATGAAAACTAGTTATTCTTGCACCTCCTCACCCCTTTTCCTCCTTTTGTAACCTCTTTTCCTCCTTTTTTCCCATCACAAAATTCATACCAGCTTTATGGGAGGAACCCTTCAGATGAGAGATAGCCAGCTATGACAGGGAGAAATCTGGGATGGTACACATAGATGTCTGTCGTCCTGTTTTTCAAAAGCCTTCTGATGTTTACATTTTTTATATTGGAGTTCTCACGCACTTTCATGAAAACGCTGGGTTGTTTACATTCCTTCTTAGAGGAGGAGAAAATTGATAGACTGTTGATGTGACCAGTGTGGTTGAGAGGTGGGATTTCATCCTCCAATCCACTGTCACTTTGAAAAACCTATAAATTCCAACTTTGTAAATAACCTTTTTCTCTTTTGCCTTGGACAACTCAGTGTGTGACTGCATGTTCATTTCGTGTCCTAGTGTGACAGATGTCCAGTGCAATTTTAGGTATTTTAGGAAAGTCTGCTTGGGCTCCAGCTGCTGTTTCAGAAGGAGGTAGCACTCCTGTAGGTCCTGTGCCATAACTTCCAGCAGTGTGATATCTCAGACAGCATCAGGAGTATGCACATTAAGGCCTTGTCAGACAAGAGTTAAAAATTAATCTCAAAGTTTAAGACCTTCCTGTAAGACTGCTCTATGGTTAATCATGCAAAGTGTCATTGAAAAAAATTAGCATAACATCTGGTTCAACACCTGATGAAATATTTGCAGGCTTCAAACTATATAGGAGTTTTATATTAAAATTAATTCCTCAGTCATTACTGGTAGTAAGATTATATTTACTGAAGAAACACATCCCTCCTACACAAAATTAACTGAGACCACTATAAAATTATCTGCATTTGGATAGAGTAGCACACAGCTCTAAGTAAATGTGTGCCTGAAACAAGAGACTGTAATGCACAAAGTACAGATAAAAAAGTGTTAGTGCTCCTGAACATCCCATCAGTGCATCCACCCTGTACTTGAATGTGTCAGCTTGCTTTGCTTTGAGAGACTAAATCAAGTTATATCTATAGCATTAGAAATGGAATTAGCATCGTTTGGTCTTCTAATATAGCAAGATTATAACACTCTCTTCAAATTCAGCAGTTTAAATTAATTCTATTTTCTTTTCTTTTTCCTTTGCCTTTTTCTTTTCCCCTTTGGAAGTACTAGACAAGATACATGATTTATCAGAGTGGAATTTGCTTTTCCTCAGGACGTCCAAACATACCATCAACATATGATACTACCAAAAGTGGGTTCGAAGGGCTGACTCTGATAATGAATTTGAAGGGAAAGTAATGTTGGCCACTAAGATAGGAAGGAAGAAAAAATCCATCTTGTGGGAATTTTAAGGTAGGATTATCTGCAATTTTTACAGTGGGGGATACACCTACAATGACCTTAGTAAGAAAGACTGAATAATTCATCATCTATGTCTTTCACAGGTGATGACTTTTATTGTCAGAAGAGATTTATGCTTTTCAAACTGTATAATTAAAACAACAGAAGCTTTGACCACAAAACCTTAATTTTCTGATGCTGTTTTTAATAGCAATATATTTAGGAATCTAAAAGAAATAAGGCATGTCAAGTTTATCTTTATATATATATATATATATATATATATGTATATATGTGTATATATATATATATATTTGCAAATATGAAAGAACAATAACAATTATAGTAAAGTTAATAAAGGTTTGCCTTAAACTAGAAGGTTATATCTATGGTAATAATAAACATGAAAACTGCCAGTCAAGTAATATGTAAAAAAATGTTAATAGCAACCTAAAAGACACAGCAAGACCCTTAAAATTCTTAATCAGCTCAGAGATTGAATAGTCTAATATTCCCACTTTAAGACACAGTAAAGTTGTATTCCAGGAGCTTCAGATGCAAGACTTGGAAATAGTGAACTTAAAGTATTCTGTTATGGAATTAGTCCCTAAATTAAAATTAGTGGAAAAATGAATCTTTTTCTTGACCTTGCTGTATTTTGTAGATACACTGGGGTTTTTTTCTGGATAGAGCTGAACAAGCCATTCCACTGCAAGAAGACAAGTGGAGCAATTTCCTGGGAAAAAGTTCAACTAACAGTTAAAATCATCCAGGATTCATCTTTAATAGTGAAATGAGAAAAATACCTCAAAAGGATAATTATTTTTCATGTATCTTAAACATCTATCTTTATTTATTTTTAATGTGCCAAATTGCCATCTAGAAGTGTCTATCTCACTAGTGACTTTACAGAGAGACTGGCATAGCCAGGATGTTTCCCTGGGGAGAGCCAAAAGGAAGAGAAGTCTCGCTATGGAGTCTCACTCGGGTGCCTTCAGATGCCTGAAATTAGTCATGAGACTCAATCCAGCCTTCACTCAAAGTTATCTTAATTCACCAAAACACAATGCTACTATTTTTATCATGCTGTTTCAGCCTGACTCTGGTAGCCTAACACATTTATACATTAAAAAATTTACTTAGTTCACAGAACTGTAAACAGTTTTATTTTGTCTTACAGAATAATTAGGTGTGAGGAAAATTGAAAAGAAAAATTTTCTTCTGCGTTCAAACATTTATTTTATTGTCTCTAGGTTTCTTTGCAAGGAAGCTGTGTAAAACTATAGTTTTTCCGACTTTCTCATGAACCCCAAAGTGTTTTGGATTTACAAGATTCTCTGATGCTAACTAGTTGGAATGCTGGGATTAGTTCAACAATGTTGTCTGCAGAGTCTAAGGATGTTTGGATACATTTACACTGAAATAAATACAGGGACAGTTTTAAAAGTAATTTAAAATAAAATTAAAATAAGGTCAATAATTTGTTATAGACTGAAATCTCTCACAAAAGAAAGGGATATATTTTGATATGGCAGGGTATATATATATGTGTATGTGTTTATATATATATGAGACAAAAATTTGCAAGAGCTATTTAGGAAAAAAAAAAAAAAGAGAGAAGAGCTTTAATGTATTTCAATAGTCAGTTCCTATTACCAGAATGTTCTAGCATCCTTTCAACTTTGGCACATATTAATTTAAAAAGAAAATATTATGACATGAAGGACCAATGGAAGCTTGTCTCTTGCAATTCACTGTCAAAATGATCATAAAATCAACTATAATATATATTTATATTTCTAATTTATAAACACAAACCAAGATGAAAAACATGCCCAAATAAAACTCACCATGCACTGACCTATTGCTTATAGTTATCAGAAAGGAATATCTCACATATTCATTAAAATTCAGCTCCAGGGATGAATATAAAAACATGCAATAATCAGAGTAAGATGCTGTGAAGTGTTAGTAACATTTTCATATGTGGAGCATTTAAGATCCCAATTATTAGCCACATGAGGACAAATATTAATAAGTTAAATGGGTTACTGTTCCAAGTATTACTGAATACTTATTAAAATTATAAGCCAGTAAAATAATGCTTAGAAAAGCTCACAAGAATGTGAGATAAAGCAAACCTTCTTTTTACCTCTTTCATGTAGACTATTGCCATTAACATATGAATTAATAATATACCTTAGTAATTTCAGTCCACATCATTAATCACTGTAGACCCTGATGCATGCTTGGCCTCCCTCCAAAAAGTCAGGAGAGCGAGTACACTTCATGCCATACTCTATACACCCAAACACCATTAAAATAGCAAAACTACTTCACCCCAGGTGCTGTGAAAAAAGCTACGTTTTTAACGAGTTCATCCCTAACAGAGAACCTCTTTCCTTCTAGCGCTTCCGACTCCACACATTTGTGTCAGTACACAACATTGAGAGCAACTGGAAATTGCCAGTGCAGATAAGGTAGTTCTGACAGTTCCCACTATGCTTTTAAAATTCATAAGACTCTTAAACCATGAGTCAGAAGAGCAGAAGCTGTTTCTCCTCAGCCTCTGGAGTCATCTGATAAAGTAGTGAAAGTAAAAGGCTTGAATATCGTGATCTTTCTCAGGAACCTTGCGAGTATCAACTGCTAGCATTGTTTACACATCCTCCTAATAAATAGCAGTCTATTTATTGGGATAATTAGTAAGCAAAAATACTCTTACAGGGCAGACTTTCTTTACAGTATTTCTGCTTAATAGATGTCCATCATGTCTCTTCCTCCCATCTCTATCCCCTCCTTCTCCTTTCACACCAAATCCAGGTTCGAGTGGGGTGGATCAGTATCAGCGGGCAGCATTTCTGGGGACCACTCATGAGCATGCAGCTATGGCTCTCTGGAATTTCTTCACAACGAAAGATTATTGTTGCTGCACACTTCCAGCTATTGTTACACTTCTACAGATTATCAGAAATAACAGGAGACAATCAAAAAACACGTCAGGCAAGCCTGAAAATTCAGTCAGCATTCATATGAGATTATTCTCCACTTCTTGGTCTTCTCAAAGTACCTCTCTGATCACTTCAAAATGATCCTGAGTGCTTGAAGAACAATAATTTAAAAGAAAAGTGCCAAGTTGCTATAAAAATCTTACAAGTTAGTTCTTGGCAAGCATGCATCATATCTCAGCCATCCTCAAAAAAGAAAATATGAGTCAGCGTGTGTCAGCAATCAGACATATTTTTCTGTCAAGCAGATAAATGTCTGACATCTTTCTGTCACTCCTCACTCTCTGTCAATTTTCTTGGGCTCTGTTTATCTGCTGTGATTCTAAATTTCCTGCAGGCCAGTGTGGAAAATCACAGATCCTGCTGCTGCTTTAGGCTGACCTACATTCCCCAAAAGATTAGGCAGCCCAAAATACCATCTTTAACTTTCTGGGACACTTCTGAACAGCAATAAGCTTCACAAGGAGGAAAACACATTAACACAAGCTCCAATTCACATCAGTTTTCTCTCGTGGCAGAGTCTCTGAAGTAGCAGTGTCACTGAGGGGCAGGCACCGCTCTCAGATCTTCTGCTGAGCAGTGTTTGACTGGTGATTGCTGCCTTTTAACTGCTTCAGAAAACAGCAGCAAAGCAGTCCTGTCAATGCCATTTCATTTACCCTAAAAAGAGGGCATGTGGCCTCTTGGAAAAAATAAAACAAACAAAAATCCTAATTAGATAATGATCAAAGTCTGGAGGACACATCAGCTCCTTTGTGCAAAATACATGCTGAGAAACAAAAGATTCTTGCAATGTAGGCTCTGCTTGCTTCCGTTCACCAAGTACAGCATTCATGTACATTATGTTCACTATCAATGCAATTAAAGAAGAAATGCTGGATGGGAGTCCCTGAACCTCATTTGTGGGTATAAACTGTCTCCTTCCTAAGGAGTACTTACTGAGGGCATGGGCTGGGGATTCTGCTCCAGATTCACAGGTAAGTACATTATACATTAGGTGTATGCAATGGAGGTCTACCTGTGTACTGAGGTGTCTGAGGTCCTTGCCTGGTCACAGAGATTTATTCAATCTAGTGGGGGACACTACTAGGCCACCTGGGCCCACTGGGCTCTACCTCAAGTAGGCACCTGCATCAAGCCAACTAAACAGCTCTCCAATCATCATATTGCCATATTTTACACTCAGAATTTTTGGAATAAATATTTCTTTCAAACAAAAAGCCTTTGCTTAATGTGGCAGGTTTTGAGAAATTTTGGTGATGAGGTGCAGACATGATGATACAGAAAAGGAAAAAGAAGGAAAACTTATCAAGTTGTGACATTTTGCAAGTTATTTATCATCTGTGCAAGTTAAAGGGAACCGAGTACAACATGTGTTATAAGGAGACTGTTTCAGTACGTGGTACATTTCCAAGTCTGTTGTGTAAAAAATTGTGGCTAAAAGCAGAAAAAGATTGTGTTAATATGATTCACAATAATACTTAAGTTATCAAGTTTGTAGAAGATCTTCTTTCACAATATTCTAATATGATTACATCTGTGCAGAAATATAAATAAAAGTGATACCAATAGTGGAACATGACATAGAATCACTTTATAAGTGAGTGACAACAGATGGGAATTTGGAACCCTGTGACAGCTGCCTTACCTGAAAGTGACTCTCCCTGCCTTCTTCATGAGCACCTCTAACAGCAAACCCCAAACAGGGAACCAAGCCAAGCACAACATCAGGTCCTAATCAGTGGCAAAGCCTGTAACAGGGTGCTAGCCACAAAACTAGGCTGAGGTGTAAATACCCATGGATGATATTCATTCTTGCTTCAGTGGTGTCAGATATTAATGCCTACTTACCTCCAGTCCCAGTTTTATGCTTTTCACTTGATTTATGAACCCCAGTCTTAGAACCCTGTTGCTTCAGCACAAAACAATCTGAAGTGAAAAAGGAATTGCCAGTGAAGCTCCAATGATCCTAGGTAATCCTGCAATACTTTGCTGACTTCTCAAGATGCTTAGACCATTACTATCTGTTTGAAAAAATTGTAGGCTTTTCTCTTTGTCATGAAGGAAATAAGCCCTAAAACAATACTGTCATAATCTCCTTTATTTTTTTCCTACAGATACAGAGGCTAGTCACAATGAAAAAAAAAATTCAATTCTCATAGTTTACCAAATCAAGAGTCCTTTAATTTACGAATGACATAAAATTACTACCAACCAGTAAACAATACATTCAAAATTCAATAGCAGTAATACAATCAAATCACAGTATTAGATGCTCAGAAAATGTCCATAAACAGCTACACATTTCTAAAAACCTTTCTGCAATTAACCCCACGAGCCTACACACCCATGCCTTTGCTTACAGAGGTGCATGCCATCTAAAAAAATTACACACACCACTGTGTGTCACACACATGCTCCCATTTTTTGGCACCGTGATGTTCTGTGAGAGGTGTGGATTACTCTTTGATAAAATGTGCAGACAATACAAAACACTGTGCTATATAGGGGTTTCAGCAAAGATCCTCAGCATTCAAGGAATGCTGACAGTAGGAGGCATTATAAATTTGTTAGAGGAGATTGAATTTGCACAGGGCCTGGATTTGTAATGGTGGGGTGGGGTAGAACAAAGAGGACTTTTAATTTTCTAGAGGTAGGTGGGTCGGTTTTTTTCCTTAGAAGTCAGACGTTATTGTTATTAGAGTAGTTACTTAAACACTCCTGTGTTAAATCAGAATGGTTCATAAAAAGATTCCTTTAGGCAAAATGCATTTCTTGCTACAAAAATCACTTTGTTTTTTGATGTTCTACTGATTTCAAAAAAGTAAAAGGGATTGCTGGATTTATTTTCTTTCATGCCACTCTTCTACTGGTACAGTCTCTTGCACACAATTGTGTTTTTCTTCCTGAAAACAACTAATTTAACTCTATCATCTAATATGATGAATCCAGCAAAAATTTTTTGTTTGTTGGCCAAGGTTTTTAAACTGGCTGAGCTTTGCAGTGTCTTACTTTATACTCTATGTACATTGCAAACATGTGTAAGTATCAACTGAAGAAAACAGAATGCAAAATGACCTTGACCATTATAAAATACTGCTTTTATGAAACTATTTTGTTATCACAAATGTCCAGTAGAAAAACAGTAATAAATGTTTCAGAAAAAGAGAAGGTAAGATAGACTTCTAAAGATGGTGAATTACAATAATACCTCAATTTACTTTGTAGAATTTATCAAACTTACACAAAACTTGTACTCTCTATTCTGAAGATTTTTTTGAAATTGTTTTAATGATATAGTTCAATGATAAGAATTGAACTAAAGCTGATGATGGCAAAACTTTTGAACTATTTAATGTCAGTCAATACAAAATCCACTACTAGGGAACAAATCTGCCTGTAGAAGATGGAACATGAGGCTCCATAGGAAAATCCAGTAACAAAAATTTGATTAATTCATAAAACTGGCAGTGAAAATCTGCCAATTGTGCATTTATTGTCTTATAACCTTTATTGTCAACATAGAGAGGCAGAGCAACAATAAGCTAAGAACCAACCATAAGGGTAGGTTGTGTTTTTACAAAGCAAAGAAATCTTGTCCTACTGCGTTCTGAGCAGGCAGTAAAGACTTGAAGTCCCATAAAATGTTCTTTGATTGCTTTTCATTTTGTAAGGCTTTATGTTTTCTGCTGTCTTTTGGAAAAACACTCAAATATTATGAAAAGAGGGAGGGAAAATAAATAAAGATCAAAATGCAATCTGAAATACATTGTGGCCATGGCATTTCTGTTCTGAGAAGCAAAATATAAAATAATAAAAAATAATCAAGAAGCATAGCACCCTATGGAAATTTCAATTTCCAGATGAAAGAGGTCTACAGGTGGGTATCCAAACAAAACAAATCTTTTAAAGTTCACTAAGTGTGATGAATTAGTTCTTATTATTAGATTTTATGAGTGCCTATTTTTACGTTATATAACTAATTTCACCACTGTGTTTGAAGTATGATCTTTCTTTTGAACTTAGCCTCAAGAAATGTGCTTTTTTAGCAGAACTGCAATTCACTAGGTAGCAGTGCAAATTTTGTAGACATATTACCTGTGTCCTATAATAAATGTAATGAGACAACTCCATGTGGTTCTAGGCCAAGCAATCAGTAAACACATGGATAAATATAAAGCAAGACAGTTTCTGGAAAAACTTTTTGAGGAAGAAATGTGGTTTTAAGTTCCTCAGTTCTGGGCTCTGACTTGGCATTTTGTTGCTCTTTGCATACCAAAGGCTATAGGAAAACTCATGAGACCTCCTTGCTTTCTTGGAAAGGAAAGGAAAATATCACCTTCATAGAACAGCTATACTTAAAAATAGCTTCCATGGAAAGATATGTAATGAAAAATACAAAACATATCTCACATATATAATTTATACATCTGCTAAAAATATTGAAATAATTCAGGTTTCCTGCGGGGACAACACCAGAAGTTTTTCTGAAAAATCTTTCAAAGTTTACTGAGTGGATAAAGTCTTGTGCAAACTGGATCAAGAAACACATACAACACTTACAAAATTCATATTTTCCCATTGTTTGTTTCCCACCCTGGTAAACATTCATTTAAAATGTCTTTGCTCTGTATATGGCATCTTATAAGTTTGACGACCTTTTTCAAAAACCAATAGCTTATTCTTGAAAATAGAATCAGTGCGCTAACCCAACTGCATGAAAAAGGCTTTCCTCTAGCTTCCTAATGGGAACAATTTCTCTTGCTTGTTTTATAGAAACATGCAGAATAATTAATGCAGTTTTGTTTAACAAATTAATTGTAAAACAATTCATAACACAAGCATTTACAAGTGGAATATTAAATTACAAAATATTTCATAGATAATGGCTACTTTATATTTTGAAATATTTAGCAGTTACTACTGACTTCTTCTCATGGTGAATGCAGGTATTTGTGAGACAAGACAACCTCTGGGATGCAAAGAACAAAATCCAGCCCCACCCATATATGAAAAGCCAAGTTGCTACCTGGATTCTCTATCTATTAGTGTTCAGATTATCCCTATATGTCCTCCTTATAACATTGCTAGGAGGGTTAAAATCATCATTTAGAAGAATGTAGGTGCAGGTACAAGGACAAGACTTCATAGTACTCACTTTTCTGATTGTTTGTAATTCTGTCTTATAAATACTATTGTCTGACCCATAGATTGGAAAACAGGAAACCATGTCAAGGAGTGAGTAGAGATTTACTCTTTACTTTGGAAACAATTTTGAAGTTCTAAAATGTTGGGATAACAAGACCAATGAGCCATGTTATAAACAAGAGGCCATCTACATTGTGAAATTCCATTGCTTAGAGTACCCAAAAGATTAGAAATAGTATTTAGTGTTCCTAAGACTGTAGACTCTACAAAATTATACTAAGAATAGTTTTTGCTTAAATCTGAACCTAAATATCCCTGTTGCTCATTAATCTACAATACAGATATTAAATAAAGCCACTCATGCCAGTTCAGATTGGTTTAGATTAGCTCAGGTTTCTGTAAGGAATATATGAACTTTCACAACAAATTAGCATGCATTCACACACACACAAAGGCAAGGAAAGGTCTGAAATAATAATTCTGATCTAGTCCAACCTCCCTGCTAAGGCAGGGTACCTTAGAGCATGTTGCTGAAGATTGATGGCTTTTGAATATGTCCAGAGAAGGAGAACTTCACAACCACTCTGGGTGAGCTGTTCAGTCCTCTATCACACCTCTCTCACTCTCACACTAAAATTCTTTCTCATGTTCAGATGGAACTTCCTCTGTTTCACTGTGGCTATTCAAGATGAGAAAAAGATTCCCAAAACAAATCCCAGCTGTTGCACAGGAAAGTTCTGAGCTCCTAAAGCTTTCAAGGGCACCCCTGACTACACCAACTGAGCTATTGCAGTCCTGGTGCTAGGCAATCTATATTGAAGCTCTCACTTAGAAAATATCTTCAAACTTTATTCGTTTAACAGACACAGTTGGTGTTTCTTCATTGCCCCACTGCTCATATTTAATATACTTCCTGAAGAATGTCCATATGGCATCTGACAGCAATAGTTACTCTTGACAGCTATGATCTCTTAACCACTTTACAGAGAAGCATAGATCTTTGGATCTAGCTTTCCCTCTCACAAGATACCTTTTTGTAAGCTCTCCCTCCTCTCCTCATTTCTCCCAGTTCCAAATAACCCTGGAGGTTGGAGGGACACTTCTACAGGACTTTTAGTCCCTAACAGGCTTTTTCTAAGCAAAGCACTCCCAGCTGTTACTTAGCTGCTGTTCAAAGATGGCAATCGTAATCAGTGATTTTCACATGTACTCCTAAAGGCCCCATTGCAGTCCCTCTATATGCAGGCATCTTTAGGAAGCTGCTCAGAGAGCTGCTGCTCACCAGCACACTGAGGATCTTTCTATATTAGGGCTTCAGGTCTATTCTTCCAGGACCAAATTCAGCTGGGAAAAATAGGGGAAGGCTGGATAAATATCAATCCTCAAAGGAAATCCTACTCCACCTCATATTACTGTCTCCAGCAAATGCACTAGTGGTTTTCAAGACATTCTGACTGAAAACGTGTGGGAAGCCATAATTGTCCTAGTGTTTTATGTGGGGGGATGTTTATGTGTTTGAGCACATGTAGTTTGCAGGGTATGAAAATTAATCCATAGCTGGATGTAGCCTACTTTCATTACTGCTTTCTGAGGTTTTCTGGAGACAAACATTTACTTAGTTTTAAAAGTCAGTGACTGAATTATGGTAACTGCTCTTTGGATTTGCTGTCCTTAATATGTTTGTCATTTTAGTAGTGGTTCAGCAAAATAAACAAATAAAATTAAAATCCAAAGCCATTCTGTGTTGTCTCACATAGTAGTAACACCACACCACTTCTCTCATCCTATTCTCTCTGAAATAAACACACTTATACAATCATAAAAGAAGCAAAGTGTTCAGTGCAAACAAACAAAATCAATCAGCTGATCACCTGGTTTGCACTCAGAGAAGCACACAGAGCATTAGGTCATTTTACAAAGGAAAGATGAAAACAAATCATCACCAATCAGAAGAGAAAATATCACAATAAATGAGATATATTGCTGCTACTATAGCACTACTATAATTTAATAAGTGAAACAAAACTGTTTAATTTTCCTACAGCAAGAGTATAGATTATTTGACATGAGGAGATGCCTATCTTTTTAGATATGACCAAATCCTGTGAAACACAAAGACTGTAGGAAATTGCTCATGGGAAGCACCTGGGAGCCCAGGTGCTGTGTTGGGAGGGAATAGGATGAGAGGAATGTGTTATAGTACGTCAGCTGGAGGAGTTCACTCTCAAAATAGAAGACTCAAGTCTTGAACCAGGTATACAGTGAAAATAAACAGGTAAAAATGCTGCTAAGAAGCAATTAGATTTTCCATCAATGTTAAAAGTTGGTGTTTTCTATCATGAGTTGATTGCCTTTGAAATATTTATTTGTACACTCATCAGGTATGTATATGGCTGCAGAAGACACTGCTTTGACCCTGTGTTTTCCCTGCTGTAAGACTTATAAGTCTTTCTTGGTTCATAGTGGTGTGCTGGGGTAGAGATAATAGGAAATGTGAAGCAAATAACCATCTCAAATGTAGTCCCAGTTGTAATAGTATCTAAACAGGTCGCTGTCTTAAATACATTTGTGAAAGATCTTACCAATGACAGATCAAGGACTCTATAATGAATTTTCAAGGCCCTTGATAGAGCATTGTAGGTTACATGGCAGATACACCATGCCAGCAAGAAACAGAGCAGATAAGACTGTGTAAAATTCTGTCACACAAGCCAAGGTAAAATAAATACACTTTACAGACTTGTAGTTGGTCACATGGAAATTCTCCTCTGACCTTGGAGAGGTGGAACTATCTACAGTACTGTTTCAAGTCACAGAAGAGGGTCCTAAAGAAAATAAATCATGAACAAAGACTGGTTGCAAACTTAAAACCAAGTAATATGAAAAGCATCTGGTTTTAGGCAGCAAACTCCCATCCATCAAGCAGCAGAGATTTTGCTTAAGCCTTGTTTTAAGGGCAAATTCCAAAGAGTCAGTGGCTAACAAAAAGCCACAACCTCTTAGAAATATCATCTGCATAAGAAAGAAAGTTAAGCAATATCCACAAAATCACTGTGTAAATACTTCATATCACTGAATAAAATTTTGGTTGTTAATAAATGATTGACCACTGCTAGAAAAACAATGTGATAACCAATGTGATTCTGTTGACATAATACATATGCCAAAGTGTGATCTGAACCCTGAAGCCATGTTCTCTCTAGACACAGACCATCTAGGGATGATATTTCTGATTAAAATGGGGATTTGTGGATCCCACATACAGAAGCAAGGCAGCAGGTGATCCAAACGGAGAAAGAGAAAATTTTATCAAAACTGAAAGATGCAAAGTTCAAAAATGTTGGATTTGTGTATCTGACATCCGTACATAAAGTAGAACTAAGCAAACTCTTCCAATTTAGATTTGAGTCTTTTGAGTTGCTCTAGAACATTTTTGTCAAATTTACATCTGTTTCATTCATATTTGCATGAATAACAAGATCTTGCTTAATCTCTGCCTAACTGCAGGCTCCTGCATGTATTCAGTCCCTGTTGTCAGTGCTCCTGGGGTGAGGGGGGGGGATGAGCTGGGAGACAAGTGTGGTCCCAGGGCAGGCTGTGCCCTCTGCACCTTTCCACCAGAGCAAGGCCCGGGAAATCATAGGCATGATAGACGAGCCTGGTATCAGGCTGGAATCTCAGGAAAGAATAAAAGAAGATGCTTGAAAACAGGAATGGAGTCAAGGGTACTTACATCAGGTCTAGCACCAATCCCAGCAGAGCAGCCAGTGAGTCCAGCCAGCAGAGGCAGGACCAAGCACAAGTACTGCAAAATAGCTTGGGCAAGGCAGAGGTGCCCAACCTGAACCAAAGCAGAGGCCCCAGACCAACGTACAGAACTCTGTAGGGATGTTCAGGCTGAGGTCAGCACCCACTGATGTGCTCAGATCTGTGAGTCTTTTAGTTCTCCTATTTCTGCAGCATATTCCTCTGTGACTAATTTTACAATAGCAGCAAAAAAAAATTTCTCCTGCAAATATAAGACTTGTTGATTGGAGTAAGTGGGCCTGCTCGCTCCACCTTGCCTGGACTCCCACAAGGGCACCATTTGCCCACGGTGCCAGAGCTCCATTTAGGCTCGAACTTGGGCACCTGGTGGGTTCAGCACCTTGCTCTTTCTTGGGCACAGTGCCCCTGTCAAAGTAATCACTGTCCCTGCCCTGTTACCAGCTCCAGGAGCAGCCCACTCTTGCTGCTCACAGACACAAAACCACAGCAATCTGAGCATGATGAGTCTGACTGGGAGTGGTCCAGATATCATCGCTGAGAAATGTGAAAACAGAGCTGATCCAGACCCCAAGGTCTCAGCCAAGAGGGGTGGTGGAGATTAGAGAGGCTCATTATGCCAACATATAATTCACTTCTACAATAATTAGCCCAGGTAAAGCAGAGATCATGGTAGTCATCAGTTCCAGAAAAGGCCCAGAAAAAAGAAAATAAATTGATTGATTAGAAATTTCAATTATGCCCCAAAAGTGTGGTTCTTTATTTTTCCACTGCATATAAAGAAAATTTGAAGTCATTTCCACATATATAGGGGTATGTAATATTAGGTATGTATACAATAGTATGCCAGAATGTAATATGGAACAGTAGGAAAAGATTTGTGGAGTAAAGCACCTGATGCTGAGGAACTGATATGTGCTCTGTGTCTGGGGGATTTTACATGGCTTGGTTCTAGTCTCACTGTTAGGAATGTACATTGGCACATATGTCATTAGCAGGTGTAGTACATTAGGTGAATTCTTGGAATAATATTTTGCTTTATCTGAGGAAGTCCATTTGTGTATTCTGAGGCTGCTCCATGATATGAACGGATGCTCAGTAAATTCTGGATAACTGGGAGACTTGTTCGAACTTATGCACTAGTATGTTTCCATACTTGTATAAGGTGGATGAGATTTATCCTACTGTTACAGACACACTGTCATATATTGTTTTTCTAGCTGATCATAAAGTAGTCAAATTTCTGCTCTAGTGAAGTGTTACTGCAGGTACAGGTAGATTAGATATCAGTGCCTTTACAAAACCCAGTTTTCTAAACAATTACATTCAGTTTAGTACTGCAATCTCTATGCACCTGTACAATAGGAGCCAAAATCTTACAAATAATAATAACAAAAGCCCCCAGTCTCTTATTTCTTTCATACTGTTACTTCAGTGTGAATGACTAAGATGACAAAGACGTGAGACTCTCATCTTTGGGAAACCAGTTCTAAAAGCTAGTCTTCCAACATCCTCCAAATACACTTCCCTATTAATTTTCCTAACTTTATTTTCTTGTTTCCTGCATATTCAGGAATGAACATTTGTTCATTTATATTAAATCATTTCTTTTTACCATCACTCCCATGATAAATTCTTAAAATGCCCTAACTGTATTACACATATTATACTATTCTAATTATATTTAATGCAACTTCATCAAAGTTGCTGATGTACCAAAAACATACCAAAATAGTTGCAGCATCTACATATATGCAGTAAAATAAAAGCAATTTGACCATACAGGAAGGGGATTGATTTCATAGCATCAGCTGCCTGTGCTGCCATGTGAGAGGAGTCCTAATCCACTTGGTGTCTTTGAAGGCTTGTTCTTTTCCAGTTGCCTTTCTATAATATAGAAACCCCATTATTGTGTGAAAAGGGAAATGCTGCAGTGAAATGACCTTTGATAACATTCCCAGTTGTCTTCATTTGAGAGGAGTTTTGATGGAATGAGTACTTGCTGGGGAATTCCCTATTTGGCAGAAACCACCCTGTATGACAGGGAATAACACAGCCAGGAAGAGGCAAAGGAAGTAATACTTTTTTGAACTAAGGAAAGTTCAAGTCTACCTTTTTCATATCACCTCTTCACTCTGACATTTCATTCTGTTCACACTTCACATGCTCCTTAAAGGCTTCTTCTCAGGATTTGTATTTCTGGAAAACAGGCCTTGAATATTGATATCCCTAACTAGAAACAATTCATATTATTTAGCCATTTTAAAATCAGTATTGTCTTATGTAGTGAGTCTTTCCAGCAAGCATGGGAAATAATTCTGGAGTTCTTTTCCAGAAAGAGTGATAGGAGTCTATTTAACTAAATAATGCTGATGCATATGTAGGATTTTCTCAAAACAGCAAGATATTTACACTGCAGATTGAAATATTTAGTATTGCCATTGTAAAGTCAGATTTGACATTGACATCCATGCAGACCAGACAATGCCTCCTTTCAAAATTTTGGCAACAGTTACATTTAGTTTATGTTGACTCTTTAGCACACAAATTACAATCATAAATATAACTTCAACTAACAATAAGGTCCTTCCTGTTTTTTCCCACTTAGCTAATCTGTTATATAACAAAGAGATTTAAGACTAAAAAAAAATTTTGCTTCCATGAAAAAAAATGAAGTTGTTTTAGTGCAGCATCCAACTTAAGCAAAGCTGAGTCTTAAAAAATTGAAGATCGATGAGTATCTTCTCAGAGATATTCCCTAAGATAAGAAATTAAAAAAAACAGCAAACCAAAACCAGAAACAATAGTTCTAAAATTCTATGGGACAAGCAAATTCTGTGATATTAGCTGTCTGATTTTGTTATCTTCCCAAGCTGACTAAAGGAATTAATAAACTTCTCACTGAGCCATCTAAATCCAAGGGACTGTTTGTAACATTTGTTTTTAATTCTTATCATGCATGTGTTCATAGGGGGATTTCATCAGATAGCTAGAGTTATTTATCTCAAAGAAGACAAAAGTGTGCAAAAAGCCCTAATACCATGATTTTAAAAAGGGAATACTAATTTCATAAGAGGCTTAATACAATATTGTTAAAAGATTAGTATTTGCTTTGAGATATGGTTAAGCACAGAATACCAGCCAAGTACTTATCATTTTTACAGAGGAAGCATAGAGCTGGAATTGTCCTTGGATAGGCAAATGTTGAAGTAAGATTCATTTGGATACTTAGTCTGGAACTATTCCTAAGTGAAGAGGTGGGAAGATTCCACAGCTGTGAAGATGTATCCTCCCAGTTTCAACCCAGGTGATTGATCACTTCCTCTGACAGCCCTAACTAGAGCTTTGGAAAGGCTTAGAGGTTGGAAGCTGGTTTACATCTAACCCACTGACTCCTAGGAAAGGATCCGAGGAATATCCTGTTAAGAAACAGAGCTTCTCTGACATATCATAAACCACAGCAATGAGAACCAGATATCTCCTTGGAGTTTTTCAGCTGCGATGCCTGATAGTGAAGCGTGGTCTGTCCATGGCAGACTTACAGGTTAGATGGTATTAATCACCTCTCTTTAAGTGCCTAGTCACAAGTACTTTGTAACGTAGCTTGTGGACCTCTCTAGTGCTCAGAATGAGAAAAGTCAAAGCATAAACTACAGCACAGGAATGTTGTAAAAAGGAAACTTGTAACAAGTTGGAAAATAACTAATGGAATTATAGCATGATTGAGTAACTGGGAAGAAAATGAAAAGTTTTCATTTTTTATATAATCTTGTTTGTGCAATCTCTTTAACAAAAAAAATATACAATAAGACATTTCTCTCAATCTGCTGGCGCAAGTCAATAATACGTGCATGCACTCACATTTTCAGGTATTTTATAATGTTTTGCCTTTATCTTTTTGAGATTTCTTTTAAAGATGTATCCCTTTCCTTTGCAGAAACAATATGAATTATCTGAGCAAACAAACTGGTTGAGTTAGCAACTGGAAGGAATGAAACACTACTAGCACCTAGAGAGGTGTGTTTTCAGCAATCACCTTAATGAGGTGATTTCCCTTTGAAGTCTGCCTGACCCATGGGTAATAGTTTTACAACAACTCCAACACCAAGAGCAGCTTGCCAATATTCTTGTCCTTTAAGACTCACTGTAATGGCCATGTTCTGTGTTTTAAATTAAATAAATGTTCTACAGATACACAGCTGCAATGCTCCTCAGACAGAAGAAAATTCTTTCAATTGTTCTGACAATATAGGCCTTTCCCTCTTCATTTGAACATAAGCCAGGGGCTCAGATGTGTCCTTAGTAGGTTTGAGTTGTGGGGCTAGTAAAGAATGAGTAGAAAAGTAGTGCACCAGAGGCAGTCTGGGAGTCTTCACTCTGATTTGCTGGTTCCAACTCTCAAATTGTCTAAAAAATAATAACAATTTATTTGAAGGTGTTTTCTTTCTCCTCTGCCATGCCCACAGCTATTCTCTATCTCATTTCTTTATCTTGGATACATAAATTTTACACCTCTGGTTAGATGAGTAAATAAGATGTGGCTTATAAGATTTGCAACACCAAGCCATTTACTACTGTGATGTCTAATGAAGTCTAACTCAAAGAAATATCTTTTTGCATGAGAAATGCATTTTTTTTCCATTTTGTAAATTTCATTTTTAACTAGGAAATATCTTATTAAAGCACTTCAAAACAAATCAGTACAAATAAGAATACCTCAGTCTGGTATTTTGATTTAAATTTTGATTAAGTATATAAACAAAAATAAAATATTGGAAATTGCGGCAAGATAAAAATATTTGCGTTGGACTAAACCTTTGAGCAAGAAATTCCTTTAACTTTTGTCCTTCTCCTTGCTCTTTCATTCATACTTATTCTACAAGTTCTAAAAGGAGCTCTGCACACTGCAAGTATGAAGGCCTAACACATGCCAGAGTCAGTGTCAATCTGAATCCAGCTGAATCAAGTATTCTGGAAGTAAAATATACATATGTGTGTGCTGGAGTGGGACCTTATAAGAAATCTTACTGAGACAGAAATACAGCCAATTGTTATTTTCTAGTAAAGAAAAAAAATGCTTAAATGAGACTTAAGCTTAGAAGTGATTAGCACATTTTTGAAAGTACTTTTCAGTATTTTTGAAAATGTGCTCCCTCAAAATGCCAATCACATCTTCTGAGCACTTAATTTGCCTGACAGCTTCAGCACCCCTGCTGCCAGTGGGGCTGCCTGGTGTGAGGCTGTGGCTGAATTTCTCACTGCTGCTTTGACAGGCTTCAGGCACAAGAAAGGTGTCATCAGTTCTCTGCAGACTGTGCCACAGCAACAATTGACCCAGCTGGAAAAGAAAGTGGGAAAAAGGAAAAGATGAATGGAGACCTTTTAGAACTCAGTTATTAAAGATCATAAATAAAGTGCATTTCAGAGATTTGCTTGGAAGTTTATTGACAAATAAATTTGTTAAGGAAAAAAAGAAAAACAAATGGCTACACCATCTGAAAAATATCTTTTAAATATTTCTCATTGTTATTTTTTAGAATAATTCCAAAATCAATTTTGACTTGCTTTTCTAAAAGCAAAATAATTGCAACTTCTTCTTTCTTATTTTCCTTTCTGTTTGTTTTATATTTATTTGTTTGTTTTGTTTCCCAGCTGTTACAGTAAATTATTTGTAAGAAAGGATAATTCTCTTTTTTAAAAATCACTGTCAGAAACTTAAATTATGATGAACTTCAGTTCAAAGTCATTAGAAGTCACTAAGATTTTCAAATATGTCTAAAGAAGATGGATGACAAAATGCCTTTAAACCATATCTTTAGTATTCTGGCCAGTTTCTCTGAATCCTAGATATAAGACTATGTGTTATCAGGCAATATGATGCCAAGACAAAACTTAAAATTTCAGGGCTACAGTCATTTATACAACAGAGCCAAAGTGACAATTAAAAAAACCCAAAAATATCTTGATCTTTCTTGTAGAAACCTAGATTTCCAAATCGACTTACTGCAAGAATGCAGATGTGAATTATGATCTTTTTTTCTCCCCAGAAACCTTCACTTTTTTCTTTGAACACAAACAAAGAAACCCAGATTAAATTTCCTAGGGCTTAAAAGAAGTGCTGTAAAATCTTCAGACAATATTTTTTTCATAGAGGACTATGAAAGACTATGAAGAATTTCCTGTTCTTCATTAGAGTTTGAATTTTTGTAACACCATTCTGCTAAATTTGTTGAAGAAGCTCTAAAACCAGTAACTATACTTTCTTTTTTTATTATTTGTTTTCATTAAAATTTTCTTTTTATGATTTCTCAAAGCACAGGACTAGCAGTCATAGATGTGGTGTCACATGGCAATAGCAATTGTTATTGCTCATCAATCACCACATCAGCCTGTTTCTGGATCAACAATAACATTCTGTACAAATTTCTGCCAGCCTCCTCAGTGACTCTCTCTTAGTGAAAGAAATGTAAAGTTCCAGGGCTCATGCATTTCAGAACTTATTGTATCCATACCCTCATCTTTTTGCAGAGTGAATATATTCTGAATATTTCAGGCATGCATACATATTTAATTAGATGTTAAAAATCCCAGAAAAGTTTTAAGGGGGTGAGTCTTCTTATGAATATCTGCTTTGTCCAGACTTGATGACTGTCAGTGAGCAGTAGAAAGGTGACAGGATTCCACCAAGCCCTACTATGGCTTATGTTTAGATAACTTACAAGCATGTTCACAAACAGAATCCTGTGCTGTTTCAGTAAAAGATGCATGTCCTACATGTTTATTTACTTTTTCCCTGTGCTCCATGCCTGACATGGAAACAAAACAGTTGTTTCTGAAAATCCATGATAAACTAAAAGAATAGTAAGACATAGGATGAAACTTAAAAATAACTGAGGATATTGTGTTTAAATTTTCTTTAAAAATAAGTCACTCCTCAGAAAGATAGAGATGCTGAAACTGTCAGTGGGAAAGGTGAAAGTTTTGGATAAGTGGTTAGGAAGTGAAGAGAGATTGTAATGGTAAATGGTTTATAACATAAATGTTAAACTCTAGAAAACTGTGTATAATCCTTACCTGCATGAGTCATCCTATTTTTAAGATGTAAATAATGAAAGGCATCTGATTTAATAAATATAATGGTCTGTTCATTCTTATTAAATTATTATACTGTGGTTTTTTAGAATAATCTAGCAAAAAACACAGCAGCTGAAAACAAGTCAGCCTAAAATCCAAGTCAAGAAAAGAGGGGTGTGAAGTAAAAACTTTGCAATCTTTGCAAGGGAAAAGTAATTGAGAGTGAAAAATGCAGAAGTCAAAGACAGTCTGACCTTTGGGTTAGAGAAGATGAAAAAAGTTATTCAGAAATACACTTTTTTTAAGAAAAAAAGAAAAGAGAGAGGCATTAAGTGCAGAAAGCTGAAAGCAGAATCTTAAAACATTAAATGGGAATAAATGAGTGGACATGAGGAAAATGTCATGCTCACGTTCAAATGTAGAAGTCAGCAACTAGAACAGCAAGAGGCATTTTCATATCGTATCCCCAAACTAATCTTTAATATGTCTTTGTTCTCTCTCTGGGTATTCTGTAGTTTCTGTTCTAGGGGTATCCTTGTGGTCATTTCTGATCACATCTGAATTAGCCTCTGGGCTCAGTTGTGGAGCTAATGATGGACCTAATGATTTTGGTCAAATTAAAATGTGTTTAATGAATCAAATTTTGTATAAGACAAACCATGATTACTTCAGACAATCTGCAGGTTGTGCAGGAGCCATCCTCCCTCAGTATAACAAGTCACTAGCTTCCAACCTCCACCATCATGGAAATCTCCACTGCTCAGTCTAAGCACAGACTATCCTCACCTTCAGTACAGCTGTGGGTCCGGGCCCTCAGAGAAGATCAAGTCAAAGTCATTCTCTTGATCCATGCCATTCTCATACTTTAGTCACAGATTTTAAACAGCCCTCTTTAAAACAATATTTTTGTTCACTTTGGTGTTGTCATGTAAGCAAATTTGATTAAATCACACTAATTCTGAGCAGACACAATGAAGGAGTAAAGGAAAAGGTCTGCAAGGTAAGCAAGGGATTGATTCTTATTCTGGCTTTCGCCAAAGATCCAGCAGCATGCTATCATTAAGAAAGTCAGGATCAGTCAGAGATGATCAATCAAAAATAGAAAACTCACAAGTAGTTCATAGTGAAATCCCTATGCAATGAAAAGCCAATAACAATATTTCCTTGAGTTTGTAAAGCCATATTTGAAGCCAGGATCTCTTCAGTGAGGGGGTCACAGCCTCTCCAGAGGTCACCAAAAGTAATCATAGGGTTGCGAAGCATTGAAAATTTATCAGTTACAGTAAACAAAATCTTGCCTTTCCAGTCCCATTCTATCCTTCACTTTCAAGAAAAAATGTCGATCTGTCATCAAGACCACAAAATATATGCACAGGTAATTCTTGCAGACTTGTTACTATGTGTATGTGTTTTCCTGCTGACTTATAGGAAATTCATAAGTACCCCACTTTCTTTTTTACTTTATGGAGGCTACATTGGGACTTTAATAACATGGATAACAGGGCACACAAAAATCTCTGGAGGTTCAAGGGCCCTGACAAGGAATGATCTCAAAAGTGAATAAACATAAAATCATGGAATCATAGAATATCCTGTGTTGGAAGTTACCCTACTCCTGGCTCTGTGTGGGACAGCACCAAGAATCACAGCATGTTCCTGAGAGCATTGTTCAAATGTTTCTTTTGCTCTGGCAGACTCAGTGCTGTGATCATTTCCCTAAGAATCCTGTTCCTGTATCCAACCCACGGGACACGGGAACAGGAGTGAAAACTGCTTCTTAATGTCCAACCTAAACCTCCCCTGACATAAGTGCATACCATTACATGGTATGTTGTTATGTTCATATCAACAGGAAATACTGCAGGAAAGGCTATGGCAAATAATATTCCAAGATGAACTACAGTGACTGGTTCAAACCAGACCATTCTATAATTCTATAAAATAATATAAGGTTCATACAACTTCATGAAATCCCAGAGCAAGGCAGGATGCAAAAGTAGTTGCAGCCAACAAGGAATGGCAAACTGCCCGCTCTGAGTATGCCTGAGGAAAGAAGAATGTGCCTTTCCAGGATGATCAGCAAATCCCCACCTCTTCTGTGCAATTGGGTTTCTGTTGCGGCTGCCAAAGACAAGAGGGAGGACTGGAAAAACGTGAAGGAGTTATTTCCTGACAACAATAGCTCTTCCTCTGAAACTTCTCTGGCTGTTTTCCCTGGCCTGGGCCCGAGATTCCCCCACACTGGGAGCTGGACCTCTTCTAGTTACCTGCCAATTCTTAGGAACCTGAGAGTGGGGACACTTGGATGTGAAACACTGGTGTTTAGTGGGAGCTATCACACCAAAGGGAAGGAAACACAGGAGTGGGAAATGGGAACTGAGATGAGAATGTGGACACTCTGCTCCTGAGGAAAAGATGAAGGGATTCCAGGAAAGAAAGAGGAGTCATGACCTCATTCAGGTCCGGCATCTTTTTCCACTTATTATTGGTTACTATTACCCCATGCTTACTATTTCTGATGGCACATGGGCACAGCTGCAAACATATTTTCTGAGTTTATCTGTTCAGCCCTGTGGAGATAGAGGTAAAAATTGCTCACCCCAAGCCCATGCAATTAATTCTATTCTTAATCTCATTGTTCCATGCACCAACACCTCTGTTGGTTTCATTTAGATCTGTCTCACTTCCCCATGAGAAAGGGCAGCAAGAGATCTTTGCCTCATGGAAAGGGTATCCTAGAGAAGTATTACCTAGTTCCTAAAACACAATAATTCTTTGCTTTCCTATTTGCTTCTGTTGTCTATCTTTTAGTTGGTTCTTTCATCCAGTCAATCACCCTGTTGCTTTGTCAGTACCCAAGGTAAGACCCCTTGTTGTTTAATTATTTGCTGCAGTGTACAACAGCTAATTGTCTCAGCAGAGGATGCCAGCTTAATGTTACCTTGCAAAACACATCTCCAGATATCTTGTCAGAGTTTGGTGTGCTCCAAACAGCCCACTCCAACAAAATAACAACAATCAGGAAACAGGCAAAGCCAGACCATATCAATCTGAAATGTCAGCATCAAAGGAACCAGCAAGGCAAGAACAGAGCTCAAATACACCACTCTTGGTCTAACAATCAAATTCCAAATTGATGGTTAAAGGAGATCTTAAAGAGTCAGCATTAAACTCTCAGCAATCTTTGGGACTGTAATCAGAGACATTTCTAGAGTATTAGAAGCAAAACCTCCATCTGAACAGACAGGGCCAGGATTTTTTCAGGGATGACTTTTTATGTTCTTTTGTAAGGGAGTGGGATGAAGAGGTATAAAGAAAAGCAGAGGTTGGGTTGGGCAGCTCATTTTGTCCCTTACAAGTCTAGTAAGGACCAGGAAGTTATCACACAATGTGTTGAAGTCAGAAAGGGGATGGAAAAAAAGACTTAAAACAATGAAGTCAATGGACAGTCAATTAAGACCTGCTGCCATACAATAGATTATATGACATAAATACTATCTATTTATAGATATACTATTTATAGAAATGCTATCTACTATATTTATAGCAAATAAACAAATATTTGTCCAAAGCTTATTGCCTAAAAGAACAAGAAAGTGATGAAATGGAATCAAGGTGTGCCTTGAATGATAGCTGCAGCTCTATTACTTTGTAAAAGTTCTAAAAATAAAAAAAAGTGAGAGGCCATTTTGAAAGGTGGAACCCTCTGGGTCCTGAGCAGGCAAAAGATGAACATCTGGGTCTTATGCACATCTCTGTGTCTATGTTCACACCTAAGTTTGCCTCTTCCATGTTGGAATTCAAATGAAGATAATATTGGAGCTGCTTCATATGTTACACCAATAATTAGCTATGATCAGTTTATTTCTTCTTTCAGCTTCAGTTTCCAATGCGATTCATATCCACACAAAATTAGGTGAAAATATCATTTGGGACTTTAAGTGTTATATCATTGTAACTTACAATATCACAAAAAAAAAAAGGTCATACTTTAAAACACTTGCTTTAGTGGAAATCAGACAGCTATAGATAGTAGGAACCGTGCTTAAGAAAACAGTTGAGATGACTTTGAGGAAACATGTCTGTGACATCCTAATTATAAAAACACTTTTTAGCAACAGTAATGGCTTCTTTAAACAATAAACACTGTCTGATTACAGAAGAACCTGGAAGGTAAAGTTCAGATCTCAGGTTTTCTCAGATAGCACTTAATGTTTTGTTCCAGTCTAAATGTGGACTCTGACACCTTTCTTTCAATAAGCTAAATTTTTAAGCTTTGGAATCTTAATTTCAGAATTAAAAAGGAAAACCACACAAGATGAGCTTTTCAAACACTGGAATTCATATTCAAATCTTGTCACATTCACATTTGAGTATTGATGGGTAATGCATAAAATCTATGATTACAGTAATTAATATGGATTAATACAATATTAACTGAATTTCTAAAGCATTAGTTCTGGAAAAAAGTTCCAGAAAATCTTATATGTATCAGTAAATTTGCTATAAAGCAGGCTAAATAAAAGAAAAAAGAAGGTCTTTTCAGTTTAAGATGTCAGTATATATCTGCTTTTTCTGAAAAATTAAGATTGACAATAAATTAAGGTCAATCTGCCATGATGTAGCCAAGGAAAGTACAGCACAGATGTGAGGGTAACCTATAGGTTCATAGGTTTTTAAGCCCAGAAAAATAATTTGAATTATCTTGTATGACATCTGCTATAATATAGACCATAAACCCTCATCCTGTTTCTTCCCTTCATGCTATTAATATGCCTTACTTTAAAGTATTTATTCCAATAAATAGTAGAACATTTCTATAAAACCCTTCAACCTCCCTTTAAAAATATCTTTTTTTTTTTTCCCCCATGAACTATGCTGTGGTTAAACATTGGGCTGTGGGGAAACTTCAAGCTTTTTATAACATTCACTGGGAGTGCTACAACTGTACCTCGTTCCAGACCTTGCCTGCAGGTTTGATGCAATTGCATGAGTCTTTTGGTCATTAAACTAATGTGTTTGAGGTCAAAAAGGTATGTTTTAAGACAGGCATAGAGGCATCTCACCTGGTTTCTTCATAAGAAAGGGTTATTTTTCTTCTTGGGATTGCAAATGGCATTAGGATTTCAATATTAGGGCCAGGATAACAATTTACTCTTCAATTTTACAAGACTTTAATTTGAGGAAAAGACACTTCCTTTCTAGTGGGGACTATCACAACCTCTTTCCCTGGCTGGATCACCATAGATGTGAAAAGGAAAGCTACAGACCCAGTAATGCAATGTTCTCAAAAATCTCTCAATCAGAAAATCAAAACCAGTTATAAAACTTGAAGTTTTAATACACAGTAATTGTTGGGATACTTGTATTTGCTTTCTTGAAAATTTTGACAGCTAAATTTGACGTGTTGAATAGGTGGAAGTTGTTTTTGAGTGGTGCTCTACATAGACCTGTCTGCCTGATCTAGGGAGCAAGCCAAGGTGCTGCTAAGTCTAACTGTTCTTATACTTTCTGCATCTGTTTTTACAGTGGATTTTAAGTCCAACAGGTGAAAACATCTTTTAAGATGCTTACATTACTGTAACATTACTGTTATAGTAATCCTAGCAACAGTGTCTTTTCAAAGATTCTCAGTGCTCTTCTGTTACTGTGCATTGTGTAAATTGGAAAAAAAATTATGTCCTTCAATCGTGTTGTGATCTCATTTTAGGTTTAGCAAATGCTCAGAAATTGATAAAGCCAAATGCAAGGAAAGTAAATCAGATATGCCTATGCTGGCACCTTTTAGTTTCTCTTTTCAGAGAAAAAACTTTAAATGCTTTAAAAATATTCTCACATTGAATAAGGAATTGGTTTCTAAGGCACAACAGAAAAACAAATCTCTAAATCAGGAACACAAAAACTTGTTCAAACAAAAGTGGTAGCACTATCTATAATATGTTATTTCTTTCAGAGACTTGCTGGATGGATTTATCAGGAGCCTGACACAGCAGAATAGCTCTTGAAACAGCCCTCAGCTCTACAAAGCTGCCACAAGGTGTAGATGACCCTATCTGTAGCTGACACTACTGCCAACAATCATCTTGAGACAGTCAAGATTAAAAAATCACTTTAGATGAGTGCCCACACATTAGGTGTGTATGAATATTAATGCTGCAGATTACACATGCTAAGACAAGTTATTTTTATCACCATGGAAGGAGGATAGATACTGTACTGGGTTTTTTAGCTTTCTCTGAAGTCTCTAAACCTTTCAAAGTTTTGATTTTCTCCTTTTTTTTTTTTTATCCCACAGTCAAAGAACAGAAATTTCCTAATGGAACTTCTTATCCTTGCTAACTTTTGTTACAAGCGCTCTCATAAGCAAAATTCTCAGACAGCCTTAATAAAAAACTAAGATTTCTTCAGACACTAATTTTAAGGAGCTATTATCTATAGTTTTTGTATGAAGGGGCATTACCAGATGCCTTCCTGATCCTACTGACTCTGTTTAGTAGGTCTTCATTCTGTCATGGCTGCATTTCTCTTTGGAAATTACGGTAAGAAGTACTGAAGTGCTTACTCTAGCAGTCACGTCCTGAAAGCCATTTTGTCTGTGGGGGAACTCTTCTGAAATGTTTTCTGCTGTGTATCAAGATGGATATGAAAACCTTCTGTCTTTTAGGCTAATTTGGAAAGTAATGAGAACGTTCCAATATTTGAATCCAGCTGTCACCACTCAGGGTGACCTCACTGTGCTAAGGAAGAGTTATATTAAGAGCTACTCTGAGATAGCTCCAAATTAGATGATATGTCTGCATGATACAAGTCAGGGTTCAAAGAAAGAGAGAAAAAATTCATTAGGGTAAGTGGAAAAAAATATAAACACTTTCAAGCAATCAAAAACTTTCTGTTAATAAAGTCAACATACTTCTAAGATAAACAGAAAGAAAAAGATCAGTGAAACAATTTTTAAGTTCTCTTCAGGTGTGGTCAAGAGCAATTTTTAGTTTGCTTTTCTTAAGAGAATTGCTTGTCAGAGCTAGTTCATCCATTGTATGTGGCTCTTTGCAATGATGAATCTGTTGCTTTTTTCTGTCAATTATTGCTTCTATGTTATTCTTTATCTTTAATAGAGCTGATAAATAAACTCATCTGCAGTGGCAGTGAAGGATTATTTTTCTCTCAGATCATGAGGAAGATTCTTTATGCCTATACTGTCCTTTCTGTCATAGCTATATTTCTCTCTGCCATATTTTCCATTTTTCCTTCATTAATAGAGAAGACAGTTCTGTGCCAACTGGTAAGACCATTGCTCCTAGGATCTTCAGTAAGAGGATACACCTGAGCCACCTGGTTATATTTTTCATCTTTATGAGCTCTTTCTGACTCCATCCACACAATTCATACTCTAATTTATTGAGATGCACACTGAAAGTGATGTGACAAAAAGGGCTGTGCATTTCTAGCTCAGTTTTTGTATTTCCTATCACAGCACTAAATTACTAAATATGATCTCCGCAACTTACCTATTAAAAATTTAAGTGGCAAGGAAAAAATACTGTGTGGTGTTAGAGCTGCTTTATAATGACAGACTGATGCAAACTGAAAAAAAGAGATGATAAATAAAATTGTTTGGGTTTTTTGTTGTTTTTGTTGTTGTTGTTGTTGCAGTCCATCAGTGTTGCGGCTGTTAAGCCCCACACAAAATACATCTGTATTCACATTTCCATTTTCTGCTATTGAAAGATTTGGGTTACAGAACAAGCTTAGATGCCAGCCACCTGCTTGCATTTCAGATAGTTACCATACTTCATTATTTGCATTTAGCAACTGTTGATACAGCAGCTGTTGAAAGTATTAATGTTCAATCTTCCTCTATTATTAAGACACAACACTTTTTAAGACAAAACTGTTTATGCGAGGCTTACAGACAGTCACGACATGAGATATTGCTACCACCTTTTGACAGGATTTCCCTGTTTCCTGTGTAAGTTATGAAGGGTGCATGGACAACAAGATCAGATTTGGCAAAGGTTATACTTCTATACTGCTTCTGAGTACTCAAATTAGCTAGCCTAATTTGTGAGATCAATTTTCCATTTGTGTGCTTCTTATTGACATAATACTGATATTGTAGTGAGGGAAGCTCAAGGATGCTTTTTCTTACTGAAAGCAGATTGATCATTTAAAGTATTATCAATATAAGCCTTCATGAAAGGCCTTTTATACTTTTACCAACTTGATGATCTTTTAAATTTTTTTTATAGCAGTAGCCACATATTAAAATTTTCAGATTTATTTAATTTGTCATAAAAATTCAGTACAAACTGTCTCTAACAGTGACACCTTCATTAGTGCAAACGTAAGAGCACTAATGAGACCCACTTTTCCCTCCTAAGCAACGCCAAGGAACAAACTACTGTTTTAAAACTGCCTGTACAACAGCTTTCTACAGTCTGATAATATTATGGCACCACTAGATGGAATTTTAAATTAAAACTGTTAAAGTTTTTTACCTTCTGGAAGCTGTATTACTTCCTCTTTTGTTGTGTTGATCTCGGACCTGACTTACAAGAGTGGGAAGAGTAATGAGACTTTCATAAGATAGCAAGTGAAGAAGATAAGTGCAACATTGAACTGACAAGCCTTTAGGTGGTAACATTCTTGTGTGCACTGGTGACAGCTAGCTGGAAGATTTGTGCTGAAAAGAAGTGGTTCTCCAGCTAAAAAAGTATTTGATAACAGAGAAGAAAAAATCCGGATTTGGCATTTGCCTTTGAGACTAATCACATTCCCCAAGAGAATAAAAAAGATTGTTCTTTTCTATTAGAAGATATGTGCCTGTGTTGCTAAAAATGTAGAGTAGGAAATTGTAGTCTTAAGTGTTCTGAAAGCCTATTTCATGAGTAAAGCATGTGAAAAGTCCCCCAACAGAGGTAGAGACAAGCAATAAATGAATGAGTTACTATTTACTCTAAGACAGATAAATATGACTCAAAAAGGGAAAAGTATCTGGAAGAAGAAGCATCTGCAAAGACTTCAGAATTCCAAGTACTTTCTAAAAAGATGGTTGATATGGATTCACTGTGTATATTTTTAATAAACATGGTTTCTCATCTCTAGATTTTTTATTTAATTCACATCCTTTTAGTATCTAGTTAAATAGTATGTCTGTCATATACAATGCATACACATGAAAATCCCAGCCATCTCCATATTTATGGCTGCTGCCCCGGGGATTTTGAGGACCAGCCATTGAAAAAGGAGAGCTAATCAGTGACTCATGAAAATGGAAAGGGTCAAAGCTTACCTTTTCCACTTCCATGAAGTCTGAAAACATCAATTTTGAACAAATCGATAAAATGAAAAGCTGTGTGTTTTGGCAAGGCAAATTTTACTCTACAATAAAGACAATCATTCCAAAAATGTTTTTAAGCCTTAAAATATTTTAAAAACACACTGAAACAAAACCTAGCAAAAAACAAAACACAACACAAGACACCTGTATTAAATTTGGGGAAATATGAAAAATTTTTATGCACAACCGTCATGCAACAGTTAAAATTACATTATTCAGTATGATATTTGTGTTTTGCTCTAATTTAAATATAAAGATTTTTTTTAATCTTATGTGAATCTAATCTAACTTGAATATATGGGGTTGCAACAACTTCTTTCAACTTAATTTTGTGAGACATCTTACTTCTTTTTCACTGTACCCTTTATTTAAAGTTACCGCCCAGTTAAAAAGGATTATCTATCTGTCTTGTTCTCTAGATTGTCACCAATCTATAGGTTTGTGCTACAGAAAACCCCCAAAACTACTCATTCCCATGCTTTTGTATCTCACTGAAATATTCTGGAGAAAAAGGACTTGTAACCAGATTTGAGTAAATGTTGATACTGCAATTAAGCTAAGTATTTATTAAAGTTCTGTGTTCTCTGTAGGCCATCACATTTTTTACAGATGCTTTAGAGGTCAACATACAGCATTTTCAAAGTGTAATCTCCATCAAAGAGCAGGAATTAACCTTGAAGTATCACAGAAATGAAAACTATGTTCTCCAAAGAGAAAATGGCATTTTTCTTTCTACCCTGAAAATGTCAAAATAGCTTCTGTTTTGTTGCCTGAAAGGAAGACATTATTTTCACACATTATACATTAAAATGATTGAAAAGGAAGAGAAAAAAAGACAAGTTGATAAAATTATCAGATCTGTTATTGAGGACTATTTGTGGGTGACACTTTTAACTATGTATTCAAAAATAAACCATCATAAGGCTGAACATAACCAGTTATCTCAGGTTATTTCTGAACCTCTACTTGCTTAATATCCTTGGAAGACAAGCCCCTTGGGGCAGACTATATTTCTCAATATATGTGAATACTGTGGAAATCACAATATGCAACAAGCATGATAAGCTTTAATTGACTTATAAGACTGGAGTGTCTAGAACCAGGTGAAGGAAAGACAGAAAAGTTGCCATGAAACATTCAGTTAGCAAACAACATATAGTTAAGAAACTAACATATAAATATCTTCTTTTAGAATGGAAAATTGTATAAAACTTGTTAAACAACCGAGATATTTTTTGTAAGTGTTGTTATGGGATTTATTTTTCATTCTTGTCAAGCACAGACAGAAACAGAATGTATCTGCATGACCACTGTGTCTATTTTTTACACATTCCATAAGACTGATGCTCACAATTATTTGGTATATTGAATTTCTTCAGGACATGCTTTATATTATTAGAATTTGCACTGAGCACAGAGATAAATGTTTTTAGCAATGAAGTTTGTGAGCTAAACTACTGTACATCAGATCAAACATTCTTCCATTGTGACGGATGACTTCCCTTCAGCTCTACACTTCTGAAGCTGTTCTGTTTATTTCATTTCAAGCTCACTTTAATCCACAGTTGAAGGAGCCAAATCTATATACAACATTGAAACTGCTCTGTGTTCCTGTCAGATCTTTCCTTTTATTTTTTAACTAATGCTATTTAAAGATTCTCTGCTAGTAAGTTTAGAACATAAAAATGTATACAAGTCAATTTTATATTCTCTGTGCAATCTGTGATAAAATAGCAAGTGATTCAGTAACCTTTAACCACATAGTATGTTTTGTTTCTCCAGCTAAGAATTTCTTTTGCCTCTGGTAAATTGGTACATTGGGTCTTCAGTTTAATTTAGCAAGAGAATCTTCTTTATTTGGTACTGTCCTGAAGATTGACAAGACTGAAGATAAGATTGAAGAGGTTACATTTGTACTTACATGTTTTATTTTTTCACCTCCAAATGCAAGACAATTGGCCTCCATATATTCAGAGATGACTTCAGAGCTTTCAGCATTGATAGTAACTGGAAGCCTCCAGGTTTTAGTGTAAATCCTTTGAATCTTCTGCCAAGATGACATTAGGCCAGAAGAAACACTCATTAACTGGCCATCCTATAACAAACACAAAGTCTTGAACACCAGCCAAAATTAAAATGTTTCCCTGTTGTGTTTACACTTGGTAGCATTTGTGTAAGACACGATCATAGGATCATAGAATTCAGCTTTCACCATCTCGCTGCTCCTGCCTGTAAGCTCATCAGTCAAAGCTGCACAAAGGGGTGTGCTCAGCAGCATGGTACAGATCCTAAGCCACTGCCCTGGTGTTTCGGTCTCATAAGCATATTAGTCAGCTTTATGGGATTTGCATTTAACAGAACTGTAAGGAGATTAATTACAGCTCCTTAAGCCACTGAGATATGATGTAAAATCAATTACTATGTTATTGGCCAGACCATGTGGTAGCAGGCAGGACAAAAGTCAAATGAGCACAGCACTTTCGCTCTCCATTTCAGATTCCCTTTAGCAAAGATTTTTCACATATGTGAAGATGATAATGAAATATGGGATAATGTTGGCTAACTTTTAACAAGGTGAATTTTTTTTTTTTTTTAATTCTATGATGGCTATACATAAGGCCTTTGTGAGACTACAATGGTCCTCTGTATTTTACTGAAGACTGCTGAAATTTTCTGCAGATAATGAATAGAGATCCAAAGTTTTCTTCTTGTAGATAAACAGCCACGGATTTATCATTTGATACCGATGCATAGTGCAGTGGGAACAATTCCATTTGTCTGCATTTAGTAAGTACAGTGCTTACACTGTACTGAATTCATGAGACATTTTAAATGGTTCATCATGCAAAATCAGATAAAATTTGACTTTGGAGTTTTGAAAATGGAATTGAAAATATTTGAGTTTTATTTAGGAATAGGATTGTAAAACAAATAAAAGTACAAACACTGTTCCCACTTTCTCTCAGGACATATGCCTGTTGTCCTCCACCTCCCACAGTTTCTTTTGAACTTGGGATATTTTGTGATGCTCCAACACACATTTAACACAGACTAAAGTCCTACTGGACAGAAGTGCATGCAAGCAAAGCAGGAACAGGCTGAACTGAACTTTTCTCTCTTCCTTCTCCTGGGTTCAGGTAATACCCCACAGCAGAAGACCCAGTCTGCACAATAAATCACACGTAACTGCACCACAGGATGGTGCAAATCTGTATGCATGCGACAGAGACACACACTTCCAGCTGCTGCAAAGCAGTATAAAGTCTCATTAGATGTGAAGGAGGCAGAGAGCAGCTAAAGTGCTGTGAAAGAGCCAATTTTGTATGAATTGCTAGAGGGAAGATAATGGGGGGTAAATCTAATAAACCCAACACTGCTATTAGTATAATGCCTATTAAATTCTTTGGAGTTTTTCATGTTTAATAGTGACTCTAAATCCAAGTATTTTGTGACCCATCAGGGATCCTAATTCTTGGTGTAGAACACATATGCAAACTGGAAAGAGAGTCCTGCTGGGCTTTATCTCATTTCATTATGACACAAAATATATATTTGGAAAAGAACACTTTCAACTAATGTTTTGACAGAGGTGAACTATGAACAATGAGACAGAGGTGAACTATGAACAGTGAACTATAAACGATGTTCATTTAAGAACATTTCTACCATGAGTGTTCAAAGATGGTTAAGTTGTGATTGCACTTGGTTCTGATCAATGAAATATGATTCTCAAAGCTTGTCCAGACATAGGTGTTCTAAATCATTCCACACTGACTATTTTTTTTTTTTTACAAGAGAGGCAGGACAACATCAAAAAAGTTAAAATTGCTAGGACTCAGTGTTATAAGATGAGCTTGTATTTTCTGGATGCATTGGTGACACGACGTTATTTTCTTGCACAGCATATTGGTATCATTTCATAACAATGCATGGATAAAGTGAGATAATTGTTGGCAATGGGAATGTAAAGCATCTTCACAGCAATGAAGTCATAATAGGATGTAAATAGCCACTAGAAGCCTCAACAAAAACAATCTTTACATTTAAAGGTCTAAATATTAAGCAATTCTTGAACCTTATAGATAAAATGCACTGGGATGAATTCAGACTAAATTAAAAGATAAATAAATTAGCAACAAACTCAACAAAACTCATTCAATTAATTAACATAATTCTGTAATGCTCAGGGCCACTAAATACAGATTCTTTCATGAAATCCACACACCTCACAGTCTATGTCAAAATAATTTTGTCTTCCAGTTTGAAAAAAAAGGAGAAATTCTTAAAAAACAGCACTGCCTGATCCCAAATCAGAAGAGATTTTGGCAGGAAAAACAAAAGTAAATTTTAACAAGCAAGGATCCTGGAGAACAAATACTTTCTGGGAAGTTCATTATGAAAAGAGACTGGCATCTGCTCTTGTACAAAGCAACAAATTTGAACAGTTTGAAAGGCAGAGGGATTATTTGGTTCTGCTGCTTCCAAGTGGGTTAGAGAGCATACCCCTGCAGACTGTAGCTCTGTCGTGGATTAGAGAGGGATGGAGACTGTGTGAGATCTCTCATTTGCATGCCTCAGCTGTTCTCTCATTTGGTCAGTGGAAAATAGATGGGTGCGAACAATTATGTAAGACATTCTGGAAAAATAAACAAACCAGCTGGTGTTGCCTTCTACATTTGCTTCAGTCAAAATACTCAAAAACCAAGGCAGCGATTTGGAGGAGACTACTTCTCCTGTCATAGGTCAGGAATGTGACTGTCTGCTTTTAAGATAAGGCTTGGCAAAATCATTTCTGGCCAGAGCCTTGGCCAGATAGGAATCTAATTGTGTCCTTTTTACAGCTGGTTGTCAAATACTTATGTGATGAGAGAACTTGTTGAAATTTCCCATTCAAACCACTAAGTGTCATAACAGTCTGAATACCTAAGAAGGCTTCTTGGATTAAGTAAATCTTTTTTAGGGGGGTGGGGGAAACAAATGAAAAATGCTGTTAGGTTTCTCAGGTTTTGGTCACCTTCTGACTAGTCACCTCCTGTCTAATCCTCCCAAAAGCTGAAGTCTCAGTGATTTCCTTTTACCCCCTTCCTGATTGAAAAGTCATATTTTTTTAGAGAGGAAGCAGGAGCAATCTCATGTGACATACACAATAGTTAACACTTTGAAAAATGAGCAACAACAAAAGCACACTCTGAGGTTACTGTACATTTTTTTCCTGTAAATTATTCCCTCATTTCTAGCATACTTGTATGAAGAACAACACAGAAAGTGTTGAAAGAGATCTATTGTGTCTGCTTGGATGAGAACATGCTGATTAAGGAGTGGCACGTCATGACAAGTATTTCTCCTTATCTCATTACCTCTCATTCTTTCCAGTTTCTCCTCTTCAGCAAAATGCTGAAATGTGACTAGAGCAGGAACAGTGACTAAAATTTCAGATAACTCTTTCACTTTTTATCTTATTTTTACCATCTTCTCAGATAGGGACAGACAGTTGTAGAGGGAAAATGGTAACTCAGTGAGGCCAAAGTTGTTACCCTTTCAAAAGATGAGCATCATGCTTTGTTGCTTACTCCATATGAGGGTCTGCAAGTACAGAGAGAAAGATATGAGGGTGTATCAGTGTGTGTGTGTGTGTGTGTGTGTGTGTGTGTATGTGTGTTGTATACAGAACAATCTTGGAAGCATCAAAAGGCTTATTTTTGGTGGTATGGGTGACACCACAAATTTGGCATCACAGCTTGCCTCCTTAGAAAACTGTCTGCAATGCTATTATTAAGCAACATTAGGAACTCAATGATTCTGCCTATCTGTAATATAAAACATTCATGAAAATTTCATAGGTCCTTTTTTGCAGCAAGCATACTAAGAAGATTCTGTACAAATGCATTATGGCTGCATTTGCAATTTTACAGATAAAAAATATATTAGTACTTTAATTATTAATCCTAACACACAGGGGCTCATAGCATTCTGATAAAAGTCTCCAGAGTAAGCAACTTCTCATGAGAAAAGGCAAAATATATCTGGAATCAAAATCAACATGCTCTTCCGTTTTGTAAGTAATCTTCACTTAACTGAATTCATATAAATGTTATTTATTCTTTGGTTGGATACAGACTAGTTTGTGTTCCGTTCTTCCCCAAGACATACCAACCTGGAGAAGAACACCACCAATTTCAACCATCTGTGGGAGATGTCAGGGAAGGACTGCTCATCCTGTGCCTTCACATAAGAGGATGCAGTCTGCTACACCTTGGGAAGAGCAGAGTTCCTCTGTGTCTTTGCCACTGTGAGTGCTCCTGAGAAAAGGTAGGATACAGTGTGCCACGAATGAATGGTTTGGGTCCCCCAAAGGATCACAGGCAATAGGATGTTTAATACAAAAGTGAAAGCGAAGTTCATTGTCAAGGTTCTCTTCTACTACACCCTGGATGACTAAAGTACACAGAGAAAAAACAGATTAAAAGCTATCAATCTAAAAATAAAATCAACCTAAAATTATCTACATGCAGGCTGGGGATGAAGAAAAGGTAAGGATGGGAACAGGTAAGGATAAAAAGAAATCATTGTGGTACAGTATTCCAGCCTAAATATATTAAATGCAACCACAGCACCATGGAGCACTGAGATTTAGACTTTATTGTGCAGTGAAAGCTCAGAGGTTTAGAAGAAGATCTGATAAGCAAGTCTGAAGTCCTTGTTGCTTCATTGTTAAGCTCTGTGACTGTGTTTCAGGGCAGAAATATGTCCCTGTTGTGTGAAAGGCAAATGAAATGATCCCAGTTATTCTTTCCAGTGATTCTAAAGTTTTACAATCCCTGGATAGTTTGTTGTACCTGTGTTACTGCTTTAACATGATACTTAGGCTATGCCTATATCTAGCTAGTCTATAATCACAGCTGCTTCTGATCACATTGCTATAAAAGGCAAGTTAGATATATCTTTCTCATTTTCCTAATTTCCCATTGAAAAAATTCCTTGATTCAAACTGAGTGCCAGACAGATAACTTAGCATCTTCTTCCCTTTCATGGGTAGTTAATAAAATTCCATTATCAAAATAGTACCCCAGTTTCATGAATTTCTTTGACCTCTTTAAATCATGAAAGGCTAACTTTTATGGATAATTCATGAATGTGAAATTTGTGATCTTCATTCTATTTGAATCCAAAATCTCGGATTCTCTGTTCACTTGTCTTGGGAGAAATTTTACCCCTATGAAGGGAAAAATGAAGCAGTTGAGCAGCTCTTTATTCCCCAGCCGTATTCTAGATAATAAGAAATAGAAAATTTATTTCCAAGAGCCACAACTTAAGGAACAATTAAAGCATTGACAAACCTGGAAAAAAATTAAGATGGTATCTTTCGTAATGACAGCTTGTAAACCAAGGTGGAATTCTCTCCTTTTAAACACTTATCTTTTCTCAGGCTCAATGTAGTTTTCCGATCAGTTCTAGGGGGTTCCAGTCAGAAGATTGCAGTATTTTCTTACAGTTTTCTATTAATTTATTTGATTAGTTATAATGCCAAAGTCTAAAAGTTATTATAAGAAGCTAATTAATCAGTCTAAAGAAATATTGGCGGTTCAATAATGCAGAGATTATATATGTAAAATTTTACAATCATAGACTCTTCATTAGAACTGAAAGACGGAGTTTTTCAGGTGAAAATTTAAATTTGCACAAAATTGTTATTCTTCATGGCTCTCATGCCATATTTTTAATCCTATACATTTTAAAGTTCTTAATTTTACTGACAAAAAGAGTTGTGAAAAAAGCAACAAGCCTGTATTTAGAATTTTTTGTTAAAACTCATTCTGCCGTGCACTTTTGTAGTCAGAAACACATGTTCTTCAAGTTCTTATACAATCTTTCCATGAAAGAAAAGAAACCCTGTGATTTATCACCCAGTCAAAACTGAGTTGCACACCTAGCAAGATGAATATTTATGAACTCTTCACTGTCTAGATCCTTATCCTGTATTGCATGCTGTGAAAACATACTGACTTACTAGTCAAGAATCTTTGCTTAATACAGGAAACCTTATCAAAGACATTTTATCAGAAATAAAAAAATTAAAGAAAAATATTTCAACCTGAAATATTCAATTAGCTGCATTAGTAATATGCCTATAAATGCTGTAGCAGTGTAGGTCTATTTTTTCTTTTAGCTTTACAGTTTTCATCATTTCCTACTCAAAAGTAATATAATGTAAAACAAAAACTCTGTTTCTGAAAGCAAATAAGACTGTACAATGTGTTGAGGAAGCTTGTTTTTAGCTAATAAGCTTCAAAAGATTGTAAATAGGGGGTAAGAATGAAAAATTAATGTGCTTAAGAAATAAATAAAGAAATATTTCTATTTATTTTATTTTGAAAATAGTTGACATGGTCTAGGTCAGCTGAAACTTAGTGGTGATTTTCTCTTTAGCGTCGAAATATTCAGATGTCAATATATTTTAACTAAATGAAATTGTTATAATTCTACTTACTTAATTTTTAATCCAATTAACTTTAAATAGACATTCCAAATTTCAGTATTTGCTGCTCTGCATGTTAATAAACAAACTTGTAACATTTGAAATGGTGTCAAATCTAATACAAATTTCTGTTGGAAGCGTGTTTTTTCTTCAGTCCTGAAATGCACCTTTAAAAATCATAAGTTGAAAACCAGCAAGCACCAATCTATCTCACTTCAAAGAATATTGCTGAACACAAAACCCTTTAATAAAGAGCAATGAACAGTTTGCAGCAAAATATATTTGCTACCAAAGAACCAGACCAAAAGAAAAAAAAAAAAAAAAAGCCATTGTAGTCAAAACTCTGTAACATTTGTCTAAATTGCATAAACTCCTATTTCTAAAAAGCCCAGGAGACAGGGGGGAAATTGAATGAAATTCTGCCTCTTTCAAAAAGGGAAATTATGCCTGACATATGTCAAAATTCCATCCCAAGAAATATAGCGGGATGGATTATAAGAGAAATGATCTCTACACTTTTGCAGCCAATTGGTGTTGGCTCCAGCTCAGGTATGTGACAGGAGGTCACAAACTTGAATTGCCCTGCCTAAGTGCTGACTTGATAGAAAAATCTAAACTTCATTTGCTGCCCTGCAGTTTCCTCCAGGTAACAGCCATTTATCTATTTGCATGCTCTACACACGCTCTCTTCAGTAAAGCCCTGCACTTTTGCCAGTATTGCCATAAACTACAGCCAAGGGACACTGGTTAATGGATTGATTTATGCTGGAAGACTTACCTCGTAAAGAATTGATATACTGCCTTCATAATTTTACTTTTTCCAATCCATATTGCAGCATGCTAACCATAATTCCTTGGAAAGAAATTTTATTTACAAGTCAGTTGTTATTTGGATATAAAAAATACACAGCACAAGATATTTTCCTAGTCTTTTAAAAGTGTCTTGGGAGAACAATATCTGACCATAACTTAAATACGGCTTCTTTAAACAATCCAACCTGTGAGACTTTGCTTTCATAACTGATTAAGTAATGAGCAGTCTGGATGTTTTGCGGCTAAGAATGTACAATATTTTCTTTTGTTGGAAAGTATATTTTATAAAGATCAAATATCTGGACTGAAAGCAAAACAGAATGAAGGCAAAGTAAAGCAGAAATGTCATCAGGAAGGGTCTAACTAAAGCATTTGATTTGCTTCCTTCTATTTATTTTTTTTTTAATTAAATAAAGTCTGAAACCTTGTGCTAAGTAGAGGTTTTTGGGAAACCAGGTTTTAACAGGCTAATTGGTCACTCATTTCTTAATACATTAATGATATAAACATGACTGACTGAAAGATTTCTTATACCCATAAATTTTGAAAGAAAATGGGACATTTAATATCAAGCAAAATATCTTTAAGGGGGATTAGCTCAGAGGCTCTTCAAAATAAGTCTCATTACTGTTCTGTTTATACAGAAACACTAGAAAGGATATTGCTTGTCACTGAACTAATGTTTGTGTCCAAACCAGATGTACACAACACCTTCACCAAATGTTTCCTTGATGGTGAGAGCTGTCAAACATCTGAGTCTGTGCTAAGTTTTACACTAACAATGGAAAACTGCTTTTAGGTAAAGCATTTAAAGATGCTGTACTTGGTGTACAGGTACTCTGTTGATGACTGCATACATGTGACACACTTTAGTTCCTTTTAAAGAGGGATATTCTAGCAGGCAGAAAGGAAAAAGGAAAGAAAAAAATATGAAAAAGAAAAGAAAGAGAAAAAAAGAGAAAAGAGAAAGAGAAAGAGAAAAGAGAAAGAGAGAGAAAGAGAAAGAGAGAAAGAGAAAAAAGAGAAAGAGAAAGAGAAAGAGAAAGAAAGAGAAAGAGAAAGAGAAAGAGAAAGAGAAAGAGAAAGAGAAAGAGAAAGAGAAAGAGAAAGAGAAAGAGAAAGAGAAAGAGAAAGAGAAAGAGAAAGAGAAAGAGAAAGAGAAAGAGAAAGAGAAAGAGAAAGAGAAAGAGAAAGAGAAAGAGAAAGAAAGAAAATTTAGATGGCTTTGATTTGCTTTTTGCGCTAACACACAATACATAAATAAATATTGCTCACTTAATACAAACAGCTCTCTAATTATTTGTCATCCAAGCTTCTGTGTAGATCCCAAAACATTTAGGCTTAGTTTAGGGCTGCTTTCAGATTAGGCTGATTAATCTTTTCAGGGCCATAGATGAGAGCTACAACAACATGAACCCAACGTGGGCTTGTGATTAACCTCTTGAGCAATATTGGATTCTCTCTTACCCACTTCAGTTTGGATTCCTGTCTTCTGTTACCTTCCAACAGTAGATGGGTGTTTCTGCTTCCTACCTGCTCTTTTCCCTTCAATTCAAATCACTGATCTGCTTACATCCTTGTGTTGGGATGCATTTACATGAGCCTCACCTCTGAAGATAGAAAGCACCTAAGAGATCATGTTTCTGTATATTGCAGACTGGTTTAAAAACCTCCACTTTAAATCCCTAGAAAGCCTTAATCCAGAGACATCTGATTCAGCTCTTCAGGCATGTCATGCCATCTCCAGAAAATTAGGGAAAAAATTGATTGTCCGGATGATATTTCAGCATGCAAATGAAACCAAATAGCATGAAGCCGAACTGCTCTTCGGTCAGGAGGCAAAACATCCTGCAACAAGAAAGCAATGATTATTCTGTGACATACTCTTCTCCCTCACTCTTCTTCAGCATTCTTAGATGCTGTGTTGGATTCATACCGTGTTTTGTAATATTCAATTACCGGCATTGCAGCGTTTCTACAAAGTTGGAATTATGAGCACAAGACAAGCAATACAGCAAATACAGGTTGTTAGCAGTCATAGAGGTCACCAGGTGTGGTACCAAGTGGGGACAACCCCCACCTGTGGTTCATTTGCTCAAAAATTTTGAAATCATTTTCCAGCAGAAGGTGAAATCTCTAGAAACAAAATTACAACATTTTCTTAAAACTCACACTAATAACAAAGAGTGTCCGTTGAACGCCTTTCAGCAATGACTGCCAGCAATCAAAACAAACCATCCCGATTACAATTACAAATAAGAATGGGCTGAGTCTTGAAAAAGCAGAAATAATTATAACTGCATTGAGGATATAACTCTGTTTCAGCATAAGAGCCCTGAAATGACCAATGTGTTTCCAGCAGCACAAAAGAACAGCTTGCATGGAGCAGTTTAGCACAACGTTGAAAGCAGGCAAATTGGCCTCTTGAACCTCTCAAGCTTCGCATCAGTGAGCAGAGCACATGCTTAAATTCAGCACCTGGCATGTGGCCATTCACACATAGCAAAGGGTAAAGCAGGTGCTGGGATCTCAGCACTGACACATCAGGTTACTTCTGCAAGAAATGTAAAAATGGTGCTACTTCCAAAATAACCAAGGCATTTCTGATCCATAATGACTCTGGTAAACTTAATAGCCAGCCTGTGCTGTGATTAACAGTAAAATAGGGAGAATCATGAGTTTCACAGAATGCAGACACCCTTTATTTGTTGCATTTTTCTATGACTCAATTTAATAACACTGCAAATAAGATGACTAAGCCCAATATTAAAAAAATGGGACGGGGAAACTAAAGCTGCCTGAAAGTGTACGGCTGTGCAACCCAGGTTGTGCTTCCAGGCATGTTTTGTGTAAAGTGAAACTGAAAGCTTATCATAAAAGACCGGTGATCTGCAAGATTTTGCTACTTGTTAGGCAGTTCATAGGAGGTTCGCTAGGACCATGCTGGCACAGATGAGAAACAGAAGTGAAAGCAGGGAGGAATTTGCATACAGAGTGCAGATTTCATTGTTCATGACAAAGCTGCCCCTGATTTGCTTCAGTCACTGTAACAATCAGCCCAGCCAACTGTTTACATGCCCTCCGTTGTGCTGGTGTTGGCTAGGAAATGGCAGGCACAAAGAGATTTGCTTTCTGCTGGCACTCTGGGGAGCAGCAGGAGCTCACACACTTGACAGACAGACGGACAGGCAGACGGGCCTCCCTTTCCAAGAAACAAGACAGTGTCTTGCTTGCTCTTGAGCTGTGTTATAGTGATGATGAAGACAGGAGCATGTGTGGCTGAAAGCAGGGCATGCATCACCGTTTGGGTGCCAGGGAGGAAAGGGTGAAAATTAAAGCAAAGTGTTGAGAGCTAAAACCTCAGAAGGCTTTAAACAACTACCCCTCCCTGCCCAACTACTTGCATCTCAGCTATCTTAAGAAACTTTTCCCAGTTTCTGGGAAAGAATGACAGCTGAGGGGACAGGCAAAGTGTATTCAATTCATAACTCACAATGGAAACCTCTGTAAGAAAAGAATGAAACTCAAGCTGTATGAAAGGATATGGAAATAGTGATTCTTTTACTGTAAAGGGGATGGTGGTGTTGCTGCTGTCATAGCAACGTAGTCACAGCTGTAAATATAGTAAGCTCTCAAATTTAAATATAATCACAATCAAGCAGAAGGCCCATGAAAGACAATCCCCCTGTCCTCTCCACTGCCCTCCCTTCATTCATGACAGTCTTAATGGGTTTAGGTCAATAGACTTTTCCTTGGCCCACCCTGGACTCATTTGAAATGCATGGATAAAAACACTTCTCTAAGCTATTTGAAAAACTTTCTGGTGAGTTTAAAATTAAGATTTTGTAGGCAATGTGGTCTTTTTCTTAGAGCTGCTTTCTAGAACAAAACATCCCTGAAGAATAAAGGAAGGATTACAGTTGCATGATTGGACAATGTTTGTAAAACAATTTGGTTTTGCAATTTGCTTTTCTTAAAGAATTAAAAAAAACTATCCCATGGCTGAGGATCATGATTGAAAAGGGTTTGGAAAGTTTGGTTGGTTGATTTTTTGGGGTTTTTTTTGTTGTTGTTGTTGTTGTTTTGGGTTTTTTTTTAAATATTGTATTTTATTTTTGTTTAATTCTTGATCATAGCCACTTTTATTAAGGCAAACCCCAAACTTATTGCTGGGAGCACTCACACAATCAATACATTACTGCAGACAGCAATCAGCAGTGGGCCACATTCAAATACCTATATTTCTTTTTCAAAATGGAGATGACTTGTGCTCTAAACCTTCACTGATTCTTGGTGAAAAAACCCTCAGTCAGCAGTAGTCAAACTCTTTCTCATCAGCCTATCTGCTAGATTTATATGATATGTACCCTCAAAAGCATATTCTGCTCTCCAAGTAATTGGGGAAATTTGATGACTAACCTACAGGATAGAAGAGTGAGGGAAGGGTACCTTAGCCAAGCAAAACACAAAGGAATGTAGACTTGAAAACAGAGAAATAAGACCGGTGCTATCAAAAGGCCAAATTCCCCAGAGAAATAATATATCCAGGAATATAATTTAATAAGGTAGAAAGCAAAGTAAGCATTTTACACCTCTATTAAATTTTCCTCATGCGTTTTCTCTGCAAATACAGAAAAGACAAGAATGCCATTTCCTTTATATGTATTATTAACATTTTGTTAGTTGTGATTTATTTATACTGGTCTGACTAATGACTTAAAATGAAATGGTTATAACAGGGAGATGATAAATTATCTAGTGTATAACACTGCTTAAAACCTAAACATGTGTTTATAGTTGCTGTTCTGGGATAGTTGCCAAAGGGACATTTTACTTAGCAAGTTATATTAGTGTAATTTTTCCCTATAAACAACAAAAAAATCTCTCCAAAAATAATATGGTGAGGGGAGGGGAAGGAATCTCATTTGTTTGTTGCTAGGAAGCACCATGAATCGAATTTTCAATGGAATTTCCATGTTGTCTTAATTAAAAAATTCATTTCTTGATACAATTTGGGTAGGATTTTCAGTAAAGTACATGTTACCTACTATATATTCTATTTCTATTATAAAGAAGCAAATCCCTCAGCAGGGAAGGCTGTAAATGTCTATGGACAGCTGTCGTACATGGAAGGAGGCGGTGTTTTGCTTTTTGGAGGTAGTTGAAGAAGTAACTTACAATCACACCGCTGACGACTATCAAGCACAAATTACATTCTCAACAATTCTTAGAGGTAAAGAAAAAGAACTGAAAAACCATAAATCCTATCCTTTAAGATTTATTATCTAACAGTAACCATCATCTACATGAATGAAAATCTTAATAAAGATGAAAAAACGGTTTGAAATTTACTATGTGACATTTATTCTTAAGAATCTTTACTTCAAAAAGCTTTTTATGATATAAAGACAGACATTTTTACTTGGAAGGAGATAAGAAGAAAGATAAAAAAGTTATCAAATTAGAATCTCACAGTAAATATACTCACCATGAAGCCACCAAAAGAATAAAAGGCATGCCACAAAATCAGAAGAAATATTTAACTGAAGAAAATGGAAAAGAGATTAAATGTAAACTATAATAAGGCCAACCAGAAAATATTTTTCTAACCAAATTGATAAAGGCATAAAAGCTATTAATAAAATTATTTTTAAATTCTCATGAGTAGGTAGCTTGCTGAGAGCTAGCATGGCCAATTCAGCTGAAAAGAAGAACTAAAGGAAAATAAGACAGAAAAATTAGGTGGACTTTTTATATGCACTATTAATGCAGGGGTATAGGGGGTTCCCATACCATTATCTGGCTGTGCAGGGAAAAAATGTCAAAAATAAGTAATAACATCACAGAACTACAGAATGGTTGAGGTTGGAAAGGACCTCTGAATGTTATCTGATCCAAACACTCCCCACCCCACCATCCTATTATAGAAAGGATTTTGGAAAAAATTAACAGAAAGAATGCTATCAGATCATAAGTATCAGACATTATTTACCCAAAAAGTCAAACAAAATTCTAATACAAAATAAATTATCTACCAATGGGTTTAGCATATTATTTAAATTTTCATTATAATAGATTTGACACAAAAATCTTGCTGGGCAGTCAAACTTAGAAATGACCATTTAAAATACTAAGTTGAATTCAGTATTCATGAATGCAAACCAATGTATATTGTAGAAAAAAATTATCCTACTTATATACACTTATGATGATGTCCATTAAAGGAGGTAGAAAAGATTTCCAGGGAGGGATATGTTTGAGGGAAACATTTGTGCTAAAAAAATGCTATGCACAAAGTTCAGATACATTTAAGAAGCAATAAAGGAAAACATTCAAGCATTCAAGCAAGCAAACACATAAAATATTTTGCAGCTGTTCTTGAATGCTGCATGCAGTTCTAGTTTCCTAATCACAAAAATGATATAGTTAGACGCAAAAGGAACAACACTGGAAACAAGAATGACCATAGGTACTGCACAGACTTCATCCAAGAAGAATCAAAAATATGCAAAAAGTGCAAGACTCTTAACTGACAGAGAACATCTAAAAATTAATATAGAAAACCATGATTCATAAAATCATGAATGAGGTTGTGGTATTTCTCACAGTGCCCAAGTATGAAGTCATCCAATTAAATTAACAAGTTGCATGATTACAATCTAAATAAAAGGAAGAACTTCTTTGCATACATTGTGCTAGTAGTGCCACAGGATGTTGTGTAGACTAAAAATAGATATAAACTAGAAAAATAATAGATGGAAGAGAGGCTGTGAGCAGGCTAATAAAGTCAATGGCCTAGACACAATCTACTGCAAAGGAAGTCCTTAAATTGCTAACTGCTACAAGCCAGGAAGCCATGTAGAGGGTAGAACTCTTTCTTACCTGCTTTGTTTAATATTTGCTACCGATGACTACCAAAGTAGGGTTAATAAGGTAAATAAACATTTGATCAGAACTAAAAATGCACTCATTTTTACTTATATTCTTAAGGAAACTGAGTGAAAAGTGATGAGAAGATGGTAAAGAGAGAGAAATAAGAAATTAATGAACTCCATAAAATCAGGAAAACTGTGAAAAAATGAATCCTAAAAAAGATAAGGACTATCACAAAATGAGTTATTAAAGAAGAGAAACTAGACCAAGTTGATAATTTAAAAAAAAAAAAAAAAAAGAAAAAAAAAAAAGGCTGTGATTTACCAAATTGGATGGGTGATACAGTACGGGGATCCAATGGTGTCCTTGTTCACATAACCACCAGGGCTATGCCCTTCTTATTCTGTGAAAAGAGGGTACTGGATACAGTGGTTTTATATAGCTGCACATACTGACACTACCTTTGCAAGACAACCCTGAAGAAAGAAGGCATGGAAAAAAAATTAAGAGCAAAGCCATAGGTGAACAAACAAAATATAGTACATTCATGTCTAAGATGCTGATAAGTATATTTCTCCCAATAATTAAAAGTATCTTCCTAAAACACACAGAAATATGTACTTAACTTTTATTTCCAGACAGTAACCCCAATTAAGGGAGACCCTTGCTGAAATCACCAGCAGGCTGTGAGAAAGCTCTTTAGATGACATGACTCCAATACTTCAAGAGAAATATATAGATGAGGATAAAAAGATGATAGAGGACAGATATTAAATGACATTTGTTTTGGGGTCCGAGTGTTGTCCTTCATCTCTTAATCAGTGTTTTTGTAATGGATATTCACAGTCCATTTCTCTCAGCAAGAGTTTCTTCAGTTACCAGACATGGGTCTGTTAGGCAGCTCCATTCATTCAGTCATATCATTTCCTTGTTTCATTAAAGACAGCTTTCATTTCACAGGCCCAGCATGGGTTTGTGTTTGGAAGGGAGAGAGGAATTCAGCTCACTGTTAATAAAGCCATGCATGGTTCCAGCTTGTTTTGCTTAAATTTCACTCTACAAGGACAATTGCTTTATATTAAAAATGATAATAATAATAAGTTCTAACTCTGTTACTGTTGAAATGCAATCTTTCAGGTCACTTTCTGCCAAAAAATGGCTACAGATAAAAATGAATATTTTACTGTGGTTGTGGGTGATGTGGTTCTATCTCTGATCAGTGCACACGGGAGAAAGAACTCTGTGTCCGAGTGGATCTGTGCTTGCTTTTTCCCTGGGCCTCAAAAGGGCCACTGAGATTGTAGAAGGGAGTAAGAGGTCCATATAATTTCTTCAGCTTAGCTTTGATGGTGTGTTTAGTGGCCCACTGTTCCTACTAATGTGTTTCTTCAGTGTTACCCTTCATGAGGGAACAGACACAGTTCCTCCAGTCCATGTAGGAGCAATATTTGAGATTCATTCTTTCTGTACATCTTCTGAACTGTTCTGCAAAAACATGCTTATATACATTGATTTTTCAGGATGAAAGTTCCAGATCTCAAAAGAACTTGGGCATTGTGATGTACAGCTTGGCAATAACTATAAAATATGAATAAGAAGACATTTTCTACTCTGAGGGTGGTGAGAGACTGGAATAGGGTGCCCAGAAAATTTGTTGTTGCCCCATTCCTTGATGTGTTCCAGGTCAGGCTGGATAGAGCTTTGAGCAACCCGTTCTAATAGAAGATGCCACTGCCCATTGCAGAGGGATTGGAACCAAATGATCTTTAAGTTTCCTTCCAACCTAAACAATTCTATGATGCAGTGATTGTATGATGTCAAGCTTTGAGTGTGTGTGCATGACAGCTTGGGCATGACCCCGGGCTGTGTCTCTGCTGCCTGCTCTTTGCAGGCTGCTGCAGTCTAGTAAAGGCTTTTTCTAAGTAGTTGGTGCCTGGCAATGTAATGTCAGCTCTGAAGCTATCCAAAGTGTTTGAAAGCCCACCCAGCTCCAGCCTTCCTTAATGTGTGTTTTGTTTTGGGTATCCCTTGGGATTGTTAAAATACATCACTTTAATTAGTAGGTTCGCTACTACTAGAGATGTATGTGCCCTAGACTGAGAGCTACTTCTGGGTTCATTTTTAATAACAGACAACTTAATGGAGGAAATGTATTGATTTCCTGTGGAAAAACAAGAAGTGAAGGTCTCAGCTGAAAAGTATGAGATAGGGTCTCAGAGAAACAAACAAAATTTTATTCTGGAACTATCAAAACAGAACTACCTTCTCAGAACAGACCTATCTTCTCCTACCCATTTATAACTCCTAATCTCTTGATGCCAATTTCATTCTCCTTTCAAGTCACAAGAACAGTCATCAGGACTCTGCATGAAGGACATAGGTACATTAAGTTTACTATTAAAGCGATTTCAGAGATGCCACATATCCAGACTGCTATAACACCATCCTGGCTCACATTACAGGGAGTATCACTCTACATACTTTTTAAATGGCTCTCAGATTTCTCAGTTTTAATATGCCTCTATGAATGGAAACAACAAAATACATCAGCAATGACAGTAGCAATGTCCTCTGACATCGGTTGGCCTGAAAACTTTGTTTCTCCCCTTTGCTTTCATCAGTGCCAAGAACATGACTTTTCCATTCTAGTGCCTCATATAGGCCACAGGAAAGCACAATGATGGGTATTTTGTGTGGTCCAGATGGCTTCTTCAGTTTAATGTGACTATCTGTGTGCTCCCCCCAGCACTGATTTCTGTGCTAAGCATGCATTCCATTTTTGGATCCTTCTCTTGAGCTTACTGCCTGCATTCCACCTCACCAGTATATGCCATCTGTGGTAATCTTTCCTTTGATGGCTTCCTTTCCTCCTGAAGAATGGGACTCTTGTACACTTCTCTTCTCTAAAGGTACTCTTTAAAGCTACCATTGACTTCTTTTTCAGTATTTGATAACATGATCCCATCTTGGGTAGGTTAGAGAAGTGAATGGAAACTAGATAGAATTAAGCTAGTATCACAAGTAATGCTAGCAAGCTCTGCCAGAGGGAAAAAAAAAAAACCTACAAAAATCCCCACCAAACAAACAAACCAACCAACCACAAGGAAACAGAATAGATGAGAAAATTCAGTAGCAAAGCAGAAATGTGTGAGAAAGACGCTGAGAGATAGATGAGAAGAGAAACTCTAAAAAACACTTTTTAAAAAGCAAAAAGAGAGAAATAATAATGTCAGCCCTTACAGACAGATTAAGAAATGGGAACTCAGCCAACACAAGGAATAGAAGAACAATATTATAATTGTTTCTTGAGAGATCTGGCAATGGGCCATTTAGCCTGCTTGTTTTTACCTTGGGTCATTGCCCAGACTGGACAATTAAAAGGATATTTTTGTCATAGAACCAGTCATTTTATTTCACTGCTGTTAAAAAAAGTGTTGCTACCAACTGTGCACATTGATTTAATCTGTAGTTGTAGGATTTTGTGGAACAAAAAGCACTTGCTATAGTTCAGAAATCTCAAGCACAACCTTTTCTTGAGGTCTTCTCAAATTAAAAGAATGACTCTGTAGAGTAGGTGAAATCTCACCTTCTCTATCTCCCCTTCCCTCCCCTTTTCCCCAGAGGGAAATTTTAAATACAAACTGACAGCTAAGTTCTCCCTTTATGATCACCTACACTTTCCTCTCTCCCATCCTGATTGTTGACACTTGCAGAATTACAATGAATCTTTAAATAGGAACTTCTGAAGACTGGTGTCATTTATTTTCCATCCTAAGCTAGAGAATAGATGGTCGTGAGTATATAGTGTTTCCATTCAAGACTATTAGCACATCTGTTTTCCAAGGCTTTTTAAGGGTTGCTATGTTTAGCAAAGAAGTTATTTTAGTTGCATCAGATCCCACAGGATTACAGCATTTCTGACATTGGAGTTTTCTTACTGGTGGAGTTTTCTTACTGGTAGAATTTTAAGGCTCTGAAAATTCAGATTTAGTAAATGTTTTCTAGTGGAACTAAACATAAAATTACTGTAAAGGAAGAGGAATTGAAGGGCTCGATTTGCAAACTATCATGCTATAAGAAGTGACTAAAACCCCTTGTTCCACATGTACCTGAAGGAGTTCAAGTCCATAGTTCCTAGCTTCCAAAGCAGCAGCTTGTTCATTTAACTGTGAGGTCATCTGCTACAATTGCTGTTCCACATGAAACCCTTCAGTTATTATTGAGCACGAGACTTAGAATATAAGAGCTAAACTTGGAGGTGAGACACCCACATTCCAGGACACTTTTTGAACCGTATATTAAAAAGCAGCCTAAAAGTTCCGTATCACCAAAGGACTTAAGTGCGGCACTTAAGTTACTGTTTGGGAGTCCTGAAAGATGGTTTTAAACAGGCTTGTATGGACACAGAAATGAGAATAGGGAAAAGAATTGAATAAAAGGAAAATAAAATAATCTCCACATTTTTTCCCAACTGAAAGGATTTGGCAAATTTGGGTTGAAGTAATCAAGGGTTTTAAAAATAGTAACAGTGAAAGGATGGATTTAGGTAATTTTTTATTTCTTGGGGAAAATTTTCCTTGATGTCTGACAAGAGTTCATAAGTGTATAAATATTCAAAAAAATTGAAAAGTAATAAAATACTTGTATTAGGTTGTCTTTTCTCAAAATTCTTCTTTCTCATACAAAGAGTTTTGAAGTGCTATCAAGTTATTGTGGTTTATATTTGTATTTTTATATGGCAGTTCTTGAAGCAATTGTATATGCCTAGCTAGCTGTTAGAAAAGAGATATGGATTTTTTTCTGTAAGATAAAGCAAATAATTAAAAAATCTTACTGTCTATACAGTTTGAAGTATAAAGAATAAATCATAGAGTAGGATGCTACAGTTGATTCTGCCTGAAAAGGGGTAGGGAGATTGCTTTGTCATTTGTCCAACATTTTGTTAGATTTGATTAAATAAAAATATACAAAATCAGGCTCAGATCCAAGATTGACACATCTTATTCTAACTGTTTTAATTTTCTGACCATATATTCAGGACACGTATCAGCAGGTCAGTGGCTACGTTCCAAGACTGCTGTCAGTCAAGAGAAATGCAACTGGTTTATATATTTATTTTTTTACAAATTTATCTAGCCAACTTGTCAGGAAAACCAGATGTAAAAAAAAAAATCGTATTTGAAAATTATTTATTTTCACTCATTATGAATGGGACCATTGGAAAACACTGAGTACATCTATCCATCAAACAAGAGGTATGCAGAACAGCTTGCTATGCATCTTGGCACACTGTATCCTGGCACCCTCTGGCATTTAAAACATGTAATCCCAACTGTTTTCCAAATGCACTAGAAGCTCTGTGGGATCATGGACTTCCCCTTGCCATAGGATTACAGAAGCATGTAACCCTCTGGATATCTCTAGATCAACCCCATACTCAAGGCAGGGACAGTTACAGCAAGTTTCCCATGGTGGTGTCCATTTCAGTTTTGTCTCCAGAGAGGAGAGAGTCCACCAATTCTGGGAAATGTGTTTTACAGACACCCTCACAAGTGATTATTTTTCTTTATGTTGCTGCTTTCCCCTTATCTACACAGCCACTCGTGTCACCAGCTGGGTTAGGCATGACTTGCCCTGGGTAAATCCATGCTGCACCTTCCCAGTCACCACCTGAGTCAGTCTTTTGTGTGCCTGGAAATGCTTCAGGGAGAATTTGCTTCATAGTGATGCCTTAAGGTTTAGCTTTCATGTTTTTCAGATTCTGTGCTGCCTAGTGGTGTAATTCTGAACCTCATATTAAATGCCAGTAAGCTCTCTTCACTGAGCAGGTAGACAAAACAAACCTTTTTCCTGATGGAGACCAAGGACAGTGGGTACAAATTTCAGGCCCAAAAGCATAAACAATGGTGGACTGAAGAGAGAAAACAAGAAGGATGGGACTTCATAACCTGAAGCTGTAATTGGATAATTAAACCCCAATATGGAACTGGACCAAAACATAAAAGTGTGAGACCTCTTGGCCAGTTGTCCATTTTGTGACCATTTTGTGTCCACCTTGGGTGTGGCCCTGCCCAGGCTCTTGTCCTGCCCAAGGTGTATCCTTTACAGCCTTTTAATAAATGCATACTTTATTCTCTTAGCTCTGGCTAGTCTCTGTTCCAGGTCAGCCTTCCCAAGGCATCAATAGTCTTTCCAGGGACCGAGCTGCTGATCTCCTTGCAGTTTCTTAGATCCTGCTTCCAGTAGGTAAGTGTGATGTTTGTCTTTATTCCAAGCCTTACCTACGTTTCCCTTTACTATGGCTGCTGTTTCTCTTCCACAAGTGTACTCATCATGCTTGGGCCTCCTCTTGGTGGTCAGTTTGGCTCTCCAACACAGATCCCCAGAAATTCTGGGAGAAACATGAAGTACAGCCAGCTGCCCCATGTCCTCACAACCCTTCTCACAGGGCAGACCCTCTCTCACTGAAGAAAAAACTACTAAAAAAAAAAGGAAACTCAACTGCAATACTGCAAAATGCAGGGTAAAGGGCTTCCTAATGCCTACCCAACATTTCAAAGTGTATAATCAAGGTTATTTACCTCTGTTATAAAGCCTTTAATGACATCACTCATAGGTACTAAGGTACTGAGGTGATGAGACACATAAATTACATAGATACTTCACAGATAGCACAAAAGGTAAATGATGCCCATTAGCAGCTGAAAAGGAGAATGCCTAAGTTGGCTACCAGGTCTGATTTTTTGTCATTCTGGCTGCTGTACTCACATGCCATACTTGCTGAAGGCCTGTCCAATCTGGAAGCCAATATGCAAAATTTACACCCATCTGTGAGGTTCTGGCCAGAAGAAAAGGCTGTACAAATCAGAGTAAATACCTGATCTCTGCCTTTTAGACTGCAAGCTCTTTATATAGCATTGTTTTTGCCATAAACCTTTACAGTACTTGCTATGTTGGGACAACCAAACAAACCCAGATATGCTACTGTATGCCATAGTTTAATCCCAGCTGGGAGCTAAGCTCCACACAGAGGCTCACTCACTCACTCACTCACTCACTCACTCACTCACTCACTCACTCACTCACTCCCTCCTGGTGCAGTGGAGGAGAGAATCAGAACTGTTAAAATAAGAAAAAACATGGAGTAAGATAAAGGCAGGTTATCAAAATACAAAAATTTTCCTCTACCACTAGAACTTTATTTTAATCTGTTTCTTTAATTCTTTAGAATTATTCTTCTAACCTGAAGTAATTAAAGCAGTGCTTTTCTTTTGAAAATAATAAACCAGCCATCCTAACAACTGGACAGAGAAGTATGAGATTTTGAGCTAAAAACATCCCTCTTGAAAAATATATACCTTTGTTTAAGTATCTTGAGTGGCATGCAGCAGTTTGTGGCATAATTCTCTCTCCATAATTTATGCTCTGTTAGAGCAGTCTCAATTTCAAACCTTTTTGATATCAAATTCCAAGGGAAAGTGATTTAGAAAAGAAGTATCAATCTCAAAACATCACTAGATAGATTTCTTATATGTGTGTGTAGGTACTTGTGTATATGCATAAATGTAAATATAGAATCTCATAAAACAGGTTTATCTAAATCAAGGCATTAAAGAACCAAGGAAATAATTGTTGTATTTTCCCTCTTGGCCTTGTGAGTTCCCTAGTGCAACTCCTAGAACATGTAGCATTAGAAAGGATACAGGACAAAATGAACTAGATGGGATTGAGCATTAATTTCCTTTTTTTTCCTTTTTTTTTCTTTTTTTTTTTTCTTTTTTTAATTAGGCTATCTTAATTTGTGTGACAAAAGTTCGGGTGAGGTAGGCTGCACCTGTGTAGATGAAGGTAAATGTGTGTCTCAAGTAAGAGAGAGACGCGTTAATATTGCCCTGTAAAACTTTTCCATTTTTAAATGGAATATTTGAATAAAACTGCTGAAGTACGTGAGCTCTCCTCAGCCATCATGTTAACTCCTAACCACTGGCAACTGGGAGGCTTTTCCATTCAGCAGAGCCAAAGACAGATTAAATTAATAAAAGGGAGCAGGATAGTGGTATAATCTGATCTGCAGTAAAACGGTCAGGTCTGGAAACCTCTGACTTTAACATGAATTAAAATCTGAAAGTTTTTTCTAAATTTTCGTTGCCTTCCTAAGTTCCTACAGAGATTGCAGTTTCATGTGTCACAGCACCAGTCATAGAGTATTTTCCTTTTGTGGAAGCTCATTCCTACAGATTGTGAGTATGCTAAGAAAATGTATATGATATAAGATACATATACACACTGTATGTGACATTCTTCATCCAAACCAGAGGTTGAATGGGAAAGGACAAGAGGAGAGGTAAAGCCAGCCTTTAACGAGCCAGAATAATACCAAACATGAAGCTAACTGGGAGAGCACTCCGCTCTCTTAAAAATAGGCAGCACCGTGTAACAGCATTCTTTCATTCCACGTAATTGGATCTCTTAAAATATGTTTAAATATCAGTGAGTGAGTATCACAAATTATGTCACTTGGCAATCTTTAAAATCTCTTTTACCTCAGGGTCAGCAGCAGGGGCAGTGAACCTGGAAGATGCTAACAAGGCGTTTTAAAGCCCAAGTGATCTCTCTCCAAATTGAAAATCTCTTAATCTACTCATTGGATTTTACAACACAAACTCTTTTTTCCATATATTTCTTTCTTTATATATCCTCAGAAGTAATAAGAAATAGCTTTTAAAATAGTTTCCAACTGCTACATGTTAGCTTGGATACTACAGAAAAAAGAATGTGAATAGATTTTCTATTTCCAAAAGGTTCTAATTACTGCCAGAGAAGACGTAAGGTTCCGCACTAGTTCTGATTATGAAAAACTATTTGGGATTTTGGCTAAAATTTTCCTTCATATTCTTTGATTCCTCTCCAACCCTACCCTATCTCTACTGTCTTTTGTGTCCTTTTATTTCTGTATTTCCCCAGATAGGACCATCATATCCTTTTAGTTTTAAGACTTTTATCGGAGAGCTCGGTGATTGGAGCAGATTTTTAATTGAGACACCCAATGGACTTTGACTACATGTGATAGGGGCACAGGCATTCCCAAATGATCACATGACTACAGCATGGCTTTTCTCTGGGCAAACTGTACTCAGTGGCATGAAGCTCTGCTGTACAAACTGCCTGGAGCGGAGCTGTTCAGGTCATTTACAAAAATGACCCTGGAGCCTCTCTTTACAAATTGTCGGTGTTTTGAGCTTTGCAGAGTCAAAGTCTTCATCCCCAAGTTCTTCCTCCAAAAGGTCCATATCCTCCTTATCCTGGGTGCCTCAGAACTGAAAACAGTACTTCAGATGATTACCTGAAGATTCCTGAGGTATCTACATGGATCTCTGCAGCTCAGAAAACCTACATGGTCCTATAGCAGCATTTATGGAAGACTTCTATAGCATGATTTCAAGATACTTTACAAAACCTGCAGCTTACACAAGAAAAATATCCACAATTAAGTTCTTTGCATGTATTTGCAAAAAGAGGGAGGAAAAAAAAAAGTTATATTACCTTTTGCTTATAAAAATAATCATTGAGAGCAACCAAGAATTTGCACACAATTAGGCAAGGCTCACTCAGAGACAGTTTCTGAAAATGAAAGAGACAACCTGAATGCATATACAATTTTATTCTTACCATTGGCTGCTTTCCTTTCTGTCCTATTTTGATGTCTAGGCATATGCTTTTTGCTTCTAATATATTTATGCAAATTTGCTCCAATTGCTACTTGCAAGTGTTCACAACATGACAAGTATTCTGACATATTTATGTGACATACCTTTTGAAAAGATGATAAGGACATTACAGCACCACATTTGCAATGCTATAGATGAGGGCTGTCAGGCTTTCTATTCTAAAACAATACTTTTAGAGGGTTTTTATAGTCCTGGAACAAAAATTATTTTTGGACTTTTGTTTAACATGCATTACTGGAATACCATATCTCTGGATACAATGTGAGAAAATATAAGTTGAGTTTAGACATTCAGTGCTAATGAATATACACAATGTACAAGAAATGGGATTTTCTTCACATCAGTATTCTTTAAAATTCTATTTTGCAGCTGGTTTCAACTCTGCCATAGCTACATAGATTTTAGGATACAGATATGTGCACATATGTTGTAATTCGTATTAAAAAAACCCCTTACTATAAGTGTGAAGAATGAATGCTCCTATGATGCAGGTGGTTTCAGACAAAAGATGGTAAAAATTCAAGAGACCTGTTAAAATGCTACTGATTTTTTATGGGAAAAAAAAGGAAAAAAAAAAAAAGGAAAATACCATAACTCAATGGTTTGTTGCAGCAAGACCTCATATGTTCCCTCTGCCACTTAGGTACATCTTAAGGATGTTGCAGAATATTGTTATTTTTAAAGGGGTTTTTTTTAGGCATATGAAAATGTTCTCCCCTGAAAAATACTCCTTAACCACTTCGAGAAGCAGTTTTAACAGACATTGTCTTTCTGCCATTTGAAAATACTATCAGATCTCCTTTGGATTCAAACATAGCATGACAGTTTTCTTGTGCTGGTATCAAAGCTTGTAGAACTTAATCATTCTTTTCCACGTACCTAATAACAGGAGAAAATGGGTGATGGCTAGCTAGAAGTAGTTCTCTTTAGGAACATCATCAACCAAGGGAAAAAAATCATCTTCCCAGCATCCTCTAAAATTTGTTTGAAAGGAAAAGTCGAAGTCAGCCAAAACAGTGTTCTGCTCACCTTGATCTTCTGCAAAACCTAGTTGTGTCAAACTCCAGCGAAAAGTTTCTGCAACTACAAGAGTCTAATCATCTGCAAAACTAGCAATGTCTCAGTACCATGCTTTTGCCCAGAGTCTCATGGTATTGCACCGGCCATTATTGGGCCATACATCAGCAGTTTCTGTGATAAAACTGAGCCACTGCTGCCCTGTGTGTTCATTTAAGAAACCCAGAGTGCCACAAGTGACTCTGGCTTGGCAAGTGATGGCAACCTGTAAAGGCTGGGACACGTGGAGCAGACTGACGTTTCCAGCATCAGTTCCTTGCTGAAATACCACACGTTCAAACAACCTACATGCAAATATGCAACCACATCACAACTTTGCATCCCAGGCGAGCCTCAAGCACCTTTGTTCAAGGTCAAGACAGATCAAAGTACAGGCAGCTCCCCTACAGAGAGGTAAGATGAGAGTTATCTACCCAGCCCTGAAAAAAAAGCTATATGTGTTTTCTCTGCTGAGAGGACAAAGGTTCAGTCCAGGTACCATTTTATACCCATGAAGTTTTCTTCCTTTGTAGATGTTCTAACCCCACTGGTGTTTGAACTCCTTAAACACTGCCTCTTCTCACCAGAAAGCCTCCAGAGCCTTTTGCTTAAGGTGCTCATTCATGCCAAGGAGCACACAGAAACTGGTTTCTACTTACTAGAGAGAGAAACCCTCCACAAAACCAAGTGTTAGTGGGAGCACTGGGCCGGGAAGTATGGAATAGCTCTGATCCCTATTTAGGCACAGGAGTGCAAGTGAATGGACTGGGAAAGTCAGAAGAACATTGTGGCCAGGGCAATCTTTCCAGGCCACTCACTCTCCCCAGTTATCCTGAAACAAGCAACGGCAGAATTTGTGCATGTGGAAGGAAAAAGAGAAAAGAAGGAAACCAAATCTGTTTTAAAAGTTAGAGGACTTGGCTAGCAGAGGGAAAAGCTCCTTCTGGCTCCTTTCCCTCTTCTGTAGGATGGTGTGTGACTTCAGCAGAGACCATAGGTAGGAACCCACATCCTCCAGGGGTCATGGGGTGCTCCATGGCTTGTGTCCATGAAGAGTCATGGGTTCAACTTCATCAGGGAGGTTGACCATAGCCCTTCGCTTTTATTTCTAGCCTCCAAAGGTTCATAAACTGTACTACATGTGCAGGACACACCATCAGATCAAGGTATAGCTCAAAGGCAGGTTTCTGCCCTGAAGTAGACATAACTTGAAGATGATTAGAGGACAGCAGGTGAAAGTGCTATTTCTTTCTTCAAAATAAAGCCAAGCCTGATCTATTATGTGCTTCCTATATTTCAAAATGCATAGGGGTGCCTACCATTCCCAACGGATAAGCCTGGCCTTCAGAGGGTTATCTACTAGCTGGGACTAGGGTACTAGCTCTTCCTTTGAGACCTGCTTTCCTCCTCTGAATTGAAGAACTTTATTTAAGGACACTAGAATTCCCTCTCTGTTTTCCCTCTTGCAACAGATCTCAGCACTTTGCTACCTTCTGTCCCAAATAGACTCCATGAAAAATGGAGTTTTGTTTATGTTATCCTTTTCAGGATTATATGATTTGAACAAATTACTTCTATCCGACATTTCTCCTTTTAGCTTAAAACTTTACTTCAGTTCTAGGAGAAAATGAATAATAATGAGGCAAAAAATAATTATTTCCTCAGATGAAAAAAATAAAAACCATTCATGCGCATTAAAGAGTAAAAATCATGTCTGTTCAGAGAAAAAACAATTTTAAAAAATCTTTGTATTTTAGATTTCTATGTAAATCATGTGAATCACCCCACTTCAGGAAGGAAGTTGGAGGAAGGAATGTACCTTGTACTTTACCCTATGTGGGGATTTCTCACAAAAAATAAATCAACAGTCCTGCATGGAAAGACAGTCCTCCTCAGTTTTCACAACCCCACATGTCCACTGGTAAATTTATGCCTTAGTCCACCTGCTACTATGGCATCATGCCCACTCATACTAGGTGAGTACCTCAGAGAAGCCAATCAACAAATTTCTGGATGGCTTGGGGAGGTTAACACACGGAATACCAACAGTCTAGTTTTTGAAGAGGCTCCTGGCACATCTTATGTTTTTAATGATTAGGATCTCACCCTCAGGGCTGTGTGTTACCAGCTCAGCCCTTGTAGCAGGGGACTAGAGCAGATGGTTTGGCAAAAGCAAAACCGAAAGGTTCTGTCTTTACAAAAATTAAAGATTAATTTGTTGTTTTCTTCTAATAGGAAATTTCATGCTGACGAACAGTATTGAGCTGACAGGCTCCTATTTCTTCATCCATTTTCTGTTCAGGGAAAAGCACAACCATTTTTACATTAATTCCACTGTCTCTCTACATCCTTCTATGCAGTGATGAGAGAATATTTCAGCACTCCCAGCTATTTTGCCTTTGGCATCTCTGCTGTGGTTTCCAACAAAGATGATATCATCATGTGTTTATAGATTTATTTGTTTGTTTTTCATGATGTGGGCAATGGTCTACTACAAGCTGGCCTGAGCTCCAGTTATATCATCTAGACCAGCCATCTGGCTCAGGATTAATTAAGGGTAACATTTTTAGCCATTACTGCAGATATGTAACGTGAGACAAAAAACCTTCTTATTGGATAAGCAATCACCTTGTCACTTGAAGCAGCCAGATTAGTCAGTGTGTGGTGCTGGGTCCTAGTAGACTTTGATGGTCTGATCAGCAATGGTAAGTAATAGAAGTGTGCTTCAGAATATTAGACAAGTGCAAAGGATGAAAGGGGATTAGCATTTTCTGAACACGGTCAGTGGGAATTAACCATGGCTCATAAGTTTTCTGCTGAAAATTTTCATGTTCCTATGTGAACACAATATGTAACAAGAAAGGTTTTGTGAGATTCAGTGTAATGGAATCTGGTTTTATATTTAGCCAGTTTAATCTATTTCAAAAGACAGAAGGATTGAAACAGTGTTTTGCTGAAAATGGCAATAGATATCCACACAGTTTATCGAATGCTAGTAGCTCTTTTTAAGGTTTTTCTAAAGCCCATACTCCAAAATCTTTACCATTTTGAACCCCAAACCCTCATAGGAGGTCATTAAGCAGCGGAACTGCACAGCTGCTCCTCCAGTCATACTAATCTCTAGACAGATGCTCTTCATGTTCATGGGCTGTGATGAATGCCAAAGAAACTATTAGAGAACAGATTGACTTAGACTGGACCATGGTCCTTGGAGAACTGTTTTCAGGCTGCAAGAAGAACTGAGGTATCACATAGTGAGTTGCAGCTCAAATGACAATGAGATCAGACAGAGTTGCCTTTCAGCTAGATTCTATCCTCCAGCATTCCTGAATGCAGTCTTGCTTGAACAGACAAAACCCAACATTAAAGAAGACTTCCATTATTTTCTCTGCTTATTTGCTTGCTGAATTTGCTGCAGCTATCTTGGCTGCTCGACTTTGTCCAAGTCTGACTTATAAAGAGATTCCTGGACATTTCTGTATCAATCCTGTATTCATCCAGTGGCTGCTATTATCTGCTACCATAACTTTTGGGCGTATTTAAAAAGTAGAAAAGAGTGGGCTAGAGGCAGACAGTCATTCCCTATCACGCTCTTCCTTTCCCTGCAGAGGAGGCCTGAACACAACCTAGTTGTTACAAAACTCAGAGATCACATCTGCTCCCCTGCTCCAAGGCTCACAGAAAGATCACATGCCTTTATTGGGTCTGAGTCCAGGGACCTGTCTGCCCAAAGAGAGGTGTCATCTGTGGTACATCCCACCACAGACCTTACTTTTCTGACCTTCATAGCTACAGCAGATGTTCTTGTTATGTTGTTATTCTGGGGACGGGAGCCTCCCTGGGCTCCTGGGCTCTCATCCAGTTGCAGCTGTGGAAAAAGGATACATATAATAATAATGGAATCTTCTTTCTGTCATTTCAGCTTACATCATCTTGGCACCAGCAGTCAAGGTAGCATTAGTCAGTCAGTCATAGGGTTTCTGTGGACTTCTCTTCCAAACCACCACCCTTCTCTCTCCATTGCCACATTGCCTTTGCTCTTATTCCCACTCTTTCCCAACTGGCGTGATTTCAGATCTGGGAAATAGAGTTGCTTTTCTGCTGACCACTGTGCATTTCCTCAGCTCATACCTCCTACATGTGCTAACTGTGACATTTGGAAACACAGAAAGCTCAATCTACTTAGTAATGGTGTACCCATGTAAAAGTCTTGCAGTGTGTTGCTTGTAAAGTAACAAATGCTTGTGTCGGCCTTTTTTCTATAGACTACTTCTCTGGTTTATGCCTTCTATAAGGAGTAAAGTTCTATAAGGAGTAAAGTATAAGTTGCTCCTACCACAGACTTAAAGAGGATTTTGAGCAATATATTCCTTTACATATATCTCAAGCAGCTACATCCTTGAAGGATCTCTACTGTTTGGGTAATACCCTGAAGGGTATCTGTACTGCATATAATTGCACCTTTTTTGAAAGATAATCACAAAATTACTTCAAGTTGTTATGCAAACAATCTCTAGCTATTTTGTATAGGGATTCACTGCAAGAAGGAGCAGAATCTGTGAACATAAAGAATGATGAGGAGGCAGGGGGAACACTTGGGGGAAAGGAAACTAGTTCACAGTATGCTATGCCATAATGATGGGAAAAGCTGTGTAGTCTGATTTGTCAAAAATAAGGAAATGTTACAATTTTTAGGCCTGTTATAGCTCTTATTTAATTTTGCAGAAGCTTGTAAGAGGCTATTTATTTTTAACACAAAACTCTTCCCTGAAACTACAGCTTGCCAGGAAAACTAATGCCACTGTTGTACATTGACTTAATCACAAAGAACAAAAATAAAATGCTCTTAACTTACATCCAGGAAAACCAGCTGAAATGAATTGCAGTTAAACAGGTACATCACGGTCTTGACAAATGGGAGAAGACACAGAGGACAAGAAATGGTAATGATTTTTCCATGTTAACAACGTCTATGTGTCAGTGCTATGCCTGCTGATGGGCTAAAACCAAACAGAATTCCTGGACCAGAGTGAAAATCTCAGGAAAATGAGCACTGCCTTCCTATAAAAATAGGGAATCCAGAATTATTGCCCTTGGCAGTGAATAAAACCTGAAAGCAGACTGTTCCTGCAATGCTCTCTGTTCCACCTTAAAGATCCAGTATGCTTAAATGTTATTTCACATAAAGCATGGAGGCATCTATCCAGTTTTCTTTTCTTGTTATCTCCCCCCACCCCGCTTCAATTCCATCCCCTCTTTCTGTTTCCTCTATCTGTCAGATTCCTTCGGGAAGACATGTGCAGCTTGGACAACCCAAACCGAGTTCTTTCTCCTTAAGATTTGTTTATGTTTGTTATTTCTTCCAACATGCTTCCTATTTTTTCTGCCAAATAGCATTCACAAAAGCCCTCTAAAGAGAATAGTAAGAAAAAGGCAGAACAGAAGGTGTTTAGTCTGAATGCTGGCTTCATTTCAACAAGTCAAGTGAGTATGTTTCAGACAACTTTGTAAATCACAATCTGAACACAAACACTAGAGACACATCACATTTCACTTTTGGATAGAAGCATGAGGTTCAATATGGAAGAAGAGGTTGGTGGTTTTTTGTTTGGTTTTTTTTTTTCTTTTTTTTGCAGATAGGACATTTGCAGAAGGAATCAAGATCAAACACTAAGAAATACACAAGAGAAAAGGACAAGAAAAAGAAGGCATTTAACTTTTATGTGGTTGCATTTTATTGTGACCAGGGTTGAACCCTTCTATTTACAGTTGTGGAGAAAGAAAATATTTTCCTGACCACAGTTGAAGAGAGACCCTGACAGGGCTTTCCTGCTTGCCATCTCCCATGTCATCAGTGTTTTCTGGGAGAAGAATTTGAGGTGGTTTTCCACCTAAGTGGTTACAGCTGTTTCCACAGGATCAGTCAGATGGAGTTTCTGCCTCTGTTTATTTTGGCTCTGATTTTCGGCTGGAGCCCAGCAGGATGACAGTGTTTGCTCTGGGTCTTGGGACTTTGGACAAACATTCCAGAATTTCTGACTTCTTAACATTAATGTTTGATGAATTCTGCTCTTAATTTCTTCTGGAAAAATGTCAAGCCCACTGGGGATTACCCTTAGTCTTACAACAGTCTTTTATTTTTTTTTTTTTCAATGGAAAAAGAGAAAATCATTTACTAGCCTGTGAAAATGAGTATGCTTTAAAAATTAGAGAATGCATTTTTCTAAAGCTGCAGGCTTCAGTTCTTTTGTAATTATTTTGTTGTTGCTGTTTTCTTTTCTTTTTAATTTTTATGGTAAGAACACTACCTGACAGGAAATATCTACAGCTAAATCTTCCGCAAAAAAACCTGTTACACATAGGGCTTTAGTTGGGAGGGTTATTATTCAGAAGTTAAGTAGCTCTTTCTCCAAGTCGCTGTTTTGATAGCCTCAAAACATACTGCGTCAATTCACTGTTGTCAAAGGCGACCTTTAAAAATCAAAATAAACACCCAGGTGAAATTCTGACCCCAGTGGAGAGAACAGCCTTTATCATTGACTTCAGCAAGGTCAGGACTTCCTCCTTAGGACCTTATCTCTCGAACAATGGAAAAGCACAAGTCACACAAGTCACATCTTCAGGAACAGTTACTAATTCAAGGGGATGGATAGAGAAATGTGTTTACAAAAATATGCGTGAATGCACGGAATTAAATTTGTATTTAAATTACATTCAATAAGCACACTGTGCTGCATGAAGTGGCTGCTGGTTTTTGTACCTGCATACCTTTAGTAGCTTGCGAGGAACATCCAAATGTTTGGTATGCATCTAAGTGATACTTACACCATCATAAGCTGACTTCAGGTTAGCTAGACAGCTGTACTTCAGAGGTCAGTGTCTAATTTACTCTAAAATACCACTAAAATTGCATGTTGTAGAGTCCTATGGGTAGCACAGGTTCCCTCCAGAGACTCCTAAAAATCAGAAGGAGGCAGATGGGGATTAGGCCCAGATAGATCTGGGAAACTTTTTTAGATTCCAGGTCTCTGTTCTCTTTTTCTTCCCCTCACCTCTTCTCCCATCTTCAGTAAAAAAAAAAAAGGGAATCAGGGCTTCCTCAGGTGACACAGTCTTATCTTTGTTTATTTACACCAGCTAAAGAAATATCTTCAAGAGTTATTATAAAGCTTTCAAAAACAAGCAAAAAAAAAAAAAAAAAAAAAAAAAAAAAAAAAAAAAAAAAAAAAAGGAAAAGGAAGAGATTTGTGTAAATATATTTGTGTAAATATGACTAGACACAGGAAGGTGGTTTCCTAATGAATCTATAAGCTTTCACAGCTCCAGCTTCATGCAAAAATGCTTCACAACTATTCACAGGCTGCAAGCAGTGTACATGGGCCATGGCGACAGCATCCACTTGTCTGGAGAAGTTACACTGAGGGACGGATCTAGTTTGTTATTTGGAGTCTGATTACTGTCCGCTTCTCAGTCTGTGCTATCAGTGGTCTAGATAAGGAATATATTTAATCTGTACCCATATGTTTGACTTTATTGTGCAAAACAGCCAGAAAGAGCTGGAGGAAAAAGAAAAGTTTTGTACATGCGAAACTTTGTGTTTATACTTTTAAGTGCAATAGGGATAGATCAAAGCATTTTTTGAAGCTCATGCCATAGCATACATCCCTGTGGAAGAAAAAGGCAAAACAAAAAACCAACAAAACACTCTGAAAATGTCTTCCTTGGGTATTTTCAATGGACAATTGAAAATAGATCCTCAGTAATGAACTTTTTGTATTTATTCATACACTCATTTATTCCTTCATTCTTTCATAACATAAAATATCCTGAGAAGAAGGTTGATTTTCACCCATATCTAAATCAAATTAAGTTTATCTTTTGGTATCACTGTACAACTTTAATCATCAATCTTTCATTTCAGAATAGAACAATGTGTCTTTTTTTTCCTTGAATTGACAAACTCACGTAGCTCTGCTCAGTTTCAATGCTGACATCCTGATCTAAAATATGAGAAGGGGATGGTAGCAGAGAAAAATATAGTGTGAGATCCCTGTGGAAAATAGATGCTACAAGAGAAAGCAATCAGCATGTAAGTGAGTGTAAATGTGGCTGGAAAGCTGGAAATGGCAAGGCTGGAATTCTTTATCTGGTGTCATAGAGAGAAAAGGAAAAACAAAAGCTAAATATATGACATAAAATTAAAAAGAGAGGTTCTCAAAACAACAGTTTGGAAAATTTGGCAGCTCCACCCTATGGACACACAAGGCTTCCTTCCAAATGACTACCAGAAAAGGAGGGACAACCATTTTAAAGCCACCTTTGATTGTCAAAGTCCACCCTCTATTTGGTGACCCAATTTTTATTAGAAATAGTAACTAACATACAGTCTTTGGATGTATTTTACCCTGGTAGCTAGACCAGCCCTTTGCTTGGAAGCTGAGAGGTAATGCAATACCTGAAATATTTGGAAACATGCTCAATCTAGGCTAGACAGAAGTTGACAGTGGAAAAAAAGGTTTTGCACATGCAATTCACTTCCATGAGATTTGAAGTAAGATGAAGGAACAAGACTATTAAAATGGTATGGTCAACTATATAGATGTAGAATATATAAAAATCCTGTTAAATTCTCATGTTTTGGATCATATTTACATAAAGGCTGATCTTGTAATAGCAGGTAAATAGGGTGTATTAACCAGTGGCCAAAGATACAGTGGAACACAATGTAAAACACTGAGTCCATGAGATGACTGAAACCTGCATGTCTGCCTCTATAAAATTCTGAACAGCTCCTGGTGACACAAATAATTTGTCTTGCAAGGAAGAAGATACTTGGATTCTTAACAACATTGGTGAAGATTTGTTCACTGCATGAGTGTTTTCAGGTTGCAGAGTTATTAGGGGAAATGTATTAGACAGTGTGAGATCATAAATAATGCATTCATGAGGAATGTGGGTGTGATTCTTGTAAAAGGAGAACCAGAAGAATCTGTTTCAAAGTTGACATTCCTCTGAATAAGGCTGGTTTAGCTATTGTTGCAACAGTCAATATTCCCAGTGTATCAACCATAGAGGTTTACTATTTTTCATTTTTAGTTGGAACAAAAAAATACCTTCAATCTATATTAAATCCATATGGCATTTGGAACACAGTGAATACAGTTTTCTATAAACCATGAAGTGATTTACTGATATGTAATTTCAAATCTATCCTTTCAAGGCACTGGATTCGTGAGCAGAGTTTGGTAATATAAAGACAGCATAAAACTTAGTTCTGCTAAACCAAGTCCATAGCACATCATCATACAAAGCAACACAGACCTAGAATATGAAAAACCACACTTAGAAAAAGTACGAAGAATTCCTTATTGGACTATAAATGCATAGAGATACATATCCAGATAGACAGACCAGAATAATCTTCTTTGTTAGTAATGGCTAATTGCAGCTGCTGGTGTTTTGTTAGAATGTTTTTCTAACTGCTAGTTTATATAAAACAAAAATAAGACCCTCTGAAATGCAGACAGAACTTTATAACTTGGTTTAGAATAAATATCAGCATGGCCAGCAAAACTGAACCATCCTTTTAAGCATGCAGAGCAGGTAGGCCTATGATAAGAAAGTCAATGAGAACCCGTTTACACATCAGCAGAAGATGGTTGTATAAATAGAACTGCAGAGTGGAAATGAACTCTGAGTAAGCCAGGGAAAGATTTTATTCAGAAACAGGCAGCTGCAGCATAAAAGTTTGTCACAGGCTCCCCAGGGAAGTGGTCACAGCTCCAAACCTGACAGAGTTCAAGTGTTTGGACAATGCTCTCAGGCACATGATGTGACTCTTGGGGTATCTTGGGCAGGGCTAGAAGCTGGACTTGGATGTTCTTTGTGGGTCCCTTCCAACTCAGGATATTCTATGATTCTATGACTCTATAATGCAGGGTTACAAATATCACATTATACCAGCAACATACAGGAAGGCAAGAAAAATGTTTTCAGGTCTGAGGAATGACCTGTTTTCTGCTGTTGTGTAGCCATTTGCAAGAGATACACAATTAATCTGGAAGCAGTATTTCTGGCACTGGAAGGTACAGATGAGTTTACTATTGTCTTCATGGGGCTGATCGTTTTCATATCAATTCCACAGTAGTGTATAATATGCTAATAGGAGCATCCTCAACTGGAGCAGGTAATGCTTTCTCCCAAATAAAATGTAAAAACTGTATAATAATCAGGAACACAGCTGATGTTTCAAAATAGTGCTAATTGGGTGAAAAAAAATCAGGAAGACATTATCAGTCAAATATTATGAAACCCTCATATTTGGCACAACCATTGTTTGGCCCATAATCTGGTACAAGCATGTTCTTTATCATCATCAATGATTTTATAAAATATATGTATAATATCTAGTTATGTATAAATGTATAAATTCATTTATCATCCACAGGGATACCTAGAAATTCAGGCCCTAATAAAACAAAATGCTTTAGTGCCTCAGGGCCTTTGGGAGCTCATAAAAAATTATCTCTACAGGTCAGGCTTGAAGTGCACTAGCAGCAAAGTGTGAAAATGCTGGCACTGTTTCAGTGATCAGTGGCTTTTAGCTGCCAGAATAGACACCCTTAAAAATAAAGAGATTAATTAAAACTTCTCAAGAAAATTGTAAGGAAATTATTTATTCTGCTATTTAATACACAGGTTACTGTATGTCTGTCTTTCCTGGGCTACTGGAATAGCTGATGGATATCAAATTAGGGTTATAGAGTGCAGCTAAAATTTCAGTCAAAGAAAAAGACAGGTTGTAAAAGGAAAGACAGAACAAAAGAACTTCAGTTGCATTGAAAAATCAGTGGCATTAATCACACCAAAAAAGCAATCTGGAAAATGCCCCATACAGTCATTGTCACGAGGCGGTATTAAGGGCACCAGCACCTCTCTGAATCAGTAATTGACAGTTATGTCTGCAGCCAATTATTTACTTGTTCCTGGTAGTTCCTCTGGAGCTAATTTTACTGAGTAGAAAGAATCAACTTGCGGTTAAAAGGAACTGTAAAAACATCGGTAATTTGTCGTTCCAGACGGTTTTTCTTTTGCCTTTTCAGCAGCAGCTTGCAGCAAGTCCAAGGCTGTCTCGTCATTGTTGCCTGTCATTCATTGCACTGGTTTGTTTGTTTCAGAGCAGAAGAGGTAAGGCAAAGGCATGTTCTAAACAAGTGTGTTGAACTAGTCAAGACTGTAAATAGAGACAGGGTATGAAAGTACCTCCCACTGAACCACATAAATAGTTTCGTTGAAACACAAGCTTTCTCTAAGGAGAAAAATGTTTTCAGCTCAACTAAAGGTCTTTAAAAAACAATTTTTCACTGATTTACGCTAGATTTTCTTAAAACAAAATAAGAATGCAGTCACATAAAGGAGGAGCTGCATGGATGAATTGTTTCTCTCATTTAGACAGGCTTTCATGTTGAACTGAGCTTGTTTTGAGCTGCTTTTAACATATTCTGCCACAGTTAACAGCTTCAAGTATTTATTTTAAGAGGCAGAAAATTATTGTTAATTTTATGTTGTCAAACAGCCAGCCCATGCTTCATTTGGGAGCTAGCAGAGAGAGAAAAGCGTAAGAAACATCCTGCTATCTAGTGGACTGGTAATTGTTTTCTAATCAATTTAACAAACTGAGTGTAAAAGAAAAATGCTTCATGAGGGAAATAGTTCAACTCTAGTCTTGAATCTCTGTCAGTGTCCCCTCACTCATTCTTCTATCACACTTTCTTCAGCCAGGAACTGAGCCCCATTTGCTGCCAAATACAGAGAATTTTTTAACATTCTTCCCCTCCTAAATCCCCCAGTTTCCTCTTGCCTAATCTCACTCTCTTTCCTTACAAAGTGGGTACCATTATTCCATTATTTCTATTTTCTATGCCATTTCTAATTCTTCCTCCAATCTGTCCTCCCCAAGGCCTCCAAAGCCCAGCCATGCCCAACACCGGTGTTCTTTTTATCCAGTGATGCAGGCACTTCAAATCCCAGCTGCCCTCTCCTATTTAAAAGAGAGCTACAGTATCTCACACATGTCTGTGGAGAACATCCATCCCAGAGGCAGGTAGCAGGTGAACCACAGAAAACAAAAGGCAGAGTAGCTCAGGTGAGCCAGGCCAAGTGGATTACAAGAAACAGACTCCAACCATCCCTTCAACTCTTTATGCCTAAAGCTAGTAACAGCAACTAATCATAGAATGCTGCCACTCTCTTGGAAACAAGAAGGTATCTTTTCTTTATCTTTGGGAATGGCAGTCTAAGTCATTTCAGGGTTTGGGAGCATGTCGTACAGATTTTGGGCATACTGGTTTGGACTTACATGTGTGTAACTATCTGGGGTAACGCTAATGAAGAAATTTCTTGATGCATGCTACCTGCCACAGCTTTTATGAGTTAATTAGTGATTCCAGGCCAAGTCTTATCACAACTAATATAACACTAGTTTAGATACAGAGCTAAGGAGTGCAGATGAATATGAGCCACATGTGGATTGAAAAATCAAAGGTTTCCTTGCATCGCTGTTCACAGGATAGGTCAGACTGGAAGGAACCACAGTGGGTCATCTGGTCCAACCTCCCTGCTTAGGCAAGGTCATCCCAGAGCACACTGCTCAGAATTGCATCCAGATGGTTCCTGAATATCTCCACAGAGAGAGACTCCACAACTTCTCTGGACAATCTGTTCCAGTGCATGGTTAGCAGCACAGTAAATCATGTTCAGGTGGAACTTCCTGTGTGTTGGTTTCTGCCCATTGCCTGTTGTCCTACCGCTTGGCACCAACAAGAAGAGCCTGGCTGTTTGCTATATCCCTGCCCTTGTTTTGCTTATATGTAATTATTTCTGAACAGGTAGCTGTAGTTTTGGATTGCTGAATTCTATAGCTTTAATCTGATGTTCATGGCCACATCTTCTTACGACAGCAGTAAAGACTCAGTGACTATTCCTCATTTGACTTTCATTAAAACTGCACACCAAATTATATGGACTAGTGAAGGGGTTGAGCTTTACTACATAAGCAGATAACTGCTTCCAATTCTTTTAGCTGTCCAGAACTCATTTCCCTGAACAGAAGGGCTTAGTCAAATACTAAAGTCAGGTTCTGCAGGAGGAACCTGTTTGCCTTCAGCTTTCACTGAATTTGTCACAACTCTACTTGCAGTGCATTTTGGAAGAACATATTTTAAGACATATTGCTATACAGCAACTAAATCTCAGAGCTGATAAATCACATATCTGGTCTGAAAAGGCAGGAAAAAGAAGAAGGAAAAAGGTCTCTAAAAACTTTTATGACTGGCTAAGGGAGAAGCATATGGAATTTTTGAAGTACTATAGTTCTCCTAACAGTTAATAAGTACCCTCACTTACAGAGCAGGGTTTGTCAGGATAGACTCCAAAACGTCTATATATACATATAGTATATATATATATATATATATATATATATATATATAAACATATAGTGTCCAACTACTATATGCACAACCTCATTGAAATGCACTAAGCTATCCTCTGAGGGAAAAGGGCAGCTGGTACTGTGGAACGAAGGGTTCTATGATACTGGACATGTATGAAAGTTTAGTTTTTATAAAGTGAGATTCTAATTGACAACAACAAAGATCTCGTTTGGGTTTGTAAAGGAAAGAGGCATCTTGACACACAGTTGTCCTGCATCATACTGAACATGAAAGGAAGAGAGATTTCCTGACATGAGCATAAAGAAAAAAATCACTCAAGAGGCAGATAGCTTCTTCTTGAATGGCTTATGGAAACATCATCTCCTAGTGTTCCCTGATTTCAGTTTGCTAAAAGGATATGCCAATGGTCTAGTTTTGCCTGGCTCTATTGTGCTTACAAGCAGTACAATCCTCACGTTTAGGCCACTAAGTCCCTTCTGTCAAGGTTCTGTCACAAGCGGTGGTTGAGAACTGGAGGAAGATGCTACTGTCATGAAATAAATAAATTAACACAGAATTGTAAAAATTATCACATCATAAAATGAAAATGTGTTGCTTGGTATCCACGGCAACTGCAGAAACCAATGCTCTTTAACAGCCTTGCCTGAAATCATGTAAACTGCTTTGATAAAACATGAATCGTGGCAGATGGATATGTGAAAATAAAAATAACTTTGCATCCAATCTATTGCCCACATGGGACACCCTTGAAATAGTGTGAGTTATATAACCCTATCAGGAGTCATTTTGTTATGAGACCAAGACAGAGGTAGCATTTTTTTCCATGCATCTAAGCAGAGTTAAGAATGGGTTCAGCAGAAATTGTGTAATAACTAAACCTAAGAAGCAAATGCTCCCTAGCATCTCTGAGAAGTAAATCTAACCCTGAGCTCCACAGAAGATGAGCTGTGAGTCACTTGTGCCAGGAAAGGGACTAGTTTTCGGCTCTCACCCAATTTTGCTGTTAGAGCACCTGCTTCATGGCATAGGCTAGAGTCACAGATTGGCTTTCTGTAGCAAGAATCATGGGGGAACCGTGACAAAGGTGAAAACAGAGCCAGGGATGCATTAGGCCAAAGCAGCCACCCCCAAGTCCCTTCAACACCGCTCCATGGATCAGTAGTTGCATATAGATTCACTGGTTGTTTTTCCTTCAGAAAAGAAAATCTACCCTCAGCTCAGTATGAGCCATCACTGAATGAACTGGATACCAGTTAGTGTCAGAGAAAATTAGAACCTGAGTCTGTGAGCACCAGATTGCAGCCTACTGCTCTGGTTTCAATAACCTTTCCATTAAATGAGCTAAGTCTTGCTTTATATTTGGCTCTTGTACAACAGCTCTGGAATATGCAGGTATCCATCATTGCAGGGAATGAGGGTAAGAAACATGTGAAAGAATTAGGAATTAGTCCAGAATCTGAACCTACAGTTCTGGTAAGAAGAGTTCATATTTATTCAGAGGTTGTGTGGTCTGAGCAGCCAGGGTTCTCCCCCAGACTAGGGGCATCATCTACTCAGTGCATGAAAAAGCAGCCTCAACACTGTAGATTTTTCCAAGGAAAGAACAATGTCAGTGGTCTTTATTTTTTCTCTCTCCTGGAAATTAAACTAAATCTATCAAATCCATTTTGTGCAACCTGATAAGTCATGAAACAGAGATTACTTTTTTATCTTTACAAATCTGAACACATTAAGCCAAATACTCAAATTTCAGTAAATTTAAAACTTCACCACAAAGGCTCTGGATTAACATCACCATCTCCAAGACTGGTGCCCTCTGCCAGTGCTGGAGCTGAGAGACATCATTCATGAATTGTAAAATATCCCTTTTCTCAGGAACACACATTGCTTTTTTTTATTTATCTCTAGTAGTGCTATCAGACAGTAATATGTAAAGTCTGTCTTCACCTTAAGCTTATCATATAACTAACAAAACCAAAGCAAACAAACACCTAAAGTGTGTGCTTTGCAAATAGGACCTCTTCCACTGGAAATGCCATGCCTACTTCTCATTTCCCTTCTTCTGGAAATCTCCTTGTCCCTTTCAAAAGATGCAGATCACATGAACTTCAGGAAGAGTTGTTTTAAGTCAGAATGGGGTCCAGTCCAGAAATGAGGTCAAATGCAATTGTTGTGTTAGTGAAAGAGAGTGACTTCAGAAATAGGCTATGTAAACACTGGAGGAAACTTCATGTTTCATTGTGGAAGTGCACTAGGGGTTGAGCTCACAAAGCCCCACCGTCAATTAATCTCAACTGGAGAATGGCAGTTTACACTACCCCATACCTTGCTGGAGCCACAAATGAACTTAGCAAGTACATGAAGAGGCCCCAAGGTATTTTAGGTTAAAAGCTCTTTCCTTCATTTTGCTGGGTTCTACCCTGTTGTCTTCTGAATAAACATTTTTTCTCAGTGGAACTCAATTGTATTTTGTTTTATTTTCAAGATGGAGTCCAAAGTTTAATGCTCTTTATTGCAAATGCTAAAAACCACACTGTTTTTCCGCACTATTTTGTTTACTTGAAAGAAACTGTTTTGTCAAAGGGACATATGAATTATTACACTCCTGGAAAATAGCTCTTTGGAGACTTACACTTTTCATTCCAGTTCTTTTATAGAGTCTCTTTGGCTCCATCTTGTGATACGCTCATATTAGAGTCTATACATTGTAATTGCCATCTCCTTTTTGCTGTCTCAGCACTGTTGCTGTTTTTTTAATAATCAAAAAGTTCCATTTGAAGCAGAGTAGAGCCATGGAAAACAGTTGGAGCAGAGGAAGGTCGAGCAGTGTAGTCCCCTTGGATTTATTTCATCATAAGAAATGAACCCAGACCTTTATGAACTCTAATAGAACAATTTTTAATAACAGTGGGATATTTTTAATGATAAGTACAATGACAATAAAAATGTCAGTTCTTTACAGTGTTGTTATGTGAAGCTTCAGAGCAGCTTAATATAACTAATTAAAATTGTGTAAACAGTACCTTCAATACAATAATTTTATCATTGATATAACATGTTTTTGCAAACTGTATGTGAAGGAACTGAGGCAAACAATGATGCCATATTTCTGCAGCAATAAAGGTCCTGAAAACTACGATGTCATATAATTCTAAAAATGTTTTGGTTTTGTTTGTCTCCCTTATGGAGATAGAATACCTGCATAATTAATGTTATATACTAGTGACACCTCAAATAAACTGAAAGGAATAAATAGACTCCTGAGCTGCTTTAAACTCCAGAAATACAACATAATATATGTCAAGATCCAGTCTAAATCCTGTCAAAGCTAAAGTATGTCCCAGAAAAACAGAGTGAGCCCGATTTCAGTCTCAGAGACACTGGTATAATTTGGAAGCAGAATTTTCCAAATTCACTGGTATTAGAGAGAATCTTCCTTTTTATGTTCAGTTTGTCACATAAGGGATTCTATCATAAGCAAAGGAAATTTGAGATTACTATCTATTTAAAATTATCCTTTTGGAGCACATATAGATTTTTATTATGCTTTATACACATAGAGCTGTCATGCACACTGCATACAAATACACACAAGACATTTACAACTTACAAGACTTTCTGAAGGCTACTTCTAGAGCTCACATCTAAGCTGCAAAGTTCTTATGCTACATCAGTTTAGGAAGCACACCTCAGTTGTTTTGCCAAAGCTTTACTATAAGTCTGAGTGAAAACAAAACACAACAAAACCCCAACATCTTTTTCCACGTCATTTAATTTTCATTCCTTTCAACCATTTTCCTGTTTTACTTTGGAAATCTCTTTAGTTGGTTTTCATGTTTCCTGCCTGCATCACTTCCTGTGCATCAGTCACATCCTGTCCATCTCTCGCTTGCAGGTGGCATAACCTTTACTAGAGAGTCTTTGCTTTGTGTACTGCAGCACATCCTGCCCTGCTCCTTGTCTCCCTTGAGTCCAGGAGCCGTCCATTTCCTTGGGAACATTTCTGTATTGAAAAGGATTGGCGTCATCCTTCTTTGCAAGCACTCAGAGGCCTCTGCTATGCATAAGCACAAAGAGAGGAAACAAAGGGAATGTTGAACTTTTGAGGAATATGGTAATTTGTAAGGGACCAGCCTTTGGCAGCAAAAGTCAGTGGTGGCATTAGAGGGTCAAGAATAATTTCCTCAAGAGAGATGGAGATGTTGACACCATCAGACTTTTACCTTCAGAGAAGCTTTTGAAAATATTCTCCAAAGGGACTAAATGAAAAGAAATATTTCTAAGCTGTCTAATCATAGTTTGTCCCAAAAGCCACAACTACTGTCGGTGTCACTGTGTTTTCCAGTGTCTTGTTGTAAATATAGGTGACTTTTCTCTTTTTCACTGCACTTCCTAAATGCAAGTGAATGTGATGTGAAAGAAAAACTATAAAAGTAGTGAAAAGGAACACATCTAAAAGAAGCTGTCTTTTCAAAGATCACCCATTCTAATACACCCACCTCTGTATACAGTTCTCTGGATGTCAGCACTATTAAAACCACTCAGCAATTTTTTAACCTATAATTTTGTCATCAACAGAAAAAAAAGTAAAAACCCTGCCTTTTCTTTTAGAGTGTGAAAGCAGTGCTGTATTATGATATTACTGCTCAAAGAAAGTCAGTGGGGACCACAAACATCAGCAGTTCATTACAGACTTCTACTCCCATCCATGATTTTTTTTTTGTTGAAAGCAATTTTATCTTAAATTAAAACCTTGATCCTCTTTCCTCCTTTATTTCTCCAACTTGAGCTAAAGAAAACTAAGTATGACCAAGAAAAAACAATAGCAGTATTCTGTAATAAGAAATAATGTTCTTTGTGGATAATCCCAGAGTGCTGCAGTGTTCACAAACACTGACAAACACTTATAGAAGAATGGTTACTAACAAGCCTCATGTGGTATCCGAACAAATAATCTGCTTTTAATCCTATCAGGAAATAAAAACCAAAAAATTATTCCAGGTATGGCATGATTCTGTGCATTTTAATTAATGAGTCTTGAGTGACTTCAGCTCCTGAATAATTTCTTTATGGACAACTTTAAGATGTGCTCCACTTAGATACATGTTCTGACTTACAGCATCACAGTATGGGTCAGGCTGGAAGGGACCACAGAGGGTCATCTGTTCCCACCTCCTTGCTCAAACAAGGTCATCCTAGAACACACTGCACAGGATTCTGTCCGGATGATTCTTGAATATCTCCACTGAAGGAGACACCACAGCCTCTCTGGGCAACCTGTTCCAGTGTGCGATCACTTGCACAGTAAGTAATTCTTCCTCATGTTCAGGCAGGACTTGCTGTGCACCAGTTTCTGCCATTGCCTCTTGTCCTATTGCCTGTCACCACTGAGAAAACCTGGCTCCATTCCCTTGAAACCCTCCCTCTAGATATTAATGAGGTTCCCTCTCAGTCAGTACACATACAGTAAGTGTATATGTCATGTCTCTTCAAAGCAAGAGGTGAAATCATTCATGTTTTAGAGAGTAATTTATTTCCCTAACCCATTCTTCTACCCATACATTTTCGTCTCAGGATTTTGGCTGAAGCTTGAATGGTGAGCATATGCAAGACATGCTTTCATATGAAATACTGTTGATATGACCTCAAACTCACTGTATTTTTCCTTCTTTTTTCCATAAGACTCTGGTTTTTTGGCTCCTTGCCCAACCTAAAGAGGCAGGAAATGGGAGTATCAAAGATCTGACATTCCTTCTTGTGAAAGGAAGGGAGAGAACACATTCTACTTAATTCTTCTGAGCACAACGTTCTCTCACTATTTTTCTACTACTTCTATGCAATTCCATTATATTTCAGCCATCTTCTTCAGCTGCCTATTTGGCTCCTCTGATCATTTCTAATCAGAGAATGATGAAGTAGTGGGAGAATCTTCTGCATCAGGTCTGAAAGCATAGTGACAATTTGAGTGTGTGGCAGTGCTTTCAGTGTCCTGCAAGTGAGACTATGAACAGCCCCAGTTCTTTACAGATGGGATAATACTGCTTAAGTGCCCTAGTTATGTTTCAGCATAACCCTCTTTTTATTTACCTAGCTTTTACATCTCCTGCAAATGAGAGCCAAGTCTTGTTCTGACACCTCATGAAGTTGTCCCCACTTCCTTAAAGGTTTCAGAAAAGTCTTTGCTACTGTTAAAAGCCCAACCATATGGGATTTGCTAGCCTGAAAGTCTCACACTTTAGTGTTATCATGCTCCCATGGCTCCAGTCAATCAAATACATTGGAGATAGGTCTTTGCTGGGAATGGAAATTATTTAGGCTCCAGGAAGGAGTTGCCCATGCAGATCAGCAGCCAAATTCACATAAAGGAATGTAGCTACATCCAGATGCTGTTCTTAAAAATGAAACACAATTTTGGAGACAGTAAAATTCTCTTCCATGTTCTTACCTGAGATCAATGATAATATATACAGCACAAAAGTGGCCTGGACCACAGGTTGTCCAAACACAGCTGTTCAAAATATGCCAGGTGATTTTTAGATTCTTAGTCTCTGTGTCTCTCAAATTAGGTGGATGGGTCCCAAATGAGACCAAAACTAATAAGTAAGGAATTAGTCCTAAAATCTTCAGTGTGAATTCTTTTGAGGACTGCACTCTCTGCTTCCTTTAGCTGTTCCATTACAGCAACTAAGGAATTGGATTCAGCCAATGCAAAGTTGCCTTAAACTTTACCTCTAAATCTTCATCAAGTAGTTTTTCTGAAAGTCAGCAAGCCCAAATTAAGTGAGGTATGCACATATTTAATAGTGTGTCCTTCTGGCCTTAATTATTTTACTTTCCCTTTAGTGTGGCCTGGACCCTCACTTCCATTTTAGCTTTTATTTTGCAGTATGTGGTCATTCTATTCTGGATTTTCATAATGTACCTGTCATTATGAAAATTACTTTTGAAAATGTAAATTTGTATAATTTTTCCATGAGGCCACTGCTGGTTTCTGGAGTCATATTGACATCTTGGTCAGCTCCAGATGAGCTATATAGGGGCTGACTTGGCATATTTGACTAACAGTTCCCTTATTAGTATTTAATTTTTTTGTCCTGCTACTAGCTATATGTCTGTATTTTACATATACATAAACATCTCTTGCAGAAGCACTGCTCAAAGGAGATTTCGAAAATCTTGCTTTTCCTCTGGCCAACACAAATTGCACTGGCTTGCATTTTTCAAACATTTCTTACTGATTCCCTTGTGACAGATGTAATGCACACACTGGAGCCAAGTATTTACAGCCATCTCCTTTCCCTCCTTCTTGGCTTGTGCACACACCCCTGAGGAGTATGCACACAAAGCTCAAGGAAGCCATTAGCTTAGGCTTTACTGAATACAGAAAGCATGAGATTTACAGAAAGAAAGAGATTTACAGAATTTCCCAGAAAAAAATCATTGCTCAGTTCCAGATTATGATGTTGTTATGATTGTAGTCTAGGGGTTAAAACAGGAAAGTGGCATTCCAGAGGCCAGGCTTCTCTCCCCAAAAAATGTCCTGTCTGAAAGTTTCTATGCCTCAGTTTACACTTTGTAAAGTATAAATATAACTCATCTCATCCCATGTACTGCTAGTTCTTGTGGTACTCTTTGGGAACCTGAAAAAATGTTAGGGAACTTATTGCAGTAGCATATAGGCAGGAAAAGAAGTGAACTACAATGTACTGCACAACTGGGAAAACAAAGGGAAGGATACTCAAACACAATGGGAAAGCAAAGCTCTGTAAGGAAGATGAATGTTTATGAAGGGCATTAAGAGATATTCTAAAAGCCATTCTTCTTATTTCTGTCACTGGTCAGAGCTCAGACTTTCCAAAACATGAACATGATACTCATCTCCTTTGGTCTCCCCCCTGGCCCCCAGACTGTAATTCAGAGCTAAATTCCCAAAAGACAGAGATATATGACTTCCTCAGAAGATATGTATTTAAATGTATGCATATATATGTATGAATATTCTGTGGGTAGCAGGAGATGAATTCTTTTTATTCTCATTAGCCCCTTCTCCTGAGCCAGTGTGACCTTGCATGAGCAGCTGAGATTTGCTCCTCTGGGACTTCAAGCTTCAGCACAAAGTGAGGATCTTTTTCTCCACCTCTACCCTATCATTGAAAGGCTTCCTATTGCAGCACAACACCAGTGCTCAGAGGAAGCCTACAGATGGGAGCAGAGCTAGGGGAAGGAGAGAAGGGAGCCTTTCGTTTAGCATTTTCTGTCCCTGATACTGGAGCATTGAGTCTAAAAAAGGAGCATCGTTCCAGCCACTCCTAGAGGAAAAGAAGCAGGGCCAAGTTTGTTCATGGTTTATTGATGTGAATACCATGAAATCACAACACAGTTTATATCTCTTCATTTTAACTTAGTCTAATATGGCATGCATTTGAAAAAGTGGTAGAGAAAACAGCATTTTACCTGATTGCAGTTGCTACAAGAAATACCTTTTATTTCAGGCATACCTTCATGATGTATTAATCAGGTATAAAATCCAGACTTCTTGCTGAATTCTCACCTTTCCATGCTCCTATTGTGGTTGTCTCAGCTCCTAGGTGATGGACATGGGGAACTGCATGACTGTTTGGCTTTAGTCAAAACCCCCTGTACCTTTTCAAAGACTAATATATCAAGTTTCCAAGAACTGCTGTCCTCTGCCTCTTCTCTAGATGCCTCTGAGACCTTACAAGGGTTCTGCTCTTTTCTCGTGAGCACAGACAAGGGCTTGCAAGAAGTCCATATCTTCCTTCTTGGGCTCAGGGAAATCCCCAGCACTGAAGAATAGGCATGTGAGTTTATTCTGTGATTTATATTATCTCAAGAAGTTCATACTCAAGCAACATCCTGAAATTCATAGATAACAGGCATTCCAAATAATGCCTTCTGCTTAATGTATAATGTCTGTTTCCTGAGCTCTGACTCTGCAGTTAATGAATGATGATGTATTCTGCTCTGTTTTGCTGACCTCACACCCCCCTACACTGAGTGGGACAAGAGGCAGTGAGGATTTCCTGGAGTCTCATAATAAATGTCATTCAGCCTTACTCACACAAATAATTTCTATAGCAGTATATATCTCTCTCTCTCACTCTCTCCACACTTGCAAGCAGACTAAAACTAAAAATCAGATGCAAAATTATTTTGGGTAAATACACCTGTTTTTCCAGACATGGAGAGTGTTAGTTAAAGTGCTGAGCACTCTGATGTCAGAGGAAAATGTTCTGCAACACAGTGACAGCTGGATGCAGATAGAGCTACAATCTGCAGCTCAGGACTGGCAGGAATCTGAGCCAGTGCCATGGAAACAGGCATCAGTACCTGTCAGGAGCTGGGAAGTCGCAGCGTTCATGGTTTGTATTATTGCTGCACATTTGTGTCACTGACGTTGAAGCCACACTGTACTTTACATTACAAAGACATGCTCCTGGTAAAGAGGTGCTCTTGAGCAGACTTTGACACTAAAGGTTGCAAAAACAGATTCCCCCTCTAAATATTCAAATTGTATTTTAAACAGAATTATCAGTGCCCCTGAATATAAAATCAACCTGACTGTGGCTGCAGGGATTTGTGGAAGGAAAAAATCATAATCACTATTCCCTAACTGGTAAGCAATTAGCCATTTATGCTACAGGACTTTTGAAGTGTGTTAAATTGTCTAAAAAAACAAAGCTGATTTGTAAACAAAATGGCTGGATCCAGTTAGAAAAGGAAAATTGGCAGCAGCTGGGAGGCTGTCAGGAGACAGACGTGTCATGAGGAGGCTGTTTGGAGCAGTGATAGTTTAGCAGCTTGTCTTGTTAAGCATGAGCCAACTATAAGGATTTTAAAATATGAATATATGTGTATATTTATTTATTAAATATACCTCGTCTATTAAGTATATATTTTATAAAGTAATATAGAGAGAATAATACATATTGCATACAATATATGTAATATACATATATAAGTATACATATTTAACATACCTATAATATGTAATATATGTATTTGATTTTTCCTGGTATTTTAAATCAAATTAAATCAATTATTTAATCAAAATTCTGTCCTAGATATCACATTTGGAAAATACTATGACATACAAGGTACTGTTTGAAAGCATTTCTCCCTTTCCAAATATGCTATGTTACAATGCATGTGAGGAGCATCCTGCAACCCCATACTCTCATCCTCTCAGAGCTCTAGTGATGTAGAGCATAATTTGTCTGCATGCAACTCTTCTTGCAATTGGATTTGCGATTCTTCTGCAGGGGAAGATAAGCGCATATGTTTTCAGTAAGAAAGAATATCTGGAGATAATCTCAATGACCAGCAAGACCATCCAATTAATGCAAAAGCAATGTTTATGTTAAGGAAATCTCAGAAAATAACCACTGTTACTTTAGCATTTTCAAATGTCAGGGGGTCACATTCTCCTGTGGTACAAAACAACAATCATATAAAGTGTATAATGGTAAACCATGAGTCAGATTTGATAATTCAGACTACAACATAGCCTCAGTATGGGAAACATCACAGAAAATCCCATCATGAAGCTACAGTCAATTGTGAGTCTTTGTTGTGATTGCTCAGGAGGGGAATCAAATCTGCTGAATTTCAAGAAAAGTCTCTTGTCTTCTTTGCCCCTGTTGCAGCAAACAGCTTTTCACTCCGGTCTCCCCCTCACCAAGAACCAGAGCTAAAGGAAAAAATCTCTTTTGAAACAAACTAGAAAGCAAAAATATTAAAACAAAGCCTGAAAGCTTTCCTGAGCATTACTGAGGGAAAGCCATTTTCAACATCACTGAAAGTCATCTGTAAGTGAGGAGTTAGGTCCTCTTCAAGTGTCCTCATTCAACTGCTTAACTCAATGAAGAGGTGAATTCACTCACTTCTGGTGAAGTCAAAGGAAACATTAGGAGAATAAAGAGGGTTGTTGGAACAATGAATGAAGGATTCAAAGCCTGTCTTAGTAAAATTGCTATTACTGTTCCAGATTTATTCATTTCTGTAGAGACAAATCAATCTATGTAGGAAAACATAAATGTAAAAACGTAAATGCTGTGGGTGCATCTCAACACCTTGGGTAAAAAGATATAAAAGATGCAGATACTTATTACCCACATTTGTTCTGATGTTCTGATTGCTTCTTTTGAACTTTTCAACCAGAATTTTCTAGTGAAACCATTGCCTTGGCAGAGCAATCAACCTCTAATCAAGGTTCCCTGACAGCAGATCTTTAAACATAACAATTTTTGCCTGTCTTATTTGTGTAATATGACCAAAATCATCTCAGTCAAAATCCCAGTTTAGTTGTTTAACAGATTCACACCCACTTAATGAATGGAGAGCCTTGCAGGTCCATATCCACTTCATTCATTCAGTGTATAATTTCTGTTTAGATAATATTTGACTGTTTCCAAATAAAGTTTTTGTTTATTCAGAGATCCCCTTTTAGACCCTCTAGGAACACTCTCTAAATTACCTTCAAACTCTCATTCGTCTGTAACAGAAAATGAAATGGGATCCATGACTCCAAGTGGAATTGGTAGAAGGGACTGATCCCAGGAGGAAAAAAGGGATCTAGAACAAGGCTGACTCCAGAGCAGTTTTTTTTCCACTGGGGCTGGTAGGAACTGCCTGGGCTGCCGGCTGAAGCACAGGCATCAGTGCCAGCTGCCCACAGCTTTACATGACACAGTTGGCACTGTTGATTTCAACAGACTGATGAATGTGACCTCCTGAATGAAATGTTAGTAATTATGCAGTATAGACAGAGAAGGCTCACATTAAAAGCATTTCATAGCAGTTTCCTTTTTTATTTTTGTTTATCTGTTTGTTTTGAAGGGGAGAAGATTAACTAATTTTCAAATGAGTTCTCATTTATTAACACAAATACTGTGTAGATATTCCCTATTGAATGACCTTGGGTCTGCATCTCCCTTGCTAGTTCCTTATGAGGAAAAAAAATATAAACTATTTTCAGGAGGATGTTAAAAGGATGAAGACCAAAGTGTGAGATAAGGATTTTACTTTGTTAAACTGTGATCACTGTGCCTGTTAAAGTAAGGAGAAGACCTAGAGGGATACAGTTGTCCTTCATGGAAGATTTACTGCAGAATGATACTCCATCAGCATCTCACTACTAAGAACACTTTTGGACTCTCTTTGGATTTTAGTGGAACAAGATGCTCTTATGTAGCTGTTACTGGTGCTGGAAGAAACTATTTTTGCAGAATAGCCAAGGAAAAGAGATCTTAAAGGCAGAAGTCCCTCTGTCACTTCCACCCAAACACTGACAAGGCAAAAATACACCTATTATAAGTTCAAATGAAAAAATCATTAAAGGAAATAAAGTACTGTCATGTTCTTATGAACAATAACCTTGTGAGGCACTGAAAACTAGCCACAAAATGTCAGTTGCAATATTAAAAAGACCTTGGATTAGCCACAGGAGAAAAAGATAAGAACATCCTCTTCTGAACATGTGATTTGCAGGAACTGCATCCAGTACATAAATTAGGTTATCATTTAGTGTTATTTACATTCATACAACAATAAAAATAGAACATGATAATTAAGTCCCTCTTCTATCTATACACTATAATTTATCATTAAGACAGTCTCCCACGGATCTTTAGAAAACCAGTAGCATAATAGGTAGTCATTAGAACATATATTTCTAGCTTAGAGCTATTTTAGGCTCTCATTACCATGGCATCTAGGAGCTTTTTAAGGTATTGAAAATTGAGTTCCCTAGTGGACTTCATGTTGGCTCTTGCTCTCTCCTGCACTTGCCTATAGAAGACTTTGGTTTGGCTAAAGAGGAGTCAGTTGAATAAAGTTGTGTGCAACTCATGTGTAGTCTGCATGGCTCCTTTTTTCTTTCTGAGGAATTTTAGTTGGCAGAAAAAATAGTTATAACCACCTTTTTGCCTTCTCATTTGTAAAAAAGGAAATGTAACTCTCAGAAGATGAAGAGTTTAGTTAAAATTCCAGCAGTAGAACAGTCTGCAACAGAATGGGGTGTTTCAGAAACTGCACATTGCTCTCTGGCAGCCCAAAAGAGAAAAAAGGAGTCAAAGGCTCCAAGAGAAGCAGTAGTTTAATCAAGCTGCATCATGAGATTATTGTAATGAGACTAAAAAGTGCCTGGGAGAGACAGAATATTGCTATATACTCTGCTAATAATATACTCTGTTAATGCTGCATTTATGCCATGAGATCAAATACTGAAGTGGAAGCAACAGGCAAATCATGGAAGAATAAAAATAAAAGCAATTGACACACAAAAATTGAGAAACAAATTATTTCACTTAGCTGACTGTATAATTGTCTAGTCATTCACAGAAACAAATTAAACAGAGAAAAATTTATTTTAAAAAGAGAACATCTTAAAGTGATGTAAAGTTTTCCATATCTGATCTTTTCTTTTAATTTTGCCTTTTTCTGGTTGGTGATATGACTGAGGAATCTGACTAAGATCAAATATCTTTCTGGTATATTTTTATATCTCTACATCTGGTTATCTCAGAGATCCTTTTTCATACAATGTTTATATTGTACCTAAAAATATCTTGGGTTTCGTTTTCAAAATCTTAATCTTTGCCTGATATAAATCAGAAAAATTTCACTTGATATTTCTAGATCCATGCTGATCTAAAGCAGTTAAAGATCTTTTTTCAGCAGAAACTTTATTTGCTCTCTGTATACTGGCTGGGATTTTGCCTGGGAATTTTTCATTTGGTTTTGTTTTTTCCTGTTTCCAGTCTCTGCCTTTTGACATGTTTACAACAGGAAACTTTTGCCTAAGTGTGCAGAATGTTTCTTATGGGTTGAAAATTATGACTTTCCTCATTATACCTTACTCTGAAACTTCTACCTGGTCTGAATCTGTTTATGACAGGTTGTATTTCATCACTCTTCCATGTTTGATGCAAGGGGACGGATGTATTTTTTCTGCACTATGTGTTCATATGCAATCAGTGATGCAGTTTGACTCAAGTCACTACTAGCTTAAACCACTGGTGGCCTTGAGATCAGCAATGTATCCTTCAAAGAAATTACTCCATATCTGTTGGAATAACAACACCAAAACAGAAGTTCATGGCAGTCTCCTTAAGTCCAGGTTGGATTTCTACACATAGTAGGGCTGCTGTTACTTCTGTCTCAGTGGCTTGGCTTAGAGTGAGAGATTAGATGGAGAGCAGTAGCTGTACTGATGATATTTGACAAATACAGAAATTTTCAGTACCAGCAAAATAACACTGTATTCCCAGGGTCTGGCAGATTCACCTGTCTAAACTGTGGTTGGTGCCTTCCGTTAGCAGCTGACAGAATGATTATTTTCTTTGGATTTCAGAAGCATAAAGTTGCAGTCATCTTGGCAGAGCAGGTCATTGTTCAGACTGCAGGTCAGAGCAGTTCACTCCAAAAGTTTCTGGCATACTATTGTTCCTCTTCAGCTTGTTTTGATTTCCTTCTTTTGTTGTCTCTCACTCTCCAGTCCCTATCTGCCAGCATATAAACCATCCTATTTCTCTTCAATCATTTCTTATAGACGTTTCTTATAAGTATTTTTCTTATGAATATTCCCTCCAGTGATTGAGAGTTTTTTACCACAATAAGAAAAAACAGCCAATTTTCAGTGATTATTTTGAAATTTTTACCGAGATTTTGTCAGAATAAAATAGCTTTTTCTAATACTGATGAATAAATGAATATCAAAAATTTTTAGACTTCCACAAAATTTTAAATTGTTCCATTAAAATATGGAAAATAAGGGAAGTAAATTTGAACATTTAAAATTATAGTACTGTCTCTTCTGTGCTTTTCATGACAATGTGTCTGTAATATTGCAGTCAGCTTAGAATCCTGAAGCCCTGGGTCACTCATTGCCCATGTGAGGGACACACTGAGGGTCTTCTCTACCCTGGAGGTTTGCTTGCCATGGAAACAGGAATGTACAAGGCATTAGGAGGAAGGGAGGTGTTATACACTCAATCCTCATAAAACTGGATTTTTCCACAATGATCTATTCACCACTGCACCGGTGGAATGAGGATGTTCCTGTGTCCTTAGCTGCAGCCACCAAAGGAACAGAGCCACTGGATTCCCACCATGAGATGCCTAACAGCTGAGGGAGAAAAGGGCTTTTAGCCTACCACTTACTTTTCCCTTAGATCGTACCTAGACTCTGCATCTATTTTCAATTATCCAGACATACAGCTGTGCATGTTTCCTCCTTGGTGTGGGTAAAATCAAATGTCTTCTACAAAATCAGTTCACAGACATAGCTGCCTCTACTCATATAAAAAACCTCTTCATTTGTTAATAATACAACTGAAAATATAGGAAGGAATCAAGGACAAAATTATCTTTGCAAGAAAAGGTAAACTTCCACTTGCCGTATAAAGCTATTTTCAGTTGTCTTTGAAATTCTTCCTTTCCTTCGTACCTCCCAACTTGTTTTAACTTTAAATTTGATGCTCATGATAATTCTAAAGAGTATAGTCCATGATGCCTTAAGTTTTAGCTTTCTTGTTTTTCAGATTCTGTGCTGCCTAGGGATGTATTTCTGAGCCTCACATTAAGTGCCAGTAAGCTCTCTCCACAGAGTAGGTAGACAAAACAAATCCTTTTCCTGCTGAGGACCAAGAGCAACTTTCAGGCCCAAAAGCATAAACAACAGTGGACTGAAGAGGGAAAACAAGAAGGATGAGACCTCACAACTTGAAGCTGTAATTGGAGAATTAAACCTCAATATGCAAATGCACCAAAACTTATAAAAGTGTAAGACCTCGTGACTGGTTAGCCATTTTTGTGACCATTCTTATTCCACCCTGGTCAGGCTCCTGTCCCGCCCAATGTGCATCCTAGAGGCCTTTCAATAAATACCTACTTTATTCTCTAGCTCTGTCCAGTCTCTGTTTCAGGTCAGCTGCCCTAAGGCTAAGTATGTAAATGTATAAAAGTATACATTTACATACTGTGAGGATAAACTGGTTTTGGGGTGTCGTTTATCTTAAACAGTTTATTCAAAGGGTCACTGGACTTGAAAATTTTTTTAAATTAACCTCCAAATAGAGAATGTAGAAGATTTTATTTTATGTGTGTAATGCTAGAAGCAAAAAAGGAAAGCCACGGTAATTAAAAAGCTTTTATTAGTCTTAACTTTCATAAAGCGGAAAATAATAATTATATGTCAGCCAGTAGTTTTTGAGTTAACCTAACAAGTACACAGATAATTAAGGAGGTAAAGAAAAACAGTGAAAATAAACAAAATTTTATAAGTTTACACACTATTTTACAATAAATCAAGTTTGTAGAAACCTTTAGCTATGCAAATTAGTCATGCAAAATTTGTTAAAATTAATTTTGGAGTTAACTACTCATCTCTAATACTAGCTAAGGAGATAATTACAAACACATATCAGCTGTGATGATCTGAATTTTTTGGCCCCACTCGAGTGGAAATACTTTGACTGATAATATAGCAGATGTTTAAATATTCCTAGCGAGTTGAAAGGCATGACTGTCCATTCCAACAGGATGTTACATCATTAGCAGCTCAAACTTCTTTGAAAGTCATTGACTCTAACATTTTTAAGGGCCTTTGAAAGGTTTTTCTCCTTCTTCTCCTACAATTTTTTTCTCTTCAGGAACTAAAGCCCAAAGTTCAGAATGGGTTTTAGAGGTGGGTGGTCACAGACCAGTGGAAGAAGAGGGAAGTAGCAAAAGACTAAGTTAAGTCACAGCATAAATCACATGTGGGGAGTGAAGAGGTAAACCCCATTCTCAGCCTCAGGCTAAGGCTGCCACAAGACTTCAGTCTCACAAAGCAGCACAAATTGCTGGCTCACAAGAAGCAGAGGTGTAGGTCCTCAGCATGCTCAGGCTGGAGTGATTTGCCCTCTCATTTAATTTGGCATTTTCCTAAATATACCTCTTAGAAAGCATAACGTCATGGAGGCATTGTGATTTATTTTTCACAGTGTTTAAGAGCTTTTAGCTGTGGCATCTGTGCTAATCACGGTATCTGTTAGCAAGATCCTGGAGTGTTTGTGTTATCGACAATGCACCTGTTTTCACTCTTCATTCTCTAGTTCTGCTGACAGAAACCAGCCTATATCCAGTAACCCAATTCTTCATGGGTCCTTTTTTAGTTTCTCCTGTTACTGTGCTAACATTACGAGCAAAGAATAGTCCCCTGTATAAGAGGAGTTGCACTGCTTACTTGAATAGAAGTCTAACAGGTTCATCTATGCCTCAAATGACAATCATTGCACAATATGAGTTTCATGTAGATGATACACTAGTTATATATTCCCTAACTACACATTTTAAACTATATAGTCAAGGTTCATGATGCTGAGATGCATTAATTTCTGCCCTGAATATCAATGAAAAACTTTTATCCTGCTTCCATGGGAAAAATACAAGATCCTTTAAAGTATTTAGAAATGTAATGTCAGTCAAATGGATTGACTGATTCTATCTGTTACATTGAGATTTGCTATTCAGTCCCCTAGATCCCATGTAATAGACAGGAATATGAATTAGCATCAGGTTAGATCAGACTGTACTTGTTGCTCATTTACTGTGGGTGCTGACACACCTCTGACAACAGTGGCAGTGTATTTTAGAGGCAGGGTGTCTCTTCAGCTCTCTATAGGGGAAAAGGGAGAGACCCTTTTCTGGTCTGGAATGAGTGTAGGATTAACTTTTCGTAAAGCTCTACTGACTGAAATGATGCCTTGGGAAGGCTGACCTGAAACAGAGACTGGACAGAGCTAGAAAATGAAGTTGGTATTTATTGAAAGGCCTCTAGGATGCACATTGGCAAGACAGGAGCCTGACCAAGGCTGCACCCAGGGTGGACTAAGAATGGTCAGGAAATGGATGACTGGTCACGAGATCTTACACTTTTATAAGTTTTGGTGCATTTGCATATTGAGGTTTAATTGTCCAATTACAGCTTCAAGTTGTGAAGTCTCATCCTTCTTCCTTTCTCTCTTCAGTCCACTGTTGTTTATGTTGTTGGGCTGAAATTTGTCTTTGGTCCTCAGCAGGAAAAGGATTTGTTTTATCTACCTACTCTGTGAAGAGAGCTTACTAACACTTAATATGAGGTTCAGAACTGCATCCCTAGGCAGCACAGAATCTGAAAGTATGACAGCCAAAACTTAAGGCATCAGAAGTCAAAGCTTTGCCTGAAGAACTCTTCCAGCTTAGGCCTGCACACTTCTGTGAGTAGCCCCACTACATAATATGACAGAAGCGGTATTGATGTGGACTACTAAAAAATGTTTCTTTTCCTTTCAAACACCCATGAACTTCAAAATGTGATGAGGCATGAATGGTGTTTGATTCACATGTCCCAGTGATGTAGATTATGTAAGAAAGCTTCATTTTATTTTATATTTTCCTTTAGGTTCTCCTTCCTCATTTGAAGATCAATATCTCCAATATGTATGTAAAAATTTCCTTTGCAACTCTCCTGTCTGATTTATTTACCAATTGTAAGGGATGATTTATAGCTCCTCCTGTTCCCACCACAGACATACATAGGTATGTGTATGAACCTTCCTTGTGAAACACACTGGATATAATTTCTTGGTTATGTTCAGCTTAACTTCCATTACAAATATCTCCATTCAGTGATTCTTAGCAGTTAATAGCACTTGTCTGATGAAGTTACGTGTTCTTTTTGTCTTTTGGGTATTGACATAGGGAAAAAATTCAACTTTTTATCTAATTGGCCTTGACAGGATAACAGCAGACCTGCTATACTGGCCTTAAGAGTATTTCACTAGGTTCATGTCATTGGCAATGAAATTTGTCTTAAAACCTGGATGAATTTTAAACTACCATTGAAAAGGAAAAGTAAAAAAAAATAAACTAAAATTCTTACATCTCAGATTGCGCAATATTCTGTTCACTGCCTACCTGAAACATCTGACCACCTGTCTTATTACTTGATTGATTTACTGAGTTCAGGAAAGGCAGGAGTCTGAAGTGACTGTGCGTACGTGTGCCTCTGTGTGTTTTTATGTGCAAGCATAAAGATATTAATGTGTGCAACTCTCAATCTCTCCCATGGCTGCCAGAGACTTTCCTGCAAAATACTTCCCTTGGAAAGGAACAAAGACTGTTCAGGCTCAATGTCTACTTTTACCAAAGACAAATCCCTAATTTTTTCTCTTCTTTTCCTTCACCATTGACCTCACAGCTGGGAATGTGAGGATGTAGATGGAATCTCAGATGCTCACCCTTAGTCTCCTTCAGTGAGACTAGAAACTAAATTTTATTATAGGCAAGAAAATAGTAACATGTAAGTACTCCTTTTTTTCCTGGGCTGTCTGAACTCAATGCCATGAGCATCCCTATGACCAAAAATCATAAGGCACTGCATTGCCCATACAGAAGTGGCTCATGATGACGTGGTAACTCTTCAGGCATCCCATGTCTCCATGGCAATACACAAAGGGGAAGGGTTTGGAGCTGCCAAATGCTGCAAAACACAGAGCAGCCCATGTAAAATAATTTCATTTTGCAGACATGGATTCAAATTGACCTGGAGGACCAGTTACATGATGAACATACAGCATAGGAGTGAGTTGAACGTGTGAGAAACTTCTCACAACTCGGGAACTGTTGTATGACTCCTCCTGTCTTATGCAATAGATTGAACTAGTCAAAAAGATGTTTTAAAACATGTGTCAAAGTAACTTCTGTTAAAAGGGTGATACTGAAAAAAAATCCCAATGTAATAATAATAAATACCCCCAACCAAATATAGCCAAATTATTGATCAAAAATTTTTTGTGTTTTCATGTCTTTAAAAATCTGTTTCTTCTAAAGTTTGGGTATCGTTTGTATTTTAGACATACTTTCTGAACAGCATGGCTTTCTTTTCATAACTCCTAACCTTGCCAAGAAAAAGAAGAAATCCTAAGTATTCAATGTGATTCAATCTTTCTGTGTATGTAAATTATTACTTTCATGGAAACAGAAATCTCCAATTTTTTATGTTCCTGAGCACACATACCTAACTCGCTAAGAGGGTACATTGAAATTCCTTTGGGAGAATTTTATATGGAAAAAGAACAACCCTTCAACGCATGCAGAAACTAAATTGGAAGCAATCTATAGCTGAATATTTGAACAGTTCTCAAGCCTTTTATTGTTGGCATAGAACTTTTCTAATGTGAATTCTGCTTATATCCAGTATGGTTCCTCTGGACACGGCTATACAGCTATTGGAACCATATCTAACAGAAAGTTTTTTTCCCTGAAATCATTGACTATTCAGAAAGTTAGCATCCCACTGCCCTCATTTTTTTCTCTTGACTCATAGCTTGAAACTGTAAGACATCGCACCATCAGAAGATAACCATGTTTCTTGATGAACTTGGGGGCAGGTGTGAAGGCTCTGGCTCTGATGAAGTCAATTTTCTTCATATGGGTTGGATTTGTGATTAAAACAGTGCTGATTACACACTTATGTCTTTTCAGTTTATGAGCAATGCTTGCACAGAATCAAGGTTTTCCTCCTTTTTGAGGGGGTTTTGTCCCTGCTCAGCCTCTGCAGCCTGTAAAGTGCGGGGTCCACAAGAAGCTAGGAGGGGATGAAACTACTACAGCTGGCCTAAACTGACCAAAGGGATGCTTCATGCCAAATGGCATTACGGTCAGCAATAAAATCTTGGGGAAAAGATGGAGGAAGTGGGGATCTCCATGGTCATGGCATTTGTTTTTCCAAGAAATCACTGCATGTGCTGAGGCCTTGCTTCCGAGGGAAGAGGCTAGACATCTGCCTGCCAACAGGAAACAGTGAATAAATTTCTTATTTTGCTTTCCTCTTGCACACACAGCTTCACTTCACTTATTAAAATGTCTTTATCTTGATCCATCCTGTCTTTTCTTTTCTGATTTCCTCTCCTGTCTTGCCGGGAGCAAGCTGGGAGCAAGCAACTGTGTGGCTGGCTGTTGTCTTGGTCAGCCTACCACAGAAGGTTAAACTGAGGCAGCAACAAGCCTACAGAAGGTTAGGAATAAATTAACACCTGAGAATAGGTGCATAAGCTGCAATCCAGCTTTAGTAGTATGTTTGAATCACTTTTTAGGTCAAAACTAAAAAGACACAACACAGACCCCTGTGTTGTGTGTTACTGGGAGAGAAATGTTGAGGACCAATACCATAAAGTTCAGCCATCCATGACTTAATCTCACCTGGCTGACTTTTCTTGGGAAAGGGAGGCAAGTACTCATGTTACCAGGCACTGAGCAAAGTTACACATTTCATCTAAGATATTAGTTTTTCTTTTTTCTCTGAAATGCATGAAAATGTGGACACAATACTGAAAGGATGCTAAGCTTGTCAGACCAAAACCTGATGGGAAGATGTAGATCTAGCAGTGCACATAGCTTTCTAGTTATGCTGGTAAAATCAGTGCTGGAGGAAGAAAAGAAAAAAGTATTTTTTTACAGGGGCAGCAGGGAAAATAGGGAATATGTGTAATGCATCAAAGTCAGCCACCCTGGAAGTAGTACTTCTACAATAAACACCTTGACTTTCTCGGGTACGTAAGAATAAACTCACACTCCATAGTTAAATGACAAGGTTTCAATAAACCAGAAACCACACAAGATTTGCCTGCATAGGAATTTCAGGCGTACAGTGCAAATCAGAACAATCCCTGTTCTCTAATCCTCTGGTGCAAACCGTTTCCTTGGCTCATGCAGGAAAACCCCTACTTCTCATCTTTGCCATTGGTTTTCAAATGGAAGCAAAAAAAACACTTACTAATAAGTGCAAATAGTTGAAACAATGCCACAGAGATTTAAATGTTAAAACAAATCTCTCTTGGTGCAGGAAGGCTAGGTTCATGGGCTGAGTGATTGAGCCAAGGGAATTGTATTTAAACCTAACAACATAATTATAACTGTTATAATTATTTTCCTCCCATGTAAATACACACTAGAAGGGTACAGGAACCAAACTGTCAAAAAGGGCTGGAGGTAATTAATACTACAAGTGCAAAATATCCCCAGCAATATCATACCTTCTAATGGTGGCTTCCTTACAGACAGCAACAATAACATTGCACAAATGACACTCCTGACAGTGTTCCTGTAATGAATCCTTGAGGAGCAATACAGAAATGTTATAAGAACCTGTAAGGCTATTTCTTGATGCTTTTTTTCTCTGAGAATTTCTGAGAAGCCCTATTCTAACTTTATTTTCATGCATTTAATTCATGTAGCAGCCTAGTCCAACAAAGATGTACCATGGCCATCCTTTGGGGCAATTTCAGCTGCAGATAGAAACAGAAAGAGGGAGTGGCACTTAGGTTTCTTTGGTGCCAACACTGATAGCATTTTAAGTAGAAAATCTCCTTATTTGTCTTATAGCTGGTAAAAAAGTCATGCTGCTCAGATCTGCCATACTTCCAATCAAACTATTATCCTTTACAAAGTTTTATTTTCTGTAAGGAAGAAAGGATGGCAAAAGTTTTCTTGCTGGGAGGTCAGTCGTGGGTAGATGTAATGAAATAATACCTGTGCACTTTCAATAGTTCCAAAGGATTTTCTGGCTGCTAACTGAAATGAGAAGATCTCAATTTTACATCCTGTGTTGCTGCTGCCTCATGATTCTGGACATAATGTCTTTGTTTTACTCTCATTTCTCTATCAAAAGGATAAGCATGTAAAATCAAGTTTTGTTTTACAGTTATACAGGAAAAGCAAAGAAACCCCTTTCTTTCCCACACCAAATTCCTCATCTTCCAAGCATGGCCTGCGTACTGAGCTATGAATGAGAGACAGGTGAGGTTTCTGCTGAGAGAAAGGGCACAGAGAAGGCTCACATAGCATTAACCAGTATGGCAAGTGTCCCTGGCTTCCATTTGAGCTAAGTGCTCAGCACATGAGATACCAGCAGTTTTGTCATATGGCTGTAGTTGGAAAGAAGGTTGGATACTGACTCAATGTCTGCCTTTCCTGGAGTGGACATTTTCATTTAAAGTATAATTTTCTAAATTTTTAGAGGAGTACTTTTGCTGTGGATGTTTGTAAGACAAAAGGAGAGGAGTGAGGAGTGACAGTTTACTGATACTTCTTAATCTAACACACACTTGCTAAGCACAGAAATGTTTGCTGTCATTGAGGGAGCAACTAAACAGGTTAGGTAAAGTTAAGTGGTGCTTAACTGCCAGCAACACACAGCCCATAGATGACAGGAAGGGTTTCTGCTTGGAAGCATGTTAGAGCACCATGCTCACATCAGCAAAACCCAGTAGGTCACATCTCAAACTCATTCTGGACCCAGACAGGTGCAGCAGACTGAAAAGGAGCTGTAGTTTTGCCGTATAGAAGTTCAGCATGGTAATGCTAGAAAGGTTTATCTATAAATTAGTAATGTAGAGTTCTGATATGCCTCAGATAAAAAGAAAGAGTCATGACTTTGGCCATATCTAGCTAAATAGAGACAATGTTATGCAAGAACTGATCTCTTCTGTCAGACCTGCACACCCAGCCTCTGCCTTCTGAGTGCTAACCCTGCAGAACCAGTGCAGGTGAATTGCAAAAGCTGTAGTCAAATACACCAGACTTCTCTCGATATAATTCCTTGATTATGTTTCAAGATGGGCTGAGGAGCCCCTACAAGAGGGATAGGGTGGAGTGAGCTACACCTTTCCAAGGAGTCCCGCAAGTCAAAGGCCTGTGACTCAGAGTCACCATCCCACCATCTGTCTGAATGGCTGTGCTCCATCTCCTGCATCCCTGAAGTGTCCAGGCAGCATTACATTCATGCGCCCTACATATATATACATATATATATACATATATATATATACATATATATATACATATATATATACACACATATATTATAAATATATATATCGCAACTCTAGATGGTCCTTGAGTGTCCATTACCCTCACTACAAAACGCATCAAGGAATAATCTTACAATTTAACATAGGATCTGGTTTTGTACTTTACAAAACTGTGGTGGGTGACAACAGAGTAAAGCAGGCTGCATATGGCAAGCCTCAAATTTCACCTCATTCAGTGCAACTTCCCAAAGGCTTCCTGGACACCTCTCATGTTCACTTGGGATGCAAATAGGGCTCCAGATCGAGGGAAAAGGAAATTTGGAGCTAGTGAAGCACATAATCTTGACACAGAGGTGGAAAAAATGGTTTAAATCTCTAGGTTTTTTGTTGAACTTGTCGTGAGGGGGAAAGTTAACCAAATACCTCACAGTGTTTTGTACTGGAAGTGAAAAAACTACTATTATTCTGTTCCAGCACAGCTTCTTGAAAACTAGCATGCCACACCTTAGGGCTATTGTTCTGACTTGCTAAAGAAAGGCTCTATTCTCTCCTCTCCCCTGTGAAAATATAAGTTGTCTCTGCTTGAAATTCATCAATACTGTGCATCAAAGGATTTACCCCAGCTGCCTCAAATCCAGCTCCAGTGTGAAGCCTGGTGCTGCTGTGTTAACAAAAATGGACCTGGAGTCTGTTTAAGGCTTTTCAGCTGTGTAAGCAAAACTGAATACTGTTGCCTCAAAGGTGAGGACAAAATAACTTGCCAGGTCAGAGAGTCAACATGGTCCCTTCTCTTCCTTTTCTCCCTTCTTCCCTTCCTTCTCTACCCTCATATTCCCCAGTACCAGCAGACCTCTCAAGAGTCCTGGCCAGCTGAGAGAGCAGTGGTCCCTTGGCTGCCTTTCCAGGCTGGGGCTGGACCTGGGGCTGCTCTCTGCACCCCAACAAAGTGCTGCCCTCAGCACTGGGGCTGCAGCCAGCACTGATGCTGGGGTTCCACCTGCCCTGGATGGCACCATGGCTTCATTCTGCATCCTGCCAGCCCCGAGGGAGCATCAGCTATGTACTCCTAGCAGTAAAATGGGGAGCAAATTCTGCTCTCTCTCATTTAATGGGTGTTATGTAGGAGCTCAATCCAGACACACTATTTGCAGAGGGTTTAAAATAACCTGTGCTGTGTGCTGCACACAGATTGGCCATATGAGACCTTCCTCTAGGAAAACAGCTGCCCTTTAGAACTTTTATATCTCAGAAATTATGTGAAACAAAGTAGGGTCATTTGTGACTCCTTGAGAATACAACATGGAATTCCTGCTCATCGGGGAAAACGGTACAGTTCTCCGGGGAGACATTTGACAATATGGAAAATACTGTAGTTTTATTTTCCTAAACATATTTTTCAAAGATTTAGAAATTAAAAATATAGGAAAGATTTTTGAGAAATCAATATGTTTCTCCTGTTTTCCATGTTGCTTGTTAAACTTTGTATATTTTGTGCTTGTATGTGAATCTATACATGTGTGCATTCCTGCATATGAATAACATCTATAGCAAATCTGTATTTCCTGTTAAAATTTTCAGTCAAATAAAAATACTGGTAAAAATATAATAAAAATTAAGTACCTGAAAAATTAAGTACATTAGATTCTTGATTATTTTTTTAATAACATGAGTGGTTTTTTTGAAGAGTTTCAAATTTGAAATATATTTTGTTATATTTTTGCATATAATCATGAGAATGCAAGGAGAGGTTTTTTTAATATGTCTGCTTTCAAAAACGTATTCTTTTCTTTTTCCTAATTACATGCATATAAAAAAGGAAGAAGGAAATATGTTCTAATTACATAGAACAACTTTCTTTTTAATTGAGAGTGGAAGAGAAATTCATTCATGGTGCTATAAAATATATGTGAGACAATTATATAATCAGAATTTCTTTTTGTGTATAACTTATGTGCTATGGAAATGGAGCAATTATAATATCATGACTTTTTGTTGTTAATTAGAAAATTAGTCTACTGTTTGCATAATTGCAAAGAGATTCTCTTTACTGGATCTTTTTATAATAAGTATTAGAAGTAAGAGAAGGAAAAAACAGCTTATTTGCAAAATAAAAAAGGCAATAGTGTTGCTTTGCTACTATAGCATCTTGAGTTACACACCATGTAAGATGCAGAAGATGCCTCTTATGTAATGGTTTCAAATTCAGATTATATTAGAAAAGCACAGAAAAAAAATCCCTTTATGCTTTAATTATAGAAAGGCTTGATGGTTTTAATTACATATGAGGTTCAGTGCAAAACTAGAAAGGATATGATCTTTAGCTAATTATTCAGACCAAGGGCTAATATCCCCAATAACAGCAGACAAGGCAGGAATTCACAACAGCCTTAAACATGATGTTAGTGTTCAAGCTTTTTGAGACTGGCTAACAGAGCTGTAAAATTGTTAAAGGGATGATGTGAGAGTTTGAAAGCATGCAATGAATGCGTCAGTCCCTTGCACTGAGTCTGGGCATGAGGAAAGTGGGACCCAGGTACACTGACAGTCCGGCACGGCTCCTTGGACTTCTGTAAGAGCTGGACCCTGGGCTTTTAGTATTCACCCTGAGAAAGGCAAGAGATATGAGCCAACTTCTACTTCTGTAATGTGTTCTTGGTCAATGATTCTAGGTGGTTAAACCAGAAAGGAAGACAAAGGTTGCCTTTCAGATTTTCTAAGTCTCTTGCTCCTTACATTGACACAATCTTGCACAAAATCTGCACATAAAAAATTATCAGAGTATAATGTAGTAGTCTTTGCACTCCTTGTTTTAGCATAACTTAAAAGTGTAATCCAGACAAAGTCCTTATTTATGGAGAGATGCAAGACTTCTAAAAGTAAGGAAATTCTTCCTTTCCGACATTTCTTTTTTATAATTTGATGGGAGAAAAAAATCACTGATTAGCATGAAGTTTTGTATTAGATGAGCAGTTGATCTCTGAATAAAAAAATGAATGAACTTGATTTAAGCTGAATATCTATCATATTAGTAATTTTTCTTGTATTTTTGGTGTCATTAATGAATATTTACAGATGTTCAGCCAAGAGTACATAGCCTGATGATTACAGTTTTATTTTAAGATTCAACCTCATAAAAATTTTCAAGTGGACATCCTACTTACTAACACAACCATTTCAAATTGATGGTTTATGGTAGTGAGAGCCATGGCCACTGCTTACATGTTTCCAGTTTAAGTCATCAAACCAAAATAAGTCATTAGTTGCAGTAGTACATTCTTTTGATAAATGTTTTGCCATATTTTGATACCAAATCAAGAAATTAAACTCTTATACCTACCTAAGAAAAAATGTTTTTTGTATAAAATGAGTCAGTTGTGAGCAGCCTTTCAATATCAAAATGGAAAGTGCCACATTTGACAAAATTAGCTGTTTAAACAGCTTCATTAAATAAGAGTCAGTTCCAACCTACTGAGTCTCTCACATTTCTTTTTCTTTATGAGAAAACTATATCAGACTTTGTTGTACCTCATTTAATTTGCCATTTATAAAATATGGGGGTTTTTCTATGTTGAAACTGCTGCATGAAAGCACTGCATGGCATCCCTTTTCTCCTTGTCCTTATCTTGAAGTAGGATGTATTTACATCCCTCACAGCCCATATAGCCCTCAGGGCAGGATTTCAGGAGCGCACCAGTAGCTCAGCACAGGTGTGGAACATGGCTTAGTTTAGCCCCTGTGCTCTCTGGCTGCTGCAATCCTGTAAGATCCCTAAAGACACAAATACTCCTCTTGACCTAAATGAACTTTCTTTTTGCAAGACATAATGTGGGAGCTATAGTTCATTGCCCTGGAGTAGAGACCCCTGTCTGGTCTACTTTGGAGGCCATTTGGAAGATGAGAGACAGAAAGGTCAAGGCTATCTCTGTTCTGAGGGATATTTTGGTAAGCTCACTGAAATATTGAAAATTGTGTGTTTGGCTGCCAGAAAAGGGATCCTGATTTCAGATCAACCTGACTGCATAGTTTTAAGCTGGAGGAGGTCTCTGATAACAGGAAGTGTGTCAATCCCCTTCAGCATGTCACTGAGCCAGCAGCGCTCAGAGCGCTAAAGAAAGATGTGGCACCCAGAGACTCCGGTTCTCTGCTAGGGGAATCAACACCATCTGACCTTGTAGGGGAGAACTCAGACACCAGACAGTACCCCCAGTTCACACTGTGCTGTTGTTGTACTGCACTATTGTGCCTAAACCTGCAGGAACAGAAACACATACACTCTGCTCCTGCAAGTTCCAGCCTCTGAGTCAAAAAGTGATTTTAACCCTCTGGTTCTCTGAATGGGAGGATACAGACCAAGGAGGTGGGATTGGTATACTGGGAAGGAATTTCCTTATAAACTTCTAGAAGTTGTATTTGCTTTTCTTGCAAGTACTGAAACTCCTCTGCAGGATGAACAGAAGTTTAATGCAGAGCAGAGGGAAAATGGTTTTGTTTAAGTGAGAAACGATAGAATATTAATTCTAAATTCTTCTTAAACAACACTGTCTTCAAACTGCTGACCTCTATTACATATCCTTGGATACAATTCAGCAAAGTCTTACACCCACATGAAATTTGCATACCTTTTGATTCTGGATGAAGATGTATGTCTGTTTTTTGTGTGGAGGTTGCTATTATTTCTATCGTCTGGTTTTTTAAAGCAGCTTAACTGTTGTTTGCCTTCTTTCCACATCTATTGGTAAAACAGAATTGTTCTTGCACCCACTGATTTAAGTGATTCCCATACCACAGCAACAGTGTTTCAGAGATATTAGAATTGTTTAGAGCTATGTGAATGTTCATGAGTTTGGTCCGAATGTGTAAAGATCTGTCAACAGGCATTTAAGATGTTTGTGTCTTCTGGGAGAAAACAAAACCAAACCAAACAAAAACAAACCCTCCCTCGACCCTCCCCCTCCCAAAAAAAAAGCCAAAAAATCCAGCACCCCACTTTAAAGCACAATTCCTTTTTGAAATTAAATCCTTTGTTAAAAAACACCATAGGATTTAGCATTTACTTTCAGTCATTCCATGGCACATATGTTCTCCTTATAAGCAATAAGATTTTCTTTCCCTAACTGCCACCAATGAACTCAATGTGTTCTCTGAGGTCTTTTCTTTTCTTGCATCACTAACAATAAAGGGTCTCCAAACAAATTAGGCCACTGCTACATCTGAATAAACCCCTGATATTCAAATTACACCCTCAGTGAAAGCCACTCCGTCTCACTGCTCTTAATGCTTTTGAACAGGTTTTCAAGAGAAAATTTTACTAAAGCAAACAAACAGACACAGCAAGATGTTGTTGACCAAGATCTTCACTTTTTCCCATTACCCATTACCATGACATTTAAGTCCAGCACAGAATCATAAGTGACGAGTTCCAGCAATGCAAATTTGCAGTCAGACTCACAAATAAGGCTGGGAGGATTTTCTTGCTTTTTTTCTGTATTGCATTTCTATTTCAGAGAAATGGTATTAGCATAAAACTCCAGGCTGGATAAGTATTTTGGGCTGAGAGCTCTTTACTCATCAAAATATTTCATTGTCTGTGCCCTTCCAGCATCCCAGAGAAGTGCCTCAATATTTTGTGACTGGAAAAAAAAAAAAAAAAACAACAAAAAAAGATTAGGTGATCCATAGCCAAAGGTGTTCAGGTCATTTACTCCTTTCTTTATATCACTTGAAAAGTCATCAGAGAATCATAGAATCACAGAAAGTTTTTTGTTGGGAGGGACTTTAAAAATAACTTAGTCCGATTCCCCTGCCATGGGCAAGTTGCTCAAAGCCCCATCAAGCCTTGAACACTTTGAGGGATGGGGCATCCACAGCTTCTCTGTGCAACCTGTGCCAGTGACTCACTCCCTCACAGGAAATACTTTTTTTCTAATTACTAGTCTGAACCCACTCTCTTTCAGTTTAAAGACATATATGCCCTTTACGTACATATATATATATATATATATATATATATATATATGTATAAATGGCCAATATTTACAGACAGAGTGTTTATAGACACCCATGATAAAATCATTATCTTTTGTCAAATTGTGCTACAAATCCTTGTGTTTTCATTACATACAGACTGGCTCTCTTCCATACACAGTGTATTCAGAATAAAACTCATGCCTCTTAAACAATAATAATAAATTCCTCTCATGTCATGGAAATACTATACTGAACTCTTGAAAAAGCAAAACCTATTATCTCTCAGTGAAATTTATTTAAATCAGTAATTCATTTTTATAGGTTTAAGTCTTAAGGCATGAACACACAAATAAATATAATTGAGTTAGAGCAGCTAGCATTGGGGGTTTTCCACAGCATTGTGAATGGGCTGCTGTTTATCACAAAATGCTAATGGCCTCAACCTACCCCAACCACAGGAGAGATCTGAATAATAAGCTAAACAAACTTCAGCTGGTCAGCATCTGTTTTCAACGTACTTGATCAAATGCATGACTAGTCTGAATTCAAACAATCACTCTCTTTCTTCTTTGGGGAGTTAAGGGTCAGCAAACCCTTTAAAATATTTAAATTACAGAGGTTTAGTTGTTAATTGTAATAAGTATTCTACACAGCATATTGTCTCTAACTATTCTTTTATTTGCAGCTTAATTCTAATAGCATCTTTATTTGTCTTCCAAGTAACTTTCAGTGAAATAATGAATTCCCCTTGAGTTCATCAGGCATTTTGTTGTTCTTGCAGAAGAGAAATAGGCACAGCACTGGCAGTTACATCTGACTCTGTATCAAATGTTTGAGAACATTCTCCACAGATTTGAAACACATTCCTATTTTATTCTACGTATAGTCTTCATACTGCTAAATTAATAGGTGCTTAGTCTATGTAAACATGAGAAAGAAGTCTCTTTAGAGGTATGCAAGGCAGCAATCCAGGTCAAATTTGCCTCTTGTATGCATTTCTCTGAATACTATTAACTTATGTAAGTGCAAGAAACCCACCAGTATACGTTGCATTTGAGCTTATGGATTCACAGCAACTCCTCAGGGATGGAGCAAACTGCCTATGATAACATATTTTAAAATTTTCTCCAATATGGAATATTTTTGAGGCTTTTCCTGGCTACTAACGGGTCAGGGTTTTATATGTATTTTTAAAGTATCTTTGTAGACAGCAGACTTGCTTTCCACACACCCTTTCATTATAGTCTGTAAAGTGCAACTAAAGAGAGGGCAAGGTTGAGGCTAAGTGAAGGGGACAAGCTGAACTGAAGACAATACTTAATTTTAAAGACCATCCGTCTTGAGAGCTGCAATGGCTGTGTCTGCTCCTCTCCACGTTGCCTTTCCTGATTTTAATGGCATTTTACAGTTTTGAAGAGGGCTAAGTTAAGTTTTAAGACAATCAAGCTCTGGTTTTAAGGGTGGGATAAAGAGCAAAAGATGCTATTGACAAGAATTATGTTGTTTCTATGGAAAACTAGTTGATAGTTGCAGAGGGGGCAGAATGCACACATTTTAGTACTAAGATTATTCACTAATGCCCAGACAGAAATAAGCTGTGCCAGTGCAGGTTATTGCTAGTGTCACATCAGATCTGCTGTCAAATCACTGCTCACTTCTAACCTTTCTGCTAGAAATAAAGCAGGAACAGGCTGTTTGTGCTCTCACACTGGAGCCTGGTACACACAGCCCACATAAAGAGGAAAAGAGATGTGTAATATTATGCAGCACAAGGGAGTCTGCATTTTAACACCTATCTGCATCAATCCAGCTAATTCCATCTCATATGCTCTTGGGTTTTAATTCTCATTTCCCATTTATTTTCTCTTCACCTGGTCGAATGAGGAAATTATTCTCAGTAAGTGAGGTGTCACTTCTGACATCAGAACATGCACAGAGACATGGAAGATTTATGTGTCCCACAGTGGGATCTAGAAAGGGAGGGTGGATGTTTGTTCACAGAAGATTTTGTAATCAATTAATCTAGTCATTTTGAACTAATTGCTTTTTAATAATAATGACTGTGTATAAAAAGAAGCAACTCCAGCTTTACACAAGCCTCAGTAACATTTGCTGGATTGCATGGTATTTATTTAAAAAGTCTAGTCAGGTTAAATGCTAAAAGTTCATGTTTACATAGGAGATGTGGAGACTGAATTTTTCACCGGTAAGCTGTGTGTTTACCCCTCATTCACAGAGGGTTCATCACAAATAAGGGATGTATATAATAGTTGGGGTTGAAGGAGAAAAGTAAGTGTGTAGTTTTGCATGGAAAATATATGCAAGTTTTAGAGTTTTCACCAGGTGTTGCTTCCTACATATAACCAGATTCTGCACAAATTCTATACTGTGTAAACTTATCTCCTTCCTGGATATAAAGTATTCCTCCTTTTAATCTTAATATAAACAATCTTAAAGTAACATGAACCAGAGCATAGTGTTTCTCATAGTGTGCATGGCTACTCTTCCAGTTTTTCCTTGTAGGACCATATTTTTTTTTCCTCTTTGGGCCAGGTTATGTCAAGGTCTTTGCTACTGCTTGTTTTGAGGTAACAGGAACTGATTTCAAAGCAAGTCAGACAAAATGGCTTTGCATGTCTCCATGGGGAACTACCATGTGACATGTCAGACAGCAAAGAGCTCAAGGCTGAAAACTTGCAAGGGGGGTGAATGGAAAACACTCAAAAGAGTGGGGTATAAAATAAAGGCTTTTAAAAAAAAATCAGCCTTACTTCATTTACAGAACTCTGAATGAAGCCACTTTCTGCTTTGCCTTACATGTAAGTAATGCCATGTGGGACATTTCCCATTCCTTTGGCAGTCTGGAAAGCTGAGGCAATATATCCAGCACTGAGCTGCCTCCTGCTTCAAAAAATCCTGAGGGAAGGACACTGCTGCAGCTGCCAACTTGATAGCTAGAGGGACAGGAGGGCAAAGTCCAGGTCTGTGAGGAGGAGAAAGGATCCAGGCTGTGTGCAGCCTCCCTCATCTCAGGGAGGAAGCTAGCTAGAGTTGAAGTGATGTGAACTATCACTACTGCTCTTTGTCTATAGCTCCCTGTGCCTTTCTACAAATACCTTACCAACTAACCACTATGCTGTGTAAAGTTCATTACCATTCACTGAGCTTTTGTCCTGTTGTTCCTTAACACAAAATCGTCTATACACAGCAATCGACAGTGCTCACAGAAGGAAAGCAAAACTGCTGAAGGCTTTCAAGCTCAGCTGAAGAAATAGCCACAGTAATTTATTATTCCTCCAAAAATGGGACAGTTGAATGAATATCATGTCTAACAAAAGTGATTCATTTTGGGCTTGAATACAGCCTGCCTGCCACTCTAGAACTCCAGGCACACCACAAATGCTTCTGCTGGTACCTGACACAGAAGTTATTCCTGTGGAACTGGCTGACACAGGCAGGGCAGGGAGGTGCCAGACAGAGTATCACCAAGATCTCCTGCCCAAGGGAGAATTTCAGCACCAGCAATCTCATTGGTTTGACTCTAAATAGTATATCTTTTCTACAATTCTGAATAAAGTAGTTCTATAAATTAATTTATATTTTTGGTGTATCTTTAAAACCATGTATTGTATTCTGCTAGAACGTACAGAATGCACTTCTCTCTGGTATGGAAATTCTCTTCTTGTTGGGCTTTACAAAACTTTGAATTTCTTTTATCCTTCAGCAAAAATAATTTTGTACAATTAGCTAGGGAACAGAGAAATACACCTGAAGCCAGGTTTTCACACATATTGGCTTATACAATGAAGACACTACTCAGCACTACTGGAAAACAAATAAATTTCTGACATGATGTGGCATTTACCATATGTCAGGTTTTTCCTAGTTCATTAATTAGTCATATCCATTCATTTTTATTAATTATTAATAATATATTAATATATTTCTTAATTATAAAATAATTAGACATTTCTAGATGGAATTTAAGATTTCCTAACTATGCAAAGAATTCTAGCTTGAGGACTCATTATTTCATCAGCCTTCTGTTTAACACCAATAACTAGGATCAGACAAAATGCAAAGGTGACAAGCCTCAGATTAGATGTGAGAATTTTAGAAGCATCCCTCCCTTAATTACATATGTTTTTTTACAATATATAACAGTATATGTATATATAATAAATTCACCTTATATGTACTCAAGCTTTTCATCTTCTCAGTTAAAGAGTTCATTTCTCTGACAGAGCTGTGAAAATTGACTGTCCTTTCTTAAATGATAGAGGTTTCTTTGGCTGGAGAGTTAGTGCTGCTCATAATACAGAAAGAAAAGTAAGAGCTCAAATTAAGTTATTTTTTAGCTATGCAAAAATGCCTATCAAACTCTTTGTATATGGATTTTTTCACTTCTCTGAGAATAAATGAATAACTTAACACTGAAATATTGTTGTAGATGAAGATAATATTTAGAACTCCTGATGTATTTCTAAAGCAATTTGCAAACATGACATTAATTACTAATTAGATTATTTAATTGCAAGTTATAATCATTAACTCATTATTTTTCAGAACAGTCATGTGACACAGAAAACATAAGGAAATCACCCTAATGGAAAGCATGGAGTCTTCTTGAACCTTTTTTTGAATAGTTTTCTTGAACATTTAACTTGTGTCTATACAACACCTTATCATTTGCTCCAAGAATAACTATCCAATAAGTTATCTTTAATGCAATAAGTCTTCCTCCATCTGAGAGGAATAATCCTTTCTGTCTTTTCTTACTTAATTTCTCTTTGTAACATCTTAGGAAGTTCCTTGATGTTTCAGGATTTTTCTCAGACAATTGGAAGTATTTCTGAAGAAGGGATTGTAGTGAAAAAGTGAATGTAATCTCATTAGTTCTTTTTACTTTGGTATATCAATACATTTATTACACACTCAATGTGGCATTTTTTAATGCTGAAAAATCTTCTCATATCAAGCATAATGTGCACCACAGTAGGTTTAAATAAGCACATGGACTCCAGTTTGATGTGCACTGACTGGAACTGTCACTTGATATAAAGGGTAATGCTATCACAGTCAAGGCAGGATAGTGTTACATTTCACTTCATAAGCAAACCTCAATTACCGTCTCTGTAATGATGTCCTTACAGTTAATCTGTGATATGATGGACAAATAATAGCAATAAAATAATGGTTAGCAGGTTGCACATATATACTTCATTGGATCACAATACCCAATAAGCTGTTAAAGGCTATAAACAGAATTTTTTTGGTGTCTCAAAAATGTTTACGTCTGAAAAAGCATCTTTATTCAGCTGTGCTAAAGAATGTGCTCCACTACTTTCTCTTTTTCTATTTTTCCTGTTCCTATCCTTGTAGGAATAATTAAAAAAAAAATTAAAATTGGATATTTTAGAAGATAAACACAAAGTGCTTTGAGAAGCACAGAGGACCACAATGTCCTGCAAAATGCTTTCGTCCCAAACCATCCAGTGCATTGGCATTGTATCACACGTCAGCCCTCAATATCCCTATGCCTGTTCCTTGTTTTGTTACCACATCAGGCATTAAGCCCTCTTCGTACTAAGAAATGTCTCTGGGACTCAGCTCTGCACACTGGGCAATGTCCTAGTGTGGCTTTGGTGAAGCAAGCACAAAGGTTGTTGGTTGTTCTTGTTGGAAAGGACAGCTCTGAAGCACACCCTACTAAAACAAAGGGATCACAACAACCCCACGCAGAGCTACAGGCTGGGGGAAGAGTGTCTTGAGAGCTACTTGGCAGAAAGGGATTTGAGAGTGCTGGTTGACAGCCAGCTGGATATGAGTTAGCAGTTATAGCTGAATTTAGAAATTATCAAAATATGTTTCAAAAGCTCAAGACAGATTAAACTCAAGAACTAAGACACTCCTGTTCTCTCAGGTCCTACTGATGCAGGGATACATTAGGTGAGTATCTCAAGAGAATCCTAGACACTGGTGACCCTAGATGTCCCAAGCCATAGGAACAGGAGAGGAGAACACTCCTCGCAGCAAGAGCAAAAGCCCACGTTGACTGGTCAGCTAAGTATGAATGTCAAGAACCAAGAAACTCAGAGTAAGTATTCAGGATTTGCCTAGTTTACTGAGTAGGGTGAGTTTTGATCCTAGAGTGGGGTTTGTAGAGGGAAAGGAGAAGAAATAATTTCTTAGATATTTTCCCTGCAGCTCAGGAGCAGATCTTCGCAAACAAACCAATTTCCTTCTGGTTTGAAAGGCAGAAGAATGTAAAGGTTAATGCACTCAGAGTTTACTTAGTATATGCCTTATTAAATATTAAGAATGCTCTGGTGGCAGCAGCTATATTCACAGAGGAGGAGCCTAAAAAATTATTGGTATCTCATCCAACAACAGATCACAGGTCATCATGGTACAGGGGTTGATTAATGCAGAAGGGGACCTGTCATGCTGGAATACAAAGAAGGTGCAAGGTACCAATCTAGATCTGGCTCTCTGCTCCAAAATCACAGCATGGATGCAGCCATCCTGACCCACTTGGCTGACAAACTTGAAACAAACCAAAGCCTGTGTAACTGGAGTCACTGTTTAGAATAGTATAGCAAAATATGTAAGTAAAGGAATGATGCCAGAATTTAAATAATTTAAGTGGAGTATTTAAATTATTTGCTGAGTGACTTACAATGCTTATTCTATTGTTATGATGTTGAATTCTATATGTAAGTATTTGAAACTTATCATTTTTGTAAAGTTCTTGGAAATCTCTTAGAAACCAGCTATCAACAGTGGAATGCAAACATCAGGCACTGATTGGTAGGGGGGGGCTGAATTTTTTCCCAATAATTATTCTGTGATTCAGAATATCTTTTTCTTTACTAAACTTACAAGTCAAACTTACAAGTCTATCACTTGTTTATACAATGCAAACCCAGACAGATTAGGCCAAATAAGGCCGACTTCTGCAAATATACCTGGTAGAACAATAAGGTAGAACAAGGTAGGTGAGTGGAAGCTGAAGGACTATTATAGTGCCTATCTGTCAATTTTGGTGGCACCATCCAGAAGAAGGGTAATAATCAAGCATTGTGGATAGTAGTGTTTTAAAAGTATGACAGCTGTCTGCTTGGTGAGTTGAGACAGAGCTACTAGGAAAGAGTATTAGGTTAAATTCAGCTGCAAATGATGAATTTTGAGGCCAGCTAGGAATTATTCTAAATATTATAATCTGGAAAAATTTTTCTGTTTTCTGTTTATTTGGAATTATCTATTGAACTAACACTTTTCTGTTGTCCTTTCAGTGTCCTCATCCCAGTGTCAACTATCTGTTGCTCATTTAAGTGCAAGCAGTTACAGACGTGTGTTTGACATTATTTTTCAATCAGTGTTTCCTGATCACTGCTTATAGGTTCAGGACAACATGTGGATATGGGGGTTGATAAAATTTCATTTGTCTGTTGTCACAGCCTGTATTTTTATCTATCAGTTTAATTTCTAATTCTTTGCAAAATGTGTTCTCTTCAGCTGGACTGGAGGAGTTTTTCTTTTTTGAATGACTTTTACTATTTTTCCTGAATCAGTACAACTCCATAGCTGAGTTCACATTTCTGTTTCCAGCAATTTTTTACCTAGAGAAGATCTTTGTGGTAAAACTAAGGAGAGATTCCTCTTTACAAGACAGACGCCTCAGCACAGGATCCCCAGAATGTTTATCTTGGATCAAATATGAAAGAGCTAATTAAACTCTTTTAATTTTAATCTTTTTGCAATGGCTCTTTTTTCCATAGTTCACTAGTTGCTCTTTCTACACATGCTGTGGATTTCCACTCGGTTTTAAGAGCCATCTGGTTTTTGTATCTCCTGCTTAGGGCATGATCAGATATTTTCATTTTTCCATGGTGTAAGTGGGCTAATATCCATGGATCCCTACCACACGTTGAAGTTCATTTCCACCCTATAATACGTGTCTAGGTTTTCCTGTGCATACTGTATTTGGCAACAACCTCTTTTTTCCCCAACATTTTTTATTTTATTTTCCTTTTTATAGTGAACATAGGTCTCGTAAAAAGATGGTGGACTGACAACTGGCAGATGAAACCTGGCTTATCTGTACAAGAGAAATAGCAAAAGGATATGGCAAAGTAATCTTCCTTTGGTGATCCTTGTATCATGCATTATCCTTGAACAGGAAAGACATTCTTCACAACTGAAGGCAAAAGTCCCTGTAATGGTTCAGCTATCATGGATATGTTACAGTGGTGATGGTTAAGTATAGCAAGGCTTTACTTTTAACCATTTATTCAATAATTCTCAGAGACAGGAACGCTCTCAGATGCTAATGCTTACTTCTAGCCATTAAATCTACACATGTAACTCCATGATTCCTGCTGCCAAACGTTTTCTTTCACTGAGCTTAGAAAGACAAGTACAATCGGAGAATTAGACCAGAGAATTTTTATCACTCTACAACTTTACATTATTCACATTGTTTTAAATATGTCTCAGATTTAAAGTGAAGACTGAGGGCTGCTATGCTTAGGAGCCAAAGTTTGTCACATAGTCAGAGGGAGGGAGACTCTGGAGAAGGTTTTGAAAGCCCCTGAAATAGAGACCTACTGATGGAGTAAGTGGCCACAACTTGAGATATAACAATAAGGGGTTTAGAGGTAAATTACTTCTTCTCCCCTGTAAAGGGCATAAAACTGATTGCCACAAGTTCCCAAGATCATCATGGGTCTGGTTGATTTTGGTAAGTTTTGTCTTCCTTTTGCTGTATGAAACCTGGCTGGTCTGTGCATACCTCACTTCATTGCTGTGAAGACCTTTGGGCAGTGAGGGCACTTCTGTGTGTGTGACAATTACATGGCAATGGGTTGATACGTAATAGAAATAAAATAGATAGTATTTTATAGTATGTTCTAGTATAAATTATAAGTTATTTTCTGAACAGTAGAATTAACAAAACACGTTTATGTCATTACCTCTCACCCAGGTCCACAAAGCTCCTTTCCCCTCTCATCCCCACCAAGCAATATAAAGCAATATGTAATATGTGTGTTATATGAGTGCTGGCTAGGGAGGCATCTAGTTACTCTAAACAAAGGAAGTCTGATTTCTGTCTAGCTTTTCCATCAGTCAGGAACTTATTTGAGTCTCTGTCTTCAATTCAGCCTCTTATTTCTATGGAATTTGTTGGAATTTGTCATTGAGAAATCTTCTGTTATTTGTAATTTGGCTTAAAATGTCCAAAAAGATCCCCACAAAAAGACAATGTAATAGATATATCCATATATATATATATAATTTATATTACAACAATATTGCTAAATAATACAGACATAAATACCTTTATTTGTAGCTAGATATTATATATATGAATAGATAAGTAAAAGGAGATAACGTAATCTCATAATTTCATTTTGTTAGAAACAGTCCATGGGCCAGGATCTGGGATGCTCCCTCCTTCCCTCTCCTCTCTGCTACCTTGAATTTCTAGGTAGTTTTAAAAACCATTCCAAGTTTATTTCTCTTAATGGCATTGGAAAACAGAATAATTTCAAAAAAAGGAACAGCTCAGACCTCCACAGCCCTGAAGTCCTGAAGCCTGAAACACTTTTTTTCCTACAGACAAGAGTAGAAAAGCGTAGGAGAGAGAGAGATGAGAGAGACATTTCTACTGCTTTCTCCCCATCAGTGAAGTTACACTTCTTGATTTGTCAACATCTCAGGAATCACGGAGGAGCAAAAGAGTTGTAGGTGAAAAACAACAGGCCAGTGCCAGCATGTGGGCACCATGCCAGAGGCCACTCAGGAAGAGGCATCACACCTGCAGTCTGAGCCTCTTCTCGTGCACCTGTGCAATTTAGGGTTCAGCAGCCTGTGCAGAGTGGGTTTGCTGTAACAGTGTGAGAAGTGAACACTGAATCAGCCTCACCTGCATAAGGCAGGAGCCTTATCTGAGATTTTGTCCCAGGTCTGAACCACTCAAAACTTTGCAATTTTTGCATGAGATAGCTTGGATTTTAATTACAAAGATTAAACTCTTTTTTTTTTTTTTTTTCTAGGGGTTTGGAAGTCCAGCCAGCAACCCAGTCCCATACTATTCTTTTATCCAGAGAAATGGGGAGAGATGGTGAGAAAATTGGACAGAGACACAGCTACAAAATTACAGGTGAACCTAACAATATATTGAACTCCATGTCAACAGGCAAGGAAAAAGGACATTTTTTTCTTTCTTATTCTTCACCCTTTGCTTTAAGAAACAAGATAGTATGTCATGCTATGGCCGAGCAAGTAAAGTGATCCATCAGATTGCCACCTCCTGCAAAATCCATAGCTTCTTGATACTAAATTTGTAGCTTTTCAGCTACATCATTGGTACCAAACAATTTCAGGATAGGTCATTTTTTCAAAGAATAGCTATAAAACAGCCAAAACTTAAATCATCTTCTGTCCTATCCAATATCTATCTAATGTGTTAAAGGCAGGCAGCAGTGGTCAGATAAAGAATACCATGAAAGGGTACAATATTGCTGCCTTGAGTGTCCTGGGGGCCTGATTACAAGTCTAGTCCTTTGTCCTGTATGCTCACCTCCCAAAAGTATCATGTTTTTCGTCAGTAGGAGTAAAGTAAAAATCAATCCTTCTTAACTTAAGAATCCAATTTCACTAAAATGTGATTAAATATAAAATAATTAAATAAACAAGAAATGCATTCAGGAAGAACTAGTCTAGGCAGCAGCTTTGTACTAGTAATATCAAGTGATAAACTGCTATCCAAAATATTGGATAACTAGCTGGTTAGCCAAGCTGTTATCTACTACAGCTGTGTTCCAGGAGGCAGCATCATCCTCCTGAACATTCTGCTGTCCTCAGTCTTGAACTTTGCACTGAGGGAAAGTGGACATGAAAGTAAAAGATTAATGAGGACTTGCAGAGTAAGTAGACAGTGGAAAGAGAGGCAACATGAAAGGTAATAATGCTTACACAAGAATTATCTAGATCTACAGGAAGAAAAAAAAGTTTTCTTTACAGCTGAAGTGAAAGAGCACAGATTTGAACGCTCCTGTTTCCAGACAAACTAAGCAATTTTCTTCTTTCTTTTTAAATTATAAGCTAGTTTTATATAAGTAGCTAAGCAGTATACAGAAAAAAAATTAAAATAAAATCTTATCCTGAAAGTACCTAGTCTTCCTAAGAGAATACCCATGGACACATACAAAGCCACCCCTGCAGAGTGCATGCATGTGGTAGGGATAATGGAAGAAAATGGAAGAAAAAAAAATAATCTTGATACAAATCAAACTTTCCACTTCTTTTTTTTTTTTTTTTTTTTTTTAATCAAAGAGATTTAGGATATTCATAAGCCCAAATCTGTTCCCTCAAATGATTTCAACAGCTTGAGGCGAGTTCATTAAAACAATGTATCCCCAGTCTTTCAGCAGAGACAAGTTCTCCATAGGACTGCTTTTGCTTATCTGGGAAGAGCTTCTTGCTGAGTTCCTGCTGGTTTATTCAAGACTGGAACTGGGCTCCTCTTACTCTTCTCCTGCTGAAAGTTAAACTGGTTTCAGCTAGTCAGTGCTGCCTGACAGAGCTAAATAAGGCAATGTTGAGCATACAGACCACACTCTGATACAGAGTATGATTACCATGGGAAGCCTTCCAAATTCGAAACAGCCAGGAATTTTAACCTTGGAGCCAAGGCACTTCCAATAAGGGGGGAAATTGCCTTCTGAATTTCATTTGCAAAGTAACATTAATGGGAAAAGAAGTAACTTGTACATACCTCTCTTGTCTTCTAATAAGAATAAGAAGGATGGTAAAATAGAAGGAAGATTCAAATCCCAGATTATCTAAATCAAAGATCCATATTTTAGCCAGAAAAATAAATGATAAAAAATATACGCATAGTGATGAAAAAATGTGAAGTCTGAACATATTTGTAACATTTTGGTTTGGAAACAAAGGTATCTGGGTTCAGATAGACTTACATTCACATATCACATTGCTAAGCAGGGAGGACTTGTTCAAAAAAATGTGTGCTTTTCCCAGCTCCACTACTTGGTCTGAGAAAATGTTTCATTTATCTTGCTTCATTCATTGTAGCTACAAAATATAATTTTCATTACTTTGTACTATACTGCTTGTCTGTTAGGGCTCAGGACTGGATGTGAGAAATCAGTTAAATGGGAAAGTGTTTCTCTATCCTTCATACACAGAGTTCCAGTCTTACATTCCAGATCACTGCAGATCTTGGATATTTAAAATTGATAGTGCCTCATATTAATACTTATATCTCTGGTTTTGAATACCATACAACCTCAGATGAAACCTGAAAAAATCATCTGCCAAATCTCAGACATATGTGTATGTTCCTTTAAAAATATAAGTACTCACAGCACAACTCTTTCAGCAGAAATCTTGTTTTATAAGAAAAAAACTTGGGAAGATCTAGACTCGGATATGAGTTCTTTTTCCACTTGCTTGTGCTTCTTCATAACAGCAAAATCATAGTTATCCCCATCTTTGACTCTCGGTTTTGTAGTGTAAGATAGATGTTGTTGCTTTAGTTGATCAAAAACTCATGTTATTTCTATGATAATGTGAGGGTAACGGTACAAATACATGAACATTTGGAAAGCAAAGATATTTTTTTTAAAAATTGCTTTCCTTATACACAAATAAAAACTCAACAGAAACACTGTATGTTACAAGGAATTCTGAACTCAAAAAATGCATTTAAAAAGTCCCATGCACCAGGATTATCGCATCATTTCCCATGACTTTCATTCTTCCACAGCCCAAGAAATGTACTTAAGTGAGTTGATGTAATTTGCAAAACAAGCAAAAAATCCTTTTTATATTCTATAAAATACTTTCTTGCATCCTGATATATTAATGAAAGATGCAGGATGCACTCATAGAAAGTACATATAGTTATTAACTTTGAAACTATATTTACCACAATTAATCACTCCTAAAGTCTACTGATACAACAATAAAGCAATTCTTTCAGAAAGTTTTGTACCTAGAATAGACACATTGAATTTGCTTCTCATTCCCATTTAAGACAATGTAATCAACAGTAAAGCAGCATGAAAAAGGCAGACTGCGCTGTGTATAAGGAGTAATTTATTAAAAGCCAACTGTCGTAACTCAGAATCAGTGTTCACTAATTCATTAATAGTGTTAGGCTCCCAGAAGAGCAACTCCTTTAGGAGTGCTTTGCTCTATAGGAAGTACTTCTGGGATAAGTCTGAAACAGAACTTTTTCTGTAGCATAACAGTATTTTCTGTCCATCTATCAATGTCTTTCTCTTTTTGTCTTTGTTTTTCGGTTGCTAATTGAACTTCTGGGGTTTTACTTCTAAAAAAGAATAGGTTTTTTTCTTTTAATCTTTAAGAAAACAAAAACTATCAAGCCTTGCAGCTATGAGATTTTTTTTTCCACCTAAAAATAGTTGCAAAGCTTGGTGAAGGCTAATGTTTTGTGGGATCTCATTTTAACATTTTATTTGCAAAGAAATCTTCCTAGTGAGAAATAACTCTGAGTCACCTTACTGAGTTGGTTAAACAGATATAAAAATAACAAATGGTGAAAGCTGCTGCGTTTTAGGGATAGGTTAATTTCAAAGAACATCAAAGATGAATACATAATTGTTTTTCATTTAATCAGTGTTGCAGACATATTAGCTAATTTTAAGTGGAGCTTAAACACCATGTCTCCAAACTCAGTTTAACCTCTGTCTAGAGATGAATGCAAAGTGATTTCCCCCCTCAGGTTAACAGTTCATATGGCAGGGTTTCTATATACTTTTCTATTTAGTTTAATCTATTTAGGGTCATGGCTCCTGACCTTTACTTTGAGTTCTGAGTTCAGATGAAGCCCAAACATTGAGACTGATCTCTCTTGCAGCTGCTCATCACCTGGTACCACATGCAGAAAACAAAGCAAGTAAAGAGACAGTCTAGAAGTTTATACACCATGTATTTCCCTTCCTGCTTTTCCAGATAAAGTACTCAAGCGCTCTCTTCTTTTTTCCCTGGCTGTTGCTTAGGCATGAATGCCCATAGCAAGTGGTGACAGCAGCAGGAGGCACTGAAAGTGGTGGGTGGGGGTGGGACAGAGAAGGCCATGACAATGATGACTGTTCCTTTGGAAAGTTTAGGGAAAAAAGTCAGCCAAACACCTAAGTGTTCTTGTTTCACAATTCCACATTCCAGAAAAAATGAAATAAAACATTCTTACCTTGAAAGAGAAAATATCAAAACACTTGCTAGTATGCAGAGTAAAAGAATATGAATCAAAATGGAGCAAGCTATACCACTCTCAGTTTATACCTATGCAAACATACTCTGAAATTGTTTTTTACATCCCAACTCTTCCTGAAGCCAAGCTCAGTGTGAAGCTAGTATAAGGTTGGCCTTGAAATGTAGTTGAAACTGGGAAAGGGTTTTCTTTGGTACGCAGCTTTGACTATTTGCCAGTCACTCAGCAGAAATTACTACCCAGAAAGAGGTACTTCCCAGAGAGCACAGTCCTCAATGACTGGCAGCACATTTCCTCATCTGCGTGTACACATTGTTTCAAATGGCTGCACTGTTTCCTAAGGGAGTTTTCTCTCCAGAGGGAAATTTTCATCTGTCACATGCATTTTTCATTCATTGTTGATTTCTGCTTCTGCGAATCACATGGAAACCACAGCAAAGACAGCCATTAGAAATGTGTAAAATCACACAGAGCTATTAAAAGATTTTAGAAACATCCGTGGTATATAGTGATATTTTATAGGACCGTACTTTCTTTTCACTATACAGGTCTGACCCCTATACAGTTAGTTTGCCAACTCACAGACTAAGGGTATGACACAAGCAAATGCATTGTGTATTTCCAGATTTTGTGGCATCATTGTTAAAATGCCTGAAAATGTCTACCTCTAGATGAAAGATCCTAAAATAAAGAAAAAAAGCACCAAATGGGGACACTTACCCAGTGAAGAGTTTTCACAAGAAGCCTCTCAGAGAATGGAGAAATTTGTAGCTAATCCCCAGGAAACAAATGGGCACATGGTGGATGTGAACTCAGAGGAGCCTCATGGCTTTCTCAAGACACTGGAGCAGGAAGCTAACTGAACAAGGGTTATTCTCTGAGAAGATACTGGGGGCACTTCTCTTGTTATACATTTTACCCTGTAACAAAGAAGCCTGAGTCCTACTCCAACGGTTTTCCTCAATGGTAGCATCACCCCCCAGCTCCAGGGGCATATATACACAGAGTTCTCCTTGGACCAAGTTTTTGGTCACATCACTGATGCCGTGGGGGCAGGCAGCAACATTTGTGCTCACCAGGATTTTCAATGAGGGGGCCGCAGTGCCCTATCAATGGGTTTTGTCTCTATCAGATGGTGGGGACAGCAGGGATCTGTCCAGGTCATCCAGAATCGTGTGTAGCATGGGTATGGATAGGTGCTAAGCATTAGAGACTCTGCATGTGTGCCAGGAAAGACTACCAACAAAAGGCATGGTAACCTCTGGGAGGTCTATGGACCACCTGCCTGGTTTCATTTCCTAAATCCTTCCCACAGCCTCTCTTTTACCAAAACAGTCTCTCCCTATCGTTTTTCTGTGCTTTGCCTGATAAAACTTTAACAGAATGTATTTTTTTGTGTCAACTTGAAGCAGCTGGTTCTTTTATTTTAATATTTATTCACTTACTTTAGGGTACTCAGAACAACTTGAGAATGTAGCTTCAGTCATAAGGAGCTCTCAGCTCCTTTGGAAACACTCAGATGTTTGCAGTAAATCTCAGAGCCAGGATCTCATCTCAAGGGTCCTGTCTGCTGAAGGATAGTGTGGACCCACAAGCTTTAATTCGTGATCCTGATGCTGCACAGTGTATAAAGGTGATTAGAGTTCTTTCGACTCTATCGTATCTGGCTAGAAATTTTCCCAGATCTCTTGACAAGTTATTTACATTACCTGTTTTGCCTCTCTGGGTGCTTAGTTGTATTGCACAAAGAACTTATCTGTTCAAGCATTTAATGCCTCTTCCCTGCCTGGAAGTGTTCAAGGCCAGGTTGGATAGAACTCTGAGAAACTTGATTTAGTAAGTGGTATCTCTGCCCATGGCAAGGGGGGTGGAACTAGATTATCTTTAAGGTCCAACACAAACCATCCATGACTCTATGATTCTATGCTTATCCTATACGTGCCAAACACAAAAGAGAAATATAATCACTATTTTTATTTGCATTGAGAACAATTTTAAAAAAATGAAAATTATTTCATTTTCATTAAAAAAAAATAAATAAATCATCAACTATTTCAGATGTTTAAAGCAGCAAAAGCAAGAAAATCAGTCCTTCTTACCCAGGAATCAGTCTGTCAACAAAGACCCAGACCAATTAGATTACTAAAAATAAACCACTATAATAAGCAATAGACAGAAACACTAGAATACATATCTACACTTTTTATAGCACTTCATAGTATCTTTTTCCTCCTCAATACAGATATATTTAATTAACCAAGATGGTTAGTAATTAACAGCAGCTTGTTTGGCATTGCTGCTAACAAAAACATATTTTCCAAGAATTCCACTGATTTCATAGAAAGGGCCATGCAAGGTGCTGACCTTATTTATAAAGCCCTTATAAAACTGTAGATTCCATATAGCTTAGAGATTTTCTTTTCCTTTCCCTTTTTCCATGACTGTTCAACTGGACAGATTCTCCCAGTGTTTGAACATCTGGAATGAGTTGTGTGTTCCTTTAACATGGGCTTCAATTCCAAAGTTTTACTTGACCCTTTTACTGAAAGAGTCTAGTCTCTTTAGACATAGTGTTGTCTTTAGCTATAATACAGTGCAAAAATATCTAAATTCAAAGTCGGTGTTGGAGGTTCTGTTGGTTTGATTACCTTGTTCATATTCAAATCAATGAGACCATCAGGGGAGGAGGGCCAGACTGAATGCAGACCCCTGAGACAACTTTCCCGTTGCAAAGGTCAGTCCTTCAGTAAAGATTAACCACTGTGATCATGTCCAGCTTTTATTCTGCATTTCATATTTATGCAGATGTTTAATAAAGTGATGCTGCAACTGAAAGAAATATATGTAGTAAAAAATTGCATATGTTTTATATATTAAATTATATGCAAAAATATTTACTATTTCAAAATATTAAAGAAATTTCATCTATTTAAGTTAATTCTCTTTTACACATTATTGGGAAAATTTTCTATAGCTCTGGCTGATATAAAAAAAATGCATTTTAAAAATCTCCCTGTATAAATTGCAAATATGAAAGACCAACCACTGGCTCTATTTAGAGAAGTGTTATGAATAAATGCTATTGGCATCAGTAAAGCAAGTCTGCATTTATGTTGGATGACCTGTGATCAGGATTCAATTATGTGTTAATTAATTACTGATGGCTCTCAGTTGGTGCATATATTTTCAAAGAAAGTATCTTAACTTTATCATGTTTAAAAAATACTGTGGGATATTACAGCAACAATTTGAAATCTTTAACCTTATTACAGTGATACTATAGAGTGGAGGATTATTATGGCTATTACCCTAAAGAATCTGTACAGGAATCAAGCTTGTATGAATGGACATATGTGAGTGAATTCCACAGCTAGTTTTTTATCACCTTCTCTCTCAAGAGCTGTTTGAGCAGTGTTAAGCATAAGAAATACAGTCTGGACCATGAGGGGTTATTTAAAAACACACAGGCCAAGAACTCTCCTGAGGCAACTCATGGTGGACAGAGCATCTTTAACCTTCTGGCTGACCCATAAGAAGTGGTAAAAGGAAGATTCATATAATATAATCTTTCTCTAATCCCCTGCATGAAAATTTTGATCAATGCCAGGACAAAAGCCATCGCTAGGTGAGGTTGTAAACCTGTTGGAGCTCCCTATGAAATCTATTAGTTATCACTGATTAATTCAGATTTCTGGGGTTTTTTTCAGAAAATAAATTTTACATTGTTCTTTTTCTGTCTTGTTAGTCATTCAGATGAGGTCTTGTATAGACCAATTCTGCTGCTGAGAAAGAACCAAGTATTTCAGAGTAATTGAATTCATACAATGAAAATCTTTTGGATTAGATGGGACTGTAAAAATAAGAGAGTTCTTTTGCTCTTCTTCTCCCTTCCTGCCAAGTATCCTGATCTTTAACCTAACAAAATTCAGTGGTATTGGTTGTACTGTGCAGGCCAATGCATAAATGCTTTTGTTCAGTTTTTCCAGTTTTAAGTATTAAAAGTGCACAAACAGATGATCTGAGGCTGATCTTCTCTCTGGGCTTCCCTTTGAGCCCAAAGAGCACAGCTGCAGAAACTATAATTCCTTCAGACAAAAAAAAAAAAAAAGGTTCAACATTCCTTTAATTGAGATTTTGGAGCAAAAATCTGGTTTTGGACAAAGTAATGATAGTTTTTCCCATACGGCTGAGTTCATAATCAGACAGGCTACACAAAACTGCTTTCCTTCTGTACCAAATATTAAATTTGTACTTGGGTTCAAAACAGTTTCAGCCTACCCGATCTCCCATTCTTTTTAGTGCCTGCTAATCACTGATAAGGGAGCAAAACTTGGTACTATTCACCTTTGTTATTGGAGACAGAAAGCATCTGCCTTCCCTTTGCTCTTAATCAAGTCTCCCTCCTCCTCTTAGGGAAGAATCTTTACATTTTATCTTAAATACTTCTGAACATAGTAGGAAGATAAATAACACATAGTGGTAGTTAGTATTCAGGCTTTTTATGTTTTTCTTTTCTGTTAGTGAAGAAATTAATCATTGAATCAGATATTTCTCTTGCATTATTCTATTAGAGCCTCGATATAAATGTCATATATAAAATCTCAATTCCTATACACTGTAGAGCCTTAAGACCAGAGCAATGTTTTATTTATCTGTAGTATTATGCCTTATAACAACAAATATACTAGCTAAGTATGAATTTTTAGTTTTCATTTAGATGCACAGAAATATACCTGTGTTTCTCTGTGCTTCTTTAATGATTTCATTATTCAGCACAGAAACATTCCTGTCATCTGACACTCACTTCCATAGCTGCACATTCAGATGACTGATAACTCACACTATATATCTGAATCTTAACCAATTTATCAGAAAAAATGTGCTTTGGGCAGTGACTCTTACTGTTTCAGCTGTCTATTCCACACAGGAGCTTAACAGCTTTTCCAGTTATCTTGACAGATGGGTAGATATCATAACCTTCAGATTTTTCTAAAGTTTCACCTAATATGTTGTACAGAAAATATGGCTCTTCAACAGGAACTTTGAAAAGACTTTTTAGAAAAAAATAAAGACTTTAGATCACTTTTTCTCCATGTGATACTATAGTGATAAAATGGTTTTCATAGAGTGACTTCTACAATTGAAAAGTCCCTGTCTGAGCACTTCCTAACTGAAATGATTTTCTCAATGGCATCAGATGGATGCTGGGTCAGATATAATCAAATTATAAACTACGTTAGGTGGAGGGCACCTGTAGAAAAACAGATGGGGGAAAATCCAAGTCACAATTAATTTTTTTCTTGTGAATTGTGGAGTAATTGTAATCCAGTGACTACCTGTGGGAAGTTCTTAAATGTTTATGATAACCATAACAAATAAATATGGAGATAAATGTGTTATTTAAATCATAAAAATTAATTTCTCTTTCCTGAAAATCATATAGCTTTCAATAACTAACAAAATGGTTAGTTTTGGTTTGGTAGCTGAAAAAAAAAAAAAAAAAAAAATCAGTATTGTCAAGTTTAGTTCTGTTGCAAACTGCGAGAAAAAAATGCACTCAGTATGTGTATAGTATTACCAGATATATTGGTACATATTGGTTTTATTGAGAGTTGGACCCAGAGTGACATGGCCAGAGGTGGAAAGATGACCAATTACATGTATTCAGCATGCCAACAAGACCAGTGTAAAGGTTTCAGCTGATACCCTTCCTGCCATCATATTCTGAATTTAAAATGAATCATTATTCCTGAGAACAGTTTAAAATAGACTTAAAGAAAATCAAACAACTTTAATGAGCAAAAACTAATTTCTAAGCAACTAAATGACAGTAAAATATAAATAGTTGGATGAATAGTTGAATAAATGCAGTGTGAATGGTTTTCCCAGTTTTTGTTTCATTTCCAGCCTTGGTTATGTGACTACAAAACAGGTATTCTAGCTTTGAGATAAACTTTGAAAATTTGTTTCTCTTATTCAACTATCCATTCTCTGTACTAAACAAAATATTAAAAGCATCATGAAGTGAAGCCTGCTGCCTCAGGACAACAGCCTCCCACTCAAGCAATTTCACTTAAAAGAAAAGGGGACAATTTCTGTCCTTTTCTATATGACTTTACAGAGTCCCCTTGACAGAGTACCCCATACTATTGTTAACATCAAGAATTTAAATGCTTGGAAATATGCTTCTACTTCTCCACAGATCTGTAAGATAAAAAAAAGGTTGGCCATATATTTGGAACACAAGGAAGAAGGCACTGCAGGCCTTGCAGGAAAACACCATGGATGACAGGAGGAAGGCAGGAGACCAGTGTAGCTGAATAAGGACCTCCTGCTCAAACTGAAACACAAGAAGGAAATACAAGGCAGTGGGAGAAGGGTTATGCTTCCCAAGGAGAATATAGGGATACTTCCCTGGAGTGTATGGTGGGATCAGAAAAGCTAAGGAATGGCTGAATCTTGTCAAAGGATGTGAAGAATGATAAAAAGGGCTTCTACAGGTACATTATTGAGAAAAAGAAGACAAAAGAAATTGTACTTCTCTCTGATAAATGAGACAAGGGTCTTGAAGGAACCAGCAAATTCAGTTGTTAAGCCACTCTTCATCATATTTTAAAAATTAAGCCAGTTAGACAAAATCACCAGCGACCAGAAAAAGGGAAACATAACCCCCATTTTTAAAAAGGGTAAATTAAGGACCCTGGGAACTATCTACTAGTTACCTTCACTTCTGTGCTCGATAAAATAATGAAACAAAACTTCCTGGAAGCTATGCAAGGCATACAGATTACAGGGGAGATTAGAGAGAGCCTACACAGCTTCACAAAAGGCCTGAATAATGTGGTCATCTTCTACAACAGAGTGACTCTGTTGGTGGAAAATGGAAGAGCGACTGATACCACCTACTTCAGCTTCTGCCAGGCGTTTGCGATGGTCCCACAGAACATCCTTGTTGTCAAAATGAAGAGATACAGATTTGATGGATGGACAGTTTTATGGATAAGGAATTGGCTGGAGTTGACTAGATGGCTGCATCCACAGAGACGTAGTCAATGCTTCAATGCCAAAATGGGGATGAGTAAAAAAGAGTGACCCTTATGGGCTCGTACTGCTCAAAGTATTTGTTAGTGGTATAGGCAGTACAAATAACCCTAACAATAACCCTAACACTGACCCTAACCCTAACCCTAACCCTAACCCTGACCCTAACCCCAACCCTAACCCTAACCCTAACCCTAACCCCAAGCCCAACCCTAACCCTCACCCTAACCCCAACCCTAACCCTAACCCTAACCCTAAACCTAACCCATAACCTAACCCTTACCCTAACCCTAACCCTGACCCTAACCTTAACCCTCACCTTAACCCAAACCTTACCCTTCCCCTAACCCTAACCTTAACCCTAACCATTAAGCTAACCCTAACCCACTAACCCTAACCCTAACCCCAACCCTAACCCTAACCCTAATGGACCCTAACCCTAGGATGAAGGGTAACAGTTCTACACTAAAAGAGCTTAGATTTAGCTTAGATATAAGGAAGAAACGCTTTGCAATCAAGGTGGTAAGACACTGGAACAAACTGTCCATAGAAGGTATGGATGCCTCATCTTTGCTTTAAGCAACTTGGGCTAGTAGATGTCCCTGCCTGTGGCAGGAGAGGTGTAAGGAGATACTTTCAAAAGGTCTCTTCCAACCCAAATCATTGTATGATTCTATGACCAACTCCTCCAGCCTCTTCTGGTTATTAGCTGGCAGCCTGCCTCTGAAGGTCTTATGAATCTGAGCATTGGACTCATCCAAATGGAAATCACTGGACACCAAGTTTCTGTAAAAATCCCAGTCTTTTCATGTCAAAAAGTGTTCATGTCAGAGGAAGACCTTTGTTGATTTACCAGTATTCATGAAATATGTCCAAACCAACCTTCAAACTACCTCCAAGATTATAAAACTCCTATATGAAAAAAAATTCATCTAAGGATGCTAAATATAGTTACTTGTCATGTAACTGCTAAAAATACTGTATCATTTCATCTTCATTTCTAGATAGTCTTTAAAACTTTGTTTAGTTTCAGAACATTTGGGTCAAAGAGCAACACAGACATTGACACTTCTTTTAGATTTGTAATTTTAAAATATCTCATAACAGATCTTTTTAAGTCCTCTTGAGAGGGACATTATACACACCCACACATGTTTCTAAATTAAATAACAAGGGTACCTGAAAGGTGAAATGAAAAAAAAGAGTACATGGACATGAGGAAGTTTCCTGACCAATATGCAGGTCTCCATTAATCAAATAAGGATAAAATACCAGTTTTCATAATTCCAGAATTCATTAGACATGGTACTCAAGACTGTACTTTTTCTTCACTTGTAGCAAAGTAGTGTAAACAATGGGACTTAGATCTTGTAGAAAATTCAAGTGTTTAATAGTTTATGAATATAAGAGCTCCAAGTTTATTAAAAAGAAGTGATATAAATTCTATTCAGCTTAATGAAAGGACTGTGTTAAAAAGTCCCTAGGGGGATGTTTTCTTATTTTTCCTTCTGTCTTGCAACAATGCCTTTTTATATACTTCAAGAGAAATTATTTGTTCTGTTTTCTCTATAATATTCCCAAAATTTCTGTGGAAAACCAAACTTTGCTGACAAAGCAAGTATGACTCTTGTTTTATCAAACTGCACAGTCCTTACACAGTCCTCAGTTCATGTACTGATAGGCATAGGAAAACTGCAACTTATACACAGACTTTCCAATAACTACCCTACTCAGCTTTCATTACTACTTCTGACCACAAGGCTTTCAGGTGACATTTTGGCTATTCTTTTCTTTCCCAATAAATAAGAAGTCTATGCTTTTTAAGGACCCAGTAGGCTGGAAATGATGCCAGGACCGCAGCACCACAAGAAGCTATGGCTGTTACAATAGAAATGTGGCAGATCTCCAACTTGATCTGCAGATCTGCATCTCAGGTCTACTTCACAAGTAAACATGGTGAAAAAATGCTGACAAAGAGGATTTATTCTCTTGTTAATCATAATTCCTTAGCAGGGTCAATTGAACATAACTAAAAGCTTGAAAATTGCAAGAGACATAGGAAATGCAACTGCCAATTAATAATATACTAAATCTAGAATGATGATTTCTAAAAATATAATAGCAGGAAAATTAGTAACACAGTTGTGGCACAAATCTTTGGATTATTGGCTTTTGTTCCTGCTAAATGTGTGATATCTTCAGTACTCATTAACGCTTTTGAATACTCACTTATCTGTGCCATGCATTACCTAAGAACAAATGCCGTAACATCGGTTGAAACAGGAGATTATCACATACATTTGATCACATTCTGTGGCCTGGTGGACTGCTTCAGTAATAAAAAGATGTGCCTTTACCCACCAAAGAATAGGTTTTTTCTGAAAAAATATTTTTACCATGCCTAATTTTTTTCATCTGCTAAATGCTATGTTAGTCCTGTAATATCGATTCCACTGAGAATTAAAAATTTGAAACTCAACATAGAAATAAATCTGTTAAAAACACTTCATTAATATATTTATTAAGAGTCTGAAAATACTTGCATTTTAAAATTTGTTAGTGTTCTCATTTTTTAAAATGGTTGAACAGAGTGTTGCTTTTTAAACCTCTAACCTATTCTTTGACTTCAGCATCTCAAAACAGCAGGGTGTTTAGATCAAAGACTGTAGACAAATCCTAGAATAAAGCCAAATAACTTGCCACTATTGAAGACAATGCTGACATTGTCAGCAATTTCAAGAAAGAAGTCCTATTACAAATCAGGGACGCATGGAAATCAGCAGCAAGGACATATATACTCCACAGCATATACTCTAATACATAGAAGTACATACTGCCTCAGATGCTATCCAATTTATTTCAAAAGAATATCACAGAGAATAAAATATTGTTCATAGTCAAACTATATTAAACTCCATATTTTACTGACAAATTTCATGACTGAGTCATCTTGATGTTAAAATTATACTCTGGACATTTAAGCATTGATCTTTGACATGTGTTATAAGAGCAAATAATAATACCAATATAACAAGGGAGCAAGCAGAAAGTGATCATGCTTCACTATTAAGCTAGGTACAGCCAAAATTCTTGTGTGGCAAAGTCTAAACTCTTGTTGAGTTCTTTTCACACTCCCTACTTCTGTCAAGTTGCAGTGACATTTGCTCAAATTATTTTCTTCACTTGTGATCTATTATTGATTCATGTCCTTTTTTTGTGTGTCACAAAATGGTACCTCAGGTCATATAAATCAAAAGTAGGTTTACTAGAGCTGGGCAAAATTTGTATTCAACTAGAAGTCATTGGTTGACCAAAACTGTTACCAGATGCTTGCTGAACAAGGGAAAAAAAGGAAGGAAAGTCATGAGTTAAACCTAATGAAAGAAAAGGTAAAAATTTTTAGTATTTCACTTTAATCTTTCCATTTTCTCTTGGTTTAAATGGTTCTTTCTTTCAATATTGACCATGTGTCATTACAGCTCCACAAAAAGCTAAAATGAAGTAACATTTTTCATTTTTAAATGCATTGAGATGATTTTTTCTGAGTTTTGCATTTCACCTGTTATACCAAAATTTCTTTCACTTCAGAGTGCCCTCAAAACTATTTATTTCTTTTTATTATTTTGTTCAGTGGATCAAAGGACAGTTTTACACAATTTTTACAGCAACAGCTTTACTTTTTCTTCATTGGTAGTTAGAAAAGAAATCTGTTTATCTGTGCAACACATTTAAAAAACATATATATAACTTCTGGATAAGAAGTTTTACTTATAATAAAAAAGTGGTAATTGTTCATGTTTACACTGCATGTATCTAAGACATTTATGGCTGCAGAAGTAACTCATCTTCACCATCTTCTAGACCTGGCAGTTTCTATAGCAGTGGCAGCTAAGTCTTCATTTTCAAAAAGATAACTTTGTATGAAATAACATTAATGCCTCCTGAATGTGATTATGGCAGTATTTTCAAGTTATGAAAGCTATTAAACTCCTGTTTTGCAGTATTGGCTTCTAAGGTATGCAACTGCTGACAGAGGTAATGCATTAATGATCAATGTGTGTGCACATTTGTGTTTGCATTTTCTCCCCATAGTCCCCATTGCTGACTGTCCAATAGTGACAAAGTCACAAAGACACAAAGGTCTCCTGTTGTTGCCATCAGCAATATCATGTCTGGGAAATAATGCAGGAGAAATAAGAAAGGATTCATATGAAACATGACCCAGCTTTTGCTCTCCTTCCCCAGGCTTCCAAAACAACTTTTTAGTTCAGACAAGTAATATATGGAAAATAAAAATTTGCAGTTGTTTGGATTTATCTGAAATGAAATAAATCTTAGCAATTAAATGCTTATGGAGACAGTCATTTCCATTTTCTAGGAAAAAAGTGTTTAGAGAATACTACATTAAATAAGCAATGGGAATTCACTACAAAAGTGTAAACATTGCTTAACTGCAATAGTGACTGAAAAATTACTTTTTATTTTTTTTACTTAAGTCAAATGAAAGATCATCTGTATGGACTAACTTTAAGTTTAAAAAAAAAAAAAACTAGAAAAAACCTGAGTGCAACTTACACTTCCTGTTGCCAGCTCCTGAGATTTTATCACAAATTTTGTGATATTCAGTACTGATCTGTAATGTTTCTTGATCTTTAAACCAATCACAAAATTTCAAGGGAATTAGTTTTTGGATTTGGATCACCTGCAGACTGCAATGCTAACATATTAGCTGTCCACAGCATCAGAGCAGTACAGCCAATTCCCATTGCACAAAACTCCTCAAAAATCTTCCATATGCTATTCTGAACTGAGACCCTAGAATCCAGCATCTCACCCATACATAACTTATCTAACTCCACATCTTCTAAGAATCAAGATTTCACCTGGTTTTACTTGTATAGAGAAGTATATCTTTTAGCTTTCATTACAGCCATTGATGTCTTTCAAATTTACTGTAGTCCTGCAAGATATGCGTAGTATTTAATTTAGAAGGAATATTTTCAGTCCTCACTTACCATTCAAATGTGAAACAGTGGGGTTTGAAGCCTTTGGATGAACGTCATTTGACATGCTCTGCTTGATTTTTTAAAAGCAGTTTATCATTTTCTCATGCGCATTAGTGATTCAAAATTGCTGCCTATTTTGTGCAAATTCTTTGTAGCCTTTTAATTTTACTCTAGCAGATCCTTCCAAACATATAAAATCTGAGCCACCCTAGATATTTCAGATGAGACAATGCTCAGACTTTGCTCTTACTTTTGCTCCCCAGCTTTTGACCACAGCTTTTAGAACCCTTTTAGATTTCCCTCTACAGAGGTGCCTTACACAAAACTAAAATTAGATTTCCACTAATATGTCCTAATATTCAATATTCCTGCAAAACTTATGATCAATGATTTCATTCACTAGAATATCCACAGACAGTAAGCACAAAAGGTGGAAAAACAAAAGGAGTAAACTACTGTGAACATATGGGCTTCTTTTGTGGACAAGAATAGGGGGTTTGGCTCAGCAGACATGCTGGAGAAAGTTTAGACTTTAAGTACTTGATTGGGCAGTAAAATCTTGTGTCCTACGATGGTTTGAAACAATTTGCAGAAGAAAACCTACTAATGACAGCCCACAAAATTCACAAAAAAGATTGAAGATGCATGAGAACTCTAGTCAATATGTTTCATAGTCTCAAACTGATCAAGATTTGTATATAGAAAAAGAGATTATGTGCCTCAAATATTTTTCAAATGTCGAGAATTTATCCTTCCTCACACAATCTTTGTTCAAATTCCCACCTATTTCCAAACAGAATAAATACAACTTTGATGGCAGGCAAAATCTTTTTTGGTTTCACTTCTAATGTGAAGAGACCCTCAAAAACAAACAGCTTGACCAGCTGAAGGGTGTATCAATTTGACTCACATGAATGAACAGTACAGAGCAATAACATAACGTACCACATTTCTTTTTACATCAAGAGAAAACAGATTTCAAAGAGTATTTCCAAGAAAAATTGTGTGGTTCAAAAAACGAAGAAGGAGACCAAAATTCAAGAAGTAGGTGGTTTATTTTTGTTTCTATCCTCCTGTTTATCAGGTGATATAGAAAAAGTCACTGTATCTCTGGTTTTACCTTGACCACTTAGATCATAAACTCATTGGGACAGGATATGCTTTTCCTGGTAATTGTGTAATGCCTAGCAGAAAGAGGTGTCTAGAGAAACATAAAAGTTAATAATAACTAAAAAAAGAGCTATTCAGTGCATAAAACAGAAGTAGGCCACTGAGTATTGTTTGACTTCTAATTGCAAAAAGAAATATCAATGAACATTCTATTAACCACGAGCATCTAGCATAAGAAACCGAACTAAGTATTTTTCTAATTTCCTCTAGAAGTAGAATTGAAATCACTGACATGGACATACAGGTGAACATTTGGGCATAACATCCACTGGGTGTCTTGTTTCCCTACTAAACTGTCTTTCTTGCTAGGAAGTTTTATTATTGAGGAAATTATTATTCTCACATTGAAAGGACTGGAAGACATCAGGGTTACCTCATTCATAATCTAAGGCAACAGAAGAGGATGGTGAAGGGAAGAGGTTTACCACCTGTGTGGCCACTGAACCACACAATAACAATGGATCCAATAATAAGATTAGAAAGTATAGAAGCCTTCTACATGAAGTGGTTCAACTGCTAGGCTGGTCAGGACTGTTCCCTAAAGCATACTCACTAATGTGTTGTCCAGATAAGTCTTAAACATCCCTCATAAATGTATGTAGTGTGCACAAATTTTTCCTGTATAGTAATATTCCTGCCGGGACTGGCCAAAGATCCAAACATCCTGCTTTAGTGTCTGTACCACCTAGGAAGAAATTTATGAAATGTTTTGGTCCTGCTGCTTTCCGGTTGTTTGGGCATCAGGGAAATACAAAACTAAGTCGATTGGATCCTGTAAGTCTTCTTTTCCTGTTGACTCTGGCACAAAAGTACATATTTTGGAGCTGGAAAATTGAGATGTTCTCCCTGCACACACAAGTGGGGTAGATTTCATAACAGAGGATCAGCCAGTAAGAAAAAAAAATATTCCTGCACTGAAAATATTAGATAAATTTTACAATGAGGAGGATGATATGGAATGGTCTCAGTATTCTGTCATTCTGTGAGTCCACAAAGAAGAATCTGAGGGAAGCAAGAACAGCCATGTCTACTTGGAGTCTATGGATAAAGAAGTGTATTTGATCATGTGGGCAAATAAAAGTATATATCTGAAGTACCTGAGCTTTTTCCTCTGACTAATACATTTCAGTAGTCCTGGTGTTTCTGCAGCTTGCCTGCTTTCAAAGGCAACTGGAGAAGAAATTTTAATTATAACATGATAAAATAAAACATTATATATACTACATAATAGAATGCCATGGTTCTTAATTTGTGGAACACATACTATTCCAAAGCATTAGTCACCAACAAAGGTATGGAAGTTCTCATTGATAACAGTAATATTATTTACTGTAGCCCATGATGGAGGTACTTAAAAATTACAATATATATACACATATTATCAAAATGTCATTCTTTTGAAGTATAATTTTCCCAATACTTAAAAGATGCCATTCAGAAGATATCAAAAGTAGGAAATGTTTAGTTAGAGGCTGTTGTCCAGATAGGAAAAAGTCCAGATGGAAGGGGCAATACTTGGAAGAAGTGTTTTCCTTGTAAATAAAAAGAAAAATGGAGCAATTCCTGACAAGTGTTTCTTTCCAGAACAAAGAGAGTGAATGGAAAATTTGTTGTATGCATGCCCAAACAACACTGTTCCATTTCTAAAAGCAGAAAGGCTATTATCAATAGCCCTGCCAGAGCTGCAAGTTGAGTGTAATGAAATGACCGCCTCTTCATGTGCAGCCTCCTCCAGATTTGCAAACCTGGAGCAGATCTCTGTTGGTCAGCACTGTGTGGTTTATCTGCCTGGAGCAATTTTTACTCAAGAATTCAATGGAAGGAGCTGGAAAGAGCTGCTCCAATAGGAAAGCTGGCCTTCACCACTTGGGGATCCACCAGGGACCTCATAGTTTCACCAATAGTTTCACCACTCATTCATCATTACAATGACATCTATGTGCAACCACACGTAAAATAATTAAGACATATAATTTTTTCATTAAAAAATAAAATTATTTGAATTTTCTACCTCAAGATATTAAATTGAATTAATTCTCACTATTCATAGATGTTGCTTTAAAATACAAAATACAGAGACAAAAATGCCAGTGAAATAATAAAAATGTATTCAATTGGTTATTGTACGTAAGTTCTGGATTTGGCTCTGGTTGTATGTTTAAAAATACATCACTTCAGTGGGTAGGAGACAGAATGCTTAATTAACAAAGCAAGAAAAGCATTTATACATGCAGACTATTAGTTGAGTTGTTAACTATCATTTGATGAAGAATATTTCATCATATGAGATGGATCAATATTTAGAGAAACAGTACATGAATTTGGCCACTTTTAGTAGCTTAGATAAATGCATTTATGATATTAACATAAGGTTAGTAAGGGATTAAAAACAGGATAATTTTTATAGCAAATTTCTGTCAGATTGAGCATGAAAGAAAGGGAGATGCTGTGCTCTCAGGAATCCTTACATCTCAGCTCACCTCAGCTTAGTTTTTCCCTCTTGTCACAACCAGTTCACTACTAATGACTAACAGGGAAAAAGTGGAAAAAAAATTCCTTTCTCCTCTGATAAATCTATGCCTGATATTCCTTCACTTTTAGGAATACTGGTATGCCAGTGAGAGAGTCACACAAGGTTAGTAGTGAAGTATTCTATGTTTTCAGATATAATGCTGTAACACAATTTATTTCAAATAAAGCTATGCAAAGTTTGATCTAATCTATTACTGCTTGAGAAGCTACCTTAGGCAAGACACTGAATGATGGGGCCTTTATTGTCTAGTGTAATGTACCTGTGTCAGGTATCAATATAGGGTGAGGGGTGAAGGGCTTGGGAGCAGCCCTGCCCAGAAGGACTTGGGGTTGCTGGTAGGTGAGAGACTGGACATGACCCAGCCATGGGCACTCCCAGCCCAGAAAGCCAAACGTGTCCTGGGCTGCACCAAAAGCAGTGTGGGCAGCAGGGCAAGGGAGGGGATTCTGCCCCTCTGCTCTGCTCTGCTGAGACCCCACCTGCAGTGCTGCTTCCAGCTCTGAGGTCCCAGCACAGGAGGCACATGGACCTGTTGGAGCAAACCCAGACAAGGGATATCAAGGTGATTAGAGGGATGGAGTACTTCTCCTACAAGAAAAGGTTGAGAGAACTGGGATTGTTCATGCTGCAAAAGAGAAGGCTTTTAGTGACCTAACTGAAGCCTTCTGGTACCTGAAGGTAGCCTACAAGAAATATGGAGAGAGACTATTTACAAGAGAATGTAGTGGCAGGACAAAGGGAAATTATTTCAAACTAAAAGAGAGTAAATTCAGATTAAATGCTTGGGAGAAATTCATTATTGTGAGTGTGGTGAGAAACTGGAACAGTTTGCCCAAACAAGATATGGATGCCCCACACCTGGAAGTGCTGAAGGCCAGTTTGGTCAAGGCTCTGAGGAACCTGGTCTAGTGAAAGGTGTGCCTGACCATGACTGGAGGATTGAAGCTGGATGATCTTTAAGGTCCCTTCCAGCCCAAACTATTCTATGATTCTATGATTAAATGTCACTAGACCCTTTAGTACATGAGCTAGTTCTACTGTATGTTCCTTAGAGCAAAAGCACCTCCTGTGGACACAGTCTGTGCCTAATCAAGTGGGTAAAAATAATTAGTAATAAAGTTTCATAATGTAATAATAACAACAGCAACAACAACTTGCAGACTTGCAAGTAGATCTGAAGAGGGCTGACAGTTAATCACTGTTAGAAAGTTTGAAAATCAATTAAAATTTGCTGTATTTATTTAGCTTTGCTCTTAGATCTTAAACTGTATCTCAGCTAATATCTCAATAAATTTGAGATTCAAACAAACAGCTATTCAATGTAACATAGTAATGCATGCATAAGTGCACTTTATTAGTTGTAAAATTTCAAGAGAAGGTAGAGATCCCATCATAAAAAAACTCATATATATTAGTAAAGTAAAGCTCTGATGAGGTGGCGACCCTCTTCTCTCTCTTGAAATCATGTTATAAAGGTATTCCCCAAGAAGCTGAATTGGGGAGACTGTTTCCTTTGCTTCTTGCAGGAATAGCAAAACAGTTGGAGATTTCCCCAAGCAAGCACGAGTCTCCATTCATGGAAATGAACAGGGCAAGTAATTTTGACTGGAACATCTCTCTTGGTTTCTCACTTTTGAGTTCAGATGAAGTAACCAAAGTCTTCACCCAGCAAATGCACAAGGCAAGCAACTCTCCTCAAAATAAATCTGTAGTAAATATCTAATAACAAAGAGCAGGGCCACAGGCAAAACAAACAGGAGGTCCCAGCCATCTGGGCATGCTAATGCTTCAGAAACTTCCTAATAGACATGAGGTTATGAGTGGAACACAGACTGCATGCCAGTACTTCTTCTAAGGTCAGCATCCTTATGGACTAGCACTTACACAGCAACATTTTCAATCACATCAGTATCTGACAAACCTCTTAAATTTTCTCTCAATTGCTCAGTGCAGGTACAGCTCATTCCATGAATTTGGAAACCTCTGCTTTGCAGAGATATTTACCCACATTTACAGAAAGCTTTGCAAAATAAACCTTTTTGTAACACAGATCTGTTTTCAAATTTTTTGGATATGGAGATATAATACCTTTTGCAAGCACAGTGGGAAAGGCCCACTTTGGGACCCTAATTTCAAGAGCTAATATTGATGAAATAAAGCACACACATATTTGCCTTCTTTATTGCTTTTTCTTGGCTATGGTTGCGCTGAACGGTCATGCTAGAAACCTGGAGGTTGAAAATTAGATTATTTTGTCGACACGTTTTTACTGTTGCTTCTATAGTGTTCCAACCCAGCCCATACTCGGGAAACTAACAGCTTTCAGAGAAAATGGCACTATTCTTTGCCATTTGCAAGGACCTCTCCCTGTTAGCTATAAACTGGACTAACCTTAAATGCTTCCCAGAGCTGCTGATAAGCACCCAATACCTCTGAATGGCTTGCATTTGCACAGCTAGGAGGGAAGTCTTGTAAAAAGTCTTTCCTGTAATTCCAGACAATTCCTGTTTAAGGTCAAGCCAGAAATTCTTCACAAATAGTTTCTCTCGGGGTACAGAGGTATTTCCTTTTCAGGTTCTGGCTAGGACCCAAAGTGCAAAAGAATGAGGAAAAAAGCCTAATGATAATCATAAAGTTAACCAAAAGCCTCCTATCTCAAAAATGCTCCCAGTAATATTTGCACTACAGTCTGGCAGGCACTCATTAAAAATTGGTATCAAACTGGTCACAATCAAATGCGATATCTTAACATATTCTACATCTCAACAGCCTTGCAGGTAAGGTCCCCTCCAACTTCCAGTTCTATCTCTGCTGATAAAGCATTTTATTAAAAAGAAGAAAAATATTTTTTTACTTCAGTCCATATTTGCAAAAGATGTGCAGTTGCCATTGGTGGAATTTGCTAATTGCTCACTAATGTGCAGGGCATCTTTGTGCACTTTTCTCTTGGCTCCATACACCAACACAAGCATCAGTAGATAAAAGGGGATACTAAAGATCTGTAGTGAAAGCAGACGTAATTGTTCTCGCTTTCTAGCTACTTTCATTAACTTATTTTATAAACCTCTTGACATTATTTTAGCTTTTTCCAACGTGGCAGTGAATGTATGTACCCTCTTCATTTTATTTACCAGAAAACAGTAATCAAAGGCAGATGGACCATCTGGATCAAATGTCAAGATCTCCAACATGTGAGCCCAAGAAATCTGAGCTCTGAACTATACTTTGACTGCAGTTCTGGTTTGGATTTCAGGTAAATAATTTAAAATAGGAAAACTGTGCCAACATAAATCAATTTCCTGTGTTATTTTTGTGTTTAATGTAACAGCAAGTGCCTCATTCCTGAGTGACATGATGAGACCACAACATAGCAAGGGCAGAAATACCCCCCAATAAGGCTTTGGCTCGGCTTCCTGATTCCTTTCAAAATATACCTTGCCAAAAGGCTCATGTATAGTTAAACCAGAACCCATCAGAGACCCCATCATGGGTTAAGTATTGTGATTTTCAGGTCATCTGTTTCTAGTTAGCGCAGGAGAGGAATGGAAAGTATGCATTCAAGGTAACAATCCCTGACTCCACTTTTGTCACCAAAAATTTACTCTTATAGCCCCAAAGGTACATTATTTAGGTTCAGTATTTTATTTCACTTTATCGTACTTTGCTGTTTCATATAGTCACAGGCAGTAAAAATTCTAAAGCAACTTCTACCCCATTAGAGGCCATTGTATTGGGGCCCATCCTCTGGGTTTGGTTGTGTGGGGACTGGCCCAGATCCATGCTTTTAAAGTCTTCTACCTTCCAAGACAGGGTGACTGTATCCAGATTATTTGTCAGGATTGGTTTATGCTCCCTAGAACATCTCTGGGAGAGCACCAGCTGGTTAAGGGCAAAATGGTGCTAGTAATTAGATAGTGTAAAGGCTGTGACATGGTATTTTGAATTTATAACATAGGTATAGATCCCTGCATCCAGCTGGATCTTTTCCTTACTGAGAAGGAGGAAATTTCAAATGTAATGCAGTCTGAAGGTACATTTCTTCTGTTGGTGGTTGTATCATTATTGCTAACATACCTGTGATGTTCACTGGAAATCATTCAGTAAGTAAAACTTCTGTAAATGCAGTTATTTACCTCGATTAATATAAATGCCCTTCTTGAAGACTATGTGATTCTGTTCAGAGTGTTGAAATCCTTAAAAGAACCATTTTTTTTACAGCCTTTTTGAGATCTCCTCTCTCAGTAAACAACAACAAAAAAAGCTTTTCTGAAATTCCATCTCTGTTCCTGACTGGGAAATGAAAATGCAAAGAAATATATGCGAATGAAAAAGTTGATTAAAATAAAAGAGATTCAGCTAAAATTTTAACTTAAAGCTGATTTTGTATTGTTTTAGATCAGCTCCTGTGTTATCTGGTGAACTACTAGAGGCTGTCATGTCACCCCTGTACACTCAGAAAATAGAACTGGCTTATGTTCTGGATATTTCTAAATTACAGCCTGGGTTGGAAAATAACTCTCAGTTGGTTCTTTTAAGGGCTTCAGGAAAACACCTTTGATATAAGCAAAACATTTAAGAAAATAAAAATTTCATTCAGATTTTACAGTCTTCCCATTAGAGAGAGTTTGTTTATTTTAAGTAAGAGAAGAGTTTATACCAAAAGTCTATGCATATAAAAATGTATTCCACAAGGCTTAATATGGCTTGATCCCTTTCTACATGGTGGAGAGGAGCTGAGCTCTATCCCTGGGCTATTCCTTCAGCCCTTCATTGGTATGGTACTTCACAGCTCTGGGATTTCTTTTTCCTAAATTAATTGGAAAGACGATGTCACTCTTACAGGTTGTAGAAGAGAAAGCCAGAAATTACTGTGTGGCTGAGAGGGAATAAGAGGGAGGAGGAACTAGTTGGCTTGATCTTAGACTTCTGCTTTAGGATTAATCTACTCATACTGTGGGAGCTCCCTACTTGTCTCTACATATTAATATGACTGCAGAGCATAACTTTTCAGCTGGAGTCTACGTTTTTGTCGTCCAGTGTTAACCAAGATCAATCCCACTTTGCATTTGGAATAAAAATATGCACACACACACGTATGCATTTGTGTGGGCATATGTACAAATATGCATCTTTCTTTTCTTTCTTTGGCTCCTTGGATTTGTTTCTTCTCTTCACAGGTGCCATTTTGCATTATTGCTATTTAGTTTCCCTTTTCCCATTAGAAGAACTTGTGTGTTTGCCTTTAACAACAATTTACAGAAAGTTATTACAGGCATAAGCATAGATTGCATCTCAGATAGGCTAGGCAAGTATGATACATGTTTAACCACTTTTGACACTGAGGAAAAAAAAAATGCCAGTATTCTAGCCTGTTGTTCTGATAAACTTTCTTGTCTGTTAGTCTGCAAATGATATTTCCCCAGTGCATGTAAGGTATAGGCTGGTATCTTCCCTGCCACATGCAGAAGTGGAAGTGAGCAAGGGATGCCCAGCAGTGACCATACCACAGGTGCTGGCTACTCTTGTCATCCTTCCAGGAAGATCAACCAAAGTATTCTCACCCCCCATTCTCCTGAAAAACTGCAAAAACACTACAATCACCAGGCTAAAACAGTGTATATACTGCTTTCAGCAACCAGATAGTGGAGAGAAATGGAGCAGGAGAGACCATAACCACCCTCATGTTTCTGGATTTATTCCATAATTCCAGATTTAAATTTTATGTTTTCATTGGTTTGGCTTTTTGTTTTATGCAAGGTCAAAATAACTTTGTGGGAAGCAAACATTAATAATAAGCCAATTTTTTTTAATTAATGTGCATGTCTAATTAAAGATTTTTGTCAGCTCCCAGAATATGATAAAGTTTGTAGCTGCTGCTCCACCAGTTCCCATCACATGTTAGAGAACTTAAAAAAGCAACACTCCTACATAAAATTTCACAGTGAAGAAAAACACTGAAATTTCCTTTAAAAAGCATTTTTCTGCCCTCATATCTCTGAGACATATTACTTGGAACCATTTCTGCACATCCAAAGCTCAGAATACTGCAAAGCCATTAGCAGTAGCTGCAAAGGAATGGCAAACAAAACACCGAAAATATGCCAACCTTGTGTGTCAGATTTCAAATGTCAAAACTAATTTCTTTAGCTATTATTGATTTCTTTTCTACTACTTAGAAAAATCTTAAAATTCAACATTGGAGAGATAAAATGAATTTTATCTATTCTTAGGATGTTGTGTGACTATTTACTCAAGAAACATTATTTTCATGGTACATTGTTTTTTACAGTTCTGGAGGAAAAAAATACAGAAGAAATGCAGGCGTAATGCAAATTACAGTACCTCCACTGCAACAGAAATAAATGTGGTCATGAGGCAGGGTAAATCCTGTCATTACACTGGATGATTTTTGGGTTTTGTCTTCTGCTGACTGTTCCTCACACACAGACATGAATGTTTATAATAGCAGTCTTCAAAATAACACACTTCTCTCTGTCTCCCATCTGTTCACCTTGTTGGAAAGGCAAACAGGTAACTGGACATGCATAGCCAAATACTTCTCACTAGAAAACACACTTTGATCAAGGCTCAGTCTCTCATACCATCACAGAATTTAGCTCTACAGATTTCGAGTTTTGTTTTTTAATTGGTAGAAACCTCAGCTTTTCATAGCATTTGTGTTCTGAACTTTTTTATTTAGAAACAGAATTATAAATAAAGTGTAATACAAACTTTTGTGTACGAGAAATATTTTAATAAAACATTTTGCAACCACTGAAATAACCCAGTCAGCATTGTTTTACCTGAGATAGCTGCAATCAAAAATAATTGTAAAAAAAGAAACCAACAATGGCAGCAACCATTCATGGTGAATCAGAATGAAAATTTTGAACTCTTGGAAATCTACCTCAGACAGGAATGACTGCTTCCTCCCAACAGGACTTGGGAGTAATTCCAATGGCATTCCATTGAGCCCTTGAGTTACCTGCTGACCAGGTATTTGTTTCCTTGCATTCAGGGATGTTTAATACAATATATAGAACAAAATCTACACTCCTGCTGCCATGCCTTTGAAGTGTTTCATCCTGCAATTTACAAGCTAAAGCCATTCTTTACAAAAACTAGTAGGAGGCAAGCCATATAATGTGTATAGAAATAAGAGGAAAAGGTTCCCTGCGCTGTAGGAAAATAAACATGTATGCATGTTGTTTATCTTTCTCCTTGAGACAATGTAGCTGTAAAGCCTACCCAGAACAAGCAATAATTGTCCTTTTGTGAGAGGCATTGCAGCCACAACTTTGCACAAGAATTACTATAATATTTATATATGACCAGAGCAACTGGGAGTAGTTTCTGGCCACATGGCAAATACTGATTTTTCTTCTAATCTCTTTTACTTTGTTCTCAATATAATTAAGTATGTCAAGAAATGTGCCAAGTTGGAAGGCCAATTTACTCAGCTAATACATTCCTCAGGTCTACACAGTACAGTTTGAATGTGGACATTTTGAACACTGCCTTTAGGCCTCTTCCAATTACCAACAGATAAACTCCTCTTTAGGAGAGTTATTTAGACTCACAGTCTGCTTGTGACCTGTCCAAGTTAACAAGGAGCTGTGGTCTATGGGAAGGCTTCACACAGACAACTCACCTGTGAACTTTACTATGAAGTTACTCTCAGGGTGCTCTGTGGAAATCTTATAAGGTTATGGTGAAAGTTGAGGTGATTTGTGACCTCTTGTCACAGAGAATAGAGGTAAAAACCTTCCAGGTTTGGTAGAGCAGTAAGAGAGGAGCATGGCTAAAAATTCTGCTTCTTTGTGTCCATTTGAGTCCTTTCCTACAGGCAAGACAATCTTGTTACAACCAAAAGCCTCTTGATGCAATCTGCAGGCTTCTTGCCTATGTTAATCTCACAGTGGTGTTAAATCAAACTATTCTGATGATGGTTTCAAAGGGAAAAAGGAGAAAATTCTGCTTTCTTTCATATAGAAAGGATTAAAGGCTTTACAACCAGGCTTTTTATCAGCAGTTGAGCAAAGGCAGTAATATAGAAATGGTTTCTCAGTTGCTTCAGATTTATGTCAACAGACTGCCCAGCCAGGGAAAATTCTTTAGCAAATATAAAAAGCCTGTGGTTCTCTGATATAGGTACTGCCTTGCTCTTTCTGCCTCAACAGATTTTGTGGGTTTTTTCTGATGGTTTCTGGTAGATGGCTGTTACATCAGTAACACACTTCCTGTTTAAAATTGGTACAGCCATTAAATTATAAGCTCCAAAAGTACCTTAAAGTAGCTTCACCAAGGAGGCAGCACAACCATTCCCTTCACAGGTAAAGATACATTAGGTTGTTTTCCAATCACTAAAGGTTTACTCTGTAGTTCTAGTGTATGAACAAATCCAAAGGCAGAGATTTTTGTTTCAGAAGAGCATTATGCTCCTAAAAAGTAGTAGTAGTAATAACAATAATAATAGGAGTGTTTTACAAGGTTTACAATCAGTAGCTGGCTGGCCTTCACTTGAGCTCTGTGATGACATTTACATGTCAGTGTTAAAAATAACTATGGAAAGTGATTTAAATAATGCAGAAAAATAAACCCACAAAAAAGGCAAATTTCCTCTAATGACGGCCTCAATGTTACACAAAGTGTCTGAACCCACCATGGGCTTCATTCAAACTCTCTTTGTCAGTGGGACCTGAGTCTCTATGTCCCTGTCTGGGAGGTCCCTGTGTGCCTGTGCACATAAATCACTTCAATCTCCACAGCACTGAGCAACTAAGTACAAGGTACCACACAAACCCCTTGGGCTCAGATAACCAGGTGGCCCCCTCTAATCTTGTCTGTGTGGTGTGACCCACACAGAATTCTGGGACTCATCCAAAGAAAGGCATAGAGCCATAAAATAGACCAGTCATAGAGGAGAGATCCCCCAGAGAGACCTGCTGCTAATGCAGGAACCCCTGGAGTGCTGAGTCCAGACTTGGTGTCATTCCTCTACCTTCAAGGACACACTGATGTGTTTTAAGAAAGCCATAAATAGCATCCATATGAGCAGACCCTAGGGTTAGTGTCTCCAAAAATAAACTAACACTCTAAGGCAAAGCTTTCTTCCCAAGAGAGCAGAAGGTGTGCATATGCAGCCACTTAATCTTTGTATTCACTTATTTTCATTTGAAATTTCTTCTGAAGAATAGACTTTTTCAAAGAAACCTCAGAAAATGTATCTATGTTCCCACTGTGCATCTGATTTTTCAAGAAGACATGATTGTTTAGTGATAGGTATTGTTTTATGTGTTTTAAAACCATATCTACATGCAGGGTTTCACCTCATGAAGAAAAAAAATTTTAAAGTCATTTGTGCCAGTGCTAATATTACATTAAATAAGGAGTATCTACTTGATCACAGTAGCACATTGCAAGGAAATAAATGTGTGTAACACAATATCCTATTAGTTCAACTAGTGAGTACTAATAGGCTTTCAATTTATAAGAAGCAACCACTTCTCTAATTATAAAAAACCAATTTGTTGTTGAACTGCTAATAGCCATGCTAACCCAGACACATTGTACCTCTCTGAGAATGAGATGGAAGAATAAATGGATATTGCACCTGTCCTGACATTCCTTGAAATTGCACTAAAGAGCAAGTAGTTATTGTCTCCAAATAGATGCTTTTCCCAGTAAACTCCCTGGGAAGTTTCAGGTGCTGTAAATAAGGAAGAGAAAAAAATACAAAATCATACTGAAGCATAATATTAAATGTTATCTGAAAGAAAAATTTCATCTATTTTAATTATTGTCACTGCATTTTAAATTTAATCGCTGCTGCTTCTTATAGAAGTGTTGCTACTACATCATCATTCAGCTTCCATTTATTTTCTGACCTGACAGCCCTAAAAGCATTTGTGTTGATGGCTTAATTGTTTCTTTGCCTGTGCAAATGCAAGCTGGGTAACGTCACAGGATGCCATGCTAGGTTATCTTAAGTACAAGGATTGCAATAATTTGTGACTAGCAAGCAGATACACTTAAAAACATACTTTCATAGAAAAAGGAAAATAATTACTTATGAGTGTGTTTGGGATAAAAACTAAAACGGAAGGCAAAAGAAATAGCCAAGGATATTTAATACCAAAGTGTTTCACACTTAATCAGAAAAGGTAGCTGTTTTGCCCCTTTTTCCCAACAGATTTTTACTTTTTATGTTTTCCTTTCACAATAACCAGTGAACCCATAATCAAAATACAAAAAAGACAAAAAAAGAAAAAAAAGGGAAGAGAAATAAAATTTCAGCAGGCAAGAAAGACAAAAGAGAATACACACTTTTAAAGACAAGAAAATCTGCAGAACAAAACTTTTCTTTGTAAAGATAATTGAAATTACAAAGGTTTAAAATGGAGGTATTTTTCTGGACAGGTTAATTTTTTTCCCTACATAATGGCTTCATTTTTTTGGGCTATCCAATGTCATTTAAGGGCAAAAAGGAATGAATACTGGCTGTGTCTATTCAGAGGTGGCCCATCAGGCTACTCTGGCTAAGTCAAGCTATTTTTCCCAATCTATGGAAAATCAGAGATGCATAGAATATGAAGCTTTCTTTGTTAGCAGACATTTAAGGGTTTTTAAACCATTTTTCCTTGCTTGTACATTCCTACACTATATGGGGTGTAAAATACTAACCCATCTGTTACAGGACATCTTACAGCCTCATCTTGCACCAGAGTATTTAACTGCGTAAGTCACTGGGCATGGAGAATAAGGAAACAATTTTCTTCAGAATTTGCAGGGGGAGAAGAAATTATTTTCTTAATATGTCACAACTGCTAGCTGTGTTGAGAAAATGGAGTTGTGCTACTGAGGGTGGGTTAGGTCCAGGTCTCTAAGGTGCTTTATCTGTACATCTTCATTTGAAGCTAGTTTGAACTCTGCTGCCTATAATGAGCCACTTCTCACATAGAGATTTTCATTTGTGGTAAAGTGAGAGAAAATCATAATGGAGGCATTTTTTTTGCCTAGTCTAATTAAAAATACTTGCAGCATTGTAGCACCACCTGCAGGAGGCCTTTTATTTTGCTAGGGTACTTAGTCTGCCATGGGAGATCTTCTGTAGGAACACTATAACCCAAAACATTAGGAACCTAAAGATCTTACAGAGAAATTAAAACCAAAAAACAAAAGCAGAAAGGAAAAAAAAATAAAAAAATAAAAAAAAAAAATTAAAAAAAAAAAACCCAAAAAAAACCACACCACTGCTGCACACATGGCAAAACCATGAGACATGCTGTTTCAGGTACATAATTTTTAGATCTTGATTTTTAATTTTTTTTACTGAGTTGCTGCAAGAAATTGCTTTTTAAATTACTTTTTAAATTAATTGCTTAACTTGTAGAGTGCAATACTGAAAATTTTCAGGCTGATGTAGATGGAAAGATTAGAGGTATGTTTAATACCTGAGCTGCACACCCTCCGACAAACAATGGAGATCCTGGGGCCTGTGCTCCCCAAAGCCAGGGGAACCTGCCCTACAAGGACAGGGGAAAATTTCCCATGCACAGGAAAGCTGCTCAAGGACTTGGGTCCACATGGCTGAGCACTGGCCACATCTCAGGCTGCCCCACAGGGATGTTCCTTTCCATACATGGTGGAGGCACATGATACCCTGGGACTACTGGACCAGCAACCCTTCCCCAGTGCAGCTGTGATTTTTAACATCCATCACAGCAAATGCAAGGAACATCCAGGATTGAGTGCAGGCCAGAAATGTAATAGAAATTCATCTGCATGCATTTTTTAATTCTTTTTATTAAGTACAAGAGCATAATTCTCATATATTTAAGAACTTGGAGAGATGAGCATTTCAGCTTAAGCTTTCCATCCCACCCCTGAATGTCAAGGCTACTGTAGTGGGTAATTTAGTCATGGCAGCCCAGACACCATTAATAGGAACAGACCCCCAGTCAAGGCTGAGCCATGGAAACAAACACTGCATTTCCATTGGCCTTGCTGGCAGGACTGAACTGCCTGAGGGGAGTCATCCTCAATGACAGGATCAGGGATGTCCGTGACTTTCACCACCCACATCCAGAAAGCTCCAGTACAGAAAGAGCTGAAGCCCTGGAAGGGAGGACTGGAGCCTCGAGGGAAGCACTGCTTGCTGCCAGCTGCAATGGGTGCAGATGGAGGAAAACACCACTGCACAGCTCCAAGGCCCTGTCACTTCTGCAGTTTTCTGCATAGCACAGATATGAAGCAGTGTGCAAGCCTCCCCAAACAGCCAACCACAGCACGTTAGACAAGATATCAGCAAGACCAGCAGACCGTGGAAAATTAGTGGGAAAAAGGAGGAACAAGGACCTGTGATTTGCAATGTTTCGTCATGCTGTGCACATTACTAGGGCATTTCATGCATGTGTGACTGCAGATACTAAAGCACACACATGTAAAGCAGTGTTGCTCCTCTGCATACGAGCTCTTGTAAGCTGTAAAATCTTCAGTTTGCTGCTGATCTGACATTTTTTCATTGTGTTCCCTCTCCTTACCCAGGGCACAGGATATGTGCTGAAGATCAGGATCAGCAACGGAAGGAGTAAATGTAAATTTATATCAGCTAAGACTGAAAGACTCTCTGACACAGTGCCATTTGGAGCAGAGGGAAAATGCTGAGGGTAGAGAAGGGACAAGAGCCTGTCTTCCTCTTTGCCCAGAAATCCTGCAACCCCAGCCCTGCTGGTGGTGAGCCCCGTACCCCATTGGAGCAATGGTGCTCCTTCCTGGGCTGAGGAGATGAAGAAAGGCTTCAAGGAGACAAAAACAGTGCTGTCTGTGCAAATGTTGTGAGAGCAGCACCCCACACGAGATTTTGCCTCCCCTCTGAGAATGTGACTAACAGCTGAGGCTCTTTATGTGTTTGCTTTCTATTTTAGCTGATTTTTAATTGTGTCACTCACAACAGCCTGTTTAGTAATGCCAGAAGATATATGGGCACATGTGGCTGGCAAAGGGATTTTTCTTTTAAATCAGGTACTTTATTTTGTGAGAAAGAGAACTAACAAAACTGTCTCTGTTTCCTGGCAGCAAATCCTGTGGGTGTTGTTCTTCCAAAGTGTCTCAAATAAAGGAAAATGGGGTTAAAAAGGTAGATTTGCTTGTGAAACTGTGTCTTTCTTTATCACAATTTCCCTTGTTCCCTCTTTTCCATTCTGTCTGCCCTGGTTCACTCCTGCTCTCTCACTCTCTTACACTCTGTGCACACGTGTGTGTAAGTATACATATGGTTTGCCTTTCCTTCCTTGATTTTTTGTTTGTTTGTTTGTTTGTTTGTTTGTTTGTTTTTGGCAAGAAAGTCAATCCTCAGTACATTACTGAGAAAAGTCCTGTCTCTTATCTGCTTGCCTGCTCCCTCCTTTAGGCAATTTGGTGCCAACTGGATTTTATCAGAAGAGTTGCTTTCCTCACAAGAGCAGGAGAAGGTGCAGATTAAAACAAAGATCAGCCAACCCTGTAGCACAACAAATTAGCTCGGGCCATTAGGCATAATGACCTTCTAGAGGCCAAAGGGGTCAGCTATTAGCTCAAAATAATGACCTTCAGCCCAGGCAGGAGGAAGTATATACACAGATGCCTGTCATTCTCTTGATTCAGTTTTCTAAAGATCTACTTGACTCCACATTTTGTACAGTTAAAATGTTTAACACATTTAATGGGACATGATGTGTTTGGTGTTTTTTTCTTTCAGGCTGACATGGGAGTTTGAAGCTAACCATGTGGAGGCTGCTAAAAGATCCAGGCACAGTGATTCCAATTAACAATATGAAAACACATTTTGCCTAATTTTGAACCTACTTAAACATCAAAGGTTCAAAAGTTCAGTGCAAATGTTCTGGGATTAGATTATTTCAGAGAGAAAGGGAGAGTAAAAATAAATAAAAAAAATATTTTCCAAGACTATATGGTACAGACTGCATATCACGTGAAATATGAACTGGTTAAGGAAGACATTGAAAGCCTGGGCTGGGATTCAGGGGATGTAGATTAAATTCCCTGTCTCTGCCACAAACTTCCTGTGTGGCCTGGAGCAGACTGCATTACTGGCTCTGTGTTTTAGCTTTTGACACGTGCATGGGGTGCAACTAATAAGTCCTTTCTCCTGCCCTTTGTCTCCTTCCTCTCCTTAGAGATGCCCTTTGAAGAAAGGTCGGCAGATCTTCTCTTAATGAGTAAGTACATATACAGAGACGAATACTCAATATAGGATTCACCTCTATACTGCTAAAGAAGAACTAGAAAAACAATAATTGAAAACAGTAGGTTGGCTTTCAGGAAATTCTTGACTCTGTCACAAATTTCCTGTGTGACTTTCACCAAGACATTGAATCTTTCTCTGATTCAGCTCCACAACCATAAAAGTACTGCTCAGTAACATAGTGTGTGACACATCCATTCATGGTTGTAAGGCATATGGAAATCACAAAAGGAGGCCTAAAATGCATCTAGGTAGGCTTTCTTTGATGAATAAAGGCTGGAAAGCTCAGCATCTGTGCATAACACAGGCAAGTGTTTCAGGGAGGCTGTCTTGAAGCTCCTGATGTGCAGTGTTCGGCCCAACACGGGAGGCGAAGGACTAGCGGACCACGGATACATTGCACTGTATATGGTCTCCATATGTATCCATCTTAAATTTCAAGCCCAATTATAATGTGAAATACACAAAGAATCCCAAGCACATTTGTTTGTTTAAATTGGGGTGAAAAGAGGATTAGAGGGGAGGGAAAATTTACTAACTCAAAAAGTACAGTGAACCCCAACTGTCAGGAAAGACAATTCACAAATCTCTGAACCCCACTGCTTTCTGTTATACCTTGTTCCAATATGGAGAAGCCTGGATTAGTTTATGACTGTTTATTGCATGAGAGCTACATAGTGTTTGTGGAAGTATGAAAGATGTTGCTCAGTATCATAAAAAGAATTAAATCATCAAACTGTTTTCACAGGACGTTTAAAGGTCTGACATAAATCTTCAAAGGGTAGGTGGAAACTCTGTCCTTAATCTGCCCTGTTGTGTTGAGGTAGTGTAGGCAATGCATACAGTATATAACATTACCCAATGCCAGGGGACTTTTATAAGGCCTATGGGCAAAAAGAAGCTGATAAGGGAAAAACAGTATCATTAGGCTAACACTGGATTTTTCTTCTTTCATGAGCAGATATTGAATAAAAAAGCTTTTCATTTAAAACTAATATTAGCCTTTTTTAGGTTGTGTGAATGCAACTGTGAGCCCTGGTTTTCTGTGGAGGTCTTGTGAGCATGTGTTTAAGAGAGGGAATAAACTGCATAAAGGGAGGGTTGGCGTGTGCACTGGTCTCTCTGCCTCTCAGAGATGCCAATTAAGCCTGCTCTCTGCTGGAGAGCTGAACTTCACCCAGTGAGCTTTCACCATCCGTCACCTGCCAGCAGGACTGCAACAGCTGCACAGCAGGGCCAGGAGTCCCAACTGCAAAACACCCCATAGCACTTCTGGGAGCATAGCTAGAGAGCTTCTGTGGGCCTTTGTGGTTCCAATTCCTATTTGGGATAATATTTTTTCCTGAATGCTATTGTAGGATGTTGCAGAAATTTAGTTAATGGTTTACAAAATGCAAACTAGGTCTTTGGAAATGTTTTTAAGTTGTGCTAGTGTTAAAAACAAACAGAAGTTCATTTATACTCCAAGTAACTCGTTCGGATACAAGGTACATTATGATTTCAAGTTTAACAATGACAAAAAATATATTATCCTTATTAGCTAACATTAATCAAGCACTGGTAAGAGAAAAACTGAATTTAAAAAATCATTTAGAAAACATCACTCCCAGGCCAACACTGATGCCAGTTTTTTCTTGCTGGGATTGAGTTTTATATTGGAATTACAAATATAAGCCTCTGAAAATAGGGTTTACAATGGAAACACTGACAGACTCTTAACTGGAGCATGCTACATGTGCCTTTACAAACATACCAGGCATGATAGTCTTGAGCCAAAAAAGTGCTTCTTGAAAAATGTATTAAAAATTAATTTATTCCTTATGCATGTTTAAGTTAAAACTTCTCGGCATGAGATTTATCAATTCCCTCAAGGCTCATCTCTATCCATTGCAGACAACAAAAATGTACTCTATATAAGATAAACTGGAACAGCCCAAGCCCTCCCTGGGATAAGTGGAATGCTTTGCTGGTAGATAGCATACTCTGCACACTGTGTATGTACAAAACCGTACCCAGAGTACAACTAGGAATCAGCTAACCTTGATGCAACCTGGTTTTGCCTTCTCTTCCAGCTTTACTGTGCACCACAGGCAGCCATACATGCACGAGAGAGCATAAGATGGACATGTCACAGTGTGGAGCTTAGGTGGGGGCACGGTGTGGTCACAGTCCTGCTGGCCCCCTGCCCAGCCCTATTGGCACATGCAGGAATCCAGCCCTGGGGCAGCAGGGAAGAACATCCATCACATAGGGATGGTGTGCACCAACATGACTGGGTGTGCTGTGTTCTATGCTCTCTCCTCTCTCCCCATCTTCTTTCATCCCCTCTGTGGGGACACAGCAAGGCATAAAAAAACTTCTTTCCCAGTCAGGGTCCCCCTCCACCAGCCAGGGAACACTGGGATTTGGCCACAGTTGCTGCCACTTCTGCAACTGAAAAAGAAAGAGAGGGCAGTTTAAAAATTGGATATGGTCTGCAAATAAAATCCAACATGCAAACAGCTAAGAATGTGGGTTATGTATGATACCGAGCCCCACATCTGCACACAATTTGCACGATGGATTCCTGTCATTTTCCGGGGCTGAAACAAAACCCCAGTTCAGCAAGCTCCACAACTTTCAAGGTCTGAAATTTTTAGCAGAGTCTTGCAGTCTGGTTTCCCCTCAGATGGAAACATTTCTCACTCTAACTCCCCAGCTTATCTCTTTCAAATGCTGAGCCTGTTCTCAGCCCCAGTCACACAAGGCTGAAGATAAGCTCGAGGCAACATCAAGAAGAGGCTGCAACATTTCTTTAAGGAGCAACTATTAATATATTTCCTGTTAGACACGGAAAATAAGATTAGAGGTGATATTACGACAAAAGCCTTCTGTGAAATGAAGAATAAATGTCATTAATGCCCCCTAATGGGCAAAGTGGTCTCCCATCTGCATGAAGACCTGTATCATGCCTATATTAGATTGTCATACATGACTGAAAGTGAAATGAGAGCCCTTTCCAACTAATGGGGAAAAAAGTCTCATGCTGTAAATTCATTTACAATGGATTCATTTGCAAAGAGATTGAGCCAATCAAAGACTGAGAAATTGAGTTCAAATTGATTTTATTACACAAAGACTGGGATCATGTTATAGATATCTGAAAAGTGTACAGGGAGTAAAAACTAAACAAAGACAATTAAAGAAAATCCTCCCTCATGCTGAAAAAAGTATGTACCCTTTACTTCTTTTTGCCAGTTGAAGATGCAAGATAGTGCAACACAACTGGTCTCTCTTAACAGTGGTATCCCTTAAGGTAGTTTTCTCCACGTGACGTTTACTAAACAGTGACATCTATTGGGGATTAGTATTTCAAAAACTTGGAAAACAGGAGTCTGTTCAAATTAGACTGATGAAACCATTTGAAGTTACCCATTATAGAGTACAATTCTGAATTAGAAGAGAGATGGATGAGATGAATTTGAAGATCTGGTCCACTTCTAGGGCTAGACTATGTTATTAGGAGACACTGAAGCAGTTGTTGATGGGGAGGTATGGGGGTGTGAAATTTCTCTCTAGGTTTAAAAAAAATACTGGTATATTCCAGTGGTATTTTTCATGGGCCTCCAGCAGAGTGTATGTGGCAGCAAAATTTTCCCCATCCTTCTCAAAAATGTAATGTAGATATATGTTTTCCACCATGGGGCAGTTTCAAAATCCAGGGATCCAGGTAAGGAACTGTGGCTCCTGTTGCTCCCTAGGCAGTACTCTTACCCTTGCAAGGGGGAGGTGAAATATCCTGGTTTTCCATCCTCATAAAGTGGCCCCTTCTCTCTAAAACTGTCGGAATTAAGCTCTGACAAATAACACAACCTTTAGTGTGCAGTTTTATGAGAAATGGTGTACGTAACAGCAAAATCAGCATTGTTGTTCCATTGTTGTGAGGAAACTGGGCCACTCTTCTCCAGCTCCCCTGGAGCCATCTCTGCCCCAGACTGAAACAGCCCATTCCTCAACCTCTCCTTACAGGGAACTACTCCAGCCCTGACCAGCCTGGGAGCCCCTCATTGAATATACACCGGCTTGTTCATGTTTTGTATTGAGGGAGCCCCAAAACCAGACACTGCATCAGGCAATGGTCTCATGAGTACAGAGTAGAGGGGGTTAATCCAACCCCTAGATTCATGCAAGAACCATGTCTGGTGTCTGTTGGCTCCTGAATGGCTCATGATGCCCTAGGGCACCAGCGACTCCCACAGACCTTCTTCCCAGACCAGTCACCCCCAGCCTGCACCCTTGCAGGATTTTTCCTTCAGAGGTCCAGGGGTTTGCATTGATCCTCCTTGAATTTCACAAGATTGCTGTTGGCTCACCCCTCCAGCCTGGCTGGGCCCTGAGGTGGAGGGCTGTGTTGTTGTTGCTCCTGAAATGATTTTGCTAATCTTGTACATGCCTTGGAATCCCTTCAGCACATTTCTGAAGGCAGCTCCAGAGCCAGATGACTTTCTGAAGTGAAGCTGGCAAGCAGTGGCTGAGAAGCAAGCCAGGCCATTTCCCACAGAAGTTCAGTGGCTGTGCTTTTGATTTATATTGTTATTTTGTAAATGACACATTTTAAAATTAAAAAAATAAACACCAAGTTAAGCTATGTAGCCTAACACATGCTTAGAAGAAGAGTGAAATGAATGCCGAGAACCTGCAGAACTTAATTTTTGTGGCATGGCTTCAACTTCAGATTGACCTAGAGTTCTTCAAAAGAAAATACAAATTTATTGCAATGAAATTTTTCTAATGAAAATATATTGGTTTTCTGTAATGACATCCAGAATGGAATTTCTAGTGTGAACCAGAACAAAGGAGCAGCACCTCTGAATAGTCCCTGCCTAGGGCCCACTTTTGGGGGAGCAGAGACTGAGACCCATAATCCTGATGCGCTTAGCTCCAAACAAGGAACTCCTACCACCCAGTGGGTCCCTAACAGATTGCTCTGCTCCATTTCCAAAATAGTTTTTCAAAGACTTTGATTTTATTTCAATAGAGAACAAAAATAAGTTTCCAAACCTCAACATTTTTTGTTAAACAGAATTTTCCCAGCCAAACCTACTATATATTATTGCTGTCACAAATCCCTCAAGAGCTTCCAGAATAATCAGAAAGGAGTGTTGCATCCAGAAAAATCCCAAATCAAAACCAAAGGGTAGAAAGAAGAGATAAGGCATGTCAGGAGGTCAATGATTGTGTGGCCACCCCATACCAGCAGAGTCATACAGGGAAGGAGATTGTGTCTTACATCGTGTAAGTGCCCACAGCAGTAATACAGCCTGGACTGCAAAGGGGAAAGCAGCACAAAGTTGTGCAACCTCCCACACACTGTTCCCCACACAGGCACTGCTCCCTGTGCACACAGCCATCTGTCTCCACATCCCCCTTTGCCTGCCTTGGCTACTACCTCCTTCTCCACGTTTCCCCACCACATAGCAGCCCTCCTCAAACATCTCTGCAGCAGGAGCTGCCGCTGCCAGCACTGCCTTTCTCATGGCTTGCCAGGGGGAGTGCAGGACAGGTAAGCAGGGAAGAGCAATGCTCTCATATGGGAAGGAGGAGTGGGTGCAGATGTGAGCGTGCACAGCCCAGCCCTGCACATCTGGGAGGAAAGAAGGGTCTGTCACAAAGCATGGAGGCAAAGGCCTCGTTCCCTACACTTCTCTCCTTCCTTAACCTCCCAGGGATGACCAGGCAAATTACACTACCTGTTGTTGACTCACCAAAGGTCAGAACTGTGCTATGCCTGACATTAAAAGCGTTTTGCAGACACATGTCACCTAGATCCTTTCTCCAAGCACCCTCAAGCTATGCCTGTTTGGGTGTCAATGACAGGGTGATGGTGGGAGCAGGAGCTCTGGGTCTGCGCAGACAGAAATGAGTGTTTGGCTGTCGGAACATTGCTCCCTCCCTGCTTTGCAGCAGCTTGAGTATAGCTCCTAGCTTGGGTTCACGAACTTCAGTGTTGATCCTGAGGCTGCTGAGCTGGGCTCCAATCAATGTGTGGTGTTTAGTTCACTTCTGCCTTAATTATCCGTATGCAATATGGAGAAAATACAAATATTTCCCTGTTTTCCAGGATAAACACACTGTAAGATTGTGAAGTCCTGGATGAGGACCAGAAGATAAAAGTTCCTCTTTTCCTAGTAAAATGGGTGGAGTTTTTATGGGAAGGGAAACAAATCCTTTGCTTTCTGCAGCAGAATAATGGTTTCAGCCTGGAGAAAAAAATAAGAGACCTCTGGTAGGAAGCCGTACCTTTTTGCCAAAGCGTTCCACTAAAAAACATAATAGTTTCGTATTTTTCCTTAGAATCGCCTTTCACAAATAAAAGATAAGCTCTTGGTTGAATATTTGGCACCAAACAGCAGATAATGAAGTGAGGATTTCTCATGTCCTGATGACAGTGAGAAAACAATGCCTTTGTGAAAAAAGAAAGCACTAAAAGAATAGTTTCACAGCTAGTTGATCTTCCTGCTCCTATCTGAATAACAGTGTTTCTGGCTCTGCAACCCTTCTCCCTCAGACCTCTCTCTGCTCTGCGTTGAAGCTTTTCCCCCAGTCAGGTGTCCAGGAACACATAGGTCAGGGACAGGGTATGCACTTCCTCAGCCTCTTGTCTCAGAGATAAAAATGAAAAGAACAAAAACACTAACCAATCCAGAGCTCCTCTGTATTTATAGCAATCATAATTAACATCCTCTTGAGTTGACCTCGAAGCTCCTGGGGTTTCTTTGCCTCTTAAGAGACTGCTTAGGGATATAAGCTGTAAGCAGCTCTGGGAAGAGATCCCAGTGGAAATTTTAATTACTCCTACATGGGTCTGGGTCTTCCTCTTCATCTCAACATCCCCAAATATAAAAGGGAAACAACCAGCAAAGCAGAGGTGTGAAGAGGGTGCAGATCTCATCTGTTCCCCCCACACCAGCTCTCCCTGGCACAGGTTCTGCCAACATTAGAGCACCAGGTTTCCTTAGGATTTTCTCAGCAGGTTTCCACAGAAGACCCCAGGTGCTTGGCTCAGCGTGTGATAAAGTTGCCAGCTATGCAAACACATGCTCTGTATGGTATTTTAATAATTTGCAAAAAGAAAGGATTTATGCAGAACCTCCTGATCTGACTCACAGAAACAGTTTTACCCCAGGAAAGAAAATGGGTGGTTCTCCACAAAGATCTGTGAAGACAACTGTGCTCAGTAATCCAAGCTGTGATTACAAGCATTCAGCCAGCAGTTACTTGTGACTGTGTTCCCGCTGTAGCAGAAGAACAAAGGCTTTTTAGTTTAGTCAGCTATCCCTCTGCTTAGTAAGACTTTAGGATCCCTCCTAACCGTGTTCCCCATCTGAGTTTGCTTTCTCTTCCAACAGCTTGAGCATCATGAAGCACCCCAGTGCTTGAAGGATGAATATGAAGGACCAGAACTCCCTACACATTACACTCTCTGTCTCAAAGGGCAATTGGTAATTTTGTTTTTCTTTAATTTGAAAAGCATTTATCTAATTGTATCATTACTTTTGTTTATATGATATTTGAAACCTCCCATTATTAATGTTGTCCAACACGTCACTATAATAGTGCTTCTATTTGCTTGTTTCCCTGCCAAATTTTCATGTTCTCACGCAAAGCACTTTCCTCTGGCTGATTGTATTTTTCAGTTGGGTGTTTTTTTTCAAAATCAGCCCAAATCCCATTTCTTGGAACAAAGCTGAAAATAAGGTTTCTTATTTCCTGTATTAAAATGTTATTTTCTGATACCTCTATAGTATGCAATGTCTTTTTATCTCCTAGCAGGGATTGGAAATTTTCTGGCATCATAGTCTTAATATTGATGCAAAACTTTTGCCAGGTAAAGGACAAATATCTATTATAGGCCAAATTTCAGAAAAAAAGAAAGAGCATTTATTAAGGATAAGGACTAAGGGTATCCATGCAAACATGAAATTTTAGTGCTTTATTTTCAAGTCTTATTGATACTCTTTTCAGTATTATTTATGTGCTATTTTATTGAAGTACTTTGAAAACTTATTTTCCAAATCATCTTTTACTCACCTTACTGAGTAGCTTCTTTAGCATTTTAAATTTAAAAAACTTATGCATACCCACACACACAAAAAAAGAGCTTTAACTACAGCATTGATTAACAATAAACTCATAAATTAAAGTTTATGGGCTGGAGTAGCACAAATAGTTATTACAATCAACATGAAGAGATTTTTTAAAATAACTTATAAAATAGGAACAGTTGCAGTGTGTATTGTTTCCTGTATTGAAAGCAACTATTATTTGCCACTTCAACCACACTGCTGTTTGAATGAGACATTAAAAATAGTGCCTCTCATTTTCCAGGCTCTGAAGCCACCCAGCTGGGAGGGCAAAGAAAATAAGTGTTCACAAAAAAAATGTGCCAGATCTTGATATTGATCCTAGCAGTGTAAGTCTAGAGTAAATCTACTCACTGTCTTCATGGGTATTCTGGAATAGTATAAAGCAATGTGGTTTGGTCAATTTGTAATAAAAAAAACACAGAAGAAAATAAGGTAAAAAATGAAATGGAAAGAAGATAGACTGTGCCACAGTAGGTTCTGGGCTGCTAGGGCAGACAGAAGTATCAGCCTTTTGAGTGTTTTACTTCAGCAAAATGAACAAAGTACAGTCTGCTCTAATCAGGTTTGACCATTCCTGCATTCCTTCACACCAACTCCACAGATCACACCTTGCAGTCTTTTTTACAGCAGAGGTACCAGGATAGTCAGATATCTGCAGCATCTGCAGTCACTTGCCAATGGCTGAACACACCAGGAGAGAAGCTGACCCCCAGTGGTTCCATAAAAGACCATGCATTTTCCCACTTCTCATTTTTCCACTTCTCACTTTTCCACTTCTCCTTTCACCTCACATTTTGGATGCCTCCATGTTATATCCTTGTGGCATGGTCAACACAAGTTGCCTTTACTGCCAATGAGGTATATAACAAGCTGACTGCATACAGAAATATGAGCTCATATCACATTGCTTTTGTGTGTGTGTATGTTAAGTCTCATCTCTTATATGTTTGTGCAAAGGAGCTAATAAAATCAGAGGGGAGGTCTTGGGGTGTTCATTGTGTGCAGTATAATGTTTCATTTCAGTATGAAACAGCTGTAAAAGGATTATAAAAAGGTGATTTGCCAAAAATATTTCAAATATTTGAAAGAGGACTTGGTGTCATTTTCCTTATAAAAATAATCAGTTCCTTCTGTGTTGACTAATGTGATGTACATAAAGTGTTTTGGCAGCCGTACAGATTGAGGTGTTTCAGCTGTTGTTCATATAGACAGATCATTCTAGAGATGTACAGATGTGATGCACATTAAAAATGTAGCACTACAAGCTTTTGTAACATTCATAGATCTTTTAAGAGGTGAAGAGCAAAACCTTGACTTCAGCTGGCATCATACTGTTTTCACTGGGGGAGGAATTTTGTTCGTAAAGTCAGGAGCAAGACCTCAGGACCGGTCCTGTGCTAAGCACTGCCAGTGGAGCCCAGAGGAATGTGAGGAGGCTGCAGAGCACTGCACAGAGGCTGCCATGCAAGAGAAGTGCTCTGTTAATAAAGCTACTGAGCACTGCTGCCAGGGCTCCATGTTGGATTCCTGCTTTATACTCTATTACAGGATGCCCGTGGGGTCCTACATGCCCGTGGGTGCCAAAACACCCTGCAGGTATTGGCTGAAACCAGATTCCTCTGTGCTTCCCACACCTCTGCTGAGCAGAGGTATATAATCTCCATGAGATGGGACCATCCAGACCTGAGGATGCCTTTGCAGGAGCAGCAGAATGTTGAAGCCTCGAGCACATCTACTGTGCCAGCTACAGGGCAAGAGCCACTCACTTGCTGACAATGTTTGTAAGGGATGGCAGAAATCCTGGCAGTAGATCTGACCCAACCACTTGATGTGCAGAGAAACAGACTCACACAGCAAACCACATGCAAAACACACTTCTCCTTATGGAAATGAGTCCTCTGAGCCTGCCCATTCTGCTATCCATACACTGCAGAGCTGGATTTGTTAGATTCAATGTACATGAGCTGGAAAACTCATCTGCTCATGTGCTGGAAGTCTGACACATTCAGAATATAAACAGGCTAACAGCACACATGCTCTGCATTGCACACAGCCATTTTCTGTCTAGTATTTCAGAGAAAAAGGAGCCCTGAGCCACTTTATCATATAATTGGAGACACCCCAGCTGTGTTCACCCAGCACTCCCTTTGAGAATCGGGGCTCACTAAGCCCTGTGTGTATTACTGTGTGCTTGTTAAGAGTTCAGTGTTACTCCAAGACAAAAATAGACTCCTTACATAAAAAAAAAAAAAAGTATAAACTCAAAGACAAAGAAAGGCAAGACTTACCAGAAACCTAGAAATAATTGATTCATACTCCTTAATAAGTAAAAGCTTCCATCTGAGCATTCAGGCAAAAGAGGGATAGCATTTGGAGCTTCTTACACTAAGGTTTAAAATACAGCAAAGAAAACGTATTTTGAGGGGAAAGGTAGGAATGTGAATCATGGGAAAATTTCAGGACTGTATGACAAGAGGGTCCCAGTAGGTGGATCTTGCACCAGCTCATTTTTTATTTTATAAAACAGAATCCTGAGTAGTAAAATTCCACATCCACATTAATTTATCATCACTGAACAGAGGCATAAACCTTCAGATTTTTGATACATATGTGAATCAATACATAGCTTTGGATGCCCTACTGTCATAGAGCCTTTTGCTATGCTGTAATTTGAGTGAGAAGGGGAAGGTTGCACTACAAAAATGAGCCATTTTAAATTTTGAAGATAGATTGTTTTGGTTTATTACATAAAAATGGCTGGAAAGAGAGAACTGAGGTCAGCATACACACCCCCTTGTGCTGTGACACATACACTGCCATTTCCTAAGTTTTGAGGGTAATGGATATGCATAATGCAAAGCATGCTACTGCAAAATGTTCTACAATTTCACCTCTCATGGGTGAAAACACAAGCCCCAAGCTGAGGATGCCAATCATCCTTAAAGATGTACTTTGAATCATGCAGAGCTGAGCCTGAAAACACTTATACTGCAACTTGCTCCAGGCATCACTTTAGAGATATGAAATGTTCACTTTATTGTTTATAGATTATGCTGATAATGGGGCAATAAAACTCTGCCCCAAACAGGGGAAGAGCAGGTCTAGCCTATGCTTCATTTCAGATGTTAAACAAATATCAGAAAACAGTGAATTCAAAGTTTCCATTCTGAAATGCCAAATGACTTCTCAAAAGGCAGAGAAACTTTTGTAGGTATGCAGAGGTAAGCAAACAGATATAGATATCTTTGATTTGTAACATCTGAAACACAAAATTCTTCATGTTGAAGACTGAATTTGCCCCCATTGAAAGAAACAGGGAATCAACAGAATATCCCCTAAACTGTGCCAATATATAAACAGCTTTGCAATTTTAAGATGCAAGCATGCGGAGACCAGTAATCTGCATATATCAATATTTTGATGGTAAACATACATGTGAGTCTTTACACCTGCCCACAACCTGCTATTTTTAGTTAATAGGGCAACCTTTTTTTAATTTCCTAGCTTAATTTCTCAATGCAGACAGCTTCTACTTAGGGCACATAAATACCTTGTCTGTATTGCCTCCAAAGGCAAGTAGAAAGAAACCTGTATTTTAATGAAAATTAGAAAGTTCATAAGGCTGATGCTTCTAGGGTTTAGCAAGTAATTATATTTACTCTGTGAATTCTAGCTGTTACATAGGCCTCCAGATATGTTGCCTGACACTAGTGCAGCAAGGATGCCGGGTCAAATGCAATTAGACTGGAAGTAATGTTGGAGTAAAACTCAAATCTGTAATAGGAGGAGAAGCTGACAGCAAAAGCCCATTTTCCCCCTCATCATTGAGGTCACGGATTGTACAACAGAATGCACTTACCGCACTACATCTCTCCATCAATGCAGCTAAGCAAAAACAAATCAAAAATATATTTCTTATTTAACATCTAGCTACAGCTCAGATTTCAGCCTCTAGACTCCCTTCAAACCCTAATGTTCTCACAAAACTGTAATTCAAATACAAGAATATTTTTCATTTCTGTTTCTTTTTTTATCCTCTCAAGGCCAAAATTCCTTATGACATTTTGTGTGAATTTCCAATAAGTTGTGCCACAAAGCAGGGAAGAGGAAATTAAAATCCTTAATATTGTAACATCTCAGTGTTGGTTGTTAAGAGCTGGTACATTTTTAAATCACTGGTTACTCTCTTGAATCATTACTGAGAAGGGAGAACTAATGTCCCTTGAAAAATCTTTATTGAAACCCTCTGGAATAAAAATGAAACTCTATTTACCTGAAGAAAGGATTTTAAAAGGCTCAAAAAGTGGGTTTTGCTTGCTATTTCTCCAGTAATCAACAAGAAAAATATTTGATATTTGGCTAAAATAGCACCTGTGAATGGATGCTTATTTCAAGGAGCTACTTAATTTCATTTTATAAGTCTCTTATGCAGAATAACAATCCTTTCATACTGCATTTGTTAACATGTTGCATGTCTGCAAAAAAACACCCCTACTGATTACTCCACCAGGATTGACAGGTACTAATATTTGAGATTTAATTGTTTAGTTGGCATTTACTTAATTATGTCTCAACTTTTTTCTATGCTGAGAAGTACTGAACACTTATAGATAGTACTGAAGGAATCTATAGTCCTTTCATGAATTCAAAAAAAGCAAAAAAAAGAAGGGTTAGACAAAATTTGGCAGTTCTCAACAATGGTGGTGGTGTTTCACAAGAATATTTAGAGTGGTCATTATCTTTTGCAAATAGATTTGCATAGTAGATAAAAAATTAAGTAAACTTGAAGTCATTCTCTCTTGACCTTCATATCATATGTGAAGATCCATGCATTTATGCTCAGCAGCTTCCATGCTCAGGTCTGTGATCCCAGTGGTGCTACTGGAATTTACCAGTTGTATTCTGAGGGCTGTAGAAGCAGCAAGTGGGGTGTTACTCACTTAAAAAGGGGATAGATATTTGGATCCAGAACTCACAGTCTAATCTCTCTAGTGTTTTAAAAATGTATTTCATGGTGAAAAGTATTCTTGTGCAAAGCGGAAAGCAGACACCTCAGCTGGAAAACCGTTCCCAGACCTCAGAAGAAAAACGGATAGAGAAATGTCTCCACCGGGAAGGAGGCAAAGAAACCAGGAACAAGACCACTGACCTACTGCTTCCTTCAAAGAAACTGCAAAGCTTTTATTGTCCAGAAGACAAAACCCAGGAACTACTGTCCCCAGTCAAAGTGCCAAATGAGGCCAGTTGCCTGGGGCTGCTGCAATGTCGTGACAGACCCCCATGCTTCTTAAGGACACCAAGCTTGTTGCCATAGCATTCCTCTTCCTGGAGCCAAAGACTACTAAATGGTTCTACTCCATAATCGTGTACAGAAATATTCAAACAGATAGGAAGATGAACTTAGCATTTCACACAGAAATATGTCTGCATTGTAGACTCCAAAGAGGCACCTCCAATAAAGAGGGATCCAAAAGTAACAAACTTTTGGGTTTTTGCGGATTTGGGCAATGAGATGTATCCTGTGATCTCCAGCAGAAGCTCTATTCATGACAGGGGATATCAGAAAAGTCTATCTCCTATGCAACTTTTCTGGTGTCTAATAGGGCACAAACTGCTGCTATAGCCTTTCCTTCAGCTACAGCATTTACAGAGGACTTCATAAGCTTTCCCTCCTCTGAGTGGTTTAGTTCCTCATTCCATAAAACTGATGGTAACTCAGATAGGTCTGCCCTTTAGTTAGCTTGACTTAAAACTGGCCAGCAGATTCAGAAATAAGTGGCAAGGCAAACCTAGTAGCAGAGTGTTGTCATGCATACCTTCTTTCTAATGGTAATAGGGCTAAAGATTAGGTGAGTCCAGTTTAAATGATAGAAATTATTAGGAATTTATGGTTAAATGTGTACTTAACTTATGGTCTCACTTCAGGGTAGAGTTTGGGGGGGAAGTGCAAGAGTACATCTTGATTCAAACTCATATTTCCACACCAAATACCTTTTTAATTGCTTTGAAGTTTAACCCTAACTCTACATTTTTGGTCTTTATTGAGATGTTTTTTGGAGATTCCTACAAAAAGTGAAACCATTTGATTACTAGTATGTGTGTAACTTCTAATTAATATGGGGCACATGCTAGTCTCTTATGCTAGCTGAATATATAATCAAATATTTTGCTATTTCCTGGTACAAAAAAAAAACTCCAATAATATTATTTAGGAAAGCCATATTATCCCAGACTGAGTTCTGTTAAATTAATGGTTCTCCATGAAAACTGAAAACCCAAAGAGCTCTTTTTTTCTTTTTGGCTTTGCACCAAGAAACTCTCAGATTTATTCAGAATTCATGGGTGCATATTTTGTGGAAATAAATATATGATTTAAATATCACTTCCAAATTTCATGGAAAGCAGTCTGAACTAGAAACACTTGTGAAGACTAAGGTGTATCATTACATTGCACTGAAACTTCTGGCTCGGGATACCAGTTACTCTAACATAGCTCCGTAGAGACATTTGTTCCATGGTAGGTGTAAAACTGGCTCAACAACTAGATGAATCACTCTCAGTGTTTTACCTCTCATGCTGACTTGCTTTATTAATTGGTTCTTCTCTTGAAGTTTCTGAGGCATTTTCATTTTGCTGTAATTCCTTTTCTATCTTACACCACTTTCTTTTAACCAGCTGTAAGTGATTTGCTGCAAGATGAGCTGAGGTTTAGTTCAAATTGAACTATTCCTTTGTTTGTAGTAGAGAATAGCAAATTAAATTGCCCTCTGAGACAAAATGAACATTTGGCATAAAACTCTCCCTGAAAGGTTAATGAATCTCAGAAATCCTCCAAAGTGAATGGACAAGGCTATACTTAACCAATATAACCAATATAAAATACTGCACTCCTAATACAATTCCTCTGATTTCAGTGAGTCTGATATTTTCACAGTGTTACGTTAGACTTATACCATAATAAATATCAGAAAAAAAAGTAACCTTACAGACTTTCAATCACTTATTATTGTTTGTGCTGCCTGTGGTGCCAGATGAGGCTCCTTCCTACACCCAAGCACTGTACTGAAAGACTGGGTAGTCCATTTCCTGAAACTTTCAAGTGTGAAACCCTGTCTGTGCCCAGACCCAAGCAGTGACAAAGTCAGCACCCTCTGGAGAAGTAAACACTAAGATGGGAAGATGCCACCATCTTTCTTTTGTACTCCTTGCTAGGCATCTCCCAGTAACACAGGATCTTGCATATATTTTATGCTATCTCTGTTCCATGTTGTTTTGGTGGGGTTTTTTCAATATTTATTTATTTTAGTGGAATAAAAGCAGCCAAATCTTCTCAGCTCATTTGAAAAACTGCTTAATAGCAATTAGCAATGGTGATAAGAGATTGGAAGTTACTCACACTTGGGTCCCTTCTAAGAAGGTGGGGCAAGAAGAGATAGAAACAGTGCTAGATCCACAGTTGCCATTTATAATATACTGACTCAGACATTGGTCCCTCAAGGATATCCCTTAGGTCAGATCTTATAAACCTATGCTAGGACAGGTTTACCTGATATTCTTCAAAGTTTCTTCACTAGTACTTTTAGTCAGTGTTGTTTTAAGGGATGCAGAGTGAAGGGGATTTCCATGACTGTCTATAAGAGTCTGGCACCAGCCAGCAAACACTCCCACGCTGCAGCTGGGGTATCACTTTTCATGCCTTTATGCCTCTCAGTGTCGGGTGGTTGTGTGGGGAGGGGGAATCAGCAGCCAGTGAGGTCAGCTTCTTATGGAGAGGTTATGAATGTTATTCAGGCCCTAAAAGATAGAGAAGCACTTTCTCAATATTGAATAGCAAGAGAATCCATGTGGGACTAGGATCAGTAATATAGAGCTGAGGATAAAGACTTTAAAATTAGGTTAGTGTGGAGTTAACCCACTAAGCTGTAATTTAAACTACCTAAATGGACAGATCCATGTCCCTCATCTCTGTACCATCTTTTATTATCAACTCCGAAATGAGATACACAAGCTGGTAGTCTCTGTTTTATTATTCTGAATAGGAAGAGGGGGGAAATGGAGTAAAATTATGAGTAACTGTTTCTTATCACATTATTTGTATTCTGCCCTTTGTAGGGTATATTGTAATGGAAGAGGGACTATCAAAACACCAGAGGCTGTTCATGGTTCACTACAGACTACAGAGACTGAAAAAGAAAAACAAAATCAGTAAACTTACCTTTTTATTCACAGAATATTGCAATAGCTGCAATGACTGGTTTGAAATTTTACCTCTAAACATTTTTATGTGTAATATTTTGAAATCTTGAAAATTACAGTTAACTTGCAGAGCACAGTATTTCTGCAAGCTTTTCTTTTTTTCTTGAATAACTCAAATACATCTTCTTTAAAAGATTTCTCCTAACACAAGTTTAATTATCAGCAAGGAATATACATCACATACAGACAAAAGCAACAACAAAAAATCAGAAACAATGCCTTCCCTTTGCAAATCACATAACTGAAAGGGAAACAGCACCTCTTCTTCCTCACCACAATTCAGTAACATGATATTTGTACGTGAGTGAATCAAAACAACAGCATTATTTCATACGGTTTTGAATGACATAGACATGATAAATGTGATTCCAGGTGAGCTAGAAATTGTTCAGGATTTGTTTAGGATGCCTGGGCAAAGCCAGCACTGCTATTGCAAGTTGGAGTCTTTCTTTTCAAAGTAAAAGCATTACTTACTTTTGTCAGACTGGCATTATTTCTTTTTGTTTTTCTTTTCATTTAAAGAAATAAGAGACCTCATTAATAAAACCTCTAACTAGATTAAGGAATTTATTTGTGTCATCTCATTAAAACTTTGTAAGAGTTAGGGTTCACACTCTTTTCTAGCCTCTGTGCTAGGAACTAAGAATAAATTCTTGCTTACAGTTACAGCAGGGGTGGAGATGAAAGCATATTTGAAACTGGGTGGAAACCGGGAGAGGTAAAGGGAGATAAGATCTGCTCCACAACTTATAGCACCAGCCTTTGCCAGGAGTTCTTCAGCTCTCATGACTTCAGGGAATTCCCTGGCAGCATACCTATGCAAATAACAGAGTTTCTTTCACCTCCTTTCACCTGTGTTTCTTTGACCTTTCTAAATCAGGTCACCTGAAAAATCCTGCAGTTTCCCATTAGGACCAATCTTTCCTTTGTGCTACCATTCTCAGTTAAGGGTGCTGGATAGGGTAAGCAGTTGTCTCACATCCTGCAGGCCCCTTTTGCATCTTTGCAGCTACACAGGATGCACAAAAACACAGGGCACAACTGGCATAGTGTGAATAGATAATACTTGGATAGTGAAGCTAACCATGCATAAACTAGTCTGGTCCTTCTTTTTTTCTTTTTATTTTTTTAAATTTTGGTTTATTGAGCTTCATGTGTTTTACTGCTAATTTGACCTTTTATTGGAGTTCAGATTTGTGCTTAATAACTACATGGCAATCCCTTTGCTGCAGGAGCAAAGGTCTGGTATAAAGACTGCAAGAATGGTGAAAATGTTCATACTCTGACACTTTTAGGACTTCTTATCTATCTACCTCATATCTTTCAAATGGCTGTCTGTGGCTGATCAATGTAAAACTGTTTACTAATCAATGCAAAGTGCAGGTTCTGGTCATTCATTGCGTTGTTATTTAAAACAGAGGAAAAGATGAACTACTGACATTTTTGTAACAAATTAGACCAAGCTGGAAGTTGGAGGAAAATTATTCAGGGAGTGTTGTGGATGTGAGGGATTTAACCTAAGCCTAGGTTCTCCTGAACACCTGATTTGTTAAAGTAGGTATCTCAAAACAAAAAATTCTTTGACAAAGATAAAAGAAAATGTTGATTCATGTCATCAGTATGGACTAGAATATCAAAATACTTTCTGATGTAGAGGATAACCAAGATAAATAATTTCACATCCTTACTTTTACTCTTCCCTATCTACCCAATACATTAAATAAGAAATGAATTCATGTAAACCATTAAATCCTGGGTATCCTGCAGAGCAAAGAAATTCTCTAGCAGAAGGTAAGAACAACCACAATTTTAACTTTGGCAGCCAAAGCAAGAGTCATCAAACAGAAAAAAAAATTGTGGCTTGATTTTTTTTTCCCCTGAAGAAGTGGTAGATTTGTTATTTCTGTCTTTGTTTAGGTATTTATGCAACTTACCTGAGTATTTTGAAATCTTACAAATATTTACAAATAGAAATATTTATAATGCCTAGATGATGATGGTGATGATGATTTATTCTATGTGGCTCAGCTTAGTCTGCTAATGAATTGGTGCTCAAGATCAACAAGAAAGCTCTTACCTGGATTTCTCATACCTAAAGCCAGGCAAGTGACCCACCACACCCAACCACATTCTTCTTAATGTTTCTAGCTCCTTACTTTGGGCATTCATTGCTAGCAATTCCTCTTCATGAATACACACAAGCTGGCTCAAACTAGCTACTTGTCTTTTCACCCAAGTTTCTGAAGTTCCAAAGCTGTCCAGGTTGGAGTTAAACCAGTAAGAAAAGTACCTGTATTTTATGTTGCCTGGCTTTGCATTTTCAAAGCTTGAAATAAACAAATATGATCTTTTCACTGCCTTCTGAATGATTTCTAATATTACTTGCAATCTTCCATTTTATTACAAGTTGTACATGATTTGTTATGTTTCTGGGGAAGTATACAAAGTGTAATAGAACCCAGTATCGTAGAGTAAGACAAGAGTTAAATGATCTAATTTCTTTTCTTAAAAATTGACTTGGGACAGTTCAGTGTTGTCAATCTATTTTCAGGTAATTCTCTTTTGGAGAAAGTGCAGCTGCTTGAGTTAACTGGCAGACTACTGAGATTTTGGTAGTGTAATCCAGCCAGGAATTATCTATGCTCGTTAAGATCTTCACTGCCAATGAAAACAAGATTATGCTTTGGACCCACAATCCAAAATAAAAATACCAAACTAGCTGCCAGTGCGTTTGGATGAGCCAAATATTCCTTCTCAGCTTTTTCTTGCTTACCTCATCTCAGAAAGGCAATTTTGGTTTCGGTTTGCACCAGGCAACTTCTTGGCTGCTGTTCACAACAGTTTTCTGTTTCCTTAGAAAGAATGTGATCCCCTGAGGTACACAGCAGTTTGTGACACCCTCTTTCCTGAATACAAGCACTGCAGTGTGCAGGAGTTTTTATCAGTGACCTATGCATTGGTAACATATTAAAAATAAAAACATGGTGGGAATTGAGCATGACACTGCAGAAGCATAAGCATGCCTTTCTTTATTTAAATGGTACTCTATGGGCTTCAGGAGGATATTAATACGAAAAGGTTAGTCATGTAGGTTAAGTATCTTTAGCTGAGCCAGGGCTCCAGATAAAGATGTGGAGCCACACCAGTCTATACTGCAGTTATATCAAGAAGACAAATTTTGTCATTAATATTAGACTGGAATGGATTACTATCCAACTTTGAATCAAATATATGAAGATATTCAAATATTGTTTCATCGTATTGCATCCAAGGTGAGCTTAATCGTGAAAGGCTACTGGAATTTTGGAACTCCATGCAGATTCAGGACACTCACAGAAAGTTTGTGACTGCCTTTCCTAGGCTCTCTGATATTTGTGCATTTGTTTTAAACATATCTATACAAAGTACAGAGTGACAGTAGAATGATTTTAAAGACCACAATTATTTTTCTGTGGCCAGCCTTTTAAAATAAACAATTAGCATAGTATCAGTACAAATAATCTCAGAATGATCTTAATTGAATCCAAATGGCTGTAGTTCAAGAGATCAACATGATTAAATCATAGAATTATAAAAAGGCTTGGGTTGGAAAGGGCCTCAAAGACTATCCAGTCCAGCCCCCTCCCATGGGCAGGGGCACTTTCCACTGGACCAGGTTGCTCAGAGCCCCATCCAGCCTGGCCTTGAGCACTGCCAAGGATGGGGCATCAACAATTTTTCTGAGCAACGTATTCCAGTGCCTCACCATGTTCATCATAAAGAATTTCTTCCTAAGGTCTAATCTAAACCTAGTCTCCTTCAGTTTGAAACCATTCCTTCTTCTCTTGTCACTACATGCTCTTGTAAAAAGTCCCTCTCCATCTTTCTTGTGGGCTCCATTCTGGTACTGAAATGTAGCAAAAACGTCACCCCAAAGCCAGGCTGAACAAACCTAATTCTCTCTGTCTTTCTTCATAGGAGAGGTCCTCCATCCCTCTAAACATATTGGTGACCCTCTTTTGGACTTTTTCCAACAGGTCCATGTCCTTCCTGTGCTGGGACCCCAGAGCTGGATGCAGCCCTGCAGGTGGGGTCTCACCAGAGCAGAGCAGAGGGGCAGACTCCCCTCCTTCACCCTGCTGCCCACGCTGCTTTGGATACAGTCCAGGATACAACTGGATTGTCAGATCATGTCCAGCTTCTCATCCACCAGCACCCCTAAGTCCTTCTCAGCAGGGCTGCTCTTGATCTGTTCATCCCCCCATCCTAACTTGAACTGACCCAAATATCATCAACTATAATATACGCTCCTCATTTTTATCTGTCTGTCTCTGGTTTATCTTCTTTTTCTATCATTCTCTAAAAGCTTAGTTTGTGTCTTCTTACAGAAATGCAATAAAATATTCAAAGTGATACTGTCAAACACCAAAATTCTAACCATTTTCAATATGTAATGAAACTAAAGCAAAAGCCTATTAAAATCCTTAAGATATTATAGGGGGTTTATCGATATATGATAAAATCAGTTTTCCTTTTTCTCTCTGCCAGCATTCTTTTTCTGCTAACAATAAAGAAGTCAATAAGCATCCCAGGGAGTTCATAGTTTAAAAATTTGATTATAACTCCAAGTTAACATGCCCTGTCTGTTACATACACTTATTTGTGTTTGGCAACCTCTCCTTTCTCTCTGAGCAGGTAATGTGCTCTTTGATTATGCCAGGCATACAAAGCCTTATGTCCAGCAGGGTGTTTATTAATACATGAAGAACACCATGAATAGAGCTTTACTGCTTCTGGGGCTGGAACAGACCCAGGATTTCAATGCCTACTTTTCCACAGAGCTTTGAGTAAAAGACTCTGCTGGATCCAAGTTTTATCTGTGTACAAGCTTAAGTTGACAATCAAGAGTGTTAAAGAATAGCCTGAATCATGCCAGCCCAGCATAGAAACAGGGCTCCTTGTGGCAGAATTTCTGTATCATCCGCAGCAGACCCTGATGTACTTGTTTTATCCATTGTTTTCCATTGTACAACACAGCTAAGCCTTCCCTTTCCCTGGATTATCAAGATGTAGGAAGCAGTATGAGCCCTATGCACAGTTTGCATGATCATATTACAGACACACTACAAGACTGACAAGGTATAGTTTTCCCTGCTGTTCAGCACTGCAGCCAAAGACTTAATCCAAAGTCTTAATAAATCAATGGGTAACTTTTTGTTGACTTTAAACTAATAACACAGAGCCAGAGAAATGCTTCTCTAACTTATACTTGAGAGGTATGTGCTCTGAGTCAAAGAAGATGTTTCTAGGAGATTAATTGCCCTGATCAGTAAATTCCACAGTAAGCAGATACTATTTAATGACTGCAGAGGATGCTTTGGGATCCAGCTCCCTCTGGATTAATTGGAGTGCTGTCTAAAAAGCAGTGTCATTAGTTTTGAGCTTGAATTTTATTGGCAATTGAATGTTTATCAATAGGAACAACTATTTGTATCATCTCTTTAGTACACATAACCTACAAGTGAAGCAGATTAATAGTAGTCAATTACAAAGTCATTTTAAAGTAAAATTGCAAGTAATGTGTTAGCCCCTAAGAGATCATCTCAAAGTTAACATGTGTTGAAAACATAATTACGTTATTTTGTCTTTCAGCATTAACATCAATTTATCTCTGTGGAGAGAGTAACTCAAATATCTTACTTACAAGAAGGAGAGTAAGAGAAGTCAGAAGCACTTTGAGGTCAATGAAAAGTCGTCCTTCTTTTTTTTTCTTTTTTTAATATCTTATCCTTAATTTACAGTCACAAAGAAATACATTGCATTAAAATAGAATTGTTCTGCATCTGATATTTGTTGCCTACTTCTGCAGATTTTTCAAGAACATGAGACAATGCAATTCTGAATATTACTAAGGTGAATAATAAGGCAACAAAAACAGGTTAGTTCAGCCAGATGTTCTGACTCTGGGGGCTCACTCATCCTGAATTATGCACAGCCCTGAGTGACAGAGTAGCACAGTGTCCCCTTAGGCACTCGGGGCACAGACACACCCTTTGCGTCATCAGGAGTCAGTCTGGGTCTGTCTGGCTCACTTGGTGCCATGTAACATTGTTAATGCTTGGTGAGCCCTGACTGAGGCTGCCAGTAACACACCCCCTCTTCTTACCACGGCTGGCCGCAGTGCAGGACCCTTTTGACACCCAGTGGAAGAGAGCAAGGATGGTAGCTTTGCCTGGAATTAGTCTGGGAGAAACTCTGGTAGGTGTGAAACTTGGACAGTAAAATATCCCTTCATCCCCTGGATTTGATGCGTGCTAGTTAGCACCCCTTGCAACTGAGACATGTCTGACGTCAGAGTAGTGCCACAATATTTCCAAAGGTCACCAGCCAGAACTGGCACCAGATTGTGCTGACAGCAGTCCATGAGACACTGCACTTTAGCTAACACACCTGTATAGCATTCCCGTTGAACAGATGTGGACCAGTAATCTGTGACCTATACAATCCAAAACCAGCCAAGTACAAGTTGATGGTATAACTCTAACAAAAAAAAATTGTTCATGTTCAGTAAGAACATCAGAAGAAGCATATGGCACTAGAAGCATATGGAATGAGAAGTAGAAGAAAAGAAAAACAAAATGGAATCCTGTCCAAGAAGATTCTCAGAGCTGTCTCAGTATACAAGTGCATAGAAGATAAAAGGCTCACACTTCTTTACATTTGTGAAGTTAATCTGTAAGTTATAAATCTTTTCTAAGCTAACTTTCTTCTATTCCAGGCATAAAACCATTCACTGGTTTTGTATTTTTTTGTGAAGTTATATGGTTCACGATAAGCATGCCCTAAAGCTCATATTTTTGAATTAAAGCCAGTTCAGAGAATTAATATCCTGTTATATTACTATAAGGAGAAGTTGGATTGCTACAGACATGCAACATTTTATCCCTTTGTGCACATCAGTCCCGTTTCCTGCATGTAGACATCCCATGTATGTCTAGAGATCTGTTTTGTCAGCACCAGCAAAGCAAGGATTAAGGGCTTTATCTCAGTCTCTATGGCATCCTATATATTTTGAAGAAATTTTGTCATGGCTAGTGGAAACTGAGACCCACAAAGGTAATTTGTGTATGATGTGATCTAGTCTGCAACTGGGATACTCCTTTGCCTTGTGTAAATCTCTTTCCCATACATAGAAGATTTGGCCTTGTAACTGACATTAGATTTCCTAGATTAATTTGGCTGAATGCTTCCTTTGGTTCCATATGTTTGAGGCACACCCACCACTGTTGTACTGCAAAAGAAAATTTCCTAAATAACATCAGTCCTCAAAACATTTATAGTTAGCAAACAGCTGAATTGACTACTCCCAAACCATTCTGTACAGAGGCACATGCGGTCATACTTTAGATATTCCATGAAATATCATTTGAAAGCTGATCAACATGAGATGATACAGTCTGGTTCATGATATAGGTCATTATGCTACTTTTAAGAATTTCTTTTTCAAAGAATAAAAGGCCTGTGAATTTTCTAATCATATTGCAATCACCTTTACTGCAAGCAAGGTTAAGATGAATGAAAAATAGAGAATGTATTTATCAAATGCAAAAAATACCACTGAAAATCTTTAGGAAGAGATACATAACTACTAACTACTACTACTACTACATGTACGTAACTACTACTTAGAAAAGCTTCAAAGTTTCCTCTTTGCAGTGTGCAGCTGGAAAGCTGATGAGGTGCTTCATGGCCTTGTCAGTATCATTCTATGCAAATCTTTTATCTTTACCTTATCTCACAGAAGGCTAGATTTGCTGGCTTCTCTTCCTTTTCATGGCCCAAATTCCTTTTTAGGGTGAGTGGAAGTGCAAGTCCAGCTCCCTCTATTACTCTTGCAGGACTTCTTATAGATAACTTCCAATAAGAGGTAGTTTCAAAATTCTGTCCCCAAACTATTGCTTGCCTCCTTCTGCTTTGGAAATACTCATATTCTTTGGGCATGCTCAGGCAAGGTCATCTTTTGCCCCAAAACTGAATGGAATGTGCTAATGACTAAGCCCTGCAAAGAGAGGTACCGCATTACTCAAATGTCAGAGTGGAGCCTTTACCAAAAACTTATATTTTAATATAAATATATAATTTGATTGTTATATCTTAGGTAGTTATATTACCAAAATTAACACAGGCAAATCATAAATGGATGTTTTTAGTAAATATAATTGCAACTAATTGTTTCAGGATATTAATAGATATTATGTTTACTAAATCCTAATCTTGTTATTGAATGCTAAGACACATTTGTGGGTAACTTCTGTGTTTATAGACTTTCTACAAATTAATATTTGTTGAGAGAAATGTAGTTCTTTGCCTTCTAATTCTGAGAATTCCCATACAAACAAGTTCAAAATTATCTTGCTTATTAGGGTATCCAATATTTCTAAAACCTTACATGGGGCATTCAGAGGGTACTTAAATCTAAAAGAGAATATAATTGTTTACCTAACTACAAGAAATATTTGAGTGATGAGAGGAATATATGCTTTGAGGACAGCTGGAAAGAAATGGCAGCTATTGTATTGTATGCAAGCCTATACACACACCACACACAGATTGTGTGATATGTGTATAGGCTTGCAGTAAAACATAGTCCTAAAGGAAATAATTAAAATCAGCACCACCCAGTCAACTGGATGATGAAAATGCAGCTTCTGCCAACACTGGATCCAACAGACATGTTGAAAGATAGATCAAGTTCATAATGAAGTCACCAGATTATAATCTCAATTAAATTTCGGATAAGGTATTTAAGTGGATGTGTGGTGAGGTCATAGGAGGAAATGTAACACAGATTTTAAGAAAAATCTGGGTTTCGAGTGACACAGTGGAAACTGTGCTAACATTGAAAATGGAATATGCAGAATTCACATCAGCAGAATGTAATGGGGATTGACTGGATATATCACCCTTTCTCTATGTGTGGAAGAAATACAAATGCAGCATGACTGACCAGCACACTGAGCCAGTAGTGATGACATTTCAATGCTCTACTTAGATATTCCATGGATATGCTTCTGTCAGGCACAACTACATAGATAAAGATATGGCTTCACAGAAGATTTTTTAAAATATTTTCAGTATAAGGTGTGGGGTGTTTTTTTTGAATCAAGTCTTTGATAGATTAGGGTAGAAATGGAATCTGAATAATTTCGCTTTTAAAAAACATTATCTACCTTCCAAGTTTCTCTTTCTTACATGCAAAATGCCAAATGAACTTGAATAGTTGCCTGTTCAGCACAAAGAGTATTAAAATCCTGCAGAAATCCTAGAATAATTCTTGTCCCCTCTCAGTACAGTAATATTATTGCACTGAGAAAATTTTAAAACATTAGAAAATTAGAAAATTTTTAAAAATATCCTTGAAATTGCAAATGTTTCGTCAGGAATGAAAATTTTTCAATTAATAACAACGTTTTGAAAGTCACCCTTTGAAAAAACCCTATAAGGTGCCATGAAGTGTCCAGGGATATTAAACCTACTTAAGTAACAAAGTAAAAAAACCATGCAATTAGCCCCAAACCTTTCAGAAATACAGGCAATTTGTCAAGTCTGTTCATACAACTGGGCCTGTGTGAGGGTGGCCTTTGGGACACAGACGTTCAAGTTGCCAAGCAATTAAAGTGTTGTGTAGTTCAAATTTCATTAGGTTTCAGGGAGAGGAAAAGCCCATAGGGAAACAAGGAGACTCAGGACTCACCACTGGAAATGGTGAATGGGCTGCAAAGGAGTAGGTCATAACTGGTAAGGAGTAAAAATAAGCATTTAATTCATACCAAGAGCTATTGATAGCTTTTTATTTTATTTTCTTAAGTCAAGGACTAAGCTCACTTCTGGAAATAATTGTTGATAAAACACTTAGAAATGTACTTAGAATCATAGAATTGTCTAGCTTGGAAAAGACCTCTAAGATCACAGAGTCCAAGCATTAACTGGCAGTACTATGTGCATCACTGACCCATGTCCCCAGTCACAGTGAAGATGCCACTAGGAATTGTTGTCACTCTCCTTGCTAGTAGCGGCGCACAGGTTATTTCATATTGCAAATTTCTTGATGTTAACCTCTGGCATTCGCCTGCATTCTGTTTCAAGCAGCTGGCAGACACACGTCTGTGTGGGCAGCTGGGGAGAGGAGAGAACATTTGAAACTCATAAAGAAAATTCTGTGTCTTAAGCTTGCAAGATATCAGTCACTAAATGGCTCCATCATCTTTATACTATTTCTCCAAAACTTACTGCCTTCAGAGAGCAACAGTGTTAAGGAGAAGGGTAGCAGGAAAACCTGATGGGATTGTAAGTCCTGTCTCCCAAGCAGCCCTTCCTCCCACACGCATTTCAGTTTCAGCCTTAAATATTAAATGTTTGCATTTCACCACATTTTTCTTAACTCGTTAATTATTATTGTCATTGAGAATTAGTAAAATAAACCCTGTCTAGACAATTTCCCTTGATACGATCTTATAGTACATTAAGAAACAAAAAGTCATTGCTTTATGTGCGGTATATTTTTCTTTCTAATAATTGACAGTTTACCTTTGGAAATTAATATTTTAGAAACAAGATTTGAGGGCATCTAAAGGTTGTAAAATCTAGTGGTGACACACCACAATGTTTAACAGCTTTGTGTTCTCTGTCTTACATTTAAAGGCACCAAAGCATATCACTGCAAGACCATAATGCACACCCTGTCATGTCTTATCTTTTAATTAGGTCACCTAGTCTGCCCACCTTTTTAACTGCAGTGGCTAAAATATATTTCTACCATTTCTCCAGACTGTTTTTTAAAAAAGGAAGGTTCTTCCACTAGTTTTATTAGGAGGATTGTTTTATACTTCAATATAACACCTTTAAAATTGTTTCTTGGCTAATTTTTTACTTATTAATATCAGGCAGCTAAAGTACTGCTTTTCTGCATGATTGCAAGGATATTGCATCTCCTTATCACTTCCCTATCTTCTGTATAACTTATAAGTCTCTCTGGTTTTGGCAAATATGTGCATATTTATGCTGAAACTTAAAACTGAATCAAAAAATGTTCATTTCCTTTTTCATCTAGAGCTTTATTTTAAATAAAAAATTCTGGAAGCTTTAAACAATATGCATGTCCTGGTCTTATTCCTACTGCAATCGAAACATCAGGAATGCAAGGATTAGGAACCTAGAGGGAGAAGAAGGAGGAGATATCCTGGAGCCATATGCTAGGGGTGGATAAATAAGCAGAATGGAGTAAAAGAGGAATCCTGGGTTCTGATTTCAAAGTCAGGGTTTCACCCAGTGTCTTTTTCGCACAACATATAACTGATCTCCAAAGTGGTACTGAAACTTAGTATTTCCTCTTTAGTGTGTTACAGACAGCAGCTCTAGGTGTAAATCTGCATTCTTTCCATTAGGCATGAGATTTCTAGTTTATGTTCCCAGGACTATTTAAGTACTCTACCCCATTCTTTTTTCTGCACAGGCTACAATGCAGAATAAAGGAATGCACGACACAGTCCTGTTACAGGAGGGTTTTGTCTGAATAAATCAGTCTTATAAGACAATTTAAGGGTCTTTCTCTTATGGTTGTTTGTCAGGGCAATCAAAGAGCTTCTTGGCTTAAATTGAAAATAATAACCCATGGTTACAAAAGCTGTTTGGTGAACAAAACCTATGAATTACCTAGTACTTTCTTCACTACTTCCTTTTCACTTCATAGTGTAGTGTCAGGACCTATAAACAGTTTTATCTTTGATTTAAGGGCAGTGGGTCGTGCATTCTCTAATCAGTATTTTCCATTAGTTATTTTCATTTAATATACTGTCCTCTTGTGTCTCTTTTCCTTGTTTTAAGGTTTGCAATATCTAAGAAATCCAGTGTTCAGAGAAGATTTAGAGGCTACACAAGACTCCTTTACAGGCTAATACATGAGCATACAATACTGTCTGCTAAGTGCAAACAATTTCATTTCCACTTTACAATGGAGTAACAACCTTGCACATAGCTCATATTTGCTACAAATAGTCATATAGAAGGTGAAGTGATATAAGCTCATAAAGGAACCCAAATCTCACTGCACACTAACTTTTCTCTGTTGAGAAAACCTCAGGCGAAGTTTAAGGACAAGATAGAGAGGTGCACTGAATTTCTTCTAGGTAGGGCAAATGTATCCAGTATATTAGCTAGACAATATAAAGTCAAGTGTTTAGTGCAAAAAAGAGCAATTTTCTTGTTTGTGTTCAAAAATTCAATGAAAACTTATTTCATTCTTTAACAACTATATTTCAGATACAAACCCTTCATTATTGGAAATAGCATGGAGAAGTGCTTTGAGTGAATAAATTTTCTGAGCATGTGAATTGAACTGAATCAATTCTTGCAATTTCAGGCCATTCACCATGAACACAGTTTAAGACTCCAAGGGAGCTCTACAGCAAAACATTCAGACTGAGCTCTTTGAAATTGGTTAAAGGCTACTTCACTTCTTCAGCTACATTTTGGAAAGCATGTTTTCACAGGGTAAATTTAATTTCCAGTTGAACTGCTGAATTGATTAAATGTCTTATTGCATCGTGCCATAACTTTATTGTAATTCCAAAGTTCCCAAAAAAATATAACAGCAACTAATAAAAAAGATATAATAATGGTACCTAGTCCACTGACAGTACATTTATGCAGTCTTGAAAATTTGACAGGGAAGTACTCCTGTCTGTCTCAGACCTTTTATCTTGTTATTTAATTTGGTTCTATTAGTTGCATTGTTATGAAAAGCAGTAAATATCACTTCCAGTTTACAATGTTGGTTTTTGCTGTCATCTATCCCTTTGATTTTATTTTCCATAATGAAAAATATTATTGTATTTTTCTGTCCTCTCACAGAAGCTACCTGTCACTGTTCTGTGTACCTTTCCCCATTCCATTGCTGATTCTCTGTGAGAGGAAAACTGCAGAGCCAGCATTTTGGGGCACAGACCACGTATCAATTTTTATGAAGGCACAAAACTGTTCTGTAACCTCTCTGACTAGTGCTGGGCATGGAGCTGGTGTTGGCACAACGCTGTCCACAGTAACTACTTATTCCTCCTTCCAGCTGGAAAAAACAAATAATTAAGTAGGTAGAACTACAGTGTTTTATTCCCATGAACCTAACTCTGACAGGATCAATGATTTTCATCCCCCATTTTGTTTTCCAGGCACCTGATAATGAAAGCATCCTCCAGTATTTTGTCAGCTTCACTTTAGTCCATCCTAAGTCTTCCTTTGAGAGAAGCCTGAAAGAGGATTAATAACATTTTGGAAAGGAATAATTTGACAAGCAATGACTAGAATCTAGAATAAGAGTAAATATGGGACATTTTTGATGTTCTAAAATGTATATTGGGAAGTTAAGAGCAGCAATTTCTAATTGTAAAATGTTTGGATCACAACACTTCATTCCAAGGCTAGGTAAGCCAGTCCTTTCTGGTAAGAACTCCTAGCAAATTCCACAGAACATCCATTCCCAACAAAGAAAGAACTTCACCTGGAAGTTACTAACTGTTGGATGCAACATTCAACTGCAAGAACTCCTATTGAGTAATGGTATCTCCTCAGAACTCTCACACCATCAATCATCATCCACACTGTTTCAATTAGATTCACTGTTCCACGTTGCCAAGTTTTGCAGGGTATTTTCTGAAAAATTACACAGAAAAGACATTATGGATGTACATTTTTACTGCATCTGTTCTTCAGTGCAGAGAATGTGCCACCATGGCACAATGCAAAAGAAAAGAGAGGTTACAGCTGCATTTTGCATAACCCTGTAGCCTCTGATCATGCTGGCTTTATCCACTCCTATGTACTCAGGGTAAAGGCATTATAATATATTTATTTTATTCCTAAGTGTTTGTATATAATTCCCATTCATGGGAGCATTCTGTGTTGAGTATATCCAAAGCTCAATAAAAAGCATATATAACCCCACCAAATTAAAGTCTATAAATTCTGCAATTTTATTCTGCCACAGCTGTTCAGAAGGTATTGAAATATTACAACTACATTTTACAGATGTTCACTGTGCCTGTATTTAAGTACCTCCAACTGGACAACATATTATCTCTGTAAATGCATTCCTGTCCACTGAGTTATTTTCAAGTCCATAAAGTTTGGAAATACCATGAGGTTGTCCCAGTGTCAGCACTCTGCTTATGCAGTGAAGTCTAACACATGGACTCTCACAGAAGTAAATAAAATTATCTCAGGCTGTCACACAGCCTGGAAAAAATGTCACATTTCTTTCTGACACATCACTTTGGAACAGAACAGATCTCAGGAAGTAGTGCAACTGTGGGAAAAGTTATCTCTGGAGTTATCTGGTTTAGTATCCTTGTTGCTGCATATATTGAGACCAAATTCAATGTGACTCTCATTTCACTGCAATGGGACTCCTGCAGCAAGCGATATACGGTGAGGCCAAGTAGAGATAAGGACAAATATCATTTTAATTTTATAATAAGTGTAAATACAATTGTAACTTAATTTCTTACCAGCCCACTGTGAATACTCTGTAGAGTGGTACTTTCAGTTATAAAGGGATAGAAATTTTAAAGCCTAGTCCCTCAAAGGTGTCAGTGAATGATTTTCCATGAGGGAACTGTTTCATGCCTCAGTGGAGACAGTCTGCTTCACACAGACACTAACATTTCATTTAAGACAAAGTCTAACATTTCATTTAAGATGATGTCTCCTGTGGCTTTGGTTTCCAAAGAGGCTATGCTTTGTGTTGGGTCACTGTATTACCACCTATTTGAAATCAGGATTTAGCCCTTGTGCTTTTGTTAGCTTCCTATCACAGAGATTCACACACCCTGCTGAATTCTAAACAGAGCAGCAGCATTAATTGCATGTTTACAGGAGCAAAATACAGAAATTAATGACTTCTCAGAACACAGGACCATGTTGAAAGAACTGTCAAGCAGGGCATTCGATTTTAAATGCTTCTGATCTGGCAAGGAAGAGATTACTGCTTTCCATATTCATATTTTATATTTTGACTGACTCCAGACTAACCTCAGGGAGAGCCCAGAATATCAGCTTGTCTGTGCCTGGGAGCTGACACTGGAATATGCAATCAGGAGAGTCTGCCATCTGATCAAACCCCTCCTGACACTACCCCAGCTTTGGTGAAATTTAAACTGCCTCTTCCCTCTTTCTCTGCCTTTGTGAGAGGCACAGCAAGTCATTACACCAGGCTTGTTAATGACGGATGGCCCTGCTGGTTGGGCCCAGGGGACAGGGCAGAGATGGGCTGACAGCAGAGCACAGGCACAGGCCAGCAGGGACCCCGGTCTGTATCACTGACAACAGCAGCCCACTTTCATTTCCTCACATCCCCGAGGTTTCAATGTTGTGGTGCAGAGAAAGAGCCTTTTCGTACTTCATTGACCACGTTCATTGATGCTGCTTCTCTGAGCCATTTGGACCAGAGCAGGGGAGGTGGTGTGAAAGGCAGGGAGGTGTAGTGGAAAAAGAGAAGCATCATTTTTTGACTCATGCTATCACCACAGGCTACTGCATTGATAGGAAAGTTAAATAAATCCTTTGGATAGCTGTAAGATCTTTGACTGCATTGAAATCCTTTACTATCACAGTTCACTTTGCAGTGTTGTGTTTCAAGGCCTGTTTTTTCCATTTTTTAGCAGGCGTGCTTCATCCCAAAAAACGGCATAAATGGTCTTTCCCCTCCGTATGTATAATGCACACAGACTTCATGCTCATTTGTTGTATTGCAGTGCACAGGTATGTCAGAGACACGAGGCTCAATGACAGAAGACTTCGTTTCTGGTGTAAAGAGTTTTTGTTATTACGACAGAGAAGGTGTCTTGAAATGAGGATATGCCTGAAGGGGCAGATGATAAGCAAACACAACGGGTGAAAGAGACTATAACCTCAGTGTGCACTTACACCCTTAAGGTGAGTCAATGGAGTATCTCAGATTATCATATCAATGTTATAAAACAGGCAGTGGATTCGCTGCAAGGGTCATGAGAGACATGGGTCTTTCTATCTTAAAAAAAAGGAGAGAATTGCTACACCAGCCCAAAGAACAAATTCATTTGTGAATAGGAGCTGCTGTAAGACAAGGCCTCATTTACCTTACCCATCTATCTGTGAAGTCATTTCCCCTCCTCTTCTCATTCTAATGCTGAATAGCTTTTCACAGTGACAGGGTCTCAAAAAAGGGCTCAAACAGCACTCCTCTATTTTTCCCAAAGCTGTCCAATAACAGCTGAGGCTCTCAGCTAGAATCCAAAAATATGAATATCACCTCACTGCTTTGAATCATATGGACAAGAGACTTGAATCTGAGGAATTCTAGCTACTGAAACATATATTGGAACTCCTCACCTACTCTACAGAAAAGCACACAGAAATTGCTTTTCCCAGCCTGACAATCACAAGGCTGCATTTTAAAAATAGCTACAAATGATATAATTAATAATATAGTAGCTTTATTGTTGTTGTTTTAGTCCAATCTATCAATCTAGGTCCTGTATTTAAGTAGTTGCCACCAAAAATAGAGGGCTTTGGACAGTGACCTCATATAGGAGCTGTGTCCAAATGAGAAGATTTGTGGAGGATCACATATGGAGTACAAGGCTCTAACTCATTAAGAGTAAGGCATAAGCTATTTGTCTCTAAGTATTAGGTGGCGGGGTTTTGGTGATGTTGGAGTTCCGGACATACAAATGCAAGTTCTTTCAGCTGATATGGTTTAAATTCTTGATTATAGTCAGAGGTGAAACAGCAGTGCACTAGTAAATAAACAGTGCATTTGTCCATAAGGGGTGTTTGGAAGTTTTTCAGTGGAACAGTTTCAGCTAAAAGACTGAAATGTTATATGGAGGCATCTCAGTTTTGGTAAAATCCAATAAAACCACAGGCAGGGGAGCTTTGGTGGAAGAGAAATTAAGCAGAACCAGGAGGCATGAGGTCTTTGTCCCAGCAGCAAGCCCTTAGAGGAAGGCTCTCTGCAGCTGGATACCCATAGCACTTTGGTTCATGACTCAAGCCAGAACAGAGCAGACATAAGCTGACGTCAAAAGCTGTGTAAGTCATGATTGTTTTTTAAATTTTATTTGTAATCAGAACAAAAACTGATATGGAAACCAAACATTTCTTTTGATTTAGTAATAGTCTGTACAGGTCAGCTGTATGAATAGATACCAACATACTTCTTTAGCACACAAACCTTTTATTTCATATTGCTTCTGATCAATGTCTTTTCCCCTGAATGGGAGGCAATATAAATCTCAGCAAGGCAGAGAGCTTACTGTGACATCAGTAGCTATTTTTATCACTACCATCATCTTGAAACCCTGCAAACCTTTATTACCACTTAACTGAAACATTAACAAAGTCTTAAAGTAAAGAAGGGGCTTCGTGTTTCTGGGATGTAACTCCACCATAAAATGCAAAGAATCGTGTTTTATTTTGCTTCCAGCCACGCAGTTGGTTATCACCCTGTAACCTCAGGCACCAACACTTACAACGACCTCAGGAACAGTTTGTGAGGCTGAACTGAGTTTCATGCAGCTGGTCTATCCAGGCCACCTGAACAGGACCCTGAACATACACAGAGGTGCTGAGTGTGTATGTGGTCTCCTTCCCACGACAGTTCTGGTGTGGATGTATGTTCCCTTCTGCTGACTGAGCTGACTGAGCTGCGTGAGTAGAAATAACCAATAGAGGTATGAAGTGAACCTCTGAGTGTGTTAACCTCTTGCGCTGCTGACCAAGTTTCTCCAGAGCTTGTTTGTCAGCATTGTGCTAGAAGACAAGAACAGCAATTGTTTACTTCTTCCTATAGAGAGAGTGCAAGGGGAAAACTCATGGAAACATTACTTTCTCTGCATTCCCACAGAGGTCAGTCGCAGTCCTACCTTGTAAATTACACAAGTAAAACACTTCTGTGAAGCAAAGCACAGTGATTTTGAAAGCTGGAATTTAAGCAGAGCACCTTCATGGTTACATTAATTATTTAACACATTTGTTCGCCATGTAGAAAATCAGCAAATTTTAGCTGAACCAGCTAAAGGAAGTTTTCTTTTCATAGTCCTCTGGGAAGGAGCTTTGTATATGCAAATAAAACATGCAATTTGCTGTTAAGAGCCCAGCCCTCAACTTTCTGTTGTGTCCCAGTTATTAGCCACAGATGTCCAGTAATGATTGCTCTTTGTTCACCAAATTGACTTTTTTTCCCCTGCAGGGAGAAGGATGGAGCAATTTGGCTAAAGAAAGTCTCTACCTCCACTTCTTGTTTCCTTAATGAAAAAAAATGAAATCTCTTGAAACATGGAGTAGGTTAATTGGAGCAACTGTCTTGTTCAGTTAATCAGCTCTGAATTCACCAATAGGTATCCCAGCTGGCACTGGAAGTAATCACTGGAAGTGTAGGAGTGTGGATGTAAGCTAGCCAAAGCTCACAGAACAAAACTCTGCCTGTGATGACTGAATAGACAGCATTATCCTGATGAAGGATTTCTTACAAAATTATTTCAGTGGAACAAAATAGGATATGCAGAGTACAAAAAAGGAAAAGCAGAACAATACTAAAATGAAAAGGAGGAGATCATAAAAAAGGAACATTAAGAACTGAATCTACAGAGTCAATAGAATTCAGTTGAATAGCCCATTGTACCTATTCTGCTGTTAAAAAAAAAAAAAAGCTCTGTTTGGGAAAAGGATTTTATTTTAGCCTGAAGTGACACTCTGAAAGGAAATGTTCTGACTAAGAATTCACCAGGACTGTGACAGTCACTACTAAAATAAGAAGAAACAATAACATAAACTCCTACTAAAAACACCTACTAGCACAAACATTCTAAATATATTCCCCTATTTATAGATGCTAATATTCATAACATCTGGAGCTTGCTGTTACACCTCTAAACGTGGCTCTGCAACAGTGACACATCAATCAGATCCTGCTCTCCCAAGTCACACCACTTTTCCCCCCTACAGCCAATGAGATGACAGAACTATCCCGAGCCAGTGAAAACCAACACAGATAATCTTCTCATTATTTCTTTGCTAAGGATACCTCCTTTTCTATTTTTCCAGCAACAGAGTGCCAGGTCCTGCTTTGAGCTATACCAGGTTTTTTGCCAGTGTAACATTATAGGGATCAATTGAATACTGGAGGATAAAGTTGAATATCAGTAGAAGTAGTGTTAGTGCATGGATAGAACATCATATCCTGGATCAGAATGGAAGAGATTATGACTCATTTTCCTCTTGACAGCTTTTGATGATGCAACTTGACATGGAAGTTTTTGGCTACATCAACAAAAGGACTCATGCTGTATTTAAGGTGTAGACCCTTGACATGTGTCTTTGATATGAACCTTCCCTAGATACCAAACCTTTCCCTTCCACAGTAGCTTGTAAGTCCCTCAGTCTTCACACCACTGGGGAGCTGTAGTCCAACTTACTTCCTTCCCCCAGCCCAAACCGGCTTATATCAGCCCCTCCATTTAAAACAAGGATTCCTGTGGGAGGAGGCCTGCCTGGCTGAGTTTCCATAAAACAGTGCCAGAGATCATGCTGGCAACCCACACTGTGGAGTAGTATCCATGCAGCACAGACAGCAGTACCTAATTTGGGTACTGCAAACACTGCCAGCAGCCTTAACACTTAAATCCTTTTTGTGTGGGTAGTCCTGAGGTACAGTACAGCAAGTCAGCCTGTAATTCCCAGTGACAGCTGAAATAGTGGTCTTGCTTGTTTATGATCAAAGTTTAAGAGAATTTCTGGTTAAATGGATACGTTTTTATACCACAATAGTAGCACAAAACTAATTATACTACTTCTCCACAACCACAACAAACATTCCATCTTTTTAAAGAATTAATTTGCCTAACTCTTCTGTACTACCATAGTATTTCATGGTAATTGCAATAGAGTGTTTTCTGCTGGCAGGGAGTGAGCTCCTTTCTATGAAGGTCATGCAGAAGAAATCCAACTAATACAAAAATGGGAGCAGATTCTAAGAAGCACTTTGTATCAGTTGTTGGCATGCAAAGACATAATAATGGTACTTAGGCTGTTAAATTGAAGTATGTCATTTAAGTAGCATAAAATATCACTCTGGCTAAGAGAAATGTAATATCAGAGAATAAAGCAAAAAGAAAATCCTCTAAATCCTCAAGAACTAAAGAAAATCTGTTCATTATAAGCCAATAAATTTGAACCAAATATCTAACTGCTCTATTAGAGAGACACCAGTGGTAGTTCTTTGGCCACACAAGGTGGGATATCCCTGATTAAGTCCACCAGTGCCAAGATCAAAAGAAACTGTCAGACATTTAATCACATCACAGACAATATCTGAAGGAAGCTTCTGTTTGCTGTCTCAGTTTGCTGAGAGGATATGTCAAGCTGCTTGGAGAGGTGTCCAAAAGAGAAGTCATGCCTGTTACTGAACAGTGTCCCTGTTTACATGATGCCTCTGCTCAAGTGTGTGAGGGACAAAGCTGTCAGCAAAGAGAAATTCGTAGTGGATGAAATCACACTTGCATTTGCCAGTTTGCTGAATGCAATCTTTGTGAATTAGTCAGAATTTAATAACACAGATGTTACAGGGGAAGGACATTCTAGTTACATCCTATTTACAGCAATGTGACTAAGATCAGAGCCTGTCTTGAACCATCTAAAACTGGAACTTGAATAATTTGGACACAAAGGATCAGAGAGTTTGATAGGAAACAATAAACACTTTTAGAGAATACTTTTCTTTGGTCTTCACCATCATGTTCAATCAAACAATCCTCTTTTATACTGAAATAGCCTTAGTAATGCGCATTTATTCATTCCCTGAATTTTGAAGAGGTTTTGTTGTTTTACAGTAAATGTTCTTTGTGGGTTGTGAACACTGATATCTCTTCTGAGAATCTCTTGTCTAGCAATTACTGGTCTACTACAATCCTTATAATTTTAAAGGGGTTTTTTTTCCTAAGAAGGCAGGGTAAAAATAAATGTTCTTTTCACACCAATCCTATTGATTTTTGCAGAGGAAGTGTGGTGGCCCCTCAGCCAGCCACAGAGGAGCTCACCCTCCCTTGGAGGGTTGGCAGCGTGTAGGCTGTTTCTAAGCTTCAAGCTCCCCCTCGGGGAGTCCCTCTAAGAGACTTCCCTTTAGCTTGTGGCGAGCAAGAAACGTCACAATCCCATAAGACTTTGCAGGTATGCTAATCCTTTGTTCGTGATTTGTCATTACCCTAGTTCCTGGTTTTGCCTTCCCCTGATTGGATGATTTTGGGTCCCTTCCCCAACTGGTTGTTTCCCCAGTCCTTTCTCTCATTGGTCCAAGTTGCCGGCCCTGCCCACTCCAAGCCCTATAAAACCCCGTGTTTCTGAGACCTCAGGGTCTTTCAGTCACCAGTTTCTGTTCTAGTAAAGAAGCTCCTGATACTGGAAGATCGCCTCCTGCTATCCTGCATTGCCTGAGAAGAGCTCTGCTGCTTGGCTGCTCCTGCAGCCCTCACAATTGAGCTGAATCTCTGTGTGTGCCTGTGTGCCTGGTGCATGGGGTGCCTTGATAAAGGCGCTTCTGGCCACGGACTGCCGCGGACCTGAAGGCCCACTAGACCCGCTAGGCCCGCTAGGCCCACCAGGCCACTGCAAGGAAGGGCAACATGATACTCAGGTATTGCATTAAAGAATAAAATCCTAAATACATACGGCTTTTCCAGACAAAATCAAGCACAATATGATCCACATTCACACTGAAGAAAGTCATGGCCAAAGCAGAAGAAATCCTGACCTAAGCAGAATCATAACTGGAAGCAATTTGATTAAAGAGAAAGAAGGATTTGAGAAACACAACTGCTGTCTTCTAGATCTGTCATGTTAGACCTGTACATTGTCCTTCATCAGCAGTGTCACAAGGATCTATTAAGTTATATTTCATTGTTTAAAAGATCTGTCTTCCAGCATTAGATGAATAGGAAGCATAAGATTATCTATAGTTTCTAAAATACAAGCTCAAACCATTTTTTGAGCATTAGTTTAGTTAAAGGCAGGCCATAAAGTTCTGTAACAACAGACCTATTGTTAATTAGCAAGTGCAGTTCCTAAAACACCAGTGCAGGATTCTTTTTTCTTGAATCAGTTACACTTGACACATGTTTTTTCACAGAAAATAAAGATTTGTTATGAGATCCTATCTCAGCCTGTGGTGAGTGGTGTACATATGACACAGAGCTTGGGGGTTACTAACTCAACTCAGTTTTTACACATATCAGTCCTTATCACCTCTTTCAGTCAAAAACTTCTTGAGCTACAAAATGATTGAAAGAAAGGCATTTTTCTGTATCAAGCATGCTTCAATACTGGAGACTGGTTGCTAATATCTCATGCCACTACTTTTAGCAGAATAAGATCCATTTTCTGGAGCAAATATCCCTGCAACCATTCAAAGACTCTTGATTTTTCACAAAATTTATAAAAATTGAAAACTGCTCCCTGATGGAGGGAATATCTTGGTGAAGCCAGTGGCCTCTCCACTGTCTGTTCATTCTAATTATGTGAAACAGAGAAACATGGTTATTAGCTGAGACATCACTGCCTTCCACCTGATGAACTGAAAAACTTTCATGTCAGGCTGAGCCTGCAACTGCTTTAAAGCTGCCTGGTTATCTGTGAATCAGAATGCATGTTATTCCTGAAGTATTGATGTTTGAAAGCCTCCAGCTATTCATCAAAATAAATTCGAGGACAGAAAGAGTATTTTTAACAAGATCAGCTTGCACAGACAGCATTTGAAAAGTTAGCACCCCATTCAGCAGCAGTGCACCATATTTCAAGTAGGCACGGAACACTTTAGCTTCACAACATGTCTAATAACTAGGAAAATAAGTATATATGATCCTCTTTAACTGAGATCAGAAATTGAAGATTATAAAATGATCACATAGTAGCTTGGATGGTAAGGGACCTTAAAAACTATCTATTTCTAACACTTCTGCCATGGACAGGGATACCTTCCACTAGATGACTAACTGCTAAAATTTTTGCTGGTAAGCATGAAATCACAAAGACTGGCTGATGGAAAGGGAAGAGGCTTGAGAAGCCAGTGTGAGAAAATAGTGCCCACACTGTCTGTGCACACACTGCCAAGACACTGTTGAGGTTTATGTAAGAAGTCCACAGACCCCAAAGACTGCCTCAGTAAAAGGTTTGCATAGGATATTTCTGCTTTGTGCCTGAGAAAAGCTAGCAGAAGCCAGCAAAGAGAGCTAGAGATCCCTTTAGGTTTGTTTCTTCTCTGCGGGAATGAACCTGGCTTTGTGTCTGGAATACAGGTGGAGGGAAGAAAAAAAACTATTCAAAATATTAAACAGAAATATAAGCCCCAGAGAGTACAGACTTCTATCTGCAATGAAAGACATAAGGACATCAGAAGGGTCAGGTAACCTGATGTCCTCAGGTTGGTTTGTTGAGAGTAAGGCTCAAAATTTTCCACAACGCACACAAAGCTCAGAACTACATCAGGGTGGAAGGGTGTCCACAGACCTCATCTACTGTTCAGCTTTTGCCATGGAGTGTTGGGACTGATTACCTTATAACTTCTACACAGAGAATAGTTTGTATCAGTGAGTTCTGCAAATTAACTCATCACAGCTTTAAAGCATTCCTCCTCATTTCTTACCAATTACAATCACAGGCATTGCCTCCTCCTTCCCAGCTCCCCACACTGTGATTAACTCCTATGGCTATCATCCAGTTCATGACTGATTGATCACATTTTCAGCCTGTCTTCATTTCCCATGCTTATTGCTATGTCAAATAATTGTGGTGTTTCCTGAATTAATATTTTGCCAACAGACAACCCCGCAGAACACACATATCCCTAGGCCTTTCTGCAGAGAGGTGCTGACTAGTTAGAAACAGATGGGTTGGGGGGAGTGGGGGGTAAATAAATACAGACATCCAGCTGAGCTGTGGGTGACTTTGGAAAATTAGTCTATAGATTTAGTCTCTTACATTCGTATTTAGTTCCCTGGCTTTGGATACTATTAAATGTGTTTGCATGGGAGTGTTTCCTCTGGAGCTTTTGCAAAACGGGTGCATAAGAGGTAAGATCACATAATGTGTTTTATACTTCTTCCTCATGCTTCTTCATCTGATGAACAACCACAATCCCCAGCTGCCAAGCTGAAGAATATATCTTCCTTTCACACAGCATCTGCCCGTCTGACATGTTCTTGGGAGCTGCCATATGTACTTATCTCCCGATATTTTGTCTTGGATGCAGTGTTCAATAAAGTCTGCTATGGATTGCTCATCCAGTTTCAGGGCTACAGTTTCCAAACCGAAAGCTAAGGATGCTTCTGAATAAGTCTTCTAATGGAACAGTACATCATCTTAAATTGAATTCAGAGGGTGCCTCCACATTCAGATGCATTTGCTCGTGTGTTCCAGCTGCTTCTCATGCTGAAACACACTTGAAACATATTTCTAACAGCTCCAGCCTCAGAAACATCTCGGACTGATGGGATTACACTAGGTGAAGTGATGCTTTTGCTTTCATTAGAAAGCACATCCAAAACACCACCACTAAGCACACCAGGAGAAGATCAGTCGTAGGGTTTTTGTGAAGTTGCCCACAGAAATTTCAGATGGCTCCTTCTCCTAGCCAGTCCCTTCCTCAGTTTCCTTGGTTAGTAACCTCTTCTTGTCAAAGCAGGAAATCTGGAAGGCCTACAGGGATGCAATGGCAGCAGCTCCCTTGACATATGTACCTACCTTTGTAAAATGAGCATTAGTTAAGCAAATTAGATTTTATTCCTCAATCACTATGGACATGGTGAAATGCTTGCTATATGCATTGCCTTTTCTACTTTAACCTGTTAATGGTCAAAATGGTAACTATTTGTAGCTAAATAAAATATTAGGGACAAACCCATGGATCTTTTCGTGTATATATTTTATATTTAATGCAATTATATTGAATTAAAGCTTTTCTCTGTATATTTTGTGTATTTTTTTCCCATATACTTCTAATTTGGGCTCATGGTATTTTATTATCATGCAACAAGGAGGGCAAGCTTGCCTTATCTATTCTTTTAACAGAGATCTGATGACCAAAATGTTGGCAAACCTGCCCTATGAGAAAGACTGAAGGAGTTAAGTCTTTTCTCCCTAAAAGAAGGTTCAGAGGGCAGCTCACAGTATTCCAATTCTTAGAGGGCAGCTACAAACCAGACAGTGTATCTCTTCACAAGGAGCCATATGGAGAAGGGACAATGGGTAAAGATTTCAGTGGGAGAAGTTTCATCTTCATGTAAGAAAGATATTTTTTACAGTTTGCAAGAACAATCACTCACCAGAGCAACTGTTCTAGGGATGTGATAGACACTCCACCTCTGGAAGTTTTTGAGATGTATTTGGACAGAATGCCTAATAATGTCACCCAGATTCCCTTTCCCCCAAAATGTTAGATCAGTTCATCTTTCAAGGTCTGTTCCAACCTGGAAAATGTTCTATGATTCTTATCATCTGCTCTGACAGAGTTTCACTACAGAAACTGCAGCAGTTTGCCACAGATGTTTTCCAAAATACTGTGAGACTGGGAAGAAATAGTTTCTTCCCAGGACCCAGATAATGTCACACACCTGGGAGTCTAAGCAGGACCAAACAAATTATACCTGCAGTTCAGAGGCAAGTTGAAGTACACCATTAGCTTGTTTTGTTTTTTTTTTCCTGGCTGCTGTTAAAAAGTTGAACAAGAAAATAGTTGTTGGCATTTTCTGTTTAGTAGAATGGGAAAGTGTGACTCACATGCTAGGACTCAAATCTCTTCTACAATAAAGTGATAGACTGTGACAAGGGATCTGCATTCCTTCAAAATAGGAAAAGCATGTCATCCAATGCAGAACAACTTTAAATTCCAGCTCTCTGGGGTAAAGGAAGAAGCTGGCAAGGAATTAAGACCTGAAAGTGTAACTGAGGCACTGTTCCTGAGCACAGTTGCTGGAACAGTGCTGTTTTAACCTCAAGTCATCTGCACAGCATATTTTGAAAGTGTTCTAAAAGGTTCTTCCTCATTATTACTATTTTTTCTGGCTCTTGTCATGTCCAGAAATAAGTAATTATGGGGCTGCTTGCAATTCTTTGTCTTTAGCATGACTAGAAACAAAAAAAAAGGGTGCTCAATATAAAAGACTTCTGTTCTCCCACCACCTTCCCAGGAGACTGACTTAGTAAATATAGTTCCTCGTATTTTTACAAGCGTGTTAGAACTGGACCAATGTCTTAACATTCTGGTCTTTTATATTCAACTAAAACTTCCAAACAACTCAAATTTCCTTTAAGCTCAAAAGGATACTGCTTATTGTTTTGAATTGAAAACACTGAGCTTTCAGCACTTGTCTGAAGCACATCAAGGTCAAGCTGAAGACAGCCTCTGAAAGGTTGATACACTTTTAATAAGCACCTACCAGTCATGCATACTTCATGTTCCTTTGCACCTGTTTTCAGTTGGAAGTGAAGGTCACTTCTATTACCAGACAAGATTAGCAGGTAGAGATAAAGGGAAAATGATCTCCTACCTATGCCCCAGAAGGAAAGTAGTCATGCACATTTGCTGGAGAGTGGAATTCATTAGATGTGTTGCTGCTGGGGTCTTCTAAGAAACTGAACAAATCACTAGGCCCTCACTTTCTGCTTAGAAAGGTTTGACTCAGACAAAAGTAAAAGCAACCAGTCCTTCAGCAAAGGAAAACCAGCTGGTTCAGGGCTATCTGAAGAATTAAGCAGTGCATGACTGAAACTAAAGATGGCAAAATCTCCCATATTTGTTCTAATTTGAAATTTTCATACAAAGTATATTGATAATAAAATAGGGCTCTCTCTGAAATCTCTAGAACTTTGCAAACTACTGTGAAAGAAATACAGAACATTCACAAGTGTGATTATAAATAAATTTATTTTCCAAAGCAGATTAAACCTCCATTCAAATCATGCAAAAATCCAAAGGCTAACTTCTGTCATAAAGTTAAGGATGACCATACATGCCAAGTAATATCATGTAGATATATATTCTGTATAATATTGCAAGTTCGCATTATTGTTTCACAAATCTCATTATGTTTCTTACTTTATAAACCTGGTGTCTTTGAGTCAGGATGTTGTAGAGTAATTTCATATTTCATTCAGTTCATTTTGTCTTAAAAGCACCACAATTACTCAAAAAAGAAATTATAAACATAATAAATAATAGTAGCACTTGCAGAAGTATTAGCTATATGAGCTCAATGAGATCAAGGAAAAGTCTCACTATTCTCAGCAGATGATGGATTGTGAATTAATCATTTTTACATATCTTTAGGTAATAGTATAAAAGTAATTACATTTTAAAATTTGCTAAGAGGTTAAAGAAGAATTTAAAGAATACAGTCATTGAAGGAGGAATCCCTTAATGAACTTTGTAGAAATAGATTAGCTTTTACTAGGAAAAGATTAAAAAACAAATCCTTGTAATATTTTATTCTCTCTAAAGGCAGGAAGAACTGGCATAAAAGTAAAGGTTATTTGGAAAATGCTAATGTATTAAATACTTTTCCTCAAGTCAGGGAATGACTGGTTGCTTTAATTTGGACACCTTGGCTACAAGCACTATGTTTTAGTCTTTGTGTACAGTTGCAAACTTTTACAGCATCCTGCCTTATTCAACCAGTGCTTAGGGCAGAACAGTGTTCACTGAAGGAGCTGCCAGATCTTGTCTTTTGTCAGTTCTTCTGCCTTCCCTTGGTCCATGTGATACCCTCTGACACATTGCACTGTGACAACTCTAATTCAGGTTCCCTCCACTCTGCCCTATGGAATGGACTCTATCAATGGAGGGCAAATCCTATGATACAAAATTGTTTCTCTGATAAGTAAGAGAGATGGTGCTTACTGGGAGGTAGGTGCTGAAGTGATTCAACATATGGCAATTTATCTATAAAAGTATTTCAGTTTTATATTTTATGTCCTGATTCAGGAATAAAAGTATTTTTATGTGCTTGCAAAATGAAAATTTAGATGTCTTTGCCGTCCTAAATCTAACCCACCTTTTCTTCTATTCTTCTCAGCATCACTGCATATAAATCTATCACCAATTAATAGCCAGGCACAGAGATGCCCAAAGCTTCAATGAACTTTCAGAAAGATAAAGTCTGAAGGGAACAAAATAGTGTTATCTTCATCTTGCAGATTGGGAACCAAGGCACAAAAAGATTAAGTGGCATGCCTAAGTTTATCCAGGAAGCTTTTATCAGGCTCAGAAGCTGAATCTGAAGTTGTTCTTGCAATCATCTAATCTTTTGGAAGTATTGCTAGCTTTGCAACAATATTCCTTTTGTATCTTGTTAAAAGTCTTTAGAACACTCTTCCCACTTTCTGATTTCTCGTCCCAAAATGTGTTTTGTTCTTAATTTCAGAAACTGGAAATGACACTAATCATATGAATAAAACTACAAAAAAGAAGATATAACAATTTGCAGTATTTCTGCTTACATGATGAAAGTAGGTTACAAGATGTGTATTTCCTGTTTGTTCAGAGAGTAGGGATTAAAAATAAATTCTCCTGTAAATGCCATGTTTGCAAACTACCTTAGGTCAGCATATGCCCCACACCTATGTGGGCTGTTTCATTAGTCAAAACAAAGCCACATATTCTGTAAAAGAAAATCAAGAAGAGTGATATTTTTGGGGTCATTGGATTAAAACATACTTTTTGCAAAACCTCTTTAGCACCACTGTCTTGAAATGATTCCTTCTGGGAAGGTAGGAAGAAGCTTCTTTGACCTATACGAACAGTTGATCACATTTCTTTCCTTAAAAGCAGCAGCAAGGGAATGCTGTCCTTTCCCATATACCACAGTGTGTGAAGACAGTGAACTGATTGCAGCTGCCTTATGCCACGTGCAAGCCCAAAGCCAGGAGCTGAGCTGGAGGCAATATTCCTTCACTGTCCTTCTGCAATGATACATAATCCTCACCTAGCTGCTGTTCTTGGGTTTATGCAGTTTTAGAAATGTACTGTTGAAGTTGCAACACATGCTCAGAGGAAAAAAAGCTTAATGAATATTAAAAGCAGGTAATTAATTTTTCCTCTATGCTACTCCCAAGCAGACTTCATGGAACATCCATGGAAATTATGCATAACAGCTTTATGAACTGAACTTTCCATTTGTATGGCAGGCAAGAGGCACTTTCTTTTTATCAGACTGTGAGGATTCTGTTTATGCTGTGAAGCAGATAGATAGAAATTTTGCAATATTTCTATAAATGTTTTGTTTTGCTTTCAAACTAGGCATCTTTTCTTACAGGTGAAAGTCTTGGGATAGATGATTTTATTAATCTTTAAATTATACAGAGGTTGAAGTGGCAAAATCAAAGCCTGATTTGCTGTCTTGTACTCTCTGTTGGAAAGACTGCCTATTACTCAGAAAACTAAATTTAAATATGGCACAGGGTTGTTACGGGTAGAGAATGTAACAAGGCAAAGCAGAATTCCTGTTCCAATAGAATCTTTTATTCGTTTTATTTGTCAGCTTCTCACTAAGGATAAAGAGGGGACTATTTTTGATCATTTGTTCAACTTTACATATAAAATTAACAAGTCAGCTCTGCACCTAAGAAATAATAGATTTTTTCTACAAGTTATTAAATGTTAACATTGCATTTGTCTATTTGTATGTGCCCACAAAAGCATTTTATAGGAGACGTTACTTTGTTATTAGCCCTTCAGAAGGAGAAAAGCTAGTACATTGCAAATCCCCCTTGGGACACCAGGTCCAGTCTGCCTAGAAGCACTGTATTGCATCTTTTTTTCTCCCTGGGAGCCTGAGACAGACATATGGTATGTACCAGCATATTGTGAAGAAGAAACAAAACCTCCCTCTCATCAAAGTGCACGTCAAACTTGAGTGGAGTGTGCTTCCTGGAAAATGGGCTAAGCATAACAGAAGCCCATTTATCTTCCATTTGATCCTGGCTGCAGCTGGGATCTATATCCATTACCACAATGCCTTAGTCACTTTGAGGCTCTGCTAATAATGTAACTCGTGTCACCTCCCAAATGACAGCACGAGGCACTCTGAGTAGTTGAGGTGACACCCTGTCAAAGACTCCCACATAAAAAGTACTGGAAATCTGCTCACTCTCACCTGGAAAGGAATTACTTCTAAAATTTGTTTCCAAGTCTCATACTATGCTCTGGCTCCCATCTTCAACGAGAAGACTTTTTGGCTCTCCAGTGTGTTCTTTCTCAATACTATTTAACATTCTGAGAAATACAAATTAGTTCCAATTTTGAAACTTTTGAAATTACAAAAGGGGATCAGTTCCAATACTTATGTATAAAAGGGAGGGAAAGTTGGAAGGGAACAATACAGTTTCAGTAACACCACACACATCATCCTGTCTTCGCAGCTTCTCTCATTTAGAGAATATAAACATAGTTTTATATCTAAATAATGAACAGCACAAACATCACCATATTTCCCCCATTTTTAAAAAATTCTAAGGCAAAATTTGAAGGCTGTTTAAATTGGGTAAGTGGACTATAAGAGGACATCTACTTACATGATTTTTGCATAGGAGTACTGAGTAACTAAGAGATCTCTGATTCCCATAGCACTGGGGGACAGGACAAGGTTGTGTGTGTGTTGTTTTCATCTGATGACAGTGGTTATGCAAGGTTTTGTGCCAGGAATGGAACTCAAAAACTCTCAAGACAGAGGGCATGGTGCCAACTAATGACCTGGGCTGCCTATGGACACTGCACACAGATTCTCCTCCTGAGCTGGGTCAGACCATAAGTAAAGCTTATGCCCAGCTGTGTGTATCTGCTCCCAGACAAATTCCTTTGATGTGATTTTGGCACTGGAAAGACTTGAAAAGCCAGGCATGATCTGAAGGTATAGCTGCAACATTGTAAGAAGTTACAATCATCATAAAAGCTATGACCTTACCTATCCACATCCTTCCAGAAATTCAAGGTTTAAGAAAGGTTTTCAGGTTAAAAAATGAAGAGTTAGAAACAATTGGAAGAGCGCAGATGTTAGGATGTAAAATATAATTTGCTCTTTGTGCTCAGATCATTACTAAATGTCTTATCTACATAAAATATCCAGCATTTTCCTGCAAACTGAATTTTTAAAACTATTGGAGAAAAACAAATAAAATTATTACCTGTACTTCTGGCATGCCATTTTAAACATTAATTTCTTATAAAAGTTATCCAAATGATGGTTGTGAAAATTAGGTGCATGAATTAAGTTCATATCCATTCTAGAAATCATGTAACAGATATTTATCAAAATTTTTCCCAAAGAGTATTTAAGTTTTGTGTCAAGACCTTTGATTAGCTTTTAAGTGCCAAATTTTATATACACAAACATAATATATAAACCTGAAGGTGTGAGTAATATTTGTAAGTAGTCTTTCAAATGTGCTATTCAGAGATGCTCAATCATTAAACAGTATAGATATTATACATAATGTAAAAAAAAAATACTTTGTTGACATAAATTTGCAATGATATAGACCATTTCTGCACTGATGAACACATTGGATATATGTTTCCCCAAATATACTGGATTTTTCTGAAAAGAGTAGCTATATTACTCTCTTGAGAATCATTGATTTCTGCTGCATGGATGCCCATGGTTCAAAAAAGCTTATATTCCTGAAGTAAATGCTGACATGACTCAGTCATACTGTTAATTTTTAAATTCTGGCATTTGAGTCTAAATATTCAATGTAGGATATAATTCCAGAGGCGAGTGGCAGTTTCCATTCAGGTGAATTTATCCTTTTCTTGAGTGCTTATACACGTAAACTCAGAGCGTTCCTGTACACTTCTTTTGTCAAGCAGAATTGGAGCCTGGGAAGTGTGCGGTTACATTCTCTGCCTTCAAATCTCAAACAACAGAGGTATTAAGGAATATTAATTAAAATATTTCTCATATTCTCCTCTTCTCCACAAATTTAGACTGTATTGTATTAATGGTACAGATGAAACAGCATGGTAGTTTCTCCCAAAATTTGTGTGTGTGTGTGCAAAAATGCTTCTCATAGACACCAAAAATATACAGTTTAACCTAGCAGGAGCAGCCAAAATGAAAATGGTGAAACTCCAGTCCTTCTGAGATAAAGTGACTCAGTAATTCAGAAATATTTTATCTCTATTCACTTGTAATAAGAGCGGAGCAGATGAAGCCCTGCTTTCACACATACTGCCAACATAGAGATTTATTTAGCCAAGAGCATTGTGGCTTGATCAGCCTGAGTCTCAGAGCCTAAACTCAGGGTTTACCTCTGGCTGCAGAGTACTTTTCTCAGTTATTTTCTCCTCCTAGATAGTGTCAATGCCAGGGCCACAGTGCAGAGAACACTGAGGTGTGTTGCCCTGTGTCTCCTGTGGACTATTGCCATTCATTCGTCAGTGACTCGAAAGGGTAAAATCACTGAAACATCATGGAAATTGAATTCCAACCTACTTACTACATGAGCCACAGAAGGAAATGGAAAACTTTCCTGGACACAGGACCTCACTCACTTTTTGCAGAGGAAAATCTGAACTTATGTCTCTCCATATGTGAATTGGCTAATCATAAAAGTAGTGCAGAAGTTATAGACATTATGAATGTGGATCTTCATTTCTCTGTCATTTATTACCAGTTTCAAAAGAGAATACATTTTTTTTAAATTTTTCTGAGGTTAAAAGAAAATGACTGATGAAAATAACTAAAATTGTTTTATTTCTATTACAACCAAATGTTTGTCTCTTTTTTTGCCTCTGAAACAAAAAAAAAAAAAAAAAGAATTATTCCCTCACTTCTAGTTAAGCAATCTCTTAGTGGATTATGAAAATTGCCAGCAAAATTAGCTGTTTTTCTCAGTGTATGATAGGGACAGGATGGCATGTAAACAGAATTATTTCTTCCTCCTTGAGGTGAGGTTTGAAGCATATTAGCAGATGCTGTGTATAAGTTTGTATCATCATTGTGCATGTTATAACCATCTCCCCTTTGAAAAAAGCAAGAGTTAATTTGGAAGAACTGTCAATCAAGCAGCTTTAATAAACAATAAATTATTTTAATTTTAATTTTAATTGATTCTTTGTTTGGGGGTCTTTCAGCATCTAAGATAATAGAAATTTCCAAGATCTAAAGCAACTGTGGTTCAATAGCATATGGCTTTCAACTGGAATACAGATCAGTTATTTTACCTAGGTTAGTTCATGCCTGACTGCTCAGCTTCCTAGCAGAAGTAATGTGTAATAAAAAGGAGTTAAACAAAAGGATAATGTCTTCTGATGGTAATAAGCATTAGAAAATAATATTCCTGATAGAAAAGGAAATATCTCATATTACAGTTTGCTTCTACTGGCAGAAATAAGATTTCAATTCATATATAATTAGTTATCCATTAAGATAATCACATATTTGGCTTTTGAGTCTGTTTAAATGGGAATATGTCTCTAAGATGAAATGAAGCAAAATCAGCTTCACAAATAAATCCTGCAGATTATCTTCAGATTCTTATTTAATAACTGGTGTATGCAGACAGTAGACATTTTTGGCTAGCTAATCACTGAATGGAGCAAGTACAAAAAGTGGCAATGTATCTTTTTCATTCTTTAAAAAGACATAAGGTCATGAAACACTAATTATTAGAATCTTTTAACGAGTTTCAACCAGAGAAATCACACAATGTGATTTCAACTCTTCAGAAGTGCCAAAGTACATTAGTACATTTAATGAGAATGTTAATATATAGAGTATATGGCTTATTGTTGAAACACTGGAATTCATAACATATGCAAAACAATTTTTAAATTAAAAAAAAAAATACAACCCTAAGATGAAGAACATGAACATACAAATGATTTAGCACCAGAATTAATCCCCTTCCCTCAGTACTTTCAACCACATACAGCATGCAGCGTGAAGCTTTGTGGCCCTCAATACAGAGCAGACATTCATGAATTGGCAGGACCTAAGTGAGGGGCCCCCAAGGTGATTTGGGCTGGAGCAGTTGCCCTCCCAGGAGAGGCTGAGAGATCCAGCCTGGCTCATCCTGGAGAAAGATGGCTCTGTACAAGTCCAACAGCAGCCTGAAGTCCCTACAGGAAGGCAGCTGAGAAGGAGCCAGGCTCTCCAGCTGTGCATGGCAGTAGCATGAGGAACAACAAGCATGACCTGAAATGAGACAATCAGACTAGATATCAGAAAAGTAATTTTGTTCATGAGGACAGTAGGCACTGGAACAGGCTGCCCAGAGATGTTGTCCAATCTCTGTCCTTGGATGTTTTCCAGACCTGACTGTGCAAAGCCTCTCGGGATCCTTTCCTGCTTCTGTTATCTTGTAACCCTCTCTGAACCTGGACAAAGCCACTTGGTCAAGTTCTACTAGAGATCAGGAGCCTAAATAATTTTCAAATCAAGTAATAGATCAACTAAGAAACAAACTTCTTTTTCAGTGAAGGAACCATTAATCCATTTACCTGCCAAGACTTTGCCCTTAGTTTTTTATCATTTTCCTCCCACTCTAAATTTTAGCATCATCATATAAATTGATAAACTTCCAGAGGTCCCCTCCAGCCTGAATTTTCATGTAATCATGACTATTTTCTTTAGTCACCTACTGTCTATAAAATGTATGCATGTTTGGAATTTGGTGGGATCATAGCTGTGCTTACATAAAGGCTGTCTGGAATGCTTTCCAAAGTCCAGTTCACAGAAATTCTGCCAGAAACTTGTCACAAGACTTAAATAAGCAAATTAGTGGGGCAGAAGCAGCAGCAAACCATTAACCAGTGGCCATTCAGCAGTGAGACACAACATGCTTCCCTGTGCTTTGCACCACCTGCTTCAGAACAAGTTTTTCAAGTGTCATGCCCCACACCACGTAAGAGTATATAAAGTCAATTTTATTCTCCAGGAGCTAGACCATGCAGAAGTTCTCCGTAATATATCTGAGGGTTTACGGCTTTTCAACATATTTAAATCAAAAAAAATTTTGGATCCGTATGTGATCTGAGAGCCTTAACCTTAGACTCTCTTACTCTTTGTAACAAGTGCTATCAAGGAACTCACCCAGGCACCACATAAATAGGACAGTCAAGCAAATTTCTCCTGATGGTTATATAGGCATTAAGACTTTTTCCTCTAAATTATCATGGAAGAAATATACTAACAGGCATGTTTTCCACCTTTTCTGCCTTGTTAAGACACAAAATTTACCCTTTTGAACTATTATAACTCAATTCTTATCAACTATTTAAAGCTTTCCCTGGCATATAAGGGAATAAAATACAATAGTTTTCTAATTGTAAAGGTACCTGCTTTGTCTTTAGCATGAAAAGAGTAATTTATAACTATAGTCTTCAAAAAACAGTTCAGGAAGAGATGTGTAGAGACAGAACTCCCAACTGGTGTGAAAAAATATATGCCCTCACAATTCTAGACCCGTATTACAAATGCATATGCCGTTTATTACCAAGACTATCAAATAAGAATTACCCAGTTCCAGACAGCTTGAAGATAAAATCTCATACACAACAGAATCATACAGGCAAATGCACTAGAGGAGACAAACCTTTTCAAAGACATCCATGTCTGCTGCAGCCTTAGATGATCTGAAAGAGAGCACTCAGCATGCACAGTGTCCCAGAGGAACATGACCCATCTGCCCTAAGCAGTAACTCTCCCATATGTTCCTACATACACGCATAATGGGCAAACTAATGTGTGAAAATCAAGCTAACTATGAATTTAATATGATATTTGCTGCCATCTCTCCTCCTAAAAAAATGAGGTTTTTTCCTCTACATCTTTCTCTGTGCTTTCTTGCGTATGATATTTTTTGTACAAGTAATGTGATAAGAGAAAGAGAGAAACAGGCAAGTGTTTCCTGTTATGCTCTACTAAAAAACTGTATAATCTTTCATCTTGTTTGCAAGTAATTTGCAGGGGGGTTTTTTTGTATTCAGCTGCAGAAATACAAAATGAAAAAAAAGTAAAATTCCCATTTGTATCATAAAAACTAGCACAGAAGTACACACACAGATTCCTAAACAGTAAATTCAACATTAAAGAGAAAAGAGCCATGGAAGAAAGTCCTACAGTACCTGCTACAATCACTTTTTTTTATCTCCATTGCCTTCTGCATGCTGAAGAATGGTCTTATTTACCTATGTCTTAATCCGGGATTTCTGAGAAATCCTGATCAAAATTGCTATTTATTTGACTAAAGAGAGCTTTTAGGGATTTGTCACTACATCTTCTAAATGTTGTTATCTGAGCAAGAAGTTTCTCAACCATACAAACCTAAACACTTTGTTTTGTTTCTGAAGTGTTTTCAAGCACTCTTACCTACAACAAAGAACTCCCATGGATGTGCAAAAAAACCCAAAAATATGAAGAGTTTTGTGGAGGAAAACAAAGGACATTTCAAGGGCGTATTCATTCCAAAGAGCTTAGAAATGCTTTCTAGATTCTAGGAAAAGAATAGTGATTTTTTCCTTTGCCTGGTTTTAGTCTGACACCCAAGGCTGTTCTTTTCTGCATTGTTAAGACAGCACTGATCACATTGGTGTTAAGAATGGCAAAAAATGTCCGTACAAAATGGCCACAATCCCATGATCTACTGGCACTATACTCACAGTTTTCTTTTCACAAAATATTTTTACATGAAAAGCACTTAATTAGAAAAACAGCACTTCATGAAATAAAATAGATGGTTTCTACATCCAGTTCATATTTTTGAACTGAATAATGAAAATAATATTTGGCATCTTAAATCAATGCTGAAGCTGTACTCCAATCATTTGCAAACTAGTATCAGTTGTGATGACCCAGATAATATGTTAATCCATGAACTTCACAGAAATGGCAAATAAAAAGCAGAAACAGGTAGAGATTTTTGCAGTCAGAATTGACAGAGGAAGTTACAGACTTTGGTCACCAGATAATGTCTTTTGCAAGTAATTTTCAATAAAATGCAAAATAAGTCAAGGGCTTAGTGGTAACTGTTATTGTTTTCTTAAGGAGCTTTTTGTTGACTTTTCTGCTCCCCATGAGCTTTCTTGGACTAGAAAATTATTCTCCTACTCAAACTTCATGACATTTCTAAGAAACAACATATGGCATCCATTATTTTATCAAAGCTCTGTGCTTGTGGCAGTGGCAAGGCCACGGGGCTGAGGGCCCAAGTTTTGCTTGTTTTAAAATATTGCTGATATCAGCTGTGTCCTGTTAAGAGCATTGGTGTACTAGGATTTCCAGGTAATATCTTTTCAGACCTGGTAAGGCCTGTTAAGAGGGTGATGCAAAGTGGTTTGGGTACTGTAAAAACTTTACAGTGCAAAACAACATGACATTCCCTTCTCTTTGTATTTTGCAATCTCCCATGACAGCCAGTACACTGGGAATCAGAGAACGAACAAATCCCACTCCTCCATTCTCCCCTTCCCTCACACTTGGATATCCAACAGAGCTTTCTGGACATCTGGCAATAGTTCTGCAAATTGCAGCAACACATGTTGAGATACATGGCAAAACACATAATAACTCTGAAGCATTTTGAATAAACTTACAGTCGTTCAATACACCACATGAGTTGCAAAGTAAACTTTTCTATGTACATCTAGGAAATCTAAAACAAAACATGAGAAGATGGTGCTGTGCAATATACAAAAGTGTAGTAAGGGCTGATGTATTCTAGAGGAATCCAGGTATTTCTCCCTTCTGGAATATCCCATTCCTTCCTATTTTTATCAAGGACTTCACTCAGTCATGAAAACCAGACTCCACAATGGAATAGGTGCAGAGTAATATATGGGAGACAATACACTGACCTCCCACAGCATGACCTTCCTTGAGAGTGAAGTGATTTTTAAAGGGAAATTGTACCTTGAAGGTAAGAATTTTCCTCCCAGGCTGTTCCCAGGCAGTAAAATAATATGCTTGGCTCACCATGGGTGGAAGCAGAATGCCACAAGCTGACCCCAGTTTCAAAGGTTTTTTAGAATTCAAATACTCTATTTCTATAACAGTATTCTTATAAAATATTCTATGGGATTCCACTAATTGAACCCAAGGGAAAAGTTGTTCCCAGGGCTTAGTTCTCACTAGCAGATACTTTTTGTTTCAGCCAAATGTGTTGGCAAACCGTGCAACCCCTGTAACATTATCTAAGTATTTTTAGATTAATGGGACAAAGGCAAACTTATTAATAACGCATCATCTTGCATGTCAGCAGCATGTTCCCATGGAGGAGGCTGAGGCCTCTGACAAAGTATTGCAGAAATCTGCAGTCTGTCCCAACATGTTCAAGGTAGGATGCCTTTGGGGAGGCAGGAGAGGCAAACATCTGCAGTCCACAGCGGGATATTGTTTGTTTTCCCAGAGGCAGGAGCAGCATCTCCTGAAGAACCAGCATCCTTCTCTCCTAGTGCCAAAACACATGCCTGAGAGTGGCTGGAAAGGGTTAGCATAGTGTTGTGGTTTAACCCCAGCCAAGCAGGAGCTGAACCTACTTGGGATGTCAGGAGACTCTAACACTCAGCCAAACCTATCCTCTATCTGCTGCTTGTTTTGAACTTCAGGGTAAAGAAAATTCCTTGCTTTATGTCAAGTGTTGATCTTAGCTGATATCCATTGGAAGACCGCCAGACTTCTGAATCCAAATAAAATAATTTTGCTCCTTCTCACTCATATTACACAAAGATCAGTAGATGAACCTCCCTCCAACCACACCCTTGTGGGGAATAAGAAAGAGAGTGCCCTGTTTCCGCATTCACGTCATAATTGCTGCCTCTCACTGACTGGTGCTCTAAACTTTCCTCACCAATGATGAAAAGTCCTATTCCAAAGAAAACTGTGAAAAAAGGCAGGCACCAAAGAACTCCTTCTGCAGTAGCAGATAAAGGATACTAAACAATCTAGATGTGACAAAAACTAAGAACTGCATGTGCCACTGGAAAAGGTGTGAAAATGTATGGAATGTGTGTACTCACCTGAGTAAGACAAGGGTAGACATGCATTTCTGACTTCATGCATGTCATGCATTAGACAGCCATGAGAAGAGACCTTCCACCTTTCCACGCCCAAGAGGCTTAAACAGATTGTCATACCCTTTTTGCAAAAAGTATATTTGGTTAAAGAAGTATTCTGCTGTGCATGAATTTCTCCTTTAAGAAACAATCCTTTTACGTACCAGGAACTAAAGACGAACTTGTAGAGACCCAAGGAGTTTAAGTTATGTGGAACCAAGAGACTGGCTAATCAGAAATAATTGTTGTTGGTACAGCCTATTGTTGGTACTGTCTAAAATGATCAAGCAACACCTGAAAATCTAGTCTATATTTCATTGACTCCTTTTTCCCTCTAGCAGAGAAAGCCTTTTCTTTTTCCAATGGGTTTATTTAGGAATATTTTTCAGCCAGCATTCCACATCCCAGAATATGTTCCTCACCACAATTTTCAGAGTGGGTTCGTAAGTTTTCAAGTTTATGCCAGTCACAACAGGCATTTACAGATTACAGCCAACAGTGCTGCTGAACTAGAGACCATTGTAGTCCAACCAATACTCTCCTTTTAGGAACTATTCATGCCTTCCAGCAACGTAGACCAGGATAATCCATTCCATGTTCCTAGGTTACATCCAGACAGTCATATAAAAATTAGGCATGTAGGGATTCTTTCTTTTTTCTTCTTTTTTTTTTTTTTTAATAGGTCAAAACACAATACAGGGATATTTATACCTATGTGTCTCTACATTATTTGAATTAGGTAAAAGATTACTGCTCGAGCCTGCCAAGGTAACATTAGTACATGCACATCTGAGCAGATTCCTATGGTGTATCCACTGCTGACTTGTTATTTAACAGACACAAAACATGTGCTTTGAAGGACTTTGTGCTGATCCTTAAGACACATGAGTTTACCAGATGAAAACACAGGGGTGTCATATTCTGTGGAGATCAAATTTAAATTAATTCAGTGTATCTCAGGCTCATGTCCTTATATTATTACCTTGTTGTGATGTTTCAGATTAATATCTGTGCTGACATCATATTTTTGTTACAGCTCTGTGAGTGCATGGGGATTCCTGACAAGATCTTCTATTTCAGTACCTCCTCAGTGTTTCCCAGTGTCAGCAGGAATAGGACACACATCTTTCCCAGAGGCAAAAGCTCCTTCTACAGCTCTCAAGAGTGAATTGCCCACAACACCGACTTTCCTATCAGTAAATTAAGGGGCCCACGTGTGCATCGGTTAACTCACAACACAAACCACACACCTGAAGCTCCCTGGCAAGAGTTTTCTGGATATTTCAGATACTGCTGGATATGTTTCCCTTATTTCCACAGCCCATTGGAATAAGGTTTATTCCAGTGTTGCAAATGGAGGTTGTTCTATTCCAAAACAAATATAGGTTGTTCCAATTTTCTATATATAAACTACCTCTTTTTATATGCAAGGTATACAAGAATGCTAATTTTCCTTAGCTACACAACTATGATGCCTTAACTAAAGGCTGAAGCTCTTACACTTAAAACAAATTAAATACACAAAACAAAAGAAAGTGTCTTTAGAAAGTTGTTTCCACATTTGCATTTCTTAGAAATTCTGGATTCTATGTAGAATAGTATAAAGACTGTTTTTATTAAATTTTGGTGTCATAAATATCAGAAATCTCTCAGGAAAACCCTTGGGGCATTGCAAGAAATCAGAGAAAGCATATATGAAGTGTGCCAGATTAGATGTCCAAACTTTGTCTGTTTTGAGCTCTGAAATTTTTGAGGTGTGAGTAACCACTGATGTAACATCTGATATAACACTGATAATAACATCTGTCCTGATATTATTTCATTGCGTTTACTCAGCTATGACTAGTATCTTTCTGCAGCATCAGCAACAACAAAAAATACTTTTGACAGTATTTTGGAAGTCCCAGCAGCCAGGGTCATGCTGTTCAGTGAGAGACTCCATTGTGCTATTGGAAAGTACAATAACCGTCTGCCTCCAAAGAAAACAGTGACCTGCAGAGTGCCAGCAACCTCATATTGTTACAGCTTGGAGCACTCCACCCTTATGAGATGCACCAGGTCTGAGCTGCAGAAGAGTGGGAGTGAGCTCACTATGCACGAAGCGAGGCTCTTGTCAACAAGAGGCCAAAGTGAGGCAAAGAATCGTACCCAGGAAAGCCAACAAAATATATATTCTTCCTCCTTTCCCAAGGCCAAAATATGGCAGATTTTTCTCATGGGTGTTGCATTTCAATATCAACAAGGCAAGCCTCTAGGATAAGGGCCTCATGAGAAGGAGAAAGACTGCAATTGTTCTGGAAAAAATACCTTATGTGGCCTGATTAAATAAAAATCTGTACTTCAGCTTTTGGGCCAATACAAATGGCAGCTTGAAAAGTTAGTGATTAAGTTGCAGCTTAGGAATTTGTTCCCAACTATCAATTATTTAATACTCACAGCTTGGAGAAATATTAAACACTTCAATCATGCTTCTAGCTAGAAGTAAGCAGCCCATTAAAGAAGATATTTTCAAAAGGTGGAATTCAAAAGAATCTCTTAAGGGAAAGTGTTATAATTACTATCAAAATGGCAACTGCACATCAACAGTAGAGGGGAAAAGGTTTCCTTAATATGCAAGAACTAATCTGACCATGTGCAAAGCAGAGAGAGACAGATGGCTTCTATCACCACAAATAGAATAAACTGACAAAAATTATCACCTACAGAGACTGATGGATTCAAAATGAACTGATATCTTTCACAAATAGTAACTCTAAGAGTGAACAGATAGTCATTTCACATAAAAATAAGTCTCCCAGACAACAAGGCTAGTAGCTTTGTTAGCAGAGCACTAAGCAAGATTCCAGAGATGCCTCACAGTGTTACAGTGATCCTCTGTGTGATCTCATATGTGATGCAATAAAGTGACACATTATCAGAGCCATCAAAGAGTAAATTTTAAGACTTTTTATTTTTATAAAAAAAATAAAACTGTTTATTTTAAGATCTGTATCTCCTGAACCACGTCATGAGGCAAGAAAGAAGATTTGAAATTGGGGCTTTTTTGCCAGTCATAGGTGTTGAAACATATATACCCTTAAATGTTGAAAATGTTGAAAACATTGAAAAATATGTCACTGTAGTTGCATACTATTTAGCTGGATGGATCATTAGATATTTGTACTTACACAATAAATGGACACAAAAGCAGGACAATACTACTAGAATTTTTTTTCTTACAAGGATAGTCTTCATATTACTTAATAGAGATGCATAAATATACAGTAATGAGCCATTTATTCCTCCAAATAGTCAGGGAAAAAGGAGCACAGTATTTTTTGCTAAGCATCTAATACTAATGTTATTCACATAGAAAATAAAAAATTGACAACCTTTATCTATAAAAACCACCCTTTCTGATGATAAGTAAGAAATAACCAAAAAAATGAGATACATTTTAGCATCAGTATTCAGCAGCAGACTATAAACATTTTCAAAACAAAATATCCTTAGGGGATGATTTGAGCCAGTCTTATCCAAGCCACCTGGAAGATATCACTATTGAACATTCAAACTTGCAATCATATTTTTAAAACCCCAAAGTCAATATGTTATTTACTGTATTGAAAACATGCATGCTGAGCAATAAATCCCACACAACTTGTCACTTTAGCTTTTTGTGGAGTTATGTAGCTAGTATATGCTAAACTGGACTGCATATATTTCCAGTTTAAACAAGGAAAGTAGGAAGAAGGTAAAATGCTGTCAGCTCCTAGTGTATTCCTCACTCTTCCTCTGCACAAATGTGTGCAAGATAAAACACCTGTGAATTTGTCTAGTTTAGCCTATGCTTATGGGAACACAATAAATGGAACAGGGAGTGACGGACCTCTTAGGTGACATATTGTTATGTAAGGTTTTTTGGGGTGGATTTTGATTTTTGTTTTAACAAATAAACTCAGTCTCTGAAGTAAGATCAGAACTTTCTCCATCCAGTTGGAGCATTATAGTAAATTCCTTGGTAATAAGCAAACTTTCATATAGTGAATGACTTCCATATATTATAAAAACATTTTAGTTCTACCAAGGGAATAACTGCTGATGTCAAGAGAATTCTACTTAAGACACACAGAGCACCAATTTTACTATCTTATTAAAAACTCTGTACCAGGTGAAACCTTTGAAATAAATCTTTCTTTTCCTCAAATAAAACAGATAAGAAATTACTGTTCATGTGAACCTGTGGGTACATCAACACATACAATCTCTGCTGTGGCTTACTGCTAAGCTCACTGAAAAGGCTCCATTTGGAGTGAAAACTTACACCTCTTTGAACCCATCCCCTGTTAACTTCTGTCTGTACGCTTTAGCAGCACTACCTGTCTAAACTGACAGGGCAATACTCAGGGCTCCACTCTGTACTCTGGGTCACATAAAAGAAAACTGTAGGAAGGCAGTATCTAGAGATGAGAGGCCAATGGTTCAGAGTTGTGATGAACATCAGTGACAAGTGGTGTCCCTTCAGGGGTTTGCATGGGGTCCAGTGTTATTTAGTGTCTTCATAAATGGTATGGATGGAGAGATCGAGTGCACTCTCCTCACATTTGCTGACGACACCAAGCTGTGTGGTGCAGCTGACACAGCTGTGTCAGACACTGCAGAGATTGATGTCTCAAGTCCTTTTAAGTGCATGTGAGGGGAGGAAGGGGCAGGTTGGATCTTCCTTGGTGAGGCAGTGCCCTTCTCTACACCCCCCCTCTAGAGCCTGGCCTGGCACTGGCTGCCAATAACTGGCACATTGGAGGCAATGCTCCACACCTGTACCTGGAGCCCCTAACTCAGCTCCTAATTGGCCAAATGACTGGAAATCCCACCTGGGGGACAGGCCCAGGAAGGCCAAGGGCTATTTAAGGCTGAACATGAGGCAAGTATATGTGTTAACCCTCCCTTCCCTGGGGATTTCTATCATCTGAATACTCCTGAAACCCCAGAGTTGGTGTCTATATGCATCCTTTTCTATATCTTTTTTGTCTTTCATTTTCTTCTGATTATCTCTTCTCAAAATTTTTGAGGAACTTAAAATTGGATGGTCTTAGACTTTGCTATGTTCAATGGGATAAGATAATGCTTTGAAAAGTGTTTTACGTTGATTTAGTGTTGCACTAGACCTTTTGCCAAAGTTTTCTGATTTTCTAAAGTTGCTAGTATTCTCTTGTTCTCATCTTTTGAGAATATCTTGTTGGTGTTTCGCCTGTGTGTCTAACTCAGAGTATAAGAACAATCATAAGCCCTTTTAAAAGGCTTGATGGGCAAGTTTTTTGGGGCCTTCCACACCTGAAGAAGGGGATGCCATCCAGAGAGACCTGGGCAAGCTATAGGTGCTGGCCCGTGGAAATCTCATGAGGTTTAACAAGGCTAAGTGCAAAGTGCTGCACTTGTGTTTGGGCAACTCCTGTATCAGTCCCGGCTGGGGGATGAACAGATCAAGAGCAGTCCTCCCAAAAGGGCTTGGGGTGGATGAGAGGCTGGACATGACCCAGCCCAGAAAGCCAAACGTGTCCTTGGGCTGCACCCAAAGCAGCGTGGGCAGCAGGGCAAGGGAGGGGATTCTGCCCCTCTGCTCTGCTGAGACCCCACCTGCAGGGCTGCATCCAGCTCTGGGGTCCCAGCACAGGAAGGACATGGACCTGTTGGAATGAGTCCAGAGGAGGGACATCAGGATTATTAGAGTGATAGGGCAGCTCTCCTCTTAGGAAAGGCTGAGAGAATTGTTTGATCCACCTGTAAAATACATGGTTTAGAGTGAACTGTGTATAGCCTTGCACTTGAAGGGAATCCACAAGATAGGTGGAGAAGGACTTTTTACAAAAGCATGAAGTGGCAGGACAAGGGAGGAAAGGTTTAAAACTAAGAGAGTAGGTTTAGGTTAAACATTAGAAAGTAATTCTTTGCTGTGAGAATGGTGAGGCACAGGAACAGGTTGCTCAGAGAGGGTGAGGGTGCCCCATCCTTGGAAGCATTGGAGGCCAGGTTGGATGAGGCTTTGAGCAATCTGGTCTAGTGGAAAGTGTCCCTACAGGGAGATTGGAACTAGATGGTTTTAAGATCTTTTCCAATGTAAACTATTTTATGATCATGTGTCTGTTTTATAACCAAGTCATCAATCCCACACTTCCTCAGCATGTGAGGCAGTCTCTTTGACAAGTTCCTCTGCTTGGTCCAAGGAAAGGAATTCCATGAAAAGCAATGCTTTCTCAGAAAATAATTTTGACAATGTAGCATTGAAAATCAAGCAAAGTGCTATGTTAAGGAAGAAATATAACAAGAAGTGCTGTGTATTCTTTCACAAAGAAGTGAAATCAATTAATTCACACAAACACAGAATTTCACTCCCAGAGCTTCACGGCATCCAAAAGTATGAATGCTGCTATAAATGTGTTAATCATCTCAGCAGTCTACAGGATTTCTACTAGGTTTTTTGTACCCTGCTGAATATCAAGGTCAATGAAGAAAGCTTTGTGTCTGATGATGACTTAGGTGTGCACCAGACAATTACTCTGCCTCATCAGAGTCAGATTTTGTTTTAATCAAGACTTGAACTTTTAGCAGGAAAGGAAGTGGAATGATAAGCTCCTTTTTCTGTACTCTACTTATCTGCCATGCAATGCTGGAGCTTTTGCAACATCAGGAAATACAGATTGTTTCCTTTAGAAAACAACCTTTCTAAACCCCTTTGTATTTGAGATTTCTGCATTCTTTTTGTCAGAAAGCTATTCAAAGCTTATTATGAAAATCATAGTTTACACTTCATGAAGATCTGTCTAAAAGCTGCTGAGGACACTTAATGAAGATAAACACTAAAAAAGTCTGCTGAATTTTTTTATTTGGACACCCACATAAAAATTAAGTTGCAGGCCTACTAAAATGCTCAAACAAGATCTGAGTGTTTAATTGCAACTTAGTTAACACTCAGGTGCCACTTATCAACAGACACATCCATTTGCTGTTTTCAAAGTTGTTAATCAAGAGTGTGACTAGTGTTAGAGATCATGAAAGGCATACCACAACACAGTTTAATGTGTCATATATTAGCTTACTTTCCCTCTAAACTAAATGCTTGTTTGGGTTTTGTTTGGTGAGGCAGAAAACCTGCATTTTTAATTGGAACTTCTGAACAAGAGGATGATGAGGTCTACTACTCCTTATACAACTAAAAGATGTTTCAGCTGCTGATCTAGATGGTTTCAGCCCATGGACAGAAAAGCAAGTGTTGCTGCTGTCCCTTAGTTTTTCATTGTCCATGCATCCTCAGAATTCAGATCTTCTGCTTAGCATAACCTTTTCAGGCACTTGGGCTTCACAATAGTCGTAGGCCCCTTCCAACTGAAATAATCTCTGTGTCTATGTGGGCTTATGCATTTAAACTCAGTGTCCAGATTAACGTTCCTTGAGACTCACTGACTCCCCAGTTTGTTCTAAAACTCTTTTAATTAGCAAAGACATCTATTGATATTCCACAGAGACTCTGAGTTATCTGCTTTTATAGGTCCCATGAAGTTTTAAGAGACTTCTTGTGTGTGGTGAAGATGAGTAAATAGAGGACAGTGCATGATGAGAGCTTTGCTCTGTTTACAGCTAGGGAAACATAGCTGAGAGTACTTTGCACTGCTTTGCAATGGTATTCAGGGGCTGGCTTGTTTGGGAACAGCTGAAACTCCTTTCTGCACTTCTCAACTACCTCTGTCATCTCATTGTTTCAGAGATTGCAGCAGTCTTAGTTTTCCAGTGATTGCTTTATAACCTCTAATAGACTCTCTCTACTAATTAAATTGGAGGTTAGAGACAAAGCTATAAGCTAATGGTGCAAATTAAGCACAGGAGAACTGCTAATGGCTTGCTAACAGAGCATCTGTCTATTCTAATGTCATAGACTCCCTAACCAGAGAAAACATTAGTTCAGGTTTCTGTGAGTTTCAGAAAAGAGGGAAATTCCAACATAAATGAAAAAGGTTTCTTCTTTGTTAGCTTTATATTGTCTATCTTTTGAAAATTTTGAGTCATAAACAACATCATGACTAACAAGTAATAAAAATCAATGATATGAGTTTTCTAGGAGAGTGAAGTTCTAGTTATTCTTCAAAGCTGGTATCATATGGTCTGACAAGTCTTTGTATCAGCATATGTATCATGCACTCCTGCACACTGCATGCTCTGAGACAAAACACCCAGTGTCGTATCAAGGGCTTACCCAGCAGAGGTGTCAAATGCAGGAAATTCAACTAAAATCTATCCTTCAGGATTGTTCAAATAAGGTTTTTCCTTCCCAACCCTCTTTGGAACCTGTCCACATAGATACTTGTATTTTCTGTCTGAAAAAAAAATCAATATAAACCAATTGATTGGGGAGAAAAGTATATTTAAATTTAAAACTCTTGTCTGAAGAGTTTTAGACAAGATTTTTTTTGTTTGACAGCTGAATGGTCACAGGCCTGCAGTCTTTTCTCTAAATCACCCCTAAATCTAAGCACACTTCTGAATTATTCTCTGACTGACAAGATAGTTGATTTCTAGATTTGGAGAAACAATAACACTTCCCAGGAATTTTTTGAAGCTGCTTCTGGAAAAACCCATTATTTAAAAAAAAATTATTTATTTATTTGGTTTTTTACTTTTTCTGTTATTTTCTTTTTTATAATTGCATTAACCTACATTTTAAAAGCAGAAATATAAAAAATATTTTTTCCAGATCACTTAGATTTGAAATGTAATGTTATTTCACCTGTTTGTGTATAATATATGTCAGAAGTAGCAGAATGTTTTAGTGTGACTCAAATTAGCATACATTGAAAAAAATATAAATAGAATTTTTAAAATTCTAAAAGAATAGAACTTGAAGATAAGTTTTCCAGTAAGGTTCAAAAGTTTTGGTTTAGGGTTTTCTGGTTTTGTGTTTGGTTTTTTAAATTACATTGAAAATGTATTGCTTTTCTCTCTAAATATTCTAGGATAAATAGGTCGTGGGGATTTTTGGGGTTTTTTTGTTTTTGTGGGGAAAACTTCTTAACTTTCACAAATCCACACTAGTAAGGATGGAGTGAAATAAGTGTTACAATGTAACGAGAAACTTTTCTTACATGATATAGTGAAAGGATATGACTTCTAGTGGGTTTTCATTGTTGTAATGACAGTTTTTCTTAATGTGGCTTGATATGTTCTAAAACCAAAACCCAAACAGCAATGGAAGATTCAAATACTCTACATTCATAGAGAAGGATCACTAGAGAAAATGACAACTCTTGTCTTTGGCATAGGTTTCTCACTACTTTCTGGAGAGAAATCTGTGAAAGTACCTTCCCTGGGGAGCAAAGAGATTTGCTGTTTGGGGCAGCACAAGCCTCCATTGCTGACAAAAGTAATTACCAGGGAGGAATACACAAAGCTGCTGATGCTGAACAGGTCCAGGAGAAACCAGAATCTGAGACTTTAAAAGATCCAGTACCTTGCTAGACAAAAGTTGGGTATTGGAAAAAGAGATTGCTTTGCTGTTGACATTTTTCTTCCTTGATAAATGAAATCAGCCTTTGTGCACGTTCTTGGTTAACAACCTGAATTTCACCCAAGACATACCTGACATATCTCATCAATGTCATCTGTTGAAGGATACAGCCCATGGTGCCCAAGATATTGATTGACTATGCTGAGGAAGAAACAATACCTGTACTTTTCTCTAGCTTTTCCCACTTCATAAAAGAGGTACAGAGAGAGAATATGATAGTAGAATTTTCCCCTTTTAAAAAAAGAGGGAATTTTCCCTTCAAAAAGCTTTTAAACATTTACAATAAATATGTAGAACTGTCACTGAAACAAAATGGTTTGTTTCTGTGAAATTATAATTCTTCAGTGATATACTGTACCAGTGAAGATTACAAATACATTTTTCCAGGGCCCTATTGGTCATTTTTCCATTTAGAAACTACTTTTGTCATCATCACTGTTGTGGCGATGAAAAACTTACAGATTTCTTGCAAGTTTTGTCTACCTTTCAAGTCTTTACCATAATTGTGCCAATGTTAAGAGGTGTTGTTCACAGATATTTATTCTTGCAGTAAAATGTGACTACTTCCAACCACAAGTCTCTCAAAGTCAAATCTCCCCATTCAAAAATATTTAAATTTTTCCCAGTCACTGGGATTTCTCTGTCAGTTGCATTCGTGTGACTATGTCTTAGTAGATGTCTAGAAGGTCATAGCAATTATCAGTATCACCAGATAATAGCTAGCAACACCCAACAGACTTTTGTAACCTATGGTTAATGGCAACATACTCTCACAATTTGCATTCAGCAAGTCCCTGTGAAACATATTTCAGGCTAAGTATTATCCTGGTGTTTCTTCAAAAATGATAATAGATCAAGGGGGATCATATGGGTCCTGTTTCAGCTGTGTGATTAAGCAAGGCACCTAAGTTTAAGATTAAAGGTTACCTTGTTCTTAAGTACCTCGCTGACCTTCCTTGGGTCATAGAGAAGGAACTTATTACAAAGCTACAATAGACTCTTAACTCTGAATTTCCTGCCTTTTATACTACAAAAGTTCACCCTTAACCTTCCTGTAAGAGGAATTTTTCATTTAATTCCCCAGAGGGTTAAAAGACAGATGAGCTGGTGGTAAGAAGAAGCATATAAATGCTTTTCACATTGAGAGTGTCGAGCCTGGAATGTGGTTTACAGAAAAAATGTTGCCATATGTTGAAGAACATCTTCATATCTGCTTTTATTTCTTTAATACCTTCCAGACAACAAAACAGGACATGGCTCCTATCAGAGTGGCAGTTTAAGTAGCCATACAACCACTTATATTTGACTGTCATGCCTGCATCTAACCACTGCTCTAACTCAAGCTCCAACAAACAGAAAACTTGAGAACTATTACCCTTCCCTGTTGTTTTTATTGTTGTGGTGCACTGCATGGAAACATCTAATCTAGGTGAACTTCCAATTAATTTCCAGTGTGTATGGAGCACTGCTAATCTCCCCTGGAAAAAACAACTGTCCAATTGAAATAAGTAGATTCTCAATCAGATGAAAGGTATTACTAAAAAATACTTGACATCATCAAAAATTGTTTGGTTGTTTGGTTTAGGGTTTTCTTCCCTAAAAATAAGAGGGTTGAGTTATTTTTGGTAAAAATTACATATTTTGATCAGGGGAAAAAAAAGGAAACTACTTGATTAATTTGGATTCAGTTATTATTAGTAGATAAAAATATACAAAGAAGTGAGGCATGATTATCAGTGATCTTCTAATTTAGCAAAACTAAGACGATAACGCAAATTTTCAAGTGATGTGCTAAAATAAAGAAGTGTGAAGGACTTGCTTGAAGCCTAGGATTGTGAGAGGAAACGGTGTCTAAGGTGTATTTAAATCCTTCTTTGCAGGGAGTATGGTTCAGGAAGAGCAAGAGCATTGCTGAGTCATACCTCCTACATACTATGGGTATCTTTCACCATGCATTTGAGTGTCCAGGTAATTGTGTTGTTTTAAAATATTTGGCACCAATTACATTTAAGCTACTCCTGTTGCTGAGAGAGTTCTGCTATCACCCACTTAGAAACAACTTTGATGCAACACCAGTGGTGGCTCAGATAAAGTGATGAACTCCTGATGGTTTTCATATTTACCACTCCAGGGATGTGCTGAGATGACTGTTTCATCAAAATGAGTTTTTATAGTTTATTTGTGAAAGTTGTTAAACAAATAAATGAAGAGGTCGCAATTAAAGCTTCTGTTTTCTGAGATCAGCCATCTTTAACCTAGCAAAAAATGAAAATCACTTTTTATAAATTCAGCTGATAGCTGCGTTCAGTATTTAATGACATGTAACAACACTTCAATCTTAGTATAATAAATTATGATGTTGGAGTGTAAAATGTCATAATGCCTTTATCAGTCTTCATTATCTCTATTAGAGATATTTTTTTCTGTTTGTTCACAATTACAAGTGATTTTGTCTGCATAGATTTCATACATTTCATTTTTAATGAGATTTGTATAATTGATTACTACCCTGACTGTTAAAAGCTGCAACAGGAGGGCTAGCTGGTATTCATAACACCTAGAATTTAGTCTTGTTGAATTCCAACCATGAATAGCCTGTACTGTGTGTTGTACTGCTTTTTGATGAATCTTGTGGGATAAGTGGATCACTTTCTGCCAGTTCTGTCAACAGTTTCCACGGTGACATTATGAAAACCAACATCTCTCAGGCCAAAAGCAAACTTCACACATTCTGAAATAAATCATTTTTGGCAGCTTGTATCAAATCATCGTGGAGAAACTTGTGGAAGTTCTGCATTTCCTTCTTTTTTCTGGAGTCCTGTTGTCTGATTAAATGCCCCACATAACTGGTCTGGAGAACTCCTCACTTTTAAATCCAATGGGCAAGATGAATGCCTGGAGCCAGGTTACAGTTTTGGAGAATCAAACTGAAATAATCCTTTGATTTTCTGAAAGGCTGAAATTTGATTAAATGCATCTACTCAGGTTAACTAAGATATTTGAACCTCTCCTCATGCAATACTACATGTCATGGTAACACCTACGTGCTGTTGCCACAGAGAACCATTACAGCGTAGTACAGGACAAAATCCAGGGTGAATCTCTTCCTGTGTCAAAGCATAGAAAGGTTTAGTGCTATGTGAAACACAATTTTATTCTCTTTTGTTAAATAATGATGCAAAGAGCCAAGTTTGAAAGTGTCTGGGGCTCTGTGAAGACAGAATGGGCTTGTGTTGCCTCTTTTGAAACAAGTCAGGTTTGTTGGTAGATTAACTGCTATTCCATAGTGGTTTGTGATTTATATAACAGAGGCCTACATTTCTGGATAGGAGCCATTTTTATTATTGCAGGAATTTAGAACAGAGATAATCTCAGGACTACAGATCCCTTTAGACAGGCATTTCAGACATGATTAAATGCCCTTGCTGGAAACAAAAATCTCTACTTAGTGCAATGGGTTTCACATGGGCCCTAAAGCCATCCTTCTGCTCCTATTCCACTGGCAGAGAGATATCCCATCACCTTCAAACAGCTCTGCTAGTCTTGTTTTGCCCCAAAGCAGTACAAGATCCAGTTTTACTTCATGGATCTTTAACTATTTGGATCCCTAATGGAACATGCAGGCAAAAAAAGTCGGGAAACTGGCAGATTTTTCTCCTACAATGCTAATGCCTCTCTCCTAGTACTAGTCAAATTGGACAGTAACTGGGCTGCAGTATCATTGTTCTCTGCTGTGATGGAATGGGAAAGAAAGTCAAGACATAAACATTGCCTCCCCTCATAAAAATAGAATTAGAGGGAAGATTGTCTACACTGCTGACAAAAATCTCTGGTGGTTGGGCATTTTTAGTGTGGCAGCTGACAAACTACAGCACAACTCCTCAAAGACTCACTAAAGTGTCTGAGAAAAACTTGGCTTTCACACTTCTCATCAGAATTTGCAGCTTATGCCCATTTCACAACTCCTCCCACTTGAAGAATGTTCATCTGCAAACTGGAATTTCAGGTCCTTCATACTTAGGACCTGGAGATATTAGACCCCTTACAGACAGGGCTGATTCTGATCTGGTATTTGTGTCCTAAAGGCAAAGTGGTTTCAGGGACAGATCCAGGTAGGATCATACTGAACCACTTTGGTAAAAGGCTGTGAGCAGTCAGAGGCAGCAAGCACTGGCTTGCAATGATGAGTTACATGGTGAACTTATGGCTGCATACCAACATATTTCCCTCCACACTTCCCTGAGGGAAGGGAAAATTTTCCAACAGAAAGCTAATCACTGCCACCACTTCTGGCTTATTTCAAAAGCCAGCCAGGCTGCGTGAGTTTAACTGATAGCAAAATAGAACTCTCTGCATACAGCAGTTTTCATTTACCATGTGTAAGCACACAATAATTGAAAGAAATGTGAGGAAAAAAAACTCAGCAAAAAAACCAGTTGATATTAAGCTTGGAGTGGAGTTGTCAGTGAGTATAGGGAAAGAGTTCTGGTGCTCTGTGGCATGCAGCAGTGTCAGATCCCCTCTCAGCTTGTAGATTAGGTAGATCTGTGAGACTTGAGGAGTACTTGAGCGATGCTTCATGTCAGGACCAGACAGGCAACCAGAAGAGGAAGAGAAGGCACCCCACTCAGCACATGGCTGAGAGCAGAAGTCTGCACAATGCAGCAATGCGAGCAGCCATGGGCATAATGGCAAGGTGCCACCCCCATGCAAAGATCCTTGGGCTTGGGCCTGTCAGTGTGCATAGGAGAAGCATCCCACGGTGTCACCTCCTGCAGCTGAGGCAGGTGCCCCAAGGTCTTGCCGGGTTCCTACAGGCTGACTCTGACTGCAGCAAGCCTCTGCTCCCAGCTGCAGCAGCCCCTGCAGGCTGCTACCAAACAAATGTGGGGAAAAAAATCTGAAAACTGTCAGTCATAACACAGCCATTTCTTCAAAGAAATGATGGTGTGAATGTTTTCCAAGCAAAACAAAAGCCTGCTGCCTACTCTGTCCCATTTGGAACTCTGCAGTCAGGTTGAAAGAGAAGGGATTTGAGGAGGGATTTTAAGAGAAATGAATAAGTGAAAAGAATCTTGGAGACCAGATGGCAACATCTGGAGAGCAGGGCTGTGTTTTGGCTTTGGGTTATTTAACCTTTCTTGATCTTCATTGGCTTCTCTTTTCAGTCAACAGCTGAGCAGAACTAAACTAATTTGAAAGAAATGTTGAAAAGCTTCTTCTAGTGTATGGCAACACACCTGCTGGTATAAAGTAGTTCAACTTTTATAAAAGCTCCTATTATTTGGAGCTGCTGTATCTATAGACATCTATCTCTTCAGTAGTCCATAAACATCTATATCTCTTCAGTAAAAATATCTCATTGAAACAACTGTGACCATTTTTATTTTTCAGCTGTGCTGGCTGGGGAATAATCTGGGACTAGAATAGCTTCACTGAGGCAGTGTAAGAAAGGCTGATGCAGAAACCTCTTTGTGTTTACACAGGAGCTTAAGGTATTGGTACTTCCAGGGCTACAATGGTGTGAAGGTTTGAAGGCCAAATGTTCCTGCATAAAGTACTGAAAAATAAGAAACATTCACAGATTATATGTGTACCCAAAATAAGATTAAAAGGGGGAAAAAGCTTGCAGTGAACAAATGAAAACCTAACTTTTGGACCCTGAATTTTTACCTGAAATAGGGCTCTATCATGGAAATTTTAAAGAGGGTGAGAAAAAGATAAACAATTTCACAGTATCAGGTAGATGTTCGTGTGTGGTGTAACTCACTCAATGTAGTGGATTAATTACAGAGTTTAACCTTTCCCATTTTAGGTGGGCTTAAGTCACATTCTTTAAACTAATAGTGTGTGATACAACCCTCAGGCCATCAGGGACAATAATAGATGTCCACTTATGACATGAGTTTGCATGATGAAATAAAAATTATGGCAGTGTTCCAAAACTAAATATATGACAAATGTAATCATTTCTGACAGAAACAAGGATAAAATAATGCTTCAGTGATTCAGTAGAAGAAAAAAAAAGTAAAAAACTCCACACAAATCACAATTAATGCTTCAGGTACAGCAAATTGATTAGTGGCATATGACAAGACACAGACTTGGGGTCAATTTTTTTAATTTAAAGGTACATTTGGTTTAAAAATAACAATATCTTGCCACCTTCTGATAGCTTCTCTGGCAGATGTGCTATAGGAATGTTTCTGTGCCACAGTCCATTTTTTATTTTCCACCAGATATGCCAATTCAGCACCTTTCCTTAAAAAACATAACAACTTGAGTCCTTCCTCAGACACTTTTAAGGCCCAAAGCTCTCTCGTCATGGGCAACACCCAATTTCTATGTTGGTTCTTCCCCACTGTTGTTCATCCAGAGCCCTTGGGTCTGGCAGGTAACAGGAATAGAAATTATGACCAGGGATATCACGAGTGATCATGCAATTTATTTGCTGATGAGGTAATTTCTTTGTTTTACTTCTCCTTGTCAGAGTACAAATCAGAGAGGAGGAGAACATGCCATTCAAGCTATAATATCTGTATAGACAAACATGCAAGATAAGGGAGGGGAAATGGAGGGGGAGCCAGTGAACCCTGTGAAAATACAAAGGAGATGAGTTACTCTACTGGACTCTCTAGGGTTTTTTTTACTAACAATCAAAAGAGGTGAATATAAAAATAAAACACCGGTTACCTCAGTCTTCAGTGAAAAAATCAGAGAGTCACAGAACGGATGAGGTTGGAAAAGACCACAGGAGGTCCAACCTCACTGATCAAGCAGGGTCATCCCAGAGCACAGGGCACAGGATTGTGTTCAGACAGTGCTTGAATATCTGCCACGAGGGAGACTCCACAACCTCTCTGGGCAATCTCTTCTACTGCAGTCACTTCATGGTAAAGAAGTTCTTCCTCATGTTCAGGCAGAACTTCCTGTGCATCATTTTCTGCCCATTGCCTCTTGTCCTGTTGATGGGCACCACCCAGCAGAGCCTGACTCCATCCTCTTGGCACCCCCCTTCAGATACTGATAGACAATGATACGGTCTCAAATAAATTGAGGTCATGCCAGACCCATAGTTTCTATAATCTAAGCAAGCAAGGGTCAGGTTGAATCACCAGTGGACATGAAAGTTGTCTCACCTGATTTTCTACAACATCACAGAGTTCAAAACCACATCAGATGTGACCTTTACAAACAGAAAATTGCTTCTTTCCTCTTCCACCCACCCCCACCTTTGCCCTCCAAGACTGCATAAAACATTGCCTGTTTCTCAAAGGCTTTTATTAGTGTTGCAAATATGTCCTGACATTGGAGCAAATCTTCAGCACACACTGAGCAGAGATAGGGGGTAGGACTCCTATTAATAGTGATCAAAGTCGTTCAATTCTCCTGCAAGCTGTGCTGAAAATGAGCCCTACTCTGCCATGCCACATCAATTAGGACACACTTCTGACCTGAAGCAAAAGTTCAAATGCAAAAAATTTAGTGTCAGTGTAAAAACAAGGCACAGGAAAGTAATTGCAAAAGATTTTTTTTTTTTTAAAGATGTAGTGTCATCTTGAAAATCATAGATCTTTCTTAAATCTTACTTCTACTATAATTAATGCAAAGTTTAGCACTATACAATGAAAGAGCATTGATGTTTTACTCTTTTAGGCTTTAATTTTCTTGTATGTCTATTTCTTATATAGTCCTTCTCTCATATTATTCCTTCTATTTTTTTGTGTGTTTTATGCCTGCTCACTTTGGGTTGCATATCATGTCACTGAATCAGTGCTTTCAAATAACCCTTGTAAAGACTGTCCTCTGTAAGAAAGAAGCATCTTCTCTTTTGAATGCAAGAGCAGTTTTAATTTCTAAATATTTGCTCAAATTTTTACAGTTTTCTCTGTCAACTGTTAAAATTGCTTCTCAGATATTTTGATAGCTAAGTACAGGGTAGTCAGGCTTTCACCAAGGTTTTCATGGTCTGATTTCTTGGGTTTTTTCCTTTCCACTGCACAGAATGCCAGAGAGTGGAAGTAGGTGAAAAATTTTCTTTCCATTATAAAGAATACATTTATCACTGCATTGCCACCTTCCACATAAACCATGAAGGGAGTCATTGCTTTTGGATGCATGTCAAAGCCATGTTTCAAACTCTTCCTTTGACAGCAATTGAATGAGAAGGCTGCATGGATTTGCTCAGTTGTTTGACATTTTGTTTTCTCTTAAACAAGGCGATGATAAAGACTTGCGCTCTTCACTTTTAGGTGGAAATATTTGTTCCTTGCCTGCAGGAAACCAACTGGCAAGATTTATTACTACTCTAAACTCCTCTAGGCAGTAGGACCTTTGACAGTTTTAACATTCTGGTCATTTTTACTGACATGTGTAACACACAGGAGTTATCCATCAATGTGCTTTCCAGATGTGGCTGTGCTCAGGCTCAGACCAATCCAATCTTCCCCATGAGGGAAGACCAGCAAGTTTTAGACAAATTCAGTAGGCAGGATCACATCTTTCCCTCGCTCATATCAGCACCTTTTACAAGCTGACTGAGCAATTGAACTTCACCCTACCTAGTTATTTAAAGGAGGGAAGTTAACACTGTCAGGAAATCCTGTCTGCTGGGAAAACGGAAGTATCAGAAGACATTTCACCATCCCCTAATCCTTAGATAGGGAGAAATGAGAGTTAAAAAAAAAAAAAACAACAGATATAAACATATCAACAAAGACTTTATAGGCCTAACTATCAAATCACACTTCACAAGAAAACTAAATGAGATGAAGATCACAGAACAAACTATCCAATAAATAAAGACCACCCAGAGAAAGAGAAGTATCACATGCCAAATGGAGACATAATAGACCACTCTACACAGTAAATGAACACAAATTAAACTAAGCAAGATTGAATGTTAAATTACATGCAATCAAGAGATCAGGAAAAAATAAAAAGGCAAATCCTAAATGTATGGTTGGCTTCTTTCCATCTCTCCCTTTGTCTGTCTGATAATAGTCAATACCATTAAGCATCTCACCATCACTGAATTAAGTTCATCTGATTAGAGGAATTTCAGTGTCTGGGAGGATGTGCCTTGTATTTCCAGGAGTGCTGTGCTTTAGTTTTAACAATCACTGGAAATAAAATGCCCCTGTCTTTTTGTGACCTGCAAATGACATTTGATATCATAGATCTCTGTTAAGGATCATTTCAGTATTTGTTTTCCATTCCCTCTAACAGCCAGCAGCAAGAACACAAGAGAAAAGATAAACCTGAAAGGCTAAGGAAATGCTATGAAAACAAAAAACACACAGGAAAACCAAATGGTGGGATCAAACTATAAATACTAAACTAAAACACTTTAAATTATAATTTTAAATTAGATTTTAGTTGCATAAACTTACACCCATTTCCAAGAGTATGCATTCAGAATAAATACCAAAAGTCCTACTTCTGGAAAAGTGCCCAAGTGAGCAGTTCAGCAACTTCAATAGAGATACTCACTTTTCTGAAAGGAGAACATGCTTGTAGAACAGAAGACTAGGAATATTTTCATCTTTCTTTACTCAGCTGGATTGCATCCACTTTAACCTTGATCCAGAAAATACCAGAGACAAAAAAACATGTCTTTCCACAGGTGATCAAGTCTGGTGCTTCTGAAAACATTAATTAAAAAGAGCAATTAGGTGATGTAAAATGGGGGTAGGAGCTCAAAGTGGAGGAATGAGAAGTTTAGCAGCTTGCTATGGACTTCTGTAATGGACTTCCATTTCTGCCACCCTGTTATAGGGTTCTCAGTGATTTTTGCTCCTTATCTCCCCAAATTTGAGGATAATTCCTCCTGTAATTCCAAAGGAGAATTTTCTGGGACAGGTATGCTTTACAGGTAGGTCTGGTACATGTGCTCAACTCTCTCATGACTTGTGGGCTCTAATGGGGTAGGAAATACCATCTGCTTTAACCACTTGCTACTCTGTTTACTCCTGAAATGACCCTACATGTCAAATCTGCCAACATGTGCTTCTTTCCTCAAACGTTTTGAGTATGTACAGATTCCCACCAGATGCAGCTCATATTAGTTTCTAGCTATTACAGGAAAAAGTAGAAGAATCCTTGTAATTAAATACTCATGTCCATACCCATCAATATTCTTCTTATCTTTCACTCTTGGCTTCATTGCAACAAGTTATGGTATAGGGGTCAAAACACTTTCAAATGAGCATTTTTCTACAATCAGAAAAAAGGAGTGCCATAAAACCCTAACATTTTCCATGTAAACAGATTGATATGGGAAAAAGGTTTAATTAGAAAATATCCTGACTTAGCTCACACTGGGACTAACCTCTGACTTGGCCCTGTATATTATCTCTTAAACCAGTTTGTTTAAAGCAGGCTAATATAAATTGAGTTTTAGCTTGAGGAAATGCAAAAACTGTTGTGTATTGCATATGTCATTTAATTTCTGTGAACAGACCCTGAAATTTATTTCATGCTCCATTGACTGCTTGTTTTGTTTTTTCAAGTCAGTAGATCTTCACACAGGAGCTAGGATCCATCTGTATTGATGCAAGTGCAGAAATGGAACCATAGCACTAAATCCTATGACTATTCAAACTTTTTATATATATTTGAAGCCTTTTAGTAGGTGAAAATTTTAAACCAATTAAAATATATGCTAAATTACATACTCATGATAAAGCCATATATTTCTACCTTAATTTGATATTCGCACATCAATAAGGTTCCTCAAATAGGAATGAGAAGATTGTCCATGTGTATTTTTCTACAAGCATTCAAAATTCTACTTGGTCACTAATCAAAAAAACCAAACTATTGTGCAAAAGCAAAATGTCACTTCATTGTAAAGTACACTTGATGTAAGTTGAAACCAGGTCCTACAGTAAGATTCTGCAGTTATACAAAGGTGTGTGTAAAGGCATAGAGAAGAATAAAGCAGTGATAGTTTATTCAGTACTTTATAGAGACCAATCAGAGAAAATGATCTAAGTAAAATATAAAAGAAAAAAATATGTAGCTATATTTTGCATAGTTTAACCAGAAGTTAAAGCACCAATGGTCTTTGAGAAGCTCAGAAGAGGTTTGGTGAGCCTCTTATAAGTCAAACAAGACTGTAAAATATTTTGCCAACGTTTCTGGAAAGGTAATATGGTAGCAAAGAAGGTGGCAGTATGGGTTTGTGGTTTAATGTGGGTTGAAAGGCTCTTCTAGCTGTCAGATTAAGACAGTAATTTTCCAATGTTTATAGGAAAACATAACTACATTCTTGCCATTTAGAGGAGCATATAATTTAGGTTTGGTAAAATACCAGTTAAAGCACTTACAAAACCAAAGTCAGTGTTAATCTTAGATTAGTGTCATAATCCTTGAAAGACTGACTGTAAAACCTGTGAATTAAAATAACACATGACAGAAAGTGGGAATGGTTTCTTCATCCCCTGCAGCAGAACAAAACAGACACTTGTTTCAGCACCACCTAATATTTCTCTTAATTAAAAAGAAAACAACAAAATCCCCAACTATATATCATGTTCTATCCACGCAGGCATGTGTTTTGGCTTTTACACCATGTGGTCTACAAACAAAATATAGTTTTATTGATTTGTTTCCATAGCAATATAAAAGCTCCTTTTGGGTTTCCAATGCAATATGCAGCAGAGTAACAAATCAGAAAGGCATGGAAAATGTTCAGCAAGCAAGGGGTTTTTAGGCAATGCCCCAGGCCTTCAAGAAATGTATTCTTCATTAAAGAAACCTGAAAAAAACACTTGAAATTAAAACAAAAAATCTCTCTTACCAGATTCATATATTCTTTTGTCATTAGACACTCTCTGTAGAAATATGCTTTTATTTGTGACAATTCTCATTCAAGTTAGTTCCACTGACAAGAGCAAGGGACTTTCCCTTTAATATTTTTTTTAAATGTGAAGGGATTTAGAACCTCTGACACAAAACTTGCTGGAGAAGGGATAGTTGCAAGAAAAAACCCCATTAAATGATTTGACAATTTTTTTTTCCACCATGTGGAGGTGCCATTAATGATTTGGGTAAAAGAAGACGTGGTATAAACTTTTATCCTCATTTTTTTAAGCCTTCTTGGAGTAACCTTAAGATTCTTTTTCTATCTGCTGAAGAGATCTGTGACAAGGAACTACTTTACAAATGTACAAAAGCTGAAATGAAAAAACCTCTTAATTATAAGCTCTACACTGCATTAATCCTCAAAAAGCTTCTTCCCCCCCCTAAGACTATGAATCTGAAAAAGATCTCATCCCGTCCTAGGAGCCATCCCAAATACAAACTAGGCCAATGTAAATCATCTAAGCCTGTGAATACCTAAAGTATATTTGGACTTAAAATTCATGTTTGTTCAGACTTAATACACATTTTAGAGGCCCATTTATCACCTTTTCCTTGATATTCAGAAAAATAATAGTCTGCAAATAGTTCTAGATTGAGGCAAAGGAGTGAACAGTTACACTAAAAGACCATCTCTGCTGCCACACATCATCTCTGGAACTGAAATTAACTACTTTAAATGACAAAGCTTTTAATTTGGAGTTACCAAATAGTGATCAAGAAAGATTTAATTTATGTCATATAAGGTGAGATATCTCACCTGCCCAGATACCCTCTCATCAGTGCCAACAACTGCATCCAAACTTGCATGAGTTAGAAACAAAAGCAATAAAGCTTTTAGTGTCTGACTTCTCTAAACCTGCAGTATTGACTGCTCCCCTCTTTTTATTCCTCTAAAGTGGCTGCTCTTGCTTTATTTTAAGAAAGCTGTGCTTTGTTTCTTTACTTTGTATGTAACAAATTATTCATATTCGGGTTATGAGTATGTAATTTTTCCATTAATTTTTCACATGAATGAAGAAAGACGGAAACAAGTGAAAAAACATTTGCTAAGTAGAAATAGGTGGCATGATTGTTGATTGGATTTTCAGAGCAGAATTCAGCTTGAAGAAAACTAATCATTTAACGAAACCTGCCAAGCTCAAAGAGAAAAGTTTCCTTTTGTATTATTCAAAGATTGGTCTAAAGTACACATCTTCCATGAAAATCAAAAATGTGGCTTCCAGTTTGAGGCTTCTCTAATTAAAATATGATCTGATCCCTGGAGGTTTTTTGCATGCAAAAACAGCCTTCAAGAAAGAAAACTTCTAAAAAGCTTTACTATAAATCTTGCTATATAAAATGCATTGGTTTGGGGTTTGGTTTTGCTGGTTGGTGGGATTTTAGGAAAGGACGATGGCTTTAAATTGTGGCAAAATGTGAGATTATTCAACAAATTTGGAAGATAACTAAACATCTTCCCAGATCTCTCTGGCAATTTTCTAACCTCACTTGCCTATGGCTCAAGTAGACCAAAAGCCTCCACCAAAGTCATGAAACACAATCAAAAAACTGGGCTCCATTTGAGCCTAATATATGGCAGGAGTTTCAAGGGAGGCCTGTAACTTCCTTGGCACCCCTTATAACTAATTTTCCTGTGGGAAGTCAGATCTCCCAAATGGCATGGACAGTTGCTTTCTAGGTGGTGATAAGTATCAAATTGAACAGTGCAAGCAATGTTCAATTCTATACTTATATCTCACTTTTAATTTGATTGCCATAGCCTTTGCCACTGATGGCGATTCTTCCAGGTCTTTTATTTGCAATTACTATTTAAAGCATAAAGAGTTAAACCAAGAAGAAGGAAAACTGTGGGGAGGAATTTGAGAAGTATTCCAATATCTGCTGCTGATGTAGAGGGAACATTTACAATGAAGAGAAAATGGTAAAAAATATTTGCATCTGGTTGATTTTCTGTATCACATGTCAAATACAGAAAAATACCATAGTTAGGTCCTTATCTGTATAACAAATTTCTTTTTAATTTTTCTTCACTTATGAAAAGCTTTCAGTCACATGGGTGATATTACATTTTTTCGTCCTCACAATCTAGAAATGTTGAATTCTGCTCCAAGAAGTTTATCTCCCACTGAAGGTGATAAAGACCAAAGTGTAAGTCTTCCATGACTGAATATCACTTCTCTTTCTTTCACGATTCAGCTAAGAATTTTTCTGAAACAATCTTATACTTGAAAAATATGGCCTAAACATGCTGAAGGTAATAACAAAATGGGTCTAGCAATGGTTAAATTAAAACAAGTTGTTGACATGAATGCAGATTTTTTAATAAAAGCACAAAAAACCTTAACAGTTGCAACATTTTTTCTAGAAGAGAACAAAAATGAAATATATTTGTAGAAAATTAGAAATATAAAAAGCAAGTATATGTATATATTGGTCTTGTAAAACTACTGCATAGAGGGATTCTCCAAGGCATCTGTATGTGCCGTATTAGTCTTATTAGAGCATCGTATTATTTTTAAAGTTCACATTATTTTGTGCAATATTTTTAAATATGTAGTTTATTCAGTCTCATTCAAACTTAATGGACTGAAGCAATTAAAATAACCATTTTCTTTGTATAAAAAGATTTGGACAGATGATAAGCAGTATTAACAGACATCTGTGCTAAAGCTAAGCTTCAAATTAAGTGTTAATTTCCATTGCAAACATAAAAATGTATTGAAATGTATGAAAGGTGCCATTTAGAAAAGAAATGGAAGCTTTTAAAATTCAGCTGTATGTCAAATAATGGAGGAGATGTAGACTTGGAAAAAAATACGTTCTATAATTTTCCCCTGAACTGACCTTCAAATAAATGTTGTCTCTAACCTTTAAGATAATTAGCTTTTATTTTATTTCTATTCTCTCCCATCCCATTTTCTAATAACACACCTCTGCATTTTTTATCTTGCCACAATATTACCAGGCCATGATATTGTAGCTGCCACATTAACTGGTCTCCTCCTCTTCTTATCCACCACTTATTCATGGGAATCTGCCCAGTACTTGTTCTTTTGACTCAAGCTAATGGCAGAAATCATCTGGAGGCCATAATTATTGCCTTAGACTCATGCACCAGAGTCCAGTCCAGCTGAATGCAGAGGACTATTTACTACCTGTTATTTTGCTTAGTTTTTAGAACCACATTTCCACCATAAAAGAGTCACACACTGGTTCAGGGATGTTGGCATGACCTACACCCAGAGTTAGCAACTACATGATCATTTTTCACTGCCAATATTTATTCATCATTTATAATAAACAGGAAGAAAGCCCCTCACCCCTGAACATACCAATCCAAAATTCAATGCTGGGAGTCAAATTCTGTCTCTTAAATACATTTTAGTCTGTGCTTCAGTTAGATCTTCATGCTTTCCTGTTTGGAAATATGGAGAATACTGCAGAATGAAAAGCTTAATTTAATTTCATTCTTTCTTACACAAAAATCATCACTTGAAAGCTATGCACTGTTAAATTACTTGATTAAATTCTTTCAGGAACATTTGCAACTGCTAAAGAAAGGAATTTAAAGCACTGTCTGTGCATTCTATCATGTGTGTTTGAAGAAATGACAAGAGTTTTTTAATGCAAAAAATTCTCACACTTCACCAATCTAGGACATCTATCTCATTATTTTTCAAACCCTTATTCTTTGCTCATACTCCCAGTCCATTGTTTTTAACTTGACAAATAAACAAGGAAAACTCTTCTCATCCTGGAGCGATGTATACCTATTTATGTTAATTAATGACAACAAAGTCTCTTTTGGTATTTTCTATTTGAAGCTGACTAAGAATCCTCTCAAAGTTGTAAGGAAGTTGAAAGAGTTTTGCTGAAGATATGCACATATTTTCAAATAGTTGGAGATCACAAGTTAGTATAGTGGATGCTGGAAACTGCTAATTATATAGGCAGAAATATCCAGCTATGTCTGCTCACAAGCAAAGGCTTCTGAACATAATCTTACCATATCACAGCAGAAAAGCACTCAGTAGTGCAGCTCATGTATATTGGCTACAGGGGAAAACATTCTTCGTTACCATGTAGATTAATTTACAAGCTTGGGGTTTTTGTGTGAAGACCATCACTGGGTGTTGTTTGGTTAGTTTCTACCATACACGTGTTTCATAAATAACTATGACTACACAAAAAACAGTAATAAAACATGCTAGTAAATAGATACCAGTATAGGATATCTGTCTGTACACCCTTTGCCTCTGTCTCTGATATCAGTACTTGGGGTATGTCTAAAAATGTGTCTATGACTTATTAGACAAACCTAATCACTTATGGAAAATGTTTCCCCAAGGAAACAAATGTGATATGTCTCAGGTTAGGTTAAATTAGTTTAACTTAGGTTATGTTTTTTAGTTATCACATAGTGCTTACATAATTAGTTCCTACAGTTGCAGATATGCAAGTTTTGCTGATCCTGTACCTCTGGTCAAGGCAGAAAATCCAAAAGACTCAGAATGTATCATACGTAGCATGAGTGTGCATATCCTCACGCAACATGTGTTGAAAATACACCCAGACTTCTGTGAGGAAACCTCAGGTAAAAACATGGGAACATTTGTTCATCTGTCACATTGAGTTAGAACTTTGAGTTTAAAAATGGCAGCTAAAGACAAATAGCCAAAATCTTTTGTGAATCAGAATTGAATGTACAAGATGTGATCTCCCATCGCAACAGGAAAGTGTCTGTTTCTGAAAAGACAATCTGCATTTGCTTTTCCCGGGCACAAAAATAAATTAAGACTTACTTCAACTTAAAGATACTGTTCACAGTTTACAAGGAATGTTTTTATCTGATGGATAAGGCTGTTCCTTCTGTTCAGAATCCTTCAGCCTAAATCTATCTTTATTCCACTTAATTAGAGTAATTCAGAGAAACTTGGAAAGGAACAAGAAGAAGAGAATCTGGTAATCAGACACAATAAGGTCAAAACATAATGAATGAACATACTTTTATAACTACATATGGTATTTCACACAAAAATAAAGACAAACTCTGAGCCTGCTCTTTCTTAGCAGAAATAAACCGTTCATCCAGTTCTCAGTCATCCTTGACTAGCTACAAGGTCTGATGGAATTACAGTGCTGGTACTCTTCTCCCCATGCAATTGACAGCTTTTTCAGCAACATAGAGAGCAAAGAGGTGCCAAACTTGCAGGAACAGATCCCGACACACTCTGACAAAATGAAATAAACCTTAAGCATCCCTAGCAGATGTTTGTCTAGGAAGGAAACTCCATAACCTTCTGAAGAAGTTTCATAACTCCTACAGGTGTAACCTTGGCTGTATATTTCTGGAGGACAGCTACTTCTTTTTGTTCTATCAACCGAAGAGATATTTCAACTCCCCTGTTCATTATGACTTTCTACACAGTATAAAACTTACATATCCCAGTTTTTATTTAGTCTTCTATTTCCTAGATATTAAAAAAATCTAATTCCTTCAATTATTCCTTGCAAATTGTTTCAGAAAGCTCATAACCCATTCCTGCCCGCAGTGTTTGAGCTTATCAGTGGCGTCAGGGGGTGTAGTGGAGGAGGCCTGCCTGCAGTGTGAACAAGTGAATGACCTCCTTTCACTGGTGGCTGAGCTTAGGGAGGAAGTTGAAAGATTAAGGAGTATCAGGGAAAGTGAAAGGGAAAGACTGGTGGAGTTCAGCCCTTCCATCTTTAAAGGAGGTCTCTGACCGACAGCCTGAGGACTCATATGCCTCCCACTCTCAGGCAATAGAAGGGCACCTGGTAAATGAAGGGGAGTGGAAATGGGTCTTCAGCAAGGCCTTTGATAATGTCTCCCACAGCACACTCCTAGATAAGCTGGCAGCCCATGGCTTGGACAGGAGCACTCTGTGCTAGGAACTGGCTGGACGGCCGGGCCCAGAGAGTGGTGGTCAACGGTGCTGCATCCAGCTGGTGGCCAGGCACCAGTGGTGTCCCTCAGGGGTCTGTGCTGGGGCCAGCTCTGTTCAGTATTTTTGTTGATGACATAGATGAGGGTATTGAGTCTTTCATTAGCAAATTTGCAGATGACACTAACCTAGTTAGATGACACTAACCTAGGAGGATGTGTTGATCTGTCGGAAGGATGGTGGGCTTTGCAGAGAGACCTGGATCAGTTGGATGGATGGGCAGAGTCCAATAGGCTGAAGTTAAACAAATCCAAGTGCCGAGTGTTGCATTTTGGCCACAATAACCCCCTGCAACGTTATAGGCTGGGGACGGTGTGGCTGGAGAGTGCCCAGGCAGAAAGGGACCTGGGAGTTCTGGTCAACAACCGGCTGATCATGAGCCAGCAGTGTGCTCTGGTGGCCAAGAAGGCCAATGGAATCCTGGCCTGGATAAGGAATAGCGTGGCCAGCAGGAGCAGGGAGGTCATTCGTTCCCTGTACTTGGCACTGGTGAGGTCACACCTTGAGTGCTGTATCCCAGTTCTGGGCCCTTCAGTTTAGGAAGGACATTGAGACGCTTGAGCGCGTCCAGAGGAGGCAGGGAGGCTGGTGAGTGGCTTGGAACACAAGGCCTGTGAGGAACAACTGAGGGAGCTGAGGTTGTTTAGCCTGGAGAGAAGGAGACTCAGAGGTGACCTTATCACTCTCTATAACCTCCTGAAGGGTGGTTGTAGTCACCTGGGGGTCGGTCTTTTTCTACAGGTAGCAACTGACAGAATGAGAGGACACAGCCTTAAGCTGCATCAAGGGAAGTGTAGGTTAGATCTTAGGAAAAAGTTTTTCATAGAAAGAGTGATAAAGTACTGGAATGGCCTGGCCAGGGAGGTGGTGGAGTCACCATTCCTGGATGTGTTTAAAAGAAGACTGGATGTGGCACTTGATTGAGGTGTTGGAGCATAGGTTGGACTCGATGATCTTGGAGGTCTCTTCCAACCTAGAAATTCTATGACTCTGTGTGAGATAATCTGAACACTATGTTGCCTTGGGAAGGCTGACCTGAAACAGAGGCTAGGCAAAACTAAAGAATAAAATCAGGATTTATTAAAAGGTCTCCAGAATCCACCCTGGGCATTACAGAAGGCTGCACCCAGGGTGGTCTGCAAGTGGTAGCAAAGATGGCTGCACAGTCACAAGATTTTGCCATTTTATAAGTTTAGGTCTATTTGCATATTGGGGTCCAATTGTCCAGTTACAGCCCCAGGTCATGAGGTCCCATCCTTCTTGTTCCACCCCTCAGTCCATCGCTGTTTGTGTTCTTGGCCTGAAAGTTGTCCTTGGTCTTCCAGCAGAAATGGATTTGTTTTGTCTACCTGCTCCATAGAGGGAGCTCAGTACAGTTCTTAATACGATGCTTCATCCCTAGGCAGCACGCACAGAATCTGAAAATATAAAGCTAAGGCATCAACTAGTGTATAGATCCTTTCCAACTGCAGTGCTAGCAATTCCAGGAAGCAGTACCCAAGCAAGGCTTTCCAAGCTCCATCTTGGCTAATAAAATTACTCGCCTTTTTAAAAAGATTCTTAGCGAAACATGAAAAAACAAGTTTTGCTTTTCTCCATCAGTTATGTACTACTAACTGCATTTTGTTCTCTGATCCACTGTTGATTTCTGATCATTTATCCTATTTGTGAAGATCATTTTTAATCATGATCCTGTCTTGTGAAATGCTTGCCAAATCATATCTTGCTGGTTGGTTGGCCAGTTAGTTGAATTACTCATTGATTTATTTATTGCCTCATTATCTGCTAAGTAGTTATAAGTGCACTTATTACAGTTTGTTTGGTGTCCTGCTGGCTATCAAAGTAAGACTGACTGATTTATTGTTGCCAGAATTCTCCGTCCTCTTCATTTTATGCTGCATCCCTCTAAAGCAACAGTGATTCTATCATGAGTTCCAGCTGCAAGATTGGTCTGTGAACAAAAGACAACTGCTTCTTTCCTCGCAGGTATTCTTATCTTAAAACAAGCACTGTCTACTCAAACTTGAAGGGAATACAGCCCTGTTGCTATTATTTCAGATATATTTCCTGGTTTGATCATGACAAGATCCTGAGGTCAAAGGCCTTTGTTTTCTGAAACTTGACTGGATGTATGCAGCAAAGGAATTACAGCGCATGCAGGAATAATCGTTGGCAAGTACAGACAGCAATCAGAAAGATGTGCCATTCTTCCTAAAGTGCAATAGGTAAGATAACCATGTACAACGTCTCAAAATGTCAGAATGCAAGCAATGAGATACAAAAAACCTACTTAAAAAGAAAAAAATAAAAAAGCACCAGACATTTAGGTCTGAGATTTATGAAATCAAATTTTCATAGTAGGAATTACAATAGTAGGAGTATCATATATTCCGGAATTAACTTATATTCCTGAACCAGGTGCTGCTGTTATGAATACATATTGATGCTGAAAGCAGCAAAAATGCAGAAAACATATCTTGAAATGACATGTTTAATTTTATTAATTAATTGAATTGATTTAAGCAATTTGTTCTACAGAGTAATATTTCTGTGCACACATTGGAGATTCTTGTTTAAAATACTAATGTGAAAAACGAAGACTGCTGGAAAGCAGAAAAACTCTTTAATTATAAGTGTGAGATGCCAATATAATTGTTAAAATCACTAAAACCACTTTCACACTCTTCCCATAATTTATACACATTTCAGATAACTGGATTTTTAACACAATTCAATCAGCACTTTTATTGGTGTTAAGGGCCTGTTAATTTTAATCAGTTAATAATTAAAGGCTTAGCTTATTGTTCTGTAACACCAAGCCATCAGTTCTATCCTCACTGATAGAAGATAATGATTTCAAGTTTTCAAAACACTCTGAGATTCATACATATCATTACCATTAATTACTGTACAAATTAAAAAGAATAACAAAAAAGTGAACTTAGAGGTGATCAGATGGCCAGACACAATACAATGATGAAAAAGACCAGTGCACTAGGCATTCCACAAAACTTTGGCATTCTGATAGTTAAAATATCCGTTCTTGAAAAGACTAATAACCCAAATCATGAAAGGTACAATATTGATAGCTTGGTAAAAGTTAGCTTAATGATATGTGGTTTGGTGCACACTCAAAAAAAGTACATTAGGGAAAGTTTTTGTGAAAAACGGGAAAAACAAGAGAGCAAAAGTGAGCGAGTATGAGAGTGACAGAGTACTCAGAGACCAGACAGCTCAAGGTCAAACCAAGCAAGCACTTCAAGTGCTTTGTCTTCATGATTGAAAGGAGTGACCCATAGGTCCCCCTCTTGGAGTAGACAACTGCTTAGCTACTGCCAGCCTGGGATAAGAACAACGGCAAAGCTGTCACCACATATCCCAACCAGACTTCCTTCCAGCTGGGGAAAGATGCTAGCCCTGTCTAGGACCACTTTCTTTGCCTCTCTGGTTCATTGCCTTGCTTCACAAGGCAGCATTTCTACTCACTATGTTACTTGTGTTACATGAACAGAGAGGCTTCTTTCCTATAGCTTGCTGGCCTCACATGCTCCCTTTGGGTAATGTGGGTATAGCAGACTTCAAAATGCAGTTCTAAAAATCCATAACCTTTTTACAGTTGAATTCTTTTATAGGAGTCTGTGTACAGTTTATTCAAATCACAGGTGTTGGAAATTGAGTTTGCTTAGAGAGGAAGGAAGTGAGAGTATAATGCATTTTTCATACCAGATGATGACATGGAATGCAGTCATGCAGAAATCACTCAGCTTCTTCTTAGAGACTTCGTTTCAAAGCACCATTAAATAAAGCTGATTGTTTTGCCCAAACACTAACTTCATTACTTAAAAGTAATCTGCAAGGGAAATGCATGCATTCTTTAATTCACTAAATGATTTGCCTTGTTGAAGTGTCAGATAAGACAAAGAACCTTTAAACTCGAGAAGAGCTTGCTCGCAAAATGAGACAAGCCATTTTTTGTTTTACTGATTTATTTGATCAAGAATGCCTGAGTCATGAGTTACTTGTCTCTGTTATAAATTTCAACATAAAGCTCAAATTTAACATTTGATTCTGATTTCATTGAATATTACAGAATCTTCAAAAATTGGGCAGATGTAAAGAAAAATTGAAGTGCACAGCCAATGTGCATCTACCAGGTCAAAATGATTCCCCAAAATAGTAGAGCTAGACATAATTCCCAGAGGCTTGCAGCAGTGCCATGTGGAATTTGGGAGGAGCTCTGCTTTCATATTAAGACTAACAGGCAAATCCTTGCTGCATATGTCACCTTCTGTATGTAAGTCAGCTAGGAAATCTCAGCCAAAGAATTCTCTGTGAAAATTCTTTCCAACTTACTGTAGCAGAAAGCTTCACCAAGTAATCCTATTTTCCCACCCAACAAAAAACTTGGGTTTTTTTTTTTTCCCTTTTCATAGTCCCCCATTAGCTTACAATTACTGAGATCATTAGACATAAAGCATCCATATTTTATGCATTTCATGCTAATTTTACAGGCCTGCACGATATCAAATCCATTTTTATCCTATGTAGATCACATAGGAATGCTGCCTAATAATAGCTGCTCTGCTAAGTGTGTGATCACATGGGAGCACATAAATACATTTTCCCATTCCAGTAAAGGTATAAATTCGCCATAATCTATAGTAAGCATATGTAGAAAAATGCTTGACTCCTGTGGCCTCAGAAGCAATGAGATGAAATTTTTGCTGCCTTTTTTACTCCTGTGGCAAGAATTTTGCTTCAAAGACCCTGATTACCTTCAATGCAGCACAGTTCTGCAGATAAAGATATGCACTCCTGCTGTTTGTTTGTGGGAATCTCCTATCACAGCTGGCTGGTGGGTGCCGCTGTGTATGAGCAGTTCATGTCTCACTTTCAGCTTAAGTTCAGCCAGGCAAGTCACCATGTAGATGCAGACACAAAGTAATGGCTTTCCAGGAAGAGCTGGTGATGCAGAAGTCCAGATCATCGCCATAAACCTTTCAAATCTTGAGCAGGATTCTCAGTCAGCTCCTCTTGCTGGAGCCTATTTTACTTAAGATTTTCTTTGGCATGGATATAATCAAAAATAATTCAGTAAAAACAAATTTAATCAACTGCAAGCACAAAATGAGTCAAAGCTGACCAAATGGCAATGAGTACATTAAAGTCTTGAAATCACAGTTAATTAGGAATATAAAGTTTGTTAGTCATCCAGTTTTAAAGTCACCCAGTTTGGAGCACCACACTTCATGGAAGGCATAAGTGAGCAGAAGAGACTCCGTGGAGAAAAGGAAGGGTCCAAAGTCTAGGAAGTTTTCTACTATATACAACTGAAAAGAGAAGGGTTTTTCCTAAGATGACTGAGGGACCCCTGGTACCAAAGATTACAAAGTAGGGTACAAATCAGAAGGGAAGAAACCATTTCCTGTGTCCAACAGGACAAGACTAACCTACTGCACCTATACATTTAAAGTTCTGCTTTGGTAAAGGGAAAAAAAGCTCACTTTCTAAAAGTAGGCAAATACATAGATTGACATTTTTAAAAACAAGTTTGAGAGAAATCTATCAGACATATAGTTGATCTTACCTTGAAATTGGGAATGGAATGAATGATCTATCATGACCTCATCCAGCTTAATTTTCCAAGGATCTAACGTCTCAGTTCAGCATCTTGAAAACATAGGATCAGAAACTTCAAGGAAACAGGAAAAAAAAGGGGAACCAGAAACATTCCAGCTTCTTTTGAGCACAAGGAAGATATGAAAAATTAAAAAAAAAGATGACACCCTGCAGTAAGGATCAGGTGCAGTGGCAGACTGGGTACACAGAGCCAGTGTCTGGAGGTGACAGCCTCCCACAGGGCGGGTGGGGAGATCTCTGCCTGGTGCAGCTTGACTTTTGGAGCAGAGAGTGTCCTATATATACTGCTGTTAAACAGGTTTTATGAGGAAGTGGGGAAGTGGTCTCAGTGGAGAGGTTTCATTCCTGCTGCAGACACAATGGGCTCAAAGGCAACTGTCAGGTATTTCGGTGATACCCTTTACATCAGAGAGCCATCTTCAAGGCATGGGACTATTAATTCACTGACGTTAACAAAACAAAAACAAACAAACAAAAAAGAAAAAGAAAAACTTTGACTTCAAAGGAACTTGTAACATTTACAGCATCCACTGAGTTTGTGCATCTTCTATTTGCAGGAAAGAAAATACAACTGCAGACCTTAAAATATTTAAAGCCAAATATACTGAGAAAGACACTGATACATGTTACTCTATTTTAATACATTCAGTTACCAGAACTAGCAATTTAAATACATTTTTCTCTCAGTAGTTAGTTCTCAAGTCACCTGTTATTAATTAAATTAATTTCTCTAAAAAATGGACCTGAAAGTACCACTAAACTTATTTTTCTTTAGCAACATTATTATCCATTATTATCAATCAGGCAGAACAAAATTCTCTTAAAAATATTTAACCCAAGCTTTTCCCTAATGAAAAAAAAAAAATATATATATATATAAAACATAGAAGCTTTTAGGGAAGAACAGTGCAGATGAAAATTAGGAGAAAGTTAAGTAGCAAATACATATTTTACGTTGTGTTTCTTACTTTTATTTTAAGCAGTTGAAGTTAGACACAAAGTTACACATTGGGAAATGAACATTAAATGAACACTAAGTGCTGCATGCAAGCATTGCTTGGGAAAACTGAAAATGTGATATACAGAAAACTGTTTAATCATTAAATATAAAAACTACATGTTCCACGAACAGCAAGTGGACAGATGGGTGGAAGGCTTGGATGAGCTGTTTGATGGCCTCCCACCATTCGTTCTGGTATGCCAACTGGTAATTATTCTGCAGAAAACTATGTAGGTCCAGGCTGTGTTTTGTCACATAAAATCTATACAATGACACAGGTCATAAACAATCCGTAGGCATATCTACAGTGGATTTACAAAAGAAATGATGTAATGATAACTCAATGTAATTTTGAAAATAACAGAGGCATAATTGTGTACAATAATGTGGTCACATCTGGTCAAACTGCCACATGTGCAAAATCAGACAACTTACCAGGCCAGCTGAAAAAATAATGCTGAAATATATTGGTATTGATTGTATTACTTTGTCCCAACCATTCTTGCAGTTATGGTTCCAGCTATGGTCCTTTTGTGTCAGTGCTAAAATTCAGTCCTGACACCAGGCTATGTTTTCAATCAGTCAGTCATTTTTAGCCAGTTAGGAATCAATCATTTAGCAATTTACTTCTGACATGAGAAAATTGTGTACAACCGTTGCATTTTGCTACAGGTCAGATACAGTTCATTGCTACAGTTCTATCTCTGCACCCTGTTGAATCATTATCATCATTCCCTTCACTGGTATTGTGTTTCCAGCTCATCTGAAATCATATGGAGGTAGCTAAGAGCACCAAGTACCAGTTCAGTGACAAACAAGTGATAGACAAAGTGGCTGAATTTGAGTATTTGTGATGAAATACGTGGGGTTCCACCATGCACATTTTAAAGTGATAGTTTTAGCATAAATTAGGATGACATGAGGATGCATCTTTCTCACAATAACAAACTATTGTTCCTATTACAAATATTAGGAATTGGAATTGGAATATTAGGGGATATATTTTTCTGCTTATTAAGGGCTCCTCTCGTTTTAGCAACGGTGTCAGTTTTCACTGAGCTATTACACATAATTAAGCTGACACCTAAGGCTGATTGTTGACAGACTCCATCCACAGCTTACCTCCACTATGCTCTTTCAACACACTCCCAACACGTACTAAGATGTTCATTGATACGATATCTCAGCTTAAGACCATTACTACTAGCTTCACATTAGTCTGGGAATATTAAAAACATTTTTCTAATACTCAGAAATGTACTTGGAGGACTTAGAAAAATTGTTATGATTTAATGTCATATACATATATTTATATAAATATATATTTATAAAGAAATAATTCTATTTATTAGTCAGTCATTGATACACAATGAAGAATAAAAATTGGAAAACTTCACACACTTTAAAAGAAAAAGAAGGAGGTTGAAAAAAAAAATCTGGAATGTCCTTTAGAATAAAAGGCAAAGATTAATTTCTCTGTTATCCAGGATCCCTGTCTTGGCAACCATTCTTTCTAAAACTACATGAAAAAAAAACATCTGGGGGAAAATTTTTGTGAGAAAATAGCAACAGAATAACTGTGGAAACAAAAGACTGTCCTGAACCAAAGTTCTTCAGCAGCCACCTTGACAGCTCTTTATGGAAAACAGATTCACTGAAGAAGTAAGGGATACCCATGTATTCATTATCATATTCACAGTCCCTGTTTAGCTAGTTTAAAAAGAGCACAGGTAATAAATTGTCACGCTTTCAGATGCTAAATACCCAAACATGAGTGCTTAAATCCATGTGTATTCATCTGAACAATGTGACTTCTCCAAAATGTGGATGTGAAGTCAGCCACAGTGCAAAGCAAGTTATTTCAGGTCTGATGCTGGAGATGCACAAAGGCACATAAGGATTTGATTTTCATTTTAGAGTTTTAGACAGATAATGGTATGAACTCTGCTAATTTTCTCTCTTCTCTAGTTTTTGAAATACGGATATTTCAATAGGCTATTTCATACAGATAGGTATCTGAGATTGAAGGATTGAGTCAGTCATAAATCACATATTCTTTCTTTGAAAGTGAGAGAAAGAATTGATTATTAGTTTAGACTAGATATTTAATGATCAGACTGAAAAAATTTTCAGCCCAGAAAGATTTAGTGTTCCCAACTTCATTATAAGATCCCTCTGCCTACATAACCCAAAGTTTTGCTGCTCTTCTTTGTTACCATATTGCATTTCAGCTGCTTATCTGTTCATATTATCTACTGTACACCAGCATCTATTCTGGCATTGCAGTTGATGTCCAGGTTTTTACTGCTCATGACAAAATCACATTTCATTAGCGTTGTCCACATGGACATCTGTCATATTACATCGCATCTTGTATGCAGAATTTCATACAGGGTTTGATGTTAAAAACATGTCCCCAGAGATTTGCTCAAGAGTTGAGAGAAAAATAGATGTCTGGAATTTTTTAAGAAGGTTAGTTGGCTAGTCTGGTTCTTCCTCTTTGAAAAAAAAAAAAAAGAAAAAACAAACAAACAAACAAACCCACCAACCAACAAAATATCACAACCATTAATATGTGTTGAAAGCAATCTCAAAGCTATATTCTTTTCACTAATTAACAAAAGAACTGTAGATTGAATTATTTATAGTCATTTACTTATTGACTTTCACCTCCTCTTTAATTTAGGAGCTAACCAGCATGTAGTCATTCCCGCTTTCTGAAATTTTCCACTAAATATATTTTTATAGGTTTGAGGCTTCAGCTGTCAAAAGTCCACCATATATATTTTGAATTTAATCTCATCTGATTGTCTAAGTGGCTCATCTTGCTGATTTTCTTCCTTATTGGACAATCTTAATTGTAAACTTTAAATTTTCCTTGTCCAAAATTTTCAGGAAGTACCTTATCAACTATAAGAGTCTCCTATTGGATGAGCCCTTTACTAGGATAATTTTTGTCAGAAGTTAAAAAGATGTTTCATATCTGAGTATTCCTGAATCCTCTTTTTTCAGTACTAGCCATAGTTGTCTGAAAAAGGACACTTGCAATGAAAATTCCTCTGCAGCCTTAGGTATAGTTTATTAAAATTCACTCTTTGAATAAGGAACTTGTAAGAGTGGTCTCCTGACACTAAATAAGTCATATGAACCCTAAATATATTATCTACAGGTAGGAAAATGAGAAGGCAAATGTCTTCAGGTATGGGATGGAAAGATGCCTGGATGATACACATATTACAGGAACATTCAGTGTCAGAAAATATTTTAATCTCTTAAAATGCACTAAAGCAAAGAACTTATAAGGTACAACATGAAAGCGCATTATATAAATAATGAAAAATAAATCTACTGCTGTGGTATTTATGAGACTTGAAACATTTTTAGTGGGTCAGTACAAAGGTTTTTATTTTTTCTGTCTCAAACACTGAAAACCCATGATTTAATGGTAATAACTAAAAAAATATGAATGATATTTCTTCAAGGAGAAATTTAGTCCTTTAAAAATTTGCCACATAAAAAGTTTTGCCAATGGAATGGAAATTACAGTCATCTCTGCCTTTATCTACAGCAAAGAAATTAGTATGAGAGAACCATGTGAATGCTGGAAGTGACCAAAAACAGCTCTAAATTTTTTTGGTTAAAGAAAGGGCAATTGAATGGCACAGAGGAATGATGAAATAGAGAACTATTTTAAATTATCAAAAACTTGTTTTAAACTTGTTTGGAAGGATTAAAATAGATAAGCTCTGCAATATAAATGGAGTCATTCATACACATTTGACATTTTAAACTGCAGCAGCACAAAAAACTCATTATTGATAGATCAATAAGAGCAGTTTCTTTGATGCTTGCCCAAAAATTGAAATTTGCATTATCATTCCTTGGATTTTTTTATATCATTGATAGACTTGAATTATTTCAGATACAATCAGAAGGAACAATTAATATTTCTAGGAGCTACAAAGACGATTAGATATTTCAGTCAGCCAAGAATATTGTTAAAGCACATTAGACCATCAAAAATTGTAGAGCTAATTCTTTTTGGAACTTTATTTTCCCTTAATTTCTCAGAAGTCTGGCAATACACTTCTTTATGACTTGTTACATTTCCTACAACTCACAGTACTATGTTCACCCACTTTGGCCAGAACACTGCACATAACTCCATTCATTATCAGCCACAGAAATTCTTGAAATGCCTCAAAATATGTACAATGGTCAAAGGGTCAGTAGTTCAGATAGTCACTCACTCCTTTGTCCTTCTTCCCTCATTTATACACTGGGTGTGCTCCAGAGGCTACTGGGGATCTTTTGATGGCTTTCAAAGAGGACTGGCAGAAATGCCCATGCAACAAAACAGACCCTCCCTGTTTGCCAGGGCATCTTTTCCCCTCCAGCCCTGCTGATCCACCCTGGGCTTTGCTGACCTCTACAAGACACACACATCTGGCTTGCCCTCACTGTGTCTTTCTTCTTTTTGAATCATTATTGATGACAAGCTCACTATGAGGTCTCAACTGGATTAGCAGGCTCAGCTGTAAAAGGCCTGTATTAAAACTTACACTAAGGAGTGTTTTCCCTGGACTGAATTCACCATAATATATATTTTTACCTCCCTGGCTGTATGGGAAGCTGTAAAATCTGCTCCAGATTCAAAAAATAATTAAAAAGAAAAAAGGAGAGCAGAAAGATCTTTGTGGAGGTAAATGGGAGCTGGGTCAGGTGTAATTTGTAAATTAAATGAAGTCAGCAGACAGCCTAGCTGAAACTTGTCATGGGATATGCAAGATAGCAACAGGGAAGTAACAGTGTGAATAAGAAGCTTGGGCTGACTTCACCTGATCCCAATTTCTAATGACAGCTGCCACCTGTGCTTCTCTCTGAATTGGATTTGCAATCCTCAGTACAGTGCAAGGGAGATATATTAGAGAAGGTTTTAAAAAGCAAATATTTCTGGAGCATCATTCTGACTGCATTATTCTTTCAACAACTATTACTAAAGTGCATGTTAGGTACTTCAGTGTTAGCCTTCTAGGATAAGTAGTACAGCAGTGGAATAAAATTCTGATTCAAAAGAAATGCTCTTGAAAAACTAAGAGGAGGAAACTTCAGTTTGTGTACCTATATTTTTATTTATTCTGGAAACCTGAATTTTAGGTACTTTCCTTTTCCATGTAGCAGAACAAATTAAAATTAATTCCTTACAATTTTATGTAATTTTAGATCTGTCCAAATACCTGAGAGAGATGTGAAACCTTTTATAAAATTCTTTTTCTTACATTTACTGGAATTACAACTATTCTTAGACCTGTTCAAATCATTATTGCACAGCTAAGATCCACATGGGAAGAAATGAAAGAACAGGATTCTCCTGCAAAAGCAGAACAAACTGAAAGGAAGCCTTGAGCTCCAGACAGGGCGCTTTGGATGATTCCTTGCATGTGCTTCATGCTCAGAGACCTAAGGGAATTTTCTTATCTCCATTGACTATAGTTCTGTTTCTGGCTGCTGCCAGCCCCTCTGGAGCCATCTGAGCCCCTGGCTGAGCCAGGCCCATCTGGCTTGGAGCCCTTGATGAACTCACACCAGTTTGCCCACATCTTACATCGAGGGGAGCCCAAACCCAGTCATTATATCCCTTCATGGTCTCTCGAGTGTGAAGTAGAGGGGGATAATCCCACCCCTATGTGGATGGACCGTGCTCCTACTGCCTCATATCTCCTGGTTCCTGCATGGCTCCTGATGCTCCAGGGCACCACAGAGCTGCTCCCCAGCCATCCTGCCTGCCCACAGCCTGCCAGGGTTATTTACTTCCCCTGGGCAGGAACCTGCATTGTCTGGGAGCTGAAGTCATGTCGATATATAATAACAACATAATGATACATTGCAAAGCCACGATGCTCAGAAGTGACAGCAACTCGCTGTTTCCTTAGGGGTTTCGAATGAGAGGAATGATTGATTGCAAGCATATGCTTTTAAGGGGGATATGCAATTATGTAAAAATCAGATGGGGGTCTTGGTTTTTCCTCACCACAGAAAGGTTCACAGAAAAAAACAGTATGGTTCATGAACTTCTTAATTAAAGGGTGCCTCCTCATGGTTGGATTAATCTTCTCATCAGCAAGCTCTTCTTGAGCAGAGCAGCTGAAGTGAAGAACAGTGTCCACATAATGCAGTGTTTGCAGCTTAGATTTTTGTATTTAACATACAGTTTGTCTTCCACCCACTGCATTTTCTATAAACACTAACGTGTTTCAGCAGGACCGAATTTTCATTTCATGGCTGTTGACACCCTGATGGGTTTTGGTGGTTTAGAGGTGATTTTGCATCCAAATGTGAGTCTATACCTGAGAAATATTTTTTTTCTACTATTTGTGTCATAGAGGAGGAGCCTCAAAACACCATTTGTTCATAACTCAGCACCTGCATTTCTTCTGGGACAGAAAATTGTGTGCTGTCCCTTTATACAGATTTCAGGATGTATTAAAGTCCCAGAAGTAAACAAGTGTGGACCATGCATATTACAGCTGCTGGAAGGAATAAGAATTTAAGGATCAAGACCTGGATTCAAAGGTCAAGAGTTCCCATTACAGGGTAGAAAAGGGCAGATCTGGGGAAAGGGGGGAAAAAAAGAGGATGAAAAGAAGTAGTTATGTATGCTGTAATTCTCTCCAGATTGGTCCTCATACTATGCACCTCTGATATTAATGTGATTAAAGGAGCAGAGACTTGCTAGAAAAACTGAAGAGAAAGAAAAACTGCTGTGATGTTTGCTTTTCAGTTCCTTGAGATTTTGAATTCAGATGAAGAGCCCTTGTTTTCAGTAATTTCTCTGACACCGTACAAAACCCTGGTGCTGTGCTGGAGAAGAAAGTTGAAAAATCAATCAATTTTATTTCCTCATTAAAAGAATAAATGATTATGCAATGATTCTTCCAAACAGGCCATAGATCAGATTGTAGAAAACTAATACTGTAGTCAAGCATATACTATCACCACAGTTACCATGGTGATCCACTAAGCAACTCCCATTTGCCCTGAAAATCATTGTCATTCACATGAAATATGCCTTAACATCAGGTTCTAGAAATACTTCATATTGATCTACAGGCAATATGTTATTATTAATTGAAACTACTTTGGTTACTAATACACAAAGCATTATTTTTTTATGGAAATAAGGCCATATCAAAATGTGCAATGCTAGTGCACTGCTGTGTGGGAAGCTGGTCCCTTTTTCACAGGTATCTATCTGTAGATTCCTTTGCACATATAAAAAATATTTGTCAGCTTGCATCTTTGAAGACTGAGGACTTATAATGTCTTGCTAGCTGCTAGGTCAGGTATCACTGAGGTGACATTCAACACAGAAAAACAGCTTATCATCATTTTAATTTTAAATTGGAGGTTGCACTGTTCCCTACTGGTTATCTGTACAGTTTAATTTAAAAATTAAATGTTAGAACTCCCCACTCAACATCACGCCACTCTGCTGTGCTACTTGAGGAAATCCTGTTTCTATGGCAACTGCAGGAGACTTATTTGAAACCACGGATGTCACCCACATACAATATACACAAACCAGTGAACTACCGATATATTTCATTATATTATTTGGAACAGTAATGACACAGTTATCAGTTATGGTCACAGTGAGTATTTTAGTAATTGAAATAGACATATACAGAGAGAAGGATATAGATATATTCTCTAAAATATATATAAATAGAAAAGCTTTAGAGAGGTACAGATTTATACACCAATGCGATTTTAAAAACACTTTAAAAGCAAATATCACTTCATTAGACATTGCCAAATTCCACTGGTGGCTAAGAAAGTGCTTGAGGACCACCCAGTCCATCCAAGCCACCAAATACATCAGCTGAAGCCAAACCCACCAGTTTTGATCTGTGGAGTGCCTCAGTACAATGCTTTCAGTTCTGCTGGGAATTTAAGTGTTCACAGGACACCTCACCTCTACCCTTTGGAGGGCAAGAGTCTCCTGGTGATTCTTGTCCACGACTGAGAGAGATCTGGATTTGAGGCCAGAGCAGGATTTATGGAACCATAAAGTAGTTTAAGTTGGAAAAGGTCTGTGAGGGCACTGAATCCAGCCATTAGCCCAGCACTGACAGGTTCACCACATCTACACATCTTTTAAACACCTCCAGGAATGGTGACTGCACCACTTCCTTGGGAAACCTGTTCCAATGCCTGACAACACTTTTGGTGAGGAAATTTTTTCTAATATCCAATCTAAACCTCCCCTAGCACAGGTTAAGGCCATTTCCTCTTGTCGTATCACTTGCTATTTGGGAGAAAAGAGTGACCCCCCACCTCACTACAACCCACTTTCAGGTAGCAATAAGGTCTCCCCTGAGCTACCTGTTCTCCCAGGTAAATAACTTCATTCCTTGTAAGGCTTGTGCTCTGGTTTTGTGGCCCTGCTCTGGACTCACTCCATCACCTCAATGCCTTTTCTGTAGTGGGGCCCAAAACTGGACACAGGATTTGAGGTGCAGCCTCATCAGCACCAAGTACAGGGAGACCACCACTGCTCTGGTCCTGCTGGCCACTCTACATCCACAGCCTTTCCCTCATCCACTGAGTCACCCTGTTAAAGAAGGAAATCAGGTTTGTCAAATAAAACCTGCCTTTCACAAACCCATGCTGGCTGAACCTGATCCCCTGGTCGTTGTACATATGACACATGATGGCACTCAGGATAATCTGCTCCATGACCTTCCCCAGCACTGAAGTCAGGCTGACAGGTAGTTGCCCAAATCCTCCTTCCTACCCTTCTTGTAGGTGAGCATCCAGTCATCTGGGACCTCTGGTTAGCCAGGACTGACGGTAAATAGTAAATAATCCATGACTAAGCCTTCATTCATTGTACACAAGGTGGTACAAGACAGTCAGAAGAGCAGAGCTGATGCATCATTAGGCTGTAGAAGCCAATGCAGAGCAAGTCTCTGCCACCAGCTCTGAGCCAGCAAAGAGATGGTGATGATGGGGAAATTACAGACCTTTCATTTAGAGCAGCTCCCTTTATAACTCTTATCTATACAGCCTAACTTAGAAAAGAATTGTGCATCATGAGAAACATTTTGACAATGAGCTGGAAGAAAGAAATGCTTACAACCTGTAAAAGTCAGACCATAACGCTGACAGATTTTTCTTTCAGTCTACTCATGACAAGCAAGACACATCAGTGTCTCCTCCTGAAAATGAGAACCTAGAGGCTATCAATCTTCCTGTAAGACATTTTCCAGAGAAACTACAAAAGGAAAAATTGTAAAGGTTTCACCCTGATATATTTTCTCAGTTAGAGCCATAGCCCATGAAGAATTTCCATCTTTTATAAGGAGACAGTGGTCTTAGCATGTTCACACTCCAGTGACTGAGCCTGGGACATTAGTTCAAGCACTGCACTGAGATGATTTCTTTTAAAATTTTGACCATAGTCACACAGAATAACAGAATAAGCTGAGTAGTCATAGGATAATAGATCAGACCTTGGTTTCCACTTGCAGCAGCTCCAAAGTTTTTGCTTTAGTGGCTCACCAGTACAAAGTTTTCCAAATAAGAGTTTTGCCCTAATGATACAATTACAAATTTGATTTCAGACCACGGTCTAGAAAAATGAATGCTCGTAAAAAGGTGCATTTTCCATGTTATTATTTTGTGTTTCTTGTGGTTGTTCATCCTGGTATTACAGGGAACAATAGCATGCAAATCTTTCTTTGAGAAGAGAGTAGGAAATTTCCTGCATAGACAAAAACTATATCTTTCCTAGAAATGACTCTTCAAGTAAATTGTTGAGTGAAGCTACAGTCACAAGAGATGTTTAGAAATTCATCCACTAAACACTGGCTGTGGCTTCTTTTATTCCCTCTCTGGTCTTACAGAAGCTTGCAAGTAATCTTTAGACCATCTAAATACAATAAAAAAGAATTCTATCCTGAAACAAATGAATCAAATCCTAAAAATAAAATCTATAGTCCAGTTATAGTATTGAGTGACCTAATTCTGCAAATGTCACCCTTGACCTCAAGCATTTATGTTTAGTTGTCCTCACTTTCTCTCTTCTTTTATATATTGGCATCCTTTCTTGGAAATCTTTTTACTTTGATGAATTCTGGATGTATCTTAAAAGATCTGTAATACACAAGAGAACATGGTTTGCAGTCTGGAACTGCTTTTGAGAAGGATCCCAGAAGTCAGGCTGTATTCAGTGCTACAACATTTGCTGAAGCACCTTTTAATAAAGAGCAAATATTTATAAACATGCTCTCCTCTGCTCTTGCACAGCATGAACTGTCTGCAATATCTCAAATGTGATATGAGTAGTTAGAGTGACTCTCGCCGAAGGGATTAAAAGGTGTAAACATAGCAGAACCAGAGCAAACCAGCCAGCAGAGACTGATTCTTGTGGAATCCACATGTGTATAAAATATTTTGCAGAATAGAAGAAGTGCAAGAAAGTCTTAATTCTATATACACAACTGACCATGAGAGATAATGACAAGATAATAAACATGGAGCTATTTTGTTGCTGTTTTACTGGCTTGCAAAGAGGTTTGTAGTTTGGGGGTTTTTTGCTGGCTGGTTTTCACCATCCTATTGAGGAGAAAAAATACCAAGGGAGTAAAATGTATTTTCCAGAACACAGCTAGTATATTACACGGAAAATTTGGCAGGGGAGCAACAAATGAAACAAACATCAGGACAGACTAAAGTAAGTGAAGTTGTTGCTGATACACTAAACTTTTCTGCATTTCATTTTTAACAAGAGAGAGATTCTCATTATATTAAAAAAAAATAGGAAAGTGATGGCTATACATCACAGCAAGAAACTCTGGAACTCAAAATTTGTGAGGTTCCTACTAAGATGGTAGGATGTGTGATTTTAGCTTCTCTGAGAGATAAGACACAGATAATTTGAGAAATACCTCCAAATAACAGAGAAAGGGTTAAAGCTACCACAGCTTCTGCGACTGAGCAAACACATGAGATTATCCACACAGCAGGACAGAAACAGAATAGCCACTAATGCCCAGGCTGTGGTGCAAGGACACTCAAACCCTGTGAGCTCCAGTGCATCTGTCTGTCTTTGGGATAGAGGCAACACCAAGAAAACCACAAATACAAATTTTAGTGAATTCAGGGGTAGAGTTTAAGGATTTATAGTGAAGGGGAGGATACCTGTTTAAGAACTTAATTATGTTTGCAGGTGTTCAACATAGACCCAGCAAGGGGTGCTGCCATCACTACAGCTCTGTGTTAAATTAGTGACCCCTTGGATTTCAGCTGGATTGTGGAGCCAGCAGCAATGTGATGTTAGCACAGGCAGAAGAAATTAATCCAGGTGCTAATGATACACAAAAAGTCATTTTAATGCAGTTGGGAAGAAACCAAACCAAATCAGCCAGATCTATTGAGGCTTGGAGTTTGCATAATTTTGTTGCAACAGGTATGAAAATCAAAAGCAAAAATCTATTAACCTCAGGAACTGGAGGAAAGAATTCACTTCATAAGGAAAGAGCTAAAAGATGAAGCAGAAAGAACACATGGTTAGAAAGATAAATGTTTGCAGTGCTACTGCACACATTTTTGGCAGGGCAGCAGTTTAGCCTTTAGAGCATGAAATTCACCTTCATTTACTGCCCAGCACACAGTTTTCACTATATATGCAAATATATGTTGCAGGCAGCTGGGTGTACAGTAAAAAAAGCCTTACTCCAACATTTGAATAATGTGAATCAAATCTGTGTTCTCAGCTACTTTGAAATAAATAGGAAATACTATGACAAAAGACATTTTAGTTATTCCAGGTTTATGTTGCTGCCAAATACTTGATGATGAATGAGGCTTAGATAATTTTTCCTGTAATCAAAGACAAGCCCAGGCCTTTAGAAAGAGTTCACTAATCTTTTCTCCATTAGGTATTTAAAATAAAAATTATTTATGTGTACAGATTCATCCTAATCAGAACTGACAAGAGTTCTAAGTCATTTTACTCATTTTGTAAAGAGTATGTCAAATTTACCTGCACATTCAGGGGTCAAATGGGCATAACCAGGGGCAGAAGTTGGCCTAGCAGGTAACATGGCCTGATATTGATGATATCCTAACTTGGCCTGCTCGCACTACAGCTACATTGCAGCTGCCTGAATGCTTTACCTCTTGAATAATTGCAGGCCCAGAAAGTCTCTGCTCGGCTAATTCTCATGTCCTTTTTCCCACTGGCTTCAAATGCACCAACAAAATCTTGTCTCCACTGTGCAAAGCAGCACAGCATAGAGCTTGGCATGCTGCCAGGGCAGAGGAGACTCATTAGCTGGGCTGCAGCATTAACCCACTACTGCTCTGCTGCTCCTGGCCCAGCCTGACCTCTCCAGAGAGCATTGCTCTGCACCCCACAGACAGCCCAACCTGCTCAGAGCAGCGTCAGATCACTGCTGGGGTTCCTGCTCCAAGCTCTCCAGGAGGAAGCTCAAGCTTGTTGCATTCATAGTATCCAGTTTCAGGCAGGGTGGTGTCTGTACTGATTTAAGTCTTATATATATTTGTTTTCATGTAATGGCATCAGTGTATTTTCTGTCTTCTATTAAGCATAATTGCCAGATGAATTCATGTATGACAATAGGATTGTTTGGCTTTGAAGCCTAGGCTGTGGCAGTCCTCATATGCCTTTAATCTTCAGAACTCTGTAAAGTACAATAGTAATGGTTAGGAATGGTTCATTTTGCCACAGAGGCCTGTCTTCAAGTGTCTGTTTTTATCCTAGTGTGGGACTGGAAAAAATCTGGGATGTTATTTGTTAACTGTAACAATAATTTGTTTAAGGTTAGTGTCAGCCTTCCATGGCTACTTATTTTGTGTGTTTCATAAATAAATCAAAACTTTGATGGACCCCTTTACTGTCTGAAAACAGGTTGTCCTGTCAGTGCACATGTGGTCAAACCATGATGTGTTAGGGAAAGCATAGCAGCACTGCCACTTGCTAGATTTTCAATGAAAACAGTGAGTCCATCACACCTACCTACATGCATGGCTTTTGTGCTTAGGGAATAGCTTCTGGCTCCAATCCCCATATTGCCTCAAACAGAGGTGGATCTCTTACCAGCTTTGGTGATTCCAATTACATGTAAGTGATGGCTCTATTTCATCCCACCAGAGGCTTTGAAATCAGGACTGAAATTCCAGACCCAGAAAGAGACACCAACCTTCTTTAGTGGGTGTGGACCCTTGTGCTTCTCAAGGGAGTTTGCTGCTACTGTAGTTGTTATCTATTTGCGTTTGTCACTCCAGAAACATCGATATATTTGGGGATTTCTTAATCCCCAAAGAAACCCAGCACTCCCTAAAACAATGCATTTCCTTCCTTTAGCTGTATAAGACTATGAGCCCCTGATGGAATAACACATCTGGCTATGTAACAAATGCCAGTGATTTGTTAAAACTAATATAAACACTGAAGACTAATACATTTACACAAGCACTTTGATTGACTTCACATGGTTTGCCACAGGTTTTTTCTTACATTGTCTAGAGAAACACAGCAAAAACAAGGAATAAAACTGGCTTTGTACTCCTTTAGACCATGTCATGAGTATCCACAATGGTGATTGTAAGAGTGTGAGGAGAATTGACAAAAGTTGCCTTCATATTGCTTGAGATGCTATCTGGAGTGTAATTTGAATGGCAAAGGAAAAAGAAACGTAATAAAAAGCATGCTCTTTTCTCCCTATAATCACACTATTTCCTATCACTTAACTAGCTGCATTTAGCTTCTATTTTTACTGAGATGCCTTATAATTGAAACTCACATTCTTCTATGTAATTTTTAAAGACGATGACTGCTATTGCAGTGAATGAGACATAGCGGTATATGCTTAAATTTTATAGTGCAGTAGTGCTAGATTTCATTACTTTTTAAAAAAAAGTAAAAGAATTACTTTAGTGGAAATAATTTCTGCAGTTACAATGAGACTGCAGATAATGGGATTCTGAGAGATTTGAATCAGCTATGCAACAGTTACTGTCGTTCGTGAGGAGAGCCCCTAGAAGATGGGGAAGTGATTACATGTGCAAGTTAGAGTGGTGAAGAACTTGCTGCTGTGATATTAACTCTTTCACTGTCATGTGGGCTGTGTCAATCCACACAGTGCCAAGAAAGGTATGTTTTGGCCCATAAAAGCTGGAAGAGTGGTTTCCCACACACATGAGGTTAGCGTTGTGCTGAAAGAGCCCTCCATCCATCCCAGCTGCATCAGAGCCCATGGACGGTGTTGGCACAAGGATCCTTTAGGGAACTCAGATAATGCAGAGTACAGCTGGGTCATGCATCTACAGAGCGTTTCAGTCCAGGATCCAAGAATGACTGCAAACATAACTAACATGGTTATATTTGCTAGGAGTAAAGTCAGTATTTAAAGTATTTTCACTGGTTCTTTAGCCATGTATTAGAGAGTGATTTATCAAAATGTTAAGCTGGCGGTTTAACAAACTTGTACTAAACATACCTTTTTTCAGTTCATTTTTCAAATTCCAGCTGGAATTTCAGCCACAATCTCCCTGGAGGAAATGAAACTAAAGAGCCAGGGTTATATAAACATCTCAGATACACACAGATTTGCAGGTAGGGACTTCTGAGGCACCACAGGGTATCCAAAACATCCATTTGGGGCTTGCAAAGATAGCACATTCATCAGAGACCCACACCCTCTTTGTGTGTTAGATGGACTTCAGGATATGCATCTCAAACAGCTTTGAACTGACCTCCAGTGACTATCAGAACAGGTAAGTTGGTATGAAATAGCACCTGATAGCTGTTTTCTTCCTCAGTGGAGGATCCCCAGCTATTAGCAAGCAGAGCAGTAAAACTAGTACCAAATGAAGCTGGACAACAACAGAGGAATACAGGGTTCTTGATGGCCTAAAAAAGGGTAGAAATTAAAATCTCTAGATCTTCTTTGTCTTCAGGGTTCTTAGGAGAGGCTGAAGACCTCCTCCTCAGCCACTATACTCTGTGAGGAATTCAGCATCTTTGACTAGCAATAGTCTGGAGCTATCCTAAGATGCAGTAATTCCCATGTGATTCACTGAGTCATCACCAGGGTGGAGGCAGGAGATGCTGTGCCAAGGCAAACAGCAGTTAGGGGTGAGGTAGCCTCCAGGCAGTCATTCCCTTAGAAAGTCAGACCTTTGAGCTTCTCTGAAGCATATGCAGCAATTTCCTGTGCTGCTCAGTTTGTGTTTCACTTGTTTTTTTTAAAAAAGTGAGTGACAACCAATCACCCCATCCCCCTAATCCTGCTTTTTCAGCAGCTCATCCTTTCCAGCTGCACTTCAGTTGCAGAGACTGAAGATGGAAGGTGCCAATTTGCTGGGCATCTTGTTTACAATTTGAGTGTAGAAATACCACTCTGTAAATTAGTCCTGAGGGTGGTTTGTTGTTTTTAACTATCACCCATGTGCAGTGATGCTTCAAGCCGTCTATTAGAACAGAAAAACTCTGACATAGATAATTAGCTGTAGTCTGCATGGCTACTTTGTACAACACTTGGGAAAAGAGCATCAGACAGCAGCAATCACTGATTCTCTGTGATTATGAACTGTTTCTTACTAGGTGTGACTCTATTCCCCTTAAATGTTTTTAGGGAAAAATTATTGTGGTAATGAAGATGTTTTGTTTTCTGTGTAAATGAAGAGTATTATTTTCTTTTTAAAGCACTATTGTCAGCCTGACTGGCTTCAATTTTGCAGCTAATGTGGGTCACAGTGTTTGTCTTTTCCTTTCAACAGTGCTGTCTTTATTTACACAGTTAATCTCTGTTTTCAAACTATTTAATTATTTTGGAAAGCTTACATTCTACCATGCATATATTTCCTGCACTGCTTTAGCTCTGAAAGAGGCACAAGAGAGGCATGAGGCTTGGCCTGCCAAAGTCAGTGACTGGAGGTACTCAGGAAATCCTCTGGCATATATCCCTCCTACTGCCACACCACCAAGCATGACAGTGCTGAGGTACCTGGAGAGAAAAGGAATTCCAGGGGTTGGATCCAGCTCCAGATTCAGCCACCTAAATATAGGCATTGACAATGCAGATTTCTGCTACCTAAATATCAGTGTGCTTTTGAAACACCCACAACAGGTTACCCACAATGATTGCAATGTTAGATCTTATGTAGCAGTACCCATGGGTGACATTTAGAAGCAGCATTTAGAAGCCAGATAGGACACCCCAGATCTCAAATGGCTAAGGATGCTCTAGACCTCCACCATCTCCTTAATGAGGCTTAGATGTCTTACACCACACAATGCCCCCTAGACTGTAAACATATTTGAATCTCAAAACCATTGAAATTTGCTAGTGAGGAAAGATAAAAATGATGTTGAGAAAAGCTCAGTGCAAAGATGACACAAATTTATTGTTGGGGAAGGAAGGAAGGAAGGAAGGAAGGAAGGAAGGAAGGAAGGAAGGAAGGAAGGAAGGAAGGAAGGAAGGAAGGAAGGAAGGAAGGAAGGAAGGAAGGAAGGAAGGAAGGAAGGAAGGAAGGAAGGAAGGAAGGAAGGAAGGAAGGAAGGAAGGAAGGAAGGAAGGAAGGAAGGAAGGAAGGAAGGAAGGAAGGAAGGAAGGAAGGAAGGAAGGAAGGAAGGAAGGAAGGATCCATCAAATATATCAAACATACAGTGATATGGAAGAGTAAGAGTTCACAAATTCATCTCCACAAAAACTTGGTAGGGCCCCACAACAAACCACAGAGTTGTATGGAGGTACTAGGTACTGTCCCAGCTTTGGCATCAGCTGGTCATTTTAGCACCATCATGAACCAAATCTGCTACTGAACACCAGTCTGAAGATCTCTGCACCATGATACATCTTTTCAAGTAGAATAACCCCAAGAAAACTTCCTGCATAAAGGTTTATGATGTCACAATCTAAGAAATAAATGGAAGTTACTAAATCTTTTATTACTTACTCTTAGCGATATTTTTAAAATTTGACTGAAAATTCTTGCATCGATTCTGCCCTTAAGCTCCATGAACTTTCAAATGCAGTTGCAGAAATCCAGATGGACCTTGATGGAATAAAGACAAGTAAGAATTCAGTACATACATCCCCTTATTTCTGCTTCACTACAGTTCCCATTAATGTTCAAGTGCATGTGTTAAAAAACCCTCTATAATTTCAATGATTTCTACATACATTGGGGGATAAAATAAATAATTGTAAATTATTCCAAATACTGCATTGGATATAGAAAATTCAGCCCTTCAGACAAAAGAACCAGACTTGAAAGAGAAGTCTTACACATTATACCCAGACCTGAGGCCATGAGCTGACCAACAGTTTCAGTGTGGTCCATATCCAATAATTACTAGTAAGGAGGTTTCTATCCCCTGAGAACTTTAGCTTTTGAGTTCACAGCAATAACTAACAGGTTTTAAGTATGAGATATTTATTTTCTGTTCTGGTTTACTTTTCTTAGACTGTAGAAGAAAGCCCTTACTTCACTGTTAAGGGCTTGGTCATTATGAATGTAAATTGCTGACTATTCTGGCCACTATCTGGAGAAGCACTTAAACACATGCTTAAGTTTTGCGTTAATAATGTTATGTGCTCTGGTTACGTGCAACGTGCCCTAGAAATAGTAAGACACTTTAAACCCAAGTAGCTGAGCTGCAGCTTGGGAAAAATCATCACAGCTCCAGACAAGAGGTTATAACGGTAATTTAAGCATCTTTTAATGACACTGATGCTAGAGGTGATTCTCAAAGAAAACAAAAAAAGCTACAGGGGTGGCATCATGGTGAACCCAGATAAACTCCCTTTTTACATCAATCTCTTCAGCAATAGCCGAAGAACATGAATGCCTTGGGAGAAAAATTTTGTTCAACCCAAACCATCTTCTGTATTGCAAATGTCTGTCTAAAACCAGACTCTTTAAGGCCGCGTCACATCTAGCTGACTAAACAGATTTCTCTTTCTTGAGCTCACTGCTCACCCAGGTACACTTCAGCACTGGCAGTGTCCTTTAGGCAATGAGCTCCACAGCAGTCTTTTGCTCAACCCTTCCTCTGTCTTTAGACATAGTTCTTCACCCCTTGACAGCTCAATCCCAGCTGTACAGAGGACTCCTTACTGGGTTCTGTGAAAGAAAGAATGATGCTGCAAGGCTGGCAACATATTAAGCTAAGCCATACATGTACATTAGAGGAAAAATATTCATGCCTTTGTTCAGCCCTTGGTTCAGTTGAAATGAAAAATGATTTTGTTTTCTTTCACTTTCCCTGCTTCCCTATGAATCTCATCAACAATTTCATACAAGTACTGTCTGAGTCAAATACCAGCAGAAATAAAAAGGACTCTAAGCATGAAAGAAGAGGAGGGTACTGTGTGATCGTAATTAATATTAGCTTTGAGCAACACAAAAAAGCCTTATGGCCATATAGGCTGACAAGCAATATTTTCCACTTCTTTGATGTTTTCCCAAGAAGAAGAAGGTGGCCAGAGGAGAAGAAATACATTTTACATTTCTAGGTAGTTTTCTTTTATTATTTGAAATATTTTTATAAGCAGTATGTTCATGGTATGCTAGTAGCTTGCTTCTCAGATACTCAGGCCCTGAACAGTATTGTTTGTAAAGACACAAGTGCACAGGCTGACCACATGGATAGTGAGAGATTTAGTACCCCCTTACCTGCAAAATGCTGTTAGAAATTTCTGAGATGGACAGCGTTTCATCTGCATTCTACAAGGTCTTGTATCTACAGCCCATGAAACCTGCACTGAGATGAAATTACATGTAAAAATATTTTCATTTTGTAGGAAACACTAAGGTAAATTCAGCATCGTTTTCCTACCCTAAGAGATCATGATGTTTCATAATTTAATCCTCATTTTTATCCAAACTTACGTTATGGATTCAGGTGGTACAGGCTGTTGAAAGGAGAATTGTGGCCTGCATCCATCTTAGTAAAGTTCTGGATCTGATGTCTCTAACAGAGGGCTAAACTAGTCCAGGAAACCAAATGTCTTCAGTGCCATCAACGCAGATACTTCATCAAGCACTGAGAGGAGCTAAAGCTAACCAAAATGCTCTCACAAACACTTAAACTTAGGCCTCACCATGGTATGGGCACTAGCTGTAAAACACAGTATATGGGAAGGGGACGGAGAGGACAGGGTGGTAGTTAATTCCAAAAACATCTTGATATGTGATAAAGGCCATGAAAGAGCAAATTTAATTCATTGTGGAATTCATTAATCCCTTGATTGAACTGAACTGCTTTTTCCAAGATACTGAAATAGGAAAAATAATTGTAGATAAGCCATATCAACTGTTGTCTGAGCCTCTGGCTTGAAAATTATATAAAAAATGAGGAGATAGAGACTCAAGGCAGATGAAAGAAGCAGAGCATGACCTCTTTTGTTGAGGCTTAGTAGTAGAAGTAGCAACAGATACACCATCTTACCTATCAGAGATTTTCAGAGCTATTTGCAGATACAAGTGCAAATTAGGTAACTGGACCACACAAAATTCTGTGTAATTAATGTTTCTGTGTTGATGATTTTCAGTTTTCTCTATGCAGATGCTATAAAGTGAAGCAGATGCTTTGCATGGTCATAGTCATTAATGAGCGCTGACAGACATAGAGTCCAGTCCCTTTCCTTTGAGAAACATTCTTCAAAGTTTTCATTCATCAATATGAGTGATTGATGTTTGCATCGGGACTTTAATCCATAAATATGTTTTAGTAATGCAAATATATTTATTCTTTTCTTAACACTTTAAAATGACAACTGAAAAATTGTCACTTCTAGAATGTAAGGCAAGCTAGTTAGGAATGATGACCAATAGCTTCTTTTACTGAAAGACATGTTCTGATAGGACTAACTACTGAAGAAAAGAGTGACTTAAACTTGGTCTATATGCAGGTGTAAAAAGGCTGTGTAAATTACTTGATAGAGTAACTAGTGTTTGATGCTTGGCAGGAAATTAATTTCCACGCAGACACAAGCTATGACAGTGTAATGATCTGACAGCCCCTGGAGAGCACCCAGTTAATTACTGTATTGTTCTGTGCCTTGTAGGATTTTCCTCTACTGTAAATCATGGATACAAGGTGGAAATCCATATTCTAGCAGCTGTGAGAATTATCCATGCAAAACAAATGTAAAAATCCTTCATACAACGATGAAAATGTTTGGTCATCAAGAAATGCAGAATTTCAAATCATGAACTCAGAGTAATACAACTGTTAAGATAATTCCTTGGTGTTAACATAATTAAAAATTAGATTTTCAGATTGGGAAGCCTCTTTCCTTTGCAGCAGCTTTGAACTGTATTTCTTCTGTGCCAGCAGGCCACTACATACTGTATTCTGTTCAAGTGCAATGTAAGAAGCAGCCTCTCCTCCCCCAGTTTTATGCATGTCCTGTGCAGAGCCGGGAGCTGGACTCCATTGATCCTCCCTCCAGCTCAGAGTATTCCATGATTCTACTGTATGCACATTCAGAAAAGTACGTTCAGGAGCTGGGCTTGTGAAAGCTAGGAGGTTTCGGCTGATGTCAGGAGTCAGCCCTGAGATGGGGAGAAAGAAGCTGAGTAGGGACAGGGACTTGAAAATCTTCTTTTCCCTGGGAGGTAACAACTCATCCAGGATCTATGACGGACATAACACTGGATTTCTGCATTCCATCAAATTTTTATGGAGACATTCAAGATTAAGTCCTTGCCAGACACCAACCCATCAGACTTCTTTTCCAGCAAGCAGGAAAAATATTTCTTCAACCGATCATTTTTTTAAAACCACTTTTCACATGCAGCAACTTCAGGAAGTCAGTAGCCACTGCTGATTTTGGCTGGTTCCTTCCAGATTTCACAGCAGAAATGTACATCAAGAGGCCAAGAAGAGGAACGGCAAGAGCCTTGTGCAAGAAATCTGATACAAATCAAAGTGCTCTGCTTTGAAATGTAGCCATAAAAAGGACAAAGACAGTGAAGGTAAAAACAGAGGATGACATAGGAACTTTTATGTATTTTCCTATCCTAATGAAGCTTCATTCTTCCTAACCAGTGAAAGTAATTTCATCAGGTGAGATTTTGTTTGTCTAAGATTACCTTTCTCTCCCTTGTATTGATTCTGCTTTCTTTCAGTTTTCTTTATGTAATACAAAAATTTTAGTGTTGCAAGTACCTTGAAAGGAGAGTTTTCTGACAAAAGCTGGGATTTGGGGTGGGATAGAGTAGGTGTAGCACAGGGAATTCTTTAGAAAACAAATTTATTTGCTATTTAGTAAAACAGAAAACATTAAAAAGGTAATTAGGCCAAGAGAGTCATAAAAAGAAATATAAAATAAGTAGTGGAGAATTAAGAGATATTTAAAAAACAAAAAAAAGAAAATCTTGCCTGTACATTTGTTTTTGCATGAGGGCATGAGCAATCTATTAAAATCTATCAGACAAATCAATGCAGATTCACACGTAGCCTATCTGAGTAACAGATTCATCCTGATTGTGTTGGACATCTCTCAGCTGTCAACCAAATGGAATGATGCAAGTCCCCACTCCTTCTCGCAACACTCGGGGATGCACAGGTGCAGCACTGCCTTAGAGGCAGCTGGAAGATACCCAGGGTAGTGTGTCTTGGCACAGTGCAGGGCAGCACCTAGCAGCCCCATTACCAGTCAACAAGAACGTGCTCAGCTCTCTATGGAGCCTGAAATTTGGAGCTTTCCAGAGGTGTGTGCTTGACACACGGAAGCAAGCACAGCACCTTTTCTCTTTTATTTGGAGAGACTAGTCTTGGTGGTGACAAGTGTGCCTGGTGAACCAGCTTTGCCTGAAGGAACCTCAGATCCAGTTCTCTGTGCTCATGTCACAAGCAATTAAAGGCAGAACCAAGTAAAAATTGGTTAAAAATTACACACATTCACAGATCTATTAATTTCTTCTTTCTATCTACATCCTCTGTCATAATTCCAGTTTCTTTCCCTTTTCTCCAGCACAAATTACTTTGTCATCTTCCTTTCTACTCCCACCAAGTCAGATATTTAAATTGTTTTCTGCACAAGGGTTAGCTTTGCAGGAAAATCCAAATAGGAAATAGCCTGGTACTGAGATATGGGCAAAACGTCTCAGTAGGTGATTTTAGAGCTATTCATGAAAATGGAAAACCACATGAATTTCCCAAATTTTCTGCCTGGTGGAAGGTAACAAGAAATCACAGATAAAACCAACATGCTTGCCTAGGTTAACTGAAAAAGCTGAAATTCAGACTTGACACTGATCTCAACTTATCAATTACTAAATCCAGGACTTTGAAAAGAGTAACTCCATTACAGCTCTGTGGAGGGATCTCAATCAATGTTCTCCTAACATTTTTTGTGTATCCTGACAGAGAGCAATGGGAGGCATATCAAGCTTCCTTAGGCTTATAGCAAGGAGTCAATTTCCAAGCTTCTCAATTCCATGACATATTTATTCTGAAAGCTCAGAAGTTGGTGGGGTTTTTTGTTGTTTTTTTTTTTTTTTTTAAAAAGAGCGATTTAATATTTTCTGTTAGATTGTTTGGCTTTTTCTCACAACTAGGTCAGCGGCTTCCACTTTCTTTTACTGACATAACATATTGGGTTTTTAATCACTCCAGGAGAACTGTAGCACATAAGATTTTGTTATAGCTATAAACCAGTGACTTTAAACCAAATATAGAACACAGGGCCAAAATAAAAGGCAAGGGAGAATTTAAATTATTCTTGAGTCAAGAAAAATAGTTAATCTAAAAGGTTCCTAAGGAGAATCAAAAGTTAGGTCCCCAAGAGGAAAACCTAGATCCAAATAAAAGTGCCCCATCCAAAAATACTCTTCCTCTTCTTTCCTTACAGGGTTTTGCAGTCATTAGATATCTTGCCTCCTCATCGAGATTGTTCCTACCTCCTGCTTGACTAAAAATGGCTCAGAGTCAGCAGCTGTCAGGCACTTTGCTCCTGCTAAACCCCTCAAGGTACCAGACAAACACTCTGCTTTTGCTTGATGTCCGTGTTCCCATATTCCCACAAGGCCTCTGCTGAGACTGGGATCTCCTTGACCTGGTCTGCACCAAACCTATAAAAAGAATCTCACAGAACCTTATCCAGCAAGGTCCGTGTCGGCTCCTGGGCTGATGCGGGAGAAATAATTCTAAGTGTATGGGCTCTGAGAGAAGAGCAGGACCACAGCAGTACCATCATAGATTCTCCATGTTTTTTTTGAGACTGACCCTGTATTTCCTCCAGGACAGGCTGGATGTCACCAGGGTTTCTTTTCTGCTATATGGTGTTTCAGGTATCCTGGTCCTTTCCTGAGTCCCAGACAAGGTCTTTGCTGTAAAGATCATATGGTATAAAGCAATAAATAACACATCAAAAAGAAAGGTGGAGTGGCTCACACGAGGCCACAGTGCAGAACAATCATCAAATCAAACCAGTACTAAAGCCCTTCTCACCTGACTCCCAGCCCAATATGCTTGACATACATTTAGCAGGGAGTCAGGGCTCCTGTATATCGGCCATAGCACCATGGAGTGAACTTATATATGCACAGTTCTACTTAATGTGACAAATTCTGGTCCTCACAACATCCTCCAGCCTCCTCAACCACCCAGAAAACCAGTACCCTGTATGGCCTGGGATTTCTAAAGTAATCAGCACAGCATGTTGATTGTTGATGTACAACATGGTAGTAAATGAACAATTTGACACCTGGCTTGAATGAATTTTTGAAATCCGCTCTTCACAGATGTTGCCAATAAAGCAGCTTAAATCTTTAGTAAAAGAAATGAACACAAATGTGCTTATGAATAAAACCAAATTGGATTTAGTTTAAAATTAAGTATCTTTGAACAGAATACTCAAATAACTGGTTTTGCTTTTTCGTCCATTGTCAATACTTCACATGCTGCTATTTCTTTAGGAACTCAATAGAGTGCAGAAAGGAATATAAACAGACTGTCAAACTCAATGTGTGCAGGCCAAAGAAGCATAAAAATATTTCTTTTTGCCGCACTCACACAAACCTTTTCACTATTCTAAATGTCATTGATGCTGTACTGAGAAATTATTCAATATACTGGAACATCCTATTTCATGCTGTGTGACTTCTGATGTGTGGTATTCCTAGTATAGATTAGTACCTTGGAAAACTGACTGGAGTTGGTTACTTTATGAGCACAACTCCATTCAACACTATGTTTTTAAAAAAGATCAGCTACTGCATTATCGAGCTATTGATTACTGGGTAAGAGGCCAAATCACTCTCTATTTGCATAACATTGGCAGATAAATATATGATGGGCCACCACGTAACAGGTCTCCAATCAATACACCAACCAAAAACCAATTATTACTCAACAAGAGAGGGGAGACCTTCAGAAGGCAAAGTGATGTTGTGGCTGTACACCTCTGTACATGAGCAGTAAGGACCAGGTTAGCAGCAGTGGGGATCACTGGTTCATTGTAATATCTTTTGCATCTGTCTTTTGGCTTGTGGGGATTAGGGAGATCTGCGGGCTCCTGACAATCCTTTTTTGGAGCACAATTCATCAAATTCTGTGATTCTGTGATTTTTTTGAAGGACATATCTCAGACTGGGTTGAAATATGACAAGATTACTATTTCCTTTTCTGAACTACCATAAATGTGGAAAGATTGAATTTGGTTACCCTTTTCTGCACAACTTTGGCTTATATAGGCACTCATCCAGGCCTCCTTTCCATTGAAACTGAAAGGTCCCACATTCCAAGTAAAGCAAGACGCTTGGCCTAGCCCTCCATGGGCCTCCAGTTTGTCTCGTTTTTCTATTTTTCTGGCTACTTACCCCATAGAGTTTCCAGATCTCATTTGAGCACTGTCGTGACTTCACCCCAGACAGCAGACAACAGCCACTCTCTCATTCTCCCACCAGAAGGCTAAAGGAGATCAGAAGGGTAAAAGCCAGAAAACTCATGGGTTGAGATAAAGACAGTTCAACAGGGAAAGCAAAATCTTTGCATACAAACAAAGTAAAATAAGGAATTGATTCACTGCTTCTCGTGGGCAGGCAGGTGTTCAGCCATCTCCAGGAGAGCAGAGCCCCATCACACATAACAGTTGCTTGGGAAAAACCAATGCCATCACTCCAAATGTCTCCCTTTTCTTCTATTTTCCCCCAGTTAATAAATTGAACATAATGTCATATGGTCTGGAATATCCTTTTGGTCAGTGGAGATCACCTGTCCCACCTGTGTTTCCTCTTCCCTGTCTCCTGTGCATCCCCAGCCTCCTCACCAGCACGGCAGCATGAAAAGCAGGAAACGCCGTGGGTTGTGCAAGCCCTGCCCAGTAATAACAGAAATATCTCTTTATTATCAACCCTTTGTTCAGCACAGATCCAAAACACAGCCCTAAACACTTTGCCACCATGAGGAAAATTAACTCCACCCCAGCCAAAAGCAGGGTATCCACATTGTGGCATTACTCAGCTCTTGCCTCTGAGAGACTGGCCTCAGCTAATAGGAACTACTCTGGATGGACACGTTTTCTGGGAGGGACTGTCTCAATTTGAGACCAGCGATCCATGAAAGACCCAAACAGGTTCCAAGGGAGACTTGTCCCTCCAAGATCCTGACCTGTGATTGTGCCAGGTACCTCAGGACTTGAGAAATGTTTCCTGAAACAAACCCACACTACTTTGGTGGATCACAACATGTTTTCTTGTTTTGAATACTTTGAATGGAAAAGAAAAACATTCAGTTATTAAAAATTATTGGTCATCCTATGGTTCCTGGTGCTCCTGAAGGATAACTTGAACCAATATGTTTCAGAGGGAGCCAGTTGTGTATGTGCAAGCCACCCTCCATACTTACACTCCTACAAAGAAATTCTCAGATATTCCTATTTCAAAAATATTGGTAAAAATATTGGTAAAGTTCTTCCTTTGTCATCTGCAAAGACAATGCAGATGAGGCATTTACACAGAGAGTAGGTAGTGACCTTAGAAAAGACTACAGGAGGATACAGAAAATATATTTGATCTACACTAGCTTTGGGATTGTTTGAGAAAAATCCAGCTGGCATTTAAATTATGGAAATTGTTGCGTTTTTAGATGGCAACCAACCATTACTTCTGGTCTCTAAAAATGGCTTCATTAAAAAAAACCTGTACTTTGACAGGCTAACTTACAGACCAAAAGATCCAGTAGACAAGATGACTCTGTTCTATATTGGAAACAATATTTGTATTGTTAACCAAATTCCTTCTCATCTATAATAAACTTAAAATCACTACAGGTCAAAATTCGATTTTCACACTATAAATTGCATTTTTTTTCTCCTATCTCCCTATTTCTGAACTAAGCAGGACAACCCCACAGAGAAATTATTCCCTATGGGTGTTTAAAAAATGTTATAAAACCAGACTAATGTCTCGGAAGGCTAGCAGAGTGCACAGCATAACCACTGCTTCACAGCTGCCCCTTCATGCTGCGGAGCCGATTCCGCATCATTCCCAGCACCTGCAGTACAAACAACCACGCTTTCAGCGCTGCTCACAGTCCTCCCACGCCCTTATCTGATGCCTTTCCTCTGCAGGAGAGTTGTGGTGCTCATTACGCTACTATGGACACTTGTGGGGAGATCATCGTGCTGTAATGAGCATCTGGACAGACCTGAGGAGAAGGATGCATTCTTGCTGCATGCGGGCAGCCATGGGAGAAGGTTACACTTCAAGTTCTTGGCACTTGCGCTTATACTGTTGATAGCAATTTCAATGGAAACACTGTTATTAGCAAAATATTTTCCCCACCCATCTTTAACTTGAGAACTGGCAGTGAAGCAGGGGAATTCCACTGCTCACATATTTTGAATGGTTAGGGAGGTTATGTTTTCAAATATCTTTTTGTAACACATTTTGGGAGGTTTGCCTTATGCTGCACTGCAGAGTTTGCATTTTTTTAAAGACTGTATCCATGTACTCTGAATTGATAAGGAAATGTCTTCCTAGTGCAGTAGCTTTAGAAGGCTTGTTTGTTTATGACTTTGTGTACTGCTATCAGTCAATATTTTCCTCCAGTACTAGGAAGTTCAAATATGATTTAGTATTAAGTAAAAGGCAGTGCAGTGAGAACTCTGAAATGACAATAGTTCATGTGATGGGCAACTGCAGGCCTGCACAGTAAAAAATACCACTCAAAATCAGGGACATCTGTAGCCCAAGTTATCTTGACAGTTCTAAGGTAGAAAAATATTTCTTGCATTTTGCCTCAAAAAGGACTCAAAAAAATTAATGAGCCTAGTCCAATAAAGATGAAAAGATTTATCTCAAACAAAAAGAATAATTCATTTTTCCTACACTGTAGATAACTATCCTTCTAAAAATATATGCAATACTCAGTTTTAAAAACCTCTGATTACCACCTTTATGATTCCTTTGTTGGCTGAGTTGATGAAACAGATAAAAGTCAGGAGTGAATTTAGCAATATTGCCTGTCCTTTTCTGATACAGTGTCTCTGGCATTTCTCACTGTTTTAGTGGTCTTTAGTGACAGTTCCAAGATGGAATAGCTGGGAAGATGCCCTATTAATGTTACACACAGTCTTCATTTTATCCAACAGAGATGTTGTGCATCCAAAATAGCACTCATTTCTTCTCGTAGAGGCTGTGCCATAATTGTCACATTGCACCCACAATCATCATTAAAATTTCTTGTCAGATCTGCCATGATCTCAATAATTAGCCAAATTGTTTCTCAGGTTAACTGTGCTTAGTGCATTTCCAGTAAGCACACAGCCCCTGCAGATATTTGCAGACTGATGCGGTATCAGCATGGGCTATAACTAAGTGACTGGTAAACATACAAGACCCTTTTACACAAAACAGAAGCAAAGAAATCAGAGGTGTTTTAGAAGCTCATTAACAACTCATCTGAATGCATTTGTTTTTAAATTTTTCTGTCACCCCCTGTGGAAAACAAGATATAAAAGTCCAATGTGATACTGAAAATGTTTGAAATTGCACACAGTGTTGGATTGCGTCGAATTAACAGAGCAACTTAACAATTCTGCCCACAAAACTGAAATTAAAGGTAGTTCATCTTCAGCAGAACTCATTATACTGAAATTTCACCAAAAATGTGAATAGAGATATGTTATTTTATTTGATTTTTCTCATAAAAGAATGGAGCAGATTGGATTTTTTAAATTAACTATACACTGAGATTTAATTATTTTTATAGCAGTGTAAGCCAGGGGGAAAAAAGTCCCACACTGCCATACACAACCCAAAGTTGGGGTGGAAATGCTCTGATCCAGATAATAAACACCACAGAAAGAGTATTTCTAATTACATTTCAAAAGATCGTATTTCCTCAGCTCTCCACCCTCATTGTACAGTCTTGCCAGTCTAGGATACTAACAGCTGATCTTGATCATGGTAATCTCACATAGCAAACACCAGCATAAAGGAAAGAGGGGAATCTCTTATATTTTGCTCCACTCTGACTGCAGTCTTGCAAGAATCTGTAATGGTTTTACTCCTCAAGAATCAGATTACCACACTTAAAGCTGCTTATGAGAGCATTCTGTCTCTCCATTAGCCATCCAGGCTAAATAATTGTATATATGTATGTGTCCAGGTGTGTTTGTATGTATGTATGTTTATAGAAAACCACTGCAGTAACATATATGTCAGAATAAGAGGCAGCCTATCTTTTGCAATATTGTCAAATTTTGTAATATTGTCAAAATCACAACCATTCATACAGAAGTTTTTCAAACTAAGCCTCTATCTCAAGTTCCTTTATTTCCAAAAGGCACTGTGGCCTTTGCTACAGTGATCTTTCCTCACTGTTCTGGGGATAATGAAATATGGTGAATAAACAAATGAAAAACAAAGCCTTCAAAATAATCAAAGTTCTGACCTGCTTTACACAACACAGGGAAATTTGAATGCAGTCCCAGGATAGCATACTGCTATTGCTTTCTGCCAGGGAAGACAGAGGAGATGTCAGAGTACTTTGAGGAAAAATAAACTTCAGTTCTGGTCAATGCATGCTATGGGGACCAGAGCAAGAATCAAAGCTCAAAGATTCTGCTGTCACTTGTGCAGGATCCACCACACACTCCCTGAAAGGCAACACTCACAGCAAACTGGGGGATTTCCAGATATCTGCAAAAGACAGCCCAAGCTTCAGGGCAAGAGCAGAAATCTCATTCCCTTCAGCTCGATGCCCTAGGCAGCTACCTACTTCACTTATTGTCAGACCAGTTATGCAGTAGAAACAGAAGGAAGGAGATGAATATCCTGACAAATCCACTAGATCTGAGGTGCTCAGCTATTGACAGTGCTGTATTGTGCTAAGAAAGATTAAAATAAATATAAGGTCATGCTAAACTGATGGGTTTTGTTCTTGTTGGGTACAGCTACTGAGTAACAGAGACATTCAAGCCATAAGATTACAAGGTAATGCTCCTAATTCTACTAAAAGCATAGGAAAGAAATATAGGACACATGCAGCCCAACAATTCAACAGTTCCTCAGAATGCTTCACAGACTTATTAAAATTTGATTCTTGATTGAAGAGAAAAATGAGCTGAAAATGTAAATGGCAAAAGGCAACTTGTGTTCTAGGAGGCTCTCACCTCTCTTAGGAGGAAAAGGGGCAAAATAAATACCACAGACTTCAAACAAATAGACTTTCCAGTAATGATGTGTTTGTTACCACTTGCTTACAAAGGCAGAGAAAGTGAGGCAGAGAGAAAGAAGCTCCTGATTTTCTGTCAGTTGCAAAGCAACATCATCCATTGATGAGATCATCATCTCTAACCTCTGCCTGCTGGGCACAGTCTGTTGGGACTAAGCAATGAAGGTGGAGCCTTTCATGTGGAAACTGAGGTGCCTCATGCCATGTGACCCAGAAGACAGCCGAAAGCTGCCTCACATTCAAAGCTTTACGTGTAATTGCAAATGATACCAAGTCTAGTTTGTTGTCTTAGAAAATAAGTACATTTGCTCCTGTTCTGGAGACCAATTTTTGTTCAAAAAAAATTTAGGTGTGTTTGAAGCTGAACTGGTCTTTCATTTGCAACAAGGGTAATTGAGTAGAAGAAACAAAGGCATCGATTTATTCTGATGCATTCTACTAGGTTTTTTTTTTTTGACTAGTCAGTTGTCTAAGTGTTAATGACATAGAAAGTTCAGGACTAATGCCAAGATTTTTTTTTAATATTGTTGACAAGCTGAAGGGCAACGTTTTGTGGATTGTTGGTCAGACTTAGAGAAGTCTCAACTCCAGGTTTCCAATGCATATCTATATTAGAGCTATCAAGTTTCTAATCTGTTTGCCATTTAAGAGCACAAAAATGACATACATGATTTACCAAAGAAACTATAAAAGGAATCAGTTTGATTCTTGAATAAACATGATGAAGTAATAGAAATTATTCACCAAGAACAGAAATTGGACACTATTTTTGTCAGAGATAAAAAAAGAAGACATTTCTTTCAGAATTAAGGGGAAGGAGGTACAGGGACATGCACCCAATGGGAGAAGAGGCTGAGTATTTTAAATATAGCCTACTGGCAGCTCTGCCAGCTTTTTATCTTCAGCTACAACTTCCTCAAAATATTCCTTATTTCTCAAGTGGAATTTGTCAGCAGTTGCAATAAGATAATCAGATCATGCAAATCATACACTACCTTGAGTGTAAAAACATTTAAATATTTTCCCTTCCCCCTTCTTGCCCCAAGGGAACCACGTATTTAAACCAACCTGTTGTTCCACAACACTGAATGAAAATCAGGAGAGGACATGAAACCAACATACTTATCAACTCTGTATGAAAAAAAAGTTCAATTTTTTTAGGGGACTCATTTGTAAATAGCTCCCCGTACATCTGTTAGAAGAGTAGCAAGGCTCTCAATTTTATAACTCACTGAGTTGTAAAATTTGAAACACAAATATGAGACTGGTACCTACAATTCATAGAGCAACCTGTCCAAATGCACCTTTTCATCAAATGGTTTTTCCAGAGCCTGAACTGTGATCTGAGGCAAAATCAATCTGTCACAGAATATCCCTTGTGAAATACACACTAAAGAATAGAAACAAACAATGAATCTCTCTTAGTCCACACTGATGAGAGGAAGAATCACCTTCTTTGGGGGCTGAGACAAGAGGATAGTAAATGGTGTAACCTGAATATTGAGACAGTCCCAGCAGAAGGTTTAAAATAAGATACTGAGCAAATATGAGGAAGTCAGCACAATATGCTGCTATTTGGTGAATAAAAACACTGAGGGAATTCAATGCATGATTATAAAGTTGTAGATGCATGAAGAGAGGGAGATGCTGTAGCTTTAAATAACATTAAAAAAGAAATGTGGAATGACTCACAAGAGGTGAACATGAGATTGCAGTTTGTCAGAGCCACATCACTCAAAAACAAGGCTGGTCATGTGAAACACCTTTCCAAGGCACTGTGTGTTTGTGAATATCACATCGCTCATCCCCTCTCAGCAGATGATTGCGTTTTATGTTGCATTGGCACAGCTTTCACTCTTCCCACTTTGAAAATTCAGGCTGTCCCAACACCATAGACTGCCTCCATTTTCTCCAAGTAAAGACAAATTTAAAAAAATCTAAAAGTTATTAAAGGAGTTTTGTGACTTTAATGTCTGGGACCTCCAGTTTAGAAACACAGATTTGACTATCCCACTTGGAAGCAAACACATTTTGTAGGACTATTTAAACAGAGTGCCTATGGCTGCTTTTATTGAGAAGGCCCATCATTTAATACATGGATGATCACACTATATTTTTCTAAAAAAAAAATAGGATCACTTTTAAAAAAAATATGAAGGATTCCCTATCTTCTTGATACTTCCATTGTCTTAGGAAAAATCTTTCCTGTTTAGAGGAAGTATGCTTTCTTTTCAAAGCATACTTTGTAGCTGTTTGAAGCTATTCAGGGATTTGATATGTTAGCAGTTCTAGCAGAACTAGTTCCTAGTGTCACACTAGAAAAGATAAGAAAAAAAAAAAGGAGGTAAATCCTATCACTAAATTTTTTTCCAAAAATATGGGAGGCAGAAGTAGACAGATATATCTTTTAAAATGTTTAAGAAAAAGAGTAATTAGTTCCTTCTACTAGCAATCTTACCAAAAGATATCCTTCTTTCTCCAGAAAAAAAAAAAAATCCATCCAATTAGTCCATCAACACTTGTATAATACTGTTTTCCTATTGTAGCAATAGAAGAGCTGGGCAAATAATGAACTGCTTGAATATCATTGCAGTAATTTGTCAATAGAACAGTTGATCTGTAGTGCTCATGCACTAAAATCAAAGTTTCGCAATTGCAAAATTTAGTAGAAGCTATCTCAACCGTGAAAAATAATGGTGGTATCATGGCTGTGAATAGTTGGAGCACTGCAATACAAAAATGAGAAAACCTTTGAAAAATCCATGTTTACAACACAAGCAGGCAGAAAAGATTATTTTGTTGTCCCCAAAACAAGCTAATTAACAAGGCTAAGGCTGGTTTAGGTGGTTTGCTTCATCACACAGTAACTATGACCAAAAAGTCCTCCAGGCTTTGGATTTTTTTTGCTCACTTATATTTTCTAGACTCCAGTGTCTCTCTGCTTAGTGTCATGACCCAGAAAGATCCTCTAACTGGAAGAGGCATGTGAGATCTCTGCCATCTGTCACAGTTCATTTGGTGTGGACAGGACCAGATTGGATTTGGACTGGACCAGACTGGATTTGGCCTGGACCTGGGTCAACCTGTTAAAAATCCAATCTTACCAGCAGTCATACCAAAAAGCTTCCAGCTACTTGGGTGTGACCATTCTGCCCTAGCTCTGGTGCTGCATCAGTGACTCGAGGCTGCCCCGCTGGAGTCACTGAGCTCCAGCTAAGTCCTGAGAGCCATTCCCTGGAGCTTATGCACTGCCAACATCTAGTCTAGTTATCTATCCAGCTCAGATGCTCTGAGTATATATCCTTCCACAGGGGGGTGCTGGGAGGTGGTCTTCCTAAAGGGCTGCAGCTGCTGGAACTGAGCAAATGCACTTATCAGTGCAGAGCTGCTTATGTGAGTCTTCTTCCACCAGCAGCAGGACAGGCACGCAGAGAGCTCTCTCCCACTGAGGAATCCCACTGAAGCCAGACAAAATGAGAGTGTGAAAAGCTTCTGGCAGGAGGGGGGCAGCTTTCAAACGTCTTTTGTGAAGCCATCTGCTCTTTGCTGATATCTATCAGGGCATTTATGTACCCAAAATGAAAGGTATCCTTGCAAATAAATTGACAGGGTTCATATATACTGTACAATAGTGATGTAATCAAGCATGTCCTGAGTATTTTTATATCTTACATATATTCACACAGAAAAACAAAATTATAAACTCTTTTTAAAATCTCCAGACTGTCTGGTAGCTCTTCCTTGATAAGTTAATCCTCTGCAGCCATGCATGATAAAATGGACTCAATGCTTTCAAAAACATTCATGCTTTTATCTTCAAAGGCAAGATGCATTTATTCAAATTTTTTTTGTTCTTGTTACTTACCTCATATTTTCAAAGTCTTTAGGTTCCATGTTTTCAAACCAAGATATTTAAGTTTCTTTAAAAACATTTTAAAAAGGGCATGTTCATGCAATTTCATGATTCCAGTAAACTGGCTTTAAATAAAAGTATCAAATGTCACAAAATTGAGATGAAATCATCTTGCTGAACATTAAAGCTATAAAATCTTGGCATGTTTTCTAGTGGAATCATTGGAATTGGTCTTGATGAGCCCAACACATACAGAAAAAATCAGAATTTAATTTCTTTTGCTGAAAATGTCTTGGCAAAGTAGCTCGTAACGAGGTCACTTCTCTTGCAAGGTGTACTCTTGGGCAAGGGGAGAGATAAAGACACTGAACTTTGCAGCTCACATGAACCTGCAGCCTGGCATCCTCGGAGCAGCCACCTTCAGCTTGACAATAGCTGAGGTGGCCTTTGGCCTCTTGCACCCCTAGGATCATCTGTGTCTGGTTCTCCCAGATTCTAAAAGAATCCTGGATTCACCCTGCCAGACCACAGCCCCATCCTGAAAGGGTGGTAAATAGTGGACTAATAAGCAGTTTTGGACTTCTGACTGGGTTTGGGCATAAGCTTAATGGGCAATCTGGAATTAAAGAGAGGAAGGTGTTCTGAGGATATTAGATAATTTCTATTTTTGTTTTAAGATGATTTTTCACAAGCTGATAAATGAATTATAAAATTAAATTACTTCTCTGAAAATGAGATAATTGTCCTTTAAAACACTTTAGGAACAAAGGCATTGATTAATTCTACATAAAAACACCTTTTTATTATTTGTAAGGAACTTTGATGTTCCTTAGCTGCCACTCTTGTAAGTGTGAATACACTTCAAAGCCTCAGGATTAAGGCCCTGTTTGTATGGAGGGAAGCAATAAACCAAAGGGCAGAAGTCTTACAATCAAGAATATGCACATCCCCTTGGAATGTATTATTGTCCAAGAAATTGTCTAAGACACTAAAAGGAGCTTTGTTTGCATTTAGATTTCTTCCTTTTCTTAAGCTGTTTGTTTAGAAATGGGTCACTTAGCATAGCAGATGTTTCCTCAACTCAACATATTTGTGTCACAGTTGAAGAAAACTTTCCAACCAACTCCCTTGTTATAGTAATTATAATTTAATAATCCATTTTATTATTATTTTAGAGCAGACAGAACAATTAGCTCAATATTCTTGTTGTTCAACTGTATTTCTCCCCCCACCACAAATTTTTACTGATAAACTGCTGTGAGGAATTTCAGGTTTTTCCCTAATAAAAAAAAATATAAACTCCCCATGAATGTGCAGTTTCAAACCACCAGAAATTATTCAGGAAACATCACTTAGCTGATTTATGCACCAGAATGTAAATGAGGCCTCCTTTTTTTTTCCCCTGCTACCAGTGAAGCTGAGGCATTCACTGCTTTCATTTCACTAAGTTCCCTTTTTTCCAGTTTCCATAGAAACCAGGGTGCCAGTCAGGCTGCCGAAGAGGCTGCCATTGCAGGTGCTATGCAGATACTGTATTAATAAATGGAGAAATAAATAAATAAGACCCCCCCATTTTCCTCAAAAAGGCAGCAGCAAAAAGCACATCACTTTGCATTTGTGTTGCTGGCATTTGTAGTTTGTCTACTGAAACTTTATAGAAAACACTGCCTTAGAAAATAAGCATGCATGTATTTCTTGTACCTGGCAAGCCCATTTATTTACAGCCTTCTCCATAGCAATCAACTAAAATATTGAAACAACATAAACCAATTGAGTAGAAGAGAATGAATCCTAAAAAGAAAGAGAGAATAAGAGAGTGTGTGTGCACAAGCATGCATCTACTGTTTTATTCATGCGCATGTTTGGGTTATGTGCCTGGGATTTATAACAACTTCAGGTCCTATTTGTACAATGATTCTGTTGTTCTGAAGAATTTAAAATAATATAAACTTGATCTAAGAAATTACAAACAACAAACCAAATAATAATTTTAAAAAACCAAAACCCAGCCTGATTTTTAGCATGAGGAAAGTCAGCTCAGGGAATCACTTGATGAGTCCACCAGGTAATCCCCCATAACCTCAGAAGACTTTTGACTAAGTTCAATTAAATCCACTTTGAGTCTTGTGTGCAGTTTTGGTCACCAAAATACAAAAAAGACATTAAGCTATTGGAGAGCATCCAAAGGAGGGCCACGAGGATGGCGAAGGGTCTGGAGGGCAAGCCATAACAGGAGTGTCTGAGGTCACTTGGTCTGTTCATCCTGGAGGAGAGGACATTTAGGGGAGACCCCATGGCAGTCTGCAGCTTCCTTATGAGGGGAAGAGGAGGGACAGGCACTGATCTCTTTTTTCTGGTGACCAGTGACAGGACCTGAGCAAATGGCCTGAAGTTGTATCATGGGACAGTTAGGTTGGATATCAGGAAAAGGTTCTTCATCTAGAGGGTGCTTGAGCACTGAACCAGCTTGCCAGGGATGTGGTCACCAAGTCTGGCAGAGTTTAGGAACCATTTGGACAATGCCCTCAGGCACATACTGTGATTCTTGGGCTGGTGCTGTGCAGTGCCAGGAGTTGTACTCAATGGTCCTGATGGGTCCCTTCGAATTCAGCATATTCCATGATTCTGTGACTCTAAAATGCATAGAAATAGCACAAGCAATTATTCATGTAAAATAATTTGCAAAGATTAGCAACTGGAAGAGAGATCAGCACCTCCAAAAAGGAAAGGCAAAGATGCCTCTGTTAACTATTGCATCTGACACTTTTCATTAAGACAAAAATCAAGCGCACAAGAGGTGTCACTTAATTCTCTCCGTAAAAAAAATCACACTTTACTAGATGTAGGAAGTGGAGGGAATGTATAGCTTAACATTTTACCTATGTAATATCTTAACTCTTTCTTTAACTCTTTCTCTGTACAGAGAAAGCACTACAATTATTGATGACTTAGGTGTTCATAATATTTTAATAAAATTTAGACTTATTTTATGGTCCTGATTCCCCTCATATTTCTCAACAAAATTAATGTTAGTGTTAGCCTTCCAAGGAATGAATCGTCTGTCAGAGTTCTCCAGACAGACTATTTATCCAACACATAGATTAAAATCAACAGATTTAAGATGTAAAAGGAAAACACCAAAATGTTAATCACTCACATTGTAGACCAGTAGAAGACCAGTGCAAATATTTACATTCAAATGAAAATGTCCTTGGGTTTCTCCAGTTCTGCTCTGGTGCCTACAACCTAGTTATTGTACAAACCACCATGGGAAGAGTTCCTTTTTACTGTGGTTATTTCTTACATGACCTGAACGTGATGTGGTGATAAGTGGCATGAATCCTAGAAGAAGGCTGGCAACAAGCAATGTACCCAAGGGTCAATATCTGGGCCTGTTAAACACTTCCATTAATGTGGACTGGTTCGGGAATAAGGAGTTTGGTGGACACTTTGAAACTTCACTGATGATGCACAACTGGAAGATGTGACCAACACTAGAGGGATGCTGCTATACAGACTCCAACAGGCTGGGAAAGTGGCCTGACGGGAATTTCTTGAAGTTCAACAGGGAGAACTGATAAGTCCTGAACCTGGAAAGTGAAAAACCCCATGCACCAGTATATTCTAGGAGCCACCCAATTTTCTGCAGAAAACGCCTGGGTGTCCTGATGAACACCAAATTAAGATAAGCCACAAACATGCCCTTGTGGCAAAGAAGGCCACAACAGCTGCATAAGGCAAAGTTTTGCCAGCAGAATGAGAGAGGTGATCCTTCCTCTCTCCTAAGTAGTGGAGAGGCCACACCCAGGGTGCTGGGTACAGCTCTGGGCTCCTCAGTGTATGCCAGAGAGAATCTTTAACAAAAGACCACTAAGGTAATGAAGGGACTGGAACATCTGTCCTAGGAGGAAACGGAGAGAGGAGGGAGGGTTCAGCCTGGAGGAGAAGACTCAGGAGGGATCATATCACATGAAAAGATGGTGCACAGAGCACAGAGCCAGGCTCTTTTCAGAGTGCCCAGTGACAGGACCAGAGGCAGTGGGAACAAACTGAAATGCAGGAGGTTCATTCTGAATGTCAGAAAGAACTTTTTTACTGTGAGGATGACTGAGCCCTGGCATAGCTTGCCTCAAGAAGTGGTAGAGTCTACATTCTTGGAGGTCTTAAAAATCCATCTGAACATGGTCCTGCTGTCACTAGGCATCCTTGCTTGAAGAGGTGGGTTTAATCAGATGGTGCTTTCCACCATCAACAATTCTGTGATTTTGAGACATCAAATCTTTCCCCTGAAGAATACTCCGGTTCAGGCTTCAATCCAACAAAGTGAAATAGCCATTGCCATTGGAATCAGTGGCACTCAGCAACTCCTTCAAAATCAGACCTATGAGATGAAATACTGATTGGAAAAAAGTCTCTCAAGTTTTCATTGCTAGGATATGGAACATCTTTGTCATTTTCTATCATTCAGTATATCATCAAGTTTATGAAAACGCATCAAATCATTTTTCTTACTATTAAATCAGTAAAATTTCTGGTTTATGCCTCAATCACTTCTTATCCATTATTATTCCAGAAGTTCTCCCAGATTTTCCTGCACATTTTAGAAGAGAGGAAAGAAATCTTTTCTACTACGCTGATGTGAAATGGTTTAAAATCCTACTCCAACCAATGTAAACAAACCAAGCCATAGCTGGAAAATACTACCATGTCTGTCATGATCTCAGCTTTTTGCTCAGAAAATGAATGGAAGTTACAGCAGATTTTGTGTGAAAAAGACAACTTCTCTTCCACTTTCATCACCTTCCAGCCTGTTCCAGTTCAAGCACCTGAGACCCCACTGAAAAAACATTAGCAGGGAAAGGTAATCAGAGGAAGGTTTGCTGCAAACAGCTTTGTTCTTGAAATCAGTTCATGTTTAACTATAGCATATGCATTATATTTTCTTGTCCTGAAGGCTGGGAGATGGGAGGAGGGGAAAAAAAAAAAGAAAAAAAAGAAAACAAGCAAAGAAATCTACTTTATCTGCATCCCTAGGGCAAAAAGACATAAGAGTGAACATAAGAGTGAATTACAAAGATACATTGGTGAAGGAAGAAGGAAGGAAGGGGAGAAACAACATGAGTTTTTTAGACGGGACGTTACAGAAAGCGAAGAAAGACTGAAATGGAAGGAAAGCATGAAGGGTGTCAGCTGAGATTGGGACATTGCAGGGAATTATAGACGTCTATGCAGTCCTGTTATATAGCACTCCATGCAGGGTCAGGCAGTCCCTTCATCTCTTTCTTTCATTATTCTTGAAACCCCTCTAAGGTGTTCTCTGCTGAACCACAGGATCATAACTCTCTTCCCCTCACCATCATTCCCTTTGTAGTCAGCTTCCTTCTGTCTGCTTCCAGGAACAACAACTTATGTGGCTTATGAGTTCCTCATTTCTTACATTTGCTTCCTATGTAATTCATTGACGACTGCTAACACAGCGTAATGAGCTTGATGAACTTCAGCTGTGACCCAGCATGGCTTTTCTCATGCTAATAATATAAAAAATGTTTAAAACCAGAAAAAATGTTCAAAGATAATTACTGGTTTCAGCATGGGCTTTTTAAGGAACTTATCAACAGAAATTGAATTTCAGAGTGCTAGTATAACCTGCTTAGCAAAAGTAGAGCATATAGAAAGGCAGTGGAAGCTTTGGAGGTTTCTTCATCTATCTAATTAACTGCACTCTGTAAGCTGTATCCATCCATGGATTTTCTGTTTTCTTATTCCAGACCTGATGTGTTGTTCACTGCATTTAAAGACATCTACAGATGCCTGTGCAGTTGGAGGTAGGCCATTCATGAATGTCACATTCCTACAGAACTAGTTGAAAAATGGAATTAACTATCCGTAGATCACAGTCTTCTGTAACTCCCACCAGTCGAGAGCATATTTGACACCACTAGTTGTAAAACACATTCTAAAACAGGCTTGAGTAAACAAAACTCCAAAAGTAATATTTACATTCTAATGAAGAAAAAGAAAATAATTCTGTAAAATTGATCAAATTACAGGAATCAAAATCTTGACCTTATTATTACTTTTACACAAGATTTTTTTTAAAGCTCTGATTTGGAGCTGCCAGTGGAGGGTTTCTGGAAAAAGCAAACAAACTGTTGCTTCTGTTTTCATTATTTCCATCTCATTTCAGTCTGTAATGTCTTTTGATGCCAAGATCATTCCACAGTATAGTTAGTACAAAAAAACCCTCCTTTCTGTTAGATAAATGTGCTGTTATATTTTCAAGTAGGCCAGAACCTATAAAATTTTTACATGTAAATGGAAAAATGCTTATATAGGTAAGAGAAATCTAAGCCACATCCTTTTGTACTCTAACCATCTGCCCCTTAACAGACAAGATTTGTCAGAGAAGTGTTTCAACTCTGAGTGTGTCTGAAGTTTCAAAATAGGCTGCTCTTTTTCTCCTTTAGTGGCCATATACATAAACAGAATGTAGGAATTTCTGGGTTTAGGTTTCTCTTTCTCAGCAACAAAGAGAGAAACTTTTACTGTGTATTCCCTTTTAGGTAAGATGGATTATAGGAATTTCACCCTTACAAAAAACAATGAGCTTCAGCAACATCTAGTAAAACTGCACATAGCTCTGAGCATTTCTGAAACATATTCCCTTCATGACCTACCACTTCTTTTTTAGATGCAAGAAAAACTTGAACATTTAGAGGCAGGTAATCAAAACTTTGATTTAATTTAGATTTGGGTTCTGTTTGAGTCCATCTGTACTTAATGTAAATGTTAAAAAGTACAGAAACAAACATGGATTGGAACTGGCAACATTCATCTGGGCAAAGCTCCCCTGAAATCAGTGTAAATGTGCCTCAATTAAGTTTCCAGGCTGGAACTTGCTTGGAATTAGAGATCATAAACATCTGCTGTATACTCTGTAATATTTGTCCATAAAAGTTTCTCAAGAGACAATCTTAAATATGTAGTTCATGTCTTAATGAGAAAAGAGGAAAACTTGGTTTTGATTTGTTTTTATGATGGCAAGAATATTGATGTCATAGAGTAAAATGGAAAAAAACCCCAAAGTATTGTGTAATTTAACCTCTTGCTGAGATGGAGCAGAAGATGCCAGGGGCCCTTGGTGGTAGTTACCACACTGTTTTGTTCTCATGACTTGTTTTCTAAGCTTGGTAGAACTCTGGAAAACAGATGGAAGGGGACAAACCATGGAGTCCTGTGAATTTCCAGGAAACCCTGATTATATAATTTGTGCTAGGCATTTCACCAAAGGGCCAATTGCTACTGAAGACCAAAATAATGCAGAAGAAGACAAACGCAGAGCAGATGCTCAAAGGGAGGCGACAGCTTTTCAGAAGTGGAGGTGGTTGTGGAGATGTGAGAGCAGCAGCCACTGTGGGACTAAAGACTGCCCAGCTTCACCACGACAAGCCTAGAAGCTGTCAGAATTAGCTACAGCAAAGGGTCCACTATTTTGGAAACTTAAACTGGAGATTTAGCAAGTGGAAAACGCTAGGGTATCCACTAGGAAAATGTCTACTCTCTGAGTGAGACCAGTTAAGGAGGAGATAGAGCTCTGCCTACCCTCTGAGCCTGCCTCGGGTATGGCACCACAGCTCAGCAAAGTGTACTGTGGTTTGATTTCTCTTCAGAACCAGTATTTTGAAACTGTTGGCTTTGGCTGATTTTCTATCAGTTCCTTGTCTGTGCTTTTTAGTGGGCATTTCCAACAGCAACCTCGGGGCTAGTGGAGTAATTCCTGCAGTCCCTGAGAAGAAAGAGGATTCTCCAGAGAGAGCACCAGATTCTCATTTTGAATCAGCCTCTGGAGAAATCTTATTTTCCCCATGGGCTATCAGGAGACATCAGGGACATTTATATCATTAGCAGTCTACAATGGCCTTTCTGAGTGTTTCCCTTGTGTGTTTCCACAAGTCTCTCCTGCTTTTGTAAGTTAACCAGAAACCGTGGGATAGATTCACTCTTCCTCTAAGCTGACTGACGCCAGCAGGGTTTTCTTCCAGAGAGAAACTCAATCCCAATACTTCTATTTAGTCTAAATCTGTATAAAGTTTTATTTGTTTGTTTTCATTGCCATGCCTTTTAATTAGCTGTGTTCTTAGAAAACAGTGTTTTCCTCCAGTGTTTTCCTTTCCAAAAGAGAGAGGGAAATGTCTTTTCCAGAAATATCCAAGTGACTTAGGAGTGGAAGTCTTATTGAAAATCAGGCTTCTGAAATAGAAAATAATCCCTCTACATTCAAATGGCAGAATGATGTCAGTCACCATATCACTGAACCTATCCCTGGGCAAGTAATATATTCAGGATCCAATTGGGTCTGATGTTTTAATTATAGATCATATCAATTTATTAAAGCTTAATGCTACTTTCCTTGAAGAGGCAGGGGGAAGTGGCACCATGACAAAACTGGAATACAGTAATCCCATTTGCTGTGCCTGCCACCTACTTTTACAACCAACAACATAATATATTTTTGGCAACCTAGATACACCATTTCCCTTACATTTGATGCATTTAATATAATGGTAAATTTAATATAAATGGTAAATGACTTCAGCATTTCCTAGAAACGCAGAACCGTGAGCATGGATGGCTCCTTGGGTGCAGCAGATGGAACAGGACCATGAATATCAGTGGGAGTGTCTGCACAGCTTTTCGTACACTTTGGCTTGCACCCATAACGAGACCATATGTTTGGAAAAACCTCTCCATGACTACCTGGGAATCACATGAAACACAACAGAAATGGAAAGCAAAACGTGTCTCTGAGTGCATGTTTGGCATTAGGGTTGAGTGCCAGCCCTCTATGTTGTGGAGGCCAGGGAAGTTGGGAATTCACCTCAGAGAAAGCAGGATGCTGAATTTGACTGTGTATCCAGAACAGAAATCCTGACAGTGCAATTGAAAGAGCACAGAATTGTTTGGATATTTTGAAAGGAAGTAACAGGAATAAGGTTTTTTTCCTTTCATGAACTCAAGTATGAATCCCTTTTCCAATCTCTATTGGGAAACAACCCTAACCTATTCAGTCTTTTACCTTGAGCATGTACAGAAACAGCAGAGTTTTTCAGGTCCTGCTGCCTTGCCCCAGAAATATACCTTTTTCTTAATAACAAGTGGACTTCTGCAACCATACTGACCTTGACTTTTATTTATGTGCTGCTTATAGTGGTTTGACAACAGCTTTGTTTCATTTATTCCTGGATTCCAAACTGAAATAATAATTTCTTCTTCTGAGGTAAGTAATTCTTATTCTGCTTGTACAACTACAAGTAGAAAAAGTAAAAGAAATTAAAAAGACATAAGGCGCAGTGTTACACATAAAAATATGTTACCAAACAGTTTTGCTGTAGCAAAACTATATGAAAAAAAGGGAACCATAAACAAATAGAATAAAAAAGATGGACACTGAAGCATAGTGGTGGTTTAACATCTAATAGTGATGCATTAGCCCAGGCTCAAAAACTCAGAGTCACATAGGTTACTTATATTTTGTCAAAATTGCTTAAATTTTTCAGGCCTGGGTTCATGTCCTGTTTGTCAAAGATGTTATGCACATCTACAGCCACGAACACTTAAGTAAGAGAACGAAGTGTTGGAACCCTGGTCACTGAAAATTTTAGACTTTCTGTCCTAACAGGCACTGACCACAAGAAAACACTACATTTGACCTGAGGCCTTGGAAGAGGCTTCCAAAATTGAATGATAGCACTGGGATTATGGTAGTGTAGTTTGAATAGAAGTGTGGAGTATCACATGGTGGAAAACTTAGAGCTTAAGGTTTTAGACTACAGTAATATAGATAAAGCAAGATGGAGGTTTTAGGGCATAGGCTTAGTCCTTCTTTTTTACCTTCTTCTTCATGGATCTAGGTGATATTTTGTAATTGGGTACATAAGTCCACATTGCAGACCACAGGTGGTTAGTTATTGGGTTAAAAGTAAAAATAATTTAGGTGTCATTTCATATTTTTACTGCTTAACCTTAAAAGGCCTTGTAAAGAGAGAGAGAGACAGAGCCATTTTTCACTTTGTTGGCTAGAACTCACAGCTTGTGAGACTGTAACATAAATAAGAATTAATAAACGTTTGAGTCCGAACACAAAACACTGTCTCTCGAACATTTAATCCCGACTCTAACAGAAAAGAAGATGAAAAGCAACAAAAAAGAGCTTTAGTGGCTTCTTCAGACACATCCAACAAAGTCCTGCAGATCAGTTAGGTTCAGGTAACTCATATCTGTGTAATATACGTAAGCCATATACGTAAGCCACCAAACCAAAGCTCACGGTTTTGTGAAGTATGAGCATTTTCTGCAAGAGCTTTGCAACAGCAATTGTCATGTTTGCATTGGGAGTAGTTGTTGAAAGTTAATGAACTGTCCCCAGGTTTCAGGAGAAAACCGAACAATACACAAAATGGCAGAATATTCTGAGTTTGGAGGGACACAACAAGGATCATCAAGTTCAACTCTTAAGTGAGTGGCCCATAAGTGGAGCCACTTATGACCATGCTCTGACCAACTGAGCTGATCTCAGGATCAGAAGAAAACAAACAAACAAACAAACAAAAAGAAATTATCTTGTAAATGTTTCAGGTACCACCAAAAGATTATCATGCTCAGAAAGGCAGGGAAGACAGGGAAAATCTGCATTACCATTACCACTTATTACATATTATTTGATTTAGTGAATTGTAAATACTTCAATGATTGGTTTCACCTACAGTTGATGAAAGGCTTTCAGTTCTTATTTTAACATCTTAAAATTAAAAAATATATTAAGGATCTAGATTTCTTGTGACATTCCAGGTGCAGCTGGCTCAAAGATGTCTTTACAGTGCTTTTACATTTCAATGTTCTGTGTGTGAAAAAATGAAAAGTAAAAAAAATTTCTGTAAAGTGAAATAAATATCTTTATCTTTATATCATACAACACTGTATATGTAAAACACCTGTTCTTTAGTATGGCATTGTTGCTGTTACTAGTCTATTTTACATTTGTTGATCAAAAAACCACAAATGACAAATATATTACTTTGTAAAAGTAACCATGAACTCTAGAGTGCACAGTGAATATAGATCAGAAAAGGTTTACTACAAAAGTTAATAAGTTAATCATATCAGGTAAATAATGTATCTAGGCATTAATTTCAGTTGCACTTGCAGAGTAATTGTCCATCTTGAGGAAAAATTAGCTTATCTTTGGTGCCATAAAGCAAAAAAAAAAAGCACTATTGAAAGTATCTTTCCTTGCAAAAATAATTTCAATATCTTTATATTTCAGTACTTATGAAACAACCCTTTTCATCCTGACAACTCTTCTGCAGAAGACTTCTAAGTTTCTACCCTGCTTGCCATAGGAAAACAAGATATAGAATTGCTGAGAGGAATTGCATGTCTGCCTGTCAGTCTGTCCTGCTGATAATTTTTGAAACTTTTACAAAATCCCAGAAGAGTGTCCAAAGAATGGACCTCTAGAGGTCATCTGGTCCAAGCCCCCATCCTCAAGAAGGGCCACCCAGAGATGATTTCCCAGGACTATGTATGGATGGTTTTTGAATATCTCTAAGGATTCAGACTCCATCACTTCTCTGGGAAACCTGAGCCAGTGCTCTGTCACTTTTACAGTGAAAATGCCATTTCTCATCTTCAGAGAAACCTCCTGCATTTCAGTTTTTGCCCATTTTAATTCCATCACACCTGTAAGCTGAGAAGTCTACAGGGCTCTTGTAACATTGTGAAGGGGAGGGATCAGGACAGGAATCAGGACAGCTCAGGTAAGTGAGCTGTGCACACCCTGCTTGGCGATCTAACAGCTGTCTTATGTTCACATGGTGGCAGCCCTCACTCACTCTGGCTCCTGATGTGTAGAAGTACCACCACAGGCATCATGAAAAAGTGGGTTGATGCTATGAGGCAGTGGCTTAGAGACCCTAGGACATTCACCTGTAAGAAAAAGAATTTCTTCCAGTCTGATGCTCTTAGAAAAAAATTGCTTTCTGTGCACAGCTAAGTGTGCTCCTTGCAGTAGACCACTATTGCAAATAAAATCTTTGTTCTCAGTGGACTTGGAGAAGCCAGTCCCATAGGAAAAAAGCTACCTTCATCTATCAGTGAGCCCAATGTTACCAAAATCTATAGGTATGTATTTATGAATATAAATTCTGCTAGGACAAGGTTGATTTTTTCAGTGGAAGGCAAGTTTGTAATTTAAACATCTTTATTCTTTACCAGAGCAGAAGTTGTCTTGATTTCTTCATGTCTCAACAACTCAAAAGGAGACAACCCCTTTTCCAAGAATTACTATAAATGTTACAGGGCCAGGATCCCTCGAGTAATCATACAGCAGACAGCCTTCCAGGTCCAGAGAAAGCAAGCAGGCTCTGAAGTCTTGGGAATTTGTTTTGTTCTCAGTTTTGATTTGTGCAGGAGTTCACACAGAGGCAATTTTGACAGTTGAGCTGAAAGGAATATTATTCCTGTTAAAGTTTTATCTCAATGCATCCTTACTCCCTTGGAACTGGACAATGATAATGGGCTAAGGTTGTTTATCTGAACCCTGACCATCCCATTTCAGGGCTTGTATAAACTGAGAAAGTTGTGTAAGCAGAGGTCTGATATCACTGATTACTACTTGGTAGAAATCAGACAGAAAGATATTTGCAATAGCTAAGCAGAGATGCCAGGAAGGGCCCAGACTACAAATTTGTCTCAAAAGTAAATAAATACCTGTACTTGTCGACTGTTTCTCTTACACCTTTTGATGTTTCCAAAGTTTGGACAGTAATCTGTATTCTGTTCCATTTATTATTCAGGCTTCACACTGTAATGTTTCAACACTTTCCATATGCATGGAAAACAGCATGATTACAAGATGTCAGATGCAGTTTTCACTTTCTATCATCCTCTCCCTGGATATTGGCACTCAGGCTGCACAGACAGGCTGAGACTGCCCCTTTACTTATTTGACCAAAATAGTGCCTTGCTTTTTGCTTAGTGATTAGAGCAGAAGGCAGGTTTGTGAGAGTCTCAAGTTTGTGCCTCTGGCCCAAAGAATAACTACTTATTCAGGAAAGAAATTGAGAGAAAACAACTGGAAATTATTATTGAATAGTTTCACATGATCAAATGGGTAGCACAGCTATCTGTGCTGTGAAAAAAATGGAGATATTTTGAACCTGTGTGTCTGCAACTCAGAGGAAACTCCTATTGCCACATTATTGTCTGTTTGGGGATGGTTTTTATTGTCTGTTTTTTCTGATTTTTAAAGAATAAAAATTATTGAGTTTGTCACAGTGGAGAATGGGAATATTTTTTTTTTAAATCACAGATGATCAGATTCATGGCCCATGGAGACATGAAATTACTAGCTGGGGCTGTTAATTGGACAACCAGAATATTTTTCTATTTCTTAATCTCTTAATCATTCAGTCCAGGTTTCTGTGGAGACAATTTGGTGCTAGTATACACTGATGGACTTTTCAGATGCTTCACTTGGAACATGTAACGTGAAAAAAAAATTAAATCACTCATGATATTACTTTCCATGAAGGAAAGTTTACTGCTAAATACAGTGGAAAAGTCCAGAATTAAGAAAGATCCAGGAGCTCAACAAAAACTCTGCTCTTCTGCGACACAATCAGAATTAAAGACTCTATTAAATAAGAAGTGTGTGTATTTAGTTATCCATTGGTTCAATCTGTCTTTGGACAATGAAGTGTCCAAGACCAGGCATCTGATGATCTCCCTGGGAGCCACTGAGGAACACAGGCCAGCAGTGGGTTAGTCCTCTGCTAACAGCATCTCCACACAGATTTAGTGGAGACATCCAGTCTGTGATGAATACAGCCTAGGGAAATACAGGCCTAGAACTGTCTACTGACTCATTATTAATACATTGGAACAGTCTGGACCTGTGACCTCTTTACTGAATCTTCCCCTCTCCCTCCCACAACTTTTTCCTGCCTGTGCCCATGTCAGGAGGCCTTCTGGACTTTGCATGTTCACAAGCACAGTCACAGCATCTCTCTTCACACTGCTCTTGTTACCTCTGCCCCAGAGTCCCTTGCCCACAGATATAGCACCCTTCAACAGGACAGAGCCTTCAGGCAAAACCAGCTTTTGTGTGCCCAGCATGCAAACACCATCCCCCAAAACAGATCAGATGTGATTTCATCTGGTAGTGCCTACTGTGTGCAGCTCAATAACAAACCAAAAATGTAAGACACAGCAGCCCAAGAAAATAAATTAAAAATTTTTAAAAAAAGAAAAAAAGTGGAGTACATAAGATTTTTTTCATTATTCTTTTTTTTTTTCCCCCTGTTACTTATAGCCACTAAGCGAAAGACTAGCAGATTTAAGTTCCATATAAAAATGAGTAACAAGACAGGTCCAGGGAACAATACATCTGAAGGAAAAGGACTTCCAGAAGCAGACCCAGGGGCTTTTTTTGTGTGAGGCCTGGAAGCAGCTAATCTCTGCTGAGTAAAGATAGCCATTCAGCTCAGATCTGTCGACTATGCTGCCGGAGGAAAACCAGGGAATCGTTTCATTGTCATTACTGGGGAGCCACCAGATGCTTGGGATTCCATATATTTGGGGGATAAACCTTTCAAAAGCTCCATTGACACTGGGGTATGTCAATAATTCCATGTATTAGTTGCATGCAAATACTACACAATAAGGTATGGAAAGTAAACTGTAATTGGGAATACCAGGGCGAAGGGGGCTCTATCTTCTGACTGAGCCCATTGTTGAACTCCAGGCTGAACCTCCGACCCTTTACTTTGGAGGGACACAATAGGCTTTGATATGAGATGGTGGGAAACGGGCTTGGAGGCTCATTTCACATTCAGCTGCAATTCATCAGCTTGGCTGGGACTTCTAGCAGCTTTAATGACCACTGCAATTGATGGTTAAATCAATTTGTGACGGTGACAGCATGGCTGGCCCCTAGACTGTAACAATTCGGGATTACAACAGGCAGAAAGGGCCCCGTTATTCAGACATGCGTGGTTTCTGCTCAGCTCAGAGTGGGAACAACAGCAGGACAAAGTCTCACAAAAACAAGACCTGGAGAATGCACACATTCACTCCAGTTGACTACACACCACCATGGCTTCTTTGTAGCGTGATGAGACGGGTAAAAAAAAAAATTAAGCTTAAAAAAAAAAAAAGCATTGTTACAAATAAAAATATACAGTAAGACAGAAAAGACCCTGATACCTAACTATATCCTTAGGGAAAGTGGCAACTCAGAAAGAATTTCAGCTTTGTTCCTCCAGAGACGAAGTGGGTGGTCTGTCCCCCCCTCCACCCTCGACCCCAAAATGTCTTGGCGCTTGCCCCCACAGCAAAACTCAGCCGCGTCTGGATTATGATCGAGCAGGTTTGCGTTTGGCAAGAGGGGCATGGGCAGGGGGGATGGGTGCCAAGGGGATCTCTGACAGTGCGAAGGAAGAACTGCTCCCTCTTCTGTCACTGAAAGATAAATGCACATGCTACAATTTGTTTTTCATGTTTACATGATTTTAATTACCTCTTACGCCAAAGAGGTATTACAGGGAAAGAAGACCAGAGACCACCCTGGTGGCCTTGCACTTGGGAATTTTGTTACAGGAGATTGGGTTGCTTTGGACCAGGGTCTGCAAGTGCGGTGCTTGCCTGATGACAAGAGAGAAATGCACCTTCAAATCATCTTAGCTCTTCCTTCTCCTGCATTTTGCTGGTGTAACATATTTGCATCCAAAAGATAAGGTGATATTGAAATCAGACAGGAAAATGTATGATTGTGATTCTGCTTTTCAGTACAATATTTTATATAAACTAAAAATTATCAGATGTATTGTTGAATTGTAGATATGACCTAATGTGCATGTGTGGTTTAATTCAAATGACACTTAAAATATGTCTGATTCACTGTAAAGCTATGTTCTCTATGTCATGTTAACTGAAATAATGTATTCAGCCCAAATAGAACAGTTATAAAATTATTTTATACTGTAGTGTATCTAACTAATATTTATTTATTCATTAAATAAATCAATATGTTCTGTAGTCAGAGAATTAAAACACTTAAAAATTTATATGAGGAAGCTGCTAATGCGAGGATTGCAAATTATGCCAATCAATAACTTGCAAATTATATCGTAATTAATTACATGTCGCTGTTTGTGGTTAGTAAGCTATTTGTGTGTATACTAAAGAAACAAGTTGAAAATGAGCTCTAAAAAAATGAAAACATGAGTCACAGTCCACTGACCTATTACATACATCCCTTCATTCACATTCCAAGTTGAAGTCTACAATTAATAAGCAACTCTAGCATCTTCCTTACAAAATGTCATGGTCTAAATGTTGCAAAAGAAAGCACTGTTTAGCTCCTTGAAGTATGTGAATCAATTGGCTGATGTTAGTACCTGAGAATTTGGATCCTGAAAAAAAGTACCACATCTTGAAAATATAAACAGATTTTTTTTCTTTAAAAGATCTGTCCAAATATTGAAAAAATATTATTGCTAACGGTGGAAAGGTCTGGCACCAGGTCCAAATCCTGACAGGAAGGAGGTTGGGGGGAAAAAAAAAAAATCACTTGGTTTCTATGGTAACAGTGCTAGTAGAAATAGTTGTGTGAGCATACTGAACGTGCATAAAAGCCTTCCCAAGGGAGGTCAGAGGATTTGAAGAAAGAAGGAAAAAAAAAATGGCAGCCACTGCAGAAAGCACAGACATTTTATGCTGAATAAGTGTTTCACATTTGTGATGTGATCAATAACAAAATTCTGTTGCTAAGAGAATATTAGAAAATGTTTAATATCTATCCATTTGTACTCTAAGCATGTGTTTGTGCTTGCTTGTTACCATATCAGACAGACAACATATGCAAATTTGCTTCTGCACACATATACTTGGAAATCAGTGTGTGAATAAATAATACATCATCCTACACAATGGAAATACAATGTGAGGCTCTAAAAGACTCTTTAATACTTGCATTATCATATATAATGCAATACATATGGACAACTTCACTGTATCAGATATATTAAGTACATCTGTGCACATTTAAACTATAAAATATAATATCAGTCTAAAACATCTGACATACTGATTGTTCTTGAGAAAATCAGCATATTAAGAAAGTCATAAGGAGCAGCAATAAGCATCCAGCACTATTTGTGTCCAGGTATTTAATTTTGGTAATTAAATCATTTTAATAGCATTTTATTTTATTAGTGATGACCAAGAAGTAAAAGCTCTGCCATTCAGCCTGCTTAGAAAACAAGTGATCACAGTTCATTGCTTTGAGCTAAAAATGCTCACCAGCCTTTTATTTACATCTGCTTCAATCCTCTCCACTTATTGTTGGTTGCTATAAACGCACTCCATGGGGGTTGGATGGGCACAGAGTGAAAATGTGATGGAGGCTCCAATGCAGAAGATGAGCTGTTGTTGGAAGTCATAAAGCCAGGGAAAGGGGGAGAACTCTCAGTTACACTTGAAAGCTTCATTTTTGCAACCATGAAGGAAAGTATTTTTGCAATGCCTGGTTTGGAAAAACTTGTGTTCTTTTCTTGGGTTTTTTGGCGCAACACGAGGTACCAAAATTTCCAAAGCTTGCTAGGTTACTTTCTGCGGTGTGGTAAGAGAGGATTTTCGATTTTCCCTCAAAAAAGATGGCTACTGAAAGCAATAAGCAGAAATATGTATACCACTCTTGCATCTTTAACATTCAAAAGCAGCAGCTCATTTTCTGGGACCAACACTTGCAGGCAAGGAAGTAGCACATAAGCCTTTTCCTCTTTTTGCTCCCTTCCCACCCCCTCCTGTTTGACTACACATCACCCCACCAAAACCAGCCATCAAAGGGATCCCAGCAACAAAAAGCAGCTTCCTCCTGCACCAGCCGCAGGGCCATAACCATCATCTCTTCTTCCCTGCACGCAGAAACTGCTCCTCCTCATTGGCAGTGTACAGGGTGTGGCATGGGCACACAGCCAGCAGGGGCTTTGCCCCAGGGAGCTCCCCAGCACACTTGGAAGAATGACAAAAGATGCATTTCAGACACAGGCTGCCAACGTGGGCTAAGCCAGTCTGACCCTGGGTAGAGGCAAGGCACTGTTCTGTAGGAGAGCAGCGTTTGTGAAAGGTGATTGTTCACGGGGGAACTGTAACACCACCAGCTTCTGAGCTCATTTGGAAAACCACTACACTGGCTGTCCTGGCCCTTTTGAAAATCAGAGGCAGCACCACTATCACTTTCAGAGTGAAAGTACATTTTAAGGAAGGTATTTTTCACCTCTCTTGAATGAGGATTTTTGCTGCTCACATTAGAGATATATGGAAATTTAATCATACAATGATCATTCTTCACCCAGCTTCTTAAACTTCCCCTGCTAGCCAAAAGCACCTTGTTAGTCATTAATTTTCCTTAATCTTAACTCAGGTTCATATTTCCCTGAAAGGTACAATGGTTCTCTGCAGTTCTCAAAGCTGATATTTGTATCTGTCCTTGGAAAATCACACCACAATTGTGTCTAACTAGCAAATCTCACTGTTACTGCCAGAGCTGAGGATGTAGGAACACCAAAAAACAAACAAACAAAAAACCACCCAGAAACCAAATAAGCTATAAATATTAGGAAATCAAACTATGACCCAGTCAAAATGGGGCAGAGCCTTTCAGTGTGCTCAGTGAGGACCTTACTGCTGGGTTCTCCAAAGCTGATGATCTAAAAGCATGAAGCTCTAGTAACTCTCTGAATAATCCAGAAATGTCACAAAATCAGTAGCCCAAAGGGGTTGAACTCAAGATTGTCTATGTGCTTATTTTATTCCTAGTCTCATCTAGTACTCTTCCTCTTTGGAGAACTGACAGGATTAAAACATGCCCCCTGACTTTGTCACACAACCTCCAGTCCTTTCCAGAAGCTCTAGTGGGCCTGACTCCATTTGCTACATTCTCCAGGATTTGTCTTAATCCTGGAGAATGATATAATTGATACCTTAATACATGGGTCACTTGCCATCTGGAACTGGACAGTCAAGGTCCAACCATTCTTTTTCTTGTGCCCTGCAACCACTTAGATAGCTGCTGAATCTTATCCCACATTCACAAGCACATATCCTGCCCCTCCCTGCACTGCTGAGCAAATTTCTCTTTTGTCTTCTGCTATATGAGTGCTTTCATGTGCAGAGATCCACAAATCTTTACACCAAAACTCCTGTCATCATTCTGCATGGTGACTTGTCCTCTTGCTTGAATTTGTTATGCAATATAGCAATAACTCTGCTTTCCTACTCAGCAAGCTCTCTAAGGGAGATGTCTTGCACCTGGCTGAAGGTATTCAGTGGTACAAATATTCCATTTATTCTACTCATGGTATGTCCCTACCACCATCCCCACTTGTCAGTATTGTTTAATCTCTTCATGATAACCTTAGCAGGAATTCCCAGCTTAGAAGCCAAGTCTTGGCAACATGGAGGCAACACTAATGTGCTTTTGTACTGATGAATTGATATGAATGATTTTAGTATAAATTATGGCCAAACAGTTAAGACAAGGACTATATAACAATCAAAGAAGTGACAGCTGTATGAAGTCCAGATACACGAGGTATCCTTAATTGAACGTCTTACCCAGGGTTTATACTGTGGAAGTTGATTTATCCATGGCATATCTAGCTTAAAGCTATTTCAGAAATCACTACATTGCTCCAGCAAATTCTGTGATTGTAGATTAAACAAACCCTAAATCAATGAGTAAAGGTTTTTAATGGAGCATATTGTTTAACATATGCATAAATTATAAAGGGGAAACAGCTGTCTAAATTAGTTATATTTAGGTGGTTGGTTGATTGTATCAGCCTTATAAACCATGACTTTAAATTTCATTCAGTGTTGTACAAACTTTCATCAAACAAGTTGTCTTCTCAGAATCAGTGAGGCAACATTTGTCTTTGTTAGAAGAAAATGTCAAATTAGGTTTTAAAAACGCATAAACACACAAAAGCAGCAGTACCACATGGTATGATATGGTTCATGTATGTTTTGATAGGGGGTTTTATGGTTTTCGGGGGGTGTGGGTTTGCCTTATTTTCTCTAACAGACTATCTAGTGTTCCCAATATTTACAACACTCTGGTCATTTGTCCTTCTTCGTTGGCTGCAATTTGCTAGACATAGACTTTTGTCTTTGCTCCCTTGTAGAGATCCATAAAATTCTCTGTTGTGGTCCCTTTATGGTTTTAAAGGCCCATCCCTTTAGAAAATTTAACTCATGACTGCAATACCCTCATACATGTCCACCTGACTGTCCCCTGTGCCTCAGGCAAAGCTGGCCACCCACACGCTCCACCTGGTGAACATGCTCTTCTTCTCATCAGAGTGGCTTTAACTGTGGGATAAGCTCAAAAGCAGGTGTAAGGACAGTAGTGACTGCCCCAAAAAAAAGTGAGTTTGGTTCAGACAAACTGAAATACTCACAGTTAGACAGTGTTTTTTGTCACACTCAATCATCTAAAAACTTGTCCTCAACTACTGAATAATCATGTTTATAGGTATGGGGTATTCCAGGAAGCAAATTACTGGCCAGGTGGACTTTATAGAACCCATACCAAGAGTCTGGGTTTAAGGCATGTGGTCAGAGGAATTACTTATATAAGCTGACTCTAAAGAGCCCATATTGCAATTAAGGCAAATTAGCCTTTTAAACCTGTGAAGGAAAATCTTCACTGCATCATCGTTAGAGTTATTTACATTATAAAGGAGAGTATGATAGTCAAAATGAAAAAGTTTGTAAAAGATCCAGGTCCAAAAACTCACTTTTTTGCTATATGCAATTAATAAGAACATAAAACCATGAATGCTTTAGATACATTTAGGTTAATCTGTACTCTTACTGAAACAGAAGTCTATGAGGGTCGAACCTTGGAATAAAAATATTCAAGCCCTTAAAATGGTGTAGCACATTCATGTATTAGTTGTTGGCCTGTGTGGTGATGGCAGTGTCAATACTGCATCATTATCTTGAATATTAATGTAATACAGCACTGTCTATCTGGTGTCACAAGAACAGTGTCTCAGAGGTTTTCTTGCCCTTTCTTAGTGGTTAGTCTCCTCAAAAAGACATGCAAAACATGTAAGCATGCATTCATCTAGAGTTGAGACCACAAGCCAAAAAATGTGTAGAAATCAAAAGAACTCAATATCTTAATTTCAGCCTGAGCAATTAACTGAAAAATTACCCATTCACTTATGCCAAACGTCTTCAAAATACTAATGTAGCAGGCATTACATCTTATCTGTGTCAGCTGAAATCATTGCATAAACTTCCAAACAACGAGTCAATAAGGAAAAGGAAATAAAGTGAATTCTCAGAATTATCATCTCACTTCAGAAACAACTCTTTTTTTCTTTCTTTTTGAATTGCAGCTGACTTTGGAGTTATTGTAAATTATATTAATTCAGGCATAGTATGAGATTTTTATAGCTTTACCATGATAAAAGTTGTTTTCTCTGAGACATTTTCAGATACTTTTACTTAGAGCAGTAATTCTATTTTCAAGTAACCAGACTGAATTCAGTGCACCTGAATACAATAGACAACTTTGCCTCCTGGCATTGGAAAATGAGATGCTCATTCCCAGAAAACTATATTCATTCCACTTTTATCAGTTTTCACACTACTTCTGCTCCACCAGTGTCTTAGGAAATCATTCATGAAAATAAAAATCCACTCTACAGGGATGTTTGCAAAGCTTTTGCCTAGCGCAAGCCAAGGGGTCAGGATTTGGTTCTTTGTGTAAACCTAAAAAAATCACAGTGGCTTTGAAGCAACAATGTTTCTGTAGTGAAAATTACATGGTTATTTTGTTACACGCCATCTCCCATGGTGCTTAAGCGAATAAAAAGTTTTCTTTGCCTATGATCATTAGAAATTGTAAATCTTAAATCATAAAAACAATGCCTAACAAATACAGTTTTGCTCTAGCCAAGGAGTGCAGAAAATAGTATCTCATTAGCTGTAAATCTTGGCAGAAAAGAGAAACAGAGCCTATGAGTCCTAACAACAGCTTCTGTGCAGCAGCCATTAGATCATACTGAAAAGCACAACAAATCTAAAATTTAGTTGTATGCATGCCCATATAAACATTTTGGTATTATACGATCATTTAAGTACTCCAAAATCTATGGTTATAGGCTTATGCCAGCATTTAAAAGATTAGAGGTTGTATTTTAGACTAATGAATTCCACTTACTTTTATTTTTGAGAACTTTATTAATGTGCTTTAAAAGGTGTTATTCTCCCATTCAGCTTTTCATTGCTTCCATGTTTGGCATGGTTGTGGTATGATAGTGCTAAGTAGGCACAGCAAATATTTTGTTATGTGTGTAAAACCAAGTTTGAGGCTGGTCTATGCAATCCCCCACATACCTCAACCTAGGCACCTGCAAGTGCATAAAGGCAGCCTTGTCTGAGTCATTAGGTTGCCTAACTCCTGGAAAGCCTTCTCATGACTGAGTGATGTGGCATGAAAGGACCTTGTGCTTTTCACGTGGCCACTTCAAAGAAGCATAAGCACAGCAGGCAAACACTCATCCTTCCATGAAACTCACCCCATGTGATGATAATCATGCAATTCACAGCTCTGACTCCATCTCATGAGCTCCTGAGAGGTGCAGATACCATGACATTACCATGTTCTGTGCCTCTGGTGAGGACACACCGCAATCCTGAGTATTCGTCCATCAAGTCTCGATGACTCCTTTTCAGGCTGCAAGACAGCTGAACTGAGCACCTAAAGTAAGCTTGTCTGAACCTAGCTCTAAAAGGCAAACACTTTGGTGAAAAAAATCAGGTTTTGTCCTTGCTTCTGTGTTTCTTAAAACTGAATATACGAGAAAATTAAAACCAGATAGGCCAAAAATACCAGGCACACTTATTTTAATAAAATGGAGAAAGCTGAAAATAGCAAGCATGAAACCCACAATATGAGGTAACTACCATTTGTTTTGTGAAAAAATACTCTGTCACTTAAAGCTCCAGAAGGTTCTCACCAGGAGCTTTCCTGCTCTTTGCTTATGTGGCACTGAGATCTTCAGCTGCTGAAGACATGCTAAATAGCAGTCAAGGTCTTCTTTATGAAGTGGGCTGGGCAAGAAAAGCAGGATTTCTTTCCTATGTATAATCAAAAAGGTAAAGTAGGACTTGAGAGAAAATCACCAGAAAACAAGATGTTAAGTCCTCTCCAATCCCTGTGTTAGTGGTCTGCATTTGCCATACATATTCATCTTAACCCGTGGAATAACTCCAACTGCTCTCATTTGGGATGTTAACATTCTGCTTTTTTTTCCTGTCTAGTTGCTTCCACATTTACCTGCTTGGAAAGACCTGCCAGTAGAATCGACTGTGAGCAGACAAATAAGAGGGAGCAACATGAGGAAACAAAGCCATATGGGTCACATTTCCCAGAGTAAATCTTAGTAAATTCTGACTAAGTCTACCACACCAAACAGCTTTACATCAGATTGGAAAGTAGCCCAAGTTTTTAAATTTTTATACAGACTCTTCCTTATATGTCTTTCTCACAAAATAGTTCTGAATGATCTGCTAATTCCTTGTTACTGTTACCACATATGTAAGCTTTCCTTCCAAAGTGATTAAAGGTCTTTCCTTATCTAAGGGGTACCAAAGCAGGGTCATGAACCTTAGCATCTATTCACCAAGATCACACACGTATACAGAGCATGGCATTCAAGATAGTTGTTAATTATTTCCTTCTGCCAAGAAATTAAAATAGTCAAATGCATTTGCTAAAAGAAAAATATAATCTACCCTATAATTAGCTTCTTAGTAGCATGTTTCAATAAACATGCCCCAGCAAGATGCTTTGCTATCAACATAAAACAATTAAAACATTTGGAAAAAAAGCATATTGAGAAAGAGAATGCAAGAAAGATAATTAAAACCAATTGGGAATGTGATTCTGAAAGAGCAATAACCTAAAGACAGATTCAGTTTAATGAGAGAAATCAAACATATCTGCTGTCTTTATAACAAATGACAGATAAGAGCAATACCCAAGGTTTGGACTAGGTCATATATTTTATTAAAAACCCATATGGCATGATGATCCACTATGAAAAATAGTGGTGGTGGTTTATTGCTGTGGTTTGTAGACAGGAAGATTTTCACTTTTTTGAAACATTTTTCATTGAACATTTTCCATTGTGTTCAGGACAAGTGTTTCTAACAATTTACTTTTAGCCATTATTTTAGCATTATGATATTTGATTTAAAAAAGAAGTAGCTCAGTAGAGCCGAAGTTATGTAACTATAAGATGTGCTACCTGTTGTTTGTTTTAGGTGATTCTTACCACCTGTTAAACATCGTCATACCTCATACTGGACATTTGGAAAATGTGACTGATTGTCCAATGTCAAGTCCAAACTCAAAGTAGTATCAGATGTGCTACTGTCCTGGCACAATGTGGCAGCAAATGCACTGATTAGGTTATAAAGAAGTAATTTTCTTCTTTCATCAGTACCACTGGTATCTGTGAAAGAGGAATAAGAAAATTCATATTCCCACACTGTGTGATGAGGAATGTGCAAGCTGCATGGTATAAATGAGCATGCATCTGTCCTTCATAGAGAAAGTTCATGGTGCTCTGGGGATGAAACCAAGCAAAGTTTACAGATCAGCAACTTGTCAGGCCCAACCTCCAGATGAAATTAAGTGCAGATAAAACAAATAGAACATTTTAAGGAAATGGAAATACCAAGTACTGGAATTTCCTGGCTATATACAGCTGGATTTATTTCAAACTCTGTGGACATGGAAAAAAGTATGAGCTCATAGTCCCCATATGGGAAATATGATGTTGGTAAGGGAAGAAAACTAAGTTATGGTCTCTGTTCTATGGCAACTGCATGATTATCCATGCAAGGAAATAGTCCCAACCAGAATAGCTGGTCAGTTACAGCTTTGAGGAGAACATAAGCAAGAGTATGTGCCCAGTAAGCAATATGGATGAGGCTTTCTGGGGCTGCCGAGAGGCAGGGAGGAAATAAAGCCATGTGGAAGCAAGCTGCACTATGACCCTTGCCCTGGCTGTGCATAGTTTTCTAATATGGAAGTGAGCCATGTGACTTACTGATTTTAGTGTGCAGTGAGGGGTCAATTTGAATTTAGAAAGGAATGAAATACTAAGAGAGGGGAATATCAGGTCCATGGGTCTATGACTGCAGCAAGGCAATGTCAGAGAGGGAACTGCTCTAAGTGGTAAATCTGAAGGGACTGAATTTCTGTTATTTCACATTCACACCCCAAATTAGTTGATGCTTTTTGCTCTAACTTCTGTGTGTGTGGTTCCTCCATCAGTAAAACAGATGGCTCTCTCACAGGGTGTGCCTAACAGTGTCTTAGCTCTGAGCTGCAGCATGGTTTTGAAGAGTATCTCCCAGTCATTCCCACTAGCCGTGCTTTGGTTTGCATTCCTGCACTCTTCTGCAGCACTCAGGTCAGTTTTCTCTGGGTGAAACTGGAAGGTTGCTTTGCTGGTGCCTCTACCTAATGTCCCTCAACTGCTCACGGGTATTCAAAATATGCTGAAAAGATGTAGCAAATTCCCCACAGTGTGAGCGTTAGGTCATCAGCCCCCTCTCTGCCACACACAGACACTAACACAGACACAGATTTCTACAAAAATTATGCTGCAAAGTAATGAGTTGCAGCAGTAGTGAGCAAGAGAAAACTGTATGGGAGGAAATGGACCATTTTTCCTTCAGAGCAAGGTTTGCGTGGTGCAGAGCAAAAGTATCACATGCCAGACACAAGAAGGAAAATAAGTATTGCATAGCTGTTCCTTAAATGGGCAACTTACACTCTCTGTGCACTGACTGAGGTGGGTGTCTTGGAGAGAAATCACATACATTTGTGTAACTAAAGACTATCTGGAGGCATACACTGACGAGGTCAGATTAAAGTTGCACAGACCACCTTAATTCTGGCATTTCCTAAGTCTCAAGTGTTTGACTTTACAACCTTAATAATGTTCTTTTAACATAGTTTTTGTATGTGTAATAAATTATATGCCCTTCTCACTTTCAGTGTTCTTCTCACCAGTACTGCTGTTGGACTCTGGTCCTCCTTTATGAAAACAAATATTGGAAATTATTGCTGTTGTTATTGAAACCAGATGTACTGCTCTCAGTGGCATTTATTTGTATAGTGTCAAACTCTGGAACATTCAATTTCAGGGTAGTTATTGAACAAAAATGAGCAATATAACTGCTAGTGAAATGTAAGTACTTGAAAGGCCTAGAAGCTGTCTCTTTCCAGGAAAGTTTATAATTTTCATTTCATATGCAAACATTCCCACAAATGACTGTGCAAAAATGACCCAGCCACATATTTGTATCAGCACAGAGTAATGAAAAGTAAGAGAGGGTCAAGATTAAAGAATCTAGGCCCAAATATGTGAGGTACTAAATCTGTCCTGAGAACATCCTTCTGCCTCGTGGCGGAAAAAAGTGATGTTCCTGGTAAACTCAAAAGAGTAAATGTAAAGTAAAGACCTTATTCTTGCTTCAACTTATTTCAGATCTCAGGTGCAAGGCACCTTGAAGGATGTAATTTCTCCCCATCTACTGCCAAGGGATATACATGCTTCAGCTTTAGAGGTCTAAACTTTGAATATCAAGTGGCAACTGAGAATTATTTCATCTTGTCTGTTCTGTGCTGTCATGTTCATCCTGATCTCACCAGCAATTAAGTACAGTGCTTGGGAGAGAAAAATGGGAAAAAAAAAAAAAAGAAAAATAATAGAGAGATAACTATTAACAAAGCCTTAAAATAATATTACAGCTTCATATATAAGTAATCAAAAATTTGGAACTCCCAGAACTAAATAGGATACACTGACTTCTATTAGGTACTTTTTTATGGTTTTTTTAGTATGAACTTTCAGTTCATGATCATCTTACAACTTTCCTACAGGATTCTTACCTGAGTTAATGCACATGGTGTGTCATGTTCTGTGAGTCATCAGGGCTGTTCTGCTAATCAAGCTATGTTAAAAGTTTAATCTGCAGCTGTAACTGCAGCCAGGGAATGCCTGTGTCTTGGGTGTGCAACATAAAAATCTAAAAGCTCTGTTAATTAGTCCATAGGCTTCTCATATTGGATGACTTGACTTGTAGAGTTTAGGCTTTAAGTCACTTGGATGACGTATCCGCAAGCCTGGATATCAGTATGCTTTCATCTCAGAGAGCTGTCAAGAAAATCCACTTATTAGGAGCTGTCTCCCCCTTATGCACTGTAGTAAGAATGGTGCAGTAAAACCAGCTGAAAGATTAAACACTCATGGAAGACGTGGAAAAGTAGATGCTGAGTAATATAATTCCATGCTGTGCATGAAGAGCAAAAAAACCTGTTTACTGAGAGCTTTTGCCACTTAAACACTTCTCTTGCATAGGTATTTTTCAGTGTATCTCCCTGTACAAGTCTCAGGCTCGTGCAGCACACTCATCTTATAAGAATCTGTTGTTTCAAATAAATTATATATAAGAGAAGGCTGAACAAAGCATTTTATGTACTGATAAGCATATTTTCAGGTAATATATGTCAGCCATTACTACTAAATTAGTCCCAACTTCATTATTCTTGAAACCTTGAATTCTTGAATACCTTCTATAGATATTTACAGACTGTTGTTTCTGGCCAGGGCACTGCCAATCAGTCTAATCATCCAATACTTGCCTTAGTTTATCAGCCTTCCATCTCATTCAGGAGAGCAAGGGCAACCTATTGATTGACTGATTTCACTTTCATCCTCCTGACATTCCTTGGATTTCTTGCAGCAAAGAACAGACTCCCCCCCTCAGAAACCAATTTGGAATTTAAACAAGACTTCAGAGAGAGATGAGTTCAAAACGGCATGGACTTTTTACTGGGAAGCTAATCCTTCAATACTTCTGACAACTGTAGAGAGGAGGCAACATCTGAAACAGGGAACAGTGACCAGTTATTTATTGAAGAAAAATGCAATCCATCTCAAAAAACATTTTACTGTAACCTAAAATGTCCATCTGTTGAAAGGTTTGAAGGAAGAAAGGGGGAAAAAAGCTTTTTGAGTGAAGCTGTAAGGAAAATATGCTCTGTTAATTTTTAAAGTTTTTGATTTTATTGTGATTAATCAGACTTATTCTGCATATATAATGTATGTCCTAAAATCACAGTATAGGGGGAAACTTTTTAATAAAAAATAGTTATTTTGTATTTTTTTATTAATATTGCAAAAGGGTACTATTTTTACTGCAATATGCAACCATGCCAATGGAAAATAGTGAGAAGAAAAAATATATTGTCTGACACTGGTTGCCATAGTAACAAGCTGAAGTTCAAGGAGAAGTGGAGAATCTGAATTCTGTGGCAAGGTAATGAATTTAGCATCTACAGGAACAGAAATGGATTTTCTGTCACAGCCTGTAAATCAGCCACAGGAAACCAACATGCAGGAGAAATTTTGGAATGCTTTATATCTGCTTCAAATGTATGAAAAGTGTATCAAAATTAATTCTCAGGGCTTTGTATTCCAGAGCCTTGACTTTCTTTCTGTTCAAACCAACAGACTTTAAAAGAAGCTGATGTTTGTTATTAAGGCAAAGGCAGAAACCTTGCAATTTTCTCGGTAAGCCCCCTGAAGTCACCAAACAACACCCTCCCCGAGAAAGCTGCTTTAACACACTCACTTTCCACAATGCACCCAAGTCCCAAAGGTCAGACATGAGTCCAATAATACAAGCCAGCTTTTGAGATACTTTTTAAGATGTTTTCTTATACAAATGCATGATGCAAATAAACAAAACGAAAATTCTTCAGGTATGCAGCTCAGCATTGAGGAACATTGGTCTGCCCTGAAAAACCCAGCAAACAGCAGCTGCGTGCTGTGAGGAGCTGCCTTGGAGCCTTGTCACAGCAAGCAAAGGGAGGGATGGGCTTTGGACTCCGAGCTGGTGTCTCACGACCACTGCCTGCAGAAAGGCTGTGCACAGATTCAGGTTGTCCGCAGAAGTCCCAGAAGGGATTTGGGGGAATGATGTCCACGCCTCAGTTAAATGTCTAATCTGTTCTCATGCTTTCTCAGCCTCTTTCTAATGGCTTGTTGATCTCCAGGATGACCTTGTCTTTGGCCACAACAATTACGCCTCAGCAATCCAGACAGTATCAGGAAGAAATGTATAGGAAAAAGAAGTCTCGCAACAGTGGGACCCAGCTAACCTTCATGCTCTCTGTGCCTTTAAAAACATGAAAAATAAATAGCTTCCCTTTCTACCTCCTATCCTGGAGCAGATGGAACACACCCTGGGGAATGGGAGGGAAAATTCTCTTAAATAAAAAGAATTATAACAATGCACTACAGTTAATTATCCATAATGGGCTTCATTCCCAGTAAATCGCACCCATGTAACTCAGATGCAATTCTTTCAAAGTCAGTGAAGATAAAGCACTGTGAAATCACCGTGAGCAGAGAATACAGTTTAAAAAAAAGAGAGAAAAAATAGAAGAAAAAAACCCACTCTGTAAAAAATAAAGTAGAAGAAAATATTGGACAAAGAAAAAGTTATATTTTATTTTGATGTCTTCTGCATAATACAAAGGAATGCACTCCTTTTACTGTATCACAGTACACAGATCCTGTAATTGTAGAGGGTGCACATGGAGTATCAATTATCTCTAGATATTCTCATTGACTACCAGCCATGCAACTCAATCCTAACTAAACATGAAATAACAGTTTAGAAATATTTCACAGAATTTCATGTAACTTGCTGGTTTTGACTAATTCTTGTTAAAATCCTCCTTTACTTCCACTGAAAAATTACAACCCTGGGCAGCATGAACTCCCCCGGATGGGCATTTGTAACTTTCTTGGAACAAAATAATTTTTTTCAATGTAATTGAAACTTAAAATATCTAATGTCACAGCTACTTTTAAAGAATGCTTCTTATTAATTTTTTCACTCAGTTATCAAATTCCAGAGGATAAGCCCATCTTTGGCCATCTATTAGAAAACAACAAAAAATTTTTTTTTTTTTAACTGCCCCATGTTTTATTCTGTTTCTCCAGATTCCTGTTCCACTACAACTGCAAAAATGTTAGGCGTTGGTTTAATGTAAGTGGGCCTCCCAAGTCATGTCAAATCAATCAGTGAAAGTCATGAACTCGTATTTCAATATTGGGAGTCATGAGATTAATTGTAAATGGTTTCAAGACTTGTGGTGATCTGTGACTATTTGGAAAAAAAGAGAGGAAACACAAAAATACACATTTTAAAAGCACTTCTGTGCTGGTTTGGACATCTGTAGAACTAAAGATATGCTAGATCCCCTAGCCACACTTAAACTTTTTTGCTCTTCTGGGAGAAATCTCTCAAAAACTTCAGCCCCCTTGTCCTTTTATAAATATATCTGGTTTTAGGCAGTAATAGTGTCCAATATTTCTGCAGATTTTTTCTGAAACTCTAAGTGAATATGAGATAGTAGGAAATCATTATTTCAATTACTACTCCTTCTATGAGTATAAGGCTCCATATGACAAACAGTGCATGACTTCCATTCACATAAACTTCCCTTGGAGTTGAAAATAATAAATCAATACATATAGAGGCACTTTTGATCATAATTGAAGCAATAAAGTATTAATTACCAATTAAATCTGTTCAGTCTTTCTTACTGTCTTCTCACCCAGGTATGAATCACTGTAATAACCCATTCATATTAAGGTAAAAAAAAATCTGGTACATTTATTTTTTTGCCAATTGATTTTTCTGCAAGAACCATTCTCAATTCCAGTAACAATGTGGCTGTACAGATTGTCATGGATCAACTGCTGGAGCAGTCAAAGGGGTGGGAACACATGCAGTATTGTCACCAAACCCACTGTCATACCCACTGTCATGTCAAATCACAGCCTCAGGCAGAAGGGTGGAAGATCTAATTGGGGACCCGGCTCTCTCTCATCATGGATGACATTTCTAAGAAGTGTGGAGCATGCTACATGACTTCCTCCAGTACCTTTGTGAATTGAACCCAGTATATTCCTTTCATGTATGTATTAATAGAAAGTATGATTAATAGAAAGTATTAATAGAAAGAATGATCAGCTATTTTTGGGCTGGGATTTCTTTTCTTGTTTCTAAATTATGTACATTCTGGTCAATCTTAGCAGATGATTTTCTCACTTTTTTTTGCTTCAGTCACCAAAAATCTTTGTATCAAATCAAATGTTTAGTATCAAAAAAATACATGTGAACCCTTCTCCAAAAAATCTCACTTTGACTATCTATCTCTGTGGCAGTTTCCACAGCTCTTTGACTATCTATCTCTGTGGCAGTTTCCACAGCTCGGTTTTTTGTGCAAATATATTTATGAGTAGAAACTATTCTCCCTCCCTGTAGGTTGTCTTCAGAAAGCAGGGGAGAAGAGACTTATGTTGGAAGGACTCATTGCATGAATGATTGGCCTCTATTTATAGTCTGCAGAAATATAACCTGCATGTCTGTACTGTCCTCATTCACCTGATAAATATTTCTTTGTGCTAATAATTCCATTGAAGTAATTACTGTTTGAGGAGCCGAAGTGTGTTATGTAGCCAATTCCCTTCACAAGCCATAATGCACAGCTGAAAAGCTCCAGGAGATCAGTGAAAGGCATCCTGAAACTTCACGGTAGTGGCGGGAGGGAAAGGGAGGACACCTGGCCCTTCTGGCATTCGCCTAGAACTGCATGGTTATGTGCAGAGAGTGGGAAAGGGGAGGGGAGAGACAGTTTTAGTCAGTCTGGTTATTCTTCCATTTAATCTTTAATCACCTCAAAGGGATTTTTGTGATTCGGTAACTTTTTAGCTGTTGGAGATGACAGGGTAGCCAGGAGTTATTAGTTCTCTGGATTCTGTAATGAATGCCACACCACAATTCTGCTTTCCTTGATCCTTCCCAGGGCTCATTCCTGTCCTTTTCCCTTTGAAAGGAGACTTCTCCACAAAAGGAATAGTTTATCTGACTTTCCATAAAGACTGTTCTCATTACCCAAACTAGTTCAGCCAGAGGTAGCTCAGCTGCCCACAGCACAAAACACTGTCATGAGCTGAAGGAATCAGTGCTGCTCCTGAAGATCTGAAAGCTATTCATATACCTTCCTGGCATTCCTAGAATTTTATCTTACAAATCGCTTCTAAAAGAGTCTATCCACACCAAGGATTACACAGAGCTAGGATAACCTAGCAGAACAAGCCACACACCTGCAGATCTCGTTTCCAGCATTCCCAACTCGTGACTGGGTACGACTGCTTTACAATTGCTCCTCGGTCTCTCAAGGACAGTCTGGGAGCACGGCATGCAAGCACAGGCAGGGTCCCTGCTGGCACATCCACAGGTTCAGTGCTTCCCAGACATGCTAAAGATATCCAAGAGCTGTGGTTCAGGTTGTAGAAAACCAGTGATCACAGAGGACAGTCACAGACTTTCCAAATGCAGAGTAAGGGAGGAAAAATATCTCCAGAAGCACAAAACTAAACTTGCTGCTTCAGTTCTGGAATTCCCTAGCATTTGAGTGCATGCCCTTTCAACATAACCATCCTTTTATCTAGTCCATGTACACTAGAAGAAAATGGTTGCAAATAATATGGTGGGGGGAAGAGGTGTTTAAGCACCTCCTGCCACAGTTTTAAGCAGCATCTTTAAGAAGACAACATAACTGAATCTTACAATAAGCTTTAACTTTCTAATTCCTGAAGTATCGACAACCGTATGTAATTCTGTAAGGAAACTGATCTCTGATGAGGTCTGTCTGTAGCACACACTTTATGCGACAAGCACTTTTAGAAAGGCTGTTAGACACACTGTACCCAAAAGTATCAATAAACATCAGTCCAGAGACCTCTGCTAAGAAAGCAGCATTAACAGACTATCTGACAAGGCCAGATTGTTTACACTGAATGATTTAACCATTATCCCACTTGAGAAACAAGGCAGTACCCAGGATGTTTCAATCTCTACTTGACATGAAAGGTGAGAGATACTAGTTTACATCTGCCTGCTCTAAATCTGGAGGGCTTTTGCTTGCTTACTTCTTTAGAGACTAATGGGATACGGCTTTTACCGAGTTCTGGGGAGCCCTGGGCAGAGATCAGGGAGCATGTACAGTCCCACCACTACAGATGTTGTGTGCAGTCAGTGGAAATTCAGTCAAATACTTGTAATTGCTAAAGTAATTAAAGCTCATTACCGAAAGTAAACATAACTGCCAAAGTTAATGCTCCTGAAGGAGTAAGTGGCATTCCTCATTTATTCACACTGGAACCAGAGGAGATCATTAGGACACAGATAAACTCTGGGCTGACAGGAGAGGAATGCTTTAATGAGTAAATAGTTACAAGAGATGTTAATATGTTTATATATGAAAATTGTGAAAATTTTAAAAAATAATGGAGAGGAGAGGAGAGGAGAGGAGAGGAGAGGAGAGGAGAGGAGAGGAGAGGAGAGGAGAGGAGAGGAGAGGAGAGGAGAGGAGAGGAGAGGAGAGGAGAGGAGAGGAGAGGAGAGGAGAGGAGAGGAGAGGAGAGGAGAGGAGAGGAGAGGAGAGGAGAGGAGAGGAGAGGAGAGGAGAGGAGAGGAGAGGAGAGGAGAGGAGAGGAGAGGAGAGGTCTTTCTTTCATGGCAGCAGAAATGAATTGATATTTTAAAGAAACATAAACAGTCCCACTGGACTGCCCACTCATGCTGCACATCTAACACACTAATGTGTAGAGTAGGGAAAAAAGTCTGATGGATCTATAAGGCACTAAGCAGCAGGGAGCTGGGCTGTGAATTTCAAAAACGTGAATTGATACAATTCAATATCACAGCTTCTGAAGTGACCTCAAAGTAGTTCATCTCAAAATCTTTTTATTGTTAAGCCACAACTTCTAGCTCTTTAGGCAGCCTCACTGCTACCAAGTGAGAAAAGTGGGAATTAGATGGGATTTTTTCTGTGGTTTCAGCTTTTTAGGTGCAGCATCTGCTCTGGATCAAGAAAAATTAAGCAGCATGTTTAGAGGCAAACCAGTATATGTACACTATATGTACACCTATATATAGCCCCATATAGGTACACATATAAGCACCTACAGGTTTGTAAAAATGTATATGATCAAACAACATACAGAGAAAAGCCTTCATAGATACACATACACCTCCACCTGTATCTATTTCTACAATTACAGCTATATACAGCTATGTACACATCTACACTTTATGTTACATGCACAGATGCCTGTGTGTGAAGGGATATGCATAAAATGTGATGTACACCTCTAAGTTCCTGTTGTGGTCACTGGAGTTAGGACTGGTGCCTGAACACAGCTGTCCACAATGATCTGAGATATCCTCTCCTCTCCAAGGGAGCCATGCAGGTCTGACAGATACAGCACCGGTCTGGCAGATTCATGGCTTTGTGAATTGATCCTTCTGGAGGTCATGGATTATGATTTTGACAAGTTCCAAATCATATTGCATGCATATGTTTAGACAACAAAAACCAGCTCCCAGCCAGTGCCTTCTCCAGAGCTGCTCAGCTGACCCAGAGCAAGCATCATTTGTTCACCTGCAGAGCTCTCAAACCTCCATTGATTGTCCTGACTAAATTGCCATTGACTGGTGAGGAGGTTAGGCAGCCAGCACACATATTGACACCTATATGAAAACAGCAACATTTAGCAGTCCTGACCTCAAACAGAATCCCAGCTGTTAATGCAGGTGTATGAATTCTCTCATAAATTTAACTTGGAAAAAGCTGTAGTTGTTTGCCCAGCTCATGGCATTGGAAGCACATAGTGAGGTGCAAAAACAATGCCTGCTGCAGCTGTAAGTGGAACAACAATTTTAGGTATTTTTACATGTTTTTCAGTGATTGACCAGTTGTATACCTTGACTGATTTATGTTTATCTATTGCAACATGCAGGCAAAAGGCAATCATCTTGTCACAGCTAAATTTATCCTGCTATTGCCCTGTTCTGGATTACCGTTTCTTTCACACCTGAGTACTTCTACTGTGCCTCAGAGAAAAGAACCATTTTCATTTCTGAGAGAAAATGAAGTGTTTTCTCAACACTTTGTTTATGGCATTCTATAACATTGTTGACATTTTTGTATTGAATATTTTATTGCATTTAAATTCCTTCTCAATCTCAGAAAGCTCTCTTCAAAAACAAGGAAAATTCAGCTGAAATTGGTCCAGTCAGACTATTTATCAAATTTACCACTTAGGATTTTTTGTGCTTAGTACTTTAACATAGTTCAGAGATGTGCTGTCCCTACACAACCTGGAAATGTAGGACCCACTTTGGCAGATGTTCAAGGAGGACACAATCCTCTGTGCGCCAGGGGCGGGACTGATCACAGTGGCTGCATAACACACCTCTGTTGGGAGGCAGGAATTCCTATTGCTACAATCTCTCTGTTGTATCTCTGCACTTGCTCACACTGTCAGGCTCAGGAAATAAGAATTTTCTTTTCTGTGCACAGTCATTTTCCCACTTTCATGCAAAAAGAACTGCCATCACTGCTTTATCCAAAAAAACAAACTGCAAAAACTGCAAATTCTCCATGTGACTAAGATGAATCTGATTTCATGATTTGGTAATGTACATTTTTCACTTGCTAGACTTTGCCAAACATTTTCACAGGCTCAAATTAGATGTTTCCTTTTGCACTGCCCTAAAGTGGTTTGCCAAATCTCATATTGATCCTGACTTGTATCTGCTGATGCTTTGAAAATGTATTCTTAAGGACATAGACACAATTAAGAATTAATCATTTTTCAGGGGAAATAAAAAGACCTCTAATATGCTATATTTAGCAAGGTAGAAGAAAGGAGAAATGCTGTGTGCTTGTTGACAGCTTTGCAAGGCTAACGTCAACACCAGAGTCACACCTGGAAGCCTGCCCAAATTTTCCACCAGGAGACAAGTCATGATGTCGGTGGCACCTGTGGATAAACAACACATGCAGCAACACACAGGCCATTAATTTAGCAATGCAGGATCTTTTCATTTACTGTTTGTCAGCTCTATAGTTCGGCATCACAGAGATGAGAAGTAGGGATGAGAGAATCTGAGTGAGGAAAGTATCTACCCACACCAGCTATCTAAAGCACCTGCTCTAAGGTCAGAGAGATCTTTCAGAGGGAATGATAACAGATGTAGTTATCATTCCCTCTGAATGTAGTTCAGAGTAGTTCTTGTTTCCCAGCCACCCTCTTAGCTGCAGGCTGAATCGCTTTGTATTCTGGTAACTGCAAAGCCAAGGAAATCTTCCACTGTAAAAGCAGACTGGAAACAGCTTGCTAGAGATACTGGATCACCTCAGTGGCCAAGCAACAAATAAAAGATTAAATAAGTGCATGAATAATGCATTATCCCTTTCTTGGCTGCTATTTCAGCTTTTTATAATTGTTATGTAAAATAAAAACCAAAACAAACAACTTATTGCCCTTCTTTCCTTGGATAAGAGGATAAGAGAATCACAGAATCATAGAAAGGTTTGGGTTGGAAGGGGACCTTGAACATCATCTGTCTCCAACCACCGTGCCATGGGGGGGGGGCACCTTCTGCTAGACAGAGTTGCTCAGAGCCCCATCCCACCTGGCCTTGAGCACCTTCAAGGAGGGAACATCCACAGCTTCTCCGAGCAACCTTTTCCAGTGCCTCGCAACCCTCAGAGTAAAGAATTTTTTTCCTACTGTCTAAACTAAATCTACTCACTTTCAAATTGAAGCCATTCCTATTTTTGAGTGACCACCAAAGCACAAGGGGAAAGTGATTAAAAACCATTTAATCAGTTCTCTCAGCGTTTTTTTCTAAGTGCACAGTTCCTCAGAAAACCACAATTTTTCAAATGAATCATGCTGAATTTAGATATTCTCCAAGAGCAGCAGATGTGAAGGAGGGTGACATAATCTTGTTTTACCACTCAGCCAGGGCCTCAGTGCAGGTGCTGCTGCCAAGGACCGATTGAAACCCAGGTTAGCAAAGGGCTTTGGGACTGCAAACTATCTAACACAACATATGCTGTACTCACAGATCCTGTAAAAATACTTCATGTATGAAAATAGTGTCTGCTCCCTGCCTGCCAGTCAAGCTATCTGGTCATTTTTCATTTATAATGAAGGATGGCTTTATGAGCCAGTGAATTCAGGTCATTATTCAGAACACACATTTTAAAGCATTCAGGTTACTATGCTTAAGAAATGGGCCTTGTTTTAGAAGAAAAATATAGGAATGCAACAGGAAAGGGTCTCACTCTTTATTTGGTCCTTGCCTTGTAGTCTGACAGGAGTTTTAAGAACCCCTTAGTAAGGTGGCAGGTGTTGAAGTGAAAGAATGGATACCTGCCCTTGCCAAGCCCAGTGCTCTCACTCTCCTCTGGTGAGTTACAGAACATCAACTTGCTTCTCTTTCATTGCTTCATTTCTTTTCTCTGCACCCACTGAGAAGCCTTAAACTGTAAAGATCACACCTAATTATTTTAAAATTATTATTTTTCTTTTAATCTTTTAAAAAAAAAGTTATGAAAGCTATTATTTTTAGGTTTGGATTCCACTTCTAGTAATATAGTAATTCTGTGTAAAGATTCTCATGCCCAAATTATGAAAGGATTTCAAAGGATCATATCTCACTGACTTCAGTGGAAGTTCAGATACCAAGTGGCACCAAAGGTTTGGGCCTTTTTTTCTTCCCTCTCTTTATATTTGTCTGCCTCTGCCCTAAAGCTGCTCTGGAAATAGGAAAAGCAGCATTAAACCTTGGAGCCCTTTCAAGATGTGGAAAACACAGGCATCAAAGAGAGTGCACCATATCCTCAAATCACAGAACCTCAGCACTGTCCCTGACCCATCTGCACATCCCTCTTTGTAGTCCTGTTGCCAAGCATCTCCTCTGGGAGCCATATTCCTGCTGGCTGACTTAGTTTGCAGCTGCAGAACCTCAGCCCTGGGAAGGGGTTTTGGTGAGTTACCAGTTGCTGGGCCTTCCCGTTGTTAATTCTCAGGGTAGCCAAGAGTCTGTCAACAACAACCTGAATTGAATAGTCCATAAACATCATCTGTCCTCCATAGCACTGTCCTTCTCCAACCTGGAATACCCAGGAAGGAACAGACAGGATGGGAGCAGTAGAAGAGCTGATCAAAGAACCTAAGCAGATGAGATAGGCTCAGTCCCAGGGTAGGTGTGTAAATCTCAGATGGTTGAGTTCCACCCCACATGCCATGTATGTAGGTCTGTGCCTCACACAGAGCACAGTCCTGGGGCTTCCCTCTGGATCAATACAGTGGATGTGATCCCTGGCCCACCACACTTTGAAGCTGGGGCCCACAGAGCCAGGGGATCACTGATTTTCAGAGCTACTAAGGATGACCCACCTCCCATGTCTCCCCATCAGGTGACACGTTCCACTTCCACCCACTTCCACTCTCATATGCCCAGACCTTCTTCTGTCTTCCAAACCATATCCTACCAGAACAGTGAGAGGCATAGGAAAAAAAGTCTTTGAGTGATCTGCCTGGGAATCAGATTTATAATATTTTTCCACAGAAACAGAGTAAAACAAGGATAAAAAATACACAGGACTTCACGTTGTTTTTTGCAACACAGTTAACATATTTTTAGGTGGAACACAGGCCTCAGCCTCCCTGGTTGGTTTATTTGTTTAAAAAAAACCTCATCTAAGAAAAGCCATTTGGCATAAAAAGCTCAGAAAACAGAAGGAGGAGAAAATGCACCAGAACACTTGTTTCATTTTTGCCCATTGACTTTATTGATTGCAATAAGAGTATCTGATTCTAATGCAGAGATTTTTATCCATTAAGTTAAAGCATTTCATGAAAATAGAGCCCTACAAGAGATGAAAATACTTCTTCTTCTGGTGGTAGATGGCTTAAAACCTAGTTAATTCCTATCCTAAGGCCCAGTTCTCTGGGACTCATTCTAACAGAAGTACATTTCACCCCCATGTCCATGAAGCTGAAAAGATTGCATAGCAAATCCGTGCTTGGTTTTCTACAAGGCTTGATTCACTCTGCCCCAAGCTGTCAGGCACTGCAGTTGCCTATCATCGTCTAACCAGGCAGGATGCGCTCAGTTATGCATTTGGAGAATTGTATCTGAATTTTTCTGCATTGAAAACAGACTTTCTCGTGATCTGAGGGGCGGAGTGACCCTAAACGAGTTGGATGATCTTCTTTATTTATATAGAAATGTAGTAAGCTGCTTACCAGATGGACTTGTTTGCAAGCTTGCCCACTTCTGACATGAATCAGTTCATTTACAGGGAGATTTTCTGGAAACCAGCAAGCCCCCAGAAAAGAAAACCAACGTGATACCAGTACTGCCACCTCGTGTAAGCTCTGACCATTGCAGTTGTTTTTTCTACAAGGGCATTACATTTTAGTAGCACTGAATGAGCGACACAAAAGTTATTAATGAAGCAGATCCTTTAAATGGCTGCACACAATACAAAGGATACTATTACCCTGTTACTCTTCCAGATCCCATCCTTCAAAGTCCACATCTGCAGCAACAAAAAGCACTCTTGGGTCTGAATCATATGTGGACTTCCATATCATGTAGTGCAACTTGAATGGTTAATCATAATTCCTTATTGGAAGGGAAGAAATAAAAGGAAACACACACCACAGAAAAATGGGGAGGACAATGTGCTTTCATTCCATCTGAGGAGAATGACCACAGCAAAAGGAGCCAAAAGCCAAAGCAGCAAGCAAGATCAGCAGGCAAATGTAAAAGAAAGACTGTCAAGTTAAAAACAAACAAAATATCGTAGAAAAGAGAAATGGAAAAAAAGCTTGAAAATTGCTTTATGTTACTTTTTGTCAACTTGGCAGTCAACCTAGGCATTTTTTCCTGAACTCAAGTAACACCCCTAAATTTTTGTTGCATCATCTCCAAAAGCAGAGATGGTGATTGACAGACTATTGAATTTCCAGATGTAATGCCTGCAGAGTTGTTTGTAGGGCTGAGCGCTGAGAGGGAGACAAGAGGGCTGTGTCAGTGTGGGACCAAGGACACACATTCCACATCAGTGTAAAGGTCTGGAACATTCCCTCCCTCTCCCTGCCCTCTTTGCCCATCCCACATACACCCAGGGTGGGGATAACCATGAGCTCACTGAAGCAAGGCCTGCTGCCAATGTGGAGCTCTCTGGAATGTAATCCTCTGTTTTGGACATATGACCCCAAAAATAAAGCAAGAATAATCAATTCAAGAACTAGGGAACATCTGACCATTTTAGTAGGATTGGTGAAAAGAGTAACCAAGAAACAGGAGAACAAAGAATCACTCTGCCAAAGGATGTTCAAAGTTTACAGGAGCTCAAGGGCAGACTGGACAAATATGGCAAGAGAAATCCTCAGAAGTGACCAGAGACACATGAAACAAGCAAGACATATCTAACTAAGCAAAGCAAGTTATTCCACATTCTCCATGTCACCCAGTAAGACACCCTGACTCCAAAATTGTACTGGTGCTTTAAAGAGAGCTCCCAGATATCCTAGCAGAAACTGGAAAGCAGAATGAAGCTAGTCAGAAATCAAAAAAATTAATATTAATTTAAATTTCACTTGACTTAACAGAGGCATGCTTTTTTCATGGGATAATCTTTCCCATAAAAATCAGTATAACCATAGTATTAGAAGGACTGGTTTTTCCACTGTGCTGACAAATACTGTGTTTGAAGAGAAATCGTGATTGATTTTGTTGTTGTTGTTGTTGTTGTTGTTGTTGTTGTTGTTAAAGTGAACACTTTACCACAATTTCACAAAGCCTGGTTTGGGTCAGGCTTCCCAAAATTTTATAAGAATTGTGCCTGGAAATATCTCATTGTCCTTCCTCCCAGGTAAAATTCCATGCAGATAACAGCCCTTGTCCACCTTCCCATCCACCAGTCAAACCAGAGTAACAGAGTTTGGGCAGAAATTGACATTCACTGCAGCTACACATGTAGTGCAATTCTCCTGCTGGCTATAAGTATGACAACATAGAAAGAGTAAGACCCATGACACCTGCAGTCATACACAATCTCAGACACTCAAGAGTCACTATTCTGCATGTCCTTGGATAACTGCAAAAAAGCTCAGGGAAGCTCTCCCTTATCACAGGCTCAGCTTTCAAACCTGCTTTTCATCTTGTCATTGTGGAACTAATTCCTTTCTCTTTCACATAGGGCCTTTTCTTTTTTATTTTTTTTTTCTTATTACATCCAGCATTAATAATGATCCCCCATCACTTCAGTTCTGATTGATTCATGTTTCTATATCACAGTGAAGAATTTAATTTAAGCAAAGTTGTCACATTTTGTTTGTCAGTGTAGCACATGGGGACAAGACCATGGAAAACCTTAAAGCAGGCTTTTTCAAAAATTTTGGTTTATTATACTTTTCTGTGGAAAGCAGCAGAAATATTTTATCAGATAATTTATGGAAAATAGGATCTTGGATAGACAGAAAAACAGAGGCCTTTATTAAATATCATATGGCTTTTATCACAGTTCTTATTATGTTTTTCTACGTTATCTATACCCCTGTCATTTCTGTTTGAGAATAAAAAAACCTCTTCCGGAAAATATGAAAAATCACGCTCCAAACACAAACAAGTGTACTTGATAAAACATGAAAGTGCTGTCCTGGGATACATATTTGAATGACTCTTTAAAATTAAAGAATTATGGGAATTGACATATTTATTGCAAATGCTTATTTGTTGAGTGCTATTTCACACGTAGAATTATAGTTCACATCGATTTGCTCAGTGTCACTAATGAGTGCTGCATATACATTACCTGCAGAGCTTTTGGATCCATGTAACAGGGCTGCACTGGTGGGCAGTGGTTTAAGGAAATGAGATTAGCTTGATTCTAAGTCCCAGTGTCTAAATAAATGACTTCAGCTTCAAGACATCAGATGAGATAACATCCCAGAAAAAATACATCACACCAAAGTATCTAGTAAGCTTTTTATTGTAGGATACAAAGTGAAACAGATGAATATAGTAGTGCAATCTAAAAACCTCTGAACATCTAGTCTTTAAAAATTGAATTAGTGTCTCATTTTCCCATTAATCAGTAGGCCATATCTCTTTCTGATCCTATAAATCGGATGTAGAGTGAGACACATTTCCAGATGTCTCTAGCACAAACACCATGTTCTGTGGAAATTGCAGAAATATTTTTCTCTCCGTGGCAGCCTCCCTTTGGAAATACCCTTACACCATGTGGAGTCACTTTTGTTTAAATTGGATGCGCCAGTGCAGGGAAATATAAACACTACAAGCATCCGCTGTGTAGCAACAAAATCTGATTGAACCATCATGATCAAAATGAGAAAGACATTCTCTACAGATCTCCATAATGTAAATCAAAACCATATTTAGGGGCATGGCTTAAAGTGAGAGCTTCACAAAGCCCTTGAAGATTGAATATAATATATAGGATCATTCCCATTCTTTATTGTTTCATCCAAAGGGTTAAGGTCACTGAGAGAAGAGGTAAAATTCAATCACTACAGTACCATATTTGCATTATTCTTTCATCTCTCTGTCTCCAGTTCTCAGACACTTTTTGTGCCTCCTGATGCAATTTAAAACCCTATTAACACAAACAATTGCTGCAGCTTTATCAGAGGGGTGTTGTGTGCCTGCGAACCCGCTGCTGCACCTGTATTATAATCAGCAAGCCAGTGGGCTGTGTCTAAAGCCAGTCCCCTGAGAAAGGGGCCTGAATGTGGGTCCATAGCCCAGAGCTTCCAGCAGGAGCAACTGGAACTCCGTGCCTGTACAGCCAGGGCTGGAGAACGCCCTGAGTTCCCTTGCTCTTGCCCAATGTATGTTGTCCTAAAGAGAGTCATTCAGATTGACGTTACTTTCCCAGATTTCTTTTATAACCAGTGGGGAGCAGGCACCATCAAAGGATGTCTCACCTCACCCTATAGTGAAGGCCTGAATTTTTTACAATGTGTAGATTTGTCCATTGAAAGACAGGAAAAAAAACCCACAAATCAGGACTTGAGGCCAAGCATTGCCATATTTAAAGTCCTGCATCTCTACATATACATTCTTCTTTAGGAACATGGACATGAATAATGACATGAAATAATGAAAATAATGAAATCAGAAATGAAGAAGTGAAGAACAGAACAGAAGAATTTTTGCACCTTATAGAAAACAATTTCAGAGTTTCATCATTCCACTGTGCTGAAACATGTGCTTTAGTTTTTAGCAGTTATGAAAGTTATGCAAAACTAAATGCAAATTAATGGCAAGAGAACCAGATTAATGTTACAAGAGGGAGAGGCAAAGAAGAGGTCAGTGAAGCAGTGCATGATGGCAGGTCGAAGGCACTGTTTTGTTGGCCAGCTACCGAAAGTTGCAGGGGTAAAGCAAAGTGGGGACATGCTGCTTCTGGCCCATCAAACCACCAAGAAAAAGCATGCCTGTGTAAAAGGAGTGCAAAAAATCTGATGCTGTAGGCACATTGTTAAAGTGTTATTAACTATCATGGCAACTGTTAAATCCACATAATCTGAAACAGAGAACAAAAACTTTTTTGTCCTGTGAAGATAGATAGTGACAACTACATAATTCTCTCTTCTCATTCAGCCCTCTTCCAGGCTGCACTAGATTTGTTGCTGTGACTGAGCAAATGCAGGGCCAGTGGCAAATAAATATAATCAAGGGGTGAAGTCTTGAAAAATCAACATCAGAAGTTGACATTTGGAGTCAGATCCTGTGCTTATATGTGACAGCCTTGTGACAGTAATGTCTATAGTTTAACACAAAGGATTCAGCATAGACCTCCCAAGGCATTTAAGCATATAAATCCTCCCTTATCATTCAAAATTCCAGATTCAACCCTCAACTTATCTGCTGTAGAAAACCCAGCACCATCCTATATGGACATATTATGAGATAGCAAAGGCTCAGACTCCCTTTGCATAACGTGGAACAGTTTATGAGAACACAGGATTTAAAAAATACTAGATAAAGGCTTTGAGAGGTTATTTGGCTCACAGAGAAAATCTATTTGGCTTCTGGACTATATGTTTCACAAACTTGTCAGTCTGTCCACAAGATTTGAAAACATAGCCATTGATTTTGTAAGCTGCTTCTGGCACTTGCACAAATTTTGGTGCAGCTTTTCAAAAAGTTAAGCATCATGTAGTCAAAAGAACAGTTTCTAAGTGAACTTATCTGCTCTTACTAAATCTGCTTTGCTGAAATAATCATGGTTATTGTAGGAATGGTAGCTACACACTGATCTACTGAAGCAGGTCTTTCTGTTTGAGACTTAGGTCAGAGATAGCATATGTTGCATTTCCATAAGCAAGATTGCCACGCGAATGGCAGCATGAAATTGTGGAAGACCTATTAATATTACTACTTGGTATAGGTAAGATAGTAATACAGAGATTGTAAGTCATGATATTAGGGCACAATCAAACTTACAGGGTTGCCCCAGGCCCTTGGCACACAAAATTTAAATTCAGCACTACATCCCCCAGAACATGGGAACATCCTACATGATGTTGGTGCATCTAACAGATATTAAGCTATTAAAGAGTTGACATGGTTAGTTACGAGGCACAATATTCATTATTATTGCTTGCTCTGTCAGTGAAATACAAGGAAGAGGAAATGACAAATTCAAATTCAAATATCACCAGACATGCATTATATACATGTGTGGGAAGGAGATAAAGTGAATTCCCCTTCAGGCAGGGATGCTGTTTGGGTTCTGTTATTCAGATTGTGTTGTCTCTTAATCTTAGCAGCACAATCCTCCTGTGTCAGATTAAAACATTTTTAACTTCTTTTGACCCTCTACCCTCCTCTTCACCTCTGTTTCCATCTGTTATCAAACAAGCATGTCTGAGCTACTATTGTCCTGGAGATGACAACAGGGAGAAACACAGCAGACTGGAGAGATACTTTCCTGGTGGAAATAGGGCTGAGCCAACCTGTAGACCATCACACATGGTTCTGGCACTGGCTCTGGTTGACAGGAATTACACAATCACAGTTACATAGCTGTTAAAAAGGCACTCTTTTGGTTTCTAAACCTGTAGGTTAAAATAAAACAAAAACACTTAGCCAACAATATTCCAAGGAGAAAGAGCACTTTCTCCAGTGCATTTTGGGAAATATTGAGAGAATTAATCTTCCAAAAGACAGATTAGAATCATAAATGAATTGACATATGACAGTGATGCTGTCACTCCTCACATCAAGAATATGTGCAAAACCATTACCTCAATATTATTTCACAGAGACTGTGAACAAGACCCAAACTCATATCCATGCATTGTTTGGCTATCTAAAGCCTACAAGAACATGTTGGAGGTCCAAGACTGAAGACCTAAATAGCTTTGCAGATTCAACTTTTGATCATGTTCATTAACTTTCCTTTTCCTTTGTACATTTTGATTGAGGATATCATGTATGTATTTACTGTTGGGTTTTCTTTGGTGCAAGAGAGTGTATGCAGGTATCCAGATATCTAGAAAATGTTTCTATTCTGCTGTTCCTTGTAAAAGTTTTCTTGGTACATAGTTTAGCTGTGGATTCTTCTCTGTCTCCAAATTTCCTCAGCCATCAATTTGAAATATTTTCAAAAATACAAAATACAGTTTCTCTAGCACAACTGCAGCAGTCTCATGCCTTCTGAAAGATCAAAGGTTATTTTTCATGGTAGTTTGCAGCTAAATGACTTACTTTACAAATTCATGCTTACAGCCTTTACAGTATTTTGATCATTGTCTAAATATGACAGATGAAAATTTGCTTTTGTTTTCACCACAGAACCAGAGCACAAAAATGTCCTTGGAAGAAGCACTTAGACTGCTGAAGAAATAAAGAAAGGCTTATACATAGCCTGCAGCATGCTGAATCTAATTCTTACTTTTTTCCTTGCTTGATTTTGCCATGAACAAGAGTCATTCACACCTGTTCTGAAAAAGAGCCTATACACTGCACAGTTTAAAAGTAATTTCTCACCTTGAACTGCAGTGGCATTTTTGGAAAACTGGCAGAAGTTCATTTTGGACCTTTCTCCAGAGTTCAGCAGCTCCCAGGTTTTTACCAAGTCCATCCCAGAACCTAAAGTCGTTTTTACCTCTTTTTTTTACCCTATCTTAGTAGAAGCTGTGGCTTTTAGCTCCTGAACAGCTTTCTCTAGACTTCCTGGTGAAAACACACATGATTACAGAGTTTGGGGTAGAATAATGCCACTGCTTGTATTGTAGAATACAGATAGTTATAGAATATTGATTGTTATTGCATGAAGCCATCTTGTCTTCTCAAATTGCCTTATTCCTGTTTTTCAGGTTGTAGAGTTCTCAGTTGTCTTAAGGTGACAAGAAGTAGAATCAGGTACTTCTAGAGGATATTTTTGAAGCAGTATTTGGTTAAGCAGCAAGATGAGAGGGTTCAGAGGGATCGCAGGGGATTTCTGTGGGTGCCTGCAACAGGCAAGCAGAAATTACTCCATGTACATGCAGCAGTTCTCTCTCACTCATCCGTGCGCGTCAAACTGCAATGCCATGCAAAGAGGCTTGCACCAGAGAAGAGGGAACTTCATCTTGGCTGAAAGAAAATTTAAATTGCCCTAGACCCTCATGATTGTGAGTAGGATGGTGACACTTATGCGTGTTTACTTTATCTGACAACACTTTGTGAGTTACAGAGTTGACGGGCAGCTCAGTCAAGAAGAAATGAAACACTCTTTAAAAAAGGAAAATAGATTTGCAAGCGATCCTGAGTCTTAATGTTAGTGGTGTTTCTCAAGTTCATATTACATTTAAAGTGTATTGTCTAAATCTACATACACTACCTTTTGATAGTGGTAGTGGGAGAAAGATCGAATGAGTTTTGAATTAATGTCTCTGTGTATTAATTGCCAAATGTGTCAGGCTTCTAGTTTCCCTAGCTATATTTTTTTTATGGTTGAGAGAGTACAGACTAGTTATTTTTTAGTGTAGTATTGATGACTAAGATGAACTGGAAACATATCATTTTTTATATCCATATGTGTTTGTAAAATTAAAAAGAAATACTCATGCCTCTTTTGGCACATTTGTTTCCTTTAATGGTTTGAGTACTACTCAGAAATAGTTTAATTATGTGACCTCATATTATGTTTGAATTACCTTCCTTCTGCTGATTAATCAAGGTCAATGATGAAAAACAAAGCCCACTACTATTTATATCTCTTGTTATCAAAGAAAAAGAGAGAGAATAATGGCAAATGAAATATCAGTTATTATCAGTGAGACACTTATATTTTCCAGCAATAGAGTTGAATGCACCAGTCTACATGATCCTGTGAGTTTTTCCCTATGATTCTGTCCTCTTGGATCTTTATTGCCATTGATGAAAAATAGGAATTCACAACCTGATTCAGAGATCCTGATTTAACAGGGCCAGTAAACACATTAGGTAATTGGATAAAGTCTCTCTTATATGTGCTCCATGGCTGGAAAGTAGGGGTTTATATCACATGGTAAGCAGCAAGGCTGAATGTTGAAAGTCACATATTTTTAACAATGTATAATCAAACACATAAACTAGTGCCAAGGATTAGATCTGTCCTTCTTTTTTTTTGCATGTTTCCATAGCACATGAAATTCAGTACCCTAAATTATTGGGGAGACTAAGGGCTACTTCACAACTGAACAGTTGCTCCAATCCATTTACAAAAATACTTAAATTTCAGTGTAATTTTTCAAACACAACTGATTTTCGTGCTCTTATTTTCATGTTGCATAGAGAACTAAGATTTTATCTAAAACATTTCTCTTTCTTCAACTCCCAAAAAATCTTCAGTGAAAATAAAAAGTACAAAAAGGGAAATTACTCTTTTTCTGAAAACATTCAATCCCAACTTTTGTACTGTTACAAGATATTGTCCTCTCTTCATTTTGTCTTCTGAAGTCCTATTCCTGAAGTCCTATTCCTGAACCTGCTTTCCAAACTTGAAGATGTAACACATTTCTCAGTAATTTTAAGAGTGGTTGGAAGGGAATGAGGATTATAAATTGTGCACTCATTTTATATAAGTATTGTCGTACGTGTTTCTACTGGATAGATGAATCACTCCATGTTGTAGATAAATTAAATATTATTGAAATACTAAAAGTGTGTGTAAGTTTTATTTTAGGAAATATGAATTAGTAACAGAATAGGCTAAAATTGCAAGGTTTAAAAATATTAATAAAAGGAAGGGTGATACCCACACTGGGAGGAATGAAAAGCCACTGAATTGAGATTCTTCCCAGTTCATGAATCATTCAGAGATTATTTCTAGCTGAGGCACGTGGAGCCTACACTAGGGCTGTTCACTGAGTAGCTTGAGTGCTTGTTTGTCAGACAGCAGCACAGCAGGAGTGCTGGTGCTTATTTGGTCATGGGGAATGCTCTATGTTCCTCAGCTGGAAAACTGATGTAGTAATGGGAGAGAGGAATGGCAAAGAAACTCATAAATTCAGCCACTGTGCTTCAGTGGATCAAATGGGGACCACCTATAGGGTTCAGTGCTGCTGGACGTAAGCATCTGTCATTCATCCTGTTCTGATCTCATCAAATTATCTGAGGTAGGAAAATTTGTTCAGGGAGAAAAATAATTCCTCATGCTGGATTTCATAAATGTAACACACTGCACCCTAGTAATGAAAAATAGATATAAATCTCACTCACATCCTAGGAAAACTTTGTCAGTAAAGCTGACAAAGAACATTTTGTCTAATGAGAGAGTTATGACACAGGCTCACAGTAGCTTGAAGGAGAGTTCAGATGCTCACAATGAATCAAGCACCACAGGGTCCTCCCCTGCTCAATGCAAGGGGCTGGATCTGAGTAGTACCTTGATCCTTTCCATCCCATCATCAGTGATTTGCCATTGAAACGACTTCTTTGCAGAGAGCTGACAGGTCCAGCTTTGTATGCAGGGGGAGCTGCAGGGACTGTCGTTATTGTTCTGTCATTGTCTAAGAAGCCTCTGTGTGCCAGTAGATATTTATAATCTCGTATGCTTTTTAATAAGTGCATTATCTCCCAGAGAACAGCATGTTTGATATAATTCTAGTGGGATATATTGAATACAAGTTTCACGTGAATGATGGAGCTTCCAGGGAAGGTACGTGACAAGCTGCATTTACAAGGCTCTGTCTGCTCAGGAATACACTAGAAAAAACAACCAAGCTGCCACCTTGATTGGATCTCTTCCTGCTAACAAATTAAACAAATAAAAAATGACAACATTAAATAAAGGTTTCTGGATGCCATGAACTGAGAGAGGACCAGTCTGCCTGCACATGAACATGAGTGTTTGCAGTAGAAAAATCAAGGCAGTTCAGTCAGGGCAGCAACACTTGCCCCATACAAATTTAATTTGGCCAGACTCATATAACACATAGAGCTACCAAGCATAAAAAGATCCCTTTGCAGTAATTTTCTTACTGCAGAAGATTCACTTTGGCTTTGCACATGCAGTGCCACATTCTCACTAGGTGTAAAATATCACACAAAGCACGGCATAAAATTATCTGAATGTTTCTAACAAAATTGAAGGAACTATAAACCTTGTAAAGAGGAAATACTTCTCATTTTCTTCCTTACCCCTTCCCCCAAATCCCTGGTTTTTCATACATAATATATATGTAAGGCTTTTGTTTGAAAAGCCATATTTATATTTCCTCCAATAAACAAATATGAGATCACGCTGTGTTGCTGGAAACATGATAATTAGCTTTGCTGCAACATGAGAGCCTGAGGTGATGTAGCAGTAGATTAGGGCACACAAACCACATCCCTAAGCATTTTTTCAGCAATCAGATGAGGAAATGATGAGATTTACAATTGGAACAGCTACAGAAATAAAATATCTGTTCATAGCTCTCTTGTTGCAACTAGAGCTATGTGTGTTTTATTGTATAGTGATGCTAGATTTCCTTGTTCATGTTGCTGAAACAATGAGTAGGTCATTGATGCTGCATTTGTAGAGTACTCTTGAAGTGTTTCTGTTTCAGTTAAAGCCCATAAGCACTTTCAGATAAAGAGGGATAGACACAGCAGCAAGCATCAGCTAAATATTTGAGCTGCGTGTCAAAGCAACAGAATTAAATCAGTATCACTTTTCTTGCAGGTCAGCTTAAGAACCAAAGACAAATACAGCACTGAACTGAAAGATATAGTTCAGACCAGCTGGATGATAAAAAAATTAAAACATAGAAATCAGTATGATGAGACATTTCTCCATTTAGCCTTGTTAGTGAAAGGAATTATCTACCCTGCCATAGTTTATTGGCTTCTGAAAAGCTGGTTTGTTAAAACACACAAAAGTGCAGAGCTATTGATTGATATTTTCTTTAAAGGTCTTGTAAGAGTTCCATTAAGATATAATTTAACATCAAAGAGACTTTTCAAAGGGGAGATGGAGTAAGTCAAATTTTGCCCAACAAAACTAATTGTATCATATTATAGCCAGCTATTGGGACTGTAACTTGCATGTCTGTGATGATAATTTTGTTATAAAATGCCAGTATTTCATAGCAATCTTAAATGGACATGAACAAAATTACCTTCAGTGAATACTAAGCTTCATGATACCTTTTCATCTGGTGCCCAGATAACAGCAGAGATAACGGTCTGTGCAGCTTTGAAGGAGATACAGAGACTGTTGGCTAATGCAGAAGAGTTAAGTACTCCAGAGCACTTTCTCAGGGCATATTACTCAGCTTTTAGAGAAGGTCTTGGCCCTTTCAATGGTGCAAAAAGCCTTTGCAGTGACACTCAAGTAAAATAGGAGCCAGCTGAGATAAAACCAGAGGTACAGTCACCACTATTCATTGGCTTCTTAAAATGAAATATTTTGCTCAGCTACCCCATTCTTCTGTGGAGGTGTTTCTTCCTTCAAGAACGACTAACAATATTTTTCTGTTTGCTCCATGGAGATTTCACTGGTTGAGTGTAGGGTGAAAACCAGCTAAGCTTGGCCATTTTATTGTCTAAGGAATAGGCATGGTTTGACATCAGTGGTCTTCAAAGAGCTGCTTTTATGGCCTTCAGAACAGTTAGATCATAGGTTCATGAAAAGCAAATAAAAAAACTAGGCTTTCTCTGAATTGAATCTATTTGGTCAGCATCTTGCGTAAAAATTATCTTAAAATAAATGTAAATAAAAGGAAAAAAATAAATTACAATTTTCTGTTTGTTTGGGTTTTTTAAATATGTTTGCTGACATCATTAGTATCATATTATCATTCCAGAGCTATCTAAAGGCATGCCAACACATAGGCAAATTCAGGTTTACCTCCCTGTATTTCCTTACAAGTTTGGGGCACAGGACCATCTGACCAACCACCCAACAGGAGCCCACTTTATTGAGTGGGACATCTCCTGCCAGTGCTGTGGCCTGTGGGAGGAGGGGGGTGACAGGGGACAGCAAGCAGATCTTTTTCCACTGGGATAGGGATACACCTGATGGAATGCAGAATGGTGAGGAGAGCTCTGAAGCCACCTGCAACCTCTACCGTGTCTGCACACAGTGGCAGGAAGGGGCAAGAAATGCACCTCTTCTGTTCCTAGCCACCACCACACAGGGTGACAGGGACACTGGCATCCAGCTCCTGTTCCTGCTGACGTCTCCCTACCATGAGCTAGAGCACATACACTCACTGAACACATCACCGCCATCTGCTGAGGGACAGGAATGTGACATGTTCAAACATGTCCTTTGAAGAGGCATCTTTTGTTTTCCTGCTTGCTTTATTTTTAAATAGGCTGTTTGGTGGCAAGGACTGGAAGAGATTGGAAATACTCATCATTTCTGATTTCACAAACCTGCAGGAACCAACAGTTGACATTTGAGAGACAGAGCAAGAAGGCACCAAGACAACACATTACAAGACAACATCTTTATAGCCCTTTCTCCACATGCACTATTCTTTCCCACCAAACCCTGTTCATTGCTCTCCCAGCCAGAAGCCCCATGGAAAGCTTTCTGTGTTAGTGAGCTGGAAGATGTGCTCAAAAGCTTTTTCCTTCCCTCCACAGATAGCACCCTGGAGAGGGGAATAGCTGACAAGTGAGGCAGAAATAACTCAGCTGCTCTGCCATGGCCCACACAGAAGAAATCCTTCCCCTTGTCCAGCAGAGATCCCTTCCTGATCTGGGTGGATGAAGGACAACCTCAGGAAAAGGGAAAATGCTGGGCACTCTACATCTACACTTGCATAGACTGTAAATTTTGCTAATGCAGTTACTGCTTTGTTGCCAATCTCTGCAATCTATCCTGGCCTAAAGAATAGATCACAGGAAACATATTTGCCAACTTCAGTGGTAAAAAGTAAAAATATTTGCATGCAGTACATGTCTACATATGTAAAAAACAACAACAGCAAAACTTTGGCCTGCAGGAAGGAAAGAGCTATGGCACCAGTATAGGAAATGGGTGGTCGTGGCTTGTATCCAAGCTCAGACGGTGTCGTTTTCCTCAGCTCACTACTTCAGTTGAACTGTCTTTGGGCTGGGTCTTGTCAAGAGCTGAGGAAAATAGAGACAAAGTTTATTCATTTCAAAATGTGAAAAATAAGAGGTGGTTAAAATATGTATTTTGAATTGATTCAATTCCTATTAAACACTTTTATATACACACAACTTCTTTAAAGTTATGTAAACTTGGAAAGAAGCAATTTTGTTATAGAAAATAAAGAGAAGTTCTAAAAGAGAAGTTTCATCTGCCTTTTCTGTTCCAACTTTCTGTCAAAACCATTTCCTTGTATTCCTTATCTTACACTACTAAAATCTAAACAGGGATTAAATACCAAGTGCTAGAGCTTGGAAGACACAAGCCCACTCCACAGAGGTTTACCCAGCCTGGCTGCTCCTGGCTTCAGTCCAAGCTCAGCTGTGCAGGGCAGCTAAAGCAGTTGTGCCTTCACAGTCACACAGCTACATCCCAGGCTCCCACACTGAGGGGACTGGCCCCTCATCTTTACTTGGACTGAAGGCTCACATCTCATTTGTTTCTTTCCCCTGTCATAACTACTCCAGGACAGGAAACGTATCCCAAGCAGACCTCTTAACAGAAGAAGGACCAAAAATGCCTTTTTCCACCTCAGGAAATGGCCCACCTCTCCTCCATCTCTTCCGCACCCCTTCCCCATCCACTCAGTTGCTTCCACCTCCCTCCCATTTAATTTCCAATTGGAAAAGTGCTGGTCACTGTCTTTTCCAAAGGGGATCACACGGCATCCCTTTGGCAGTGGCACCAATGAGTGTAAAGGAAAGTAATATTAGGAGCAAGGTATATGGAGCCCAAATTCTTCTAGGTTAATTTGGAGCTGGAAATGATGAAGCAAGCCTGATTGAAGTTTGCTGCCAGCTGTCAGTGAACCAGCAGCCAGTGCTCCCAGGAGCCTTGCTCAGGAACTGGTGTCTGAAGGACAGGAGGTAGAAGGAGAGAGATGGCAAAGGCTTTGGAAAAGATTACAGCATGCACAGGAACTGACTTTCCAGCCCAAGAGCAACCTTAACTGGTGCCAAAGGAAGAAGTAACGAAAGGGATTTGTACTGACACAAAGAGGAAGGAGATGACAAAATTATATTCTGAGTCCAACCTCAAGAAAAGCATTTAATGAAAAGAACAAAAATATATATTGAGAGACCAAAAGGCCAGGAAGCTGAACTGGGAAAGCTGAATGGATCTATCATGTCCAAATCCTCTGTACTCCCAGAGACTTTTGTCATCTTATAAAAACAGGAGACATTAGTAGTAGCTTACATAAGACCTCTATGAACATAAATTAATAGAACACAATTGGCTCCATACAGTGACAAGCATACAGATGGAATTCAGATTAGTAAAAAAGTCAGGTTATAAATAGCTACGGTTAATAAATAAATAAATAAATTTTTAAAACAAATAAAAGTTAATTCATAAATAAATAAATTGTAAATATTGCTACAGTTAGCAGAAGAAGGTTCATACAGGGAAAGATGGTACCCAGGATTCAGTACCAGATAGTACCTTGTATTGGTGAGTAATAATTAAAGTTAAGTGAGCCTGGACTTGGTCACAGAAAGACCCTCAGGTGAAGCAAGCTAGGCCTGGAGACTTGACATCAAAAAGAGTGCTATTTTTATGTGTCTTTCCTTTAGGGTTCCATCACAACAGTGAGCAGAGAATGTGTTGATCCATAGGAAAAATATTTTGGTAAATGCTTTTTTTCCAGTCTCTGTAGCCAGCAGAATCATGGGCACATATATTCTCAAATGATCTTTAGGAAAAGACTTCTCTTCAATGGCAGTGTGTGGCTTTGGCCAATAACTACAAGTATTTGTAAAACCAGGTAACTCCCCCTAACAGAATTTTAATATCAGGCAGCTACTGAAAGGTCATAACTATAAATGCAGCATTACTCAAAATGGCTGTAGCCATGGCAAAAGTGATCATATATACCAGACAAATTTTTCTGTTGCAAGAAAGGCTAAGGCATGGAGTTATTTCCTATGAAATATCACAGCTTTCTGTGATAGATTATCCGTGTTCATAGCCAAGGCTTCTGCTTCCAACATTGAGTAGAAACAGAAGTAAAACTTTGAAAAAATAGTGGAAATAAATTTGCAGTTAGACTCGATGAGCTTAAAGATCCTTTCCAACCTAAATGTTTCTGTGATTCTGGGACTGATTCTATGATTAGCTTTGCTTTTTGTTTGTTTTCTGGGAGGCAGAAGAATTGAAAAAGTTGATATCTACTCCTAGACATATACTTAAGACACATGGCAAGGCTAATCTCTGAGGTCTTACTGAGACGAAGTCAGCTTCAATGTGACAGATTTTGAATGAGAAAAGCTGAGTCAAGTCTATGAGTCCATCAATATTTGTATTTTTTCTCTTTTTAAAGCTGGGAAAAAAGTTGACTTTTCCTCTCTGTATGGGACATTTAAGTTTTCATGGTACATTTAAGATCAGAACAAAATGGTTTGTCAAGTCCAGTACAGAAGCCAGACCACACCCTCTCAATACCCCAAAAACAGTCCTTTTAAGCCTGTTCAGCTTCTTCACCTTGGCCCCACTTCCATCCATGTACTCTAACACCAGGGTACTATTGAAGGCAGCCTATAACTCCTGCTGTGGCAGGAAACATGGCACAGTGACAAAAAAGACAGAAATGCAAGGTGTTTCTTGGTAGAAAGTCCTTCTTCTTTTGTCCCTCTTGCCACTTCCCAAATTGCAGTCCTAAGGCATCTCCTCTAAAAGAGACAGGGGGATCTGTTATAGAAGAAACTTGTGCTAATTCATATTCACCACCAAAGTTTCTGTGCAACATTTACCTTTTTTTTTTTTTTTTTTTAAATTCCAGTCTCCAGTTCACAATTTTCTGTAAATGTACTGATAAGTGGTATCAATTCATATGATCTTTTGAGGCAGGGAATACAGCATCAAATACACACTGACACAGCTCAGAAGCCACCTCAAGAGTGAATGAGGACTTCTTTCCTTTTTCAATACCTTTTCACAACCAATCACAGTTACTTAAAATCTCTTTGTCATTATTCATGCCTGATGCAACTCACTTTCATAAATTCCTTGCAGTAGAAACAATAATTTGACATTTGTAAGTATCCTTGCAAATATAGGGTGAAAATTAATTTATTATCCTGAAGTAGTAAAAATGTATGATTGGAAGCAGGATGAGCTGTAATAACTTCTGAATAAAATATTGTAACACTCCGTGTAGTCCATGTTTGTCAACTAACATTTGCTCTGCTGGAACTGGATTTTATTAAGGTAAATTAGCAGCAAGATGAGGATTCATACTTCAGAATTTTGTGCCATTCTCCCATGTGAAATCAGAATATAAGTGTATCATTGAGGCTGCTTATTCCCACCAGTGCTTTCTGCAATTTCACTGATTTCCCACCCAGCTGAGAAAACATTTTGCTGTGAGACATCTGGCTATGGAATGCTAGGAGCTCTGAAAAGGCTAGTGCATCCTCTGAAGTAGACAGCTTTGAAGAAATGTAACATAGTTTTAAGTAATTCCAATAGACTGAAAAAAATATTTAACAAAAGCTCACCAAAGACTATCTGAGATCTTGTAGCTGTTGTCGTGGGCTTCTCTGGGTATGTTGCCCCAGCACATGCTGATGTAACTGAGACAGTGAATATATTATGGGCATGAAAGTACAACTGCAGCAGAAAAGTTGTGAGGAAATGCACACTGGAGAAAAGAAGAAATTGTAAAAATAAAGAGAAGTGGAAAATAAAAAGTAAAGAAAATCTGATTTTTCCAGCTTTAAGTTTTTCTCTTGTAAGTGATTGTCAGGGTTGAGAGCTACCCAGCTCTACTGCAGTTACCCTTTCCAGCCCTGTGCATAGTTAGTTTGGCCTGACTCAAAGAAAGCACTCATATTTCCTTGAATTAAAATTGTTATTCTGATTTTTACTCAGGAAAAAAATGAAGGTTTTCTACCGTCATTCTGACACAGCTTCCATTAATAGAAAGGACCACCCATTGTAGCAACTGATCATGCAGAAGCATTTGTGGTGCAGTGGAATGATGATACAGACAAACCCCAAAGTCAACAAAAAAACCACAAAACTCTCTTGTGAGGGCTTATGAAAGAATAGGTAATGAAGAAAAGGGGTTGAAAAGCAGAGGTCTCCTGGAAAAGGGCACCAACATAAATTACACCACTCTGAAAGAAATTCAGAGGTAATTGCAAGGAATCACCTTTGCTAAATGAGGTGTCCACGTATCTTAAACATGACAGCAAAGTATACAGGTGGAGGAAATAGAATCAGATTACTAAGGACAAGCTTAAAAGTGCAACACGCTGTGCCAAGAGTAGCGGGTACGGACATAGGTAATGTTCCACTAATGGCCAAATTTAAAAATATGTTTATAGAAAAGAGGAGATGAAAAAAATTGATCCACGAGGCAACTGAGATGAGAAGTATTGAGATATTGTTCAAAGAAAGTATGAAAGTCATATCTAAAATCAGAAAGATTTTTTCCAAATTGACAAGTCCTGACACACTGTCATCATGAATGATTTTAAAGAGCAGCTTTGAATCACCAAGTCAGTAGCAGTTACATTTTAAAAGATATGGAAAAAGGTGAAAAGTCTGAAGAGGGCAGATGTGGCATCTACTTTCAAGGAAAAGAAAAAAGAAAAAGCATAGAGAACCACAGACATATCTACTTCATTTCATTTTCAAGAAAAGTACTGGAACAGCTAAATTAATAAATTATTACAAGCATATAAATGGAATCAAAGTAATGAATAATACTACATATGGATTTTTCAGGAGCAACTTCTGTCAAGCCAATATCAGTATTTTCTCTGACAGGGCAGCAGATCTGGCAAAAAAAGGAGAAACAATAGATGTGATGTATCTTGACATTAGATATGATTTTGACTATTATATACAATATTTCCCTAATCAGAGTAGGGAAGTATACCTGAAAAGCTACATTCTGACAGTACTGCCATGCACTGAAAACAAAAGAATACAGTCAGCCACACTTCATCTATAAAAGTGGTCAAAGATCCCTAGAAAAGAATGGTTTAAAAAAAACCAAAATAGATTATGTTTCAAGAAGTGTCTAAGCAGAGGGTGATATCTTTATACTTTTCTTTGTGGATTGTTTGGTTGCCTTTCTGAACCAGCATATGTTTTTCTGCCATCCAAAACATACTGTGGCAAGAAATACTAGGAACTCTACTTCACAGTACATTACAAACAATGTCTAGTGATTTTGAATCTGATTCTTACTATTTAACTTGATTTTCATTAGTTCTTACTCTGGAAAAGAGAAAAATAAGTCTGTGTTCCCCTTTTCTATGGTACTTGTGATATGACAGACCTCAACTGTATGCCCTTCTTAGATACTCTCATACTATCATAAGTTTCCTAATAGGATTAGTTGATTTTCACAGAGAAGTTACTTTAGATCATTTTTCCTTTAGACTTTTACAGTTGTGCTGTACCTTCATTTTGATGGGTGATTAGACTGTTTCAGTGCACAGAAGTACTATTAAAATGTGTATGGTTCTAAGAAAAGGATTTGTGTCACTATTATTTAGAATCTGAGCATAAGTAAAAAAGGGATTGTTAGTGCAGAAGAAACAAATCCATAACAATATTGTATAAAGACAGATGTTGCCTGAAAATCATTTGAAGTGGTCTATCCACTTACTGATTATATTAGTGATGGAGAAAAACAAGACAAAAATATGAACCCTTTGGACAAGATTGAGAAGAACTCACTAAGAGTGATTAGGGACTGCACAAGTGAACAACCTGGGAGGCAAGACCAGGGAAACTAGACTTGGTAATACTAATAAGCACAATCCAAGTTAGCCAGACAAAAATTCCCCCCTTCAAAGAGGGGACAGAGTAAAGAAGTATTCCTGTGTCTATTTTTGTGACAAGCAGGACAAGAGGTAATCCCATTGCCTAAGAGCAAGGAGGAGCCCAGAGACACTATAGGAAAATCTTGTGGGTTCAAGGCAAATGAAGCACTGGTGCCTGAAGTGGCTGAGGGACTCCATGAAGAGAGACCATAAAATGAGCTAGACAGATATCTGTGGGAATGACAACACCTGGACTAGTGATGGTAAAAAAAAACTCTAAAATTCCTCCCATCTCTGGATTTTTCTGAATCCCTGAACAGTAGTGAACTTGGAGAACACCTAATTCTTGAAAGTTCTTTTCTTTAAAGCATTGCTAGATTACCCTTACGTATAATTTGTCTGTTTTATTTATTTGTTGAGGGTTTGTTTTTACCTCAGCAAAGATCACTGAAAAAAAATTCACTGACCTAAATGGACACTTTCCATATTTTGGATAACAAAGTCAAATATAATCTTTTAAGGTAGGTAATATTGTTTAACATTATCACTTAACATTTTCTTTCCTAAATCTTTAGTCTGTGTTCGATTATACCTCACTCAGTACTATTTATGGGGCTTAGTGTGACTTGTAGTTTCCACACATGACAATTGGGACTTATTCAACTCTGATAACATGGCTTGCAAAGCCATCAGTCTTTGGGGAGAAGGCTCAAAAGCTCATTCTCAGATTTCCAGCTCATATTTCCAGCTCGTATCTGCCTCTATTAATGCAAAATTGGTTTTGTTATTTATCTGCCAAAGAGATAAAGTAGTTTAGAGATGTTTAGTAAATCTATTCATATTTTTGTTTCTCACTTCCTCTCCCGAATTTGATTTTCCCTGAGGAAATCTGGAACAGGATATGCTTATGCTTGCTTTTCATTTTTTAGGCTGCTCAGCAAATGGATGGTTTGTTTTATTTTTCCTACAAGAGTTCCCACACAGTATATAATTCATTAATAAAATTTTTTCACTCTTAAATTCAGCAGTTTCTAAAAAGCAAGGGTAAAAAACACAACCTGGTTTAACATTTCTTTTTTTAGCACTTACACATCCTTGACTGGAGAAAATTACAGCTTCATCCGGAAAAGAAACATGGTTATATAATGCTTTAAACATCCAGAATGGAATGGTATTTAAAAGGAGGAACTGGGGGAGCTCACAAAGAGTTAATGGCCTTTCTCGGGAAAAGCGCTGCTTTGGGCTTTTCCCACAGCGTTTGCCAGCAGCGACAAATGCGGGGGCAGGGGCCTTCCTGCAGGATGAGGAGAGAGTGGGGAATGTAGACCAGAAGGCAGGAGAAGCTTCGGAAGGAAGTCAGAGATTTTTCTGGTTTAAGGGGCTCCATGAAAGGCGGTGGGGCTGCGAGCAGGGCTGCTGGTGTGTCACAGAGCCTTATCTCGGGTGTAACAGCAGCACCGAGCGCACTGGATGTGCCCTATCGCACCTGCCAGATTAACCCATAGATAGCCAATCTCTGCTGTTAAACCCCTTATCTGGTTCAGCTTTCGCTTCCAAGAATTTCTAAAACTAGTCAAAGTCCCTCCGGGCATACTTTTATCTTCTGAAAAGCTGGTCGTGGGGGACGCATTTAACCTCCCTCTTGGGTTTATCATCCTGACAGGCGTGTGTCAGTCAGGCATTTGCCTCTGCACCGCCGCTGTGTCGGCAGCTGCTGCTGCGGCTCGGGATGTGATCCTCCGGAGGGCTGGCTGTGCTCTCCTCCCCGGGGCCTGGTGCAGCAGGGCACTCCAGGTCAGCGCAGATAAACACTGCCTACTCTCTTCTTTTCCTTTGTTTGGTTTGTTTGTTTGTTTTTCGGCTGGGAAGGAATGCCTCCACCTCTCTCTCAAGCAGACAGCAGCTGATTTGCCTCTATCAATACATACTCCTCCCTACACCTGCCCCAAACTGGTCCCATTTGTGATGTCTGTGCCCATAAATCCTTCATGAGATTTCCCATACTATCTTCGCATGACATGCCCATTTTGCTTTGTGAGACATGCTTAGCCTGCTCCGCGCCTAAGGTAGGCTTTTGGGGACGTATATGTGTAGGGCATTCATCCCAGAGTGAGGAAGCTAAAGGAGGAATTAGCTGCCTGTTATTGAATCACACCACATGATTGTGAAACTCATCCATTACACAGCATCCATTCAAAGCATGATCAATTTTCGTCAGCTATTCACTGAACTTCATAAATATTTGAGCAGTCTAACAGTCCTTAAAGGCCAGGATGAAATCTATAAAACTAATACCCAAACTTTAAAAGCAGCTTGCTATAGAGTATTTTTTCCAAGTACTAAAGGGAAAAAAGGTCAGTTTCTCTGAACTAGAAGATTATATTTCTGCTTTTCATGGTTAAATTTGAAAATACTAGCTCCAAGTAAACATCTGAACTTCATCTGTGTTTGAACTGAAAAAAATTTATATGTGCATTCATTTAGGCAATAAATTGCAAGTGTATTGTGATCTTGCTAAAGGTTACAGGTTTGGATTAATGTCTGAATTTGAAATTATTAGCTTTCACACTGCAAAAAGCCTCTTTTGAAAAAATAGGAGTATTTTTCTTTTGATTCTTTCAAGTCACTTCAGTTCTGGTGAAAGCTGCTTGATTGACAGCCCTGGAAACCAACACTGAGCTTATAAGCAGGCTGGGCAGAGGGATGTAACATGCATAGCAACAGCATGAGTTTTCACAAATTGCTGCTACATCTCAAAATGAACTTCAATCATCTGGCTCCATGGGACACAGCCACACTGCCCAGGCAGATGTTGGCTTTTCAAGTCGGAAGAGAACAGTGTCCTTCAAGCAAATCCCATTTCGAAGTATTTCTGTGAGAAGTCACATGAAAATACTGCTGAGAAATTTATCCTCACAGGGATCAGAGAAGAAAAAGAAGAAATCCAGTTCTGAAGAATTTTTCACAAGCTCTCCAAATTCCAGTTATTCAAACTAGTGACAACTTTCAGCTCTGTCCACCCACCAGTATTTCCTGTTTGGCAGAAGAGTGGAGGGAAGGGTAAGACAGGCAAAGTTCATTTCCCATTTGCATCACTAGTGAATAAATCATCCTGCAGCTTTTATTATTATCATATGTGTGTGCTGTATAATTCAAAGGAAGGTTAATCTTTTCTGAATAAATTTAATTTACAAAGTTGTACTGCATCAACACACTAATAGGAGTGGGTGGTCAAGAAGTCACACTATAAGGTATTATGTATAATTGCCAAACCTTTCTGAAGAAATTTACAATGTCCCAGAGCAGCATTGTGCTGACAAAAGCAGAACAGGAAGGAGATTCTTTACATGTCCAAATTTCTATTGCTGTTGCAAAGGTGTAGTCATCAGCACTAGGGTTAATGCCAGCGAATTAATCCATGGGAACTGTGAGCTGGTCTTCATGTCCACGAGTAGCCTTGCAAGTAATGTCAGACACTGTATAGAAAAGAGCATGTGAGGAAGTCAAAAGATCTGAAAGTGATCCTCTCTTGCCATGAGTGCAGTCACAATGTGCTCACTCTATCAAACCCCTCCTGGTCTATATCAGAAGAGGTTTTTACAGTGAAGTCCAAACTCTTTTTAAATGTTTAGTACTTGAAACACTGCTCAAAGGGCAGGCAAACCCATCCTTCAGAACTTTTAAGGTCAGAGGAAAAGCTAGGGGAGAGCCAGGCTCTGTATTCTCTTATCTCTTCCAAATGTCCAGAAATGATGTTATGATGTGAGCAGCTATTGTAATGCCCCAAGCCCCTTACCTCAAGCCTGTAAGGAGGTGATTATAATTGTAATAAAACAAAGTATATATCTTTCAAAATTTTGTGTATATATATGTGTGTGTGTGTGTACATATATGTGTATATATATAGATGTATACACATACACATACACATACACATACACATACACATACACATACACATATTTTGTTGCTGGTAAAACTAAATATACCATTTTATTCTCATATTAGCAAATGTGAATCTCATATTCACATTTAAAAACAAGAAATGGGAGGAAAAATTCAGTATGGGATTATTAGTTTAATGTGTTTTGTTTGAAAAATTTCAAAATCAATTTTTTCAAGTACCTTTTTTTGTCAAATTATTCACCAAGTTCAAGCCAAAGAGAGATACATTTTGGGAAGCTTGAGTTCCACACTTTTTCTATTTGTATTAACAAATACTTTTGTTATTTGTTATATTTTTTCTGGATTACCCTTGATAGTCAAAGCACATTCTTCAAAAAGATCTGTACTCTGGCCCCATCAATGTCCACTTTTATACTAATGCTTATAAGAAATTACCAATCAGGGATAACAAGATTCTTTGGTAAGAAGTGTGGAGACTGATGAAACTCTGACCTAATTTAATCAGTGCCAATGCTTTCATTAACTTCAACAGAATTAGAATTTCATCCATGACATTTCTCTCATTTCCAATGCATCAGTCCATGCTTTTGTCATTGATTCCTTTTCATGTCATTCACTGTACTGTTTTTCTGCTTTTTGCCTAGACATGAGTTGTGTGCCAGAAGTGTCTTTAGAATCTTGCTTGAATGCTGGAGACACCAGAACAGATGAACTTACAGGATGAGTCTCTGACTTGAAAGCACTCTAGAACAGGAGACCTTTATTTGTTCCTGAACAGCATTCAGCATTAAGATTGTCAAACCTCATCAGGGCTTGGTTACCACATAAGAAATCATTTAGAAAAGCTGATTTGAATAGATGAGTAGTGTAACATATAAGGTACCTCACTGTGCACCTCACTGTCCTATAGGCAGTAGCAATGGGCAGCATGTTCAAAGACTGGGGACTTCATCAAAGCAAGTTTATGACACATATTTACTGGGAATTCCTCTCCTTAGGGATTAATTGCAATTCCTCAGTCCAAATCACAAATGCGTGTGGAGGTACAATGCATGATGCATTGAGTTTCATTTTATCCAAATGCCCCACAAATTAGACTCTTTGCAGCATAATATTCAACTTGTTACACAAACGGCCTGAATATTTTTCAATTATTCAGTATCTGGTGTCTCTAGAATTTTCCTCCATTAAAACTGTTCTTTGATATAATTAACCACTTTAATTGTCAGAATCAACAAGCAAAAGCAAAAAGAAAAAGCAAAAGAAAGTAACAGTTCTAGATCAGATAATGTTTAATGCTTTACTTGCTTCTTCTTGTAATACTTTGCAATTGTCAGGTCTTGTTTTTCACTAGAAGACTACTAAATAGATTTGTTTTCCTCTGCAACATTAAGGGTCAGTGTAAAATACCTTGCTGTTACTTACAATTTCCACTCGATACCTCAGCTGGCTGCAAGCAAGGCTTGGCTGTTCAGGCAGTGTACCAGAGTGAATTCCTGTGGGGACAGATGGGAGAGCAAGAGATCACAAAGTATGATTTCAGAAATCATCCCTTGTTCCTTTTAAAGCAAACTAGATCAGTAGGGTCAACCATCATTTCAGACTCAGCCACCTGAGGCCTGAGGAGTTCTGCAGTGAGGAGGGTGTACTTAGCAAGCAAGAAGACAGCTTCACATCTGTTGAACATTGCTGAGGTTCAGTAGAGAGAAGCTCAATTAGTAGCAGTATCAGGTCATTGTGCTTTGATCAAGAGCAAATCTTAACAGAAATACTGCACTGGTTTCAGTGGAATAATTTGTTCCAGTGAGGTGAAAAGGATTTGGCCCCGGAATTGGAAACTAGACTTAGATTGACACACACCCCAGAATTTTCTTTCTGCCTTAATGAAAGCTAAATGATACTTTAATGAGATCAAGACACAGCAGGTCCAGGGGGACTGACATGTAGACAGTCAGCACAGTTTATTCATGAGGTTACTTGCCTTCAGGTATCTAAATAACCACCACACACTGTGCAAACAGCAGTGAGTGTTGGCTCCACATGCATTTCCATACAAGATATTCTCAATTTTTAAAATCCAGAAGGGAAAACACATTACTTTTGCCAACAGCTATCCATCCTATGCCCACTTTGTTTTAAAAGGACTAGTGTATTACTACTTAATCTGAAGGGTTATTTTCTGAGGCCAGAGCACAGTGCAATAGGCAAACCTAGGCTATTACATGGGAAGCTCAGGCATTTTTAGTGAAAAACGAAGGAAGCAGAGGCCTGACTGAGGCCAGAGAAGACTGTGGAAACTTGGAGTAGCACGCAGAACGTAAAAAGCAGCTGGATTCACTACTCAAGTGCTGACACAGGGCATTTGCTAAGGATCTCATTTGGAGTGTCTCCTAACACATAATGTACCTGAAAACAAGACAGTGTCAGAAACAATGTCTTTAGAAGCCATCTGCCTCAGTATATTGATAATGCAGAGTAAAAAGCATTGCTACTGCAAATTAACTGGTTTTGTCATTGCTATGTGCTGTTCCTCAGACACTACCATGGAGAGGAGGGTTTTCTATCTCAGTTTCAGATACCAGCCTTAAATGTGTCGTGAAAGCAAACCCTTTCCCTGACATGCTTCTAGGGTTCACTTTCTCACTCACAGAAGTGAATTGAAAAGATGAAAGCTGTGAATCAGCAGAAAAAATAAGGTCTAAAATATCAGTAACTAACTAGATTTGAAGCCAAAGATTGGTACAGCATGGTGGTTTGGAGGTTAACCAATGCCTCTTTCCACTATAGTCTCATTTTCCCTCTATCACTCCATGCCAGTGCAAGTTCTCATAAGTTCTCTGTATTGTAAAAGACAAATATTTTCTATAAAGAGAGTGACCCACCTTGGCTTATGGAAATGTCTTTAATTCCCTCTGACATCTACCTTTGAGTTTTAACTTCCTTCATCTTTGTGTTTGCATCACAGAATAGGTCAGGTTGGAAGGGACCACAGAAGATGGTCTGGTCCAACCTTCCTGCTCCAGAAGGGTCATGCCAGAGCACAAAACACAGGATTGTGTCCAGACAGGTCTTGAATATCTCCAGTGAGGGAGACTCCATAACATCTCCAAGCAACTTGTTCCAAAAGTCACCTGTACAGTAAAGTTCTTTCTCATATTCAGGTGGAACTATTTTCTTTAGGTTTTCCATGACATATCAGTCATAATGCTGAAAACTTCTTCTTTTGTTCCAGTCCTTAAAAAATATCAAGTTCACCACAACAGTTTGCTTTCAATATCTCACAAAGAAAGCTCTTTCTCTGCCTACTGATTTCCCAACAGCTACCATTTCCTTTCCACTAGCAACCAGCTTCAAACATGTAATTTGCCTCCATACAATTTTTTTTGCTTACTGACATGACTGTGTGAAATATCTTGCTTGTACTTACAATAACACTTCTGTTTCTACAAAACCTTTTTCAGCCCTTCCAGTCTAAAACAGAAATTGCTTTCTCATTTTAGCAAAATTTTTTCATCAAAGTTTTGAAATTAAAAATGAACTGTTTAAAAACCATTGCAAGACAGTAGAAAAAATATATCTCATATTCCCTGTGAGAAAAGTGTTAAAAAAGAGAGATAAACTGAAGCAAGCACTGCTTGTTCTCTTTTCCTTTTTTTTTTTTTTTTGTGATGGAAAAAGAATTTTAAAATTTCTGTGTCCTCAGAAAAAGGAAGTAAATTTTCTGAAACTAACTTAGATACTTCAAGAAAGGAACTCTTTCATTGTATGGATTTAAAGACTTGATAATAGTCCATATCTTTTTAATAAAAGCAAAAGAATCTTGTATTGCCAAGCCACAGCCATCCCCAACACTCCATTTATAATTGCTGTGGTGAGCAATGGGGTGACAGTACCCGTATTCTGCAAGTGCTGTTTATCTTCTCACAGCCATCAGTGGGAGAGGTCAGTCAACTGCACAGACCTTTCTACTCACCTGTATATTTTACTTTTCCATGCTGTAGTACCAAAGCTCTTTTTCAGAAGATGGTGTCTATTTCCATGCATTTGAACAGTGTTTAATGCCTCCAATAAAACAGTTCCTTATATTTCATCAGATGACAGGTTAACATGAAAATTTTTGCACTATATATTTGACTCTAATCCAACAAATATTTCTTTCTTTGCAAAGATTGATTTTGCCCAAATCCCATGCCCCTTGAGGCAAGCACAGACAAACAAGGAACCTTGCCTCACATGTCATCCCTTCTCTGTCCTATTCTTATCACATTGAAATAATCATGCAATTTTCCCTGCTGGGTAGCCTTTCAAATTTGTACCTTTCTTACAAATGGAGGGCAAAGGTTCACAGAAAAAACGTCTCAACCTTTACAGAGTCAGAAATTACACTGGTGGGGTTCAGGAAATGCTGTGCACTCTCACAATGAGTAGAGAGGTCTGTGGACCAGCTCAGGGTCACGAACTTCAGTCTTAGTTTCAGTACAGAGCTCACCAACCACTTGAAATTGAGAAGATGGTTTTTGGAAGTTTGGGTGCTCTATCAACCTCACAGTTTCTTTGTCCCACTACCCAAACTCACAGTTTGATTTCCCCATCTTCTGTGAGGAAAACAGTGACAAAAATAAAAGGTTGCTATTTCATTCAGAAAATCTGAATTGCATCTAAGCTCCAGCAATGTGATTTATGATTTATTCTGTCTCATTGTTATGTTCTATAGTAGCCAACACCCTAGCAACACAGGGCTACAAAATCAGTTTCCAATTTACAAGGTTCAGAGCCTTAAGAAAAGTAGTAAAATTTCCATTGATTATTTAAACATAGTCTCTCTGAAAAAGGACAAAAAATACTTGCATTGAATTCCTATCAATAGATGGGGCCAGATATAGACAACATACTTCTAATTGTCTTCAGCTCACAACTGAAATCTAGTCCAGGAGAAACCACATCCTTACAAGCCTGTAGCACTATTTTCACTTGAGCAAGTTTTAATAAGCTGAGTTAGCATTTGAGATTGACACATGCTGGATGGCAAGAACATTTTTATATGACCACAGCTACACACAGCTGCAGTGTAGTCAGGGATGGGCAGTGGTTTGCTTTTCTGTGCTATTCTGTACCCACAGAGTATCACATTGTACAAAATGGAAACATCTGGGGTTCGCTTATGCACTCACTGTTAGCAGAGATACTGCAAAATGACCAACCTGCTCATATTTAAGATACTGTGTTATGATCACTGTTAATTAAATAAACAAGCACATGCTCCTTACAAGCCACAGATGCACAAAATATTGATGTGCAGATAACAAATTTAAGTCTCGTTCAAGAATGCCAAACCCTTTTAGCCACCTTCTTTCTGTCTGTGTACTTTACTTTGATTGCATTTGCTCTGACATATTTCAACTAATCATGGTGCCTGTACCTGAATGGAATACAAAGTTAAAATTGCATTCAAGGATTTTCACAGGTATCACATGAAAAATACTGTATATCTGGTTTTAGCTAATATTTCAGAGAATTCTCCATCTATCTAATTTGTTAGCACTGATATCACTGCAATATCAATATATAAAAAAAGAAAGCACTCTAAAATTACATAGAATTTGCAGACACAACTGACATGGCATGTATTTCAGAGACAGACTATATATCTATTTAAAATATACTCATAACTGTCGTGATGTATGCTAGTAAATCAAGCTCACAAATGTGTGTGCTAAGATTTGAAATGCTTCCATGAATAAATTTATATTCTGTCTGTTTCCAGTCTAGTTGCCTTAAGAAAAAAAAAAAAAGAAAAAAAAAACCCAATCACCCTAACTTCAGTGAGCTGAACATATATTCCTTAGAATGAATTTGCTGAGAGGGTAAAGGCTTTGGCCTGTGCCTTGCTGTACTGAAACAAGTGGGTACATCCCACGCATTCACGAGCAGTGAGCGAATGTGTGGAGCTGCCTACCGAGGACAAAAACCTGGAAAGTTTTCTTTATGTGTGACACCATTGTTCCCCAGTCCAATTCAGACAGAATGGGAGGTCTGGGAAAAAAGGATTGATGGACATTTCAAGATGTGGACTTCTGCTTCCTAGCCGTGTAAAGTCATGTGCAGTTAAAGTGTTTAGCCTAGTATGTAAACTTTCACTAAGGTCAAAAGTTTCTGCATAGCACATTTTGAGTTTGAACAGAATGTTGTTTGTTTCTTTCCATCTACTTAATTCTCATTAATAAGTTACAGCTACGACTGCCTCTAGGATCACGCATACTGAGAGAAATGCTGCTTAGTAGGCTATCCCTGCAACAGAATCTCAAGTGCAAATTTCCTGTTAAGGGTGTGATTTTGCTAAAACCAAAGCTGGAAATGAGTTGATTTAGTCCTGCAAGCAGAGGAAATGACCCTCTAAGAGCTGGGGCAAGTTTGGGCATGGAACTGACTGCTGGGAGCAGTGAAAGAGCAGAATAAGAGCTGCTTATTCCTGCCAGTGCCTGAGCCCCAGGGAGCTGGCTTGGTTCGCCCCTGGCCAGCGCTCCTCCACAAGAAATAAAGCAGTGTGAAACAAGCAGAAAAGCCCTGAGCCTCAGCGGGGACAGTGTCCCTGCCTCCTCCCCACGGCCCCTGGCCTATGCTTTGAAGAGACCTGGAGCCACGTTTGTGATGTGACAATAGCCGTGACAAGAGCTGGTCATTTCCATCCCTTTAGTTCTGAGGAAGCCCTAACGCCCCAAATAATATAGCTCTGTAGTCACTCCTGACTTCCGTGTCAAGTCAGCCCAGTTTTCCTCTGGGAATAAATAATTGTAGCAGAGTTCTCATAGACAGGCAACCAGCCTCATTCTCAAGAACAGTCCAGTGTCTTCGAGGTTTTGTATCCTGTCAGGCACTCAGGTTGGTTACATTTTGTAGCAGCAGGGTGACAAGAGTCAGCATAGCTCGATTAATTAAAGGGATTTACAAAAAAAACCTATCCAGCAGCTGACTTTTTACAGAGCTGGGGGTTTTTTCTGCAAGGGTGATAGAGGTTATTTTGAGTAAAATTCAGTAAATTCAGAGAGTAATACCCTGTCTGCATCTAAATAGGTTCACTGCAGTCATAAAGTGGTAGTATAAGATTTAGGAACTGGTTTTGTATTTTCTTAGATTAATTAACCTTCATGAGTTAGGTACTCTGAAGGACAGATGTTGTCCTGGCTGCCCCTGCCAGAGTTCTTGGGATTGTATGCAGGGATCCACATTTCCAATATGGGCTTAAACATGAAGCTGCATAACCCCAGTTTCCAGACATGAGCATACACAAGAGGCACTTGAGTTACCTGAAAAGAGTCTCCCTTTGTATTTTTCAAGCCAAAACACCCCGAGCCATTAGTCACCTAGGGAAATGACATATTTCAGACCTTCAGATGGATTGTTGGGCAAATGCCCAAGGAGTGAGGACAGTGTAAACAATTGGCTTAGACAAATAAGCATTAAGGAAACTCTCTTAATGAGGCATCATCATTCACTTTAAATTCTAGAATGGTAAAGCATTTAGAAACTCAATGTCACAGCTCAGCAAGGTCCACAGTGAATCATGTCTGACAAATTTTATTTCTCTTTTCACATAGCTTTTCCATACAGATCTCCATTTTCTCCACTGTATTTGTTACCTTGAATGGTTTATTTTGTGCCCAATACTTGATACTATAGAGGAGAAATCTCTGCTTCATTGTCTTGCTGTGTTCTCTAGTTCAAAGGATAATGTATTTATCTGTAGGTTTTTGGAAACATTGCATTTAATAAGTAAGCTCATTTTCCCCAAGTCACATAAGTCACATTTTCCCTATGATCAGAGGAGCATAAAACTTGCTTCTATGATCATTCATGCTCATAAAATTCAGCCACAGAATGCTTGAAAGCAGGAAATACTAAATGAGTGGAGAAAAAGGCCCTACAAACTCTCATTTACTTGCAAAAAATATTGGCAGATATGCTTTGTGTTACAACTTCCATGATAGTAATGAATATAAATTACTAGAATTGAACACACTTTAATTGAATTTCCTTTTGACCATAAACATGCCTTGTGTACTATACTTTCACGAGTCTGTAAAATGAGAGTTTGTGTGAGCACAAAATTCTTCTGCATGTCTTGCAAAGCTGAAAGAAAACATCATAGAATGGATTGGGTTGGAAGGGACCTTAAAGATCACCTATTCCAAACCCCCTTGCCCTGGGCAGGGACACCTTCCACTAGACCAGGTTACTCAAAACCCCATCCAGCCTGGCCTTAAACACTGGCAGGGGTGGGCCATCCACAGCTTCTCCAGGCAACCTGTTCCAGTGTCTCACAATAAAGAATTTCTTCCTAATATCCTGCATAAACCTACCCTGCTTAAGTTTAAAGACATCATCCCTTGTCCTATCAACACATGCCCTTGGAAAAAGCCTCTCTCCAGCTTCTTTGTAGGCTTCCTGGAGGTACTAAAATGTATTTCAAGGTTTTCCCAAAACCTTCTCTCATCCAGGCTAAACAGCTTCTCCTCTCCCAGTCTGTCCTCACAGGAGAGGTGCTCCAGCCCTCTGAGCATCTTCAAGTCCTCCTCTGGACTCACTCCAGCAGGTCCATGTCCTTGCTGTGCTGGGAACCCCAGAGCTGGACGCTCCAGATGGGGTGTCATGAGGGCAGAGTAGAGGGGGAGGATCATGTCCCTCACCCTGCTGGCCACATTTCCCTTGATGCCGCCCAGGATATGGTTTGCTTTCTGGGCTGCAAGGGCACATTTCAGAGTCACCTCAAGCTCAATGAACTTAAATAAAAATTTTCAGCTCTTACCTTTACTGGCCTTTTTAACTACTTAGTCCCCATAGAGATAGCAGCCTCTCCAAGACATTAGGCTGTAGTAAAATTCTCATTCATTAACCTGGAAATCTTTAGGCTCTTGAACATTGTTTTGGGGATTGAAACAATACAGTCTTCTACTGCAAGATACACTGCTAATTCTTAAATATGTATGTCAGAAATTTACTGCAGTACTTGTTAATTCAGTTCCTACTGAGAAAACAAGAACTCTGTCTCTCTGGCAAATCGCTGCACGAAATAATCAAATACTTTGCTTGTAAGACAGTATCACTTATTGATTCCTCTCTGGCTTGGCTTGATCTTATTTCCTGTTTTGTATTCGAGTCTAACCGCCTTCACACATTAAATATATTTATAAAAAAAGAAGGCTACAGATTTCCTTTATCACTTGTTTGCATTAACTCCACATTAATAGATAAAGAGGAAAATATCCCCCACTCTGCTTGCATTTGAGGCAACAACCTATTGTGAGCTGCCTCTGGGCTCAGTGACCTAGAAACCAGCAATAAGGCTCATAAAAATCAGATGCTGAAGAACAGCATCAGGGACAGCTTCAGAAAGAGGATGATAAGTCATTTGACAAGTCCGTAAGATTTAAGTGCTTCTGAAATAATAATAATAAAGAAAACTTAAAAAAAAAAATTAAAACAAAGGTAGCACCTCAAAAATATTTTCCAGCTCTATATTTTCTGTCATTTTTTGTCTCTTTGAACATTCTCAGAGACCCCATCCTGTGCACAACAACACACTGAATGTCCCCATTTTTATTACAGAATTAGGTATTCTTCTTTACTTCTGAGGGAATGGTGGTTGTAAAGGCACAAAATCCATGAAAAAATCAATATTGTGGAACTACACAGAAAACACACTGTTGTTTTGATTCAAGGCACCTAAGTGGTTCACAAGGAAGCTTTCAGTCAGTGAGATACTCAAGTATGGAAATAAGCATAGTTCTATCAAAATCCCTGGAAAACAGAAAGAAAGTCATTTTAATATGAGCAACTGGATTTTAGCTTTCATATAAAATCCTGCTGCTCTTAACTGGTTTCGTCCTCTGAACTGGGTCAATTAGAGTCTTGGTGTCCATAGCACATGATCTATAAACAGTCAGGAATGTCAACCAAACTAATAGAGAAAAATTATACAACTTTGGTTCACAATTCAGAAATAGGCATTTCTGCAAATACACAGAAGACCTGAGGAGAGTGATTTGGAGTTGTGGAGTGGTTATAACACCAATAAAGACTTACTTCTAAGTCATCTGGCATTTTTGCAGGTGGAAGATGTTCTGTGAGTCCAAGATTTTATGCAATTTTAGATGACAGGCAAAAAGAGAATGAGGTAAAGGCATTGTGTCAATACATTGTGTGGGTACTTACTGAAAATGGATTATCTCTTTAAATTGCTTAGACCTATTGTGCAAGGATTGTTGCAGTGCGCTTTTTAAGTCATGTTTATCCATATTTTCATTGTATGGTTTAACCCAGCACACCCCTGCTTTTTCCCCAGTGTTTAGTCTAACCCAGGTGTTGTATTCCTTCCCTTGCCCAAATCTATCAATGTCATTTCCCCTAATTCCTTTCTCTGCTGTTATTGGGCAGTTAACCTGACCCTGATCCCTTCCACCTTCTGTGTGTATAAAAGCCTCTGCACGTGGCTGATAAGCGTCTTGGTTTCCACCATGGGCTGGATAAACCACCTCTGTTCAACCCCCCAAGACCCATGCTGCTGTTTCATCTGTCCCTGCACCAAAGGCATCGATAACCAGGACCACAGACTGGCAGCAGGGTATGTCACACCCCATTCAGGGCCGCTTAACCTGGAGCACCCCTGGGGTACAGAAGTACCCCGAGGAAACCCTTCAATGGATCATTGTTAGTACTAGCAAAGTCTAAAAAGTAATAGCTGGCAGACAGGACACAGAAATGATGTGGTAATGGCAACGTTACTTGCCAAAGAGAAAAGCTAAGCAGACATGCGTCACAGTGTTTTAGATGTTTCACATGTGATAGTGGTGGTGATGCTCATTACCAGAAACCCCAGGCACAACTCAAGACTTCGCTGCACTGAGTGCTGCACAAGCACAGAATATGGTGAATTAAGACATTATCACACAGTAGGTGAAACATAGCAAAGGCAGTTTTGTATCAGATCTTAGGTGTGCGCGTTTCTTTTCACGTCTGTGAATGCAAAAAAAAAAAAAAACAACAGGCAAGAAATATCCAACGACTTGGTGCTTTCAGTTTTAACAGCTTAACAAGCCAATTAGGTAGGAGCAAACCTCAGGCTTCTGGCACTTTCTCAGTATGATTCGCATTTCTCACCAGCATGTGCTGCCCTCAGCCTGAAAGAATTGAGTGCACTAGACCATTTTTAAAATGCCTGCTTTCCTGCCTGTGTTCCTGTGTGCTTTGTTTCTCTCCTACCCAGAACAAGCTCTGCACCACAGGAGGTAAGCAGATAAAGGCTAAGGCAAGGTACTGGATAAAGGCTCCAGCTGTCTCAGGAGATTTGTTTTCTTCCTCACACACCACCTTCATCTCAAAGAAGGTCTCAAGAATAGAAACACAACAAGTACATTTTACCATTCCCTGCCATTTTTTATGATTCACAGCTTCATCTGCTTAGTAGTTGGATTTTCTTTTTCCAGAATTTTTTAATGTAGACACTACTGTCTGTCAATAGGATGGAGTGGGAAGGCATCCCACAAGTTGAACTAATGTTGTCTTGCCTTGGCTGCCTCAAATATAAAAAAAATAAATGCAAACAAGAGGAGATAAGTGTCAAGTGCAATATCTTCTCTTCTTTATTGAAATTTTTGACTAGAAATTTTTCTATGACCCAGCCTGTCTGAGATCAATTTCCATGCCAGTGGCTGAGAAGGATAATGAAAAAGATCTTGTCTGGCTTTTCCACCCAGTGCAGACAAGGAACAGGCCACTGGAAAGAAACTCACCATTTCTCTGCTGATGTCCTGTCTTTGTAACTGGTAGTGACATGGATGAAAGAAGGGAAAGCAGGAGGGAGAACTGAAATGAAGGGTTTCTTCACTCCTCACTTCCTTTTGCAACTCCTGGCTTCTGTAACATCATATACAGACATCATGCATATCATGGGTAGGTTTCTCATGTTAGTTCTGTATTGACCAAAATCAGCAACTTTTCAGTTTTCAGAAGCAGATTGTTTCAGGTATTTCAGCTTGTTTTGCAGACAAAAGAATCAAAACCATTTGAAAGGAGGTCAATAGGAGTTAAGTACATAATCCGTTTAGGATTTAGCAAATCCTACCCAGACCTTTTTGCATTTCTAGGCACCTAACTACTGCTGTAAACTGGACCCTGTATAAATTTCTGAATTTTCAGTGCCTGAGAGAATGAAACCACTGACCTGTCCAAGTTTAACACTCCTGCCACTGCAGATTGTGGTGTCTGGTGGGCTCTTATGGGGAAGAGTCAAGGAGACAGAAAGTTTGAAGAAACCAGGTTGTTTATAATGAAGAAGCTGAAGCACCTGTCTCATTCTGCATGTGTAGGATAGCACTGGCTACAGCTGAGTATCATAATGTAAAAGGATTTTGTAGGATGTTGTCATCAGTTTTACTAATCTCACAGTGTCCTCAAGTCTTTTTTATAAGATATTGGACTTACTTGATGTATTTGAAGAAAATGAACATCTGGTCAAAACAACAGCAGTTTGCTACATAAGAATCACTAAGGCACACTGCTCACAGCTGTTAAATACAGATGGCACTTTTGTAATAGCTATGACAGCATAACAATAAGTTGTGACAGTAGCTCAGAGTTATGACAGTACAACCAGGCAAGCATTTAATCACATTACAGGACATACAGGATGACAAAAGTAGCAATTCCAGGCCAAAAGGAAAACACTTCCACATTTTCTAAAAATTCAAAGCACTTGTACCAAGAACTTAGTTATTACAGAGAGATTTTTCTAGTGAAACAGCAGCACTGCCCAAGAGCATTGAGGAAATCACACTCCCTGAACCAACACACTGGTTGAAAGAGAGTGCTGTTGGGATCTAGTGTAGAGAGCTGTTGGGATCTACTCTTGAAGCCACTGGCAGCTCTTTCATTTGGGTAAAAAAAGATTGGCATCATGTTCCCCATTCTAGGTAACCATAGCCCAGATTTCAAGGAGTAAGAGGAAGGCACCCATCTCACCATAACCCAAGTCAGTAGGCAGGTGTAGAGCCAACCCTTTCTTTTCTCTTGGGGCCATATTCATGTAGACACTGAGTAGCCCCAAGCTGCTCCAAAATGAGAGAAGGGGCCCTTTCAGTAGGTAGAGGTGGAACAGAGGAGCAGAAGAGCTGAGATTACTCCTCTCTTGCCAGTCCTCCTTTTCAAGCTTGACAGGTATCTTCAGTCCTCCCACAAAGGCTCATGCTTTATCACAGCGCAACAAACAAAACCTCTTTAAAGGTTTTTCAGGATGGAGATAGCAGAGCCAAGGTTTGGGTGGGTGAGGCACAACAGCATGGTGAGGGCACACCCATCCAACATCCTAGCTTGACTGCACCCCTTGTCTCTGAGGAGAAGCTGAAGTTTATATCATGCAGGCAAAATGAGTAATTTGGTACTTTTAGATGGAGGTTACAAAATTATAATGTGCAATTCTTTTTCTTGAGTGAGATTAAAATGTGTAGATTCTGTTGGCACTTCTATGCACACACAGTGGGCATGGGAGTCATCAGTCAGAGGATGAAAACATTGTTAAAATTATTTTTTCCACTGTACACTGAAATCACCTTGAAGAGTGATTTATATTTTATTTCAACCTTCCCCCCTCAAAAAAAAAAAAATCAAGGTTTTGTTATTTAAAACTGCTTTTAACCTTGTATAGTTAATGTACACATTAAAAGTTTGCTCTGCATGTTGCTTGGATAAAGGTACATAACTCAACATACACATGACATTTTTGAATGATGAAAGACAACCCACACAGCTGAGGTGGGTCAGACAGGAATCACAATAAATTGGAGCAGCACCTCCACGGTATTTGACTAAGTGAACATTGCTGCATTGCTACCTTTAACAACATATCTTTCTTTGCAAGAAGAACAAGGGACTGTTTACTGTACCCAGAAAAACAATCTCAGCTTTTAGCTGGTCCTGTAATACTCTATAATTGCTCTGGTTAAACAGAAAAAAATTAGGACAAATTCAAGATGAACAAGAGACTCTAATCTGGCTCAGTTTTTTTCTTTTTTGCATGGTAACAGTGAATATAACTCTGTGAAACTTTCCTTGTTATTGCTGTCATCCATCCTTAATTACTGCTCTGAAGTGAAAACAGGAGCCACAGTGGGAGCATTTACAAATGACCACTGCATGCCAGGGAAAACATCCTGCATCTCTTAGCAATGACAGGGGCTCCAGTCTTTGCTGTGGACCCACAAGCTTCACTATTTGCCAATTAAGAGAACAGAATTACCTCTTTGATAGCATTTGTATTGGGTTTCCATGTCAAGGTTTTGGAGGAGGAGGGTGCAGGAATGGAATCTGTAAGAAGCTGCTGGAAGCTTCCCCTGTGTCCAGCAGAGTCAATGCCAGTCAGCTCCAAGACTGACCTGTTGCTGGCCAAGGCAGAGCTCATCAGTGGCTGTGGTGGTGCTTCTGGGATAACATATTTAAGAAGGGGGAAATTAAACCCTGCACAACATCAGCAGCTGTCAGAAGAGACGAGTGAGAATACGTGAGAGAAAAAACACTGCAAACACCAAGATCGGTGAAGAAGGGAAGGAAGGAGGTGTTCCAGGTGCCAGAGCAGACATTCCCCTGAAGCCTCTGGAGGACCCCATGCCAGAGCATGGGATACATCCGAAGGATGTTGTAGCCACCTGGAGAGAGGAGCTCATGCTGGAGCAGGTTTGCTGGCAGGACTTGTGACTCTGCAGGGGACCTGTGCTGGAACAGCCTATTACTGTAGGACTGCACCCCATGGAAGGGACCCACACTGGAGCAGTTTGTTTATATCTGCAGCCTGTAGGAAGGACACAGGTTGGAGAAGCTCATGAAGGACTGTCTCCCATGGGAGAGACCCCACAGTGGAGCAAAAGAGTGTGAGTAGTCCTCCCACTGATGAGGAAGGAGCAGCAGAGACAGCGTGTGATAAACAGACCACAGTCCCAATTCCCATACCCCTGCACTACTGGGGAGAAGGAGGTAGAGAAATTAGGATTGCAATTAAGCCCATGAAGAAGGGAGGGGTGGGAGAAAGTGTTTTTAAGCTATAGGTTTATTCCTTATTGCCCTATTCTTGATTGAATTGGCAATAAATTCTTTTCATTGAATCATAGAATAGTTTGGGTTGGAAGGAACCTCATCTATTTCCGACTCCATGCCATGGGCAGAGATGGCAGCCACTAGACCAGTTTGCTCAAAGCCCCATTCAACATGGCCTTGGACAACTGCCAGTTGGTGGGGCATCCAAAACTTCTCTGGGCAGCCTGGTCCGGTGTCTCACCAACCTCAAAATAAGGAATTTCTTTCTGATATCTAATCTGAACCTATCCTCTTTCAGTTTAATGCCATCCCCCCTTGTCCTGTCACTACATGCCTTTGTAGAATGTCCCTCTCCAGCTCTCTTGCACGCTCCCTGTAGGTACTGGAGATCTGCTATTAGGTCTCTCTGGAGCCTTCTCTTCTGAGGCTGAATAACCCCAAATCTCCCAGCCTGTCTTCCTAGGAGGGGTGCCCCAGCCCTCTGATCATTTTTGTTGCACTCGCCTGAACCTGCTCTAACAAATAGGTTATCTTTCTTATATTGAGGATCCCAGAGCTGGAAACAGAATTCCAGTTGGGATCTCACAAGAGTGGAGTAGAGAAGAATCAACTCCCTCAACCCGCTGGTCTCTAAGTCTGTTTTGCCCATGGCAGTAACTAGTGAGTGATCTCTCCCTGCCCTTACCTCAACCCACGAGCCTTTTGTTATGTTTTTAACCCTCAGCTCAGGAAGGGGAATGATAGAACAGCTTGGTGGGCATCTGGTGTCCATCTAAGGCAACCTGGCAGAACAAGTAACTCCTAATTTCGCCCAAATTTTTCTGTTTCTTAAGCCCTTCTCTTGTGTTGGTCTGCTGATAACCAGGTCTGTTGGGCTAGAGGTTCAAATTTCTACAGCATCTACATAGCAATTTGACTTCAGGATGCAGCTGGTTATATTTTCATTGAATAGTAAAATAACTATCAGATGCTTATGCTTTGGATATGCCATACCTTGCACAAAAACACTTTATAAATGGGTAAAGGAAATTGACACCCAAATGCTGGTGACATTTCCTCTTTTCCAGGTATGCTGCATTTACAGCCTAATCAAATGACTGTTCTCAGGCCATGTTTTTCAACAGCCAGTCCTTCAGAATTAAGATCACTGAAATAAAAAAAGAGTTACAGCTCACATGCAACACAAGGAAGAGGTCCTGGTAGAGTGAAAGCAGTTTATCTTCAACAAAGAGAGACATTAACACTTCTTTGGCTACCAACAACTAATCAGATAAAATTTCTAGTAGCACTCTTTGAAAGGAAAGGCACTAAGTTTGCCAGAAATCAAGTGCAAGCACAGCAGCTAAATTATCTATCCACCCATGTCTTTGCATAAAATTTCTATTTGAATATTATTAATCATTCATGTCATTGTTAACTTCTTTATGGTGTGTTTGCCTTTTCCCTGTCAATATATGCATAAATCTATCTAATTAATGCTAATATAAATGTTCACTATGGGAAGGCAGAGACTGTCTACACTGAATTTCTAATTCAGCTAAACCAAGATACCTTTTAAAAAGAAAAAAAAAATCAAAAAATTTTAGTCTCCAAAATTTTAAAAATGTTTTGAGCAAACCCATTGTTTGAGCATTACAATCATGGAGCTACCTAAGAGTTGTTTGCCATCCTTGCAAAATTTTATTCCTTTTCAGATGGATATCAGCAAATAAATTTGGTCAACAATATAAAAACTTGTAAATATTTAATGAATTCTTTCAAGACTGAAATAGTATGAACAGGAGAGAACCTCTCTGGGAGCTGAGTTCCATATCTACTCCCTCTTTGAAAATAGCAGTAAAAGCATATTCCATTTACATAGATCAATAATACTTAAAGACATTTTGGGTTTTTTATATAAATTTGAAATTTTAGATCATTTAATGGCATAGGAACCCCTAATCATACTCTAAAAGTGCAATGGAGAAATTTTGGGGTTTTATTATTTTTATCTGAAACTGTAACTTGTAGGTAAGCTGCTTTGGCTTGAGGCTATATACAGATATTGCTACTTGCTAACTACTAGTTACTTTCCTTCTGCTTCCTGCCATAAGGATCCTGCTTTCTCTATATGCAACCAGACGCAGCTCACCCTGTGACATTAATCCAAAAAGCAGTTTTGCACTGTCTGTAATAAAAAAATATAATTAAAATCTTATTGAAAGTTAAAAGTAATAATTTATAAAACATCATAAGAAACATTTGTATCTTATTAAAAAAAATTGAACTGCTTGATGGGAAGGAAAATATCTCATTTTAGTTTACTCACTAAGAAGATATTTAACAAAAGTATAAAAGTGTTAATTTTTAAGTCAGTGTGCTCAGCATATGGAGCATATTTCTAGGCTGCAATGAGGCTAAGAGAGTGAACAATATAATTCTTTCTGATATATTTAATTTGATTATGGATTTAAGAGGCAGTAAGTATATAGTTCACATTACCTCAGCAAAACTGGTTTTTTCAGCTGGAGAAGAAAGTAATAAAACTCAGAGTTATTCAGTACAACAGTATTGAATAAACGTTTTTGCCCATATAAGAGGACAGATGATTCATTATTCCCTAAAATGGACATTATGATCACTTTGAAGCATTTCTCGGTTTACCTGAGATGTATCTATTGCCTGGGAAAGCACATACATTAGTTGCTGGCATCATTAGCTCTTTTCACTGTTTTCATAAAACCTATTATCATCATTGTCCCTCTAATGCTAGCATGAGAGGAAAGGTTCTTTCCCTCCCCCTCTTCCCTATGTATTTATGCCGTGTCTGGATGTAGGATCCTCTCCATGGGTCACAGCAGAGTTGAGCTATCCCCCCTATCTATCTCTGCTCTGAAATCACCACAGCACTCAGCTGCAGCATTACCAGAGTTTGGTTAATCCTCCATTACTTTGGTGTTTTCAATAGTTTCAATAGTTCAACAGTTTGGGCTGTGTCTGTCATCAAAAGCAAGGGTGAGGACACAAGGGGGAAATCCAAGCTCTGCATGTCAAACAACCTCCTTAGGCGATTGAGCAACACTCTTGAGGTTCTTGTAAAGGACCCTGACAACCTGCACAGGATGGAAACTCTTGTTCTGGGCTGCAAAATCTTCCAGCAGCATTTAATCAGGATGCTCTTTGCTCCCTCCCAGCTGCCAGCTCCTACCTAATAGGGCCAGTGGAGCAGCCAGGTCATGGACATGTAAACAGTGTTAACCTAATTCTCTGTAAAGCAGCACAGCATTTATGCATTTCTCTAACTTGCTGTCTGGTGGGGTTACAGGCTACTCTCCAAATGAGTGCAACTGAAAGGAAATATGTCTTGGTATTTTATAATCTTGAAACACATCACTACACCTCTTGCAAAAATAATAATGTTCTGACAGTTCTGGTTGTATCAGCCCTGTTACATCACCATGTGTGGCCACTCTGCCGTTCTCTCATCTAACCAAAGCTTCGCACTCTGCCAAAATCAAGCTGCTGGGGCAGAGAATCTGCTGTGGAACCCCTTTGATTCTACTGATATCTCAGTGGTTGTTAACAAGCTCCTGTCCTGCCCACAGGCTTCAAAATATGTATGCATAGAGAGGCCAATATTCAAAGACAGACCAATAAATAAGTGAACAATTCTACACCAGATGTTAACTGGTATATATCCAAGGAAGGGGAGTGCAGCCCAGCCAGCTGTCTAGAAAGACATTCCCTCTGATGCTGTATCAAAACCTGCAGGCTGGAGGAAGATCCAGACTGCGATGCACACCTTAACAACATGATTACCATAGGAACAGGAATGATACAGGCAGATATCAATCCTTTTTCCCTCATTTGCTATCTCCCTAAACTGCTACCATAGCAGGAACTTGGACGCCTGGATTAGAAAGAAGCTATGGCATATCCCTGCCATACTCCCAGTGCAGAGCCCCAGGACAGCAGGGTGAGCTGAGGATATAACCTAGATTGCAGTTCAGGTGCAATCTCCTGGCCACCCCTCAATCACCAGAAAATGACTACTAATATCTCAGATAAAGGAGCCACTGGTCCTGTCCTCAAAATAAAAGTCAGTGAGGGCATGAGCTTGCATTTTCAGAAGCACTAACAGCAAAGCAAAGCAACTGTTTTAACTACCTTGAACAGAATGTGATAAATTTTCCAGCCTTTCAACTGCTTAACTCAGGAACATGTGTTTTTCTGAATGGGCAGCTCTTGCTCTTGTTTCCAAGTAATATTTTGAGTGAAAATCTATTTTGAGTGAAAACCACACACTGCAAAAAATCATGTCCTGCCTGGTTCTACATTTATAAATGAAAATATAGTTCTAAGGGCTAATGTTCATCCTGAGGAGAAAGAGACTGCAGATTTTTAAAGATAACATTTTAAAGGTTTTGATTTTCTTACTTGCTTTTTCCTTTCCTCTCCACCTTCTGAGGTATCCCAGACAGCTACATATGGTTCAAGCAGATTATACATTTCATCAGGACAGGTGACAGAAATGAAAAACACACCTAGACACTTCAGAGCCGCAGGAAAAATGAAATCAAGCTCTTTCAATAAATTTCACTTCTAGAAGACACCTCTATTAAGATGTAGAAGTGAAGCCATGAAATATTGAGGAAAAGGCAATGAAATGTGGAAGTTGTCATAAATTGAGGGACATAAAAATCTTGGAAATACATGGTAAGAACAAAGTTCAAACCTTATTAATGCCTATATTATGGTTTACTGCAGTCTAATTTGTAAATATACAACTCCAAACCTTTTTCTGTGAAGCTTTTAAAGGGTTTCCTGGTAAATAAGATTCTCTATAGCTATAAGATTCTCTAAGCTATATACAAAACTATTTGTATAATAACAAATACAATCTTACAAGTGTTTAGTGAAATTCTGGTATAGATGTAAAGATAATAAACAAGTTATTTGGCTGAATATATAGCAGCAAACAAATATTTGAAAGTAATTGCTACTTTTTTGATTAATTCAGAATAAGCCTTCCTTCCTTCACTCCAGTGAATGATAAATACCTGATGACAGAAGTCAATGTTTCAGAAGACATAGGTATCAATGGAAACACTTGTTATTTTTGCCAAATTCCAAAACATTACCACAAAGGGCAAAGATTAAACCCAAATAGGTCATATTTGTAGAGCTGGTGCTCACAATTCCATCATCACAATTTCTTCTCTCCAGGTTACCACTGAGGCTGGTTTCATGGGTACCACCCCCACAAGACTTGTCCCTGGCTGGCAGTAAAGCACAGAGAAACTCCAGGGGATAGAAGAGCCTGGAGGAGCCTGGTGGGAGCTCTACCACTCTTCTTGTCAGGTGCATGTGCTCTCCCACCAGCAATCTCATGTGACAATTAAACAGATTGATAACAGGCACTATTACCAGAATGACAGCCAATCTCTCCTGTTATAATCAATTTCCATTTTCTTTTTTGCGTTACATCTTTCCTTACACAATCTTACATGATTTCCCTGATAAAAACATGACAAGTCATTGTTCTGAATTAGCCATTGTGCTATAAATCACAGATTTTATCATTTATGATATTTTGACTACTTGAGCCCTCCTTCCCTAAAAAAACATTTAAGATTTCTCATCTCCTGGTGACACATGCTTATGAAACTCCAGTGTTTTCAGCATTGATCATGTTTGTGAGAGGGATTGTCTTGATAAGCGTTGGAACTCATCAGTTGCGGAGGTAGTCGGTAAACGTCTCTCAGTATCATTATTTGTATTTCATCTGAAATTCTGTGGTAATGAGGCTTTAAACACTGGCAGCAGGGAGGTGGAATAATGTAATTTTTCATTTAAAAACTGTGTAAAATGGGACAAGTTGTAGAGCATTTGAGGGGCTATTCTCCTCTCAGTGCACAGGACTAAAGCAGCTCCTGTGTAAGCACAGAGGAATGCAGAACACCATGGGCTGGAAATGCAGCATTTGCATAATGCAGCCATTCTCAATTGAAAGCAAAATGGCACCAGAAAGACTTGAAAGTAGAAGACAGCAACATCCTCAGTGATGGCACTACTCTGTGTTGCAGTGGTGCCAGATTGTCCTGTCATCAGGGAAAAGCCACAAGTCTACAGAGACCCCAAAGAGCACGTGTTGGTGGCTCTCAAATCTCTCACCTCCACACTCAGTTCACTGCACTCTACTTCTGGAGTATGGACTACAAATCTGAAGGGATTTTAATTACGTCACAATGGCCAGTTTCAACAACAGTAAAACTTGAGCCCATCACAAACCTACTCCTTCTGAATTGTGAAAATATTTGTTGTATCTGTTCTCATGTCCAACAGCTTTCCAGCTGAGATGGTCAAAATAGTCATTGTTTGTTTACAACAAATTAGTAAGGGGGGAAATATCATTAAAAAGTTCTGGTTTTGATAAATATGTCAAGACTGAAAAATTATTATTAATATTAGAAATTCCTCAGACAAAACCACAATTTTCAGTCCTAGCTGGTAGTGATTGTATACATGCAGGATAAGTTGTTGTATTGTCTTCAATTATAATTTAAAAAAATAAACTGAAAATTTCTAATTAGCCTTAAATATATTCTACAGATGTCCACTTAGGAATAGCTGTAGTGATGAAGCTAGTAAACATTCTCTCATGGACTCCTTGCATTCAAGACAGATTAAATACATTTGCAAAGTATTTTTGTAAATTGAAAGGCACTTTTCTGCAGTGCCTTTTTCTTTGTTTATCGTGAATATTAGAGGAAAATTACAAGTGAAATCTTCACCTAAGACTATGCAGTTAAGGAAATGTTTAATTGTGTGATGGTTTAGTTTGAACTTGCTTTATTGTGTCATTGTTTAAAGCACCATACAACTTTCTATTCATTAGTATTCATGCATTGTTATCTCTTAAGGCTCATGAATATTTGAGTAATACTCTCTGAATGCCTGTTATGAACGAATTTGATTGTGGGAGAAACATCTGTTCAGTTTTGGATGCCCTTGCTCAAGAAAGATACAGTCAAGATTGAAAAACTCCAAACACACACTACTATAACAGTGATTTAAGTTGCAATTACTTAGTCTAAAGATAAAAAAAAGTCTAATCTGATTTATAAACAGGTGAATAATTGACACCCCTCTTCTCCTCCTAGTGGACCCTCAAAACTCTGCCAAAGGCAAAACAAGGGCAAAGGCATGAAATAAAAAAGACATGGTACTTGAAAATAGGTCAGTGTAAGAAGGAATTGTAATGAATGGGTGGCTCAAACCTGCCAATTCAGGTCCCTTTTGGTGCAGAATTACCACCACCCCCCTTGAATTTTTAAACCTATTCATTCTCTATGCAGTAGGACCAGGCAAGACTTTCTTGGAAGGTAACATAGGCAGGCTAGCAGATCTACTGTTCTGGTTTAACTGTAAATCAACAGAGATGGGAGCTTTACTTTCCCTGTTTATTTGCTTGTCTTCAGAATGATTATTTGTTATAATCATTAACCAGTGCCCAGAGTCTAGGAGCATTAGTGTCTACCATTAGTAGACAAAGAGGAACCAATAGCAGCATGTTCCAGGAAAACCAGGGAAATTTCATATACTCTTTGGCTCAGTTTGGAAGGAAAAGTCCCAGCTTTCTGTGGGGGCTGCAATGGAAAAATGAGGTTCTGAAAGACTATCTGCCTGGAGGTCACAGAGAAACACACTCAAAGCAAATCAGAAGAGAAACAGGGCAGGAAGGAAAATGTAGCAGCTCAGCTAAGAGTGAGAAAAATTTGCATTTTTTACTGTTCGCTAGCTGCATTGCAAGGTTTTAGACTCAAGGGTTCAGTTTCTCTCACTATAAGGTATCCTGTTTTGTGGCACTATCAGTCCAGGTCTTTTCTTCTGGTTACCCTGTTTCCAAAGGAGCCTAAGAAGGCAGCCTATTTTACTGGCTCACCTCATTTCAAAGCTTGCAGATGTAGTGTCAAGGTTATTAAACTGTGTCAGACAAAGTCCACCCTTGTTGAAATTCTAAGTGGGATAATCTTGTGACTTTGCAGAGATCTCTCACTGCTACTGTTTTGTTTCTTCAGCATGAGAACGAGTGATCATCTGTTCTGGAACATTCACAAGGGTGGTGACTATTGGTGATATGAAGACTACTGAAAGTTAGATGTTTTCTTTAATAGCTGCTTTTCTTCTGAGACAAGCTGTAGAAAGATTACTGTCAAAATTTGCCCTTAGTTTCTAAAAATGGATGAAAGTCTCTGAAGTGCTAATGCTATACATTATAAAATCCTAAGCTAACTCTATAAAGAGAATTTGGAACAGGCATTAGCTGCAGTATCCTTGTTTCCCAAATCAGCTACTCTGACTGATGAGCTGCTTCACCAGTTCACAGATGTGCAAGTGTCCCCACAAGTGCTTTTGACATTTCGAGCATCCAAGCCTCTTCTTGAGGAAAGGCATCTAAGCAAAAAGAAAAAAAATGTGGTCTTTTTGCTCATTAATCTTTTGGCCTTTCAGAGATGAAAGTCAGAGCCTCTCTCTAAGTGGATGGTCATGACATGGACATTTGTGTCTCAACAACACCTGGAGGAGCACAGGATAAGTGTTTGATGCATGCATCTCTTTCTGGAGAGATTCCTCATCTAATTCCCAATCATTGCTCCCTGCACAGACCTATTTGAAAATAGGCTTTTCTCCTATTTAGTAATTCCTGAAAGAGCCAATATGCTTTAAGAAGCAGGTCCTACATGAATCTTCTTGTCTTTAATTGAAGGATCATAAAGCAATCTTCTTGTCTTGTAATATAAAGAATCAAAATATTTTTTATGCCTTCTTGTCCAGAGGGCAAACAATTCATGCTGAATAAGAGAACCAACAAAAAAAATTCTATTACTGGATGGTCCCATACACAAATTTTTACTATTGATCATGTCTTTGCTTGAAAAAAAATGATTCTTTCAAGATTAATAAGATACTTGCAGATTTTTTTATTTTCTTAAATAGATTTTGTCAGCATCTCAGTTTATTGAAAAGAAAGATTACTTTTTTCACAGATTTGGTAATTAGATTTTTTCCATATTTTAGAATTTCCTTTTTTGGTAATTAAAACTGTCATATTAACAAAATGTCTGTCTTTTATTTGAAGGGAGAATCAAAACAAAGATAACAAGATCACTCCTTCATTTGAGTTCCAGATGATGCAAGGATGATGTTACCTGTGACTTGCCAAGGTGCAAAATTGGCAATCAACAGAAGAGACAACCTCCTGTACTATCCCAGCATTTCTGTCACTTCATGATCCATTTCAAATATGTCATTCTGAATAATATTATACATGACATATTTCATGAGGTACTTTGGAAAGTAGCACTAGGGTAGTAACTTAGCAGATTCAAGAAATCCCCTGGAATTTTAATGTTGAGGCAATGTTTGGGTATGGCCTAACACTAGTTTTCCAATTGCAACTTCAGGTATTGTTTGTATCTAATAAGGCTCCAAGCAGTTTTCAATGAGACATTGGAAAATACCATAGCTGTACAGGAGCACAGTTCAGGAGTTGCCATCTCTTTGGGTTCTGAGCGCCACAAAATGGTTGAGTTAGAAGGGACCTCTGGAAGACATCTAGTCCAACCACCCTGCTCAAGCAGGGCCACTCAGAGCTGGTTACCAAGGACTGTGTCCAGACTGTTTTTGAAGATCTCCAGGGATAGAGATTTCTCACTTTGTACCAGTGCTCAGTCACCCTCCCACTGAAAAATTGTTTCCTGATGTTCTGAGGGAATCTCCCGTGATTCAATTTGTGCCCATTGTCTGGCCCATTGCCTCTGGGCACCATTGAAAAAAGGCTGGCTCCATCCTCTTTGTACCCTTCCTTTAGGTATTTGTATACATTGGAAATGTTCCTCCAAATGTCCTCTCCAGGCTGAACAGTCCCAGTTCTCTCAGTCTCTTCTTACAGTAGAGGTGATCCAACTTTCTCTCAGTCTCTTCTTACAGTAGAGGTGATCCAACTCTTTTGTCATCTTAGTGACACTCCACCGGGCTCCTCTTAAATGCTCTATAATTAAATGTTTTGGTTAAAAATAAAGTTTTCCACTTAAAGCTTTCTAATTTGCACATTTTCTTCCTTGTTTTCCCAGTCATTGTTACCAAAGCAGTCCTGCGTTGGCATTCAAGAAAATCCTTTTCCTTCCTTTCCCCTCCATCTTCCTTTTTCTCCTGTTTCAGACAGTCCCTTGCACAGGATCAAATTGATGAAACATATCACGACTTGGTAAGGAAATTTTCACTTAATGCCATCATTATTTCTGTGCCAGATATTAGTTCAAATGTCACAAAGCACCAAGAACAAGATTAACTCAAAAACAGAACATTCACCCAAAAACAGAACTATGACGGTAAATGGGAAAAAATTAATTTGCCTAGGTTTTGAAGCAGAAAAGCAATTAAGAACATGAACCATGTTGTGGAAGATAAAAACATGGGTGAAAACAGAAATACCCTGGGACTGGCTTCTGTTGAAAGCTGCAATCTGTCTGTACGTAGGAGGCCTTCGGAGTCTCCTGGCAGTGATAAAACTGCTTAAATCTGGGGGCAGATTTTTTTGCTGATTCAGCAAAAAATATTCTTGATCCACAGAGCAAAAGTGATGCCTCAGAGTGCACTGGTTCACAGAAGTGTCCTCCTCTCCTCTACATGGAGCCAGGGAGTAGGGGGTGCCCTCTGGCTCTGGACAATTACGGCTGGGAACAGGAGCGTGCAGCAGAGATAATTGATGTCATGCACTGCCATCTGCTGTGTCTCTTCTCACACTACCACATGAAACTCAAGCCTGAAATATATGGATATGAAACAAAACTATCACTGCATGTCATTCTCACTGAGTTTCAAGAAGGGATTGCATAAGGGTATGGAGAACAGATACAATGCATAAATGGATGCAAAAGGCATATATGTCCTCTAAAGGTCCCAAGTTTTGCACAGCAAAGGAGACTGTCCATATCCTTTCTTTCTGAAAATAAGGATTTGATGTGTACTAGCACATTAATGAGCAAAACCATACATAAACTAGAACAAGCTTCAGTGTCATAAGATGCTTTAAAAATATTTGGATGTGCTGCTGACTTTTATCCTATCTGAAAATTTATGTTAACATATGGAAACATATTGAAAGGCTGATAGAGAACTCAAAATGATGATGATAAACCAGAGGCACAGCCCAACAGAAATATAATATTCAAAGGAGGTGTGCAGAATTTACTGTAGCTAGACTGTCATCTGCACAGGTGCTGGATGGCAGATGACTAATCAATTCTGAAAAAAAGGAGCTGGCAGTTACTCTGGATCACAAGCTGAACATGAGTCAACAACATCATGCTACTGCAAAAAAAAGAGAAACATCACACTGAGGTGAAAAAATAGAAAATTAGTCTGCAGCACTGGCAGGATCATCTCTTCATCCTACACAGCTCTGGCCAAATTTCAGCTGGGGTATTGCACTGTGTACTGTTCATAAAGAAAACTTCCAACTTCTGGGCAAAAGTCCCCAGGAGACTGATGATTGAATGAGGTCTGAAACATAATCTGTGAAGAAGAAAAGAGGATATTTGACCTGTTCATCCATAGCAGAAAAGAGTCAAAAGGAACATGCAACACTACAACAGGTGCTCAGCGAAACTATGAAATTGCCATCTTTGAGGATTTGCAACACCTGATTGAATGAGGTGTGTCTCAGCCTGCAGTCCCAGCAGCTTAAAAGTCCTGTAGGCCTGGAGCACTTCTACTGTGAAGACATGGTGAGAAAGTAAGGGATATTCAGCCTGGAAAAGAGAAAGTTGTAAGACCTTACAGCAACCTTCCAATACCTTAAGGGGGCCTACAAGAGAACCAGAAAGGAACACTTTATCAGCAACTGTAGTAATAAGACAAGGAGCAATGAATTCAAACTAAAATAGGGGAAATAATGGTTAGGTATACAGAAGAAATTCTTTACCGTGAGGTAAAGACTGAACACTGGAACAAGTTGTCAAGAGAAGTCGTGGATGCCCCATCCTTGGAAGTGTTCAAGGCCAGGTTGGATGGGGCTCTGAGCAACCAAGGCCAGTGGAGTGTGTCCCATCTCATAGCAGGGGAGTTGGAACTAGATGATCTCTTATGTCCCTTCCAATCCAAACCATTCTATGATTCTCTGGCATTGGGAGGAAGGGCTCCATGTCTTAGAGTTTTGAGGTTGAGAATGTTTGATTTTGTTCTATTTTGCAGGCTAGAGGTCTGCTTGGATTTTGATTGCTAAAAAATATCTCTGGTGGCGAGAACAACTCCCTTGCCACAGAGAGGTATTTGCAATAGAGATTTATACCAAATTGCACAGAGTGAAATCTATGCAAACACTAGCAGCAGACACCCCCCAGAGAGGAGTTTTACTCAAAGTGCTGACTGCAATGCACATTAAATACTCCCTTGTTTCTACCTTGTTAGTATCCAAACTTAGCAGTAATGGAACTTCTGCCCTAATCTGTAGGACATAGCCCTAGAAAGAATTCACCACACTGGGTTTTTCATTCCTTTCACGTGTTTCCCCCCAAGGTAAAAGCTCTATTTTGTCTTGTTTACTGCTGATCACAGTCTTTATCTTTAAAGAAATCTGTTTCTTATAGTCAGGCTATTTAGCTCTATTGTGTGTGCTGCATTCCTTGTTCTTAAAAATTTCTTCTAAGGACCCAGTGGCTGACACTGATTTTTTTTTTTTTTTTTTAAGATCATTGCAAAAATATTTCTTTGGGGGCTGAGGAATGAACACATGTAAAAAATTAAACTTTAGAAAAAAATCCAAGAGCAGTGGTCACCCAGTGCTGGCATAATGCCAGCCTTGACACTATCTCTAACTCACTGGCAAGCTGTTTTCAGGGATATTTCTGATATAATTTCCTTACATCCATTGCAAATTTCCTTTTTATAAGGTGTAAGGTTCTATACTACAGCTCTGGGAGCTATATTAAAGATCTTATTATAGGACAGAAAAAACAAGATCACTAGAAAGCTGGAGAGGAAGCTAAATATTTATAGGAAATCCAAAGGGATTCCACAGAGATTGCCTTTCAGTGGTTTCATGTATTGTGTATGTTAAAAAAAAGCCATCTGGAATCCCAATAAGCATACCTAATAATATAACAGAATTTGGTTAAATAAGAAAATCCCCAAACTTAGGGGGCAAATTCCTCTTTATAAAGATCCCTCTTGTCTTCAACAAGGCAGCATCAAATACCATCCTGGCACTCACTTGTTTGTGCCTAGATTTGTCTCTCTTACCAGGGACAGGTATAGCACACAGTTACCACAAAGTTGCTTAATGGGGATGGAACAAGAAAGGCAACAAAACATGAAAATCTTTTTCCAAACAGGATGAAGATGTGCATTTTCCCAGGTCAAGTGTAGAAAGATCTAAGGAGGACACTAAGCTCCTGCTCTAACTGTTGAGTTCATTGTCTAGAGGTGGTGAGAATAAATGCAGCCAACAAGTCTATCTACAACACATGGAGCAGCCTTTAAGGAGGGTGGAGGTTCATGCCTCAGTTAACGCAGTCTCTTGCAAAAGCCAAGCTCTCACCTAGGTTTTAATGGAACCTGAAGGAAGTAGATTAAGTCTTTAAGACCGTGTAAATTCGTGACAGAGAAAATGAGAAACGCATATTTTGGTTAACATAAGAAAAACAACCTTCCATACACCCACAAAAAATACAGCCAGACATTGCTATAGCTCCAAAACAAAGTGCAAAGCAAAGTGTTTCCCTCTGGGTTGTCAGCATCCTTCTTCAGCTGTCCAGTTGTTTCATATCTGAATAAGAAAACCTCCATTTATTTATGTAGTCACTCTGACACCAGGGCTTTCTACAAAATCTCTCCTCATTTTGTCTCTGCACTCCACCTGGTTCCACTTAAACTCATTAGTGAGGAATGATACCCCACAGGGTGGTTCCCAGCAGTGCTGGTCCTTTCCACACAGAGCAGGGCCAGCTGCTCTCCTGCACCCTGCCACGTCAGGGCAGGCTGTTGTGTGAGGTTGTGGTGCTGGACTCTGACAATAGGCAGGAACTACAGCTCACAGTTTTGCCACTGGCCTAATTCCAAACAACCTCAGCATGGACACAGTAGCCTGTTTACCTCTCTGAGGTAAAAAAATGTTGCTTCCAACTTACCTAAACTTATTTGGTGATGTTGAACAAATAAAACAAACCCTGAATAGCCTATTTTTCAACACTCTGTAAGCTGTAAATACTGTGATGTTTACTGCAGGGAAGCTGAAATTATGGCGACACCATCAGAGAAAATGAAAGGGAAATATCAAAGTATGCATTTTAAAAAATCCACTTGACATGTTTGCAAATAGACTTTCAGAACTTTTCAAACTTTTTGTTGCTGAAATTATGGTTGTTGATTATTATCAGCCAGCACATGTTTATCATGAGTAATAAGATCAGAACAAAATTAGGCAGTTCCAAGAAAAGAAAATTAAATGTGACAGCAAAATACACCAAGAGAGGCTGATCCTCTTTTCAGAGAATGGTTTCTAAGGGTAAGGGCAATAACTTGCAACTGATTTTCCTTGTACATGCTCATCACCAGAGGGAAGCAGTTATCTGATGGTTGGTCTGCAATGGAAGAAGACAAAGGCATGCCACAAAGAAATCAAAGAAGACAAAGACAAAGCCAAGATAAAGGGCACAGCTGGACAAGCACTACCATTGCTCAAGCCAAGGCATTAGCCTGTGCATGTGGGTCAACAAGGTGCAAGACCAGGTACAGGCACAAGTTTAACCCAGCTCAGGCAAGGACCAGCTTAAACACAGCTTCCAAGGCAAGGTGAGGGAAGCTGCAAACAAAACTTGTCTTGAATGAAGCTGGACCATGTCCCCTGCAGCTGCCAGGCAGGATGCACACCATGAAAACCTGATGCAACTGCCGGAACCTCTGTTGTTGTAGCACACACGGGTAGATTTTTGGGTGGAGTCTTGTGTATTGTTAGCATTGATGAAGCACCACAAGACAGCTCACAGGCTTCCTGGTGGCCAAACAGTCTCAATTTAAAGACATTTTGCATATGTCTGAGTTAGCATTAGTTCTTGTCCCTAGTTTCTTGTGCTTCAGCAAGAAATGTGAGTGTTCTAAGATACTGTAAGGAAGATTGCTCTAGTGCTTTGACAGCTGTGAAATATATCATGCTGTTTTCACAAATGGCTTGTCACGACCTTTGCTCAGAAGGTTTCCCATCTAAATTTTGCAAACTCATGAGTCTCTGATAAGTATCAAATTACATAAGAGCTTATCTCTAAGGAGCAGATGAGCCCTTTGATATCAGTAAGTTTATTACCTGATGCAGGATTTATCGAGTGCTTCCCCAAGAGTTCTCCACCCCTCCTTACTTTCAATGCGTGTATATACCTTTTAATATATAAAACCTGGAACATACTGCACACGAAGCATTCGGCTGCTTCATCCTAGAGAAAAATTTGTACTCTTCTAGGGCCCTTCTATCCTTCATCTCCATCAAATGCAAACAAACTTTCATAGTGACTGCTGCCCACCAGGAATCAAATAGTTGCCTCCTTTAATATATAAACAACAGTCAACTTTAATCAGCCTTTAATTTGTCAGTAGCCCTTCGATAAGAAAACTACCCATTTATACTTCATTAATCATGTTTCAGCAGAACAGGCCAGGATCTGCTAGTTCTGTGAGCAGAAACAGAATCTCTTGGGGATTTTGCTTTGGGGTGTTTTTTTAAGGCCACAAAAAAGGAAAAAGCATGAGTAGGTGTATGAACATGTGAGTGTATGAGTGAAATCCATAGGAGTTTGCCAGCTGGAGGAGATGCATTAATCTGCACTGCATTACATTACATTGCATTACTGAGCAAATATTAGAAAGAACCATAGCCATTCTTTCTTAACTCTGCATCACATCTCTTCAGGCCGCACTGGACTTTACACTTTCAGAAAACCTCAAGACACAGAAACAGAACAAGAAAATAGAAAAGCTTTCAAAAACAAATTTTAGAAAACAAATACACTGCCTATTCTCATGACTGTCCAGTTCATGCTTCTACTTTGCTTTTGGGGGCCTTAACATTTTGGGAAAAAGGAGTCCCCACAAGCAATTTTAGTTGCTTCAAAAGACAAACATTATATTAAATAGCTAAGTTAAATTTTTTATCTAAAAAACTAGGTGAAATTTTTCTACTAGCTTCTGATCCATCTCAGTTTTTGTACATTCATACCTAAAACAGCCTGATCTAATTGAACACACTTATTGCATTCAGTGCAATGCCACCATGATTGTGACAAGTATGTGTAATAACAAACCAGAAGGATAAGAATGTGACACAGAAGATTAACTAAGAAAAGCAAATCTGCTGAAAGTTTATTAAACAAATAAACAACAACCAAAAAAAAAGCTAAAAAAAAAAATCTATGCTTCTCTTTTATCTTTTGATGTTCCACAGCTTCCACAAGAGCAAAATGAAGACTTACATAAAGTACTGTTTTTGGTGACTTTTGAATTTTGGAAATACATTAAGTCCTCCTCATGCTTTTAGCTTGGTTCTTTCAGAGTCACTGATGAGTCTTTCCTGAATTGCCACTTTTGTTTTGCTCTTGAAGTAAGTGCCACACAACTCAGTGATCCTGTCTTTCTCTGCCTTTGCCTACATGGAGCAGTAGCAGGCTGGGTAAACTGCAGCAACCTCTGTGTTGTTTTTTAAGATGCAGAGTGGTATCACTTTGGTGCCTGTGCCTGATTAACTATAGACTTGGAATCAACAGAGGAGAAAAATCTCATAAAACAGATTGATGTATTTCACTGGATATCTGATATAGATACAGCAGCAGGATGCAGACAGACTCAACAGGTCATTTCCACGGGCTGGTGGGAGGCAGCTCCCCTCCCTCTGAATACAGAGCATACCAACATCAGTGACAGAGATGGTCAATGAGACTCACACCCTGAAAAATACCTGAAAAATGCATGCCCAGAGGAACTCACCTGAACCAATGTACATGCTGGCCTTAGGATGAGATGACTCACTGCAGTTCAACAAGATAAATCCTACTTTGCACACCTGAAAACTTGCACTTGTTCCCTTGTGGTACCCTGTGAGCTGGTGGAGGATCCCAAGAACCCTTGAACCACCCCAGCCAGAACACCCCTGTTTGATATGCAAACAGCACTTGACACATCACAAACACCTTCCCGTTTCTCTCACTGCCAGAATCTAAGCCTGACAGAGGAATGTCAGGAGTGGAATCATCTCTAACCATACCATCCCTGCCTATCAAAAGCATCCACCACCCCTCTTCCCAGCAGCGAAGCCCTTCAAAGCAAAGGCTCATTCGCAGCCAACTCAACAGGCAGTCTTTTAAGTTGCAGGAATCATCCAAATCTCATATTTCCAGAGGTCATTTCTCTGTGCTAGCTGCCCACAGGGTCTGGTTCAGAGGGAGAGTCACCATTCTGGTGACTTCCTTGCAGGCAGCTTTGACAACCCATCTCAGTGCAGTTTCCCTGTCAGGCCCAAAAGCTGTCAGCCCTCGGGGAGGTGAAGAATGGCAGCACTGGCAGTCACAGGCTGCACAGGAGGAGCTCACTTCCAGGCATGCATGGCCTCATGCCTGGATGTCCTTGCAGCAGCATATCAATCTCTCATCCCCAGTGTCACAAATCCCCCACTCTTTTAATCTAAACATTCACATCCTCACTCCCAAGAGTAAGAAACTGCTTATGCCTGGGAATCAGCAATCAAAATCACAGGTCATTTCTCATCTGACGGTTAATGCTATCCCCAGCAAGATCCCTTCTTTTCCTCAAGCCTCCAACCCAGCCACCAGCTCAGCAGGAACTACTGTCCCCTCCTTTTCCCCCAGATAGGTAGGATCAGACCTCAAGGCTCTGCTGCCCCAGCCTCCCACCCCAAGCTCAGCCCTGGCATCCCCTATCCCTGCTCAGGCTGCCCAGCCCCAGCCTCCTCCCTTGTGCTGTGACACTGCAGAGGCACAGCCCAAACATCCCGCTGGAACCCAGGCTTATCCACGTGCTGTGTTAGTGGCCTGTGTCACTATCTAGCCCATCAGTACCTGCTAGTGCTTGCCACTCATTTTCAGGCATAATTTCACATTAATTACTATTCTCTTATTTCATTAACAGCAGTAAAACACTTTGAGAGAAGTCATTCACACCGTGTCTCCATTTAAGTTCACCACTGGTACTTCCAAGATGAACAGCTCAGAGTTTGCAGCAACGGGTCAGCTGAGAGTTACAGACCTACAGATAGTCACATATTAATTTTGCATCATGGGAAATGGTGAAAAAGCTCTGACATTTGCTACTACTACATCTAAGAAAAAATGTAAACTGATGGAAAGCCAAAGGAAACACAGATGGGTTCTGTTTAATATGATGCCATAGTGCAATTTAGAAAGGTCTTGTGCTGTGCTGTCTGACATGCTTCACTTAGAAATGAAAACTTCTGGATTCTTCTCATTTCCTCTCCCTTAAGCTAATGGCAGCAAACATTTGAAGCAATTGCTCCCCCTAAGCTTCACTCACTGTTAAATTACAGACAATTTACAATGCAGGTCAGAGCCATGGAATGCTGTTTCCACGTAGATGTTCGATCTGGCACCCTGCTGAAGCTAATGAATCAACAAAATTTCATAAAATTCTTTTTTTTAATTTATTTATCTTTTTTTTTTTTTCCTGAGGAAAAAACGGCTAAGTCCCTGCAAACACTTTTAAAAGGACTAAACCCTTGCTAAAGTAATTCTTTAGCTGTGTGAAAAAGAACAGAACAAACTTTCTAGTAGATATTTCGGAACTGGTGGAAATAAAAGAGCATTTGTGGAAATAAAAGAGCATGTTTGGAGATCTATATTCCTGTGCTCTGTGCAAACTGTGCACGTTATTTCTCCTGATCTTAGGCAGGATGCACAAGGCAGATTAAAATCCTAATGATGTTTTAGTTGTCCATATCCAAAAATTCATAGCTGCACTTAGGTACTGCATAATCATCAAGATACTGAAACTGCCTTCTCAAAACAATCCTTACTCAACACCTTCCCTTCAGCTTTTTTTCATTGAGGGCACATGCTTGGCTCTCACTGGTGCTGCTGTGTTTTGTACTTGAGCCCTAGAAGATTTTCAGTGTTGGTGACCCCTCTTCTCTTTCCCAGGCTCCAACCTGCAGGGCACTTCCAGAATGGGAGCAGTCACTTCAGACATGCCCACCCCACACAGCAGGTGCTGTGGACCATCATTTCCTCTGAGCACTCCTGTTGACACGGTCCTGATGCATGTCAAGTAAAGCTCTAATGACTCTTTTGCAGAAGGAATTTTGATTAACAACTCCGTCTCTTCATGGTATTTTTCACACAGCTAGTTATCTACCAGGTGTCTGCACAATAGGTTAACACTGACATTGATTGTCCAGATCTGCTGATAGCTGCAGCACTGAGATATGTTCTGAGTAGGCAGAGCTGACTCTAAGTAAGAGGTCACTTTCTAACAAATTTTTTTAAGACTCTGAGTAGATCTCTCTGAAGGGCAGCAATCACATTTGTGAATTTTTGTAAGATTTGCAGGAAAATTGAGATGCTGGTATATCCAGACATTTATAAAAGGTCATTAAGAATTTCCATTTGTGAGGAAGTAATTTGATTATAAAAGTTTGAGGGCATTTCATCAGAGGCAAATAAAGAAGGAATATTTAATATCAGATAAAAATAATATGAGACCATTTTGCACCGCATGGGTGACATTTGACTGCACTCCTAAAGCACTGCTGTGAGCAGTTCACCTGAGAAGAATGTCCATAAACCATAATTCACAGAAAAAAAATCTCTACACTGCTAAAAAAAAGAAAGTAATTTCATCCAGAAATTAGAATTATATGAGCAACTCCTCACAATGAGGAAAAGATAGCTCAACATGGAGCAAAAAATACTGAAAAAACAGCACATTTGAAAATATTTGAGGCAGAGAAGGGAAGGGTTACAATGGATTACATATGATAAATCAGAACAAACTGAATGATCTGGTCCTTCACTAAATGAAAAAACAAAAGCTGGTAGCAGATGGCTTTTGCAAGGGCAATTCATTTAGTACCTTATTTTTTTCTTTGATCTTTCTGCCTCTATCTCCATTAAGAAAGTAAACTGGGCTCAGGTGGCTGACACAATTAACATCAGTGATAAAGTGGCAACAGTTCAGGCTAGAACAAAGACAAGCTGGAGATTACGTACCTGTGATACACAAACACTTAGTCCCACTTCCACCATCTCTAATAAACTCAGGGACCTGAATGACCTAATCTTTGCACCTTTCATAATTCATGGTGAAAAAGAGAAGTACCAGAACCATGCAAAAGCCCATTATAGTACCCACATTTGAGACTGGAGAAAGGACAAAAAAAGATATTGTAGAATGACCAAGCTAAGTGTCATACAAGGATAAATACTGGAAAATATAAACAAGATTTTTGAGACGATAGGGAGATAATCATCAAGCTGATATAAATTCTTTAAGACCAAACTGTAAAAAATAACAGAACATGAATTCTCAGTATGAAACCAGCAAAAGGAATAGATCTGATTCTTGTGATCCCTTTGTGTAAAGAGAGCAGTGAATAATGTAGTAATGCTACTCATTGAAATCACAAGATTTCCTTTCCCATCATGAAATCATGAAACAAAATCTCAAAATCAGGGAATGAAGTGAAATGAACAGACTGGACAGGGCATATGCTGAAATGAAATGCAATTGAAACAAATAAAGAAAATTTGAAAGTGGAATGCATACAATGAATTGCAATGGAATGACACGAGGTGCATTGAAAAGGACCAAAGCTTGCCAAAACAAGACTCATTGAAATTTTGAAATCTGAGAAAGAACTGAAACAAACAGGCAGGAGAAGACATATAATGAAAGAAATGCAATTGAGAAAAAAAAAAGAAAAGAAAATTCAAAATTCAAAGAGTGAATACTATTAAATGGAATGGGATGACATGAAATGCAGCAAAATGGACTGAAACTTGTCGAAATTATATTCATTGAAATCATAAGATTTCATTTCCTTTCATGAAATTAATATTCAATGAATGAGAAGAAATTTTGAAATCAGGTAACAAAGTGAAACGAACACAAGGATAAGGAATTATAGTGAAATGGAATACAGTCAAAAATAAAATAAAATTCTGAACTGGAGTGAAAACTATTCAATGAAATGGGATGCCCTCTTCAAGTCACATTCTTACTGCTCAGCCTTGGTCAGCCTTAGTTGGCTTTGGATTGATAAACTGAATGTACAGGGTGTCAAAGCTCATCACCAGTCTTCATTGTCCCTAAGAGTGATGCATGATCATAAAGACACCAAACACGGTGGATGGAGCTTGTAGGTTTAAGAGATCCATGTTTTATTCCTAGTTCAGACTTCATTGTGTGCAGACAAGCAACAAAACCTGGAGAAAGAAAGTAGCAAATTCTGAACCATATTGGTGATTTCCACAGTTTTAATTAGTGTTAATAAGTTAATTATAAATGCATCAGAATGAAATTATGCTATTTGCATTAGGAATTATGTAATGTTAGTTTTGTGACTGATGTAAAACAGTCAGAGAACCAACTCAAAGTTTTCCATGTGGAAGAGCAATTTTTTCTCAAGGTTGTTACTGGTCATCTCTATTAGCTACATGATCATTTACCCTGGAGGGCTAGCATTTCAGCATGGTGAAGGGATTATTTTGCTAAATTCAAATTCCAGTTGGAAACTGTGAGTGGTTTCATTCCCTTTCCATCCCTTTTCACAACAATCTTATTTCTTGGTCCTTCCTACAGCTGGAACATGTCTATATGTCAGCAGTGGGAATTTGGCTTTATAAATTACCCTCTCCAGGCCCACTGCCTTCCCAAAGTGTCCTGGTACCTCTGACAATAGACATGACAGTCAAGGAAAAGACCATGTTTCATAGCACCATAGAAAATAAATTTCACGTATTGTTAATTTTTGATTTATAGGTATTTTAGTAGGCAACTGTTTTTGTAGACCATTGTGTCCTTTCTTCAGATCTTGAGGAGGGGGACATAACCTAATCCAGCATACAGGGCAATGCAGACAGAGCCTTTGCTCTGAACTAGAATGGGAGAAACACACAAATAAGAAAGATTATTTTCAGCAGGTTTTGCAGTCTGCACAGACTAAAAACTTCTCTAATGGCTCTTCTCTAATGGCTCTTTCCAGCATGTTATCAGACCCATTGCTTTATCTCTTTATCTCTTTATAAAGCTTTATATGACTCTTTATAAGAGTCATACCCATTTCTAGAAAAGGGTTTCCATCGAGTCCTCGACATAAAGTGATTTATTTTCCTGTTAATACTGTTATATCTATCCAGCCAAAAGACAAGGATATGTGTCAGACCTTATATGTGAGCTGGTGTGCAGCCCCACAACCTTGAGCCAAGGAGAAGAGGTGGTGACAGTGAGGTCTCAGCTGAGCATTGTTCTGTTTTGTCTCTCCCCTCATTCATCCCTTTTGTGAAACCAACAAAATGCTTTAACCTGTCTTTCAAATTGCTTTTGCACACAGCTGAGAGGATGCTGTGAAAGCATTGCTAATGATACGGTTTGCCTGAAAGTGCCTGAACAGATGATATATCATTTGGGCTAGTCTCAGGTGAGCTAATATCCAAGATGATTCATTAAATTGCAGTGAGAGAGAGAAATGTATTAACCCTTTGACACTCTCCAGTAAACCTTCCTTTACAAGATTTTTGTTTAAAAAAAAAGGAAGCAGATGTATGGGTGAGAGAGCAGATGGTAGGGCAGGAGTTTGGGACTAAATGGAATACAAGCAAAAAAACTCTAGAGGATTCATTCCGACCTGGGAAAGATCTACTGAAATCCAGTCGTAATAAGGAGAGCACCATCAAGTAGAAAAAGGCAAAAATTGAGAGTTAATAAAAATATTAAGAATGGTCATGCTACAAAAATCCCACGTGACACAGAAAGAGAGACAAAACTGTTTTTCTGTCTTAATCATCATCTCTTGCATGTTCCCCTTGTCCAGAGCTGCCCATCTCCTCTTTCAAGGAGAATCTGTTGGTACAGGTTCAGTAACACAGAGAGAAAGATTAGCTCAGCAGGAAAAAATTGTGTTTCATTATTCACTTACTTGGGTTAATCACCACATCAGAAAAAAAAAAGAAAAAAATTTTTTTTAAAAATCCATTTAAAAAATTAAACATATAAAAAATCCATAAATCTTTGGTAGTTGTCAGCTGAAAATCTTCACAGTTCCAGAAGCAGTTTAAGGGGTTTAAAGAAGCTACAGTGCAAAGAAATTCTTGACAGGTCCATATCTGGGAGTTTTAAATAAAAATTCAACCCTCAATAGCATAGAAATTAAAACATGCCAGATGTTACAGGGATTTGACATAGTTCAACAAGGGTAAAATTACAAGTTTATTAACTACAGCAGCTGGTATTGAAGGATTTGCAATTTTTTTACATGACATAGAGTTGGTGCATGTAAGCACACAAGGGACATGAAAAAAATGTTGCGAAAGACCAACAAAATGAGAACTCATTAAAAAAATTGGAAGAATGTGAAGTGTAAGGGGGTGTAATAAATTAAACGAACAGCAGAGGTCCTTGTTAAACAGCCTGCAGCCATACAAAGATGAAGAGATGCAATAAAAGATCATTTATTTAGTTTGCCAGCAAGGATTTTTAAGAGCTTTTCTGAACTACAAAATCTTTTCAAATTACGCCACTTGTAATTAAATCCATCTCGTTTGAACTGAATAGAATACAGGTCCGGTAGAGCTGTCCCCAGCTCACACATCTCCACAGCAGAGGTCCTGCAGTGAGGCTGAGCTGGAACTTGGCAACACTGGGGAAAGACTGCTCTACAGACATGCTTGTAAGCCCATCCTGAAACCTATTAAGAAAACATTTACATGGATGATTAACATATATTTAAGCAATATTATTAATTAACAGTGTGGATATAAAGAAGTTGCATCTTTAGATTTCACAACTATATTTATGTAAAATAACACCAAAATGCCTCATAACACCTATTAGTTTCTTTTTTTTTCCTTGAGTACTTGAGAAAAAGGGTATGTAGAATGGTTTTGTTTAAGAGTAGGCAGAGTTTTTCAATTAATAGTTTTTAGGAACTGCAGGCTTTGTTGAGGCACACTACTCTGCAGATGGTGGCATTCAAGATATAATTAAGTTAAATGTAAAGGAAAAAAGAAGAGCATGGGTTTGCTGATACTACATAAACTAGATTGTATTCCATCTGTCTACATTGCATGTATATGCAGATAGATCACTTTTTCATGGAAAATTATATATAGATAAATGCATTCCTGGCATAAAAACATCTAAGAGTAGCAAAGTACAGCAAATACAAGAAAATAACTTACTAGAAATGTGTAACAAAACTATGTCAGCAGGCTGGAAGCCCAGACTGCTACCAGCCTAAGATTCAAGTTCTGCAGCCTGCATTTCACTTTATGGCACTCCCAAGCCATCACCATTTGAGGTTCAAATTTTACACCCTTTAGGATTTATCTCTCCTAGCCTTTACCAACCCAAGAGGAGAAACAAATAATAGTCAGTTCTGGTAATTTCTGGCAACATTTTCTGCAAAATCTGGAAGTTTAGGGCACACATCATAGATGTCAGTGACAGTACAGCTTGTCTGTGAGTACTTGTTTTTCCTACCCAGTGAAAATCTGACCAAATTCAGTCAAGTTACATACCCTTCGAAACTACAGTCTGTGCATGTTCAATAGAAGCCATTTTTACCTTTGCAGCTGAAGAATGTGAAGACCATACAGTGAGGCATAAAACTGCACTATTGAGCTGCTCTAGGGTTGCTCCAGGAATCTTAGCTGAGAGGCAGATTTCTATATGTTCTCATTGATCCTCCTGCTGAGTCTACATAGAGCAGAAGAAACTGCTTAACTCCATGATGCAAACAGAGATTGGTATTATCCATGTCTGACCAGGCACTCAGAATCACAGACATTTCCATCTCAACCTCTGTAGCTGTTTCACATTTACAGAGCTGGTTCATCTAGCCAAGTTGTTACAAAAACAAAGTTACTACCTCTGAAAAACCCAGATTCTTGAGTAAGGAGTGTTACAGAAAGCCCTGGAGAAATAAAATGCTTAATAAATCTACAGCATGCATTTCAACAGTGTAGGATTGCATGCAGTGACTTCTGTTATGGTGGTGCTCTTGAAGGGCTAAGTAGGTGCAGAGCTGCATTGTGCTGAGTTCTGTGGGTGAAGTCCCCCCTTCCAGCTCGAGGTATCCATATGTCAATTTATAAACTGTTCATAATCCTATTCCCTAAGAAAATTCTGTCCCAGTCCATTCAGACAAATTTATGCCTGCTTAGGAAATTATGCAGACCCAGTCCTGAAAAGTACAGTTTCCCATAGGAATTTGCCCACCCATGTTTTCAGGCACAAGGTTCTATGATGTGGCACTTCTGAGTCACAAGCAATACCAAATTTTGCAGCAGCTTTTAGTAGTCAAATAAGCTCAGGAAACCACCTTAAGAAAAGATGCTTTTCTGTACCAGAATATGAAATAGTTGTAAATCAGTTTAGCTTTCTTTCTGTTTCATATCACTGTAGGCAGAGAGAGAAGAGGCATGTTAAGAGTTGGAGTGACGTTACACAACTTCTAGAAAAAGTGTCAGTGACATTGTCAACAATCCCATTTGCCATGCCTAAGTCTGCAGACTGGTTTACATTCACCCACAGTTTGTGCATTCCAGCACAGGAGTTAAAATGAACTGTCTCTCTGAAGCACCAGCCTCATTGATTACCCAGTCAAATGAGGTTTGATTCAGCACATCTCCAGTATAACTGCATCTCTAGTAAGTAAAATATGTAATGATACTCCATCTTTCCATTCAGTTTGCATATGCTAAGTGCTGTCATCTTTTTTTCAGTCACTTTTATTTTCTGTTTCCAAAAATTCTGTCATTCTGCTTTTATATTAAAACTTCGCTTAGAAGATTTCTCAAGTTTCAGAGTCCTCCCCCGACAACATGCAAACACAGAATTACCACATGAGAGCACTGCCGGTGAGTTTAGCCAGGAACATTCCAAACAGGATGCAGAGCAAGTACCTGAAAACAATCTCCCATCTATCAGTGTTTTATATAACCAAACTATCCACTGATTTTCCAGCGAGAAGCTAGAGACCAGTGAGTGAAGTGATGACCTTTGCTCCACATGCCATGCCTTTAGCAGTGACATACCACCCCTATACCAGTGCATGCTCTGCCAACTAATCACACAGTGATTTCTCATTGCTACATTTAAATCTTGGAAACTTGCCACATATGTTAGGAAATTACAAAGGAAATTACAAATAGTTTCCCATATACATTAGTGCCTATTCTCCCAAGTAGTTTGGGATTCTTGAGTTTGCAGAAAGCTGAAAACTTCCAAATTTTTTTCTATACATTAAGGTTTTGCAGAAAAAATTCGTTTGCAAGACATAGCTTTTCTTTTGGATTTCAATATTATCTAGCAGAGGTAGACACATTTCTACACTATACCATTTTCTGTATCCTTATTTATTCCTAAATGTCAAACATCACTCTAGCACCTCCCTCACTTAACATGGTGTCACTTTTCCTGTTTCCAGGGTGACTGCTGGAGTTTTCCCACAGCTGGACCAAGCGGAGGTGATGCCTGCACCCTTCCGGGAATTGAATTCCATCCTCCGAAACAGTCGCTGCTCTTTGTTCCATATGTATGGCATCCTCCATGCAGGGCTCTCTCCTGTAACTATATAACTGCCTCACAAATCAAGGCATGAAGGTCTTCTTCATTCAAAGAGACTGTATTTGTTGCCAAGGAGGATCCCACACAAAGGCAGAGAATTTAACTTGGCTTGTTTTGGTTTTGTTTTTTATTTTTAACCAGGCTGTACTGCCACAGACAACAACAACGAGAGCTGAATCTGAATTTCTCCTCACTGTGTCATTCGCATCCTTAAAAAATAACCATCTGACACATGAGTTCAACAAGAACAGAGTTTGATTGCACCAGAGGAGTGATGGGAGACTATAATGTTTAACTAAACCCCAGATAATTAAGGGGGAAGCTTTCTTTTATCAAATGGCACCTCTCTCTTTCAAGCAACTATGCATTTATTGGTATGGCTCCTTTTTCTGAACTTAATTAAATCAACAAGATCCCATATAAGCTTGCACAGCTGTATTGCCTTCCTGCAGTTTCAAATATTTTTATAATCTTGGGTGGAGCGTGGGATACCAGGTGCTTCAGCAACTGACTCTGAAAACAGATTTTTTTTTTTAAACTATGTTATACTCCCAAAGTGGAAATAAACATCTCTGCATTCCCATGACTAAAGAATCCTCTTTTATTCTTTACCAAGCAGCAATTAGAATACAGACTATTAACTAAATAAAACAAAACAAAATGCACTGCAGGGCAGGATAAGGAATTTTTAATGTTTCCTGGAAATAAAGAAGATAACATTTCTTCCTTTCTTTTCCCTATGTGAATAAAAAGAATGCTGACATTAAAACTTTTATCATACAGCAGCTTCTCCCTCGATGTTAAGAAGTGACAAAGGCCTTTTAAAGCAGGTAAATATGCCATCATTTTTAAGTAGATTACTCTTTGAAGTACTCAGTATTTTGGGAAGGGAGAGCAGGAGAAACAATTGAAAGATGGGGGAATGCTAAATTATTTTCAAGGTGTTTAAACCTAAATTTAATCACATATACTCAGATGGGTTGTAAAACCAGATAATACCATGGTAAAGCACCTCTAGAACTTTTTTTCACTTCTTGCTATTTTCTCAACAATCTAACATGAAATAATTGAGTAGCCAAAAATGAATTAAAAGAGCTGCTACGTACCAAAAAGCTTTCTTCACAGAGTATGGTGAAATGGGATTACTGCAATGATTGAGGAGCAGATGGAACCTTTGGTAGCTACAACAAATCTCTGTTGAGAGTTAGTGCCTGTTTGCGACAGGTTTGATTCCCCTCTCAGTCAGGTCTGTGACCGTGCTGCCGGGGACTCCCACAGTGCAACATGCAGACCTTGTGCCTAAGAGTGCCCCTTCTGAGCAACTTTTAGAAACCCAAAGCTCAGCTACCAAAAGCTGCTCCTACAGTATCGTGCTGGGACAGCAACAGACCTCCAAAATTTCTCTTCCTACTATTCTTATCACCCATCTTTGGCATTTTCTGTTGCAATGACAAGCAAGATCTCTCATACAAGAACACCCACCATTACAATCAAAAGCAGTCTGCAGGTGAAAAAGGAGACATTTCCTGCCCATGGGGGAGCAGGAGAATGGACTGTTCCTGCAGGTTGGATTTGCAGGTCAGCAGCCTATGCCGGCTCCATGGCTTTACTCTCACACTCTGCAGAAAGCCAAACCATTGGTACCAGTTATGGCTGTGCACCCCTGGGCCAGCCTAAGAGGGTTTATAGTCTCATTTGAAGAAGCCACCAGTCACTGGTGATTCCAAGTTCCACAGTTGCCATCAGCCCTCAGGCTTCCTCCACCTCCAAATACCCACAGGAAAATTAGTACTAAAGCACTGCCAAAACAAAATCCTCACAGACTGCTGCCATCAAAGCCAAGCAGTGGAAACTGCTGAGGAAGGCAACACTCTACGCGTTTTGGTGCCAGAATTCAAGTGTGTAATAACTAGGATTGGGAATGCAGTCTCCATTTTCTGCCACCTCTCAGAATTGGACATCTAAGAAAGGCAACCCCATGCACCCTACATACGCCTGCCTGGAGAGGATGCCTAGCCAAGGACTGTAGCTTGCATTCTACTGTCTCATTGTAGGGGAACTGAGACGAGGGGAAGAAGATATGACCACATAAAAACCAGACAGCAGATTTCCTTTCCCACTGGGTCCCCAAAATTATTCACTGCCAGGGAACTTCTCCTTTTGGCTTTATGCATCCTCCCTTGCCTCCTGTATAATCACACAGAGCATCAGATGTACAGCTGAGCTCTGGAAAGCCATGCACCAAAAGTGCCACACATCCAAATTTCCACAGCATGGATATAGGACCTTGCCACTTATGCTGCACTTTGCTTCGTCCTCCCTCAGCAGGAGCAGAAGATTGCATCTCCTGCAAGAGAGAGGCTATGGGGTAATGGCTATTTGTATTAACAGCTTAAAAAGCAAACTCATGAGACTTTGCTTTGGCTCATATCAGGTTTTCCTCAATGTGTTCCCTTGCTGCAGAGAAGGTCAGCTGCTGTCACTAAGAAATTAGCTATACCACATTTTCAGCTCCAGGTTGTGGCCTAATAGTAACCACTGTAATTACTTTGGCTGTGATATCTGCTATTCTTCAGTTCTCCCATTCTAGACATATGGCTGGCACATCTTTCTACGCCTGTGCCGGGAAGGAATATCCAGAAATAGTTTTATATCCAGAAAACTTGAAACTATTTAATTTTATCACAGTTTATATTTACTTAAGTTTGCTTCACCCATTCACTTTTTATCTTTATATTGCTTTGGGTACTTTTATTTTAAATTAAAAAATGGTTGTTTCCCATAACTTTTTCAGTATCACAGCAGACCATGATGGAATATTTCCTAGTTGCCACAGGATATGAATTATAAGAAACAGGATTATTAAATTTTCACCTGCCTATGCATTTAGATTCCACTTTCACTAGCATTAACTCCCACTACTATTCTTTTGCCATGTCCTCTGGACACTGGTGGAACAGTAATACCTTATTTTAACCACAGGAAAGCAAGATTTGGGGAAGAAAAATGCAATTGTTCAAACATCACCAGGAGGCTTATGTCAGCTCTAAACCAGAGGTAAAACAGCTGACAAAAGTGAGTGTTTACTTTAGAAATCTCCTTAGATCTCTCCTGTATCTGTTCACTTTTAGCTCTTTGCTAAGACTGCTGGACAGCTGGCATCAGTATTTGACTCTTTCCTCAATGTTTACAAATATATACATAAAAGTCAGAGGATGATGTTCAGAGACATCATCAGGAACATTCAGAGATGTTCCTAAATCCATTCCTTTTGTATTTACCAGCCTGGGATATCTTGCAAACATGTTTCCTCATACAAAACAGTATTTATAAGTTGTACAAGGGAACAGCTAGCTAGGAACAACTTGGTGTGACTGAAAAGCAGCTGGTTTTCATTACCAAGATAAGCCTGATAAACACTCCAGTTAAACCTAGCATATATGATCTCTACAGGTTACACTAGTGGTCTTTTCATTTACAGAAATAATATTTGCACTGGCCTACCCATAAGGCAATGGGTAGGTTGGGAAATAAATCCTTAGAAAAAACTGAGTTGCTGCCCGTCAAAAATGCCTTTAGAAAAAAAGAACTTAAAAAAGGAAAATATTATACTCATTTGTAATAAATAGCTGTCTCACTTTAAGTAAAGATGTTATCTCAGAGATGAGGACATGAAGATGCACAAGCTACACTGAAACAACCCTTTAAGACAGCAAAGTCAAACGTGAGTCACCTGAATTTGGCACATTTCTGCACATCAATTAGGACACTGCTTCTAATTACAGAAATGGATAACAAGCTTGTCTGTGCTCTTCCAGTACACTAGAGGATGGTGTTCATTTAATGAGCATCCCACTGATAATTTGTTTTCTTCTCATTATTCACTATCTGTGCCTCAGACTCATGTACAGCATGCTGTTCAGTTGTTCGTTTTCCCGATGGGTTTTTCCACAGGCTTGGCACAGCATCTGAGTGGTTCATAAGCGGCATCCTTGCATGTTGTGAGAACGTGGCTGCTTTTTACAAACAGGAATCTGAAACAGAGAGATAGCCACAGGAAAAGTGCCGCTGATTTTGCAACCCTTGTGATTGGAAAGTAGTTGCATAAATAAATTCTTAAAGGAGAGATACTATAAGAATCAGGAGGCACCAAATGTCCCTGGCTGGTGGCAGCAGTCTTTTGGAGCAGGGCACTGGGGAAACAAATAACTGACACAAGTTCAAAATTTAACCGGAAAAACACAAGGAAAAAAATCCATTTGGGATTATATGATATAAAGATGACAACACTGGCTCAGAAGACTGTTCAGCACTAATTTTTGGAGTCAAGAAAAACACCACAGAGATGTATTACTATGTGACACTCTTGTTCCTGTATGCTTTCCAGCAAGCCTGCTCTTGGCCACTGCCAGAGACAGGATGCAGGGGGAGATGAATTATTGGTCCTGATCTGGCACAGCCACTCCTATCTCTGCTGTTAAACAAAACCTGGCTAAACAACAGTTCTAAGTTTGGCCTAAGACTCCGCATGGCTCCGTAGAGCTCTGTCAACTATTAGGCTGGTTTTCGTATACCCAGTAGCAGTATGTTTGGCAGAAGGAGAATGGTGTATTTTAAGATGTCACTGGAATTCAAGGAGGCAACCACAAATTTCTGGTTGATAAGGTCTTGGCCTAAATGATGCAGGTGATTAACAAACTTTGGCCTTCAGAGCTCAGTTTCCTCAGTGACACCTCTGCTCTTGAAAATACTGGCCTTTGTCTTCCTACAAAGTCCCATAAAAATGCAGTAGCTTTTGGTCACATAATTGGACAGTGAAACAAGAAAAGGTATACATTAAATTGTTGCACTTTTCATGCAGCCTGACACATCTTTTCAGTATTCCTAGTAACATAAAATTAATGGAGTTAATATACATAGCTTCTTTTACGTAGGCCATGTTTATCTCGGATTTTTCCTGTCAGAAGTCACTAGAATTTTTTTATTATTATATTTTATTTCTTCCCTGGTATGCAGCAAAAATTTGACAACTAACTGTCATCATGAATCACACAAAGAATTGAGAATCCATCACCACATACTGGCAGAGGGATCTGTTGCCATTTTCTTGGAATGTCAGTATGTCACCTTGTGTTTAGGGAAAGATGATTTTGGTGCTGTATCTCTTGTTCCATTCTAAAGCACATTTATTTTGGAAAAGTATTTTTACCTTTCTTTGTCATATATTCTTAGAGCCTTTGAAAAACAAGAACATCAGTAAAATTTTCTACACATAGTTCTCCACTCCTTGCAGATCTGTAAGTACAATGCAATAAAAGTTTGACCTGAAGGGATTTTCTAATGAATCAATGCTGTAATTCTCAGCAATGACATCTCTTTCATTGCTGAGAAACACCACCATCAAAAACAAGTTGATTTAAGGATTTGCTTTGAAAAAAGCTTAGTCAGAAAAGGTTTCTAAGACTCAGAATGGGATTTTAGGTCTGAGAAGTCTCTATTCCAGAATAGTACTCTCCTGGGAGTAAGAAAAGGACAGTAAGGAGTAACATGAAGGGTCCCATAGCCTGGGTAAGACCTTGGATGTGGCTACTGCCTGCGAACCCTTCTCTCCATACAGCAGCTCTCTATTGTAGAAATCATTAAATATGCATGAAGCTGAGGAGGCAAACAGACTTTACAGACTGCTGGTCTCAGCTTGGAGAATCCATAGCAAGTCCTAGTTCCTTATCACAAAGGGAAAGCTAGAACTGGAAAACCTGGCATTTGGATGTTCCAGATCAGTCTCCTGACCAACAAACTGTCATTTCCTTGGGTTGATCTGGGTAAGGCAGAGAAGTTTTGTGGAAAGGGCCTTGGGAAGAGTTGATTTCTAACTTTTGAAAACCTCTGAACTGTATCTGTTTCAACTTTCCTCTGCAAGGCAAAAGTTCAGAAACCACGGAAGGTCCTGCAAGACAAGAGAAGTACCCCCTTCTGCCAAATTTCCCCTTCTCTCCTGGGGTCCAGCAGGACATGGCAGCCCCATGCAGGTTTATACCTACAGAAACATCTTCTTGCCTGGAGTTCTAATGTATAGGTACACACACTCCTTCCAGGTCAGATTTTGAAATAACACATAAGCCAGCCCAGTATCTTCCACACGATTTCCACATGAAAGGACTGACTGAGGCATGCCTTTCTCCACAGTAGGAAGTCTCACCATCTCATGTCACAACCAGCAACTGTTTCATGTGAGGGGCTTTGGGACAAAGGCAAGAAGCCAGGTCTCTTCAGCTGGGAGCACCATCCCCTAAGGACTCATCTGTACCAGTAAAGAACACAGGACATGGACATGGACTCAGCTTCTGGAGCAGATCATTCATTTTCTTAAATTATTATGGTGGTTCATGGCCCAATTTTGGCTCTTCGTGCCATGGTTTGGAGAATAGCACAGCACAAGATACAGACTTATTTCAGCTGGGTTTTATGCACCCTTCTTATTTAAAGGGAAAAGATAAGTCCATGAATGCAAATTCTTTATTGTGCAACTTTGCTTAAGGGACAGGACTAAGCCCAGAACTCTTTTTTTTTTTTTTCCTGTTTTTCTGTTTTTCTTTTCTTTTTCTTTTTTTCTTAGATACTGACCTTGACCGCCACCTTGGGGTGGGGACAACTGTTGACCTACAAGGCACTAAACTCTCTGCACCATCTGATAGTTAAGGCATTCTCCTGCAAAATGAGACTCAGATATGAATCCCATCAGGCTCAGGAAACATTTAAGCTTGGATCTGCTGTAAAGATAAATTCTCTTACCAGGGAGCCTGGGTACATACAGACAGTGGCTTCATTTCAAATGTCCCACAGGCACAACATTTGCGTTGGATTGTGCCATGTCGAGCCTGAATGCAAAGGAATTTGACAAGTGTTCGTTCCCAGAGCAGGCAGTATGGGGATTAGTGCACACAGAGCTGGCACAAAGACAAGTCTAAGTCCAAGCACACAAATCCCCAGGGACTCATCTGTACCAGTAAAGCAAACAGGGCATGGACCCAGTCTCTGGAGCTGGATCATTCATTCTCATTATTAATATAATTATATCACTATAATGGTTACCAGTCCAATATAAATATATTAATGCCACTTTTACTGTCTGGGACAGTGAATATTTACTGCTGCTAGAGCGCTATGCTGTACATTATGACCAGACACTGTCAGGCAACCATTTAATTTTCTACCCACATCAGAAACCAGAATGGATTCCTAAAATGGAGTATGTTGCAGCTCTGCTTGTGAGACCTGTAGTCACTCTTCCTCAGCTTATCCTGGCACTTGAACATACACTGAATATCCCATTACTTCTGAAATATAACATTAATAAACTCTGAAGAGCCAAACTGAGGGCATAATCCCCCCACCCTCAATGCTTTCATACAAGTGGAGAAAAGCTTTCTTTGTGTTGGTACAATAATCCACTTCCCAATTACCAACAGCACAGCAGGCTTGCCTAATTGAAGAGATAATGTCAGTGGAATAGTTTCCTGCTGTAAAATATTGTACACAGAACTGTGTAGAGAAAATAGTCATTTTGACTTTTTTTTTTTTTACGGATAATGTTTTATTTGAGTAAAATAACTCTCATTTATGCAGTAAAGCATCAGCATAAAGAAACAAAGAGCAGACAATGCATGTTCCTTTTACAAATTAACAATCTACTGAAATGATGACTCTCTAAAAAAATATAATCAAATCATGTCTCATGGTGTCCCTATCTCTCATATATTTCACCTGGATCAATAAAAATTCAGCAAAATAAGACCTTGATCCTGCAGAGCTTAAATATATATCCTTGTCTTACTTCCTTATTTTCAATAATGCTATTGAAATCAATAATCATTAAGCTGAGTCCAAATAAAAGCTTTTTCAGGGTTGAGAATAAATTTCAATTTAAGGTATCTAGCAGTACCAGTCTGATTCTGAAAGGACAAATGTCATTATTTTTTATAAAGCTTCAGCAAATTGGCTCCCTGACATTTTTGGAAGTTATTTTGACAATCTTCTCCTTAATTTCTGAGTTATGTCAAGCTTGTGGAAACACATTGTAATGCCATCACTGTATGAAATTTTGTTTTCCTGTGAAAGGATCATGTAATCCTATTTTTACATGTTACTCACTGCATTTCAAAAATAAATCAAGTTAATTCTTCCCCACTAAGGTGTGGATGCAAGCATCTGAGGCAACTTAGTGTTGGCAGTTGTGTAAAAACACATTTATGTTATTGTTCACTAATTTTCCTTCTGCCATCTGTTTCCCCATCTATACATTTCTCTTTCTTTGTCCAACAACCTCAGTTGCAGGCTCTCTGGGCCAAGCAGCAACAGACACTTGCCTCACAGGGAAAACACCACTTAATGGTACACGAGCTTAAATTTAAAAGGTGCTCTCTGTCTTTGTCCCTCTTCTTAGAATTATACCCCACCAGCGGCAGAGACTTCTGCTTTTTGCAAAGTAAATGCATGTAATGCAGCAGAGGACAAGAACTTACCTGTGAGTGGGTGATGCTCTGAATGGAGAGGGTGTTGCTGTTCAGAAGAGAGGAAGACTAGCTGTCCCCCTGACACCTCCTGTCAAGAGGAACAGTGGAAGTAAATATTGAATTAAATGTAATTCTTTCTTGATGTTCTGCACCTGTTACAGCCACTACCCTAATAGGACTGTACCTACAATAATATTTAAATTTCCTTTAAAAGGACCAGGTCAAACAGTGAAGAGGGAGCAGTTATTCCAGTCAGTCTAAAATCTGTGGTAATGTAGCCCAAAATTCAGACAGCCTTCATTGCTGCAAAGACTGACTCATGCTCAACTTTTTGTATACCAGAACCCCAAGGTCTTTCACTGTTAAGCTGCTTTCCAGACAATAAACTCCAATCCCACCTCTTTGCAGCTCCCTGAGGAGCTCAGCATTGCTTGATGCTGATGGAGGTTTGAGTGACTGACTTCAGGAGCAGGGTCAGGTTGAAAGGTGTGTTTCCTTTCTCTCTGCACCATAAATAATATCACCGGAGAAACCAGGAAAAATGTCTTATTCTTTAGATCACACTAGTTTACAGGGAAAGGTGGAAGTCCATGGGAAGAATTGGTAAAAAGATTTCCTAGCTGAGGAGAAAGCTTAGAGGTCATCAGATCCATACAGGAGGGACTTGCTTCCCAGAATCCAGAGGTGTTAGCAGTGAGATCTGACCAAATCCATATGAAAAAGCTGAGACTTTTCAGTGCTAATACCTCCAGCACTTTTTAGAAGCTGAGGATGGCAACAGACTATTTTGTAGCACAGGTGTGCATATGTGACTGTCTGGTTTAAGGGAACAATATCAAACAAAACAAGAGCAGACTAAGTTGTTTTCAATATACTACTAGCAAGATGAGCATATTTTCTCGCAATACACTGGAAAATAGAAATAAGTCATCACCTTGTAGAGGACTTATACCTTACCCTGATACTTCCTCTGGGGTCTCAAGTTGTCACCTGGCCACCTGTGCAAGCTTCGGAATAGACAGGAAAATCCGGTGTGTTGGGCCTGTGGACTTGCTGCTTGCATGTGTACTAGCCATGCTAAACACGAGAGGGAAATAAAGCTGAGAAAGATTTTAGTGAGTTATCACTTCTGCCAGGGAAGGACCCTGCTATACCCAAGGTACGAGCCATACAGGTTTCCTAGTCTAAGGCACAATTCATTTCAATCTGCTAATATTTGCAATCCTCAAAGAAATGTTACTGCACCAAAAAGGACAAAAGACAGAACTGATACAACTCATCTGAAGGCACACAAAACCAGAAAGGACAAAACCAGAACCAATACAACCTCATTCACTAGCATCATTACCATCTTTCCTCTCAAATCCTTTCACTTCTCTTCCACAAAGTTTCCTCTTCTCTGTTTCATCACTTTTGTTTCTCAGGCAAAATGGTTGTATATGCTGACAGAAGAGTCAAGGAGATGATGCTTTTTCAGGTGTTTTGTTTTTTTTTTTTTTCCTCACTAATATTATTTGATCTTTTTCTCCAGAAAATATAAAACTAAAAATCTCTTCTCATATCTGCCTCCAAACCTGGAGAAGGTGAACTCAAACTGCAATTTGTAATGTTCGCAACAATGCAGATCCTATTTCTATTCCTCTTTTCCTGTCTAAAATCATTCTCTTTATAACTTTTGACTACTGTGCAACTTGAATTATCATCCCTAACCAATTGCTGCAAATTTTAGAGTTGAAAGGCACACAAAATGCTTCACAATATTCATTTCATTGCAACTTTGATATTGTCTGATCCATTGAGCACTCACTTTCTTCAACGGAATGTTAACACATAAAGTCCCCAAAGCTCCTTTCTAGACTTTATAACAAAACAAATAATGAAGGGGGGAAGTCCAAAGAACAAACAAATCAGATATAGTATCTCTTGGAGCTTTTCTCTCTAAGTCTTGAATTTCCCTTGCAGATCAGTAGACCAGAAGTGCTGACCAATTATGACAATAATACCACCAGTTCAGAATCAACTTCCTCCAACTGCTTCAGAATGCTCATATACAGAGTAAGGGCTATTCCTCAGTAGTATCATTGTACTTAAGCTTAGTTTGTACTTTCCAGAGAGTTTCCCAAGTAATAAATAAATTGCTAAAGAACAATGTACTACATTTCTTTTCAGGTAGTAAATAGAGAGTTTCTGAGACATTCAAGAATAAAATCTATTTGGTTCCACATCTGTGCATATATGCCCTTAGGTGTCAGAGATCGGGATGTCTAACATCTGGCTGCCACACAGCCAGGACTGAGCCCTGGGTGCTGGAGTCCTCTCAGGTTGTCTGGTGTGGTGGCTGGGTCAGCTTGTCTGCACACACCCAGCAGTAATGAAGGGAAGGTATCCTGGTGATCATTCACAGGGGTATGTTTGTCACAGGGACAGAGCAGGGTGTTTCCAAAGCCGCTGCACAGGGCTGTGACCCAAGCAGCAGCAGCATCCTTGGCCAGTCAGTCACCCTGGCTATTGCACTACCAAATGACCTTTGCAGCACAGACACCTCACCTGAGTGCAGGCACCTTGGGCACCTCCCAGCAGCTACCTGCAAGCACACCTGCAAGACCAGTGCAATCTCTGAATACTATAATATATTTCTTAGTAGTCAAAACACAAGGAAAAGCACCAAGTGGAAGCTTTCAACTTGGAAACTATTTGCCCTTTGACTAGGAGCACATCACATCCACAGAAGGAATGTACCCTTTGCCTGTCCATGTCTGACCTCTGTCCATCCCCTTCATGGCTCTTCCCCACACCCTGCAGAGGCAGGCAGCCCTTCCTCTGGGAGGACAAAGGCATCTCACTGCTTAAGTCTCCCTGTTGTGTGAAACTAATGAAGTCTCTGTGCACTTAATCTCTGGGGTCTGAACACCTGCCAAATGAGCAAGGAGTTTTCTACTAACATAGAGAGAGAAGGGAAGAGCCTATGTAAATTCTGCTGACCTAAAAAAGGGAGACATACATTTAGTGTGAAAATACCTTTGTCACTACCTTTGGGGGAACAAGGGAAAGTGCAGATGCTCAGGGTTCATCTTCATTCATTTGTCCAATTGAGAAAGTGTTACAGAGGCAGCAGTGTGCTGGTTAAGTGATTCAGCCTCCAAGCATTTCATGGCCAGGCAGGAAGCAGTCTTTAGCCAAGGAAGCTGAAGGGAGAGCACTTTATACAGACTTCATTTGTGACAGGAGTTTTTTCTGAAGGTGATGCTGTGCTGCTTCCGTCTCCAAATAAAACTCTTTTTTTAATATACAGCCTGGTTTTGTGTTTAAGCAGACTCAGTGCACAAAATCAGGGAAACTTGCCTGTTAAAGGTAATCAGTAGCCACAGGGCCATTCTGGATAAAGTCTAAAATGGATGTGGTTTCCATTCTAAGAGTAAACACAAAATACCTTATACCAAATTCCTGATGCCAACAGCACTTTTTACTATCAGCATTAGACAAAGCAATGACATCTGCATTACACAAGGAAATAAACTTGTGAGTCCATGCTATCTTTGTATGTGTGTGAGTTTCTTTCCTTCCCTGCCTGTTTACCTTAGGAATGAAACACAGTATTCTAGCAAATATTTAGTCAAAAGATGTCTACAGTCAGTATATTTGGGTCCAAAGTTTCCAAATTTGGCTTCTTATATGGAAAAAAAAAAACTTTTTTATCCTTTATTAGTGTATATAATCAAACATATTAGAGAATACTATAAGTTTATACTGGTTTTTCTCTCCCTCAGAATGCAAAGTAAATAATTAAGAAAATAATTGTCAACGCTTTCCTCATTTTGCTCTTCTTACTTCACATCATTTGAAAGGAGGATCTTGTAAAGGATATTAAGAGACATTTGGCAAAGAGAGAGAAGAAAGAGGCAAACTACACTCGGTACCTAAAAGTCAATTTGGAATTGCATCTTCTTGGAGGTCAAAAATATTTACATTACCTGCAATGCAATCACTTACAGATTACTTTAATGTGCTGGTATCTATGTGAATCTATGCCTTTCCCGTGATTTAGGGGGGAAGATGGAATTATTTTTGCTTGAGAGATGTAGAAATGGTGTTTCCAGTCAGTTACTGCTGCTCATTACTGCCGAAAAGTACTCCAGCTCCAGTGACTGCAGTGAAGTCCCATATCCCAGGATCCCATCAATGTACATTTGATGATGGCCATTGAGGAGGAGACCTTCCCCAAATGGTGGAAAATTCCAGTTTCTTGTCATACCTACTTTCTCTGAATTCAAAACCAGAGAGAAGTAGCAGGAAAAAGCTAACAATGAAGCTGTCACTGCACTTGAAAATGCATTCCAATTTCAAGTCATGACATGATCCCTCTTAAAAAACTTTGGCAATTGTTTCAAAGGTCATCATACAAGGATAATTTTGGCCCTGAAAGAGCCATTGTGCTTCCAGACATGTAAAGTCTCTTTCTAGACCAAATTAAACCCATAGCATTTTTATGTGCTGACATTTTCCTCCTCCTCCTCCTCCTCCTCCTCCTCCTCTTCTTCTTCTTCTTCTTCTTCTTCTTCTTCTCCTCCTCCTCCTCCTCCTCCTCCTCCTCATCCTCATCCTCATCCTCCTCCTCCTCATTTCCACTTTTTCCTTTTGTAAGAGAATTATGTTGCAATACTGCTGAAAGGAAATGAATGCATTCAGTGGGGGGTGTGCAAAAGATGTAATCCCAGTTCTCCATGATTCTGTATGAGAAAAACAGCTGCCAAACACTAGGCTTTTTAAAACAGCAGTGTTGTGTATTGGCACAGTCTCTGCAGTGGATTAATACAGGGTGAACACCAACAATACACTCTGCTAAATACAGCCAGGGTTTTAAACCATCTTTTTCTTTTCTTTCTGTTGTTTTTCTTTTTAATAGAATCAATCACATTTGGTGAGGCTCAGTTGTGCTCTGGCTTTCAGTCTTGACTGCCAAACTGCTCTGAATCTTCCTCTTTTATTCCGCATTGAAGCTTTGACCTTTGAGAATTTTTCCCAGATTAAGTGCTGAGAAACATTACTCATATTCAAATTGACATAGCTGTGTTGAAAAGGTTGTTTTTCCTCTGCCCAAACAATCAATGCTGTGTCAGACTAATAGCCTGACCTTGACAATGCTCTATCAGAAAAGGGATCAGTCACAATATCTGAGCTGTCTCTGTCAGACAGTAGATATTGTCTGTTGCCTTGTAATCTCCTTACGCATTTTTGAATCTTTCAGTGATTTTTTCAAATAAATGTAGGAATACAGGAATGCAAATTCCAAGCTTAATCATCTGTATTGTATTGTATCCCAGCAAATCCTCTGGTAAAGTCTTTCACTCATACAGACAATTCTTTTAGCAGGTAAGGAGTAACATTCATTAAAATAAATTTATTAAGATCTATTAAGATCTATTAAGGTTAAATGACTATTTCCCAAAGCATTTATTTCCTCCTAAACATCAATTCTTTTCTTGAACTACATGTAGCAATGACCAACATGTATATGTTTAATGTCTTATGATTTGATCCTAGAAGTTTTTGGGTTTTTTTTTTAATCCAGTTGTGGTTTTTTTGGTTGTTTTTTTTTTTTTTTCTGCATTTGTGAGCCACTCTCATACAAATATATTTGTATATTCAACTATGTGGCCACTCTAAGTGCAGAGAGAGTAAATTCTGGTCTTCTGCTTTATGTCGTAAGAAAAAATTTTTGCAGTCAAATCCTGGTTCAAGTAAATCAAAAAATTCCTATGGATTCCAGAAGGGTCAAGACATCACCTTCTCTGTTCATTTGGCAGAAATATTAAATGACCCACATGACCTGGTTAACAGATTGCAGTCTTGTTATATTTTCAAACATTTTACTTATATTTTCTTACTGACATGTGGTTATCCACTAAGTCAGTTCAGTTGTTTGATTTGCATTTTATTTCATCAAAGTGTGTCTTAATGAGGCCCAACAAATTCTGCATTTGAGAAAAAGACAAGTAAGTTTTTTGAGTAAAGAAACTGATGAATCCTGACCAATGTTTCTGAATGATCCTTTCATTTAGAAGCCAGGGATCAGGTACAATTTAGGATGTCCTGCTCCTTTTTTTTCCTAGACTATTCATTAAACTTGCACTAGCAGAAGTGCTTGCTGATCTCTTAGCAACCAAGTTCAGGGAGCCACATGGACTGAAAACAATTTCCTATGCTTTGCAGGGTTAGTCTTCTTTCCTCTTCAGCTCCCTGACTACAGCATCAGAAAAAGGCTAGTGCTAGCATATGGACTTACATCAGCATAAATTCTCTGGGACTTTGAAAATAAGGCTTAAAGGCAGTTAGGTAGAAGAGTGAGAGCAGCACAGTAAGAATCTGACTAAATTGACATTTGACATTTGATAACTGCATTCAGTGTATTCTGCTTATCACATTCATTGTGTTCTATTGGACTAAAACATGATGAAATTGTCAGCAGACCTATGTAAATATGTAACAAGTTTGTTCAGAAACTACTCATGAAAAGATCTGCCAGAGCAATTTCCTTTTGTTTTCAACAGTTTTGGGGCTTTTATTATCCCATATAAATCTATGAAAGAGGAACCATTCTATAAATAATTTTTTAAGTGGTTCTAAGGAAACCTATGGAAAGATTCTTCTTTTCCTTTCATGACACAACTTTCTATTCCTGATAGCACTATTAATATTACATGGCAAATTTCTAATGAAAGTTTAAAACCCAGTTGCTTGTATTTCTCTTGCTTTGTTCTCTGCTGTTGAGAGCAATAACTTTAGGTTACCACGAGCAAACCCACGTTAGCCTAAATTCACCATTAACCAACCACAGGTGGGCAACAAGACAGAGGCTCCAGAGCTGAACTTTCAGCGCTAATGCACAAGTCCAAAAACTGTGAAATCTAGCCTAAAGCATGCAGCCTCAAAATGTAACCCCAAAAATTGGACATGCCAGATAATGGCAGTCAAAACTTCCTGCTCTTAAATTCTTTACTTAAACTCTCTGGTTTTGCTGCATCAAAGAAAGCTAACTAAGGGAGTTCTTCGCACAGAATAACATCCTCAGATCAAAGAAGTCACATGGTGATCCAGGAGAGGGTGTGAACCACTGACATAATTAGAAGGTAAAAGAATCAAAAAGGAATGGCTATCTTGTATGATGAGCAATGTTAAAATCAACTGCTCTGAGAGGACTCAGGCTGGAGTGTCTCATGGAAACTGGAAAACAAAAGTCTTCTAGATAACTTGATTTGATCCAAAGGAAAATCTGCTCTGTCCCAGCAAGCATTGAGAAATCACAGTATGAGGCCCACAGCAACTATTTTTGCCTTTCTGCAAATGCAATCAAGAAGGGAAGTTTCCTTTGTTAAATTTGATGACCTGTATGAACAATCCAGTTTTTCATGCAAATCATAGGATTTGCATGAAAATAAAGAGTCCATTTCCAAAGTAGCCAAGTGTGATGTTGGCTACTATGGATAAAATAAGTGGAGCCACTACAGCAGCCATGAATATTCCTGTCACACTCCTGTAAAATTTAAGAAACCATTGTATTTTCTGGTTCAAGCATTTGCAAACCCTGAAAAGATCTGGAGCTAGATAGAGAAAGATCACATATTGTCACAGAATATTGTCACAGAAACAGAAAGCAATATAAAGATCTACCTGTGTTCATCAACCAAAAAAAAAACAGAATAGGAAATAGAAGCTTAAAGACAGCCACATGCACCTGCAAATAAGAATAAAATGATAATGAAGAAAATTTTTTTGGCAGCTAGAAGTAATTTCTCAGCTATGGAAACTAGTGATAGTCACTAAAGAAAGTGTTGGTTTCCGTGAAAATCACAATGGGAACGGCATCAAGGTGCAAGTGAGTTTATTCCTGTCTCCATACCAGGAATTTTGACAAGTGTATTAGATTAGTTGTCAGCAAAAGTATATATTGTTTTGTATTCTGTAGCTTTGTCAGGGTTTATCAGAATGATACTGGCTACACAAGCCTCATTTGAACTTCCCATCAATTATGAGGATAATGGCTGATGTTGTGGAGACATGGAATGTGTGATGGAATGATCCCGTAGACTCTGAATCAGGAGGACTAGGACACATCTACTAGTGTTGCTTTTAAAATCAATATAGAACCAGAAAATCTGGCTATACCTCATGGTGTAGAATTGAATTACTGGTGAAGTCACTTGACTCTTTGTGAGTCTTCTGCTCCTGACTGCTTCCACACTACAGATGGTAGCTTGACTAGATTGTTCTGTGCACACAGCACATGGCAAAGAGCTCTGTGGGGAGCAGAAGGGGAGCACTGAAACTGGAATGCAATTGGCATCCATCCACGCTCATCATAGGTTAAAGGCTGTTATTCCAGCTGGCCTGATAGCCCTCAGTTACAGACTGGTTTACAGTACAGACCCAGTACAGACAAGGATGACCCACTTATTAGGGTTGTTAAGCACTTGCAGTTCAGAAATCAGGTCTTGTCACATCCTTCATCTTAATTATGAAGAGCACTTTCTCAAAAAGGTGCTGTAAGCCCTGCCCAGGAGAACCACCTGAGCTTTTCTCAGTGTAAAGCTTAGAGAAATCCAAAGAAATATTTTCAAAAAGGTATCTAAACAGTCCAGTGTTTCTCAAAATATCAAGTGTCTTGCTGTGAGACCTTCCCAGCAGGCCTAAACTTCCAATGCACAACTGAGGAGAAATCAAAAGGGCAGATTTCCCCAAAAACAAGAGCTTGTACTTTCGTTAGCATGTAGCAGATGCTTTTAAAACTCACCACACCACATTTGTGACCATCCTGGTTTAAGTTTATAACTCTCTGCTACTTAGAAAAAGCCAACAAGCAAAGCATCTGATTCTTCTGAAAGGCAAATTACTTTTCCTGTTACAGATAAAGTCTGCCTAAGACACCAGAGGAGAAGCAGCTGCCCCTGGTCATGCACACAGCCTGTGTACCTAAGGGCAGTTCCCTCACAGCACTGATCTGCTCAGGGATTTACACAATGCCTGCACACATGCGTACACATTCAGATCTCCGATAGCTTAATAAAAGGGGACAAAGTAGTGTGGACATCCTCACAGCTATGAAAGCAAGTGTCTAAAACTGAAGGGACTTGCTTAATCTTGGAGCTGCCTGACTGCATAACTAATAGCTTGGCAATTAGGGAGCTACCAGGCTTCATTTGTATGTGTGGGTAAGCAACTAAATCAGCCAATTTTCAACATGCATGCACACTGCTCTGTCTGTTGGCTCCATCGTGGCTGGCTGCTGTCATAGCAAAACACTCTGTGCCAGCTGAAAGGTGCTGGTGTCTCCTAAACTCTTTTTCATTCTGCTTTACCAGAAAACACAGCATGGTTGATTTGTGTTATGGCACCAAGTAAAGTCACTACGGACAGAGTGTGACCCACACATTCGAAAGAAACTTGCTGTGGTGCTGGGTCTCTCTCAAAACAGCCAACATCCCAAAGCTGCTGCTCTTTTTCCTCAGATCTGGACAGATCTGGGTAGTGCTTACGCAATTCATTAGCCATCAAAACTTGCTATGGAGCCAGCTAGCAGCTGAAATGGTGTAGCTGTTGCTGTCAGCATTTCCTGGCAGTGGGACAGGGGACAGCTGCTCAGCCAGCTCTGTTGCTAACAGACAAGTTGGGTGAGCTGGTATTGTGCCTCCTGTCAAAGGGAATTGTTTTATTATTCTATTGAATCTGTCAGTTGGCCAGGGCAAAAATAACAATAAAATACAAAAAAGTTTTTTAAAAAATCTGAAAAACAGCATTTACTGTGCATGAAAACAACTTTTATCACCCTTGCTTTTAAGAGAAAATACGAAAGTCCTGCAAAATTGTGTGAGAAATTTTTGAGGTTTTTATTATAGCTCTTAGTTTCAAACAAATACTTTCAGCTTATTATGCAAACTAAAACTGGTTTTCATTGCAGTGAAATCAGCAGTACAGTTATGTTCACTTGTGGTTGAGACTTAAATGTCAAGGCCAAATGGGAAGTATAATAAACACAACAATTAAAAAAAAAATCTAATTAACTGCCTTAGTTCATTGCCTATCTCATGTAGAGAGCTTCTATTATTCTAGTGCCTGTGACCATGCTCTTTCAGAAAAACTCAGAGAGCTCCAGCTGTCCATCATAATCGATGAGCTCAGCTAATTGCATCATACTAGCCAGTGCCCTTCATCAGATAGTCAAGACTTTCGTGAGCATTCATTTAGTACCCACAGCCTTGATATTAACAAATTAAGCTGTCAGGAGTACAGGTGGCAGAATGCAATCAAAATTTATTCCTCCTCCTTGCTTACTGGGCCATTCAGGGGAAGTAATTTTAGCATCCAAAACCAATAATCCAAGACAAAGCACCTTCACAAGTCCCTCCACATAAAAAAAAAAAAAAAAAAAAAAAAAAAAAAAAAAAAAAAAAAAAAAAAAAAAAAAAAAAAACCAGAACTAGAGAAACCACAGATTTGAAAATACCCCCGTCAAATCATACTGACAGGTAATAGATGTGATACAACAATCAAGATATTGATTGGAGTCTGGATGGAGTCTGGATCTGCCATGATGAACTGTTTGTGTTATAGGGAAACACTTCCTTTTCCCATCATAGTAGAAAAGTTTTTGACTGCATTTTAAGCTTGCTATGCAAGGCAACTAAGGCTGGGTTTCAAGCACTGCTGGCACAGAGCAATTTTAAAACTGGTGCAATGCTTAAAAAGGGAATGACTGAGCACACAGAGCTGGCTGGTGTTGGGATGCCCTCCTATGGGACGTGCTGGGTTGGAAAAGAATGTTCTTGCAAGTCCGCTATCTCTCTGCTACATCTAGCACAAAGGGACATGTCAGGGGAAGTTCAGAGTTTTGAGGAGGCTACAAAACCCACCAAACTTGCCAGAAAACAAGCTACACCAAGAGCTTTGCTGCCCTAGTTAAACTGTTGGTGATCTCAGTATTGCTTCAGTTCTCTGTTAGATCACATTTTTGCTGTCAGCTGCAGGCGACATACTCCTTTTTTGGACACCAGCATATCCTTAGAGGGCAGAGGATAAACTTGAAGGGATCTGAGACAATTTCTTCTTTGTGCTGACCCAGGAGCATCCATGGGAAGTATTTTGGCAGTGAGCCGGAGTCTGTACTTCTGTGTTGGTTTTGGGAGAGTTGTTAGCCAGTTTTCCAGGATCTGGGCTTTTGGGTGGGGGCTTTTTTTTTCAGTTTTGGAAAGCAGTTTTATGGGCACTTCTACAGGGGTTGTAAAGTTCAGGGTGGATTTTTATGCAACTCATTTTCTTTTGCCAATGTTCCATTATTATGATCAAACAACTGATGAGGAAGGGTGGGGAAGCCTCCCAGGAGGGAGAATAAATTAAAAAAAAAAAAGTAGCGATATGCAGCTTGAAGTAGACAAACAATTTTGGAAAGAAAGGGAAATATCTAAAGACTCCAGACAGAGAGGAAAGAGGCCAGTTTAGATCAAAGCATAATGCATGGGGAAATGCTGCACTGTGGAGGAGTACACTATGTCAGTTAATCAGAGTATAAGTATCACAAACAAGTTGAGAATATCTGCTTAGCAAAAAAAATAAGTAGGGGTTTCTTTACTTTAATCTTCTTTGGTCTTGTTGTTGTTAGAGTAAAGCCTTCCTGTCTTGACCAAGAAGAGCAGCTAGCCCCTTGTGTCCAAGGCTTCAGTATAGGAGACAAGATACAGTCAACAGGAGGAACCATTCAGCTAAGAGCAGCCTCACCAAGGAACCGCTGTAGATTTGGGGACTCTCCAATAAATTTTCAGAGGCAGTAAGGACATGAGTGGCATCACGAAGAATTAACAAGTTAAGAAGTACCTTTCTGGAGATTTGTAGAAGATTTACAAGTAGAAGAGCAAAAGGAAAAAATATAAGGAAATCTGAGTTTGGGACAGGTCTTCACTTAAGAGAAGGATTTATCTTCGTGGGATCATTGTTAGTCAGGGCCACCTATTCCCTTCTGTATGATGTGATGTGTTGCTTTTATCTATAAAATCTGTCAACAACTCAAAGAAACTACAGGCTATGCTAAAATACACATCTTTCTCCATCAATGTGTGTACTGATACTGATACTAAACATTGTCATTATCTAGAAGCAAAACATACTTGTCCTCTTCCTCTTAATCAAATTCCCTCCAGATTCATACAAATCTACAAACATACTTGATAAAATTAGGGACAATTCTATTGTAAAAATATTTTTTTTAAAAAAAACTGTCACATAACATTTTGGTTTGTTTTACCAAAGGTATCACTTTACTGGCTATATAACAGACTGAATTGATTTGTCTTGGTTAATTTTATCTTAACAAATAAGCAGACATGCCCAGAATTTATATGAGAGACCATCTGGAAATATTAGGTTCTGGATGTGCAAGCCAAAGTGTCAGAGCAAAACACTGGGTCACGAGAAACTGGATGATTGGAATATTACAATGGTTCTGTTGCCACTGCAAGATGGCATGAGAACTGCAACAGAAAATGAGAAGATTCAGCAGCTTATCCTCAAAAGACAAGAAGCACGGCTTTCATCCCTGCAAATACCACCTTCATCTCAGCAACCCCACCTCTTCTAGTTCACTTTTTAATATCTGAGAGTCTTTGCTCTTTGTGCAACCCTACACAGTGGTGTGGGTGGTTTCTTTTCTCTTGCACCCTTCTACAACTGAAGTTAGGCTAACACCTCTTACTCACCTCTAAGCAATTTGCTAGAAAAGCTGTCTCAGAAGAATACAGAATATTTAGAATCCATAAGGAATTAAGTAAATATTATCATCAATGGTAGTATAGCACATCTATAGTTCAGGCCATTGAACAGGAATAATGATATAGCAAGAGTACCAGGATGTTCAGATAAGACTGTTAAAAATGACTAGAAGTACTGAAAGACTTTCATAGTGAAAAACTGTGAAAATGTTATTATTACTTATTGGTTACCTCTGGGTTACACTGGATTGGGAAAACACTACCCTAAATCTGACTGATTTCTGGCAACCAGTATAGGTTGGATTTTTCAAGTTATCCAGTATTACATATGTTGTGGTTCATTCCTAATCTGGCAAGGTCCATACAGTTCCCAATGACAAGACTTTCAGCAAGAGAGAGAGGCAGCTCTTTCCCTGTTTCGCTCTGGAGGTGGAAACCTTCAGACATCTTTCTTGATAAACGAGGTTGCCTTTAATACTGCAGCACTAAGGAATTTAGTACTGCATTTCCATCAGATTTGCAAGATTTTGGCATGATTATAGAGTTTTGCAGTGGAGCAATTGGGCAGTGACAACTGTCATGGCACAGAAACACTATGAGGCTGGTTGCAAGCAACGTGGAATGCGCCAGATCCCAGTGTTGCCAGTAACTACAAGAGGGATAAGAGCTGTTGGCTTTAAAGTGTCTTCACGTGGGAAAATAATTAGTTGATGCCCTTAAATAGTATGGCAAAGAAACAAAGAACGTGCTTAATATTTCCCTGCACCAAGTGTACAACTTGAAGTCTGACAGTATGACATCCTTGAACGCTACAGCATAAATTCTACCTTCTACCTGCAAACTGAGACTTCTCCTATTATGATATATCACACTAAATAAGTTTTGAAAAACGATGTTTTGTTTGCATAGCTACAATTTTATTAGCATCTCTCTCTGGCACAAATTGTGACAGACAAATTCTTGCTGATGCCCCTTGATTGCCACAGGTTTCTGATTGCAGATAATTAATTCATTTGATGATATATAGATATGTTGCCAATGTCTTCTAACCTTTACAAAGGTACTTTGAACATTGGCTCCAAAATATTTTGGATGGTAAGCATCAGTCAACTGTCAACATTGCCATTGGACCACCATGCAACATTATCAAATGTTCAACTGGTAACATTTGGAACTCAACAGGCTGCTTGCAGATGTCCCACTGGGAACTGACAAACCACCAGTGGCCCACACACAAAAGCTTGAGATTGGTTAATTTGGAATATGTTATTTGTAATAAGCCTTCCACTGGATTCTTCCTTTTGTCTTTCACCAGTCCTACTGTCTATCACAGTGAATCAAAACCAAATGTTAAAGTTTGGGGAAAGAACTCATAAAAAGAACAGAAGATGATACAGTAAAAACAGGAGGAGAAACTTCTGTTTCTGCACCCTGCCATATTGAAGCAGTCCTGTTCCAAATCTCAGGCTGCGTACGTAACAACTGCATCATCTCTGCCAAAGATAAAGAAACTGGAAATCTGTCACAGCATAAATTTATATTTAAAGGTTTATATTTCAAAGCACTCTATGCATCCTTTTTAATGTTTTTCAATTTTTACACAAATCTGCACTTTTTGGAAAGGAATACAGTCTTTTAAAGTATTTAAAATTAAATGCAGAAAACTGCTTTTGTAAGCAGTTGGTTTTTAGCAAGCTATTCCACTGTATAATGATGTTTAGGGAAACATAATATTTTCTGCTCAAAAGACTTTAGCCATATTTTTTCTTGTGTGGGACTAATATATTTGGGGAGACAGATCTTCTGAGCTGTGTTCTTTTTTTTTGTATTTCTTTAGAATAAATTATTCATTACTTAATAATTCTACCATTTGAAGTTATCTGTATTTTCTTTGCTATATAGAATCACAACCTGAAATTTTTCAGATTTTTAATGCCTTAGGCCAGTCTGGGATTTTACAAAGATACTAAGCAGACATCTTCCTCCTTTTAGGACTTTGATCCTGAGAATAATTACAATATTTCCTCTCTCAAACTGCTGTCAATTAACATAGTGAACTCTTTCACAGGGATACGAATATCTTTGTTCTGATTTCACATAAAGAAATATGATGGGTAGCAACGTTTTTTTCACTTGGTAACTTTTTTCCATTTCAAGAAAAATATTTTCTGTTTTCTGTGAATGTGTTTCGGGCATTTTGCTTTATTAATAACCTAACAGGTGAGATACCCTCCTCATACTCTGAAGCTCATTTGGTTACTTGCTACATATGTGCAAAAAATCTCAGGTTTTACTTGAAGAACTTGTAATCTTAGCATCCTTAATGACATTTCTAATGATATTTCTTACTCTGGTGAAACAGATGAATACTTGAAGGAAGTCCCTCAATGGAATGTGCAGGGTGTACTTGGTCAGTAGTCTGCACTGAGCAAGGCCCATGATGCTTCTTCCTGACCAGGTGACCCTCTAAGTAAACACCCACAACAGTACCACCCAACTAAATTCTTACTCATAAGCTCTTGATTCATTCTTCCTCTACTCCAAGGAAGAGCTCCATCGATCCAATTGGCTCTCTTACATAAAAAGCAACTCCACCACCTCACCTTGCTGGCCTGTCTTTCTTTAAAATAAATGGACAGCCATGACAGCACTCCAGTCATGTGAGCTATCCCACCATGTCTCTAACTGCAATGAGGTCACGGCCCTTAGAACGCTCACAGACCTCTAATTCCTCATGTTTATACCCCATGCCTTGGTGCACAGGCATTGCAGAGGGGTAATGGAGCATGACAGTTTCCCAGGAAGGGTACAAGAGGCATAGACACCCTTCAGGTGGTTGCCCTTCTGCTTCTCAGCTTGAGAGGCAGCGAAGGAACATCTGCTGCTGCTGTGGCTGGCCTGCTTATTCCCACCTGAATGCGATGCTGTGAGCCCTGCCACTTTGGACATCACCTCCTAGGTCTTTCAGTTTAAAGCCTGCCTTATCAAGCTGGCCAGCCTGCTGCCAAATGCCTGGGGGCAGACTTAGAAGGTTGATTGGTGGCTGTTTTTTCAAAAAATGGCCAAAAAAATATCCAAAAAATTTTCTCACACCTATTATGGTAACTTGCTGCACAATTCACCAGGTAGTTAAAAATCTCCACTGCCACCATGGGAATTGTAATTCTACCACTTACTGTCAAGATGTTCTGTTCTCTTTCTTGGCCCTGCTTTAATATTATCTTTACATCTCAAGGCTGTCCCTGTAGCAGGAGGCCTAATGTGATGCTCATGGAGACCTTGCCTGGGGCCTCCCTGGCCTTCTGCTTCCTGAGCCTTCAGACCTGTTACAGGCCATTTCCAGGACTGCCATTACTAGAAAGAATTAGCAAAGTCTTGGCAGCCATGACATATCACCCTCAGGCTCAGGGACAACTGTGTGCTTGTCACCATATCAGGTTCAGCCAACAGGGAGATGCCTCTATTCCTTTTAGGATGGAATAACCTTCAACTGTCATTTACATCTTTCATTTGCTCCTCCTAACCTTGGTCGTGAACCTCACTGACTTGCGTCACACAGCGTTTTCTTCTCTGCTGGGGGAATATTTTGTCCCACGAGCTTGAGTGGCCTTGCCTGCTCAGCTACACCATTTCTGAATCAGGCAGTTTCTTCACAGTGAACTTCCTTATGTCCCGCTGTATAGCATTTATGAGCCCAAAACTGTCCCTACAGGAAAGGGCAAAGGGAGGGAAGAAGAAGGAATCCACTCTCAGAATGAAGCTCGGTAAGCTAATTTCTGTGAAGATTTAAGAATGAAGTCTGACAGGCCAGTGGAGCTACCACTCCCTGCACACAGGACCACTGAGAGACAGGGTGCTGACCCCTTGGCTGGAGAAGTGCACATTAGTATAATTATACCCTGACTTCATCCCAAAACCTAGCAAGGATTGCTGTCTTGTCTTTTTGAGATTGTAGTCACAAAATTAAGTGAGCTGTGGGCAACACATTCAGCTTGCTTTCATATACACACTGCAAGCCTTGTTACCAGGGCCTCACAAAGCAACTCTTGAAAAAGGAATACAAGATGCTCTTTGTAAATAGAAGTTCATGAGTCTGAGGAATGAAGTCATTTTCCAAAATCGCAGTGAACGATATTCTTTTTCACGAGCCAACGAGAAGCTGAGAGGTGGGCTTGAGGGAAAGGAACTGAATGAAGCATGTTAGAGAAACCACTTAGCCCTATTAGCCCATGGCACAGCCAGGCTGTCTCCCTCCTCCTCTTCTTCCTCCTCCTCCTCCCGCCCACAGCCTCCCCTCCCCCATGACATGGCTAGCCTAGTGGGATTTTTTTAATAAATTTGGCACCTTTCTGCCTTCAGCTGTATAAACTGGAGATGTTAAAAAATAAACAGTCAGGAGAGTCAATGACTTGTTTGGAGCAGTGGGACGGAGTTGTGGGGGGTTGGCGTGGAGAGGGAGGAAAGGGTGACCTCACTTTCTGAACAGTAAAGTTTGAGTGGGAGGGTCTCCACACGAAAGGTAAAAAAGGGAATGATGTGAACATGTGAAGGAAGCCAGAGCACTGAACGGAGCGTCAGTCTGTATCCTGACAGGGGTAGATAAGGTGGCTGGAGAGCTAGCGGTGCTTTCCTGGAATACAATCTCTGTTTGACACTCTCTGCTTAAGCACTGCCCATCTGTATGTTATTGTGCTGGAGCCTCTGGGGAAAAAGAGGAGCCACAAGCACGGAGAGAGAACGAGGGAGGCAGCAAAAGCGTTTTTCTTCCCTTCTTTTCCTTTTTTTTTTCTTTTTTTTTTCCTCTCTTTTAAATCGGGATCCGGTTAGACTGCCTTGAAGTGCCACATCTGGAAACTGAATGCTGAAAGAAAGTTAAAATAACTGAGGCACCACTAAGCCAAGGGGGGCTGATTGCAGAAGAGGGTAAACAATTACTGAGACGCTAGAAGACCACTGCTGGATGTAAGGGGAGGAAATGGCTTTGATCTCCGCCTGGCCCCTCATTTCTCCTGTATTATTCTTTTTGAGATGCTTCTCCTCCAGCACAGCCTCGAGTGGGGGAAGCGTTTTTCAGTTTGACATTGAAGGTAGCTCAGCGGTCAGCACGCAAGAAGCCACTGTTATCAGAGGGCAGCAGCAGGCAGTAGCTACTGGAAGTTGGGTGCCTTTTGCTGAGGTACAGTAATTCCCTTCTCTCTCTAGCGTCTGCAATTTTCTGTTTTCACCTGTCTGTGTCAAAGCTCCCAGCTGGTTAAAGTTAGCTTAATCATTTGAGCCTTAAAGTGACACAGGAGGACTGGGGGAGGGGGAAGGTGGTCTGAGATGTTGCATTTTGGGACGGGAGAGGTATAGTTCAGACTTCAAAATGCCCTGCCTGCTGTGAGCAGACAGCTGCTGTACTTTACAGTGAAGCTGGCTTAGCTTAGACTTTCCTGCCAACATAACTAAACAGGCCTGTCCAAACAGAGATATTTTCCAAGAGTTAATTGTCACAACACTTTTCTGCTTGCCTTGTAATTCCTGCAATTGTAATTCACTGAAATTTCTTGAAAGAGTCTGTCTTTGGATGGCAAACTCTGTCCTGTAGAAGTTTGTGCTTTTGCCTCTGAATGCTATCCACCTCCAAAATCTGAAGTTTGTTATCACAGTGAAATCAGGGGATGATAAATCAAATGCATCTAGCAAACTGCCTGCAGAGAACACACCTGCAGATATTTTAAGTTCCAAAAATTGGTTGGGATTAGTGACAAATGAAATTAGAGAGATCTGAGAAGCAATTTGACAATGGAAAATTTTCCCACAACCCCTGTTATTTTGGGATTGATTTATACTCTTCATTTTAGCAACACTGCATCAGGAATGGGCTACTTAAAAGTACATTTTGAGGAAATAATAAATTACTCCAGCATATATGGGGGTGAGGTAACATTGGAAGCGGAACGGTGGACACAACACAGTAATATCTCATGCATGGTAGATGCAAAGTGGGAGGCTAATTGAGTTCCATGAGGTCATGGGAAGGGAAAGAGTAGTTCTTCTAGCATAGCATCCAAAACTGAGGTGAGATTAGCACAGCTGTGTCACTGTGACAATGTCAAGATTGCAATCTCCAATATCACAAGGCTGATTTTCCACCTATCCTCCACTTGTCAGAATTAACAGCCATGGAAATAAGTGCATAAAGCCTTCAGACAGCCAGGGTTGCTGCAGAGCTGGGCAGAGTTCATTTCCCTGCTCCAAGCAGCTGGACAGTCTCAGGAAACACCTGCCCACCCTGGCAGAGAGTCCGCATGAAACATGACCTGTGTGAGAAAACTGAGGGTTAAACCGCACTTTGCTCGGCATAAGGACTCTCAGGAGCCATCCCAGTTTTTGGACAGGCTTCATGAAGTGGGATGTAGAGATTTTCTCCTCTGGCCTTGGATCAGCCCCAGGAAGCTGCATTGCCACCTGTTGCTTACAACATGGAAAGTCCCTCAATGAAATGCCTGACTTAAGAGCTGGATGGGTTTTGTAGCTGCTTTTCATGGGATAATGAGCATAAGTGATTATGAGTCTTTAGTATACTAAAGTATACATAGTATACTATGGTTTTCCCAAAAACACAGTTCACATTTCTTCATGTAAATATATTAAATTTTACCTTGGGAAAGCACTGTGAGATATATTGGACACTGCAGGGGAATGACACTTTAGGTTTCTTCAACAATTTAAATCCTTCCTAAATTTTTCCTGAGGCCAACATAATAGACTCAGTAACTGGTGTTTCCTCTGATAGTTTACTTCAGCCCATGCAATGGCAGCACTTAGACTCTGGATCCCATGTTACAGCTGGATGACAGTGCCTGGTATCATCACACCAAGGCCCTTGGCTGTAGAATGTTATGGTTTCATGAGGAAGAAGCAGGGACTTCAAGACCTCTTGCTAGCTAAATATTTCAGGCCCCACTTCCATGGCAATTTCCAAGGAGGCCCAGTAGGATGCTTTTTTTGGGATAGGCTGGATGGCTCTGTAACACTGGGAACCTGCTTACTCATTGATCTATGTGTGTGGTTGGTAACAGGATTTGGAGAACAGGCTTTAAGCCTGGAGGTTGATGTAGGGGCTGGAGAGTGATGGTTTGGTAGTCTCTCACGCAAGGAAGGAACATTACTTTTGGTCCTGAAAGAACTTCTCCCTCCCACAGCTCACCGCCCCTTCCTCAGCCTCAGGGTTATCCCAGCAGGTTTGAATTAGGCTCTTTTGAAGCACGAGTGCTTAACCCACAGCTCAGGGCGAACCGCAGAGTAAACTCCCTTACACAACGCGGTCTGATCCAGCTCCTTCAGCTAAATATTGACTCAGGCCTACGGCTCTCCCGAGCAGACAGAGGCTGTTAGTCATGTCAAATAGTGCCAAATTATACAAAGGGGGCAGTTTCATACAACAAGCCAAAGCACAAAGCCACAGATGGGGCTTCATTGTGGTCTGTGGTGACAGTCAGGGGCAACACGAAACATGCTGGTGGGAGTTTCCAAGATGTAACTGGTGGGAAGCTCTTAAATCCCAGTAAGAGTTTGATATCATGAACCTATAGAAGAGGAGGAGATCTCAATTAATGTAAATACGTATTAGTGAATATTTCTCAGCTTTCCAGTCCACTTCCTTTACCTTGTGTGGCAACCTCAAAGTGGGAGGAACTGGGAGAAGTGGTTTTAAAAATCAGAATTAAAGTGGAGCTTTGCCTTCTTTTTTTATTCCTTTTCTTTTTTTTCTTTTTCCCCTGGTATTTGAATGAAAACCTTGTAATACAAGAGAACTAACTATATTAATGCCATGCTGATATGTTTCATTCATGCACAGAGAGTACCATGGGTCAGAGTTGAACTTCAGGCAATATCAACTACCTTGGTGCCCTCATTCTTAATCATTATGTGATCCAAAACACCTAAATTAGGCACACAAATTGTTCCTAGATGTTTCAATCAGAATCAGGGACTGTCTTCAGGTACAAACCCAAATTCCCCATATAGTAGTGGAGAGTAGATTTTTTAAGCCTCTAATTCCTAGTGGTGTTCCCTGGAAATGCTCAAAGGAATCTCTTCCTCTTTAAGAACTTGGTTGGGTGCTTGCTTCAGGACAGCTTTATAAATCAGCTAAACCAGATGTTTAAATTAACTGGACTAGATTCCACACAATGAAATGTTGTGTTTCCTACATAAGGCACGTTGTTAGTGACCACCACAGAATAAGATATCTGCCTCTTCTTTCAAAAAAAATTGCTTATAAATTGATTAAAATGATTCAGAAAAGTATCATGAGAAGGATTACAGTATTAGGAATTTGAAGGTAACTGAGAGAGTCAGCAATCCAATTTGCCAACTCAGAGGGAGATTAAGAAAAAATTAGAACTTATTGTGTAAGTACTGACACAGGCAAAAAAATTAACAATAGGCTTGTTAGTCTAATAAATTAAGGTCTTGGCATATGCAACAATTGGAAATTGAAGGTGACTATACTGAAACTACAAGTTAGTTAAAAAAATTATTTTCAAAAGTTATTAAGAACTAGAGATTTTTTCATTTGTGTTGGTTTGTCCATTAAGAGGCAGATCAATATGAAAAGCACTCTTAAGTACCCAGACTACTTGTGTGCTATTTAGGAAAATTAAGTTTCTTGGCTCACAAAGATAATAAGAGGAGGGGGGAAGATGTTACAGCACTGAATCCTGATATCTATGGGGAGACAGATAGAAAAAGAGTAAGTACAGAGCATTGGATTCAGCTCATCAGTGCAACTCAACAGCACTTGATGGTGTGAAGTCAGAGATTGTTTTTTCCAAACAAGGATAGATTAAAATATTTTATAAGGAAGATTCATAAGAGATGGAAGCAAAGGACTTAAAACAGGCAGATATCAAATGAAAGCAGACAAGAAAGTGGCAAACATCAGAGATTTTTGTTTTAGTATTCCACTCTCTGGCTTGGACACAGCAGAAGGGAAGGGAATGTTGAGACACTCCCAGGTTTGGTGAGGCACAGAGGTAAAATTGAAAATCAGAAGTAAGCTCTGAGAACAGCTATATCCCACTGTCAAACACATGCCTCTAAACTTACAGGCAAGTCATACATTATCATTTGGGTCTGAAGCCTGCCAACCATCAACATCTGTGTTTGTAAATTCCACTGACGTAAAGGTTATAACTATATAGGTGTAGATTTTGTTCCTATTTCTTCCCCAAGGAAGAAAGTTCTTTAAAGAGTCTAAGGTGAGAATAAAAAATGGTACAAGACTTCAAATACGAGAGAGTATTGCAAAAGATTCTTTGTGATCCACACTTTGTTTCCACTCTTCTTAATGTGAAATGAACATAAGCTGGCATCCAGTAAAATATTCATCACATTCTGACATAAATGACAACAAGAGGCCAGAGACCAGTATAGGAGATGAGTGTGGGAAGGATTAGGGGAAGAAAGGGAAGACAGACATTCTGTGGAGATATCTGCCAAGCCAAAAAAGGGTAATCTCAAATGTCCTCCATGGAAAGAAGTGAAGTAAATAGTGGGAAAGGAAGTAAACTAAAGCAGGAAGACAAAAGAGAGGAAAAAATTAGAGCAAGAATGAGATAATCAAGAGTCTTTAGAGTAAAAAAAAATTAAGTTGGGACAGGGCAGGAAGCCAATTCCCAGAGTGGAGGAAGGCATGATATTTTGGACAGATGGAAGAGGAAAACTGTTTCCAGCATCAGTGGTTTTGGCTTAGGAAAAGGCAGAGAGGCAAAAGTCCTTTAAAGGAAACAATTATCATAGTCAAGTCAAAATTAGCCATTTACTATAAGAGAAACTAAGAGGCAGAAGTTGTGTGATAGAGCTTGTGTGTTAAAATGACATGTTTGACAACCATTTTTTCCCACCTGACTTTTACCAGCAGCTGCTGATAAAATGCAAGAAGCAGTATTTGAGATGTTTGCTTTCTGATTCTCTAAAGTAATAAGCAATGATTAGCATGATTAGCAATTATAAGTCCCAGCCATCATCTTCATTCCTTTTCCCCGAAAAGGTTGGAACAGAAAATCTTGCAAACTGTTGAGAGAAACCACAATTTGATCTTTACTTGTAGCATTAATCTGTTCAAAACAAACTAGTACTACAAGAAGCAACAGAAGACCTAATCCTGAGGTGTGAGCCAAAAAGGGTTTTAGCTTGACAGGATCCTTTATATTCTTTTAAGCTAATGTGAACTGCATCTACTTTTAAAAAGCAGATCTGTAAATTAATTCACTTCAGACCCTTGAGGTTATGTTAGGTTAACTCCTATAATGGGCAATTTGGAATTCTAGCTGCTGGTTTTTTCTGATACAGCAAGGTTATGTTCTGAGAAACATCTATTAGTGGGGAGGAAGTTTTACTGCAGATGTTTGTGATTCCAACTTAAGTTTCTCATCAAAACTTTAATGAAGATCAGCTGCTTGGAGTAGTGCCACAGTCCCCAAACCTTTTGAATCATAGGAAGCTGAAGCAAATGGAAGCACAAGACAGAGCAGATGCATAGTTGGAAATTTTCTCCATTTCAAGAAGATGTATAAAACACCCACCAGAAAACGAAATTTAAACTCCGCTGCAGTATATTCCCACAAAGTTCTGGGCAAGTAACAGCAAAGTACCCCAAAGCTTATTCTGGGCTGTGAAAATCAATAAAAGGCATTTTATGCCCACTCTTATTCACAACATGGGAAGCAAGGAAGGAATTAAAAGTCCAGCTATTCCAGGGGGCATGAGAAGAAATAAGAGAATTGCTTTCTGAAGGAAAACTTGGCCTGATTTAAACTGATAACAATTAGAGCTTCTAGTGTTCAAGAACTGTGTAAAAGAGGTCTAGTTTCTGAGTAACATATAAGCAGCCACTTATCATTTACAGCTTGCTTTTAGACTTAGATTTCAAATACCAAAATATAGACCCTTTGGGTTTTATGTTTTAATTGGTCCTCTTGAATGTTTGGATCTGATCCCAGTCCATTTTCACACACCACCATGAGCTGGGGATGTTTGGGTTATGCATCCTAATGCAAGATTTAACAATTGCTGAATAGCATTATACAAAAATCTGTTAGAGCTCCGAAGTTTTTGAAATCTGATTCTTTGTCATTAAAATCTCAAAGAGATTTTCCTAACTGTCAGTCAGGATACATTAAGTGTGTATTTGATTATGAAAACAGATTGACTAAAATACAGTAAATATGATCTGGCTTTGTTGTTCCTGTTTAGCTGTATTTTGCAATTCTTTATATAGTTATTTCCCTGAAATAAATACTTCATAAATATTAGAACTGCTTTTGTTTTTTTCTCATGTGACAAACCAGCAAGAAACAGTTCTAAACCCACAGCATTCAAGAATCAAAGAATGAGAGAGGGCTGTGAAAAATATTTTCGAAATTACTACTCCAACTTTACAAGACTGTAAGAACAACTAAAATGTTATTGTTTTGGTCATTAAATATGGAAGCCAGGGAGTATGAGAGGAACTGGCACACCTTAATTAATTTGAAACATAATTACTTTGAAACATAATTTAATAACTACTGAACAAAAAGACTACCTAGATGAAGAACTTTCAATATGTTCTGTAAAAACAGACTTTTAAACTAAAGCTGTAAGACTTAAAACCATTGTTTGACTCTGCCAACCCAAAATAATGACTAAAAAATAGCTCATCCAGTCTTTGAGCATTGTTGCCAGGGGAAAAGCAGCTACATAGAACCAGAACCTCAACCAGATCCTTTCTGAGCTCTGTAGTACCCTGTTACCACCATACAATGCATCTTTCTACTCCTTTATGAAAGACCTTCTAAGTGGCAAGAGATTAGCAGACTTTTCTGCCAAGGCTAAGGCAAGGCCAGTATGTCATAGGGTTTCCTACTGTGGTTTTCCACCTCTGAACCTGGATGGTAGCCCATGAAGAGCCACGGAGAGCCTGCCATTCATGACTCCCTTATGCTGTGCTCCCCATTCCTGGCTCCAGGAATCCTTCCTCAAAAGCACTTTGTGGAAGCAAGCATTTGTCCAGATCCAGTATCCAAAAAAAAGAAAATAATAAATAAAAAGCTGGCAGGACAAAATACAACATAACTCTCCTCCCCAGCTATTAGAGTCCTTCATGCCCAGAAAGACTAACACAACTTGGCCCATTGAGGGCTGGCAAGGTCTCCAGAGCACCAGAACCTGGCACAGATCCATTCAGGGGGAGGTGGACAGGTGTTGGAGGACTAGACATGGTGTAAGGTCAGGGGAAATTTGTGTGCCCTGCTCAGCCTTTGGCAAGTTTGTGGTTTTCTACGGCTCTCTACTTCCAGTCAATGCAAAGATAGGCTGCAGAGGCTCAACAGGGTAACACCAGCTGGTAACACCAGCTAATTCAGGGTGTTTGGTGATGGATTTCTGTGAGGGATGAGAAAAGAAATTGTTTTTCTCTTGATATATTGATTCCTCCCTCTCTTTGAGCCAACAGAAATGTTATTTCTTCATTATCAGTTTATGGCTGTGTTGAAACAAGCCCAGAGGCATTGAGAGATCGAGGCAGGTTACCCCTTCTACTCAGTCCTGGCTTTTTCTCTCTCCTTTCAGAGCACAGCCTCCAACCAGCTTCATCCTGAATGTAAGGCATGCAGTACAAAGTTAACCATACTGAGCTGTCTTACTGCCTTCCCACACATTTGCAAAGTGCTAGGACAATCCAGGAGGAAAGCCCTATTTCTGAAAACTGCCCAGAAACCCTGGATCTTCCCATCAGCCATCTCCAGCATCTGTCTGTCTTGTCCATAGCTGGGACACCCTTGGGAGGCAGAGATGAATGAAAGCTCTTTCTCTTCATCCTTCAAGATTTTCACATTGGCTTTCTTTCTAACAAGCTTTTAATTGATGCTATGGCTATTGGTCAAGCAGATCACTGTTTTTCTCTGCTATGATTCCAACATTTCAAAGAGCTGCAAAATCAAACCAGGAAATACTAGAAATCTGGAAGAGGGAAATTGACATTTGAGATTTACCCTCTCAGTATTAACAGTGTCCCACAAGTACATTAGTACTTGCTTTAAAGCCCACTTTTCTTTTTCACCCCTTGAAAATTTTTGTCTCTGTCTGTAAGTCTCTCAGGGAGTAATGTAGTTTGTCAACTGACTACCTCTCACTTATCTGAGAGCCCCAGTGACTCAGAATGTACATTTCATGTAAGTGGAGACAGGGTGGAGGGTGGTTAATGAGGAAACAATGTAGATTTATCCCTTTTCCTGTAAATTAAATAAACTTGGCATTTTTTTGAAAGAGGAAAATCAACCAGCTACCCTTTCCACTGCTGATTTTCTATTTCCAACAGTGAGCATCTGTAAGAGTAAGTATTTCAGCACTAATAAGCAAATGAGACACTAGTATTAATCTCTGATTCTTAGCCAGCTTCCAGACAGCTAAAACACTTTAGCCCTTCCCCTTTTTAGTGAAGAATGCCTTTTAAGCAGAGGCTTTGTCTTTCCCACTGTATATGGAAAAAATGACTGTGCAGTTCTATGGAGAATGCCTAGCTGAGATATGTTTATGTTGGATCCAACCCCATCTCTGTTGCTGAATGGCAGTTTGTTTTCCACTTGAACTGGGGAAGGGATAACAGTCTGGAAACTTTTTCAACACAGGAAATTTTTTTAAAAATTTAATACAATTACTTGGGGAAGGTAAAAGATAACGCTGTTGAACTACATAAAACCATCTGGCTTCAGCTATTTCTCGTTTTTGTGTGAGTCTGTCACTGCTGCAGTGCACATTGTGCACAAGCTGACCCAAGGAATCAGAGTACAGGGTGACAGTGGGCTGGGGAGAGGGTTCCTTGTCATTTTTTCCTGCACACCATGCTCTGCTTTGCTTATTGGTTTGGAGGTTACTCATATGCAATTAGCCATATTCACTGTCTCCAACTGCTAGCTCTACCATGCCACACGGCGAAATAGAAGGAACATTTTTTCTGTGTCTTCCTGCCAGCTGGATTTTATCTAAAATTTGTAGCAACTAGTTTCAGTTTTGCTGATTTTAGTTTTATTGATCTCTGATCTTTGCACCTAAGACTTTGAGAAGAAGGTTTCCACCAGCTTCATAACATGTCCTTTATTATCATCAAAAATAGACTTCTCTTTTGGAGGCTGAGTTGATAACTCATCAGGTAATACATAAATAATCCAAATTGTCATGTATAAGTTAGCAAGTAAAGTTTTCAAGTTAAAAAGCTATGAAATTACTGTCTTGTCCTGTGCCCCTTTAGGCAATCACAACTTTTCCAGTAAATTCTGAGGAGAGATCAACCCCTCTGTATATATAAACAATGGAGAACTTCTAGTGTTTAGTTGCTGCTTAGCACAGCAACAGCTGGAAAACCAGACTAAAGTCAATCATCAGATATACTCTTTAGCAGCTGCAGACTGGCCAGACATGGTGTGCCTGGCTCCAGATCACCCCTGTGCTCTCAGGTGTGACCATCTCTGGGGATGCAGGGAAAAGGGAACAATATTGAGATCCATGCACAGGGGATGGCAGAAATGACACTGGCAACAGAAAATCATGCTTCATTTGTTTCATCATTTATTAAACAGTTCATTTACTGAAAAACATTATAGGTTCACAACCAGTGTCATTTCTTTATTTATTGTTGCTTTGGTGTTCAAAGTTTCAAATTAGTCAGATTCATAAAAGTACACTGCTTCAGATTTAATGAGCATTTCATATCACTTATCCAGAACACTCCATAATTACATTAATTTGCCCAGATCTATGGCAAATGCATTCACTGAGGGTTTTTTTATCAAACCTATCTCATGTTAGAATTTAATTTAAAAAATAAGAATATGCAAAAATATTGGAGGGCTCTACAGAATAACAATTTAAGCAGGAAAGAATTTGCTTTTACATTTGCAATTTAAATAAAAGACTAGAAACCTTGTTAGTGTGCAATAATTACTTTAGTTTGCAGTCTCATTAAATGCAATTAGAACTGAGATATCTGTCAAGATAAGTGGATAAAAAAAGATTACCAGCATTGTGCACAAATCTCTTCACCAACTTCTGGTACATTTCTAATTTATAACATCAGCGGAACACTGGAAATAATAAATATTGCACAGTTAACAATGTCAGAAATTTAAAAGAACAATATAGTGATTTAATGTACTACACTGGGGTGCTTATTATAAAACTATCATGAACATTGATTTGGAGACTAAGCTAAAAAATGTGTTCCTCTCAGGAATGTTTACAGTTTTAAAAATAAATTTGAAATTGCAAATGGCTAATTTGCATGAGGTTTCTGCCTTTGAAATGGTAAATACTATAGAGTGGCTTTTGCATGCAGACAGTTCCCTGGCTGCTGTAGTGTCCTATTAAATGGGGTAATTAACTCTCTAGCTATGATGTCACACACTGAATTCATTTCTTCAGTAATAATAGTTAGAATGTGACCTTTATTGTTCAGAAGAATTTGATACTGTAGCCCAGAGGTAATGAAGGCTTATAGAAATTATAAATAGAGCTTGGAGACCTAGGGGAAGCTGGAGAACAAGTTTGTTTGTTTTTAATTCTCTAGTTTGCAAGGATTCAAAGCCCAGATAAATTTAGCATAAATCAACAGAGAATAAATAAAATGGCAGAGCAGTGTCCACTTTTGCATGCGGATTTTGGAGTACCCCACGCCAGAGAGCAGAACTTCTGTCAGTCTCTCTCTATGATTACTTTGATGGCAGAGCATGTCTGGCCAACAGGTCAGTTATTAACTTCTGAGGCCCTCATTCTCCAGAGTAAGACAAAGATCCTTCTAAAATGTCACTCCATAGGGATTTATATGTTCAAGTACAAAGACAATCTTGAATTTATTACTCACAGTCTGGGAATTTTAACTCCATTTATTTCTTCAAATCATAACTTAGAGTGAAGTATGGCAGCTCTGTGAAAGGGCACCACTAGGGCATTTATTTTTAAAATTAGTTATAGCTCACCTCAGTGGTTTGAAGAACTCACAGAAATCTCCTCCTTAGCCAAGACCTGTCTAGGAAGATACATGTAGTAAATTAAGAGAAAATAACAGGACAGATAAAGGGGAAGTTACCAGCAAAATTAATGTTCTTTGTACCTTGAGTAAGAGCTCCTGCTCTTAATTTGTGTTTTCAGGAAGAGAAAAATGCTTTCATCATTGTATCGAACAAAAACAAATGCCACAGATGATATTTTAAAAAAACAACTTCTATATCAAATAGATTTTTCTATATTCATGTTTCCTTCCTTGTATGAAGAAAACAAACTTTCCTTAAATATCTTAAAAGTTCCCTTACAAAGTTAATTTGAAGCTTTCATGGGAAATTTCATCACTGGACTGTAATTCTTTCTCTCTATACTCTTTGACTAATCCTTTTCATATGTCTGGTATGCTTTGGTAGTAAATCATTGCAGGTCGCTCATAAAAGTTACCTTCAAATACAAGAGTGAGGTCTAACCCCAAGAAAGAATGGTGGGAAAAATGGGGAAGGCAGCACAATGCCAAGCAGTGCTGTGTACATATCAAAATGTCTTCAAACTATGGCTGTTTAGCTGAAAGCCAAAAAAAATTCTTTCAGCACTGCATTAAGAAAAATCTTGGGTCCAGAAACAGCTTTATGTTCACTGCAGGCATCTGGAACAAGCAAAACACAACTACCAGAAATGTCTGCACATGTGGGGATATTCAGTACTCCAGGTGGTTCTGACTAGATCTCTTACCAGACATGAAGTTGTTGAGGAGTGTCACTGCTGGGTACGCTGGGTACGTCTGTGACGCTGGGATTACATTGTGTGCACTGCCATGGATTACACTGGGTACATTTGGATACAGTCACGGATAATGGGCTCTAGGCAGCCCTGCTCGGACCAGTCGAACTCCAGAGGCCCCTTCCAGCCTCATCTGTTCTGTGATTCTGTGTGGCTCTGGTCATTATTCCACTTTACTGATAGAGGAATGGAATGAAAGAGTAATGTGCATCGTCACACAAGACGTTAGCAGAAGAATGTATTTTCTTGAGTCTCGGTATCATTATGAACATAATTAGAGAGAGAGCAGCTTGTGCACGGAAACAAGGTAACGAGTCTCTTTGATGTTCAGCAAGAAGGAATATTTTTTTGCTATGTTGACTTCAAACATTTTAATGAAACCATTGCTGTGGAGATGTTTGTGGATTAGAGATGAAGCATACATAATAAAGTGGGTGAGTGGCTGGGACCAGGTGTAGGGATAGGCAGCAATAGCAAAAATAAGAGAAGAGGAGTAGGAGGACAAATGGAAAGCAGAACAGAGAGGACACAAGCATGAATAGAGAACAGGCAACAACAGAACAGCTATGGGAGCCAATGGGGGCAGGGGGAGATCCAAACCCCTCAGTGTAATGTTCAGTTGCTCCATTAATAGATACAGCCCAGGAGAAGCACTGAGGCCTCCCCCAAGAAGGGCCAATGAACTATCTGCTCATCTGGTTGGTATTTACTGTAAGACTGTTTAAATGATATTCCAGCCTCGTTGCCAACAAGAGAGACATATAATATAGACAAGACTAAAAGTTAACCTATAAATAAAAGCTAGGGTGAGCTATAAATACAAACTGAGAAGCCATGGGTTTGACCAATGCCTCACAACATACAAATGGACTTACTGGAACATACTCTGCAGCAAACCCCTCAATGCTACAAGTACGCACTGTGCTTTTGAAGAAATAGTGACTGCACAAATCTCTGTCCATAGGAGTATTCTTTCTCCTTTGGCAAATTCAAATCCATAAAAATTTTGGGAACAGAAGGTCTAGAAGAAATTAATAAACAAATGATTCACAGCTACATGGCTACTATTGCAAAAATGTGGTGGCAGTATGAATGACAGTCAGAACAGTATCAGAGCTGTCAAGTACTTGTATATAAAGAGGCCAAGGACACCTTCTAGAAATGTGTCCTTGTGTCTCAAAAAAAACAAGCCAAAACAAACCAGAGAAAATTTGAGAAATACCCCAAGTTGTACACTTCAGGATCCATCAGATCATAGAGTCATGCAATGTTAAGAGTCAAAAAGGACCTTAAAAATCAGGTAATCCCAACCCTCACTGCCATGATTGGCATTGTTGGAAGAGCAATAAAAATCAAAGTTTTCAATACAGCCATCTGTTATCTCGACCATTTCAGCTGTTGAGAGGCAAAGACCACCATCTCAAGCTTCTTTCTTACAAGGTATTATGTGAAAAAATGCAGAGCTTTGCTTTTTATTTTTTGATTTCACTTTGCTGATGATCTAGTGAACAGTCTGATGTTCATGTGTCAAACATATGAGAAAACAGTACTGTAAAGAAGAGGAGAAATGTGAAATAATATTCAAAATAGAAAATAATATTATGAGTACAGTTTTCATGCAGTTATCTGTGGCAGGCCTACTCTTTTGGAAAACCATACAGTGGCATCTGGAAGCATCTGGTGCAGGGTTCAGTGATTTCTTATCTCCTAGTTAAGAAATGTGGAGAGTCAGCCTTTCATGGCTAGCTAGGCCAAATTAGAAAGATGGATTACCTGCTGGTGCACACTGCTCAGATATCATACATATACCTGTAAAATATGTACTGTCTCCTGGGCACACATAAAAACATAAAAATAGTTCTATCTTTAACTGGATCCCAAAGTTCTCTTAGCAGTGTTTCTCAGCTATAGTCAATATTTAGTCCCAAAGCATTTTCAGCAAGAACTGGTGAGCTGGCACCACTGAGATGCTCATCCAAAAATGTGGAAAAGTCTAGGTGTGAAGAGCACCAGAGTGCATTAATTAATAAACACCTTATCAGTCTGGTAAACTCAATCCCTGATGGGCTCAGAGCAGCTGCCTACACATTCAGAAATGGGAGAAATGAGTGCAGGTTTTCCTGTCTGCTGACCCTATGCAGCAAGTGCAATTCATTTGTTTTACCACGAACATGCAAGTCCATCCAGTCCTCTGGGACCAGGGCAAAAACCAGCACGTCTCAGCCAGCAGCAGGGCCCTGCAGAGCAAATACAGGTATATCCTTTTCCCCCACTTAACCTTGCCCATCCCCTCGTACCCACACACTTCTGAAACCCCATGCAATGAAGGGATACTCCTAAAAACTATGCATACTGAATTCTCAACCTGAAATTTAACCTCCAGTGGTTCAGCACCTTTTCTGTAATCATCAAGTACATGTTGGCTGTGTAAGATGGCAAAGACTCCAGGAGACCCCAGGGCTCCTGAGTGTGCTGCACACCAGTAGAGGGGCTGACACCAAGCTGGAGTTGCACACAGTGCTTTCTGTCCATCTGCTGGATTTTATATCTTGGCAACAAATGGAAAGAGGTTTCTCCGGCAGGTCACCAGAGGCAGGAGAGTGGGATGCAATGTTATCACAGCTCTTTTTGTTTGCATAAGGTTTCCCAGCAGGATGAAGAAGACCTAAATCTTTGTGTCTGTGCTGATAAATAACACATCTTTGACCTGAGGAGTTTGAAATGTCTATTAGTTTGCTCTCAGGGAGCAAGAAGTGCTCAAATGACCACCAGTCTACAACTGGAAAACTGGATATTAAAAATCCATGTTTAAATGCACTAGAAGTCAATTATGTCCCAAGCTGAAAAGCACATGTAAAAGTCATGTTGCTGTCCTTAGTACCTTTTGATGAATGAAATACTAGAAATATATCTGTATATCTGTCCAGTTTTGTAGTTAATGATTTCCAAGCATGATAAACCATAGATTTTGTGCCTGCCCAGAGTGGTTTAAAGACAGGATGTCCATGGATTCAAACACTTCATTTGTTTACATCCCAATTTGGCAAAGCAGTATTTTTAGTGTGTCTTTTGGAAGGAATCAGAAGGTGTCCTTAGAATGGGGTCATTCTTCTTTCTAGGCTAGATCTTTCCTGCATGTAGGGAGAGAATTGGTTGGACCTGTCAGACATCAAGATTTCCTTTATATCCATCCACTTTCTCTACCTGAACATACTGACTTGTGGAACAGACTCTAAGGAGACTTTGCACTTCTCCAAGGATACAGGGCCCAGTAGTTTGGCCATATCTCTGGCATAGCTGTTGCAGGCTGGACACTTCTACGAGGCACAGCACATCTGACATCTGCAATAGGTTTCATCTCACGCACTTTGTATACAGAGCTGGCACCTACATGTGAGCTACCCTCCACATCCCTCTCCACAGTCAGGAGAGAGCAGCAGGCCCAGCTGACCTAATTTAGATGCATTTCCGTACACAAGAAATCAAACCCTTCAGAGGGTGTCCAGCTGGCTTCTGGCCACATGGCATCCCATGTGGAAGTCTCCATGCAGATGACTCCCATCTTGCTGTGGTTTGGTCTTCCTACACAGGCAGGCAGCTGCCAAGGCCAGCTTGCACTCACACCAGCACAGCCACAGCTGTGTTAGCTCAGCACTGCACCTGGGGCACAGAGCTCCTCGGGGCTGCAGCCTAGGACTGCCTTCGGGGCTCACACAGACATGCTGGGCTGAATGCTGAACACTGAACGTTTGGCTAGACTTGTGTGAGCTCTTGGCTGGGGATTGAAAGTGAAGTCCCTATTATCGGTGATCAAAACCTGCAATCTCTTTGGAAAAGAGTACTACCTGTTCTGAGGAAGCCAGAGAAACTGGAATAACATCAAATGTACACTAGAGGACTACTTTCTCAGGCTTGTTTCTCTAATGTTCTTATTTCTAATAAACAATTACTTAAATGAATGTACTCAAAGATATTCTAGTAAGAAAATATCTTTATTTTTAGGAAGGGCAATAGGCTATTTATCTCAAGTTGGCCTAAGCAAACAATCTTCAAAAAGGCCTCAGAACTGTAGCTTCCAATTTCAAATGCTGCTTATAAAGACAAATAAACAAAAGCAAGCATACTTGGGTTGGGTTTGAAAATGTCCTTAAGGAGCAGAAAACTGATGTTTCCATGGTAATGCCGTGCACTTCCAGCGGACTGGTCTCTGCTTTAGAGACAAAGACTTTAAAATGGATGGAGGTGGTTTAGAGTATTCACTCATTTCTGTACGGTAAAAGATGTAGAGTTTCAGAGTCTTGATATAACTTTGGGCCCCAAACCTCTGTTTGTCTAAACTGTTCCTTCAGATAGAAAAACATTACACATTGATGTGAAGCTGTCAAGAAGGGACATTGCTCCACTCAATTTGTCTGATTGTTTCCATCAATGCATTGAAAACATGGACTTAAATTATCTATGTGTCCTGCTTTTACAGGCATCTATGGTTGATATGATGCCTGTTATATCAGAGGAACAACATTTTTCTATTTTCTTTTCACTGTGGTCTGAAGCAAAGCTTCATCATGTTCAAGTAGAGTTTGGGGTTTTTTCTTCTTATTTCTTTCATTCCATAAGAGACAATGGGGACTTCTGAGGGTCCTACAGCTCCAAAATTGTTAATCAATCTATGTCAAGTGATACATATTATTATACAAATAATTTACAATATGTGTCACAGTTCTTCACAAATATTTTGATTGAGAGATAGCCTCTCAGGCCAGATTTCACACTCCTCAAACTATGAATTCCTTAGGTTTATATCTTTTGACAATACTTCTACTACTTTTACAGAAGAGATCAGACTGCAGAAAAATGAAAACTGGAAAGCACAAATGTATTTTCAAAATTAAACTATATGGCAAATTAAATTGCATCAAGATAAAGCAAGTAAACAAACTGTGGTATGTCAGCTTAACCAGAGATAGTTATGTATGTACTTGGCTAAGACCAGGTGACAGGCAATGACAATTAATTATATTCTCTTCCACTGAAGACTAAAAGACATGATCAGGAACAGTTTCTAAGACTTGAGTAGCAAGTGATGCTAGAGTCATTTATCTAACCTCCTGGCATATGAAGAAATAATGTGTGGAGGCTGCCAGAACTAAGAAAATGCGCATTTTTTCCTCTTGCCATCAAAAATCACCCTTTTACACAAAGTTTTTCACAGAAAGAGTGATAAAGTACTGGAATGGTCTGCCCAGGGAGGTGGTGGAGTCACTATCCCTGGATGTGTTTAAAGAAAGAGTGGATGTGGCACTCGGTGACATGATCTAGTGGAGGTGTTAGGGCACAGGTTGGACTCAATGATCTTGAAGGTCTCTTCAAACCTAGACATTCTGTGATTCTGTGTGAAATACAGCGTTTTCAATATAGGACAGAACTTCTTTTCATTTTTGCAGATAGATGTGGTATATTATGTTAATTAAGTTAATTTTCATTTCATCATAAGTTCATCAGGCTCAGCTGTGCCCAGATTGCATTCACTTTTACTATCCTGAACAGACCTTTCTCTCTAGTAGTGAGAATCTACTAAGTAATACCATAATGTTTGACCTTTCCCTCATGCCTGAATATCCATGTAGCTCCCTGAGGATCCTTCTCAGACCTGGAAGGAAGCACACCTTTGGACTCTCTCTGTAGCAGCAAAGACCATAACACTGCTGGGAGCTACAAACAAGGCTCTGCTGGCACTGAACTTAGCAGTGACTTGGCAGCTGATGTGCCATGACCACTGCTTGGAGTGCTGTTCCTCGGACTCAGTTCCCCATGTGCACCAGCTGTTTCCTCTTTTACAATGGTCCTGGAGGATAGCATCATCTTTTTCTTCTGGGTTTGTACCCATGTGATGAGATTCCTGGTCCAGGACTGAAAATAGTATAATGGATGCAACAAAGGCTGAAATGTCCTTATGCGGACCATTTAACCCTGAATATACATGCTTTTGTGTACATCAGCACTTGGGAGGAAACTCTGGAAATAACAAGCACAGATCCAAGGGAGCCTTTTATCATGGAAGAGATCTTTCATGTGTTTATATATTCACAAGTCACAAGTTCCAGTACTAACTAAAGATATGGGCCATGTTTTCTTACCATTAGATGAGAGAGTCAATGGCTACACTTGAAGTACTGAAAAAACAGTGTTGAGACCTCCTAGTCAAGCAGGATAACACAGCCTGTGTCCATGTGCTGAATCACCCCCCATGTTTGCCCAGAGAAGGGTAGTCCTATAGAAACTGCCTCTTGGGAGCACATCCTAACAGATGCCATGCCCTGAGCTGGGCCTGGTCATTGGCAAAATCACAGTCTGTTAAAATCAAGGCCTGAAACCACACCTTTCATGCCCTTCTTCATCTGGCCAACGCAGATGTGACCACAGAGAACACTCTGTGTTACCAGCACAGCATTCTTTTGGGGAAAGCAATCCAGAAGAGTTAGGTTCACAGCAAACATCCACCCGGGCACAGCTGAGCCACTCCTGCCAGCTGGCAGCAGGGAAGGAATGGGGGACCTGCTGCTGCCCTCAGTTTGCAGGAACAGCTACAATGAAATTGGTGGAACTGCATGAATATAAAATGGAAGTAAATTCATACTCTGTGTATGTGAATTGTCTTCCATGTTCAGACCCATCTTACACCAAGACCAGCAGAGAGGTCTGAAGAAGCAGAAAACTACTACAGGCTCCCCAGCACTTTCAGCATGCAGCTGGTTCTTGTTTTTAAGTAATGTAATCATTAAATCCAGATGCAGGGAGGGGTGGGGGGGAATAAATGCCCCAGGGGTGCAGAGATTTTTAGGAGATCAGCAAGACCAACATTTTCAACTTGAACTGGAACGAACTTTGTCCCTCGGGGAAAAAAAAATCTAATAATTGTGAAGACATAATTGCTAATGCAGACCTAACATTTTGGCCTTCTAATTGTCTTCACCATTCAGATACAGACAGTGGATGGAAATGTTCCTCACTCAATTGCCTACATAACGATTTTGCAGGAAGGGTATTTCCATTTTGTTCCAGTCCTGTTCCTGCTTTGTGTGCAATAATTTTGTGCTCCCAGAACATTCAGCAATTTGAATCCCTCAATTAGCACAACACTCAGACACTTTTTTTTATAAATACGATGTTGGTCCAAGCTCTGGAACAACCAACCAATCACTCCATTATCACTAGTAGGGCAAGGAGCAACAAAAATGTATCAGAATAATTGAGAATGCCTGAGAAAACTTCAGAGCCCAAAGGAAACAATCTGGATCCCATTTTCCCTTCTTTCCCTTGTCCCTCATAACATTGATTGTCAATACCTCATTTCTGGTTTACATTGATGCAAACCATGGTTTAAAGCACTGTTTTAACATAGTGAGCATCAACACCTTCCAAGTTTTTTTGTGATTAATTGAATAACATGGGGGGAAAGGCTATGAAAAAAATACCCAGATGACTTCCCCACATCTCATTTTGAAGAGGGGCTCTGACAATGAAAATAGAGGGACCCAGACTTGAGGCAGATGTCTTGAGGAACTGAGAAATGTGTCTGCTAATCATAGGAGGTAAGCTGGTTCCCAGTGAACCTTAGCAAAGTCTATGAAGCCCTTGCCTTTATGCTCAAACCAACGACGTAGCACTCACCTGCACTAACTTGTTTCTGCTGGGTGTGTGGACTAGATGGAACTTCGCTCATGGCTGCATACCATCATTTGAAGTATAAATGAGATTAGCATTATGGCTGACTAAAGAATTTTCATAGACACCTTTACAAGCATTCCTGCATTTCCATTTTCCATATTCACTATCATAAGTAAAATACTCTGCTTAGACCTGCAAAACCAAGAAAGCAGACACCAGAAGAACACAGCTAGGACCACCCACCAGCTCTGAGGCATCAGAGAATATAACAAGCTTTAGATCTGTATGGGTGGAAAGAAATATTGCAAAGGCAGACACTGGGACAAGAACCTGTTTTCAATTTAGAAACTAACTGTCTCCCTTCCACAGTGTGTGGTGTAATCATTCAGCTGCAATCCTTAGTCTGGCGGGAGCCAGTCCTACCACTGTGTAAAGACTAAACAACTGAAAGAAACAAGCAGTACAAATAGACGGTATTTCTGCTGTCCCAAAGAGTCTGTGGTCTGATGACTTTGCCTCCTAGGAGCTATTATCAAAGAAAGTGTTTCCAAAACAAATCAGATAAAATTCTGTGCACAAGAATGGTAAAGGCAACTGAGTTTTCCATTTATGTTCATCTCAACTTCTCAGAGCTCTCTGGCATAAGATTGGACTAATGATTCATTTCTAAACCTCATTTTTAAAGCCCGTTGTTAGTAGTCTCCTAAGATACATTGTTTTCTAAGCAAGCAGCTTGTCTGGCTGGATAGAGGGCCTTACCCACACTTGGGAATGGAAGTTAATGTGCAGAGGAGACTTGGGATTGCTGGCTCTTGCTACGCAGTGCTCCACAGCTGTAACTACAGCATGATGCAGACACACGAGTGCAGGTCCCAGGAGGGACATGGCCATAGCACAGTGCTGGGCCTGGCTAGCCCCAGCCACCAGCAGGGACTTTGGCAGCACTGCTCACAGCCCAGTTTCTGTGGGTAGGGGAGGTATCGCTGGGTGGGTCTGCATTTGGCACTGCATACCTGCTGTTCTGCCATAGCTTACACTGGGCATGAGAAGCTATGGGTATTTTCCTGCACAGCGCAGAAAAATACCTCATCTTTGATTTCAAGGCAACACAGGAAAATAAGGAATAGGAAGATACAAAGGAAAGCTAATCCTGATTTGATCAGTGCAATACAACAAGAAGCCTCTTGGCTCATGCAAGAAGACACACATCCATCTGAGTTGCTTGAGCTTTACACTTTTCCCACTTTTTCAAGGGTAGGTGACCTCCAGAGCCACAGAATATAAAAAGTTCTTTGCAGAAAGCCACAAAAAAATATTCCAGGAAAGTCTGGTGTGCCTTAAGCCCTGGCAGCCACCTAAGGGATACTGTTTGTAAGTGATGGCAGGAACATCACTGTTGGCAAGTCACTGGTGTGGCAAATAATTTTTGGAGTGCTAAATGGCATGCCAGTGTCTTCATATCAGCTCTGTAACAATACTCCAAGACTTAGACAAGTGTGAGATATTTAGGATCCAAAAATTCATGAATCTAGCATAATACATGTGACACAAGGAGACTGGACAGGGTGAGCAGGATGATACATGGTACCTGAGTAAACAGAGGTTGCTCTTGAGGTCAGCCTGTGTACATCTTGCCAGCTTTGCATAATGAGGGAAAGGTTCCTCAGTGAAGAACAAGAATTTATGCATAACACAACAAAAATTATCCTCTTTAATTTTATTTTTGATTTTCAGTCCTTGAAGGTCACCTTAATAGCTTTGTGGTTTTAATTCCTTATATTATTGTTTTAGTTATTTTTCAAAAGAAGGTGATCCAGATATTTACGATTTCTCTTTCATTTTGGTAAGATTTGGCAAACTATCAAAATTACTGAATTATATAAAACAGGCAAAGCCACACATTTATTCAAAAGGGTGTTGATCTTTGTAGTTATGTTTCTGTTTCCCATAGGCTATTTATCCAAATCTCATCAAAGCTTTGATGTAAAGTAAATTTTCTAAAGCTTTTCTTTTCTTTTCTTTCTTTTTTTCAGTAAAAGCTATTCCTTTCCTATAAATACACTTTCTTCACTGAATATGGATTTTGATTTCTGGTTAACTCATCCCCTAGTACAACATGCAGTAAGAATCTGCCAGCTCCACACCCATAGCTTGTCAGGGACAGGACACAGGCAGGAATGCTGACAGCTTTAACACTCTAAGGCAAAAAACCAAGCACCAGAACAGAGTGAAAGAACAGACTTGAGTTCAGCAGTGTGTGTGGTCTGCTGTGATGGGGTTGTACAGTGTGCTCCGGGGAGACCTGATGGCTGTAGTCTTGCTTTCCTCTCCTCTCACCAAACCTGACTCTCCAGCTACATATGCATAGGAAATGCTTTTTTTTCATTGCAGGGATGCCAAGAAGGATTTTATCGTACCAGCTCAGGGAAATGCTCTCCTTGCAACTGTAATGGTCATGCAAACAGATGCCTTGATGGATCTGGAATCTGTGTGGTAAGGAATTCTTCTGTTCTCTGATTGTCTGACTTTTAACACCAATGCTCAGGTTCAACGTACTGCAAAAGCAGTGACTCTACCACTGCAGCTTTTTGCTGGAGAAGGATTATAAGTAGGGCCACAATCAATACATTTATGAATTATCCTGCCCAAAATTAGTTCTCACTTAAATTATCTCTGCAGATTCAAAACACTTTCCTCATGCAGCATTTGTGAGAGTTAGCATGTAGAAAAATTTTAGTCCATCAGAAATATAGAAAGAGTTTTGTATACCTCTGGAGAAAAAAAAAGTATAAATTCAAACACATTTCTTTCTCCCCTTTATGAATACGGTTCTGTGTATAATATAAACAATTTACAATGGTGAGTGACCCCTGTGAGTGTATATATATGTGTTACCCAAAGCAATTCAGCTGCATGGCAGACTCCTACTGTGAAGAAACAACATGAGAAGGTTGAAACAATACACCATGGGAAGAGTGTGTTGAATTCCAAGGTACTGTTACAAATTTCCCATATGTTCAATCTGACTCAGAATCACCTCATACAGAAAGCTGTGTGTTAGTAATAGTAGTCAAACATTTGTAGCTCCAGAGCAAAAATCAGCCCAGTAAAACTAATCCCAACTATTAGTGGGCAATCAGGGCACAAATACACTTAAAAAAAGATGGAATTTAATACTGTATTTAAATCATGTAGCAAGAACTGGGCACTAGTATACTAGGCTTGTAAAGTGGGAGTAGAGCCCAGAACCCCTTGCTCTGCCATGTGTTACTTTTGACAAGTCATAAACCTTTGCCCTCAGTTTATCTCTTCATAAAATGGACTCATAATATTCACATACTTTGCATCATTGCAACCACTATCAAGTATTCAGTTATACAAATACCTCAAGTAAAGTTCCATGGCATATTTCCTACCATTTTTATTTCTGTGGGAAGAAGACAGTGCAGCTGTTCAGCACAGGAAAAATTACTATGGCTTGGCCACTGTAATGTGCTTAGAATTGGCTGGTTCCTGCAGAATACATATTGGCTTACTTTTTAATATTAAATTTTCAAAAGTGGTTTTAGACCGCCAGGAGCTCCCAGCTATTCTCTTTCACATGCACAAGACTTTTGGCTCGTGTGATCATTGTCCCCTTACTGTCAAGTAACAGTGATGTCAAGGGGAAACTTCTGATGGAAGTCTTGGGAACAAGATAGAGAGCTTGTCAAACGTCTGCTTCTGATGACCCCAGCCACCAGAGAGCTTCTGGAGTAGAATATAAGAGTTAGGAAGTGATTATATCCTCAGGTTACAAACACCAACAGAAGAACTGTTTCCTATCTTCTACAAAAATAAGGCTGAAGTCTAGGGTTCAAGACAAACAAACAAGCAAAACCAGAAACTTTACAGTCTTGGGAAGAAATTATCTGAAAGTAAATGTGCATTCCTGATTGGTGTTTCTTCTCTTGGAACCAGCTAGGTAGTAAGGAATAAAACTAAAAGCTAAACCCTAATTTACTATTTGAGTTCAAATTGCCTTTTGATAGCTTGTCTGAAGGATTTTAAAAGCCATTAAGCTCAGGTCATTTACTTCTGAATATAAAGCAACAGTGAAAAGACTTAAGTGAAATAAAAGTGAAAGGTAGAGGAAAAGTGCAGAATAAAAAGGAGGTTTAAAGGTTTGACAGCATAAAACAGAATCAGAGATGCCCATAGGGACTGCAGTAACAGGACTTTCCTGAAGATTCAGAAATTTCTGGAGAAGTTTGGGAGACTAGTGAAACTGGTAAACAGGAAAATGTGACTGAAAAAGCCTGGGGGAATGAAAGCTTAGAGAAAGAAATATGTAACTTGAATTACAGCAGGTAGAACACCTTAGATGAATGGATTAATTCAATTTAGGAAAAGGTGACTTGATGGTTGGTAAAGTGACTTGTATTAGAATCAGTGGACAAAGAAGCCTTCCAGAAGAGCTGGAGAAGGACATGTACGGATCTGGCCAAAGCCTGCTGGGTCAGAAATGAATCAATACCTCTATAGCTGGGAGTTCCTGTGAAGAGATAGGACTGTATGGTATGGAGAGCTCACCATTCTCTCTATTCTCAAATTTTTAGGCAACCTACTTCAATAATTCTTGCAGTAGAAACCACCACAGCTGCTAGTCAGACAAGATTTTCTGCATTCAGTTAGTTTTTCATGAGTGGTTATGAATAAAATCTGTATTTATCCCACATTATTATTTGCGGTCACGCTCCGTGGGTCACTGATCAGTGAACCCTAGCCTTGCCCGGCCCCTGGCCTGGAGCGTGCGCAGCTGTCGGTAGGGCCCGCTGGACAGATCTGCAGAAACCCACCCGGTGGGTTCTTGGCAGGCAAGCACTGGATGTAATTGCAGCTATGGCGAAGGAGGAAAAGGAGGCTCTCTTCTGAGGTGTAATAGGAGATGTTTTATTGCCTGGACATCACCTCAGGATGGTGAGCGAGAGAGAGAGGCCCGCCCGGACCCCCCGCCGCTTAAAAGGACAGGTACCAGGGGGCGTGTACATAAACTTTCCACCAATAGGGGGATACAAAGGGAGGAGTTGGGGGGTAGATTGACACACAAAGGGCCAATCCCTGGAGGGGGGGGGTAGGGGATTTCCAGAACCTGTTCCAATCAGAAGCCGGGTCTCCCCGAGATTTCCAGAAGGGGGAGAGGCTTTCCTGGATGACTGGCAGGCTCCGGGGGAGGGGACAAACTTGGATGGACAGGAGGGTTTCCAGGGAAACAGCACCTTTGGGAAGGGGTAAACCAACTGCAAATGCAGCTATAAACAGGGGGGTCCGGAATAAACCATTTTCCCAACTTAAATAACATTAATTATATAAACCCAAAACTTGTGAGCACAGCTCACGCACCACTACTATTATTGTTGTCATCCTCTATTTCCATGATTATGAACTTGCTACCTCCCTGCTTCCAAGGTGCAACAGCCTTTATCCCTTATGGACTCTCCACCATAACCACATCTTACTTTAGCCTTGAGCCATAGATACAAAATGTCTTTAGCAGCGGATCTTTAGAAGAACTGATCTTCCTTAAAGTTTTCTATGTCTGCATGTTTATCAACATAATGAAATTATTTAAATATTTTTAAAAGCCATCACTTTTTAAAGTTAACTCTGCTAGCAATGCTGGAAGCAATAATAACTTGAAAGTAATAATAACACTGTGTTTGGCTAGTAGATATTTTTATAATCCAAATAATAACTAAGCCGTAAGACCTGAATAAATGGACAAGACAGTATGAAAAGGAACAAGTGCTCTGCTTCAAAAAGGATGAAAAGAAAGGGTCAGGCCCCATATGATGCTCTGAGGCCATCGTATTATGCAAATCCCTCAAATCAGTTTGGAAAATGTAGTTCCCACAGCATACAAATTAATGAAATTTTCATTGGCCTGTGCCCTGAATTCAAAATCAAATAAATTAAACCCTTTTTAATGATGCCTTAAGGTAGAGTGCTCATATCTTTAATTTCTGCTGACATATATATCTTGAGGTTCTGTTTCAAAACTTCTCTCAGCTCATTCATAGAGTGCAAATCAAATCCATGAGTCATTAAAAGCTTATTGACTGACACAATCAATGAATCAACAATGTCCTTAGGTAACTAGACAGAAGAAATTATTTCAGACAGAGCCTTTCTTGCATAGATGTCCACATAAAACCGGTACAGAAATCAGTTATGTGCTCCTGTGACAAAAGCTGAAGAGACACGCAGTCCATTTTGTTAGGATAGAAAATCACCCAAGTGTTAGAAGAAGAATAGCCAGCACAGCGTAAGCTCTACTAATGATATATTAAAAGAGAGATGTCAAATAATGCTTCATTCCAAAGACACTATCTGCTGATGCATGTAAGGCCAGTAGGGGAAGAAACCAATCCTTTGTGCTGATCTTGGACTTGGGATTTTTAACATAATTTTCTCAATCCTGGCTACAAGAAGAAAATTAAGTCTCTTTTTAGGCTCTAGGTTTTGATTTTGGAAACATGCATATATGTGATGTTAACTGGGTGAAACTGCAAGAGCTTCAAGTGGTCATCTGCACACCCAGAGATGTGCATTTCCCCTGCATAAAGCCCATTAAGTTTTGCTGCTAGTAAGGTAGGAAGACATGAAGGGAATATTTTACCTCCTTCACCATCCCCCAGACTGCATCTCACCAGCAACCAACAGCTGACCTATTGATTTAGAACACCTCCACTGAGGGTTCAGTATTTGAAAATTCAGACATGGGAGTGGTCTTCAAATGACTGATCATCAGAGGGGCTGTGATGGTCACCTCTGAAAAGAGTGGCATATGGAGGTGAAACAGCTTTTCTAAAGCAATGAAATGCACACCTGCATAAGATTGTGCAAGTGGTACAGTTCACAGGGCTTTACCATACTTAAAAATTTGATTGCACAGTCTACAGAAGCAAGTTGCTTGAGGTGACTGCAACATATTATGGCAATGACTCCAAATAAACACAACAAAATTAATTGAAAATCTACCTTTAAAGTTCTTTAAAAATACCAAGCTGTTTATCCAGGCAAAATTTTTGTTAGACTGAGTTATCAGTGTCTTACATGAGGTGTCTACTGTTAATGGAGATTAGATCTTCCTTGATGCATGAAAACACAGAATCAAAGAAGTAAGTCTGGAGAAAGCATTACAGCAGAAAGTGAAAGTAAATTTCTTTTTGTTTCCCTACAAATCTCTATGTGTTTTGTTAACATTTCAGTTCCATATATTTGATAGATCTTTATATACAGCATCCAAATATTCACAAGGAAATAAATAAATAAATAAATAAATAAGACCATTCTGTAACAAGAAAGACCAAATGATCCTAACAGTGGAGAGGATAAATCCACTGGTATCTTTTCCAGCCTTTTATGGAATTTTTTACAATAGAGCATATTGTCGTGTAAGTGATTTGTGTTTAAGTGTTTGGGTTTACAGCTGAGCGGAAAGGTTGGAACAGATTTGACAGTTCTGCCCAAGAGGATAATATGTTCCACATGGTTGCCAAGGCTGGTCTGGAGAATTGCCAGTAGGTCTACAACCATCCATCATGCACAAGCAAAAAGCAGTAGCTAGCAAACTCCTTAGCACGTTAGATACTTCTGCCTTCCACAAAGAGCCTTGCTGCTTATAGCTCACTGCTTCTTCTGTAAGATGGGCTGCAGATATCCATAAAGAATTGGTGATATGTGTTTGAAAATCTAACCAGAAAGCAGTATTAGAATGCAGTAATTGTCAAAACATTAGTGTTAGTCAACACATTTTCTCAGGTATAGATATTTCTCTCCCTCTTAGCTATGTTTAAACTTAGCACTTGTCCTACCCAGTTTACTGTTGAAAACATGCAACAGTGCCCCCAATATGCAACCACTTTGTTTCCACTCCTGCACAGCTGGTGTAAGAGGCACAAAGGAACTCAGGCCAGGACTGCAAGGAGGGGCTGCTGCTGCTCTCCCACCTGCTCAGCCACATTTGTCACAGTTAGCTACCACAAGTGATGGGTTGAGAAAGTAGCAGGCCAGGTGCATTTGGCAAGGCATCATCTCCCACTTCACTACAGGACAAAGTCTACAAATCAAAACTTTGACATAGAGGGGATATTTTGACCCAAAACACATCAGGAAATGAGTTTTGCAGCTATTCTCTTTCTTTCTTTTTTCTTTTTTTTTTTTTTTTTTTTTTTTTTTTGCTTAGACAGGTGTCTTTGGTAAAAATTAGTATTAGTGTTTAGCACAATACTTTATGTTTACTTTAAGTGCCTCATCTCCTTCTTCCATATAAAATTCTGAAAACGCTGTATCTCGCCCACAATGGCTGGAGAAAGAAAGCTTGAAAACCTAAACCTCATAGATGGAAAAGATAAAACATGTACAACTCTTGGCTTTCAAGTCACTATGCTGCACTCTTTTTTTTAGTATTATTATTTTGGGATAGCAAATTCTAGTGTGCTGGCATGGGCAATGCTATGCAGTTCTCTAACCTCAGATACAAGAGCTTATATGAGGGGAAGTCTAAATCTACCTCCAAATACAGACTGCACAGCCATATGAGCCACCTGCATCTCTTTGCCTATATTATTTATTTATCCTTGTGCAATCTTCTGCATTAACAGTTGTTAAAAGTCTATCTCTCAGAAGGACAAGTAATAAGGGAGAAAAAAGCTAAACAAACCAACAGTTGCAAAATACATTGCAACAATAATTGTTTTCCTCTCCAGAGTAATAAGATTGTCAAGGTTTGAGGACCATTTCAGATTACACAGACAATATTTAAGACCCTGTTATTTTGGGGGGAGGGGCTTTATTTGTGCTTTTAGTGGCCATTTGTTGTTGTACTAATTTCACCAGAGGCAGGGCTGAGTATTAAATTTTTATTGCCCCTTGAGTGTCTCCATGCCATCCAACATTAGGTGCCTAACAGGTTCTCTGCACCACTGTGGCCAATTCCAGTCTTTCTTTAACTTTAGAGGCTACACAGAAAACCAATCTGCTATATATTTCCTATGGAGAAAGGTCAGACTGCCTAAACTTCGTTATCCCTCAGATCAAATAATTTCCCTAAAACTGCATAAATAGCAGATATAATGAAGCTGGTGCCTTTGAGGACCATCAGAATGAACTCTTTTCTTGCAAGTTCAGGTTCCTAAGTGAAGTTGGGGCAAATTCATGCATCAGTTTTTCAGTTATATTAATTTGCACAAACATGTTTGTCTTGTGGTGGGAAACTTGTCCTAGTGCTATTGCCTGAAGAGAATCAACAAATTTTTCATTATTATTTCTGCACAAATGTATCATCTGAGGAGAACTGCATCACATGAAGTGTTCTTGTTCTCAGAACAGTAGTTCCAGCTTTACTTTCCAATCAAATGGGTCTAGGAGCTTAGTGCTGACAATCATTTCTAAGTAACACCGCACATCCCTCACACACACTCATAGCACCATTTCATGTTCTTTTCATGTGTGCACAAATAGTTACAGTAAGAGCAAGGCAAAAACATTCACACTGATTTTTGGCACTCAGTGGCAGTGCCAGAGCAGAACAGTAGGACCAGATAAGACATTTTTTACATAGGCAAATACAATCCAGCCACTCTGTCATCAGACAAGCTGCCGTTGTACTGATGGATGAATGATTGCATACTGTAGACTCATACAGAAACCTTAGAAGCCAGGCTGCTCTTGATAATCCACTCAAAATGACCTACTGAGAAGCAAAACACTTTTCTTAAATTACCATGCCAGTGTTACCCAATGCTGAGAATCACCCATGAGCTGCAGGGAGGGTGTTCTTCCTGCCTGCAGAGATGTCTCTGGGGCTTAATGCACTCAGCAGTTTAGTTGGAGTTGCAAAATAATGGAACATAAAATATATGGCCACCATTTCTTTCACTGTAAAAACATGGTTCTAAATACCCACAGAAGTTCTGTCTGGCTAAATAAGATAAAGTCACTTTTACATAATTATTAACCAGAGAAAAACCACAAAAGTGCACTCAGATAATGGGATATCTGGGGTAAGGGAGCCCTTTTTCACTTCCCTTCAGTTTAGAAGGTGAAAAACTGCAGATTCAAAGAGCAACATTTGCTGTCCTGCTCTGTTCATCGCAGTCATATTTGAGCTTTGGAAACCAGTAGAAGATTTACTCTGTAAATGTGTGCCCATGTGTTGCTTGGAGAGCTGAGGACAAACAAGATGAAGTGAATTGATCAAACACAGTGAAGGCTACAACCAAACACACCCGAGGCCTCTGCCAGTGCTTCAGACAGAGGATGGCTCAAGCACTTCAAGTGCTCAGTGCTCACCCTCTCTTGTCTCTCTGGTGGTACATTAACATTGCTTTTTCATTGGATAATGACAAATCCAAATATTTTTAAAACTGTATTAGCCTTCCATTAGCCTTCTGGCTCTCACCACATGCCCTGTGATTAGTGCACTTCTTTCCTCCTCCTCCCCTTCCTCCTATTCAAAATTTCTCCTAGTATTCTCTCATTTTAGAGGCTCTTAATTAAAATAACCTTCAGGTTTTCCATACACTAAATACTTTACTCCTTAAAGAAAATATGACTAAGTAAAACCACCTTTAACTCTAAAACTACTAATGTTTAATCTATTTAAAGATTCATGGAATAAAAATTTACTTTTTTTCCTTTTTCTCATCACATTCTACTTGCTGTAGAGTGCTCTGGCCAAATGACAGCCTAGTACAAAAAATAATTACTGGGCAATGGGTTCTCTATGACTATAAAGTATGCAGCAAGCAAGACAAGCAGAGTCTTCTAGAATCAAAAAGAATCTGAGCCTGTAAATGATGAGCCTTAGTTGGGGATCCTTAATGGAATTCAAATAAGAAATGTTGGGTTAAAAAAAAAACAAACCAGATGTGTATTCACAAGCAAAACAAAAAACATCAATGTTGCCAGGACAAAATTCTGCCGCTAAATCCAAGTCACAGCACATGGATACAAAACTAATTTAGGAATGCTTGTACAAGTGAAGCTTGACTATTTATTTTCATTAAATATCCTCCCTAATCACATTCCTCTCTTCTCATACTCATTTGCTCAAAGAACACACCATGTTTGGAGAAGAAAGTGAGTTTCAAATCTGCAGGGGCTGCTGCAGGTGAACAGTTGGTTAGCTGAGCTCACCCACCCCACCCCAGCACTGTTGAAGAAGTTCCAGACACAGAGACACCAAGGTGCCCTTTGCCCCAGGCTAGGGAGCTCCTTCCCATTTGGAGCACTCCTGGAATCCCACACAGAGTTTCCCTGTCAGTTCCTAGCTCCTGGGCACAAGAGGTTCCATGCAGGGCCTGACTGAATGTCTCTGCAGCCCATGTATCATCTCCAGCAGAGGCAGTGAGAGGTCTAGGCTAGGATAGAATCTAGACTGGTCCATTTCTGAAGTCTCTGTTTTGTACTCCACCATCACCCACAACTGCTGTATTAGAGTATGTCACGGGGTACATACCTCCTGAGTTCTTGGACTATCCATTTATAAATCTTTTGCCCATTAATTCATCTAAGAAATCCCTTTTTGTCCCTGTAAGTACTCTTGCCTCCTGGCAAAAATTAGCAGAAATCTATGTTTTGGGTATGGAGGAAGTACCTTCTCAAGTCAGTGCCCCTCAGTTCCTGTATTCAAGATTTTGGGTGAACTCTTGAATTGCATTCAGCTTATTTACAAACTTTTGAATTATACATAACCCAAATACCCCTCCTGCCCTTCTGTCCCAGCTGAGCAGCCTTACATTTTCTATCTCTGTAAGACAAAGGTGAATACTGAACAAACCTCCTATCAGCACCAAGGCTTAGATGATCTGAGCAGTGACTCTTCCCGTGGTGAAAAGTTACTGTTATATCCTAACCTAACTTTCTATCCTCTGTCAGCTTTCAGTTTGCAAAACAAACTTTTTTCAAGTATCCTGGCAACTTGGTTGGCTTTCTGTGGGAGTCCAGATAGGTTACATCCTCTGATTCCCCTTCACACCCTTGTTTATTTGCACCATTATACAGCGGACAGTGAAGCAGGAATTCCTGGATCAGTTGATGCTTATTCATGTATTCAGAGGTCTTCTTCTTTATTGTAGACATTGCCATCTTCCCAGGGATGGAAATCACATCTTTCAGTCTGCACTTTCCATGATCCATGGTATTAGCTCAGAAGAGGAAAGAATCAAGGAAGTTAGCCAAAACCTACAGCAAATACACACTGATAGAGTAGTTCTCCACCTGTCTGCCATGGATCTGCTTCCTTGCTGTCTCAAGCTTGACATAGCTGCTCACATCTGTACTGTGTCCATACAAAGCACGTGACTGAAGAGTTCTGATTCAGGGACACTGCAAAATTCCTTGCACAATTGCAGAGGTAGAAACCCTTTCTGCATCCTTCCTACTCTTCTAAAGCAGCTTGGTGAGACAGCTCCCAATGCTCTTTTCCAGTCATCAAGTCACAGAAGCAGTTTTGTTGAAACCTGTGTCTTGGCTCAAGTCTGTTGACAGTATTGAGCAGCAGAGATAGATAGATAGATAGATAGATAGATAGATAGATAGATAGATAGATAGATAGATAGATTAGATAGATAGATAGATAGATAGATAGATAGATAGATAGATAGATAGACAGACAGATAGATAGAGGGTTTTTTGGTTGGGTTTTTTTTTTTAAGTTTTGGAGTCACTTAAAGGGATTTGTCCCTTCTGGCAACTGCAGTTTGAAACAGGGCTGGCAGTTACACCTGAGTAGATCTGACACTTCTGCTCCATCACCTGGCAGTCTCACATGTCTGTTTTATCCTGTACTGCACCTAGTCAACCCTTGCTGCTGGTCATTGTAATAATTTATAGTATTTTTATTTGCAGCTGTGTCAGTTTATTTGCCTGAATCTGTCAACCCCTTGAAAAGTCAGGTCTGACATCAGCCACTCTTCTTCTTGGCCAGGTCTTCAGCTAAAAGATCATTTTCTGAATCAGGCAGCACCTCCATTTAACTTTCTCCTTTCTGTCTCTTTCCACGGCAGGACTGCCAGAGAAACACAACAGGACAGCACTGCGAGCAGTGTCCGGACGGCTTCATTGGTGACGCTGTCAGCGGAGTGCCCACGTTCTGCCAGCCCTGCCCCTGCCCCCTGCCAGCACTTGCCAAGTATGTAAAGAGTCTTTGCTTCTCTTTGATTTGGGTTGGCTTTGGCCCTTTCCAAGGTGGGGTCGGCATCCCTTCCTGAATACAGGAGACAAAGGCTGCTGCCCTTGACAAACACGGGAAAATAAGAGGACTACCAGCTGCTAGTGTTTACAACCACAGGAAACAGCATTTAATTTAGAAGGTGCAAAATATCTTTAAATACTCAAACCAATTCTTACCAAGCAAGGAGAATGATCAAGTTCACCCTCTTATGTTGGAGAGATTATTCAGTTGTCCGGTTGGTTTTAAAACTCTCTTAAAGAACAATTCTCAGGAATGGTGGCATCAGATATTTATGTGGCTGAGACAGACAGGAAAAAAAAAAATACAGACAGAAAGTTCAATCCATGTCACCAGAAGGGTAAAACCAAACACAAAAAAAAGCATGACTTTGCAGTCCCTTGAATCTACAGCAGCTAGATCTGGTTAGCACAGTAACAGTTCAAAGGAAAGGTACTGTGCCTCTTCAGCTGATGCCCAGCTACTTTTGGGTTAAGACTCTGAAGCCTGACAGGAAACCAAGACCAAGTCAATGAACTCCAGAGGCTGTGTGCTTTGTGCCTTCAGAAAAAAAAAAAAAAAAAAAAAAGAAAATACAAAACTACAAGCCACAGCCAGCCATTAGAAACAATTAGTGGCATGTAAATAATGCAGCTGAAAGAAATTACTAACTTCCTTTTGCTCAGATTCATGCTCTGGGAGAGAGGTATCTATGCAAATCCCACCATAGGGAAATGCTAATAATTAGTTGCCAAGAGGCTGACACTGTTTTTCAGGGAGCTGGGTATTCCTCTTGTGTTGCTTCCCATTTTGCTTTCAGTAGGACTTCACAGCGAAGGGAATTTCATCTTTACTGTATTTGTTTGCTGTTGCTATAGGATTACTCACACAACCTTAAGGTGGAATGAGGTGTATTTTGTTCAGCTTCTTGGGGCTCAAACTGGCAAAGGAACAAAATCACTCTGGCCAAATTTCCACAGATCCCTTCTTGGCTTTTGCAATGAGCTGCAGACGTGAGACGGGCCATAGGGTGAAAAACAGCTATTGTTGAAAAACTTCAGCTTTGCCTGGATTACAGAGAAAATCCTTCAGAGACAGTGGAAGAACCTGGCTTTGCTCACATGTAGAAATGCTTAGGAGTGAGCCAAGCTTGCAGATGAAGCAGACTATTTCTTCCAGTTTCAGTAGCAGCTGTAATGCCCAAAAAATTAGAAATACAACAGTCAGGAGCAGTGCTTTTTTCCTCGGCAAAGTGTTTTTTGTAACCTATTGGGCACAGAGCAGCCACTTTGGTGTAGAAAGCTGTTCTCTGAGCCACAACCTGGGCTGCACATGCCTGAGGCACTCCCACATGAGCCTCAGGCTCTACCAAGCAAGGTCAGTCAGGCAAGGTCTGGTCTGTGCTCCCTACACCTTGATTTGACACAGCATGACTGGATCTGCACTCACCAGAGCCTGCCTCACCCTGCAGCCCAACAGGCTCTTGCAGAGGTGTTCCCTGAAAGCAGGGAGCTGGATGGTCCACCAGGCCACTGAGCAGGGCTCAGTGCAGTGGGAGCAGCAGCGACCTGGGCTGCAGCTTTTCTCTGCCAGTGGTATGGGAGAGGGAAGCAGAGGCCAAGGAGCATTCCCTGTTTCAACATGCTCCTTAGCTAGGGACATCATGCCTCTCCTATTCCAAACCACTAAAGAGAAGGAAACCCCAAGCCCAAAACTAGCAGCATGGGATTGAGAAGGGAGAACAAATGTTGCAAGAAACCTGAATGCAGATGCCTCAATATTAGCAGCAATACATGGCTTGGACTTGATGAGCCTCAAGGGTCCCTTCATCTCAGAATATTCTGTGTTCTACGATGTTGTCTCCCCTTTCAAACTATGTCAGTAAAACTCCGTTTCCTTGGTTTCCCCTCAGAAAAGTCCTGAAGGTAATAATTAAATGAACCTCCCATCCCAAATTGCTTCATACCCCTATTTAAATAATGTGCAGAAATTGCATGTTCAGCTTCTTGCATGAGAGAGACCTGACCACAGAAATGGTCTTCAGCTGGAACAGGCAAAAAATAATTGAGCAACATTAAGCTTTACTAAAGCTTAACTAAATTCAAAGAAAAAAATGTTCTTTATTAGTTGTTTTTTTCAATTTTCCTTCGTTAATCCTACTACATATAGAGAGTAAGGCAAAATAATAACTCTACCAGAAAAAAAGAAGCATTAAATGACTTAAAAAAGAACATCCAAAGGATGTGTTTTGTACTCTGTTTTACTTTGGAAATAGAATACCGAATCTGTAAACTGACAGACTCACTAGATAGATATTTTTTCCAGGAATTCAGCAGATTTTCTGATCAGACTATCTTCATATCTTCTATCCTGGGAACTTTTGGAGTAGCTTTTGGACATTACACATGAAATGTAATGTCATCTCTTTGGAACAAAAAAAGGAGGATGGAGGTTGTTTCACAGTCCAGCAGATGTTACTTCTTTTCAAACCCAAGGGAATTATAAAGCCTTTTTTTCCCCCTAAAAGGTCACAAAGAGTACAAAACTTGAGGAAGATTTCAGTCTTACTTCGTAACTTAGATCCACAATGCGGTTTTTGAAACTACGTGAAGGAATTAGTCTTTGTTAAAGAGGAAGCCTGCCAAACTATTATGACTGTCTCAACATGTTCTTGTAAAAGCCACACAGCAGTTGATTTGTAAATTCTGTGAAAAGAATCTCATTTTATGTTCTCTCTGGTTATATCAAATGTTTTGAGACAGCAGAGATCCAGACAGATTTTTTTCTCTGGTTGTCCAACCAGTTGAGAAATTCTGGTAGGAACTGAAATTATGCAGGAATTCTCATCACCTTTCAATGCTTTTTGTTCCTGGAACAAGCAGTGCATGGATCATGCACTTTCCCATCACTCTGAGTCTTTTGTGCTGTGTGAAATGGATGCAACCCAGCCACAGCTGCCCAGCACCATATGACTGAGGAGTTGTTTTAGCAACCATGGGCCTGCAGCTGGAAACTGCTGCTACTCACTACTCTGGTTGCACTCTAGTGCTGGCAGAATTTTATTCACACATGTTGCAAACTAACTAGAAACATCTTAGGACTGTATCTCTTTTTTTCATGTGAAAGTATTCAAGCCACGTCCATCACCGTGTTTGAAATGCATATAAAATTTGCACTTTGAACATCTGGCTGCTGCTGTTTCTTGGGTCTCATATTTACTTAAACATTTGTTAAATCCTGAAAACATAAGAAAACAAAGGAATCCACGATTTAGAACCACGGCAGTAGAAATTACAGCCCAAGCCATTACTGCAGCCAGCATCACTGCTTGGCACATTGGTCTCAGAAGAGGCCACAGATTCTTTCCAGCTTACTTGGAAAGATGGAAGAGCAGCCTTGGTTACTGTAAACTCAGTTACTCTGAATGAAGACAGCATTACTGAGGTCAGTTTTCACCACTAGGTACTTCCAGATTAGAATTTGAGAAAAAACTGTAGGATTTGCATAGGAAACTGCTGCACCCATTCCAGAATTTTAGTTCTTGACGTGCTCACTGCAGTGTCTTCCACAAACAGTATTTTACCCTTGGGATAATAGACAGGAAACAATTAGGTTCACATGACATACACATTTATCTTAAGTCCCTTATCTAAAGTGTGTGTATAAAAAACTGCAAATGTGTCTCATCTGCTTGCAAGACAACAACTTTCATACATATACATCTGTTTTTATGTAGCTCCATAGTTCTATACACTAATTAGTGCTTCCTAAACTAATTTAAAGTCTAAACAAGGTGTATAATATAAATTACATATAGAGCTTAACATCCATTCAGCAATGAACAACCAAGAGCCAGAGTTCATACTGACAAATGTCCATACTGTAACAAAGGAACATTCCCAGTTGTCTGTTACTGCCTGGTATTCTAACCATTCATCCTTATGAAATTTCAGCTTTGCAGTCTCCTGTTACAGAAAAAGTGGAAGTGTGCGTTGTGTCTGCAAGGAAAACTATGCTGGACCCAACTGTGAAAGGTAAGAAACTCATAGGATGAGTTGCTGGTGACTTCAATCAAGAAGTCCAGAATTTTTTTCAGGAAGTCATCCAGTTCCTACTAAAAAGCACTAAAATTTGCTGTGGAGAAGTGTCAGCGTAAGACAGACATTTACTTATGATGTACTTTGATCTAGTTCTTGCACTTTGTGTACCTTCATGGGGTGATCTTCCTAAAAAGAATGCAATTTAAAAATACAAAATACAAATCACAAACACCAGCTGAAGTGAAAAATATCCACCACATTGATGCATCTTGCAATTCATCCCTTTAAAATATTTAGCAGGTTTCTACCAAATAAATTTTACAAAAGCAAAGGACAAAATCCACTATTGAGTCAAATTTTTAAAGCAGATGCAGCTTTTTTCAGCTACATTTTAAATGCACTTCACAGGCATAATTCAATAAAGCCAAACAAATAATTATAGGCCAGTGTTGCTTTTCAACTTTCCCATATGCCCATAAACAATTTCCAGTAAATATTCCCTAAATAACAAAGGACACAAATAAATTGAACTATGCAGCAGAAATATAACTTCATGTGCCGTGAGAGGCTCTATCACTTGTTATGAACACACATGGATGATGATTCAATGGATGTCAGGAGCCTGATTATAATTCAGAAAATGTCCTTGAGCAGCCAATAAATTGAAACAGCTCTAACACAAAGACTGAGGGATATAGGATGGCTCAGACAATGGCTTCTTGAACATCTCCTTTTGTTTTCCCTTAAAACCCCTGAATTATTTAAGTCTTTAGTCAACTGTCAATAATGGGCAAGCCTGGAATTCAAACGATACTTAATGTAACTGTCAGAGAAGAGAGAAAAGGGATGCTTAAGATGCAAAGACAAATCAAAATGGAAAAGGTAAGATGAACAATGAGTAAAGGTTTTTCTCATTACAGATGATGCAAAAACATCAGCCTATTACCTCCACATCACTAAAATGATGATAGCAACAGTGAAAGCAGATGGCATAAAAACAAAAAACCCACCCTTGTTTACAGGCCCACGGCTGTATTCTTTTGTTCTTTCAAAATGTCAGGTTTATACACAAAGGATAATGCAGACAATTAAAAGGTCATTGAGGTTCCTTAATGGTTATTAAAATGTCATCCCAGACTATAAGCAATACAAATCCTATGAAATGGGTAGCAGTAGAATAGAAACAGCAGAAAACAGCATCAGCTTTGTTTTCTAATGGCCACTACCCAACCTGACACAGTGCATCTGTCTCAAGGAAGGCAAAGCTGTGTAGAAAAAGCTACAGAAAGAAATCAGCCTGTCCTGGTCACCACATTAAGACCTTGGCTAATTGCTGGGGTAAGGTGCAAGCAGTGACAAACAGGACTTGCCTTCTGGTAGGCTCTGGTCCTACTCCCGTTTGTATCAGAAACATCGAAAAGTGTTTCAAAGCTGGATGGTGCATTGCTTGCCTCTGCCCACTTGCTAAAGAGCAAGTCCCTACTTGGCAAACACTGCTGCTGGGCACCACCAGAAAAAGGTGGTGTGAATTCACAGAGGCCCTTGCTAGGAACTGAGAAAACCAGCTTCCCAAATTGAAATTTAGGAGTTAATAATTTTTCTCCTGGACTTCAGCAGTAAGCATTAGGGTGGTAACTGATGACATACAGGTTTTGTTAATGCACAAATGTTAAAAAGAACAGCTGAATAAATTACATTTCACTGTCCAAAGCAAATAGATGAAAAACGTTCTTTTGGTATTGCTAGAGAAGAGGAAGTTAATTTCTTAGAAACTCACTGATAATTAAGCAACTATAGCTGCAAAATGAAACAAAGACAACTTTGCAGTTTTACTGTGGGAGAGGAAATATTCTTTTTTAGCAAAAAAAGGTCATTTGTTGATACAATCTAGGAAAAGACATTTACTGCAGGCCTCTTAACCATTTTAGGCCATAAAGTGCAGAGATGGAGCAGTATGTTTCCAGTCAGTGACCTCTGCTCTTCTCACATTCTACCCACAATTCAAAAGAGGTTAAATGCCTCAGCACTGTGATATGTACTGAGTGGCAAAGGGAAGGGGAGAGTGAAGGTAACACACTGATTTTCAGCTCTGAGAGTTTCTTTTTGCTTAATCATCTGCTCCAGATGAGAAGTTATGGCTAATAAAAGTGAGTCAGAGTCATAGAAGAGTTTGGGTTGGGAGGGACCTTAAAGGTTACCTGGTTCCAACCCCCTGCCATGGGTAGGGACACCTTCCACTAGGTCAGGTTGCTCAGAGCTCCATCCAGCCTGGCCTTCAACACTTCCAGGGATGGGGCAACCACAGCTTCTCTGGACTGCTTGTTCTGGTGCCTCAGGTGGTCACAAAAAGCAGCACTTGTAAAATGTATCTGTGGGGACGTGAGAAAATGTCCTCTACATTCCTGGCAAGTGAACTGTATGCTTTATTTCAGAAAAGAAGGAGGGGGAAATGGCCTTATCCTGATGAGAGGGCAGACAATGCAGGCCTGGTGGGGGTAGCACGCTGTTGTTGGTAGATATGGGCAGCAGCGAGCAAAAGGCTGGTCTGACTACCAGAGCCCTACCCCGTGGCCTCTGTGAACCTGATGGCCACATTAAACAGACAATCATTTGGGAAATACCTCACTACAGGAAAAAAAAAAAAAAAAAAAAACTGAAATCTTAGAAAACCATAGCAAGACTTCTGTCATAACTGACTACTAGCTTTACCCATCACTGCCTGCTCTAACCCCCACTGGAATGGGGAATGATTCAACCAAATCATAATCATAATCATAAATGGCACTCTGCACTCAGTGTTGCATTCACAGTTCTTCAGGGGGTGCACAGAACTCCCAGCCACACTTTAATTTTTTACATCTGGGTCACCCAAATGATAAAATCTGCACCAAAGATTCTGGCAGTGCTGCAAAGAGACAGAAAGAGTGTTTTTCATTGACAAAGGCAGTATTTGAGGCAGCCAAGTGATTTATATTAAGATGCTTCAAATTTTATGTGTTTCTACAGTGAGCATTCAGCATTGGAACATGAACAAAGTAGAGTTGAGGAAACTACTCTCTTTATCAAAAAAAAAAAAGAAAAAGAAAACCCACAGAAAATATAGGAACAGATCAAAACTTGAAGATTTTATCAGATCTCCCACATTTTCATGGTTCAGACATGGCAGAACCTGAATTTGACTGTGTTCAGATTTTAGAAGACAACAGACCTTGGTTTAGGTACCCATCCAGAATCTGGGAAAACTAATCTGAGCTCCCTGAAGTGCTTACCCTCTCTGCTTACCAACAGCAGACAGAAAAAGCAGCATCTTAAACAGGACCTTGGATGGGAGACAAGGACAACATGGTGATAAAACAGAGTGAACTACAATAAATACTCCTTACCTAAATCATTGCAGCAACAACTCCATCCTCCAATTCCTTCAGCCAGCAATTGTTACACCAGCCAGTTATTCCCCTCCTGATAGGAATTCTTCATTTCCAATTTTGGGGTATGAGTCCCTGCTCTCTAAGTTCCAGGCTCCTGCATCATGGGCCCTCCTGCCAACACATGGTGACACCATTAACGGTGTGGGTTGCCCCTGTCCTTCCAGATGGTCCTTCCAGTCCATCAGACACTGCTCCATGCTTCTCCATGTGCCAGCTCCCCCAGAAAATCTCTTGCTCAAGGATTCACTCTCATTAATGCTCCATGCCCACCCCAGTATTAGTTCTTGTGTCAATGGTTGTTTTGCAAAAGCTCCCCTTGCTTGTAGGATTAAGCACATTCCCTGATATCAGCAGAAATATCTTTAACTGAGACACTTTCTTTCCAAATAACCAAATCTATTACTACCTCTTTGCTTAGGGTCACTGATCATCCAGGAATGTTACACATTGTCAGTGTGTCTATAATCTGAAAAACCACCGTAATATCAACATGTCTCTCATTTTAACATGCAGAAATTTCTCAACTGAAATGCCTCCCAAACAGGACAAGACATGATAAGAAATTTGAACCTTTTTCAGGCATTTTCTGGGGTGCCTGGTATTCACCACCCTTTCTCACTCTGCAAACCAAGAGAGAAATCCTCCCTTCCTGGTGACTGCTCTCAGCCTTTTACCCTCGTCCAACAGGATAACATCAAACAGATCTGAAAAATGGAGTCTGGTTCAGGGTCTATTCTGTTTTGAAAAAACCAGAAACCACCCCAATACCTCACCACAGAAGTATTTCTATAACACTTATTACTATTATAAATGTACATAAAAGGTCAGTACCTTTTATGTACATTTATAATAGAAATAAGATCTGAACTTCCTCTGAGTTTCAGCATCCTGAAAAGCAGTGTCTTACCCTGGTTTCCTATATAACACAATATAGTTGGTGAGATACAGAGCTGAAAGAGACCAAAACAAACACTGTAGAACTGCCTTGCTGCCAGAGTAATTCTGTCACAGATTGTTAAACAATGGGGAGCAAATAATTTCACTGCTAAAGACATGCACAAAAACATAAATTAATGCAGACTGGTATGCTAGAGATACCAGGGGTGTTCAAGCAGGAGGAAATATATAACAGTACAGATTGAGATTAAAGCACAAAATAGCCTCTGTAGGAGTAAAGCACCTAATTAGCTCTCTGTCCATTAGAAGCTGCAGACAGTGATCAATTGCTGGTAACATAAATTAGGTCAGAGAAAAAAGGTGTCGCAGATAGGAATGTCATTGTTCGTCATTGCCGGTGTTGCTCTTCCTTTCAGGTGCGCCCCTGGTTACTATGGGAACCCTTTGCTAATTGGAAGCACTTGCAAAAAATGTGACTGCAATGGCAACTCAGACCCAAATCTGATTTTTGAAGACTGTGATGAAGTGACCGGCCAGTGCCGCAACTGCCTGCACCACACCAGCGGGTTCAAGTGCGAACGATGCGCTCCGGGCTACTACGGGGACGCCAGATTCGCTAAAAACTGCACAGGTATGGTCTGCAGTTTGGTACAGCAGAGCTGAGCAACCACCAGCACAGCATGGCCAGTGGATGATCTCCCAGAAATCAGAGATGCCTGAACCAGTTGTCAGATACCTGTGGCTCTGGGAGGCAGGTGATGGGATAATTTGGATGCCTGCTCAGTTGAATCATCCCAGACACCAGAGAAATGTCTCTTTCCATCTCCCATGAGCAAGTTTCAAACCCAGACTCCAACGTCTCTAGTGCCTGGGCAGGTTTAATGGAGGCACTCTTGTGTTCTCCTGAATGTTGTTTTAAATAAGGTTCTCTAAGAGTTTTTCGGGCAAAGTCCTCACCTTTGTGCTTGTCCACACCATGATCATGCAGGCTGACAGTGTTTAACAACATGAAAGTATTTTTTATGGGAATAGGATCATCCTTCCTGTCCTGACCCAATACCCACTCACATTCTGCTATTTTCCAAATTCGTAATATATTCTGCATTTCCTACAAGTCTGTCTAATTCTGCTGGTTACTGTATTTTCACACAAGAGGTGACTGTACCTTCAGGGTGCTACCCAGAGTACCTCAGCAAAACATACCTGCACAGAGGGATCACAAAGTTTTATCTCCTCTAATATGGTCCTAATTTACATGGAGTTCAATTCAAACAGGGCTTTGACCTCATACTTTTTGTCTTGCTTTGGCTCTGGAAGAGAAGTTTACATACTCTCAAAGCACTCAGGAACAGCCACTGCTAAAGGCAAAATGCATGTGGTCAGAGCAAGGACTTTGGGGCTCCCTTCCAAATTCTTTGGCAGGGGTTTCTCAAGGACCAGAACACAAAGGAGGGAGACAGATTATTCCTACCTCAGCCTGACTCGAAGGTAAGACAGTGGAAGCACACAATCAACTTGGACCTCAGAAGTGCTCCAGGGCCTCCAGGTACAAAGCTACAGGCCTCAGGGGCTTAACAATATCTTGATCCTTCTTGATCCTTCACTGTGTACTTGGACTTGGTTTTTTACTTCCTTATTATAAAGTGTTTTGGAGCACACAGAATGGAGGCTGAGAGGATGCTGTGTAATCAAATGCCCTTTGTGCTGCTACCTTCACTTGTAGGGGACCACATATGATGCCATGATACCACTGCTGGTCCTTTCTGGTTTTATATTCCAGTGACAGCTAGAATTTGAGTGTCCATCTCCAGGACATAAGTCACTCTCAAAGTTACGTGGTTGAATTCCATTCATGCTGAACAGAAAGAGATGGTGCTTATGCATAGCGATCCCAAAAGCCAAAGCTATGTAACCCAAGCAGCTAAAAAGACATCAGCTGTGGGGAGCAGCGTGCCCCAAAACTCACATCCTGCCTGGATTTAAGTAGCCAAGATGTTCATGAAATTTAGCATGTCTGTGATTTTGAGGTGGCAAAAGAAAATCTTGTTTATAAACTTCACTGCCTAATTCACTTCATCTGAGATATCTTAACTGCAGTTGTCCAGGAAGAAATGATAGGATCCAGTCTGTGGCTCCTGAATTCCATGAGGCAGGAGGAACACACCCAGCACTTCAACGCTGCAAACTGCAGCAATCAAGCCCAGTCCATGGCCAAAAGCTTCAAGCACCTAAGAGTAACTTTGCCAGAAAGCTGAGAGTTACAGGGCATTCCAAGTGTCTGAGCAGGTTATGCAATAAGTGATTTTGGAAGGTATCTCTGAACATACAGTTTCAAAATTCATCACCTCAGTACAGTTTGGGTTTTTTCCACCCTTGAGGAGGTACATAGCAGTTCTCTACTGTACATACTGTTCTCACAGACTTCAAATCTGTGTGGTAATTCTCCTCATTAGCAGATTTCCTTGCGGTGTTTCATCTTTGCTAAAAATAAAAGGTGCTTGGGCACTTGAATACATTGTGAGAAGTACAGCTTTTCTCTTTTCAGAAGTGAATTCAGTCTTGAAGTTCACTCTAGCAAATCCTGATTTTGCAGTATTGTTTCAGAGAATTACACACTTCTCGTTTCATCTTCATTTCTGCTGAGCACCACAATGTGCTGTACTTGGCAGTGCTGTGCAGATTGCAGTACATTGATACATCCATGATATTCAAACTATTTGTGTAGTTCACCAGGAAAGCTCATCCTTTGCTTGGCTTTGTGGGACAATTAGGAACTGTTGCTTAGAATTGATTCTGAAATAAGTCAAATATCTTCTTTAAATTAAAAATAGAGAAACAAAACTATGTGTAAGAATCAAGACAGTCTGTAGACATTGTTTCCATAGAGCATCTCAAAGGGTATACAAACCAAAAAAAGGCAAGAGAAGTAAATGAACAAACAGCTCTATCAATCTAAAATCATATTTTTTTTCTTTTGAGTAGAAGACAAAACCTGGGTAGCTGTGAGCAGTAGTTCTCAGCTGCTTTTAAATTTTATTTTTTAAAATAACATATCCTTTAGCTATACTTCAAAGCTCTCCACAAATGGTCCTCAGAAATAAAAGTAAGTTTAGAGGCTTTCCCCACCAGCAAACTATGGTATCATTGAAAATCTTAATTCCATACTAAAAATGTGGTTCCTCTTAAACCAGTAGTTGAAAAATGGTCCAGACTGCTTTTGGATTTAATTTGCTACAAGGTTTTGTGTAGCACACTAACAGGTATTCATTTAAATAAGAAGACACAATTTTATTTTCTTGAGCACAAATCTCATTGAAATTTTAATCTTTTAACTTTAACCTTGCTACCTGGTGATAGCCTAGTCTCCATGATATAAGTAAAGAGAAATCTCTGCTTTGAACTGATACTTTTCTTTTGCTTCTAAAAAAAAAGAAATAACAAATTAAAAGTATCATAGATCAATAGATAGATCCAAAAGCTGAGAGGCAGAGATTGTGATAAGGTCCAAATGCCTACTGCATCACAGAATTCATAACCAATTTCTGTTCTTACGTTAGTACAGAAACTGATTAGTTCTACTAACACTGGTCCAGTTACACAATTTTTTTTTGACGTTAGTGCATGGTGTTTTCCTTGAAGCTGTATTACATATTTTCACTCTACAAATACTTGAATGTGCAATGGGAAATGTAAATACAAGGGCAATTCATAGATAACAATTAGTGGGCTGCAATAAAAAGGAAGTAAAATATTTTGTTACATGAGGTTCTGCTGAAACCATGAATCACAGGACCAAAATAAATTCTAGATAGATTGCTGCTGTTCTTATGTTCTGCTTGAGTTTTTGTTATTGCATTGAAGTGTTCCAAGAATATTTTAGTCTTTAAAATAATATAGTTTAAAAGGCCAATTAAACCTTGAAAGGAGTTCAGAGATGTTAGATTAAAAATTGGACTTTTTAAAAAGCCACTCGTGCTGGCAATAAAAATGTTGCTTTCTCAAGTTTAAAAAAATATAAAATGTCATTTATTCTTAATTGTAAGAGGTAGGAGATATTTACTTCTTTGATATATTCAAGCTGACCATGTAACTGGAGTCCGCTATCAATCCCTGATAGCTGGAAAGCCTTTTTTTAGTGACAGCCTGACAGAGTGCTGATAAATTCCACAGGGTTGTGGAGAGATTTGTAACTAATAATTAACTTTAGTTGCCCCGCTTTTCTTAATACATCTCCCAAATGTCACCCTCTTGAGACACTGATGTACAACGGCCCTTCTGGGCAACTCTGGCCTCGCTGACTCTACTTGTGACCAAGCTTTGAGCAAGTAATTTCAACAGAGGTATTCTCATTCTATTTTCCACTTCATATTTCATTTGTTTAAATTTGACCAGAGCAAGAAACACCTTTTCCAGGTACTGAAAGGAAAATCAGCCCAAGAAGTTCTTGATATTGGTTTGAATATTCACACACAATGCTAAGTATAATAATTTCACTAATCTTGGGAGGGGGAGTTGTACATTTTGAAGATTCTTCTTTCAGAACTCCTTTCTTTTTCCCCCAGCATGTAACTGTGGAGGGAGAATGTGTGACAGCCAGACTGGAGAATGCCTCGCAGACAGTCCTGAAGTTTCTACTGATACAGACTGCCCGACCATCAGTAAGAACACTATCATGAAAACACCAGTAATTAATATTGCTCTTATATTTAGAAGCTTACAAATACTAACTTAAGAGCTTGGTACTCCAGTGGGCTCAGAATTTTGATGGTGGTCCCACAGGGCACTTAAGTATGTGAATATACACAATGTCCTGCTGATTGAGTACTTCAGCACGTTCTCACACACTTGTCTGAGTACAGGCATATTACCAGCTCTGTGATACAGCCTGCACATTCAGGTCCAAACTGCAGAGCAGTAGGGAAGTATCACCAAAGCCACTTCCATAGACCTTGAGACACACTGCCTGAAAAATAATATTCTGGCCCTAAAAAATGTCCTCACAACTTTACCTGTGACATCTTGCATATAGTTTATAGTTTGCTAGTTATGGTTTAGCCTTGACAACAACACTGCCACTCACTCACTCCAGCAGAAACAGGGAGAGAATCAGAAGGGTAAAAGCCAGAAAACTTGTGCACATACAAACCACACACACTTTTGCAAACAAAGAAAAACAATTAATTCATTCACTGCTTCCCATGGGCAGGCAGGCATTCACCCATCTCCAGGAGAGCAGGACCCCAACTATTTACTTGGGAAGACAAATGCCATCACTCCAAATGTCCTCCCCTTCCTCTTTCTTCCCCCCACTGTATTTACTGAGCACATCATCACATGGTCTGGAATATCCCTTTGGTCAGCTGAGGTCACTCATCCTGGTTGTGTCTCCTCCCAGCTTCCAGCACACCCTTAGTCTCATCACCAGCATGGCAGTACAAACAGTAAAAAGGGTCTTGGCACTGTATAAGTTCTGCTCAGCAACAACAAGAGCATCTCTACATTATCAACCCTGCATTGAGCACAAATCCGAAACATGGCTCCATACTAGCCACTGAAATTAACTGTGCAGAAAATTACCCCAGTCAAATCTAATATAGATTGCTGCTGTTGACAACTTGGCATATATCCATCAGTTCCTTTCCCACTATCTCCCATACTCTAATAATAGGAAGCCTGAGGAGTTTCCAGGAGTACTATGTTGCAGCTATTGGTAACCACAGGTATTTTTTTAAGTGTTAGTGTACTTATACCTGTATATAATGCTGAGCATGTAGCACGCACGGGTTCCTGAACCAACTCCCAAGAACAGGGGTCATGTGCCTGAAGAGCAACCAGAATGAAAACACTGGGGACCTGCTAAAATATCAAGCAAAAGTATCTGTAGAAATCTGTGTTTCACATTCACCTAAGTTTCTTGCATTTAGTGTTGGCTCCAGTGTCACTATAAACAAGGTGGAATTGCAATTCAGCAGGAACAAGGATATAGTTCTGCACAAGCACTTTCCAAGCACATTATAACTGTGTTTCTACAAGTTGCACTCGTAATCAAGTAGGTGGCCAAGGGCCCATGTGCTGGACATCCTTATTTCTCATACCAGTAAATTTTAAATATAGAGTTTGAGGTTCTGACAAAATGCAGTTGGGGCTTTTTTGACCCTCATCTGTTGTCCTTCAGGCAGCAAATATGTAGAGCCTAGGGAATAGCCAGGAAATACCTCTCCCTCTCTCCCAACTGATTACAGAATCCCTGTGGCAGCCTCTTTGAGCAGTCCCATCTGGTGCTGCTCAGCTGGAAATGTCATAACTGTACTGTGGGACCTCGGAAGTGGGAGGATGAAAGTGAAAGAAAAATGGGTATCGATCAGGAAGCATCAGTGACAAAGAGAGTGAACACCATGGGTCAAGAGCAGTATTACATGAATTTAAGATATTTGCTGTTAACTGACACAAACACTAAAGAAATATTATGCTGTCTTATTTTCTTATCAGGCTGCGATAAGTGTATTTGGGATTTGACAGATGACATCCGATTGTCAGTTCTGACTATCGATGAAAGCAAATCCACTTTGCTGAGCATTTCTACAGGTGTTGCAGCTCAAAGGCGTTTGAATGACCTGAACCTCACTACCACTCATCTCCAGGTACAAACATGGATGATATTTCAGTTTTTTCATGTAGTTTGAATCTTTGAATTTCTACTCCAATCCTGTAAATTTCTCACTAGAGAAGGAGTTTATTTTCAGATGCATTGCCTCTTTTTTCCCCATACACAGGAAGCAATGTCCAAAAAAAAGGATCATGCTACGCTTTGGACTATCCAGGTTGATGATGTTGCAGATGAGATGAATGATCTCCTCAGAGAAGTAGAAACACTTGATGAACAGGTTTGTTAACAGCCTTCTGCCAAAGCTCTGAGAGTTTGCACTTTGTCATACTCACCTGTTGGCATAAGAGGCGAGTATAGAATAGTCCCAGTTGGAAGGGACCTAAAATGATTGTCTGGTCCAACTGGCTGAGCAATACAGGGCTGACCAAAAGTTAAAGTGTGCTATTAAGGGCATCGTTCAAATGCCTCTTAAATCCTGACAGGCATGGGGCATCAATCATCTCTCCAGGAAACCCCTTCCAGTGTTTGACCACTCTTCACAAAACAACATTTCTTAACATCTAGTCTGACACTTCATGTTCACCAAACAAGAGTGGTGTGCCCTGACAGCTAGAACAACCTTCTATTTCTATTTTATAACTTTCTACTTTAAATCTGAATTAAAAGCATAAATGAATTTTCAAGTCTTTTTCACAGAAAAGGAAGGAGGTAAAAAGTGTCTTGAGTGTGACTGGAGGTTTGTTACTCGCTAGAAAACATATTTGATCTGGGATAGACACATTGCCTTTCTCATTCACATTTTGATTTCTAATTAAGTGAAGTAACACACACTAAACTAATGCAGATTGACTTTGGGAGCATTTGTATTATATTTATTTCACATGCATGCTCTCTTAAAATTAAATTAATCCTGATTAGACATTTCGAAATATATTTCAAAACTGCCAGTTTAAAAGGTTTCTCATGTACCCACTGAGATGGGAGCTTGATCAGCACTCAAGATATATTTAATACAATTATAATCATAAATGTTGCATCCACATTGAGCTGCCAGGCTATAAAATTAAGGTTATCAGCTCTCATCTCCCTCAACACTTTCATTGCATCCTAGAAAAATATTGCTACGAAATATGTTAAGAGAAGAAATAGGGTACAAAATTGCTTGCCCTCTATTTTAAAAAGATATTAAACATCTTTCCATTGCTACAAAATACATATATTAGTAAATATCACTCTATGTTGTGTAAATAACACTGTTATTATCAAAGATAGCCACAGCTGCCATAGAACTAGATTATATTTCACGCTTATTGCAAAGTGCCAGACCTTATATTCACTTTACCAATTCCTTCACAAGACAAATTAAAATTATACCTTAAACTAAAACTCAAATACAGTAGCAAGTAGGGGGCAAAAAAGGCAACACAAAGGAAAGTGGAAGAGAAAAATTTAGTTTTGAGTGGTTTTAATCAACACTTACTTAGCATAAAGGGCACATAAGATTTACACAGACTATGCCTGTGTTCAAGAGAGTTTTGATTAAAACTCACCCTTACAGCTCCATACCTGTGAATATCTGTCAGAGATCACATGCCTCAGTGTCCCTCTCTGTAGCTGGTGGGCAGACTGATTAAGGCATTAGGTGTTCTATTAATATTTAGTGAGTTTGGATAATAACATTTCATTTGCAGTAGTATCTGGGGATTTCTTTCCTCATTCCTCACTTTTGCTGCCCTTGAACAAATAAATTCAGCATTTCCTCTGGTCTTTTCTCCCTGGTTAGTGCTAATGCTAGTTCTATATCAATACTTGTGGTTGTTTGTAAGGCTGGGAAATAATGACCCCAGACTCTGACAGTGGAACACCACAATATTAACTCTGAATATATTGAGCTCTTTGCTATTGCAGGGTACATTTATGGAAAATGAGTGCTAGAGAAAAACCTTGAGAGGCTTTTGCAGAGACATGCAGCATTTTCTGTTCAGAGGATTTTATGTGCACATCCCCACATCTCAAGGGTTCCTGCAGATTCTGATCTAAACCACAAAGGCAGGGTGAATGGAAAAACTGTAGACAAATCTACACACTAAACATAATTCCTGTAACTACCTGTAACTCCCAAAGTCTGCATGGGATGAGTTTTGAGTAAAACAGCACATAGCTTAATCCTGAATATTTGGAAGATGGGAACCAGAAACATTTCTACTAACCCTTATACTTATTTTATCAGTCTTGTAATCCTTAAAATTTGTTTTATCATTATGCCCACCCGTTTTAGTGATGCTGCCCACCCTGGCCCTGCCTTCAAATGCCACCTGGAGCCTCCACAAACCCTAAGTAAGGGAAGACAACGCAGCCCCCAAAACAATGTAGTACAGGGCCTATGCTCTTTAGAGTATTTTCAATCCTTGGACTTTTTCTTATTTTTAACAAGTTGCAGAGCTGGGGACCACACTTGAGGGAGACACAGATCTAAAATCACTTGGGAGCTTGACGCCTTTTTCTTCATTCTATTTACTTGCTCAGGAAATGCCATACCCAGCAAAATGAGCCAGCCCCACTGAATACCTAGGAGACTCAGTAGATAGAGTTTTACAACTGTACATAATTTATGAAAATTTCAACGCAGCAAATGATGGATAAATATGGGACAGGTTTTAATCTCTCACTCTGAAATCCTGAAAACACTGACAAGACAGATCTTCACTTTGAACACCTTTAAATACTACTTTATATGATAAAAAGAACTTCCACATGCTCACCAGGAGAAAGCAAAATGTGTGTTTATACTGCTCATCCTCACATCTGAAAAGAAATCTAATGTTTACCTCTCATGGTTTATTCATAGGGAAATGAAGCTTCCAGCAAAGGCCGACTGGTACAGAAGGAAACCACAGAGATCAACAACCGTGCTTCTCAGCTTGTGCAGCAGCTCAGTAATATAAGAGATAACATTGAAGGTAAATAGATTCATTTCTGGTTCATCTCAGTGTCAAGAATGTATTAATGAAACCTTCATGTATTAACGGACCATCAAGAATTTCTACTGTCCTATATATCAAAGGAAAATCTTTTGATATATAGGACAATATGTAATTTATGGCAACAGTGAACACCCTGTCAAGCACAACTGCACTTTAAAAAGATTTCCTAGTCAGAGATAATCACCTTCATCTGGAATATTTATGACATACCACTATCATCCTGAAATATAAAAATCAGATAAAACCAATTGCAGTCTCTTCTTCAGTACCTGCAGAAAGCAATGAAACCCCAGATCAATGTACTCAAAAATGCCCGTGTCCCCTGTACACCTGCAACATGAAAGCCTCCATCCTCCTGCAGAACACACTGGTTTCCCTCAGTCGTCATCAAAGCCAACAGTATGAAAAAGCCATCTATGGCACCAGAATAGAAATGCTGACTGGTAGTTGAGGCTAAACAGCCATTTTCCAACAGAAATATTTGATTAATAGACCTGAGTAGTTCTATCTTGCCAGTTATTGCAAGCCATCTGGCAACTTGTGTAACAAAGAGTGGTTACATATCAGTTTTTATCCTTGCTTATCCTTACCTCCATGGGTGCTCCATTACGTTCTCTCAAGAAACATGGTTAATATGTCCCATCACACAAAAGAGGCATGCTAAGACCATATAGTATGTAAAATTTGTACTGTCTTTTTACGTCTCTGATGCTAAAAAAAACACTGACTGTCTGGCCATCCATCACATTTTATTCCTACAATTTATGAGCAGTAGTGTCAGCATGAGCCTCACTGTATGTCGCTAGCAATCATAGTCATGTCTGTGGATCATCCTTTTGTATCAATTGGTTTGGAGCAGGACAGGAGCCACATAAGGCAGATATGCATCTAATTTGGCACACAAATAGCACAATCACATTAAGCTGTTATAGAAGAAACAATGTCCATGGTTGTGAATAGAATGAAAACAGTTGGAAACAAGTAGGTGAAAATTACTTCCACTATGCTCAGAACTGTTCTTCTACAGAGGCATAACCCATGTGCACACACACATGAGCCAGCATAAGGAAAAAGAAATCCATGGAGCCCTGGTTGTCATCAGTTACTGCTCAGTATGAGCCTTTACAGCTTCACTAATGAGCTCAGGGCCCAGCAAGAGCAGGCATACAGACAGTCTGCCAAAAATCAGTGGTGTCACAACTACACACCTATTTTTTATAAAAATCTTCCAGAAAATTAGTGCTGGTTTTGCCAGCTTTGGTTATCCACAAAGCTAGCGACAAGCACTAGCCAAAGGCACACACATCACAGGGCATAAAAAAAGAGGTGATTGGTATTCAAGGCCAGGGAGTGAGAAGTGAGTAAACTTTGTAATGATTACACTGGGAATGTATAAACTCAATTTCAGCTGCAGGGATACAACAATGTTTTTTGAACTGAGACCAAAACCTTGAAATAGTATCTATCTCCAAACCAGATAGGCAGCATCAGGCCAGAAGCCATATGTTACCTCCTTAGGGTGCCTCAAACTTCTGCAGATGGAAAATGAGATTACTTCAGTCTCCTTAGCATTGTTATTATTTTATAAACAGCAGCACTTAAAAACCATGATCCTAGATGAAAGTCCCAGCATGATACATGCCCCAGAACCCAAAATAAAATTATTTTCCCAGCCTATAAGAAATGTCAAGCCAAATAATGCACACAACCCACATCTGCTTAATCCCATCCTCTTCTGATGAGACCTCCACATATGACAGAAAGTGTGATTTATTTACAAGTTTAATTTAAGATTGGATTAAACATAATAATTATCTACTATAGAGATGAAGATAATTAAAACTTTCTTTTGCCATCAATATCATCACTATTCACAAAAGTAAAAGTAGTCCACGGTATTTATTTCTCTGTAGTCATACTGAATGTACCATCTGTTCCCTTTTCCCCCTAGAAATCAGCAGCAAGTCAAAATACTATGCAATTCAACAAGACCTGAGCCCTGAAGAAATTGCCCAGAAGCGTAGTGTGGCTGAGGAGATGCTGAAGGAGATCAAACGTCGAAAGCCTTTCACTAATCAAAGGCAACTTGCAGATGAGGAGGAAAATGCAGCAGAGGAGTGTGAGTTTTAAGTCAGTTTTCCTTTCAGCCACGTGCTGATGCTCAGCTGGCTGGTGCTGGGCAGCTCTGGGTGTACCGCTGAGCCCCTGAGGAGGACCAGCAGACACTTGGCAAGCACCAGCTGGTGTGCTAGAGATGCTGCTGCTCCCAAATTCCTGCCCCAAGTCCCTGCTGGTGCTTGGTGCTCCTCACAGCAGAATGGGGAGAAAAAGGTCTGCGTGTCTGTGTGTGCCTGTGCACTGCAGCACCTCAACAATAGCTGCTTAGGAAGGTTCATGGCAGGACTGGAATTGCTCATGTGAAAGTCTTCCCCCCTGCCAGCTCTGCTATGGGGACAGCAAACGCCAGCAGAGAGAGAGGAAAACTGCTGGCATGGGAAAGAGTGGCAGCCTAATTCTCACAGCTTAGTGAACATGAGTCAGAACATAGGGCATAAAGACTGCCTTCTCCAGAACAGGCTGCCTAGGTTTAACAATGAAACACAAATGAAAAGCAGGGAAAGACAGACCTAGTTTCTTTTAATAAAATATATTTCAGAGGGGGAATTAATAGGATTAAAATGAAATAGTAAAATGAGAGGCATCTTTTCTTCTAAAAAGAGGAGGGAAAATTAAAATCTGGGTATATGATCCCTCAAGTGAGCTTTACAAAATGTGTTTTACTGTCACCTGAGTAACAGCACAGAAATTGCTGTATAGGTAAGTTTTGCCAGAAATCTGAGCTTTGGATTTATTGGCCTCTTATTTTTCTCCCAGTGCTACAGCAAATTGAAGCATTTCACGAGAAATACAATGACACCAGATCCCTGGTAATTGATGTGCTGGAGCAGCTCAGTGAACAGGATGTGAAGCTGTCAGACCTGGAGGAGGCATTAGGCGAGGCGCTTGACTATGTTACACAGACGGAGGATATAAATAGGGAAAACACCGCCAGGCTCCAAAGGCAGGAGGTACTGTGCACTACATTTATCATAAGTGTTGACTGTGAACACTCCATCTCTGCCATTGCTTAAAACTGTAGATTGCACACTATTTAGGTTCGGGAATCACCACACATAAAAAGAATTTCTTGGACCACTCAGCAGGATGAGTTTGACTCTTCACTTCTAAGAAACAACTTGTGCAAGTGCAAGGTACCATTACCTTTTTGTGGAGTGACAATAAATGAGAAGTTTTGGCATGTCCTGCCTCATCAGACCAAGGAAGAGATGGATACTTATGCCTAGACTAGAATGGCAGGTTACAGTAAAACCCTAGAAGCCTGAAATTTCATGTAGCATGGCTGCTATAAATATTGTGGTAGGATTATTTCATCCAATTAAGTCCTGACTTATAATGTGGGTTGGCCTCATGTTCACAAAACCAATTCTATTGTGAGAAAACACTTATAAAGACTCTGCATATGTGCCCTGGGCTGAGTGCATTCATACTGTCTGATCCAAACTTCCTCTGAACCACTTTAAACAAAACATCCCCATTTTTTCAGAAGGAGTAGAGAGTTGTCCTTAAATCTTCAAGCACAAATCCATTGTCTAACTGCTCCACAATAGGTACCTTGAAACTGAGTTTCCTACTTGCTAAGTGAACTTTGCTAGCTTAGCTATAAGGCTGCAACAGTCTTCCCCTGTGTCCTGTCCGAGTGAAGAGTTTCAGGGTTTTGAACAAAGTAACCACTCTGGAGGAGAGCTCAGAGGTGACATGTAGCCTGGAAGTGGGGCACCTCTGCCTGTAGGTGTTGACCTTAGGTTCAAATTCCATATGGCTGATGAGAAAACAGAATTTTAACGTTTTATATCCCAGAAAAGTACCCAACCCATCAGCCAAACAAAAGAAACTATTTTTTCTCTTCACAGCAGTTCTGTGACTCTTTCCCTGATTTCATAAATTTCTTTTAAGGAATGCAAAACTAGAATGTCCCACCTAAAACTTCTCATTTATTTTTTCAGCAAGTACAAAAAAACTACAAAGAAAACAATTTGGGGCCATTCAAAGGAAATTGTTTTCCTTTCAATTGCTGAAATTGTATTCCGAAGGAGAGGATGTTAGTGAGCAATTTTGTGATTTGAAGAGTGATCTCACAAATTCAGACCAACCTCTGGATTTCATAGCATCAGTGGCTGAGTTTTGAGTTTTTGAATTCTGCAGTGCCAGAAGTTCATGTTGATATGGAAGGTCTAAGAATTCAATAGAGAAATTAGGCATGCTCCTCTAGGGAATCATTTCACAAGAGCTTGAGATCCTTAAGTACAAAGCCTCTTCTGTTCTTCCATTGTTTCATAATTAGGAGCCAAGCTGCAGCTTGTCTCACAGTTATGAAGCAAAGCCTGAAGTGTGTAGTTGCATTTGTTCACTGTTTTTAGCCATTTGGATCTCTATTATTCCTCACAATGGAGGCAGATGCTGTATAAAAAACATTGTTCACATTCGCTTTACTACTGACAAGGAAAAGAGATCTCTGTACTGTAGATTTAAAAAACACTCCAGAAAAAAATAGTCTCCAAGTGACTAGGAAAAATCCATGTTTAATTTGTCTCTGCTGTGCACTGACTTATGCTTCATTCCAATAGTTTCTAAGGCTGTGTATATAAAATGAAATTAATTTCTTTTAATCATCCAACATTTCTTTCACAAAAAAAACCAAACAAAAAAAATAATTCATATCATAATATGGAGCAATTAGACTTGTCTTGGAAAATCAGACTTCAGAAATGTCTACATCTATTTAGTTCACCTCTATCTTTTAATTAGCTCTAGCACATTTAACAAAAATGGTTAACACTGTATTTTATCAAAGCATAAGTGGTATTGGGTGTGATTTATGTTTTGAGCTTTCTTTTTAGAAACAACATGAGAAGATAAAAGAGCAAATGGATGAAGTGAACAGCATTCTGCTCAGTGCCACAACCATTTTGGAAGGACCACAAAAGGTCCACTCTGAGTTAAGTGAAGTAATAAAGGTAGGTGCCTTGGTGGCTTGTTTAAATGATGCATCCTAATTTTTTGAAGTCATATGTTTAGATCACTAATTGCAAAACTCTCCTTTATATTGCTTCAGTGAAATAGTGATTATTATTTGCTGAAAAAGTAGATGGTTTTCTTGGATGAGAAGCTCTGTTATTACAATTTACTGCCTAAAATAAATAATTCTAGTATAAGGACATGTTGCTGTAGGCAAAGCTTAATGAAAGATTTTGCTGTAGAGTTCTCAATTATTTCATTACAAGCAGCTGCCAAAAGATATTCTGGTAAAAGACTACATTTTATGCTAAATTTCTTTCCTAGTGCCTACGACTGAACATGGAAGTACACTAAAGATCCCAGATATCAGCATTAAAACCAGGCACTGTGTTAAACATATATAACCAGATTGTCATATAGAAATTATTCCCTGGAACTGTAGACTACTATCCAGTGTTTTGAATCAGACATGGTGCTGAAGAAAATTTTCAGAAATTTTAGGGATTTGGCTTTTCTATGAAAAGATGAAGAAAACAAAACTGGGAATTTGCTAACTAAAATATTTACCAAAGCTGCTTTCTTTCTTCATGACTTATTTTAAAATTTTGAAATAATTGAAGAAAAAATAAAATTTTCCACAAGTATTCATTTTTGTCACAGTTTCCCACTTCTTTATACAAAAGCAAATATCAAAAGTCCCTAATTTTTCTTTGAAAAAGTCATTTGAGAAAACAGAAAAACAGCTTACTTTGTAACCATCCCTGTGCTCAAGCAGTATGATGGGGTTTTTCTCTGTGTAAAACAAATTGCTGCTGTTTATCATTTTGTAGTTTTGAGAATGTTCACACTGCAGAGAAAGAAGGACTGTGCAACCATCATACTTTGTCCATCCTCATCAGCAACAAGTATTTTCAGATTTCACTCATTCATCCTTTTCCTCTTTCTCGGTTTTATCCTTTTTCATGTATTTTGAAGCACATTTATAATCTTCAAACACATTGGCAGGCTTGTGTACAGGAGAGAAGGTGAATGCAGGCTATTTGGTCTTTCCACAAGTATGTCATAAGAAGAAACATGGCTAAGGCAAAGGGATACTACTTCTCCTTGCCTATACATACATAGGAAGTACTTAGGTGGGCCGATTTACAGATTAGACTGATCCAAGATGTCTTAGCATGAGGAATCTCTCTGTACAAGGAGGCAGAAAGAGGATTTCACTCTGACAGACTTGTCATTGGCACAATTCTGGAGCAAACATAAAAGACATATAGTAGGTCTTTTACTATCTTTCTTTTTTATTTTATGCACCTCTCTCCAATGCCTTCTTAAATGATTCCTGGATTTTTTTGTTGATTTTCATCTTCCTGCATTTGTCTCCATACTGGCATTCACCATTAGGTCTTTCATCTTTTTCTCTTAAAAATGTAAAATAAAACAACTACGACAGAAATAAAGGAATATTATAATAACATAAAGCATAAAATAAAACATAATAACCAAAATACAGGCTTGATTTTTTGCAGTTTTCATCTTCTTTCCTTCCTTCTCTGTTTTGTTCAGAACGCATCAGGGTTCTACGCAGAAATAGATGGAGCAAAAAAGGAACTGCAAGAAAAGACAGCCAACCTGTCGCTGTTTGACGATGATTTGGTAGAAAAGGCTATGCATCATGCACAAAACCTAAGAAGACTTGCTGATGAGCTGGACGGGTAAAATTTAACTTCAGCAGATTGTTCATACAAGTGCCACTTACTGAACAGCTGAAAAGACAAGCAGAAACACAGTGACAATAAACAGGCACTAAACAAATCAGTGTTAAGTCATGTGTAGAAGGACTTGTCACAGTCCACAGAGAACAGCTGAAGTTGAGTTAGGCAAAATCTTTGAAACTTTTTAAAGAATATATCTTGCATGACATTCTCTCTAGCCCAATTGGGCATGTTCTCCTCTTCCTATAGCAAAAGAATAGGAAAGGTGGATTAGTGAAAAGTAAAATAATACAGGCAAGATTAAATGAGGTCTGCAGAAACTGCTCATGTCAGTATGTTCATGTACACTAAAAAAAATGTTTAGCATTACAGGGCAAAAAATGAGCTCTGAGATAATTTTATTCCAAGAGCAGTTTTACAGATGGAGTAGTTCTGATGCTCAGTAGGTTGTGTTCCAATGAAACTGGTTCACAACAACATCAAAAACTTATTGTAAGTCTTTCTATTTTGCTGGAAGATACTAAATGCATCAACATTGCACCAATTTACTAAAAAATCACTTTTAGATAAATTTAATGATTTTATTTGCAGTTGGGACTATCCATGGAAAAAACACTGCTGTAAATGAATTCTTAAATAAAATATGTCACCAAATTCTACCTTAAGTAATATCATGGGCATATGCTTTTAGAAGATAAGCTTACAATACTCTTCAAGTATATTATCTAAATACCAGTTGTTTCTTAATATCTGCATGCCCTAGATAAGAGATTAAAACAGAGGAAAAAAAATAACAGATGGATTCTTGTATGCAACTGTATAAAGCTGACATCTGAAACTGTTCAATAATGACACACAAACAATAGAAACATAAAAACCAAACAATACATTCAGTCTGAGATCAGCTAACTGGGGACAGCAGACTAACTTGAAAGAAAATACCCCATATGGCTAGCCTTCCTCCCTTACCAAAATAATTTAAAAATTATTACCAAGTCAAACACATTAGGAATTTCACAAAAAGCAAACAAAAGTAATTACAAAATACCCAGATGGGACAATCTTGACTCTATTATATGTTGAGAAGATTGTCCGGCAGTGAAATTTTAATCCTTTAAAACATTTAGCCTGTCTTCAAAACATCTTGGTTTTATAGGTTAGCTTGATTAGCCTGTTAGGCTTTTATTTGATAGAGTTTATTGTTTTGCCTTAAGGGAATTCAGCAGAAAATTCTTGCAGTAATGCTGAATCTGGAAATTTAATAATCCCTCAGTGCGCAAACACTTTGAAGAGAATGCACACATGTGCAAATGCATCCATATTTAGAATGTATTTCTAAATATACTTTGAAACCTGCTTATCACCAGAACGTTAAAAAATAGTATTTATTCAAAATTGTTAACAGATGAATGTTGAGCCCTAAACTGTCTTCTGTTTGAAATCTCCCCAGAAGCCCAGTTATCACCTAATATGCAGATCAAAACCATACCATCAAAGGTTTCTTTCAGTTTTTAAATCTAACTTCCTACAAATTTTCATGACTGGGGTAGCTCTTCATCTGATTCTCCCCCTTTTCCCACTTGCCTTTGGAAAATATAAACAGGACAGTGACACAGCTGTCCTGGTCACTGGCACACATGGGTCTTTCCATTCATGGTTGGGAATTATTCCTAAAAAAGGATTACTGATAGACCTGTTATTCTAATAATTTATTGAATATCTAATCTAGATTTTAAAAAAAGGTAAAAGCTGAGTAGTCATTTGTTACTGCTCGCATAAATGTTAAGGGCAAAATTCTCAGAGTTAAATGGCAGGAAAGAGTCTTCTATCCACACAGTTTTCACCTGCTTCAGATTGGTCAAACACAATGAAGAGAATAACAGCTAGGCCAAGTACATTTATGTGTGTGATTATGTAGTCAGAAACTACATTGATTCAGTTTGGTTTCTTTCACCTTTTACTCTCTTTTTAACAGGAATTTGTATGGTGTTGATTCAAATGGTTTGGTACAAAGGGCAATCAATGCTTCAAATGTATATGAAAACATTGCTGGTTATATCGAAGAAGCCAATAAAGTTGCATTGTTGGCACTGAACACAACAAACCGGGTCAAGGATGTAAGTAATTCTCATAATATCAGCCTTTACTTTACAATGCTTCAGGGACTTCAGGCACCTACGTGTAAAGAAAAAACAAATTTAGCTTAAACTGGCAGCATTGAAATTCCCACTGCACATTTTTTTCCTTTATTATTTCCTGAATTAAATTCCATGTAGTTAATTATTTTGGACTGGACACAAGTCCAGTCTGAAGTCTCATGGTATTTGAAAAGACACAAGAGGTTCTTCTCTCCCTATCCCATAGGATGATGTTGCTCTGTGTTGCCACTCACATTGAGACATTTCTGTGAAATTACAGACAACTCCCTACTCCTGTAGGAACCTGAGCTGACATTTAGTGCTTGAGTCCTCCTACTTCACTCAGTGCTATGTGGCAGGAAATGAGGTCAAGACATCACTGAGCCTCATAGAAAATCAGGCTGAAATGGGACAAAGCCCACTCATATACTCAGTGTAAGGAGTAGCACGTTAATTTTGTCTCTGGCCTTACTGTTCAAAAATACTTTACATGTATTTTTTGTATGCCTATAGTTACCAATCAGTATACATGTTATTTACCAACAATTTATTAGTGGGATAACAAGAGGATTTGGGTAGATTAGAGGGGTCTGAACCCCAGAGGGCTGAGGGATTTCAAGACCAGCCCTCTTTTTCCAGCATATTGCTGCAGACTGCAAGGCAGCTCCCCATGAAGTGAAAGCATTCATCACCTCTCTGAGATGACAGTAGAAATCAATAGTCACAGTGCATAAATAACATACAGCATTTAGTCACATTGACTAAACTGGAGCTGATAAATTAAGATTTTCTCCATCTTTGTTACTCAGTAGTGTTGTTTGGAAAACCATACATTTCTCTAAACTTTCTTAAAACTGAAAATTTTGCTTTTAAGACTTTTTTCTAATCCAACTGCCAATCTTAAATGTTAACAAAGCAAATGAAACTGCAGTGACTTTGCAGTTGCATTTACATGCAGGTAAAATATTGTCCACAATTAAACACAATAAAGTAGAATATTTGATAAGGATTATTCTGACTTTCTTTTTTGGAACATGCTTGTAGGCTGCAGTTGGAATTGATACTCAGGTCATTTACCATAAAGGTAAAAGTGAAGAACTTCTCATCCGAGCCATGCAGCTACAACGGACAGCACATGACAGTAAATATACATCCTTTCTACTTTCCCAATCAGCTTATAGCTATGCACGTTAAAATAAATTTCAGAAGCACATCACTAAGCAGAACAACTGCTGTAACAGAATATGTTATTGATTGAATTTACCACACAAAATACTTGAAATGGCCATGGGCACCGTTTGAGTAGTTCATGTTTTATCATCCTACTAGATACTGATAGTTTATTTCTTTATGAAAAGTCCATTTCAGATACAACTACCATTTTAATATGTGACCCTGCGAACTGTTGTTCACTGGTAAATATACTTAATTAAGTAGTTCAACTAAAATCAAATCACAGAAGCTTAAATGTTTAGAAAGCTGGATTTCACCAGTGGAGGGTAATAATAAATGTTAAAGTAGTTTGGCCTTTCTTCACTGTAAATGAAAGAAAGATCTAGAATTACAGAACTACCTTTTAAATTTTTCAGGACCTTTTGAGTTCCTTAAAGCTATTCCTGTGTACCAGTTGCAGCTCTTTTCAACACTTCTGGTAAAGCAAGGAGGAAGAGCACTGACTGAAACACAGCTCTTCAGATTTCTGGAAGACACCCTGTGGCAAGCAGAGGTGCTGCAGGGTCGTTTTTTCCCTTAGATTATGTCAAGTCAAGAGTGCATGTCCTAAATTAAAAGAGGGCATGATATACTGTCTATGGTGTATTAAATGCCTAATAACACACCTCCCCAGGACTGAATTTACCTCTTTGGACACCACTTTGACGCCCCTCAGCTGTACCTCCCCTTTTCTCCCCACAGGCAGTGGTTACACCATTGCAGACACCAGCTGGCAAGTCAATGGCACTTTTGCCAGGATGAATGCCCTGCGGAGCCAGCTGATGAGAGCCATCGCAAAAATGCAATCAGCAGAGACAGGTTGGAAGAGGAACTTCCTCTTTATGAGGCTTTTTCTTCATACATTCAAGAGCACATTTTTATCTTTGAATATGGATATGAAGTTGCTACTAAGAGTTCAGCACTGTGGACACTTAAAAGAGTTTGAGTGAAACTACTAGACCTAGATATCAAATATCCAGCTTTAACTCCTTCGTAATGAAATTCAATGTTTTGCCACTGAAATTATTAACATTCTTCTTGAACATTGTGGTGGTCTTGGCAGCAGTAGAGTTAATTTTCTTCCCAGTGGCTAGCATGGGGCTGTTTTGGATTTGTGCTGAGCAGAGTTGATAATACATGAGTAACGGAGTTGATGTTTCTGTTACTGCTGAACAAGGCTTACACAGAGCCAAGGCCTTTCCTGCTTTCCATACTGCCACAGTGGTGAGGAGACTGGGCATGCATGGGAAGCTAAGAAGGAGCACAGCCAGGACAGCTGACCCCAACTGACCAAAAGAATATTCTCTTCCATATGACATCATGCTCAGTGTATATAAACTGGAGGGAAGCAAAGAAAAGGGAGGGGATATAGGAATTTTTCTTATATCTCTAAGGGTCCAGCCTTGCAGAGAAATGGCTTAAATAATTAGCAAGATGGCTCTTCAGGTGTGTTTTGTAAAAGCAAAAGGTTTAATAAATGCAAAAATAATAAACTTTACAGAAATAAAAGAAAAGCCGAGCACAGGTGCCTGAGAAGCTTCTGGCACCTTGCTAAGACACCCTAAAAAGCCTTTAGTTCCTTTGTGCTCTTTCTTAAGTATTTCATGGTTTAGGTGGACTATCTGGCCCTTGGCCCAATGAAATTAGCAATAGGTTTTGACTGACACTTTCCAAACCCAATCAATGCTTCTGTGCTGGCACTGAGCCAATTACTGTCAAGACAGCAAAGAATTTTCTGTGTTCTTTACCTTATGAGAAGTACAGGGAGTAAGTCCCAAACCTTTCCCTATATGGAAACACTTACTCAGGCGTGGGGTGCATTACTACAAGGGGGAAGACAGAGAGTGGGAAGGGACAGGACACCCAACACACTTGAATATTTAAAGGAGTTCATTTCTTATCATTCCCTATTTGTTCTGTAGCAGAGGCCAGAGAGCGTTTGGAGCAAGCTCAGCTGAAGACTGCAGAGGCTGTAAGTGCTACCAACACAGTAACACAGGCTACGACCCCCATGGATGAGAACGTGAGGTTGTGGTCCCAAAACCTGCAAGACTTCCAACACAATTCAGAGGCATATGACAGTGCTGTGCATTCAGCTGGGGATGCAGGTATGGTGACCTGAAGTTTGCTATTCCTCAGTATTAAAAAATCGGGGAATCATTGCAATAACATGTTGTATGAATTGTTTAGGTTGCATATTCATCACATATCATCTAACATTTTACCTCCATGAAAATTTTAAAAAATTAGCAGTTGTCTAGGTCTTGACTATATTTTAAAAACACTGGATACTCAGGAACATCAAAAAATCATTTAAACACTTAAGTGCTGAAGACTTACTGATTTCTAATTCATTTTTATCAGGGTACCAAGGTCACACTTAATGGTAAACAGCTTGTTTAAACACTTCTTGCTATTATGGTTGGTGATTTAGGAGGGGTTGTTTGTTTGTTTTTTAACTTTGAGAGGCATTTGAAAACAGAGCCCTTTTGTCCTCAGGAGTGCAAACATGGAGAAGAGATGGTGCCTCACTTGATGAGCTTGTAGTCTAAACAAAGGGGTCAAAGAGGATAAAGGAGGAAACTAAATATTTAAACAAGATGATTTCTGGAGAAGCTTGTAAACATCACATTAATTCCACTTTTATTATTGGAAACATTGGAAAACTTTTTATGAAAACTTTAAGGCAAATAAAAACACAAAATAAAAGCTAAGGCAGACTACAAAATTGAAATGAAGATGATAGGCAAGAGTAAAAAAAGAGACATGAAGATGAAGCTGAAATGAAGTGACTGTAGAAAGAAGGAAAAAAAAACAATTGGGGAAGAAAATAATCAATCTAAAAATAAAAATATTTGGAATAAAATATTGATTACAGCACCACTATTTATTGCTCCATGCATCTTGACTCTGCTCAGGAGGCTCACTAATCCTAAGATATTTATGGAGGAATAGGACTTCCAACCTAGGGAGGTTGGAAGTCCAGAACAAGTAATTTCCTCCACATGTTTGAAGATACCATCACCTGCAGACCTGTTCAGCGATGTCTTGCCTCCTAAAAGTGCCCCAGAGAAAGTCCATTGACTCTGTCCCCAGAAAGCCTGAATCTCAGATCTACTGCCCTAAATCCCTTCTCCTTCTTTCAGGAAGTTTGCAACTCAAGTGTCATTTAACTGCAAATGGTGGTATAAACACTGAACCCAACATTGCTTCTACTGTTCCAAAGTCACAGTCTTCCCTCTCAGCTGGGGAATCCCAAGACTCATGTTATTTTCAGAGTTTCATGATCAATAAGACCCTTACCCCTAGTGTTTTTGGTTAAGTGAGTGCTCCAAACAACTGATATAGAAGCTGTTCCCTTTACAAGAAGAAATTCAGTGCTATTCAATATCCCAATTTCAGGCTCCAGAACTGGAGGAAGCTCAGATTTCTCTAAGCTTTTCATCAAAAGGAAACAGTGAACTTCTCCCTCTGGGAATGGGTTAGTCACTGCACAGAGCTCCATAAGAGTGTAGTTAATATAACAGCACTTGGATTGGATTGCATTGCTGTAAAATGTTTTTGATCACCACAGAGCACAGTTTAGCTATGGGCTCTAATTAATATGTAAAATAATGCAAATGTGGATATGATTGGCCTCCCAGGAGGGAATGGTATGATGAAAAACATCCAAGAGAAACAGTGTGCTGTAGCTTACACATGAAGGTTTTTGGTTTTATTCACTTTTACACTTGATTTACATTTAACATTTTCCCATGCCAGCTTACTAGGTAGAGCAGCAACACAGACTGCGTTTGGCTCTTCATGCTCAAAATGCCAGCAGACATTCAGGATCCAAAAAACTCCACTCATTCTAGCTCTTGTACTGGAGGAAATATTTCCAGGAGAATTTGAAGTGCTCTGTAAGAGTGAACAGAGTTAAAATGGGCCAGCTCTCCCTTGGTTATGTTCCCAAAAAGGAACAAGAACAGGTCCTATGTGACATGCCTGGAAAAAATATCTTCTCTGTGATGGTGGGTTTGCAGGTAGGGAATCACCTTGAAAATACTTGTTTATATCTGAGCTCCTGGAGGGCCTGCTGACCACAAACTAACAGCTGGAGAGATGCTAATATGCAACCTACAGCAAAGTGTGCCCTAGTCCATTTGTGGAAGAAGCTTTTCCATGGCATTTTTGTTCTGAAGGTATTTGATTTGCTTGTTTAAGGGTATGATGAGATATTTTTGCCAGAAAGATGAGGTGGAATTATCTGAGAAGAGAGATCAGTGCTACACAGGAGGCTGGCACAGGTAGTGCTCCAGACAGATGTGGTTGTAATTTACAGCCCAGAAAGACAGATGTAGACATGTCAGGCATGATGGAGTGTCCCCAGATCAGCAGTGTATTCTGCCAGGAGAGGTTGATCTGACAAGAGGAATGTCCATCAAAGTCCAAAGGAAAGTCACAACAAATGTTTAGACAGATGCCTGGAACACCAAAACACCTGATCCTTATGCCAATAACACTACCAGTGCAGCTGAAGCCTCTAAGCTGGCATGTCTGCACTGCCCTTGAATAAAACTTGCACATGATGTTTGGAAGGATGAGAGCATGTCTTGGCTGTGCAGTTTGTCTGAGAATTGTCCCTGTTGCCACTTTGCAGGAAACTGGTGGGCTTCAACAGAGAGGGTGGCAAACAGCTTGGGAAGGAAAACGTTAAAGAGGAAAGTGTCTGGAAGGTTATAGTCAGGGTATTTCCTCCTTGACAATTTCCCTTCTATTCTTTTTTTATATTTTATCACCGGGTAGAACTAATTTTCTTTTCAACTCTCACCTTCATCCCAAAGACAAAAATCAAAATCAATGTTCTTCTGTGTTGAGGAATGCCATTATAAAGGTCAAAAGGAAGAGATTTATACTGATATTTCACAATAGTTCTAGTAGTTACAGATTTATTTTTCTGTTTTCATGTTATGGTAGTATTGCAAGTTTAATACATTAAATTTCAAACAGAAAAGCCAGGTTTTAAGATATTGAATCAAACACAATTCCAATTCAGTTGCAGATTATCCAAAAAAAAAAAAAGTGGTTGCAATTTGCTAAATCATTTTCTGAGATTGCAGTATTTTTGCCTCAAAAATGGAAAAAGGTAAAGAAAACTTCTTATAAGTAAATTTGTGTTTTGTTGAGGTTTTTTAAGTAGAAAATTTAACTCATTCTGGCATGACCATTTTACCCAAAATTTACTGTAGTTCTTTGAGAATTCATTAAATCATGATATTTTTATGTACAATAAGCTTTAAATAGATCCGCTGATTACTAATTCCCACTACATAAGGCCTTCCAGGACTAAATGGGAAAAACTGGAGGTTCTAAAGTTCTATATGGCCCATTCCTAAACTAAACCTGGAAAGTAAAATACAAATGAAAACAGCCAAGCAGAGACAGGACAGGACTGGCAGATACAGATCTTTCACTCTATCCAAAAAACAAGCAGACTTGTAGGACTCCATGGAATCTTCTCATACTCTGGGTTGATATGAATGAGGCTGAGGCTTATTCAATGCAGACTGGAAGCACAGAAAAGTGATTGGAGTCTGCTCCTCTTCCTTTGTTTTTTATACAGTCTCCCCCTTTACCTGCCTCTCTGCAGTCTTTGTCCAGAAATGTTCAAGGCCAGGTTGGGTGTGGCTCTCAGCAACGTGGTCTAGTGCAAGGTGTCCCCTGGCCACAGCAGGAGAGTTGGAACTAGGTGATCTTTAAAGTCCCTTCCAACACAAGCCCTTCCATGAGTCTCAGACAAAGGTAAAAATACGATGGGAAGAACACAAGAGCAGGTGGATATAAGTGACAACCCCTAAAAGATAACTTTAAACCCTACAAATCTGGTCTTAACCTTTACAGTGAATCCATGTCATTAAAATTAACCTGAATGCTGGATCTTTCTTATATGCATGTAGCTTGCAGCTAAAATCACATTTCATTATACTCAGCTACTTGTACCTACATTTAATTAAAGATGAAAAATGATGTGATGTGTAAATATCCTTCAAAGGGCAGCATGTCATTGAAATCTGATGTGATGAAATTGGATTATAATTAAGGATAGTTATTTTTCTTCTCAGTAATTTTTCTGCTTATCTTCCTGGGAAAGGACTTCTCTCACTTTGAACACAACAGAGCCCCTGCATTTCCCCAATGACATTTGCACATGTACCACCAGAAGACACAGCAGCAAAAGTCCAAAGATCCAGGACTCTAATTCATGATGCCTGGCAGATGCAGGCAGGAAAACTAACAATACAAGGGCTGGGGCAGGCACCAAGTACAGTTTAGGTGCACACACATCATCATCATCATCGGCCTTCTATTGTACACCACAGGCCTGTTACCACAGCATGAAATTGGCAGTGTTTCTGTCATGAGAGTGAACTGTGAGCCACAAGCAAACACGTCTCTTGTGCAGCCACTGCTGCTACCTGGATGATGACCTCTGGGACACATGCATAGCTGAAAGCTGAGGAAAAAACAGCCTATACATCTCCCCTCCAGTGAATTTGAAGAGCTCATGAACCATAACTCTCAGATGCAGTTCCCAGGTCAGCCACAGATATCCAGTGAGATGCTGAACAAATAATCCTTCTGCTCCACTTGCCATAGCTGTAAACTTAGGCTTAACAGTCAGTTGTCTTGAAGGGAGATTAAAAGGTTAAAACTATTAGTGTTTAATGTTTGCAGAGTTCCTTGAGGAAAGTATTACAGAGGTAACACATCACAGTATTACCTATGAGTCCTAAGAAAACACAGTGTCCTTTGTGAAAACTTATTTCCAAAAACTTAAGCAATACTAGATTGTTAGGAATCACTATTCTTTTTGAAATCACTGCATCACACACATGATCATTATGACTTGGTCAGAAAGCAGAAGAAGACAGGTGAGCTAACCTAAGATGATAGGGTGGAATATTCCTGATGCAAAGCCAGTCTTTCAAAGAGGAAAGAAAAAAAAGCTGTCTCTTCTCTTTTAACTGCAGTGAAGAAACTTACAGAAGTTTTCCCTCAACTCCTGGACAAGCTGCGCAGAGTAGAACAGAAGGCACCAGCAAACAATATTTCTTCCAGCATCCAGCGGATCAGAGAGTTAATTGCTCAAACCAGGAGTGTAGCAAGCAAGGTAAAACTTTTGGACTTTTGGGACTCTTGGTTACTAGTGCTAATAATCAACTCTTACTATAACTTCCATTTTCTCGGGCTATGCTAGAAGCCCAAACCTGAACATTGTCACCTCCCCAAAACTGGATGAACAAAGCACATTGAAGGTCATTAAAATCTTTACAGTTACTATTTGCAAGCATTTGACATTATCATAGTATTTAATACTATGATACTAACAATACTAACAATATTAGACTATGGTTACTGCACGAACTTGACAATAAAGACTGGGGCACAATGTACAAGATGGCCAGGACAACAGAACCTAATTACCTACAATTTGTAGGCAAATTACCTACAAAGCTAATTACCATGAGTAATAATTACAGCAATTTAATGTAAGCTTTTCTGAGGTGACAGCATTTCTTTTTTTTTTTTTCTTTCTTTTGAATTAATTTTCTGCAGGGTAAGAGAATCCTTGGCTCACACATATTTAATAGCGAAAAAAAAACCGCTTTCATTACCATACATAAATAATGAGGGGTTTTTTCTCTAACAAGAAAACCAAGGTCAAGTATATTTGAACTCATTCAGAGAAATAAAAAATTCAGTGCATTATTGTATGTTCACAGTGCTGGAACATAACTTGGAAAAATCAGTTTGTGTGTAGTGCTTGACTGTTCTTTAAAATGTGTTTTGTGATTCAGGTATACTGTGTATAAACTTGAAAACATTACTTCAGTTATGTTGAAAGCGTTTCATTAATTGAAAGCATTAAAATTAATAATTTTACAATTTTATTAGCATCTCATAAATATCACTGTAGATTCAATGATATAACGGGATTACTAATGAACAAAAAATGGTCATACTACTCCCAAAGCAAAGAAATAAATTATGGGCAGAAGTTTAAATTATAGACAGAAGTTTTATAGCTGTGTAAGAATTTCATTATGTGCCATACATAGTAATGTAGCCCTGATTCAACTAAGCACACATCTATCTCTCACTGAAATGTAATTTACTTTATGAATGTGCTTAAGCAGAGTTCATTAGGACCTTTAATTAATTTTAAAATAACTTCCTCTGTATTCTTTACAGTGTCTTCCAGAAAAGATTGTTACAAACATACAATTTTGCATGCCAATATATAGGTGCCAACTCCACTCTTGCAGTAAGCAAGGCTGCTGGCTCAGTATTGTTACACACTTACCTTAAGTAAGGACCCCAGCCAATAACATGTGTCTCACTTTGCACATTTGCAACTGCAGGTCCAAGTTTCCATGATGTTTGAAGGCCAATCAGCTGTTGAAGTCAATCCAAAGATCAACGTTGAAGAACTGAAATCTTTTACTTCCATGAGTTTGTATATAAAGCTTCACAAAGACAACCCACAACTGGCAGCCTCTCCAGACAGATTCATTTTGTACCTCGGAAACAAAAATGTAAGATAATAACCCAGTTAATTTTTATGCATATATTAAAAAAACTAAATCAGTTTGAAATTTATTTGCCCTCAATTTTTCCTCTCAATGTTTCTTCATGTTTCAAAATTAGAGGTGTCTACTCTATGACCATCATTGATTTTGTGACAAGCAAAGAGCAAGGGTTCCTGAGATCCCTGTCCTTTGACTTGTCACCCCAAACAATGAAGGATTCTCTCTAAAAAGCAAATTCGACTCCCTGGCAGTGTACTGCTTTGATTGTCACTGCTGCAAGCCACAGTTGCTATCTCCTCTGCCAATACCAAGGTGCTCTGAAGCAGTTAATGTCACCTGCCTGCCTTCTGTGAGATATGCTTTAATCAGTTTATGCTGCCGACAGTGTCAGTTCCAAATCTCTGAGGTCACAGGCCCACAAGATAAGCAGGCTTCTTTATCTGAGGCTTGTGCTGCTGTTGTACACTCTGTGTACACTACTTTGAAATAACTGTTCTTTAAACTGTGGTTCTGAAAAGAAAAAAATCACAACTCACAAGCCAGGTATCATTCTGGCATTCTATTACTTGGGAAGGTAAAGTGGCAGGCTTTCATTTTTAACCTTTCCTAAAAGGAATGTCTACTGAATATAAATCAAGTGAAACGCCTCTTGGCAGAATATTTAATTGTAGCATAATACTTAGGGTTTAGACTATTTCCTGCACATGGCGCTGCACACTAAATAATGATGAACAGCTTCCCATTGAACATGACTAATTCATGGTCTGCAGAGATCTCATGACCTTGAATTTACCTTAGTCAAAATGGATATAATGTAAAATATCAGAAAATTTTTCTGTACAGTTTTATGTGGTGAAAGCTACCAAGTAAAGAATGAAGGGTTTGTTTCTATTTAAATCGCTTTCGATAACATTTAAAAGTGTCATTCAGTTTATCAAAGCTTACCCTTTACTTATGTCCTGCATTAAATCTCTTTCAATGTTGTATCTCTAACATCCCTCCCCACTGCTGTTTTAGGCAAAACATTACATTGGTCTTGCAATTAAAAATGACAACCTTGTGTACATTTATAATCTGGGAGGCCAAGATGTGGAGATACCTCTGGATGCCAAGCCAGTCAGCACCTGGCCTTCTTACTTCAGCATCATCAAAATTGAGAGGTAAAGTAATAATGTGTATTTCCCCAAAATCAAACAGTTAATAGAAAAAATAAAGCAGAAAAGGCTGTGTCAGAACAGCCCATCAGAGGTTTTCAGTGCCTGGTTCTATTCCTGCTGAAATAAATGGAAATTCTTCCAGCTTTTGAAGAGCCAAGACCCAAGGGGCCACAGGGAGGAAGTGATCGTGTCTGCCTCCCTTTTTTTACCTCCTAATTACTAGTCTTCTCTAAGGAAATAAAACCCTTCCTGGAGTTGGAGGCTTGTTTGTTCTTTTGTAGGTCTGGCCAACCTGAAATTCTCTTCTCTTATAATTCTTTTCTGCAGGATTGGAAGACACGGCAAAATGTTTTTAACTGTGCCCAGTCTTAGCAGCACAGCTGAAGAAAAATTCATCAAAAAGGGAGAGGTTCTTGGTCCTGGCTCCCTTCTTAATTTGGAACCTGAAAATGCTGTTTTCTATGTTGGAGGAGTGCCTCCAGGCTTCAAGGTTGGTCATATAAATATTCTCTATTCAAAATTGAACAGTGCAAACTAATCTTGCTGGAATTCCATTTAAAGACAGAAATGGTAGAAAAAGTCATCATTTAGTCATTTATCATCTTTGGACTCCATCTTTTAGCCATGGTGAAGAAGTTTTCCCTAGCATATTTTGTCATACAAGTAAGATGATCAGGTTTCTGTGAGCTGCTGTTCAGGTTTCCTGAAAAGTACTAAAAGGAAGGCTTGCAAGCTGTTAAATACCATGCATAAACAAAGGCCTATTAGTCCAACTTAACTTGCAGGCTACCATTTTTCAATGCTAATGAGTTCTTTGTACTTAGAATTTCTCTTTTACAACTGTCACAAATATGAAAAGTAATGTATTGTTAATAGAAGGATCTCATGGGAAACTAACAATATAGTCATTGGTTTGAATTTAAATTACCACTGGTTTAAATCCAGACTTACAACAGCATGAAAAGTTGCCTGTGAAAAATACATCTGAAGACCTGTGTGAGACAGTAGCTTCAGTCTAGTTCCTAATAGTCAGCATGAATTAGCACCTAACTTACCTGATTCTGTGAACGCACCAGTTCCACTTTTGGGGTTTAAAAATTGTTATCAATATTCTTGGCTGTGAAAATTGCATGGCTGAATAAAAACACACCTAGAAAGGCTTTAGAGAATCCTAAATTCTTTAAGCTAACTGTAGCAGGTGCTAAAAAGATCCAAATGCCGATGCACAAGCAGCTCTCCTAAAAACATAAAACCAAATAGTAACTCAATACACTTATGCATTCCTGAGCTTGGCATTGTTATGACTACTAGATATATGCCATGGCAGGAATTTTGGATTACTGAGCCCTGGGTGCAAACTGCTTGGGAGTAGGCTGAAGACTTAATAACAGTTTCATACACACCTGCACATACAAAAAGTCATCCAGCAAATGAACCCTCCAGGTCTGTTCCAGAACAGAGGAAAAAGAAAAGAGGAGAGTGAAGGAAAGGGTAAAGGAAAATAGGAAGAAAGTATTATTTGGTAGGCATATGGGTCCCTTCCCCCTTAGAAAAGGACACCTCACATTTTTATTTATTAACATAGAGTCTGATTTATTAAAAGCTTTTTGCTTCTCTGTTACATACTTTGCGAATATGAAATGCAGCACTTAACTACTGGAACTCCCATGCTTAACGTATTTCAAAGAATAGAAGAAACAAAGGAAAAAAAAAAGATCATTTGCCAAATGTGTCTGTACAGCAGATAAGAATGTAATTTTCTTTTACAGCTATGTACATTCTGTATGGCTGTATTACCATTACTATTGTATCATAAGAAAATGGAAATAAAGAGAAGATGAGGAAAAGCTACTCACAGTGATCAAACTCTGAAGTACAAGAGGCATTATTATTATCACACCTGTTCCACAAGGCAAAATATTTTAATATAAAAAGAATGCTCTAGGTCTCTAAGCTTTATTCTTTTGTATTTTTCCCCCCACCAGTGTGGCTGTTTAAATTCCATTTGCAGTGACCTTTGTTAAAAGAAGAAGTTTCTACATTCTGGTAGCTGTTCAAAATAATATCCACTGAGGATTACCCACTGGCACAGATATGAGTCCCAGTCTCCTGGGTTGAAAGAACTCTCTCATTTCTCTCTCTTTAATTATGGTATGGAGTTATTTTTCTGGCTGTGAAGGATATCTATGCATTAGATATGAAATATCTACTGAGTTATTCAAATACATTGAGTAAGCTCTGTTATTAGTAAAATCTTAGCCTTTTTCCCTGTTTCCAAGCATGCTCTCATCAAAAACTACAAAAGAAGTTTTTGTTTGCAGTTGCTTTACCTGGCCTAATTCTCTCACTGTGAGACCATTTATGCACTCCCTTTTTACTTACAGCCCAAAGGCCATATCATGGTAAGGACTGTGAAAACTATTCACAGCAGTATCAACCTTTTCTTTTGAAAATACAAATTGCACAGGGACAAAACTGAACCCGGGCACAAATGCTCGCACAACACCCAACTAAAGAGTGTCATCTTTCCCTTTTTAACTCTTCCTTGTCCTCTGCACAGCTCCCTCCAAGCCTAAACCTACCTGGCTTCATCGGCTGCCTGGAACTGGCTACCCTGAACGATGATGTGATCAGCCTGTACAATTTCAAGCACGTCTATAACATCGACACCACCACATCGCCACCTTGTGCCAGGTAGGGGACAGTCCCATCCTCACCCTGCCGCTCCCGTTTGTTACAAGTGCCGGCCCTAATGGCTCATTCCTGCTTTAGATTTAAAAAGTGAAGGTGGTATTGAGTTGTCCCAGAAGGAACTTGGTCTCTCTTAGCTCCTAATTGCATCGACAAGTTTAATTTATATATATATATATATTTATGTATATTTATATATATATATATATATGTATGGAAGTTGGACTCCTTCTGAGTCCCTTTTAGGATGAGATATTCTATGCTTTTTCTACTGTCTCCACTACTTATCTCACAATCTTGTTCATGCCTTTGTAATGGAAACTGCCACATGAGCTGGGCCTTGTTCCAGGCTCCCTCCTTACCCCACCTCTTCCCTAGCACAGAACTGCTCCTGACTCAACTCACATTGCTCCAAGTGATACAGCCACAGCCAGTCAGGCCTAGTGGGGCTGGTAACCTGGAGTGTAGTCTCACCCCCCGCTGGAAAAGCTTATACAGAACTTTCTTTCTGCCATACACTTAAAGCCACAACAGATATTCCTTAGATAAGCCATCGTAAACTGGGAAATGCAGCTCCTAAAGTAGAACTGAACATCAGCTGCAACATTCATTTAGCACAGACACAGCAGGCATTTTGCTCACCAAACAGGCAGCAACAGTGGAACCTCTCTCTGAAAAGAAAAGGAGAATAATTTGCAGCATGCACTGGGAAGAAATGCAGGAACTGTTGGGATAGAGAAAATGAGCTTCCCTCACCATTCCCACAGGGAGCGCAAGCTGCTGCTCTCCAGAACAGGGCGTACCAGAATCCACGATCAGCTAAAGTTCTTGGAGAATTCAAATGGATTTCTGCACAAACTGGGAAAGCTCTTAATAGAAATATCTGTGTATCCTTATAATCAAGAAGTGAGTGCTGTGGACCTACCATTTTACAAGGATGAGCAAAGAATTTTCCTGTCCTCTACATATAGCACAGGACAGAAGCACAATATAATGATGAAGGAGTTAGATGCATCTTCAAACCTACACATTATTTCTCAGGAAAAAAATCACCAGAAAAAAGTTGAAAGGAATTCATCAGTCTCACCATTGCCAGGCAGAAGCAGAAGTTCAGAACAATTATTTCAATAAAGTATGTAAAGGCATTTAAGTTCCCCTAAATCCTTCCCTGCTTGTTTTTCCACAGAGATAAGTTGGCTTTCACTCAGAGCCGGGCTGTGAGCTACTTCTTTGATGGCTCTGGCTATGCCTTGGCCAGAAACATTGAGAGAAGAGGAAAATTCAGCCAGGTGACTCGATTCGACATCGAAGTTCGAACACCTACAGACAATGGATTGATCCTGCTGATGATTAATGGGGTGAGTACCAAGTCTTGCTGGTACCCTTTATCCATTAGCACCACAAGTTCCCCAGCACCAAGAATATCTTGGAAAATCCAAAATGTTTATGTCCTCACATTTAACTTCTGGGAAGAGGAAATACTTTGTATTTGTCTGGTGCATGTATACATTAGGAGGGAACTGGAGCTTGCTCTGCAAAGGCCTTGGGAAGCCGAGGTCCTGAGTTGGAGTCTGCTTTTATCCAGAGACAGTCAGGACTTCAAACTGGTCATATCCTTGTGATACTTCAAGAGGGACTCCAGTTAAGCCCAGTTGATGTACCTTTGTTTAAATGTGAATGCTCAATCAAAGCAATAGGAAATTTTTGTGAAGTAAATCCCAAAAAGCAGCCACTTTGTGGTAGCTGCCACTTTATAGCTGTGTCTCAGGGTGTACTAGAGTAAAATATTTAAGTTACTGAAAATAGAAAGCAGTCTAAATGAAAAGGCTTAATCCAAACACTAGGAGCTTTTCTGAAGTGTGAGAGTGATGCAATCTCTATAAGAGTCTGAAGACAAATGCGGATTCTTTTTTGGGTTTTGGGTATTTCCACATCAGGCTCATGAGTTATGTGTGGATTACAACCTAGAAAAGCTACAGAAAATCTTCTTCTGGGCAGATGCAGTCCACAGACAGACACTTGTGTAGACACCTACATGTAACACTGCTCTAAGCATTTAGAAGAAAAGAAAATCCACTCTTATTAGAAGAGCTAGTCTCTAGTGTTTGCCTTTAGAGCAACTTCCAGAGGAGGGTTGTGGGAAGCAATTTGCTCTTCAGCATAGCATGCTAACCTTCATTCTTAGGAGGTTTTGACTAAGCAGCTGCTATTAAAAGTTTAAGAGCCTTTACTGCAGAGCACTTATTTTTCTTCCAAGCAAAAGCACCTAGAGGTTTCTTGGAGACATATGCACTTTGTGTTTGCCAGTGGAAACTGCAATCAAGTTGATATCAGCTGTGGGAGACCATGCCTGATCACAAGCACTTTTAGAAAGTCTCTGTAAGCTGGTCCATTATTCAATTCTGCAAAGACAGCTCATAAATATTCTGAATGTAATCCTTGTTTCATTTTTAAGTTGTTCAGAACAAACCCAAGCTACAGTTTCATTTTACTAGATTAAAACTTACTCTTACATCTTTAGGTAGTGATTTCTGAAGGTGGGCTCATTTATGTCAAAGACAGCAGTTCTTGGTCTGCAGTAGTGTTTTGAGAATAATTCTTCCCACATTTCCATTAGGCATGAGAAGAAGAGAAGAAAGAACTAGCATTGAAAGAACTAGGAGAGAAGAAAAAACTAGCATTGAAAGCATTAACCCAGAAGCACATTTACTGTAAACTCTTCTTTTTGTTTCTTTATGTTCAGTTTTGAAACAAGGCTAATTCTAGGGTGCAGATCTTCATATCATGCACTCCATAAAGATTTTCTAAAGTACAGCTCCTGTTTATGAAGTTTAGGTCACCCAGCCACAGAACAGAAACTGAATCATAAAGTAGAAACAGTCAGGAATTCTAGAAACCAGATACATAGTAAATACACTCTAGCTGGTGCTCACCTTTCAGTAAATACATCAGCACTGATCAGGGCTGTGAAAAGACAAAATCCTGAGTGATTACAGACATTGTGATAGAAGCTGCTAATGCAGATAGAGACATTTTAGCAAAACATTGCTCTTACCAGTATAATATCTTTCATTTAAGACATGTGGTATTATTTTAACCATGAATAGATGTGTTTGCATCAGGACTATCTTGATGGTAAAGAATTGTGACATCACTGTGCTACCAAACATTATTTCTATAAGGAAACAGGTCACCAAGACTTCCAAATAATGCCACTTGTAAAACAATCGTGTGCATGTGCATATATATACATATATTATAAATATAAAAATATAGAAACCATGTTATAATTTTGCAAGTAAAAATTTATTTCCCAGCATGCTTTTCCCAATGTCAATCTCATAACGCTGTTTATTAATTTTTTGAAATTGCTGCTACATAGTCCTTTTCTGACTGCTGTTTTGTTTTACACAGAGCATGTTCTTCAGCCTAGAGATGCACAATGGCTTCTTGTACCTCCGTTATGACTTTGGTTTCAGCAACGGCCCCGTGCTTCTTGAGGACTCCATGAAGAAAGCTAAGATTAACGATGCTAGATTTCATGAGGTACAGATGTGGTTACTATCACAGCCATTTGACCAACTATCCCAGAAGCTCCAAGCAGAAATAACTCCTCCAACGTCCATGAAAGGTGGAAAAGGATGAGGGTGTAGGTGGTGATATGGTAGAACAGGCAGAAGAGCGCATGCAAGTCCCACCAGTACCGAGCAGGGGAAGGGAAGGCTGTCCCTGCCTCCTCATAAATCAGTGCTTGTAGACAAGATTTTATGTATTACTAGCCAAGGACAGGTCCATTCACATGGGAGAAAGTTTTATTAATTCCATATGAAGTTATATCAAGGACAATTCTCTACATCAAATATAAAACTTTCCTCAAGTAAAACCATGTTATTATGTTAACTTGACCACCTTAGTTGTTATGCATTGCATTACAAGAATTATGGCATTTCCCCATTTCATTTGAAAAGAGAGTTAATTTGGTAGCAACCTTTTATATGTGCACAGTATTTTAGGGACTTTGGCAAATGTAAAATATCTACTTGTATTTAGTTTCAGGGTATTTGCTGTAAGCCAATGTAACTGATCACAGTAATAAATCCCCCCCGTAGTGAGTTGCTTCTCCTGCCTTTTACTTGATATCAATTCAAAGTCTGATTCATGACCAAAACTACAGCTATAGATCTGTTCATGTTTAAGCAGAGAACAATTAAGCTTTTTATTCTTTGACTAATGTTCTAACTTTTGGATAAATCAAGAAAGCACTCTGAAGTTTACAGAGCTTATCTGTTTGCCACATTGCAGAATTTGATATGAGTACTTTCATTTTCTTTATTCTTAATTGAAATATCCTGAGGATTCAGTCATCAGAAAAATAGTGACATCAAAACAAGCTTCCTACTAGTAATCATTGTCAGCCTCTCCCAATTTACTAACAAATTCTCTGTTAAATGGGAGGAACATTTCAAACAAAATGTATAAAGATGCAATCAATTTTGCAGGATCACCATAACAGTTTACAAAAGATGACATTTTTAAGCACATGCTTTTCTTTGCAGATTTCTATTATATATCACAATTCCAAGAAGATGATCTTGGTAGTAGACAGAAGACATATAAAGAGTGTGGACAATGAAAGAACAGCAATGCCGTTCACAGATATTTACATTGGAGGAGCACCTGCTGAGATCTTGCACTCCAGGTTGGTTTACAAATGGGACTCAATCAGTATTTTCAATTAATCATTGTATGTAAGTTAAGCTGTATGGCCTGTCCTTAAGGGGTTACAATAAAACAATTTCTTTGTCATCAACCTTACATAAAACAACCCTTCAGACACTCTTGTAAGTGTCTCTCAGAGCTCTCAAGTACTGAAGACTTGGCGTGGCCCAGCACAGTTAATTCTACTGAAACTGGCCCAGTTTTATTAAGGGTAACAGAAACAGTCATGTTCTTAAAACAAAAAGGCATTCTCAAAGAACATGTTAACATATAAAATTGCTATTGCTCCTTGCTCTACAAAAAGTGACCAAGACCCTCTACCAATTGCATTTTCAGATCTAAAGGTGATCTTTTTTCCACTAAGCATTTCAGTTCTGATTTGTCTCAGGTTCTCTTTGGATCTAAGTCAGCTGGCTCTGTGTAGGCACGGGAAGAGAAGAAAAGGTCTCATTTTCCCATTGTACCATTTGACAGAAATGCAGTTTAATCACAGTGCTGTGTAACTCTCATTTCCTGCCTAGGAATCTGCCGGGCCCCAGGGTCATGCTCGGAGAGCAGACTGGATACTTGAAGAAGAGTATGCTCTTCTGATAGGCAGCATTCATTCCCAGGGTCAGACAGCAAGGCCAGAATTTTCAGAAGGGCTCCAGCTGCTGTTTCAAGTGTCACAACTGCTAACAGGAATACCCTCCATGTTAAAAAAAAAAAAAAAAGAAGAAGAAAAAGCCAAAAAAAAAGCAAATGTGCAAAATTTTCTAGGACTTAGTGCAATGAAATTTTATTCTTTATTTTGTTGTCAGAAGAAACTATCAAGAATACTTGATCTTCAAGCTTTTAAGATAGTGACAAACTTTGTGTAACGAAAAATGGTGCTTTTCAACCCCATGTAATTACTTGAACATGCAAGCAAAGTGGTGGGCAAGGGAGAAACCGAGTATAACTTATTTGTCCTTTCAAATAGTTCTTCACAAAGGTCTTTCATAAGGGACTATTAAGAAAGCTAGTGGAGTGAAGAGAGAAAAGGCTGCAGTGCAAAAGAAAGCAGCTGGGAAAGAGAAAATAGGACATAGTAGTAACTTTTCAATTTTCACAGAATAAAAAGTCTACAGCATATGCTCAAAGTATCTCTCTCAGGGCTGGTATTAAATACATTAATGATCTAGAAAGAAAGTACAGAAGGATGGTGAAAATTACCTTTGTTAGTCAAGCCTAAAGAACAGTGAAAAAGCCCAGAAGGACCTAGAAATCTAGGCAATTGAGCAGCTCAATGGCAGATGAGACTTGCTCACAAATATAGGATAAAAGATGAATCATATAAATTATGCCTGCAGTTTTCCAAGCAGATTGTGGTTATTCTGAAAAACACCTGGAAGGTACTGTCAAAGCAGGAAAAATAACATCTCAATTAACAAGCTGTATCAAAAAAAAAGACCATATGCATTATAAAAATATTATCAAATATAATGTTAAAAAATATATACAGAATTTATTTAAGCAGAGCTGCAACTTTGTCTCTGATATTGTACTCAGCTTTCATTCTCTTGACAAGAGTAGACAGCAATAGGTATGGGCCAAATGTGGTGGCATCCCTCTATTTTCATCATGAGCATAAGTTAGTATCCTACTGATGATGTACTACTCTCTCTCTACTGCTACTACTATCTACTACTATTTATGCTTCCTCTTTGCAGACAGACACATTTAACTGACTTTGCAGGGCAGCAGCAGCATGGGGAAACTAGATCTAGTCTTAGAGTAATCTAATATTCTTCTAAAGCAGTATAATTTTCACTCTCTTCAAATGCACTTTTCTCTGTCAATTGCCTTTTTTCTCCAAATAAATGAATCTGGAAGTACCACTATACGTTATTTTGCTCCCACCTCAGTCACTGCATAAAGCAGAAAGCAAAGGGTAGGTAGGAGTGCTGGGAACTTAATTCTTAACTGAGTTAAGAAATTAACTCAGAAGCCTTTCTTTAAGTGAAAGCCTTTCTTCTATAGCCTGTTTCTAGAAAATCTTGTGGCATTTAACAGAAAGGCGTATTTGTCACATCCAGCCAGCCTCATGGTCAATCAGAGTAAAGATTATAGTGGTCAATTGATACCCCACACTTTGGTCCAAATCCCAGTAAGGATGACAGGAGCCCCGTGTTGATTTAGCCTTCGTGTTGATTTCACAGAGGAGCAAATTAAGCCCCTACAGCACTCCTCTCACTGTATTTCAGACATGCACGTGTACATCTGCACTACTTCACCCGAAGGTCTGTTTTTGCCAATGCAAAAAAAAAATAGGCATTTCCAGATCTCAATTCTTCTGCCATGTTTCCAATATCTGCCTTACAATGAGATAACTCATAAACTATGAGTGCAGGTAACAGATGTCAACAGTATCATGTCACGTGAGATGACAAGAGTCCCACTGCTAAGGTTCATCTTGCTTAAAGGACAAAGGCTGTTTCCAGGCAGCCAGGTCAAAACTCTGGATTTCACATCCACTCCTTCAGTGTATTTGTTCCCTAGTTATCTCCTGGACCGGTACACAGTAGCTTCCATGTAATTTCCTTGCCCCTGTCCCAGGTTTACTGTGATTTTATGCAAATTACTTCTTCATGCACTTTGAGAATTGTGAGGATCAATTCAATTAGATTCACCCTGTGCTGTAATGTTGTGGTATCTTGGTAAGGTGTGGAGTCGAAAACTGAGAGTAATGAGTACAAGCAGTTGGGATACACTGCTGTGCTGTCTGCCTCAAATCTGACATAAAAAGGATCCTGGAAGCACACCCACTGCTCTCATTTAAAATTATGTAAACCCACACATCAGCAAGTAGAATTTACTCTTACTTCCCTGACCTCTGTAAGTATTGCTCTCAAGAAATAGAGACCCATTTGCCTGCAAAGGCAATAATGGAGCTTGCTAGCAAAAGCAAGACAGGAAACCTAAATCAGAACTTCTCTTCAAAGCCAAAAAAATTGAAACAAAAATCCATTTATTTTTACTGTAAGTAGTTATAAACACATAATATTTACTTCAACTGGTGCATCTCGACTTTTCAAAACACAGAATGTGGCTCATTAGTTATTTTACATAAAGATGCAAGAATTGGGCACTAGTGAGGCAAATTACTGACGTTCTTCCAGGCCTTTTAGAACATCTTGGCAAAAAAATCCTGTTCAGATAGGCAAGGGCTATCTAACTGCAGCTTGTTTGGCATTGTTGTCCAACAGCATTAGTTCACATCTGGCAGGAAGTATCGGCTTTAAAGGATGCATGAAGGGTTTCCAGTTCCAAAAGAAGGATTTCAACTTGTTGGAAGAACCAGGAACCCTGGGAATCAGCTATGGGTGCCCAGAGGATTCACTGGTAAGCACAACACCATTTGTGACATAACAAATTTTGACAATGGACATAGCTGGGAGCTTGAGTTTTACTCCAAACAATGGAAAGACAGTCTCCCACCAAGGAAATCACCTTGCACTCATTGACTGCCAGAGGTGGGGGGGTTGTGTGTGTCTGTTAAGTCTGCTGACATAATACCCAGTTTTCACTCTGAACTATAGCACGAGGCATTTCACTTAAAATTCTTCTCATATGTGAAATTGCAGTGTGAAAGCTCAATCTGAAATAAATTATGTACTGTATTCTGAATGGAAATATTCCACTGTAATACATTTTTTCTCAAAGATACGAGGAGAATCATCCTTACACACATCCTAATACAGATGTGTGAAATGGAAAAGACAGCAAAATGCTCACCCTTCAAATGAGTTCTCCCTTTAAGCCAGATCAGCTCTTCCTCTGTGACACACACACCAACTGCACCAGCATTAGGTCTGAGAAAATTGCCATTTAGCTTCTGGTCCCTTCTACCATTCATCATTTGTCTATTACAATGCAAGGCTGGCAAATCCAGACAGTGTTTGGGGTCTTCATCCTGTGGCTATGTCTATCAAAAGCCACACTGAAAGCCTGTGAAGAGGAAGGATAGCTTGTAGAACTCATCACACAGCCTCACCCTCTGTCAACATGGAAGCTATCTGCAATTTGTCCTACCTTGGACCTAGTTTTGCTCATGAGACTCAGAGGGTTATAGACCACCATGATCAACATCCTCCACCCCACCCCAGTGCCCAGCACAGCACACAAAGTAATATATCACGTGTTGGAACTGTGACTCAGTGCCACACAGCTCATACAGGGGCATGAGCCCCTCTGCTTCTACTTTTCATGCTCTTTAACATCAGCAGACTTAGGATAGGGCCAAGATCCCAGGAAGCTGGGAATAATTTGACTTAGTCTAAAATTGCTACACTTTCTCAAGATTTTCCCATGATATGAGAGAAAGCCTATATAAATTAGGTTAAGATATGCAGGAAAAATTCTTTTTTAGAACTGAACAGGCTGCAACTGTTAAAAAAAAATAGCCTCATTCTTTGTATTATTGGAATGTTTTCCAAGCTGTACTTGTAATTTTGTTTTATTTAATACACAGATGTCCCGCAATGCATATTTCAATGGCGAGAGCTTCATTGCATCAAGCCAAAAAGTGTCCCTCTTTACTGAGTTCGAAGGAGGCTTTAATTTCCGGACATTGCAGCCCAGTGGGCTGTTGTTTTACTATTCTGAAGGAGTAAGTGTCTATTTTTTTTTTTACCTGTTTGTTTTATTTTAGCTTTTCATTTTTTCCCAGGAGAATACTAGGTGAATAACACAATTTCTCACTTTGAGGTTTCATCATAGAGAAAGCAGCCTGCAAGATAGGAGCATTCACTGGTTTTTACAGTTTGCATTTGATTTACATCTACAGATGAAAACCTGTAATGCTTCGATATTGTTTTGATGCTGAGAAGAGAACTGGATCATATGCCTAGAAATAACATGCATCCATTTGTGCTTGCTGAAGTCCTTAGGGCAGAAATGCACAGAGCATCTTGCTGTGCTCAGCAGCACTGCAATCCCTATTTGGACCTGCAGGTGCTACCAAAGTACAAATAATATCAAGGACCTGACATTTGCCATCCAGACAATCAACTAGAAGCAAAGTTTGTTTGAATTACTGGCACGGCATTTTGAGCATTGCTGGGCTGACAGAAATCAGTCAGAAAGCTGCCTGTATTCCCAGATGGCACTCAGACCTCCATGTGTGACTGGGAAAAGCTGCACTTGAGAATGGCTCCTTGCAGCTATTGCTCTAAATACCCCCTCAGTGGTGTGACATGGGCAGAAATATGGACTTGCACTCACAAAATGTTGTGTGAGACAAAGCGATCCCAAGATCCTGCAGGCTCAGACTGACATCTGCAGCGAGCATGAGCTCAGATGACAGAACATTTGCAACCACCCCCAAATGTCTGTTCTGCTATGCTTGCAGAATACCATCAGCAGTGCAGCAGAGAAGGCTGCGTGACACCGATAACCACTTCTAAACTTTCACGTGTTGCAGCCTGGAGTATTACCTTAATTTGAAATCAGTAACCGTGTCAGTTCCCCACATCGTTTGCATAAATGAGGCCTCGAACAGACCACTTCAGGTTTTTAACTCAACAGCTCTAATCCTATGAGGTGCCGAGTGCCCTACTTAACAAAGAGAAGTTCAGCTATTTAGCACTTGGCAGAATGAGACAGAATGATGCCTATCAGTGCACATGGCAGTGCTTGATCTAATGGAACTGGGAGTATTCCTGCTAGTGGCACAGTGATCCCGTATGCCTGACCCAGATAGCACATCTTATCTCTGAGATAATTTTGAGTGATTGAATGGATTGATCAGAGGGAATTAGAAAAAGAAAAAAACGTATTGGTCTTACGACAGCAGGAATCTCGAAGTAAACGCTGCTCAATACAGTACCAGGGTACCAGAAACACAAATGAAATGTAAACATCGTAAATTTGTGCTACATGGAAGGAGCTCATGTGACAGGTACATGAGACATAATCAGCAGCAGAATTACCAGAATTCAGGCTCTAAAAATGGCAAGAATATAAATTCTACTGATATCATCTCTTGTTTTGCTTCTCAGAGTATGTAATTTTGCAAATTAAGCACAAATGTGGAAAACAGCCAGAAGAAAAATAAATACAACAGAAAAAAATCACAGAACTGTTAATTTTTCTGTGTAATACTTGCTTATGAACATGCTTTTGTCTGTATTTCAGTCAGAGGTATTATCCATCTCTATGGAAAGAGGTGCTGTGGTTTTAAATGCAAGTGGAACCAAAATTCAGTCACCAGACAGAAATTACAATGATGGAAAAACCCATTTCATCATTACTTCTGTGACCCCAGAAAGGTAAAGCTGTCCAGCAACTTTCATCTCCTACCTTTGGAACACAAATACTTCTTGTAAAGCACATTATCATTTAACACTCACTTTTAAAGTGACACTTGAGTGGGACTTTTTTTAAGCGATTGATTTTTAAATGTAATTGAAAACTGGCCAGCTTGGGCCTGAGCTCAAGATGATGGGAATTTTTATTAAAATGAAAATAATAGTTTTTCTGAAAGCTTAGTCATTTTTTGTTCTCAGGTAAGAAAACAGTTTAATAATATTTAAGGCTAGCATGGGAATAATTTTTTAACAGGATTGATTCTTCTAATTTGTTAAAACAATTCCCAGTTTACCCTAAAGTAATTGAGGCATCTTCACGTAAAGCATCCATCTGGGATATACACAGTGAAACATGTTAAAAATATTTTTAGCACTGGCAGCCACAAATGTGACTAAGTACAGCAGTAGGGAATAAGTCTCTCTCCGTGCTCCTTGAAGACTTGAAAGCTTTGGTTTATCGGTATGTTTTACTATTGTTTATATCTTTAAATTTTTTTTAGAAGGTCATGTAATCAAAGCAACTTTCTTTAAGAATCTTGCCTATGAGATACAAGAATTCTTATTTTCCTAACAGAAATGAAGGTTTGTACCTATGACTTCTGACATCCAAGAATCACAGTTTGAAAAGCTGAAGGTGTGAAAAGGTGCCTTGGAATAACCTTGGGAATTGTCACGTTTACCTGAATTTGCAAAACAAAATCGATGTCTGATGTTTTAGTATACTTGGTTTCTTATTAAAGCCAGAGAATCATTCCTGACTTCTGCAACAATTAGTGGGTTGAAAAATCAGATTAGGTAAAAAGCATTGTATAAGCTCAAACACCAATGGACTGTGACGAAAGAGAAGGAAAAAGGGTTAGGGGCATAAACAATTAGCATTTGCTTGGATCTCATTTTACCCAAATGATGGCTCCATCCCTTCATCAGCAATCCCTTAGTTTATCTTTGTTCACTGTACAATTTTCGACTTCACAATTAACTGCAGGGTAATATGAAATCCATGGGCCTCAGCACCCAACTTTGCCAATGCTCTACTTGTTGCACAATTGAAAGCAAAAAGGTCCTCTCATGCCTTTGAGCACAACCATTGAGTGATGTATACCCTGAGTGGAGTGTTTTGGGTGCATGTAATGTGCTGTCTGACCACTGGAACAGATGTTTCCAAATCTAGCCTGCAAAATGGATGCTTTGCCTTTGCAGGTACGAGCTGACTGTTGATGACAAGAAACAGAGCAAGAAGAACCCAGCCAAGGACAGAGCAGGGAAAAGCCCAGACAGCATCAAGAAGTTTTATTTTGGGGGCTCTCCCCTCAGAACACAGCAAGCCAACTTCACTGGCTGCATAAGCAATGCCTACTTCACTAGGTGAGTAACATCCAAACACATTAACAGGAAGTCACTGCCCTGCCTGACAGCTTGAATAGTAGCTCATGAGAAGTGATTTATTGTCACAATAAAAATTCCTGTCTCATTTTGTGAGGCTAGACAGCATGTGTGAATAAGATTCTTACCTTATTTGCCATGGAACCTGTTGGCACAGATCTGCTAGGTTAAGATATTGTTAAGGTGGGAATAACTTGATGAAATAAGCTTTCAGTACTGCACCTGCAAATGCTGCTGGTGCAATGAATAATTTGCATAGCTGCAATTTACATTTATATTATGTAGCTTTCAGGTCTGCCTTTGAAACAAAATTATACTAAAGCATCTCACAGAACTTGGGGAAGTTAGGACTTTGGTCATGCAAAAATGGTCAGAATGTGTTGATCTTAATTGCTTTATGAAATGTTATTATATAGATTTTAAAGTTGAATTGGATGCTGCAGATTGACTCTCTCTGTTTATGCCAGCATGTATACAACAGGCAGATGTAGTATAGGCTGTCCTCATTATCCATACATTGACTGATCAATCTGTACTTTTACCCATGATCCAAGAATGAAAAACAGCCTATTCAAATATCATTTAAACTTTAAATGTACAGTTCTGAGATATTTATGCAAACAATTCTAACACTTGGGAAAAAATCCTATTCTCGTCATCTCCTCTTTAAAACACAGGTTGGATCAAGAGGTTGAAGTGGAAGATTTCCAGAAGTACTCTGAGAAAGTTCAGGCATCTTTGTATGGATGCCCTGTTGAATCTCCTCCAGTTGCTCTTCTCCATAAGAAAGGAAAAAACTCATCAAAAGCCAAAGGAAACCGTAATAAAAAGGTCTGCTATAAATTGCTCCAGTACCACTCTAGAGTCTTCCAAAATTCTCCGAATTATGAATCTAAAATGCATAAAGACAATGTCACATATATGAACAGGATCCTGTTCCTTTATATATTCCATCACTGGAAATGATTGCCCTGACACTATCTATCTGGCCTATATCATTGCATCATTCTCTTTTGCTAGAACTCTAAAATAAAGTACCTGACTTGTTCAAAACAGTACTTCAGAGACAAGCCTTTTTGATTTCTTCTGTATTCTAAAGGCAAAAAGCTTGTTTCTGTTCTCATCTACCTCTGTATGGCTCTCTACTAGGTACAAGGAGCATACATTAATATAAATGGGGGGAAAAACTTCCTCCAGCATGCAGAATTTTTAGTCCAAGCACATCCTCTTATGCCTAAAATATAGCTGATATCACCAAAAGCAGAGAGAAAAAGATTTAATTAGGAAAACAACAAAAAAAATTAATTGTAATTATGTTAGCTACACAAGTATTTGTTTATCCCTTGTTCTGTCCTAAATCAGCATTTATAGTAGGTCTGTTCAAGGAAAATTTGACTTGGAAACAACCCTGGTATTTATGTAGGGAAACAATATATTACTAGTACATATATAAATGATACTGTTATTTTATTATGTCCAATCTTAGCTAAAAATTCTGGTTAATAGTTCTTTTTCTATGAAGGTGGGAAGAGATAAAGACAAGATTTCACAGCCTTCATCTGGCCTCAAAAAACTGTATCAAGTGAATTTGCAAAGAGAGCCTCAGTGCCATTTGCCCATGAATCCCAAGGCAACTGAACACGCCTATCAGTTTGGAGGAACAGCAAACAGCCGGCAAGAGTTTGATCACATACCAAAGGATTTCAGTCAAAGGTAAAGTGACTTTACGAATAAAAATGAAATATGCTGGGGAGGAGAAAGATGTATTTCAAGTTTTTTTTAAAGGGACACATTTCTGCTGTTACTCTGGCTTTTTTCCTTTATATCTCAGGCTAAATTTTGTGTAGAGCATGTTCTTAGGCTATATTAAAAGGTGCTTCAGTTGAGTAAGAGCAAAACATAGAATGTGTTTCTAGTTACATCCCTCTTGTGGAATCTTCATCTGCATTGTATATTAACAAAATGTGTTGCCTTGCCTATTCGTGAGAAGCTTTTGAGGATGTTAATTCTATACAAGCAATGCACAATAATCAGTCTCTTTACACAAGAAGTAAGAGCTTTAAAGCAGAAAGGAAGCAGTAACATGCTGAGTGGACCTTGTCAGTAGTTTAATGGTTAGGAATCCTCATAGTGCAGTAAGACATAAAGCTATAAACCTTGTCCAATTCAAGCCATAATGAAAGTCTAAATAATAATGAGTCCAGATACTGTTGACATTTAATATTCATGTTCCCACAGAATATGTCATGCAATATTCAAAATCCAACAAGGATATTTGTTTAGTACTTTCCATTATAGACTATAAATTCAACAACACAGCACTTCCTGGAAGCATACCAGACCACTAACTCAGAAAAAAGAGTGTTCTTTCCTGATTTAAATTTAAAAACCATTATGTTCATTTTAATTCAATAGCGTTTTACTTAGTGCAGTTCTGATGGTACCCATATGAAGGAAAACCCAAACTCTAATATCTTCATCCCACCTTCACACCTACAACACATATTTATTTGCCAAATGTTATTTAAGCTTCATTATTGTAATGTTCATTTTTAAAAAACAATGAGTTGTGTCATTTTAAAACAACTGCTATTGGCAAGGGACTGAGCGCCTGTGGAATGTACACATACATGCCATTGGGAATGTATGGATCCTTGAGACAATATGAAGAATGGAAACTAGGTTAGACCTGACATCAGAAGAAGGAGGAATCAGTTCTGGCACTGTCCTACACTAACACAGCTTTGCCATGTTTTAGATCGTAAGAAATAATAGCAATCTCTCAAGAAATTTTCACTGTGACAATGTCAAACCAACAATGGTATAACTTCCCATGTTGTCTTGGACTTCACAAGGAACTACAAGGAAGGGGAAGTCTGGATCAAGTCTTTGATCAAGTCTGGAATAACATTAAACATCAGGCCTCTGTGCCATCAGACTTAAAAATTCCCCCAACACTGCTGTTCAACATGAAAGGAAATGTAGTGTCAGATTTTGGTGGTCTGCACTGAACTTATTCACTCCAGAGATTTCAACTTTTGAAAACAAGTTCCTCACCAGGCAGCTTCTCCTCTAACTTTGACTTCTGCTCAAAAAACCTGAAACATCACAAAATGTTTCTCAGAAACACCACTTCCATCAAGGAGATGAATACTTCTTTGGATGAAAGGAAAATCTCAGTCTTCTTTTGCCTGATGTTCGATTTAAATCAAATGTATCTGCTTTAATGTTAATATTGTGTTTTTATGTGCCAGGGCTCAGTTCTCTATCAGTCTGAAAACTCACTCATCTCATGGAATGATTTTCTACGTTTCGGATCAAAAAGAGACCAACTTCATGGCCCTTTTCGTTGCTCATGGCCGACTCATTTTTATGTTTAATGCTGGTCACCAGAAGATAAGAATTAAGAGCCAAGAGAAATACAATGATGGTCTGTGGCACAATGTAAGTAAAAGAAAGGAATCATTATGATGGCACATGCTGTCAAGGCTGCATCTAAGACACTGCTCATGTGACAGCTCAGGGAGTTTCCATTCATGTATTCATAAACACACCTATATGTTGAGAAACTTCCATCAATATTTTTAGATCTTCTATGCAGCATTTTATTAAGTAATTAACTAAGGACAGGAAAGTGAGTCAAGTTGAAAAATTCAGCAATTCCCAACACTAACAGCTGAACAGAAATGAAGGAAACAAGCAGAACAGTAAGGCAATTAACAGTTAAATGAGCTATGAAAGGAAGGACTAGAATAATTTTGTTCAGCAAATGTCTTTGAAGTGCCTAAGAAAGGAGTACAGCTGTCTTAGGCTATCTCAGTAGTCTATGAATATAAAAAGACAATTTTAGGAGCCAAGGTGAATTTCCCTCTGTAGGTATCTTTCCTCATTAACTACAGAGGAAGTCTGCAGTTACTAAACTACTGACTTGGGCATTTCAGTGTTTAAAGTGGGTTGGATGAATCCATACCATAAAACCAATGAAGACTGTGAAAATGCTAACAGTGATAGGAAGATCACAGTAGACCTTATGACACCTTAATTACCTCTGTCTTGTACACCAAAATGTAAGAAAGGCGGCAGTTTTATGATCTAGCCTTCATATGAATGTGAAAAGAGGGGGTTAGCCAGCAAAGAATACTGGGAGTTAGCAAAACAGACTTGTAGGGTATCACTCACACACTTCTCTTCTCAAATATCTCATCTTCTTCCACTGCACAGCAGTGATCCCTTAAGAGATGAAAGTAATCTTCCACATTTTTTTTCTTCCTTATCTAGGTGATATTTATTAAAGGCAAAAATATTGGTCGCTTGATAATTGATGGTCTCCGAGTATTAGAAGAATCTTTTGATGGCAACGCGAATGCTTGGCAAGTCACTGAACCTCTCTATATTGGAGGTGTAGCTCCCGGAAAAGCTGTAAAAAACATCCAGGTAAAGCTGACCTCTATGTACAGACCCCATACCTCTATGTAAAGTTAATACAAAAGCTGACTGTAGGGATAAGATCAGACAAAAGCTTATTAAGATCTTGACAATCTTCCTGCTGAGGAGCAGACAGCTCAGTTTGTGTATAGAGAGCAAAGCTTCCACAGGGCTGGGCTGGTGGTAGCTGGGTTAGGCTTCCATAGCCTTGCAGCAGCAGCTAGGAAAACAATGTTCCATGAGGAACAGAAAAATCATAGTGATATCCAAAATTAGATGAGACAAGTAATGTTAGGCAAGATTGACTTCACCCTGAGGTCTGAGATACAGAATGAGTTTTGGAGACATTTTGATGTTCTCCTAGTACCTCTGTTTTAAGGACAATACCTAGAGGTCAGGAGTCTGTTATACTACTACTTCTGGTAGTGAAGTATACAGAAAGGAGTGTTAAATCAAAACTGAACATAACAGTCTCTTTCAAGGTAATCTTCAGTGTTATGTGCCTTACAAGACTGATAAACTACTGAAAAAGTAGACCCCAGTCTTGCCTTGAGGCTATGAGGTATATGTATAGCACTGCCTTGCCCTAGTTGTGCTTTGTTTCTCACAGTTCGATAAGGACTCTTTGAGAAATAACACAAGCTGGAATTACTCTGAAGTCATCAAAAAGACATGAGAGACTATGAGAATCATTTCTCCTGCTTCCCTTCTCTGGAAATTGTTTTTTTTAGTTCAAAACTGATGTGCCAGACAATCACAGCCTTATAGTGTATAAACAAGTAAAAATAAGGATAGAAGAATCTATTTCCTTCCACAAGCAGTTTATTTACTCATCAAGGTTTTTTTTACCCCTCAGATTAACTCTGTCTACAGCTTTAGTGGTTGTCTCAGCAACTTACAGCTCAATGGAAGATCCCTTACTTCAGCTTCGCAGACATTTAGTGTTACACCTTGCTTTGAAGGCCCATCAGAAGCAGGAACATACTTTTCATCTGAAGGAGGATATGTCGTCCTTGGTAATATACTCCTAAGCAAATGTATCCCAAAATAGGACTGTAGTATTCACTGTGCTTAAGAATGGCATTTTTCACTAAAAGCTGTGACCTGTAAGGATTATCAGAAACGGATCACCATTGTGGTAAGCAGATGATATTGACAGGTCACAGTGTCACTGTGAAACTTACAAGTTGTTACATAAACACATCCCTATGTATGTATTTCAAATAATAATTTTAATAAGGGAATAATTTTAATAAAGGAACAATTTTAATAAGGGAACAGACCATAATATGCTAAAAATTATGATAGAAGTCAATGTGGCCAAGACCAAGTACACCATCAAATGGTCATCCCTTATTTTTTTTAATTAATAAAACATCATGCAATTAAAAAATCCTGCAGAAAGGCTTTTGGCATGTCTCAATACAGAACAGCATGACAGAACACGTCTTTTCTGTCATTTGGGCCGGCTGTGTTCCAGGAAGAGTTTTATGAGGGTGTTTTGGTCACATTGGCTCTCATCTGAACAAGAAAGGAAACTGCACAACCCTATTCACTGGCAGCTCCAAGAAGAATCAGACAAGTGTTTCTAATTTGCTCCCTGGCCTGTCACCAGTTTGAAAAAGGGAATTTCTCCTACTGAATCACCAAAGCCCCAGTGAACTCCCACTCAGTCAATAATGACTGCTGAGTGTCTAGGAAATTGCACAATAAGAAACTGCCAAAAAATACATATCATTTACTTTCTGCTGCCCATTTCATTGCTAAGAAATATTTTTAAACAAAATACATTTTTTAAATAATGAAAGAAATAAATAAACTTTTATTAGTACTCCAAGCAAACACAATCAATACAGAAGTTGAAATGGGTCATTGACAGCACACTATGCTGTCTCACATTCCAACAGTTTTAAGGACAAATAAAATCCACCCTGAGTTTGATTTTCTACTTTGACTTTGAATAAATGTCCAATTTCATCAGTAACTCAGTACAAAAAGAATATTATTCTTTTTACTTCACAGATGAATCCTTCAGTTTAGGCCTGAAATTTGAAGTTGTTTTTGAAATACGTCCCCGAAGCAGCTCAGGAATCCTACTGCATGGTCACAGCGTGAATGGGGAGTACCTGAATATGCACATGAGAAATGGACAGGTATAAAGAAGGCCACATCTCCTCCGCTGCCTTGACTGGTTTCTCTTCCACCTACTTGGGCTTTGCTACATGCAGATTTTGTCTTAAAAATTTGCCATTAACTGATTCTTACTTCTCCCCTAAATACAATAACAGCTTAAATTAGCCAAACCAAATATTTATTTTAAAATACGAAAAACTAATATTTATTTTAAAATACACCTGACACAAGAGCAGATCACTTTACTAATACAAGACATAAATATTTTGTTATCAGCGAAAAGAAGCAAAAGCACTGACCCTTTGGCACTGCTTTTTCACCCACACATTAAAAATGCATCACAGTTACAAGTAAGGTAACTATCAATAAGTTTTCATTTATTTCTTAAATATGAGTCTGAGTTACACTCAGTCTCTTCTTTCTTTATCAGATATATGTGTGATGTAAAGAGTGAGGGAAAGGAAAAAGTCTGATTGTCTGTTGGCCTGGTTTCTACAGGCTCTGGATTTCAAATGAAGGAGAGAGGTTTGAAATTAACTCACTCACTCAAAATGTTGCTATATTTTTTAGTGTGTTTATTGATAAAATCTGGATCTCTTCATGCTATGCACTGCACACATACAGTAGTAAATTTCAGTCTTAAGTGAACAACACAAGGAAAGATTTAAAACATAGGAAATCTTGCCAGTTTTTTGGTCTTTCTTGCAGAGGAGAAGCTCAGGGCACAGTTGACTAAGCAGTGTGGATATTCTCAATTACTGCACCTGTCAATCAAAGTGGAAAGGTATTTAAGCGAGGCTGGCTCTACCTCAATTAGAAATCCAACACCTGATGAAACACTCTCACCTCTTCTGCAAGAGCAGGCACCTACAGCAGAGTGACTGAGTAAACAGTTTAACTTCATGATTCATCCCATCCTAAAGCAGGGGTCTAATAAAGTGACTAAATGAGCTGTTAGTCAGAGAATTTATTTTTTCTGTATTGGCTAGAGAGAAAACAAGTGCTTCAGGTAGGCACCTAACTTTTGACAGCTGATTAGGTAAGATGAAGCCCATTCTTACCCCTGTATCTAGTCCTTGGTGACCTAACAGATAAATTCTTAAGTACATTGCGCTGATGTGACACTTAAAAGTTGCATTTGTACAGCACCAGTATAGCACTTCTTACATAAAGTTCTAACCAAAGGTCTGCATGTCCAATATTTGTCTGGTTTTCCCAACTGTACCAACTGGTCTAACAAAAGGTGCTGCTTCACTTACTGCTTCACACCTCACTTCCTGTATAGTGCATATGCAATTCATAAACAAAATTCACCCTGGAAAAGCAGCTCTTCCCTGTTTGTCACTGAAGAAGTTCAGTACCCTCCTCTACCTGTGTTTCTTTAGCATTAACTATCTGCTCTCTTTGAATGCCTTACAAATGACCTGTTTTGTGAAAAACACTTTGCTGGACAAATAAGATCAGCAACTTTAATTCCTTTTTTAAATGTATGCATCTCTATCAGTACAGTTTGTCTGGGTGATTTATTAAGGAGACACTTTCTCACATGATTCTTTATTTGCTTTAATCTATACATTTTGTCCAAAGGTGAATAAAAGAGAACATGAGGATCATTTTAATTGTGTTGGCTGGTGCCCTTCTGGAAAATAAAATCTCTTTGTTACAACTGTATCAGAGACCCTCTAGAATTAAATATAAGTTTTTTCCCTTTGAGAGACTGTTTACAAGGGCACGTAGTGACAGGACAAGGAGGATTGGCTTCAAACTGAGAGTAGACTTAGATTAGATATTAGAAGGAAATTCTTTACTGTGAGGGTGGTGAGGCACTGCAACAGGTTGCTCAGAAAAGCTGTGGATGCCCCATCCCATTAAATGTTGAAGGCCAGGTTGGATGTGACTCTGAGCAACCTGATCTCATGAAAGGTGTTCCTGTCCACAGCAGGAGGGTTGGAACAAGATGATTTTTAAGGTCCCTTCCAATCCAAACCATTCTATGATTTTGTGATTTTCAGTCAACATAGTGTCAGCATAATCAGGGACTACTTCAACATTTGAAAAGCCTGAGTGGTTAGACTCAGAGTGTGGAGTTCCCTGGCAATCACTACCAGGAATCTCATGTGCCAGAACAGGGGCACAACACTGTTTTTGCTGCTGCTGGAACATTTCCATGCAAAAAGATATTAATCCATTAGCTAAAGCAGAGGTGCAAAATTCAGAATTAGGTTCACTTTCTAGCTCTGCCAGAGACTGACTGGTGAGCTTGAACAAGTAACTTAAAAGCCATTCTTGAATTTGCCACATATTCCTTTCTCATATGCTTTCTGCTTGTTTATACTTGGGGTTTTCATTATTAAGTTTTCCTGTTTTCCTTATTAAGTGGCCAGCAAGATGCCAAAAACATCATCTGATGCCTCTAAACACTAATTTACTACACAGGAAATTACAGAGTAGAGGTATTAGTAAATTAGTGAAATTAGCTCTTATTTTAAATCTTTTCTTGAACTCTCCCTTGAGATAATTAGGAATGTCTCAGAACTATTGAATCTGAAATTTTTTTAAAAAAATAAATTTGGATTAAAAAGGTAATTTATTTTGAAGAATTTAATGAAGTCATGTTTTCCTTTCTCTTGGATACTTGACATGTTTGAGTGGAAAATACAACATTATTTCAACAGAAGGTAAAAAGAGAAAAGGAGGGGTTTACAGTGATAATTACGGTTTTTTCCCTCAGGTTACTGTGAAACTGAATAATGGAATCAAGGATTTTTCAACTTCAGTGACACTGAAACAGAGTCTCTGCGATGGCAGGTGGCATCGAATTGCAGGTCAGTAAAAGGTGATCATCCCCTAATTAAGGTAACAGAGCCCATCTCTTGCTCCCCAGATATCCATCTCCATGGGCTAGAGCACTGGCAGTGCAGAAGTATTTTCAGTTCTTCTTTTTCACCTGCCAAGACCCAAGTTTGTGTGAAAGACAAATTCTTATTTATCCCCCAGACACAGAACTGTTGAGCTTCCTGGGAGGACAAGCACAGGTTCCTACAAAGACAGGAAGAACAAACAAAGATGGAAGCTCCTTGTTCAAAGAACAGAAAGCAGCCTAGCTGAAATGTTGGCTACCTTTCCTAATTCATATATCAGATTATATTCTTCCTTCCCAATTAGAGGTTAACTAAGTTGATAGAAGGCAGTAGGCACAAGTATATGCTGCCCTTAAAAGTCAAATAACAAGTCAGATGTGGGGAATCTTTTGATCACAATAGAGAGATCTCTACAGCTGGGTTTTCCCTCTGTGCCAGACAGTCATCCTTCTTTCCTGGTTTTGAAAGTCAAAAAGTACTTCTAAACCCTGGGTACTTCAAACCCCCTCATCTTCCTGTCTAGTTGCTGACTTAGGATGTTTTCCATTATCATTGCAGAAGAGATCTGAGTCTGCACCCTTTCCACAAGCATTCTGGTTTCCATCTGAAGGAAATCCAGGAACAAGAAAGGGAGAAGCCTCACTGTATTCTAATGCATAATTGGGAGTGATTGGACAGTTTTTCTAAGCCACAAGCGATTTTATGCTCATAACCTGGAGCCTGAACACTGCCACCAGGGATCAAGAGCCCCATTCAAAAGCACCCTTGCTCCCACTGTATATTCCATTGGCACTGCTTTATGCCAGAATCTGCTCACAAACTGTCACTGATGGCTCACACCCAATCTAGCAAACATGAAATCAACTACTCACAACAAACAGATAATTCCTGTCTGTCGTAAAACACTCATGTGCTACTTCTTGCTGATCCCTGTTCCTTCTCCTTTCAGTCATTAGAGATGCAAATGTGGTGCAGCTGGATGTAGACTCTGAAGTCAACCATGTGGTAGGGCCGTTAAATCCAAAGGCAATTGACCACAGGGAGCCAGTGTTTATTGGAGGTGTACCAGGTACGTTTATGATATCCTTGTGGTAAGTGGTCCTCAGATTTCAGCCCTGTTTCCACGGAAAGCATAAAGACTAAGTTTTCATCTCAAAAAAGAACAAAATATGTGAACAACCTGGTAGAATTCAAAGGCTCAAGAGCTGATCATAAATGTTCTGCCTCAAGTTCTCAAAAAAAAAAAGTGATGTTTAATTGAAATTAAAACATTCACAGCTGCTGGAGGGTAAGGTATGGATTCAGTAGTGAAGTCAGCCAACTACAAACAAAATTTCTTTTTTTTGTATTTTTCCTTCCTGTGTGGGCTTACTGGTTTTTTAAGAAGTTATTTATTTATTTATTTATTTACGGATTAGAAATTTGCTGTCACTGTAATGGGAGTCCCAAGGTTTAGTTGCTGGTAGGCTTCTTCAAGCAATGGCATCTTTGAACACAACACAAAACATGGAGGGGTTTTTTTCTTACTAGGCGCTTCTGTTAGACAGATTCTGCTCCTGTGCATTTGTGACTCACAGACCATCTGTGTAGCATGGGCCAAGATTACCACATTTCCTTCCCTTATTCAACAGACAGAGCTACGCTGTTGGGGTTCATATACAAACTGTAATCAACACTACGTGATTCAATTTTTAAGTCAACCCCAGTATATTTCTCATTGAAAACATGTAGCATTATTTCTCTGAGCCTTGCATGTCAATCATTAACAGCTCTAACTACAAAATTCATTACCATGCTTATCTTGGATTAGTGGCTTGAGTGTGCCATGTTCACATCCATCCCACGCTACCAGGAGGTAAAATGAGCCAAAAGGGAATAATGAAATCTATGCGCAGATGCCTGCTCACTCTTTAAATCCAAACTGGAATTTTATTAGGACAGAACTCTTCCCAGAGAGGTAATATAAAGGGGTAATTGCAAATGCTGTTCTGCTTCATAATAGAGCCTTCTATTTCTACATTAATTATAGAATACTAAAGCAATGCCATACGTTGGCTCTATAATGCTATTATCAGCCTGGCATAGGAAACTCTTACACAGAACTTCACAACAACAAATGAGATACAATACTAAATAATGGCATGCAGATACAGCCAACTGAATGCAAACTAACAAATCAGACACAGATGACAATACATGTGATGTTAAATTACAAAAGCAGACACTAGGACTCAGCTACTCTGTTACTTAAAAGAAAATGTAGCTGTCAAAAAATGCAAAACTGTGTCTCTATTTATAATATAGTATCAAGAGTCTCACATAACTGTAGATAACTGACCATACTTCAATGGCCTCTAGACACTGGCAGTAGGCCAAATGTTTTAAAAGAAGGTTCAGGAGAGCTGCAGTTAGTGGGAAAGTTAAAAGATTCTGCCACCAAACTGATTATTTTGCCCATCATGAGCTCTTAATTTTTATTTATTTTATTTTTTTAATCTCTTTCTTCCAGAGTCTCTGCTCACATCAAGCCTGACTACACGCAATTCCTTCATTGGCTGCATTCGTAACTTCATGATTGATGAAAAACCAGTGAGTTTTAGTAAAGCAGCTTTGGTTAGTGGTGCTGTAAGCATTAACACCTGTCCAGCAGCCTGATAGTGCACTGCATCGATTCTGAAAAGTTCCTTAGACCACAGAAAGAAAAATAGAACGAACGAAACAGCAAGACAAGAAGAGTGAAAATATCACAGCTACATCTACAGAAAGCAGGAAGGGGGGTCACTTCTGATATTTACACACAAACAAAAATCACTGAAGAATAAAAGCTGTTTCTTCTGCACTTCTCTTAATATACCACAAGAGTGAGCTTTACCATTTCTTATAGTGTATGTGTGGCCAGTCTGTTACATGAAAATATGAGATTATGAAAGAAATTAAAATTATATTAAATATGTTACTTCCAAAATAGATCCTCTACATAATTTCATTCCATATCTTAGTCACCCTTTGTTCCACAGAAAAAGATCTGCTAATACACATTAAAGAATAAAGCTAGATAACAGATTTACATTGCAAATACTGTTCAAAGATCTTACTATATATTTTTAATTTTCCATTCAACTCACTTATATATTCATCAAATAAAATGGGGGCAAGAGAGTATAGTAATTATGTAAGCTTACAAACAATGAAAAATTAAAAATTTTATTCTACTTCTAGACTTCATGGATATGTTCTAGCACAATATGAAGAGAAAATGTATATCTTTTAAGACAGAAGCTTTATATATATGCTCATTTACCTAAACTAGGTAATTTTAGAGTAATGCTTGCCTTAGAGACAATTTCAAATTTCAAGTTTTTTCTCTGAATTTTTAAATGCACTTACATACAAACAGCACTAAATTCACAATCTCATTGTGATCTCATTTGCACTAATATTAAGCAAGTAAACATTAAGCATAGAACACAGAATCACAGTCACAGTTTCAGGTGACTCCCTTATCATACAAAAACATCACTTCCCAGTGAGACTCCTGCAGGACTTCAGTTTACAGCAGTAATCCTCAAACAAGGAACATGTTTCTTTGGAAGATATGCTGCTGCAGAGGAACCAAGAGTGAAACGGGAAGGTGTAAACAGAAGGCAAAGGGCTGCAAATCTGAGCTATGTTATAACCATAGAATGTAGATGGAAGTTAATGGTAGGGTTCAACTCACAGTAGGCATACACACCAAATAGACACAAGCCACTTGCAAAACTTAGTCCCTTCACTCATCACCTACAAGGAATCAAAGCCATTTAGCTTTCTTCTCTTTAAAGAATAAAGTAATGGTATAGAAAATTTCATGGTTGCTGAGCAAATTATTGTTGGAACCAACCCAAAACATGACCAGCTGCAAAGCAGGAAACTATGAAATGTGAAAATAAAGGACAACACCCTAGAGATTAAAAATTAATAAGAATTCATCTGGAAAACACACAAATAAAAACTGGAACCCAAAGATCTTGAAAGCATGGACAGATGGAAGAACCATCAGAATAAGATACATATGTAAGCACTAATCAGCAGCTTCCCTACTGCTCTCAGTAGGAAAATAGGGTTTTGACACACTGCAGCAGACTTGGCCTACTCTGGATAAAGAACTGCAACCTCTGAATACACAGGCACAGGCACTCTCCAGCAGCTGGGACCCCATCACGGACTCTCCACTTGTCTCTAGAGTCCAGTGTTGGGTGGTAAGTGAACAGAGTGCGGCTCCAGCAGCCACTGCCTCTCCTTTCACCAGCCTTGTCAGCTCTGCTCATACTTGCAGCCCCATTCCTGTTCTGCTTGCCTGCTCCTGAACACATCCCCTTTTCTCTTCCCTGCAGCTCTCAGGCAATATGCTCCAAGGACTGATTCCCTTTCCAACTCTAAGTTTACAGATGCCCACTTCACACAGGAGTGATATATAGACCCTTCTTTTCATCACTCCAAAGCCCACTGTTCATATTAGAGAAGCAAGCAGTAAGAGTATCCCCCTGCAGTCTCTCTAGATAAGGCATGGATCACTAAATCCAGTTGCCTTCAAATGCTATCTTTGTCTCAGGCACCAAAACCAGTATGCTTGCTCAGCTTTTTCCTGCTCTCAACTACTAACCATAAATGGAACTTTAGGTTTAGAAAATTTAGGGTTTTTGCTTTGGGACTTTTTATTATTATTGGTGTTGAGGACAAATGTCCTCAGATCAGTGAGATGGGTTCCCAGTGATTACAGAGGCCATGGATGGTGTCAGGGCAGTGCAGCTGGGAGCAGGGGTAAAAAAAGGAATTCTCTTTCTTCCCAGTGCCAGTGAGTTGTTAGATGGGCTCAAAAAAGCTCATGACACCACAACCTGAGCTAAGCTTCCTCAGGCCCTGGTCTCCAGATTCCCTGCTTAGATAGGTTGGTTACAAGGGTTACTGAAATTCCTCTGAGTTGCCTGCAGCTGCTCAGCAGAGATAGCCAGGAATAGCAAATGCTTGTGCCCCCTAAGAGCATCAGAGTTTAGTGAATGCTGGTATTAAGTGGAGCATTGTATGTTAACTGGTACACACATACTTGAAATGTTTTTCCGTCTCACACCTACTTCAAACCAAAGCATATTTTCTCATATCCACATCCAAGCTCTGTGAATAAACAATATTTCTCTTAGCCATACTTGCTGCAATGTGATTCAGTTTCATTCTGTGGATTTAGATTTAAGAATGACTTTTCTGATTTAATCAGTCCTTTGCATACTTTATATATGGAAAACTAAAAATATACTAAAACAGTATGTGAATAAAAACCAATTAAAATTCATAAACTGCTACTATTCAATTTACTTCTCTTTACTATATCACCAGTTAATTGAACACAGCAGTATTTTGGAGGGTGTCTTCCTCAATTTTCCCTTCTAGGCTTCCGAGATGTGGGTTTTCCCTCTGCAGAAGAGGGTTTCCAAAGAAAAACAGTATAAATCAGAGGATACTTGCAGACTCAGGAGAGAGCAGAAAAAAATGCAAATTTCCCTGCCCCCAACATCCACATAGACCTTAAAATTACCATTTCATATGCACCAAAGAAAGCCAGTATGAGATGCATTATATTGCACATACCTCTGCACTCATTTCAAGGCTGCTGGTTTTTAAGAGACGGCAACTGCCTAAGCAGAAATCTTCCCAGAATTCAATTTGTCTTCTGTATCTATCTTAAAAATTATAGCTTCAAAGTACAAAACCCTTCATCTACAAAGATTTGGGAAAAACCTTCAAGTTTTGAGCTACATTGTCAGATTGTCCATTTCCATTTTTAACATTAATATACCTATCTAAATTTTGCAGAGAACCTACAAAAAAATGAGCACTCACCCCAAGGAGATTATAACTTTTCTCTGCCACCTTCAAGGTTTTAATAAGTGTTGTTATAGCCATTATCTAAATCAGGGCTGCAACTACGCTGTTATTGTATCCCAAAATATTCTGAAATTGGACATTTGCATGACTATGTAAAAAAGGAACCAATTTCAAGATCAAATGCTCAGGAAACTGCTTCAAAATAGAAGATTTAAATGGGATCTCAGCCTCCTCTATCTCTTATATCTCAATATGTGTAGAGAACACCCTTCTCCTCAAGAATCCAGAGTACGGACAACAGCGTGACCAGAAAAATGAAAGATGAAGTGTTACAAGCCTGACAGTAATTTCCCAAAATACAACAATTCTAAATTAAAGAAAAAACTTTGAACAAACAAAAAATAGGAAAAAAATAAAATTATAAACCAACAAGCCTTTGTATGTGAACCGGTATAAATCAAAGGAGAACATTAGTTCAAATTCCAGTGCATTCTCCCTACAGCAGCACGTGGCCTAAATAGTCAAATGGCTGTTATTAAAAAGATGCTGAAAGCATAGCACACATATTTAACTTGTGATGTATTTTTGACTCTTGTTACAGTGTGGGATTTAAGGGTTATTCAGAGATTCACTGTGGTCCATGGCAATTCATTTCCATTAAATAACACAGTAAGTTATTTATACAATTACTTAATTTGTGTTCCAAAGCAGTGGAATACCATTCCTGTATAACACATCAGCAAAATGTTACTGAGAAATTAAGGGTAAGAAACGCATATTATCATATGTCTGTTGATTAACATAGACAAAAAGTGTCTCCAAGGGGGCCTGTATTGATTCATTCATGAAGTGGAGCTTCATCTATAACAAAACAGAAAGTCAAGTGTGTGATTATTTCTTTCACAGAATTGAGCTGACTGTTGTATTAAGCATCTGAGCATAAGCATCAAGCCAAACTGGCTACTACACATCAACTTCTTGCCCTTGGACCTCCTTTGGCAGCTAAAAAATATCCCTACATGAGCATGAATCTCAATTACATCTCCAATTCACAGTGCTCCTAAGCTCAGAGAGAATAATCACTTTACATTTGCCTTCACAGACCACTTAAAAGAACACTGGCAGCCAAAGATCAGTGTCTTGTTGCAACATCATGTTCAATAGAGTGAATCTCACTAAGCTGAATCTTCATGGGACATAGAACTCAAAAACCACAACTAACTTAACAAGTAGAAAGTGTAGCTAATTACACAAGGAGAAAGAAAGATACAGTAATATTAAGAGGTTCTGTAAAATTTAAATTAAGGGTTAGAATGCTTATAAGCAATGTTGTACTGCTTTTAACATTAAGGCCAAGAAGACATGTGAAGAGAAGACTTGAAGGACATGACAGTAGGCAAGAAATATAGAAGCAGTTTGACATCTAATATCAAGAACAGAGCATAGCCTACAAGTTTGGACCACTTCAAAAAAACACAGGGAACAAAATTAGGTTATAGGTTACATCTAGTCTGTCCAGAGGGAAATTACTACCTATTTTCCTGATTAATATTCACATAGTTTTTACACTGGTGATTAGTTTATAGAAAAGATGTGTTTGAGGCAGTGTTAGTCTATTCATGCTAAACATGCCTATAACACTAAAGCCATTGGTCTTTTTCACACATTTCATACATGACACTGGAGTAAGCTTGGGCCACTCAGTACTTCCTCTTAATATTTTGTAAAACTTAATTAAAATTAAGTTTTACAAAATTAGTCTATCTATTTTTTGTATATAATGCATTCTTGTTTTGTATTGTACAGTATTTTATTTGCCGCAATACATATGTAATCTTTCCAGGAAAGTTTTTTTTTAAATAGTCATTTACTATAATTTAAATTTCCTATAGACCTGCAATTAATCTCTACAGGATACCAGGTCATGTCTAGGAGAAAATAAACGATTAAAAATTTTCTTTAATAAATTTTTTTGTACACCAGCATTACAAATAATCAGTTTGGAAAAAGAGTATTTTGTTGGAAGGTTTTAGCCATAAAACCTAATGGACTGGGTTGCATGGAAGTGCTTTTTTCCTCCCACAGGAAGCAGAAATGCCATCTGTGTCACAAGACAGCTTTCTGCAAGCTTTGCATGTCCCACATTCTTTTCTGTTTTAGTCCTGGACTTGGCAGTGCTGGATTAACAGTTGGACTTGATGGTCTTAAAGGTCTTTTCCAACCTAAACGATTCCGTGATTTTGCAGCTGAGCTGTGTTGCGGACCAGTCTTACCATGCTGAGACAACAGCATCTCTACACTCCTCGTTTTTTCACTGCGGACAATTATATGCACAATATGAATCGGAGCTTAATGTGCAAGCCTGGTGGGAGGGTACATTACAGCATTTCCAAATGGCCGTTTTTTTCATTTAATTTTTAATTTGTATTTCCATACCGTTTTGCACATTTCACACCATTTCCCTGAATTATATATTTGGGGAAAATAAAGCGCTTCTTTATGGCACCATTTTTAGGCATAAAGGATAATAAACTGTAGTGTATGGAAATACTTCTCTTCTCTCATACAGAGACTTTATTTTAGGTCTTCGTCAGGCCTCCTGTATCTGGGGCTCAGCCGAGACCCTGCAGCCCCTCTCAGGCCGCCCTCAGACTCACCGAGCGCCTGAAATCCTCCCTACTCCCCCGTGCTGCCTCCCCCTTCCCCCCCCGCTCCCTAATGGCACGTCCCACTCGCGGCGGGCAGGCGGCGAGCGCCCGCAGCTGAGGCAACGGTTGGGACGTTCCACCGCAGGAACTCAGGGGGCGCGGCTTCCGGGCGCCGACTTCGAAACAGGACTGCGCCGCCGGTTCTGCCATGACCCAGTCGGTGGTGGTACAGGGTAAGGGGTCGTGGCGCCCACACCTCCCGCCGCCCCCTCGCCGTGCCTGAGCCGTGTCTCTCCCCTTTGCAGTGGGACAGTGCGGGAACCAGGTGGGATGCCGTTTCTGGGACCTGGCGCTGCGGGAACACGCCGCCGTCAACAAGGTAAGGGCGCCGCTGCCCCGCCGGCCCGGGGCGGGCCGCCCTCGCTGCCTTCCGCGTTCGGCGCTGTGGCTGCAGAGCGCTGCGTTTGTTTGGTTAAACTGAGGGCGCTTCACTGTGAGCGCAACCACGCCCAGCCTCTTGTGCCGTTCAACTAATCACGAAAACACAACATAAGGTTACCTGTAAGAGACCTTGTTAAATCAGAGGGTGGGCAGTCGCCAGCCTTGTGAAGTTTAACGGGGATTGGCGCATCCTGCACCTGAGTTGGGACCACGCTGGATGTACGGACAGATTAGGGAATGAGATGCTGGAAAGCAGAGCCACAGAAAGGGACTTAGGGGTCCTGGTTGATGGGAAGTTGAACATGAGCCAGCACCGTCCTGGCAGCCAGGAGGGCCAAGCGTGTCCTGGGGTGTATCAGGCACAGCATTGCCAGGTGGGCAAGGGAGGGCATTGTCCCGCCCTGCGCTGCACTCGGGCAGCCTCACCTCAAGTGCTGAGGGCAGTTTTGGGTGCCACAATATAAGAAAACACATTAAGCTGTTAAAGAATGTCCAAACAGGGGCCATGAGGATAGTGAAGGGTGTTGAGGTGAAGCCATATGAGGAGCAGCTAAGGTCACTTGGTTTGTTCAGCCTGTGGAAGAGGCTGAGGGTCTCGCAGTTTGCAACATTCTCTTGAGGGGAAGAGGAGGGACAGACACTGATGTCTTCTCTGTGACCAGTGACAGGACCTAAATGAATGGCCTGAAGTTGTGTCAGGAAACAAATTTAAGTTATGTATTAGAAAAAGGTTCTTCGCCCAGAGGGTGATTGGGCACGGGAGCAGACTCCCCAGCACCAAGCCTGTCAGAGCTCAAGAAGCATTTGGACAACACTGTCAGGGTGACTCTTGGGGTGTCCTTCAAAGGGCTGAGTTAGACTCTTATGTTCCTTCTGGGTCCCTTCCAACTTGGAATATGCTGTGATCACTAATTCTGGTCAGCTTTCTCCAGCATTTCCACCCTGAAAAGTTCAGTGTGTCTCCCTGCAGCCAGGCATTAGCAGGTCTGAGGCAGTTGACAACACGGCTGTTCAGTTCTGGTACTCTGTTGCTGGCAGTAAAGCAAAAGAGGACACCCCCAAGGTCCACCATTGTTTTCCACATTAGCTCATGCCATGATTTGCTGTACAGTTTTACTGACCAAAATAGCAATATGAGGAGGGCATAGGATTGTGCTGAGTACCCTGAACAAAAACACACTTTTCCTGCTGTGACTATAAAGCACTTAAGGTATTTAAACTTGTCAGATCTCTTAAGCTTTATGTTGGCCTAAGTAATTGCCATGCTATCCCTTGGTAGGGAGTTCAATAATCAGTGTGATTGTGCTGTCCTTTTTGCAGAACTCCTTGGGCGTTGGTATTGCAGGCATGGAACCCATGATGAACTGTGAGTTGTATCAGTGATGAACTGAGTCAGCTGAAGAGCAGCTCTTTAATAATTTCATTGGGATCTTCCATAAACTAGTACAGTTGCTTAATCTTATGCTGAAAAATTAGTTTCCTAGTTACATTCTCCTCTCAGTTTTTAATAACAAGCTGATGCTTCAATGAAATGTTCTTTTTAGAGCTGACTATAACTAGCTGGATTCAACAGAGATGTTCACTCGGTTTCAAGTGGTGAGGTTTGACAGGTGTCCTTCAGAGGTCCCCTCCAACTTAAATTATTCCATGAAAAAGCACTGAGAATTTTTGATGTTACACATCATTTTGTGTTATTTCCTTTTAGAAAGGAATCTATGATGAAGCCTTAAGCAGTTTCTTTAGGAACATAGATACAAGGTAAGTTTTTATCAAGCAGTTAATGAGTTTACGTGGTAGATGACCACTTGTAGTATCTTCTTTTAATCTAAGTTATAGTTTTCTTTAAGTCATATTTAGCTTGTGCTAGAAAAAGATTTTGCTTTTTGTATTCTCCTCTAAACCTTATCTTTGCATTTCCATTTTATCTATATATACTTCAGTATTTAAATGTGTTGAAAGTGTGAGGGTTTGTTTTCCTTTCCTTTTGTACCAAACGTGGACAGTCAGGATCTGATAGCTTTTGCCACTGCAGATAACAATCAAATTGTGTGTCCTCTGAATACCAACTGAGCCGCATTTCTTGAAGAGTTGTAAGAGGAATTGTATATAAGATAATCAGAAAAACTGAAATCTTTTAGGTCTTATTTATCTGACTATTTTGTTACCCAGAACAGTGTCTATAATTGTTTTTTAAGTTAACCAATTCATACGTTAAAACCATTCAGTCATCTCTTACCTATCCAGTTATAAAAATCCTTGCAGTTTGCAAGAAGAAAATGTGTACTTGGGATAGCCTGTTGCATTTTAATTAATAAAAAAAATATTTGACCAGCCTCTGTTTCCTTCCATTATACAAAAAGGTTGCAGTACAGCAATGTGATTTTAATTAGAAAAGCACTGAAATCCAAATTGCTTTGTCTCAAATTTTACCTCTTTGAAAGAACATTGCAAATGTATTGAAGTTTATTATTGTCATTCCATATGGGTATTTCCAAGAATACTTTTTTTTAAAATAAAGTAAATTTGATCATAAAAAATGTCTGTTTCTGTATGTGCCAGATGAAGCCACCAAATTTGAAATTGATGGGTTGGCTGCAATAGAAACATCTGTTTTCTTTCAGAGCAACCTGGTCTAGTGGAAAGTGTCCCTGCCCATGGCAGGGGGGTTGGAACTGGATGATCTTTAAGGTCCCTTCCAACCCAAGCCATTCCATGGTTATAGGAATGTTGGGATTTTTTTTCAGCAATTGAATCCAAATGATCGAAGGTATGATCTGGCACAAAAGACCACAAAGCCAATAGTAAGAAAAAGAAGTGTTGTTTTGGGGTTGGTTTTATTTCCTCTTTGAATTTTGTTAGTCCCTGAAGAGAAACTCTCTAGGTGGATTTACTGGTGCTATAGCATACTCCTGCAGATGTTGTGTAGGCTAGAGGAATCACATGAGTATAGGACACTGCTGTGAGCTGCTCACCTTATGAGAAGTGTCTAGAGAGCATCTTGGAGTGAGAAGTTGGAAAATTACTGAGTAATCCAGTGCAGTCCTGTACTCTTTTCCCGTTGTTCCTGATGGGACTCGGTAGGCTCAGAACATTGGTGCTGCAGAGAATTTTAGCTGATGATTTGTGAATATAATGGTGGTTGAATGTAGAATGGTCTAAGACATACTTAAAATTTAGGCTTGCCCTGCTCTCAGATTAGATAAATAATGGAAGAGAAAATAAGATCAGTGTTCCAGTATCCCTGCATTTTTTCCCCCATGTGCTGAATATAGTTTGGCCAGACCATAGTATCTCATCATTTGAGTGTGAAAAGATGTGATTGTAACGTAATGTATAATGTGCTGTGTTGCCTCAGTACAACCAGTCCTGGGAAAGAAGGAAGATTTAGCTATGTCAGCCCAGCAGGACTTCTGAACTGGTAAATCATAGTAAGCAGAATAAGTCAAGCACAGCACTGTGCCGGTGCAGTTACAGAGCTTTCACACCTCGAGCACAAGCACAGTGTTGTACTACCCCCACTGAAAATGTGATATGTGGATACACATATCACATAATCCTTTCCAGTTTTCAATGCTTGTAGAATTGCTACAAAGCAGAGGCTGTATCTGAGAGTAAACTTTTATGCTTATCTTTCAGCTTCTTGAAGTAATGTTTAGGATAATTCTGATTGAGATGATGTGCTGTAATTGTATTAATTTCAGGAATTATGAGGTCTTAGTATCATGTTCAGGGTGTTTCTGTTTGTTTGCATTGTCATAGTCCTCCAAGCACAAAATATCAGAGAAAAAAATTTATTGTAGTATATATTTTACGTTACGAATCTGATCTTAGATTTTTCTGGTTTATTTTTTTTTTTCAGAAGTGGTGATAATGGCCCTGATATTTGCAAAGGAAAAATCTGCTCTTTAAAAGCACGAGTAAGGCAATCTATAAAGGTCACTCTTTTTACATTGAATATTTATGTCCAACTGTGTGGGGATTCTCATGAAGTTCTTAAAATTGCATACAGGTTTAAATACCGCTTTGAACAGTAAAATTTCTAATATTAATTTGTATTAATGCAGTAGTACAGTTTGCAGCCAGTCTTGTTTAGTAATTTATATTGGAGTTTTAATAAAATGATTGCAGATATTATTAACTAAGGATGGGATTTCTTTGAGCCACTTTAAATGATTAAGAAGCAAGGAAACTTGAAACATAAAAATGTTTTAATATTTTATCCCTATGTAGTGGGGCAAAACATTATAAAATTTTAACAAAATTTCATCATCTGAAATGCAGTGCTATCAAGCAACTTCCAGCAAATCAGCTAAGGCGAATCTAGTTGGTCTCCTAGTTAACAGCTGGAGGGAAAAAAGGTTCCCCTGCAGCAGAGTTGAAAAAGAATTCCTTTTGTATTGTAAATAATTTCATATTTCTTTGTGTGATTTTTTCAAGGGTGGTTTGCTTACTGACTGAATTTAAATTCTTTCCATTCTCAAAGGCACTGTTGATTGACATGGAGGAGGGTGTGGTAAATGAAATTCTACAGGGACCATTGAGGGATGTGTTTGATAGCAAGCAGCTTATCACAGATGTTTCTGGTTCGGGAAACAACTGGTGAGAACCTCTTTAGAACACATTTCTTAGCAGCTAATTAGGTGGCATTTGAAAGTGGAAATGATAACCGTAGCTTTCTGTGTCGTTCTGCACCTGGAGAGCTGCAGCATTTTACCAGCAAACTTGGAGTCACTGTTGCCTGGAGGAGGGCTTTGAAAAGGCTCTTACAGAAGAATAATTCTGCTGATATATCATTTTGTCTCTTTTTCTCCTTCTTTTTTGATTTTCTTTACAAAAGAACATGCTTTTTATTTTTGTTTCTTTGGCATTCAGCTGCTTTCATTGCTTAGTCAAAGCCATATTCTAGTTTGAGACTGTGCAGCTACTGTGGAAGTGAGATATATGAACAAATGTACTTCTGATTTCTAAGCACCACAGGCTTTGTGCATATAAACTACATTACCAAAAGAGAAATTCAGAAAAAGATTGATTAACATAATGAATTCCAAATTTTCACTGAGACCTTAAGGTGCTCTAATAATATTCAGTGCACTACAGACTGAAAAGCAAATCACCAGCAAATGTACCAAAAGAGAATGCAATATGGGGAGTAAAACAGTCTTTACCATCTACCAGCTTTACCATCTAGCATACAAGTGTGTTGAAAATAAGCTGTTTGGGGGTTTTTTGTTACTAGTAGCAACTGACTTGCATAGTACTCAAAAGATGATCTGTATATTTACTACATAAAAATATCTTTATTGTTAAGGACTGTGTAGCTTTCATTACTACAATTGAATCATCCAGTGTGGGAGTTTATTTCCTTTTCAGTACAGAATAATAAGTGCATACTCCAAAATTGTGAACTTAGAGCTGTTTGCATCCTCCAAGGTAAAACCATATCCTGACTCCCATATGCTCATACATAGTCACAACTTAGAAACTCTCACAGATGAGGTGTTGCACCCAGCTTTGGACTCTGAACTCTAAAATATCACATATGAAGGAGTTAAAATTAAAGATTTGAAGTTTGATTTTTGGAGGGGGTTTAAAGTACTTTTCGTATCCTCAGGGCTGTAGGTCACAAGATATACGGCTGTCAGTACCGGGAAAACATAGTGGAAAAGCTGAGAAAAACTGCTGAACATTGTGACTGTCTACAGTGTTTCTTTATAATTCATTCCATGGGAGGTGGTAAGTAATATTTTTATGGAGACTATGATTGCAGTAGCCACAGATGAAGAAAAGAAAATACATGGATCTTGAAAAGAAAATCAATACCATAATCTACATCATTCAGAATGCAAATTTAAAAAATTAACATAGTGCAATTAAGTGGACCTGTAATTATTTATCACTTGTTTTGTTAGAGCACTGAGGAGATCTAATGTGCTACCCAAAACAAAAGTGCAGCTAGAATTCTAAAGATGAGGCAGTGAGTAGATCAAGACAGGTACCAAAGACAAATACTGAGGTATTACTGATTAGAAGAAGGGTCGGTGACCTCTGAACGCTCACAGCATTGTTACAATCAAGTTGGTTTTAATTGTGGGGAAAGAGTTTTCTAAAAGGTTTTGAAGGAGACTTCTAATGTTGCTTAACTTTAGAAAAACTTTGTTTTTCTGTTTTCCTTCCACGGAATTCTCTTGAATCTGATCTAGTTACTTTGTTAAAAAGCCAAAAGGGAGAATTATTTGCAGTGACAATTTTGTCATTATTGCATTGCCATTAAGCCTTCCTACCCCAGAAAACTGAGAGTAGCTTGTATTACAACTGGTTATGATGTGGAAAAAGGCACAGAAAATAGCTCTAAATATGAAGCAAACATTTTGTGAAAGGCCTTTCTTGTGGCCATTTGCTTAATTTCAGAGACCCTGCAGGTACTGTTTCTGTTATTGTGAAAACTGCTGTCTTGTTCATAGATTAAATTGTCTGCCACTGAGAATGTAGCTAAATATTCAGAAGAAGACCACAGTTCAGTTCTCTGTTTTGAACTCAGGGCTATGTGCTTAGTGTTAATGAGGAGAAAAGCCTGTGTGCTAGGGGAAGGGCCAGTTCTGTTTTTACTGAAGAATGAGAAAATTACATAAAGAAACCCTAAAAGGAAAATAGTATTGTTTGGGGCAGTTCAATGCTTTTAAGCAAATGTTGTGTTTCATAATTCAAATTAAAGAATTGAAAATAAGAAGTAGAACTACTAGGTCAGAAAAATGTTTGTTACATAATAGGGCTTTATGGTTTGCAGAAATTTTTGAGAATGTATACTTCATCCTGACTGACATATGATGGGAAATAATTTTATTACTTAATTATTTTCCTGTCTGAGAAAAACTTTCCTGCCTTAATTACATTTGAGTAGCCTCTGCTGTCAGCCAAATGCTTCAGAAAATATTCATTAACATATATAATTGAAAAGTTGTATGTCTCCTAAATAAGTCTTAGAGCCTAAGATAATGTGGGAACCTGTCTTCTCATTCTGTCTTCATTCATAATTAGGGACAGGATCTGGTCTTGGAACTTTTGTACTAAATTTGCTTGAGGAGGAATTCCCAGAAGTATATAGATTTGTTACTTCAGTTTATCCATCTGGTGAAGATGATGTTATTACTTCTCCATATAACAGTGTTCTGGCTATGAAGGAGCTTAATGAACATGCAGACTGTGTACTACCAATAGAGAACGAAGTAAGAAACAATTTTTTTTTTCTGTAAATTTTTTTAGTAGACAGTGGAGTGGAAGTGTCTCTTCCTTTTCAGTAGTGATTTGTGTACTAAATCTCCAAAAGCATAATTTCACTTTTTAAAGTAATAATTAAATTTCTAAGTCATTTGCAAGCTTTTGAAATGAACATGGATATCACTAAAAAGTTGCTCTGCTCCTTCAGAGTAAGGTAGAGTGAATTTTTTCGTGTCTATTTCAAGATAAATAGGTGAAAAGCTTCTATTTACTGAGGTAGAATGTCTTCTATTCACTGAGGTAGAATGTCTTCTATTCTTTTACCAATCAATTTGTGCATAATATTAGTAGGGTCTTGCAAGGACCTCTGACATCTCCAGATTCCAACAAACTTAACCGTGCTGATTAGTGATATGGGAATCATAGATACACCTGACCTTGCAAAGTGCTAGACTCATTTGAATTTAGCTTCAGTGACTGTCTTGTTATTTGCTTATGAAAAAAGCAAGAGAAATTGAAATTTAGTTAGAGACTATATTTTTTGCTTCACAGGTGTTATCTTCTAAAACTGCATTTTAAGTTTTCATAAGGATTTTGAATAGTTGAATAAAATTCAAACTTCTGAGTCAAGCTGTGCATATATTTGTGATATGTAAGGCACAGACTTTTAGAAACACTTCAGTCAACTGGAATTGCTCAAAAGTTAGACTTAGATGTATCAAAGGTATAATATTTAAGCTAACAGTACAATGTCTGAGCTTTCAACATTATTAGAAATGGAAAAGTGTGGTACTGAATTTCAAAGTTCTGTACTCTGTGCTTTTTTTTTCATCTCTCTCGAAGTCTCTGTTTGAGATAGTTAATAAAATTCATCAGATGGTCAATTCTGGGAAGCTAGGATCAACTGTGAAGCAAAACAGCTTGGTAACATCAAGTGCAGGCCATGCAAAAACACTACAAGAGAAGCCATTTGATGCAATGAATAACATCGTAGCCAACTTGCTGCTGAACCTGACAAGGTAAAGTTACAGGTTATTCCTCTGGAACAAAGTAGGATTGCTGGAGGTGGTGTGTGCTGTAAATATACAGGCCTGCGTCAACCTGAGTAATACTAATTGGTTTTCATTAGATATGAGTCTTCTCCTTTTAAGAATTGGTTACTAAATGCTAAAGAATTTGGAAGTATTCAGATTGTAGTGGTGTTGCTTTAGCTGTGATAGTATTAAAACTGAAGTAAGCTTATGGGCAGAAGGATTTTGTCTTCCACTAGTGTCTAATGGAACCCACAGAGATTTGCCTTTCTAGGCCAGTTGCATTATTTTATAAATGTGGTCAGATCATTATTGCTCATAAACTGTCTAGAAATATTTCTGCAAGAAATCTACTTCTGGAGTATTTGCCTGGTTTTCTTTTAAACAGCTTGTTTAAAACAATGCTAAGTCATGTGTTTTATTATAGCCTGTTTAGTAAAGTGGTATTAATACCAGCTGGTACTAACCAGGATTAAGTGGTATTAAGCATTGTTAATGATAATAAATCAGTGCTAAAGACTACAGTTGGGAAACAAGGAATCATTCTTGGTAACTTATTGTTCTTTAATGGGAGGTTTAAGTAAATAAGACATAGCTTTGTTACTGCCAGATGTGAAAGTTTTGTAATTATACTTGAACACTCGCTTGAATGCTGTGTTGTTTTACAGTTTAATTGTACAGAACAGCTGAAAAATAGATTTCATGGAAGTTTACCTTATAGAAGTGATTTACTTAGTTTGTAGCAATTTCGTAACAGTTTGTTAATTTTTCAGCTCTGCTAGGTTTGAAGGTTCCCTAAACATGGATCTTAATGAAATCAGCATGAATTTGGTTCCATTTCCTCGACTTCATTATTTGGTTTCAAGCTTGACTCCTCTGTATACACTGGCAGATGTTAATGTTCCTTCTAGAAGGTAAGAAAAATTATTATTGAAGTTTCACATTTAAAGCTTAATTTCTGACTTTTCCATGGTTTTCATTTAAAAATTCCATTCTGTAGCAAAAGTAATGGTGGAAGTTCTAAAACTTGTATGTCTGCCACATCTTCAAATTCATCGTGCTGATTTATGGGACATCTGTTGTCCCTTTTCTCTGTAATGGTTGAGCCAGTAAACTTGACATCCTTTTAATCTCTGCTGGAAGTGTTTCTATTGGGAAAATGTATTACTTAGAACTCACACCACAAGTTCTTTTGAGTAACAGTTTGCACTTGACTGACAAAATACTTTAAAGACAAACAAGGGATTAACTACGCTCTTTGGGGAAATAACAGCATCTTACTTCAGTCTGGAGTTGCAGTGGGTGCAGTGAGCCTATTTAACATCTTATTGTAATGATAAACTGACATGTCAAATTTTGTGAGATATTTATCCCTCCGACATAGCAGAAAAATTACCAGTTAAATAGATTTTACTGGGTTTGGTGGATTATGTTCAGTCAGCAAGAGGCCCAAATAGTGAGAGACAGCTAAGGGTAAGTGATGGAAGTATGCAAAGTGGACAAGAGGGCAGACAACACTTATTTTCCAATAGCAAGTTGTGACAGTCAGATCTGTTGAAAACATAGCTTGAGAAGACAGTACAGGGCTGGGGGGAAGGTAGCAGACTATGAGGAGATGGTCAGTCAAAGATGTTTCAGAATGAAGTGGGAACAGTAATATTTTTGTCTCCTTTATTTTTTTGTAATAGGCAGATCGTGGCAGAGGTGATTTAAGAAAAAAAGAAATAAAGATTATAAATATACAGCATTTGGAACAAATGGAAAGAATAGCGTAGATGTTGTGGGTCCACCAAATACCATCTTTGGTATCCCACAGTACAGTGAAATTTGGTTAAGGAAGTGAAGAGGGAAATATTATATGATCTGCAGTGTCATTTTTTAAAGCAGTCATGTGTGATAAAATTAGAATAAGTAGACAAGTATATATAGCCTGACTTTTCCTAAATCATTAATCAAAATTAATACAGTTCTATGACTCATTGGTCCTTTTAAATAATGAAGTGTAACAGGCAGATAATCAGTTTTGTAAGGATCAGCAGCACTTTGATATTCCTTATCAGATCCTTCCCAGTGAGATTGTCCACTGAAATTGCCACATAACCAGAACCTCAAGTAGTTAAATCCTTTTACATAATTTCTAGACTTTGTAACCATTGGCCTCAAATTGTCTTTATAAAGGCAACTGCTCTGACTCAACAGTGGCTTGTAACTTGAGGGTGAGGAAAAAATGGATCCAGTGCGTTTTTAAAAACTCCTAATGCCAACATATGTACATATAAAGGTTTTAATCTTTCCTATCATTTATGGTCTTGGTAAATGTACCTTTATCCAGAATTTTATGAACTTGTAAACTCTGAAGAACTTTTGTATGCTACTTTAGTAAGAGTAGATAACTGTTTTCTTTTCACCCAGATTGGATCAGATGTTCTCAGATGCATTTAGCAGAGATCATCAGCTCATTCAAGCAGATCCCAAGCACAGCCTCTACCTCGCCTGTGCCCTTCTTGTTCGAGGGAATGTGCAGGTGTCAGACCTGCGCAGAAATATTGAAAGGTTTGTAATAACACACACAGTAGTCGTGGGATTTGTACAGAAACTGGCAGCTGTCCAGAGCATTCCAACTTTTCATTTGAACAGTTTCAATACCAAATCAGTTTACTCCAACCTCCTTTTCTTAATTTTAGAAGGGAAGAAAACATAATTAACTTACATAATGAGTGAAAATAAGTCATATTATTCCTGCATTTCCAAATAAAAGGAGGTGCTACTCGTGTCTTTCTCCAAATTGCAAAAAAAAGCAAAGCCCAGCCTTCCAGGAGTCTCCCAACAGCAAAGGATGTTGGAGTGATGAGTTCTGTAGTAGAAGTTCATTTTTGCTGAACAGAGGGCCCTTCTCTTTCCATAGTTACTTTCATGTAGGTAGGAAATTGTCACGCTGAGACACGAAATGAGCACGCAGGACACGCTCAGTCGCCCAAGGTAAAAAGGAGAACTTTATTTACAGTTTCTACAATTTATAGACTCTCTGAATTGGAGGATAACATCCCTCCTCTAAATCACACTGGCCAGGTGAACAGTCTGTCAATTTTCTCCTCCTCCAAGAAGGAATGCGAAAAACACATAGTGTTTTGGTAAGAAAGTGTGGGAATTCTGACTCCAAGAATGTAAACATCAGAAGGCTTCGAAAATCAGGGCGACATCAAATCATCTTTATTTTAACAACTCTGTGTTGTTAGCACCCATTTTCTACGTTGAACACTATTGAGCTACACAGATGTAACAGGAAAGGCAGGCAAAATGGAATTTACAGGCAGACATGCATGGGCAAAATTTCTTGGAATCTAAAGTATTTTACTTATTTCAAAACTACAGGTAGACTGATTGCCCCCATGCAGTATAAGTCTGCCCCTTTACTAAATCTCAGAGTGCTTCCAGTCCCTTTTATAGAAAGAGGTACTTGTAACTTAACTTTCCAAATCCCAATGCATTAAAATAAAAAAACACAATTGATGTTTGCAATTTAAATTTAAAATAGAGACACAGTGGTTTATTCTGAAGTCTAAAGTATCTTATTCACAGTGATAGTTATAACTGATCTCCTTAATCCTAAGTGCTTAAATGTTAGCCTTTTCACACTGTTAGTTGAAACTGTTAGTAGTCAGCCTTTGTGTTCTTTATATTCCTTAGATAACTAAATTTTTATATCACAGGTTGAAGCCTTCTCTGCACTTTGTCTCCTGGAATCAAGAGGGCTGGAAAACTGGTTTGTGTTCAGTACCTCCTGTGGGCCATTCCCATTCCCTTCTGGCTTTAGCAAACAACACTTGTGTAAAACCAACTTTCATTGAACTCAAAGACAGATTTATGAAGCTCTACAAGAAAAAGGTGCAACTCTCATCATTATAACATCCATAGTCACTAATCATTAGCATCTTGCATTATTGAAACACAGACCTTAGTGTCGTGAAGGAACTGTTTATAATTAACAGCCCAAGGGTATTTGTGTGACCAGGTGACTCAAAGCCCCATCCAACCTGGCCAAGAACACTTTCAGGGATGGAGCATCCACAGGTTCTCTGAGCAACCTGTTCCAGTGCACAGTAAAGAATTCTTCCTAATATCTAATCTAAACCTTGGAGTCCACTGAGCTTTCCCTCACTTCGCTTCCTCTGCAGGACAAGAGAAAAGTACAGTGAAAAACTTGTGGGTCAGGATAAAGACAGGGAGAACACCCACCAGTTATTGTCATGGGGTAAACAGACATGGCATTTGGAAAATTATTGTAATTTATTGCCAATAATAGCAGAGTAGGATGGCAAGAAATAAAAACAAAACTGAAAACACCTTCATCCCCACTTCTTCCCAGCCTCAGAATTCCACTTCTGTTCCTTCTTTGCTGATCTTAGTGTCTGCAGCACTGTTTCTCTCACATTTTCTTGAGTCTTCTCTCTCACAGCTGTTGTGCAGCTTTTCCCCTCAGTAAATACATTGTCACAGAGGCATTACTAGCATCACTAATGGGCTCAGCTGTGTCCAGTGGCAGTCCATGGTGCAGCTGGCTGGGATAGTTCTGTTCAACATGGGGCAGCTCCTGTTATCTACTCAGCAAAGCCACCCCTGCAGCCCTGCAGTCCCCCTGCTGCCCAAGCCCTGCCATGTAAACCCAATCCACAGCAGCTCAGGTGTACCCAGGAAGACAATAGGAAAAGATGGGTGTTTAAGAAGTCAGTGATATTGTCTGTGATTCACTAGGGGATTGTTACCAAAGTTGCCAAGTGTTTAAACAAGGGATGTCATGATATAAATCTCTAAGTGCTGTTTCAACAGTGCTTTCACTCCTCCCTTCAGTACAGGCTAAACAGTATTTACTGAGCCAAAGCAATCAAATACCAAGAAAAGGATAACACTGATTTTTTTTTTTTAATTCTCTTAGGCTCACCTTCACCATTATCTGCAAATAGATGGGATGGAGCAAAGCTGTTTTTCAGAAGCTATATCCTCTTTGTCTGACCTTATAGAAGAGTACAATGAACTGGATGCTACTAAAGGTGGGCCTAGAATAGATCATTCAAGACTGAAGATAGCTGTTTAAAGAAGGAAGATCTGATTTTAAAAACAACAACAACAACAACAACAAAGCACTTTCCCTAAGCATCCAGACACTTCAGTTAACCAGAATGACTTGCAGCATGCCTGGCTATTGTAATTATTGTAGAAGTGGGACCAGCACAACAACTTCCTTACCCCAAGAGTTGTCTTTAAGGGGTGAGCCATGCCTGTAAGAAAGATTTGAGGGCACCTAATTGTGGCCAGTATCAGTAAGGATGGTAATCCTAACTGTGGAGTAAATTGACACACCATATGCTGTGAAGAAAAGGAACAGAGGTTGTTTGTAGCAGCCAAAAATGTAATTGTTTTCTCAGACTTTCAACCTACAGTTAACTAAAGGTAGGTCTTGCTTCAAAGAAGGATCACCATTGCTAGATTTAATTTTTAACAAGCGACTACGAAGAGAAGAAAAGCCCATGTAGTCTTTTCAAACATGAAAGCAAGTCTCTAATGAAACTGCTTTCTTATACTTTGCAGCAGACATTTCAGAATCCTTTAAGCTATGTTCCTTATTTTAGTATTTCTGCTTCTAGGTTGTATTTATTATATTAGAGCATTCTCAGTTGATACCAAAATAAGCAATAACAGAAAATTCAAAAAAAATAAATTTGTTTCAAGTATTATACTTGGAATATTAATTAATGTTTTAATGATTCATATTCATGAATGCTGAGTTGCACTTGATAATGAGATAATACAGAATACCTCTGAGCAAAACATGCACTTATGATGAAGTTATAATGACCATTTGGAGAAAAACACTTATAGCCTTGAAAGAATGCAAATAAAATAGATGTTTTAATATTTATAATTATCAGGGTAAGCAGCTTTTTATATTACAGTAAGAACTTGTACAAAATAGAATGTACAGCTATTTCCAGTTGCTTGCCAGTGAACTGTTACAGATCAGAATGGATTGATACAATGATTTCTTGAAATTTGAAGTCCTTCTAGCACAGCTGGAGTGGATATGTAAGTAAGCACAATTAGGAATGTATAAGCCCAGAAGTATTCAATAAAGTATTGTGATAACACTTGTTGAGAACAATTTTTAAGAAAATGTTCTAAAAATAGCAGTTTTCGTAAGTCTTGCATCTATTATCTGCAGTTGTCCACTTATTTGTTCCTTTGCACATCCAGTGTTTTATATCCATAACACTAGAGAAAGACCATCTGTTGCAAAAAGCAGTCTGAGTTTAAAGTTGACGACTTCAGTTTCAAAACAGCATTGATGTGTTTTACTGTTGCAGATGTGTAGCAGAAAAGGTTAATAGAAGAATGAAGAATGATAGATGTATTACAAGGCAATTTTTTTCCTAATAGGTTAGAGCACCTATTTGGCTTTGTGGGCAAAAACTTGTTACAGCGGGGTATGAAGCTCTCCTGCTGTGCCTTTCTTAGTTACTGACAGTTCTTGTTTGAGCACTGCTGGTGTTAGATACATTCTTCAGAAGGATCTATCTCCCCATGTAAAAATAGTTACATTTAAAAAGATGCCCTCTGGCATTTTACAGGTGCTATTTAATAAATGAGTGAATATTCACGTGTGTAATTTCATTATAAACACTGCTGTAGCAGGAGATTATGCTGACTCTTCAGGGTGTGCTGTATGTGTGTTATAGTCAGTGGTGTAATTTGTCATAGGAGTTTGAGTTGGGAAAATATATCTCCCGGAGCACTGCAAAGTCTCTGACACACACACGATGTTATCCACATCATCTTCCACCTGAAGAAGCCTTCGTTGGGACACTCAAACTGTACAGTGATCATTTTGGACTTATTAGGAATGCAGCACCTCTTGTCCAAGCACACTCCACAGAAAGTTAGTTTGTATCTTTGAGTAGTTGAGCATCCAGAAAAAACTAGCTTCTCTGCTGTTGGAAGCTGGAAAGTTGGTTGACATGTTTTTCCCTTTGGAATCTTTAATATTAAAACAAAGAAAACCGTGAACATTAAAAGCAGATCATGTAAGAAAAAGTTGCAACATTTACTTAGAAATATCTTGAAAGTTATTCAATCTGAGAGCTGCTTGATTTTTCCTTTGTCAGTTAACAAATAGAAAATATTTTCAGCGTGACTGTGCATCAAGACAGCGTTAGCAGCACTTATATTTCAGAACATCACATTCTTTAGTTTGAAATTGCACATCTATAGTTTTCTATTGAAAGGTGAACATTGATGGTAGAAAACATAAAAGAGTTATTTTAAAACCCATAAAAAAAGAAAGAAGTGAATGTTTCATTAGTACTTCTAATACATCAATTTTTCTATTAGTTCCAATATTTTAATTTTCTATTAGGAATTAATTTTATGCTATGAAATACCTTTATTTTCTTCAGCATATTGGTGAGACAAGGCTGGATGAAGCATAATCTCTTTTCTTTCTTCATTTCACATTTTCTGTTGTCGTTGGTCACTCTGCTGGATATGCCTATGCCACAGGTCCTGGAACAGGGTGTCCAGGGAGTTGCCTGTATGAGGCACTTCTTCTTCAAAACTAGTGGTAAGCTTCTGTAAGCTAAGACAGCAATATTTTATTTATGCAGCCCCAAAAGGATGAATTGAAAATACAAGGATAAGAATTTGATTTCTGTTCATGAAGGTACTTCTGTGGTAAACCTAAAAATGAGACATAAATAACATTTATACAAAATTCAGCTGAGCTGCAGTTATACTTTGCTAATACTGGATACTCAGATCCTAGCAAGGACTATGTAATTATATATGTTACATGACCTTCCATGTGATGGAAATGTGATGGAAATGTTGTGTCAAAAGAGTTAATTGTGGAATTTTTATGAAACAACCAGATTTTTATTTATTTTAGGCCAAGTGTAGTTTGTAGAGGCTGCTGAGAACATTAATATTTGTGTCTTTGTAGATATTGATAAGACTTTAGGTTTTGTATTGAGGAATAAAATTATCCAATCACTTTTAGATACCATTAAAAACCCTGAGGGCTGGATTAGGTGGAGTATACCTTAAAATAGAAAAAAAATGGAAGTGGAAAAGTTCTACAAATAAACTATGTGGCATGTGTGCATTTATGTAAGAGCACAGGCAGAATTACCTGGAATTACCAGAACTGCTGTCTACTTGGAAAGTAGACAACAATTTAAAGATCTCATTGAAGCAAATTTAAAAGCCTGTCACAGATCTGCCATAAATAAAAGGAAGTTAAATGGTTGTTTATACTTGGTACATTTTTTAAAGTATGACCTAGTTACATCTCTGTGTATCTGAATTAGGTAAATCAAATTGAAATGGAAAGCCAGAAAACAAAGCAAGAGAAGTAAAATGAAACTTAGCACTTACTATCCACTCCAACAGAAAAGGACTTTTCAAAATATATATTAGCTCATTGAGCCATCCATGGAATTCATGGACAAGTTGACAAGATACTTCTGCTGGACTGGGAAATGGGAGAGGGAAGACATTACATGGAAAAAAAAAATTCTAGGTGTTTTTCTTCAAAAGATTGCCAAAGAACTGCATCCTACAGCATGTATAGCCACCACAGGGACAGGGTGTTGGATCCCTGAATAAAGCCCAACAGAAAGTGTGCTTTGCCAGCTGGGTGTCTGCTCTCAACCCTGTGCTGTGCAGCTGATCCAAATTCCAGAATAGATGATGTCGTGTTGCAGTCAGAGAAGTTACTGAAGGTTGGACTTCAGCTTTTGGATCCGCTGAAGGACTACAAGGTAAATGGCTTAATGCTGTTCTCCAAATATCTGAAATATATTAATTGGGTTTGTGCTGAGATGTATTTCAGAGGCTCACATGGTTTGGTTTGGTTGCCATTATTTTCAATGCATTATGGTCTCTCTTCAACCAGATTAGCACTGTTCTCTAGAAGTTAAATCTCTCTTCACTTGAAGTCAGTTGCTTTACCGAGTAGGTGTTTACAGAACAGCTTTAAGTGTATTTCTGTTAAAAGGCTTTGATGCTAGATGTAGGTACTGTATCATAATTTTGAAGTAAAGATAAACTCCTTTTTTTTTATTTTGGCTTACTTGAATGACCACTGATTACATGTGAGAAGTTGTCCAAACCGGACTTCTGATTTTGTAAGCAGGTCTATTTACCTGCAGATTGATTGATGTGCATCTACTCATCAGCCTTTGATAAAGTTTTTCTGATAAGCACTGCAATCCTTTTATTTTATTGATCCATGATGGTGATTCAATCTGCCACCAAATAAATGGCTCTGCTTTCTGGTACCTGCATTAGCTGTAACAAAGATGACTTTCACCATGGAAAGTTGCACGTGCACAGGGAAGGAGATGGCACAAGTGTAGCAGCTGTGGCCAGGGAAGGGCTGGCATAGCTGCTTCTGGCAATGGTGCTTCCTTAGAATGAAAAAGAGAACTAGTGTTAGCAGCAGAGCAAGAATGGAGTTAAAGGGAATATCCACTGACCCTGGCAGAGTTGCATGGACAAGCTTATGAATGCTTTTGATCAGACTGAATAAAGAAACTGGGGGGGCAGTGTTGTTCTTGCAGTGACCTAAAATTTGTGAATGCAGGAAAGCCGCTAAGGCAATTTTCATAATTTTCTGCTTTCTGTTTGAAGAAGAGACCTGCATCCTGTTAATGTATCTGTGTGAAAACCAAGACTGCCTAAGACCACGAAGAGGGATAAAGTGGGGCAGTTCCCAGGCTGCAAAATGGCTGTTCAGCAGCATCCCTAATTGGGCTGATCCGATGAGTGGCAAACCTCTGCAGAAAGATGCTTTGGCCAATTCCCTGGTGACAGGAGCCAAAAGCTTTTTTGCTCTTCGCATTCATTAGGTTTAGAGAAATGAGTCTGTGACCTGAGAGTAAGAGGGGTAAGTGGCAAAGGCCTTGAGCAAGAATTGGGCAAGTGCCAGTGTGCTGCCTGCCTGGCTGCTGGAGCCAGGGACACTAAATGCAGAAAGACTCATGTACAGGAAAGTTTACCAGTGTAACCAGGCTCACCTGACATCAGTCTGTAGTTGTTTGATTGAAGTTGCTTGTGCTGTTCCAGGCCACAGATGGATTGTCCTGGCTTCTTTCTGCCTGGGACCCTGGCACAGGGACTTCCTGCTAATCTTGGTGTGAATACAGGGGTACATCCGATTGTACCACTGATACACAGGCACTTATAAAGCCGGTTAGGCTGAAAGGTCTGCCCGTTGGCATAATAAACTCCATTGAGCTCACATCCTACAGCTACCAGATCTGAAAATGGTGAACAACAATTATTAACATGGGAGGAGCACGTGGGTCATGCTAAACAGAGTGCTAAAATGCCATCAGTTTTTATGACATCCACAGCTTTGTAAATCAGACATCAACATGTCTGCCAATAACAGGCTTGTGCACAATCAACTGGTTTCACTAATGCAGGTAAGTTCAAATACAGTCCCAGCCCTACTCTCAGATTCTCTGACTGAGCAGCTGGAGGACTAAATTAGGATAAATTCTTTAGCACAGAACTGTGCAGCACCTGCAAGCAGAGTTTTCCTCCAGAACCATTCACCTGGTGGTCCCCACCCTCTTGGATTTCAAGAAGGGAACATGAAAGAACGACTTACATGCACACACGCCTGTTTCATACCTAGGCTCGTCTTCCGAGTAGTCGCAGTACAGCCCTTTGTGGGGATCACAGACATCTGCTTCATTGCAGGGCTCTCCTGCCTGCTTGGCACAGACCTTACAGCAGCCACAGCCATCTTTCACAAGGCTGACCCCGGGGGTGCAGGCTGGCACGGGCGGGCATCGGCACGGCCAGTAGCAAACCTCCTTGCGCTGGACTTCACCAGCTTCTGAAGGTTTATCTCCAGGCTGCTCTGGTGGGCTGTGGAAAAACTTACACACAGTGGGCTATTTTGAGCACTGAATGCATTATGTGTGGCTGGAATAGCATAAAATGAAGTCAAGATAGAAAGAAATGACAAGTTGCATGAAGATTCGCAACATTTCTCATTTCACAAGATCAAAAAGTGAGAGAGGCAGTGAGGATTAGGTAGAAGGCAGAGGACCATTTTCATCAGTTCATACGCTGAAATGTTACACCAGTGAGCCTGGCCTACTGCTTGTACAAAACACAGTTCACTGGTCTTTCCTTTACCTTCTGTAGAACAAAACTGAACAGAAGTTTTTAAAAAGTGGTTTAAAGTAGATAGTGGTTTTATTGTAAGTATTCCTTTCTAGAAACCTATCAAATTAATTAGCTTTTGATTCTTCACATTGCTTTAAAGCCAGCCACAATCCTGTGTACCAGTTCTGATGGCAAGACCCTTTTAAAATAGGGAACCTCTTTTGAATGTTACTTTTGCTTCAAAATTTGAGTAGATGCTTGGGAAGGAGTATTATAATATTTACAAATGCTCTTGTGCTAGATGAAAAAAAAAATTATTCCTAGTAAGGGAGGCTAGTAGCTGTACTAAGTTTATAGGTCACTTTCTAAGAGTGCATTTATTTGCATGACTAAGCCTTCATTGAATCCAGGGCTTACAGAGCAAAGACAGATCTCATTAAAGAGATTTGTATCAGCAGTAGGAAGTCAAGATCTAGCCAGAATTTACTGGTTTACACACTGTCTCAGAATTCATGCCTTTTTCTCTTTTTTCTTTTTTTTTTTCTTTTTTCAGTAAAGGAAGACTAAATTGATTCCTGATGGGCTTGTTTTTCTGAAACATAGGGGCAGATTATGTTAGCACAGTGTGAAAGGTTCTATTTGAGATAGCTATAGTCTATCTGCATTTTTTAAGAACTACAACTAAAATTTAGCAATTTAGATCTTAGCACTAAGTCTTTTCATGCTGCTGATTTCAGCAGAAATGCAGATCATGGTATAGTTAATCTCCATGGATGATTGGTTCTGTAATTAAGTGGGGGCATGCACAGCATTTGGCCACTATACAACATAGGGCCTGGGAGCCTCTCTCATCACACAGCTCTGACTGCCCAAAGAGCAAAAGGGAAAGAAGACACAACCCCTCATCAGGTGCCAGTATCACCATCAAGCTTGCAGAAAAAGACTTGAAACATATATCCTGTATTTTTTTTCTGGGCATGCAAATCCCAGCCTATCAGTTTCTGTCTGTTTCTCCAAACTGCAAGGCTCTACTGGTGTAGAAGTCACCTCCAGCAGAGATGCTGAGGGACGGGGGTCATTCAGCTGGGGTTCCTTGTTGCTAAATTTTCAAGCTGGAAGTATCTGCAGAATTCAGCATTTCATATGTCACAGCCCAGGAAAGCTCTTGCAGCATAATTGAGCTGGCTTAATTGAGTGCAGTAGTAAATGACCTTTTAAAAGCCTTTTTTCTACCCCTAATTTCCATTTTTCATGGTCATTTACAGCTATACTTATGATATCTTAATCTGCAGCTACTAATGAAGCTCCAAAGTAGTAGCTTTCAAGTTCTTTTGGCTGAATGATTTTTAAGCTAGATATTAATTTATATAAGCAATTCATATAGTAAATGGATGTTAAGCAATGTCATGTGGTATTCCATGTAGTATGAAGAAGATAGTTTCATAAATGTGTCATTTGCTAAAGGATTTCTCCTAATCCTTTTTACCCAAATGCAGCAATAATACAGAAACAACTAACTCAAGTATGTTTTTTAAGGCAGCAAAGCCTTTCCTATACACCATAATGTTAATTTGATGGACGTGTGCATTGAAATATAAAGGTTCTTAAAGGATTGTTCTGGAAACAAGACAAGCAGGTGTTCCTATACCTTTAGCAGTGTTTAAGACAATATGGTTGCTTTAGGAAACAGTTCCTTGCTGCTTCTCTCTTTAGAAGCAGAGTATTATTATTATCACCAGGAATTTGGCCTTACGCCAGCAATATGAGGTTATGTGGCTTGAATCAGATATGTTTCAAAATGGGTATGTGTAGCAGGAAGTAATCTTATGTGCTTCAACCAATTTGTATTACAAATTGAAACATGCTTTAAATCTACAGACTTCTACTTAGGGGAGTTTTCTCTCCTTTTTTTAGGGAAAGATGTCAGCTGAAAGGTGAGAGATGAAAAAGTTCTTACAAAGTAGAAAAACACCATCAGGCGAATATCTGGCAGTTTTAACTGTGGAATTACTGAGAACTTCAGTTTACATTAAAAATCTTCACATATCTGTTAAGTTACAATTAAAATGTAAAGTTTGCTTGTACAGTTTACAGGTTAAATATTTTTCTAATTTGTGCTTCCCCAGGTTTCTATACCAAAGCTATTCACATCAGACAAGCCCCTTGCATACTTTTCCTGATCCTATGGGCAGATCAGAAAATGAGACCATTGTGTAAGAACCCTTCATGTGTTGTTTGTTTTCCTATGTTTTAAAGATTGAACAAGATCAGTATGGCATAAATAAGCAAATAGTAAAATAGGCAATATATTATCACTGATGTTTGGTTATCTTAGTCTGGCTTTAAATATGCAGAAAGCGGAGGGAGACAGCCATTTGAAAATTCTGTTGACAATCATCTTGATTGTAAAGGAAAAACACACTGGGTACACATAAAGTGGATTTTCAAAATTAGGTAAATAAATAATGAAATTGGCCTTTGACAAAAATACCTTTAGAAAAAGCTATCGCTTAAAATTGTATCATAAAAAACAAAGTATAATACAGCCCTGGTGCCTTTCTCATTTGTAAAACTAGCCTGAAGTCAGACTGCAGTGTGTATATATATATTTGCAAACACATGTATACATATATATATGGAATATGAGCATGGATAAGATGTTTACTTGCTTACTGCATTGGATAGTCATTTGTGCTTATATTAAAAAAAAAAAATTAAAACAGAGCAAGGTCAGTGAGAATTTAAGCTTCCCTAACACTTTTTTCTTCCCACCAAGTCATATTAATGTACAGAGAGGAAAAAAAAATACCAAAATGTGACTAATTCAGTAAATAAGCTGCAAATGAAATTTACTCAGGAGTAGGGAATGGCTCCTTATTCTTTATGAGGAATTTCCTTCTCTGAAATTTAATTCATCATAAAGCAAATAAAAACTTATAACCGGGACAAGGTGAGGAAGGGGAAAATCTTTTTCTTCTTTTTAATGAACTTACCTGTTGAGTATAAGGGATGATGAAGATGGTGGGAACAAGGAGCCACCGCATGTTCCTGCACATTCAGAAGTGAAACTGGGAGATAGGGAACAGGCTGAGCTGTGTCAGAGGAAGCACTGAACACAAAGCTCTCCTCTGTCTCCCTTGCCAACCCTACTTTCCCCAGCACATGCATGAACACATACACACATTCACACTTGAAATTCTCCTCTTCGTACTGAACCAGCTTCACACTGAAGTTTCGAACTGGTCTTCTTTTCTCTGCCCACTGCTAGAATACAGATTTTTCACACCCTGCTTGATTCCATCCAGCTGATTCAGCCAGACTTAATTGAGGTCAGGTAGGGTGACATCTGATTCTTAAAATCTTGCTGCTGGAAATGCAGTGTTATTTTTAACTTGTCTTTATATCTATATTGCAGGAATTTCTCAAATCTGAAGGGCAGAGCCCCGAATACATGCATTTTTTGAGATGGAGAAAGCAGAGTTCTTCAAAATTTCTAATGTATTATGCCTAGCAAGTCACTGGATAAAAATTCACAGTCAGTACATGCTCTCTAAAGAGGGAAAGACATGCTATAAAGTGTTAAAATGCTGCTACATATTCTGTACTGTTTCTTTCCATGGAATTCTAATGGGGAAGCCCACACTATAATGTACTTTTCCCTGAAGTATGCACCTTGTCTAATTGCTGTGTCATTGCATTTAAGCACAAGATTGTTCAAATCTCCAAATTCCTTCCCCCTTAATGCTATCAAGGTGCTGTGTTTGATTTTTAGACTAGCAAGTGAGGGTCTCCAGGATAAGATAAAAGCTCCAGCCCTGTGTCAGTGATGTTGGTGGTGCCCTGGTAAATGTTCCTCCTTCACATTTGTCCTTGCTCAGGCATGTCCTGAAGCCTAAAAGTTACTAGGGGAGGCTGCCAAAGACCACACTCCCACAGCAGCCAAGTGTGGACAGAGGCAGTAGCGGGAGCAGGGAATCAAATCCAGTCCAAGCAATTCTGTTTGGCTCCCAGACCTGGAGTACCACATGCCCTCTGTGTTTACAAATGCACCCTGAACTGCCCCTCCAAACTCTTGAGCATTTAGCTATAAAACACTGAAAATCTGCTTTTCTTTATCCCAATCATTTTGTCACATAACTCAAGTAAATTCCAGGCAGTACCTGGGTGACAAGTAGATGAAGTAGATCAGTTCATTTCATTATGTTACTCTGGTGTGTGGCAGTGGAGACTCAAGACATCCTTGTGTTTCCCCATGAAAGCTTATGAACAGAGCACACAGGTTTCTTGAAAGTCTCTTCTGTATTCTATCAAAACATAGCTTCTTTCATGGAATCAGAAGATAGCTGAGGCTGGAAGAGGGCTCAGGGGGTCTCTAGCCTAACCCCAGCCCAAGCAGGTTTCATTCTGAGATCAGACTGAGTTACTCATAGCTCCGTCTATTTGGATCTGGAAAACCTCCAAGGGTGGAAGCTGCTAAACCTCTCCTGACAGCCTTTTAGAGGGATAATGATGAGCAATGCCAGCTATGCGAGAAGATTCCAGGTTCAGTTTTCTCTTGCAGCCCCAAAGACACCCCTATCACTCCCCAGCCTGTAAGAAGTGAGGAAGGCCAGAGGACTAGCACATCCATTCTTCTAGTACTGCAAGGGGAGCCCACAGCATTCATTTGAAATGTGTCTTTTCTCTTTGCATTGCCGAGATAAAGCATGTGACCAGTGGAGGACTGGGAATGCTCTGTGTGACCTGGCAAAGACTTGTCTGATGTAACGGTCTCCAGTCTTGGGAAACAGGAGAGATATATTTCTGTAGGATTACCCATTGGTTTTATATGGTGTATTTTGCTGGAATCACTTGGAGAACGTGGTATCTGAGTTTTAGAGAGTGAGACTTCGAAACTGTGATTACAGTATAATTAAGCTGATTGATAGAAAAGGTTGGGTTTGGAAGGAGTGGGAGGGATGCTTCTCCCCAAAGAAGACGTTCTGGTGATATAACACATTAAAATGTCATTTTAGGTGGCTAGATGAATGCACACGTGTGCAAATCAATCTGCATATATCTTCTGATTGAAAAGGGCCTGCTGCTAGGAGCACCACTCCTGCTATAGTAGGACTCAGCTTTCCAAAACAACAACATGCCTTCACTACCTTTCCCTAACAAAATGCACTTAAATGAGGCTCCTGGACCTGATCCCTGCATGTGTAAGTAGCCATAAGACCACAAAGACAGCGGCACTAGCTCCTATGCATAAATAGTGCACCAGTGCTTTGATTACTGGGTATTGGAGTCTGTATCTCGGCTAGTATTGGCTCTGATTTAAATAAATGGAGGCGATCTGCCCTTTTCCTCTCCTGCAAGTCTTTAGTGATCCCCACAACTTAATGTTTTTAATGCCATGTCCAGACTCAGTGATAGTTTCTCTGTATGCATCCTCCTTGCCAAATCTCCCTTGCAGATTTGATTACATAAAGCATCATTCATTTCCTGAACTAAACCTGCTCTGCTATCTGGTGCCATTCTAATACCACCCTGAACGGAAATGTAATTTAGTTGTGTATTTACTGATCTTTACATACTGCACACATCTCTTTGGTGCAAAAATCTTCTTACTGTCTGTGAAATATGCCATGTAAATCCATTGTCTTAAGAGATGGAAAAGTATGAGTTATAAACCCATAAATTGATATAACCATGCACTCTAACTGGATATAAGGTCTTAGACAAAATGCCAGAGGTATTTGTTACTGATACTTGTTGTGGGCCAGGATCTTCATCAATACTCCCTACTGGGCTTGGTGGAGTTACTGTAATAAAATCCATCAAAGCCAGGGTTGGGTTTGGTCATTCCCAATAACTGGATGTTAGTTCCAGATACACGCCAGAGCTGGGGGTTCACCTTTTGGCACAAGGTTTTTGCACATTGTTCTGTTTTGTTGTTCTTTGGGCATGGATGTTACAAAGAGACTTCTCTGTTTTGTCAAACCTACTGTTTGTGTCCATTCAAATAAACAAACAGATGGGTAAAAAGGAATAGGAACATTATATGACAACATATTGCCCTTGGCTTGCCCTGTCTCACATGCTGTTTGCTCACTTGGGCTTTGGAAGGAAGCTGCCTTCTTCAAAACAGCAATGCTCCAAAAACACTGATGGATTTTGCTACGATTTCGCTGCTTGCTGTTGCTGGCAACTTGGGCACTCCAAGGCACAGGCGTCTCCCTGCTGGGAGTGGCAGGGTTTGTTGCCAGCATGGCATGGACCAGGTCCTGGGATTAGCCATGCTCAAAGGTATGGCGAACTTCCCAGCCAGAAGCCTGAGGCCAGGAGGTGTGATGGTCATTGCAGAGGAATCACCCACCCACCACTGATGCACTGTTGTGAGATTCCTCTCTTCTCTGCTGGTCAGCTGCTCAGCTTTTGTAAATTTGGGCTAATTTTGCTTCTTTCCAAATTGAGTTTCAGACAAAAGTTGCACTCAAAAATGTTCCATACCTCTCCTCCTGGAGCAGCACCAACAGCAGCACATTTTCAACAAGCTGACTAAGGAACTTCTCCAAAGTGATGGGGGTATTTCCAAAGGGACAGGAATTCATCTTGTCTTGCATTCGCACATCAGCAATAGCACGTGCAACACCAGGGTCGCTGTTGGAAGGGTAGAAATGCTTTGCACAAGGGCAGCTGTACCATGCTCCCCACAGTGTGCCACTGTTTCTGTTTCAGCTGTGGTCTGCTTCCGAAATAATTCATAAAGCTCCTCTAAGATATAACAGGCAACCTCATACATGAAAGTATTTACATGCAGGTTTAAGACTAGGTTCCATTTTCAAAACTGATTTATGCAGGTAGTTGTCTGTATCCTGTTTTCTTCTAGCAGGCCTTCAACACAGAAAAGATGCCATAAAGTGCTTTTATTCCAAAGCTCACATTTCTGAAATGGTCCATCTTTCTGTGACTATCAACAATGTGAAACTAGAAATTCTCAGAATTTTAAAGTTGAATATTTTTCATCAAAGACAGCATGAGTTTTCATGTTTCTGGTTAACAGATCATTTAAAAGTGTCTGTACACACTGAACAGGATCAGTCTGTGCTCTGCCTGGCTCAGTGAGGCAGGCTCTGTGCAATCAATCCAGAAAGGCACAGGCTGCAAAAAGCAGATCAAAGTGAAGATAGAGACAGGAATAAAAATGAAGACAAATTGGGGGCCCACCGAGTAAGGCAAAGAAGCACAACTGCACCGAGCTAACCTATTACATGCTGGAATTGGCCGATTCTGCACACAGCGCAGTGGCTCTGCTTTTTTCAGTTTGATGCTGAATTCACTGTGACAGAATAAACTCAGATCAGCCCAAACTGTATTTGCAAATCAGCTTTTCTCCTCATAGCCCATCTCTGTGGGCACCTCGACACTGGCAGCTCCAGCCTCCCATACCCTTCTCCCCCACAGCTGGGCTGCTTTGCAGAGCAGCATACTGCTTCTCCTCAGGGGGAAGTGTCGTCAGGATAAATATTTGAGCAGGACAGCTAACCCTACATGTCAGGAGACATGTGAATGTCCGCCGAGGCTTGTACGGTTCTCAAAGGGTTTCCATTGTTAGTTATAGGAGGACATAGTAAAGCAGTTTCCCAAACTCCTGAACTATTTCCACATGTAGTTTGTGTGCCAGCTAAAAAACATTCCTGATGGAAATGAAAATAAGATCCTGGCCGATGTCCTGCCCAAACCTTCCTTGAGGGTAAGGCATGAGAAAGACACAAAAAAAGAGTTGTATTTTTTTCCCAAGCCACCAGTTGGGGATTTTTTAAATTTTATTTTATTCTTAGTACATACTTTATTAACCAAAAAAAAAAAAAAAAAAAAAATTCCCACATAAATATTGGTGTATTCACATTGCTATCTCCAGATTTATTTTGGCACCGAAAGACATACTCATCTCTTTGGTCTACAGGAAAAGTATATGATGGTCTCTACAGACCTAGAGGCACATGTAAATTGTAGGGCACTGGCCAGATATGGTGCCCATTTCTTGTGCCAAGTGTCTCAGGAAGTGAAACAGCTTAGAGAGGGGAAGGAAGGCTCTGCCTGCTCCTCTCCTTCCTGCTGGTGGCATCATCTCCACTTCTTTCTCCTCATGAATGAAGATCACCACCACATCCCTCCTCCTTCGTACAAGGAAGCTGCTCCAAGTTTCAGGGCTGGAAGGATTTATTCCTTCATTGGATGGGTACATTAAAAATAGCAGAAGCTGGGGAACTAGTGGTGGAAAGTCCAGAGAACAAACACTGGGTGGCCACAGCAGATCTGGCCAAGGTCCAGGGTTCACAAACCATGTTCAGATGCTTGAATGGGAAGATTTTGGAAAAGGCAAAAGAGAGTTCTTGTCCCAGCCCTCAGACTATGTCTCTCAGGGACTACAAAGCAATTAACTATCCAAGAGGAAAAAAAACCCCATACCTCTTTATGACAAGGATATGGAGAATAGTGTGAAATTTCTTTATTTTTCTACTTAAGAATCTCACCTTAACGTATTTGTATGAAAGTGCAAAACCTATGGGAAACTCAGTTTAAGCAATCACACTTGGTTTCTTTTCATTTTCCTTTAGAGAAAAAGCATCAAAATCTATGAACGTCCATTCAAAACCCCACTTCAAGTCAAAATCTCCAGACGGATTGCAAATTTGTCCAGCTTGCAGGAAAATGTAGCAAAGTTGTTATGGGTAGACCCCCTCAACAATTCAGTTGTACAGTTATCCTTCCTTCCTCTTGCATGCCTACTGCAGAATTCCCTGTAAATCATCAAAGGAAAAGCAAACAAACACTTCTGTTGCACAACTGTGTCTATTTATTTTATCCCAATGCTTCGGTCCAAATAATGTGTTCACCATCACCACCAGGATGAAAGACAAGAGATGGCAGGAAGGAATCAGCAGGTGACTTGCCCAAATCTCATTTGCCATGTGGGTGGAAGGCAGAGGACAGAAAAAAATAAAAAAAATGGAAGGGGTTAAGGCAGAAGCCTCCTGGTGAATGATTGCACCTGTATCAGCCATCTCCAATCCAGAAAAGCCCACAGGACAGTTCAAACAAGTGAACAATGTGTCTAGGATCCAAGGTTTTCAGTGCTGTTTGGCCTAAAGGATTATTTCATTTGCATTTTCTATAAATGAGTCATGACCTACTGATAGCTACAAAACTCTCCATATTTATTCTGCAAAAGTTGCACCTCAGAGATGTCACCTTATGGTTTTTTGCCTCATTAAAATTCTGGCTCACATGGTGGGAGACATGCTGCTGACTCCAAGTGGGACAATGCGGCGGCAGAAAGCAAAACCAGGGAAATCTAAATGGGAGAGAGAAACAGAAGTTTAGTGCTGCTGAGCCAGATAATTCATGAGGCTGGTGTCCCCTCATCACTTCTCTGGTCTCCTGCCTAGGAGACCTCAGCTACGGCTGAGGGGTGCAGGCACTGCACCTAATACCTCATCCTGCCTTTCCTGCTGACCAGTTACCAGAGGAAGGATACCCTGGAATACCTGGGCAGACACCCAGGAGGCTTCTGAATAAACCAGGCATGGCTCTGCACTGCAAATCTAATTAGGAAAAAGGAAGAAAACCTTCTCAATATAATTTAAAGCAAGAAAGATATTAGAGTTTTCTTTTCTATATTCTCAATAATGCATCCAGCCCTCCACCCCTTGCCTTTTTAAATCTCTTTTCAGACCACCTTAAATTCACTGGAGAAATGCTCAGTCTTGCATTAGGTACAGCCCTGCCATCTGTCAGATTTTTTTTTAAATTAAACGCTTGTTTAATATCAGGGGGGAAAAATGCAGCAGTGGCTTGGTTTTTTATTGCAGCCAAATACATATTTGCTCTCCTAAATGAGTTCAGAAACGAGCAGCAACCCTGACATTTCCTGGGCAATCCAGTTCATCTGGGACCCCATCCAGACATCCCAAGACTGGACTCCTGCCTCAGAGCCTGTCTCGCCAAAACTGTAAACCAGCTTCAGTGAAGGCAACATCCCGCTTCTGTGGGCATCTTCATGCATGAAAGGGAAAAGGCTCATTTTAAGGGAAAAAGGTTGGGGTTTTTTCTCATAAGACTAACAGGTCATGTGTGTTTATCTACATTCCAGAGAGACTCTCTAAGGGAAAACTACCAAGGTACCAAAAGACCCTTTAACCAAAGAAAGAGGGATCCTCAAGCCAGACAAATTCTTGTGTTTAACAGAGTGAACTATAACACAATATATGGAGAGATGTGGCAGTTCTCTTTGTTTTAGGTGAGATTCCCCTAGGTGTCCTCCAATGGGGACAGGTACTGTGAACTATGAACCCTTTCTGGTTTTGGAGAACCACAGGTACTTTCATGGTGCAGTTAATTTCTTCAAAAGGACACTTCATCTTCAGGCTGAAATGAATTGCATCAGTTTGAGTATCTCCGCACCTTTTTGTCTCTGGTGACCACGCTGGGATCTTGGGGTGACATCTGATGAGACAAGTATGTGTTTTCTGCCTAGGCATCTCTCTGGAACAACTACTTGAATGAAACAAGTAATTGTTCCCAAAGCTTAGGTGACCAGGTACAGTGTAAAATTTGATGCTTAGACATGCTCAGATGACCCCACAGTCCCTTCTGGCCTTCTCTCTGAGTTTCTGAGGCTGGCACCACAGCAGAGCCGTAGGCATGGCATAGGCAGTCAGGACCAGCCCATGATCCAGATGAAAAGTGCTTTTAGTTCCCCGCATCATATGAGGGGCAATGAAAGGGGATGACCCTTTGGCAGTGCCCAAGGTGAAGTCACAGGAGAAATCAGCCACCAGCAAGCACTGACTTGGCAGCTCTTCCCAGCACAGCACCCTCTACCATCTTCTTCCTTTCAATATGAAGAGGGCTTCAACAAAAAAATTTAAAAGAGACTCACTAGGGAACCTCTGAGCACGGAGGATTCATTCATTGTCACTGTTCTGATTCAAGCCTCTGAAGATGTTGAATATGCTCACATTACTCATTCACTCTGAACAGAAGAAATGAGCACTCTGGCTTCTATTTCCATATACTTAAGCTACATTCAACAGAAAAGAAGCCCCAAGTGGTTTTTGAGAGACTCAGGTAAGGTTAGATAAACTGACGACTGGATTTTTTTTCTTATGAAACTATAAAAGGTGGTATTTAGAAACTGCTTATTTGACATGCTGTTGCAACTGTGGACAATGGCAGATGTTCCGTGAAGTATGCTGTTTGGAAGTAGGATATTTAGAACAGTTGCTGTATTCATGGTGGGGAGCTTGCATTGTTCCTCCAATAGTCTTGTCCAGTTTCACACAGTAAGTCTTACTGCTGTGTCAAAACACAGGCAAATTTCTTCTCTGAAAGCCAGCAGGCAGACAAAGGAAACAACTGTAAATAATGCTGTGGGGCTTCTATACTGACACAGAAGCAACAGCAAAAAGCTCATATCTAATCTGCACCTGTAAGGTTTTCCCACCCTCCAGAAGTTCTTCCCCACAATGGACTCAGACTTACTCAAAACCTTTCAGGGGACTTAGTCCTGCCCCAACTGCAGCTGACAAAAATAATGGAGAACCAAGGCAAAAATGCTTCCCTGAGTCATGTATTCAATCCAAGGCAAGGTCGCAGTGTGCTGGGAGACAGCCCGGGGTGCACACGCATGAATGAGCAGCACCCAGCCTGTGCTATGACAGCAGCGAGAAGGTGACATTAAGTGAACTGCAGAACACACGCTCCAGACCTTTGCCATGGGCAAATGCTCTCCCACAGACATAGCCCAGAGGATGTAATTGCCATGGTACAGAAGGGTAAAGCTCAGCTGTCAGTTGAAATCTCAGCAAAGTCTCACTTAGCATCCACGTTGCTCATGGGGAGCCTGAACTTCGCCCAGACGGAGAGAAGGCTGGAGGGGAGGACAAAAAGACACACCAGTTCAGGCAGGGTGGTCACACCAGCTAAAGTAGGCAGTTTATGTATGGATTGTAACACCTCAGCTCCATGCACAGCCCACATAGTCTTCAGGCATCTTCAAGGCAATGAACCAAGCTCAATTTTTCCTCAGTGATGCTGGACCTCCAGCTGCTGATACTCTTCCAGACACAGTCAGGACTCAGCATGGGCCTGGCACCCTTTGCAGTAGTTAGGGTGGAGACACTGATCCAGTTTTGGGGGGAAGTGAATTTACTAGATATGAGCAGTGCTGTTCCTGCAGCCCCCAGGGCCAGGCAATGATCTCTGCTCTGTTTTATTATAGTGGAGAGACAGCCTCTGGGTCCAAAATGTACCTGGTCATTTTTCCATGTACCTTCTGCTAGCAGGATCCAGAGTGCAGTTGCCTATTATGCATTAAATCAGGAAATTACTATCATTAAAAACCACTTTATTCAATCAGTTTTATAGTCATCTGGAAGTTGCCAACTTTTGTCTTCAACTGCACACTGAGACTGTCTATGTGACTGTCAGTCCTTTGTAGGTCTCTTGAAAATACCAAGTACACCTTTAAAATGTTTATCTGGGGTCCTGCAAACAGAGTTGCCATGGCAGCATGGAAATCTGGCCCAGCAGAATATCTTTGCCTGTCTAAAGGTGACAAACCATTCAGAGCATCCAGTGGATAGTTCTCTAAAACAAGCTGGGCTTAAAGAAAACTTGGTTTGTTCCTCTCTCTTAAAACGACAACCTGAGACCTAAAATCGGTAGTCACATGAGAAATGGGGGAGGCCAGTGGCATGAGAGGACTGATAGGATCAGAAACCCATGTAAACCTGTCATGAAATCTGAGAAAGACCCCAGCAATGAGAAGACAGATGTGTTGCTGTTGGTAGCTGGAGCAGCCCTCAGCACAGCAGCGCCTCAGTTCTCCCTTTGCCTTCTGCAGATGTCTGTCACAGTAGCGATTACTGCCATTGAAAATACCTGCCTTTATTCTCCTTCCTTGCTTTCCTTCTGACAGGATAAATGACTGCACTCGAAAAGTAAACAGCTTTTGCAGTTCTCCTGAATATCAGTGCTGCTGTAAAACATTTAGAAAAAATGCATACCATGCAGAAAATAATACTGAACACCAGTTGTTAGTATTTTCTTCATGCCATAGGTGTGCCCAATATTTAGCTGGTATTACAAGCTGAGAGTACCTTCCCTCCAGGACCCCAGGCCTCAGATCTTCAAAGACTTCAGAATGTGCTTTCATCTGACCATCCATTTGCACAGAGGGACTATTTGATGTGCATAAAGATTTGTGCCTAAGTTTTTATGGGGCTGGAGCCTGATCTGATGAGCACAGAAAATTGGAGAAAACTACAAGGAGTAGCAGATCATTTCAACCTTGATTGGATGGAACCAAAGCTGAGGCACTCAGCAGTGCCAAGAGCCATTTATGATGGGTTACTTCTGACCCTTTGAGAGAGAAATCCAGGAGTTCTTAAATGCTCAGACTGAGTACCATCAAGGCCTGAGGCATACAAACATCTTCAGCTCCATCAAGTTGTTCACATTATGTGTCCAGCTGTACAATGATGAATACAGGGAGATAACAAAGGAAATCCCTCCTGATTTATGCCCTGTCACCTGACCTATAATTTAAAATATCTGAGATCCCTACATCTTTATAGTCAACCTCACCCAACCCAGATAGCTCCAGAACTGAGTGCAGAAGCTTCCTGTTGACCTACAGCATTTCTGTCTGCAAACTGTCCAGTCTGGATTTGAGGAACCCCTTCTCCTCTGTAAACAAGTCCAATGCATATCCCCAGCCTGCCTGAATCTGAAGTTCAGCCACTTGACTATCTTGCTCATTTTAAATAAAAACACTTTAAGTCTCCTCTGAATGTATCCCAGACATTTATTTGTAGGCTATAAGGAGCTAACTCATTCATATTCTCTTGTGCAGGCTACACAACTAGTTGTATCTTCTTCTATATTCTCCTCCTCCTTTTCTCCATCAGCGTTTTTATCTTCTTTTTGTACTCTGGCTCACACTCAATCTCCAATGGAGCTCCTGCTAGTGCAAGTTCCAGGGAACAACACTGTGCAGGGTGAGGAGCTCCCTTTGGTCCAGGTTCCCTCAGCCACCAATTCTCACAAGCGACTCCTTGTTCCCAGCATGGACCATGCACATCAGCAGCATAACAAAATAAGGGGACAACTAAGCTCCAGCTTTTTTCTGAGTGCTGTGTTTTTTCCTCTAAGAAGTGACCTCTTTCCTTATAAAGGGTGGGAGGGAAGGAAAGAGGAATAGAAACATATCTGGGTCATATCTTCTTTGTTTGGGTTTTTACTACCCCTCCTTTTACTTAGGACATGTCAGTAATTTAGAAGCTCTCTAGTGAAATGCTCTTGTTGACAGTCAGAGCAACACATATTGGAAAAACCATGACAGAACAAAAGCTTATACAGGTATTCTACAAACTCAGTTGCCACCCCCAGCCAAGACTAGCTACTGCCTAGCAGCCCAAAGCAGAAGTACCCCATGGGATGACCTGAGTGCCTCTGTCCCCAGCATCAACCCCTGCCACCCTCAGCACAGGCTGGCCTAAGAGACAGTGCTTACAAAGGAGCTGCTTTGGGCTAGGGTTTTTCAGACTTACTGTTGATTAGGTAAGCCAGTCCTTCTTGAAGTTGAGGGAGGAATTGCAGGGTTAATAAAAGAAAAGAAGGAGAAGCAATGAACCAGCCCAACATGGGTACCTGCATGCCCAGCAGCCACAAGGGAGGCTGTTCAGGGGTGTCTCTCCACTGGCCATGGCCACTCGGAAATCAGGGCTTTGACTTGACTGTCAGTCAAAGCCCTGTCTCCTGTTTTGCTTTGTTGTCTCCTAGTTTTGCCCAGGCTCTTGTAGACAGCTGCCTTGGTGAGGCTGGCAGGAGACTAAAAGACCTTGTTCCTGAGGCTGTGCGTTTTGTCTAAGTGTGGGTGGAAACACACACTCTTTCACAATCATTACTCACCTTTGCAGAGGGGCAGGAGGGGAGTTTGGGCTGAATTTTGTAGTGAGGAAAGACTGTTTCCCAGTCCCATTTTTGCCCTGGTCTTATACATCGAAGAAATCCTTATTTCTGCAGAAAGTAGGATATCTGGCAGGAGATAGGAGAGAGTAATTGCCCTGTGGGGAATTAGCAGCAAGTCCAGCAGATCCTACATTTCTCGACACTTGGGTTATTAATGACATTTTGGAAGTGTCAAGCAGAGCGCTGTGGAGAAACCTATATCCTGATAATCAGGAAAAAACCCACAGAAAATGTGAAAGTGGCTTTGCTGTGATATTCCTGGATGGCTACAGCTCTGAGAGGCAACCACTGAAGATTTCTTTTTATAGCAACAAAAGCTCTAGTGTCACCTAATGGGGACTGAGAATTTGGGTCATAAACTGGAGCTTTTGCAAAGGAACTTTTCCAAATGTGGCTCTGCTCTGTGCAGTGCTGCACGCTGAGCATCGGCAGGTAGAAGAGGAAAAGGCAGCTCTAGGGCCCCCAGGTAAACGCTGCCCTTCCCACCTTCCCACTCTGAAGCGTTGTGTTTCAGCAGCCAAAACTACCAGAGGGACAATTTTTCCATCGCACAGGGAGTATTAACACCACTCGGGCGGGAAGGCCAGCGGCAGGATTTGCAGGGAGAGCACTGCTTGCCTCGCCTAATGAAGCAGGACAGGGCTGCTGACACGGACGGTGCACTCGTGCGCTCCCTGCGGCGGAGGAAGCCTTGCTTGGAACACTTTCTTCCTAAGGAAAAGCTGTGTGGCTGCTGCCTGAGCAACTGCTGGTTCACACTGTGAATGACGGGGTGAAAATGTGCTTTTTACAAAGGTAGTGGTGGGAGTGTGCCAGCTCACAGGCTATCACTGCCGGGCAAGGCGCTGCCCTTTCCCTGCCCACCTCCACCCAGCCCAGGGCGGTGCCGCTCGGTGCCCAGGGCAGGAAAAGGCTCGGGGGAGAGGGGAGGCAGCTGGGCCGGGCAGGCGGCGCTGCAGGGTCCGCACGGAGCGTGCCCGGGACACAAACCAGAGCTCCAGGCAGCTGCCAGTGCCAAGCAGGAGCCAGGGCGATTTATACAAGTACACGCTACCCTTAATTTAGCAGTTTACTCTGTACTGTCAGGGGAAAGCAGGGAATTTTTATGGTATTTGCCCCAGAGACATTTTTCAAAAGCTGAGTAAGTAAAGAGGAAGGCGTAAGCAAAATCTGTTGTGAGAGAAGAAATATTAATAATGAATGGACGCTTTCCGGAGTGGAAACATGTCCCTAAAACAGGCTGCTCATCTGACCAGTGGCAATTTGGGAAAAGATTTAGACAGCGACGTGTTAATTTGGCTAAGAATAGAAATGCATTTAATTTAAACACAGTCGTAATGTGCCACAGAAGCTACAGAGTAAACTCTACAGTGACCATTGCTGGGGTTTCAAAAGAAAAAAGTTTTGAGACTTAGGAGATTTTTTGTGATATAACATTCCTGATTATCCCTGCAGGCTTTTGGGGGAGGGTGCCTTGTCCTCCCTAATCCCAGCAGCCGGACAGAAAAGTCCCAGGTTTTGCAGCATTTTGGGAATCACATCGAACAGCACAACATTGCAGGAAAATACACAGTGAAAAAGAGCCCAATTTCTTTCATTTGAAAAACTACCCAGATTTCACTCCATGACAGAGCTGGGCCAAGGCATGACCTCTGATCAAAATGAAGGAGCAGCAGCTGGGTTAGATACTCCAATCCCCCTTTTCATCTGGGGTTACAGGACACCAGCTCTCTGCAACACACACACACACACACACACACACAAAAAAAAAAAAAAAAAAAAAAGAACACCTCTACAATTTCCATGGAAAAACTAAAGATTTGGGCCCAGGGCCATAATTCCTTGGAGCATCAACTGAGTATCCATAACTGTCCCCAGTACAAGGAGTGGTGCCATGTTGACACACAGAGAAGAAACAGCTCATCCTCCCAAATGTGAACTGATACTCTTAAATTAACACACTCAACAATCATGCCACAAACCTCAAAAGTCATAAACTTGTTTTGAAAATCACATGATTTTTAAAAATGAACATTTTATTATTATTTTTCTGTTTACTCAGTCTCTAGACTTCTGGTCCCTGAGGTTAGCTCTGCAGCCAAAGGGCTACAGACTTTTTCCAAAACTGAAAGCCAAGTTTGCCAAGGAATTGTTTAGTCACACAAACTGAGACTGTTAGGAAAAAACACCAAAGACCACAAGACTCCTGATAATTTTCTGGACTTGTCATCACACATGATTTGTCATGTAAGCTTGTGGAGAATGATGGTTTCAAAATCCTCTGAAATGTTTTCTGGTTTTATGGAAACTCCTGAAGAACTAAATTTGATTTCCTTTTAAGTTTGGTGGTTTTTTCCCCCTTTTCCTTTTGTGTTTTTTTGGGGGGGGGGAGGGGAATGTTGGTTGGTTGTTTGTTTGGTGGTGTTTTTTCTGTTTTGCTTTTGCCAAGGGCTTTTTTGATGTGGGAGTTTTTTTGACTGGTGTAATACCTGAAGTATTAGGTGTGTTTTTATACTTAACATTTCAGAATCTATGTAAGGACACATTCAGAAAGAAGCAGTTTTCTGTCCATCCAGCTGGATTCAGCTAGGAAACTTTCACTCCTCTCTTCAGCATATTCCCTAGTTCTGATTTTCTAATAACAGAAGAGAGAAGTAAGTACTAAATTGGATTCTTTTATTGAGCAACTGGACAGACAGAAACAGAAATAATTGTGAAGTACATAAAAAATGAGTTTGTAAAATAGGCAAAAAAGAATTTTGTCAAATTTTCTAATTTGTAATCCTGCACACAGCTCTGTTAACTTGCCAGTGGGTTAACATTTACTTTAATGAAAAACGGGAAACAGCAAACATTTTATTACTTTGTCTTTTATCTGTTTGTACTGTCAGTAGGATAGCAGAGAGGAGTAGCTAGCTATGAGAATTAAATACCCTCTTTTCCAAAGTCTGATCATATACAAATATATGGTACCAGGCACTAAAAGGGACACAACAGAGGGATTTTTACAGCTGTGGAGCTTCTATGTCTGTCACCACAGGGCCTTTCAGGCTGGGGTGTGCTGAGAAAAAGGCAAAAGGCTCAATATCCCAATGCCTTTCTGTGTCCTGAAATTTCTGCATGCAACCAGTGCCATTGCCCTGTAACCTCAATAAAGCCACGGCCACACCAGGTCTCTCTTGTCCTGCCTCCTCCCAAGCTTAGTAAATAAACTTCCTGCAATATTTGCTAAAGTACAGACAAACACTTTTCAGCAACATGACTGAAAGCTGCAGTCACTTTTCTACTCACCTGCACGTACGTAAGGACACTTGATTAATGTGTTAGCACAAAAATGAAATTCTGATTTTATCATAGCACACTAGCTTGACAATCTCTCAGTAAAAGAATGAAAAGCTCCACAATACCTGTCCTCCCAACCTCACATGCCACTTCCTCAAGGTTAAATATCTCACGCTGCACTGCTATCTCTACTACTTGCATGTAATTCTATTTTCTGTGTAAATTTGTGTGTGGTTCTCATCTCACAGCAATTCATATGGACATACTCAGGTGGCATACTCTCGTGCCAGCCTTTGGAAATTGTCTGTTTTCTGTGAGATTAAGTTCTTCCCTCCTAATTAAAAGAATTGCTCAAATTCAGCAAAATTAATTGAATATACTATTAGCTAATTTATTTTTAGTTAGACCTAAGGGAAAATCTAATTATAGATGACAAACTTCTACGGTGGATCTCTATCTTTTCCTTTCCCCTCAAGAAACTATTTCTAATGAGCCAAAGCCTCCTAACTTTTCCTACCTGCAACACACCACAGCAGGCTGACTGGAGAGCTACATAAGACCAGTCTACAAACCAGGGTGACCCCAAGGACCCGAAGTCTGGGTGCTGGAGGTGGCTCTGAGTGATGGCAGCTCCCTCCACCAGCTTGCACTTTGTAAAAAACCAGGCAGTACCCGCTTTCTGTAGCTGCAGTGTCTGCCCCCGCTGGTGCCCCTATATGAATTTAAAAGAATTCCCTGATTGTTTAATTGAATATTTGCTTAGGAAAAATGCCTTAGAGGGTAAACATTTCCTTGCAGACTGAAGGGTATTGCCATTCTTCAGCCTGACTGTTCACAGTTATCCACCTCAATGGCTTTTAGACACCCTGATACTTCTTAGTTGAAGCTCTCCTGATGGTGTGCTGAGAGTTTCCCCACCCAGAGTTTTTGTCTTTGTAGAAAAGAGCAGTACTGCAGCACAGTCTGCCAGGCTCTGCTGGCAGTGCTGTGGGGAGGAGAGTGGATGCACTCCATGCACACAAACTGAAGCTGCCCTGCTGAAAGACCACAACAGCTCCATTTTACCAGCCAGCAGCAGATAAACAGGGACGTGATTCTCCCCTCACAGGTAAAGAAGAAGGTGAAATTTAAAAAAGAGGTCTGTGTTAACACTCACCTGAGAGGCTTCTGGCATTCAGGTCCAGGGCACTACATGTACACTGGCTTTAGGATGACCTGTCAGGACCACCTTCTTCCCAAATGCAGGTTGTTTTACACAAAAGGGCACTGCTCCCTCCTGGATGTGAGGGACTTTAGACATTCAGGCATGTGGACATAAGGAATACATTTCAACTTGAGTGACTCCTTCTACTGCCTGAATTTGCATTGAATTATCAACAATGCAGCTTCTTCTGCTGTTTGTCCTCTTGTTGGATTCAGTGAGGAAGGAAGGAAGGAAGGAAGGAAGGAAGGAAGGAAGGAAGGAAGGAAGGAAGGAAGGAAGGAAGGAAGGAAGGAAGGAAGGAAGGAAGGAAGGAAGGAAGGAAGGAAGGAAGGAAGGAAGGAAGGAAGGAAGGAAGGAAGGAAGGAAGGAAGGAAGGAAGGAAGGAAGGAAGGAAGGAAGGAAGGAAGGAAGGAAGGAAGGAAGGAAGGAAGGAAGGAAGGAAGGAAGGAAGGAAGGAAGGAAGGAAGGAAGGAGTAAAAGGTGTATTTCTAAAGGAGGCTAACCACACCAGAAACAGAAGATTTCCATGTGCATACATATACACAACACTGCTACGGATGTGTTGCACGGTATAGCTAAACTGTTACTAGCTATTATATAGCTATAATAATAGTAGCTATTATTCAGGTGAACAAAGAGGAGGTGAAAAAAAAAAGGAACTAAAAACCCACAGTGAAAAGAAGAAATCAGGTTGCTCTCCCAAATGCACATAATAATTACACTGGCTGTTTGCTCTGTGCCCCTCTACAGCCTCAAGGCCAACTTCACTGCCCCTCCAGAGGCAGAAAATGCCAATGACTATCAGGAGGGTTGCCATTCTGCTGTGAGAAGCTTCTCTGTCCAGGCTGAAAATGTTGTACTCCTGTAAGCCTGCATGAAAACTGGATGCTGCTGCTTTTATCTGGCCCTCCTCAGCATGAAGTTTTCAGACCGTACTTGCATTTCCTTCACTGTAGGGCAAACCAGACCCTCCCACCACTTCAGCATGATAGCAAGTGACCCTAGGACTCTACAAACCCCTCAGGGCTAGTGAAAGCAGCCCAGTTCCCCCAAGGGTAGCACCAGCATCTGCCTCCACCTGCAGTCAGTCCTTCTTGCTTAGGCTGCGGGAAGCCAGAGCCTGGCCCCAGGGAATGTCGCCATCTGCCCTTGACACCCCTACAAGGAGGCTGCCTAGAGTAGCTCTTGACACTGCTCCCTCAACAGGCCATGGTTCTCTCAGAGAGGCAGCAGTGGTGCTGGGTGTCCATCACCTGGGTGCAGGTACCTGTGCTGTCAGCAGCCAAATCACTTGTGCCAGGCAGAAAGAGGGTTTGGGGGTGATGCTTCAGTGGAAATGGCTCCACAAAGCACTGTAGGGTGGGGTTTATTGCCTTTTGAAGGATCACCTGTAGTTCTGGATCAGCATGGGGTGTTGCAGGCACAGTCTTTGCCAACCAGCTCCCCACAGGTAGCTCACCAGCTCCCAGCCACTGCCCTGAGGCCTGGAAACAAAATTTCTCAAAGACTTAGTGATGCTCTCAGCAACATTGCACAGCTGCAGAGTGCCTGGCACTGGGGAGGGATGGTTTGCCGCTAAATGCTCTGCTGATGCCTGCAGGGCAGTGGTGGGGCACTGGAGATGCTGCTGAACCATTTCCTCTGACCCTACTGGGATTTTTTATCTTTGTGTACCACTGCACTGACCAACAGATCTTGCCTGCTGGCACTTGGCTCCTCCACTGGGAAGGCTCAGGGCTGTAATTTGTCAGACCAGATGCAGCTGTCTGTAGGGGTTTTTTGGGGTTTTTTGCAGATCTTCAATTGCAAACAAATACATGTGTATTTATCTGTTCCAAATACACATCTAAGGATATCCACCCTTCGTTTGTCCTCAGTGGATAAAAAATACTCTTTGGTTGTAATTTGTCTTCTCAAAAAGAGGGGTCTAAGGAAGTCAAATGATTCATATGCAAGAAGGATCTACTCCTGTCCTTCAGCTGGAAGGGGCACATAGGATGCCCAGGGCAGCAGAGGGCACTAGCAGTGTGTGGTCCCATGCAAGCAGCAGAGGTGCTCCCCAATACCTCTCCTGGCTTCCAGGGAGCCCCACCTTGGAACTGCACAGAGATCTGCTTTCAACACCAGCAGCTTTTCCTCCTGTGAGCACCCTCACAAAGCACAGAGCACAGAGAATCCTGACTGCAGAAACAAAAATGTATATTTTTGCTATAAACTCCGTGGATATAGTGATTACATGCATCACCTTTTTATGCATATCTCTCTCCTGGCAGTTCTACATCAAGTACAATGTCTGCCTGGGTGAGACGCTGTCACTTCTCTACTACAAAGGGATGCATCTCTCACCATCTGAGCTCTCATTTTCTCTGCATGCCCAGAAGATCTCGCCTAGTATGGAGAATAGCCAGACATCTGTGCTGTGTGCCGGGTAACAAGTGTCCTCTGTTTTCTCCCATAAGAATGATAAGGCTTTCACTGGATGTACTCAGAAAGAACAGACCTCTTGCTCTGCTATCAGATGTTCTCCCTTATGGAAAATGCAAGCCCCAGGAAATAGTTATGGCTCTACATCATTTCAGACAGGGCCTGGCCCCAGCGAGATTTTCAAAGCCCTGTTAAAAATAGATTTTTCACTCCCCAATTTCATTTTCTATCCAATTTTCTTTCAGTGCTGCACCACACCCATGCTATTTCTCCTTAAACTGAAATGCTTCCCACTACTGCTTCTTTTCAACACCCCTCACCAGGCTTGTCATTTACTGTACATCTGCATTTTGCAAGCCACAGCCAGCAACCGAAAGGACTAAGCCTTTCATGTTTTGCTTAACACTGGAGGGCGAGAAAGCAACGTGTTAAAAGAAGGCACCAGCAGTGACAAGGCACCCCAAAATGGGATGGGTGTGAGGCTGAAGGAGCGCTGTGCAAAGGCTCTGGTGGCTCTACAGTACCTGAGCACAGAAGACACTGGGGCAGTCTGACACATGAAGGTTATTTAGCGCTAAGAGTCTTCTTAAGGTAAATGTTCCTCTGCAGTTATCAAAGAGAAGGAACAAGGTTCATAGTCAAGTCAGTATTGCAGTTTGCAGAGGAGCCTTAAAATACAGTGTGAGCTGAATAAGTTGCAGAAATGGAGTGCAATGAAACCGAGATTTTAGAAGACAGATGCGAAATGCTTCCTATCTAAGGGAAACATCAGTTGCATAAACACAGAAAGTAGGTATGTTGCTTTTACACAGCACAGCCCAGCCTTAGATGACAGGGGATCCTGAGCCATACAGGAGCACTGCATGTGCATCCCAAGCGGGAGCACTCCTCATGAGTAAAACCAGCAGGGCTTTTCCTGAGGCAGACTGCCACGGGTAGGTCTTGGTGTGAGCACAGCCTTTATCTGTGGGGCATCCTTCTGTCACAACAGACAAAAAATACTGGAGGAAATCCTGAGACAGAAATGAAAAAAAGAAGTTTGAAATCATCTGACAATTGAGGAAGGTGAACCTAAATGTGTTCAAAAGAGGTAGCAAGATACCCAAAAAATCACTGAGGTGTAGAAGATTATTTCTGCAATTGCACAGACCACACCCCCATCCATTTATTGAGGACAAAATAACAAGCAGAGCACAAACAGAGAAAGCAAGAATGAAATTACATGTACCTTTAAGAAACCATGCAGAATTTCCACAGCTGATGGAAATGGCTGGGACATGCTGTGTAGTCCAGGCAGGCCTTTACTCCTGGCTGCAGCCACTGTGGGCACACCATGGTTTCATGCAGCAGCACAGCCCTGACAGGTCCTGCAGATGCAGGGTGCTGCTGCACCAGCTTGTGCTAACCAGCCACCCTCCTCCTACCCACCCACAGGGACCTTGCCCCATTGCCCCTCTGGTAACACTTCCCACACTTCATTCAGTGTAATTATCTTAATGAGCATTTTCAACACAGGTATCCTTAGAAGGTTTTTCTTGCTCAGAACTATAGGCACTTTAAAATGTTACTCATCTTGCTCATAGAAGCCTTATTTTTTCCTTTGTATATATCACAGATAATCTGTCAAAGATCATGTGAATTTATTTTGTGTGGCTATCCAAAGTAATACATCAGCCAGCACAGAGAGGTGCAGAGGGACCTTCCCACAATGTGACACCTCGGTGGGTCCCCCTGTCCTCTGCTGGAGCTCGACACTGCATCCTGCAGAAATGGTGAGTTGTTCCTTTGAAATGCTGAGGAGAAATTGGTAACCCTTTACCTAACTTCAGGACTTCATTTTTTTTTTTCCAAATGGGGTACTGTGGATGTTCTGAAAAATTTATTTTTTTCTTCAGGGGGAAGGCTATGCTACACAGTAGCCTCCTCCCACAGCTCTCCTCTGAGAGGCTGGGGAGCAGGAAGCCCCTTGGAACTTCCCAACACTCCACAGCACCCCAAAGCCACTGGGCTTGCATGGCAGAAGCAGATGGGTTCATTCGCTGGAGCAAGAGGTCCGCAGGGAAGCATCTCGTGGGCTCAGTGAGCAGGGACACAGGAGGACTAAATTGTTTATGTCTTCAGCTGCCAAATTTTATGTCTGCTTCTCTGTAGTGAGGGTCACGCTGCTTTTGTCTTTCATCAGGCACTTTGCTGTTTAGTTTAGCCAGCACTCTCCACATTAGAAGCCCCTGGGCACATGTACAGGGCTAGGCTGTCTCACTTGGAGGCTGGGCAAGGCGTGGCAGATGCCCATCAGATTTTATATGTCTGGCTACACCAATGCACAAAAGACCCTTCTTCTGTACAATGATAATGAGAGGACTGCACACACAGCGTGGCAGCAGGAGGTGTCCCAGAATCCCAATAGAGTCCCTCCAACATCTGCTAAAGAATAGATTTTTCTTCTGCTTTTAATGTTTTTTTCATTTTGAAAAGAAGGAAACAAGCAAACTCAGAGGATACAGTAAACTGCTCAGAAGGGCAGTGATCTGAAGTTGTAGAAATCACCACAGTGCTGTGTTAGGACACTGAGAATTCAAAATGTTCAACAATAAGAGGACAACTCACATTCAAAGGTGACATTCAAAGCAATTCAAACGGCATAATAAAGCAGTACATAACAAGGTATATAGTTCGTATTAAAGGTCCTCTTATTAAAGAGCTGCTGAGTGTGCTATGCAAAAGGATTTAAAATAGACATTTCTGGTTAAACAAGATCTCTTTTCTAACATATCTTCCTTTTTGACTGTTCCTGCAGTCAAGGAGGTCATATCATAAGGCTCAATTTGTGACGACACAGCTGTTTCCATGGTAGCAAACTATTGTCATAAACACTGAGCTTTATGATTTCACAGCTGGATTAAGAAAAAAAAAGAGAATCAGGCTGGAAAGGGAGGAAGTTTTTTATTCCAACGAGACTTAGGGGAATACAGAAGATTGCAAGCAAAGAAAATTGCTTTTTGCGTAAATGTTCTTTTTTAAGTTTACCCCAGTGTGAAAGTCCTTTCTAAGGGATATAATTTGGGTAACGATCCCTCTCCTATTTAAATGCTCACAAGGCTAATGAGAAAGCTTGTCTATTTTTGGAACACTTCAGCAGTAAGGCTGGATGTTTTGCAGCAGGAAGCCAACAGTATTAAAACGTGTTTTCTTCACTTTCCTGAAAGCTCCTGACCCTTCCTCCATGATTTTCTGTAGCTTCACCATCCAGAAAGCAATGTACAGGTGAGGTTAGGTTATTTATGGTGGTGAATAAACCCCACCAGCCACCCTTCACCTCCTCATTACTTGACTTACAGCTTCTTTTTATCAATTATGTTGAAACATCCGTGACTACTGAATGGAAACGCCTGTCAAGGTGGACAGATTGAAATATAATTGTGTTTTTAGAGAGAGTTGTTCTCCTGATAAGGTGATTTATGTCCTTAAGATAAATTAGTATTGATAATTATCAATAGCCCTTAAACATGAAAATGCAAAGAGATTTGGTTGTGGGAGGCCAGAAGTGGCCTGTGGTGCCAGACCATCAGAAGGTATAATATACCATCAGACCTTGGATGACAGGACTCATTTTGCCAGGGGCAAATCCCAGAACAGCTTTGCAGGAATTAAAGTCCATTCCAGCGTCCCCACCCTCATATCCCAGCCCCTCTATGGGCAAGAGTGAGGCCTGGAGAGATCCCTGGTGTCTTTCACTTGCCATGGGCAAGCCCCTCTCCAAGCAGCATCCAGTTCTGCCTCCAGGGGAAATAAGGCTGGGGTGTCTATAGGTCTCTCCAAGGGGAGGGGTAAAAGATTCAGTTCTCTGACAGCCCTCAGTGGTCCCTGCAGGGATACCTGGCAGGTAAATGGCTCGTGTGAGAGGGCTCCCTTCATGCAGCTACAGTGGAACAGGGCAACCTCCATCCTCACTGTCTGGGAAGAAGCAGCATCACAAGATGGAATGCACAGTATTCCTATAGGAATACAAGTGGTGAAACATCCTGTGTTGGCCTCCATCAAAGACAGAGCTCAAAGCTAGAGGAAGATTATTACTGTGTGTCCTAGTGATTCCCCTGGAATTTCTACAGCAGAAACAAATTAAACGTAATTCATCTTACAAATAATTAGCACATTTCATTTCAAGAAATCCCAGCTGACTTTACCTACTAGGCACTAGATTAGTGTGTCCTGCCCTAAAATGCATCTGACATTTAGCTTTCTAACAAAGAAAATTCGTGTGTAGGTAATCTACCTTGTCAAAATATAAAATAACAGCACAGGCAGTGCTACAGGCTGCAGAATTTCTTTCTGAGCCACTCCAAAATCAAAATGTTTTAGACCATGAAGGTTGGGCAGCCACAGATCCAGTGTGCTGATGTAGCCCGGCTTTATTGACTGTTTAAGTCTCAAAGGAGGGTTTTTTTTTTATTTTCTTTGAAAGAAATCCAAAATAAACAGAAAGGTCACTTTGTAAGGCTGCTGCCTTCCCATGAGATGGAAAATGGCCTTGCTCTGCAAGCTGGAATTGCTAGGTCTGGATACTGAGAGCTGTACACTAGAGGTCACTGCTATAATAAAGGAAAGAGCTATCTAGCAGCTAAGGCACTCTATTTATTATAAGCTGACTCACAATGAAAAGCAACAACTAACTGAATGATACTGAATCAAGTGTAAAGAATCACTGAATAATGCCTATTCAGCTATGGATGAAAACTGAGAGATACAGAGATTTTTTTTTGAGAAAGGGGCACATATGAGACCCTTTATTTTGAAACACCAGTTCACTTTTATCGGTTCCTATTGCTTTAATTGGAACTGGATAGTTATGTCAGCCTGTGGGATTTCTGTCACACTGATCCTCTTCCTTATATTTTTTTTTTCTCAGAAATGGGTTCTACTACTTTCTCTGAAATGGGTTGGCTAATCTTGACCAAAAGCCCAATGCTGCCTTTATCTCCAACATTCAAGTTCTGCTAAACTATACTAGTAATAAATGGACACAAGGAATTTTAATATGAATCAGAGATGCAAACCAGTGAGTAATTAGCTGAGAATTACAGATGGGATGCCAGAGAAATAGTTTCCTGTAGAGACATTGTCACTGCTTACTGTGCACATGTCAACTTATCCCAAAGCTTCCCAAGTCTCCAAGCATGCTCAAGTCCTTGTATCTGTTTCTGTACACTCTTAATTAGTGTCTGGGACTGTTTGTTTAATGAGGCATCCCACACTGTGGCAGTGTAGCTTCTCTCTCACGCTCATCTTGTGGCTGAGCAGATATGATCAGCCTCAATTTTCAGCCTCTATTTCCCAAGCTTGTGTCATAATGTTATGGTGCTCTTTAAGTCTCTTTTTTCCCAACCTGCTGAATTATTAATTTCATTCAGGATCAAGCCATGTAACCTGTCCACAGCCTGTTTGCTGATGATTCATGACATTTCCTGTTTTGTTTCCTTTATAGGAACCATAGTTCCTGATGATTTTGCACATCTTCATGTGGCATATCCTGTGCAGGGAACTTCTTATCACAGTAGACAACAACATATTTTGTCAGCTGTTTCTCCTTATTCAGTCTTAGTTCCAGCCTTCCACATTCTTCTGGGATTATTTTAACCCGTTTACTTAATTTTCACAATTTCATTCTTCTCTTGTATCCAATGGCACCTCAAGCAGGAGCATGACAGCGAAAGGCATTTTTGTAGTGGGCAGCCGTGATGCGAGGTCAGCTCATCTCACAGTCCTGGCCCATGCCCATGCTCTCTTCTTGTAAGATGTCTCATGTTTCATCTTGGTCAGGTGTCAGATGCCATGAGACAAACCCATCGTGACTACAAAAGCCACCTAAGGCCCAATCAGCTTCTGCACAGATCACTCCATCCCTATAAAGCACTCTGCCAAAACATTCTTCATGAAACTCAGTTTATGTATTTCTTTGGTAGCTAACATCTTTCTTATCCCTGAATAATCTTCCTTTTTTCTTGTTTGTTTTCTGCAGCTAAGGAATAGTCAAAGAAATACTTCTCAGTTCCTCTGATGACACTATTCAAATATCTCCAAATTATTTTTTCCCTTCTGAAATCTGATCTGCTGTTATGTTTTTTAGGCTTCGCATCTGAACTGAAACTTAGAGCCAGCTTTGTAAAGATGCTTTAGACTACAGATTAAGGTCCAGTTCAACCTTTGCCTGTCTGTTATTTCTCCTATGCCTTTTTCAGCATGATCATTTCTCAGGTCTCCTACATCTTCTTGAGAATCCATTTTCACTTTGTATACACCAGAAACAGTTCCCAACATTCATCTCATTGTTCTTAGTCTCTCCTTGCCCAAGAAAAAGTTAATGGAAAAAAATTATTAGGGTTTATTTTGGTCATGAAAAATAATGAAAAACTGAAAAAAATGAAAAAAAAATTCATTTTTTAAATGAAAATTATTAATTTTCATTTAAAGTAGCATGTGTTATATAAAGTATGCAGTGTGCTAGAGCAAATTTTGGGAAGAAGCAGACTGGACCTATGAGTACAGGTAGTGTTTTACATGAGTATTAAGACTGCTTTCTACCAAAATATCTCTGGTCATGTCCATTACGTTCCTACACTTCTTTGTAATTGAAAACAACCTTGCTGTGAAGCTGTTGAAATGCAGACAGGCTAGGGGAAAAAAAAAAAGACCAATTCTTTTCTGGGCTCTGAACCGAATAAGCAAACTGTAATATGTTGGTCATTTGGAGGAATTCCTGTCATAGCATAATTCCCCCAGTATTGCTCAATAATTGCAAAGTTCTTCTACCAAATATATAAATTTTTCCTGCCCTGTCATACATCTGCTGTCAAAGGAAGTCCCCACAAGAGCTCCATGAGGAACCCAGGGTGTCGTTCTCTGCTGTTCCCTCGAGCACCCTCTGCCACAGTGCCTGTGCCCCAGGCCTCTGGAGCCTGAGCCTACTGCTCCTGCTGCAGCCACCGAGCTGCTTCCTCCCCTCTTTGTCGTCGACTGCCAGGCACCCTGCTGGCACCAGCCCTGCAGCATCTCTCTAGGCCTCCCTGCAGTACAAATAAATAATAAGCAAGGGGGTTGCCTCAGAGCTGCTGGCCAGACGGTGTTTCCAGGTCAATGGTTCCCTCTCTTGGAGCTGTGAGCTTGGAAGAACTCATGCCAGTGACACTGCCACTTGAGGCCACGAAAGAACAAGGTCATGAGAAGAAAAGTTTAAACATCAGTGCTTCAGACTGTTCCTTTTTCTCAAATGGGGCTTTCTTTTGAATGTCTTTATAGAATATTGCTCACACTGACCTTTCCAATGTGTCATAAGAAATAGGGGAGACTGCACTAAGGTTGGGTGTGTTTTGATGCTGTTACATGCAATAAATCCAGAAGCTGACTCCATTTCTAGGCTGGGCTACTCTACATGTTCTGAATCTACAGGCACTCCCCATTCTTTCTCCTGGGGTCTAAATATGTGTGCAGATATGGTTTATTGAGCTTATACCCCTACTCCCGTTCTTTATTTGAAGGTACTTGGGACCCTGAGATCTCCAGCAGATTTTGCACATGAGCATCAGTATTGTCTGGAAGGCTTTTTGGTGACATGCACATGACACCTGAGGAGGGCAGAACATTTGTCAGAAAACCACAACAGGAATGATTTTGGAATTTAGTCATAAAACAGAAGCAGGCTATGTAGCTGGCACCTTCATTTTTCTAATTCATACAAATTCATCCTGCAAAGGAGTGGTTTGGAACTCTGGTAAGCCTAGACTATAACCTAACCTACATTAAATTCCAACTGCACATTTTATATAATACTTTTTTTCAGTTCTATTTGCCTTTTGCAGTTACAGAAATTCTAAGCTTGTATATAAAGAAAAGAATAAGTGAGTCATAAGGTGTGTTGCTTCATCACTTATTCACCTAGAATGTATGAAGATACATGGTTGCAAATATAAGAAGCAATTTTAATGTCAGATTTAAATGTTTCCAAAACAGGGGTGGAAGAAGGACAAATGCCCTAGTTAGCTTGAAGATGGAGCTAGGATGAGATTTGGAACACAACTCCCTGCAAGCACAAGGACCTGACCTTAGTGACCTCCCAAGTCCTTTCCAGGCTGGGATTTCCACATCTGCTTCATCCAAGTTCCCCAGCAGGTCCGTCTGATCGCAGTGCACTTCTCCCCAAGCGAGTTCATGCTCTCACATGGTATTTGTAAGGATGAAGCTTTTCATTGTTTTCAAGTGTTGTCAAGGAGTAGGATTGCAACTGTACACACGAAATTTCATCATGTCACTTGGCTGAATGCTCCTTGGGGCTGGGGTGGTAGCGTATGAATTTTTGGATACTAAACAAATCACTATTAATATTTAGCATATTGTACTGCTGAGCCATGGAAATTTCTGTGTAGAACTTCATTGTTTGAATGGCTTTGGCTTTATTTTTTTCCTGGGTAGACTTTTGGAAATGCTAAAGCCCTGGCAGCATCTTCATCTTGCTGTTTTCCAAGGATGTTTTTGGAAAGTTCTTGGAGACTAATACCAGACTGCACAGACAGACTCAGAAACCACAGAGCTCAGCCATTTGAGACATTCTCAAGCTTTTGGGACAGGACGCTCTAAAACACTTTGATTCCCCCATAATCTAGGTTGTTTAAGGGAACAATGCGTGTTCATGTTATAAAAATAGCCATGTGGCCCTAGAGCGTTGCTCCTTTGAGTAGTAGCATGTGCTGGCCACCACTGGAACAGCAAGCATGGCTAGAGTAGAGCCCTTGGAAAGGTCTGAGATGGTTAGAGAGGTCGTCTGAGCAGTAAGCCTTCTCAGAGGGACTTTTACAAACCATTTTCAAAACTCTTGATGTTCACAGACTGATAGCTAACATAGGGTTAAGCTGTGGAGGCTCCTGAGCTTCTGTGACTGTGGAGGGAAGGTTCCCCTTGGTTTGCAAAGGATCAGTGGTAGGCAGGCTGCTGTTCAGCTGAGCCATGCAGATGCCCCACATTACAAAGGAAAGATCACATCCCCCCACAAGGACTTTTGTTTGGCACTCACTTACTTTTCCTCCTTTGCCATCCCATTTTTTCCCAATGAAAAAAAGAGTGCATTGATTGTGAGCATACTGCCATCCTTCGTGTGTGGAAAACATGTCAAAACAACAGCCAGATATCTGCAAAGGGTAATATTAACAACGTCTCTCTGCTTCAGAGGGTCCTGGAGAAATTCATTAATTTATTTGCAAGATGTTCTGACTGGAGTAAGGATCCTGTAATTAAATTCCACTTACTCATTGTCAATGCTTTTATGTGCTCTTAGTAAGAAAACAAAGGAAAATATAAACATGCAAAGGTACTCAATTTCAAATAAGACACACAAGAGACTCTTGTGCTCACAGAGAGGATTATTTTTTCTCAGGCTTTCATTGCCCAGATCACTTTCCACAGACATGTGGCATTTCATAAACTGCATCTCTGTGACTACAGAGATGTGGGATTTCTGGAGACAGGACAAGGTGACACATGCCATCCTATCTTCCATGCCTGTGTGACTCCTCCTTAATGAATGACTACTTACTGCCATGCCATCCTGGCAGGACGTTGCCTCATTCCCCAGCTGCAGCCAGACACCCTTGCTGCAGGAGGCTTCCACTGTGCCCTGTGTCACCTTGGTAGACCCTTAGCTCAGAAGGGCTCTGATAATTAATTACTAGAGTATCACCAAGAAGTTTGCAGAGACAAGGGCAGGGGGAGCACACCCCCCCCATCTCAAAGCTAGGAAGAAGCATTACACAAGCAAGGGGGAAGGGAAGTCTAACAGCAAGATCCTGGGACTCCCTGCCTGAAGCAGGGGATGTGCTTCTGGGACCACGAGTATACACAAACAACCAGAGAACTGCTTAATCAAGTCATTTAAGAGATGCACAGGATAGAAGATACAACATCTTGGTCACTAATCTGAAGGACTCTCATTTTAGCAGAGCTGCTGAGGCAAAGTTTTAAGAAGTCTGTTAATGAAAGCCATTACCTACAATTATCATCACCATTGACCCCTGTGTGAATCGTCATTTCTGTGAAGTCTGGATCAAAACTTTTTTTTTTTTTTTTTTTAAATCAGAAGAAAGAAAATTTTACTACTCCTTTCACACAGAACAGTGCAAGGTTACCTGCAGACTTTAAGTGGGAAGCACTGTAGAAAAATGAACTCAGTGGAAGGTGCTAATGGGGCTGATCTTTATAGCATCTGAAGGAGATAAAAAGCTTGCCAAAAAAACAAATTTTTTTTAAACGTTTCAGGGGAAAAGGGTGAAGGAACACACCACAAAGCACAGCTCTCTCATGGCAAGTCCAGAGTAGCACAGGGCTTGAACTTCTTTGATTCATTTGCTTCTAAGAAATACTTGTTTACACAAAAACTATTTCTTAGTGGCTCTATACTGGGCATTACTGTACCCACTGCTGCCATTCAGACTGGACAAGGAGCTAGCAGATGACTATTTTCCAGTTTGATTTGAAAGAAGTCATCTCAGAAGAGTACTCTTTGTCCTAACAGCCAAGCAAGAAAAATGTGTATGTCAACACAGAGGAACAGAGAGAGTCAGATCATCAGATCTGGTAAAATTAGAAAGAAGCACAATGGAATCTATTAATACTACTCAAAAGCAATAGGGACTGTAACATAAAACTGAAGAAAGATAAAAGCTTGATCATCCACAAAAATTATAACAAGTTATTCAGACATAACAGCAGCAGGGGACTTACCATGCCAAGAACAGGCTTCGCTTTACTGAATATTGTACTTACAATGAACTATTCTGGACAATAAACTGCAACATGAGCATGAGGAATATGGAAAGTTAGAGAGCAGTCCCATTTTAGTTTTTGAGTTAGTTTTGGTTCAGAAAGAAAGATAACAGAAAGGGAAACATCCCTCAGTTTGTGTTCACATGGAGGATACTCACCTACCAGCAAATCTGTAGGTACTAAGGATTGCTCCTGCTAGCACAGGGCAACACTGAAGGCACTGCCTGTGATGCTGCCACCAAGAAAAGAGAGCACTAATCTTCTAATGGTTCTCACATCCATGAAGAAAACCAAACACAGACATACAGCCAAAAAGCACAGTCAGCCATAGGTACTTCTTGCAAGGACAACAGTAGTACGTTCACCAAACAAACTCAAGAAAAGATTCAAGCTCAGAGGCTAAAGGGGCCGTCTGGTGGTGCTGCTTGACAAGAATGTCTGTGATTGCATCCTATCATGGTTTCACCCCATTCAGCAGCCAAGCCCCACACAGCCACTGGCTCATAGCCCCCCCAGCAGGATCAGGGGGAGAATCAGAAGGGTAAAAGCTGGAAAATTCACGGGTTGAGACGAAAGCAGTTTAATAGGGAAAGCAAAAGCTGTGCACACCAGCAAAGCAAAACAAGGAATTCATTCACTGCTTCCCACGGGCAGGCAGGAGTTCAGCCATCCACAGGACAGCAGGGCCCCATCACACGAAACAGGGACGTGGAAAGATGTCATCACTTCAAATGTCCCCCTCTTCTTCCTTATTCCCCCCATTTTATATAATTGTTATTTACATAATGAACATGATGTGATGTGGTCTGGAATACCCCTTTGGTTAGTTGGGGTCACCTGTCCCAGCTGTGTCTCCTCCCAGCCTCCCATGCGCTCCCAACTTCATTGTTGTGGCAGTATGGAAAGCAGAAAAAGGCCTTGGCTCTATGTAAGCCCGGCTCAGCAATAACAAAAATATCTCTACATTATCAACCCTGTGTTCAGCACAAATCCAAAACACAACCCCACCATACTAGCCATTGTGAAGAAAGTTAACACTACCCCAGCCAAAATCAGCACACATCCCAAGTCTTCTGCTTTGTAAAGTAAGAAAGAAGTCATGAGGATTTGGGTGGGTTTGGGTTTTTTTTATTATTATTATATTAAAAAAAAAAAAAAGGATTTGGGCATTCTTCCTTCAAAAGAGCACAAACTTAAAACTTCTGCATATATGGCTGCTCTGCATATGCGGGTGTGCATGCTGGGCCTTGGGAAATAAAATGTGTTAGGAAACAAGAACAGTAAATTTTAATTTAATTTACCCTACCAATGTAAAAAAGGGACCTAGCTATTTCCTCACTGCTTATGCAATCTTTCCCATTGAACACTACCTCACAGGTCATACACCTCCTTTCCAAACATAATACTGCCTCATAATAAAACTGTTGGAAAACATATTGAAAGGTCAAAATAACAGTAACAAGTTATAAAGCTATTTTACTTATTCAGTGTTTCTATTTCCAATACTCTCTCTTTAATCTTTCACTTTCAATATTTACATACACTTTTGCAAACTTTATTAGGGTGATATTTTGAGTTTGGGTGGACAGTGTTAAAGTGTTAATCCCTGAATGCATTTAAACACCCTAACCAGACTGTGTAACTAAAATGTTTAATGTCTTTATGGCTCTCTCTCTCCACTTTCTTGTGAGCAGTTTTCCTTAAACTAATTCTAAATGCCCTAGCAGAAGCTCACTTTTCTGTTCAGATATTCTGCCAGCATCAGTAGGTATTTTAGCCTCATCACATTGGGGCTAAGCTGGGGTTGGTCTAGATAATGGAAAACTCAGCAGAGCAGGCAGTCTCACCCTCCCAACATGAAGTATTCCTTCACGGAGAGAAAGAAGGGAATTACCTGTGTTCAGACATTGTCCTCACTAATTTGAGACATTCTCCAGTGTCCTGCCATCAAACACAAGTTAAAATACCTTCTCATGATCCAGTTTCTGGGAGGTAGTCACAGATACTCATGGAAGTTGCACCAAAGGAAGTTTCCAATTTATTATTTTGAAAAATGTGCCTTTAAGCAATTTTCCCAAAAGCATAAAAGAGGCCGATGCATAGCTAGAAATGGGATTTGGTCTTCTAAAGAAAGGCATAAAACCCACTCCAGGCTTCAGTTCTTCAACCTCACTCACTCTCCTAAGACTCAGAGCATGGGTTCATGGTTTAGTGTGAATCCCACAGCTCTGGCTTTAGGAGTTGTTGCTGATCTGTTGGGATGCTGCATTTGTTATGTGCAATATTCACAGAGCACGTGCTCTTCTCAAACTGCTTATCATCTGTTTCCACAGCGTTTGTCACCGCCTCTCTGTCCCTGGCTACCTCCTGCCACAAGGAGGCAAGCAGACTGGAACATACAACCACACACCTTGCAGTTCCCTGCAGCAGTGCAGGCTTCATCACCAGATGTTGCAGCGAGGGAGGTCAGGATTGCCCCAAAGGTTCCTGACTTGTCCCAGCTCTCAGGCAAATTGCTCCCATAAATCAGGTGATAGAACATGACCGGGGTAAGAATGGAGGAGGAAAATGGCAGCAGAGTCTTATACTTCCATATGTTTTTACTATGACAATATTTGAGGGGAGGGGGCAGATTACAACTTCAGACTTGCTCAAAGGCAGAGTAATCTTGCTTTAGGTTAATCCTCACTGAAGCTTGATACAGCAATGTTACCTTGTGCTGGGGAAGGTTATGAATGGCACATTGACAGGTTGGCTAACAGGCAGGTGTAAAATAAATTTGTGCTAACATGATTGTGTGCTGTCTCTTCCTTCGCATGTGAGCAATATTTCTTGTGGTATCAAGTGACATGACGGTGTCTTAATTGAACCTAAAAGCTCTGAGTCCTTGATGGGTCCTGAGGCTTCTGTGACAACAAAATTGGGTAATGATTCCAATATGAATGAAAATGTTCAAATACTAAAGCTTCAACTACAATTTCTCTGCTCTTAGCTGTCTCTCTTATCCCAGTTTTAAAGCTTTTTCTGGCTCTGGTGAGGAATGCAAAGCCCTATAGGATTTTTGCTGCAGTCTCCAAACTTGAGCGGCTATTGTAAATTGAGAGTGCTGATGGATAAGAAGGATTGCTCATTTTCTGAGCACTACACCAGCTGCTGAATATTCTGTCCTATATCATACTGCTCTGCCTGAGCTACAAGTGGAGTTACACATGTGCTTTGGCTGTAGCTCCTGCAACTTCACTGAAATAATTAACACTTTCAATTGTGCACATTCGGGATGCAAATTGAACTTCAGTAGCTTCAGCTTACTCTCTTGGACTACAGGCTTAACCACAGCGATGTTACCACAGGAAACCTTTGCACACCTTTGCATACAGGACGTTACTTTTATCTGCAGCAGTAAAGGAAGTCACAGTTTCCCCCGCACACTCGCCGTGCTTCGTCTGCTCTCATCAGTGCTTCAGTGCATGGAACACAACGACTTATTGTTGCCAAAGGGGAGCAGCGGGTCCGGGCTCAGGCACTCCTGTAGCATCCACGTTGTCCCGTGGCGCTGGCAGGCGATGGCAGCCCAAGGCAGAAGAGGATGAAGGCACTGAGGGTTTGCCCGGGCGCTGGAGGCACCGCCACCATGGGGAAGCTCACACGGAGCGACTGGCTGCTCATCGGCAGCGCCGCCGGGCACTCCCACAGCTCAAAACTCTCCCCCGTGTCCTCTTAGCACCAACAAGGTCCCGTCACCTGTGCTTAGGAAGAAGGGAGAATGACCGGGAAGAGATGGAGCCTCGCAGACTGCTCCCCGGAGACTCCGCCTCGCCTCGGCTTCCGCTGCATGCTTCGGACGTGATGGATGGAGGGGTCGGTGCTTGGAGACCGGATGAATCATATTTTCCATGTTCAGCTGTAATCTGTGTAATTTCTTTATCACAGGGCAAAATGCATTAAAGCCCAGGCGGCTGCAGCGCTCTGTGGGCTGCGTTCTGGTTTCCTCTGCCGTCAGGACACAGTGCCATCCAGCTGCCCCTCCTTGTGTGTCCCCCTCTTCACGGCACTCACCTCCTGGCAGCTGTCTCTATTCTTTCCCTCTGTTGCAGCAGGGCTCAGGGATGCTGAGAGATGATAACTCCTGCTCAGTTGCTTACTCTTGTGCCCCAGAAACAGGAATCATCTTGGAAAAGCACACAGAGAGCACTGGCAAAGTGCTTCTCTCATCTGCAGCCCTGAAGCATATTTGGCTTCTCCTCGCCTTGGCATTCCTTTAGGAGGTTTTGGTTCCTCCTGCTGAATGTTGCTGCAGAAGGAGATGGACGGTGCAAACGGGGAGCTGCAGTTGTGTGGTGTTCCCTCCTCAGCTACTCCCACCTGCTTTGGCTGTGGAGGCAAGAAGTGGCTGTACCTCTGAACTGAACCCGAAGCTTCCGCTCCTGAGCATATTGCCAGGAAATGCTGCGTGCGACTGTCAGCCTCGCCAAGGCCCAGAATAGCTCTGCTCTCTGCCTGCCCCAGATCTTCACCACCCGTGTGGATTTGCTTTTTTAATTCTGTCACATGAGCTGCCCAACTTAAAGCAAATTTCTTAGTCATCTCCCTATCTACCAGACATAATGTCACACCGGTCACTGTGCCCTTACCACATAGTGGGGGTCCTGGTTTTGACTCTCTAGCTACACCTCCACTGGTGAGCAGTGCTGTGTCATGGCTCTTCTCCTGGGATTTTTCCACACTGTCAAACTATCGCTGTGGTTATGTTGCATGATTCAGACTAACACCCCACAGCGCTGTCTCAGATGGTGCCCAGGGCCAGTCTAGGGTTAGCAGGGACAGGTGCCATCCTCAACAGACAAGGTGGGTGCAATTACCCTGATTTGGAGGGTGAAATGTACTACTGTGGGAACACAGCCCATGCTTTGCCGCAGTGACAACAAACATCCCATTTTGTCAATGGAGATAAGAACTATGGAGACAAACTTCTTTCTCTGTAGAGTTTCTGCCCTCTGACCATCACCGGATGCACACCTCTAGGTGGGCTCCACCTCACCAGCCTTTGGCTGTTTAAATCTAATCATCCACTAGTTTCCTTCTTAGTAAAGGAACAGAAACAGGAACCTCTAATGGGCAACCTAAAATAGATGGGGTGAGTCACCAACAGGAGACATCTGTTACTATCCACTAATTAAAGACAGAGCCAAGACAACTAACTCCGACAACTTTCTTCACCCAGCTAAACTTGGGTGACTTGAATCTTCCTTTATGTGGTTTTGCCACTACCTAGCCTACTGAGTCCTAGGACAAGCATTGCCATATGCATGTTTAACAAGCACACTTGTACAAATGTACGAATGCAGAATTTCCTATGGCTCTTTGAACTGATCATTCCTGACTTCTGAATAATTATTTCTGCAGAATTAACACTCTGAACATTTGCTTTCCAGAGGAATATATGTCATGCCATACAATCTGTGATGTGTAAGATTCTAGATTCACATAATAAATTAATTTCAGATATATTTTTAACCAATATGTTTGTTCCCTGAGTTATACCACATGGCTGAAGGAAAATACACACTTCTGTTCATCAGATCCCACAGCTCAAGCAGCAATGTATCAGTAGTAGTGACTCTGACCAGCATATGTAAGAATATGTTAGCAGCACCATCATTTTTTACCCACTGAAGGTAGCATTTATGACAGCACAAATAACTGAGAAGCTAAAAAGTGGTTCTGCCTGAGTCCTGTTCTTTTCCACTTTTCCATTGTTGCAGCAGGGATGAGACGGGAGTAGCAAAAGAATGCATGTTTGCTTCTCCAAAATACTGGTATGACAATTCTCTTTGAAACAGGGAACAAAACTAATTTTCCTCTTGTCTCCATGTGCTCACAAGTGTGTGAATAACTATAAGCTGCCACAGGATTTGTATGAGTGCGATACTGTGAAGCACCATTTTGTTTTGCACCGCCAAGCTTTTGGCACATCTCATGAGGAGTGGAACGGTTCACAAAATATGCAAGTCTCCCTAAAACACACATCATAAAACCTGTGGTGTGTTCCTAGCCACTGTACATGCTGTTTGTTCCACTTACTCCCTTCCAGTGTTAGTCTTCCAAAATCCTCTGATTTTTCCCCCTCTCATTGAATGACATCAGTTACTATGGAAACCGATCTGTGGATACGGAACTTGGTGACATCCACATGGAAGGGATGCTTCCCAGGAACCTAAATATCGACTGGATAGTTATATGCCAACACTGCATATGGCTTAGATTTTGTAAAAACCCACAGAAGGGCACTGAGGGAAAAGAGGCATCAGCTGAGGTTATGATGAAAGAAACCCCAAATCCACCCAATGGTATGTTTGGCAGTCCCATGACCTTCCTGGTGACACAGCCCTGTGACTCAGAGGGAGAAGAACCAGAGACAGGCTGTGCTGAACCACAGGACTGTGCATTCCTCCCAGGAGCTGCTCCATACTGAGAAAAACCCACAAGGTCACTACAGCTTTTGTGGCAAGCTTTAATGATGCTTACCAGAGAACTGTTAGCTAAAGTTAAAAGTAATTAAAGAAAAAAAAATGCCATACACAGCACACCAAAAACGTTTGTGACCTAGCTGTTTCAGAGAGGTCCTTTCTCATAGCACAGAAATTCACCTATTGCAAAAAACCCTTTGTGAAGATACACTTGGCTGGGTGGTATTTTGCTGTGTCGCAATGAGGAGAAAAACTTCTTAGAGGGATTAGGTGCACCAGAAAACAGCTGCAACAAAGAGAAGAGGGCCCTGCACTCAAGTAGGCAGCACCCAGCAAAGGAGTAGGACCAGGCAGCAGCAGGTATCAGCCCCTTTGTGGGTGTCATCCTGCCCTTCACTGGAAATGACCAGCCCCACCTGGTCATGTGGGGATGCCTCTTGGTCTCATTGTTCAATAAATGCTATTTTCTGCTCTTGTTAATAAACTTACTAGACACCATCCCCCTAAGTGCAGGCTGGAGGCCAGGCAGAGGCGTGTGAGGAGGACAACCCCCTTTCCCTATGGGCAGAGGGAAAGCTGTGGGGCAGGCAGGAGGGAGGTGGCACTGCAGACAGCAGGGCAGAAGACTGGGATGAAGGGACTGGACACAGCCCAGATTTATGGATTCCCAGCCCTTGTTCTTGATAAAAAATGTGAATCCTTTTCTAGAACAGAGGCACACAGCCTGACTTGGGACATCATGCTGCAACCAAAGCTGGATGTTTTGGAGCAGCAGTTGTTCATATAGCTTTTTTCCTAATGGTGTTTCCAGAAGAGTAGGAGACATTTTCATGCATCTCCCCGTGTTCATCAGCACAAGTCAGTGCCAGGGCAAATGCTGCCAAATGAGTATTGTAGGGGGATAAATTCCTCAGAGTGGAGGGATCATTTGACTTGCTTTGGGTTGAGTTGATTTTATATTTAATAGAAATCCCAGCAGTATTTCCATTCACCTACAAACCAGGTCAGCTGGCTGCCCCAAACTATTAAAAATCCTGTTTATTTACCTGGATGCACAAGAAGCAGGTTCCCTCCTCACCCTTTGCTCCTTACTCCACAGCCCTGAGTGTGGATCACTCAGATTGCCCTTCCTCCCCTTGAGTAGCTCAAGAGGAAAAAAGCTACAGTATATTTAGTGATCAATGGCTGAGAATAAAATCTGACCCAATTTCAAGATCCTCTTGAAAGATTTGGAAAAAATTTTAAAAAAACCCCATTCAGTACATTTTAGAGGTTGATGCCATTGCAGCAGTAGCAGACCTAGTATGGGCAGTAAGGTAAAGAGGTACAATTGCATATTTTAAGTGGAATGATCCTCAAAAACATCCAAGTAATTTAACACCTTGGACTGTGCTGTCACATTTCTGTTTAGCATCTACATGAAAAGTCATCATGTCCCATTTTTAGATGATCACCTCCCTGTTCACACTGATCTTTATAACAAGCACACAAATGCCTGTCTATATTTACAGGGGGATTTCTGCAGAACCCTAGAAATTTCAGTGTGACAGATTTTAGGCTGAATATGGACAAGTACATAAAGTGATGAGTTTTGCACAGTTTACCTAAACTTTCAGGACCTGTTCTGTCTTGCCAGGCTACCCTCTGGCACTGTCCCCATCCTCCACTTCTCTATTCTCTCAGGGCATTAGCAGAACACAGGCTACCCTAGCAAGGGGAGTGGCTCTAACACACTCCCCTGTCATTTCCCAGTGCATCAATTGTAGGGATTTTCCAGAGGGCTTTTTTAGATCCACCTGTTGTCTGTTCAGCCAGCCCCACAGAAACATATAAACCTGTTTTACTTGAAAAGAGAAAGCAGGCAAACCTCTCTGTGCAATTAGATTGAGCTGTCTGTCTGCTTTCAGCCAAGAAAGAGCTGCCAACCATGTTGAAGGAACAATTTACCCGACTGACATCTGAAGAGGAACAGAGTGAGTCCCCTAAATGAAACTTTCTCTTCAGCCTCAGGAAAAAAAAATCTATTTTATTCCCACGGTTTTGGCTGATCCCCTCTGAGTCTGTGTGAGGCATGATGGCTCTGAACTGTTCTTTCTTGAAATAAACTGGCTGGCCCTTCCCTAACCAAAACCAGTATTTAAAATGTGACAGAGGAGCAGCTGTCCAAAAATTAACAACAACCTGATGACTCAGATATAGAAATTAACTGCCAAAAACTCAGGTTCTAAAACACTTGTATTCAAAATTAACATTAAATAAATATTGCTAGATACCAATCAATAAGCTACAGAAATAGGCTCAATCTACTTCTGGTATTGTAGGAATCTTGTGTGCTACATAAACAAGAAAAAAAGAAATAGAAGTGAAGCAATAGCAAAAAAGAAAAAAAAAACCAAAAAATTGCACTTGATGGGAAATCAACTGCCTGAAATTCATGCTGGTCAGAAAGAGAATTACTAAGTTATAATTAAGTTGTGCTGAGGAATAATTGAGTGGAGAAATGGAAAGAAAATTGAGCAGCAACCTCTCCCTATCTTTTCTAAGAAGAAGATGTCTCAAAACTTCTAGTGACACTTTTGAGATGGTAAAAAGTAGCTTCAAAACAATCAGCAGGAGAGTTTACACTCCAGAGCTGCAGAGTTCCAGACAGAGTGGAAAAAACGTTTGCTAACATACTCTGTCCCTATACAGGAAAAGGCAGTGGAAATTCCAGAGCCAAGACTCGTAATAAGGTCAAAAATGAAAGCCAAGATAGGAAAAGGATGAGCAGAAGGGCAGCACCATCCTCTGCTCACCTGCATCAACCAGCAAGACCTCTCCCTTATTTGCATTTGTTTTTGCATAATGATGTGAGCTCTAGACTTGGAGCCGAGGGACTGAATTTTTATTAGGCATGGGCTGTCAAAGCACAGACAGCGGCGGCGCAGCAAGGCTTGAACAGCCTCAGTTCAGCTAAGTGGGACCGTGGCTGCTCTCTATAAATACACCGTGTGGGGGCAAGCGCCAGGGGGAGGGGAGAGCTATTTCTGAGGACAGAGATTGCCCAAGAAGAACAAATGGCTGTAAAGGGAGGGCAAAAGCCCTGCCTGCAGAGGGGACAGGCCCTGCCACTGTGACCACCCTTCCCGGCATTGACTGTACTCAGATCAGTCCATTGGGAGCAGCAGGTGTTCTGGCATGTGCCCTGATGCAGAGGATGGGCATGAGAAGCAATTCAAAGCCTGTGGGTTTGCCAAGGTGTGCTTGGGCAGCTGTGTGCTCACAGGACACAGGGCAGCATCCCTGTGTGTGCCAGGGACACCAAGGCTCCCAGCATGGAAGCATTGTCACACACTGGCACCCTGGTCTCCTGTGCCTCTCCAGCAACATCCAAGTCTCAGGTCCATGTGGGACAGCCACACATTCAACAGAACTTTCCTAAAGGCTTTGTCTGGAAAGCCCAGACTTCATAGAGACACCCCATCTCCTGATTTCTAAACAGGGGATGGGGTATTTCTATGCTGCCAGCAGCAGTGTCTGTGAAATGCATACTAAAAATTAAACAAACACTAAAAAATACTCAGGGAAGTACTGCAGTGTAATTCCTTGCTGCTGGTGTTCAGAAACACTCAGTACACAGCTGGACAAAGGTTCCACTTGAACAGTGAATTACTAGACTTGAATAATCTCCATGTTTCTCTTTCCAGGACAGACACAGAGCAGAAGCACAGGAAAAGAAGGAAAGCTCCACCATAAAGGGTGGTAAAGAAAGTAACAAATGGGACATGTGAGGGGAGATTCTAATGTGCCTTTATCCCAGGGCTCTGGAGATGCAGAATAGTGCAGGATGGGGCCTTGACAGGGAACTACTCATCCCTTCTGCTCCACCAGCTTGTCCCTGGGCTGCAGGGTTTGCTGGGCTCAGATGCAGCTGGCTTGTCATGCTCTCAGCCCTGCTTCTGGAGCCCAACAGGAGGGCAAATTGGTGGCCATGGACCCACAGTCCTCATACAGGGAGCTCCCTAAGTATCCGGCTGCAGCACAGGTTTTTCTCCCACCAGTGGTAGGCCACTATCATTATATTTAAAAGGCTACTGTCAGCTTCCAGACAGCCTGCTTCTTTTTTTCTCTTTCCTTTATTTTTTTGCCAGACTTGAAGTAAATAGAAAAGGTTTGAAAGGTTTGCTGGGGAGTGGCATTCTGTTCCAGTAAGAACAGCTGGTTCAGATAAATAAATATTATGTTACTATGTATTAGCCACACTACAAGCAAGACAGCACTAGGAACCTAACAGCAAAAATGTCCAAATTATAAACTGCATTTCATTCTCCAAGCTAAGAAACAAACACAGAATGTAAAGGAAGATTTTTTTTTTTTTTTTACTTATCTCAAATTTAATAACTGCTGGTATTTCTGGTAGCAATAGTAAAGAAATATGTGTTTAAAATATAAACTTTCAATACTGAAAGCAAGGTTGTAGACTGTAGGGTATAAAAGTTTCCCCCCAAAAAATTCTTCCTTTTCACAACTAAAATATATCAGAAGAAATCTGATAAACACTGCACAGTTGAGGCCTGGTATGAAGAATTTGTGCAGAATAGGGAAACAATTCTGTAAGAAACAGTGATCTCTAGGTTGAATCCTTATGTTGGTTTCTATCCAAATTCACTTAATTGTCAAGATCACATCAGAAGGCAGGTCTGTGGCTTGCAATCATGGCTTATCAGTGGCAGAATCGCAAGATGTAAAATAAAGCTGCCACCAGACTTACCTCAACTTCCATTGCAGTTATGAAAGTTCACCTTAATGGTTTAATCATATTCTGACTGCACAATCCTATCACTGTAGGATTTAAAGCCCCCTCTGAAGGGTGATTTGGAGACCTCCAGTGCTGAAGATGTTCAAACAAGTGAATAAGTGGTCCTTGTTTGTTATGGATTTGTCTATATTTGGTATCCATCTGCTTTCCTGACAAGACCATCAATGGCATAATTTGTAAAAATGCATGGTTTCATTATGCCTGCCTGGAAATTGCCTCACCTAAAAAGTCTGTTTCAGCTGATTGGTTTGAAGTACAGTACACTGCAAAATACTCTGCAAAATACTCTTCTTCAGCCATGTAATCTAGAGCAAACCCAGAGTTTACCAGCCTCCTGATCTGACTTCCTACATCCCATATCAAAGCCCTTCACTTCTCTGGTGATGCTTTCAAATAAACATAAGAGGCTTTTCCTAAACCTGGGAATTATTCAGCAGGTCACAGTGAGATCTCTCTCATAAGATAAATCATGCTGTAAGAGAGATGGCAAAGAGACAAGAGCTCAACAGCTTTCCAGATAGGGGTATGAGATGATACAACTTTAGAAGATGCTGCTGGACTGAAGGAAAGCTTGGTAAACACCAGCCCAGTTCACTCAGAGAACACATCTGTGTAAGTGAGGTCTACAACTGGTTGGGAGGGGTTTTGCTGCAACTCACAGCAGAAACCAGCTGTTCCCCTCAAATTTTGGCTATCTCACCCATTCCTTCTCAACATGCTGCTTTTTGAAGCTCTGTCTACCAGAGTTTTGAGGAAAAAGCCTTAGGATAACTGAGCATTTTCCCTTTTTATCTGGAGCAGGCCCCTTGATGAAGTTCACCCAGAATCAGCCTTGGCCAGGATAATTTGAAAAGCTGACCCAAGCTGTCAGCTTCCTGTGCCTTCTAACCTACCACCCTCCTCTCTCACCCCTCAGGACAGTGATGTTTATTGTCACAGCTGATTTTGATGGCAGTGTGGGGACTTGTTTTCCTTCTTTTAGTTGACGTGCTGCAGAGATCCTGCTGGGAGCAATAAACATCCCCATCCATTCACAGGGACTAAAACCCACCCTGAGGTGATATTTTGGGAGTGCAAACAATAAACTCCAATGGATTCCGAGCAGCACTGCTGATTTCAAATATGCAGAGAGGAGTTTAGCTGTGTTAAAATGATCCCAAGAAAACAGCATAATAAAGCATTCAAAGGGAAGAGTAGCCCCTATGTCCCTCATATCTGCCTTGCAGTGGAGAGCTTGGCATTGATGAGCCTCCTGTCTCCAAATAGATTCATTTATCCACTCCAAACTGGGTGGATAAATCCAGAGTTAACAATGATTGTGAGGGGATTTTTAGATCTGCAACCAAGATGCATTCAAGGATCACCTTGGTTCCATCACTCTCGTGCAGATACATCGTGCATGTTCCATGGGGCCACCACGTGTGGCCTCCTCATCCCCAGCAGCTGGCTTGCCCAGGCAGTGGGGCCTGAACCAAGCTGTCACATCCACCTGTGCTGAGAAATAAAACACTGCTCTGGCACAGATGTGCCCACCCCTGCACCCACACAGCCCAGTCCAGGGCTGGGGCCACTCAGCACCCTCCCAGGAGAGGGTGGGTGCCAAGGAGTACTTCCACAGTGTGCTTTGGATGGGGTCACTCACATTTGGGTAGCAGGGAAATTTACCCACCCGCATCAGTCAGCCCCAGTATCTGTCAATGCTGCCTTGTTTTCCTTGTTTAAAAGTAAAGCCAAAGAGCAACTAGAGGTCAATCCTGCCTTCTAGACATTTCTTCAAATCTTGCACAAAGAGGTGAGGAGTTATAGCAGGAAATAATTTTAGAAGTATATTATGGTATAGTTTTTTGAGATTTTATTGTCCCCCTCATAGGAGAGTGGCAGTCCTTCATTTTAATAGAAGGGAGATGTTCACATTCCTAAACATGGACAATTGGACCTCTCCCAGTGACTGTTCCTACCATGTGATCTAAAATTCCTGTTTTCCTTTCCACAAGCTTGCAGCAAACAAAAGCACTTGTTCAGGGGGAAGCTTGTCTAGAATTACGCAGTTCTAAATAGAGTCCCATGGAGGAGAGAGAGAAAGAAAACACGGCTCAGGTAGGAGAGGTGGAAGGCTAAAAGGTTTACTCCAGACTTTCACAAGAGGTTATGAATATGAAAAGATGTACACAGCCCTGCAAAAAGTTCACCAGCTCCTGTCAGTTCCATCATGGATGGTCTCCTTCTAGCTCATCTCTTGCTTCATGGGCAACCATGATCTAAATATAAATCCCAGGTACAGCTGCGTGAGGAATACACTGCCCATTTTTTAGCAACACCAAGCCTGTGTCAGTGTGTGTAAATCTAGAGAGGGAGTAAAAGGCGGTGGAAGTCATGCCTGTGTGTGACAGAGTGGAATAGCAAGATGAGCAATGCTGGAAAGAGACGTGACTCCACTGAGGTCACAAGGGTTTCTAACTGCCCCCAGTCGGCTCCAGCCTCAGACCTGGGAGGATCTGGGCATATGTAAAAATAGGGTGTGTAAGCAGCCTTATCTTTTTAGCTGCTTTCCTGTTTTACATTTGCTGTCTTCTTTAAGCCACATCCCAGGGGCTGGGTAGGGTTAGTGCAAATCTGTTATGCCAACTCATTCTTGACTCCATGGTGAGAGAATCCCCTCCCTTGCTTTTTGTAGTGCCCAAGTGCTGCCAAGGGATCATCACAGGGCTTAGCACAGAGCTCATGTTGCTGTCTCACTGTATATTGTACTGTGCTGTTATTCCTTCACTTTTCTGCCTAAGCAACAACTGCAGTAACTTTCCATCCCCAGGCTAATTCACTAATTAATCCAAATCGGGATTTCCATGAGGTCGCACACACCTGTATCTGGCCATATGTTCTTTGTTTGCCTCATTTAGTGCAGGCAAGGGAAGGGAAAGTCTGACCAGTCAGTAAACCTACCCCAGCCTTTTGCTATCAGCTGGCAGTCAGCAGACAGGCTCTGGGCACAGGGGTAACGTGTCCAGATGTGTCACTACCAAACTGCCTGGTGCCAGAGAAATATCCCTTGTCATACCAGGCTTTTTTAAACTTCTCTCCCCAGAACAAAATCCCTGTAGCCAAACTAATGTTGTTTGCCTCATAACTGCTTCCGTCAGAGGAAAGAAGAGGGGACCTGTTTGGGGACATCTGCTGTACACAGCCACTTCAGGCCAAACAAAGGGAACTGCAAATAGAGGAGCCTGCATCCCGAGACTGGCTGCCAGAGTAACAAGCCATATATTTCCCAAGACATTTTCACCTTCCTCTCCTTTCAGGAAGCCTCTTTGGTCTCAAGTGTCCATGTAACCCTACAAAGAGGGGAGAGGAAAACTTGGATTTTGCACTGTTTGGTACTAACCCTGGGAGAGTTTCCCAGACACATCCCTCCTCATCATCAGCTAAAGAGATTTATACTCATCAGATTTATGCTGAGTTTTTATGGAGTCTCGCTGCCAGTGCCCCAACTATGGTGGTCTTTTCTGTTTAAGGGTGCCATGGGATTCACATAAGGCTGAATTGCCTTGCAGCCCATACAGTGAATGGGGAAAAACAGCCAAAACCCAGCTGAAGGCCACAGGAAGGTCACAAGCACTATGCAATTGCTGGTGGAAAAAAGCAGGGTAGAGACCAGTAGCATTGAGTAGTTCTGCTTTTTTGTGTGTGTGTGATCCAGCTACAGTATGAACCTGGGATGATTCCCCTGAGGAAGGAGGGATCTCCCTGAGGAAAGGCTTTTAAGAGAAGCTTGGTTTCTGCAGCCAGTTACTACACAAAACTTGGCAACTCAGAGCACAAACCCTTTTGAAGGCTTTTTTTCCCCCTCCTTTCCCTGCCCCTACCACAGAATGTACATCATGCCCAGGACCCCAGAGAGCAATCAGGGCAGGAAAACAGTTTGACTAGGAAATCTTTCCAATGTCAACATCCTCTATCCTGGGGCCTTGCTTTCCGTGAAAAAATGGACTTTTTGTACACATTTGCGTGGACTGGGCTTAAAGGCAAAGACCCATCCTGTGGGTTTAAAAAAAAAAGATGCTCTACAGCCTAAAGAGTTTGTGCTCTTTACATCACTTCAGTGATGTATTTGGCAACATTTAGCAACGTATTTATTTAGACTGAGCAAAATCTTGGGCATTTGAACACAGAGAAGCCCTGGGGTCACAGGGTTCTATACCACACCTCGTATCCATCAACATTGTAAACTGTTGTTCCAGCAAAAGTTGTGGAGTGATTTAGGGACTCCCAGGCTATTCAGACTCCCAGGATCTGGGCTGGAACATCCATGGCTAAACAGATCCCTAAGGCTTTTATGTCATCACCTTTAATTTCTACTGGAGCAGGAAAACCCTGACTTGATCAGTGCTGGGACTTCTCCATGTAGCCAACCCAGCTGGGGTAGAGATGAGAAACTGAACCAGGGCATTAAGGCTGAAAGTCAGACTGGTGGTGGCTGGTCCTGAAGAGCGACCAAGCAGGATCTGCTGAGCTGCTCCAGTCAGTCGAATCACTGGTTAGGAATTGCCACAGCATTCATGGTCTCTCTTCCATGCCTCATCCCTCCTCAGTCTCAAGGCTGATGAAAAGGTAATCTTTGATGTAAAGCTACCCAAACTATGCTTCCCTTAGGGGTGCATATCCCTGCCAAGAGAATCCATAAAAGAGGAACATTTGTGACTACCATGCTGAAATATTGCCATTTCAATGGAAAAACTATTAATTCTGCAAGGCAGGAAGGCATGAGCATTTTGAGAATGCACAACACCAAGAAGCAGCTTGCTTTGCAAGACTAACGTGTATTATTTTGAAGGAAGTCGTATCCATGACTAAAAATAAATCTATGCCATTTCCCTGCTTGAATTTCCTGCAGATCTTTAAAGAATACAGAGACCTAACCAAGTCATTCTCTTTGAAGGAAACATTTGAGATCATTAGCAACTTACCTGCTGGGAGGTTCTCAAATCCAGACAACTTTGTGGTAAATTTGCACAGAGCATTTGATACCTATTTATCCCCTCATTTACAAACCACATACAGCTCGTAAAGTCAGCCCTACAGTAAGAGAGGCATGACTGTGATTGCTATGCTTGCAATAGACAGACCTTGGATTAAAATGAGGTTTCATTGTTAAGTGAAAAGTTAACTTCCAGGCACAGTTCTTAATTTAAAACATCTGAAAAATTAACGTTCTCATTTGGGCATTTTTCCAGGCCAAATGGTAGATATTCTCTGGACAAACTATCTCATCCACAGTAAGTGTCCAAATATTTGGCTCACTTCTCTAATGTATGTAAGTGAAGAATTATGCTGTTTTTATTAATCACCCCAGAATAAGTTCATCACCCTTCATCACAGGTTTTGTTTCACTGCTGTGTCTGGCTCACTAAAAGCAGAGCATTTGTGTTACACCCTCTGCCAGTCCCCTGGCTGTTTCATATTTGGATGATCCCAGTTGCTTTCACTTTGGATAATTTCTTGAATCCTTTCAGCATCTGTCAACTCTAGAGCTTAAATATGCTATCGGTCTTGGGATTTTGGTGGGGTTTTTTTTTGCTTGGTTGGTTTGGTTTCTTGGGGTTTGGTGGGGGGGGTGTTTTGTTTTTTGTTTTGTTTGGGGATTTTTTGGGGTTTTTTGTTGTTGTTGTTGTTGGTTTGTGGGGTTTTGTTGGTGGTGGTTTTGCTTTGTTTGGGAGCTGTTCTTTTGTTTGTTTGTTGGGGTTTTTTCCCTACAAGTTAAAATCTCTTGACTAATTTATGTTCCATAATGCCAAGCAGGTTTAAAACACAAAGGGACTGTCCATACAGTGCATGCTGCAGTGGGTCCCCACTCCCCTGGTTTGCTTTCCAGGCTCTTCTTATTACTTCTTCAAATAGAATCGCAGTTCATGGTCATTGCAAGCTTGAGCAGCCCTTTGAAGGAAGGGACTTGCAACTCAGCTTGGTGGAAACGAGCATACAAGACTGAAAAAGGTTACATGGGGTCTAATGGACTCCAGTAAGCCATGCAGAAGAACTTTTATTAAAACATGTAAAATAATCTTCATGTTCTATGTGGTGCTTTCTTCTAATGTCTCTGATGGAGAATATCAACCAGTTTGAGGCACCATCCTTCAAAAAAGACAGAAATTAAAAAATGAGGGTGTAGGAAAAATGACCTGCTAGGAAGGGTTGAAGTTGATTGGTCTAGCAGGAAAAAAAAAAAAAAACCTAAGGAGAGACATTAAAAGCCTTTAAGGACAAGACAGATGCAAAAAGGGAGAAAAGAAATTATTCATATGTTCTTTGGAGATAGGACAAGTGTAATGTATTTTGATTGCACCAAGAGAGACTAAGGGTTGGTGCGAGAGACAGCTTCCTCTAGTGATAAGGACAGTAAACAGTGGAAAAGATTGCCTAGGGAGGTTGTGGAATATCCATCACTCTTGGTTTCTAAAAGCAAATGTGACAGATGTAAGTTGGAATCATTCTGGAATAGCTGGACCTGCTTTGGGCAAGGACTGTGGACAAGTTTATTCCTCAAGGCAGTCTACCAGAGCTATTTTTTTAATTCTTGGTGATGATGTTCCTCATAGGCAGAGAAGATCAAATATGTAATAAAATAAAATTTTAAAAAAACTCAAGAAAAGAAGGAAGATAAAAAGGTCTTGGGCATCACCAAGTTTTGGGGAGCTAGAGGTGTGCTTTAGTCTCCAAAGAGTCCTCCGATCTGTTTTTGTTTTACATAACGTTAATATAAAAGATCACTTTGTAGGCAGCATTAAGAAGCCTACTGACTTCAGAAAGGTCACTTAAGGGGGATAAGCTGGGTGGGTACTGCAGTCATTTCAGATACTTCATCGAGTTTCTTGTACCCGTCCCAGTGGTGTGCCTCATGAGAGGAAGTGCACATATTGCCTGGCCAAGCAAAGATTTGTGCTACTAAGTTCAGAATCCTTTTGGAAGAGATTCAAAGTTAAATGTAATTTTTTAAAAAGAAAAACAAAAGGGGGGGGGTGCACACAAAACTTCCAGTTCCAGGAAACTGAACTGAAGTTTAACAGCCACATACAGAAAGGAAGAGAGAATGAAGCTGGCCATAAATGTTTATGATGAAAATGTTAGAGATCTGCTCACAGTGCATGTCATGGAGTCTCATTTTTACCATGTTTCATATGATGTACAAGGATTACAGATATCCAGGTGGGGGAGGAGGTTGCTGGGCTGTCCCTCTTCCCACGGAAGAAACAAGAAGAGTATGTGTTTCACAAAACCAACAGGACCATCTTTCAGAATTCCAGTTAACTTCCTAATCTTAAGTCATCCAGTACTCTTATATAAGCCTCCTAAATCTTCTTCACAGTTACTTCACTAAAATCCAAAACCACATCCATCATACTAAGGTGCCTTCCCCAATAGCAACTCATTAACCGATCTTCCAAATTCTGACTTCACTGACACCATATTTAATGAACTGTTGAGATTCAAAGCAGAATTCAAATTATGGGGAAATTGAGGTCTAAGCCAGCAAAGACACAAGATGACATATTTCCAATAGTTTCACAGCCTTTATTTCTGTGAATATTCTCATCTGTACTAGTATAAACTGGGAGCAACTCCACTAAATGTGGCAAAACCCCCCAATAATTGCACATCAGTATAGTCCCACTGTGATATCATGATCAGTCCTGAGAGTGCTCTCATGAATTACCATTTAGATTGTACCTTTTTTGAAAGCCTTTAGCAATAATTGAGAAGAAAACAATTTCAACAAAAGCACCTCACAGTTCTTCTCACTGCATAATGACATTTGATAAAAAGAGAAAATGTATATTGTTTTTTGTTTATGAAGCTGATGTACTTTCCAAACGCATACAGCAAAGTCAAAATATTTAAAACAATAAAGCATTTCCAAAATAATTGTTGCTAGTTTCAGGATATTATATGAAAAGTGACTAAGTAGATGAAAAAATGGCATTTGAGAGGTTATGAGTACATTAGAGACAAAGAAGAAAGATTGCTAAAAATTACATACAGGCTGATTTGATAGTCAAGATTTTCAAGCTATGGGAAGTGGACTTGTAACAGCAATTAATGCTTCCATTTCATTCCCAAAACACTCAGACCTGTGACAAATATCAAAGTTTATTCAGAAGCAAAAAAACCGTGGAGAACCCCCCCTCTATCCTGATACAAGTGTAAGCTTTAAGCTCACATCTGACTAACTGGAATGGTCTGTACTTCTTTAAATAACTTTAAATTAGGAAACTTTTGATCAAGATTTATGGACCACTTAAGTCCCATAAACAATATGCAACTTAGTAATACTTCTTTTTCAGCTGGAAAGCTGGAGAGGATGGAGTTTCCAACAAGTGTCAATGTCTTAGATTTTTTCCCTTGAAACAGAAAATTACATTTTTTCTATTCAGTACAAAGCAAAAGCATAACCCTCAAATATATCTAATACACAGCCTAAATCTGCCAAGTTTGCATAACAAAAATAAAAAGGGGGGGCAGTCAGGGAAAGTGGGAGAAAGAGAATTACTTTGGAGCTAAATGACAGCACTTGGTGAAGATGAATGAAGAAAATTGAATTCTGCGTGTTTGTATTTTGTGGATTAATTTATGGAGCTTGAATGTCTTTGAATGCTCTTACTATGGATATATGAATACTTTTGATCAAGAAAAACACCCTTGGTGAAGAATAAAGAAATTACTAGATTTCAATACTCCCAAACTCTGTATGAAAAGCCCATGCTGAATAAGAACAAAAATCACAGATTCTTATAAACAAGTACAATTAGTCACAGTTATGTAAACATGGGTATATATTCAATTTGTAAGCACAAATTAAAAGGAAATATGTTAAAAAACATTTTCAGAGTAAGACATAATATACTGAACAAAATCACAGCCCAAATAGGGAATTTCTTTCCCAGGAGAAAGTCATTACAATAGAGGACCCTGGGGCTGCCAGAACGGACTGTATTGGACTGAGAGCTCATCACAGAGCCACATTTCTCTGTCTTGGCCACCAGTGAGGATGCTAACACTGACATCCTTTTCTCTGGCAGCTGTCCCACTTGTGTGGAAGTGTGGATAACTAATTCCGTATATGCTTACTCTTGAGATTTCAGGGGTTTTTTTTCTTTATTTGGCCCTGTGAAGCAAAGTTCAGCTTGATTTGGCCAGGACAGCTCACCCATATGGATTTTAACACTGAACAGAGGATGATCAGGTAATGAGAAGAGGTCTCTATAAGACAAGGGACTCCTTGGTCCCTTACTTCTTTTATTTGCTATCCATCCTGTTTCCTGGGGTCCTCTAAATTTGTACCTAAGCCTTATATTACTGTTCTAGGTCATGAATTGGTCAAGTTCCTCACAGCTACTTTCTCTACTCCCTTTGCTCTTATGTGAATGTTCTGATACAAAATGTAAATGTTGTCATTTCTAGATATGATACAACCTCAAGTGGTACTTACCAGACATTTTTGAGCATCTCACCTCGCTTTTGACTGATCAAACACTCTTGAAAACTGTTTCCAGCATTTAATTTGTAACTTCATGCAGCTATTAATTAAAAAGAAAATCCATACTACAACACACTTCCGCTTCCTTCCTTGCAAATTGGATACTGCTGTGCAATTGTCCTAGCACAGATCATACCGCTGTCAATAGCTGATCCTTAGACTGGGAAATGCAACATGAAATATGCAATCTAATGCCAGCCACCACATTTGTTGACTGCAGTTCCAAGACAGCTTTGCTTGTGTGTGTGTGTGCTTTGGTGTGCAAGTTGGTGTGACTGCCAGCAAGGCTAGAGGGGTTTGTGGTTCTACCAAGGCTCCTCTGCGTCAGCAGCGTGAGCATGGAGTAAGCCCAGTGAGCATGCAGAGTGAGGGCTACAGTGGAATACTGACTGGCTCTGGAGGCATGAGAGAGCTGGTGGAGGAATGGTATGTACCTCTTCCTCTCTGTTTCTTCCCCTTTTAGGAATTTTAGGCCAGTCCTCTGTCTGCCTTTCTCAAGAGGATCTTGTTTAGCAGCTCTACTTGCTTTTATAGGTGGATCTACTCCAAAGACCATACTGTTAAAAATCCTGAACTCGCCAGATGCCAAAAGTCTTGCTCAGAATTGCATGACTTTGTGAGGCATACAAAGCACCTAGCAAAAATCTTTGCCTTGGTTCCCAAAGCATGTATGAAATTAGCAAATTTGCTGGGAAAACAGGCAGCACAATGATGTCTTCCCATTCCAGAAGAGCTCATGTGATGCTTACTCGTGGGGCTCTGCAGTGTGCTGCACTGCACAGTGGTAAGTGATAATGCCCTTAGTTTTATAAGGTCATTAATGCTGATTATATCTTGAGTGTCTGCACTTAAAAAAGATTTAGGACAGGACAAAAGAACTCTGCCAGCAACATCTCAGAACAATAGCCCAGACCAGAACAAGAAGGAGAAGCCACAGATTGATGATATTCTGGGCATTTGGGATATTTTATGGAAGTTTCCCAGCCCAATTTTTTTCAGTGATAGTATTTCACAATACCAGTTTTGCAGAGAAAACCATCCACAGTAATTCGTGAGAAGACTATGAGTAAAGTACACACCATACATGTTGTGACATAAAATACTAGTTTTAGCCAACTGATACTGTTTCTTTGCATCCATGAGACATGCTCATAGTGAAGTCCATTGTTTTTTTTCACTGTGCTGACCTAAGAATTCCCTTAAAATTCCCTGGGTAATTATAATGAGTTTTTGTAGAGCTGAGAATCTGGACCATCTGACTCCAAGCTTTGTGACGTGTAAAGCACAAACCTCTGAAAATTAGACTTTTTTTTCAAAAAATCATCTTAAACTTTAAATATTCCAGAAGCAGATGTCAAAGTAAGTTTTGCACACCTCCAAGCAGAACAAAGTAACAGGCCTCAAAGAGTAAAAGTAGATTCCTGGCTTGTGATTTAAGTCCTCCCTTCTCTAAATTTAAATATAAATATTTTTCAAAGTATGAATCTCTTGGTCACTGTCATACTATGCCACCTAATAATTCATTAAGGTATATTAGCTCTACCTCTGCTATTTGAAGTGCCAGAGGTTTCTTTGCCTGAAATGGCCTGTTATTCCCAAGGACAGAGGGAAGAAGAGGGTTCTCTTCATATTTTTCTTTCAGAGCACAATGGATTAAAAACAAAACAAAAATTCCTAAATAATAAGACAGTGAGGAAACCCATTCTAAAGGATTCTAGAGTGCTGTAATAGTATGTCACCATCCATAGTAGGACAAGGCTCTGTTCCCTCCCTGTGCACAAATTGCTTGATTGCTTTCACTGCCACAGTTTGTTTCCTAATATTTGGCATGACATTTCCTGTTTCTAGCCTTGGGCTTATATGGGTTTGATCCAGCCTGCCCTGAAATTAATGGAAAGACTGCTATGTATTTCAGTGTCCCCTTTTCCTCTAGCTGGAGCCTGTTGGCTGCTCCAATGATTTCTCTCGCTTTCATTTTGGCTGGCCTTCAAGTCCTTCCAAAACATCATGCCTCTTGTTCTGTACACACACACAGGCAGAAAGAGGGAGAGACAAGATAAAAATCCTTTTGCCCTGTGTGGTGGCCAAGGGGCATGGAATGGTTCACGTGGCAGCAGTGTAGAGAACAAACTGGGGTCCCTGTCCCAGGCTGCCCTTGGAAGGTGCCCCAGCCTTCCCCAGCTACTCCCACTCTACTGCAACTGCTAGTACCAGCAAAGCCAAGAGTTGCTGCAACTCTCTACCTTTGTCAAACACTACATGTTGAATTTTTGAGGTCCCTAGACACAATCCCATACCTAATCCTGGTATAATGCCTCCCACTTGGGTGATTTTTCTTGCAATATTTAAATTTGTCTCAAAAAATGAGTATGAATGGTGCTCCTTGTTTACATGTTAAGATAGCACTTAATTATCTCTAGAGAGAATCTCTTTTGAGTGATCTGCTTGTTTGACTGCAAACACCCTGGGTTTGTGAGGCATTGTAAAGAGTCAGGTGTATACTTTCTAGGTGATCAATACCAAAATATGTATCAGGCTATTCTCCCACTGATGACCAACAGCCTTGCACTCCTGGTGGTGGGGTAGTTAGTAATTATGAGCTGATACTTTCTTGTCTGGCTTTATCAATTTAATGCTAAGTTCTTGGAGAACTGCAGTTTGCCCACAGTGGCAGGCTTTGGCCCATAGGTATTTCCTCTTTATCCTATTTCTTGTTCTTACTACCACTTCTGTTTGATGGAGTAAAGTACCAAAGGTATATTCATCTTGAGAGCAAGCATTTTCACTAGGCTGCTGTTAACACTTTCTGCAGGGAATGTTACTATATTCAGAGATGGCTTGACATATATTTTCTTTTTAGCAGCTTGCTTTTATAGGTCTGTGGCACTGTTAAGCAGTGATTAAGCTTTGTCATTGTAACACAACAAAGCTAAATGTCCTCTTCCAAGCTAAATCATCTGAACAGAGTGGCCTAAGCCAGGGCTGTTATCTGAAAGCACGAGGCTGAGGGTACCAGGCCTGCTGAAATGATTCCTGCTGTGGTCAGTGCAGTGTGGTCAGTGCACACTGAAAGACAGTCCACAGTGTGTGCACAGACAGGGAGGGATGGGCAGCCAAGGCAATTTCAGGGTCTCAGTAGTGAAAAGTATCTTTAGTGATAGTAGTGAAAAGTATCTTTATCTCAGTAGTGAAAAGTGGTGTGGGTGGGAGGGCACAACCAAGATTTAACTTTTTCTGAGGCACTTGTAACTATGTCTACACCACTGAATAAGGGAGGATCAGGGACTGATTCCTGGTCCCAGTTTTCAAATGGAACACACTAGATCATGCCTGCTAAACTGCAAGGTAGTTGCTTGAAGAAACCAAAGTTTGAATCATCCAAGAGAAGCCAGGAATGACAATTAAACAGTGTGGACAATGTGCTACCAATAGTCAAGTTCATTCCCACACTCTCCCTTATTTAGAGCACAGACAAACTAAATGCTGTGTACGTTTCATCAGCTTTGGGTTGGTTTGGCACATACCCACATGAACCCCAACTGCTTACCAGGTCTTTGATATCCCTGGCCATGTCTGCCAAACAGTGACATCTCCAGGTTTTTGGAGATACACTTCAGTTTCAGAAGGTGCTCTGAGGAAGTGTCTGTGATCTGAATACTGTGAGCCAAATGCCTCTATCTATGATGCTCTATCTTGTATGCCCAGACTGCAAAAATTCAAGTACTCTGTGCATGTGGGTGGGAGTTCTCCTTTGGCATATGCCCAGTTCCACAAAATTATAGATATGAGCACTTGTTTCATATGGTTTGTTGTCAGCTTCCTTTCAGATGCTTCCTTGACAATGGTAAATAATTGGCTTGATTGCTTTCTGTGCCTTTCTCTTACCCATTTTTCTAGCAATTTGAGGATCTCATATCTTGGTTCATCTGCTGTACTTTCATGACCAGAAAATTAGGTCAGCTATGTATATCTAATTACCTCTTTTTGTTGTGTACCTCAAAATTGTAGCATTGCAGTTTCAGCATCATGGAGAGTCACAAGCAATAACTCTTTTAAAATGCTCTCTAGTGATTTAGTATCATTTTCTACTTGAGTTTCTTTACACCCTCGAACTTAATGGTGAAACGACTCACATCAAACATGATTGCTAGACATTTCTTCTTCCTTTGGGTGTCTTTTGGTTCTATGGTGACAATGAACTCAGTCAAAAAGCTACCAGCTGCCTTCTGCTGTAGGAATTGGTACTCCAAACTACAACTCACTAGCATTGCATAGTGTTGTTGCCTTTTCAATCATACAGCCTTATTTTGGGACAGGATAAATGATTATTTGTTTTCTGGTGGTATGTAATGGTTATATGCGGTAACCATGTCTGTGCTGGTTTTTTCCCTTTTTTCATAATTCAGCAGCTGTTTGATGGTGGGAAAATACTGTAAATAATGTCTGCTAGTTTAAAAAACTATTATTAAAGCAATTTAGAAATTACCTTCAGATGCAGCTTTGTTGCTTTTACCTCTTTGGCACATAATCCTAAGGAGGTCAGCAAATGCATGTGAATGACACGGCAGAAAAGCACATTCTACTGTGGTTAAAGTCAAATTTTACTCCACTTACTTAATTCTGTCAAACCAGGTTGTGGCCAACAAAATGTTGCGAGGTACATGCTGCTCTCGTTAGGAGATTCAGCTAATCCCACTTCTGTTGTTGACAAGGATTACTCACTTCTTCTGCAGATAGGAGCCTAAATGCCATTACCAACTTTATCTAGAGGAAGTCCATAATCTTGCAGAAGACCCATTTGACTTACCTGGGTGCTTTTAACATTACCACCTTTGGCCATGAAACACTGGGAATCATCCTGCTTTTCCAAAGCAAGTAGTCCTCATCCAGGAAGACATTTAGTCATGAACTCCAGCTGTCTTGTCCTGGCCCCAGTGCTTGCTGAGCTTTTCCTCATCCAGTGGAAAAGCATGGAGAAAGTGGAAGCAGCTTCAGGGACACTGAAAAGGCACTTTTGGGAAAAGGGAGCTTGATTACCAGCCAACTTATTAGTTCTCAAATGAAAATAAACACTAAAGTGAAGCACGAATATCTGAAAAGAAAGAACATCCTGCTGTTCCTGGTAGGAAAAGCGTGTAAGAGGAGGGTGCAGCAAAACACTCATGCACAGGGTCATAGCAATCTGTGTAACAGAAGATGCTTATCCCACCTGAGTTTGTACAGACATTCACACAGTGACACCCATAACAGCCCTGTTGACCTCACATTCAAGGGACTCAGGGTAATGCTGGCAGCTTGAATTTTATAGCATCCTACCACCATTACAGTACTTTGGCTGACTGAGTTTTTTCCCTCAAACAAGACTGAAAAGTCTTATTGCTTCACATATTTCCTACTACCCTACTGCTTCTTTTGCATTTGATTTCCTAAGCTTTTGGGGTTTTTTTTTAGCTTGCATCATGGGGTTTTATTTCAGAACAAGTTTTTTAATGCTACCTTGTATTCATATCATTAGCTTTTCTGAGGTTTACAGCATCATTTTGGTTTCCATGCCTTTGCACTACATTAATACCACGTGTCTGCAAAATCTGACTCTTGGTCTCACTTCTGCCTGCTTGACAATGTTATTTTGTATTATTTCTTTTATCAGTACATTTAATCTCAGTGGTTTCTCTTTCCATGAATACTGTATACGAAGTCTTTGTGCAGGGAGACCTTTATTATTCCTCAAATTATTAATTTTTCCCTTTTAATTTTGTTTGTCTAGATTTTACCTCTGTGCATTTGGGTTTTGCATCCATATGGGTTACTTTTCTGTGTTTTCTCTCTTCTGTTAGTGGATTAACAATTCTGGGTCTGGTTCATCTTAAATCTTGCATTTACATGGGAAACTGCTCCTCACCCTTGCCTGCAGCCCCAGCTTTTGGAGGCTTGTTGAGGAACAATCTCATATTTAGGTACTTTAAGATTTAATAATCACAGGAGCTTTGAACAGTTCAGCAAAATGGTCATCTGTTCCAAACTGAGCAGATACTCTTTTTGGGTAGAAACAGTCTTAGAAAGTTTTTAGTTCTGCACGTGGGTGAAGACAGCTTAGTGCTGACACATCTGTTCAGCATGTGGCTGTGCATCTCAGAGAGCAGTGCGGCCGCATTTATTTTGTTCCTCCTTCTGCCCGGCTTCACTACATCCTATATCTGTTTTCCAGTGCAGCCAGGGAATGTCCAAATGATGAGCATGGTCATCTGTATACAGGCAGCCATGGCACAGAGCCATGATCATTGGTTTTTCTTCAGCTGAAGGATCCAGAATTCATCCCTAATGACAGATGCAATTGCAATCGCCAAGCAACAAAGGCTCCCAGTTAGAAAATAATTCAATGAGGGCACAGGTTCACTTTGATATTGTCAACAAAGTAGTCTGTTCAAAATACCACAAGAGGTGAGAATGATGCAAAAGGAGGGCAGTGGCATTCAAACCTGCAGCATTCCATGGTGCTGCCAATGTGATGACAGCAAGGTGAAGGCTGCTTTGTGGGAGGTTTGCACTGAATCACATCCATTTGCAAGTGCCAGCAGACACAGTGTGGGTAAAGAGCACAATGAGCACACTGCTGGCTTGGACGTGTTTTCCTTGGAGATAACACCAGCAGAAGAGGCTCTGATTAATAAGCTGAAAGCAAATGCAAATCTTATTAATGCTTACTTGGAATCCAGTCCACAAGTCAGGATCTCATTAGAAAGAGAGTTACTGTCAGTAAAACAGTGCATCAAGGCTGTTGGTGTGTGATAGGGACAAACAGATGGGGCACTAGAGAGAGTACAGCCTCTATGAGCGTGCGTAGAAGAAAGCAGCAGATTTGGGAAAGAAGGCATGCAAGATAAACTGTGGGAAGTTTGGCCCCTACCCCAAATTGTGGGAACACCCACCAGCACTCCACTGTCAGCAGATAGCTGGAAACTCCCTCCTAAGATATGTACTCTGTACTTTCCTAATAACTGTCCCAGGCATAAAAGGACAGCTCAGTGCTTCTGATTGGTAACTGCAGCCTCCAGGAGGAGGAGTGCAGGCAACCAAAGAACTCTCCCAACCCTCTAATAAGCTCATTAGCATATATCTTTGCTAATGATACACATGGAACCAGTCCACTTCCAGCTGACAGATCTCTGGGTTGTTTTACCATTAGGGAAAAAAAAAAAAAACCAACAAACCAAGCAAACTGGGAAATCACATCCAAAAATAGATTAAAAGAACATGAGAAGTGGAAGGTCAAGAGTTCAACAGTTGGGTAGTGCCAGAACTGGGACAGTTTACGTAACCTTGGTGTAGCCTCCCTAAGCGCACGCAGCAGTTAGTCACAGGAACATGAATCGTTTTGGTTTTTTTTTTTTTTTTGAGAGGATCCTGACTCATTTGGTGACATAATGGCCAAAAGGATTGGAGAGAAAAATAGAAATATGCCTCTCCTCACATTCAGGAGGTGGCACTGTGCAAAAATTCAGCCCAACAATGGAAAGAGTATTACAAATTTTCTTCATGCTTCTGCAGTACAGCCTGCCTAGAATATTTATAATTCTTCACAAATAGTAATTAATCTTCAGGCTGCTCAAGTAAGAAGACATTTTCATCCCCATTTTGTACACTGGGGACAGGAGCACTATGAATACTTCTGGGAATCACAAAGCCCTGTGTGAGCCTATTTCCTGGAAACATATCTGCAGTTTACCTATGCATCTACATCTGCATCTACTATGGTGTTGGTGTCTACAACTAAATGAAGAAAGTGGTATTTAAAAATAGACTTGGGCTTTATTCTACTGTAGGAAGCCAGCCTTCCCAGCATTCCTCTGATGCTCAGCAGAGGGCTAATGCTGACAGCAGAAGGAGAACAATGACACATCTTTAAGTATATTATCTGTTCCTCATCTCTACAAAATTATGTGATGTAATATACACACTGCCTCCTGTGTCTTTGAAAATATACTATCCCAAAAAGATAACCGCTGTATTCTTTGGCTGGATTATAAATGCAAAAAATTACTTTTGTCCCCAGTGTTGTTATCCCTCAGGCTCCTCACTGTCTTTTAAAAAATGTTTTTACTGAAAGTCTATACCTTTTACTAACTTTCACAGAGAATTTTACATGTTTGTTTGACTACCTAAAATAAGAGTAAGAAATTTTTTTCTGACTTGAGTAGGATGTGACTTCTAATAAATCTGGAAGTTATGAAAAATGGCTTTAATATTTTTATGCTATTTCTGGATTTCCCAAGGTTGTCCCACATCTGCTTTTTCCCCGTGTCCACGTGTAGCCACAGAGAGTGCAAACACATCTGGAGCTTACAAACACAGACATTTAACTTTTAGAAAATGTATGATGCCGTTTGAAGATGCTATTCTTACAGTTTAACACCTGCTTTGCTGGTTTTGGAAAACCTCTGTGTAGTGTCTGAGAAAACACCTCTTCCAATTTTTGTTTCTGGGATATTCTAAGCCAGTTAGAAAAGCAGGCTTGTATGAATGTCAGTGTTTGAGATTAGATCCTCTACAGCAATAAGGAAGGCCTCTTCTATTTATTCCCTAAAGATATAAGGTGATGATGTTTCTTCTGTCTACTTCTCCCACAAATAATCTACCTAATACACAAATGCCAAAGTGCTCTTTTCCTATCCCTGCCAACACCCTTCCTTCAGCTTCTGTGTATTAGTGTGACTACTGCTGATGAGCTTGATGAACAGCTCAGTTCAAACCTTCCCTTCTGCTTCCAGGTTGCTGCTCACACCTCAAAGATGTTGTCCCCAGGGAGGCAGACCTGCCACCTCAGCATTCCCTGGCAGTAATCACCTGTGAGTCAGCAAGACCCATTCAGCACTCCCCACTTGAAGCACCTCCTGAAAATATCGTGGGATGTTTGAGGCAAATACTGTCAGCCTCCTAAAATACTGTAGGCAAGTTCAGATCCCTTCCCCACCCCCCTCTCTGTAATTATTTATAATATGCTATACATGACAGGCTCGTAAAATACACCCAGCCAAAATCAAAACGAATGCAAGTGTTGCCAAGATAGCAATGTAAAAAGGGAAGAAGCGTAAGGCAGAAGATAAAATGGTGAAGCAGATTAGTGACCTATCTAGTCACAGTCTGTGACTAGTGTATTGGTTTGAGTGAAGGATTTGAGCACGACATTTGTTTATCCGTAAGAAAGGTAATCTCAATCATAACATTTGTTATTAAAAAAAGAAAGAAAAAATAAAGGCACTATAACACTTAATACTTTGGAGATCATTTAAAATACAAATTCCTTGGGATCTGACTTTAATAAATTATGGCTCAGAAGAATCCAGCAAATAATTCTGATGGTTATTCCTGAGAGTCAGCCTAGTTTTACTAAGAGTGGCTTGACACAATCAAGGAAACAGAACTGATGTCCTGCCCTGTTCTACAAAAGAACTGCTTTTACATCTCTTTACTATTACAGCTATATACAGTGAGTATGTATTGTTTCTCAAAATACTACCTTTCATTGAAAACTCTGGATATTATTTATTCAGCATACATTCATGACCGCTGTCACTGATTTCTTGCCCCCTAAGAAGTCCAAAAGACACTTGTGTGTCATTTTGTGACTACTACCCTGTATTTGACCCTGTATTCCCAGATGTCAAATTATTAATACTAGTAAGTCCTAATCAGACTCTGTAATTTTCATATTGCTGTGAGAAGCCATGTATCTCTATAGAAAGATAGGAGCAGGGAACAGGAAGGAGAGGAGAAAATCTTGACACCACATCGTTTAGCACATGTGATTGCAAATTTAAGGGTTTGACAGTATTTCCATGAAAATGACTGATGGAGAAGCAGCATTTCAATGGACCTTTTTTCAAGATTTTAATGAATAAGTGTTTTAAAGTGAGGATGGAAAAAGGAGAAAATAGTTTGGCATGAGGAGGAAGGCTACACAGATGAAGGTGAGAGAAGAGTGTCATGGACTTAAGATTAAGGTATTTAGAAAAGTTGAGAGAATAAGAGGAGAGTATAAAGAACTGTTCCTATGTTATGCAGGCAAATTTAATTATTTCTTCTGTTTAACTGGAAGAATGTCTGTCAGATCATCTGAGTGACTCCTGAAGGCAAATATCAATACAGTCAAACCACAGTGGTGAGTAGTAAAGAATGAGAGCTGTGTGAGGAGGAGCTGTTGTGGAGACACGGGGCTTGACTCATGCAGAGGGAACACTCCAGCACTCTGCTGTCACGCTGGACACGGAAGGAGGACGCTGGACACGCTCAGTCACTCAAGGCAAAAAAGGAGAACTTTATTTACAGTTTCTACATTTTATAGACTCTCTAGAATGAGAGTAGATTGGAGGATAACATATCTCCTCCAAATCACATTAGCTAGTTGAACAGTCTGTCAATTCATCCCTCCTCCAAGAAGGAATGTGAAACACACATAGTGTTTTGAGAAAAGTGTGAGAATTTTGACTCTAAATATGTAAATATCAAAAAGCTTTTGAAAATCAGAGCAACACTCTGCCACTGCGGCTGCAGGAACTCGCAGCAGCTTTGTGATCCTAAGGGAAGCACAGGTACCCTAAAGGGGAAACCCAAGGCTTCTTCCTATGCTTCCCATGTAACTACCAGCACTTGATTCCTGGCTCCACACCTTGCTCCTCTTCAGCTATACTAGCTCAGAATCAGACTTTCAGTGACATGCTGCTGAGCCAGTTTATCTGCCCAGGCTTACAGCAGTTCTGTGGCTGCTGTGTGATATTGTTTTGGTCTGATTTCATTGATCAGTTGGTTACTTTCTAGTTTGGCTCAAAAAAGACTGTCAAGTAGTTTTTTGTCTGGTTTTTTTTTTCTTTGTGCCATTCTGGTTTTCATTCAGAGCAAGAGCATTCAAATTTCAGACAAAGATTTGTTATTTCCACTTTTTTGATTATAAAGTTAAGTGCATTTCTTTCCTGTAGCTTTTGCAGAAAGAATATCTGGTTGTTTGATTAATTTCCAAGGTGCTTAAGGTAACAAAGAAACCTCTATTGACTTGTGGGGAGGTAAGATTATGTATAAACCCATAAAAAAAGATAAACAAGGCATGCAAAAATGCCCCTTTCCTTAGAGCCACATACTGGCTTTCTGCTGAGGAGCCTGGAGTATTAAGACACCATTTGCAGTCCTGATTGTCTCCAAGCTGGAAGTTCATAAATCTGCTCTGCCCCCAAACTGCCCTGGACTGAAGCACTGTTCTGCATGAACTGGTACCTGCTGCTGGCCCAATGGCTGCAGCCCGAGCTCCTCAAAGTCTACAGGATCAGGATCCCAATCTGTGTTTCTGGAAAGGCATAATCAAACCTCTCCACTGAGCTGCAGTTTTCATCCAACAGAAGGAAAAACAAAAGTTGGTTTTCCAATTGATCTGTATGTTTCTACTCTTGTGTTGATTATACCTTTTACATGGTAAAATAAATGATTTTTAAAAATCAATCTGTACAGAAGGATTAGGATGGAAACTAAAAATGAGCTACCCAGGAGCCTGAAAAACTTGTTTCTTTGTACATCTACAATCAGGTTTAAAATGAGAAGTGACACAAGTGACATTTTATTTTGGAATTCCCCACCTTCTCCAAATTCTTTATATGAATTTGTGTAACAAACTTTGGTCCTGAAATGTAATGATCAAGAGTCGCCTACACACTCACCCAGGTGAGTGTGACAAGAAGTGAAACTCTTTTTGTTCTGAACAGTCAGCTGTAGACATCTTGATAAGAAACAAATTTATATTTGAACTTGTAATACTGTAATTTTATAAGGAAATCAAATTGTCAAGATGACATAATTCTCTGGTTAAATACCAGCATACTAAAATGAAATCCAGGGAGAAATGGGAGAGAAATGTAAACCTTATTTATTGAAAACTCGTGTTATAGTTCTCTTTGCTATTTCAACATATTCAATTAAGTTTCTCTCCATCTGCATTTGTATTTTTTATGTCTCTCCTGTTCTTGTTGAAGCCTAAACTGCAATTTCTTCAGTCCTAAGGCAAAAGAGCTTTCCAAGCCTAGGAGATGAGTGACAGTGAGATGTGCCAATCTGTCAGTATGGGAGCACCCAAGGTCACAGACAGGGCGCTGCTGGGGAGAGGATCTGAAGCTGGAGCATGTGGTGCTTTCAATGGGCGTTGGAGGTGGATGCAACACCTTGAGAAATGCTGGGAGGATTTCTGGCGTTGCTGAGAACCTGAAGGGAACAAAGTGTACAGGGAACTTTTACAATCAGCTGCCTGTGGAGCAGGGTGCCCCGTGACTGGAGGACAGGGCAGCCCGCACATCTTTGACTACAGTGCAAGACCGACGCCCCAGCAGAGGTGATCAGCGGTGCTGTGGGGACAGCAGGTACACCCCTGAAAGACAAACATCGTGGGCTTGGTTGACACTCCTCCCAACACGGCTGGCTGAATACTCCGCGATTAAATGTTGAAAAAGCGATAGAAACATAACTCCGGAAAACCTCCGCATATTTCATTACCGCCGTTGCCTTATCACCCACAACTGCCAATTTCAAGAATTACGGATAAAAAAAAAAATCATAACAGTAGAACAGAACAAACCGTCGTCTTTCACAAAGACGCATAATCTGCTTAAGATTGTTCTCCCATTCATCGCCTATGTCGAGACGTTCGGCTCACTCCTCCCACCTCCTCCCGAGGCGCCCCAGCGGCGCGCGGAGCATCGGAAACCGCTCCGGCGCTGGCAGCTGCCGGCCGCGAACCCCGACACGGAGCGACCACCCCTCCTCTCCTTCCTTCTCCCTCCTCTTCGCCCCCGGCTCCCTTCCCAGCCCGGGTCCGCCTCCGTCACGGCCGCGCCGAGCGCTCCGAGCGGCGGCCGCTGCCCGGGGGCGTCGGTGGGCGCTGCCCGCCCGCGGCCGCGCGCCCCGCCTCCCCCGCCACCCGCCAATCAGAGCGGCGGCTGCCGCGGGCCGCGCCTCTCCATTGGCCGCCGCCGCCGTCAGTCAGGGGCCGCCCCCGCGGAGGGGCGAGGCGGGAGGGGGGGGGGCTGCCGGCTCCGGGCGGGCGAGCGGGGCCGGGCGGCGGCGGCGCTGCGGTTGCGCCATCTGTCAGGAGCCCCGGTGGGAGGGAGCGCCCGAGCCGCGCTCGTCCGGGCGGAGCGGAGCGGAGGCGAGGCGGCGGCGGCGGCAGCAGCGCGGACAGCCCGTGCGAGCTCATCCTTGCCCAGGCTGCGGCTGTGCCGCCGCACGGAGTCGCCGCCTCCGCGCCCGGCCGCGGCTCGGCGCAGCGCGTCTGCCCCGGGAAGAGGCAGCGGCGCCCGGAGCGGCGCCCCTCGCTGCGGGCGGGCGGGCGGGGGCAGCCGGCGGAGGAGCGGAGCGAGGAGGATGCGAGTGCGGCGGCGCCGCCCCGGCCCCGCGCTGCGCTGAGCTGAGCCGAGCCGAGCCGAGCCGCCTCAGGTAACGGAGGGGCCGGAGCCCGCCCGGGGGAGCGGGGGCGGGGGGATGCGTGCACGCATGGATGCATGGATGCTGCGGCGGGTCTGTTTCCTTTGTGCGCCCGAGCGGTGATGGGGTGCGGGGGCTCCCGGCGAGGGGAGGCGGCCGCGCTGCTGCGGGTCTCCCCCACGCAGGCACACGCGGACCCCGCGCCCGCCTCCCCCGCCGGGAGCCGCGGCCGCAGAGCGGGCAGGGCTGGGGGCAGCGCCGGGGGCAGCGCCGGTGACCGCCCGTGCGCGGCCCCTGCGCGGCCCTTGCGTGCCCGGGGGTCGCCCGTGTCGGGGTCCCCCGCCCCCGCGGACGCCGGCCGGGGAGAGGGGAGGGGGCGCAGCACAGGGACGTATTTGTTGTCGCCGAACTGCGAAAAAGGGGAGGGGGGGAAATAAATAAAAAGACCTTCTCTCTCTCTCTGAAATAAATCGTATAGGATTTGCGCGTCTGTGACAAAGGCCTCTTTCAGGGAAGAAAGAAGGGACGCACAAAATGCCCAAGGGTGGTAGGATGTGAAAAGAGGCTTGTTTCTTGTCTCTCCCCTAGAGCCTCTCTGTTCCTTCCCAGACGAGGCCGCTGATCTAGTGCCAGTTCCTTTTCAGCTACATTTTAGGTTAGGGAGAGATACCAAACGCCACACCATGGGTGCCAGCGTTTTGCTGCGTCTGCAGAGCCACAGTGTACGTGTCGTGCGACCTCCTTAATAATGCTCAGTTTGGCCTCTGCTTCCTCGGGATCTCGTCTGATTTCTCCTCTGTGTGGATCCTGCGTGTGCGTGAGCTCGGGGAGAGGGCTGGCCAGGAAAGGGGGTCACTTTGTGGGGACAAGACCCGTGGTACCTTGGTCCGTTCAGCAGTGACGGGGAGGGCAGGGCTGAGTAGGTGCTGGAGGAGAAGGTTTGGGCTGAGTGGAAAGCGACCCTCTGCAGCTGCTTATCAATCACTCTGATATGCTCTGATTCTTAAAATGCTAAATAACGAGTGACCAGGGCGGACCGGGCTTTTGAAATGCACGCACAAGACTGGGAACGCCTTTGGGACCTTGTCATTTTCCTCCTTGTATACAACCTCCTTAACTCCCACATCCTTCCTTCCACCATCCCTGCAGCTGTAACACTTTTCATGATCTCCTTCCCACACCCCTTTTTTTTTTTTCCTTTTTTTTTTTCCTTTTTTTTTTTCTTTTTGTCTTGATGTCTTTTTAACTAGCGTTCTAGAAGCTGAGAACAGTTGCAGGTGAGGATGTTTGTTTATATGCTGGTGGAGGAAGTGTTTTCATTAGGGTTGACTTGTCTGGTCTCCCATGAGGAGGAACAGTAAGCTAAAGGGACACTGTCAACTTGAAATCCAGAGAATGTGCATGATGAATGGAGAGCTGTGTCCAATATTACACCCACCGTTGAGCTCCCTGCTGGAGATCTGTGGTTTTTATAAGCCTGTCTTCTGACTGTGTGGGTTGGTCATGCAGTGAAGGAGTAAAAACACACTTCAAACAAAGTTCTGTTAAGTGAACAAAGGAGTGCAGAAGAAAAATACCAGAGTGGGAAGGGAGGGAAGGCAACATCTCCAGCTTCTCAGTTACATCCATTGTAGCCACTGCTTGGCCCAGTGGGAAACTGGAGGGGCTACAGTTCATTTTTACAGTTGCGCATTTATTTAGTATCAGTAAAGTGAAAACGTTGTTAGCTTTGCCCCAGTGATTCAGGAGTTTTCAGCACCTTGATGTGTGTGCTCAGAAAACTGGTAGCACTTGATGGATGTCAGTAGGTCAGTATCTTCACAACATAAGAACAATTTTAAGGATGGTATCTCTTGTGAAAAAGACATTGGGTTTCTTCTTGAGCCCTTTTTACCCCACAAAGCTATAATTTTGATGAAAAACAGAAAGTAAGATTGCGTAATTAATGCTTTAGAAATGTGTATTTTGTTGATAGTAGGCTGCAGATTTGTTGAATGCTTCTTAGAGGGTGCCTGTAAGCATCCTTCCTCTCCACCTCCAGCAAATTACTGCCTCATCTGCGCGGCTTGTCTTTGGCAAAAGAAACAATTTTCAATATGAAGTTGTCTGATGGTAGGCCACTGGCTGTGGTGTTTTGTGGTTATGCTTCAGGCATGTTGTTTCAGAAATTCTGTGTTGCCTTCTGGTGAAAGACATAGTGGCATAAAATACCAGTTAAGTATAAAACTCTGAACAGCCTTCTCTGGAAATTATTATGGTGTTGAGCAAATACATGTCTTCAGTGAGGGACAAATGACTTTGGCATATGGGCATGGCAGTCAATGTAAGCCAGAAATGAATAAGGTGGTATAAATAAGTTGGTTATTAATCATTTTAACAAGTGTCTTTAAAAGTTAGGACCCAGTGATAAATTTCCAATTCATATGAGTAAGAAAAGCATTGCTGAGGAATTAGTTATTTTTGACAGACTACAACAGATTCCACAATACCTTTATGTGAAATACCTAAATGGTGTCATCTGAAATTTATGAGAGGAGTCTGATATGGTGAGGGCCTTTGTGACCACTGGCCCTGTGGCTTAGCTGAATTAATCTGAATATACTAATCTGGACATGGTATCATCTGCATTGATTTACAGTGTAATAAAATTGTGCCTTAAGTGAGTGAAAACTGTCCAGCACATTTGTGATGATTTCACACTGTAGTATGGTAGATCTATAATATCATACATTTAATTGTGTTAAGGAAAGTTTAGAGCTGTTGGCCGTCTTATGTCCAATTACTTTTATTTAACCAGCACCTTCACTTTTCTGTCTTGCTGCATTACTGTGCTTTTACTTCAGGGAGAAAAAGAGTTGGAGGCATGTGTTTTCCCTTCATCCTTCTCTCCGGGGTGCACATTAATATTTGATTCAAACTTGTTCTGTAAAGTTCTGCTTAATTCAGTTTGGGCACTACTTTGAATGTATAATAATGGTGTTTGTTTGTGTCATGGACAGTGCTTTGTAATTTGCTTTATGGGCAAGTCTGCTGCTGGCAGTGTGTATTGTCAAAGTGACCTTCCTTTCAGAGGGAGAAAACCAGTAACTCCTGGCCCTCTCCCACCCCTGCAGCTCCCACAGAAGTGTCTTCACAAGTCGTTTTGACCCATTACTCCAAAAACAGGACTTGAACCGACAAATCTAGTTCACCCGAGCAGTCTCATTGAAATCCAGCAATTAAGGATTCCTTTGGTGACAAAAGGCCTACAGATCTGTATTGTGCAAGTCAGCCATTTACTTGAGGTAAACCCACAAAAGGGTTTGCGTGCCTCGGTGCGGAGCACCCTGAGTTGTGATCCCTATAGATCTCTCTCCCCTGAGCTGGGGATGTAGCTGCTTGCTGTGCTGTGCTGAATGCATTGTGCACCTCAGAGCTGCCTTCCCAGTGGCAGGGGAAATGCTGCCAGGGCCACCCAATGCAAAGGGCCTCAGAAGGAGGTGAAACTTCAGGGCTGCATCTGCCTGCCTGCTGCATGTCTCACTTGGTACGACGGTGGCTTAAGGTTAGCTATTAGAGTTTAAAAACCCTAACCTGCTTTTGGTAAGGTAGTAATAATTTATATTAAAAAAACCCCCAAAAAACCAACAACCTCACACTAAAAACCCAAACAAACAAACAAAAAAAAAAAAACACAAAAAAATTACAAAAAAACCAACTTTGCATTTCAGTAGATGATAAACGTGCAGGTGTAGAAGAATTGGGATTTCTAGCATTTGCATCCTGTCATGGGTTTCGCCTTTAGTGCCTGACTTCCAGACAGAGAAATGACAGGTGCAGATGCAAGATGAAAGGCTGAAGCTGTTTCGGTGCATCCGAGGAGTGTGTGACACTCCTAAAGGAGCGAGCGCGTGAGCCACGTTAGCGCCGTGCTCTAGGGCAGTCTCCCTTGTTAGCTCAGGCAGGGCTTCGGTTTCGGGCGGGTAATCTGCCTCCCAGTTTGAGAGTGGTCAAGTTAAACCTGTCTGTGGGAAGTGTCCTTGAGCCCTGAAACTAAAAACAGGCCTGACCTTACAGGAGTTGCAGCCAAGGAGAAGTACCCTGTTGCTGTCCTTACCACTGGCTGCAGGAAAACAATCAGATTTTGTAGAGCTTTTCTGGAACTTCAGTTCACTTGGAACGGAAACGAAATTGAACAATATCACTGCTTCTGCTGGGGGAGGTGAAAAATCGTATTACTTCAAGTCAACCAAAACATGATGCCTCATCTTGCTTCTGCCTGTTTTAAATGGTAACTTGCTGTAAAAGCAAGGATTTTAACTCAAAATAATGCCACCTGTTGGGAGCAAAATAGAACCTTTGACACCTTGACCTTTTACTGGAGTATAAAATCAGCAGCAGTTTTGCAGAGCTTTAAGGTGTGGATAGAACTAAATCATCTTGCAGAAAATGACTGTTGGATTTCTCATGACCAGCTCTGTTCCTTGTATTCCATGAATCTGAATGAACGCTTTTCATCTGAAAAAGCTATCAAAAAAGATAGCCTGGCAGTATCAACTGATTTGAATTAGATGGTCCAGGTTAAATCTGTTTTTCAAGAGGGAAGAGGACAGGAAATTAATGTTAAACATCCCAGTTTGAATGGATCTACTGGTGTTGGTCGTGACAAGGTGCTATGGGGAGAGGTTATCCCAAATTTTCCTGCCCAGCTTCTCCTGATTCAGAGAAGTCTTCCTCTGAAAGAAGCCTCTGAAGGTTGCCCCATCCACACTATAATTTTCTAAAGTATCTGTGAGTAATAAGTCCTTCTTGCATAAGACAGAAACCTAAATTTTTAGAGCAAGTTCATCGATGTTCATCATACTGAGATGTGGTTTAATGTGATAAACTCTACAAGGCAGCTGCAATGTGAGAATGTTTTGATGAGAACAGGGAAGGTGACCCTTCAGTGGTTATTTGTTTTACTCTATTTTGGTGGATTTTTTAGGAAGCAACAATGACTGGAGGCCTTTTCTAGCCCTGGGGAAGTTCTTTGTTCCATCCTGCTTTAGGCTCCCTATGGCTACAACCAGAACGGAGGGATGTTGAAACATGGCTGTCAGTGATGTGTTCAGTGGTTTCAAGTACAAGGGATCCCAGTCAGAGCTCCTCAGAGGAGGCAGAGATACTTTTAATAGTATCAAATCCTGTGCTGTGAGAGCAGTCAGTCTGCTCTCCCAAAACAAAGGCACTATCACCAACCAGCCCTGAAGAAAAAGACACTACCTCACATAGCTCACTTTGTTTCACAGCTCTTGGGGTGGCCTCTGGAAGATCATCTGCACATCCTCCAAGCTCCCTTGCAGTGGCTCTGGGAGCTCTAAAAGACAGATTAACATCTAAAGCTTTGGCTGTGTGAGGACAATTATAACCTGAAATTGAGACCCTACATTGCAGACAAAATGTACCATCAGTACTGAAACTTCCAAAAATGCTTGGAGAATACTGTTTTATTCACCAAAGTGTTGTTGCTCGCAGTGGTGAATTTAGAAAGTGTTTTGAAGCTGGAAGTGATGGTAATGGCACATGGGCAATGTCTGAAGAAGAGAAGAAGTAGCTGGGGTGGAGCTGCCCTTGTGTGTGTGTGATTGAGGACATTTGCTTTAACAGAAAAGCAGTGTTTGGCACCACTTTAACATGAAAATAACTCTTGCTGTAGTGATTTTGGGAGGAGTAAGGAGGAAACCTCAAATGATTGGCTTGGCTTGTGTGAAATATCTTCTCTGTTTAAAATTGTCCTTTTCCTCTTGGCTCCAGTTTTCCTCTGTTAACAGATTTGACCAAAATAGTTCTCGAGCCTTTTTGGTATAGTCCAAGTTGAAAATATTTTTGCCAGATAATCTCAATCATGGCAGGTCTAAATTTGCTATATGAAGCTCTGCAGAGAAGTTAAACAGGCTATGAGAATGAAGATTATTATTAAATGCCCATTCCGGTTTGTGCTTTTTTACCATTCTGTGAGAGTTCTCTAATGACCAGTCTGGTGATTCCTAGCATCCTCTTTCTTTACAATTTCTATTATTTTACTTGTTGGGAGTGGGGAGGGGGTGGGGTTGGGTTTTTTTGTTTTGCTGGTTTTTAACAAATAAACTTTAACATTCATTTGAAGGCTTTTTATTGTATTAATAAAGACCTTTCAACCTCCCTTGTTTTTGAACAACCTGTGTGTGAAAGAGCACTTTGTGTAATGTTGATCTTTGACTTGCAGCTGTACCACTTACAAAAAAGACAGCTCTGAAGGTTTTCCTGGCATGACTTTGGAATATCATGCATTTCCTATCTTGGCCTCTGATAACAATGTACAGATAATTGCGTTGGGTTTTGTATTTTTTTTTTTTTTTTTACAAATATGTTGCGTTTTTTCCTCCTTTGTACCTGACCTTTAAACCACAGAATCGCTCTGGGGCTTATGGTTGAAGTTGATGCTCTTGCCCAGAATTGTAGGAGAGGGGAATACAGGTGACCTCGTCCCTGATAGGCAACAGCAGTGTTAATTACCCAATACAGCCTTGCCCCTGATGAGTCACAGCTATATTCAATAAAGTTAAGTGTGATTAAAGGGGAGTGGGTTAGTTGGTGAGGGGGAATCATGAAGGAGGAGGAACCTTGAGGAAGAGAGAATCATGAAGAAGGAGGATCCTGGGGAGAGAGAATCACTGCTGTAAGGTCAGTCTGGGTGTGCAGTTAGAGTCTGTTGTTGGAACCTGCAGTCACAGTCTAGCTAGGGAAAAGCCTGCATTCAGACTCTGCAAACTAATACATGCAGTCATAGTTCAGCAGGAAATAACCAGCAGTCAGAGGCTGCATGGGAAACCTACAATAGGAGCTTGCTGCAGCCAGAGCCAGTGACTAGTTGGAGTCAGGATAGCTAAGTAAAGAGGAATAAACCAGGACCCTTTTCATGCCGTGATAAACAAGAAGTCTGAGTCTCAGCTCATTTCAACCCTCTAGCAAGAGGGCTACTGCAACACAGAATAATTGAGAACAGTTGTTTGTTAGTTCAGAAGTTCTCAGAGCCAGAAGCCACCACAGTGGATGATGAAAGTGCTGGGCATATAGGACTTAGAATTTCTTAGGACTTAGCAGTGAAGACCAGCTCAAAGCCCTGTTTGGAAGACAGTGATGATTGTGTCCTCCAGCCAGCTGCTTTCACCCCAGGGACAGACAGGGAGAGAACGTGTAAGCAAAACAAACTCTCACACCCTTAAAAGAAAGGATATTTGTTTGGTTTTGGGACTGTTTTTTCTTTGTGGGCACCCCCTCATTAGGCAGCTATGATATGTTTTTTCCAAGAAAAAAGAGCATCTCTAAGACTCAATATGAAAACCTCTGTTGTCTGAGTAGGCAGTTAGACTGTTTCTTGTCTTAAGCTCTGTGTAAATGCTCTGTGTTTGTTCTCGGTGGTGAGGTTAACGGTGGAGGGCTTTTATCATGGTGAAGTTAATGACCTCTTGCATGTTTTTAGGACTCCCTATGAACAGGTCCTCTTGCGTGCTGTCATTGTAGGCTAATAAATTTTGTATTACAGAGAAGGAGCCCATATCCAGCAAATTTTTTGTCTCTGACCCCCAGAAATGCCGGTTTTGTTGCCTATCTTCTTCCCTGGGAAGTAACTGAAAACTCCTAAATTTCCTTCTGGGGTTCATCTGTGAGACAGCCAACAGATTATGAAATTTTTGGATGTGCAGCATTTAAATTGGTGATTTCATCAAGAAACACTCTCAGTTCCATTTCCAAATTAATTGAAAATGTTTTGCTGGTTCTCTCTCTTCAAGAAGGAATAAAACTATTTAAAATGAATCTTTTGAATAGCACAGTATCTGAAGTTATTCATAATTTTAATTTACTGTCTTTAGCTAAATGTGCCGGCCTTTCTTTCCAGCTGTTGGATTCTCCAGATACCTTTGAATGGTCAGTGTTTTTTATATTCATATAAGCCCTCATACTTTGGACTTGTGAAAAGAAATAGCTGTTGGAATTTTTTTTTTTTTTAATATCTCTTCTATTTTATTCAGAAAAGCTAAGGCAAACCACCTTTAAAAGGAGGAAAAAAGTGTTTAATGAAACCCATTGTATTAGCTGTATTCACTGTTGGAAAACTTTGTTAGCTTATCAGCCTACAACTAGGATAAGATCAGTGTGCAAGAGCTGACAAGCTGAAGAGCCAGGTTTAACTCTCAGTATAGCAGGCTGTGTGCTCTCAAAAAAACCCACACATAGCATTGGCTTCTGTTTCTTTTGGACACCTCTCTAGGAGTTTCTCTCTTGTAGGAAAAGTAGTGAGCCCAAAAATTTGACTGAGAAGAGAGCTGCTAAATGTTGTGACCTTGCAGAAGAAACATCCCCTACAATTGAAGGTCGGAAGTGACCTTTTGTGCAGTTGGGGAGGTAGAAGACAAGCATTGACTGTCTTTCTTGCTTAGGGCAGCATTACTGGCATGTCTAAAAACTGCAGAACTCCTTGTCCTAATGTTCAAGTGGGGCTGCCAAAAAGGAACAAATAGGGCTGCAGATAAAAGTGTGCAGGGAAGACTGTGTCCCTTCTCCTCCTCCTCAGTCATGGCAGGCAGGGTGGGGAGAGCATCGCTTTGCACTGCTTGATGACTCGACATTCACACCAATTTGCTGCTGCTCCTGTAAAAGGTTAAAAAATTTTCTTTCATTTATAGATTTTTTTTTTTTAAAACCACTGACCATCAGTGTGATTCAGTGACTTCTTTAAGGGTGAGGTAACCTTGTCTCTGCTTTTGCTTACATTTTTAGTAAATCTTAATTCAAAATTGTGAGGTTATGTTATTTGGGGTTGGGGGATTTTTTTTCTCACCATGCAATAGAGTTAAGTAGTTAGCTCTGCTTTATGAAGCTGAGTGTATAGATGTAGGTGTTAAAAAAGTCAGCTTAATCTTGCTTTTGTGTTAACTCCTTCATCACTTGTCACACAACTTTGTGTCTTGTAGAAGGTATCTGTCATCCAGTACAGCTAGTGTGGCACAGCAGGACTGTGCTGAGAGCAGTTTGGGCCTGCATGGGGACAGCATTGCTTTGGTTTTATTTCCTTGAGTAGAGCGAGTCTGGGACCCAAGATACACCTGCATGGTGCTATGCCGAGGTGGTTGGAGGAGCTCACTTGTGAGATTCAGGAGAGCCTCAGCAACCCAGAGGAACACTGTGCTCTTGTGCCTGCACTGCTTCCAGGACCACCGTGATGTGTCCGTGGTTGCTGTGAGTGTATCTGTGTGGAGTTGTAGAGGCTGTACTTCACTTCTCAACATAAAAGAGACAACAGAGTAGTGACCAGAAAGAGTGGATTAACTAGATGAATGTTCATTTTCATAGCATCAGACTACTCAAACTAGCTTTTTGTAAAGTTCTTACTAAGCTTAATATTTTTTACTATTTTTGTTATTATTTTCTTTTTTCTCTTACATTGTCTTCCCAACAAAAGAAGAGTAACTATATTTCATAGGAGCTTCATCTAGGACAGCTACCCACAAACTTAAAGTGACACAGTGCTATGATAGTATGCAGTGGTGCTGTGATAGTATGCAATGTTTATTTTCAATCTACCTTGTTTAAAGAAAGATGCATTTGAATTGTATCACTGTAAGAACTGGAGAGTAATTCTTGATGAGTGAGGTCTTCCAAAGTAAACTAGTGCAGAGAGCCTGTGGTTCAAGTTTAGTTTTGAAGTTTTAATATGTATCTGTGGATTTCTTAATGCCACTGGACTGTTGTTGACGCTCTCTTCCAAAAGTAAAATATCACAGAAATATTAAGAAAATGCAGGTGTAAGCAACTCTGCAAGGGGAATAAAATCTGCTTGCCGATAATGTAGGTACCCCAAACTGCGATAAGAATTTCTTCCATAATCAGCAGTATGTTGTCACTGTGAGGTATAATTTCTGAGAAAATGTCTTGAAAATGGCCATCAAACCACATCATGTAGATTTACTTCATGATTGTTGTTATAGGAACTTGCTAAACCTTCTAAATCATGACAAGTGTGTAGCTTTGAACTCTCTCACATTATAATTTAAGAAGAGGATGCAGGACAATGGGGAGAAACTCCTAATGTTGTTTAAAGAAACTATCACCTATGGGTTTTTTTACCCAATCAGATTGTAAAAATTATTTTCTGTAACTGATCTCTCTCTAGAGCTAACAGATTTCTTTCTAGAAGTACTTTTTTATTAGTTTTTCCATTAAACTACTTTTTAATAGTTCTTCTAACATCTCTGATGTGAGCTGTAGGTTTGAAGGAAATAATCTCCATGAACAGAATAGGGATTGAAGCTGGGGCCTCATCCAGGCAGGTGTTGAGTATCTCCCAGGACAGACTGACAAACGCAGCTCTCAATCTCGCCTTCATCTGTCAAGTGCTGCAGCAGCTTTGTGGACATCCACTGGACCCACTCCAGTACGTCAGTCTTTCTTTTCCCAGGACTCCCAAACCAGACCAAGTACTCCAGATGTGGTCTCACAAATGCTGCATAGAGAGGAATAATTACTTTGCTCCACCTGTCAGCTAATTAAATTGCTTATTTGGTGCCAGATCTTCAGTCGCTGCCAGTTATCTTCATTTCCCTCATGCTGGAGCTAGTGAAAACTCTCCTTCACAGGGAAGTACTTGTAGGCTCTGTCACCTCAAAAAGAGCTGGAGTAGTGATCATTCTTTGCTGAAGTTAGATGAAGGAGGTGACCAATCCAGTGTTTGTGTACAGAAGACTGCAAAGGTTTTCAATTTCCCTTTAGTGAATTTTTTTGCACCAGTCCTTCGTGCCTCATTATGCAATATAACCTGAAGCAGTGAGATCACATGTTTTGGTAAAACAGTGAAGAAAATGCATAGTAAACAGCATATGCAAAGAGATGCATTGTGTGTATTCTGTTTGTTTTCCTGGCAGTGCTTTGGTTATTAGCTAAGTTACCCACTTTAAAGTTAATGTTTGGTAGCAAATATGAGGATTGAAATAAGAGTTGAGCTGTCCAGGTGAGCCTCTTAGGAGCTGTGGGACAAAAACTTGTGCTTAAAATTTTATACCCAGAAGGTGTTTTCTTCTCCACTAGATTTCTAAGGCTCTGTCATTGTGAGTGGGCTGTTATAGGTGACTGACGTACTGCATGTGATTTGCTGTAGTGCTTTTTAAGGTCTAATCTTCCTACACTATTTGATTATTTTTTTCCAAACACACACAAAATGAAAATTTCATGATTAGTGGTTTAAGTACTGAAATTAATATTTGCCTGAAAAAACACAGAACAGCGGGAGTACAAGATAAACCCCCAACCATCAGCAAACGTGTGCACTTGGGACTCACCCTGCAGTTGCTGCTGCTTCTAAGAGTGTGTGGCTCCCACCACCTAGCTCAGAGGTCCAGTGTGAGACACCAGCTGCAGGTGTAGATTTTATACCTGCATGTACCTGCTTTAATGTGTAATATTTTAATGTTTAGTTTGGCTCACAAGTAGCTGTGGCAAGGTATGTGTCCGAGGTGTTGAGTGCATGCTGTGTGCTGCCTGACTGACTGGTGCTCAGGGACATGGCTGGGCTGAGCGCTTGCTGTGCCTGGGAGACCTCCTAGGTATTTATTCCACCAAAGAAAAAGGAAGCTGTAACAGCCCACTGTAAAAGGAAGTGGTAAAGAGGTTTGAGCTGGGGAAGGTCGCCAAGGGAGGGGAAATGTCAGGCTGGTCTTTTTTTTTTTATTTAATGCTTAATATATATTTCCACCAGAGAAGTTGTTCAAAGTCTCCCTTCCTACTCTGGCTGTTGCTACCACTGTTTTCCTCCTCTAGTTTTTCTTTATGTGTTTGTTCTATCTCTGTGGCACTGGCTGTGGCTACCAGGAGCTCTTTTTTACTGGTCCCTCTTTTATCTGTTCTGTTCCCATAACCCTGCTTACAGCACTCCTGTCTTCATGTTTGCTTACCTTGGTCTTCTCCACTGTTCACCTTCCTTGCCTTGCCTGCAAATCCTCTCATCTCCCAACACAAATGAGCTGTTTATCCTTGAGCTAATGGATGTTCACAATGCTCTGATCATAATGTTGCAGAACTGCTTATATTCACGGTGATTAAAAAAGAAAGAGATGGATTACTTTTTTGCCCAGCCCCAGAAAACTGATGGTAATTTTTCGCTCAGTACAGTTACCATTGTAGGTTGTTTGCAGCTCAGAGTAAGCAAGAAGCCCCTGCTGGTATGGAACCAATCCTTGGGTTACACAGTTCATTCGGGTTACTGAAGCATTGCTACTTAGCAGGACTTTGTGCAGGAGATTTTTCAAAGTGTAGGCTTACTACTAATCTGATCGCTGTTTTGTGTGAGCAAATGGGGAGTTTTGTCTGTTCACAGTAATTAATGGGCACACACACCCCCTGACCCCACAGACCTTCCCCAGGTACTATATTGGCCGTGCTGGTGAACAGCTCTCACCATGGCTGCTCAGGTGAGATTCACCAGCTCAAGAGGGTGCATGCTCTTATTGATTTGCTTTTATTTAATCAGAAACTAGGGTCACTTGGTCCAGTATTTAAGCTGGTGAGGGGGAGAGACTGAGAGTTGAAAGCATTCAAAATTTTTTGTTTCAGTTTTAAGTCATGTGAAGAGCTCACAGGCTTTCTGATGTTTGGTTGCAGCTTGAGTAAAATAGTTCCAATGGGAAGAAGAGGGGGATGTGTTTCAACTCACATTTAATATTTGTTTAAATGGGCTGTGCAAGATTAAACTTAGGTTATTGTCAGTAAGATAGAGAAGTCACAAAAACTCCTTTTCCAAAGAGTGTGATGTGTATTGCCTTGGTAGAAACTTCGGGACATGAGGCAGCAAACAGCACTGAGTGCAGGACATTAGTACTTACTCCAGACAATGCCAGCACCTTTAGTCTTCTGCATCCTGACACTGAGTAAAATTTGGATGGTGGCAAGACTGGAAGCCAGTGTTACCAATCTCAAATATCTAAATACCTGAGTGGTTTTGGAGGAGAGGAAGAGGAGTTGGGAGTTTCTAGCTAGAGATATTACGTGTTCATTTGGCCACTGAGGTCCAAGGTAGTGTGGTGGCTGCTGCTGCTGAAGACCTCAAAGGTGGCTGTCTTTTTCTTATGGAATATTTACTTGTGTGTGTACTTGTCAACATCTTCTAATTAAATCTAACACGTTCAAATTATGTTGGAGGTCGGCTCCACCAGTGTGACTCAGGTATTTTTAATATATATACTTTGATTGCTCTGTCTGGAAGACTAGTTAGTAGAGTTGATATGTAGCTGATCTATGTTGTTTTGAAATTGCTGATGCATAAACGGGCGTAGTAGAAGCTGATCCTAAAAATATTCTCAATTTTCTTATGTTAATATTGGCAGATGTTTCTAAGCAATACACTGACTTCTTTGTATATTATTTTTAATCTCTTAAAAAAAAAAGAAATTAAACAAGGGAAGTCCTCTATAAAAGGAGTGGTAAGAGCTGGAGCATTGCTCAGTATGAGGCATTTGGCACTATTTTCTCTTCCCTGTTTTGCAACAGTTAAAGCATTATCAGTGCTGTCCAAACAGACAAGCCCACTGATTCCCCGTGCCCTCACCCCTTCCACCCCGGCCAAATCTCAAACTACCCTGAAGACACAGATGCCCTCCAAGATAACTGACCTTGGCAGCCTGTGTGCAGTATGTGTATGAACCAGAAATGTCAGAAATGGTCCTTTCATGTTGTAGATGTGAGACAGATTATTTTTTTCATCTTCTTGTGACTTTATTCTCTGACAAGCATGTGGTGGCTTACCGCTTGAAAAGTGGTGCCTTGGGGCTTGACCCAGAGCACATCACATATTGACTGCTGTTTTAAGGTGACTGCTTATTCCCTCTGGTTCTTCGGTGCAGGAATTTCCAATGTCATTTTGTCAAGAATTACTCTTTAGGAACTTAAAAGAGCAATTACCACATATGCTAAAGAGGCAAAGTAAGGCGTACAGTGTATTAAAACAAAAGGATAGGGAGGATCTCAAGTAACTTTATCTCTGAATCATGATTTTGCAGACTAGCTTTGATGATGTGCTTAAATCTGAGTATGTGCCACATGCTTAGACTAGAGGTGTAGCATGTCCCATTGTCTGTATATATAGCCAACTGGTTTTGAACACTTTATCCTTTGGGTTTTGAGGGATTGGGAGAACATGTTGAAGAAGAACATGTTGATCCCACACCTTTTTGACTCAAAGGGAGAGAGACCTAGATTATGATTTCTATTAGTTTGCAGTGGCCAAGCCTTGAAAAAAGCAGCATAAACCTTCTTGGCAGTAGTTTTGTTGTGTTTTGGGGGCATTTTTTTCTTTACCTGATGTTCACAAGAAACTGCTAACCTGTTTTTGGTATTCCTATGAGAGCTCATTTGTGTTGAGTTGCCAGAATTCCTCAAATAAATTTTAAGTTCTTTGTTGGCACCTGTGGTTTGGGTTCCTTTGCTTCAGTTTGTAATGCCAGTTCTCTTTTTTTTTTTTTTTTTTTTTGCCTGTGTACAAATTTGCATTCTTTAAGAGAAATATTTTTCAAGCAAATGAAGAATAATATTAAATATAAGAAATTCTTTGGGTTTACATAATGAATATTTGAAGATTCATGCCACTATTATGGCTTTTTGAAACTGTACCTTTGGTCTCCTATACCTGTAGTGGTGAGGGACTACACAGTACAGTTGTCTGTGTATTGCAAAATTTAAAAAGTATTAAGGAGTTCTGTGAAGTTTTTAATATTGAAAAGAAATAGATGTTAAAAGCATGGAATTTTGTGTATTTTGTTTCTTGTAGGCACAAGCCTTAAGCAGTTTGTTTGCTTGTCCCTCAAACTTGGAGCCTTTTGAAGTCTCAGAGTAAATTTGAAGATGATTGTGAATAATATTCATGACCAATGTTTTTCAGAAGAGGCGGGTGTGTAGAGGAGACACTGCTTTTAACCTTCCTGAAGGGACTCTTGAACTCTGTGCTTGTGGATGTCAAGCACCTGGATGCTGCCAAACCAAGTCAGCATGTATGTTTTGCCTGACTAGCCGTAGCTCTTCTCTCACCTTTTTAGGGTGGCAGGAGACGTGGAGCAAAAGCGAAGGGGAGGCTCAACCATACAATTAACTAGGAAGTAAAGGGGAGAACAGGAGGATGCTTTAGTAAGAAACAGAGTTTTGTTTGCCCAGCGATTGCACCTTAATATTTGAGTGACCCTTATTTCTAGGAAGTTCAAAACATAGCTGCTTGATGCCCAAAGTAACATTTTTTTTCATTATTTTTGATGCAGAATCTTTATCAGTAGATTTATTTATCAGGCTTTTATATGGCAAAAGTAACCCAAGCCACTTGAACTCACAGCGTTCAATAGAGGACTTGAAAGCCTGATAGCCAGTTTGCCTTCTAGGCATACCCAGCAATCTCCCAGACTTGCTCTACCAGCCTGTCATGGCATTTTAATGACATTACTTGCTTCATCTGCGTCTCAATAATGTTCCTCCTCGAGTTTGTTGGAAAAATGATTGACTGGTGTGTAACCAGAAACAATGCCTTACTGTATTTAAATTCACATAGGCAGTACCTGAAATGTGTAATTTTCAGTCTCTTCTTCCTAGGAGTAGGGATTTTTAATGTCACAAAAAAGATGTTTCATTTGTATCCCTTTCATTCTCCAGAAGTTCAGGAACTGTCTGCTTGATCTCTTTAAGGTCTTGCTGCTTTGATTTCAGTGACAGTTACGGAAACTACTTGGTATAAGAAAATTTTGAGGAAGAATTGATCAGAAAGGGGAGCAGACAAAACTTCTGTTTGCAGGCTGAGGTTTCTGTGTCTGTCCTTCAGTCTAGAAGTTTGGGCTAGGGCCAGCCCTTTCCTCTGGGAGTATCATGCTCTGACCCTTCACATTTGTTCTGCATTTTCAACAGCAACAAAGGTACCAGCCAACATGCTGGGGGTGGTTTTTTATGGGGTTTTTTTTTTCTACTTTTACTGGAATCGAGATATATTCATCCTCTAGAGAAAAAGAAAGGAGGAGGGAGGGGAGAGAGGAAATATATTGCTGCAATATTGGGTGCTGAGAAACTTGGTGTTTCTTGAGACTTCCTGTTAAGCATTGAATGGTTTGTCAGTTTTGTTAACTCACTCTCTTTGTGAGTAAGCATCCTGCATTGGTTCTCATTGAGTAGAACTGGACAAAATATGCTACCTTGGCTTAAACTGATATTATCTTTTATTAAACTGATACAGTGAAAAGCATTTATCTGCACATATGTGAGCTCTAATAGATTTATTCAAGATTGGACAGAGTTTTGGGGGTGTTTTTGCTTGGTTTGGGTTTGTTTTGGCTTTTTACGTGTTATTGGTCTGGGGCTTGCCCTTCTGCTGGATGCTGCTACCTCATAGGCGCTGAGTTCTGAGCTGGACACTTACTGGTTATTCTGGATTACATGGTTTGTGTTGGGTTTACTCTCCTGCAGGCTGCTCACTCCTAGGCAGCTTGGTTGGGCTAGGATGTTGGCCTTGCTCTTGGTGAAAAGGGTAAAGGGGAAGTGTAAGTGTCTGTCCATCTGTCCACACTGCTCTCAGCAGAGTACTTGGGCTGGCAGGTTAGTGCAAAGGCATCCTGCAATTGTAGGCTGGCTGAGCTGCAGCCACTTAGTGTGGATCCTTACCATGGAGTCAATGACACCCTGAACCTCCAGAAGGTTTGACAGGCTGCTTGCATCCAGTACAGTGCTTTCTTTTTTTCCTGGTGATCTTCCCCTAAATCACTATGCAGACGTGTCTAGAAGAAAAATATATTGCACATAGTAACTTGTTTTTATGATCTTCTCTGTGTTATATATTTGAGGGATCTGCTAATAGATGTCCAGAACAGATCATTTCCGAGCTACTTCAGAGAGTTAGAAGTTTGCAGCTGCAATAGCTCTGTTGCCTTTTGCAAGGCACTTCCTATGGTCCTCATAGAGGAGAGTGGATTGTTTGGAGATGTGTGGCTCCTAAGGTATTGCCAGTACTTCTATACTAATAACCTACTGCTTCTCTAAAGGAAATTGGTTTTCTTAAGTACAGAAGAATAGCCTTGAGTTGCCAGCTCAGTTGCAAATAATTGCCCAGAGTTTTCCAGCTGCTGTTAGAGCATGTACATCAGCAATGTTCAGTAATGGGTGCTAAGTGGGAGGAGTGCCCACCCGTAATCTCTGCCAAGTATATCTCATGGCTTTTTGCAGTGTCTGTATCCAGAACTGACATAACATGTATGTATTTACATCAGCATTGACTCAGGCTGCGTCTTAAACCACAAAGCACACAGGCATGTTGAAATAAGGGTGGTCAGATGCCAGCTGAGGTTTTGTGAGTCCTGCTTTTCTGAGAACAGCTTCCAAGTGACACAAAACTGTGCATGGTAGAAATTTAGGATATGTAGGGGTCTTAAATCATTCCAGTCCTAATGACACAAGTTAGGATACAGTGAACACAGGTCACTACTGATTTCCAGAGAGTTCAAGGAAAGAGCATGTCCAACTGCTCTCTCCACCCTTTGGTTATTGGAGAGTTTTTAATAGCTAGCTGTATTTCATCAGTATATTATCATTAGTATTTGCACAAAGCATCTCTTATCTTCAGTGTACTCGGAGGAACAGTGGACCAAAAGAGGACAGGTCCTGGAAGCTTGTCTGTTCCTGCCTGCGTTTCTTGTGTAAGTAAAATGCGCTGTCACTTTGTAAAAGCCTTCTTGATCTTTCAAGGCTACTCATGTGCTCCTTTCTTATTCTCTCTCCTTTTTAATCATCCTGACCAATTCTTCTAGTCTCTCTTCATCTGTTTTCCAGCCGAGAAAAAACTTTAAAGCAAGAAGTTGAGCAAGAAGTTATGGATTACAGAGTCTGTTTTATCTAATCTGGAGGTAATTGAACTGAAGATTTGAGGGCTTGGGTTCTTCCTTCCACAGGTAGCAACAACCCATGAAATCTGTTGATAAATGAAGTGATGTGTACCCCTTGTCCTCCCGCTTGATTGTGGTTAACCCAGCAGTAAAAACAGCATGAAGTTTCCCATTTCTCCCTGAGCTTAAAAAGGAGAGACTGTGCATCAGCCTGCTGATTAATCACACGCACTCATGTGATGATAACTTCTCAGGGGATGGGAAACATTTGCTTTTAACAATCTTAAAATAGTCTCATTTCAAAGAACGTTTCCTTGATTTTTTTTTTTTTCCTGATGTCAAGGATGCTTAAGTGCTTGCAGTATCAGTGTTTGTGTGTTACAGTTTGGGTTTTAGTTGCCTGATGTGATCCTGGGCTTTTCATCTGAGAAGGTCCCTGTTTACTTTAGTGCCCTGTGGAGCAGACCAAGGCAGTGGCAGGAGAGATTGTCTCCTGCTGAATCACAGCTTCACCTGTTGCAGGAGCTGGGAGGTGCCATGTGAAAGCGGTGGGGAAGTTTGTAGGAAGGAGAAGGCAAGAATCTGCCAGGCATCTGGGAAAGAGGCTCCCCTTAAGCACACTCTGTTAAGAGAAGGGACTTACTTTGCTGTGTAGCAATCTAATAAACTCTGGGATGACTGGAAAAGTGTCAAGTTAGTGCAACTGTGAAGGAAGTCAATGGACTCATTGCTGTGGATGTACTGAATAATCAGGCCTTGGTTCTCTCAAACTGGGCACCTAAATAAAGAACTTTGGAGCTTATCTTGTCTTTGTCATCAAGTACCAAAATTACTCCTGGTGTCTTAGGACGGTGTAAAAAAATGCATGCTTTGTGAGGGAGAACTCGTGCTGAGCAGTGCAGGGCCCATAAGTGAGCTGGTTGTGTTTCTGGAGCAAACTGAGAAGATCATTCTGTAAAACGACAGTGAATATCAAAAGGGAAAAAAAAGTATTAAACGTCCACATTGTATAAGCACCAGGCATTTTAGGCACTGAAGGGGAGACTCTGCTCTTATGGGAAGCTTTCCGTGTGACCATGTAATTAAGGGCTTCATCACAATGAAGTCATGGGCAAGCTGGGGGAGGGCAGGCAAATGTGAGCGGCACAACCAGTAACAGTTCCAGGAAGTCTGGGGTTTGGGTGCATAACTTCATACACAGCCTTAATATTTTTTGTCATGCAAACATGTGTAATTGGTCTTCTAACACGAATCTGCAGTGAGATGGGGAGAGCGAATGCTGAAGCGTGAGGCTTTCTGTTGTTCAGGTGTGAAGCAGCACAGTCAGTAACCAGAGAGGTCTCACCAGGCACTGGTGTTGCAAGTCAGCACACGTGAACCGCACTAATTTGCTGTTGCCTGCAGTGCTTGTGGCAAAGATGACAAACCAGCCTTTGTGCGAGCGAGAAACCAGCGAGACACCATGCAGAATGGAAATTTGGTGCTGTTGGGACAGTAGGCGTTCCCAGGCTCCTCGTCTCTCCCTTCCTGTGGGTGGGAGGGTGTTGCACACGTGTGTGTGGGAAATGAGCCACAGGCTGGCTTTCTGAGCACCCCTGTGGGTTAGCGACACCATGGTTTACACTACAAGGAAGGCTGGCACCCTAGAAGAGCTTACAAATGGGACTTCCGTTTTTCTATTTACCCGGCTCTAGTTTGGGGTGACCAGAGTGGTTTTTGGGGGACTTCTTTTGTTTGTTTTTTTAAACACTAGTATTTAGGAGTTCAGTCTGTACCATGCTGAGAGCTCTTCAGCCAAAGAATGTGAAGCAGCTCTTTAATGCGTATGTATGAAATCTTACTGTCCTTTACAGGTAATACAAAGCAGAGTCAGAACATAAACAAGTGATCCCGTGTCTGTCAGCACCGTTACTCTGTTTTATTTTAAACCTGATTATACTTGAAAGGTGCAGGGGAAATTGAGAATTGATGTTTGGCGCTTGTCAACACAATCTTAATTAACCATCAGCACCTCTTTCCATGCATTTCTACAAAGAGCTCAGTCCTATGATCTCACTTCCCTCATCTCATTTGACAGTTAATACTCTCAGGTAATTTCTCTTAACTTTATAACATAGTTCCTCTTCTGTTTAAAAATACGAGGTTAAAAACTTCTGCAAGCTGTTTGAGCTCCTTGCATGTCAAAGGACAAACTCACCAAGCTGTCCTTTTCTGACTCTCAGCAAGAGACTTCAAGGATATATACAAATCTCTCTACTGTGGCAGTGGGGTGATAGGATATTGCGAAATGCACTTGTGCTGGTGAATGAGATTGTAGGATGAACAGAAGACATTCAAGGATGAAACTACATACAAATTTTACTTGCTAAATGAGGTGTTTGTAAATGAGCCCTTTGTTAAATGTGAACTGAAATTTTTTGCTGTTTTTACTGACAGAGTGGAAGTAGAAGGCATTAAAACAGTCATTGAACAGCTGGCATATGTCAATCAGAAAAAAATAGAATAGAACCAAAAGGTAATGTTCTTCGTGTTTTTCAAAAATTTCTAGTTTTCAGTGTTATAATGACTTTTACCTTGAACATGACAGGTCTGATAAACTGTCAGATAATAAAAGTTGTTGGGGTTTTCCACTTTTTTTTTTGGCAGGGGGATTTTTTTGTTGTTGTTTGTTTTGTTACTGATACCTTGGTTTTTAGAAGAAGGAAGAGGATTGTTAGAGGAGGTCAGGGGTGAGGAAATCTTTCTTGGCAATTGACTTTTATTTGAAGATATTTTTAAAGCCACGAAATAGCATTTGAGTCATATAATCCCTGGTGTGCTTGTATGAGCTACTTATGAATTATAATAAAAAAGAAAATCCTGAAAAGCCTGTGGTCAGTAGTATTTGGACACTTGATGAAACACTTTAAGGTGTCTAAAGAAAAAAGATAAAAATGCAATCACATCCTGTGCCCATTAACATTATTGTATGAGTAAAAGCTGGTTCAGCACCCGCACTGCATGTCCCCAACACAATGTTGATGACATTTTGAGGAAAGTGGGTAAACATTTATACTGTGCTCTGAGAAAAGGTTACCTGAAAGCCTTTTGATGGAACTTGGATTTGCAATTTCAGGGGTTTTTTTCTTTAAACACAAAAAAAACCCCAAATCAACCCCAGGTCAGTTGTGTCTGTGAGAAGTTTTCTTCCATGGGCTTAATGGAGCAGATCATAAGTTTTATATATAATACATATATAAAACAGATGTTGTGTCATTGTTTCTAGACTTAAATATATGAATATTTATTTAAGGCTATATTCATATTCTTCTACATACTGATAGTAAGAGATTTTGTATGCTGCTTGTGGTTGTAACTTTAAGAAAAATCCATTTGTGTTTAATGACACCACTTGCCAGAGTGTATACTTACTGAACTGAAAGGGACGCATATCCTGTGACTGGTTTCCTGTGAACCCCAGAGGGCAGAAGTCTTTTCCACTGTCATTTTGTCTGTTGGTGTAAAATAGAGATTATCTGCTGTCTGCCATTTCCTCTTCTCCCTCCATCTCTATTTCTTTCTGGGGAGAGGGGGAAATAAATTTTCTGTCTTGTGCAGATGTTAACGCTGCAGGGAGCCTCTCTCTCCAGCTTCAGGAAGCATTTCCCAAATGGACTGTACAGTCCTTTGTCTTTTATTTCTTTCTGTTAGATTTTATTTAAGATAATTAATGTTTTGTGCTGACAAATTTTACTACACACCAATAGTATGTGTTTGTGGAAGACTAATCATGTTGTGATTCATTTTTGGAGGCACTTGTGTTAAAACAGCATATGAAGGAAAAATTACTCAATTTAAAAAAATCTGAAATACAGCTCTAGTGCATTTGCCTCAGAGTCCAGGAAAGGTGCTTTTAAGCAAGTTTACAGTAGTACATATTGTACTGCTGTGTGACCAAAGCCTCTGTGTCACAAAAACACTGTGAAAAGATGCTAAATGTCCATGGTATTGAGGGTTTCACTTCTTTGAGAACTGAAATTTTCTGCCATCTGTTTATTAAGACTGCTTTCATTCCACCTGTGGAGTGGGAGGAAACCCAGACTTCACTTTTCTTGTGTCTCAGTACAATGAAAATCTTGCTTGCAAAACTCCCCTGAAGCCTACAAGAAGAAAGTGCCATGTCTGTATGATTTTCAAACACTTCTAAGGATCAGAAAGATTTTTAAAAGGATTTTAATTTATCTTTAAATGTTTTTCCTTGCCCTCTCCCCCATCAATCCAGTGGTCTGCAATACCAGTGTACTGTTTCCACTCCCAGACAGAGCTGCAGTCTAGGCTAGTTGAAGAGGTCGGGGAATGAAACACAGTTAAAACCACACTGACTTAACTTAGTGTTCAGGAAAAAAGTGGTGTCAGTGGGACATTCAGGAGAGGCACTGCTTGTGCTGTTTAGTCTTTGAAGAAAAAGTAGTATCTATCTAAAAAGTGAGGGATCTTTGTGCCAGTCACAAGTTCTCAAATAACCAGTACTTGCAAGTTCTAGTTCCACTTTATTCTTTTGGTACTTACTTGCAATCAAATTGCATTTCAGTAGTATCTCTCCTGATCTTCATAGCTCATAGAAAGCTTAAGCAGTAAATGAAAACCTACATGCTTGTTAATAAAGTGGACAGTAAGGGGATTGTGAACCCTCCGATGAACCTGCTGAAGTCAGGAAATCAGTAGTGAGAAAGAATGTGCTGTTTCTTGCAAACAAAATAAGGTTTAAGTGGATTGGTATTATAGCCTTTGCAAGGCGCAAAGAAATGAAGATCCACTGACAAAAACTTACTAGAAATGGTGTATTTGCAATATTTTCTTTTTCTGTGCTGCTTGCCTGCCCTCCTCAGTGGAGGCTGTTTATTTATATGGAAATAAAACCTGTTTTTCTATTTGAGGTGGATCAATGTTGTCTGCCAGAGCACAGCTGCAGCCAACCCTCCTTTTTTTTTTTTTCTTCCAAAAGAAACAACTTTAGTGGAGTGCTTCTGTTCCAAGGTAATGGAGAAACAGCAGCAGGGTCCAGATGGGGCTGGATTTTTTTGTATTGGGGTTTTTTTTTTTTTGATCCTCCAGTGTGTGTTACAGGGAGCTGCTGGGTCAGAGCTGTCTGGGAGGGCTCTGAGGCAGAGCATGCAGGCAGCAAGATCACAAACAAGCCTGGGAGATTGAGCGGGCATCTGTGGGAAGGTGGGTGAGGTGAGAAAGAGACTTTGGGTGGGGTTTTGTTGATCTTTTGGTTTGGGCAGGCTTTTCTAATAAAAATTGAGGAAAGGTTCAAGGGTGGAGGTAGTGAAGGTAGAAAATACAACCAGGACAGCATCTACAGAAGGCGGAAACGTTAAAACAAACAACATAGCCGTAGTGAAATGAGCAAAACCCCACAGTCCTGGACAATTAATAAGAGTGGGTTGAATCCAAGAGGTCAAAGTGTTTTTTGAAAAACTACAAGTGCTTTGTATTCATTGACGGGAAAGCTGCTTGGCTGTGTTATTATAAAATATAGGGATATGCATTTTGGTGTTTCAGAAAGTGCTTTTGCTTAGAATGTGGCAGGCTGGAACTTTTTTTTGTTTAACTTAGATTATTACTAAAGGGTGGCATAATGGTTTTTTACATTGTCCCAGTCTAAGCTAAGGCTGGTGAGGCAGAGGTAAAGATGCTGAAATGTAGAAATGCTGAGTCAAGTTGAGGGCAGAACAGCTCAGAACAGCAGGCAGAAGGAGGATACCAGGCCTTGGAGAAGGATTGAACTGGAGAGAGGGAAGCAAGAGGCAGGTAAATGTCTTGATTAATTTGTGAAAGTGTTTGGCACTTGATTTCTACACATATCTTTGCTTTATTAAGCACATACATTGTAATTGCAAGTTCATTGGCAGATGTGCTTGATTAAGAGAGCTAGGAGAGCTGGCAGCAGAAGTCCCAACTGGTGGGAGAAAAGATGAGAATTTTTATTTGGAAAATGCAAATTGAATGTGGTACTGAGAGGAAAAGTTGCTATACAAGGGATCTTTTTGGTGTCTGCCTGGGAGAATAAAATTTAAGAACAAAAAGGAAGAAGAAAGAGCAAGGCACTGTGTTCAAGTGTGAGGGAAGAGATTTGGACAGTGAAAAAATACCGAAGTTCAGACCCACAAGTCAGATGAGACTTGCTCGAGCTGTTGTAGTTTTCCAAGACAAGTTATTGAAGAGAATGACAGCCAGGTGAAGTGCTTTCTACTGGAGGGGGATGGGATCTCTGCATGCAGAGCAAGAGACAGTCTCCTTTCTCCACCCATCCACAGCAGCTCTCCAGGGAGTGGGAGAGAAGCCGGATTTTCTGGGAATGTGGCTTATAGGGGCAGGGACTCTGATTAAACTAATAGGAGACACAGTGTTTCACACGCTCAGTTTCATAAACCAATGGACAAGCTATTTTTGAAAAATCAGACCCCACAGGAGAAGGCAGGATCATCTATTGTATCCCATTCCATTTGGGATACAATGGAATGGGATACAACAATTCCCATTATGAAGTGGAGAGAAGGCTTTGGCTTCCAAGGAAATTTTCTTGCCACAGTGATGGTGGAGCTGTTGTGTAAGTCTCCCTTTGTGAGAGGGACAAAGTTACCCAAAGCTATTGAGGTGAAGAGCAAGTTCATCTTCCCTGAACCAGAGCTGTGGGCCAGGTGCTGTGGCATTTTACATGTTGCCTGGGACAGGAGAACATGGCAACCTCTCTGCCTGCTGGTCCATACGTACACGTGCCAAAATGTCAAAACAGTCTGCCATAGTTTTAGCTATCTTGGAGTGGGGGATGTACTGGTGTAGGGATCTCATGTTTGTTCTCAGTTGCTTCATAGTCTTTTCCTTTCTTGGATTAACACACAGAGGCATAACAGGTTTTTGCATTTTGTGGGGTTTTTTTGGAAGGCAGCAGAGGAGAAGGGGCAGTGGATAGTGTCAGGGAATGGGAGACAACCAGCGATGGATTTACAAACACCCATCTGTCCTTCTCCGGTAGGAAAGCAATGTAATGGCAGTAAAACATATTTTCCTTTAATCCGCTTCTCTACGCCTTTATCTCAAGATAAACTGTAAAATTCAAAGTATCAAATAAAGGCATTGCATAAAAGGCAGCTATTGCTGTACCCTGGAGCATGATATGCAGCACAATAGGAAACTCTTTAGCAAACCTGGAAATCACAGTGAGGAAATAGGACAAATGTTCAAAAATGCTCTTAATTAACTTGCATTATCAGTAACTGCACTGAGTTGGTTTCTCATTTAAAATTTCAATCTAGAGGTCCTTCTGACTGGAGTATTTCATCATTATTGCTGCAATTATAGCTTTTTCAATTGGGACACTTCAAAAGTGATGGCCTTTACTATCTGAGAAAAAGCTGCTCCAAGTTCTGGCTTTTAAAGCTTAAAACTTATTCTGATACAAATGAGGAAAGCATAGCTTTGCTATGAATCTTATTTTTGTTGTTTGAGGAAGTTGGGAGGTTTTCATATTTGTTTAGATACTGATGTTTAAAAATTTGCATACACTTCTTTGAAATTCCACCTTTTGTTGCCACAAATGTCATTTTTGGTTCAAAATGAAGAATGATGAATACTTTTCCAGGAGTCTGGAGCTCAAGGATTAATGTGGTTGAACTAGTTAAATGTTAAATCTATTCAAAGTAAAACTGCACAGAGACTGAAAATGTTCTTGCATGCGAGTAAATCCTTTTTATATTGAGTTTGGTTTGCTAGAGACATAACTGCTCTGCCAGCTTGTTCTGTACAGATAAGTTATGTATGTTATAGGCACTCTATCTTAAGGTACTGTATTTGCTGTTCCTATTAATGCTGAGCTGAGATTGCAGTTTAATTCTGCTTTTTAAAAATGGGAATCAGCCTTTTTGAATGGAAAAGTTGCTGTAGCACACAGTATATTTTATACACAGACTTCTTATCTCTGGCTAGAAATAAAAGTTTCTCAAGAAAATTATATGAACCATGATAAAAGTTTAAATATTCTCTCATCTCCTGCAAGTAGATATCTCTTCAGCCTTCATCTGATAAGAGTCTTCAATGGGCTTTAGTTGAGCTTAGTTACATCTGTGAAATGTAAGTATCAAACATCCCAACATCATCATTTTGTACAAGTAAGCACTGTTGAAATTTGTGCTTGTCAAATGTCTGAAAAGTGTTAAATCTTTGATTTAGCAGATTGCCTGTCCATTCCCTTATATCTAATTTTAAAGATTTTGCAAAAGAGTGGTCAGGATGATGTTTTTATTTCACCTGACTTATATAAACCCGCGGATAAAACACTGTTGAAGAGATGCTTTGGAATTCCAAGTTCAAGTACTCACAAGTTGGGGAGTGAAAAGAATTTATGCTGGGACAAGTTTCAATGCCCTGTGTTCTGAGAATAAAAGGTTCCCTTTTCTGCCCAGCTACATTCTTGGAAGTGACTGGGTTGTTTTGGCTGCAGCGCCTCAGAACACTCAGCCTGAACTCAGGGCATACAACTTCAGCACAAAAGGTCCACAGACGCAAAGGTTTCCTAAGCAATGAAGTGTAATGTGTTGGGAAGTTACAGGTACCCCCAAAAGTAAATTACTTCTTTTTTCCATTAAGATTTGGGATTTTAACTTTGGATGTCAGAATTCCACTTGATCCATTTCTTCCATTTCTGCTGGAATCGTGACACAGCCTTTTTTTTTTTTTCCTTCTTCTTTATTACAAAAAAGGCCGAGTTGCTACACCTAGGTCATACCTGTGGCCCAACAAGTCTAGTAGCTCGTTTTGACTTAACCAGATTGTGTTGCTTTGGGAAATGTTTTTAATACCACATAAGACAGAGAGTAGACAATGAATCTTCTCTTACCTCCTTTGTAATTAGACTGTAATAAAATCTTCTCCTGACATTTAATAGCCCTTCTAACACCATTGGCAGCAGTGCAGCAAAGCTAGGTGCTGTTCTGCATGTAGCAGATATGAAGGAATGGACCTACATTCCTGGCCCACTGATTTCTCCCAGAACGATAGAATAGGTTGGGTTGGAAGGGTTCTTAAAATGTCACCTAGTCCAACCACTGCAATGAGTGGGAACGTCTTCACCTAGATCAGGTTACTCAGAGTCCTATCCAGTCTGACTGTGCAGACTACTAATATAAACTTATTCCTTGTATTTTGGCCTAATTTCTGTAATGTGTCTTCTTCCTGAGTTTGAGTTCCTTAAGGGTCTGCAATATTCAGAGCTGCCCACCGTGACTGCAACAGCAAGGAAGCTGCCCAGATGGTTCTGCAGATGTTATCAAGCACCATCTCTTCATGCAGACTTTTCTATAGGGGGTGTTAACTTGGGTCTCATGCTTCTCCAGGATTGTTAGAGTTCTGAAATATTAAAAAAAACCAAAAAAAAGCTGCAGGGTATATGTGCAGTTAGTGAAGTCTCTGATGGCAAAGATGGGACTTGAGATGTAAGTGCAGTGTTAGTTTTTCAGAGTAGGGACTTGAGGGTAATCTAAAGGCTGAAGATAAGAGTATATCTATGAAATCAGAAGAAGAGAATTCATGTAATTTGAGGCTGTTTCTAATGGTTTCTGCTTTGTGATACTGAAAAGAAGAGAAAGATTTCTCCCACTCCTGGTTGCAAGATCACCAAACTGCAGACCAGTCATCTATAAATGGAAATATCTGTCGTTTCTTTGTTTTCCTGACTAATTCTCAGTATTATGAGAGCTGTAGAATTACTGTGATTGAATCAAATACAAACCCATCCAAGAAGTAAGCAGAGTGTTTCCAAAAATTATCCTGGTTGGGATATAATAAGTTTTAAATCGGTGCTTTCATATATAAAATCTGTGGCAAAAAAACTCAGTAAAACCTTCATTTCCACTTCAAAGAGAAGATTTATTTAGCTTTCAAGTAATCACAAGGCAAACATGGCTGTGGTCTGTAATTTTTCTGGATGTAGTTAAGAAGTATTTTTGGAGGTTTGAGAGCTGTTGATAAAATGACAAACTACTTGTACTTCATGAGCATTTCCCTCACTTTGGAAACTGCAAATGCTCTAGACCACAGTGGTGATAAGTTACGTATTTCATCCATAAGTATTACATGTTTATGCTAATATATTTAATCATTAGTGTGGTGTATTTGCAGGAATTATTCTGTCTCCAGCCTAACTACCATTGTTGCTTTCTGTTTGTCACTACTTAAGTGCTCAAGAAGTAACTGTGCTTTGGGGGAGCGGACTGGAGCATGGTGACAACTACCTGTCATACTTCTCTCAGCTTTCTTACAGGAAATATAGGCAATTCTTGTAAGAAGTGGTTTTTTGGTCTTCTAAGTGTGCCATGGGGGGAAAAAAGACTGTTTGTGGGTTTCCCTTTCAGTGTTTCATTGTCTAAAATGCTGTTGCCTGGCTGCAGCTCTTCAGGACCTGGGTAACAAGGAGCATGCAGAGGTCCTGGAGCTCACCTGGAGCATTGGGGAAGAAGCAACGTCAGCCCTAATCGGATGCATTTGTTATCCATGGAATTCAGAAAGGCATGAGGAGAGCTACAATGGGCTGTGTGATACTTCATTTCCAAGCCTGTGACTGTTCCCCCGTCACATCTGTGTGTATCAGGTTCGGAGACCTCTCCATCTGAGCCCTCTTTGGCTCCTGCACAGGGAACACAGGCACTTTTAGACTTTCAGGAAGCCATGGCAGCCCCTCCTACAGTGAAGTAATCTGCCTTCCCTTCCTTTTTTATCTGGTTAGGTTTGCTGCTGCTGTGTTTTTGTTTGGCAGCATTTTCCTTAATGTAACTCTGAGAAGCTTCTGAACTGCTACTAGTCACGAACAGCTAAAACAGTGGTTGTAAACTTAATCCTGTCAAATATACATCTACTTTCAGGAAAGACACAATTGTTTTTAATTAAATCAGACCTTATCTCTGCCACAATTTTTAAAAATCTTTAGGAAGATTTTAAATTCTGGGACTATATTAAAATGTACCAAATTTGTTACAAAATGGATAAACTTCAGCCACGTTGCTTTCTTGGAATAAAAATGATCTGAGGTAGTTCTGTCAAATTAGCTTGGTAGAAAAGATAACATATCACATGGAAAAAGGTACTCCTTTTAACAGACTTAAGGATGTGCATGTATTTATTTGCAAGAGGCTCATGTTGCCTCCTTCACATTTTTCTTTATTCCATCCTTCCTTTGTTGTCTTGTGCCTTTAATTATTTTTGAAATCCCAAGAAGCATCTGTGTCTGTACTGTGTCTCATAGGGTAGAGACACAGTCATGTCTTGGAGCTCTCTGAAGTGCTGCAGAATAAGCTTTAAGAAGAAGAAATGAGAGAGTATAGGCTTCAGCAGAGATTCCTTTCATCAGGATATCCAGTGTTGCAGCCAGCACGTAAACGGCAAAATCAGGTCAGAACTGCCAGACTTCCCCTTTCTGAAAGAAAATTTTCTGTAAAGCTACCACTTAAAACTTTAGAAACAGAAGACTTTATAAACAAGCATCATTATGGTTTATAATACAGAAAACAGTATTACAATAACTATGTTGCCTCAGGCAGCTTACTTCAGAATTTTTCTTCACTCAGTTTTGTAGTATGTGTGGTGCATAAATTAGATCTGTATTCTGACGCTTCTGATTGCTAGGGATATTCTAGTGATGTGCTTGCTAATGCACTCCTCAGTGCTGTAAGGCTTTTTGCCTTGGGCTTAGCTCTTTGATTTTTACCCTGTTAAAATGAGGCGAGTGGGTGCTGGGGCATTTGGCCAGAGCCACAGAAGAGGCTTCTTCTCATCTTTGTCTTCTGCAGAAGGTATGACGAGCTGGAATGGAGGAGAGAGCCTGCGGTCCTCTGACGTGACAGCCCTGAGTGAAGCTGAGGCAGCCACGTTAAAACAGATGGGTGAATGAGCCCCTGCTGCTTCTCTTCCGTCGTAGCCTTAAATCTCACAACTTGCAAAGCCAGCTGGGCAGAAGAGCCAGCATTTGTGGTTATATAGTGTAGTGGGCTTGGACTGGCATTTTGGTGCAGAGGGGAAGCTCGCTTTGCTAGTGTAAGGTGCAAACTGCTCGTGGAGCTTGGAGCAGCGGGGTGGATTCGGAGATGAAACTCTGTAGCTGTGAAGGAAAGTGCTTGTGCAACACTGGCTAGTTTGTGAACAAGAGATGTGGCTCTCTAGTGTGGAGCCAGATGCTGGAGAAAGTGCTCCCCAATCCTTGCCCCAGTTTTCTTGCCCCAGGCTTTGCTCACCATCCTGGTTGCATCAGTCTGTATTTTTTTGAGATTCTTCAGGACTCTCAAGTGCTGGGATACAAAATAAGAAACTTAATTCCAGTAAGTGTTGGCCTCTTAGTTGGGATTAATTCCTTTTATGTAGGGATTCACATTAGGACACTGGGGCAGCAAGATGGGGAGCCCAGCTTCCAGTATTCTTTCCAGGCAGCACCTCTGTGTCAGCATCAGCTTCTTCTGTCCTCCTGTGAATCTCTTCAGACCAAATTTGTGTGGCTCTGATAGAAGGGAAACAATGTTTTTCCACTGAACTCAAGTATTTGCTGAAGATCTCTGCTTTCACTACATCAGCTGTCACTGGCAGCTGTAAGAAAGCCAGAGTCATTTTGGCTACTGAAGCGATTTGGCAATTTATTGTGTGTGTTTCAGCAGCACTAATCAGAGCTAGATTTGACCAAATTGAATTTAAGCTTTATTCACTTCTTCACCAGTAAATGGAGGTATAATAATGTTTGGGGGGGGGTTGATGATATTTCACTACACAGGCCAGAAGGGTTTCTCTTAACTGAGTGTGACCTCTAGTAGTTCACTGTTTTAGTTTGCTTTTCTAGTCTTTTCTCTAAGCCTGAGAACACAACCTTGAGCTTCTGTGACCTAAGCTGGGGCTGCTCACATGTGAAATGCCACAACTTGGACATGATGATCCTTGTGGGTCGTTTCTAACTCAGAATATTTTGTGATTCTGTTCACTTCAGAGACATTTCCTTTAACAAAATGATTCCTAGATTGCCCCATTTTTGTACGGCATAAGCAATCAAGTTTTTTAAGTACAAAAAATATTTTGTACAGTAGGTTTTTATTAAATGGATTTTAATTGTTTCTTTTTGGGGGAGAGCAGCACTGGTGATTGCCTTCATGTTGTTGACATGTAAATTTTAATTTAGTAGTATGTTTATTAATGCTTCCAGCTGTTTTTCTGTTTTATTCTAGAAATTAACACTTAAGCCATTTAATTAAAACCTTTGGGATTTTTTTTTAATTTCACTTTCCCTTTTTAGTTTAAGTATCTTCTGTATGACTCTTTACCCTCATTTTTAAAGTACTTTTAAATGGTTGGTTTGTGATCTGAGTTATAATGAGTCAATATAATTTTCTTTCTAAATTTGACCAGTGAGATGAAGAGCAATTCAAAGTTTTCTGATAAGCATGCATGGAGCTTTGGATTATTGCTTTCTTTCTCTGTATTGTAATGAGTGCAGTTTCATCCTTTTGGTTGCTTCCAATGGGGAAATTAACTTAGAAGATATTTGCCATCATTTAATGCAGGCAAGAAAAAAAATTGCTTGCAGAAAATTTTTAAAGGTAATTTCAGCATGATCTTTATTTAGTATTGCACCCATTAAATGAGTGTGGGGAGCAGTAGCTACTTAAGAGAAATGAGGTGTTAAGAGAAAACAAGAAGTGTGGAATAAGTTGAAGTGTATACTTGCAGCTTGTGGGTTTCTAAGCAGCAACTGCTGTATAAATTCTCAGCCCTTTGTCTGGAGTAACTCTGTGCTCTCCTGCAGTTGTAACACAGGATAAAAGCATGCTTGTGGATAGCTAACACTCAATATACACCTTCTACTAGAGGTTCATAAGCTGCCACAAGCTATTATATAACATTTGGGACCAGAACATGAAACTTCTGGCCCAAGATTCATGAAATTTGAGCTACACATATTATGTCTCCATCTACACAGAAGTTTGTATTAAACACTTACCTTGTAGTCATGTTAGTGTGATCTGCATTTTAGGGCAGAGGGTTGCTTTGAAGAAGGCCCTTGTCTTCCCTCGTAGTAGACAATGTGTCCTGATTAGTCTGGGTAAGACTGTAGTTGTCTCTGTAGATATGTTCACTTCCATTCCAAATGGCCATGATATTTGAAGTTCCTAGATAAACCTTCATCCATCATCATTTACAATATGCAGATTCAGGATTTAATCATTCACTTGAGCTGCCGTTGTTTTCTGGTGATGTGTATCTTTGAGACTACTTTAAAGTAACTCAAAAGTAACTAGATACTTGGCTTGGTTTAGTTTTCCCTGTTTTACCGTGTCAGCAATCTAAAATCGAACCTTAATTTTTTATTATTTTTTAAATTACTTTTCTCAATATAAACAGGTAATACAAATTTAAGCCCTTGTTAATGTGTCAAGCTGACATGCCTCTTGGTGAAAGCATGGAGGAGTCCCTGCTTTGTTGTGGTAAAGAAGCCAAAAGAAAACATTAGCTCTGGAGCAATAAAGCAAGGATGGAAGTGAGAATTAACCTCTTCCTTTTTTTTTCTTCCTTCCCCAAAATATTCTGATGCCCTGTCAAATGATTGCTAGTGAAAAATAATTTTGCTAATGTATTTTAAAAATACTTTTCTGTTTTATAATTTGGCCAAAATATATGCTTCTTGTGTAATACATGATGCTTGCTCACATGATGAATGTATGTTTATATGAACATATCACAGCCAAAAATTAAAGTACCATTAACAACTGCCTCATATGTAATGGCCACAAACTGAAGTGTGAGAAGCTCCACTTCAACCCAAGGAAGAGCTTCTTTGTACTGAGGGTGGCAGAGCACTGGAACAGGCTGCCCAGCAAGGTCATGGGCTCTCCCTCTCTGGAGACATTCAAAACCCAGGTGGACACATTCTTGTGTCACCTGCTCTAGGTGACCCTGCCTTGGTAAGGCAGGTGGACTAGATAATCCCCAGAGGCTCCTTCCAACTCCTTCTATTCTCTGATTCTGTATCCACCTGTGACAATTTGGTGCTCCCCCTACCACATGGAGCTTTCCTCACAGCACTGCTTGGTGCAGGGTGATAAACTGCCAGCCTCAGCTGCAAGCTGAGCCTTGATTGTTTGTCAGCCTATTTTAATAACGAAAATCTGGAGGTTGATAGGGAACTTGCTGAAGTTAATGGAAAGACCCTAATCAGTGGGATTGGAACCAGTCATTGATAGTGCAATTCTTTGGCAGAAAGGCCCTTCTGTGAGTATTCTTTCAATGTACTCCTCTAAAAGCAGGGTGCCATTGGCTGCATGGAACCATTTTCAGTCCCTTTCATGCACTAGTTTCTCTTTATCATGACTAGTTAGCAGCTCTTTGTGTTTGCTGGTCGCATGGCTACATGTGCAGTGCTAGTGCTGGCTGCTGAAGAGCAGATTTTGAATGAAGTTTCTGGGTGTGCACCGAGAACTCAGCTGCAGATGGGAAGTGCCTTTCCTATGGAATTTAGATTAAAATTGCCACATGCAACATATCATTCTGCAGTCAAAAAAAGTAGATTAGGCTGTAATTCATTAAATAGATATTGAAATTTTAAATACATAATCTTGATGGAGTATATCTTTCTTCCCCAAGCTCAGTGTTGTCTGTTTGTAATAAAGCGCCTTCATAAAATTATACATGAGAGAAGAAAGTAGACCATTAGATGTGAGCCAAGGTTGAAATATTTCTGCATATTATTTCCTGTAAGTTCTCTATTCATGTATGGGGCTGTACGTTTGGGGGTTTTTTTAAGTGCAGATTTATCTATAGATGTCAATCATACTTAAACTGAATAGGCTTTTCAAATATACCTATCACACAATGTGGTTTTGTGTTTAATTAAACATATATCTAATCCTACAGTTGTTAATCTGTCAAACTACTCTTGGAAACTATAGCCATCCAATCAAGTAAAAGAGGGCTGGATAAAATCTCATATAAGGTTTTAAGGAAGTGCATGTCTAAGAGAAACCTTTACTCCTAATTTTAAATAGTATTCTACTACCATGTAAGCTTTTAGTTATTTAGCATTTAAAGTGTTTCCTCCCATTTTGATGGTGAATTGCTGTATCTGTATAATTTTTCTTGGATCATTTCCTGTCCACAAAAGACTTTATCTTAATACTGAGCCTTTCTAGTAAACACTCAATAGATAGGAAGTTATAGCTTCATAATAGACCACATCTCCGTGGAAATCTGTAAACATCCTTTTACCTCCTTTTTTTTTTTTTTTAGATTTATTCATTAGTCATTCCTGCTATGCTGCTTGATTTGTGTGAGAGCTTGGCAAGGCAGTGCTTGTCAAATAGGAACCTTTTCACTTTTTTGATGCACCAAACTAAAACTGTATAAAGAAGGTGTGCCATGTTGAATGTTAAGGTATTTTATGTAGCCTCAAAAGCAAAGTTAATAACCTGATAGACATCTTTGATGGCCAAAGGAAGAGCTTTGCACAAACACAAAAGTTGTGTAATATCCTGGGAATATTTTTTCCCCATTAGCACTTTGAATCCCTCAGGAGAGGGATAAGCTGATGACCATAGATTGAATACCAGTAGTAGGCAACCTGAAACAGTAATTTTTGTGCTGAGCTGGTGATTAGAATTTTTACCTGGTTTACAGCTTGTTCTCTGCACACTGAGGAATATCAGCATTAACCAGTTAGGTCTCCAGATCACCAGTTTTCATGCCTGAAGTTCTTTCTGCAGCAGAAGCCCTGTCCCGCTCCACATCACAAGCTCCAGGAACCTCAGCATAGCAGTATGCACATCTGGGACTGGGACCCCATGCCTGGCCAGCCTGGCTGCCTGCTGAACCCGCCACGCCTGGTCCTGGTCTGTCAGGAGAATGCAGCATCACAAAGAAGCTGTGGGGCTTGTGCTTCCTTCAGCCACAGCTTCTCTTTGGGTTTTCCCCATTATACATCCCAGTGGGGCATTCTGTCAAAAGCATCTGCTCTGTTGAACATCTCTTTTTTTGCTTATGGATCAAGACAAATAGAAATTACCTCAGCTGTGATCAACTTCTGTACCTTTTAGCACAATTTCTCCTACTTACTGGTTCAAAAATTGAGATTGATTTCCAAGGAATTCCTCTCTGTGTGCACACATAATGCATAAGAATTTCATCATCTGCTTTCCTATAGTCACTGACTTATTTATAATGGCTCCTAGGAGAGATACACAAAATATTCTGCCTGAAGTTGTTTAAATTAAGACTTTAAGGCCTGAGAACCAGGCAAGTCTTGATTTCTAATTCCAGAAACTGCACTGCTGATGTTCATGCTTTTAGTTCATTTTCTGCTTTCACTTAAGAGCCCATAAATAAGTTACATCACCTAAGGTGACCTAAGTTGCATCAGAGGTGGCTGATGTAACTTTTCTGAAGCCAAAGCATCACTCTTGAGAGAGCCACCTGAGTCCCCTCATTTTGGCTCAGTAAGTGTTACTCTTGCTTATGCATCTCTTCTTTCCCATGGAGACAAGGAGCAAAGGGATGTGCTGCCTTCATCCTGACTGAGTTGAGGTTGGGAATTCAATGTGTCTGAGGCCTGGGGTACTTCCCCTTCACCTCCTAAATTAATCTGATTTTTTTAATTATTATTTTTAATATCTATGTGTTATCTAGGAATACTGACAAGGACATCCATCATCTCAGGTCAGGCTTTACTGTGCTGTTGTAATGCAACCCAAAGGAAGGAGATAACTTGTTCTATATGCCATAAAAGCTATCTTTGCTGGCTTTCTTTTGGAGAGCTCTCTCAAATCTATCTACTTTTGTCTTCTTACCTTCCTGTTTCTCTCTCATGCTTGCATCCTGTACAAAATACCTATATTTCTGCATATCTGCTCTATATTATTGGATGTTTTCAGAAAAAGTGAGTATTCCTTTCACAAAACCTTTTGTACAGCTGGTATAAGGAAGGAAATGGCCTGATTTGTGTCTTTGAATTACTGACACAGTCTCCAAATACCTCAGATTGCCAAGTCAGGAAGGTCTTTTCAATGAAAGCAATACTTCAGAGACCTAATTCTTTCAATTAGATAAACCATGCAGAATCACAGCACTATACTTCTTTCTGACAGACGTAATGTTATTGATGGATATGTGGTGGGTTGATCCTGGCTGGATGCCAGGTACCCACCAAGCCACTTTATCACTCCAGCTGGACAGGGGACAAAGAATATCATGAAACATCCATGGGGCAAAATAAGGACAGGGCGAGATCATTTGTGATAGGTACTACCACAACCAAAACACTTAGGGAAAATTAGTTTAATGTTACCAATGAAATGAGAGTATTATAATGAGCAATAGAAACGAAATAAAATGCCTTCCCCCCACCCTTCCTTCTTTCTGGGCTTAACTTTGCCCTTGAGGGGCCTCAGGTGCATCTCTGCTACACCATGGAGCTCCATGGGCTTCAGGGGGGGAGCCTGGCTCACTGTGTTCTGCACCAGGGGCTGGGGGAGATTAAAGTTCTCTGTAAGGCTGAGCGTTGCATTGTTTATGTTTATCAAGAATTAGCATTTTTGTCATGTTTTGTACCTTCCATAATCCAAAAGAAGTACAGCTGGTTGGGTGTTTTGTTGTTTTGCTGGGTTTTTTTTCCCCAGATAGTGTTCCATTTTTATTCCTGCATGAATTAGCAGCCAAAGAAGATTCTGCAGGTCTCCTGTTTCCTAGCCTCATTTGGACCTAGCAAAAAGGAAGCAAATATAAAGCCAGTCCAGTTTTGCCTCTGTTCTTTGCTCTGATATTGACACATTCTAATACATTCTTTTCTTAAAACATGCAATCATGATGCCCTTTTTCATTAATCGTCTGCTGTTAAGTACAATAAAAGTTTCATAGAGACTCAGGTTAGTATCTGATAATCAGAGTAAGTTAAAAAAAACCAAAACTAGCAACAAACAGAAGCATCAAAAACTTATTTATAAGAAGATTACTTGTAATTACTTGAAAATAAATTACTGCAGCTTGTATTACATGAGTCTCTTAATAATTAACCAACTTCTGGTGAATTTGTATTTGATTAGTATCCTATGGTACTTCCTAGGCTAATGCTGGACACAGATGTTACAGGTCTTGTCTCTACCTGAAAGTAATATGTCATCACATAATTTAGTGGAACTGGTAGTGAGCATGTATTTTCATGGGCCTATATTAACTGATAAGTGGAAGCTGCTGTCGGTATGTTTGGTCCTGTGACGTCCAAGTGGTGTGTTGAAATAGTAATATCCTGGGTAATACTGCCTCATGCTTAAAGATGCTCCTTCCTGTGTGGTGGCACTTGCTGTAATTGTCCTGTGCTCAAGTGAGAGACTGGTCTCTGAGGTGGCACTCTGTCACCCCTTCCAAGCACTTCCCATGTGGTGGCACTTGCTGTAATTGTCCTGTGCTCAAGTGAGAGACTGGTCTCTGAGGTGTCACTCTGTCACCCCTTCCGAGCACTAGCCTGTCTCCTTCCCCCACAGTGTTGCTTGTGTAGAATTGCCTCTTGGCTCCCCACTGGCATAACTGTAGCACTATTTCAGATGTAGGCGTGTGACTTTCCAGTTGCAGATTGCTTACTTCCTGCAGAAAGTCCTACAGCGGCTTGTGTCATGACATCCACAGTGGGAGCCAGGCACAGACGTTCTGCTGCAATCACTGGTGCTCACTCCACTGAAGAAAATGAGAAAGCATCAGAGTTTGTCTCTGTAGAGCTGCCATTCTGCACATCCTGCACCACTGAGCGGTGAGCACGTCACGGCAGCTGCGTGTCCTGCTGGACATGGAAGTGCGTAGGGGTGAAGAGGAAGCACTGGAATGAAAGCTCTGATCTCATGGCACATGGTCAATATCTGAATTAATTATATATCTGTCTTCTTCTGGAGTGACTGCAGAGCAAGAGATGATGAAAATGAGAGCGGTTTCCTAATTTCCTACTAGTAAATAATTTAATTGCTGAAGAGAATGAGGTGACTGTTTACAGACAGGGCTGTCTGAAGACAGATCTGCAGGTAGGAGTTAATACCGCCTACTGATTCTTCAACTGTAAAAAGAAGCTGGCGAATAAATAATAAAGATTATCTGTTTCTGTGGAACAGTTCTCACTAGTAAGTGTGAAGGGAGGTAGCTGCCATTAACCTCTTGTGTAGGAGCTTATAACTGATGATGCAATAACAGTAGCTATCTTGAGAATCATGTGGCCTTGAGGAAAAAGGAGTAATTGCTTCCTATCTCTGGCTTTCCTTCTTCACAGTTGTGCTTTTCACAGTGCTGTTCAAGAATCTCCTGCTCAGGTGTAAAGGAAGGGGGTTTTTTGGTGTGGAATACCCTGCATCACTATCCCATCCTTGAGATCTGCATGGCAAGACTTGCCAGCGTGGGCATTGGTAGGGACGCATACGGTGTGTGATTAATCTGAGAGCTAATTAGGTTCTTACCCTCACTGTACTAATGTGTGTCTCATGGGATGTTCAGATGGGCATTTAAGACTTCATTCTTCTCCAACTACCTCTCCCCATCCAGGCTTTCTAAGAAATAAGGATGTGCATGATTTTAATCTCTTAACTGTTTCTGGGGTGCCCAAAGTTGTCACAAAATGACTTAGGCTTTTTGGGTCTATTTGAGGAATCTGCCTGGAAAAATCCAGCCTCATTCAAATGCCAAGTTGTATGCCTGGGATAACTAATCACTTTTAAAAATAGTAATTGTCATTTGGAAAACCTACTTGTTTTAGTCTTTTAGAACCGTTTTGTATAATGTTCAACTCCTTATTTGCATACACCTTGAAGTGCTTTGTAGACTGAGTATACTTTGCTAGCTTGGAGTAGAGTCCTACTTTTTGTGGGGGATTTTATTAGAAGATACTCATAATTTTTCTATTTGAGGTTCTGAAGAAGCATTACACCAGCAACTTTAAATTTTGCAAGAGCTCTTTCCTCAGGATATATAGAGTGAATAGTTTTGGAGTTGTATTTTTAGTTCTGCATGCTGAAGCCTTGAGCTTTTTTTATCTCATGTACAGATGAAGAAAAGGACATGTATGAAATCATTAATTATTTGCCCTTTTCCAGTCTTGGTTTTGGAGCTGCAGCAGTATATTCTTTGGGTACTCAATGGAGTATTTTTCTTTTGGGGACACTTTTCTGTTAGGAACAATAAGATGGTTAGGTGCTTCCAGGAGTATTTAGGTGTCAGTACAAATCTCCCATGAAACAGCCCTACAGTAAAGATTTTGAAACTGGAAGGTCTTTTCTTTGATGAGACATCTGGCCCAAGTTACTGAATTACAGGTAAGAGACCATTCTCTTGCTGAAGTTGCTAGTGTCCTTGATGAGCCCTTGGTTATTCTCCTTCTTCCTCCGCTATGAATGCACTGCTGGGAAATTGGCAGCAGGCATCTCAGATAGCACATAGCCTCTGTGAGGGGAGTGGATTTTGTTCCTTGTTGCTCTCCTTTGCTCCTGGAGAAATCTTGGTCAGTTTGTCAAGGTCTTTGCACTTGCCAGGAAGGAAACTTATCTTTTTTCTTTCTCAGAATGTTCACTGATACCTGCAGTTCCTGTCTCTGGCACCCAAATTCCTCACCCTAAAATGGGTGGAGGATTGTTTAATAAATTGCCGTCTGCACTGGTTCCAGGAGCCTATTCAAGTACAACCTGACATTGCTTTGTATGCTCTGCTGACCGTGGTGAAGCCAAAGGATGTTCTTTTTGGGTGCATTGAGCAACATGGAGAGTGACCACAGAGACAAAGAAATGCATCCACTGACCTTGTTGCTACATTGCTGTTACCAAGTTATCTTCCTCTCCCAAGCACACATTACTAATCACAGCTACAGAGAGCTGCATGGAGATAAGCTTAAAGGGAAGGAGAAATCAGACTGACACAGATGTTTCACAATCTGAGAGTTGTGTGGTCACCCATGTAAATCAGGTTACAGTTAAAGAAAGCTTGTGTTTTACATGCATGCATATACCTAATGGCTGCTTGCAGTTGTGTTTAGCTGTTTGGGTGGGTGTTTCTAAAGCAGATTGCATTCAGAAATATCAATGCAAAATATTTTAAATCCTTCATGCTTGGTATGCTTATACATACCATGGACTTTCTCCTATTCTGTTTAAATAAGAAGCATGTTCTAGTTATTTTGCCACATTCTTCTTCATGGAAGTAAAAACACGAAGTTGAAAAAACAGGTGATTAATCAGAATGTTGTCTGCTACCTTGCTAAAGTTGTAAAGCTAAAGTCAAGGTGATCCTTAAAGATTCAAATTAATGTTGAATAGAATTTAGAAACCAGTTTCCTAAATACCATTTTTGGGATTTTTCCCTAAATCTTTTAACAACAGTCACCATGATCATCTTCACAATTTGCCACAGCTGAGAAAGCTACTAACCATCTTTACATGTGAAAGGAGATGAGAAAGAAGAGTGCACAAGTGAAAGGGAAGCAACAAAATTGTTAGACTGCCTTTTACTACCCCAGTGTGAAGTTCTCCCTAGTTATTGCCCAGAAGCCTGGAGAAAGTGAAACCAGGGTCTGCCTCCATAACAACACAGGCTTCCTCTCAAACCCCTGTGCAGTCACCTGCCTCTGCAGAGAAGTAAGGTGAGAAGCCACTGCTAGTGCTGGTCCCTCATGTTTGCACAGGGGACTTGCAGCTGACACAGTCTGCATCAGTGTTCACCCCACCAGAGGGATGTAGTCCAGAGGGATTTGCCAGATGCTTCCTTCTCAGAAGTCACTTACTCTTCTGAAGAAGTGAGTAGTGGCTTCATAGCAAGAATAAGTACTTAACTGGAAGAAAACGGTGGCATGAAGCAGATGATACTTTATCTTCAGACAATCGCTTGTCACAGCTCTTATATGAGCCTGTGGGGCTCTGTCTCCCCTGACCAGAGTCTGCCTGACCAGAGTCTGGGTGAGGTTCTGCCTAATGACCGTTCAGGGCATGCACACACAGATATCCTAAGACACAGCTCTTGGAGTCTTGGCTACGAGGTGTGCAGCACTGGAGGGGCTCTGTGGAACGTCCCCTCCATCTCCCAAAGCAGAGACTCGCTTTGGTGTTTCCAGAACTTGAACCCATGTACATTTTTTACCTTTGGTTTTCACACCTGCTGCTACCCTGCCCTGCTCCCCACCAGGAGGGCATTGTGCAGATTGTAGAGCAGATACTACCAGTGCCAAGCTGCTTGTGTCACTGTGAGAATTAGGAGCGTTGGTGGGGATTTTTTTTTGTGGGGATAACATCTTCCCCATACCCACTCTTTACCTTCTTCACTAAAAATTTCCTCCAGTAACTGGGCAGCATCACCTGGCATTGAGGTACATCGAAATTACATTTCTTTCACCTTCTTTAGAGGACTTAATTCTACCACTATTAGGTTTTTGCCGCACACCATTTTCTCCACAGTTTAGGTTTTCTTCTGAGGTTCCTACACAGGGATGAATGTTTCATCTGCTATCAACCTGCCTCCCCAGTGTGGGGTTTTGTAACTAGACAAAGATGATGCTTTGTGTACTTTTTCCAAGCACCCTCCAGCAAAATGAGTCTCTGCCCTCTAAAGGGAACTCTCAGGTGGGCATAAGAGGCTGAGGTTGGGCTACCTGTCTGCGGTCCCTGCTGAAAGCTTTGGGACTTGCCCCAGGGGTGTGTGCATGGGGCCACAGGTTCTGCTTTCATCTCATTCATCACCCATGCTCTGAGCAGTGGTGCCGATGGGGAAGGGATGTTCCCCAGCTGGGCGTGGACCTGCTAGGGATGCTCTCTGGCTTCAGAGCTGGAGAGCAGCTCCCTGGCAGAGAGGGAATGAAGAGGGTCATCTGGAGAAGCACCTGGGTTTACTTTTCCAATATATTCAGGAGTTTTCTTTTGTTCAGGGTTTTGGGCTCTTTTTCTTTCTCTTTCAGATGTTTGCTTTGCCTTGGGATTCAGGCCACCATGGTAGTGTAAAGTTTAAATGAAAGGTTCCGGTTCCTATCTGAGGTTTTTCAAACAAAAAGGTTAAATGGTTTATTTGTCCCTTTTATCTTTCCAAAGTCCTGGAATATATTTTCACTAAGGTGTCGTACTTTATGTAAGGGGAGAATACTTGTGATTTTGTGAATGCAGGTTCTGGGGTGGATTCTGCTGCTCCCTGAAAAGGAAGTTAGATTGTACTGACAGCAGGAAGCAATTGTACATGCTTTCTGGTTTTTTTCCCTCTCTGAAGGAGCATGCTCCTGTAGAAATGAGTGGGAATTTTCCCACTGAAAATTAGAAGGATGAGAAGAACAATGCAAAGCTTCCACACTAGGAGTCCTTAGTGCTGTTGATCCTTTTGATGTAAAGCATGTCACTTTACCCTTGTGAAGATCCTACTCCATAAAATCCCTGTCAGTGAGAGTGGTGAGTTCTGGATGCAGAATGATGACAAAAAGCACATTTCTTCTCTGTGGCTAAGCCTTTGAAATTGTTGGCCCAGAGAGATTGTCATTAGAAATTCTATCAGACAGAGGGCGTAAAAACCTGCAAGGGGGAAAAGCTACACGTAGCTGATGACTGTGTGCATCGTGTAAACACCTAATGGCATGAAATGGGCTTCACAGAAACAAAAATCATCAGGAGCACTGAAGGTTTGGCTGAAAGTGGGCATGGCATTCTGACATTCCAGAGATTTAATAGCTGTGATTTAACTTCCTCAACTCATCCAAGTCTAAAGTATAGAGTTACAGCTTTCTAATGCAACATGGAAAATCAGCTTTCAGGATTAAAAAAAAAAAAAGTATAAAAGCTATCTCTTTTTTTTTTCCTTGCTAATATTCCAGTAATATGCATTTAATAAAAATTTTGCATCTGCTAGAGGCAAAAATAGAACTTGTAAAAGTTCATTTGTGAAGTCACTTCACTGGCAAAGGGCTAATAAGATAAATTCAGAGTCTGAAGAGGTTAATACTTCGGTTTGCCCAGAAATCTTGGTCTTTTAAATCCAAAGCTTCAAGCAAGGTTTTGCTGTGTGTTGTATATAAGGATAAGTACAGGAGACCTGATAGGACTGTCTGTGCAAGATGTGTCAGCTGGAGCTTTGCTGTATTCATCTTCAGTGCCAAGCAACTCCAATTCCTTTTTGGTCAAACAAACTTTTTATTCATCGAGGTGCAGTTGTTTGCCAGAGCTATTTGCAGTCATGTGTCAGAGGGGGTACAATTAATACATTGTAAAAAAAATTTTTTTTTTTAATGGTGTGTGCTGCGGAGATTTAATAGAGCCCTGCTGGCAGTGCTCTGAGGACTAGTGCAGGGTAAGGATTTGCCAGATCATAGCTGAGCACTTGAAATTTTTCAACCAGCAGGAAGGAAAAAGTGTGTGAGAGAGCCCGTGGGAACTGTATTTTCGTTCAGCAGCGTCCGCTAACATTGTCAAACTGCCTGTCTCAAACTGTTAAGGCTGATAAACTGCCAGTAATTATCATTTAGAAAATTAGCGGCTGCCAAAACCATCACACACATCACATGTGTTGGTTGGCCTCGTTTGAAATTACTTCGCTTAAAAAAAAAAAGAAAAGAAAAAAGAAAGAAAAATTCCCAAGCCTGCATCTGCTCCAAGAATAGTGTTGAGTTTTGACATATGACAGTTGGTGCTGGCAGAAGTTATTTTTGTTGTTCGGAGTAGGCTTGGGGGATACTTTCTTGGAGTGCGTCACTACTGCTATTTGCCGTCCGGGTAACAGGACAATTGAGACCTCTGAATATTTGCAGCAAATCTAAATAAATAACTGAAGTCTGTGGGATCTCCTTTCCCTTCCCTTCTCTGTTCTTCCTTGCCTATGACACTGGACAGAGAGAATTAAAAATAACGGTTGCTAGAAGGAAAACTTTCTTATTTTGCACTTGATTTCCAGCCACTGCAAAGAAACTGAATCATCATGGAAGGGCTGAGCAGGGCAGAGCAAAAGCTTAAAAGCAGCTTTGACTGCACACCACCATCACTTCATGTCCTCACAATCCTCCCAAACAGCCCATATGTAAAAAAGCGTGGCTTGAGGCAGAGCAAATGTCATTCATTTCCTCCCAAAGGAGGCTGAGTGCCACCATGACCTAGAGCTAGGGACAATGTGAACACAACCATGTCACACAGATATTGCTGTGAAGGAAGATGAGGGTAGTGAAATGACCACATAGAAGCTTGCACAATGTTTTTCATGCAGAGGTTTGTGATTTGGTGCAAAGTCTCTGAATCAGTGATCTGTGAGTCAGAAGGACTCAAGAGTTGTCAGCTCAAGAAAATACCACATTTTAGCTTACATCTTAGTGTGGGTACCTTTCTACTGCTGTTGAGTGCAAGTGTGTAAAAACTTTGTGTACTCTCTGCTTTTCCCTCCAGACTGTGGTTCAAGACAGGACTTCTGGGGTGACACAGCCAACCTCTGAAGTTCCTGCTCACAGTGCTCTCCTGTGTTGCTCCACTCATCACTTTTGGAGTGATTGATATTAAAGCCCTGTGTCTCAAAGATTCAGTGACCAGTGCAATGTAACCAACAGGAAAATCAGTTGAACTGAGGTAAATGGAGAATTGCAGCAGAACAGCCCCTGCTGTTCCCCTGCTCCCCTAAGGGAGAGGGATAGCTCAGGGTTTATCTTCATCAGCGCTTCGGGTTTGTTTTGGAAGTACACCTTTCCAGTAGGTGATGTCATGTATCAGCTTAATTGACCTCTTTGTGAAATACAGAAGGAGAAATTTCTCTTTTCAGACAATATTTCTGATACTGTGATGCAAGTACTCAGAGACTACCTAATGGGAATGGAAATGAAAGGAAACGGTATTGCATTTCATTATTTCATCTATGTGAACACTTTACTGTGTCTAATTCTGTTAATCTAAAATTATAAACAAACTTAGCCTGATATAATCTAATTTTCATTATAGACACCAAATGCTATTATGTTGGGCAACAAATTGGCTTAAGATAATTCTGTCTTTACAAAATAAGGTTGTAATCAACAGATTTATAGTTTAATAAAGTCTCATGATATATGTATACCCTATAGCTTTTAGAGATTTATTTTCAGTTCAGAGTTCTCATTAGTCTAATTTAAGATTATTGGTACAATCATTTGATTTAAGATATGCCTTTTTATAAACCAACAAAGAGTGCCAGCATAAGATACTGAAAGGAAGCAGTGTGAGGGAACCATCTATGGGATGTTTTATTGCAGAGTTGTTGATGCATGAGACTTCGTGACAAAAGTACACAGTGAGAGCCTATGCTCTCTCTAAAGTTTGCAAAGGGCGGGGGACAGTGAGGATATGTAGGGTCTCAACTAGGAAATGTGAGGTTATTTTAGTCTGAAATAATGCTTTTGCCAAAATATAGAAACTTTTTGCAGGTCAAAAATACTTTTTCATTATTTTCTTCTTTTCTAAGTCAGTCTAAACTGTAATCTTGGAACACCATGGTCTAGTTTATTGGCCACATGGTCACTGATGTTGAGATATAAAAGCCCAACAACAGAACCCTTACTGACAGGGATATAGAAATCAATTGCATCTTATTTGTGTAAGTACTTAAAAGAAATTAGAGGTTTATCTGCGTGTGCATATTTTAGTTTCTGATTTATTCATCTACTATTTTTGTACTTTAAGACAGCAAATCTGCTCCATTTTGCCTTTTTTTTTTTCCAAAACAGATTTTTGTTTTTATAGACTCATAGAATGATTTGGGTTGGAAGGGACCTTAAAGACCATTTAGTTCCAACCACCCTGTCAAGGGCAGGGGACACCTTCCACAAGACCAGATTGCTCAGAACCACGTCCAACCTGACCTTCAACACTTCTGGGCATCCACAGCTTCTGTGGGCAACCTCACCACCTCTGAGTAAAGAACTTCTTCCTTATATCTCATTTAAACTTACTCTCAGTTTAAAGCCATTCCCCCTTGTCCTATCACTACATTTGTTTGTAGAAAGTCCCTCTCCAGCTGTCTTGCAGCCCCCTTTTGGTACTGGGAGGTGCTGTAAGGTCTCCCTGGAGCTTTCTCTTCTCCAGGCTGAACAATCCCAGCTTTCCCAGCCGACATACATAGGAGAGGTGCTCTAGCCCTCTGATCATCTTTATTATTTCCTCTGGACTCACTCCAAAAGGTCTGCATCCTTCCAATGTCTGGGGCCCCAGAGCTGGATGCAGCATTCCAGGAGGGGTCTCGCAAGAGCAGAGGGGCAGAATGCATCCTGCTCTGGATGCAGCCCAGGACACAGTTGGCTTTCTGGGCTGTGAGCACACAGTGCCAGGTCACACTGAGCTTCTCATCCACCAACATCCTCAGGTCCTTCTCATCAGGACTGCTCTCGATCTGTTTTCCATCAGGCCGCTATTTGTGTTTGGGATTGCCCTGACCCTGATTGCACTTGGCTTTGTAGAATGTTATGAAGTTTGCACAGTCCCACCTCTTAAACCTCCTAAGGTTTCTCTGGATGAGACTCCTTCCCTCCAGCATGTCGACTGCACCACACAGCCTGGTGTCAGCAAACTTGCTGAGGGTGCAGTCATGTGCCTGCAGTTTGCTCAGCTTCTTGTCTGAGCAAACTGGCAGAAATAATTAATTAAGCTTGCATAGTAAGCGGACTGTGGATCTGGGTCATTTGTAACAAATAGGTGAGACTTCCTGTAATGATTTTGCTAACGTGATGAGGTGTGTATACAGCAATGTGAATTTCTAGCTGGCTGGCTGTGTCTGATCAGAATTAAAGTGTATATACTTTCATTTCAGAAAGTGTATAAAACGTGAGGATACGTACATGTTGCTCTGTTTTGGGATGCTCTGAAGGGCTGGCTGGGGGGAGACAGTGTTCTCTTTCTCCTGGTTTATCCCTGTGCACTTTCAAGGAACTGTAATCTTCCTTAGGTGTGCTTGGATTAATGTTGCCTAGGAGCCTGTAATTAAACATGCAGGGCTTGAGGAACCTGGGAAAGGGCAGTCCTCCTTTATCCTGTGTGTCCGTGAGCAAGGACAGGCAAAGCTCAGAGCTCTAGGCCACGGCACAGGCAGCTCTCTCATCACCAGTGTATGGCTGAGGGGGGTGGGGAAGGGTGCTGTGACTGCTCTGGGCTCAGGCCATCAGTTCCCTTTTGTGCCACAGAACAGGAAGACCTTATCTCCAGTATAACTGGAGCCAGCAGGGTGTATGTCAGAGAGAAGCTTCCCTTTCCCCATGCCCCCCTTCACCCACGCTTCTAGAGTAAAGAGAGGGTTTCTCTGGCTAAAAAGCTGCGTTTCACAAGGACAGGAACCAAGAGACAGTCCATTTCTATGTCAAGTTGCTATAAATAGCTTGCTCTGTTAACATAAATTCTTACTGTGAATCCTACAAACAGGGTTTTATTCCAAGCCTACAAAATGCTTTGTATACCCTTGTTATTTTGTACGTGCTGATGCTGCTGCTTCCCCCCACAAAATGAGAGGCAAGCCTGACACTTGCAGGCCAACACTGTTCTGTTGATGGAGTAAAAGAGTCAGCCTTCCTTAACAGGCCTGTTACAGTGTTAATTTTTTGCATTACTGGTACCAAAAGGACCACTGGACATTTTTAAGGCAAACAGGGCAGGACTTGCTGATGTCCACGCACATCGGTTTTTAAACCTTCAACTAGCTGCAATGTTTTCTACTGCTCTGCTCTCTTCTAATGCTTGCAGTGAGTCTGGGTCAGAAGCTGTAGCTACTGCAAGCCTTGAAAGCTTTGCAGGGCTTTTAGCAAGCTTGTAATTGCTCCACTGTGAATCCTAGAGTGAGAAAGAACTTGCCCAGGAGGAAAATGTCTTCTCTTACTGCTCATGCAGTGAAAACTCAATGGACATAAATGATCCCAGCTGTACGATACGCATCTGTCACTCTGCAGCTTTTTATTTTCTTCCTTTTACATAGTCCTGGTACTGGAAGCCCTCTCTTTGGGAGAAGATTTTCAGATTTAAATCCGTTTCTGCATTTGACTATCTGATGCTTAGTCCATGTCCCTTCCCCCTCTTCACATGAAATGGAAGCCAATGAGCTGTTGAAATTTTCAGAGTTGAAAGATGTGACCCAGAGGTGTCTGTCCAGAAAAGGGAAGTGCTTTGGTGTTCAGGCAGTTGATAAAACACACGTGTTTATTAGGAACCATGCTCTCTTACTTTTTGTCTTCTTTTTTTAAATGCGTCCATCTGCTTGTGGAGACTGCTGTTTTAACTCCCCATACATATGTATGACAAGGTCAAATACAGATCCCTCCCTTTCTTTGATACCCTTCCATGCATGAGGTGCTTCCAAGTACTTGTAGCTCTCTGTCTGTGTGGGTGGGTTGTAAGTGCAGTAAGCAGTAGATGGGCACATGTGTAGCATGGGCAGAGGAAGCAGACCAAATACACTGGTTGTTATCCAAGGTGAAAATGGCACTGCCTGGTGAGCAGGGCATTTTGACATGCCAGGTAGCATTTCTGCACAGACTGTGCAACTGCAGTGCCAATGGCTTTGGGGGACTGTTGTAATCCCAAATTCTATTGACAATTTGCTGTTTGATGCGAAAGTATATGCGAGGGAAAGGAACCTGATGTTTTTATTGTGGACAGTTTGGGTTTAAAATAAAACTATTGATTAGATGCTGATGATGGTGTTTACTGTTGAAATCTTCACAATCGGCCCTTGCAGCAGCTCCCAGATTGTGCAAATGGTTTTTTGGAAGGGAAATTAATTAGCTGGCTTGCATATTCAAAAGAAAAAGGGAAAAAAAAGCCTCATCTCTTTGTGGCTCTCAGGCATGCATCCCTCTTTTTTCCATAGGCTTGTTACGGATATGTACTTCCAGGGATTGTACCGTCAGCCTGTGCCATTCATACATTTTGTAGAGTTCATAATCAAATGCGTTCACGGCTGAAAGTGGCACACGTGCTGCTCTGAATGCTCCTTCTCAGATGTCTCCTGCTTCTGGTAACCCACATTCTGCAGCTGGAGGCTGCGCTCCAGGCACCGCATGAATGGTGCGTCTTGTGTTTCAGCCAGGCGGAGTGAACTTGATTCTAGGTCAAAATCAAATGTGACATTTCCTAAATGCACGAGTCCAAACCAGGCACAGCACTAAAATTCGGAGCCTGTGAGTACTTTCTGTGTGTTATTTCTCAGTGATTGACAGTCTATTTTACTCAAGGTGGGAGGGATATTGAATGTGAGTTTATTGTTCTGGTTACACCTGCAAAACAGAGTAGAAAGAAAATAAACTGATGTCACTTCATTGCATAGGGATGTAAAAGACTCACCCTTACAGTACCAAAAATCCACTTCTGTTGTTCCAGAGTGAGGGTGTCCTGTTTACAAACAGTGGCCTAGATAATACCTGCCAGCACAGCTCCTCAAATCTTCAGCCTGCATCTCCCTGCTCCACTGTTCTTCCCCACAGTCCTCACAGGCACAGCGAGAGCAGGCAGTGACCCAGATGCGCTGCTCTCAAAGTGCCATTTGTTTCCAGCACTCAGCATGCTGGCAGATTTGACACATGGCTACACACACATCCATCACTGGACCAAAATACACCTCTCCTGTGCTGCAAGGGGTGTTGTATCAGATAAGCCACTGCTGACAGGGCCAGTAGCTGTTCACACATCCTCTGAGGTGTGTGGCAGTGTGTGTGCATGGGACACCTGCCCTCCAAATGTGGAAGGATTTGTTGAGCTGCATGATGCAGTTCTGGTGCTAAGGGTTTTTTTGACTGCTTAAACTTTCCAGGGGGTTAGCAGACAAGAATTTTGCTACTATATGCTTTGTTACCAATGCCACCAAAAAAATAAGGCGACAGGCTTTTTTCCAGTTCTGTTTTTTGTCAGGGAGTACAGGGCTGTGTTCCTTCTCTTCTCCTATTCTGACTACAGCTTTATCTCTGATTCCTTGCATACAGAACTATTTAGAGCTATTTCATGTATGTATCCAAGTATGTGTTTATACAAATAGGTATTTATACACACACACACACACATATATAATCACCAGAGTCGTAGATACGTAGATATGTAAGGTTGTTAAGACTGGAACATAAAACTAGTTCTCTCTCACCTCATCCAAGCTATAACCTCAGTCAGTCTTTTTTCACATCTTTGTGGATACCAAGCCATCAAGTCTCATTCAGCTTGACTAAACAGATATCCATTGATACCTCACGTCTTCCCTACACCTGCAGCTCTCCCTTTATTTCGCACTGCTGTTGCCATGGACAACATCAGTGTCCCTCAGCCAGGCCAAAACCTGTCCATCTCTCAGTTCCCTCTCTCTTTACTCTGAGATCAGCAGATTCTTCTTTCATATGGTCTCTTAATAAATGGCCTGTGCTATCCACACCACACAGTTGAAATTCACATCTAAGCACTCATTTGTTGTCTCGAATTACTGCAACCTCCTTTTCTCAAGGAAAAGGCATCGTCGAATTATAATTCCATCCATCCAGAATGTCTTTACAAAAGGAGTGTGTCCCATTTCCTCATTTCTTAGCAGTGTAACCATCCCTACGCACTCCTCTACTGATTTCATCATTCAGCACAAGGTGCCTATCCTTATCAGCAAAGGCCTTCCCTTCCTCTCTACTTCCCATCTGTCAGCCAGCTCCAAGAGGGCATCTTTCTCTTCCAGCCTCCTGTGATGCCTGTCTCCTCCAGTGCACAAGTTGCTTTCTGACGTGTTGTTACAGATTTTCTGCTGACCCACCCAGGTAATATTGGCAGGACTACTTTCTTCTCGTCCTTTAGGTCTCCCCTTTCAAATGTTCTCTTTTTGTCTAGGATGCAGGCAATGCAGAGCAGCTCACCCCCCATCTTCAGCTTTCGGAGCGCAGCACTTGCACAAGTAGTAAGCACTCGTAATTTTAGACCTTATTGAGATTAAGGCCTTAACCAGCATCTCCTGTCACTGCAGGCTTTTAAAAATAGGCTCAACATGTAATAGCAGCGTTGTAACCATGGCAATGCAAGGAAGGCAGGGTTTGCAGGCAGGGATCTTACCAGACCAACTGGCGTGTCTGAGGGCTGGACCAGGGCGACACAGGGGTGAGGTTTCAGGCTCAGGAAGGGACTGTGAGCCTCAAAGCACATCTCTTTTTCCCCAGCTAGGTCAGGTGGCCTAATAAAAAGAATAACATAAGTATAGTTGTTCCTGCCTTGAGCAGGGAAGCCACCTGGATGGTCACTCGAGGTCCCTTTTAATCCTGTAGCTCTGTTTTAATAGGCAGAGCTGACTTCTCCTTATCCGTGTGTTGTGTGTTTGAGCATATGCCAGTCCTCTGCTGATACCGACAGAAGGTCCCTGAATATCAAGAAACCAGAATATCCTCATTAAGGATCTTCTTGGAGGATAGGAGAGTAATATATCACTCTTTGAGCGGAGGCTGGCTTTGTGCAGCAATAAAACATGAATATTAAACAGGAAATCAGTGACACTTCTGAAACATGTCTGAGACAGAAATCCAGATGCTGTATGGGATATAGGCCCTTAAGCCTTATGTCTATGCTACTTTTTTTTTTTTTTAAAGCTGCGTCTGCATAGTTGGCAGTGTAAAAGGGGGGGCACAGCAAGAGAAAAACCAGATTTTTCAGCCTAGTTTCCTGAGGAAGTGGGGGTTAGGCTGTTAACTCAGTGTGTTTGTACATCAGTCCTCCTCTTTATAAGTTTGCAGGCTGTCTCCAGCCAGGGCAGGGCCTTCAGGGGCAGCATTTAACTTTCCAGCTCTTCCTTCAGTGCATTAGCTGCTGCAAGGAGATGGGCTGGGTGTGGTGGCAGCAGGAGCAGGGTGCTGCAGACACCCCTGGAGCAGCTGACCAGTGGCTGTAGTGGGGCTTGTGCAGTAAATGTGACTGGGTACCAGGCATCTGGGGCTTTGGGAGAGCCAAGAGCACCGGGATGCACTGTGGGACCACTCTCATTGTAAAGTTAGCATCACGAGTCTGGATGAGCTGGAAATTCAGTTTCGTTAGTTCCACCAATCAGGCATTTGCTTAATCTTGAAAAACAAAAGACAAAAACAAAAAAGTAGGGAGGTTATACGAAAAAAGGTTATACGAAAAGTAGGGAGGTTATATGAATAGTAATGACGTTTTAAATCCTTAGAATATTTTGGCAAAATAAATATGCTTTTGTGTGGCTTCTGCATTGCAAAGAGGTTTATATTAATGTAGCACAATCCTGGAATTACACGAACCTTGTATTTTTCTGGTTCACACTGGGACACTTGCTTTCTGAGGGAAAACCTGTTGTCTTTAAGGGCAATGCAATATAATAAAGACCAAATCTAGAGCTTGAGGCTGAAGCATTACATTACATCAGTGCAAAGTCTTTTCACTCACAGTTTTAGGGTATTGTCCTGAGAATTTAATTTCCTGTTTGCACTATGGGAGGGTCTTTCTGGAAGCCACTAGAGAGCAGGGTTGGTTGTTAAAAGTGTTTTTTGAAGATAAATTGTCAAAATACAGTAATTTTTTGTGGTTGGTTCTTTTCTTTATTTATGTATTTATTCATGTTATTTCCTGAATATAGAACCCAATAACGTGAAGTGTCATCATTAAAGTAAGTAAATAAATAATCAGTGGAATAGTATGAGGGACAGCCCTCTTTTTTTTTTTTTCCACTTATCCCCATCCTCGGCTCATTGGTGATTTTTCCTACGTTTTGCAATGCTTCTCAGATTTAAAGGTTATATTCTCTTCCGTTTTGTCTTATGTAACAATGAAGGACCTTATTTGTTTTCTTTACTTGTCTCACTATTAAAAAAAAATAAACCAGAAAGTCAAGTTTTTTGTTCTTCTATTTCCAGTACTCTTGTTTATTTTGAAACTTCCAGAAAGAGATAACAACAGCTTAAGAAAAATGCTCTCCAGAGTAATCCCTTAAAGAGCAGCAAACAAACACTGCAGATTGGTCCTAAAGGCTGTGCTTCCTTTCTGGAGAGGGAGGGAGGTGGGGAGAGAGGATGTTTTCTTTTTAGTTGTGCTCTAATCATCCGATCTGGGATTTGATAAGCTCCACAAGTCTGAAACTGCTGCCTCCTCCTGTCTTCCCCTTTCCTGCCTCTCAGAAGATTAAAGTGAACATGGCAAGAAGGAAACGGTTTATTTTCAGCTTGTTGTAGTTAATAATTAGTTTACAGTGCAGCATTCTCATTGTTTGTATTCTAATCATGTTGCTATATTCTTTTCTTACACTGTTTACTTTTCACATCACGGGCCTTCTTTGATACAGAAATAGGTTTACAAATAGCCCATTCTTGCAAAATTTCAGCCTCTTTTCAACATTTTTATATTGCACATCGGAAGTGTGACACATGTAGGTGGAGTAGCTTCTGCAGACTCGCCTTGCCTGCCCTGCCAGCAGACTGGGCCATGTTTTCTTTTCACCCTCTGACAATTTGGAATTACAGCAGTTGTGAAACCACAATAGGAAGCAATCAAGCCTTTAAAGTATTACATGTACAAGATACAAGTATTATTTGGCTCACTCAAAATTAGCTAAATCCATGTATTGACTAAACTACAAGAAGTCCTTAGTAAATACTCCCAATTTGTCCTAAGAGATACTTGTGCTGAATTCTTTTAACCTTTAAAGCCTTGAAGTAAATTTGCCAGGACTTTGAGACTGTGTGCTCCCATGTGTGTATTTTTAATGATTTCTTCCACAATGGGAATGGCTGACATTATATGCTGTAATATTGCAACACTAGCATATATATTCTATATATATGTTCTCTGTGTATGTGTTTGTTGTATGTCATGGAAATAATGTCAAAAGCACAAAAAGGTTTCTCATATAACAAAGATTCTCTCTTAAGGAAATGGGGAAATTTGCTTATAATAACAATCTCTTATAAAAGCAAATTTTTGTATACAAAAAAACTACATTTGCATTGCAATGTAATTGCACTTCTGAATGGCCTTTACTGCTTCTCCAGAAGGTTTGTAAATACACTGTTTCACCAGTTTCTGCTAAAGGTCCTTCTGGGTCAATCCTATATCTTCAGAAGGAAAGCATTTTCTTCTTTGAAACAAACTGGAAAATCAATTATTAAAGCAAAAGCTTCTGAAACCTTACATTATGCATGGGTTTTTTTCCCCTTGCTGTCTTTTTTAACCTTCATAATGGTGTGAGTACTTATTTCTGGCCATAGAAGTGTTTCACTGATGCCGCTGGGATACTTGGGCAGGTAAGGATGAGCAGGAGAGGGATGCAGCACTGGCTGTAGCCACCATGTCCCTGCATCACTGTCTGCCTATGCCTTCCCTCAGCTCCAGAGATATCCAGCAGCATTTCTAGGAGCCAGCTCAGAGAGATAGAGAGTTCAGTCTATTTTTAGGACTATGGTCTCCATTCATTTATTTTTTATGAAAATTGTTTAGGGCATAGTACTTCTCATTTTTCTGCAGAGACACGCAAATGCTGTTCCTGTAATTAATGAAGTAATTTTTCTACTATTTCGAGAACTAAAGTGTTCTGCTACAGTCACATGCCCCTCATATGTAACACTCTCAGTCGGAGTGCCTGCTCAGTATTGAGCTTGCTAATAGCTTCCCGTATGGATTGCTCAGCCCCTGTGGCTGTCCATGGCCCCCTGACCCAGGGACAGGCAGTTCCAGGGGGAGGCCGAGCTGTGCCTAGCACGTGCTGCCTTTCAGCTTACACAGAGCTGCACGCTTGCTTCTCTGCCCAGCAGTGTGGGTGGCATGGGGTGCCACAGGGTTTGGGTTCTTCTCAGAACACTTTCAAAAGGCAGGATTTATGAATGGGTCGCGAGTGCCATCGCCTTTCTGTCACCAGTGGCTTCACTGTGCCATTCTCCACTTGCTCACTGTAACCACCGACTGTCCCACTGAGGATTTCTTAAAGCTATTGGCTTTTTTATCTTTTTATTCTTTGCATCTGCCTCTGCTGTGTCTCTGTACACACCCACACCCTCTGCCTGTACTGGCGCTTTCCATGCAGGAGTTGCTGGTTGGATGGCGCCGTGTTTCCAGATCCCAGCTTTATGCTTTCAGCTCTGCCGTGTTACAAAGCCAAGCTGATGCTTGGAAAAGGCATTGTAAATGAAGATTTTGTTTAGTTTATCCAGCTTGAAAGTAGAGAAAGGACAAAGGTACAGATATCACCGGTACTGAGCTGGCAGTATAGAGGGGCTTAAACTGCCTGGGCGAGGGGCACAGCCCAGGGTCAAAGAGAGCAAGCAGCCACCTTTGGCAGGGCTGGGAGCCACAGAGCATGGGGACCAGCTGACAGCAGCACGTCTGCTAAAGGTAAGTCAACATAGCCAATGTGTGAGGAGACTGAAGTGTCACAGAAAAGAGGCAGTTGACCTTTTGCTCTTTAGCACAGTTTGTGGGTTTCTTTCTCTTCATAGCTATATTTTATTAAATCAGAAAAGTTTGAGCAAAGCCTCTGTATTTTCCTGGTGTTTTCCTCCCACGTTTCCTGTTTCTTAAGACTTGCTGCCACTGCAGTGGTAACTTTGCATCTGAGTTGCTTCTGCTCCAAATGGAAAGGGCAGACGTGTTTTTAGACAGGAACAAGCTTAATGGTGCAAACATTCTTGTTTTGAAACTACTAAACTACTTTTGGACTCCTTTAACAGAGGGACCTAGTTATCCTTATTTATATCCTGCATGTGCAGAAGCTTTCCAGTAACTGTTTTAGAAATCCAGTGACTTTCATATAAAAAAATGCAGAGTGTCCCATAGCCACTGTCTTCTTTCCAAGTTTTGGCACTGTTGCATGGGAGGACAAACCACAAGAATAGCAGTGTCTTAGTATAAATCTTCTAATGGTGTTGGTGGTTGGTGTTTTTTTCCCTTTGCTGTTGTCCAGGATTGTGTCTGGACTTGTTGCAAGAGCAGATTTTGTTGGGCACTCCTCTTTCTGCCCTCAGCACTCTCCCCCCAGGCCTGTTGATGACCAGGCTTTTTCATATCGTGTGCCAGCTATCTGGGACCTCACTTATAAAAGGGGTAGTTTCAGGCTAACAGGGAGGCTTTTGTCTCTGTGTAAGAACAAGCCTATAAGCTTCCCTTAAACTTTAAATGTTTTATTGTTGGAAAGCTTTCAGATGTTCACAGGATAAGGGCTCTTTATATGTAATCTGGCATTGCACAGTAAAGGATTACTTTATGTAATTTAAGATGTGCAGTTCCTTTATAAACTGGCTGTGTAAATTCAGCATGTAGGATATTGTTCTTCTTCTGTTCAGTGTTGCTTCTAGAAAGGATTTCTTAGTTTTGGTCAGCTGGAGTTTTTTTTGGTTGGTTGGTTGGTTTTTGGTTTTAGTAGGGTTACAAATCTTAGGTGGTGGGAATAGGTGGAAAATGCTGCATGCACCCTATTAAAAACTGAACATGTATGCTTCCATAGAGTTGTTCAAACAGCAGTGTTAGCAGAGTCCTGGGTGACAGAATCCTCAACCATTCTGAGAAGGGTAATTCAAGATTGTTAGAACAGAGTCCTAGTAACCTACTACTGAAAAGTACTTTCTGGACCAGTTCATGGCCCAAAATCTATCTGGTATGATGTATTGTAACATAAGCATGACTGACATTGAAACAGATGAAAAAGACAGGCTGTTACTCTGAAGACACTAACCAACACTTCCTTTACAAAGTAGATCCAGCTCATTTAGTGGTTACATGTTCCGATCCAGACATGTTCCTTTGTAAACTGTACAGCATGAAAATCTTCATCTTCCAGTTTTTGCCGAGTAAGATAGCAGCCCAAGCACCAGGAATGCCTGCTTCTACTTGAGATTTGAAAAAACAGTAGCAGAAGCATGTTGCTAATAGAAAACTGACAGATGTTTATAATTACGTAGATTTTCTTCTGTGTTTGAGTACCATAAACTCAATTGCATCTACTGGCATTTGAAAAGTATGTAAGACCACTTATGACTTCAACCAGCCACTTCCTCCAGCTGGGTGAAACTCGTATGAACTGCAACATGTACCAGACCATCACCCTCTGTGTGGCTGTTTTTATGCTTTCAGTCATGTTATTATCTGTTTTCAGTGGTGGGTAAATTATCACTGAACAGTTTTTGCTTCAATGAACAATCAGGAGTTTTGTGGCTTGACATCTAGGATTATTCACAATGCAGTTGATCCAAAGATCCTTGAAGCTGTTGAGTGCTGATGAATTTGGGTGTGCAGGCTTGAGAAAAAAGTACTTGCCATGTCTGTTTTCATTGATTTCTCTTTTGCCAGTAGTAATAAACTTAATTCTGATCCCAGTATGAACTGACAAAAACACATCTGAAAGCTGATGAGGAAGAAGAGAGGTTGTCTCATGAAGCAGTCAGTGTCATGAAACTGAACTACACAAATGATGTCTAGTTATGCTACTTGCCACATTCTGTTTCACAAAATACTTCTCTTTACAAAAAGAAAGTAATTTTTCAACAAGACTACGTAAATACACTGCTAATATATATGTAACACTAGGAGGGGTATATGGGTTTTTGGTAAAAGGTGGCAGTTTGTTGAAGCTTGTGCTGCCTACAGGAAGAGGCTGTTCCTGGCAGATAACTCTGATTATCCCCCAGAAGTGTTTTGCTTTTCTTGAATGTTTCAAATCATGTTGCTCTGATATTCAGTGCAACTTTTCGTGTCCATTGGTGTGCTAAGGTTTTTCTGTATCTTACCATTTAGGAGGAGATACTTGGACAGCTTTCATTTGGATACTGGTTGGACAAAACATGTGTTTCCTCTTCTGTTTGTTATACTAATTGCAAAAGAAGCCTATATTGGTGTGCCTTGAGGCCTGTATTAGTTTATTTTGCATCTCCTATGCTGTACTCTCCAAAGTGAGCAGAGCTTTTCTGAAAAGTGCTCATCAGAATTTGGAGATGTGTATCATGATCCAAAGCCTTCAAGAAAAAGGAATATTTCCCCTACATTCTTGGGTAGAATGAAAAATCATTAAGTCTAAAATTGAGTTCTGCATGGGCCTCCCAACTGAACACAAAGAAAGAGTGAATAATCTTTGTTTTACTCTGCAAGCTTTGTCCAGCCCTTACCCTCAATTATGCAGCAAAATACTTCCCTTCCCTTCTCCCTCCCTGTTCCACCTCCAAGCCTCTCTTCTCCTTTGTAGCCTAAGAGATAGAGCACATTTCTCACTTCGTCTAAAATCAAGCAAAAGGCTTCCCCAGGCTTTCTGTCTGCCATCCCTACAGTTCTGAAGATCTTGCAAGGCTAGAGATGTGGCAAATTGTGTCTGCCTCGGGTTTTACCAAGACACCCCTTTCCCTAGCCCTCTCGCTAGTTTTTGTCATACATGGTGTTACTGAAAGGCTTGGACTAGACTCCCTTGGCTTGTATTAAAGCAGTAGCCTGCATTTCCATGCTGTAACATGGGAATGTTATATGTAACAAGTGGAGCTGTACCCTTGGTCCATCTTTTCCTCCCTTTAACCCTAGAGTCCTCACAGGCCTTTTTTTTTTTAAATTTTATTTTATTTTATTTTATTTTTTCAGTCACCAAAGAATTTCCTCAGTTTGGTTTAATCCTGGTTGCCACACAGGCTTTTGTGCAGGGGTGAGAGAGGAAGGGAGAACTGCTGGGGCTGCATCCAGAACCTCCACACCAGTGCTGGGGGCAGTTCAGCCCCTTTTGGCAATGGTGCCAACCCTGTCGTTCAAGTATTCCTGGGACCCGCAGCATGGAGTACAGAGTTTCCTTATTTGTCACTCCTCTGAGGAAATTTTTTAATCAGTCTCATGGTGTAGAAGAAAATAATGAGCTAATCCGGAGTTGAGGTGCCATTGGATTGTTTTGGACTTAAGCTTCTAACTTTTCTGCATGCAGATTTTATCCAATTAGTTCGGAGGCAGAAGTAGAGTTTCTTGACTTGATGTTTTCTTTCCAGGCCAAATGCCTGGAAGCTAGGGAGGGAAATAGATGGCACTGGAATAATAACCACCTTCCCTGAGTTTGAGCAAAGCAGTTAAGACCCACTTTTTTTTCAGTGTTTTCATAAACTCTGCCAAGCTGTGCAAAAGGTGATGGGAGAGGAGGGGGTGTTCATTTTTTTTCTTTATTTCTTGATAAACCCACTCTCTTTCTCAACTGGTAAACAAAGAAAGCAAGCAGAGAAGATGCTTACATTTGTGCTTTTCTGTTAGAAAATGTCTGTTCCTAAAATCTCTCACAACAGCCTTCTCTGATTTGAAATGGTGCTTTTTTTCTCCTTTTCTCCCCACCCTGAACCCTCCACTCAAATGAAGACTGAGCTTTATAATATCAGATGTCTGCTTGCTAATTGGGACTTAGAGCAATGTGATTCATTTTCCATGTTTTAGAGGAACATTTATTTGGTTATTCCTTAATAGAAATTTCAATTTCAAAACTGCTTTTTATGTAATGATGACCAGTAAAAATAACTTGATTTAAGATGCCATTCCCCATTTGTTTCCTGTTTATGCCTACAGCATCTTTCAGGAGAGGTGCTGGCACAAGAGTTGCTGTTTCTGCAGCTGAGGCAGGTTTTCATGATCAGTAGTGCAGGGCTCCAAGTCATTTGTGTATAGCTGTAAAGTTACTCATCCTGCAGTAATTTCACAGATACCTCTCTGGTGAAAGTTCAGCCATGAACTTGGGGGAGAATGGGACTTAGAAGCAGTTCAAATTTAGTCTGACTTCACTGGTGTGGACACCTGGGCACTGAAAATTGTGTTCTCTATTTGCTGCACAGTTAACTACTCCTAACCCTGAGCACCAGCAGAATCCTTGCCTCCTCCATCTTCTAGGAGTTTACAAACTAAACGTTTTAACATCATTGTTAGTCTGTGCTCCACGAGTTATTCTTTCAAAGATTTTGCCTCAAGGAGAAATAAGGCTTAGCTGTCATTTGAAATTTACTCAGGGTCGGCAAAATGATGGCATTTGTCACTTTTGCTCTCCATCTTCTTCAAATGGGCCCTAGTGTGTGTCAAGCTGGATATTGTGTTGGCTTCCTTCGTCTCTCTCTTTGTTCTCCTAGAGAATGCCAAGTAATTAATACAGTCTAAAAATGAAGTGTGGCACAACCCCTTTTTTCCCTTTGTGTAGTTTTCTAACAAGGAGGCTTGTCATGAGCCTACGTGCAGCCAATTCCAAAACCAGTTTGTTGAAACAAAATGACTTAGAGATACTGGGTTGACCAGCTTTTTATAGGGTTGGATCTAAAATAATTGGCACACTTGCTGTGTGCTGCTGCGCGTTTCATGTTGTTGACCTTGTCTCCCTGAAGTCTGAATAGCCATCATGTCAGTGACAGTGATGTGTCTGAGCAGTCTGAGGGAGTCCTGCAATTATTTTAATATTTTGCATAATACCAGTGGAATTCAATAATTAGTTGTGAAGGTTTGGATCCAATTACCTCCTTCCCTAAACCAGGAAAAATGGTGGAAGTTGGTGATAAATGTTAGTAGAGAGAGAAGAAAGTGTAACGTAATTTGTGGTGTTCCAGTCACTTAAATATTTTTTTCCCTTCTCTCTTGTTTTACAGGGCATGTTTTCGAGCCATTTGTGAGGAAATGTGGTGAATGTAAACTTGCTCTTTTGGGGGGGAAATTGTGGTAAGTGGTGCTGTCTTGATGAATTTTGGTTTTCAACAAGAATATCAGAAAGATTGTTTTAGCTTTTTTCAGGGTTTTTTTTTTTTGTTTGGTTTTGTTTTGTTTTTTAGCTCTGGAAAATATAGAGATATAGTTGATTATATGTGTTCTTTCTCCAGTACAGAGACTCGCAGTATGAGAAGCATTGACAGAGAACAGCATGCTGGGCCTCAGGGCGAGGAATGTGTTTTCATTTGCTCCAGTGGCATCTGCTTACTGTGTTTGTAGCTGTTCCATTCTGCTGAAGAGTGGTTGAGCTAAAACCTGCAGTAGAAGAAATAAAAAGGCCTAATTTGAAAACATGGGGTACAAAAAAAGCATGCTAGCTGTATAAAAGATCAGGAGCAAAAGTAATGCAGAGAGAACATGCATTTCCCAAACTGGTGGGGATGCCCAGTGACTCTACAACTTTTCCATCTCTTCCCAGAATGTCTGACTGACACCCTTGCCATGTGGAGTTTGCTTATGTCTGAGAGATAAGGAGATAGTTGATGTGTGCTATACCAGTTTTCCTATCCCTCCTTTCCATACCAGATAACAAGCTTTGCTGCTTGTCTGGCTACTGTATGCAACACTTCCAGAGGCATCAGCTTCCAGCAGACTTCTCTGATCCTCAGGGCTCTGGGAATAAGGCACATCATGTGTCTGTGCTGCAGAGCTGCACCACTTTGAAGTAGAAGGAGAGAGAGAAGAGCAGGAGGTAATCAGTGGCATGTCCCAACTAGAGGAAAGTAATTCAGAGAAAGCTCTTCTAACCTGCAAAAAATAAAGGCAGCATATCTGGAGCACTTCGTGGGCTCATCTTGCTTTTCCCTCTAAGAGATGGTCAATACACAGGTCTGGACAGTACCAATCAATCACCCTTGGGAAAAGAAACATGTCAGCAGAAGACTCTGTCCCTGCTTTCCCTTGGCCAAGCAGGGTATTGGGCTGGTGCTTTTTCTCCAGGCAGAGTGTGCAGATTGCAGATGAAAAATGGCTTCTGCTCCACTGGCAGAAGACTTAAGAGTCAGATGGCCTGCAGGGTAGAAAACTGAAAATTAAAGATTGGCTCTATACGAACACTTGTTCTTTTCTACCATTTGAAAACCCCCAGATGTTGTTACATCACATAGAAAGATCTGGATTAGCTAGCAGATGTTTAAATGTAGATCACTTACCCTTCTGTAGAACATTTACTCTTAGAGACAGGAAAAGATAGGATACTTATGCCCAGAATTTCACAAAGAAGCTGGCCAAACACGTGGAAAGTCCTGCACAATTGTACCTGGGTAAACCCTACTGCAGCTCATTCTTTTAAATTATTTTCTCTCTTCAGATCAGCTTTCCTGACAACTGTGCCTGTTATAAGTTTGCATCTATATCCCTATGAGAAATACAAAAAACATTTTTTAACTAGAATTTGGTTGTAGGGGCACAGATGAGCCACAGATCAGAGCATGAGTTCATTAGTCCATGAGATTTTGTGGTGACTGCCACAAAACTTTGTGACTTTACTACAAAAGAGGGTAGGATCTATATCTAGTTCTCTTTTTGGTGGTAGTACTGATACTTAGATCCTAAAAGTTGTCCAGTGTCTTTCCTTACAGATTGGCTGAACTTTGTGTGGGGTATGACAAAGTTCACAGGTGAAAGAGGAGAACTATTTGGAAATAGTGATGCTGTGTAAAACCAAGGGAAAAAAGGTTTATCAGCAGCCCTGGTAGTTGGATGTTTGTGTTCTAATTTCCCTTTAAAGATACTTCAGCTGAGGCCAGGCTAGTCTCCATGGCTGACCTTAATAAAAGAGCATAGTTCAAGTGCAACAAGGGGAAAGAGAAGCTGCATGCTGCTTAGGATCATGGAATAATCCTGGTTGGAAAAAACTGCCATGAAACTGCCAAGAAACTTGTACAAACTGTTGTCTTGTCCAAACCCCCACTTGAAACAGGTCCTATTAGGTCAGGTTGCTCAGGGCCTTGATTTTCAAAATTTCCAGCTGGCTGGAGATTTTACAGCCCTTCTGGGAATCTGTTATGTCTGACCATCCTCAGAGTGAAAAAAATGGCTTTCTTGTAGCTTCTTGCTGTCCATTGGTGTGAACTCTGCATCTGCCTGTGAGAGGGAAGTCTTGAAGAAGACGTCGAAAAGAGGTCTCAGGAAAAGACCTCAAAAGACCTCAGGAAAATTGTTTCATGTGGCTCCACATAGGTGGAGGAAACGTGGTATCATGCAGATGCAGTAAACTTGCTAGTGGGGAAAAGAAACAAATCTGGTTCACGGAGGTTCTACTTGGGCAGTATTTCTCAACCTGTAGTTGATGTTCAGACTTGAAGAGCAGGGATGCTTGACTTGGTTCAATTTTGAAATGTGGAAGAGGATTAGCTGACAAACTGATGCACCTGAAAACTGCCAGCTTTCCTCACTTGCTTATAATGATACAAGTCAATAAAAAGAGGCACGTCTCACTGCTGGGTTATAAACATCCTGGAATTTTTTCAAGTTAGTCTGGAGCTGGGTTGGTGCTCCAGGACTTTGCTCTAAAATTTGTTTAAAAATACATAAACAGAGTGCAAATTTTGTTTGTTTTCACAGCTGTTCTTTTTACTCTTCTCACTTCAAACTGTTTGCAATATCTTACTTTGAGGTTGAACCTCGAGTTTCTCATATGTAGGGATCTCTGAAATATCTCTGACCCCACTATATGTTTGCCTATGGCATTACGAATTTCCAGAGAGTTTAAAAATAACTGCAAAAAATGTAAGACAAGGAAACAGTTTTGCCCAGCCTCTGTCCCTAACCTACTGAATCCAAGAAGTACTGGACATCAAGAGGACGTTTTGAATTTATCTTGACATAGCTCAGAGGCTCAGCAGTTATTTATTCATCTTGTATCAAAGTCCTAGAAAAGGTCATGCAGCCTCTAGATCAAAAATTCATAATGAATTTAAGAGCTGATTAGAGACATATACTTGAATGCTGGGAGGGGAAATCTTGGCTGAATTTAAAACTCCCTCAGCTAAGCTGATGACAGTGTGAGAAGACCCTTCATTTGATGAGATTTCTGTAAAGCAGCCTTGTGGATGTCAGAGCAGATATTCGTGTGGCACTGTAGGTTTGTGTTGACCGTGGCATTGGAAGGCGGTCACGGAACGGCCACCCTTCCACATCACAAGGAGTCACAAGAAACCTGACTGATGTAGGACAGAAAGCCCTGGGGTGATCTCTGTTGTATTTTTTCCCACAGTCACACTGCTCTTTGCAAGTCCACACTCCCCTTGAAACTCTTGCCTTTCATAAGGTTTTTTGTATTTCTAAACATGACTTACACTGTACAGTTTGGAGTTCTGTCCCTGGAGCTGGTTACAGCCATCAAGATCAGGGCAGGATAAAGCTGTGAACTGAGGGACTGCTGCACCAAAAACCTGACCTGCATCTGTCTACACCTGGTGTGCAACTGAGCCTTTGTCCATTTCCTATAGATTTCCTCTTCCCAGGAAAGCTGTGAGTGCTTCAAACACAGGCCTTGATGTTGAATGTGTATCTCAGGGCCTGGGAGGCCATGGCTCTTTTCCCTCTGAATTTAGGCAGGGATACCTTCCCAAGCTGAGGGCTTTTTGATGTTTCAGATGAAATCTGAAATGCTTTGCTTCTGTTTGCCCACTTCTCCATAGACTAGGAAGGAGCTGCACATCTTAAACAATGGATTCAGTTTTTATATCAGTAGCTCAGATGTATCAAGGAAAATTTGGATTTCTGCTAATACACTCATCTGCTGTTTGGGGGTTTTTCTCCTATTAGAACAGTCAGGTTTTTCTTCTCTCTTTATTAAAAAAAAAAAAAAAAAGTAGCAGGTAATGGCTGCTTTGATTTTAGGAAATTATATAAAACTAAATTTCCAGCATCTTTACACATAGTAAATTTGTTCACCTTTAGAAAGACTGTGATGCCCTGTGCGTCTCTGGGTGTCCAATTTGTATGGTACAATTATTTATATCCCTGATGTCTACCAAAAATGCTATTGCATTTCTCTTGGTAATTCTTCACACCTGTCAGGTTTCTGACAGAAAGTGTTACAGAGCAACTATGTATTATCTGTGCTCTCACTACAAAAATAACCTGCTGGGACTTCTGCTTTATTACCTGTTTTCTGCTGTACCCACAAGAGGATTTGCCCAAGTCATTAGCTGTTCTCTGTAATTAGGGCTGACCTGGTGTGTTTTGGTCCCTTTTCTAGCCACTTTTAGTTTTCTGAAGTCATTCATTTGGGCACTGATGTGCCTCATGGTGTTCTTCTATTGCATATCTTCATTATCTCTTCCTATGGGCTGAAGATTATCTTTCTCCTTAGGAAGGAAAGTGTGGGAAATGCTTGAACATTTTGATATATTTGGGGCTTACCGAGATTTGCTATCCTATGCTTGTAATTCCTTCAGTTTTAGTCTGTTTCTTTTCTTCCAGTCTAATCCATTCAGAAGATGTGAATGTTGATGCTGCTGGGTGTAGTAGATGTTGAATCTGGTACATAAGATTTCTAAGGAATGTGGTTTGTCCCCTGCCCCAGAACTCCATGTGTCCAGTCCCAACCAGATTGGATTTAGTCTTCTCTCTATGAAGCATTGTTATACTTGTGTTCAGTTTATTAAATCAGATAACCCTACACAGTGAGGTTATGTTCTAGTCTCCTGCAGAAGAGATCTTTGTGTCTCAGTCTCTGTAATTTTCCTGCATTTCACTGGTAATTCATTTAATACAGCTTTTTTCCCCACTTCTTCCCCCCCGTCCCCCTCCCAAAGTTTGAGGTGATCCAATTGTTGGAATTACTCAGCAAAGGAGAGTTGATCTGTGAGCCACTGTAGCCACTAGATAAGAAATAAGGAAGGACAGTTAAAACAACAGATGGAACAGAGCACTTCACACAGCTGTGTTTCCCAGCTCTCTTGGCTGGCTCAGTGGCAAAGATGTTTGCAGTGGGTCATGATGTTACAGCAGCTTGAATATCCATGATAGGGCTTAGCAAGTGCAAAATTGGTTGTGGGTTTTTTTTGTTTTTTTTTAATCTAGATAATAAGCCTTCCAGTTGCTCTGCTAAAAGAAAAACATTACATTTTGAAAATTCAGATGTTGCTTTAGGGAGTGTTACATCAATGTTGCTCTTTTCTTTATATGAATTGCTGCAGTTGATACAAAAGCTCTTGTTCCATCACCCGGGCATGTTTCACACCTCATGTTCCCCTTCCTCCTCTGCAGAGAATGGATACAAACACGTACCTGACAGAGGGCAGTCCCACCCTTTAGGAGCTCAGAATTAGATATGGAACAGCCTCTCATGACCAGCTCTGATCACTTACAGTATAACTGCAGCTTCAAGCAGGCAGGTGCCACCCAACTGGTCGTGGGATCCTGGAGCATTGTAGGTGGGATCTCCAGGGAATTTAGTTGCTAGGAAGCATCACCTCCTTAGTGAGCTCATGCAAATTAAGGCTTATTTTTTAAGAGGTTAGTAATTTAGTCATGTTTGGGAGTTTTCTGCAGAGATCAAAATACAAAGATTTTGCCTTGGCACCTTGCAAGTTTATGGTCCAAATCACAAAACCTCTCGAGTTGTTCAAGGAGCGACCAGAAGCTTTTCACATGAATAAATCACTCCAGTTTCCCATGCCTTGCTTCAGAATTAGCTTGAAAAATTTTGGCTGACGTCATGCCAAAAACCCAAAACAGCAACAAAGCAAAGGGGAAAAAAAAGCCTCCCAGCAGACACCCAGCTTGGAGAATATTGCCAAACTTAGGTCTGTTTGTGCCAAGTTTATAATCAGGCAGCAACAGGGTCTTAGTAGGTAGTGCTCTCAACCCACAGCTAATGAGCCCCGCAGCGCAGGGAGTGAGGAATGCTGTAGAGAGAGCCGGATAATACTGTGTGCAAGACACAGATCATATCTGGGAATAAAAGGAAAAGAGAGCATGATCTCTGGGTGTCAGATAAGGCCATTTCTGTGGATATTACTCTTACTAAAGGAATAAGTGTTGTAATGACAAATAGATCTATAGGTAGAATTTAAGGCATGTGGACAGATGTAGATTTTCCTGACCTAAGTGTGCTATATTTTGCAGTCCAAGCCACAGCACTGCTTTTCTTCTATAGTTTTTTTTATGAAATACAGGAGCAGGAAGATGGTTAAAGTAATTTTGTCAACATTAATTCTGCCTCATCAATACTTCATGGATTTAATAGATTTTAGAGTTACAGTCATTTGGGAGATTATTTTATCAGCCAGGCTCAGTGGAGGTTGCTGAAACCAAGTTGAGGACAGAATGCGTGTATGTGTGTGTATGTGATACAGGATGCTGTGGTATCAGAATTTAATTATTATGTGATTTTTTAGGAGATTTCTCTGTGCATTTTGTGAAGCTTTATGTTGGGCACTAAATATATAGCATATAGGCATGTGATCTCTTCAGTAAGAGTTCAGTATGGATCTCCAGGTGCAAGTGTGTCTGTTTCCACCTCGTAGCATAAGCACATTGCTCTAGTTCTTCATCTCTCATTACATCTCCCTCTCGTTTAAATGCTTATCTGACACAGACATAATGAAACTGCATATAAAGGATCACGAAGAGGAGGAGAGATCTCATTGCAGATTACCAAAGCTGAATATTTTTGGACATTGAGTTATTTATATTATCATTCTGCTAAGCTCAAAGATAAAAGAAAGCCTTGGACACAATCCAGAAAAATCAAGAACAGAAACTAGTGTAAAGATGATGCATTAATGCGAGTCTTGAGAATGCCTGCAGCGCTGTATCACAATACCCATTCTGAAATAAAAGTAAGGATGGGTGGATCCTGAAAGCCAGTGCTCAGTGATGGGGGAGATGACTGCTTGAGATGTCACATTCCATTAGCTGAGGTGGAAAGCTCTGTTTTAGGGAGTGATCCACATCGTTCTGCAGCTGCCTGCTAGCAATGGATGCTAGAAACATCTGTGGGCTCCAAGGGGTCCTCTGCAGTTTCCACTGGTCCGGAATAGTCAGCTCTTCCCAAGACACACCAAGGAACTCACCGATGGTGATTTTTAGAAAATATCCAGTGAGCTTAAATTCATGACAAGTGTGTGTCTGTGTTAGCTCTGAGAACCTCAGAGTTAACAGAGGTTTATCCAGCCTTCTCATAAATAGCATTTTGTCCTGCTGACCTTTATACCTTTCAGCACCCACCTATAAGAGTCTACCTAATACAGAAAGTCATATTGCTGGTATTGTTTTTAAGAAGAAAAAATAATAAAAGATTCAACTGTGTAAATGTCACTCCTGCCCAGCCCATTTAGTATAACAGGACAGGGAGAAGTCTGCTTTAAAATTTTCCCTCTGGCAAAAGCTTGAAAAGCCTTGAATATCGTGAGCATCTTTGATCGTGTCATGCAACGGTAGTAGTGAAAAATACAAAATCTCTCTCATTCTGCTAGGGTTTTGAATGCTGTGCTGAGCACTAGGCTTCCTAATCTTACAAGGCGGTATTGAATCCTGTAACAACCTTCCAGGAAAGGACATCATGGAAACATGGTGGGATGGCTTGCATGGCTGGAGTGCTGCAATGGATGGCTACAAGCCCTTCAGAAGGGACAGGAAAGGAAGGAGAGGAGGCTTTGCATATTAGGGAGCTTTTAGACTATGGAGTTGAGGATAGTGTCAATAAGGTGTGGAACACCTGTCAGATGAGGAGTGGCTGAGGGAGCTGGGGTTGTTCAGCCTGGAGAAAACGAGGCTCCGAGGGGACCTTATCACTCTCCGAAACCACCTGAAAGGAGGTTACAGCCAGGTAGGGGTTGGCCTCTCCTTCCACGCAGCAAGCCATAGGATGAGAGGACATAGCCTTAAGCTGCACCAGGGGAGCTTTAGGTTGGACATTAGGATGAATTTCTTCACAGAAAGGGTGATTGGGCATTGGAATGGGCTGGAGTCGCCATCCCTGGTAGTGGTGAAGGAAAGACTGGATGTGGCACTTAGTGGCATGGTCTAGTTGGCACGGTGGTGTTCAGTCATAGGTTGGACTCAATGATCTCAGAGGTGTTTTCCAACCTAATTGATTCTGTGTGATTCTGTGATTTCAGATAGCATTGATTTACTGACATTAGTTTTATGTTGTTATTTAGTCAAACTGCATTTCTTACCTTGTATTTTGTTTTATGCAAAATCATGATAGCTAAAGGTAGTGACTTTACAGTCAGAAGGATAAAAATAGCATGAGACATTTTAGATTCTTTGTAAAATTATTAGTTAAAAATAGATACAGATGTTAAATAGGATCTGAAATGTTAACTACTTTGATCCCTGGTTAATGAACATTCCCATTCATGCAGTTCAGATGCTACATAGAAAGAAGACTCTGTGAAAAAAAACTTCAGTTGTACACTATGGCAATAGGATTTTGGGTCATCTCTTGTCCTCTTTTGCTGCTCATCAAAAGTTAAAAGTTTGTCTTTTTCTTCAGTGGGAGCTTAAACCAAGTTGAAGTACAGTATGCTTTAAGCTAGTGATTGCATCAGTCACCAGCATCTGTTACTGAGGCTGCTGAGTCTGGTTAGCTGTAACTGGACAGAATCATCAGTCTGGGGAAATCCTCATTTTCCATATTTGTTGCTTGTGCGTGACACTTAAGAGTTTTTGTCCATTTTTTCCTCCTCTGCTAATTCCTCAATATTAGGGAATTAGTGTCTCTCTGCATGCCGTTTACTATCAAACATAATCCCTCTTTCCCCTATTTCCTTCCATTTACATCCTTTGATGAGAAATATTTAGGCCACTACATGTCTTTATTCTTGTCAGACAGAGGTTGATGAAAGATCTGTTACAGGAAATTCTGCTCCGTCTGTAGAGCAGGGTATCTCAAAATACATGCTTAGGCATATAGAAAGCAGAGACTGACAGCTGATAGATGCTGTAGACCTTCATTGTTTTCTACCATGGTCATTATGCCAAATGTGTCAAAAATACAGGGAAACAGATTTGTATTCAAGTGAAGGGACATATTTTTTGGCAGGGAAGACAATGCAATGTTCACTGTCCTATTTTTAAGATACCCATTATGACCATTTGGGCATCTGCTAAATGCCTTTGTAGAAGCCCAAGATCACTCCATTTGCTTTTTTAAATGCTTTTTCTCTTTAAGTTTTGCCCTCTGACTGACTGTAATTACACAGGGAGGCTTACTTTGGTTTAACCACTGGCTTTCCTCTATGTCATTATATAGTGTTGGGGGATTATCAGGCACAGTTGTAAACTACAGTATGTCTTCATTTTCTTTTTTAGATTAGGCTGTTTATAAGCCAAGTGTTTCAGAGAGCGCGAGAGAAGAGAGCACTAATCAAAGCTGGCCAAGCAGAAGGAAAGCTTGTGTTGAACCACGAGGCTGTTTGCAGCAGCCTTTTGCTCACCCCAAGGAAATAAGAGCATGCTGAAGACACAAGCTACATTACTAGTGTAAACCAGAATTCTTACATGTCAATACTTACATATTCACCATTTCTGTGTTAGTGCAGCATGTGCCCTCCATGAGTGTTCACCCTGCACGTGTGGTGTAGGTGGTGTTTAGACGCAGTTCCTTGTCTGGCCGTGCGCATGGAATACGCCATTGGCTGCTATCAGCAGTAGGGAATCTTGCACAGAACTGTGGCTCCTGCCGTGCTCTGAGCAGTTTCACGTGGTGTAGCACCCTTCATCTAACGTCTCTTGCAGCAGTGTGCAAAGGGACTATGTGTTACATAGCAGGCAAAAAGCAGCCCAGCTTGAAAACACTCCAGAAGGTGGATGGATGTAGGGAAGAGCTCTGAGGAAGGAGCTCCGTGTTCAGAGAGAGGAAGCACTTGAGCTGCTTGCTGTGCACAGCCAGTGGTCTTTCGGAAGAGCTCACGTTCACATCAGTTTTGTTAGTTTGCTTTACCGTCCACTTTAGGTCTCCTAATTTGCATCTGCTTTTATCCATACTTTCCTGCATGTGTGATTTGGGTGAATGCAGTGAGACCTGAATTTTAAATTTTGTGGGAAACACAGACTGTTACTCTGATGTTGCAAGACCTCTTTTACAGCACTTCTAAGTTTCCAGAAATCAAAAGAAAATGATGGGGTTTGTTTTGAGGCATATGTTTGAGTCAGCACTGAAAGTCATTTTTATTGCAGGGGTCTTCTAATTGCTGTATGAAGTATTTCTGTTAACATCAATAGCTTCTGTTACTGTATTAAATATTTCCCTGGTTGTACTTCTGATTAAAGAAATAAAAAGTTCCTAAGCTGTCACTTTCAACCACCTCTTCTTCTCTTAAGAAAACTCTTACTTAATACTGTGAGAGTCCAGTACCATTCCAGGCCACCATCCTGCTTTAGTAGGAGCTGTAAGAGTGCTGCTGTATGGAGAATTTTTGTGTCATCAACATTGTTCTCCTTCCACTGTAACTAGCAATTCTCAGGGTATTTTTTTTGCCCAAAATATTTCTCCTCTTTTTGAAGCTACTCATGAATGTAGTCAATGTCTTGCTATGCTCTTTTGAATCTCTTATGTCTGGGATAAATTCCAGGAGCTTTATGGTGTGGCTTTAGGCTCCAGTGGGTTGGAGATGCTTCTACTCATCACCCAGACAAGAACTCTCCTGAACTATCATATTTAACACAAGAAAAGAAAAACAAACAAAAAAACCCAGGTAAAAGCACAATAAAAAATATAAAACCATTTTCCTGTTCCAAGGTGGAGGTAGAAGATACCCTAAGCACAGCTGGCAATTAGTTGAATATTTTCTTCAGGTTTTTAACCAGCTCTAATAGAAATGTGGTTTTTGATGGACAGCTCTCTGATGATAGTGGACAGTGAGAGCAGCCAATTTAATATGCTCTGCAAGTCAGGGTTGAAGCACCAGAAAACTGTGAAAGTCTGAAAGAAATGCCCTTGGAGCTTGCTTTGTCTGCTCACAGCTTGCCCTTTCTTGTATTTAAGCAGTTTGAGTCCAGGTCATCTGCCCTAGGCTCCTCTGTGTTAGTGGGGTGGGGGAGTGTGAAGGGAGCTGATTTTTTAAATATTTTCCTTTTTTTTTCTTTTATTTTTAACCCAGAACACATGAGCAAAACAACAGGCTGTGTGCCAGTTGAAATCCTGGTGGTTCATGCAAAGTGTCAAAGTAGCTGTTGGTGCTGTCAGAAATCTGTTCTTGGTTAGTTTGGCAAGGCATAAACTAGACTCTCCAAAGGTATTTCTGTGATTATGGCAGGTAATGACACTGTGTTAACAAGCTTGACTGTAGCTTGCTTGACATGTCCAGCAACCTCCAACTAAACTTTCAGTAACTTACAGAAGTAATTCCTTCTGATATTGCATGCTAATACCCTGCAAGGGTCTGGAAACATCTAAACCATCCTAATCCATTTGTTAGATTTTATAGGTGTTACTTATCTTATGATTAAACAAAATCTTGAGAAATGGAGCTTCAATGGAGCCCAGTTAAATCTTTTGCAAGGGCTGATAAAGCTTGCAAATAGAAGAAACTGACACTGCAGATCATTTAAATCTGTATTATCTCATCAGTGGGTAATTTCCAAACCCCACTTATTATGTAAATGTATTCAGTAACCAGAAGAAGGCTTAAGTATGTGAGAAATCATACTTTTATGTGCTGTAAGTCATCTCACCTGTGTTATGTTTGTTCTGGGTGAAAAACAATGTCTGACTGTGACTGGGAGCCTCTCCAGGGATCTCATCCTCAAATCTGCAATGCTGCGATTTACAGGAACAGCCTTGTGATGCCTCTTGAACCTTTTGGAGCTTCCTGTTTCTTTTTAGTTTTTCCAGGACTAATGTAATTTTAGCTACTTCTTAGCAATTAGATTAGGCACAGGCAATTTCCTGGTAAAATTGCCTAAGCAGGTTCTTCTATAAACTGTAATAAACTTGTTGTGGCTCGGGGATGTTCGGCAGAATAATCAGCACCACAAATAGGTATGTAGCTAAAAACCACAGATCTGCTCAGGTGCTTGTTTGAGTTTCTATAAACATAGTCTCTGTCTTGGCCATATGTGTCTTCAATTTATGGTTTCTGCTGCAATCTATGCATCATTCACTCTGGAAAATCATATTTTAAGTACATTGGACAATAAAGCCCTTGACCTCTTATCCCACAAAAGTGCCAACATTAGACGGTGTCAATTTGTGCTATGTGTGTCTTTGGCATTTATTTTAAAAGAATATCCCTGATTGTTTTTATTTTAGATTAATACTATTTTAAAACAATACCCTTGAATGTTCAGGGATCTTAAGACAGAGGAAAGAGAGCAGTTAAAGATTTTGTAAAAATCAAGGATCACCTTTGTAAGCATCTTTCCAAATAAGTCTTAAAACTGTACCAACTGGACAATTTCTTTTTCATGCAAGGGCTGTATTGATTTTGTGCAGCATGACACGTTCTGCTAGGTCTTTGTGCAAAAGAAACTGTGCTAACCTCCTGCCCCTTCCCCTATCAACCTCATCACTTTCTGACTGCATGTGTCCGGTGCCCCTGCAGCTATCCCCATAAACACAAATGCCCCTCTAAACATCATTTCTCAAGCGTTTTCCTCTTCGTTTCAGAGAGCACAGAGAAAGCAGAGTGTCCCTGTTCACACAGACATACCATTAAATTTCCAGCCAGTAGTCTGATTGCTAAAAAGAAATAAAAAAAACACCCATGGGTAATTAATACTGTGTGTGTAGTTAATCGATTTAAAATTAAATGCCACTGGTGCTGCTGAAAGGTCTTGGGTTTGTTATTGCTTTGAAAAAAATCTGGTTTAGTGGAGACCATCTCTGAGAAGGGATATTGGTTCTTTGTGCATTGCCTGCAACAAAAGAGAGGCTGGGGGTGCAGTTTCCACAAAAGATGCTGTAAATTTTATTATCACCTAGATTGTGGGGTTTCTGTGTTGATTTTAAGAGAGAAGCCCTTCAATGTAAGGAAGTAGCTATATCTTCTTACAGCAAAAGGAGCTCGTGTGCCAGCGGTCTTGCGGGTGAGCTAGGAACCTCATCTCCTGCTTCCTAGTCCATCATCCTCATCATTAGATGATTCTGCCTCCCAGGCAGTCTGATTACTTCATATTTTCATTCATTAATGATTTATCAGACAGCTCCTCCCCTAAAGGCTCATCTCCTCTGTTATACTCACAGCCCACACGCAACCAGCAACATGTAGCTTCCAGCTGGCACTCTGGCCTTGGGAGAGCAGGCTGCTGCTAGCCCTTTCCACATCTCCTGCTGCCCCCTCCTCCCCTCCCTTCCCAGCTGCTCAGCTCACCTGCCTGCTCCTTGGTGGCTTCTTAGATTGCACCAAAGCCATGGAATCCCCATGTGTCCTGTCCTCCTATGCCGTCTCTCCAATCTGATTGTTTAATGTGCTTTTCACAACTATTTTTTCAATTAAAAAAAATTGATGAGGTGACCCCACCTGTAATGTAGCTCCGCTTGTGTCTTTGTTATGGAAAGAGTGGCCTCTCGTTCTGGTGAGAGGGTTTGCTCAGTGGTGGCTTAGATTTTGGTAGAGAAACAGGAGTACTGGGGAGAGACTGAGCGAGCTGTGTCTGCGAGCAGGAAGGTGTGGGTTGGCAACAGTTTCAGGTTTTGCTATCAGGTGCTTGGCACAACAGCTCTGTTGAAATCCCTCTCCAGTTGTCTGTGTGAGAGAGTGATTTTTATCACATTGCTAAAGATTAACTCTGTTCTTGTTCTCTTTTCTGCTCTCAGGAATAAGGCATGCTCTGAGATCTGGGAAAGAGAATCCAAATGAATTCTCATGATGAAAGGGAAGAAAATCCAGAATTGTTTGCTACTGTCCAACTTGTCCGCTGCAGGCAGATGGTGACTGAGAGTAGTGGGAACAGGGGCTGCAGGACAGGAAGAATAAAAAATATAAGCTAGGAGAAAAGGAATAAATGAAACTCCCCTGAGTCATTTATACATGAATGTATAACTCTTGAGTGCTTAATCTACTCTTGGCAAGTGGTGACTGATAACTGATTTTCTCTCTTACCTCTCCCACACCCTCCCAGCGTCTTGAAAGGACATGTGACAGGAATAATAGATCTCATTATTTTAACAGGCTAAAATGGAAATTACAGATTAAAAGTGGTATGGATGCCTCAGTAGAGAGAAACTAGGATGTTCCTAGGATGCCTAAAGTATATTTTCACTTGCACTGTTTTTGAGATCTTTCTGAATTTTTCAGGGCCCTCCACTTACCTCTTTGGCACAGCACTTTAAAGTAAACCAGTGTTAAAGTCATCAGTGTCAGATTGAGCAGCCCTTTTGCTCCTCTTGCTTGAGGGTAGCTAGAGCCTGACACTGCTTGGGCTTTGGGGGAAGTCTGGATCTAAATCTAGATTGGATTATCTTTTGCTCTAGGTCTCTGAGTTGGAGGTTTGTGCTGCTGTTTTAAGGAGGGAGATGGAAGGTGAAGGGGAGTTCAGGCTGACACACATAGTGCTGCAAGACTGATCTGTTTGGATGCCTTTGGCTTTGGAGCAGAGAGGTGTGTGAGAACAGTAGCTGGTTGTGTTCTTTGTGCAGCCAGGTGTCTTAAAAACCAGTGTCAGCTCTGAGGGTGTAGGAACTCCTGCTGCTCTGTGTCAGAGGAGGCTTCAGGGCTCTCACCTAAGTGTGGAAAGCCATGGCAGGGCTCTGCTCACACAGGCTGAGGGGAAAACGCATTGTACGTGACTCAGGTCAGAACAGGGGGAAAACCAAGAACAACAGCAAGTAACTTATTTCAAGGGGTAGTCTGTGAGCAGAACAGGGATTTGGGACATGAGTCTTTCAAGCCTCTAGACCAAGGACACAGCTCATTGCTTGCTGTGAGATTGGTGCATCCCAGAACTGTGCATGAGGATGGCAACCGATAAAGCGCTTCATGCGTTAGCAGGTGTGTCAAAGCTTCTTGCAGGTCTCTCAGTAAAACCTGTCACACCTGGCACACTGTCAAGGGAGCTAAGGGCTTGTTGCCTGAGGAGATTTCATCAGTAAAGCTGAGTATAAATTTACAGCACCTGACTTCTTCATTTCTGTTCTCTGTATGTGGGGTGTGTTACCTTCTGCATAGGGTGTATTAACTGTGCAAGAAGTTGCTGCAGTGCAAAGAGTATGCACTGAGTTTCCACCTAGTGCTAACTGTCTGGGGTAAAGCACAGTTTATCAAGCAGTTGTTTGGTTTTTCCTTGCATCCCATCTCTTAGCTTTACCACTTGGATTGGAGTGCAGGACATAAAAAAGAGGGAATCTGAACCACACCTTTTCCCTGCAAAATGTGTACTACACTTCTTTTACCTTACTGAATTGTTGCCTTTGTCTCTATCTTGTAAAAGGAGTGGGAGGGGGATTTTTATAAGTGCAGCAGGTCTTCATATGACCTGACAGAATCACAAACTGCTGCAGTTAGAGAGGGCATCTGGAAATGATCTGCTCCAACCCTCTGCTCAAACCAGGGCCAGCTTAAAGTTGGTGTCTCAGTCACAGTCACGTGGGGGTTGGGTATCTCCAGCAATGGAGAGTCTACAGCCTTTCTGGGCAGCCTGTGCCAGTGTTCAACACCCTCACAGTACAAGAGGTTTTTTCTCATCTTTAAACAGCATTTCCTGTACTTTAATTTGTGCCCGTTGCCAGTCACTGGAAGCCACTGCAAGGTCTTGCCTTGTCTCATTTACTGCCTCCCATGAGGTATTTATACACATTAATGAGATTGTCCTGAGCCTTCTCTTCTCCAGGCTGAAGAGTCCCAGCTCTTTCAGCCTTTCCTTGTAGGATGGATGCTCTAAACTCTTAACCATCTTTGTGGCCCTTTTACTGGATCTGTTCAAATAAGTTCATATCTCTTCTGTACAAGGGAGCCCCAGATTTTCAGGGATCCCTAAATTGAATCCAGCGCTCCAGTCATGTCTTAACTAGTGCTGAATACAGGGGAAGGATCATATTTCTCAACCTGCTGGAAGTGCTTTTTCTGATGCAAGCCAGGAGGCTGATGGCCACCTTTGCCATAAGGGAGCATTGCTGGATCATGTTCAACTTAGTTTCTACTGGAACACTCAGATGCTCTCCTGCAGTGCTGCTTTCAAGCTGGTCAGCCCTGGATTGCTTGAACCCTGCTGATTCAGGTTGGCATTTTCAGCTTTTTCTTGTGTTTAATGTGTCTGTGGCAGCTATTTCTTTGTGCAGACTATTTGGTCATTTTACATAATTACACTATTGAACTAATTAAACTATCATCCTGAGATCATGTCCTGTGGGAAGCAGTTCGCAAAACAAGGCTCAGTGAGGCTTGCACCAAAATGGAACATGTAACCCACCTAACATATTGGGGTTTATTTCCTCCCTTTTTCTCACGCTTAAATGTAAAATAAGCATTATACTGAAGGAACCAGGCAAAGGCTAATTTGCCTCATTTGAATGTGAAAGGGAGCCCACATCCTTCCTGTGCCCTGCAAAGAATGCAGAAAGACTTTACAGAGAAAACAGATGTACTAATATGTATCACTTGTTGGGGGCAGGGGGAATCCAGGGTGCTGCCATTAAAGCAGTGCTGAACTTGCAAGAAAACAAAAGCACCAGCATACAAAATATAGTTCTGGGAAGCTGACAAGGCCAGGACTCTTTTCTTTTGCTTACATTTATGCTCCTGGCATCTGAAAAACTGCTCTGAAAAAATATATATACAAAAGGAAACATGGAGCCTCATTTTTCATGCTTCATCTTCGGGGAAGATGGTTAAGTGCCCAAGTGCAAACAAAAAGCAGAGGCTCCAGCCCAGCTGTAGGGAAATCTCCTGAATTTCAGAGACAATATTGCCTTGCCAGAAGAATACACTACTGACATCATAAACAAAACAAACATAACTTCTGGAAGTATCCCTTGATTTTATTTGTGGTTTTAATACCTCTCTAACATGTAAATGTGAAAGAGTTTGTCCCGTTAGCTCACAAAAAATGCAGGATACAGTGGGGAGTTTTAATAGTCTGACGGTTTTCAGCATGGGAGATGGAGAACAAGTGAACTCAGATGTTATTTCTACAGCTATGCAATCCAAGTCAGAGTTCTGTCCTTTCCTGACCCATCTGTTTATCCCTTTCCAAGAATTTTGGCATTGAGCAGTCAGCACTGAGTGGTCAGCTTGTGAATCTGCTGGTGTTCATAACTTCCCAAATTCAACAACTTGCCTGATGCATAATTGACCCTGTAGCAGTATAGAACCTCTTGCCAGCTTTTAGCTTGCAGACAGGAGGCAGTAGCATGTAGCAGTTTATAATTTATTATATACATGTATTGTCAGTCCCAGTAATAAATAGGAGAGTGCTTTAAAGTTTTCTCTTAAAGAAAGTGCCTCAGAGTTCCTAAATTAAAAACTGGTTTTCCAAAAGCAGAGAAGTGAAGTGTAGCAGTTACTCAGCTTTCTTTGTTCAGCAGTAGTAGCTGAGTAACATCCATGGGTAGGTGCAGTGCTTAGTGAAGATGTTGTGTTCTTTTCCCTAAATGCCCCACAATGGACATTTTCTTACAGTCTGCAATAATGAGGTTCACTTCAAAATTGCCATTTCCTGCTTGATCTGCTGTTTGCACCTTTGGAAAGTGTTCTTTATTCACAGGAGTTTTAAACCTATAGCACTGACATACAAATCCAGGCTCAGTAACCTTGAAAAGAGAAATTTTAAGCCCATTTACCTAAATCACTTAGATGAACGTGAATGGAGCACAACAGCTTTTGAGGTGTTCAAGTTGCAGTTTAAGTGCTGGCTTGTTTTGTACGATCAGGGTAAATAAAATCTTGGCCTTGAACTGGTATCTCTGTATTGGAACAAACATCTCAATGCAGCACACTGCAGAAGGAAGGAAGCAGAAGAGAAATTAGATCACTTTCCTGCATTATTTCTTGTAAGTGTAGTCTTCTTACGTATGGAACACACATTTCCTCTTGTAAAAATATTGTAACAGCCTGCAGTAGCCAAACAACAAATAATCTGCTGTGGCCCTAAACTGGAGTCAGAGGAGCACATTTAGAGGGAAAACTGGAGTCAGAGGAGCAGGTTTAGAGGGAAGTATTTGAAGACTGCAGATGATCAGATCTCTCATGCTCTGAAAAGACAGTGAGCGTGAACTATATAACGGCTGCTGCGATTGTCCTAACAACCAAGGCTTTACAATGTGGAAGAAATAGTAGACTGACTCTTCAGTTAAATGGCAGTGTAAAGGTATGAGTGCATTTGGTTCTTGCTTTTTGTTTGGTATCATCTGTGCTTTTAGACAGAACCATGTGGGTATCTTAATCCCCCTCTTCTTCATGCGCCTTTATCCTGGAGTGTGCGTTCTTTATCTCTGTCTACATTGATGTGGGTTTGTATCCGTATTCCATGCGTTCTCTACGTCACCATTAAGTCTCAGCTGCATGAACTGCACCAGATGTGTTTTGTGATAGGAATCACAGAGGTGAGAATCCAATCCAGTAACAGAATCACCAATCACAGAATTGTTTGTATTGGAAGAACTTTTAAAATTCATCTACTCCAACATTCTTGCCCTGGACAGGGACACCTACCACTAGATCAAGTTACTCAAAGCCCCATCCAACCTGACATTAAACATTTCCAGCAATGGAACACCTGCAACTTATCTAGGCAATCTATTCCAGTGTCTCGCCAACCTCATTGTAAAACATTTCTTCCCATATTGAGTTTAAATCTACCCTTTTTCAGTTGAAAACTGAGTTTTGAAAAAAAGTCTCTCCAGGTCCTGGTAAAGAGTTTCTCTTCATGTTTCTTATAAACTTCCTTTAAGACTGTTCTAAGGTCTTCCTGGAGTGTTCTCCACGCTGAACAACCCCAACTCTCAGCCTGTCTGCATAGGAGAGGTGTTCCATCCCTCTGATCATCTTCATGGCCCTCCTTTGGACCTGTTCCAACAAGTTCTGGATCTGGTGCTGGTGATCACAGAGCTAGATGCAGAACTCCTGGTGGGATCTCACAAGAGCAAAGGGACAGAATAACCTCCCTTGACATGCTGGCCACACTGCTTTTGATGCAGCCCAGCTGGCCTTCTGGGCTGGAGTCACATGTTGCCAGCTCATATTCAATTTTTCGTCCACCTGTACCCCCAAGTACGTCTCCACAGGGCTTCTTTCTGTTCCTTCCTCCCCCAGTCTGTACAGAGGCTGGTGATTGCCCTGACCCAGGTGCAGGACCTTGCACTTGGCCTAGTTGAATTCCACAAGGTTTGCACAGTCCCACCTGTCAAGGCTGTCAAGGTCCCTCTGGATGACATCCCTTCCCTCCAGCATGTCAGTGGCACCACTCAGCCTGGTGTCATCCACAAGCTTGCTGAGGGTGCGCTCGATCTCACTGCCTATGCCATTAATAAAGATCTTGACCAAGGTAGGCTTAGATGAGATATGAGGAAGAAATTTTTCACTGTGGAGGGTAGTGAGGCACTGGAACAGGTTGCCCAGAGAAGTTGTGGATGCCCCATCCCTGGAAGTGTTTGAGGCAAGGATGGGTGGGGTTTTGAGTAACCTGGTCTAGTGAAAAGTGTCCCTGCCCATGGCAAAAGATTGAAACAAGATGGTCTTTAAGGTCCATTCCAATCCAAACCACTTCATGATTTTATGACTAAATTGTTTATAATTCCTGATGATTGGTGGCCTTAAAACCCTTATTGCCTGAACCTTGTGATGCTTGTGATGCAGGTCCCAACACAGATAAAAGATTCTGAGGCTTCTGATGCTCAGCCAAACTGTGGACCGCAACTTGTGGCCACATTCTGGGGGCAGGTCACATAAAGGGCAGTAAACAAAGGACAAAAGTCTGCTTTTACTTTGTGTAGGGGTGGTTTAATGTTCCACATCAAGTAGCTTCAGTGGCTGTTACACATGAGCACTCTTCTCTCAAACCACACTTCCTACGGACATTAAAAATGGTGATCTTTATCTGTCTCTCTCGTGGTCAGATAACAGAGGCAGCTTTTATTGTGGTGGAGTGACCCACAGAAGTAGCTGCAGAAGAGCAAAGTGAGAATCCTCACAAGACTTTCTCTTCCTGGAAACAATCCAGGCACACAGAAAGGGGAAGCCTCAAGTATCTCATCTGGTTTTTGTGTTATACCACTGCAGACAATCTTTCTGTATGGATTGATGGGGGAGGAGCTGTAGGACTGGGAGAAAAGAAAAACCGTAAATATCAGAGCTGGAAGCCTTTCTTAGGAGAGGAAGTAAAAGAGAGAGGAGGAAATGAGCTTGGGATCTGCTTTTTTGTTTGGTTTTTATTGTATAAAGTTGAGGGACAAGTCACGTTCAACCCTGGTATTTTCCCTGGTGAGTTCTGAAAAATTGTATCATTGATGTGTGGGTCTTCCTCTTTTTTACTCATTTTGCTTGTTTCAGGAGCAGCACCACCAGGTGGAGAAGAAAATCTTTATTCTCAGGATAGACGTTGTGGCATCCTTGATCTGATTTCCTACCATAACTCATCTTTCCCATGGAAAAAAATATTCCCAGCTTCTCTTCCTGCTGTTCCTGTGCAGAAAAAAGTCAGTGTTGCCTCAATGTTCTCTGACTTCAAACTATGCAGTCTCAGAGTATGCTAGAGCTTAGATATTTAAGTGAGTGGCAAGGCAGGAAGGTGTAGTCCTGACAATTATATTGAAAGCAGGTCCATGCAGCCCCCTAAATTTTAGACTCATGTGAGAAAGGGAAGAGGAGTGGTTTACATTAAGTTGAGGGAACTACACTATGAACTCTTTTGAATGTACTGTGGCCATAAAGGACTGCATTAGGCTGTTCCTGGGGTTTTAATTTAATATCTTCTATAGGACAGATGTTTCGTGCATGTTATGTGCAAAGAGCCAATTACATACACAAGTCATGTAAATTAAGGCTATAAATTAAATGCTGTGTATACATTTACATTTTGTAGATGTTTAGGAACGTTTATCTTGGTTCTCCTTGTCTTAGACAGCGTGTATCAGCATTGCTGCTGGGACGTGGGCATGTGTTTGGCTAGAGTTTAGGTTGTGCTTTGTTTCCTCTCATTGTTTTCTTCAGTGAGGAAAGGAGATTGGATAAAACTCTTTTCTGGTCTCTGTTGACATCAGCACATTCGATCTGCCTGCGTCCAAAAGAATTATGTCAAAGCAATTGCCTGCATTTGTTTCTTAGCGTGTTCTCCAGCAGCACTGTCGCTTGAGGGTCAGACTGGAATACATTAAACTGGAATTGGGGCAGAAACTGCAGCCAGCCTCAGGTCAATGATGCCTCTTGAGATTTGTGAAAGTGACACTTCTGGGGTTCATTGCATTAAATTCCATAGCATTTCTGTGTCTAGTCTGGGTGAATTACAAAGGCAGATGGGATGGTTAGTTTCGCATTCTCCCATTTAATTGTGTCTGTGTCTAGAATAAAAGGAAAAGCCTAGCATCTGATTTATTTGCAGTATTTTGCAGTATTTCAGAAAGTTTTTTTTAAATCCGTGTATTAAAGCTCTTTGCTTCTGTGTAGTTGTTACCATTTATAGTTAGAAAGATTATCACAGTTACTTCATCTCTAAAATTCTATTTCTGGAGTCTGGCCTATGTGATCCTTGGTACATCTTTTGACATAAGCCTTTAAAAGGTTTAAAAACACAGTTGCATGTGTGCTTAACATGCTTGTGTTGTAGGATGTAGCTGGGGTTGTGCCAGAGGAAGAGGGGGAAAATTGCATCCAGGAGGACAGAAAGTATAAAGCCTCAAATTCAAACTGTACTTTTGCAGGCTCTGATTCATCTTTTATTAGTAGCTCTGAAACCTTGTCCTTGATCAGCTTTCCCTAAACTTCTGCTCTGTTAGTGACTAAAGAGTTTCCAGTCACAGTTTTGAGTCTTGAGAACTGTTGGTAGGAATGCCAGGTATAGCAGAGCTGAAGTGGTGGGGTGTGAGTGAATGCATGTGCACATACACATACATACACATCACACTTGGAGAGGCCTTTTTCCTCCCTAAAATTTTTGCTAAACTTTCTTGCTGTGCTTCACTTTGCAGAAGCTTTGTACTACGTGTTTACTGAAGACAGGATGTTTCTTTTATGTTTGTAACATTTACTATGCTGTGCATGCTGTGTTTTAGCAGGCATCACTTACTGAGTGCAAACCAAAAGTTTGGAAAACACATTTTTTCCACCTGTTGAACATAAAAATAACTGTGGAACCATAATTAAATTTAATTAGATGTTTGTATGAAATAACAACTTCTAAATCTCTGGAGTGGCATATGTGAACTAGTCCTGAGCTCAAGTAATTGAGATTATTTTGTCTGTTTTATTTGCAGAATTTACACTGCAGCATTCAGTCATAAATGGGCTCATTCCAGAAGCTTAAAATGAGATGATGCCAGCAACTGGCACAAATCAAACACTTCCAGCCTTCCCACTCCTTCACATTGATAGGATTAATACTTTCTGGCGAAAGGCCCAGGTTAAGACAGACAGCACACAGAAATCTTGTGCTGCCTCCTTAAAAAACACCAAATTTAAATATTGGCAGGCTGTGAGATTAAGCAAATTCGGTCACCAGGGCCCCACAGCTGAACACATGGTCCTCAGGAACCCAAATGTCCAACCCCAGCCTTAGAACACATAGCCAAAAGCTTTCTTGGCAGCACCCAGTTCCCTCAGCATGCAGAAAGGGAAGGAGAAGACAGGTAGATGTTCTGAGTGACCTGGGAGGTTCCTGATGGAGTAGTGCTCATATCCTTTCGTTCTGCTTAAAGGATCTACCTTGTTTTCCTGAAGAACATAGCTAGTCCACCACTTCATCCTAAAAGGGTGAATTTGGGAGAGGAAATATCTGTGAGGTATGGAGGACTCTTCCACAGCATAATTCTCTGAGGTCACCTTCTGTGGCCAGGTGCTGGGATAAGATCCCAGCCAGATCCCTGGGACAAGGTCCCAATGGCACGCAGCAGATGAAGTGAATTGATGAAACAAGGAGGCACTGGTGCTTTCTCAGTGGCAGAGCTGTAACAACACCCATGGATTTCCTAAAAGTAGCTTCCTTGGCATCTCAGTGTGAGGAGCTTTGTACTGTGAGGTTTTGTGTGCATCCAGGTGCTGGGAGTTGAGAGAGGCTGCCTGCAGAAGATGGGCAGTTGGGTGTCATCTGTACTTAGATGGCACCTCATCCCCGAAAGCCTGGGGTTTCCCCAGAGATGTTTTGTAAGTTGTGAGCAGGAAGGCTGCCAGGATTAACACTCTGCAAGGAGAAGGAGAGTTTCTTGGTGGCAACACAAAGCACAGTGTGAAGGAGTGACCACTCAGTTCACCTGCAGGAACTCCTGCTCGGTAACAATTAACCCAAGCCGTGTGGGCGTGCATCCTTTTTGAATCGAGCATGCTTACTTTCCCAACATTGCAGAGGCAGGCAGTACCTCATAACCTGTGATGCAAAGGGTTAATTACTGGTTAATTGCCTATAACACATCATTGTTGAACAAGGGGAACAAACTGGCCTGTCCACAGTCTGAATTGGAATAATTTTCAGTGCTGATGCAATTTCTAGCTTTCCTAGATCAGAGCCTGGTGTTATCTTCAGTGTAAGAATACTGCTATACCATGAACAAAATAACAAAAATCCCTCTAAGATTTTGGTTTATAGCAAAGCCTTCTGTAGCCCAGTATTTTCAGTTATTTAATTTCTCTTCCCTGAACACTCTTCAAGTTTTTCCAACAATTTTTTTGTAAAACAAAGCAGCAGAACCTGATACGTTATTCATGGAGCAGAGGAACAAGAACCAAATGCAGGGTCACCATAACCTACCTACTCATCTTCTGATTTTCATTTGTTTGTACAGCTGAGGCTCGCATTAGCCCTTTTGGCCACAGCCTTGCGTGGGGAATTCATGTCGAGCTGATTGCTTCCCAGGACCCCGGGTCTCATATTCAGTCTCTGCTTTGGAGGATAGAGTCCTCTCTCTCCCTCTCATCCTGTAAGTATGGCCTGTCTTCTTCATTCTAATAAGGTAATTTTGTACTTGGCCATATTAACACCTAAACTGGTTTCTCCCATCTTTCTACAGACCCCAGTTGCTCTGTCAGGCTTGTTCTTTTGTGGTTTGTTTTCTGCCATTCCCGATCCTGTGTCTAACCACAATGACTTAACTTTAATCCAGGTCACTGATAAGGCTGCTAAATAGTAATGGGATGATCACCAGTGCCTGTGGTACCCAACAGGAACCCATTTGTTTGCTAATAAATAGTTTCCCATTTGCAGTTATACTTTGGTTTTCTTAATTTATCAGCTTTTTAATACTTATAATGTGATTGTGGACTCAAAAGTGACTTCAGTATAAAACAGGTTTAAGGTTTTAGCCTGACCTGATCTTGTATGGTGCTCTCCAGCAATGGAGTTCTGCTCTCCGTGTACATGGAGAATGGAGACATTCCATATAGGCTTCAAAGCCTTCATAAAGATACTCTACAGAACAAGTCAAATGACTTAGATTTGTAATACTCTTAACAATGCTGCCTTCATCAAGTGAACTTGTAATTTTTGCAAGAAATTACATCAAATTAGTTTGACAGGATCTATTTTCCTTAAAGCCAAGTTAATTGACTTTAATTACAGAGCTTTGAAAAAAGTTATTAATTGAGGCCGATGTTGGTTGTTCTATCCCCTGCAAAATACTGGAAACTCATCCAACTGGCCTGTAATTACTTTTTACCCTTCTCAAATAGTAGCCCAGTATGAGCCTTCTTCCTGTCCTTGGTCCTTCCCCAGGGGCCAAGAGCTGCTTTAGATGCAGTAGCAGCTCCAAGGCTACCTCTGGAAACCTTCTGAGACAAATTTATTTCTCACAACTAATCTGAATCACCCAGAATCGTTTATCTGCTGCTTAACATGCCCTCTCCAGGGGCTGCTGTGGTGGGAAGCTATTTCATTATCATTGTCATAAACAGATCATCCAGCCTTTTACCTGCGTGCTAACCGGAAACATTTACTGAGTAACTTCTGCCGCTGTCATATTGTTATGACCAGCTCTACAATTTTTATTGTTCAGGATTCATCTTTCATAATCTGCTTAGAAAAATTAAGGTATTTCTGAGTTTATGTGCCTTTATTTTTTTTTTCCTAATATCTTCTTGATTCCTCTAAATAATCTTTATTTTAGCTTTTTTTCGCTTCTTATTATCTCTTCCTCTTTTCCCTTTCATGTACCAGTTTTCTATATAACATTTTATATGTTTTTTCACTTCCCTGGTAAGCCCAGCTGTTGGGGTTTTTTCATTGTGTGTTATTTTTATCTAGCCCATTTCCATGGTTGTAACACTGTAGGCATTTAGGAAATGTCTTAAACTGTTTGCAGATGTCAGCAACTTTCTCTATGTTCTGCCTTCAGCCTGATTTGACTGTCATTCGCTCTAGTTTTGTGAAACTATTTCTCAGAAAGCATGCACTAGGATTTTAATTTACGTATCTCTAAAGAGCACACACTCATATATTGCATAAAATTCTGGTCTGGATTTGATTGCAGACAATGTTAACTGTTTGCACAGGAAGTGTTGGTCCTTTTCAGTCTAAACAACCAGCAACCTTCTGGTTGGTTTGGTTGACCATTTCCTCTCTACTGAGACAAAGTCTTGAGCAGGGATGCTCTGGCTCCTGTGCTAAACCACAGATGACTCAGAGGCAGTTCAGGTGTAGCTACCTCCTGCAGCCAGTGGTGAGCTGTGCTTGTGCCAGCACTGCAGCTCCTGCCCATTGCAGCCCCTGGCTGGGGTAGTGAGGGGGTCCTGCTGCACGTGGGGTGGGTGCTTGTGTGATCACCATGGGGTTCAGCTTGTGTGTGATGGAGTTCAGCTCTTCACCTTGTGGTGATCTTGCTGTGAACTGCTCCTGTCCCCTTTGGTGCTGCAAGGCCAATGTTGTAGATGACTCATGTAGCTAATTGGCAAGAGCTTAATTTCACAGGATTAGGAAGGCAAATCCTTTTTTGAATTTAGGGGTTAGTAACTTGTCATTTGTAGCCCTTTGGAAAGTACAGGCCTGTGTTAGTGCTAGTGACATAAGGTCTCCACAGTAACACAAGAGGGGTTTTTGTACTTCTTGTATGTAAGTGTTGAAGAAGCTCATCATCCCTGTAACTCCCCAACATCATTTATTTCCAAGCTGTCAGTCACTAAGATGTCATTTGTGAAACATAGGGCCTAGCACCACCCTCTCCCATTTCTATTTTTTAAATTGGCTACAGCTGCTTCTATTAATAGTATAATAGTCTAAATATACCTATTATTTTTCAAGAGTACTGTTTTGCATTGCTACTTTATAGGCAGAGGTTTTATCCATTTTTTTTAGAATCCTGTAATTAGCATATAAGCAACTGAAAAGGGTCATCTTCTTAAATCCTTTGCTTTGGTTGATGTTCTCCTCGATATCATGGTTTGTGTTGAATGTGCTTGTGGTTGCTTATTTGACCTGACTCTCCCAGCCAGCCTGGCTTAGAGTGTCAATTTGTTCCCTATCAAGAGGTCCTTTTCCCTTTACAACACAATCCTCAAATCTGACATGTGACCCTTGTGCTGTGGGAACAGCATAGTTGTTAATTTCAGTGGCCTTCAGTTTTTTGTCTTGTAGTGCAAGGAAACAGGGAGAAACTCCAGACAAGATCTCCAGATCTCCTGAATTGTCAAGAGTTTTGTATTTCACGAGGTGTATCACAGAACAGTCATTTTCAGTGAAACCCTCCCTGTCTGCTCCAGATTACCATCCAGTTTTGCCTTTTTTATTTTAAATACGCAGAAACAGAGAAATCTCTGTGGATTCTTCCTCACGCACTGAGGGTGTAGAATATACCTTTGGTCAGCTGGGTTCAGCTTTCCTAGCTCTGTCCCTTCCCAAACCTCTCCCTGCCTTCTTGCTACAGTGGCAGATTGAGAAATGAAGCTCTTGGTGCTTTGGGGGCACTGCTCAGCAAGAACTTAAATGTGGGTGAGTTATCAACATTTGTTTTGATCACAAAGCTAAAGCACACACAGCAGGGTTTGGGATGCTATGGAGAAACTGAACCCTGTCCAGACACAGTAAACTTACCTAAGGTGGCATCTAGCAGTAAGCTGCTGTCATACACTGAAACCACAGTGGCAACAGCTGGGTTTGACAGAATGGGTCTCACTAGAGAACTTTCCTGTGGGTGTGTGAGCACAGGCAGAGTTTCTGTGTGTCCCCATTACTGGTGTAGGCAGCACCTTCAGCACTCCCTGCCTTTTATCACAATGTGGTTGCCACCCACTTTGGGGACCCCGCCTGTCAGCATTTTTGCTGTTGTAGATGAAGCCAGCTACAATGATGGTGAGGAAGCTGGGGGTTTCTTTGTGGGCTGGGTTGGCTACAGGCAAATATTTGCTCATGTTTAGGAAGAAGAGTGTTTTTTCCCCCAGTGTAACTGGACAAATAAGGGATTTAAGTAACTCTAAATGTTAGCAGTAGCAACCTAGAAGAAATGAGAGCCCCTTCAGGAGGGAATGGTGTCTGGGAGGGTTTCAAAGTAAGTCTCCTGATTTGAGGCTCAGCTTGCTCCCTTTTCTTGCTGTCACATCCTCCAAGTTCTTCAGTCACAAAACAGAAATCAGACATGGCAGAGAAGGGGTTAGTTTCATTCCTGCATGGGCGAAGGGGGATGGGGAAGAGCAGTGAGGGGATTTTTTGAGAGAGAAATCTTTTTTTATGCCTCTTTCGTAGTCTACAGTGTCAAACAGGCAGAACTTCTTTACTGCATCCTTCCCCTTTCCCCCCTTCCTTCCCTGCCCCTCCTGTTTCACATTTGGCACTCCGCTCTGTGCCGCTCCCATACTGTGGGTCAGATGAACACCCATTAATCCTGCCTAGAATCTAAAAATAAGAATTGAAAGAAAAAAAAATCAGAACAGTGTGAATCAACCTGCAATCATCTTTCTGTTCTCCTAATGGGAGAAAAGAAAGAGGAAATCAGTGGAGGCACTGTTTTATTTCTTCTCTTTCCAAGACAAAATTATTCTGGCATTTGCAGCAGTTGTTCTCTTGCTATAGGTTTTCTAATTTACACACTTAAAAAGCACTTTAAAATTTAGGTGCATTAGCTCAAAATGCTTATGCAGACCATCCACCTGCTTCTCTCTCTGCTCATGAATAGAGCTACCAGAAGCAGCCTGATGAAGGAGGAATGTAGCTCAAAATCACACCATTGAATTTACATGGTGTTCTCTCAGAATCAGGGATCAATCTGTCCTTTGCAGGGGTTAACTGTAGACTAAGCAGTATATTTACTGTTTGTAACTGCTGCCATTAGTTCTTAATTTCAAAGATTTTTTTAACACATTTTAAGCATAAAAAAATCCTATGTGAAGTTTTGAGTCTGACTTGCTCTTCAGTTCATGAGCATAAAACCTGCAGGCCTTCCTTCTGAAGTTAGTTACACGTAAGACTTTTTCTTCTCGATTACAAGTGAAGTTTGGAGGCTGATGGGAAAGGGGAAAAAAAACCACAGAAGAACCTTTTCTCAGAACTATTGCATTTTTCTAGGGCATCTTTTTTTTAAAGCAATAAAAGCCCTGAGACAGTACAAGGCATAACTCGGTTACTGTAACTTTAAGAGATTGCAGCGTGAGCCTTTAATTGCTTCTTGTGTTTTGTTCTGGTTTGGTTTTGCTGAAAGGGATGTATCACAGGGAGTGGAAGAGAATTCACTGTTTTTTTGAAAAAGATGAGGCCCCGAAATTCTCGGTCTTGGCTGGCAAAGAAGCTGCACAAAACCAAAAGGGTGGAGATGTGTCCTTTCATGGGCAGTTTGGAGGGTTTATCTTCTCTTCTTGCACTGGAGAGCTTTTGATTACGGCTGCTCAAACAGCATTGTGGTAATGCGGCTTCCTGTGGCCTTGCCAGGTCACGTCCCCACCAGACAGCTACCAGCCAGTCCCACCACCACAACTGCCCCTCAAAGAACACGTGGACGTGGTTATTGTTCCTCCTGCCCAGCTGGAACACTGGCTTCCTTTTTCCTCTCTAACTTGTAATAAATAGGTCATGCAGCTATATGGATAATAAACAGATTGTCTGGGTTGTAGTAAATCTCTTGCCAGAGAAGGGACCAAGACATTCATTGCTCTTCTCTCCTGGCCCTGAGTAGCTGCTCGCCCTGCCCCATGGACAGCTGTGCTCACAGTCTCTGGCAGAAGCCAAGGCTCTGGTTGTAGCTTAGTGAAGTCCTATAACATGCACCTTCTCTTCCCTGGTCCTGACCCCCAAGGCTGGCTAAATTAAACGGGCAAGGTGAAGCCCAAACCTTCATTTTTCCTTTTAGTTCTGTTCCCAAAGGGAAAAAGAGGGAAGGCAAGCACAGGGCCACACTTTGCAGGCATGTGTTAGAACTCAAACCTTGTCTGTAGTGTCAGGAAGCTGTTGTTTCCAGGGCTGTGTCCCCAGTCACTCAGTGATGGGGAGGAACAGCAGGGCAGAATATGGCACTTCAAAGCCCCTTCCAGGGTCTGCTCTTCTCACAGCAGCTGGAGCTGCTCCCTTTCCTCAACCCCTTCTGCCACCATTGTAGAGGAATTCCAAAGCAACTATAAGCTGACAAGAAATAATAGTAAGAGCACTCCAGCACTGTAAAAGGCATTTGCTTTGAACCAGGGCAGTATGGCAGCAGGAGCTCAGCTAAGACTGCTCTTCCTGCTTTTGCAGCCATGGATGCCCATGGACACTGGGCAGCAGCCTGACTTTTGACTGCTGCAGATGAACAATTGAACTGCTGGGGCTTTTTCGACTCAGCCCATTAAAGCAGAATCTGGGAGTGAAGCATTAAAGGTCTCCCTTAAAAATCAAATTATGCAGCCCAGGAATTTTTGAGTGTTGTTTTGAAACATACTTGAAGTTTTGCCCTGGTGTTTCTGGCCTTTTGTTCAGGAATATGACTTTGTGTATGTGAGATTTTCTGCCTATCTTTAACAGTCAGAGGACATCCAGTGGTAGTATTGTGTCTTCTCTGATTTACATTTTTTAATGCAGCATGACAAGTGTGGTGCACATGTAGATTTGCAAGAATTTTACACAAATCTCCAGCTTTGTTCAAGGCTGAACCAGATCTATCACAATGCAGTAAAATTATATTCTTTCTAAATTGGACTTTAGTATAAAAATTATATGTATATATAGTAACCTGCAACCCACAAGCCTGGGAAATAATGAATGACACCCAAGAGTTTGAATTTTAAAGTATTTGTTGTCTCTCTCTGATCTAAAAATTGTGGAATCACTGGTTAAGCTGGAATGTAGGCAGCCCTCTAAAATGTCCCAGAGTTAATAGATAAAAACAAAAATAGTGTAATAACTGCTGCTGTTTTATTCCATCTGTTTCATTTGAGTTGGCTTGAAACTGACACAGTATTAATTCTGGAAATCCAAAATGCTCCCATCAGCACAGACGTGAGTCAAAGAGAGGTCAGCAAGCAGACAGCATGAGAATTACTGACCTACATAAGACTGGTTTTAAGTGCCTATTTGTTGCCCAACTTGGAATGCCTTCCTAGTGACTTGTAATGGTCAAAGTGGGTGAGACTTTTCTCTTGGGAGTATAATGTGTCTCAGAGTTGTGTTTCAAAATAGGTAATCCATCAGTTTCTCTCTAGGGAGCTACTAATAGGGCATGGAAAGTAAGACATTTCTACTTTGGGGTATATTTCTGTGTTGATTATTCCTGCTATATAGCCTGCAGGAGGCATTCCATAGTCATTTTTAAAGTCTCTTAAAAATTCTTGGAGCTCTTGTTTTTGGAAAGGCTTTTCTGTTCTCCTTGAATCTTCATGGTAACTCAGACTGTGGCATTTGGAATATTCAATCCTACGGTAGCTCATAAAATTTGGTTTATTTGATGTCACAGACTGATAGTTCTGTGGTGCTTTCAGCAAAATATAAAGCACCAAGAAGGTGGTCCTTAGAGATTTCATTTTTCACAGCCATGCTGGATGCAACCCTTAGTTTGATTCACCACAGAGACTGAATAAAAGGTTTGTACTTCTGATTTCCTTTTAACATAACTATTTCTTAACTCAGCTTCCTTGCAGATGCTTTCCAGGCAAGATTTGTAAGACTTGGTCAGAAAAAGGCAGTTGCCAGTTACCAGTCATCCAGCCTATCCCTTTCATGTTTTTTACTGAGAGAAGTTATCTTAAAAATATGCCATCAGATTCCATTCCAGAGAAATCCAGGAGGAAAGAGAATGCACCCTGCTGGGTCTGAACCTGCTCTCCACCTCTTCAGCAGGCTGGAGCCCTCTCCTGTGCCAGTTCCCTTTTGTATGCAATGGGTTGGAGGACAGAGGCCACAGCATGGATCAAAGGGTGCAGGGTAGACAGGTTTTTCCCTGCATCTCCCAGTACCTCTCTATCAAATGCTCTTAGGACCTATTTTCTCTTACAACTCTAAAAAAAGAAGGTTCTGAATATAATTCAGACTTCAGCTGTGAGTTGCAAAAGCTTATGAGAAAACTCCTGATGCCTCGGAAGGAGTGAATTTGCACCATTCTTCCCCCCATCCATATGCTTACTACTGCAGAAACAAAGGTTAATCAGTACTTTTTGCTTTACAGATATCACATGTTGGAGCTTTTACTTTTAAAATAGAAGTATAAAAAAAGGAATTTTCCTGCTACTCTTGGACTTTTCCTATGCTTTGATTAGCTAGCAGAGGACAGCTTTTGTTTTTGTTAATGGAGTGGATGTCTGACTTTGTTGGATGTTTCCTTTGTTGGAAGTTTTGGCTTCCATTTTGTATCAAGACCAAAAAGAAAAACGAGGATGATTTACAGTAATAATAATAATAATAATGTTAATGTATCTCCTTAGCCTTCATCTGTATCCTACTTGAAGGTGATTAAGGTGCTATGACTATATAAATGATTAATAATGATATAATGAGTTTTATATCCTTGTAGATTAATGTTTCCACAGTGTGAGTGGAAACTACTCTTCTGGTTAGACCCATGTTGGATTGCTTGCATTATAAGTGTTGGAGTCCAAGAAATGTAATAAGGACGAGAAAGGAGACAAATAGCATAATGTTTATTTTCATTTGTCTTTAAGGAAGTCTCAAAACCCAAGAAAGTGGGGGGGTTTATGTTTTCATGAAAACATGTTTTACATTGCCCATAAATACACAACTACAAAATAAACAAACTAAATTGCTTGCATTAGAAAAGGTCATTTTAATTAGGCCAGTTACATACCTTTTAACACTACCAGTGTCAGATTGTGATAATGCTGTGTGACCCGTAACTCACACATCTGAGAAATGCTGCCTTTCCTAGTGGATTAAAAACTTGTTCCCTTCCCTTACTGTAAGATGCACAGCATGTTGGATGAGCAACATTGTGTGCTCATCTCTAGAGAGTTTAGTGTAAAACAACTCCAGATTTTGTTTGGTGATCTCAGAGCTGGCTGAATAATTCCAGCCTTCCACAGCTCCAAATGCTGACATGCAGGGAGATGAAACTTTTGGATATTAAAATCCTGCTCTGTGATACTGAAGGAGATTAGTTGTTGGATTCCATTCATTGACACAAAGGCCAATGCTGAATGGAGGTGATATTTATTGTCTATGAAACCCCTGAGTAAGCTGAAATCACTTCAGGCATGTACATGCATACATGTATTCTCTCACATTTAGCCAACTCCCCACGATGCTGTTTCTTTGAGCCAAGAACAGACAACTTTCAGGGACTTGGCTGGAAAAGATATATGCATGTAACAGCCTCTGTCACATTTTACAAGAGGCTGCAATCAAGCAGTCTTTATACTTGGATTGTCTAGACACTGTGACAGTGGGAGGGGACAAGTGAAAGAAAAAGCCCATTTTGTCAGTCGTTCACTTTGCATCAAATTCTCTCCTGTGTGCTGCCGTTGCCAGCAAAAAGATAAAGCAAGCAAAAACCAAACAAAAATCCAGACATTCATAATTCACTGGTTCTCTATACATATAATTCCTAGTCATAAAAATCCAAACCATTTTTTAAGCTACCAGTACATATGTATACTATCCCCTTGTTTATTCACTTTTTTCAGAATTAATACTTTTAGCAATTTTTCTTTTTGCAGATGATTTGTCGTTTCAATTTTTTCCTTATCAATGTGTAAATGAAATATGGAGGGTTGTCTTGTCAGCAGTTGTAAATTTATACGTGAAATATTTCCGGATTTCAGTGGGGATTTTTTTTCCCTGCTCAGCTGAACGTTTGTGAATGAGCAACAAGAAAACCACTTTCCCTCCCACTGGTCTCCCAGATTTCATGTTTCTTATCTTTTTTTCTTTAATTTTCTTCTCTACTTTTTTCATGAAAGCACATGGGAAAAAATAAGAGGAGAAACAGCTGGGAGGGGAAAGGGAGGAAGTGATAGAATTTCACAGGGATGTAAGTCTGCAAGCCAACAAAAAGGCTGTGAAATTCTTCTTTAAACAGTAAATCCTGCATATCTCTTAGTTGCCTGGAGGTGAATAAGCCCATGTTGCAGCTTTTAAGCAGGCTGATTTAATGGCTTACTCTTCCCTGCTCAGGTGGTCAGCACCTCCTGTTGAGCTGGGATTTCTCCCACACAGCGTTTGGTCACTGCCCATGTTTTGCTCTCTACACATCACAGCCACGCTTTCACAGAGGTGTAGCAGGGTCTAAGTAGCAAGTTCCAGACTCATCCCTCCTGCCCAAAGCCTTCTGGGCTCTGGCCATGAAGGGAGCAGGGAGATGAGTCATCACCCTGCAGGTCTCTTGCCTTCCACGTGGTCCTCCTTCACTCCCTGGCAGTGCTCATAGGAGCCTTGATTCTGAGAGGAGCCAGGAAAACCTCAGTTCTGAGTGGCATCTCCAAACAAAGGGTCTCCAGAGCCAGACCATCCTGCTCTTGAAATGGTAAAAGCAGTTGTCATGATTCCACAAGCAGTTTTTCACAGCTGATATGAAGCTGGCCAGGGCACCTGTGCACCTCTGATGGTCCCTGTGTGCTCACCTGGTGTCACTGCTGGTCCTGGGGATGCACAATACTCTGCACCTCCAGCTCCAACCCAGCTTGCAGGGCAAGAAGAGGTGGGAGGTCAGCATGGCTACCGCAGCACTAACAGCAGCTGTGTGTTTTGCAGCCTCCAGGCTGCAAACTCCTTTCCCTCAGCTAGTTTTTGCTTTAGTTTATTGAGGGATCCCAGCTCATGCCACCCATGCAGCAAGTGAAGTGTCAGGAGTCCATTTTTCTGTTCTCCCTAAAAGACTTAAACATTTTAGTGAGGGAATCCTGCTGAGTGGATGTGGTGTCTTGAAGGGAATAAAGAAATGCAAAAAGGGCAGTTTTAAGTCAGGCTAAGAGCAAGAGAGGGTAGACCCATGCTAACTGCAAGCAATACAAATCTAGGAAGTAAATAAAAATAAAATTACAGCATAACAGAATCATTTAGGTTGGAAAAGACTTCTAAGATCATAGCATCCAGCCTTTGACTGACCACCACCTTGTCAACCAGACCATGGCACTGAGGGCCATGTCCAGTCCTACACCTAGTCTGGTTGGGTCTGATCCCTTGGTAGTGCTGTGTGTATGCCTTGTGATTGCACTCGAGGTGATCTGCCCCATAACCTTCCTGGGCACCAAGGGCAGACTGACAGGCCTCTATTTTCCGAGATCCTCCTTCTGGTCCTTCTTGTGGATGACTGCCACATTGGGCAAACAAAATGGTGCTTGTTTTTCTGAACAGACTTGTAGAATAACTGGAAGTATCTGCAAATTGTAGAAAATATCCTTCAGCAGAAGTGTTTTTCTTTTTAATTAGGCAGGTTAGATGTGGGAAGCAGTATCCAGACTGTGGACTGTCACAGAAAAACAGGGAGTTGCTGCATAATTTTTCAAGCATTAGCGCTGGTGAAACATTTTTTTCTGAATCCCATGAGTTTGTCAAAATGAATTTTCTGTGTTGATGTTGGGGTAAGGCATAGAAAATAGCCAGCCTGGCAGCTACAGAAAAATTAGGAAATTTTAAAAAGCACAGAACTTTTATTTACCCAAAGTGACAGATACTGTCTGAAATGTGAAAAGAAATGTGGGACAAAAAAAAAATGTACTTAACTATATTTTTTTCCATTTTCTGCATTTTCTCCCTGCCTGTTTATATATTCTGAAAAAAGTATGTCTAGTAAGTAGTTTTTTAAGATTTTTTTTTTCTGCCACTTTTCTTCCAACCCCACTGTTCAGAGCATGTTGTTTGTGTGGCAGGTTGCATCTAAGAGTCACTATACTGGTTCAGATCAAGGATACATCCAGACAAGTATCTGATTCCCTAGGTTCATCACACCCAACTCCAGAAACTCAGGTTTTGTGTCTAGGTTCAACTTGGGCCATTAGGAAAGAGTTCAGTAACACCACCACATGGATTAGAGAAAGTTAGAGCTGGCAGATGAAAGGCAACACCAGGGAACAGCACTAACCTAGCAGGACTGCTTCTGAGATGTGGCAAATCACCCTCTGTCTCCCTCCACGCAGAGAGAGGCAGGCACCTAAAATAGAGATTAACCCAGGCCCTGGTAATGCCCCATGAAGGTGCTGAACAAGAGGTGACAAGAATTAAAAAAACTTGGAACAACCTTTTTGAAGCAGTAACTTTTGAAACCTTCTCAGTTTCATCCTGTGCAGAATCTGTACTTGGAGTTGCTCTGCATTTGACGTGTTAATTCTTCTGGGACTTTCTCTAGTTTCTTGACGTGTGTACCTTTGCCAGCCCCACCTTCTGTTACCAGTGGTTTTAGCCTTCAATTTGGCTTCAATGAAAAGGAGCTTCCTTTTTTTTTTTCTTTTTTTTTTTTTTTTTTTTTCTTTTTTTGCTGTGCCCTCTGATAACTCCCTCCCACTTTCCTGCTGTAATAATTCTTGGCTCACTGTGGCAGCTTTTCTGCCTGCCATGCAGAGCTCCAGCAATGGAAGAAGGGTTTTATTATCTTCAGGTGAAGTCCACTCCTGTGTAGTTGGCAAGGTCAAATATGAAACACAAGCTAAGTGCCTCATTCTGTGGTTCTGAGGGCAGTCTTGAACACTTCCAGCTGCACTTTCTTGGCTGAGTCCTTTGCCTGCCAGTTGCATCCTCCTGGCAAGGGGTGAGCAAGATGGGTTTCATCCTCTTTGTCCCTCCATGCAAAATATTGCCTGTCAGGGCTGGACAAAGATCTGCCACTACCCTAAGAGCAGGCAGGACCCCCTTCCCAAGGCAAAATTCCTGAGGGAAAGATTTTGTGTGAGCTTCTTTCCAACATGTTGCTGTTTATGTTCAAACCAGTGCAGGTTTTTTTCTGAAGTATTTAACTTTTGAGTAGTGAACTTAATTTGAGCCTCATCATATGTGCGTTTGGAGGAGATCTGCTGAGCATCAACATATGAGCACCTATCCTTTCCTTCCTCTCCTAGGATTTTAGATAATGGGCTGTGTGCAATGTAAGGATAAAGAAGCAACAAAACTGACTGACGAGAGGGATGGCAGTTTAACTCAAAGCTCAGGCTACCGCTATGGGACAGATCCTACTCCGCAGCACTATCCTAGCTTTGGTGTGACTTCAATCCCAAACTACAACAACTTCCATGCCACAGGAGGCCAAGGACTGACCGTGTTTGGTGGAGTCAACTCCTCCTCTCATACAGGGACACTGCGTACAAGAGGAGGAACAGGTGAGCTTGAAAGTCTTATTTTAGTGCTCATGGTGTCAATCATGCACCTACAGCAGAGGCCTGCCTGACTGTCTCAGCATGTTGCTTTTAGGAAGAGTTATTTCATTAAATAGTGTGAAGAATTGAAGTAGGATGGAGTTGGGTCTTCACCCCTACCTTTGCTAATTTGCAGATTCACATGTGGCTGAGAAATTATGTATACATGCCAAATTTGGCTAACTGCCTCATCCCTCTACCAGGGAATGTTAAGTGTGGGCTGAGCCACCTCAAGTAGTTAAAATACTTGGTATGGCTATGTCTAAACAGTCTCTTCAGCCCCCTTTGCCTGCTTGGGGTCCTGTAACTGCACAGAGTGGAGGAGGTGGAGTGCCCACTGGCTGCATAAGACCAGAGAGTTGAGAATCGTTCAAAAATTTGGAGGGTTTGTTCAACTTGGTTTGCTCCTCAGCAACTGGAGTAGCTTACCTGTGGCTTAGCCACATCATCTCTTGAGGTTCCTTTCCCTCATGTCTTTTGTGATGGAGTATAACCTGCCTTTTTCTTTAGGTGTAACTCTTTTTGTGGCGCTTTATGACTATGAAGCAAGAACAGAAGATGACTTGAGTTTTCACAAAGGAGAAAAATTCCAGATACTTAACAGCTCGTAAGTTTTAGGCTTGAGAATCTACTTTTTAATAGTTTAAAACTTACAATGTTTACAATAATGTTTGCTTGTGTTATTAGTAAGATCTGATGTTGGGTATTCAAGTATGGGGGGGTTTACTCTATGCTTACTTACTCATCCTTGCATTTAGTGCACTTTTGCAAAGTGCTGTATTGTTGGGCAAAAAAAACTTCAACCACATGCGGCTTTACTTTAAAAAAAAGTGTTAGATGGTGTGATTTACTGCTTACATTTTACAGTAACCCCACATTCAGAACTGAGACTACCAGCTCTGTGTTTTATCGGTAGCTACAGAGGTTCTGCAAGGCATGTACTAACACTTTTTCCAATCTGCTGCAAGTGTCCCTACTCAGAAATGAGCTAAAAACTGATACACAAAAGAGTCATTACCCAGACTCACATGCAGCTTAAAATCATTTTTGTCCTTTTAAAGGTAGATAATTCAGTCAGAACATGCTAGGAAGTTCTGTTGCATCTGACATGAAAACCACATTTCCATCCTGGAAATCATCAACTTAAAATTAATTTTATAAACTGCCCATAGAAAAAAAAATCCCTCAGCAATTTAAAAATAACTTCTAAAACTCACTGTGCTACTGACCTATATCTGAACATCTTGTAATTCTTGGCTAAGAGCATAAAGTGGCAGGCTCTGTGTTATGTTCACTACTGCTATTAGGTAGAGGTAAAAACGGGTTAACAGCCAAGTATGTCACTTTCTAAAGGCTTTGTGATATTTGTCTTCTCTGTTTTTCTTGTAATATGTGACAATGAGGCAAATTCACCCCTGGTGCAACTGTTAATTTTAATATAGCAACTGCAGGGTTGGAATTGGCTCAATGTGCATTGAAGTTTTTTAAAAAGTCAGGTAATTCTGTGGAATATTTCATGAAGCTAAAGAGCTTTGATGTAGATGAAAGCACAGAAATTTCAGTTACGACTTGTAGAGGGAGCAGCAGTTTAAAACCTTTCTGCTTCTAAATTAGGGGTTGGAAACGTACCCTTTTTTAAACCTGTGATCCATTTTTGCTCTCATTGCCTTGTGCTTTCCTAACCTTGCACAAACCATGCCATAACTTGAAACAAGAAGTTCCACATATTATAAATACCTTGCACATGCCAGTTGGTGAAATCTGGCGATGCTCACCAGCACTTACAGAGCAATCATCCTTGGAGTTGGTGAGGCAGAGGGATTCTCCTTCATGTTGGTGGCTGCAGTACATGCATTTTGATGCAGGTAATTACTGCCTGGAAAAAGGGTTTCTAAGGAAGGAAAAAAGACCAAGCATTCCTTGATTTTCCTGTAGGATTATAGAAGCTCAGTTCCCATCATAGTTAGGTCTATTTGCTTATAAACATGGCCCTAACCACACCCCTGGAGTAGTAACAGCCAGACTGGGAATCTCCAGAAAGTTGCTTTTCTGTAAGAATGCTTCCTCTCTTCACTTACATCAGGAATTATATGAAATAAGCCCATTTTTTAAGCACCTGCCAGTGCTGCTTGCAAATAGAAAGCATATAGGTAAAAAAAGTAGTTTGTCTGGAATTTTTGGAGGGGTTTGGATTTCGCTTTAGCTCTCAAATGAAATTTGATTTGTGCTTTGGAGTAAATATTCAGCGCAAAACCTGAAATTACATACAGGGGGTATCCCCGTGATTTGAACTCGGAAATTTTACCAAAGGCAGTCTGGGTGAAGGAGGCACCTGCAGAGTAATTCAGAGCAGAGCCTGAATTACTTCGGGGCTTGGAAACACTGGGCCATCTTCAGCATTTCCACTACCACACCCCATCTGGCCATTGACTAGCTGCCTCCTACCTCAGCTGCAGGTCTAAAATAAGGAACCATGAAAAAAGCCTGCATCCATCCTCCTTTCTGGCAGTGGTTTGAGAGATTCTGTCAAAGCAGAGAGGGTTGTTCTGATGTTCGTCTACAGGACTGCCTTTTTCCTCCCTAGATACGACAAAATACCTCCATCTAGTGGACTCTCTGCACAGTAAGGAGAAGAGATGGAATGGTACAATTTATCAAGCTCAGTGTGGCGTAATGCCTCAGAAATATTCTACAGCACACATGGGGGAAGGGTTAGCACTTCAGCTGGCAATACTAGAGACACAAACGAAAAGGGCCATTTGCCTGACATACTAATGCACACAGGGTGTATTAAAATAGTGTCAACTGCTAGCCTCTGCAAAAGCTATTTGCACTTCATGTTTCTTGAACTGTAAAATTGGAAGCGTCTCCTTCTTGACTAATCACAGCTGTTTTCTAGTTGTTTTCCATAGAGTTCGTTCTCCTTTAAACTGTTAAATAAAGTGAAGTTGAAAATTTAAAGGATTCACCTTGACACCACCTTTCCTTCCAGTAACAGCTTAGACAGTGTGTTTTCTGTAACTGTTTGCTTCCAGAAGAGGCTGAATTCTCCAGTCGCAATTGATAATACTGTTTTATTTAGTGAAGAAGTCTCTGGTTTACAGAGAGGGGAACTGAGAGCTTCTAAGCAGTCCAGAAATTGAAAAAAGAATGCTTATTAGTAGTGGTAGGAGTTAAACACTGCTGAATCTGTTGCTGAGAATGAAATTGAAATTGCTAAATCCCACATCATTGCATCCTGCAAAAAGCTGAGAAATAAACTTTTCTTTTAGCTGCACATCTTACAGCAGTGTGCATTGTCTGAAAGGCAGTACCGTGTCCCACTGTGTGCACCAGTGTAAGACAAAAATTCATGTTAAGCCTACAGAATGCTGCCTTAAGATGGTCCTGCATGAACCTCTTCACATTTAAATGTTGTAGAAGAGCTTTTTCTAAGTATTTGGAAATGCAGCCTAGTCCTGTGTTACCTCCTCCAGGTGGCCAGCAGAGGGAATCTAGACAATGAAGTGTGATCCTTAAGGGCTGTCTAAAATGCCATGTTGATAGATGGCTTTTTGATATCTTTGGGTTTCAGATTAATTATGCCCATAGAAGTTTAAAATTAGCAGTAAATGTGACATTGTGTTGTGGTTTAACCTCAGAGAACAACTCAGCCCCACACAGCCACTCATTCACTTCTCCCATGGTGGGATCAGGGAGAGAATCAGAAGGGTAAAAGGGAGAAAACTCATGGTTTGAGATAAAGGCAGGTTTAATAGGTAAAGCAAAAGTAATGCACAGAAGCCAAGCAAACCAAGGAATTCATGCACAGCTTCCCATGGGCAGGCAGGTGTTCAGCCATCCCCAGGAAAGCAGGGCTCCGTCATGCCTAACCATGGCTTGGGAAGGTAAACACCATCACTCCAAGCATTCCCCCCTTTTCCTTCTTCTTCCCCAGCTTTACATGCTGAGCATGATGCCAGATGGTATGGAATACCCCTGTGGTCAGTTGGAGTCAGCTCTCCCAGCTTTTTTCCCTTCACACAGATCCGTGCACACCCTCACCACCCCCTCTCTGGCCGGGTGAGAGGCTGAAAAGCCTTGGCACTGTTGGAACGTTGCTCAGCAGTAATGAAAATATCCCTGCAGTATCAACACTGTTTCCAGCACAAATCCAAAACATAGTCCCATACCAGCTACTTTGAGGAAAAATAACTCTTATCTCAGCCAAAACTAGAACACAGCATTCATTTTGGTGATTTTCCTATAAGCTCTTTCAGGGGTCTGTGTTAGAATAATTGCTATGGATACAGTTTTCAATATTCTAGTCCAAATTCAGCCCTCACCAAACCTGATTATACTGGGCTGTTCTGCCTCTTCATGCTATTATGCTGCATCTGAAAGGCTACAGTACTGATCACTGCTGCAGTAATTCTAGATGTAGAGAAATATGTATATTATTTGGGTTTAGATGCAAACAGCTCTCTGGGAAGCACACCGGTGATAAAGAGATGAGCTGCTGTGGCTTCTCACAGCCACGCAGTTTTGGGTACCGTTAACTAAGTCAGATCATTGTCTTTACTCTCACTTGTGTCTTGCTCTCACTTCTCCTCACCTCTGTTTCCACAGGGAAGGAGACTGGTGGGAGGCCCGTTCCTTGACAACAGGCGAAACTGGTTACATTCCCAGTAATTATGTGGCTCCAGTCGATTCCATCCAAGCAGAGGAGTATGTTTTCTTTTTTTGTTCTAAAGACCCATTAGTGCTTTATTAGAAGGAGGTGTGATGAGTTGGTTTTGATTGATTGCAGCAATTTTTCAAATGACTTACGTTATATTTATTTCAGGTCTTAACTGCACTGATAAATAATTAGGTAATTAGTAACAAAAGAAGCACGAGCTCAGTGCTTTTTCAATGTCAAAACAAAGGAAGAAAACCTAAAGGAACACAGGTCTGCTTCCTTTTTTCAATTGTCAGCTAATTTCAAGCTTTAACCAAAAGGTGCCCTTGCTTTTCCTGAAACAACTTGTAAAAATATTTTGAATGCATTAGTGTGCAAACTGTCCATTAAAGAGGGTACATTGTATCAACAAATACAAATCCTAGGATAGGTACAATGCCCAAAGTGCATACAAAGCTGCCTAAAGAGGACCCATCTATGCAAAGAAAAGGAGTGATGTGTGTATTCACATTATTTCCAATATAAAAGATACAGTGGAGGAGCTTACAGAGCTGAACAGGTACTACTGGAGTCTGTACTTCAGGTTGTCCTTGGTTGATTGTGAAACAACACAAACACTTTGCTGCAGGAAGGAATAAAGGCTGTAACTCTGAAAGCCTCATATAGAGGCACAAATAAAGTGGTTGAAAATCACTTAAAGTTAAAAATCTCGTCCTTCTACTGAGATTTTATAGCTGTGCTGCAACAAAAATATTGAGCGCTAGTAAATCACTATGTAAGTCAAGTATTTATAGCAACATCTGTACAAACACTGCCCTTCGGCAGCAACAGTTTTCTGCCCTTTTCCTTGTGTGTACCCTCCACCCACCACGTCTTGGTCTCTGTTTGTCCAAGTCTGGCTGTTGTCAGAGGACACCAAGCGTTCTCAGCACCTACTGATTACAGGCTTAATGCAAAGAGCTACTGCCCAACACAAGGAACATCTACTACATGGTTTGTCACGTTGGCTTGCCAGCATAAGAGACACAGTTGAGACTAAATGGGTCGACTGTATCTGCGCAACCACAGTTTCCACACAAAATCCTCTCCATGTCTGGGCTTTGTGACACTATTTAGTAATGCTACCTAGCATCTGTCTTACTATTTCTGGTATTTCCCTAAGGTGGTACTTTGGCAAGCTTGGCCGAAAAGATGCCGAGAGGCAGCTGCTGTCGTTTGGAAACCCCAGAGGTACCTTCTTGATCCGGGAGAGTGAAACTACCAAAGGTAGGCTGGGCAAAGGTATTCTGACTATGAATGAGAAGATAATGTGGGAAAAACTGTGCTGAGCGTGTGAAATACTGTTTTCAGTGGTATGAAGGTAGAGATCATAGTATCATTTTGCACGTATTTGTGTTAGGGAATCGGATGTCTGGATATCCTAGGTCTTAGGGTGAGCGTTCAAAATAGAAAACATCCAAAGTACAACTCATGCTCAACTCATGGTATCTGCAGTGCAAGCCACATGGTGTCATCCTTTGAAATGCTGGATCCTTAGAGGGAACAAAAAAAGAGAAAAAAAATTATGCAGCAGTTTTAAATTCACACATTAGCAGGGAAAAGACTTGAATATACTTCTAATTAACATATTCATAAAGTATTCAACTGTATCCATTCTGTTGAAGTCAAGTGGAAGGGTGTATTCCCCTCCTTCCCTCTAAAAATATTGGAAGAGTTTCAGTTTTCTTGGCGGGTGCTATTTTTGCTTTTACGTTTTGCTCACAAGGCCTGTCAACATCTTCTTCAAAAGCTTCACATGTATGAAAAGATCTTCCTAATTCATACAACTATTGAGCAGAAAGCCTGCAACTAAGTAAAAACAAACCTGGCCATTTCTCAATTAACCAACAATCAAAAGCTGTGGGAGGCATAAGTCACTAGAATTAATTCCATACAAGTTCTGTAGTCTAATGATGGTTCACATAATTAAAGCACTGACTTGTCAGTGCTTTGATCAGAGCACACTATCAGCTAGGCTTAGCATGCAAAATGTCATGGCTAGTGAAGGAGTTTAAAGAAGAGAATCAGGACTTGCACTCCTCTCTCCCTGACCTATCTTCAGATGCTGCATTCAATCATCTAAAATTGTAAGTTTTGCATTACTCCCTCCTGAAGTCACTGGATTCTTCCTTCGCTGCCTATAACTCTGAAGACATTTTTTGATGCAAAATCTAAATAGACTTGCTGTTATTCCAGGCAGACAATTTCTTGTCACCCCACAGCTTCACCATGCTTCCCATAGCAGTGAGGCACTCTCACCAGGAGCAAGACAGGCTCTAACTTGCTCTTTTTCTGCAAATAGCCTCCACCTGTTTTTTTTCACCAGCAGTTGCTCTGATGTGTGTGAAGAACAGGACTTCATCCCACTCTGTGCCAAGTTTAAAAACTCGCTCGTATATGCAGCCATGGATCCTAAAAACAAGCACAACACTGTTTCTCTAAACCACATTATCAGTTCAGTCTGGTTTCTCCACTTTTTATACAGTGATAGGGGATGTGCTTTGCAGCACTGTTTACTTAGCTAAGTCAGGGTTTTTTTCTAATTTCTTGTGACATACAAAAGCATTGGGGAAATGTAGTAATCCATCATGGGTGGACCTAGAGCAGCAAGTTTCATTTCTCTGCATTCCAACTTAAGGCTGTCTACATCTTCAAGCAGAGTTTGCATCAAAGCTATAGGAAAAAAAACAAATATGCATGTTTTTTGTAAAAAATGCTTATTTCTCTTCTCATCCTTGTGGTGTTTATGTTGTTAGAAGAAAACAGAGATCTTGTTGTTCAAGAGAGAGAAAAAAAACCAGTTGGGTGGGCTCAAATGGTGTGTTCTGCCATAGGTCTTCTCAAAATGCCCCACCCCAACTGGTCATCGTGGGCTTAAGGCAGGAATTGTTTTATGACCTAGAATTGTCCCTTCTTTGAATAATAACAATAATAAAATTAATCGGGATCATGTTAGATGTAACATCATGGATGATTTCAGCATGAATTTAACCTCCCTTGATCATGGTTGCCTTCTCTTCTTTCATTCAAAATAAATCATGTGGCATTGGCTTTTCATTTTTTCAATGCCTGACTACCCAGATACTTCATCAGCTCTTGTCTGTATAATCCTTCACCTGGTTTCAATCTTCACCTTTCAAGAATGTCTGGTTTTAGTTGTTTGGCTTCTTAAAAAAAATCACTAGTATGATATATTGTAATGTCATATTTCTATCCCAAGTTTTTATTATTTATATGTCTTGTATTTAAATTTATCATCAGTTAATAATGAATAGTATAGATAACCAACAGCCTAAATAAATGAATAATGAAATTCATCCTAGTTCTTGTTTATGTCCAGGTTTGATCTAAAGCTCCAGTCCTGCAACTTGATCTGAGGTCAGTGGGGGTCCACAGAGGGCCACCCACACAGCTCTGATTGCAGACCTGGAGCCACAGATTGTTTACATTTTCCTAAAGAATCTGAAATAGTGACCAGATACGCAGAGAGCGTGACTAAAGAAAATACAGCTGCTGCCAGTGGATCAAAACTCAAAAATGCAGAGGTGGAGAAGACTGCCTGGAAGATTCTGAAAGGAGGCTGACAATGTACAGCCCAGAGTGGTGGTACAAAGCATGCACAAGATGTGCTTGCAAATCACCAAAAAGCTTTGAACTCCTAGCTGAGAGAAATGTACTGACTCAGGGGGAGAACCTCTTCAGAAAACTGTCCTAAACAAGTAGTATTTTTCTACAGTTAGAAATCACAGAATCACAGCAAGACTGGAGTTGGAAGGGACCTTAAAGATCATCTAGCTCCAACCCCACCAAAATAAATACATAAAAGTAAAATAAAATAAAAAGAAAGAAAAAAGGAGACATAAAATAACCCCTGACACTCCTTTAAGGGTGCCTCCCATTCAAATAAACCAGAATCATCTGTTTTAAGTGCTGGCTCTTTTCCTCCTCTATAGGGGACAAACAATAGGGAATTTGAGAAGTCCTTGGAGTCAGGGTGGAGGCATTTTGCTCACTGCATCTCCCTCAGGGATGAGCCACCCACCAGTGTAACCTGTTAATGGTTAATGTGGTCAAGGAGGCTTCTTCCTGAGGATACATCCAAGAAAGACACCTTACACTGGGACCACCTTACATGTCATACAAAACTGTTTGCTGGTGGTTGTCCTTTTCTGCCCCTAGCTGATGTGGTTACCAGTGAAAGTAGCAGAGGCTCCAGAGGGAGGGCCTTCCTGAGCTCTCTGCAGCTGACAGAGACTTCTCCCTTTAATGCCAGAATTCCCTTGAGTAAACAGAATATTTGTCTGAGCCGTGAGGGCTTGTTGTCTTTGCTGCCTTTGACATGGGCCATGTTTTTGTTCAGATGCTGCGTTAGGCTGTAAAAAAAGGTGGCTTTGCTTTTGACGCTATAGAGAACCAACCCGTGTGTCACTGGATGTCAAATAGGATTCCAGAGTAAGAGACTTGAACATGCAGGTCCCCATGTAGGTGGGGAGCTGGTTTTGCAGTCAGCAGGAGGCTGAGGCTCTGTTCAGCTGCCCGTGACTGCAGACACCAAGTGCCCACACCGGCATTACACCACAGTGCCATAACACTCATGGAAATTGGGCTGGGATTCAGCCACCCTCATAGCACCAGAGGTTTATGTATGGGCATACAAATCAAGCCCCCAGATCACCTGCAGGCTGCCACCACTGCACCTAAAACTAAATCCAACCCATAAACTGGCGTTCCTTTACCTGGCCATGAGCATCCAGAGCCACTTCAAATGCCTGCAGGGTGTCCACATGGCTGGAAAAATGTGACAGCCTGTGGGAAAACTGCCAAGCAGCATGTCCTGAGGCATCTCACATGACACTTAATCCCTGTGCTAGGGCATCTGAATCCAACTAGTAAGCGCTAAAGCCCCACATGGATTTGGGAAGTTAAACGTGAAGTTCTTGCAGATCTACTGGTGCTCAGTCTTGGTGTAGTATTACCTTCCAAAGACTGTGGTGTACAAAGTATACTTATTTGGTTGTTTATAAAGAAGTTTGGGATCCATCCAGGTAACAACACTACCCACATATAAAGTCATTATCTCCAGAGCTTCCTGTGAAAAACTTGATATTTACCACCCACTGGCATTTACATAAAATACAGTATTTGCAGTGTAACCTGACACTTGGAATGGGAAAAGTCGATTTAGCAGCCTGGTGCAGTAAATGTTAAAATGTGAGTGTTCATTTACACAGAAGTCCCAGTATCTTTCCAGAACATTGTGAAAGGGACATGGTGTGAACATCCCAGGATTTCTCTGATATTTATCTCATTGTGTTAGATTAATTTGTTCCTTTTCAGGATACAGTCAAATGAGCTTTTTGGAACAATTTCTCTTTCACTTTGTGACTAAAAGCTAATTATAATTTTTTATTTCTCCTTTGCTTGGAATTAGGTGCCTATTCCCTGTCAATTCGAGACTGGGATGATATGAAAGGAGATCATGTCAAACATTATAAGATTCGTAAACTTGACAATGGTGGATATTATATCACAACTCGGGCACAATTTGAAACTCTTCAGCAGCTGGTTCAGCATTACTCAGGTAATTTTTCAGATAATACATGGCACTCTGAAGTATTTTAAAACAAGAGTGTTTGCTACTGAGCTGATGTATGTGTAAGATGCCCTAAAGAGTCATTTGATCTATGACTCTTGCTTGTTGTAATGCATCTTCTGTTATCCCTTTCCCATTAGAGTTATAAATGTCTTTGAGTGCCGTTCACAGGACACAGCAGCAGAGCTTTTAAAACCTAACACTTTACTGTGCTAAAGGTTTTGTCAGCTTTCCCTCTTCTAAGCAAAGAGAATTACTGAATTTGACTTGCACATTTCCAAGCATGAATTCCCTGTGAATAAGTGAGAGTTAATATGTGCCATTTTGCAGCACACTATTGCTAGTAAAGCAAATAGGAATTGCACTGTGGAATTCAGTCATCTAAAACAATGGCCAAAAGGTTTGCATATATTAGATACATTACATATATTTTCCCACTGGATTTTTGTTCTATGTGCAAAGTATTACCATTTAAATTATGTTAAATAAAGAAGGACATATGCTTTTTTCTTTATGCACACTATTTGTGTCCACCCACCACATTTTTTTATTATTATTCCTGTGAATGAAGTGTGGCATGCACTATTCCACCCAAAAGGACATCCTGTTGTCACTGGCAATTGGTGTACCACAAATGCAACTTCAAAGCCCCCCCAAACCTCTGCATAGGACAACTGATTCTTACATAGGAGATTGCCATGCTTCTCAGCATGGTCGTTTTTTAAGCAGAAAGTTGTATTTTGAATTATTTGCTCTTTGGGGTTTTTTCACCTTTACTTTAGCTTTTCATTATATTATTAATAGATTACCCCAAATGCTTGCTGCTCAAAAACTTTTCATCATTTTTACTTGGGAAATCAACTTCTCTGTGGGGCATTTTTTCTGTATTCTTCGTATTCTGTCTGCTGTATTCTTATGCTATTCATGCTAGACATCTGGCTGTCTTCTCCACCCAATTCCTGATGGGTGTATGCTGCCAGGGAGAATTTCTAGTTGTTTCTGGTGACTCTACTTCAAGCTAAATGAGATATAAAACCTCACATATAAGGAAGATAATTTACAATCTCACTGTACTAGTTGGTATATGTCAAATTTTAGTTTCCTGTGGTCAGCTTATTTGAGTGGCGTATTTTCCATGCACAGATGCAGAAACAAATATATCTGGAAACAGCCATTTCTGTGCAACATGGAGGCATAATCAGTAGGATGCAGGCAGGGTAGCTCTGGAGGCATGGCACAGCACTCCAGAGGTTTCCCATGCGGTCTCCAGGACCCAGGTGAACGCAGGAGCCCTCGTTCCATCCCAGCCCCAGTGGACTCAAACCATGAGGGCTCCCTCTAACTGCCTGCTCTGCACTCTGTTCTGGGAGAGCCACAATGCACAGTTGTGCTAATGAGGTGGAGCTTGGTGTTGCAAGGAGCTTCAGTGCTTGCCCACCTTATGCTGCTGAAACAACCCATTCACCTGCATAGAAGGAAGTTCTGCACAGAGGAATACAGATTATGTCTGAGTCTGAAGTGCAATTGCACTTTCCCACCTTGTTCTCCTCTGCTGCACCTGCTCTAAGATGCAAGTCTCTGTGCAGGCTTTATATTGTAGTCTGCTTTGTGCAGAGTGGTATACTCCTCATCAATATGTGTGTGTATATGTATTTCATATGTATATATATATCATTGTTTTTACTCTTGCCAAAATTTCTTGTGTGACTTTTGTCACAGTTCAGTCGTCTGTGAAGCTTTGCAAGAGATGGTATCATGAACTTGCCTCAAACAATGTAGGACTGGTTGCATATCCTAATGAAGGTTTGCTCTAGAAAGAATGTCAGACTTGTATGACACCTACAAAGACACCTTTTCATAGAGCAGAATATAGAAAATGCCTTTTCACAGGCTACAAGAAGTCCACCAAATTTTCATGGCTGTGAATTTTCAGAAAAAGAAGTAAATAATCTTCTCCGTGTTTCTTTTACCCAGTACAGAAACAATTCAGATTGTAATTGACAGATTATTTTGAAAAAGGTATACTGTACCATAGCAAACCAGTCACTCAAGAGGTTATCTTAAAGCAGCATTGTGGGAGGAGGGAAGTCCTGAGTCTGCAAGAGAAATCAATGGCGGTCACCTTCCATTTCAGGCTGTGCAGAGACTAAAATATTTCCTGTTCTGTCTCAAATGAATATGTTTCAGTGTTCAATTCCTAATCTTCCAGGATGCTTTGTGGTATGCAACTAACAGCTGTTGTGAGTAGCATTGTTTTTATGCTTACTGTATTTGTTTCATGTCACACTTTTTTTTCTTTCCTCTCCTTTGCTGTTGGCTTCACTTCTGGCTCCATCAGAGAGAGCTGCAGGTCTTTGCTGCCGCTTAGTAGTCCCCTGTCATAAAGGAATGCCAAGGCTTACTGATCTGTCTGTCAAAACCAAAGATGTCTGGGAAATTCCACGAGAATCCCTACAGTTGATCAAGAGACTGGGAAATGGGCAGTTTGGGGAAGTATGGATGGGTATGGAGCAAATAATTACTCTAAAATAGCTCTCTGTGTGGGGATTACAAGATGGAAGGTGAAAATGTAGGATATTGTGACCCACAAGAAAAAAAAACTAGTGAAGCTCAAATTCCTAAGAAAAATGTCTTTGGAATCATGTCTTTGACTTTGAAATTCTTTAATCTGCAACTTTCACTATAACTGATGGCAAAAGAAAACTGAAAATCCATGTTTCCTTAGAAGGCCTTGATTTTGACAAATTACCACTGTCTTAATAATAAATCAAGGCTCACATAGTAATCTCTTGGCTATACCAAGAGGCCTTTTTCTGCAAGCTAACAAAATAAGTCCTTACCTCTAGCATCCAAAAAACAGTGTTTGCAAATGAACTTTAATGCAGCACTGAGAGACCCTCACCTTCCATCTTTCTCAATGCATGCATAATTTTGGATTATAAGTGTGTTTTTTTTATTAATTTCCTCTCCTATAGAGAAAGCTGATGGTTTGTGTTTTAACTTAACTGTGATTGCTACGAATAATACCCCACAAACTGTTGGATTGGCTAAAGATGCATGGGAAGTTGCACGTGATTCATTATTTCTGGAACAGAAGCTTGGTCAGGGGTGTTTCGCTGAAGTGTGGCGTGGTAAGGCAGAGAATATATTTTGCTTTGGATGGATCTTTTAAGGCCCTCTTGGCAGAGATAAACATTTCAAGTTTAGATCTTAAAGCTAAAAGATCAGAATAGTATGAAATGTTAGTTTATATTGCCTGAAACAGTCAAATATAAATACAGTAATCCATGGGGAAGCTTTCCTTCATTTGCACACAGTGGTATGAGAGGTTAGGGCATTAAAATTCATTAATTACATTGGGTTTATTTGGGTGACTACACAATTGCTAGGTATTAAAATAGGAATGATGCTAAACCTGTAAGGCAGAATGGCTAACCAGAAATTAATCTGGTAAGTAGACATTTTTCTTTCCTCCAGGGTTTTAGCACTGATGTAATCAGACCCTGAAAACATTTCCATCTACTCTCTCAGTTTAAAAATAATGGCAAATATCAGCAAGCTGATATTGTCAAGCTAGCTTTCCCATGCATCCGCTTCTTCAAGTCTGTTTGAAATTTGTGTCTGCAGCAGAACCCAGTAATTCAATATAGAGACCAGGGACAACAGAGGCAAAACTTGCCGGGCCCAGCTGAATCCCCACTTTGAAGTCCAGAAATACTGACCTTTTCCAACCCACTGACATTGTTTTCTGCACACTAGCCAGCTTAACTTGCCCATCATGGGACTCATTCTTTTAATGCATATAAAACAACAATATAAAGCAATTTACAATTTACTGAAATCTTAGTATGGCCATAGCATTGAAACACAATATAATGGCCCTTTCATGAGATGTGGCCCAATTTCTGTGCCAAATTGCATTCTCTGTAGACTCTAAAATTACCAGTTCAAATAAAGAATCACTATATGTCTTTTCTTGACAAAAATTTGAGGGAGCAGTTTGACCACTCCTTTTGTTGCAGTGACACAAAAATATGTACAGCCAAAACAACCAGTGGGTTCTCCTGGGTTCTTGCAGCTGTTTCCCATTGCAAGACTACAGCAAGGAGCACAGTAGCAAGTCTGTGAGATTTACAGAATTTACAGACTAGAAACACAGAAATTTATAGAATATCACGGATTTACAGTTCGTGTGTTGCAAAAAAAGCTGCCTTCATTTCTATTGGCATTTCCAGATAATTGCAGTTTCTCCTTCTTGTTCTCCATCTTGAATGCACGCACAAGTTTCCAGTTGATGTTAATACTTAGTGGTCAGCTCTGTGTGCCATAGGTCTTAAATCGATACAACAAGTTAAAGGAACAAATGTAAAAAAAAAAATCAGCTATGAGATATAAAGTGCCAAGTATCAGTACCAAGTATCTGTCAGAAATGCAAAAATTATTATTACAATTATGAAATTATGTTTCTTAATGTATAGTAAAAAATATGTTAACAGCCCTGAAGCATTACCAAATTGGAGTAGATTAACACAGTAAAAATTAATAAAAAACACATTAAGTAGTAACTAACTACACATGGGAGGAATACAGAGAGAAGTCTATGCTACTTTTCTGTTAGAGAAATATACCAAAACAGAACAAGAAAATTTAAGAATTTAAACTGGAATCTGGGCTGAGAGGATAAGTTAACATTTTTGTTGGATTTTCTTTTTTTAAACTGGAGAAACTCATAAAAGTATTTAAAAGCAGACTTGTTGAAAACACTTCATGGTAATAGAATGAGTCCTGGGCTTTTTATTAAAACAGATAGTACCCAATTAATCCTGTTAACACACGAGATGAGATCCTATTTTATTAATGCCAGTCTGGTGCCCTTGAAACTCTGGTTTTTTTCCTGGTTCATATAATTTGTGGTACCCCTGCAAAGTGGCCATGACTGATGGCACACTGCAGTCTGGAGCCTCAGTGACTCCCGACAAAACACGCTCCCTGTCACCCATCAGAAAAGATTTTGGCTATCCTGCTTGAAATTAGGGGCAAAACCACATCCTTCCCAGCTTACACAGAAGTGCCACTAGAGCAGAGTCCTGCTTCAGCTTTGGTTTGAAGGACTGAGAGGAATTAAGGCTTCAGGAGTCTTTCTGAAGCATGCTGGGGTAGCAAAGGTGGTAACTCAAGTACAGTGATACCTCACACTGAACTGGCAAAAGGAAATCAAGGCATAATGAAAACCGAACTTGCACTTGCACTAATATGTGCCTCAAGCCCCCCCAGACATTTGGGATTGCCCTTTAAAATTGAGGAGCAGCACAGGAGCAGCAGCTCCTCCACGGCTCTTCTGCTAGCTTCAGCCAGGCAAGGTGGATGTGGGACCTGAGCATTTGCACCAAAAAGGACCAATTTTATGGCTCATTTCATACTCTGGTAGGTTGCAAAAACTCACGATAAAGTTATTTTGGCCTAACCAGTTCCCATGCTGCAGCTGAGCCCTGTGATTGTTCATGTACTTTTAACAAAGACAAACTGGGTTATTTTACACATTTTTTCATGACACAGCCTTTGTGTACTTTGTGGGCTTTCTAGTATCCTCATGCGTAAGAGCAGAGGAGTAGTTTTTAATGTGATTTATTCCTGAAGTCATTTAGTGTTGTTCTGCCTTACCACACAGCAGCTCCCTATTTACAGATCACATTCAAAGCCATGTCAGCCCTGACTCTGGAGCAGGTTTCTGGCTAGTCTGGGCAAAAGACAACCAGAAGGCAGCAGGAAGGTGGTATTTCTGCCTATTTTAATTTTCCTTCCTTTTCCTTCCCTCCACACACACACAAAAAAAACCCACACACATACAAAAAAACAAAACAAAACAAAAAACACCACCAAAAAAACCCACCCCACTCTTAATATAAATAGGTCTTCTGGGTTTTCTTTCTTTCCAATCCTCCTCCTCCCCCTTGCAAATACCCAAGTGAAGCCCCACCTCTTGCAGGATGCCCTGAGTCAGCCTTTCTCAGCTCTCTCCAGGTTCTTGTGCAGGGTTTTGAGTGTTCAGAAGGCTCGGTAGGTGATGGCTGAAAAATGATGCAACTTGTCCATTTCAGTGCTGACCACAAGTAAAGAGCAAACTGAAGTGGACAGGAACACCTCATTTTCTATCAGCAGCTCCTGGGGCTAAGGAGGGGAAGGAAAAAGACACATTTCAGTTTGGAAACACACCTGTGTTTCTAAAATGAAATCAAGTCAGGATTTGTTTCTCAGGAGGTTGTGGGTTTTTTGGGGTTTTTTTTTTTAGGTTTTTTTTATCTGACTCAGAACAAAACCAAAATGTTAAAATGTGTTGCAAATGAGAAGTTCTGTTGTCCAAATCTGTGACTGGAGCTGTGTTGTCTGTAGCAATTACTTGTTAGCAAGGGAATACACAAAGATGGGTTTCAGCAATCCCACGTTTCTTACTCAGAGAAGGTTTCTGTGGAGATCACTGGAAACATTGTCTGAGTAGGACAACAGCAATTGTGCCCCAGTGCCAATGGGAGTATTATTATTCAGTGTAACAGAAAAAGACTAAAATGTGAAGGAGGTGTGGGAGGAATATAATGATAAGGCAACATGGGAAACCAAACTTATTTTAAAAAACCTTATATTAAATGCCCTTGCTATTTTTTCCTGCTTACATTAAGCATCAGGCAGAAAAAGGAGCAGATATTTAATCTAACTAAGTGTCTGTGCTTGTAGGTACGTGGAATGGAAATACTAAAGTGGCTATCAAGACCCTGAAGCCTGGCACCATGTCTCCAGAATCCTTCTTAGAGGAAGCCCAAATCATGAAGAAGCTAAAACATGACAAATTGGTCCAACTTTATGCTGTGGTATCTGAAGAGCCTATCTATATTGTCACAGAGTACATGAGTAAAGGTGAAGCAAGAGCTCCTGTGCATGATCATATTTTTTTCTTTATTGGTGCTCCTTGGAGATACAGAAGGAGAGGTGCAACAGGGTGCATGAGAGGAAGGAGAGAGGGGACACGAAACTAGAGTCACCTCTAGCTTCAGAAGAATTATGATTTCCACTATGAACTGGGCCCAAAACCTGGGAAAGAGAAGTTGGTGCAGGCTAAGTGATTCCTATTGCATCAGCATCCAAACTTGCCAGACAAGTGATTTGCATTTTCTAGGTTTGATGATACTACATGCTGCTTCGCAAGATCCTAGCTTTTCCTGGCATCAGAGAGTTTTTAGGACATCTTCTTTCAGTGTTTACTTGTTGGCCTAGGATTTTTGTTTCTTCATTTAGCCAATCCTGAGTCTTGTGACTGCACTTCATTCTCAGATCACACTACTCTTTCAGTCCACCCCTTATTATCATCTTAATATATGATTTGCACATTATTATTTTTTCCCTCCTCTTTTTCCTTCACTTTCCCCTTCTCCCTTGTCTCTTCCTTAAGCTACTTAGCTGGTAACAGTGTAGTAAAATGAGAAAAAGAAAACTTTTTGCTCCATCAGATCTCCAGCAGGGGTGCTGAGAGCAGAGCAAAAAATCTGCTTGTTTTGGAAAAGCAAATGAACCAAATAGGAAACATAAGTTCTCACAAGGAAGTTTCATTGTACATTGGAGGATACACTCTGAAATTTTAAGTGCATTCTTTCAGTCTATTTGGAGTTGACTTTTATTTTCCTGGCAGGTGCTTGCCCACCACCCTCCTCAGAGGCATCCAAGCCCTGACTAACTCACACTTTAATCATACGTCTCAGTGACAAGCATATGCTTTTTCCCTTTAAAAATAAAGACTTTGCAAAACCCTTCTGAAGTACAGGGTTTATTTTGGCTTACTTTACTGGTTTGTACTGTAACATTTTACATCTTTGGATCTGAGCTTGAGGCTGACGATTTATCAAGGGAGAAACGCTTAATCATCTGTCTTTTTCCTTTATTTATTAAACCAATTCTCTGACCTTATTTAAAGGAGACTGCTACACTTCTCTGTTCAGATACAAGATTAGGACAAAAGCTATAACATCCTAGGCTCTTTTTTTAAAGCAGCAGGATACTTTCTTGTTTTCCCTTGCACGGGAAAGCGATGTTCTTATAACTTTTGCTAAACTTGCTTTCATTTCATCACTTCTTTGTCTTCTCAGATAAATGGTTCATGCAGTGTTTAGTTCTGGGTTACCTAGAGGAGGAGCACTACTAATTTCTAAGGAAAAACAGCCTTTGCTAATGCTATCCCCCTTGGGCTCACCAGGCTCCGGGCTGACCTTTCTTTTGGAGCAGGTTGAGCTGGGATCTGACTTCTTCCATAACTTGTGCGGCTTGGAACTGAGCTGCTGCTTTGCAGTTAGCTGAGGCCCTTAGAGAGCAGCAGGTATGTCGTTTTAAAGAGCACTGGAAAAGTTAAGAAAGATCAATTTTCTCAGTAATGGTCGGGAAAATTTAAAACAATCCTGTTTCCTTTCCCTGCAACTCTCATTGTACTAGTTGCACATTCTTCTGCAAGCCAACTTAAAAAGTCAAGCGAGTATAATAGGAGAATCTGAGGATATTATGGGGTTTTTGAAACTGTCCCTTGAACTTGAAACATTGCTGTCTTTAATATTGCACATATTGCTGATGAGTTGTTTTCCTAACATCTCTCTATTGTGTCAACTCTGCATTTGCAGGGAGTTTGCTAGATTTCTTAAAGGATGGAGAAGGAAGAGCTTTGAAGTTACCGAATTTGGTGGACATGGCAGCCCAGGTCTGTCTTCAGAGTATTGAGCACTGAGGTGTAGGTGTTTTGTAGCCCATGTATGTGTTGAGTTTGTTTTAAATGCATGGTTTGTCTTTCCTGCTGCTCTCAGGTGGCCGCGGGAATGGCGTACATCGAGCGGATGAATTACATACACAGAGACCTGCGGTCTGCAAACATCCTGGTGGGCAACGGCCTCATATGCAAGATTGCCGACTTTGGATTGGCAAGGCTGATTGAAGACAATGAGTATACAGCCAGACAAGGTAAATGCAGCAGCAAGTGTAGCACTGAGTGTCATACTTGTGATGGGAAAGAGTGGAACATGGTTTTGAAAAGCTCTCCTATGCTTCGGGGCTGCTTTCAGTAAATCCAGAACTCATATTAAGTCCTAGTCAGAAATTCACTGCTGAATGCACGTCCTAAAGAGAATGTCTTATTTCATTGTCTTTCCTTTGAAAACCAAAATGAAGCAAAGGTGATGAATGAGAACATAGCTGGAAATGACAGCAAAGACAGGATCTTCATGGTGCCATAGCAAAGAGGATATTTTACTTATTGGTTATGAGTCTGAATGTGGTAATCCAGAAAACTGTATGTAGGGTATTTCTTTTGTAGTGTGCCTTCTAGTATTTACTAACCTCCGTGCAATGGAGCTGCCTCTCTGAGCACGATATTTTCTTTCTTTCTTCTTAAAAAGTTGTTTTAATAGAAATGCTATTTTCCAGTGCTACACAGGGTGCTGGACACAGACAACCACTGATACACTATAGAAATGTATCAAAGAGTTTTGTAGCTTTTTCTAAAAAGCCTGTGTGTTCAAACTGAGCCATGTCACAGGCTCTTTTTAGTTATTCTTTACAAGTCATGCTTAGTTGTCAGATGTTGGTCCAAGCTGCAGAGCTACAGTTTTGTTCTCTTTCTGCTGGCAGTACTTTGGTAGTTCAATGCTTGCTCAATATGTGTTGGTAAACATGACTCCATCCTTTCAGTGCCAAAGCCAAGGAGGATCCCATTAAACCCCACTGTACATCACCGAAAAACACAGGCCAGCTAAGAACTTCATAACCTGCATTTAATCCCCCCTCTTGTGAGTTTCTTCTCTTGAGCAAAGTCCGTGTTTCAGCATGGACCCTATCATTAATTCTTAGGAAACAACTAACCTCTTCCTGTAACTTTTTCTCTAAGTGTTGACAGAAGGAGCCAGAGAGTTTCCAGCATGCCTTGCCCTGGCCTGGGAGCAGCAGCTGCTCTCAAGCTGTTCTCACCCCTCTGAACTGCTGCTGGCAGTACCCAGCCACAGGGATGTGGACCACAGGCTGCATCCACCCTAAAAGGTGCCTGCTTCACAGTCAGACAGTGAGCCCTGCTTATTTGGGTGGGGTCCTTGAAGAACCTGTGACAGATACTAATGCAGAGCCTTAACTACTATTGATTTCAGCCTGAGGGTGGGAATTGTTTCTTGTTAGAAAAAAAATAGGCTTGTGTCATTCTCTCTAGAGCAGTAAGAGTGTCTGGAGAGGCTCTGGTAGACAGAAAGCTGCCTGCTTGCTGTTCCCCTGTGTAAAACAAGAAGAGTTTTCCCTGAGCAAGGCAGGCAGAGCCAGTCTGCAAAATGGCTTTGAAACAGTGTCCTATATTATCTCCATTTCTGCCTGGTTTGCTGCCATGTCTTTTGTTCCCTTTGGAAACTACCCAATGTATAGTTTTACATGACTAATTATTTGTTTTCATAGACAAGTATGTGACCTACTTCTGGCCAAATCTCTTCAGGCTTCTGATCCCTTGGAAATCCTATGATGACCTGTTTGCCTCCCAGTTTAAATCTCTCAGAATAGTTTTGCCCTCTTCACATGTTAAAAAAGCTGTAAAAACCTGCCTGACTGATGCCGAGGAGAAGTTTAGATTTTTAAATAAAAATCACTGGATTTGGGGTGGAAAAACTTTAAGAAAAGTATAGCACCAGGCCTGCCAGGGAGCGGGAGCATAGCTGTGGGTATCTCCTGCCCTTTTTTCATGGCAGAAATCACTTGTATTTAGGAAAACATGTGTCTGGGAAGGGAGAATTAGTTTGGCTTTTAAAATGCATTGCTGATGATCTGAAGATCTGAGTCATGTTTGCCTGGCTTCATCTCCTGGTGCCAGTATGGAGAAGTCACCCATCCTTCCCATACTCGAGGGCAATGGACAATACTTCCTTCCCCTGACCTCTGAGTCAGGCTGAAGTCCTTCAGAGCTACAGAATTCCTTAAAAGAGAGACCCAAAGAGCTGTAACCACAGGCATCATGTGGAAAGGTTTTCCTTTCATTAATATTTTTGTCCCTTTCTTAAGGAGTTAGGAAGGGGTGCTTTTTATGACCAAGTAGCACACACTCGATTTACATTTCATTGCAATTAACCTGGCTTTCCAGCCAGGGTGAGCCTGAAACCTTTAATTTATTGAGGGAGAAACATGGTTTCTAATGCACCAATGGATTTGTTTTTTTCAACTGGCATTCAGTTCTGGCTTGTTTAGTTAAGCTTCAGTTTGAGCAATGCTTGTTGGAGACCACAGTATCAGGAGGAAATGGTTGCCTCTGCTTGTTTCCCATGACCTATTACTTCAGCCTCCAAGGGGATGCATCTGGGGACTGCTCTGTTTATCTAGCTGACTACTGCTTCAGTGGGAATTTTGACACAGGAGGAAAGCTTGGCCAGCAGAGGGGAGGGGAACGGGGAGCACTCCAGACTGGCAGCTCCTGTGGGAGAAAGGAAATGTTTTTCCTTGCAAAATCTGAAGATTAAAGCCTCTGGTCACTCTCCTCAGCAGTCATCCTTCTTTTGACTTAAGTGTGTTAGTGCAGAGCTCATTGTTGGCGTGGGGAAGAGGTGGTTTTCTCCAGCTTCACTTGATCTCCTACTCCCTTCCCCCACTGTCACTTTTGTCTCTGATTAAATATTTTGAAAGGAAACAGATGGGGATGCTTTGAGCCCCAGAGAGCAGGATTCCTGAACCTGTGTGGGTATTACTGAGCCTGGTGGTAATGTTTTACTGACCGGTTTATTTTCTTTTGGGTTTGAACAAAGGAGGCCTGACTGCTCCTGATTTATGAGAGGTAAATAAAAAGCAGTTCGTTGTCTGCACTGCCATTTCTCAGCAATTGTCAGGAAAGAAAGAGATGGTCATGCCACTAATGATTTAAAGCGTGTGACTAGCAGCTATACACTGCCATTAAATAATACCAAAAAAAGAAAGTTCTTGGCTTGTAATGAGCATTTGGCTCCTCTTGCTTTTAGAGGAAGTGAGTAATCAAAGGGGAAAAACATGCCTGCTTAGAGTGACGCCCATTTCAAAGGCTAAACTGGGGGACTGTATTGCAGCCTGTCCCATTGCTTCTTCTGGCTGTTGCTGTTGCAACATCTTCCCCACAGACATACTGTCAGGCATGGAGTCTTGCTTCCTTCCACGGGTGATGATGCTTATGTGAGCCCTGTAAGGCAAGACTTAAAACTCCTGGTATCCTACAGGACAAAGAGAAACTTCCCATCACCTCCAGCAAAGGATTTCCCACCCAGTTCTGCTATCCTTACACGGATATGGTTCACAGTTACGTGGAGTCTTGGCCGAGCACATGGCATTTTTGTGGAGAGTGCCAGTGCACCACAGAGTCACTGGGTTAGAGAGAGTTGTTACTATTCTAAGCAGCAGCAGCTGATACAGATTTAAAATTTTCATAATAAAAAAAAATTGTAGAGTTATTTTCCAGGCCATGTTTCTACTGCACACACTAGCAGCACTTGCAGTAGTGCCACTCGAAGCACACATGAAACAATAAGGATCTTTCTGATGCCTTCCAGACGAGTCAGAGCTATTTTGGGAGCTCTAGTACATGTTTGTAAACTCTCAGATCATTTTTGCCTCCTTAACACTTAGAAGTAACTCCTTCCTGCCCTGCTTAAAATCAAGTGACGCTTCTTAGTTTGATTTCCTAGAAATAGGCAGGGTTCCTATTTGTCCCCTTGTAGGGACTTGTTCACCAGCCGATCAGACCTGTTTTGTTTGACTGTACTGCGGGCTGTAGCATCAGGGCTTTGTTCTCGCTCTTTACCTGCCGCTCCCTGAGCCAGCCCAGGGGAGGACAGGAGGACGGACGGACTCCTGGTTCTCAGGCAGCAGCTCCCGGGGGGATCCCCGGATCCACGCCCGCAGAGGTGCCACCCGCCCTGCGAGAAGGAGCGCGGCCAGGTCAAGAGGAAGGGCGAGGGGAAGGGGGGCTGCAGGCAGAGAGCCGGAGGGGTGTTCGGAGCCGCGGTCCCGCCCTCGCCCCCCGCTTCCCGGGGAGGGCTCCGCCCGCGGAGCCTGCTCCTCCTCGCTGATGTTCGCCAGGCTTGTAATTTCACGTTCGTTCTCACAGCACAAAAAAATGTAATTGCACCGTCCCTCCCACACGGCACTCATCATCGCCTGCCGGGGCTGACTCGTTTCCTGTTTCATGCTTGCTTCAGCACTTCGTTTTTACCTTTTGCAGTTCCCTTTCCAGCCCCAGAAGCAACTCAGTGCCACGCTACATTCCCTGATTGCTAACCCGAGAGGTGCACATTCCCTGATTGCTAACCCGAGAGGTGCCCGGGTTTTTGGGTCTTAGAGCTTGGAGTCCTCCACTGGGTTTGGTTTTAAGGTACAAGAGGTAGCAGCTTTGTAGCATTTCCAGAAACAGGATCATTATCAAGCTGGCAGTGGCTCTGGGGCATGAATTTCAGAGGTTTCTACTTCATCAAGATTTAGATCTGAAAAGAAACCAAAGCTCTGAGGGATTTTTGCTTGCCTTAGAAGAAACCATGCTGAGAATTGTATCTCAAGGTCACTCAATCATCCCATCCCCCTCTGCGCCTTCTCATCACATGACCTGCTTATAGCCAGCAAAGAATTAAAGCAGGGCCATGGATTGATTTTTCCCAAGGAAATCCTCCTGGGAGGTAACCTGTGTGAATGCCTGGGCAGAGCCAGCCAGAGGTCCCAAGAATAGGGCTGAGCCTCACAAAAATCCTCACAGGCTCGGGGCTGGCTGCCCTAACCATAAATTTTATCAGCAGCTTTGGTTTCATGTGGTTACAAGCAGTGCAGAAACCCAAAAAAGGCTTTCCCCGGGCTGTAATGTTTCAAAAAAAAAATGGGGACTGAGATAAAAGCTGCAGATTAGTACCCTGTTTTGGGGAAAAGACAGGTTATCCTGACCTGATGGATGCAGTATGCTGTTAGTGTTCATGCGTGGGGTTACTGATGTGCTGGTTTGTAATAAAACAGGTTCCTGCAACAAAAAAGGAGAAATCCCTCCCCCACTGATGCAAAATCTGCCTTCAGAGTAGGAGATGGGCTGCCTTGTCAGCTGGGGTAATTTGGCTTATCAGATTTATTAACATGCTTGTCAGTAATACACGTTTTATCTGATGCTTTTTAATTTGTTTGCAGCACAAAGTCAGTTTGTTTAATAAGCTTCTGAGGCCTGGGCAGAGAGAGGCAATGGGTTTTTTAATCAGTCTGTTGGGAAGAGAGTAAGCACAGGAGCTGTGTGTCCATCAGGAACCACACAGCATCCAGCCTCTGCTAACACTCCATGTAGCTACAGCAAGCAGGAGGCTTCAGGGCAGTATTCAACATATTTGGGAGGTTTTGTGCTTTCATAGCAGTGCACTGTCTCTATCTCCAGTTCCAGGCATTGAATCAGAGGCAACACCTTGGAGGGATACCTGTTAGACCAACACACACCCCCCATTCACACAAGCTGTTTGTGATCTCCTTATGCGGCAGTGCATGTGTTGTACCTGCAGGTGACCAGCCTGGTGTGTTCTCCCTGGTCTCTGCTCTCCCTTCACTGGCAGCTCTGCCATACTGGACTGCAGACTCTCTTGGACTGTCCAGCCTCCAACATGTGTTGCAGGGCCAGAAAACCATGAGGCAGGGCTCCGCTAGCAGGCTCTCTGCCAACCTTGCATTTTTCTCCTCCCCCTCTACCACTCCAAATCTGTCATCTGCACAAACTGCAGAACGTGATTTTTTATATTAGTTGCTTTAGACAGAGAATCATCCTCAGCAGGGGCAATACAGAGAAGTAATGAATAGCTGCCCTGTCACTGGAAAATCCTCAGCACAGACCATTCGTCTTTCCAGCAGTGCACATCACACCCCAGTGAGGATTGTACTGCTCTAGCTCTGAGGAAAAGGGATTTCCTGGAACTGATCCCCCTTCTCAGGGGCTTACCTTGCTTCTTATTTTCCTGTGGTTTGACAACACGCCACATACTCATCTCCCAGTGACACACTGGCAGTAGGTTGAGGAAGACAAAAATACTGGGGGAGCTGGCCACAAAAGAGTCTGAAGAGATTTCCTTCCTCCAAAGACAAGTTGTAGGTGGTTGCTACCTTTGGATCTGACTATGAAGCACAAGGGAATTAGAGCAGATTTGACTAAGTTTCTCAGAAAAACACAGCTGATTAAAGAAAATTGTTGAATAAAATGCATGCAACATGTGAACAATCAAACCCCTCTGCATGGCCATGTCACAAAGCACCAGCCAACGTCCGAGGCTTCAGGCTCCTGGCCAGCCTGGAGCAATTCCTTTGTTCAGCTGGCACGGGGTGTGTGTACAATCTCAGCTGCACATAGGAGAGAGCAGAGGGACGTTGGCCCTCACGTTCAGGGCTGTCTGTGCAGGCCCATCTAAAGGCATGCACTGCAGGCCAGGGCAACCTGACCACCAGATACAGGCAGCTTACAGTTTTTCCAGGGATTGGCATGGGCTGTACAGCCCCAGGATCTCCCAGCAGCTGGAGCAGCCAGTTGCCAACCCCACGTGGCTGCTGGTGCTGCTGAAGTAGGGCCAGCATCCAGGACAGAGGATCAAGTGATGGCAGCTTCTGCTGCAAAGGACTCACACATCACAGCCAAGGCAAAAAGAAAAGATGAAGTTATGCAAATTTTGAGTCTTGTAAACTAAGATTGGTCACACAAAGAAGTGTCAGCAAAGGAGATTAAGACCAAATCCAAGCACCCAAATTTTAGTTCCTTCCTATATATCAACATAAGAGACAGACTTTAAAAAGTGAACAGGCATCCAAAAGTCCTCCGGCACCTTTGCAAATCTAACCAGTGATGTGCTGATGAACTTAACTAGACTTAAGTTCCTGACTTCAGGCATTGGGTATCTGAAACTTCCTCTTGCATCTTTTTAATCCTTTAGCAGGATATTTTCAAGTCATTTAGCAGGACTTACTTGAGCAACTGCAATACTCCCTAGGAAAAAAATGTGTTTGTACTACAGTACTGGTCTCTCTTAGGATCATTTACATGTAGAGCAGAAAAAGCTTTAGCACATCGAACTTCTACTAAGTAAGGAGATGAGAATTACCATGTTTACTTTTTACTCTAAGTCACGTCAGATTGATGTGTATGGCAGAAGAGACGGGACACTGAGCCCTGCATGTGATGGCCATCAGGGAACTCTGAAACAGTGCCATAAGTTCACTCCCTGAGAGTGATTTGTCCACGTTGTTACACTTTCACGCTCCTCCTGAAAGCAAAGGGAACTTTTATGAGAGGGTGATGTGAAGTCGACGTCAGTCTGTTTCCAAATTCAAGAGTGTTTGTCACTAGGGATCAGCAATAAGCAATGCAACTCTTTTGCCTGTATGTTAATACAAGGCACCAGGGAAATGTCTGCATATTTTTTTGTACATACTATGAGTTAATTATTACCACAAGACTTTTCTTTAAAGTCATACTGAAAATATTTTCCCTAAGAAAACAGTCAATGATTGGAAAAGCAAATAAATCAGTGTTTAAAGGCTTGTTATCTTACTATCCTTACTGCAGCTGGCTCCTGCAAGCTCTGATGATGGATGAGCACATTAGAACTGCACGTATTTAAGGCACTACAGGCTTTTCAGTGCCAGGAGCTTAAAGTACACTGTCAAGTTATAAATCACAGGCCAAAGTTGTGCCTTGACATCAAGCACTCCAAGCAACTTAAATGGCAGTATTATTTCAAAAGTCCTTGCATGTTTCTAATGAAATATTGGATTTGCTTTTAATTTTTGTTTTCACCATGTTTGTTTGTTTGCATTTTGCTCACCTTGAGCAGGCAAACTGGGAGGTACATATCCAGTATATCTCAGTTCTGCTTATACTTACTAATTGTGTTTGATTTGCAAATATTTAAAACACTTTGGGAGAAACTATTTCTATTATATTTGGCTTATTTGTTTTTTAAAACTGAGGATGTTTTTTCATTTATAAAACTGGGGGATTTATTTTTTTCATTTATCATAAAACTTCAAACTTGAGTTAAAATGTCTTTTTCTTCTCTTGGGATGTAGGACAAACTGACCTCCTCCCTGCATAGTCTTTCCTGATGCCCTACGCGTTCTGCCTACCTGTCCTCTCTGACTGTACTCTATGGAGCTGTTAGTTAACACTTGTCTGCAGCTCCTTCCACCTGCACGTGTTGCAGAACACAAGAGTCACCTGTGACCTGCTGCTTTGGTTCTGTCTCTGTTCTGGTTAAGATTCCTGTATTCTCTCTTTAGGTGCAAAATTTCCCATTAAATGGACTGCGCCAGAAGCAGCACTGTATGGAAGGTTCACAATAAAGTCAGATGTGTGGTCTTTTGGGATCCTGCTGACAGAGCTGGTAACAAAAGGGAGAGTGCCATACCCAGGTAAGAAAAATGTCCTGCTTCACTGGAAAAAGGAGTGGGAATGGGCTATATGTTTAAGCTGGAATGGTTTTTTATATTAGTTGAGCTCAAAGAAGAATGGCCATAATGTGTAAGTTTTGTGTATGCTTGAAAACAGTTGTGACTCAAAGCTAATTTGTGATGATCATGATAAAAATGACAAGGGGACCATTCAACATATTAATCTCGACTGTTTTAATTGTGTTTCAGTTAATATAATTTCTAGACAACTAATGAAAACAGTGTAAAATTATATTCTGGAGCAAATAGCTCTCCACAGTATTGCATTTATCTTTAGGATACCAACAGTTAAACTCCCACAGAGGCCTTACTCCGTTTATTCTGTCAGTCTGGTTCACTGCAAGGTTTGATGACTGTCTGAATGTCTGGTACTATCAAATCTCTTTTTCATAAACTCTTAAATTTCAATCCTTTTTTTTGAGATGGATGGAAAGGGAAGAAAATAGTTCTGTAATGTGCAGACCAGAGCTCCTGGCAGGGTCACAGCAGGGCCAGATTCTCTGCATGGGGGAACTGGAGGCCCCATGGCTCTTTGTTGAAACCCTGCCAAGTGTCCAATGGATTAAGATTTGTAGGAGAGGGTGATTGGATCTGCATTCAGATTCAGATCTACATTCAAAGCCTGAAGATTGTAGGCATTCAGGTGAAGAGGAAAGGGGTGAGGTGAAAGCCATGCATTACATCGAAAAGAATTTCATCCCTTTTTCTCATCAGCACAGATATTAACAACAGGGGATGCCCTGCATTTCAAGATGCATCTAGATGCATTTTTATTCTTTTTATTAAAAAAAAAATCTAAATACTCAACAGTCTGGCTGTGTGCACTGCAGCTGATTTAATGGAAAGTGCCCTACAGCAGTTTCAATTTTCCAATCTGTGCTGTGATCAAGCAGTCAGATCCATATATCAAGCTGAGCCAGAGAAGCATCAAGGTGGAGTTACATTTATCCTGTGGTGTCTCACACCACTTCAGAAGACTGAACTCAGCAAAACTAATCTTCCAGGCTTTTTCCAGGAATTTCAAGTTTGCTAGCACTTATCAGCCAGTAGCTGATATTTGAGAAGAGAATATGGGGACTGGAAGGCATCTCATCATCAGCAGTGAACTTTGGCGTGATTAACAGAGAGCAGCTTAGCAAAGGTGTGGCTGTGACAACTGAATGAGGCAGCAGAAAATATACTGGCATGTTTCTGTGGAATGGATGAGTCTCTCTGCCCAGCACCTCCCCATATGGGTTGTTGCCTCCAGTCAAAGCAGCTGTGTCACCAGTCAGCACAAAAGTCTTCTTGCCATAAGGATTCCTCGTAGTGGTGTGAGAAAGCTATGATTTCTGCAGGTTTATTGAGGGTTTAAGCAGACATGGCATGCTGTGCAAAGGTCAAAGACAGAAAAAATATGTATAAGCTTTAGTTGATGTGGTGTTGCTCCCAGAGGGTGGGCAATGTTCCTGACTGGGCTGCAGGAATTCTCTAGTCACTGCCAGCAGAGTGGGTGCATGGGGGCTGTCACCAGCCAGGGCAGAGTTAAGGCAAAAATACCATTCCATGTAAAAACAACCTTTTAAGCCCGATGTCTACCCACAAGTCTGTAACTGAGCACACGGTTGGTCGTGGCTGCAGAGGATGTCTGCACTTCATAAATGTTTCTTTCCCTCACCGAAGGAGAAAGAGGCCACAGGATGTGCATTTAAGTGCTTGCAATATATAACTTCTTGTAGGAGCCATGACAGTAATCTCAGGCATGGGCTGTGTCCTGAAATTCTGGACAGTTTTATTACATGGCAGCTTGAGCACATCAAAGACAACCAGCAGGATCTCTCCTCTTTCAGCACCATCCTACCCCTTCATCCCTCACTACATAAAGCCCTCACATGCCAGAAGTCCTTCCGGCTCACTCTCCTCCACCTGGACTAGGCACTAGGAAGACACCAAGTAGCTGGAAGCAATCTTTTGTGTGTTATGTATCACTAAGTCAGCAATTTTGTGGACAGTTGTGTACTGCCTTGGTTACACCCTGCCCAGGCTCTATGCCAGGGCCATTCCTTCCCACCAGGACTCCCCTGTTGCTCATCTGGGAGGTCTTAACCATTCTAATGGTCCCCATCACTCCCTTCTGCCAGTGTTACATAAGGGCAGCCTGGATCTTACGTATGAATGTCCCAAGCCTTTACAAATTTCAGTCCAGTCTCATTTCCCAGACCCTAAATGGGAAAGCTTTTATAGGCTGAGGCAGCAGTGGAAGGGAATTGGGGCCTTCTCAGAAGAATCTATCACTGCAAGTGGATTGAAAAGAGAGCTTGGACTTCCCAAGGTGACAAAGGCCTCCTGAGCTCCTTAGAAAAGACTCTCTTTTCCCCTGACATAGAAAAGACCATCTATCTCCTGCGTCATGCTGGGAAGAGGAAGGACCCTGTGAAGGACAAAGTTTCATCAATACCTGTCCCTGTCTGAGACAGTGAGTAGGGTTCAGATGCACCCACAGGGCTTTTCTTGTCATTATGGCATGGCTTGCACGAGGAGGAAAAATGGGATTTCTATTACCCTGAGAGGCAAGGCTCAGCCCTCTTCACCCAGGTAGGCAACCCATAGGTGAGAGAGTACAGTCTGTTGGCACTGCCAGCACTTTGGTACTCAAGATATGACACTGAAAAGTGTCAGCCTTGAAACAAAGAGGGTCATGGAGTTGTCTGTCTGCTGTAATATCCAGTTACTGAAACAGTTGTGGGCATGTTGCCCTGATGTTCCTGCTTACAGCTTGCAGCAGGCTGGGGAAGTGGAGAGAGGCCCTCAGACAAAGGGATTTCTCTCTTGCTTGACAAGGTTTTAGTGCCTGGAGAGATAATTTATAGCACACGCCCCGGTCCTGGGGTGGTACCCATGCCTGCAGGACACCATACCTCATGCCTTCCCATGTCTGGAACCAGGCATTGTTTTAAGCTTGTGTAGAAGGAGGGAGAAGCACAATGAGTAGGACAGAGAGGGAAAGGCAGGCAGCTTACAGGAGGGAAACAGACTGGGTGGAACAGAACTTGGCACTCTTTGTCCTACAGATTTCAACCAGTTCCTGCCCCATTTTGGAAGAGAGGCTGGTGAAATGGGGAGATACATGAGCAGTAAAGATTTTGCTGGTGGAGATAAAGATCAGTCTAGAGTTCATAATGAAGCCTTGCCCCAAACCCTGTAGCTCCCACAAGCAAGACCAACTTTTTGGAAGGTGTCCTTATGTTCATACTTCAACCAATCCTGTTTGTCAGTGATCATAATGGGCCTCTATGATAACTAATTTATGCCCTTTTTTAATGCTTTCTTATCCTTTTCACAAGGCAACAAATTAAAATAAACTACTTTCACAGTCTTTCACACAGAGGTTCTATTTCCACTATTACAGTGGAGAAATGAAAAATAGATAGGGCCAGAGGAGAAGCCAAGCTTAAGAAATAGTCTGCTTAGTGGAGCTTTTTCAGTGTCAGTTTCTTTTCTCTTTGACAATTGCCCTTCCCTAGCAATAGTTGGAGAATTTTTTAACATGCTATCTTTGGGATAAGCAAAAATCTCAGCCACACCAAACAAGCACCTCTGGCCTTGCCCCCTCTGCTTTCTGCTGCAGTTGTCACATCAAGAGCATTTTCATTTTAACTCTAGTGTGACAGCCACTGTGATGCTACTCCCATTGCTGCCTCTGGCCAGGCAGATCTTTGGGTCTGGGCTCCAACAAGCTCTGCAGCCTTTGGGCAGCTGTATTCAGCTTCCTAATCCCTGGGGGAAGCTGGGCCTCAAGTGCCAGAGAGCATGTGGTACCCAGGCTTGGGGACAAGCACATAACAGTGAGCCAGCAGAGGTAGGTGGGTGTAACATCATTGTGAATGGTAAATAAGAGGTTAAGATGGTGTACTCACCACATAGCATAGATAAGGTCAGGTGGGTTTATTTGTAAGCAAAAAAGCTCCACTCACAAATGCTGTAGCTCAAGGTTGCATCTATTAATCTGTTACACCGAGCAAATAATAACTTATTTTAAAAAACAAAACCAAAGCAAAAAACAGATACTGATATCCTAGCTTTGAGGATGAGGAGATGTTGGGGGTTTTCAGGCTTTAATTTCTAAGTGAAGTGGCATGACTTCCAGAGTTTTAAAACTGGTTCCTCCTTTTCTACAGAAATAACTTGGTTTGCGTTGCTCTCAGTAAGAACAGCATTCAGAGGTTGTCTTCCCTTAGGAGCAGCTTTGCTGTTCCCTTCCATGCACTGTATTAGTTTGATCACTGGTCTGAAAGCATGCAGTGGGTCTGGAAGGAGCATCATTCTCAGTCTGTGTATTGGGTTTGCATGGCCAAGCTATCATAGTGGAGAGAGGAGCCCCTGCAGGAGCAGTCTGTCCTTGAAGCACCATGGAAGAGTGACCCACACACTGCAGCAGTTTGGGGAGGACTGTTGCCCATGGGATGGCAAAGTTATGGAGAACTGTCTCCCATGTAGGGACCCAATGCTGGAGCAGGGGAAGGACTCCTCTCCCTGAGCTGCAGGAGAAACAGCCTGGGATGAGCTGACCATAACACCCATTCCCTGTCTCACCAAACCACTGGGGGAGGAGCTAGAGCTGGAAAGGAGAGAAGGGTGTGGATAAGGTGTTTTTAAGGTCTTATTTTACTTCTCATTATCCTGCTCTGATTTTGTTGGCAATAAATTCAGCTGATCTCTCTAGTTCTGCCCGTGACACTATTTGGTGAGTGATCTATCCCGGTCCTTATCTCAACTCATGAACCCTTTGTTCTATTTTCTCTTCCCTGTCCAGCTATGGAGAGAGTGAGAGAGGGGCTTTGGTGGGTGCTTGGCATCCAGCCAAGGTCAACCCACTACAGTCTAAGAGAAGAAAGCAATAATAAAGTAGCCTAAAACAATCGCCCTCCTCACTGGACTTCACATGTCCCAAAGTAATCTGTATAGCTCATTAGTTTGGATGCAGGGACACTCCCTAGTTACAGCAGGGAGTTTTTGTGTTTCCCGTCTTCTGGAAGAGCAGCATTGCCCAGATCCATGCTATTTGCACATCTAATCAAGCTCCTAAGAGCACACCAAAGTACTTTCCAGTGTTTTCTTTAGCCGCAGTTGGAAACTCCGCATCCTTTTTTGTGTCACAGTAACTCTTAAAGTAACTCCTAAAGTCACTGTAACTTAAAGTTCCTGCAGCTTTTCTAGGAAAAGCCAAGTGGTATTGCATTTCTGTCCCCAGTCTATATGGGCAGTAGATTTTTATTGTACTGAGCATTAGAGTGGCCATATCCTGTGGCATCCTCAGATTATTGAAGGTTTCACTAATAAAGCTGGATGGTGGGAGGTTATTTGATTTTTGGTCTTCTCAGGGAATAAAACGCTAATGGAAAAGCCATCTTTTGGGAACTGGATGTTTTCTTCTTGGCCAAATCGTAATTCTTGAAACTTCATGAGCACAAGCTGATTTTTCATAGAATTCTACAATGATAGAGTAGTCTAGGTTGGAAGGGACCTCTTAAAGGTCATCTCGTCCAACCTTACAATAAACAGGGATACCTCAGGTTACTCAGAGCCCTGTCCAGCCTGAACCTGAATGTTCCCAGGGATGGGGCATCCATGACCACTCTGGGCAACCTGCTCCAGTGTTCTACCACCCTCATTGTAAAAAACTTTTTTTTTCTTACACCTAATCCAAATTTAGTCTCCTTCAGTGTAAAGCCATTATCCCTTGTCCTATCCCAACAGGCCCTGCTAACAGGCCCCCTTCAAGTACTGAAAGGCCACAATGAAGTTTCCCCAGAGCCTTCTCCAGGCTGAACAATCCCCATTTTTTTCAGACATTTCTCATTTCAGGGTCCTTCTCTGGACTTGCTCCAACAGGTCCATGTCCTTCCTGTGCTGGGACCCCAGAGCTGGATGCAGCGCTGCAGGTGGGGTCTCAGCAGAGCAGAGCAAAGGGGGAGAATCCCCTCCCTTGCCCTGCTGCCCACACTTCTTTGGGTGTAGCCCAGGACATGTTTGGCTTTCTGGGCTGCAGGTGCCCATGGCTGGGTCATGTCCAGCCCCTCATCCGCCAGCACCCCCAAGTCCTTCTGGGCAGGGCTGCTCTCACTCTGTTCGTCCCCCTGCCCAGATTGGTACCAGGTGTTGCCCCAACCCAGATGGAATAGCTGTACCCAACAAAAGAATATTGCTGAGTATTTTATTTCACAGATTTAAGGATTTTAGGATAAACTTTTAAGGGGTCTGGAAGCATACTGCAAGCAGAATGTCATTTATTATTTATTAAGAGTTGAAACTCTTGGGTATTCATTAGGAGAGAGGAGTTGTACAGACTGCTCAGATATTCTCTCTGTGGTGTCAGAAGTGCAGATATGACAGACTTCTGCTATCAAAAGAGAAACACTAAAACTTGCAGGATAAGATAAGTAAGTCTATAGAATAGGTTTGTAAATATAAATAGGCTGTTTAAGAGGTAAAATGTATACCTGAAGCACTGCTATTTTTATGAGTCTGACTAGTAATCCAATTGATTTAGAAATAAAAGTCTTTGACGTTCTGTTTTTAAATTAGCAGTTCATATCAAAACTAAGACAATTTCTTTGACAAATCCTAGGTGCTTCAGCCCTTGCTGGATGTATGAATTCCAGTGAGGAACATGAGGATTACTTGCTTTAGTTTCATAACTGGGATTTACCGTGAGGGAAGGGAAAGGGGAAAGGAGAAAGGAGAAGAGAAAAGAAGGGCATTTTCCTGGATTAAACTGTGATGAAAAAAAAACTGGCTTGACTCACTTTCTAGGGACAAAAAATGACTGTGATTTCAGACAGTAATGTCTCTTTCATGTTCTTTTTTCTACCTTTTTGTTAAACAAAGGGAAGTGAAGAGCTGTTTATGTTTTTCCTCCCCCCTTCTGTCTCCTCAGGGTTTTTCTTCCAGCACACAGTTCGTTATCAGGTTTCAGAGTGTGCTTTGCAGCACTGAGTAAAGCACTGGATAAAAATACCAAACATTTGATATCTTAGAACAACAAATCAGTTGAGAAGGAGCTTTTCTGCTGCTGTTGCTTCCATCCATGTTGTACTTAAGAATGTACTGCCAAAATAAGAGCAAAGAATGCAGTTTGTTAGTGGTTATGTATGTATGAACAGATGAGTAACTGGTAACAGTTATTTTCATAGTCTTTAATATGTACGGGAAGTGAAGCACAGCAGAAGTTCTCACCCTGAAACATGAGGTAATTCAGCTGATTCAAAGACAAGGATATGAAAAAAGGTGCAGATTTTTGTTCAAAACACAAATCTATAATATTAATATTGAAAACACAACGCAAACAAAATATGCATGTTTTTTTCTTGTAGTATCTTGAAAACAGCAAGGCCAAAAGCTGATGCTGCCTTGGGTTTGTGTCTAACAAACCAGCAGTGTTGTTTTTTAGTCTAATGAAAAAGTAAAATACCTTTGGAAATGTTCTTGCTGGATAGTGACAAACACCCAAATGTTTGTTCAGTGTGTTCTGGTTTATTGTGAGCCTCTGTGACCTAACAGCATCAGTTTGGAGTCAATAATACAGGAAAACCTTAACTCTATGCAGAATCTGATGTCTGCAGAGGCTTTATTAGTCTGTTTTCATCATTTTGAAGACCTAACCATAGTCCACTTCAGGAGCCATTCAAAGTGTTTGCTCCTAGTTATAAATATCTAACACCAAAAATATGGTGGGTGGATGCAGCTGATAAAACACAAGAAACCACTGCTGAAGTGTTGGTCTGCAGGTTAGGGAATACTGTAAATCAGTAATCTAACCTTTCTTTTTGCAATTATCCCTGCAAAAGGGAGCGTTAAGGAGAGGTCTGTAAAAGCATGAGACAGTTTTCTGGAGAGCTTCCTCCATGCACAACAGGCAGCAAAAGAAACTTTGCCTTTCTCTTTCCCTTGCAGTAAAACCCATATATGCAACTAAACCAAGTAGTCTTGGTGTTTGAAAATGGGAGGTGCTGCAGTAAGCTAAGCAGAACCATGCTGTGTCTACAACATGGATAACTGAGAGCCTAAATATAAATACAAGGAATTAGTGGGGAGACCATGCCAGGAGTGCTTACAGTGACAGGATAGGAATATGATCCTTGCCCAGACGCTGCAAATGGATATGAGTAGGAGGAAATTACCCTGACAAGATAAGAGGAAAAGGGGTTTTGTAACCCTAAAATGAGATGAGAATCTAGACGTGGATGGTCAGGAAAGGCTGAATTTTGCAGGTGTTTCTTTCTAAGCATCCTTAATAATTAAACACAGCCAGGACATGAGGATACATACTAAAGACCAAATCCAAGGTAACAGCAAAGTTACCAGCCTAAATGCTATGTAGTGTAAGGATTTTATTCCCTGTCACGGCTTAACCCTAGCCAGTAACTTAAATACTACACAGACACTTGCTTACTCCCACAACCCACCCCCAGGCCACCCAAAGGTGGGATGGGGAGGAGAATCAGAAAAAAGGTAAAACCTTTGATTCTTATCTTGACAGGGTAATATCCTCCTGCTGTTATCCAAGAGGTTGAGATAATAACAGTTTAATAACTGAAATAAAGTAAAATATAATAATAATTTTATTGCAAATGAAAAAGAGAGGCATATAAGCCAAGAAAAACAAATGATGCACAATACAGTTTCCCTCAGCTTCTTGTGCACCTCCTCACTGGCAGAGCATGAGAAACTGAAAAGTCCTTGACACAGGATAAACTCTACTTATCAACAACTAAAACATCAGTGTGTTACTGACATTATTCTCATATTAAATCCAAAACACAGCATTGTACCAGCTACTAGGAAGAAAATTAACTCTATCCCTGCCAAAACCAGACCTTTCCACAAGTCAAAGTATAGAGCAGATAAATGAACGTATTGAAGAAGATGATTGAATTATTCCTCACAAATAACTTTACAAAAAATACAAGGTTTTGGGTTCTGGATGTGATACAAGAAAACTCTTCAAAAGGACACCCTGCAAGAAGAAAGTGGAAGATTCCCAGGGAAGGATAGTGTCATGGAAGCCAGGAAGAGCATAAGCTAATGGAAGGTGCAACATCGAAGTGCTGCTTTCTAGATTCAGTCAGGGAGAAACTAAGAGTGTCCCTGCTGGTTCTCCTGCAGAGCTGTTTGGCAGGACCCGCTAAGTCAGGAGAATGAATTCTGCAGATATTTTTCAGAAGGTGACTGGGGCAGGGCAAGCACAAAGTTTGCATGCAGGCTTCCTCTGAAACACCTCTGCATGCCTGTGGTGCCAGTCTTACCCCCAATACTGTTAAAAAGAGTACTGGGAGAGAGATGTAAACTAAAGCTGAGGGTGACTTGCAGTTAATGTTTGGTGAAAAGCACTTCAGCAGAGGAGTCAAGGGGTTACATAGAAAAGAAAAAGTAGCAAAGGGCCTGGCCATACTCTCAGAGTCAAGCAAGATGAGTCACCATCCCTGGAGATATTTAGAAGTCTGTAGATGTATGTGGTGCTTAGGGACATGGTTCAGTGATGGACTTGGCAGTGTTAGGTTAACAGTTGGACTCAGTGTCCTTAAGGGTCTTTTCCAACCTAAATGTTTCTATGATTCTGTGAAGGTAATATAACCTTCTACTTTCTTCTTTTGAGAGAGAGAGCACTATGGTTCTTTAGTGGAGATGTTTTGCTTGGCATTTTACTTGTCTTGTGAGCAGCTTTGTTCTGTTTTGGTTTGGGAACAGTCAAATATGATGGAAACTGTACTAAGCAGCACAGATGGAGGGAGTGCAGGTCAGTGGCAATAAGCTTCTGGGCTGACACTGAAGGCAATGCTGCTGGATAACCCTGGTAGCCAGGAGTAGCAGAGTTTGTCTTGAAGTCCCTGCAGTATGACCTCACAGAATGCTTTCAGAAAGGTCCATGGTTAGTGTGAGAGTCCCAGAAATTCATCTTAATTTCTAGAATTTTGAATTTTCCACTTTTTGCAATACATTTGTTTTCCTTAAGCACACCACGTATTACATTTCACGGTTCCTTCTGTCAGAGAGAGAAAGCACCAAATCCTGCCTGTTGTGAGTAAGCCAAGAGGGTAACCATGGGAGCAGTGCTCTGATCATCACTGGATCCTAAAACCCTTTACTGAGAAAGAAAATAATCCAGGTTACATTGCCGTAGATGAGGAGCTGAAACAGGACATCAGTGCGGTTGTGTTTCGCTTGTCTTAACCAGAAGAAATCAGTATGATTGAGCAAACCACGTGTTGTAGATATAGTTATACTTGGTTAGTTTTTCTGTAATTTACTGTGGATTTGTATGCCCTTCACAGGCATGAATAACCGTGAAGTCTTGGAGCAAGTAGAACGAGGTTATCGGATGCCGTGTCCTCAGGACTGTCCCATCTCCTTGCATGAGCTTATGATTCACTGCTGGAAAAAAGACCCAGAGGAGCGTCCAACTTTTGAATATTTACAGGGTTTTCTTGAAGACTACTTCACTGCAACAGAACCCCAGTACCAGCCTGGTGACAACCTGTAAATCCCTGGTTTCTAGACACTGTCATGAATTACCAGGTGTTTCTCAGCCCTGTCCCACCTGCTCTCCACCTTCCAGCTCTGTGACCGGCTTCTCCAGAGTGCAAATCTTCCAGCACTGCAGTGCACAGGAGGGGCTGAAGCTGGGAACTTCCACAGCCCTTGCCTATGACCACTTGTCCTAATAATCTGAATGTTCTGGATGAAAAGGAGAAAAACATTTGTTTTTTCTTAATCAAAGACTCCAAAACTGCATTGTATTGATGTTATGTAAACTGCAAAACCTCTGTTCATTGTAAATAGTAACTCAGTGCCAATAACTGATCCTAGTGCTTTCCTTTTTTTAAAATGCAAAACCTATGTGATTTTAACTAGTCTTCTCCTGATTCAACTAAAAGTATTATTTTCCAGAAGTGGCCTCTTTGTCTAAAACATTTTTTTTCATGTTTTAACGAATAAAAAATCAGGACAGGTGTTTGGGTTTTTGCTTTTTTTATATATAAAATATATATAATATATATACATACCTGTACATACAGTATATGGGTGCTATTGCAGAGGAGGCTCATTTGGAATTGAATGAATCCTGCTGCAGCTGTACCCAGAAAGCGATAATTTTACTGCAGACATGAAAACACTGGTGGGATTCTGAAAGCCAGTGATCTAATTTTTGGCTTTTGCCAAGCATGATTTTTTTAAATTGGATTGCACTTTTTGTTTATGATTATGTACCTGTAGATGGTTGTAACTTTGCTCTTTCAGGAATCACGTGCTGTATTTACAGTAATGTTTCCAATGTTTGACAAGTGTGTGATGATTTGTTCTTGAAATTAAAACGAACATATTTAAAGCAAGAAAACTACACCATCACCGTTTGAACTGGAAAATTGAAACTGCAAGGACTTCTTGTATCAAAACATGTATACTGAAATGTTTCAAAAAGATTTATTAAGCAGTGTAACCACATTCAGATGGTCTTAAAATAATAGCATTTTAGCCATGTCCCCCTGCTAAACTGTTGGTCATGCAACTAGGATTTTTCTGTTTTATGTGTAACATTTTTCCATTGTAAAATAAGTGTGTTACGTGTCCTGTACTGCTAATGAAATTACTTTCTCTGTGTCTGCAAGTTCTCCAGTGGAATTACTATGCACTTCTTTACATTTCATGGGGGATGCACAGAACAAAGTATTACCTTTTCAGTTGTCTGTACCAGCCTTGAATTACTTACGTTTAACCAAAAAACACAAAAAAAATTCCTTTCTATTTCTATTGAGTTTTTAATACTGAGTTGCAAATTTTAAAGTCTTAATTACATTTTGTTATGGTTTATTCGCAAGTTTACATTTTAAAACTGTTTAACTTTCTTAATTTAGTAATTAAAAAAAAAAAGAGCATTTTACATTTGGATAGTTGTTTTTTTGTTTAAACTGTGGAGCTAATGGTGGACATGAGATTAAAAACTTTTCAAGAAGGTGTGTCATGCCATTTGGGGCATCATATTTCATAGGAGTGTGCAGACCAGTTACCTATGGGACATCATTTTCCAAATTATGAAGTCAATGTGTTTTTAAACAGCTGGAGTTCAGCTGTAAGGAAGATGGCTGAATGCATAGCTAGTCTCTCATTTCTCTCTTCTACAGCAGTTTGTTCTTTATTAGTTCTGTTGCATTTAACATGAATCCTTTTACATTTACAAGTGTTGCAGGAAAAGACATTTTCTATGTCTTGTATTGCTATTACTGCTTTAAAAAATTGTGGCCAACTAAGACTTCCTGACAGTTGAAACTTTTTTTTAAATTATTTAGTACTTAGATTGTGAATTCATATTCTGAACATTCACACATTTTCTAAAGAGAGCCTTTCTTCGTTTGTGAAAACTAACCCAATAATTAATCGAGATTCAGACAACAAATTGTCATCATTGTTTTAATATTTTCTATACAAAACTTTGACTGAAAATCCTCTTGCAAAGGAGGCTTCCACACTTAGCCTTTCTCAAAGTGTGAATTTATATGGCAGTGTTGCTTGTTTCCAGATTTCCATGATAAATTGGTTAACGTTTTACATGTAGAGTCTATAAGTAATGTTATGTACATTATATATTCAGTGTTGCTGTACCTGTAGCTGTGGAGTACTGAAGAGGCCATGATCCTTGTTGGACTTCTAGCTTCCTCTTAGTACTTACAAAGCAAGTCGTGGCCCTCTTTTTTTTCCCACAGCTACCCCCCTGCCTTAAAATATCATCCATGGAACTGAGGACTCCATAGTAACTCAGCGGGCTGGCAAAGCCCAAGCGTCACCTGCTCAGCCCAGAGCCCGGTGGCGAAGCGTGGCCATTCTGCCGAGTTCCTTAGCAGCCTTTGCTGTGCCACAAACTTAAGTGCAGTTTCCATCTGTAATGCGGGACGAGCCTAAAACGTTAGTTTGCCTATGTTTCTCATTGGAAGTAAGACTCAGATGGGGCGTTGTTGGGGTTTTATGGCCTTCATTTCTGATTCTCTTGGGTTTGCTGTTTCTTGTATTGCATTCGGTCTCTGAGTACCACGTTGGTCTCTGCCGGATCTCTGCCTGCAGCTGGCTTGTGTGCAGACTGGTGCCACTGTTGAGTGGCAAATCCAGACCATTTCTCATCGGTAGCTCTTCTGCTTCTTTTTCTTAATGTTGGGAGTTTTGTTGTTTGGGTTTTTTAATCTCTCAAATAAAAACATTAGCAAAAAATTTAAACAAGGTTGTTAGGTTTTTTTGCTACAAATTAATAAAAGCCTTTTCTTAAGCACTGTGTATACACCACAAGTTGTGTGGTGACTGTAAAAGTAGAATTTATGAGATTAAGAATCTTCTGTTCCTTCCAATAATTTTTTAAAGTAAGACCAAACAAATTCCACCCAGATAAAAACGATTGGCCAAATGTTCCCCCCACCAGCCCACCTGTTTCGATGATGTGGTGGCTGAGTTCCAGAAGAGGTCTTCTAGGTGACCTACCAGCAGCAGAAAGGATTCTGTGGGGTGACACAGGCATCTCTAAGCCAAGTTTAATCCAAGACCTCTCTCAGGAAAAGTGGCAGGTGGAAATGGGACACCGCTGTGAAAAGGGTGGTTAGTACGGTTATTATATCTCTGTGAGAAGGCAAGTATGTGAGACTTGGTGATCTTTGAAAAAGACAAAAGTTTGTCAAAGGCACTAACATGATATTCTTTGGCTTTTGTAAACAGCGCTCAGTGTAGTTCTGGGTGATGCTCTGGTTTTGATTTAATTACCACTGTAGAAAAACAAAGTAAAGACAGAAAAGTGATTAACTGCTAAAATTACAAGAATAATCACAAATGGAAAATCTGTCTCCAGTGTGAGTGTTTCTTCTGAAGCCTCTAGACTGGAAAGGACTGCCTGCACCCCAAGAAGGCAGATTGCCAAATATCTCGATCTTGCCACATAACTTCAAGGTGAGTGGAAAGCTGCTCCAATTTATTTTAACGTGCACCATCCTTTTCTCAAGTGCTGCAATAAAAAATGCAGCACGCTAATGAATGCTACCATATTGTACCCAAGGGGTTTAAGGGCCTCACACAGGGCTGAGCCCAAGCATGCAAGAGCTATTAGGAGATATACAGTAGCTCCTCTTCTAAAGTGTAGACAATATTCATTCATCAAAGAAGCCTTTTCCTGTCTAATGGGAAATTACCACCAGCAGTGCAGACAAAAGGATATTTATTTTCTCCAGTCGTGTCAGTTTGAGGGTCTGTCTGTCTTTCAAGAATAATTGAAGTCTGTTTGTAGCTCAGAAATCTCATTGTTTTCTGCAGTCTTGGAAAGCAGTGATTATAATTTCCTGTGACTCATACACAGGGATATTTTATCACTGAGGGGACTCCTGTCACCAGGAGCAGCATTCCCTGCCATCTTAACTGAAGAAAGGGGCACTTTAGTTTCAGACTAAACCAGCACAGACCAAAGCAGAACCCGTGTCCTTTCCACAGATAAGGAAAAGAGGCCCCTTGCTGGGACTGCCACATGAGTAGGGTGCTAGTGTCTCCCTCCCAGTGCTTCTAAATTTCTCAGGAGAACTGAGAACTGACAGCTAAAACCGGGCTGCTGAGGTTCATTTTTAATGTTAGAGAGGAAATGCTGGCTTTCCTTAAGTCTCTGAGATATCTTCTGTTAACTTCTAATACAGAGCCTTTTCTTATGTGTACATACAATTATCTGTAAATCAAAAGGAAATTCACACATACAAACATCTACACAAACATCAATCTAGCTCCTTGTATTCCTCCCCTGTAGCTGAATGCTTAACAAAAATGAAAAACTGGGACATGAGTAGATTAGAGGACAAAACGTTGTTAACAACAGAAGAGCTGCTCTTTTTTCTTCTTCTTGTTTTCCTTTTTTTTTTTTTAATTTCCCTGCTGGTTCCCACTACGTGATCTGTTACAATCCCTATTCCCAAACCAGGAGAGGTGGTAGCAGCAAGCACTGCTGTTACACCCCAGAGATGCTGTGGGTCTCTGGCTACTGCAAAGAGCAGCCTGCAGCTGATTTTAAAGTCAGGGAGAGAAGACATTTCTCCCAAGGGCATGGCTGCAGTTTGGAGCCTGCAGCGGGAGTGTGCAGGAGTGCTGAGAGAGCTGCCCTCCCAGGAAAAGCAGGTCATTAGCTGGTAGGCTCTGCATCGTGTGCTGGAGAGACAGAGCCAAAGGTTGCAGCAGCAGCTGTGTTTGCAGCACCAGCTGTGCTCACAGCGCCTGTGCTTCCTTGTGCCCGGGGATTTGGGTGATGAGATTAGAGCAGGCTGAGGAGCATGAACTGCGGTTTCTGCTTCCAAATGTAAATATCTTCTCTCTTACAGCGTAGAGGAAAACAGTGTATGTTCAAGATGGGGAAAAAAATCCTGGGATTGGTGTGGCCTGTGACTGCAAGGCAAGTGTTGGTTCTGCCTGACCAGGCCAGATGGAAGTTTGATTGTTTGGCTCATTTGTTGGGAATAACTCGGCATTAAGCTCTGTGAATAGCTAAAAGGGCAAAGAGTAAAGAAATGAGATTATCCTTCTTCCCCTGTAGCCAGGCTAGAGCTTGCCAAGGGCTCTGGTTTGCTTTTTTGTGCATAAGCATTTGTTGCTGAGCTCCTGCACCCAGAGCCTTGTGAAGTTTGCTCAGCTACCTATTGTCACAGCCTCACACAAAATTCCTGAGCCCTGTAATGGATAAATTCTAATCTGGAAAAAGAAAAAAGAATGCAGGGCTGCTTTGTGGCTGTTGGGGCTCAGCTTCAAGCCAGAGGCCTCCCTGTGAGCCCTGGCATTCCCTGTGCTTTATTCACTGCTGCAGTGAGGCTCTGGGCTGCCTCTCAATCCCACAGGCTGTTGGATTTCCCCAGCTAGAAGATGCTACTCATATAGGAAGGGTCCCTGGTGTTGGGAAAGGGCTGCAGGGGTCCCAGCACACCCCTCCTGGCACCACACAGGGCCTGGGCCATCATTGTTCCTGGGACAGGCTTCCAGGAGAGAGTGGCAGTGCAGAAGGGGCCTGCAGCTCCCCTGGAGGCCCCTTGGACACCCAGGGCTGCCATGCTCTGTTGGCAGCAGCTCAGGCACAACTGTGTGGAGCTGCTGACGGGTCTTGGGGTGACTTGGCTGGGGCTGTGTTGTACAGCCCATAGTCCCAGTGACAATGGAGGAGCAGATGCTAAATCTTGCCTTCCTAAAAAAGCAAAGGCAATGAGCCACATGGGGAACAGCTTGGTGTCTTAAAGAGAGAGGGCTAGGTACATTTGATCACACGAGAGCTCAAGTGTTCCCTCAAATTCCCATGCCTCCCAAAAGCAGTGCGGCCGCCAGCTGAGCTTTGTCTGTGACCTCATATACATCCAGTGTATAAAACACATACCACATATTGAACATTTGCATATGTTACATGTCTTTTGTTCCACTTGGGTGGCCTTTTCCTCCCCTCCCCCCACCTCTTGCCCATTACTCATCCACACAGCTCCCATCACGTTACTCTGGACGTGTCATTTCTGAAGGACTACACATCCCTGTCCTGCAGAGAATGGGGGCTCTGTTAATTGTCAGATGTTGAGTGGGTAATGATCAATGGGTGACTAATTGGACGCAAGAGGGAATAAAATAGGTATTACTTAGCTTCTGCTCTTAATTAAGAGGATATGTAATGCTGTGGGGAAAATCTTAACAAATGGCAGGAGGGATTGTTGTCATTATGCAGGGTTTAATTACAAGCATTGCTCAAGCTAACATCCAGGTACTGCTTTCTTTCCTTTCAGGTGTCTCTCCAGGGTGTGACTGAAAAATGCCAAAGCAAGAGCCTTAAAATAAAGTAAGTGGAAAATATTTTTGCAGGCATGTGCCTAGCAATGTAAACAGCAAGACAAGGAAGAAAGCCCCAGTTTTCTTCACAGTGCAAAAACAGCAAGGGACAAGCCACAGGCAGAGAACCAGAGTGAGACCATCGTTATGCTGAGGCAGAAGGGGTTAAAGGCTCACTGCAATGTCTCCAGGTTAATTCACAGCACCAACATTAAAAGAGGAGCAACATGACAGTGCTTTATTTAAACAGTTAATCATTTGGAAGCGAAAACATTCATGATTTATTTCTCCAAATACAGATAGGAAATATGAGAAGGGGCACTTGATACCAACACGTTCTTCCTAATGAAAGAAGAAATATTACAACTCCTGCAGGATTAGGAACCTTTTTAGGAAAAAAAAAGGTCCATGTTACTTGCCTTGCCAATGAAAACCATCTTGCACTTGAATCTGATCTTTCTATGACAGGCCCAATATGACTCATCACGTTCTTCTTGTAAATAATGTACAGAAAAGATACTAACTTTAGAGAGTTCGGAGTTTTATCTGGTTTTCAGTGAGTGAAGTAGGAAGACTTCAAATATGTAAAAGAGCCTTCAGAAGGCAATTATAATGGCTCCAGTTTGGGGGATGAGGGAGGTTTTTGAAATGCTGAAATAAACTTGTGTATCTGTTGTCCAAGTTTCCTAATCCAAAAATGAGTTAATTGACAGTAGTTTCTACAGCTTTGTGGGAGGGTACTTAGGTTTGGGCTGGACCTTTGAAACCCACTCAGCAGACAGTGCTGTTAACAGAGTCAGCAGAGTGTGACTTTCAAGCTATTTTTCCTCTCTTTGTCAGGCTGTTAATAAAGTACATAAAGCTCAAGTGAGAGGAAACTGCTCCAAATATCTGCTGCTTTCTGGGGCTTGGCAGGTTAAAGAGGGGACAGAGACTGGTTCTTTGGCTGCATCTGCAGACACCGTTAGGTCTCTACATTTGTGCTCACACAAGGGACAGATCTCACAGCCAGAACCTTCCTCTCCTGGCCAACTGGCAGCTGTCTACAAGGGTGGCAGGTGGACTCTGTTGTTCGCTGGATGTTACAGACCAGTGTCCAGGGTTTGACCAGCAGAGACCAGAGGAATGAATGTCTGTACCCACTGTGGGTGAGGGAGGCCATCCACTGCGTGAAGGGAGGTGCTTGATGGTTCCATAGCAGAGCCTTTTACAAAGACACCCCACAAATGTGCATATTGGTGCAACATTCCTTGGGACACTCTGCCTGCAGGGTCCCCATGCTGCCTGCATTCCCTGAGGAGCTGGTCATCATACAGCAAACACTGCATACATCCCTCACATGTGTCCCAGGAAGGTCAGGCACGCTCCAAAGCAACTCTCCCTCCCTCTTCCATCCTGTCGACATTCACCAAGGTCATGATTTTGGCTCCTGTGTGGCCATGGGCCCCTGGCCACCCTCACCCACTGTGGCACACAGGTGGCAGTGGAGCCATCACTGCTCTGGAGCTGGAGGCCAGTGGGAAAACTGGCAGGAAAGGCAGCCACCCGAGGCCAGTGCAGTGCAACTCGGGGGGTCAGGCAGCCTTGATGAAAATGCCAGCTGTCAGGGTGTTCATGGTGCAAAACAGCTGTGCAGTGGAGGCCAGGCCAGAGGGATTAAACCTTCAGCTGACTCAAATGACTGTGGTTATAATTCAGCCACTCCAGCTGAACATGCTCCACAAGCATGTAGTGCTCATCACATCTGGGTCTGGCTGGGACCAGCAGGGACTGTCCAGGAAGTCTGGCAGCAGTCAAGGACAACTTTAGGATGCTCCAAAGAGGAGCCCTGGTGTCCTGCTGGCCTTTGCCTTGGCACAGGAGGGAGGAAGTGGGGAAGAAGGGGATCAAGATGGCCAGTTCCAGGGCTAGGCTGACGTGGGGGTTCTCAGGAGGGAAGGTAAGCCCAGGCTGCAGAGCGTCACTGCACTGCCATCAATACAATCATACTTAGTGCTCAGCTGGAGGCACATGCTGCTCCCAGCTGCTTGAGGTTTCCCTCCAAAAATGCAGGTGGTCATTCCCCGACGAGAGGAAATAATTGCCTGGGTCATCGCTTTGCCTTTGGACCAGAAGGAAGGGCTGGCATAGAGATGCCTCTGGGGGGCATCCAGAGAGAGCCCGTCCCGAGGGCAGGAATGCTGCTGGGCATGTGGCTCCTTCCTCGGCCTCCAGTGCCACAAGAAGGGCACAGGAGGGAGCACTGGTGGCACTGCCAGAGCGAGGAGCTTGGGGGCTGGTTTAGATGTCCCTGTGTGCGCCGGCAGACCTGCCAGGCATTGAGGCAGTGTGTGGTGTCCGCCTGTGTCACTTGGAGGATGAGGAGCCGTGCCCAGGCTGCAGCTAAGTGAACCTCCTTCTAGGGTTAAACTAAGAAAATGAGGCTGGAGATCAGGAAGAGCTTCTCGGCAGGGAGATGAGCTGAGTGGGGGTCAGGAAAGTGGTGTGGGCTGGGACAAAAGCGGCTAGAGTGGCTTTCCTGGGGCAGCCCACCGCGGATCTCAGGAGCCGCTCGGCTTTCAGGAGCTGTGAGAATACAGAAGTTTCAGCAGCTGTGAGAATACAGAAGTTTCAGCTTGTAGGAAAAGCGAGTTTCTGCTCCTTGAGAGTGTAGAAACTTGGGAGTGTTTAGAAATCTAACCTAAAAGAAAGAACCAGACCAAAAAAAAAAAATCTTTTTTTCTGTTGTTCTTTATATAGTCCTTACACGCATCATGTGATTGTCTTCAGTAGTCTGAATCACGGCTGATTTAACATTTGGCACTGACAGAAAGCGACCGAGGTCTGCAAGCAAGGGATGACTTTCCCGACGAGGCACACGGTTCAGGAATCACACCGGGGCTCCCCCTGAGTTCCTTACCCGCGGCGCTCACGCAGAGGCCGCCCGGCTTCCCGCGGGAGAGGCGGAGAGCTGCAGGCGGGCATTGCCCGGGCGCTTCGCGGTGTCCCTGCCCCGCAGAGGCTCTCCCGCCGCCGCGCTGAGCCCTGCATGCCTCTTCCACTTCCTGCTGCAGAGCCAGTTCTGCCGCTCACCTGGGAGAGGCAGGGAGGGTGTCGTAAAAGGAGGGGAAAGCCGCCCGGCCGGCCGAGGAAGGAGCCCCGGGCGCGGCGGGGAGCGCAGGAGGCGCGCAGCCCTCTGGCTCTCCTCGGGCAGCCCAGCGCGAACCTGCCTGGCCCGCAAGGTAAGAAGTGTCAGAGGTGCCGCCTCTCTCGGCCCCTGTTTGCCGTCAGCTGCTGACCCACGCCTGCCTCTCGCCGGGGCTTTCCCCCCCTTCAGTTGCTGTCTCGCTCGCTTTCTCCCCCCTCTCTCATGAGAGCCCAACTTTCACAGATGGTTACAACATGTTTCAGCCATTTCGCTGCAGTTTGTTTTGTTTGTTGGTTCTTGTTATTTTTTTTTTTTTTTTTTTTAATCTGGAGGGGTTTGGGGTAAACACTGGGGACGGACACGCCTGGTGTCGAAATGTTGTCCTGCCTATTTACGTAGTTGCCTGGCAATGCCTGGCGGCCCGGCCTGATCCCGCTCCCGCCCTGCCCGGCTCGGCAGGCTCAAGGTGCTGTGTTGGCTGATGGCCCTCTCCTCCCTCTCCCTGTCCCCTACCCTTCCCTTTCCCCTTCCTTTTCTCTTTCTTTCCCTTTTCCCTTCCTTTTCCTTCCCCGTCTGACCTGGGGCTGCATAGGGCAGGTCCACAGACCTGGTGAGGGAGAGGTGGCTGCAAGGCGTGAAGGAAACAGAATCGCAGACCCTTTTTGCGCCGTCCTCTATAGCCTTGGCACGGAAACAAGTGGGAAACAAGGTGGTAGTATTTCTTTTATATTAGGATAAAATCAGCCATATAAAACCCGCTCCCATTTCGCCCAGTTTCAGGCTACAGGTTTTGTAGGGTTAGCACTGGCTGGGTACCGAGATTGGTATATCTGGGCTTACTGGTCCTCAGCCACCACCAACAACCCCGAGACCAGAAATTCCCATTTCCTGCGAGCCCTAGGTGAGTTCAAGGCCTGGAGTGGCCACACCAGTGCCCACCATGACCAGATGTTGCTGTGACACCCAGGAGGTGATGCCAGAGACAGGGATGCGAGGGGCACGCGTGGCTGGGCTGGGCTGGGGTGGGAGGCTGCCCGTGGTGGTGCTGCCTGCAATGCCGTCAGCCTCTGAAGCCGGCCGTGCCCTTGCAGAGTGCTGGCAGCGTCTAGAAGCATGCTGTGGTTTTTATTTTTTTATTTTCCAATAGAGTTGAGTTTTCTTTCTGTTTTCCTAAAGCAGGAGGCAAGGCATGTGCAGCTATGGTGTTCGTGTCTGTCAGTGCCCCCCACCCCCAGCAGTGGCTTTTGAAGTTTGGCAGAGGGTACATGTCTGAAAGATACACACATTTCTGCACGTTTCACGACTGCAAGTGAGCGAGGCAGTTCTCACGCCAGCTGAGGGAGACACGTCAGGTCCCGCAGGCTTCTCTCAGCCTCCCACCGCCCACGCTCCCCGCAGCCCTCGAGCTGCAGAGCAGGGAGAGTGGTTAGGGATGGGAGAGACGTCAGCCCTGTGAAATATCAGGGGTTCTTTAGGAACCAGAGTCTTCATTGTAAGGCATGAAGCTATAGGAAAGCAGGCTGAGGAAATGGATGTCTCTCAGGGTGATCCCCCCATCCCACCCCACTGAGCCAGCCCCAGTTTTGTGACAGGAGTTTTGAATGTTCCAGGGCCATGGGATATCCCAGACTGGAGCTTCTTAAGTGCCTGTGAGAGTTTTACCGGCACCAGAAATGGGTGGGAACTAGCCTCTGGAAAACAATCACATTTTTTTAAATAATGAAGATAATTGTAGACATTTTCATATTTCACAAAGTTTAGAAGACTGGCAGGGAATGCTCCCTATATCTGAGATGCTTGTTTGGATCCTGCTCTAGAGGGTGTATCCCTTCTAGTTTCTTACTACTTATTGCACAGCATTCCTTCAACATGTGTATCGATGTCTACACTAAAAAGGCAAAAAATATTAGGTCTGCTGTAGCCTTTGCACCATGCATTGTCCAGTGAAGCAGCATTAGTGCTGCAGAAGAGAATCTGATATTTGCCATGCAGGCAGGATTTGAAGTATGTTCTCCTGGCACATGTAGATTTTCCTGCCATGGCTTCAGAAAGTACATGAGAGCAACCATATAGCTAGAGGAACATTGTTTTCATATTATTTTTCTAATTTTTCCAGAAGTCATAAAAATAAATATTACCTGCCCTAGAGAGCTAAAAGTCTGGGCTAGGAATGTGACACGTTGTCTTAGTTTTTGCTGTGGAGGGGTACCCAAGAGAGAGGGTCAGCATCTGTGATTACAGCAGCCAAAATTTCTCATGGTGAAGTGCAAAACTCTGAAGCTTGGATTTTCTTGGCAATGCTTATTTAATTGTAGACCCAAACCAGTTCCCACATTTGCACTTGCTTCTCCTGTAAGGATTTCTCTCTGGGTTTTTTGAGGAAAGTTGTGTCTAATACTTCTGTAGAGAAAGCTGCACTTAGAGCAAGTGCTCTTGTACTCCTCTCACCCTACAGCAACACCATTCCTTGGGATCACAGCACGTGCATCCTCACAGCATCTTGCAAATTCTGCATCCACTTACTCCCATCCTGCAGATGTCTATCAGCAGCACCAGGGAGCTTAAGGGATTCAGCCAAAGTATGCAGGAATTATTTGGAAATCAAGAAATTCCTGTCTGTCCCCACCCCTTGTGATCTCAGCTTTGCCCTAATCTCTACCCATGCCAGCTTAGAAATGCTATGACTGGCGAACAAAACCCCCTGTCCTTGTGTGTTGTGCACCCAGGAAGGTGAGATTTCTTTCTCATCCTAATGTTTTCTGTTTTAACAAGGTAGACAAATAAAACTTTGATCAAAGGAGCAAAGATATTTTCCCCCTCTCCAGAAGCGGCAGAGAGCACAACCATGCTCGTGTTGCAGTCTCTCTCTCCTCTGTTTCTTCATGACAGAAGGTTTCTAATCAAAAGCAGATAGATGGTTTGAGTGTGTTTTGGGACAGCACATCCTGACAAGTCTTCATGCTGGAAAACAGATGAAATAAATACCTGATGGGTTTTGCAATCAGCTGCAAGAAAATAGCACAGATGAGCTGAGCCCAACATCCTTCCCCTTGTCCTCTTGCCTCCATGGGAGGATTTTTAGGGAATTTTGGCCATTGCTTCAAACTTGGGTGCTCAGGCACATCTCTACTGACCTGCAGAAGGATTTGCTCCCCTTCATTTATGTTCTCCCTGCAGGTTTCCAGGAGTGGCCATGGCCAGCAGCAGCTGGCTGTGAGCTGGAGGTCTGGGTGGCTTCCCGTCTTCCTGGCAGAAGCAAAGGAAGAAGCTCTCTGGGTGTGGGAAGCCTCACAAGGAAGCTGGAAGGGGGTTCTTCTCAGGAGTTTGAATCACTGAACACCCACCCACAAAGGTTATTTGTTGAATTAATGCACATTGCAGAACTGGGTGTATAAGGAGAGGAAGGAAAAAGAGTGGTTTAAGGAGTTCCCTTGACATTTTTGGGAGCAGTCCAGGCTCTGTCCCTCTAGGAAGGGCCTCCTCACTTTATTACAAGCAGAAATGTATGCAACAGCTCCAGCTGGTTATCAGTAATCTCCTGAATAGTCAGAGGTGCAGGGGGGATATTAAATTCTTGACGTTTTCTGGCAATATCATGAACTGACTTGAAGTTGCGGTATCTTTCCAAATGAGGTTGGGCACGATCTCTGCTCTCCAGCAGCCTCTGTGCCAGAGAAGGGATCAGGCTACAGGTTTCTGAGGGTATTTCAGTATGCTGAAGCATTCCTCCTTCAACGCAGGAGGCCAAGCAGGTAATTCTTCTGCCCTATGCCTAACTGTATTTGCAGGATAAACTAACTAGAAAAGTCAAAGGAAACAAAATGAAACTCAGCAACACAAGGCAGCATAAAATACCGGGATAATGGGCTCTTTTGGGTCTTTTTCCAAAAGCCAAGAATCTTCAGCTGAGCAGAAACAACACCCTGAAGTACTGCTGTTGGAGGAGGATGTTTTTGAATCATCTGTTACATTTTCAGCAGTGTGGGGATTTCTCTTGGGAATTCCCATCCACATGCCATTGCAGGCATTGCCCAAAAAATGTTCAGCATGTCCTGGGGTTAATTTATCCATCGCTACAGGCAGAACTGTGGTGTTGTAACAGCTTCTCTCTCCAGCCAGGGCTACTGAGGGAGGAGGGGGATGAAGTCACATTTCCTACTTTGTTATTGCCAAAGCCCTCATCCCCTTGGTGCCTCCTACCTCGACCCTGTGAGAGCAGGGGCTGTGTGTGGGTGTCAAAGCTCAGCTTTTGCTTACACCCTGCAGCAGGGTGTAAACAAAAACCTATCGAAAGAAACTAGAATTTTTTGCAGGTGGAAACGTAAGTGATGGAATTGGTTGTCTCTTTTGTCTGACCAAATTATTTCACTCATGTTACACAGGAAGGAAATAAGGCTGTCTTTTAAATATTAAGTTGATTTGGGAGATAAAAAGGCATTTACCCATTCAGAGGTTAAACTAATAGGAAAGACATTTTTGAGATATTCTGAAGTAAGACATTTGAAGAGTTTGGTGGCTGATGATTTGCAATGCAGTTTAATAAACTCTTAATATCCCTTTTCCAAAAGGCAGACTAAATACATCAAATAACAAACTTCAAGAAAGCAAACATTAAATTTTTCTTGCCCATGTTGTCCCTTTCATTAGATTCATGCAGTTCATTTCATAGATAGCCGGATGTTAGCAATGGAACTAAAAAAAAGACCAAAAACCTTGGAGGTTGTTTCCTCCAAAGGAATTTAGTAACTTCTAAATCCCATGTGACACCCAATCCAAAACCTGTGGAAGTCAATAGAGATTTCCATTGACTTCATTGTGCTCTGGATTGAGATCTCGGTTTCTCCACAGAAATCTGTTCTTCTTGTCACGCTGCTAAACTAAGGGCTATTGAATATAGAGGATCTGAATTCAAAGTGGTTTCTAGCATTTTCACCCAGCTACTTCAGAGACCATCAAAACAGCATCTTGGTATATGAGGCATTGCAAATTTGTTTCTGAAAAGTCTAGCTTACATGTTTGCTAAGGATTATATCAGATGGAGGGATGATCAGACAGTGCATGTGGCCTACAGAGGTGGAGCTGTACCCCAGTCCACAGCTGAGTTGTGCTTTGTGAACACCAGGGTGAATTTTGCACAAGGAACCAGTTTACTGGAGATGCTCAGTGGGGAAATAAGAGTTTTCAATGTGATTTGTGCTGCTGAAGTGCGCGTCATTCACTTAAAGACAAAACGTGCAGAGATGTCCACCAGTTGAAGCATGTCTGAGCAGGCACTTCAAGGCCAGCTGATCCAAGGGTCAGGTTTACAAAGCTGTTGAGGTAAGCAGAAGACAGATGCTTTGCAGGGCATTTGACACCTTTCCTTCACAGGTGCTTCTCTGTCAGGGGACCACTCAGCAGCTTTACAGCCTGGTTGGTGTAAATCTGACTGTGCTGTACTGCCCTGGTGAGTCACCACCCCAGGGCAGTCATCATTTAAACTGACATCTGACCAAAGGTCCCAGGCAAAGGACGCTTTGCCACTCCCGCACAGCATCAAGTCCCTGACACGGTCCTGCGCTGGTGCTGAGAGCTCGAGGCTTTCTTTTTCCCCTCACATCAGTTATGCCTGTCAGAAAACTGGGAGTCAGCGGGCTTGGCTGGTGTTTGTGACCTGGCATAGAGGAAAAGGGGTGCAAACCTCAGGGAGAGACGTGACGGTGGCGAGCTGACCATCAGCCTTTCCAGCCTGGACACTGGAATGGCAGGAGCTGGTTTGGCACCAGACCCAGCGCTCTCGTGCAGGGGCTGCAGCTGTCAGAGCAGCAGCGTGTGTGCTGTGCTGGTGCAGCTAATAGCTGCTCTGAGGACTTGCCTACATGGGAAAATTTACCAGCGTAATTATCCCACTGTAATTATCCCAGGATAACTCTCCCTGTGGATGTGCTTAATATAACATAGGGTATGTATGAATATATGGCAAATCTTCTGCACAGATGGGGCTTAAGTTACATAGAAGAGGAATGTTTACATTGCAGCCCAGCAGCAAAGCACAGTTTATAACCTACTTCCCAGCAAATGTTACACCCAGAATTTTCTGTGCCAGAGGTACTTTCAGGGGGAAGTACGTGTTGTTTGATATGATCAGCAAAAATATAAAGCCTCAACCTTGCCCTGTAACACAGGGCACAACATTTGCTTTTACAGAATTACTGTGGAAGCCAGGATAAAGGCTGGAAGCCAGGATAAAGGCTGGGACACTGCTTTGTACCTCTATGTGATCCTGGTCAACTTTTTTATAGAGTGGTCTTTAAATTTATTCTTCATTTTACTTTTTTGTTCAAGATACTGTGACTGAAGTTGGGAGAAACCCTTGGATCACTAAAAGCTCTTCAAACGTGATTTTGACTTTCTCTACCAGGCTTTCAGGCCAGATTCTTTGACCAAATGTTGTCATTCCCATTGGTTGAGTGCTTAGTCCCCTCTCCTCTGATAACTCTCCTACTTGGGCCTTCAGCTTCTTCAGTCTGATAGAAGGTGAATGGCTGGGGAAACGATGAGCACCAAGTGTATTTTTCTATACTCCATGGTAAGAAAGAGAATTGCTGGGAGGAAGCTGAGCTGCACCCTGTAAGAGGACGAAGATGGCTGCACTTCCTGAAGCCTGCTCAGCATTCACCCATCACTGCTGCTGTCATCCTGACTCAGGGTGAAGCGGAGGCATCCATCATCAGGAGTCACTTGTTCAGACCAAATTTACTGATAGCACTCCCAAAAGAAAGTGATCATTTTGTTTTGGTCAAATTCTGAAGGAAGGAGGAAAAAAGTCAAACTAGTAACTAATCTCTCTAAATTATCTTTTAATTTTCAACAATTTAAAATAATGAGAGTCATGTGATAATCGACTGGAGGAAATGGTACAATAAATTAAGCAGCAGTACTTGGAAACAAGATTTCTAGTTGAAGTTATTTAGTTAGGTGTGTGGTGAATTTTAGATCCAATGCATCAGCTGTTATTAGAAGGTCAGGAGTAAAATAATTTCAAGTGGTTGTGTTGCCTGGGTTATGCCTAAACCAAACCAAACCTAAGCAGTCTGATCTACTGTCAGGTGCCAGAATTACTTCTGAGAGACAGTTCATCCCCTCCGGTATCAGCAGGAACAGTAGGTTTCAGAAATCTCATAAAAAACACTTGATTTGCGCAACACAATTTCCAAAACTTTAGCTATGTCTTTTCCAGCATCTGAGATAGAGTTATTTTAGGATTATTGCCCATGTGAAACTGTACCGTGTTCACAAGAGTCCTCTTTCTTGTTTTCCAGCTTGCTGAAAAATCCTGGCCTTGCAGTAAGGCAGCTGACTCACTTCCGGTTCAACAAAAAAATTTGGAAATGGCCTCTGTATCAGGTTAGTCCAAATTATAACTCTCTACTGGTTTCACTCCAGTTAACCCTCCACTTTCTTGTTTTGCCAAAAGTCAGCTAGACCTTTCTTGCTGTTTTCTGCCATCATTTTAAAAAGCATTGATGCCTAAAGAATATAAAGAATACATGTTGCTCTTCAGTATTCCAGCTCACAGTCACTGAATGATGATGGATGATAGGCATTTGACTGTGTGGCTGTCCATCTCCAGTGTTACTTCTCTCAATTTTTTCAGGCACTTTTGTGGGTCGAAGCATACCAGTGGAAGTGGATGAATCCACGCCATGGTCCCAGTTACCTGAACATGTCTTGGAAAAGGCCTTGCAGCCTTCTGGAGAGGATATGGAGGATGAGGCGGCCCAAAGCCCACATGTTGCTCGAACACCTCAGGCCGATCCATCTTGTCTTTGCAGAGCACCAGCACATCATCAGTCAGCACTGTCCATGGAGCCAGACAGCAGCCTGTGGTCAAAATATACTGATCCTGATGGAGGTGGACACTTCTGTTCCCCTGGTGAATCAGTATCAGGAGTATTTCCTTTGAAGACACATTCTATAGCTATGGACAAACCAGGCATGCAGCCAAGATCACAGCTTTCAGCTGATACCAGGCACAACTCCAGTAAATCAGAGCAGATCTTGTCTGATGTTCCTGAGGACTCACTGGAGGAGAGCAGCCAAGGGAGTTCACAGTCACAGCAACCCTCAGGAAACAGACTCCTGGGAGAGCTGGGGACTGTAGACACAGGGTACAACTCCCACTCACAAGATGTCATGGGCATCAGGCATCTAGAACCCCCCTTACCACTGGAGTCTGTGCTGAACCCCCAGGACCTCCCAGGACCATTGATCTCCAGAGAGTTTTTGGTACCTGAGCATCATCAGCAGTGCCCTATGTGCCAGCACTTGGCCCATCCCAACACCTCCTCACAAGCCCACGGCTGCTTCAGGCACCGCTGCCCGGCACAGCAGCCCCCACAAGGCCCATGTGAGTAGCACCTCTTGCCCCACAGGAGGGTCTCTGGTGTATCTCAGCCGTCCTTCACCAAGGGCGTGTTCCCAGCACAGCATGCAATTATTAAGCTCTTTAAACATCTAATTGCAGTCCATTTTAGAATTTCAGATTTTTGGGTTATGTGGCTGGACTCTCTGCTGCAAAACCTCTGAACCTCTAAGTTAAAGAGGTTGCGGTTACTCATCGAGTGCAGGCGAATGATTTTGCCTAGAAACCAGCCTTTGTTGGTCACGCTGAGCATGCACAGCCTCTCCCTGCTGTTATTTCATATTCTAGTCATTTCCTTCCTCCTTGCATCAGTCATTCGGCAGCCTCCTATACCGACTCAATTCCTGTTGTTTTCATAGATTTCCTTGCTTCCCCTTGGATCCCCAAAGTTGAGAATTTCCTGCCAGGATCAGGATGGGATGTTACCCTTGATCTCCATAAACAGTATCTCCCAGCACTTTGACCAGACTCACCCATGTGTTTTATTTCTATGTGAAAAGAGCGTGACATCCATCATCCTCTTTTTTTTTCTGTTGTCAGCTGAAATGAAAGCTCATTACTTAAAATGGAGCCCTCTCAGCTGCTGGTGATTGTGTCACTGAACGCTGATGTGACTCCCTCAATATGGGCGTTCTGGCTCTGGGAGACTACAGTGCAGTTTACAGCCTGCTATTAATTAGTATTCCTTTTCAGTCTCTGAGATTTTTATCTGTTATGAAGTGAGCTTTGAACATTCAACAGCAATATCATTGTTTTAATATAATTTATATTACATTAGGCTCATGAGACCCTGACCTGTTTTGGGCTGGCTTTGTAATAAAAAGCTGTAGCCCTGTTGTGATAAACCTTTTTTTTTTTTTTTAACCTTTTTTTGACTCCACAGCATTTATATTGCATCTGTTTAAGGAGTTTTGTCATTCCAGCAGTGTGCTATAATAGGTATATGAAAGAGGAGGGTTTCAGAAACTTGGTTTCCAGCTCTGATTTTGGAGCTTTGTAAAGGGGAAGGGGCTACAGATGGACTTTCCAACTTAAAATTTGGAAAACGTTCTCTTTTTTTTCGTACCTTTTCCTTTCAGTTCAGCTCTAATCAGACAAAGAGCTGGTTGCACAACACCCCTCACTATTTACCTCCTCCACAAGCAGGCATCCTGAGAAGCAGGACATTTACTGAATGAGGACATTTTGTTTGAAAGCAGGAACTCTGAAAGGCTTTCTTCAGAAAAATCACTACCATTCCAGCCATATCCAGAGGGCAAAAAGAGCAAAATAAACTCAGATGGCTGGAGCAGATTTGGTTAGGACCAAGAAGCTGGCAACTGTACTTCTGTTTCTCACATGCCTCGTACAGCGTAAATCATCTCCTGACAGCTCCTTGTGTCTCAGATAATTGTTGGGCAGTAGCAACCCACAACAAAGCTCTGCAGTTTGTGTGTTGCAACACGCCTCCCCTGGGGAATAGCAACTGTGCCCGGAGGCTCTAAGCTGGCTCGGGGCACCTGCTTCTTGAGATACAGCAACAAAACTGCTTCTGAAGTCAAAGAAATGTTCACAACGATGCCGATGTTGTGTGCCCTGGGACCATTATTTCAGATATTTGTGTTTGAGGGATGTGGGGATGTGTGGGCACACACACCTGGCCATGCTGTGCTTTGAACTGTGGCTGCATCCAATATCCTGTGGCAGCAGACAGATCCAAGGGAAGCTGGTGAAACATTGGCCTTAAAACCTCCAAACCAATCTGAGTGTCCCAGATCCCTGTCACCTTCCCCAGAGCTGGTCATGAGGAATCCAGGAGGAAACCATATTGACTTGCACTATGGTTCTCCTAGACCATTTCACCCTGTCCTGTTGCAAATAGTTAAGAGGGGGGGGTGGGAAAATCTCCTAAAACAATCTCAACAAATACAATGTTGCTGACTCACAATTTCTTCAGGAATCTGTTTAATTATGGGGTTGGTTGGAGGGGTTTTTTTCTTAAGTGTTGTCCCCTGGAATTGGAGTATTTCATCAAAGCTTTGTTTTCTTTCTTTATCCTCCTCTTTAAAAAAAAAAAAAATAGATAGTCCTCATGGCTGCTAGGGAAAGGAAAGCATGACCCAAAAATAGCTAAAAGGATTTTAAAAAAGAGTTTTGAGGGAAAAGAGTATTTGAGTACTGCAGCTTTTAGAGACAGCTCATAACACCATAATCATGCAGTGCTAATAAGCCCTGCCAGGCTGGACTTTGATCTGCACACAGCAGCTTGGAAGTGCACAGAGCTGCTGCCTAATGAAAACAGCAAGCAGAAAGACTGAGAGAAAAAAAAAATTCCTCCTCCCCAATTGGGAAACAAACAGCTTACATTGCCTTTCTCTTTCAGTTTATGCCAACAGTTCCACTGTACGATAGTTATTAATCAGTATTAAGTGTGGCCAGCAAGAGTAAAGGTTTTCAGAATTATTGAGCAAAATTATCACTTTGGGCTTCCCCTGCAGCCTCTTGGATGGCAATGGGAGCAGCAGCAAGTCCTTAAAATGTCACTTTGACGGAAAATTCACACAGGGTGAAGTAACAAACTAAGCGATTATTTTTCCTCTTTTCATTTACAATAATCACAGTCTGTTTAGCCTTAGTGTTGCAAACTGATTTGTTCCAGGATTTTGCATCTGCTTTCATGAGAACTTTGGGATGATTCATTTTCACAAGTCATTGCCAAAGAGAAATTAAAAAAAAAAAAAAAACCTACCAAAAAACACTGAGGCACAGTAAGTGCAGGGACAAGGCAGCCCTGAATGTTTAACTCTCAGCTGTCCCAACAGCCCAACCCCGAGCAGGGATCTGAACAGTGCCGTATGTGAATGGGAAATAACATCTTTAGACTCTAAAACATTCCTTCATCTGGCTCCTTTCAGAGCGAGATACCTGCAAATGCCTCCCAACTGCTCAGTTTCCTGAGACATGCCTGGAAAGGAATAAACACAAACTGAGGCAAAAATGTGTTGGCTGAAATGATTGTTGCTGCCTTTATTTTCTCACCCTCCCAGATGGCAGAGCTCCTTACCAACATTTTGCTGAGCCATCGCCACCACTTCCTCCTGTTCCTGGACCTTGCATGAGAGTTATCCGCCCGGCCCAGCAAGTCATCCCAAATTACTCAAACCTTCGTGCTCCCAAAGGCACTGGAGATCGACCACCCCAAAGAACATGCTCCTCCCCTGGTCCTCCTCGATTCCCGTAAGTATGCCTGGGGGCGTGGGAGTTGTGGGAAGTTCCTCTGATCTGATTTTGTGGGCTTTCAACCAGTAATTCTGAATCCTAGTACTGTGAGTGTGCCCAGGCTGCAGGAGTACATGTGAGATGCTGGGTTGTTCTCTTTATTTGCTGTTTTACACCCAGTGGGGGCATGACCCTTTCCTAAAGGACTTCAGAGCCGGATACCTGATACATTGCTAGAGCACACCCTGAAATGCGAGCCTTAAGGAAGATAAATGCTTGAAGGTTAAAGGGATGAGGGGTTGAAAAATATCTCAGTTGAAACCTTGGAGCTCTCCCGCCCACAGGCAAAGGTCAATTTGGTGCCTTGCTGGGGTCTTCAGCTTTACACTGTACCGGCCTGGGACAACGTAATCACTGGCTTCCAGTGATTTCCTTCTTTCCTCTTCTGTGGTGCAGAGAAAAAGGGAGAAAATCCCATCAGTTGCTGATATATCTCTACACTGCAGTTTGCAGCCTTTTCTATGATTTTTTCATAGCAAAATGTCTGGCACTTTTCATCCAGGGCTTTTTGACTGATTTTCAAATATTAATTTACCAGGCCTTGTATTCTTAAAAGTATCTCATTAGCAGATGGGAAATCCTATTCATGCAGGGGTTCCTTCAGACTCAGCTATCTAAAAACAAATTGAAGCTTTGGGTTTTGAGACTACCTGAAATCAGACTGATTTTATTCAAGTGCCACAATACTTTTAGAGGTATTAAACTTACAGGCATCTGTAAGTCTTGAAAATGTCCACTTACGTGACATGGTCTTGGCAGGGAACTACGAGAACGTCCAAGACAAAAGAGGGCAGACAGCTGAAATATCATTCTGCTCTGGCCTGTGAAAAGTTAAGGGCTGTAACAGAAAACTGACAGCAAGATACGGGGGTACCTGCAGCAGAGAGAATTGCACTGAAGAGTTATATGAAAATGTAAAAATATTGGGGGATAGTGGGTATCCTTTGCAGTAGTAAAATTTAAAACCAGACTCCTGATTTTTGGCACATTGGTCAGATAAGGTGGAATTTCGGGAAGATCTGTAAAATTAGCCACCAGGTAGTTCTTTTGTGGCCATTGATGAGGCACGTGTTGCTTTTATTAGTACTTTCTTCTGCTAAAAGAGATCCAGAATACTCCAAGTCTGTCCTGTGGCTGCGTGGCTGCTGCTTGCAAGTTGACTCTAGGAACAGCAGTTATATGTTGGTAATATTTGCCTATAGAGTATTTTGTAACAGAAAACATGTGGACTGAAATGAATAAACCAAATCTTAATGTGACAACAGAAAACATGCTGCGACCAGCCTGTCATCATTCATTTAAGGAAGGCTAAGAAAAAAAAAGAGAGTGGTCTTGATTGACTAAACATCATGGCTCTGTGGGGAAAAGCTCTTGGAGAAACCTAAAACTCTTCCAACAGATTCAACCCAGCAGATTGCAAGCACACCTCATGTAAAACTCTCTATAGGTTCACCTTCCCATTATCTTAAAATCTGAAGCCAAAGTGTAGTAGGACAAGAACTGCTAAGCTTTTTAAAATCATCCCTTTCTGTCTGTTTACTACAATGGAGAAGACATTAGGTGAGGTTATTGCAGGTCTGGAATGGCAGTCCCTGACATGAGAAACCCTCGTTTGGGTCTGCCATTGCTGGTCAAGAAATTAACTGTTCCATTTGGCAAAACGTTGGGTTTGTCCAAGACTGAAGGCCCTCCAGAGCTGGAGTGCCCTTGCAGACCCATTTTCCCAATTTCCACCTTTCTCTGAGCCTTTTGCACTGCACAGGATATCGTGAGAGCATCTGAGGTTCCATGAAGCACTCTTTACCTTTCGATAATGAGAAGAGGTTACCCAAGGGCCACCCTGCTCCCATAAGCACATAACAGCATCCACAACATGCCATTATTTCTCACTCAGAAACAGCCTTTGCTTCTGCTAATTGCAAGCTGAACAGTTTTCAGCTATGATGTGACTTACTTCCTGTGATTAATGTTGTTTCTCCAATAAACTGCTTCTTGTGGTAGCCTGTCACCAAGGTATCCATTCCAAAGACACTGTAATAACTAGGCAGATGTGCTGAGCCAAGTGTTTCTGCAAGAACTTTTCACAGCTAATACGCAGATAAAGTTCTTAGTGTGTTATTAAAAGGAAAAGAAATTCTGAATTTTGCCTGAAAATAAGTATTTCCTAAATCCTCCATTACTTTTCTTTGTAGAAACCAGCTATACAACCAGCTACCTAATGGTCAGCTGCCCCCCAAGGCGTATGGCCTGGATGAAGCATGTCCTTCTGACAATTTTCCATCTCCAGCTGCTGTCCCGAGACCTCTCAGTAACCCTGCAGCCAAGGGAACTCTGAAAACCAGCAATCTGCCGGAGGAGTTGCGTAAGTGGTTGGCAAATTTGCTCTGTGCAAGATTTTACAGCATGGCCTAACAGCTTTAGGTGGGAGAGCTCCAGAGTGGTGAAGGGGGAGGAGAAGGCAGGGGGAAATGACATGAAGACACAAAGACAAGAAAAGAAAATACCGAGTGTCACGATATCTGTTGGGTGTGAGTGTCTGTGTTTGGTGGGATGGAATTACCCCCTTGAATCCTGAAAACATAATTGTCATCAATTGCTTGTTATTTTGTTTACAAAAAGTAAACACTGTTTAGATTGTTTTCATGACTCCTTGCTAAACAGGATGTCCCTTGGAGGCAGGAGGGGCTGGAGCTTACAGTAAAAGACTAATAACAAACAAAGCCTGAGGGGATAAAGTATTTCTGCCTGTCCCAAACCAGACAAATATGTTGAGCCTTGACCTCAGTTTCTCCCTGAACTGGTGAGTTTAGAGAGGACTCTGGGACATGCTGAAGGCAGCACAGGTTCTGCCTGACATGCTTCTACTGCCACCAGCGCCACAGATGCATTCACCCTCCCACTCTTAGGGGAAAGTCAGGTTTCAGAAAAATAGCTTCTTTCTGAATGCCAAGCTGACCAGTAGGTGAGATGTACGATTGCTAAGAACCCTCCACAGCTCTCCTGAGGTTTTGATTTTTCCTTTATTCTTCATTCTGTGTATCACCTTTCAAATCCAGAGAGTCACATCTCTCTGGCCTGTAGGAGTGAGTTATGATACCAGATGCCTCTCTTGGATAGACCCTACTTTATCAGTTAGTGCGTCCTAGATGGAGGAATTACTGGATAAAACAGGGTCATCTGTGGTACGTGCACAGCTGGATTAGATCAGCCAGCTCCTTTACCCTCATACAAATCCATTAAGACCCCTCCCACAAGGGTAAGGACATTTCTGTCACCAGCCATGCATCCTGCGTGCACAGGGGTTAATGCTGCTCCAAGGAGAGGCACTATAACATGCATAAGGGCCCCTCCAGCTCTGTCATATCAGTGGGTCGGGGGAAAGCTGTGCTGACTGCAGCCAGTGCAGGTAACGCGAGCTGTGGGTGAGAGTCCGGGCTCAGGTATGCCCAAGCTGGGGGAAAAGAGCAGTTCTGGCCACAAGGCAGGGGGAGCAGCAGAGGGATTTACACTCTGCAGCTTGCCAGTAAGGCAGGAGGAGCTCACATCTAGAGCAGGGTTTTGTACAGGGGGTTAGTTTCAAAACTGAGCCACTGTACTATCCCACATCCATTTCGTAAACAATCCAAAGAGACCTAAGTGGGCAGAACCTGCAGCGTGGTGGAAGAGGAGAGCTGTGACAGTCTCACCCTCTGAATGGTGTATTTAAATGTGCAACGTATTTATACAGACTCTCTCTCCCAGGCAAGGTCTTTATAACCTACTCTGTGGATACAGCAGTGGAGGTTATGAAATTTGTGAACTTCCTGTCTGTAAACGGATTTCAAACTGCCGTAAGTATCCCTTCCGGAAAAAACTACTTTCAGCCAGGGAAGAGGCTTTTTTTAAAAAAAGCAGAGGCAATACACTGTCCACTTAAATGTTTTTCTGGTTATCATCACATTTTGTAGGCTAAAGAAGATACAAATAGAATGAACTAGCCTTGGTTTTGCAAGCTGTAACTTAATTTATCTGCCTTCTTGTTTATTTTTCTTTTAACTGAATTTTGTGCTTTGAAATATGCTTTAATAATGACCCTGGAAAATTTCACTTAGTGATACCAGATGAGCAATAGTATGAGGTTTTGTGATTAATATTGTCTCATATTTGATCTGTAATATCAGTATTACAAAAGGTCAATTTTATATTCGTCCCATCCTACCTTTTTTTTTCCGATGCTATTACATCATTGATTCTTCAGATGTGAGTAACTTTCTGCTAAAAAAGATCTAAAAGCAGAATCTAAAATTCACACAGCTTAATGAAACAGCCCATCTCATGGTTTCATTGGCTTTGTTATCCCTTTAAAAGTGATTTTGCTTTGTTATACTTTTAAAAGGGATTCTAAAAATCATTGGCCTGAAAAGGTCTGTGTCGTACTGTCTAATCCCATAAGCCATTCTCATTTTTACTGAATTTCTCATGAGTTTGCTTCATCTTAGAGGCCCACAGAGGCTCTAAGTTTCAGTGTTCATCAAAATCTTGATTCATATTTTCTTAATTCAAGAGCATATGCTATCTGACCCTTCAACCTTCACTCTTTGGCTCCAGTTCAGGAAAGCATTTAAGCAAGTGGCTATCATTAAACTGAATGAGACTCAGTGGGGAGCTTTGCATATGCTTATTTATTTTCATGAATCAAAGATTTTTTTTTACAGAGACTGCAGTTATACTTCTCTCCAGTAGTTCTGTACTATGACCAATTCATAAGAAAACTTTTGGGCACCATAGCTTTACAGAGTAGAAGGCTCATTAATAGCACCTTTGCTGGACAGGCAACTCTTGGAGCCTGTTGCAGAATAATAAATACAGCAAAATGGCCCCAAAGCAGGGAAACAAGCAGGCTCTCTGCATTCAGAAAGGGAAAAAGAAAGACTTCAGAGGAAATCATGATTCTTCTCTCAAAAACTTGGAGACATTAATACTTACTCCATTGGTCACAGTCACTGATTGCTGGTTTCTGGGTTTACTGGGTGTGCAGAGAAGCAAGCAGTGTTGGTCATATTCAGTCCTATGAAGTTCTCCACTGCTGTGCTGTCACTGAAGTCTGGGTGACTGCACCCAGTTTATCAGTAACCTGGCTGACTTCCCACCACACACCCTGAATATTTAGTTCAATATGAAGCTAAAGCTTCATACTCAGTATACCCTTGCAGTCAGAAAATAGCAGGCATTTGCAGCTATACAGATGGAGAAGGTGGACAGCACTTCGTTCTGTCCAGTAAAAAATGCCTGGGAGTTGAGGGCTGGCAGGGCAGCCAGTCAAAGGGCCAGATGAGTGGGAGCCCAAGGATGTGCCTGCAGCAGCCCCTCTCTGCCTGCCTGCTGCCTGTCCAGCTTGACTCCGCACTGCACGGGAAGGGGAGAAGTGTATGTACACTTTTCTTTCCTCAGGCAATTGGGCATGCTCATCATAAACAAAGAAAGGAGTAGGTGCTCTATCAGTGCCATAAAATGGGGAGGAAAGGTGAAGGGAAGCTCACCACAGACTTCCATTCTCTTGCAGATTGATATCTTTGAGGACACAGTACGAGGTATTGACATCATTCAGTGGATGGAGCGCTACCTAGGTGATGTATGTAAGGGCAATTTAACCTTGTTTATAGCAGAGGTGACCTGAGGAAAATGGTTGAATTATTCTAATACACAGCAGGGACACAATGAAAATGCAAGACCCTACTGTTGTCTTCCCTGCCCCTGTAGAAATGGCAGAGGCATTGCAGAGAGAATGTAGGCAAATCTCACTCACATCTGTATCTCATGGTCCAGAGCTCTTTCTTTAAGAAATGAAGTGCTAATCCTGGCATTCTTGCCAAATTCTAATGCTGCCTGTTACATCCAGCCTGAAGCTACCATTGGAAAAGTTGTTCCTCCACCCCCTTTTGGAATAGTCAGGTTTAGCTGTGCTTGGTTACAATGATACCTGTATTTCTGCATAGTCATGGCTAATGTTCATCATTCTCACCTGTAGCTTTTACACTGATATCTAAAATGCTGAAGGGTTCTTCTGGATAAACCATCCTACATTTAAACCAGAAATTGGTATTCTTTTTGTTGATATATAGATATGCTCTCATTACTTTGTATCTACCTAAGTGGTAAAACAGATATTTACGTTGCTGCCAGTGCTGTCCCCTTCACTTCCTCTGAAGTTCCCCTGAGCAGTAAGTGCACGTCTCTAGGATCAAGCCAGGTGGTTGGACTATACCAGCACAGCTGGGTGCAAACTGGCGATTCTGCCACTGGACAGGAGCCATCATGGGCTGGCTTCCTTGGATTCTCGCCCTGCTGAGTGGCCACCAGGTCTCTGGTTCACTCTGGCCAGATCTCCGTGGTTCAGGAACAGGGTGACAGAAGTGGTGGACTCTCCTCCACCTGAGCAAGGAAGCTCAACCATCTGAGCCAGCCCTACACAGGTTTCCTCAGATGTCCATGCAGGCATGATACAACTGCATGCAGAGCCAGCCTGGGACCTCTGCCATGGAAATGCAGTCATGCCTACTGGGGCTTGCATCAGGACAAATTAAGCTTGGGCTCACTGTGTGTAATGTAGGTAATGAAACCAGAAGACAGGATGACTTTGCTTTTGTCAAAAGCATCATTATCACTTAAAATACAAGCTGGTAGATCTCCTCTGGGACTTGTGCACAGTCAGTAGGAGAAACCAGTATGTGCAGAGAACAATCTCCTGTCTCCATCTGAGGATCTTTCTCTGACTATATACCCCAGAAAAGTCTGGTTTCCCCCACTGCTTGTAGAGGCAGTTTCTAACTTCAAAACCCTTAGATGTGTGTGGAGGAAGGGACTGCTTGGACACAAGCAGAGGAAAGTGTGCAACTGGGCATGTCTCTTGCAAACCCTCAACATCTGTAAATGCTTATACACATGTCAAGCACAAGCAAAAGTAATTCTGGAGTATGTTGAGTCAGTGTAAGGGATAGTGGCTCCTTACCATATTTGACCCTGTGGTGGGGCAGATTCTCTTGATAGAGCACAGAATGAAAGAGTTAATTAAGTACCAGGCTGACTGTGATCCACAGACTTGGAAGCCTTACACAGCTTGATGTGCCTGGGATGAAAGGCAGGCCCCAGGTAGACACAAGTAGGAAGCTTTCATCTCCTGCATTTCAACTGGCCTGCCATTGAGGATGAGAGATGTTTCCCAGATATAAAGGATGGCCCCTCTCTGGAAACCTGAGCTCAGTGTGGGGCTGGGATTAAACAGGTCAGAGGCAAGATTCAGGCTGTCCTTGCAAGGTGGAGGAGCATTGCCTTCAGTCCATCATGACAGAGCTGCCAGGTACCCCTAAATCTGCCCAGGGCATCCACATCAGCCCCCCTCTCCGCACACTTTGCCTCTAAGATCAGCAAGAAAAGATGTAATTCTGCCACTGAGAGCCCAGGAAGTAGCTTCCACAGACCACTGTCTTAAGTAGCTTTTTGTATAGAAAGCCATAGATGACTAAATAGATGCACTTTTACATAAGCTGTTGGAAAACATTTGGGTCTGAATTTGAAGACAAAAGTTTTCTGTGTATGCACATAGACACTCTACACTGATAAAAAGTAGCTTTTTATCACAGGGATTCCAAGTGTCAACTGGTAGCTGCTAATACATCTCTTGACATTTAGATTTTCTATATTGAGACGTTGAGAAATAATGAGGAGAACGAGTGTATGAGTTCTCCTGTATTTCCTGCCAGAATGAATGAGATCCTCTTGTGTTTGCCAGGAACACAAAGATCACTTAAAACACAAACTGGCAGATTTCCGATCTGCCTCCACCAAACACGCTGCGTTTCTCAATTTCATAAAAGTGCTTTTCTCCCCAACAGAAGACGGTGATGATAATCATAGCAATCAGTCCAAAATACAAACAGGATGTGGAAGGGGCTGAATCCCAGCTGGACAAGGATGAACACGGCTTACATACTAAATACATCCACAGGATGGTAAGCAAGGACATGCTTTTTCCTGTTTTACAAAGACTGTCTCTTCTTCTCAAAAGACAAATCTGTCTCCAAATAGCAGGTTCTTTGCTTTGTTTTCCCTAATCCCCATAGTTAAACACCCCTCTTTGGAATTCATTAATCCTTCCTCTCATCAGCTCCGTATGCTCATTAACATCTGCTAAGAGGTTCAAGGAAGAAAAATCCTATTAAACACGCTCATCTTATTTCTTTGTATTCTTTATTGTTCAATGTTTTTCCCCACCTTCACCTTCTTGAGCCCTTGTGTAGCCCTGAGCACAATCTTATCTATCAGTGCCTGACCTTCGTCCCTCTAAACCAGCCCCTGTTGCTTCAGCCATCCTGGAACTGAGGTCTTTTCTTAGGCAGCAGTAAAGCTGACTGAAGGATGGAATTGCAAAGGCCAGAGATGCAGTGTGAGGCTCCTGGGGAGTGCACAGTGCCAGAGGACCAGACACCCATCTCCACAGCCTGTCACAGGATGGACATTTAGCTCAGAAGAGCCCATAGAGTCATGAAGCTGATCCTTTCTCCCTCGGTTTGCAGTTAGCTGCCTTTCTCACCCTGTAACCCATCTGATCCCCCAGTTTGAATCTGCAGTCAGGTTTCTCAGAAGCTGTCACCAGCAGATGAGCTCTCAGCAGTGCTCTGCTGTCCACACCACCCCTGGGATGCCTGTGTCCAGGGCCTTGGGGAACAGGCTGGGCCCTAGCTCAGACACAGACCTGACCTCTGGCTGAAATCTTTCACCTGTTTGTAGGCCAAACAGGAGTGTTAGGCTTCACCAGTTCGAGATGGATTTCACGGGATTGCACCTGCAGCTAAACCCACAATTATTTCACACCACAAAACTAAATGTTCGAGAAACGCAGACAGATTTTTCCTGTATCCTTTCTGTAGCAATGAAGAATTAGATTAAGTGGCCAAACCAAACAACATCGAGTCCACCTGCAATAGATCAAATAATTTAACAGAAGAGCAGTTTAAGTAAGCAAGGAATGTTTTTATACATAGGATTCAGATGCATGCAGAGAAAAATTGTCATGTCATTACAATAAAACTGGAATTTTGTTCTATTCTAGATGCAGATCGAGTTTATACAGCAAGGAAGTATGAACTTCAGGTTCATCCCTGTGCTTTTTCCAAATGCCAAAAAGGTAACATACATGCATTCTTATATACTTGCCGCATGATTAAGTGCATATTATTTTGATCACAGTACAGCAGATGGAATCTTAAAACCCAAACACTCAATTTCTTGGTTCTTAATAGCTCACAAGTAATATTCCAAAGCTTATAGGTTTATGTATTCCAAAGTTTATAGGTTTATGTACATGCAATTAAAAAACATTTCATCCACAGTATAAATCAGCGTATAAATGTATTTCTGATGATGAATGTACAACTAAAACTCAAATTGCCTTGAGCACTGAAAGAATTTAAATGGAGAGAGGAAATCTATCCAGGAAGCATGCTTTTTATATTAACCCTTTTATAATTTTGTCCAAATGCAATAGTGACGAGTGAGATGGGCAGGATTTATGACTGATGTGAAGAGAAGGTCTGGAACAGGGTGTGTTGAGAATATAAAAATAAAGAGTATAATACATACTAAAATACTAGGCTGTTGCTTGAACTTTGACAGGCTCATCAAAGGCAAACTAAGATTTTTTAGGACTTGTAATTTCATCTGCCCTCCTTACTTGTTTTGAAGATTCATTTGAGAATAAGAAACAAGTAATGCAACAGATTCTACCTCACTGAGAGAATCTCTTGGATTTTTACAAAGACAAAAACATTAAAAAGCTTCAGTTTTAGCTTCCTCAATCTCCTGCATTGTATTCATTCATGTTCACTTTGCATACCTAAATGCTTTGTGCACTGTTGGGTAGCTATCTGTTGCCCCTAGGTACAGCTGCATTTTAGAAAAGTATGGAAAAATCCTTTATATTTCTTTAGGTGCCCAAATTTTGGAACATTAGTCAAAATTTAAACATTGCTATCAACAGGCTGTGCAGTCCAACCACGCTTGTGGATTTTAGTGTAATTAAGTTCTTTATTTAAGCACTGATTTAAGATCAGAAATTTGAAAATATGTCCCTGGGTTTGTAAAATACATGAGGTCCTGTGGATTGAACGGTACCTCTGGTATTTCACGTCATTCAGATCCCTTCCTGAATGATCTCAGTCTGCTACTTAACTATATACCTGGAAGACAGCAGTGGTGGGAATTGGGCAGGCCAAAGGCAGGGAAGCGGTCAGCATTTTCAGTCAGTCTTTGATGGGGGAAAGGGCTCCTAAACTTGGGGCTCCTTGAGTGCCCACCATGTGAACAGACCACACAGTCTAGAGCTACTTGGCACCTTAAGGGTTGCAGAGAAAAGTGTCCCAGGAGGCACAATAGCTGCCTTGGGGCTCTGAGACAGAATAATAAGTTATGTTAATTTGGGCTCAACTTTATTTATCAGAAGACTATTTAGCGTATAGCAGCAGTTCTCTCAGACAGCAGTCTGTAAGGAGTTTCCAGGGTTGGTTTATCGAGCTGCCTCTATCAAAGCATCAGGCTCCAGGCATCCTTCCTGCCCATCCTCTGTAGTCCACATAACCCTTCAGTTTTTCGAGAGATGCCTTTCTCATTAAATTATGCAGATCAGCATTTCCTACTGCTGCTAAGCTTTAGTCTCTTTCTCCACATAATTCTTTGGTACATCACCTACCTTCATATCTAGCTACTTAATGATAATGTAACTGAGGACATCATGGGTGGAAGGAGAGCACCAGAGCCTGAAAAAGTTGCAGTAATGAAGTCTGGAGGCAGTCAGAGGAAGTGAGGTACCTAAAAAACTGCCAAGTATATGTACAATTGGATGATGTTGGTGGGCAAATTACTTCAATTTTGTCTTTTTTTATACTGTCCTTTATACGTTCAGGTATTAGCATAGCTGGCTGTGGAAAAGAGCAGAAAATGGAGATTTGGAAGTTTCACCTGGGGATGGGGCTATTAGATGAATTAATCTCATACACAGCACATCATAATGCACTGCTGGTATGTGAAAATTAGTCGACCTCCAACAGGAAGAGATCTATGTGATCCAAGGAGTGTTCATTAGGAAACTGAATAATGAGGCGAGAAATGCACAACACACTGTTAAGGTGGAACTGGCATTCCAGCTTCCAGTCTTACACTACTAAAAGAAACATGGATCTTGCTGGTTCAAGGTTTGCATCACAACAGTGCACAGAAATGTGTCCTCCTTATCTGGCCACCTGATGACCGAAGCATTAAGCCAAGGTTGTCCCATGCTAGAAGCTCCCTCTGGAAGCAGCCAAGGAGTGAGATGAACAGGGCTGGCAGGGAAGGCAGGAGATGTCAAACCATGCTCTGCTGTCACAGCCCTGAACAGTCCTGTTCTCTGCACTAATAGACTCTGCCCTCTTCCTACCAGTTTGACCTGCGGAGTTATCAAATATTCTCCTTATAGCATAAAGAGAATTTTCTCTCAACTCACAGATACACAACCAAATTTAAATGTAAAGGACAGTGACCATTTTCCCTTTACTCACACCTGCAATGAAGATGCTGTTGCGTGGCATGGAAAAGCCCCTTTCTCACTCTGGATAAAAACAGCAGCTATAGCTACCCTGTACCCCTACACACCTCCCTCAAATTAAAACTATTGCCAGAGCTGATTCGTGTGCAGGTGCTTTCTGCACTGACTTCATTATGGAGGGTATTAAATGAAACTGCATGAGCAGTTTTGGAAGCAAGGCACAGAGCTTGTCTCTGGATGTATAGTGCCTCTCTCATTATATCCCCACTTGCTGATTTCTTGCCTACTACACATTTCTCTCACTAATTTCCATCTTAACTAATGATTTATCCATGTAGACCTCTATCAAATACATTTCTGAAGTCCAGACAGACTATATCTACTGTATTTCCTTTGTCCAAGAAACACAGTTTCTTATCAAAGGCAGAGAAAGGGCTTATTTGGTAAAACTCCTGCTGTATTTAATTGCATTTCTGTCTGTAGCTCTTAACAAGATTTAGTAAAGAAACAAGTTCCATGTAACAATGCATGTGCATGCAAACATAGTCATCTTTCTTTCTCCCAGTAACATTTGAGTTTCTTGGCCAGTTCCAAAGAGCTTTGTCAAAGAAGTAAAATGCACAAGGATTAAAAACCATTCCTGTGCCAAAATAAAAAGACTAGCAGGTGGAGGCAAGAAGCCTAATTTTTGCTCCTACCAAAGGGAATGCTGTGGGATCTTACCCTTGTGCAGTGAGATGTCTATCTGGAAGAACAATCCTCCACTTCAGGGAGACCACAGACCAAAGCCTATCCTTTCTCAGCCACTGGAGAAAGAGGAAGGTCAGGCTTGATCGATACCTCTGCCAGTCACAAAGCTGCTTGTTCAGAAGCCTTGGTTACTTCATGCTAATGGGTCTGTAGGTGCATGTGTGACTTACCTCCTTCTTCCTATACATAAATCCTGTAGCTCTAACAGAGTGGTTGCATCAATTAACACAAACTGCTCCCTAAGGAAAGCGATGCAGCCTTGTTCCTACAGCTGTACAGGCCAACGAAAAGACAGCCAAATTTGAGAAGCATGATCATGGGAATGAAAGGTTTGGACTGCAGCTAGGCTATTTGCTGGCAGCAGGACATGTGCAGTCCATGCCAGGGCATCCCCTGGCAAGGCGCCAGAGATGTGCACGCCAGCAGCTTTTTGCTCTGTCCTCTTGGAGCTAGCTCCACTAGCTTGACAGGAACTGTGCTGCTCCTAACAGGGGCTATCTTGGGAAAACACTGCTAAATAAGAGGTACAGGGACCAAGTGCTGGATGTCTTGGCTCCTCATGTTGCTTACCTGCTGTCTCATTTTGGGTACGTTCTGGTGTCTCCAATTCCAAAAAAAATCTCTGTCTCGTGGTGACCATGAACTGGTTTTCATCAAGGATCTGTCCCTCTGTTAATTAGTGGTATTATAATAGCCCTTCACCCCTACCCTGTCCATATGGAAATCTCCCAAGGCTGTGGGAACATGGGAATATGAGGTCTGAGCAGGCTCATCTCGATCAGTTGGCTGTCACTCTCCAGTGCCATGGTGGTCCCAGCTTCATTATGTTAATGGACATTAGCCAACCCTTTCCAGGATGCAGGCATTGGTGGAGGTTTGACCCTGTGAGTCTGGAGATCCATTAGTCTCCTCAAGCTCAGCATCAGCCTCAGCCTTCTGCTCAGTTGGTCAGAGCACACCATGCTTGGCAAAGAAAGGTGCAAGGGGAGGGGGAGAAAGCTACCAGCATGTGAAATGTTCCTGTTCTCTTCTCTTCTCTTCTCTTCTCTTCTCTTCTCTTCTCTTCTCTTCTCTTCTCTTCTCTTCTCTTCTCTTCTCTTCTCTCTTCTCTTCTCTTCTCTTCTCTTCTCTTCTCTTCTCTCTTCTCTTCTCTCTTCTCTTCTCTTCTCTTCTCTTCATTTATTTTCACAAGCTTTTCAATGCCTGTCATTGATATCAGACTTCCTTTGAAACATGCTGAAATTAGCCAACGTGATGGCAGAAGAGAAAGAGAGACAGGCAAGCTGTGAGATCACACAAAGTTCATTTATTTAGGAACCCAAATACAATTCTGAAGCCAAATTAACATTTCTTGTTTTTACAGGAAGTGCCTAGAACAGACAAAATGAAATCTTCCTTGGCAGGGTCTGACAGAATCTGAAAGGTTCTGGTAGAGATTCAGAAGGATTTATGTGATTTAGTTTTTATTTTTCTTGTTTTTTTCAGGAACATGTGCCTACCTGGCTGCAGAACACTCACATTTATAGCTGGCCAAAGAATAAGAAGAACATCCTTTTGCGGTTGCTGCGGGAGGAGGAATATGTTGCTCCTCCAATAGGACCTTTACCAACACTCCAGGTTGTGCCGCTATGAACATTGTAACTTAAAGCACATGACGAGTGGTTGTTAAAGGGTTGTCCCTGGCAGGGAGCCAACACTCTTCCAGATGGCTCTTTTTGATGACAGAAGACACTCTTTCTGCTAAAGGAATTGGTTGTCTTGGGTTACTCAGGCTCAGCTTGTTCTCTACCATGTTAAACATCTATTTCCAAAGCTGATGGGGCAGAACTCTCTTCTCTAGATTTTTTAATAAGCTACAAATGGAAAGAATGCCCACTTTTATTTTAACATCTGGTTTTAACATATTCCTTGTATTAGTCATTATAGCTAACAAATACCAGAAATAATGTTGCAATAAGTGTAAAATAAAAATTACATCTTCCTTTTTGCTCAGGGTTTCTTTAAAGATATTCCTGCTTTGTGTAGCATTATTGAACCATTAATTTGTATATACACTACTAAATATATTTGCCTTTTGTAAGGCAATCTTATATACTGTGTCCACTTCTATTATTGCTGGGGACAATGGAGAAATGGGTTGGGTAAAGCAGATTTTCCTTAGCCTGTCTTGCATAAAAAGACTTATCTTCAATTAGAGGATTTTTAGATCTAAAATCTCTAGAGTTCCCTTCCTTACAGCTTGGTCCCTCACACCTCCAGCATTGCAGCAATAGTCCCCAAAATGAGAGCATGACTGTGTGTGTGCTGTCAGTGCCATGGAGCATTGCTGTATTTTTCATGGCAGGCCTTTAGCTTCACTACTGCTCTTCAGCCCTTATTTAAAACAGAGCATGCCAAAGGACAATTGGCATTTGGAAGGCCAGTGATTGTTAAGAGAAAGAACATTGACTCCTACAACTTGCAGTATGCAGTATGGAACAATAAAATAATCAAAGATGGAGAGTCACAGGGTGCTGGCCACCAGGATGGCTCAACAACATCACGTCTGCTAAAATTTGAACATTTTTTAACAGACCACATAACCACAACTTTGGTGAGGATTTTTTGGTTTTTAACAGCCTTTACCTTACTGAGGTAACAGTGGACCCTATTGGCTTAAAGTTCTGCAGCCCTCATTGTTTAGAGCAATCGTACCAAGATCCTCCTCAGCTTTAATATTTGTCATAGAATGACCCAAACACAACTTTATAAAAAAGTACATGTGTTTGGTAGCCTGAAAAGAAAATGAGCGCAGAAGTTGATATTCCTCGTACAGTATCCAAATTACTTAATTAGTTTTCCATGGAGGTGGTGCCAGCATGGTGTGTTGATGCAGCACATGCTTTGTGGTGCTCATGGAGAAAAAATTAAAACTCAGATTTTCCTTTAGCACACTTTTGCAAAAATAATTGCAGCCATTTAAGAGAAGGGTGTATTCAGTGTTGTCAACTCCTATGATTTTGATTGTGGTATTTGCTGTGCTTCTTGCAACTCCAGTTTCAAAAGGGAAGCTCAACAACTGAAACAGGCTAATACCTGACATGCCAGCAGCTTCTGTATTAGGCAGTGGTACTTCTTGGCACCTACTTACATGTGGGGAAGGGAGGTCTGGTTTTCATGTGATATTGTTTCAGTTAAGAAAATAACTTTCTGGTATGTGGTGACGGCCTACAATCATGACAGAAATCTATCTTAAATGGTCAACAAAGTAAAGACCAAAGGAGTGGGATGTGGGTCGACATTGGGGTCACCTGGAGTGCACTACAACATCGAGCTCAGCCTCTAAGTTGTGCGAGTCTCCTGAAATGCTGTGGTATTATCTGCCAACTCAGTATGGCTGCCTGTGTTTTCTGAAGGTATCTGAAGTGTTTTAATACTGTGAAATAGTCTGTCTCAAATGGCTTCTGAGCCTCTTAGCCAATTCCTGCCACATCTAATAGGGAGAGTTCAAAGATACTAAGTGCCTGTGAGTTTCATGGAAAGAATTACCCAAGCAAAGAGCAAGCCCCAAACCCATATGCTGAGGAGGGAGAGGTTCTGGGCTCTTCCCAGAGGTGGACAGCTAGCCACCCTGGCCCTGGCAGGGGGCTGGGAGGCTGCTTGAGGTACAAAGCCTGCACAAGCCTGGAGGAGAAAAGCATGTAGGGAATGAGGCTGTGTCAGTTTTGCTGCTTGCAAAGTAGCGTATTAGGGAGTGCAGTTAAGCATTCAAAATGATTAGTGAGGCTGGGTAGCAAATTCCTTTCATCATTTTGGCTGTCATCTGAAAATATGTGCTCTAGATTTACCACAGATTTGCTTGGTTTGGGCCAGGGAATTTCATTAAGTAACTCCTGCATCATGTGATGCAGAAGGTTGCATTAAATGGTCCAGTGATTATTTCTGTTCTTCTGTTTGAACAATCATTTTCTGCAAAACAATACTAGCAGAGTGAGGAAGAAAAACTAAGCTTTGCTGTTTGGGAAGTACAAAGAGCCCAATCTATTTAACTACTTTTTTTTTTTTTTTTAAATCGAATAACAATTCCCAGGATTCATTGATCTTTACATTAGTTAGAGCATCCTACAAGGACAGAAACCATGATGGGGAGAGTGTGAGTAATGAGTTAGCAGCCTAGTGAATCATTTCCCCTAAAGCTTTGTGTTCGTAGAGAGACAGATGGTGGGAGCTGTGAAGAGGGAGAGGCAGGAGAAAAGCCGGTTTTTGCAAACAGCAGAAGTACAGAGGACGGTGAGGAAAGAAAAAAAAAAGTAATAATCAGCAGGTAAGGGAGAAGAAGAGGCTGAGAATACACCAGCTGTTTCAAAACTAATGCACTAATGTTAAAATGGATTAGGGTTAAGGGAAAATACAGAAAGGAAATTGCAGAAAACAAGAGCTTTGTGGCTGAGAGAGGGAAAAATTACCAAGAGCAGCCCTAAATATATATTTGTAGATGAACTCTTGCGTCAGTTATTAACTTTATGTGCAAATAACAGAGAAGTAGCTGAAAGTATGCAAGATTCCATCCTGCAGGCTGGCAGTGCTGCTGCCCAGCTGGAGCTGCCAAGCTGCAGGTATCCACAGAGGCAAAAGGCATCATTTGGATGGCAACAGCACCAGGGGTTTGTCTCACAGCACCTGTACATTCACAAGGGGTGTGTGGGAGAGGAAAGCCATTGTCCCTTACATGGAAAGTAAGCAAAGCAGGAGAGTTACATACTTAACACTGGGATGAGTGCAGCATTAAGACAGAAACAGAGGATTTAGAGACAGCCTGCTTTGAAGGCTTGCCAAAACTCATACATTATTGCATGTAAAGATTTTTTAATGCAAGTCACCTGTGTGACAAAAACAGGGTTGCAAAATTTTATCCCACAGTTAAGTTAGATCGGCCTCTCCAGAGAGAGGTGTGTAGGGTGATTTGAGTACAAAGTTAATTTAATAAATCCTTGTACACAGGACAAGAAATTCTGCCCTTAGAGCTCATTTGCCCCTGGTAGGGTCTTAACTGCCATCATTTTATGCTGTTTAAGAAAATAAAGCAGCAGACTTCCCTGCAGCCCCTCTGGGACTATCAGCAAAGCAGATAATGAAACTGGCTCCTTAAAACAGCTCCACCAAAGGGTGCCTTGCTGAGAACCTTTCCTTCACCTCCAGCCACTGACCAGGCTGCAGGTAGCAGAGACATGGGCATCTCAGTAACAGCATCAGTCTGGGCAGCGAATTTGGGCAGTGTGGTCAGGAAGCTCCACAATGAGATACGAAAAGGAGCAATTCCCACCATTTAGGGTGCTTCTGGGCTGTCAGATGAAGGTGCTGGTAAAGCTGACAGAGACCCCTTGTTTTAAAAGGGAAGAGGATGTGGGAGGGAAGAACCGGGAACTCCGTGGCCTTGCAGTGCAAGAGGTCTACTGTAGTAATGAAGTAAAACATGTCTCAGAGAGTTCCCACACCCTAAGTGTGCAGAACAGGTACATGTTATCTTCCAAAGCAAACATCTCTCTTGTTACACTTTGGCTTTAATTTAACAGGTTCCTCCTTGAACACATCTATAGCATTCTGCTATTGTTTAACCTGTGTTTGGGAAACAGATCCTGCCTAGAAGGTCACAGCTTTCATCAGCCTCCTCCTCCCCCATCCTTTATCACGATGTTGCTGCAGGGAAGCACTGCCACAGCACCCAGTTTGCAGTATCGATGGGCTGCACTGCTCCTTCTCCCCAGAACCCCCAACATGGGTCTTCTGCAGAAGTTCCAGGCTGGCACACAGCACATCCATATTATTACACATCTCCAGTGTGTCACTTCTTGAGCTGTGCCAATGCATGCTCACACAGTCCCCTCACCCAGCATGAACCACACTGGCACATGAACATCTCACAAAAGCCACTTGCAAAACCCTCTCTGAGACATCAGACACACCTCCCCACCTGCATATTACAACCAGTGCAGGAAGTTAAAATACCTGTATTTATGTGGTATTTGTATTACAAGTTATTGCTCACAGCAGGAGATGCAGGAGAAGGACATTTGAGCAAGCAGAGGTTCCGCTGCCATGGCACAGAGGCACCAGATGCTGCTGCCCACACAGGCAAAGTCAAACCAGGCCCTGAGATGCCAGACCACAGAAGAAGGCAGCAGAGTAGCAGCCTGTACAATCCACCTCCAAATTAGGCCAAGAATAAGATGGAATTGCTTAGCACCACTCCAGCCTTCATCGGCTCAGAGCCCAGCCTCAGCCTGATCATGGAAGAGTGCACAGACCACCAGCTGTGTGTCCCTGTCTGTGGCCAAGATCACTTGTAAACAAACAAAAAACCATCTAAAGCTAAGTTTCCCAGCCTGTCCAGATCTGCCAGCTAGGCTACATTTCAAGGGCTCACTGATGTAGATGGGACCAAAAAATACAAACAAACACAAACAAACATACTCCCTGCATTGTGGCTCTGAGCACGGCATGCCACTGCACAGATCCATGCAAACTGCAAGAAATGTCACCAAAAGCAAAGGCAGGGATTTTAAAAACATTTGTTCTTTATTAAAAAGTATCAGAGACTTCTCTAGTTTCCAGACGGTGAGGGGCAAGTGCCTGCTTGCCCACCCAACCCTTGGGTAAGGGGAGTTTCACAGCAACCTCTGCAGATGCCAAGTCCTTGGGGCTAATGGACAGATCCAGGGAATCTCAGGTGAAACTTGGATGAACCCAGTGGATGTAAATCCCTGCAGGACTGGCTGTTTGTGGAAGGGGGACCTGCCAAGGAGTAGGAAACTTCCCAGGAGCTACTTTGACAGTTGAGCAGGTGAAGCCCTCTCTGTCTCATACCCCTCTTCCAAGAATGGGAAAATGCACACTGTTGGAAAGCTCCAGAGAACCTCAAAAGCATGGGTTTCCTGGGGCTGCAGAAGAAGGTACTGTAATGGCAGACACTAAACAAACACCCCCCCTACCCCACTAAAATAGTTAATAACTAAAATAGATTTTTTAAAAATCATGACTAGCACCACCTGCGGTGAGCCCATTCTGGCTGAATTTCATTCTTTGGATTTTTCCACCTTTTTTCTAAGGAAGTATATTCTGGAAATACTATCTTGGAGGCCTTTTTTAAAGCTACCTTCCTTTACTTGGGCTGACAGTCCTTACAGCATGTCTGTTCTGTTTTTCATCAGCTACACCCAGTGAAAATCTGGTAAATGTGATGCATTGTGACTGCCACGTTCAGCACTGCAATGTTCTCATGCCAGCCTCAGGATTTCCAGCAAGCAGCAGGTGCTGCAGTCCACTGTTAAAAACCTTGCAGTCTTCAAAGGAAGAAATTCAGTGAGAAAGACTTCTGAACAGATAACACTGTTGGGGATTGAGCTGAACATCCCAGAAGCAGGGCATGCATTAAAGGATCTTTCATCCCTAGGCTGGGAGAGGGAATGGAGCACAGCTTGGCACTGACCAAACCCAGTCCAGTTAGTACCCGGTAGCATCAGTTCTCAGTGGGCACCGTGTACATCTCACACATGTGCAAATGCACACAGCCAGATGCTCCTGCCACAGTTTCCCTCCCAGAACTTCCCTCCAAACAGACTGTACAGAGATTCTGAAATCCAGCCTCAGCACTGATAAGGCACTAGTGGTTCCCAAATGCCAAATCAACAGCATACAGGGGACAAGTGACCACCCCTCTTTATTGCAGACTAAAAATACCACTACCAGCAATGGTTCCAGATGCTCACATACAGGGCAGAGAATCATTTGGAAAACTGAAGTTTTATTCTTTACTTTATTACTGCACTGCTGCAGACAGCAGAAAGTTACCCACTCACTCTTCTCCAGCCTCCTTAGCTAAGAAGCAGAGACAATAGCAAAGTGGCCATTTAGTTAAAGCTGTTGAAGACTTACTGATTAAGGAACCACGTACATACAAAAATTATTGGACTTTATGGGTCCATTCTCCTCACAGCCTTACAAGAGACAGTTTTTTCCTTGAAGCACCAGCTGTGTAGAAGCTGAAACAGCAGAAAGCCAGCAATAAGACTATCCCAAAAGAGAGATGAAGGGGAGCTCTTAAAATAGACACAATAGCACCTGAGAAGACAGAAGGAGTACAATAAAGAAGTGAGAAAGAGGAAGGGAACTACACTGTAATATAATGGAATGCAGTAGCAAAACTAATCAGCTAGCATAGACTCATCTCTTTTGGTTTCTTTTTTCTTTTTTTTTTTTTTAAGAGGTAAAATAACTTAGCATTTACTATTTAAAAAAAGGAGAGGAAAAAGAGAGAAAACCAGTATTTTCCTCCAGGCTTTTGTGTCCCATTTTAACTTAGTAGTTGGAAACCAACCTACCTAAGCAGCACAGTCCCTCCTGAGGACATTACTGATGACAATTTGATATATCGGTATATCAGCAGTCAAGAGACAGCAGCATCAAGACAAAACAGACAGGTACACATGTAAAACACAAAGAATGAAAACTGCATATCTCAGACCCTAACACTGATTGATGTAGTCAAGACTCCTTGCTCACTCCAGGCTGGAGTTAATTATTCCCAAAAGTAATTAACAGGTTGAATTTTAAGCTCTGGGCTGGATGGACTTGGCATTGGAGAGAAAGGTTTCACCACTTCCTCAAAGCAATGCCCAGACTATGGTGTGAATTTTGTGACTTGCTTTACTGGAGCTATACTAGGGAAAAAGCACCATTCTCATCAAACCAGGTTATCGTTTTTCTGTTGCCCGTATTTCTCAGTTGTGCACACTTCCCTGGTTTTGATGTCTTACAGAGTAGGTTGTCTCGAACAGCCCTGTGCTCCTGGCCCCAACAGCAGTTTCTTTCAGTACAAATGTTCATCCAGAGACATCATGCTCAGCCTGTGCATCCCTACACAAAATCAGCACTGGATCTGGTGTGACCCTGTACTGCCTTCACGTGACATGAAATAAGAGGTGTAGTTCAGCAGTGCTATTGTATGGAGAGAGGGTGGTGGTCGGGGAAAACTATCCAGGGCATTTCTATATAAAGTATGGTCTAAGCTTGTATCTGTGGTGATACCCATACTGGTCTTTGGAGAGAGCAAGAAGACAAGCCTTGATGAGACACTGCGAAACAGCATTGGTGAGAAAATCCAGTGAGTGCCAGGAAATCTGGTGTCACATTGCTTGTGGCAGACCTCAGTAAAATGAATGCCTTCAAGGAGGCAGAGGAGTCCTTAACCTACCTGCTCCCTACAACCGGGACATTTCTTAGGCACATCACAGGGAAAGGCATTTATCCTGCCAGACATATGGGGTACAAGCACAGGTTGCAAACAGCGTGTCTGCGAGCTCTGAGCCAGTCAGACAAGTCTCAGTGCCTCGACCCCTTGGTGTACACGGGCATTTAGCAAAGGAGGCATTTCGCATCAGCCCAGCTATCAGCTCTGACTACCATGCTGTAGGTGTGCAAGATGTAAAAGCATGCTTTCAGTTCTGATTTCTCTTTTCTCTCACACGCTTCCATTAGGGAACCTCTAATCAAAAGAAGCATTTTTCATAATTTTTTGGTTGTTGCCTGCATTTTACAACATTAGAAGCAGCTAGGTAGATAACAGCTGCCTTGTGCCTATGCCGAATATCAGATGGCTGTTCTTACGAAGAGCTTATAGTCTATCTGGGATTTGAGTGGCTAACTAAAATCCTTTGCAAATTATCTGTCACTTCTTTGTAAGCCCTGCTTCCTTTCTTTAAGTCTGAAATCGGGCTGGGGATAATGAACTTCCTGTATCATAGACTGGGATACAAGGAAACTCATTGTACACTCACCAAGGAAGAGCACATAAGTAGCTTATGAGGCAGCTCTGAAGGGTCTTGTTAGAATGACTTATTCTCCGAGTTTCAGTGGTTTGATTAAGTGGATCATGTGATAAACACTTATAATGAACTTCTTCAGATGCTGCCAGGGAAAACCCAGCAGATAAAATGCAGAATCCCATGGCATTGCTTTCTGCATAACAAACTGATTACAAAAACGGAAAAATCATGCAATTCACTGGCTGCTTCTCCCACTCAGGACAGCACAACACTGTTATACAATTTTCTCTTTGCTGCCCCACATTAAAGTATCCTTGCTACTCAGTCCAGTTCAAACTAGAGCAATTTTTCTCCTAAAAGTCATCAGACAGACTACAGCCAAATGTAACTACTTGCAAGAAAGTGTAGTCATGATTCCTTTCTTATTAAACAAACATGGCAATGGTTAGAATGAATAGATGATCTTTAATGCTGCTCCCAACCCCAATTCTTCTATGATTCTATAGGGAAAAAAAAAACCCTGAAGAACTAAAAAAACCCTGAGCATTAACTCACAAGTAACATATGCTAATTTGGTTTGTTTAAAAGCAGCAGGCCATAGTTGAGAGCATCCCTTGTGGTTTTGGCCTGGCCAATACCTGTAGGACCAATGAACCAGGGGAATACATCAACATCTCTGCTCTCTCCTCACCCCCAGTTCGCAGCTTCATTGCTTCTCCTTCTCAGCAGCACAGCCTCTCTTCTTTACTCTCCCAAGTTGTCTCTTCCTAACAAGCTACAGTGCCTCTGCAGAAGGCATCCTGGCTCTGGCATGAAGCATGGGATGTATGCACTTGTAACTGTCCTGTTAGCCAGCATAAATTACAGCACTGCTTCTTCAAGGGCAGTGCCATATCCCTGACTCAGGTGTCAGCTGGAGCTGTGTGATGGATGGGGTGCCTTTAAGAAAGTCTTCCTCAGGTCCTGTGGCTGAGATGAAGGAAAGACCCCAATTGCCTCTTTTCCTTGACTAGCAATACCCACCTGCTCCTGCTACTATAGACAACAGCTGCATCAGGACACGCCTGCTGGTCTCATCCAATACCTGACTATTTGTCAGGGCTCTGCTACACAGAAAAGGATTTGGAGCTCTGCTGGCACTTTGAGGTGTCAGGATGGAGAAGGCAACTGTTTCAGCTGGGCGTGGTAAAATGTCAGGAAGCATGCAGAGAGATAGGCAAGTTCTGGACTCTTAAGTGAGGTAATTGGTATTACTTGAGACCCTTAATTCAATAAAGGGTTAATGAGGGTGTACCCGTCCTTCAAGCTAGTTACTGACTGATTTTCCCTCAGTCCATATCCCAAACCTTACAGAGCAGCAGCTGAGATAGCAGAAGCTTCTTATGGCATATGCTGTGGGCTGCAAAGCCAGCCCACAGTAATGCCTGCCCTCAGGCTACCTTGCTCCATATCATCCCACTGAGTAATCAGCTCTTGAGGTTCACTGGCTGAATTGCCTTAAAGGGAATTGCTTTGGCAGTTCAGGTGTCATTAGAAACAAGAGGGTAAAGGGCGGTAAATGGCAGGTCACCTCAGCAGCTCTGTCCTGCCTGCCACCAGCAGGTCTGATAGCTGCCAATGCTCAGAGTGGAACCAAATTGGCAGTGCTAATTCTTCCATCAGACTTAGAGCTCTTGCATTTCCCTCCTGCCTGCCACAAGGCAAGAGTGCCCAGCCTGGCACAGAAGTTGCACACCATCACTTGAAAGTCTGCTCTGGCACAGCTCTTGGGAGAATGCTCTTGGTTATGGCTGGCATTGAACTGTGCTTCCCATTCCACCTGCTTCCCATGCACAGGAGCAGTGCCACATCCCCTGTAAGTTGCACTGAGCAGCCTGCTAAACCACCTTGCTAAATACCAGCTACCAGACCCCCAGATGTGCACAGACACACAGACAGCTTTGAAAGTGAGATCCTGTGCTTGCAGTTTGCACCAACACTGGAGCTGGTCCAGAGGCAAGTCTAGTAGCATCCTTAAGCACAATACCAATGTGTTAACATGCTACGTGAGTCAACAGCCTCATCATACCTAGTGCAGCGGTTACAAAGAGATCTACAGAGGAAACATTTGCCAGGTGAAGAACACAGGCAGGAGTATCAAGTGGACTTGTCAGATGAATTACAGCACTGGGGGAGGGGAAGATGCCCTGCTCCTTGGCTTGACCATCAGAATGCTTATCCATCAGTTCTATTTTGAGGAATGGTCCAGCAATTACGGCATCTCAAAGAAGTCCTAGAGGATGGTAAAAACTGTTTGTGATTTTTTAAAGCAGCCAACCTGTAAACACAACAGCAGTTTAAAATATACATCAGACTGTATGTGAACTTTCCTATGTGCCCTTACTAGCCATTAAGTTTCCCCAGGTCATGCTATTATTCAATTCATGAGATTGCAAGCTATAATTGAAGAGATGATACACTTCTCAGATGTCATCAGTTGTGATGGCATGTGAGAAAGAGGGCCGTATCTTGATTTATTTTACGACCAAAGGGAATTCATTTATCTTATAGCAGGAAAAAAAGGAAAAAAACCTTAAAACATGGTTCTATACAATCAGTAAGAATCAATAACAATAACAATACTGCTATTAGACTCAGACATCAGAGAACAATGGAATTTTAAATCTGTAAACCAAGCAAAAACTTGCACATTCAGTCATTTCCACCTGTTAAAGGAGCCTTCCTCCTACATGACAAAGCAGGTAAAGGTGTTTGTGCTTTAAACCATGGACGCTAACTTATTCACAATCTAGTCTGAAACCATGAATCAATTTGGAGTGCCATTCAGCAGCCACCTTTCTACTGGTCTCATACTGGTACGTATTAAATACTGTCCACAGATTTCCTTTGTAGGTCTGTCCCTAGGGACTGAAAACCTGGTGTGCTCAACTCATAAATAAAGCTAGTGAGACATGCGCAAGAAAAAACATAGCATACTTCTGGGAATCACTCCAGGAAAATAAATATGCAAGATGGCACATCACCCTACACAAAGCTGGCAAAGGTAAAATAACATTTGGGTTTGATCATTATGGAAAAGAAAATAATTCTGTGTTCATATGTACATGCTGATCTTCCACTGAGACAAAAGGGCAAAGGTAAGAGTGGAGTTTGACTCACAAGAAAACAAACCTCCTGGAAACAGTTGTGGCTTATTTAACCAATTTGCGGGAATCAAGCCTGAATCTGATCCCTGGCTTTCAGAAGGCCCATAAATTCTCTAGGAATGACCACAACCATTATTTCCTATCTCTGTGGTTCATGACTCTTCTTATGGCATATGCTTGCTTTTAAATTCTAGGTATACCTTTCCCTCAAAAGCTACAATGCATGACTTTATACATGAATTTATACATACTTTATATGTATTAAAACATGGTAAAGAACAAAAGAGGAGCAGTTGTCCTGCTTTCCTGTAATGGGTTTGGATGAACATGCCCTCCTGTTTCCATCAGTACTTCACTCTTTTTTTCTTGAATAATATATTACATTTACTGGCATTGACTCTTTCCTCAGAGTTTATTATTTTGCTCCCCTTCTGCTCTTCTCTCATTTTCAGTTTTTTCTACCTTTTTTTTTTCTGTCTAGTCTCCTGAATCCTTATTTTCCTATTAAGCTTTGCACTGTCTAATCCCCAGGTTAGTTTACTGTTGTTATTTATGAGATACTGAAATTTTAAGCCACTGTATATAATGTATGACAACAACAGGATTGCACAGAAATATTCATTATTTAATAGATGAATTAGCAGAAGACACAGCCTGCAACTATGCAGATTGCAGATAGATGTCTACCTGTGTTTTGTTTGGCTGTGATTTGGAAATGTACAGAATTCTTCGAGAGCAAATGTGATGTGCTCTTGGCAATTTTAATTTCATTGTGGATTGGTCCATATTTTTGCTTTTAGGGATGATGGCTTACTGTTGTCTTATAACTGTTTGCCTGGTGATGTTTGCTAGCAATTTTGCTTGTGTTCTTAAATTTTGTACATGAAGTAGAACTGCACACTTGCTGTGCAGACAAAGGTTTATAACAAGCTATTTATTGAAGCCACATTCCATTAATAAGTTTCAAAATTTGGAATTTAAGGAAAAGGTCTTTAAAATAGAAACTTGCACTATTTCAAATATTGCTTGTTCAGATTCTCTTACTGTTGCTTTGTGTGTGCATTTAAAAATTACTTCATCCTTTGTGTGATTGAATATGCTTATGCTATCTGGTATTGCTACTTTCATTGCACAAAGAACCTGTAGGAAAGCTTTTCATTCTTGTGATTGAATGACTCTTAAGATATAGCACCAGGGTTCAATGAGAGGTATACATGCATACCTGCTGGAGTTGCACGTTTGTTTATGGGACTGCAAGTGCTGACACAGTACATGTAAGCCTTGAGGTACCTGGAGGTTTTAATTTGAACAGAACACCCAACGTGCCTTTGTGTGTGAGAATCCCAAGGGTGCAGGAGTACAACAAAAGGAGAAAGAGGGCTGTGTGAGATACGTGCACATCTAGCACTCATCATTATTGATAGGTAACTCATTCTCTGTTTTCCTCCTAGCAGTTATCCACATGCAGCATATATCTGTATTTTCTCTGCAGTACTTAATAACAATCATTAGTTCCTTCCCTGGCAGACTCAGATTCTTGAGAGGTTTCAATAGGAGCAACACTTTATGTTGCAACCCATCAAGAGTCGTTAATATATGTAACATCTGTTGAATTGGGAAGACAGAGCTTCAGGATGATGCTCTGTAGATGTCTAAGATAAATAATTTTCTTCCTGAAATTGTCAGCACAGATGCTGCTCTGACAGAGTATGATCTAATGCTTTACCTGGAATTGCTATAACAATCTTAAAACAGACGTGCAATCTGCAATAACTAGGTAGGAAAAGTCATGTGAATATCTTAAAATACTTCACTTTTTGTAGTTAAGAGGGCACTTTTTACACCCCAAGTGTACAGAGATGACTGACTCCAATAACATGGTTTGACAGAGGAATACAGAAGGATGAATTCTCTAGTTCAGATGGAGCTCCATAACCATCACTGACAGAAGGATTCCATTAAGTGCTCCGTATCCAGAGCACAGAAGAGGGATCAGCTTGATTTTTCCATCTCTCTTGTCATTGAAGTGATGGCCAAAAGTCATTAAGGGCATAATTTTTTTGTCAAGGATAGGGACTTCTGTAAGCTGATGGTTCCAGACACAAATCTCTATGTGAAGCAGGAAAGCTACCATATTTACCTTAGATGTACACTTCAAGAACCTTCAAGAATTCAGTGAGGTGGGCAAAGTCATTGAATATAGACTGCTGCAAGTTCGACTTCTTTTGGCCTTTCAGGAGTGGCCACTGTTCCAAAGCCAGAAGATAGTTTAAAACATCATACAGCAATTCCTGAAATGTACTCAAGATACTTCACAGGTCTAGCAGGAAAATTTCATTTTCTTTGCCAATTAAAATTGCCTCAATGAGATCTTACCATTGTGCAAAAATTAGTGAAAAGCAGTACTTCCTACTCTTAAAAGCTATCCAGCATACAGGCTAAGAGAGGGAACAACTTTAAGAACAGATACCAAACCATTCCTTTGTTTGGTGGCTCCAAATGCTGGAAGTCCATTAGTTCTACAGTTACTCTTTTCAGGATATCGGAAAGCAGGACTCTTTTGGCAAGTAGCGATTAAAAAGGTTAATTTTGCTGAGTCTTACTTGATATTGCCAAGTAATCTGCCAATTAGAAGGACTGACAGGAAAGAATAAAGGGAAACAGCTATCCCTGGAACAAGGAAATCATTGCCTTGTCAGCTTGTGCTTGAAGATGTCCATTCAGGGCAACTCTATTCTGAGAAGATGCTTTCAACTGTTTTTGGTTCCCTGTGTGTGTTTGGAGGAGGAGTAACTGCTGAAATATTTTAAGCAGATATTCTGTGGACTAAGCACAACGTGAAAAAAGATTTTATGCAAATACCATAATTTAATTTCTTCCTAGCACAGAGAGTAATGTCACATTCTCACACTATTGACACAAAGCCATATAAGATTGCTAACAATCATGATGACCTTTCTGGTTCAGATATTTGTCCACTGGAAACTGTTTTAAGGGACTGACTTAACTGTAAAGGGCCATCCAAAAACTATCAGATAACAATAACTTTGTCATGACTTGTGTGGTGTCAAGACCTAACCTATATCCTGTAAGTTACCCGTTTCCTACAAGGCATTAATTTATCCTATCATATAACAGAATAGCAACCACCTATTCTGCGCTGAAATACTTACCTGCTTTCTAGTGTTTCAGTCTAGCAAGCACGATTTCCCTGAACTGACAGAATTTTTAGAGTAAAAAGAGAGGTAAGGGTTCTGTGGTTTGGGAAAGTCAAAGGGAAATTCACTGCTGGGTTCAAAAGCAAATATCCATGTGACCATGTGCAAATCGATGGGTTTCTGTAGCTCATTGTCTTCAACAAGAAAAAATTCAAAAAGGGAGAAGGACACATTGATTTGTATGTGTGAATTTTCCAGCTAATCTTCCCACTTGACTTATAAGAAAATGAGTGATGCATTTGGGGTTTGTTATTTTAATCCTCACTATTCGAAAGCTCCCCTCTGAGGGTAAATGAGACCACCACAGCTGTGTCCACATTGTAATTGAACCAAAAGTCCTTTGGACCATGAGCAAACATGGTATAATGTATAGCCCCTCCTCCCCAAGCCCTGTCCAGATATATTATGGCACAAGGACCACCAGCAGGCTGCTTGTGACCATTAGGATGCTCCTGTACTAACCCACCAAACTCAAACCCTAAAGAAAGAGCATCATGCCCATTTCTGAGGTCAGTCCTGTATCCTCGCTGTACAAAATGTGGTTAAGCGCTATTTTCGAAAAGGTTTCAGGTCTGCTTTCATTGGAGCACAGATCTAGGTCTTAAGTGATTATGCAAATGCAGTAATTATGTAAATCTATAAGACTTATGATAATTGGAATTACGACTGAGGATGTAAATGTGGACCTTGCTATCTTGCATTTGGTGGGGGAATTTTTATTTTTCTGAACATTGTAATATAAAAAGCCCTAATTCCAACACAAACCTTTACTGACAAATCAGGTTGATAGGCAGAATGATAAAGGTAAAGCATAATTTGTTATTTACAGTTTGCAAAATCATATACAAATCCCTGTGTTCTTAGTGCTAAACCCTTGTGACCTATACATATGTTGTTTGTTTTATTAGACTACGTGTGAATGAGGAGAACAGCTGTGACCTCCCCTTGTACTTCAAAAGGTCTCTGATAAAAAACAAACAAATCCTCTTTAAAAGAAATTTCTTAATTTGGATTCATTCATTCTGCATATATAAGGATTTATGAAATTATTCCATGTTTTTATTACATTCAGAATTAATAGTGAAGAGGCAGGTAAGGTAGAATCTCACACCTGTTCATATGTAGTTTTGGAGTTAACATTTCAGTTACAATGCATTGTTAATTACCACTGTTTTCTAACCTTGAACCAGACTCGTGAACTGATATGATGTTCATGTAAGCCTCTATGTGTGCTGAAACTGAGTTCAAGAAATGTAATTTTCTCTTTGTGCAACCCAAAATATGTTATTAAAGGATTTTCCTCTTTCCATACATAATTTAAACAATTCTTTGTTGGATTGGGTGTGACTTTTTAAATATTATCACTAAACTGATACTAGTATTTAACTACTTTTAACAAAGTCACTAAAATTACTTTGTCTGTGCTGTAGGCTTATATTGCTTTTATTACACCAAATGATTTCTTTCAAATTGCTAACAGTACACAAAAGCTAGGTGTGTGTAACCCATTGTTAAACTAATGCATAACCTTATGCAGTCTTATAAAGATCTATTTTATGTCAAAAAATGAGACAATTAATCAGTGTAAGTTTTGAGTGTGACTAAAACACAATGATGCACATATATCACTGTAAAGCACTCACAGCAATTATCACCCAATATCCCTTCTCTATGCCTCCTGGACTGCACACAATCCTTTTTTCCCCCAGAAAATACAGATCTTCAAATATAAGCACACATAATGAGAATATAACAACAAAACAAGAAAAAAGGCCTCTTCTTCCTTTCTCCAACTCAGCTGGAGAATGAGCCTGCTGCCTCCCCAGCTACAAGATGGTGTTGATCAGCTTGGCTTTCTGCAAAACAGCTGCTTGCAGCTGCTGCTAAGCTGTGCCCTCAGGACGGGATGCAGAAGAGAGGAGATGGGGGTACTGGGATAAGAGTCTGGAAACAGGGAGTATTGTGGTTCATGTTATGGTGTGGAGGGAACTGAAGAAGGAAAATGCAACCAAGCCATTGGTTTGTGACTCACTGACACCATGTGTTTTATTTGCCTTGTTCTTGGCCTGTACAAGTGTGGTGATCTCTGTCCTTGGTCTTCTTCCACTTACTCCCACTGCTATGCGAGCTTTTGCATGTGTCAAATGACCCAGCTGTTTCTCCTCCGCTCACTGTATTCCAATTTGCCTGAGCAATTCCTGTGATTAACAGGCAAAAAATACATAAACAGGGTGTGTTTTCAGTAACAAATTCTGCAGCTAATTGAAAACTAAAAAATAATTAAAATATTTTTAAACATTTAGTTAGTAGGTGGGTGATTTAGTGTCTTCTACTTTTTAAAATTTTCATATGTAATCATATTTAGAATAATTGAAATTCTATGATGAATTACCAGAGTCTGTTACAGATTCTGCCTTTTAAGACTGAAGCAACAGACAATCTTTTCATGCTTGCCATATCACTGCCTGGAGAGATGCAGGAACAGGCAAAGAAAGCAAGCAGAACATAGCTGTAGCTGACTGGGCTCATTTAATCCAAATATTTAATAACCAAATGTTCCTAACAATAAATAAGAAATAGCAATCTATTCTGTATCAAAGGATATATTTGAACTCCCTGGGCAAGTTTGGCTTAAGCTTATGAGGTATGTGTTAGTGGAAAGGAAATACACAAATGAAAGATGAATATGTTCTGAACTATTTTACCAACAAAGAGGAGGGGAGGATACAGGAATGAACTACACAGTTCTGTACTTTGTTCTTGAGAACAAGCAAAGTAACTTCCCTCAAAGTACACACTGTGAACTGCACAGACTGTGACAAGAGCCCAGGCCTGGCCAGATACCCAAATCAGCTCACTGTGCCCAACTGGAGTCACGTCAGACACGTTAGCTTAAGGCACAAAGCAGTGATAAGAACGTATTTACCCAGCTGAGAGGAAAAGTGCAGTAAATCTCTCTGTGTCATTTTTCACTATGTTCCTTAAACAGTTACATAAAGCTAACCCACATTTCTCTCTTACTATGTCACAAATATAACCCTCTCTCTAATAAAATAACAAAAGATCTACATTTGAAAAAACATGTTAAATAATTTGCAGGCATGATTAATAATTCTGCTGAATGGTAAAAATCTGGTTAGAACACCTAGGGTATGATGGTTTTTTAGAGGCAGGATAAAGTTTATTTGATTCTCTGTAACTGAGTGTCCTCAGCTGAACCTACCAGCCCTTTGCTGTGTGAGGATTATAACTCACGCTGCAGTTGGATCAGCCTCTGTTTCTATTTTTAGTGCAGATCTTGCTCCTTATTTAGTCCTGATTGCATAGCCAGAACTGCATTCTCAGCAGCTCAGTGAAAAGCCTGCCTGTTCCATTTTATAACTTTTCCAGACAAAAAAGATGGGAAGCCTGTAGCTTTCCAAACAGGCTTATTTTAGGAGCTTGCAATACAATAGAGTCCAGAAATCCAAGGGCCACATGAATCCCTGCTGAAATACTATAGACTTTCCTGAAGTTTTACACAGCAAGAATTTGGCTGCTTCTAAGTTAACTGGGATATTTAAAAAAACAAAACAAAACAAAAACACCAACCAAAAATATCCCAACAAACCCAAACAACCAAAACCAAACAAACCCCCAAATTACCCAAAAACCTTCTTCACCCTAAAAACTTAAAATACATCTATTGAAACAGTAATATACATCTGGATCAAATTCTTCAAAAAGCATTTTATCCTCCTTAGTTTAAAAATCCAGTTCAGGAAGGCAACCACTAGCCAAAAAAGAAATGAACAAGGAAAAATGGAAAATGTTTGGTTTAAAAAATCTCTTAGCAGGGATGACTACACAGAAATAATTTTCTGGCGCTCAGTTAAAACCATAAGAACATTTCTGGGTTTGAACAAAGCAAAGCAAGCACTACAGCAAGGAATTTCTGCAATTCTGTTAGCATCAGCTAAAATGCTTCACTTTCACTTCTAGGATTTGCTTTTGGAGTATCTCCTCAGTCATTTATACTTCATAAACTACAGTTTCATTCATTTCATGCAAGTGCATAACTAAAACCCAAGATTTGGGTTTTGAAAACTTGAAAAGCCAAGATTAAGATGATCAAGACCACTCTGAGGCTATAAACAGACAAAATGCAAAAAATCTACATGGACAATACATGTAAAATACACTTTCTATCCACATGTACTGAAATACAATGTCAATAATGGGTCTTATTTTCATGTGAGAAGACACTGCATCTTACCATACACTGAAATTACTCGTAATTCCAAGCAGGTATTTGATTCCTCACACAAGATAGTTATAGCCTTGTATACACAAACTTTTTAAACGTAATCCTGAATCCTTTCTCTCCAAACCTGCCATAAATTGCTAAGGAATTGTTATGCTGGTCACGCAGTGGTCACTGAATTCAGCCAGTTTTATTGTACATGTAAGGATGTGCAGCACTACTCTTGTAGTGGGGAGATTGATTGCAGACAGAAATCTCCCTCAACTGCCCCTGTATTCAGGCAGTTGACTAGTCTTTTCATGGCACACTGAGAACACAAAGGCAGATTTAAAAGAAATTAACTGGAGGAGTAAAGACTTAAAATCAGTGAAGAGACGGAGGGACTGATATAGTCTCATTGTAAATTTAATTACCCCTTAGTCAAACACTGGACAAATTACAAAGCCAAAACAAAACAGAAGTGCCATAAAAATTATATATTCAGCAGGTCTGTATTTGCATGTTCTGTGTTCCCCAAATATCTTACTGATTCTGTGAAAATGGATCATATTCCAAATATATGAAGTCAAGTTCCATTTCTTGATTTAAATGACAGGCTTGGAATGCCACAAGAAGTACTCAAGATCACTATCTGGATGGCAGAGGGTTAGAAACTGAAAGAACTGGAAGTCATTAACTGAAAAGACCAAAGTACTTGAAAACCTGTTCATCCTAGCAGTTTTAAGAAACATTGCACCCTTGTACCCTGAGTGGAGATTAGTGAAATTTGGGTATTTGGGATGTGGAGTATCTTGGCTGAGCGTCTCAGTGTGACACATAGAATTGAAACTCCAGCACACTTGGACAAATATAATAAAAAAATACTGATACCAGGGCAACAATGTGCAAACTGGGGCAATGAAATCACAATCTGTGTGCCTATAAATTAGGAACAAAAATGTAAGCATGACTATTCTGAGAGAAAGGTGTTTAAGAAGAGCCAAAAAGCCACTGAGCTTTCTTTCAAGATTACGCTGAGAGACTGAACTGCACCTAAAATCCTTCAGAAAATGCCTAAAAATCTAACACAACCAGAGACTAAGATAACTTCCTTTAAGCCCTTTACAAGAAGAGGCTTTTAGGCTGATGCATGACAGAGGAGCCCAAGAAGCTGATACTGAGTTGCAAGGGTCCAAGACATGGTTTGGAAGTCTGTACACCTTTATATTCCAGGAGGGTGTGGAGAAGTTTTTCATGGGGAGACTCTATACGGAATCATTACAAGATTTTCTCTAGGAAGCCTCTGGCATGGATTTTCTTATTAAACACCACAGCATAGTGCAAAAAGTATCAAACTACTCACAACTATTCTAGACATATTTTTTTATAAAAAACGTGACTGCTGAATCCATTTGGAAGAAAACTCAACCTAAGTGTATACAGCTTTGTTTGTAATGCAACACTATAAAGAGTACCCTAACAAATTATGAGTATTTTGCAACTGATGTAGTAACTATTTCTGTATTTTCAGTTAAGAGTGACCACTTCTCTGTTTTGAATTAGGAAACCTGCATAACATTAAAATAAATTACTCAAGTGCCATTTAAAATCAAAATTAAGTAGGTCACTTTGAAGTCAGCTTTGATGGGCAGTTTTGTTGTTGGTTTTGGTTTTCTTTCTCAAATGAGAGCATGAGTCTGTTCCCTCAGCACCACTTAATCACTGGTAACTTTCATGAAGAGCAAACAAAAGGCCTCTTCTATTTATCCATTATGTTCCTAAGAGGTGAGAACAGCTTGATGCAAATGAAAATCATTAAAGCATTCTGCACTATCATTAACTGTCTGAATATGTGTCTATGCAAATGCAGCACATTACCCAGTTAAACTGCAGCCTCCTGACCTTTTCCATCGAAAATCTATGCCTTATGACTCTCTTTAACAGTTGAAATGCTTTCTATGCTGTGTCTTTGTGTAAGTGTTTGGTTTGGACAGGTACAGCAATGGAGTGCAAGACATTTCACAGAAACATACTCAGTTTCAGACACCCCTTCACCCTTCTGGGGAAAGGGTAATATCAGAGATACCTGATTTGCAACAGTGCTATGGTACAAATGATAAGCCAAGATGTGATTGCCCTGACCCAATCCTGCATGCATTTACACCTACAACTTCACTCAAATGAGTAGTTCCATTTAAGACACAATGAACATATAATAATGCAAAACTTTAAGTGGTTTGTAGGATTAGAAGCCTAATTAGATATAAAACCAACTAACCTAATTCTTTAGAATTTTGTCCTTCGTGCAGCCACTTATGCCCAACCGGAATGGTGTGCAAAACCCTGCTATTCCCACTCAAGTGCCATGGTGCCCACCTGATGGTTTAGTCCTCCAACAGCAGTACCTGGTGACAGCAATGCACCACAACTCCTGCCTTCTTAGAAGCTCAAACCAGAGATATATTTATGGTAGCCCAGGCAACAGGACATTTATTGCTGTTCAGTCTGTCTCTCTCCTTGGCAAAACTTAGGTCAGTCTTCAGGCACAAATTTGCATCTGCTGCATAAGCTTTTCTAGAACTAAGTCTTTGGCAGAGGTTACGTCCCCCTCCTTTGGGACATACCGCTTTGTTGCATACTTTTATGTAGCAGCAAAGTGGTTAAGAGGTGCATTATTCAACAGCAGCTGAAAAGGCAACAGTAGACTGGATTCTAGGCTTTCTATTTGAAGGACACCAAGACAACCTCTCCTGTCTCACAGTCCTGGCATACTCGGAGGAGAATGCTTCAATCAGCAGGTAGTTGCATGTAAAGCATCTCTTACCTCCATTTTGGGATTTTGCCAATCATTGCTGATGACTGGAAGACTTAGAGGACAAAAAGAGTGAGGAAATTTGAATTTCTTAAGCCTGCTTACGTTTTTTTCATTGAACAATAAATAGATAGCTTACATACATAGTACTAAGTGCAGGGACAAAGGACTTCTAGGCAGGGGCCCTTATTACTCATTTATTTGGACGTTATGGAAAGTAATTTATGCATTTCAAGGCCAGGCTGGAGCAGGGCTTGAGCAAGCTGGTCTAGTGGAAGGTGTCCGTGCCCTTGGCAGAGGTTTTGGAACTGGGTGATGTTTGAGGTCCCTTCCAAGCCAAACTATTCTGTGGTTCTATTTGAAGCACATAGAAATCAATCAATGGAACTGAATAACCCTAAAAGTCTTATTCTGAATTTGGCAAATTGGCACATTTTAAAAACCTGATCTGATTTAGTGAAATGGTCCAAAGGAACAAACCTGAACACCAGCCTGCTTGTCACCTGGCCCAGCATGCTGGGGAGCAGTTTAGGACCATAAAAGCAAGAGCCATCCAAAGCATCATTCCCACAGTGATCAGGGACAGCACTGGAAGGCAGGGTGATGCAGTGGTCTTGGCAGCCCTTTTTCATTTTCCAGTATAGTTGCAATGTATGGTAAGTAACATTAAAAAGGACCCCAAGGAGGAAATTATGAATTCTACTCTAATGCTACAGTCTATACCAAATAGCTTGAAATTTTTAAGCCTTGGAAGTAGGAGTGTTGTAATTTTATAAATTATTAAAATAAAATGAGCTTTAAAAGTTTTGAGTTCTTAGGAACATATATATTATGCTAACAACAATATAGTATTTACTGAAAAATTGTGCTTATAACACGCTCAGTCATCTCATTTTCTGTCAGAATATAAGAAATAAAGCTGTTTATATTTCTAGGAAATGCACTTTATCCCTTTGGTATACTTTATCTGAGTGAAATTTACTTCTAAACAGAACTATTTAATTTAAAAAATGCTAATACTTTCAAATTGTGATAAAAGATTAAAGCTACCCAGGATAAGCTAGAAAAACATTGATGCTGTGGATCCCTTTGTTTAAAAGAAGTAATTTCTGAAATACTTTAACAACAAAAAATAGTAATTCTGTGCTAGTAAGAAAAAGAAAAAATTGGGAAAATGACTTGTAACTTTGGCTGGAGCAAGAGAGGGGAAACTTAGATTACTGGTATTGAAAGCTTGATCACAAAAAATAGTGGCAGCTAAAACATGTGATCTTTAAACATGCTTTTTTTTTCTCCAACAGCAACTAAGAAAAGGTAGACATTTTTCATAAGAAACCCAATTTCCTCTTCAAGCAAATAGATACATAAAAAACTGTCTTCGGTTAGGTAACCAATATATTTGTATTCTATTTCATCTGTTGTAAAAGCAGATATTTCTTTATCTCATGTAACTCCAAGCGGGAGGGGGGCAGATGCCTTCTGATAATGGGCCAGCTGTTAAAACCAGGTGTGGCAGTGTTTCTTATCTCCTTCCTTATCTCCTTCACCACCTGTCCATCCTCCAGGGAGATATCTTCTGATAATGGGCCATTAAGGCTCACCAATGACATGACACATTACATCATCCCATTGTGAGATGCTCCACCCAGTGTGGGGGGAGGCAACCATTCCTACCTGGATAAAAACTGAGACTCGGGAACAGCAGCCATCTGGTTTCTCCACCAGAGGAAGACTGGACCCACTTTGCCACCACTGGACTTTTCCTACTCCATTATCTGTACTCCACAGAACCTCATCTAGGATTTATTTAGTCTGCTTCCAACACACAGGGTGACCAACAGGGTGTCAGGTCATATCCCTGACTCTGTCAGGGTTTTACAGGACTTTTGTTTTGCTTGCTTACTTGTCTTTGTACTACTGCATTTGTATTTTCTTTTCTTTTTTTTTTTTTTAATTCCTAGTAAAGAACTGTTACTCCTATTCCCATATCTTTGCCTGAAAGCCCCTAATTGCAAAATTATAATAATTTGGGGGGGGGGGGGTGACATTCTCCATTCCAAGGGAAGCTCTAGCTTTCCCTGGGAGACAACTGTCTTTCAAAACCAAGACAAAAACTTAGACTGCTTTTTAAAGCTTATTCATTTAAGCACAAATATATAGCCTGACTTTTAATGGGTACCTTAAGATCTACCCAGAACAGCCACCACAGCTGCTATCTTTAGACAATGATCAAGAAAAAAAAAAATCAGGGCATGGAGAAAAGATGTTGTTTAATGAAAGACACACCCATTTTCCTCAAAGCACAAGAGACCCTGGCATTGATAATTCTTGTTTCAAATGTCCAGTCCTAATGCCTTATTGCAGAATGTTGCTACAGCTTTGCAGACGAGCCCACAATTACACTTGATTTACTGACTGATTATCTTCTGTTTCCTTTTAAAGGTAAAGAATGTGTCTAAAGCTGAGTTTGAGAATGTGATCACTTCTTGGAAGGTTCTCTTCCCTCTCTGAACAATCTGAGACTCTTTCAAAGTTATTTTTATGGCAATAATTTCCTATTTTCCCCTGTGCATTACTAATTTCACTTTTTTTCCCCCCTTTTTTTCAAAAAAACACTGTCCTAATGCAAACACATCAGTTAATTATTAGAAATTAAAACTGAAACAGATCAAAAGCCTCAGTCCTGTCCTCAGAAAAACAGGACAAAATACTGAAATATTGAATAGTACTTAATACTTCACAGATTTTGGGGACAGTGTTGTTTCATCTTATTAGCCAAGTCATCAAGTTCCTGCTTTTGGACAAAAACAAGTGTCACTGATTTTCTAAGTAAAACACCTGCAAGATTACTTAAGACACAGCAGGAAACATGCACCATATTATAACAGAATCCAGTCCAAGTAACTTAAATGCACAGCTCCCAGAGAGAACATAGCCAATTTCTGTACACGACTACGTATTTATAAACAGCACACATGATTTTCCTCCCCAAAATTTGGAAACAGAATCACAGTGTCTTGCCTTTCAACCTGTCCTAACTTCAGTTAGTACATTGCATTAGATTAGCAGCTCTGCTCTATAAATTTGGGGTTTTTTCCCATTTTGCATCTCCAATGGTACCTACCTCATGCTTTGAGGCATAAAATGTCTCAAATGTACCAATACATTGGTATGAAAATTAATTTTATTTGCAAGACTCAAATTGTCAAGGTAGATCTATGTGCTGATGAGGTATGCATTTTCAGGGTCACCCTTCAGCAGATAGATATTACTAGAATTGGTAGACTGTCATAGTAATAATAAGAAGACTATCTCAATATTAAAATAACATAATAGTATCATCCCTACTGAGGAAAAAAAGGAACACTAGCAAAAAGTATTCAGTACATGAACACTTGTGAAACTAGGCTTCAGTAGCAATAAAATTAGTTTTTTAAACATCTAGATAAAAGCCTTACCTCTGAAATTGCATTAAACTTAATTTCAGATGAAGCAAGCCGGAAAATGTTAGCCTTAAAAGACAGCAGAATACTAGGCAATATTTAGCTTACAATAAAACAAACACCATCACTTCCCCCAAAAGCAAGAACAAAATACAGGGTCCAAAGGAACTCTTTAGATATTACGTAATTCAATTTTTGGAATGTATACTGTACTCTAATGAAACCTCAAAAACCACTTAGGATGTGCTGCATAGATTGCAATGCAGAATGGGAGGTCCAAAGGACTGTGTAAAAATTCTGTAGCTTAAAGAAAACAGACTTTTATAGAGCTCAAGATAAAACTGGAATAAAGGAAAAGCAGTAATTTATCTATACCTTTGGTGCCACAGGAACCATTGAAAGGCCTTGTTTTATTTGACAGCTTCATTAATCCCCGAGAGGCTACAATGTGGGCAACTTTGAGGACACCGAGATACTTCAACGTAAATTAGTGATGCTAAAATACAGCCCAAAAACTGTAAAATTGATTACAAGAAAAAGCAAGCTACTGCTATGGAAAAGACTGAGAGAAATATTCTGGAATAGATTCTGGAATATATTCAGTGGGATGGAAGTACCCCAGAGACATCATGTTTGTAAAGGAGCTAAGGATAACAAGCAAGCAGAAACTACAAATAGATAGAAACTACAAATAGATTTGTAAGAGTACAAACAAAGAGACTAATTTAGATTTGGGTTGCATACTTGGAAGCAGTGTATCCTGGAGCAGGAAGGTAATGGTTTGTCTAAACATGGCTGTAGGCAGACTGTGCAACACTTTATTTGTGAACAGTCAACAGAGTCCTTCAAGCTTCATGGTGGACCAAACATCAATACTCCCAAGTAATCAATTCTGCCCTACAAATGGAGGTCATACGGTTGCCTGGACATAAAACAAGTTCTTCATACACACTGTTTACAACCACGTGTGGACATCACCAATGTGTTCTAGGCATATTACAAGAAAGATCTTTGCAAATCAGATGGAATTCACATAAAAATAACAGAAATTCTTTAGCAGGAAAGAATCAAAAGGAAATGTTACAAGCCTAAGCAAGTGCTACTTTACTTAGCTTAAGCTAAGCAAGTAAAAAGTTCAAAATGCTTTTTTCTTAACATTCAGTTTGATCAGGAAAATTATTTCAAAGGAACAAACCCCAAGAAGGAAAAATAATTATTTGAGGTGACAAAAGGCTATATATACATACTTAGTTAGGAACTCAGAGAAAGCATATACTGAGTTCTAACTAGAGGTAATTGTCCTAATAGAAAAAAATATAGCAGACATCTGAAACTTCACTATAATGTATATATATTCATACATGACAGGAACCAATACCAAAAGAGATGGACAAAATATTTAATGGAGCTCTGCCATCCCTAAGCTAATCTTAAAACATTTTAAGCTTACTCTTATAGCAACATTCCTCTTTCCTTTTGAATAACAGATGGCTGTTTGTGATCTGCATATTGCGCTGAGGCTTCTTTCACTTTGTCTGGTGCATGAATGAGGAATGCCTCCCATAAGTCAGACTACATGGCAGAAAAAAACAGAGCATCTAAAATTAAACGGCTTTCACTCCTTACCATCCAGCCCCATTTCTGTGATTCATTCACAGAACCACATTTCCCATTTTAAAACAACAAAAATTCAAATAATAACCATATACCCATGTGTATTTGGCTACACAAGTTATAGAAGAATGATAGAGCTTTTGGCAGTTACAGTACTTGAAAATTTTCCATTATGACATCCTTCTAATTACTTATTACTTGAACCATTTGGGCTAACTGTTTTCACACCAGACATATTTCTCCATGGAACTAGAACATGAAAAATTATGTTTCACTTGCCTGTTTATTAGCAATTCTTACAATCATCTACCTGAGGTGCATTGTGTGGAGTAGAAATTTTGGAGTATGGAGGGATTGGCACCTCTCCTGTAAAAACAAACCTATTGCTTTGATTTTTTTTTTTTTAAAGCTATTCAAATGCTCAACATTATATGTTCATATATCTTTGTATACTCCACTACGTGTCAGTAACTCTGTTAAACATATAGTCTTCCAAAATAGTATTAATGCTCAAATGTTATATGTCATTACACAGTTTTCTCTTTTGAGTCCATTTCCAACTTTTACAGTCATTAGAACAAAGCAATAGGTTTTAAAATTACGCTAGTTCAGCAATACCAACAACTCTAGCACTATTCCTCAATTATCTAAGACTTAATCAGTTCATCTTAATCAAATTTCATCTATGAAATTCTCACTACAATCTCTAAATGTCACTTACTGCTACACTTTTAACTGCTTCCCAACAATGTGAGTTCTTGTTATACTAAACTGAATTCCTTATGCAATCGTATAATTATTTTACTCTTGACAACAGGTCATTTTCCAATAATGGATATGTAGAATTCTGTCAGCAAAGAACAGATCAGAAATCTCATATTTACAATTAAGTATTTACTGGCCTTTTTCTTACATGATGCATGTGCTGCTTCTCAATTAAATACACTTTCCCAATTTTTTAAAAAAAGTTCTATATTGTTATACCTGTAATACTTTATTAATTTTTATGTTTCAGTTTATATAATTTTCTTGAATACTTATGCATTTTCCTGCAGGCACATTCAGTGGCAGATTTTTCTGATACAGGGCAACAGCAAGACCTGAAAATGTTAGAAAAAAATCATTGCTTAAAAAAAAAACCAAACAAAGAAAAGGATAACTTTCAATGAAAACTGTTCGAAACATGTTGCTAAATGCAAATACAACCCAGGAAACAATAATGGTCAAAGGTAGTTTTCATTTTCATATGAAGATTATGTATGTGAGTTTGTACACACAACTCATTTACAGATAGGAGCATCTACATAAGGCCACGATGCATGTTGTAGAAGGGTTGCCTTTTACACTACTGTCCAGATTTTCTGAAAGAGAAAGCTGTACAATCTTCATGGTATACAATGTGTTTTGTACAATCATGATGGAAACTCCTTTATCCTAATGGCTAAATTGTCTGCATTGATTAGAGGAACCCATTATTGAAATGTTCAGGGATCTACATGCAGTCCTCCTAGAATTTTGATAATCAGGTGTAGTCATGTGCAATAACCAGCAAACATCATATAACCTGTTCCCTAATCTCATCAATCTCCATATTAAAATTTACTAAAATGCTCTGCCCTGCTGCTTTCACTGAGGGAAGAAATTCATTTGTCCATTGGATAAAAAACTTCTTTCATTGAAAGTTCATTTCCAATTTATGTCTAATCATTCTACATTGAGAGTTCTTTGGCTTAAATATTTTTTGTTCTTTCTTAACTCCAGAGGTTTGGATCTTATTTGATATGCTGTTCTCCTTCAAATTTAAGGTTATTAGCAACTTTTATTTATATGCTAACTAGGACTAAAGACATTAAATAGGCAGACTCTACCTGGAGCCAACTTCCAGTTTTATAGTCCTCTCAAAACAATCCGTCACAACTTCCCACCAGCAATTCTTTATGTTATGCACCTTCCTTCTTTTCTCATATGACACTATACTGAATCTTTAAATTAAGCACAGATTAAATCTGATTATGGTGGTACTTGGATAACAGTTGGACTAGCTGATCTTGAAGGTCTCTTCCAGCCTTGATGATTTTGCGAAATTGACTTAACTTTGTCAAATAATTATTTTATTAAAAAAATACAGTTACCCTAACAGAATCTAATGTTACTACACCAAAGATATATCTCTTTTTTTACTTCTATGCCTTTGCATACACTATGTTATCATTTGTTTCCCATGTCCCATAAAACGCCCATGAGCTCTCCTTCAAGCACATTTGTGACTTTCGAATCACATGGCACTGTTCTTGCCCTGACAGGTTTATTAAGAGTCTTTGCTAAAAGGCTTTTTTGTTACTTCTAATATTTTCATAATTGAGACCTAGTTTCGTTATCCCATCATGTTTCTAGTGACAAGACATGATGGTGTAATGCCATCGACTACATCATCAGAGTCTACTGCCTAGACTGTAGCTAGTAATTGAGAATTAAAACAAACAAGCAAATGAATAAATACATATCATTAATTAGGATCTTAAGCATTATTTTCAAAACACTGTTACCCCTACAAATTAATTCAGCAGCCTAAGGGCTACTTTGAAGCAGTTTGGTATCCACAGGTTGCTCAATTCCTTGCTGTTCACATACTGCCTTTAGATTTTATCTGATAACATCCAGAGAGTAATTAATTAGACTTTCAGCTGGTCTGATGCACATGCATGGTATTGCTTCACATTCTGGCTTTAGTGGGCTTAACTACCTGGAGTATAAGCAAGGCTTGTCAGAACCCTCATGTGAGGACTTCTTGCACGGGGCGTGTATGGAGCCTTAGAGTCTAACACAAGACTATGGATTGTCACACATGACAAAGCAAGTGCACATTTGGCAGGCCACAACTATATGGCGTAGTACCACATATTTCAATGTGAAGATTTAGACTTTCTTCATTCACTTAGCCAGTGGGGCCACACTGGGAAATAACCTTCCTGTGTAATGCAGACAGTCTGACTGTCTAGGTTGGGATACCAACTGGATAGACCACATATCACTCCTTGTCCATTGTCCACATTTTCTCCCTGCAGAAACTGTGTTTCTGTCACCTGAAAAAACAGCACCCGAGAATATGTGAGCCACACTCGGCTCTCATTCTGAAATAACAGTTTGGATAAATCCCCTGACTGAGACAGCACTCCCAAGATTTCAGATCACAGACCTCAGAAATACTGAACATCCTTGAAACCAATAGGAACTCAAATATGGATGACTAAGTGGGTTTTGAAGTTAAGATGTACTGCTAGAAATTTTACCTTTGTGTCATAGTCTAAACTCTTATCATCAAATTTTGTTGCACTCTGCTACTATAAATAGATATTTGAAAAATGTGGCTTTTCCCTTGGCCTCCATCATGTTTAGTCACTAGATGATTCTGTGTCTGCTTATATTTGCATTTATAATTTTTTGTGAACTGCAGATATCATTTTGTGACCAGTTTTTTTAAGTAGCTACAGAGTAAGCATTAAACAAAAATAAAAACTGACATGCCTTTTGTTTTAAAAAGCAGGGCAAACCTTTATTGATATTATTCTGTGGAGAAATTCTGACTTAAAAGACAGTCATTAGTTATGCTGATAAGTAATACTATTAATACTCAAATTTTGATTGTACAGCTGTTTAGCTGTGCATGATTAGGACCAGTTATATATTCAAGAGTGATTATTTTCATGCAAATACTTGGCTGGCTAATGGGGAGAACAGCTGCTGCTTAGCAACTGGAGGAACAGAGAAAGGGGGTGACTTGCTTTATAACAGAAAACGGGATGAAACCTTAGAGAGAACATATAGTGTTTGGAAGTACCAGAGAAAATGAGTGGTAGTGCTCTCTAATCAGGATGTTTCCTTTTACAATTACTGACACCCTAGGACAGCAGCATTTTCAGGTAATGAAGTGCAAACTACAAGAAAATTTATGTATCATACATGCATACACACATGTGAGTGAACAACGCACAAAACAACTCCTAAAAACAAACACTGACATACAAATTGAAATGTAGGAAATCCAGAAACAGGCTTTGTGTCTGTCATCTATTGAAAGGGTTAAACCAATTTTCAGACTTCAACAACCTAAACTACCACAAGCCAAGCTTTCTGTAAGAAGTGCTCCCTTTCTTCCTGCTGTTCAATCTCAGCCCTTGCACTGCATCCTCCTCTATGCAAGCACAGGCTTTCACACCCCTACATAATGAGGCAGATCAAGGACCCGACCGAGGTTAAAACTAACCCATATTTCTTAGTGGGATTGCTTTTACATGGCTCAGTTTCTGAGTCAAGTTTCTTGTGCAGCTATTCAAATGTTTGCACTGACATGAGGAAGAGGGCAGGGGACTTCCTGTGACAGTGCTGACTCAAACCTTTCCTGAAAATACAATCTTACCTTGGTGCAACCCTGTAGACGAACCTACTGACTTGACTGCAAGACAAAACTGAAAGCAGAACTGAGCTACAGGAAACTAAGGGAAACTGAAAAGGCACCACTCGTAAAGCATGCAAGTTCCACAAAAGTATCTGCATGGCCTTAAGACTACCACTCAGACTAAGCTATTTATATCAAAGAGGAAAGTCACTTCATTTTTTTTTTCTGAGAGTAACACTTTCAGAAATCAAATTAATACCTCATATGACAAGGAACTGGCTCCAGATTAGGTATCAACTGTTCTTGTTCTTTCTGATTTCAAAGCATGGTTCTCCCTGATTTAATAAACAATATAAAAATTTTTTGTCATTTTAAATAGAAGACCCTACATGACATGCTTTAGCAAATCCTGCTTTATGCTTCTAAGAAGTTAGTTATTTCAGCTTTCCACACTATTCTACTCTGGGCACGAACTTGTGCTACAACTCACACACCACACTCATTTAGGAGAAACCAGAACCCACCAGGGGCTCAAACGTCTCGATTTATTCATCAACCTGCTGAGGGGCAGATGCAACATCACATTCTCCTGCTTGTGCAGATGACAACAGAATACAGCAGTGGACTGGTACTCCCCAGCACAGAAGAGGATTGCTGGCGTACCTTCACCTCATGCAGGCACCAGACCACATCTGCCAGTGTTCAAAGACATTAAACTGTCAGTGAAATACACAGTGATGGGAAGACACAATGCTCAGCAAGTTAAGATCATGTGAACAGAGAGAAAACAGAGCATGGAATGGAGTAACACAAGAACTGCTATTGTCCCTACCAAAGTTCTATGGAAAATTAAGGAAATGGATTAGTGAAGGAGCAGTACAAAATGTATTCAAATAACAACAGTTAGAGATGCTGTTTGTTAACAAGCCCCACCAGTAAGCTCCTAGTGATTTCTTAGCCTTTGTGAAATCTAAGTATTCGTAAGAGTATTTTTGCAGTTCCAAAGGTTTTCCAAATATTAGCTTTGCAAATGTAAACAACTGTCAAAAATGAAAGTTGTAGCTCAGCTATTCTTTAGATACAATGAAGAGTTTGGATTTCAACCTGATTTCAACCACTTCTGTGACACAAGATTTCTTGATGACTAGATAGTTGGATTTTTTTTTTCTACTCACATAAAAATAAGTGTAAGGAGGAAAACAGATGTGAGCTGGAGAAAATAAACAGCTTACAAAGAAAGAGTAGGAAACCAGTTACCCTTGAGTAGACAGGCAAGCTTCCTGTTCATTACAATGAAAAAATGAAGGGTAGCAACTGCCTGACCTGTCTTTTGTTCAAATCTAAATCCAAAACACATGTAACCAAAATGCGAAACATGTGTTCTACATATTGGACGTTTGTCAGGTTTTATAGATTTGTACATTTGTCTCATATCATCCAGTCCTGCACGCACATACATATCAGCATCGCTCTGAGTGCGTGTGAGAGCATTTGGCCTTTTAACCGGCTCATCTCCCACACCGCCAACACTTGCTATGTTTTGGGGTTTTTAGCCCCGGATCCGCCGCTCTCAGACAAAGAGACTGCAACAGGAATCTCAAACCTAAACTCAAGGTTTTTTCAGTGCCTCAACCTAAAGTCACGCCTGGTTTATGGTTTTCAATTAAAACCTGCACGAGAGCGCTGCAAGCCACAGAGTAAGCTCTCCTAAAGGGCAGAGGAGGAGGCAGAGCAGCACAGGTAGCAGGAGCACCCGGACACGGCCGCGGCGGGGCCGAGCCGCCCGCAGGGACTCGAGGACGCGACCCCGCCCCCGCCGCTCCGCCGCAGCGCGCCCGGCCCGGCCCCACCCCGCCCCGCCCCCTCCGCGCGCTCGGCCTCCCCGCCAATCGCCGGCGTCCTTCCGCAGCCCCGGCCCCGCCCCCCTCCCGCGCCGCGCGCGCTCACCGTCACAGCCCGAGGGCGCGCGAGCGCGGCCGCTCCACCCCCTCCTCCCGGTCCCGTCTCCTTCCTCACCCCCATCTTCTTAGGGTTTTGGTGGGGTTTTTTTTGGCTGGCCCCTGCGGCGTGCGGAGATTCACCTCCCCGCCATTCAAAATGGCGGTCGACCCGGCTTAACCCTGTCGTGTCCCGACAGCACTGCCTTTCCCGCCCCATCCGCGGCTCGAGATTCCGCAGCCTCACCCCCAGCCAGCGCGGCCGATCGCCGAATCACCGAGGCCGTCCCCCTCTCTCTCTCCTTGCCTCCTCCCTCGCCACTAGGGGAAACGATAGAAAGATTTTTCCCCCACTCCCACGCGCGCTCGCGCCCAGCCTGCCGAGCCCAACCGAAAGATGGGGGGTGGGAGCGCGTGTGTGAGTCGGGCAGTGAGGGATACCTCCTCCGCTCGCTGAGCCCCTTTCCCCCTGAACACATGGCCCATCCACTTCCCCCCGCGCTCCCCCAATGGTTGCATCCGTGACGACATCATCATGGCAACAGCAGCTGCAGCCCGGGGCCGGGGCGCCGCCGTCGCCGCCGGGGCGTCCGCGGGGCACGAGCCCGCGCTGTCCCTGGGGGGCGCGCGGCCGCACCGGCTGTAGGAGCGCGCGGGGGGCGCGCCGCCGCGCACGCGCGCAGAGCGGCGGCGTCAGGCGGCGGAGGGGGGGGTGGGGGAAGCGGAGACACAGACAAGGCGCGTGCGAGGCGGCGCGCGCTCCCGCGGGCGGGCGAGGAGCGGCAGGCGCGGGGAGTGTTGCGCTCGCGCGCGCGCTCGCTGCGGCGGCGGCGGGCGGGGGGAGCCGTGCGGGCTCCGCGCTCGCTCCGCGCTCGCTCGGTGCTGTGCCGGTGCCTCGGCGGCGGCGGCGAACAAACATGTTCTCAGTGCGGATCGTGACTGCCGACTACTACATGGGCAGCCCGCTGCCCGGCCTGGACCCCTGCCAGTCCCGCTTCCGAGAGGCCCCGGCCAAACGGGTGCCCGTCGTGAGAGTCTTCGGCGCCACCCCTGCAGGTAAGGGATGACCCCCGCCGCCGCCACCGACGGGCGGGCGGGGACGTCCCCCCGCTGCGGCGCCGCGGGTCGTGGTGGCGCCGGCCCCGCCGCCGCCCACCCCGCTCCCGCTCTTTGTGGCTGGGTCGCGCCCCCCCCTCCGCGCCCGGCGCCGCCGCTGCTGCGCGTCTCACCTGCCAGCGGCGGCCGCGGGGACGGCAGGGCAGCGGCGAGGTGCGGGGACCTGCCCCGGGTGTCGCGCCGCGCCCGCCCGGGGGCTGCGGGGCCGCCGGGGCTTTGTGCGGGGCTGCCCCGGGAGAGCGGCGCAGCTGTGCAAACAGCGGCGCCGGCCCGTGCCGCCCTCGCTGCCGGTGCCCACCGCCGCTCTCCTGCCCTTCCCGGGAGCTGTTCCTGCGGGAGGGGAGCCGACCAGGGGAAGCCGCTGAGCGCGGGCACAAGTGGGACTTGTGCGGCACTTCGGAAGTGGGGGCTCGTGTCGCGGCAGGGATCGCGCACGGCCGGAGGCACCGGTGCTGCACTGCAGAGAGCAGCGTCCTGAGCACCGGCCACATGTTGCCCCCCGAGACTCCCGAATGTCACATGCCACTTCTTCACTGCCTCTTCGCCGTGTGGCCTTGTGCTTACAGCCGTCCCACGTCTCAGATGTGTTTCTGACCAATGCAAACAAATACGTTCTCAGAACAAATTTCCAACAAATTAAATACTTAGGAAAATTAATTTAATATGTATTGTAATTTGCCCATGCGTTAAATATTAAATTGGAAAAACCCCTGTTTTTTGAGATACTAGACGTACTAAGCATCATTGCTTGTGATCTCTTTGCACTTACGCTGTGTAATGCTGACCTTGGGAATTAAGGTATTTCTGCATGTTTTATTGACTGGCATGTTGAAAATTATCTAATGACACACATACATTAAATGTTAGGCAAGAAAAAAAAAGTAATGAAAGAGCACAGCAGAGGTTTCTTTCCCTTCAGGCAGTTATTATAGTAGAGCAGATATTTTTGTTGTATTTTTTGTTGGCTTGTTTTTTGTTTTTTTTTAATCCAGAATTAACTGTCTTTTCTGTTTAAGCACAGAGAAACGTGACATATTCAAGCTGTTGTGTTCTGATGCAACTACAGCTCCAAATTGTTACGTGAATGAGTGGGATTAATAGAAACAATATTGAAATAGTGGAACCTATTTTATTGTAGCTCTAATTCTGCATACAAAGGAGATATTATGTAATAATATTTATGTAATGGCAGGAGTAACTATTTCATGATTAAAAAATGTAGAGCCTGAGGTTGTTGGCAGGTAGCAGGATTTTTGTGCATGCGTGTGGTTAACTCATTAAGGCTTATTTTCTTTTAAGAAAATGTTTAGGCTATGCCATATCATGAATGTAGCATCATAAAGTAAACAGTGAAGTAGTTTAGTTGTCCAGCTATTAGGAATACAGTAGGAAATCCCTGGCTTCCCCAACCATCAACTTTATTGTCAGTTTGCATAATAGAAGTGTTTCTAATTTTTCTTCGTTAGACAATTCGCTTGAGTCTGCAAAAGCAGTGTTACTTGTCTATCCTATTTATTTCCTTTTCAAACTTTTAATTGTTTTGATGTTCTGTACCTTTAGTAATGTTTGCTGTTAAGCTTCATGAGCTTCTTATTGCATCTCTGCATTGCTGGTTTTTTCTTTTTAGAAAAGCAGACAAATGTAATTCTCTCCCTTCAGAGGTGTTGTACCTAAGCACTCATTGTCAGAAGTACTCTGACAGTGATTCTCAGGTTATTTCTTGAGAGCTGAAATTTAAAACGAAGTGTAAATCACTTACATCTCCACTGACATTTTCTTTGAGGAAAAAGGAATAGTGAAAACAACTTCTAGCATACTGTCTAAGACAATGGGATGTCCTTATTGTTTGGCATACACGCAGTGTGATGCTTGTCTTCACTTGAGTTGGTCTGGGTGGGAATAACCCTTTCTCATTGGGTTTAATGTGTGTGCCTTGCCTCCAGGAGAGGTGCTCAGTTGCCTTGTTGCCTCCATGGCAGCAACCCATTATGGCTGCATCGGCTGCTCCACCTCCAGCGTGATTAACTTTGCACGACTCTTAGTGTGTTTATAGCTGTGTGCCCAAGCTGTGCAGCTAATTGAGAGTCAGGTTCAGAACAGACTCCAAATTTCACCTGCTGAGTGAAGGGGGTTTGATTGGTATGTGGCAGTGGCTTATGCAGATGTTCAGAAAGTGAATTGTCTGGCACTGCTTTATCCTTGTGTCTACCAGCAGCTATGGATAGTGGTTTTGAAGGCACCCACCTGTGCTTTCTGCCCCGTCTTGTGGAGATACTGCACTCAGTAAGGTGTGTGAATGACAGGGATTGCCAGTGTTACCTTTGGAGGCTTTTATGTAATTCAGTACTCAACAATTAATTTGTAAAGGTTTACTGGTACAATCTATAAAATGAACGTGGCTTGTGGTTGGGGGTGGAAAAACCAGACTTCTAATTAAAAGTAATGGAAGGATCAGCTCCTAGAATGGACTGTGTTGGCAATGACATTTGACAACTTCTTTATGTCTTTTGAGGAAGAAATCTTGTTGTATTTGGCAAGGCCATGCAGATTCTGTCTTGATGTCCTACATCTTTGCATAATAAGAGCTTGAAAGACGAGGAATCAAAATTTTGTTTAGGATCTGCCTACTATATTCTGTTATTTTGTGAAATAAAGAGTAAAATTCTGATTACAATAGCAGAAAGTGAAGTGAGCTGGTTGAGCCATTTCATTCAATTTTAGCTGTTTGGTGCTTTAAGCAGACTGGCATGTCTGTTGGCATAGTGATGTGGACAAAAGTATAATTTCAGAAATGCTGCAATACTGCCATGGTGGTAATACAATAAAAACAATGTTGAATTCATGCTTTATTGTATAAGAGCATAGATATTATCTGATACACCAGTATCTCTAAGGGAGTTTCATAATATTGCTGCTTATATGTAAAAACAATAGGTTTTAATTCAGTACGTAATGCTCAAGTATGAAACAAAGTTGCATTCTATTCTCAGGTAGTATAGTTTCCTAACCAGTACTTTTGTAAATGCTTTTTGTAAAAATAGAAAAAAGTTTTGAAAAATTGCAAGGCCTGTTGTTTAGAGTGAAATCATAATGAAAGTTTATTTTTCTTTTAGTGTATAGTTGTTAAATTGCCAATTCTTGAATTGTCGTTCCTGTTGGTAATCTGAATCTTGTTAAGATTTTTGCAACCACATAAGTACCTGATTTTTATAGCTTCAAAACAGATGTATTTAAGGTAAGACATATCTGTAATCATAAAAGTCATGTATGTTTATTGTTTCATTTGGGAAAAGGTTATTCCATAGGTCTTAGCCATTGAATCATGGAAGGTGCTGAGTTGGAAGGGACCCATCAGGATCACAGAGTCCAACTCCAGGCCCTGTGCAGGACACTCCAAGAGTCACACCATGTGCCAGAGAGTGTTGTCCAAATTCTTGAGCTGTCAGGCTTAGTGCTGTGACCACTTCCCTGGGGAGTCTGTTCCAATGCCAGCAAAATGTTTTTCCTGTTAGCAAACCTAAACCTTCCCCCATGTAGCTTCATGCCATTTCCCCAAGTCCTGTCACTGGTCAGGAAAGTGAAAAGATCTGTACCCGCACCTCCTTCATGAGGAAGTTGTAAGACCGCAATGAGGTCTCCCATCAGTCTCCTCCAGGCTGAACAAACCAAGCAGACCTCAGCTGCTCCCCATGTGGCTTCCCCTCAAGGCCCTTCACCATCCCTGTGGCCCTCCTTTGGATGCTCTCTAATAGCATAATGACTCGTGTTCAAGTTGCTATTGACCAGAACCCCTAGATCCCCCTTTCCGCAGTGCTGCTCTCCAGTGTCTTGTTCCCTGATCAAAACACTGTTCCCAGTGTTTTGTTCCACAAAACCAGGGTTGCTCCATCCCTGGTGCAGAATTCAGCATTTTACCTTGTTAAACCTCACATGGTTGATGGTTGCCCATCTCACTGATTTGTCAAGGTCTCTCTGCAAGGCCTGGCTGCCATTGAGGGAGTCAGCAGCTCCTCCCGATTTAGTGTTGCCACAAACTTACTTAGTATTCCTTCGAATCCTGTGTCCAAGTCCTTAATGAAGATGTTGAAGAGAACTGGGCCAAGGATGCAGCCCCATGGAACCCCACTAGTGAATGGATGCCATGTCTGTATTATTTTTATTCCTCTGAAAAAGTAGGTGGAATTTAGTTCCCTGTTTGTGAATCACTGTAAGTCACCCTAAGCCTCATTCCAAACTTATTTAGGTGATCTCAGAAGAAGATTGCTATCCCATGTTGCTTCCATTTAGCTGGTACTGTGAAGATTTGTTTACTATGAGATCTGTTGTGGTGTATGGAGCTATTAAAGTTTTGATTTGTTTCTGACAAGCTCTTGGAGTCTGTCCTCAAGATTTCACTGACCATTTCAGAACATGTACATGAATGCTCAGTTGAGTGTTCCTGTCAGGTGCTTATTCAGATGCAGAAAGAACCAAGCTGTAAATCCATTTATAAAAAAATCAAGGAGACTAGATGAACTGGGTGTTATTTTAGGAGAGACATTAATAAGGAAGCTGAAGTTGCTAAATTATCACTTAACAAGATGAGCATGAGTAGCTGAGGATACTGCTCATAAACCACGTGGAAGATACCTATTGGTGTGTGATAATGAGTATTGTCAAACAGGTAGTTGAAATATTAGCAAAAAAAGTAATTTTGATGTAGATGTGATTTGAGGCTGATACGTGATAAATTTTACGAAAATAGGTGCACATTTTTGATTTGCTTTTGTAGGGTGTTAGGCTGAAAAATGTGTGTTTAGTTGAGAAGGCAGATTAGGAATTTACGTAGGAAAAAGCAGATTGTAGTTTGAGGAGTAGTATAACTGCTGTCCTCAACTGCCACTTTATGTATTTGTCTTGTTTGGAAGAGTTTTATATTTTACATTATGAAATCACTGATCCAAGAAAGAATCTTACTCAGGGCAGCACAAAAATCCAGCCAAAAAAATGGATGTTTTTAAATTACTCTTGCATGCTTTTGATTACAAGTTTTTCTGAGGCTAAATGTAATAGAGTAGGGACTTACAGTCAGCAGAATCTGAATGTGTTTCAGGTAGACATCTAAGTTTGGTGCTTTCACTTCTTGGTTTTCTGAGAGGAGGGAAGAAAAGCAGAGGCAAAAGCTCCAGCTAAAATCTGGCTCCCTTCCAGCAGCAGTAGCTCTGGTATGACTCACTGAAGGGGCCTGCTTCTTTCTTCTGCTCTTCCCCCTCCCCTTTCCCCCTTCACTGACCTGGCTAGGCTCTATATCTGATCCCAAGTGTTTGTCTTTCTGTCCTCTGTTATTGCTCATTTGAGAAGGACTGAACTCATTGCAGGATCTTGCTGCTTTCTGCTCAGCTCATGATGAACTTTTCCTCTCCCCATTTTCACTGCCATTTAAGACACTGTCCCCCACAGTGGTCATTCCCTGTAGCTTCCTTAGTTCAGTGTTCACAGCTGAGCATAGTTCCAGTTGCTGCTATTTCCCACATTCCATTTCCCAGAAGTGGATGCTACTTCTTGCTAACACTCTTCCACTTTATTCTGTGGCTTCGCAGTGAGAAGATGCAGAAGAGGCTATAGCCATTGTGGTGAGGCTTGTGCCTTTGCTTTACCTTTTCACACCCTTTCCCAAAACATAGGAGCATACAGCTCTTGATGAAGAGTTATTCTGTGGGCCTACAGCATGGCCTAAAAGATTTTTGTGTTGTACAGTGTTAGCTTCACTTCCAACATAACATTTCTGCATCTTGCACTGACAGGTTTCTCATACTTGTGAAGAACTATGAAAAATTGCCTCATGTATTAAAAGGATACGTTTTCTAAATTGTGTTGTTTTGGTGGGGATGGGGGTTTAGTGGGGTTGTTGTGTTTGTTTGGGTTTTTTTTAAGAACCTTCTGGATTTTTGTCTGTGTTGTTTGTGGGGGGTTTTTTTAAGAGGCATTTGTTACATACTTTCTATAGATTGCCTGCTCAGTTGTTTGAGCAATGAGCGGCTGCTGGAATGAACTGAGATTCTGCTTTATTAGCATGAAACTTAAGTAGCCAATTTCATACTTGTATAAATATAACTTGCTAAAATTCTGTTTCTTAAATAAACTTTAAAATACTGTGACAAAATTGATGTTCTAAATAGAATCCAAATACTGGGTTCATAACTGATATTGTGCTTCCTATTGTAGAGTACCTCTTGGTCAAGTCGCTGAATATTTTTGTGCTGTTGTAATTCAGTGGAAAAAATACATGCATGACTGACTCTACATGCTTAAAACTCGATCAGCTGCAGACTTCAAAGTGTCCCACAAAGTAGGTGCATCTATATTGAATCTGGGATTGGTTTTTATGATTAGTGTCTCTGGAAGTTGACCAGGAACTTATCTATCTCAGCTATAATTTCCAGTTATGTTACATGCTTCTTAAGGGTGCTTTTCAGCTGCTTGTTGAAATATTTTCTTTTTCAGTGTGTAAAATGAACCACCTCAAAATAGCACACTGGTCTGAAAATAGTTGTCTCTCTTATTTTTACCAGAGAAGCACATGCATATCACAACTGAGGTTGGCAGGATGAGATGATGTGTAAACACTCAGTGAGAAACAGCTCCTGCTTAGTAATTTTTTCAGTCTGAGTAGGCAAGACAAATCTCTGAAAGAAGGAAGCAGGTGTGATAATACCATGCTATCAATTTCTTCTCAGTCTCTCATATTCAGAGTTCCAGTATTGATCATTTAATAATACCCTTTTATACTAACTGTTGCCATTACCTTGGTTTTGTCCTTTATCCTTGGTTGACTTGATTGACCTCTGTGTGCAGTGGACCTCTGAGAAGCATGATGGTGAACATATAACCATTTGGAAGGAGGCAGTATGAACACTCATACTAAAAGATGTATAGTCAATGTTCTGTCTCACAAATGAAGCAGCTGAAATTTTTAATAATGATTGGACAGAGTTACTGAAGATTCAGTCTCATGTCACAGGAGATTTGCTCGTCAAAATCTCAGTACAATTGGCAGTTGAAAAATCTTTTCTTTTTTAATTACACCTAAAGAGTCTCCATTATCTCCAGGTATTGCAAAGCCAATATCTCAGCCTCCTGCTCTGTCATCACTGGATGCTGAGATGACAACTGATGAACTTGCTTCTTTGCCTTTTTTTCACTGTCTGCCATGTCATATGTACTGCCCCTATATTGTTTGCATTTTTTAAGTTCTGTATACATCTCCTCTATATCATATTTATTCTGGGGAAAATTGTTTCACTATATTAAATTATTTCACATTTCAGGAACATGTTCTTGACAGACAGCAACATATACCTGTGTAAGGAAAAGGATGAATTTACTTAGGGTCTCAGATCAAATAAATAGCAGAACTGATAGTACAGTGAAGAAGCTGCTGTCTACAAGCAGTGTTATTTCTGTGCTACTACACTGCCCGGTAATAAAATAATGTGAGCAGTAATGTTCTTTTATGTGTTGACCAAAGTTACAGTTGTGGTAACAATTACAAGGCATAGGCTTGGTTAATAAGGTCCAGGGATTGATTGCAAAGATCTGCTGTGAAATCTGTATCGTTACATGTAATTGCACTGTTATTCACAATACCTATATGTATTCTGGTGAAACTAATAATTCTGAAGAATACACTGGAATAATCAAGTATGTAAGCTTGCAAACAGGCAGTATTTTTCTGCTAATGATACAGTTAAGACTGAGAATAGAGCCCAAAATATTCAAGAATCAACACAAATACCAGAAAAGTTTGTACCAGTTATAGGGACTGTCGGAAATGTCACTTCTTGCATAGGTTGCATTCATGCATGTTTGTTAAGGCTCTTTTCTTTCAAGAGCTGCTTTTTATTACAGAGGAGTTATAAGGTGTGCAGAAGTTAGTGGGGTTTTTTGGCAGGGCATTTAAATAAAACTTCACACTAGCTGGCTGGGTTAAGCCATATGGCTTATTAGGGAACCATTTGATGTCTGTATGTTTCAGCCTTCCTGTGATCAGTATGCAGACAGCCATTTCAGATAACTTCTTCCGCGACTCATATATTTGCAGTCTGTCATGTTGACTGCATGTTTATGAGTTCATGTTATGTTACTCTGGTGTATATGTGCATGCCTTCTCTGGTTTCAGGTTGGGGAGTCATCATCGTTGGAGGCACTGAAAAGTTCTAGGGATGTGTTCCTGGGCAGCCAGCTCTAGGTGGCCATGCTTGGGTGAGGAATTTGGTTTGGGTGACCTCCCGAGGTCCCTTCTAACCACAGCCATTCTGTGATTACTCTTGTCAGTGAGTATCCAGCAGTGAGTATCCAGGTGCTCTGTGCAGCCTGTGTGTCCAGGTAAGCGTAGGTGCATTCAAATGGTGTGGAAAGGCTGCCAGGTAGCTAGCTGTCTTTGAGCTGATAGCCCTACAGCTGTGAACATTACTGGAAGGTTTTGGTGTTGTTGGTGAAAACTGATTAAGATTGGGAAAGAAGAAGAAAAGAGAATATTCAGTACAGAGACTATTGCTAGGTTATGTTTGTCCCTTAGTGACATGCTATTTTTGTAAAAATTAGAGAAAAAGTGGGAGCAGCCCTGCTTATTTACATTCAGGTTGTGCCTCTGCTGTTTGCTGACTAAACCAGTGTTTACTACAGCAAAGCTGTATGTCCTGTTTTAGGTGCAATATCAACATGCAGTACTCAGTATGAATATTGAAAGGACTGTGGAATGTTGCACCTAATCCATAATACCTGACATTATACCTCAGGGGAGGTTTACAATAGAAGTTTTCCGAGTTTTGTATAATGAGATGTATAATGAGTCTTTCATTTTGTGTTTGAAACTACCTAGGTGAGTTTATGCATAGCACAGATTTTATTAAGCTGGTGGCATTGGAAACTGATTCAGCCCTCATGTTGGCAGATACTGCCAACATCATCATCAATAATGAACAAATTTTTATTTCTACCACCACTATTGCACTTATTAACCAGATGAAAAGGCAGTTTCCTGGAGTTCTTGATATAGAAACTTCTGTATTTTCTTTTGAAAAGTTACATATTTTAGCTAGCTAAAATGTTACACAATACTTGATGAATCATTCTTTGTGTTTTTATGTCTTTGTCCATTGACCATTAAGCAAATAGATTTGTGGCATTCACGTTTGTAAGCAGTGAAACCTATTTTGCTGTCTGTAGGAAATCGGAAAAGATTACAGGCAGATTCTTATGCTGAGGTAAAATAAATCTATGGTATCAAATATTTTAATATTTGAGCTGTTTGAATTAGCTTTGTGGAACTGACACTTAGGCCATCTTTAATGTTAGACCAAAATGGTAGCAGTAAAAGCAACCCAGTTCTGCCATGGGTTATATGTTTATCTATTTTTTACAGTAGAAGTGTGTTTTCACCCTCAGATTAGTGTTCATGTTGAAAGGGACATCTCTAGAGATTGTCTAGTTAGTGCAAGCACCATGTGCAAAGCAAGACTATCTAGACCAGCTCCAAGGATGAAAATGGCACAGTCTGTCTAAGTAATTTCCAGTGTTTGACCACACTCACAACACACCAAACCAAGGAAAAAAAGAAGGCCACCAGACTTTTTTTAAAATTTCTAGTGTTTCAGTTTGTGCTCATTGCCTCTTGTCCATTCATTTGGTGCTGCTAAGGAGTCAGACTCACTCTTCTTTAGTACTTCCTATCCAGTATTTATACACATCAATAGGATCCTTCCCACCTTCTCTTCCTGAGGCTACAAAATCCTGGCTTACTCAGTCTTCTCTTGTATGTCCAGTGTTACCAGCCCTTAATTATTTTTATGGCCTGACTCTAGTATGTCCATGTCTAATGCTGGAAAACCCAGACCTGAAGCTAGCACTCCAGGATGCATCTCACTAGTGCTCAGTAGAGAAGCATCATGCTCCTTGACCTGCTGGTGTTACTCTTCCTAATGGTGCTCAGGACACTTTTGGCCTTCTTTGTGGCTGCTTGTTCACATTCAGGACCTGTGGGTCCCTTTCCATCAGAGTTGCTTTCCAGACAGTCTGCCTCCAGCCTCTAGTGATGTATGGAGTTACTCCTCCCCAGGTTAAGACTTCATTTCTCCTTGTGGGGCTCCATGAAGTTCTTCTACCTATTTCTTCAGCCTATTATGAATGTCAGTATGACCCTTTGGTGTATAAGGCGCTCCTCCAGATTTTATCATCTGTAAACTTGCTGAGGTGCACCTGTTGAACGTCTAGGTCCTTAATGAAGATGTTAAACAACAGTGGCCTGAGTTTTGACCTCTAAAGTACACCACAAAGGACTGGCCTCTGTGATCCACTATTGCAAGGCTGCTTCTCCACACTTAAGTTTCATTACTCTCCTTGCTGTATAACAGTCAAATCTGTTTTAGAGATCTCCAATGTGTGTCTTGTTATCCCTTCCTTTTTTTAGCATGCCATCTTCTGAGATTAAAGTATAAGCACTGCATTTCAGTTCTGATTACAGCAAGGTTTGTTTTGTAACATTTATAAAACTTCTATATAGGTATCTTGGGTATGTTATGACTGTGTAAAAGTAATAAATCCTGGATCTGGATATTCTGGGGTTTGATGGTATGTTTTACCTGATGGAAAACATGAGAATTTTGTAAAGTAACTGAATATGAGTCATCATGTGACTAAAAAGGTGATCTGTATTGGAAATACAGTTTTAAATTGTCCCATGTTTTTCTTACTTCAGAAGAGTGACATGTGTTGTACATTTATGCCATAGTAATTCAGCTCTTTCTTTGTTCTGGTTTTTAATGGTTTTTTTGGGTTGTGTTTTTTTGTTGGTGGTGGTTTTTTTGATGTACTGTTCTTGAGGAACTGTGCATTGATGTGTACATTTGTAAACCTGCAGTTCCCATGCAGAGATTAATTTAATATCTTTACAGTACAGATTCCTGGTTTCAGACTGATACATTAAAAAAACCCTAAAAAACCCACAACAAGAAAAGCCAAAAAAATTCCAGAAAAACCCTGTCAACACACATTCAGATAGATGGGAAGAACAGAATAAAATACTGCTAAGCATTTACAGATTGTGCCAGCATGTCAGGTTTTGGTGAACTTGTGTTTTTATGCCAGCAATTGGAAATCTAATCAAGGAAATAAATAGTCATTTTTAACCACTGCTATATTAAAGATGAAAGATTTAAGAATCAAAACCAGTTGTTTTAGGCAGTGTGCAGATAATAGTGGGGTAGTCCTCACTCTAGAAAAGTTATGTTCTATATAAATGGAGCGTTAAAAGGTGTAGAAAGAGTGATATGTTACAAAAACAGATGGCGTGGCAATATTGTTAGTCATTATTTTGAAGTGGAATTTTGTAGGAGGGATTTCCTGAATGGAAAAACAGGGGAAGGGTAGGATGTGTTGAAAGGAAGACTGGGATCAGAAAAGAAAATGTAGAGCATGTGAGGTGGAGCTGAGGGGTGGGGGAGGTTGGAGGAAGGAGAGTGCTGAGAGCTAGGACTGTGGAAAATATTGATGCTGGAGTTGCAATAACAGGGACCAGTTATCTAAAGCTGCTCCCTTTTGGATTTGTTTTGTCTCATGGGGCTGACTTGTCCCCTGAAATCTATCTCTGGACTTGTGGCTGGAGGTACATGAGATGTTGCATGAGGTTTATTGCTCTGTGCAGTAGGAGAAGAGAGAAAAGCAAAGTCCCCCTGACTTTGAGAACTGTCCAAGAGGTATAGAACATAGTGAAGAACTACAGTATTCTCATTAGCACTATACAGTTTGTAAATACCTTTTTGTATTGCATACTTTCATGGCAGTTTGTATTATTTTTAGGTTAAGGGATGTAAAAACATAAATAAAACAAATATCTGGTGTTCATCTTCCCAGTGTATCAAGAGAAATAAACTGTATAACAAATATTTATTAATTTTATAAATAAATAAATTCTTTCTATTATAAATAGAAATAAAACCAGCCAGACTTCAAGCCAGGCTCTGCAGTGATGGGCGCAAAAGAAAATGCGTCTCTTGATGGCTGAGAAAGACATGTGGGCCTGCATAATGTTAGGTGCATATGTGGCAGGTTTCAAAAACAGAACAAAACACAAATGCTGTAAAAAGCAACACATTTTTTCAACCTGATCATCTCTTCTTTAGTGTCAATGGGCTTCTTGTAGCCTGTTATGTTACTCAGTTACTTTCATAAAAATCTTACTTATGTTGTATAAGCTTGATTTGTTGTAAGAAAACTGTAACAGTATCTTGTTCTTTCCAGGTTAGTCTTTGGCTTTTTCAGAATGTTGTTCTCTTAGGGAAACCACTAGCAATGCAGTCTTTCATGTTTATTAGTAATTTGGCTTCTGTAGCCATCTGACTCAAAGTAAGCCATTTAATTACAGTGAATGTTTCAGTTTTACCTTTTAAGGGATGAGTAACTGCATTTTTTACTTACAGTACCATAATGACTAGGGATTTGGTATTTTGACAGCAGAACATGTAGTGGTGAGAGGCTGAAGCTTATGCATTTGGCAATAAAGTTGTGGAGTATAGTGGTGGTGGAAAAATAACAGTAGATCAGAGTGCAATTGGCCAGTGAAACTTGAGTAAGAAACTGATTTAGGAGAAAACCTGGTGACTTAAGATTGCATAGTAATGCTTTTATTGTCTGAAGATACATAATTTGGTATACAGGGATCAGGAGAAGCACATGAATAGTACAAAACTTGTCTGTTGTTACAACTGCTTTGCAGAAGCCATCAGTTTAAACTTAATCATACTGTTGAATGTCTACATCAGATAACTTGATTCGTTTCCAATCCAGTGGTTTGCATTTCCCTTCTTCTGTATTTAGTTAATGATTTAAAATGTTTTCTGATGTACAGTATTGAACAAGGGTTTCTTGGTCCAAGAATTTGATACAGTAACCATCACATTGCATAAATGTTGCATTCTGAAGCCTTCTGATTTTATTTGACTTGTGTTGTGACAACTAAATTGTCAGGTGTGGTTATTTGTTAGTGCTTTTACACTAGGAAATCACTTAGAATTGCAGGGAAGAGGCAAGAGAGGGGAAAGGACTCATTCAGTATGTTTGCTGAGCTGAGGAGGCTTTTGCAGGGGATGTTTTTGGTATTCTGGTTTTGAGTGGTTTTTTTTAATGGAGGTAGACTCAATCTGTTGTCCTCAAGTACTTGGGCTCATTGTTAGCACAGCGTAATTGAGGTTTCAACTGTTCTAGAGCTGAAAATAACTTACAGCTTCAGACTGTTTTGTGAGCTGCATATTGATGCTGTAATGAGTAACTGAGAAAGGCAGATAATTTTCTACTGGCTGTGTTCTGAATAACTGCACACGCTGCAGCTTTGTAGAAGCGTGCTCTTTTGGTTCATCAGAACAGTAGAACAGGATGCTTCTAGTACTAGAGGTGGCATATTCCTGTGAGGATTACAGGAGGGGAAACAGATGAAGAAAAAATAGATCTTTGGGAATTAGAAGTCCATTCCATCTGCATTCATGAAGGAATCTCAATTTTTTTCCATCCAAACATATTAAATGGTTTCATAATTTCTTCAAATGTGAAATGATCTGTTACAGATACCAGCCATTCCTTAATGTAACTAAATGTAATGGAATTAGATATATTCTGCTACTCTGAATATAATCCTAGCTCTTCAATATCTCTAAATTGTATTTAAGTGCATACCCAGAACCATAGTCTTTTTTACTGAGTAGAACCTGGTATAGCAGTTACAAATGTTATGATACAGTTTTGAACAAAATTTTATAGGTTTAAATTAGATATGACAAATTTTTCACCTATTTTTTTTAAATTTAAGTAATATATGGAAAATTCTCCAGCTGTTGTATTGATGTCCTTCATTTTCTTAGAGTTTTCAGAAGAGTAGAGAAGGAACATGTGATAGGGAAATCTGTCCACTAAATCTTTTTGTCAATACCAGAGTGATTTGATATGACAGCAGTCCCATGTCATTATACTTCGAAGTGTGTATTTCATTTTATAGTATGGGGTTTTTTAGGGAAAATTCAAAATGGGAAAACATTGTTTAAAAATCAGTTCAAGGATGAAATTTGTAATTAAGGATGATAGTGTCATTGATACAAAAGAAATGACTTCTAGTAAACTTCTGTGGAGTTGACCACAGTTTTTTTTTCCTTTGTGTTGGTTTTCTAAATACTCTTAAATGTTGTTACTGGTACCACCCAGAATCTCTCAGTGTCACTTTGTTACTTCTCTCTATGAAACCTAGAGTATGGTGAAAGAGAAGGCATGTTGTGCTTTTCATAGTTGGTAGTGAATTGAACCTTAATTACAATTCCAGAAATTCTTTCCAGTGTTCCAGCCAAGGAATAAGCAATCAAGTCCTAGTTGTTATTACTATTTGAGTACTAATCAGCTACTTTGAAAAGTAAAATGTTTCTTTTTCCCTTGTAGCTTTTGTATCTTTTCAATTCTGTGTAATATCTTTAAGAAGTACCAAGGAGTAAAGTGGATTTTTTAAAAATCAACCTGTGTTCTAGTAGTGCCAGCATTTAGAACAGGGAAATCTCCAAGCTGACACTGGAGGCTAGCCATGTGGAAGGACAAGGTGCCAACTGCATGAATTGTTTGGTTTTCTGGCAAATAGCTTCTGTATACGCTCATCCCTAACTCAGAAGTAAATCTGGCCTGAGGTAATTCCTCCTTTTATGAGTTAGTTCAAGTTTAGTTCAGAAGTCATGAATCAAAAGTCACATCTGTAGTGAAAATTGTTGCTCTTTGACCATTTCTGTTGTTGCACAGTGGGGTCAAAAGCTTTTTTGCTATTCAGGAATTTCAGTCACTTTTTAAAATAAGCTCAATTGCAACTGGATATAATTTTCTCTCATTGCTAAGCTGTATGTCAAAGTATTCAGCTTTAAAAAGGCTTCTAAAGATCACCTCTCATGAGGTTTTGTGGTATTTCTGCATAGGCCCATTGATAGACAAAAGAAGGATACTCTTTTACTCCAGAGAAGGATAGTGATGGTTGGAATTGTTGCAGTTTTGTATTATAATTTGCTCAAGTAGTTAAAAAATGTGTTTTTTTTAAAAAAGGCAAACAGATGTTTTCTACTATTAGTAAAGAATGTGATGAAAATGGAGCGATCTTTTCCAAAGAAATAAAGTGAAACAAAAGAAATTTTGGCTTGAATTAAGACTCATAATTTCCATTAAGTGAAAGGAGGAAAAAAAAAAAAAGAAATGCAGTAGATTATGATTATTGTAATTAATATCTATTTAGAAATGGCTTGCACCTTTTTCAGTGGGGAGACAAATATTTATGTTCTGTAATTGTTTGTTAATGGAGTTCTTGATCCCCAGCTATTGAACAGCAGCAGCCACAATAACAGAATCGATGTGTCCAAAATGTCACATTTGCAGACTTTTTTTGTTAACACACCATTGTTGTAAGAAATAACGTTAGATCTTTCTTTGTTTTAAGACAGTTTCTTAATATGTGAGACATCAGAATTTCAGTGGACAATTCATCAGTTGCATGCAAGGAAATTTGTCAGTAGGTGATCTGGTTGATACGGTTATATAACATCAAGACTTGATTTTTCAGTAGTGTATAAGAATTACAGTTCCTGTAAAACTAATATATTTCTGGCTATCTCCAGGAATTCCATTCTTACAGTTTTTTATTTGGTGGGGGTTTTTTTTAATAGGAATGTGCTGCAGGTGTTTTTATTTAGAACCAGTAATTGGAGTCCTATGGGGATTTTTAATGCATAATAGTCAAAGGTAATTACTTATTTGTAGGAGAAAATAAGGAGAACCCACATCTCACGTTTGTGGTTTGTGTATGACATTAAGTTTTTAATTATTTTTGGAAATAATTTTGAAGTGATTGCTGTTTTTCATGCAGTCATAACTTAAGGTTTTTGTCTCCCCACAGCTCCCCAGTTCACTTCCTAAACAGAATTTTATACATCAGGACTTGAAAACCTGATAATAGCAAGATAAATCAAAATACTTATCATATCAAACCACTGACCATTTAAGCAGTATCACAGTTATTTTATCATTACTTTGTACATTTACATATTAGAGTTATTTTCAATTGGATTAAACTCCTGCAAGATAATATTTCCTTCAAGTTGGCCTTGCAGGATTATGCTCAGATTGAAAGCTGAGAGTAATGTGCAGAATCTTTGCAAAGTCATTTGACATTTCTTTCTTTTAATTTGACTCCTGTGAAGAGTGGGTTTTGAGTGTTTATCACATATATACATTGTGTGACTGCTTTTTTCTCTGAATGCTGTGTATGTGGTTAGTGAATGACTTTGTGCTTTAAAATATTTAATCAATTATTAATTTGGTTATTACAGATGAAGAATCAAGACCAAGGGATTGAATGACTTTTGTACAAGGTCATGGTAGATAATGCATGCCACTAGGTATTTTAATCACAAGACCATCATTTAACATAATGAAATGCACTGGTGCTTCGAAGAATTCCTCATAAGATATGTGCCTTTATGCCATAATATTGTGTGCAGATTTGTACAGCAACCTAATGAGCAATAGACTGGACACAAGACATTGAAGAAGATATATATCGGAAAGTCACCTGACAGAAGGTTTTATTAAAAGATTACATTTTGAGGGGAATTAAAGAAGGCCCATTTAATTAAAGTTTATGCTTTTTTTATCATGTGCTAGGAAAGATTTTGAGTATTCTGTATTGATAAATGATTTTCAAGACTCACAGCATAGCATTTTGACTGTGCTGTGACTTCTAATGTTTTTGAACCATATTCAAGTGCAAGTCTGCATATATGATGTGCACTTCCACTTCCTGAAAGAACTGTTTGAAGGATAGTCCTTGACATAGTTTGGCTCACATAGTTTCTTTATTAAAAAAAAAAAAAATCCTGGACAGGGAAACTTGGCAGGCAGTCATATTGGAAAATAATAAACATGCCTCTGCCAGAAGTGTTTGAATTTGTTACAGTCATCTGGTCAGGACTAGTAGCTGCTTAGAGAACTATGAATAGCAACAGTAAAGGCAGAGGAACAGTTTTTCTACAGGCATAGGGTTTAAATGATGCTTATTTGGGAGAACTGCCTTTGTCATCAAAGAGTTGGAAACATAGGGGTATTTTCTCTTAAATTTTTTTTTCCTGAAAAAATTAAAATCTGTTTGTACTACATATAATTAAAATGTTTTGAACATTGATTTTAGAATCGGATAGTGCAGAAACACCCAGTGACAGCAGTGAATTATTGTTCTGGCCAAAGCCAAGAGAGAAAATAAATAGCTTTACCTGTGTTTTTGTATTTCAAGGTCTTCTGGTGGTTTGGATGGCAATTCTTTTCTGCTTTTTCAAGAGGAAATTTTTTAGCTCTGAAAAGGCTACAGCCCTGGAAGTTTTAATAATCAGCTTCTCTTAAGCTTCCACAAGACTTATTATTACTTTCTCTCAACAGGAGGATTTCATCTTGTTTTCCCAGTCCACAGCCAAAACTTTTAATATTGCGATGTAGCAGTCACCTGTGGGAGAAGTTCTGCTGGGTCTGTGCTTTACTGTTGATTCACTTCATAGCAAAAGTAAAATAAGTACATTCAAGTTAATTTACTTGGATTCCAAATAATCAGCAAATGTTGGTCCCAATTATATAAAATATTTTTAAGCACAGATTTTTCATTCTGATTATGATCCATTTCCTCCAGTTGTCCAACTGTTTGCCCACTGGAAAAGTAAGAGCAGTCTCCTGGCTAGGGTGCTAGAGTTCAGGTTTTGGTTTTTTCTGTCAGTTTCCTGTGAGGCTTTGGAAAATGCTTCTAATATCTATAAAAATATAAGTAGAAGTAAAGTCGTAATTTATAAACAGGCACAGTGCTGCACTGGTAATCTAACCTGAATAATTTGAATTTATATTGTCCTGTTTCCACCTTTTAGTCTAAATGCAAATAAGAAAATATGTTCTTTTCTTCATTGTCGTGAGCTTAGCTATCAGTACTTCCAGGTTCTTATGTTTTGCATGCCTGCCTGAGCAAGTTTAAGTGTGTCAGTTGTTTTTTAAACTCATTATTAATAATTTCATCATTATTGTTCAAAGGATTGAGTCAAAACTTTCTCTCAAAAAGACCAGGAGCTGGGACAGTGAAATAAATATAATTGTCCAGAATAGAAATGAAACCATTAGTACTGGAAATAAAATGCACATAATTTCAAATCTGAAACATGAGAATGGGAAAATTTCTGTTCTGTGGTACTGGTGTTGTCAAGAGATTTTTCTGAACTTGAACTGAGGCCTCTAGTTAAGTAGTACTTGTTGCTTTACAAAACTGTACATCCTGAGGAATGTTTTACTTCTTTTTTAAAGGAGCAAGAGATGATGGCAGCTATACTTCAACAGCCTAAAAACCATTTACTAATCGGTAGTCTTTATGGACTGTGAGTTAACTGCAGCAATAACTGTCCAGCAGACCTCAGGGACTAAAAGAACCTGGAGCTGTGATTCCTCAGTGTACTTCTGAACTTCTATAAACTTCTTCATCTGTCTCCTGATACAAGATCATTAGTGTGAAGTCGTTGCATGGCTTCAGCAATATGGTCTTTCTTTTCAAATCTTGGAAATGTAAATAACTGCTTCTGACAAAGACTCTCAAGTGCTCATTTAAGGTTTGTCTTCCCTAAGCAATTAGCAGTAGTGCTTCTGTGGTTGTTCTCCAAGAGTAGAGTATAGTTTACTTTAACAACCTGCCTGTATTTTCAGATTTGTTCAAGCTTACTGATTTTAGGAAAAATCACAGATTGGAATTCAAGCACATTTCTTAGTCAAGCTTGTTGTGACTATGCAGCTCAAATTATTTTGGGGGCTTGTATTTGGGGGCTGTAGTCATCTGGCTGCAGTTGTTCTTAAGGGGCATGTAAGCTGACAGTATCTGCTGGTAAATGCTCTTGGAGGATCTCAGCATGAAAAGCAGAACATACCACTAGAGGTATATGGATGAACAAAGAGTAGTGAAGAGTCACTGACTGGTGTTTTACAAACACCTGCTAAGTGCATCTGAACACATATGAATAAAGCAAAAGCTATTTTTGAAGAGATGAAGACTATTGCTTCTCTGACAATAAAAAGAAAAATATGTCCAGTAGCTTCTAGTTCTCTTTGTTTTCTTTTATGGCTAACTTCTACCATTCCAGTAGCTGTAGCACAGGGAACAGTGGTTTGAGAAGGTTACCATATGTGTATTCTGCCACCAGCTGAAATAAAGACCTAATAATAAATGCTGGGTTTACTGTAAGCTCTTGGATAAAAAGCAATGAGTCCAGTACAGAAAATCAACCAGTATGGAATAAACTGGTATCAAAGGTTTAATAGTTTCATTAAAAATTATATTAAAAACACATTAAATTACCTTTCATAGTAATCTGTATGGGTATTTGCAAGTTTTACCCTTTAGTGTGGTAAGGAGACTTTATCCTGTTTACTTACTAAGTGTACAGTGTCCTGAGAGTTCTGTCCTATCCACATTGCTCCCTCTTTTAGCTAATATTTAATCTTAAACTCTCCAGAATGCTTTTGTTATTTTGGTTTTTTTTCATGTGTACTAGCCCTGCTTCTGTATGAAAACCCTTAGTCTATGTGGACCTCTCATTAATGCAGTGAGATGTATTTGGTTTGGATGTTGCTATTCCAGTTACCAGGATCTACTGAGGAGCTTAATTAAGTCCTCTGGGTGTCTTAAATGTAGATGGCCTCCATCATATTACTAAAATGTGCAGCTTTTAAACAGATTATAGATCAGAACTGAGGATTTACTTTGATGCAACTGGATAGTGATGATTTTCTCTGATTTTCTCAGTGCATTAGAAAAGCAAGTTCTTTGTGTTCTTTAAGCATTCCTGTTAGTTTTGTTAATCCATTCAGCTCAAAGGCTTAATATAGTAAGATGTGAAATTTTTATATTAAACTTGTATAGGTTATTGATACCTTTTTCTGAACATGGTAATTAGTGGACATAAATTTTCAAAACCTGAATCAATAAAGTTCTCTTAGTGCAACTTTGTATACAGTTTTGTATAATACATACTGTTCCTTGCCATCTTCAATTTAAGCAAGTTTTTTTTTTTGCAAAGTCAGACTTCTAAGAATAATTGCAGCAATTCCAGGGGACATAAAAGAAAGCCTCTTGGGAACCCTTGTTTTGTGATTTGTCATTTTAACTTTGTTTTCAAATGAGAACCAGTTCTGTAGTTGTAGTTGCAAGGAAACATTCAACGCCAAAACTAAGTCAATCTAATGTGTGCTTGAGCTGTCAGAGAGCCTGAAACAATAGCTCTTAAAACCATGCCAATCTGAGTGCCACTAGTGGTGCTCCAGAATGCCAGAGAGCTTTACTGTTTGATTGTTCATTGAGCTGTAGAAAGTAATACCATATTTACATGCATGTTACTTGCATTCTGAAAAATGTACAGCCCAGACAAGCTGATAATCAATAAAATGAGTAAAAGAGCATAAATATGTGGATATTAAAATGAAAAGCAGCAAATTTTCAGATTTAGAATCTCTTTTCTGAAACAAGTTTTGTAAAGCTTCAGACATGCTTCATACACATGATAATTAATTATGTTTATTTTCTTGAAGAAAAACTACCCCACTGCTTTTTCTTTTGTTTCATTTTTTATTTGGCTTAAGGCTATCTGTGATTGTGATTGGATGGCTTGAACATTTGTAAAAATACATCTGTGTAGAAATTGGGGTCAAATGGAGGAAAAAACCTCTTAACTAAAGTACTAGGCATTGCCATAGACCACCTGTTTTAGATGACTCTGCTTTGAGCAGGGAGGTTGGACTAGATGGTGTCCAGGGTGCCTTCCAACCTCAACTGTTCTGCTAATCTGTTACATGATAGACAATTGCTTTTAATATACCTCCATTAAAATGAGTTTATCCAACTAGTTTGTATTTCAGTTTTTCTTCTTTGTTTTGTTGAAATATTTTATCTCATTTTGTTCTCTTCAATTAAAAGAATACTCAAGTCATTTCTATGTAATCTGTATTAATGGAGCTCTTCCTCAGTTCTGAAGGAATATCATCTATATATATCGATTTCACCAAACTTAAGATATTTGTGCTGCACCTACTTGAGAGATATGGTCTACATTTAGATGTATTTACAAAAACTTTGCAATTCTAAGTCACTTAATTTACCATTTCTGTGGTTTGGTTTTCTTCATCAAACCACCCCACCACACACTGATATATAATTTGTGGTTCCCTGAAAATGGAAGTGTAATAGTTATCCTGTTTGGATAATGGATCATGATTTCATCCAGGTAATATAAGGAAGAAGCTTAGTACAGCTAACAGAGATACGCTCTAGGTGTTCATGAAGTGTTACAGATTTCTAAGAACTGAGTTTCAGGAGAGACATGGTATTAAGTGAGTACGTGATTTAATATTCAATCATGAAACAAAGGCAAACAGCCAACACTTAGTAAAATTTGCATTGTTCAGATTAGGTTGCATTTGATTGTTGGCATTTAACAGCTCACTTAGCATGCAGAGTATCTCATCAGAAGATTTAAATTGCCAGCTTTGGTGGTCAAAATGAGTAAAATTGAACTAGGAGTACTGCAACACAAGTGAAAAGGAGAAAAAAAAAAAAGTAAATAAATCTGAGTTTGACAGAGCTTTTTTTAGTCCCACAAGTAAAATTTTAGAATGTAGACATTTCAATCAGAATGCTCCTTGTTTGAACAAACACACCCACATGTTCTTAACTACTGTATATATAGATAAAATGTATGTAGTTAGAAATGCTACTGTGCTTTTAATATAAAATGTGTCATTTTCACTTGGACTGATTTTGAGCTCCATGGTAAACATACTCTTGCATATTTTTGCACATTTTTTTATAGTCTTATTGATACATTTTTAGGGTTTTGTTCTTGTACTACTTGTTTAATTTGTTGTTCCTTAGCTGTATGCCATGAAGTACAAGCGTACTGGCTCTTTCCAGCTTGTTAAACAATATCCCTTCTAACTGTTGTAAAACTTATTAAAGTAATTTATTGAGAGTAGAGGACACAGGAGAGCTGCTTGAGCATTTATTTTAATTCTCACTGCAATGTAAAATTCAAGAACAGTTTTCTAATAACTGGATCACCTCATACCATATGCTTTCATTTGTTTAGAATTGTATGTGGTTGAAGAGTAAGAGCTGGAGCTTGGTCTTTAGAAAAGTTAAATAACTTTGGAAGTTTCATCCCTTTAAGGAGCATGAATATTTCACAGGAGAAGCTACTGATTATAATACTTATTCATAATAAACTATTTTAGTGCAAGTTGACCATGCAATTAGTTTGTATAAGTAACATGGAATGTTCATAGGATCCGAGAAAGATAAAGAATAGTAGCAGTCATACATAGTTATGTAGATCGCTTGGTACAGTTTGAGCGTTCAGACAAAGTGCAGTGTTGTATGTAAGAACAAAGAATGTAAAAAAAAAGTCCATGGTATGTGAAAAGAATTTCAGGTCATTGCAGACAAGTGGCTGGGCTAATGTCATTTTTGGTTACAACAGAATGCCAGAGGTTGAAGGTAGCATTTGTGAAACAGATGTGCTAAACAGTGTGACTCTGTGCTAATGCATTTTAAATTATATTGGAAAAATATAGGAGGCTTAGAAGAATGCTCAAAATGTTTTTTTTCCTCCTCTAGAGGATGTTAAGATAAACTTTTATTAGATGGTATCAGGAGCTTGTGAAGAAGTGATGAGAGGTTCTAGTTCAGTAAGAAAACCGCAGGAAAAAAATACATGAAATTCAGGCTAGTCAAATTTAAATAAACACATAAGCAGTGAAGAATTGTAGAGAGAGGAATTTTGAGACTTCTGAGCTGCCTGTTAAAAGAAAGTGGTAGCCACATATAGATCTTTCTGGAATGGTGACTTTTGTCATGTAAGCCACTGGACAACCATGTCTGTAATGTCCTGGAATACAGACAAATTGAAGAAGTCTTCCCCCATAACTTAAAAAAAAGAACATTAATTATCAGTCCACTGCATCAATATGATTCAGTGCTGTATCAGGGCAGGGTTGCTTCTGATTGGGAAATACTGCTTGTAGTTCAGTCTCAGCAATGTGGAGTACTAACTACAGGCGTGTGAAGTAGAAAAATCTGAGTTCCAGCTCCCCATTAGGCTCCTTGTGCTACTTCAGAGTTCACTGGCCTCTGCAGATCTGAGCTGTATGTAAACAGCTGACCTCAAATACTGGGAGTTTGGATAAAATCTGTGGGTAGGATTGTGCTTTCTCTATCATGGAGCTCATGAGAGAGCTCACTAGCTTTGCACCACTGCTTTAATGATGTTACCCTGTAGTAACAGCTATGCAAACTGTCATAGCAGGAGCAGCTGACACACTGTAAATTTATGTGCTGGTTCAACCTGCTGTAACTTGTGCATGTGCTCATGGGATGACAGGCAAAACATCTTGCCTGTGCTTTCAAAGCATTTGAGCAATCTGTTATAGTGTCTTCAGCTGATGTCACTGCTGCAATGGAATCAGAATTTGAAACTAAATGTAACTTTTCCATGAAATGTGTCCATGAATAATCAGGGCCTCTCTCTGCCATTTTCGTAGTATGGGAGAGGAAGATTAGTTTCATAGAGCAGAGGCCTTTGTTGTCTTCCAAAAGCAGCTGTTAAATGCATAATTTGAGTAAATTCTAGCTTGATAAACCAGTTTTTGAGATGTGCTTGTGCTTAGAAATGTACCTGATTAATAATTCAGCACATGCAGGATTGGATTCTTGCAACGGCTTGTGACCTAAGAGAGCATGCCAATACTGAGTGCTCTCACACGTAGCTCAGAGCATAAAGGGCAACTGGCTTCTACCTCCTGTCTGCTCTTTCTGGTTCTAAGAGAGAATCCTGTAGTGATTGCATACCTTATAAATGTAATCTGTCTAGAATTTATTTGCTACTTGATTCTTTCTCCCTTTCAAACAGGATAAGCTGTGTATGGTAGCATTTGGGCCAGTTGCAAAAGCAGAGTGTTTGGATTCATAGGATCATTTACTATTTTATCATATACTATTATAGGTCTTTACTATTTATCCATTATTGTTAAACGTTTGTGATGCTTATTGTATTTTGGCAGATGCTATTTTCTTGTTTCTTTTGTGTGAGGAAACTCTCCTCCAGAAGGATGTAAATGACACACAAGACACCTTTTCAGGTAGTGCTGGATCTGGTTAGATCTACTGAAAGATTGGGCAAGTGTAATAAAGCCATTGTTTTAGTAAGTACAAGTGTAGTTTGGCAAGCTCATTCTGGTTTTATTCAAACTTCTTTCTAGCATATAAAAAGTAACACTGTAAAAAGCAGCTTCAGGAGAGCACAGTATCAGGCCAGATGTGGTTTGCTTCTGTACTGTGTGAAATAGAAAGAGAAAGCCTCTGCTGTTGTTTTCTAAAGCAATTATATTTTTGTCCCTGTTAGCGTTAAGCACTTCAACATCAAGTGTTCTGATCATCACAATATTCTTTGAAACAATTATCTTTTTTCCTAGACAGATTGATTTATTTATGGCAATACAAGTATTTCACTGGTATTGATTTGATTTATGGCATTGGGAGACATTGCCATTGCCCTTGTCTCATTTTGAGAGTGTGAGTGCTCATTGCAAAATATGGCTCAGTATTGTTTTGGAAACAAATGTTTCCAAATAGTCAGACCCATCCACTGAAAGAAGCTTCCATGCCTTTGGAGATTTTTTACTCAGTCATACTTTGCACAACGCATGTTGATGAAATACCAGTCAGAAAAAATCACTGGAGAATTTTCAAGTGGAAAATTTTTGATAATTGTTGATAGATAATTGTTGTTGTAGAAGGAGCAACTGACACCATCACATTTAGTGCAGAATCCTCACTAGTCACAGAAAGATTGGGTGTCTTCTAGACAATGGGCTTCATTTGTTGAAAATAGGTGTCTTTCACTGAATATTCAGTATTATCCATTTATGTCCATCACAGAGTAACCACTCCAACTTGAGTGAATATTGTCCTGGTTGAAACCTGGTTTTTAAAAGGAGAACTAAGAAAGGAAGAAAGTATTTTTTAGAAGATAACTACTTTCTGGCAAGTGCAGCTATGGGCTTAGTTGAGAGGACTTTATACTCTTTAGTGGCAAACTGTCAAGCATTCTGCATTGTGTTTCTCATAAAGCTTAATAGCATAGAATCAGTATTATTTGCTTGGCAGTATAAATTGCATTTGATGTTTCTGATTTAACATCACAAGCTTTGATTATTTAGGCTGAACATGCTACTAACAAGATTTTAAGGAGGTGATGTCCACTGACCATTCCTCTGTTTAAGAAAGGCAGTGAAATGTATAATTTAGTTTAAAATTTTACAAATATCACAAAGATATGATTCTCTGTATGCATTTATGGGGGTTTTGTGCTTTTTTGCTTTGTGTTACATATTGCTGTAAAGTTTCATCTTGGATGGTAATAGGAGGAAACCTGATTTATCTGGTGACTATAACAGGTAAAAAGTAAGGAAACTTTTAGAACATGATAGAAAATATTGGAAGTTTCTTAGAAAATGCATCTTGTGGTAACAGCTTGAAATTTCCTCCAACTTATTCAAATTCGAGTGCATATAACATGCACAAAATTTACATGGCAGGGAATAGCTTTTTTGCTTTCTAGCTGTTTCTGGAAGTAGCTGTTTGTACCCCTGAAACACTGGAGAGGTGTTGTCTATAAAACTGCTCTCTTAATTTAGGATTAATTACCTGTTGAAGGGGTCCAATCTGCTGCTAGTCCCCTTTGAAGCAGTATGATGTTTAACTCATTAGACTGCATGCTTTAAAGAAAAAGATAGGTCTCTGGACCAAGAAAAAAGATCCATTTATCTGGTTCATAGTAGGTCTGTTCTTCTGACAATTAGATACATGGAAATGAAATACTTTATTTTTCCCCTCTCTTCAGGGAACAGCAGTACACAGAAGCATCTTTATATAGTCAGTGTTATCACAAAGTATGTGATACAAGTATTGGATTGAGGTACACATAGTGAAATGAGTCAAGATAGGGAACTGCAAATAAAGAGCCTCAGACATATTGACAGGATTCATGGGCCCTAAAATACAGGCAGGTAACAAGACAGCTCATGTTGTTTAAATATGGTGTGATAACTACATGAAGAGCAGTGATTTTACCCATGTACTCTCTTGAGTCTGCTTATTTTTGCAGTGGTTCTTCTTTTGCTAAAATAATTTATTGGGACTAGGAATGCTTTAAAAATCATTTTAACTGTATTAGCTCCATTTGAAGTTAGACAGTCCCTTATTATATGTGGTTCCATTAGAAAAAGGAAAGTTACTTTATGCATGTTTATAGTGTACACAGGGGGCTTGTCTACACAATTTTTTTATAAGCAATGAGCTACCAATTGGACTTTTAAGCTCCTTTTTTAACTAGAATAAAGGTACTTTAGAAAATAGCCTGTTTTGTAATACACATCCCTAGAGCTATATATCTTCCAGTTGACTGCAGATGTTAATTATTAGTTGGTTAACCTCAAACTTTGCTGGAGCAAAAATGTAAATGTGGTCACATGGCAAGCCACAGTGTTGATTTCTATCAGCTGTACTTCTTAAAAGTTTTCTTAACAATAGTCTTACTTCTTTCTGAATGTTTTAAGTAAATTTGCATTCTTTTGCATGCCTAACTACAGATTGTGGTGGGTGTGTCTTGAATCCTGTATTGGGTGAATTCCATTTAGATTCCTTTTGTTCCACTTGTTTTAAGTGATTTGATAAATCATAATTCTGACACAGTAACTTTGTACCGATTTGTTTGAATCTCCAATGCTGAGCCAATTTCTTCTGCTAAAATTTCTTAGTGAATTTTCATGCATATTTGTTTTCCTTACATAGATCTTTAGTTATAATTACCATAACTGGCATTGTTTCACTTGTGGAAAGACAATTTATTGCTGTATGACACTGTCATGTTTTAATTCTCTTTAATTGTTTTAATCAGTTTGGGAATCACAGCTGTATTCTGACTAGTAGTTGTTCAGTAAATCTGTCTTTAAATGGCACACTTCAAACAGTACTGATTTTTATTAATTTCTGGTATATTGTGATCCCACAACCTTACAGTGTGAACACATGATTTCACATTGGTCTCTCATTCTGCCCACTTATGTTGTCCAGCAAATAACTGCAAGTATATAAAAGTTTACTGGTACATTTTTTGATTGTGAACACCACCTTTTTTTTTTTTTTTTAATGTGAGAAAGGGCAGAAATTTGACTTTCACCTAACTCTGATACAGTTATAGTAACATTAATATAATTGCTCTAGTTTTAGAAATACTTAATTTGTTTTACACTCTGGATTAATTAGTTCTTTTTCTCCGCATGAAACTCAAGTCATGTGATGTGGTTTACAAGTGATAAGAATAATAGGATTTGTGTCTTGAAAATGTAGAACAAATACTTTTCTGTTCTATTTGTGTTTAGAAGTTACTTGCCTTCTCAGTCGAGTTTGTCAAAAATACTGTAAAATACTGTTTGTCCAGCTTGCTTTAGAAGTAAGAAACATTTAGAAATGTTGTTTGCCTAAATACATTAGAGCAGTTAGTTAACTGGTGTTTTCTTGTATTTGCAGAAATTGTTTTTTATCCCTCAGTGGAAGGGGCACAACATAAAAGCTGTATGGGTGTAGCAACCATTCTTTCTCACCTGTAAGAATGTGGCAGTACAGGATTTTTTTTTCCCTTTGCCTTTAAAGTAGCTAACAATTAGATTATAGTTCAGAATGCTTCATATGCTATTAGCTGACATTGATACTGCATGAAGCAAGAAGTGTGCACAGCTGCCCTGTGTGATATTGTGTGCTGGCACAGTAAGTTGTGTAGTTATGGTGAACTTGGGGAACTGATATGTGTTGAAAGGGTAATTGTTTTGCAGGGTAAGTTTTTAGCCAGATCAGTGTTCAGCTTAGTTCCTAGTGCAGATTTCCAGTCATGTTCAGTCTCTAAAGGGAAGTGCAGAGCAGGAGCAAGACCAGATGACCTGGACAGCTTAGCTTTTATCTGATTTTGTCTCTACTATACAGCCAAATTGCTTTTTCTAAAGAATAACCTCTCATTGTTATTTCTCTCTGTATAAACACCTAGAAGATGTTTTTGTATTGAAATGCATGGAGTACAAGGAAGATTTAGATTCATTTGTTTGTTTCTTTAATCTGTATTTTTTTTTTTCTTTCCCTTACCCTTCTTAGAGAAATAAAAGGACAAAAATTAAAAACTAAGGAACATGTATAACAAGTTTCCGGGTTTGTTTGTTCCAGTTGTGTTACTTCACTTCTTCTTAAGTATTGTTAAGGTTAAAAATGGGTGGTGGAAAGAAGGTAGTATCTAAACATTGAAGTGATTTCCATTCAGTTCACTGTAGTTTGAAAACTCAAAGATATAAATGGACAGTTATATATGCTAGGTTCAAATATGCTTTAATATATATGTATATATTTAAAATTTACTTTTAAATGTAGTAACTTAAAATATGTTTATATTTCAACAGTAATTCATAGGTAATATTTAAATAAATTTGACATTTAAATATGGGGGGGGAAATACCAGTAAGCAAGTACTTCACCTCTAGCTCAAATGAAACGGTGCACATAATGTAATTGCTCAGGTGCTGGTATGAGAAGTAAATCTTTAGTACTTCAGCTGTACTATTTGCAACGAAACTCCTCTCATAATTTCACCTTTTGATATGCCTGCTGATGTGTGCAAATGCTGAACATGCAGTACAGTCATAAAACTGGTTTTAGATTAAAGTTCATAAGGAATCTAGTACATTATTCATTCCAGCCACAAGGTGACTTGTGCAGTTGTCGCTTTTATAGAGCTGGAATTAAATAAGAAGGTATATATTCATCACGAAGATCAGCATACAGCAGTAGCAGAATCAAAGGTGGTTTGTTTGCCAGGTTTGCTCTTTTTGTCCTGGACTGATCTTGGTTGAGAGGGTTAAATAGTGTGATAGATGTCACTTGTGCTGAGGCCAAATGTTGGTCAGTTTATGTTTGGTAGACAGTTGTTCTCAGAACTGATATGTAAGATCTGATGTTATTTTTATAATAGCAAAGCCTAGGTGTTATGATACCATCAACGGTTTTTTTAGTTCTATATGTTCTGGTAATATATTGCAGTTTTGTATAGAAATTTTGTGACTTAGCAACAACCTTGAATTTCATTAAATTGTTGCTTTCATCTTCAACATATTTACTTTTTATATATCTCAAACTTTTTCATTATTCAGTGTCTTACTGGTAATTGGCTTGCTTCTTTATATTGTTTATCAAATTGTAGCAAATCATTGGAGTTTTAACCTGAAATATGAGCTACACCTAAGCAACAAATGAGAAATATGGCCTTATAGAGCATTAGAAATACCAACATAAATTTTGATACAGACTTTTGGTCCTTCTGTGACCTGAGACAAGGAACAAATGACCTTAAATCTTGATCTAGATCAGCAAAGTCTGTCAAGTGGTGTCTAGTAATCAATGGTTTTTCACCTTCAGAGAACAGTAGAGTGGTTTGGTTTTGAACGGACATTTAAAGGTAATTTAGTCTAACCCCCTTGAAACGATCAAGGATATCTTCAATCTTCAGAGTTGCCAAATTTTAACTAGTCCCCCTCTCATCTTTTCCTCATCTGCTGTGGGAGTTCTGGAGTACCTGTTCATCAGTGTTGCATACAAGTTCTTCGTTAAAAGAACACCAGGGTTGCCATCACTAAAAAGAGTGAAAATATGCCAGAAGTATTTTCCTTTGTGTGAAACATTAGGATGATTTTTAGTAACGTGATAAAATACTATATTTTCGCATTTTCCCTAGCAATTAGCACAAGGTGCTTAGTGACTCTAACCAATTATTTAGTGAGTAGTAGACATAATCTTTTTTATCATCCCCAGTAAAAAATTCAATACAAATTGCACATTCACTCTGAGAGGGTTTTTCCTTGTAATACTGATGTATTTATAATTCTGTTTTTAAGTTATCTGCAAGTTTGAGCTGTGGTAATGATACTAACTTGTATATGAAAAACAAAATGAAAATACTAGACTTTAATTTTTTAAGCTTTTGTGGAGTTTCAACAGAAAGTATTATAGTTTAAATTTCTGTAACATTACAGTGCTAAATTAATAATTTAATTAAGCATAAAACTTTGTCATTTTGTAAGCCATTTTAACTGTCTCAGTGTAATAAAGGCTCCCTCTGCCTTTTTAACATATGACCTACTCAGCATCACAATAAAAATTCCAAGAATAGGAATGCTATCTGTTTACCACAGTGATATTCATCTGCCTCGATGATGAACCTTTCTGTATGCATTGGTGTCTGCTTCATCAGCATAAATTTCTAACTGCTATGACAAATGAGATATGCATTATGCAAGTAAATCATTCAGCATGTTGTTCTGACTTGCAGATTTTGGGTCTTTATTCTGTATCACGTGTAGCTAAGGTGAGAGAGTCACTATCAGTTGTACAAATACACTTTAATAATATATGTGAGGAGTCAAGGGCTTAACTAGTAGCACTTTGTTCTGGCACTTACTAAGATTTCTGTCAGTAGATTGGCCCTGTTCTCCCCCAACACCAACACCTCCCACGCTGCATTTTTTTTTACGTCTCTGTTTATCTTTTTCTTCATGCAGAGTTTTTTTTTGTTGCTGTTGTTGGGTTATGTTGTGGTAGTGGTTTTTAGGGGGCTTTATTTTGTTTTTTGTTGTTTTCTGTGCTCACTGGATACCAGCAGTAGGGCTACTGAGAACTTAGGGAGGGGGAATCCTTGTATTTTAATGCAGTTATTTTGCTGTTGATGCAAACTTTATTAATGCTATTAGATAAAACCATCAAAAATCCCATTATTGCTCAAATAATATTTTTATTTTTACAGAAAAACTTGTGAGGTATCTCAGTCACAAAGGATGTAGTCTTAAGCTGCGCCACGGGAAGTTTAGGTGGGGTGTTACGAAGAAATTTCTTTACAGAAGGGAGGTGGTTGGGCATTGAAATGGGCTGCCTAGGATGGTGGAGGAGTCACTGTCCTTGGAGGTGTTTAAGGAAAGACTGGATGTGGCACTCAGTGCCATGGTTGACATGGTGGTGTTTGGTCATAGGTTGGACTTGGTCTAGGAGGTCTTTTCCAACCTAATTCTGTGATTCTATGACACTGCCTATGTTTCACTGCTATCATAGATTTGGGGAAAGGGAGAAATGGTGATGAGAGAATTCAGATTTGAACAGAGCAGTGGAGAGATTAAGTAATCCTTCAGATCATTTGTGACATTAGCTTAAAATGTGAAACTAGATTGCTGGCTGGTTTGTTGTGCTGTGCACAGAATTTCAGTAATTTAAAATGTAATAGCCAGTGAGATTACCTGGTAAAATAGGAATATTTGAACTGGGTGATACTACGTCTGCGACAGATACTTCTGAGTAACACTTCAAAACGTTGCTTAAAGAATGTAGATATTGTTATGAATATATTGCCTTGGCAATTGAGGCATCCAGTCTACACAGTCTTTACAGCCACTGAAGGTTGTTGAGTTATATACAAGACAACCACATGAAATGATCTGCACAAGGCAAGCAGTCTTTGGATACATACTGTAAAGTGCTCAGATGTTTAAATTTTTTTGCTGTAGCACTGAAACAGAAAAAGATTTTGTAATTCTAATGATGTGAAGAACAGTGTGTGTGTTCTCAATTAGTGATGGTAACAAGCCTAAGATAAGGATACTACAAAATCTGGGCATTCTTTGCAGAAACAAAGGCCTAGAGCGGGCAAATAGCCATGAAACCCTTCAAGTGCTGCTAAAAGACACTAGACTTTACAGAAGATGAAAAGAGGGGGATGGATGCCTAATTCAAGGTGAGGAAGGAAAGTAATATGTCAAAAGAAAGCCTAAGAAGTAAGATACTTAATAGTATTGCAAAATGTGTAGAATAAAATAGTAGCATTGGCTGTATTACTGAAAGAGCATTCATTTACATATTTTGTAAAATATAAAAAAGGACGGCATGAAAACATCACATTTAAAGAATGACAAATGCTGTGCCTGCATTTAGCATCTACTGGCTTCTGTCATGCTTTAGTGGATGTTAAGGTCTTTGTTCACCTCGGAACAAGTCAGTAGAGACCCTGCTTGTTAGTATCACAGCTGAGGGTGTGGCAGACACCTGAGGACTGTATTTGCAGTAGAAGGCAAAAAGCTAAAATACAGATTCTTTTAAAATACCATAGAAAAAGTTTAAAAAGAACTAGTTTCATTTACTTCTGGTTTCAAGAACTTTTTTTTCTTCTATAAGACTCTCACCCTCCCATGTCTTTTGTAAAGCAAGGAGGCTACCTAATATGTTGACAGGCAAAATAAAATAAAACATTACTGTAGTTGATTTCCCTATACTGTACTCATTAGTGTGAAGGAAAACAATTTTTAAAAATCCTAATAATTGCTGTAATCTGAATCTTTTCTAATGCTGCTGTTGTTTTCGCTGTTTAAAACTTGTGTTTGCACTTGCACAGTACCTCTCAAGTTAATCGTATCTGTTGATGATAAGTATAATTATTGAACAACTGCTAAATTGAAGTGAAGGTTCAAATTATATGAAGGACAAGGGGGTGGTAACATTTTTGTGTATGTGTGTGATACAAACTTTAGAATTGCTCAGAATTTACAATTCTGTTAGATAAATCAGGATTCAGACCACCAGTTTCCAAGAATATCGTTTCTGTAAGTCATGTATGGAGAGCTGCTCCCTCTGTAACTGCGTTACAGAATTGAGTTTGGCCGAGGATGGGTTCATGACACACCAGCTGCTGCTGTTACTAGATGAAAATTTTTTCCCTTGTGTAGCTGCTTAAAAAATCCTGTGATAAGAATATTTAGGAAAAACTATGAATAAGGATTTGAGATATGTGCGATCTCAACTTAAAAAGCTTTGGATTAGAACATTAGAGCATTTTCTTGTTCTGTCTACTTGCTGTAACTTCTCCCCTACATGGAAACGTCTTGAATGTTCTGCATCTTCATGCACAACCTTTTTTGTAAGATTCACAGGCATATCATTCACTAATATGTTTTAAAATAGGTTTGTTGTAAAGGATAATACTGTCTCCCACACTGTTTAATTATGTGTTAACACAACAAACGGACAATATTTATACCAGTACATAATTTAATTTAAGCTATGGCAATAAGACTACTTTACTTTAGTCAAGCTTGTAGTTAAATATATTAATGTTGCATTGAAAGGTTTTGTTATTTTGGTGATTGAGGCTGTATATTGTTTTTCTTAAGTTAAATCAAGTAGACTGAAACTTCTGTTCCGAGAAAAGGCTTAAAGCAGAGATTTGCAGCTGTAACTCCCCCTGAAGTTTTCCAGTTTGTGCTTTAGAGATCATAATGTAGCAGGCAGGAGTCTGCTAACAGTAAGACTTGCTTTGCTTTGTAACCTTTAGTGTCTGACATAGTTAGTATGTTTTAGAGGTTGACATCCAGAGGGTCATTTCTGTTAAGCGGTGTGTGCTGAGCCAGACTTGGCCAACAGCAAAATTCCCATCCAGCTGCTTGCCTGTGCAACTCAGCACCCCCAGTCTGGTAATGCGGTGGGGTGAAATAGGAAAACCAGAAACAGTAAAACAGTAGGTTGAGGTAACAACAGGGAAATTGCTTATTAATTATCATTGCAGGCAAAACAAACTCTGTTTGGGGAAAAATAGCTGATTTATTGCCAGCTAGAATTGATTCAGGTTATGAGAAACAAATTCAAAACAGCATACCTTTCTTCCCCGTTCCCCCAGGCTCAGCTCTGTTTCTCATAGACCCTACCCCTCCCATGCAAGCTCACATGTAGAATGGCAGGGGGACTGTAGCCACTCCATAATGGTGTATCTACCTTCTTCCTCATCATGTCTTTCCTCTGCTCTAATGTGGGCTCTCCATGGACTTCAGTTCCTTTGATTTCCTTCTATTCCTTATTCCAAGGAATATCCTTGTGCTCCACTATGGCATCTTGCATGGGCTGCAGGGGATATCTGCTGTTCTGTGGAGATATTCCTCCTCTACTTTCCTTTTACTCTGGTGCTGCCTTTCTTAAACATGTTCTCCCAGAAGTGTCCCCAGCTTGGCTGAGGGACTCAGCTGTGCTCTGCAGTGTGTGTTGGGCCTGGCTGTGTCCTGCACAGGGCAGCCTCTGGCCCCTTCCCATAGTAACCTCTCCTCTGCCAACCACTGCCACATAAACCTGGAACACAGAGTTAGTAAGATATTACGAGCACAGTTTATTTCCTGGGTCATGAGATTCTGTCCCCTACTATTACTGTCATGCACCATGTAGTCATTTCAAAAGCTTACACGGAAATTTGGAAGATGTCTGTAGTGAAGAAGTACTTCCTAGTAAGTTGCTGCTTGTCCAAAACTTTTAAGTCTAAAACATACAAAAGATGTTAAGAATTTCTTTAATGAAGTAAGAGGGTATCTCAAGGACTGGGCTGAAATGACAGTCACCTGTGAGTGAGAGATCTTAATGCAAATACAAAACCAAAAATTTCAGGAAATATTTCTAGAAATATTTAGTGCTGTTCGAAGAATACAGAAAGAGAAAACAAACAGTGTAATGTTGTTTAGTTTTTAACATAAACTAATGTGACTCACAAGAGTGTGTATACTCTACAGTGTGCAATTTGGGGGAGATTACACAAGCTTGGTGTTGTACAGGAATTTATAGTCAACATTTCTGAAGAGTGTCTGTGAAAGAGTTTACTGATGAAAACACTGTTAACCTTGCCACAAGACCAGGGTTTTTTTTGCCTGCAGTTTAGAATAACAAATAATTTTTGGCAATAATTTATGGTGCTTTTTCTCTAATTCGCTCTGTAGATTACAGGAAAATACCTGTTGAACAAAAATGTTTCAGTTGGTTTTGTGTGACACAGGACAAAGAGATGGGTTGTGGCTGGAGCAATGCACAGACATCACAATATTTAAATAGGTGGATGAGCCTCCTGTAGAAGTGGAAGTTAAAAGTTCAGTTACCACAAAAACTTTCTCTTTGAATGTCTGTCTGTGCACCATTCTCCATTTACGTGTGACTTGTGTTACTTGCACCAAGAAAGTAAGATAGAACTTGTGTGGCAGTGTCAGTCTTTAATAAATGGTTGTGGAGGGAAGTGGAAACCATAAGTTGTGTCACTGCTCTGCTTGCCCTTTTTACTACTGACTTGTTTTTTCATCTTTTACAGGATGTGGTGAAGTACACCTCGTCAGTCTACCTGGGTCTAGTAAATACACTCTTTTCTGTTCAACTATGCTTTGGTCAGTGTGGTCTAACATAGTCTGCCTGTGTTGCTTTCATGTGGTTGTGTTTCTTACTGGAATAGCAGCTTGGACTGTGCTGCCAGCCTGTGAGTGCCAAGAGCCCGATATGATAGCTAGAATGTGTATTGGGCCAGCTGCATTCACCTCCTTTGGGTGTTTTAGCTTGTTTTAGCTGGCTTCATAGTGATTTTTGACACTCATTCTAGAAATAGTTACTGATACTGCCCAGCTGCTTACATGAGTAATCTCTCAATAGAGGAAGCAAGAATCATATTTTGTATGGGGTTCATTTTGTAGATGGGTTCTTAATAAGTGAGTACCTGACCTCACCTTGTGTGTCTTAAGAAAAGAAGAAAATACAATGGCTGTTTCAGTAACTCAGTTGTCAGTTTGAAGAATGCTTTGTACATATCTTGTCTTTGCTTTTTGCGATGCTTACCTTCTTTGGTCTCCATTATTTCTGGTAATACTTTTAAATTATCTTCTGCATCTCTGGTTTTAGTTGGACTGCATAACAGTAAATTTCTTGAGTTATATTTCAGTTATTTTTGCTTGGTGATAACAGTAGGGAATAGATGTTCCTGTCTGATGAGGTACCTGTGCATCCTATAAATGGCTAGGCTTATCAGTAGTACTTCTGAGATTGTTTTCTAATGTCTCAGCAGGAATTCAGAGAAGATCCATCCTAATCAATTCTAGTCAGGAGGAGGTAATTTTATGGAGATAATCAGAATATCTTCGTTGAGTTGATGTATTAAATAAACTGTTTCAACAGTTTGCTTTTTCTTGGGGTTTGCTCATTGTTTATGTGTAAAAAAAAAAATCAGTGCCTCTCTTACATATTAGACTAAAAATATATATGTTAAAAATTCTCAGACAAAGATAGTAGCCTTGCTTTTGGAACTTAAAATTGATGCTTGCCATCAGCAGTAATTCCCAGTGTAAATTCTAGCCTGAGAGGTCTCGAAGGTTATTTCTTTGGATACTTCATGGTTCAAAGTATCTAATGGTCTTCAGTTTTGTGTGACTATTGTGTTGCTTGCTAGACTAGAGAAGACAAGACTTGGTGAGCCACATGCTCTCTTAGGCCTAGTATTTCAAATTATTAAGACAACTTACCTGTGATGTAACAGGTGTCAGTGAGCAAATTAATTGCATGGATATCAGTTGAGATGTCAGTAAAAATCAGTGTTTCAAATGTAATTTTATTTGATGCTACCTTAACTGAGAGGAATTTGTCCTTTGGAAGATACCAAATTCAAGGAAGTTGTGGACTTCTTGCTCAAATCTCCATACTGGCTAGAGATCTGCTTTTCTTTGATCTTTGTTTCCCACCATAGCTCAGGGTATCACACCATTGTGCATCTAGTTATACAGAGGTTTTAATTTTGAATTACAGACAGAAAATCCAGCTCTTCTCCTTCACTAAAGATCCTTGCATGAGGACTGAGGAGCGATCTAATTGCAGTGAGTCAAAGGCCTCATGTTCGTAGTGGCGGTGTTTTGTTTTGTTTGGGGGGAGGGGAGATGTTTGGTTTTTGTTTTGGTTTGGTTTTTTTGGTCTTCATAAGAGTTAGAGGTATTACATGGTGCAAGGAAGAGTTACTGGCTAAATAATTACAAATAACCAAACACTCCATTTGGATTCCAACAAATGTAAGAAAAATATTTTTTCAGTCCCGTTTACAGGTGCTACTGAAATAAGTGTTTTCTTACACCCTAGGGAAAAACTGAAAATGTTGGCACAAATTTCTAATATTATATGTGAAATATGATCTTTGCACTCTCTTCTTGATTATGTTTTGAGGATATCTTGCTGCTGCAAGGCCTAATTTCATTATTCCTGTTCTTCCGACATCCAGTATTCTCTAGTATCTAGGACTACAGTGTTTGTAGTTCTCCCTTTCTTCTCAGTCCTTGTGAAAAAGCTGAATTGTTTCATGACTCTGGGAGAAGATTGAAAGTTTCATTTAATTAATTGAGGAAGTTACATTAATATTCTACTGAAGAACGCTTTGAGATTAAAAGCGTGAACTCTTGTGTTCTGAATGACTTAGCAAGAGTCTTAAGGGGGAAAGATCTTCCCAAGTTTTTTTAGGAAAGAGATTTGTCTTCATCAAAGCATTACCTTACTTGCCAGTCCATGTATGTTATTCATTTGCTTTGTGTCAGAGGGAAGGAATGGTGGCTATAGTTTCACAGGCTGTGTTAGCACTAGAAAGTAATTGAGACCTGTCCCTTTTCAGTAGCTCAGTTCTGATGATATTCAGTGATACAGGCTTGACAAGCCCACCCCAGTGAGCGACTGAAAGCGCCATCTAAACTGTGCACAAGATGCCCATGTTGCACCTACCAAGCAGAGTAGATGAAGTACTCCTGTTACAACTTGATGTTGCTCTCTGAAGCCTCTTCCTGCAAAAGGGTGAGATTGCCTAAGACACAGGAGCTTTTATTGTGTGAAGAAAGTACTTTGAAATTGAATTCTAATATTATTCCACAGATTTTCATTTTTAGAATTGTTTTTACAACAGGATTGTTAGTTATCTAATTCTCTGTAGGTGTCACTATTCACAGTTCATTTTTCAAGTGTTTTTTAATGCAAGTGGTTCAACAATTAGTTGAAAATACCAGTTTTCTTTTTAAGATGATATTGTCATGTCTTTTGTTTTCTAATTATTTTGCTTTCTGTTGCTGTTAAAGGGAAAAAATCCCTTATGATTCTGATTTTTTTCTGCATCCTGTAGTGACACTTGACATTTTTGTATGCATTCTTCTTCTAATACTTGTCCATGCTTAGTTAGTCCTTCCACTTTAGAAAACTATACTTGAAGTACTTCTAATAGATTACAAGTGTATGAAAAGCCATTTGTCTTCCATCCTCTGCATCTCTTTATTAATTCCCAACCCAAATTTCCTAAAATCTCAGGGTTTTGCCATGCTTCTTAATGCTGCTGTAGTCTCTATTTTACTCCCACACCACTGTTCCCCATGGCTTTGCTTAGCTTCATATAATGGGATCAGCTTGTTCTGTAGTAGTAATATCACAGCAAAATGTCTGTATGTAGAACAGTGTTGAACTGTTGTCTGAAGTCATATTTACCTAGATTTAGGTTTAGTTTTTATTTTCTAAATACTAAGGAAAACATCTATTCAAAATGTTTCCAGCATTGAGTTCAGTTTGTGAGGGTTCTGTAGTCCATTCCTAAATTAAGAATTACAGGATAGGAGCTACACAGCTTTGAGTATCATTTATGAAAATTATCTGAACTGTATCACAACTGTAGAACATGTTTTCATTCATTATTGAATCTATCACTTCCACTGATTCTACAGATGTGAAGAAACTGATGAACAGATATAAAAATATCATCATTTGGTCACTGTAAGTGGGTGCTGTAGCAGTCAGTGCTGTTCTAGTGATACAAATTCATTTCTCTGTATCTCCAAAAAGGAACAGGAGCATAAGATTTACATATACAAACCATAAAATTCATTAACCATTTCCTAAGCCAAGTTTTTAATTCATATAAATTGGCAGGTCTGTGTAGCCTGAAATCCTCAGTGGGTAGATATTTTTTCTCCTTGTGGCTCTATTGACAAGAATCCACTAGAATTTTTAATGGATTAGTGCAAACCATGCAAAACTATTACTGGAGTCTGGGCTTCAAGCTCAATACCATAATATTTGCTGCATTTTGATGATTTTACCTAAATGATGGAAATACATGACTGTTCTTAACAGTTAGCAGGGAGAGACTTGTAATAATGTCAATTTTAAGTAAAAATAGCAGTATAACCAAATATCACGATAAATAAATCAATACTATTAAGGATCAAAGTAAGTAGCTGTGTAAACCCATGTAACTTGACAGCTGTTAGTCTAGTAGGAGTCTTAGCTCAGCAGTAACTTGTTTGCTTTCTTGGCAGAATCAAAAATGAAAAGCAGCTCAGGGTGTGTGTTCCCTAAGATTTCCCTGGAGTTAAGTGGTAATTTGACTCTGCTCAATCGAAAGCCATGGGAATTTTTGCACATAAAGGGGAGTACAGGGCAAGGGAACAGAAGGAAATAGAAGGAAACTTTCTTTGTAGGTGTTCTGTTTTTTATCCAGCAATAAAATTACATTTTCAGTTCAGCAAGAACTGTTAAATAGCTTAACTTGAAAGGAACCTAAATTTAAGTACAGTAAGTTTAGACTGTGTCACTGCTCTGTTTATTCTGGTGCTTTGCAATTTTGTGTTCTAAGGGGTCATAAATTAACTATAACTCAGAATACTTGGGTAACCATTAAAGCTAAGGTATTTTTTAAAATATGAAAAAACTCATGCTTTTGAAAGGAGTCCATAGCTAGTAGTGTAAAAAAAAATACAAGTGCAGAACTGATTTTGACTGACAAGCTCTAGGAAGCAAACACCAGAATTTATAAAATTCATGAGGGGATAGACATGTATAATTGTATATACAGAAATTAAGTCTGTATTCCAATATCAAATTTAGCTTGGGATGAGTTGGTTTGTTCTCTTGTTTTTTTTAAGCTGCAGTGAGCATTCAAACAAATTATTTCATGAACATGAAATTCAAACATGAGTTTGAATTTCCCTCTGAACATGATCCTGGGATATGTTTACAAAAAACCACCACCAACAACTCACTCTTTCCAACTTAGCAACAAAAATAATAAAAAAAACCCCAAACTCAAATCCTTCCCAAAACCAACCAACCAAACTTGAATAGAGAAACTGTAGAACTTTAAACAACTATTAATTTTCTGATAATTATTTTTGGGTGGGGAGCTCCTTTATTTCAAAATCAATCCTAAGTACAGCCATCAGAATACACTCAGATTTGTTGGTGTTATAGAAAATAAATGGTTTGCTACCACTGCACGAATCAGTCCTCTCAGTTCACATACTACTAATATATGACTTTTTCTACCTTAGGGGTGAAGAAGTTTCCTGCCATGTAAAGTTGTTACTGTCCTTTGAAAAAAACCCCAAACCTGTAGCTCTTAGTTTTTTTAGTTTCCCCTTTCTTTTAATGTATTAATTATTGTTTGAAAAACATGGTACATAAATAAGAATTTTATTCTCCTGAGCTATTTTAAATAGATTAAATTCATAGATGATGACTTCAACATTATGAATGGACATATAATAATTTGTATTTCAACATTGATGAGGAGACTTGATGGAGTTGACTTTCAAGAAGAATAAAATTCACCTTGGAAAATGGACTTGTAGTACTGTTTTTTTGAGCAATTACTTTACTTCTAAACATAATTTGAAGAACAATACATCTGACCCCAGTTTTAAAAGAGAGGCAGAAAAAGCTATGCTGATAGTGGGATTTTTGGGCATGCTTTTCACAGGTGTCAAAGATTTGCAGGCAGTCCTCAGCCTGAGGGTCTTGTTATTGCTGTGCTTTAATGGACTTAAGCTGTCTTCACTGGGTGGCCATTGGGATATGATTGAGTGTAAATACTTCAGGCAAGTTTCACCAGCTGAGAAATAACCTCAGTTTGAAAGAGTGGACTTTTGGAAGTCTTTTCATTGGTCTTGTGGAGCAGTGTAGTTGTGCTCCCTTTTTGTAACAGTCATCTCCTGGGCGACGAAAGCCCAGCCAGTTTTGCTGTCCTCATGCAGGGAGTTCATCCAAACAAAATGCAAAGGGGTATGTGCTGCCTGTCATAGTGGTGGTGGTTGTTAATCACCAACACATGCTTACAGTATTTTTCTGTGAAAGTTTTTCACTGGCTGGTGAGAAGTCATGAATGATTCTGGAAACTGAAAAGGTGGCAAATGGATGCCAGCAAATGCATGCTTTGTTGCATTGTGGTGAGAAAAGAACAGATAACATGCATTGTAGTTGAGACTAGTCCCTCCCAAAAATGTGGTGGGTTTGGGAGGTCCCAGTCTGTATTACTGAGCTGCCTTGTGTGAATGAGAAGCTCAGACTGTGGTCTAGCACAAAGGTTTCTGTGGTGTGTCCTTTCACTCTACTCTTACTGCAGACTCATGCAAGTTAATGCTGAGAAGTGTGTTGTTAGAAGCCTAGAGATCTGCATATACAATAGAAATCTCAGAGGGATACACAGATTTTAGAAGTTGAAGATCCGCCTGGGTTTTTTTCCACATCCCAGCTGAGGCTTTAATAACTAGAATAGTGAATGGCCTCATAGATGCTCTCAATGTTCTTTTTAATTTTTGAGGGGGTGAGTGGTTGATACTGAAAAATTTTCACAAAGTCTGAGAAACTGTTAAGCATCCAACATTTACTCAGTATGCAAAGTTATTCTTAGAGAGATGCGTTACTACTAGAAAGAAAATAATTAGTAGTGAATTCTGTTGTTACACAGGTGTAATTATGTGTATGCCACATAACCATATCTGTTCTGTATTGGTTTTGTCAATGAATCAAGTCTGAGAATTGCCCTACAATAATACCTTTTGCTTGAAACACACCTGCGCTTGCGTCATAAATTTATCCTCTCTGCAGATCCTGAAAGTAATATGAAAAGATTCAGATGTAGCAAATACTTAGAAGAAGAAAAAGTAGTCATTAGAAAATAAGCGTTTACCTTTTATTTTTAGGTCAGAAGACTTGTCTCCACTTACATGGTATCTTCCCTTACCTCTATGTACCATACGATGGTTTTGGACAGCATCCAGAATGCTACCTTCGTCAAGTGGCATTCAGCATTGACAGAGCACTCAATGTGGCTTTAGGCAATCCATCTTCTACTGTTCAACATGTTTTCAAAGTATCATTAGTATCTGGAATGTAAGTATGACCTGTCAGGAGTTTTGGTTGTTTGTTTTGAATAGTTTTGCAGTTGTACTACCTAGAAGCACTTCAGTCTTGGATGATTGCACTGCTAATCCTTTTTCATTCCTCACCCATGTATGTCTTCATACAGTGCTTTACAACTTCCAAAAAACTCTTCTCACTTGCTTTGACTTTAACATAGTTAACAGGTTTTCCCAAAATGCCTTTTTGACACAACCATTTTTTCCTAAATTGTATCCTAATGTCTATAATTTTGCAAAATCTGTTATTCTTAGCTTTTTCTGTCTCTGCTGTCAGAGCAGTACTTTCCATGCAGCATATTCTACCTCTCTGGATTATTCTAGGTTCCCTGAGACCAAGCATGTCTTGCAGGAGCCTGATTCTAGGTGGTGGGGTTTTTTTTGGTTCATGTAAAATGGCCCCCACGGAGACTCTCAAGTCATGTTTGTTTGTCTGATTCTTGTAGCAGCAGAGGCCAGGAAGTGGAGGCTCTTAAACATACATTTATTAATCTGTCAAGATGCCTATTGTGTCTTATTTGGTGTAGTTTTCTATACTGAATGTTAGCATTTTAAGGATTCTATTAGTTAATTTTTTATTTAACTTGCATAACCAAGGGAGGAAAAATAAGTCAAATCATAATGAATAATAGGAAAATATCCTGGAAGAGCACAGGTAATTGGGGTACATGCATTCAGTTTTTCATCTTCAAAACAATGTAAATGCTAATTTTCAGTGTTGTGCAACACTCTGTTTTATTTGCTTTTTTCATGCATTTCTGAAATACATTCTTTCTAATTGTTAAGTGTAGGAAGATAATATTTCTGTTCCCAGCCAGTTTTGGTGGCTTCTAGGTATTGTAACTTACTTTTTTGTCAATCAGAAGCTTCTGATGTTTTTACAGTAACAGGGAAGGTAACCTACTAAGTTTCTTGATGTTCTTTTTGTGAGAACTATGTAAATTGTAGTATAGCTGTTCATCTCAATAGTGAAAGCTGGGCAGAGTAAACTGTTGATGACAATCTTTACTTGAATAAGTGAGAAAAGAACAGGTAGAAATGAGGAGAATCTGCCCTTTTTTTCACCTCTCTTACCTTAGAATTTCAGAACAGTTATTACTGAAAGTCAGCTGCTCATTGCCTCAAAGCAGCCTAAGAGTGTTTCAGGTATTTTGTTTATTTGCATAAGAGGATAATGAGGAATACCTAAATGAAATACATTTTTATCTTTACCTGGGTAGATAGACATGTTTATTTGATACTCCTTATATTAAAATGTTACTGAATAAATGCCACAGCATAACTAGCTACCTTCTTGCTTTTTTTACTTCTTTCTCTCCAGGCCTTTTTATGGTTACCATGAAAAGGAGAGACAGTTTATGAAGATTTATCTTTACAATCCTGCAATGGTAAAAAGGTAAGGATGTGGAAGTATGAAGTTCTATCTGATTTCCTTATATCTTGAATTAAAAAGTCAGGTTTGAAACAAGATTCACCAGCAACTTAACAAAATAAAAGCTCCAAAATTATTGTCTCATGGTTTTCAAAACACTTTAAAATTTACCAATGATCTTTTAAAACAGTAAAATGTTAGCAAAGCAATACCAAAACGTACTTGCCTTTAGTTGTTCTGTGTTTACTGTAATTAGCGAATACTTAAACAAATTTGCATCAGCTTACTTTTCCTGTAACTCTTAACGAAAACAATGTAACTGTCTGTCATATGGCTTCATTTCATCTGTTATGAAGTAAATTTTGGTAGGTTTTCATTCCAGTAAAAATTACTAAATTTGATATTTACTTGGAAAACTGAATAGCTTTTGTTATTGGACAGGTTCTCTATTTCTCAATAGAGTAATGTTCTGTTGTATGAAAGTGCTGTTGATTTCAATCTTACTGTCAAAGTAGCTGCAGTAAATTCAGGAATGAATAAGGAGGAATTACTTCCCAAGCATAAACTGAAATCCTTGAGTGTGTACTATTACATACTGTAACTTTTTTTTAGAAGGTTCAGTGCATGATCATAAGACAGGACTGTGTGATATTTCTTCTAGGCAAATGAAATTTTGCATGATTTACAATTTCTGCATTAAAATATGATAGGACAGTTGTTTCAAAATTTGGAGCTTCTCGAGTTTGAATTGCTCCTATCCAAATAAAGAGTGACACTTCACTTAAATTATTCCTTTCTTTTTTCTGTATAAAACTATTTTTAATCCCAGTTTGTTGCATTTAGAAATCCTTAGTGCTTTTCTTTGTTGTATACTTGTATACTGTTAATTTGAGGTAAACTTATTGTACTAGTTTATAGTTATCCAAATACTTGCAGTTATTTTTTAAAGTGTAGCTGTTGAAAAGAGAGGATTTGTCCTTCTGCAGAGTTTTAAAATACTGCTTCTGAGTATACAGTATGTAGCTTGAAAACCATGAAGGACATGATATGTATCATATATATCATATATATGTCAACAAGAACCAGAGAAGCTTTCAAATTTATTACTGGTATGTAGGCATACAGCTGCCACAGCTGTTTTGTTGAAAGATTTCCGTGGCGTATGGTGGCTTTTGGATCACTTGCAAGAATAGAATATTGTAGGATTTTTTTTTCAGAGAGTTTTGTGTGTCTTAAGCTGAAGAATTCAAGTCTCCTTTGCAACTAACAGCCAAATATTGTATCATTATTAGCAGAGGTCATTTTTGTTCTTCTGTCATTGTGAAAACACAGTTCTTAAGTTAAAAATACAACTAAGGCAAAATTTAAGATGTCTAAGTATTCTGTATTTTGATAAAGTCAAATATCAATATTGTTGTACTGAAACAATTTTTTATTTATGTCTTTTTTTGTCTTTTAGAGTTTGTGAGCTTCTGCAAGGTGGAGCCATAATGAACAAATCTTACCAGCCTCACGAAGCCCATATTCCCTACCTCCTCCAACTCTTTATAGACTACAATTTATATGGAATGAATTTAATAAACTTGGCTGCTGTCAAATTCAGAAAGGCAAGGAGAAAAAGTAAGGTGTTTATTTCTTAAGACCAAATAATTGTTTTGAAGGCTAAAAACTACCATTTTGAACAAGATGTCACTAGCTGTCAGGTTTTTGCTTTATTTTGGCTGAATGAGTATCATGTTTCGCTGAAGTTTGCTTTCTGTGTCAAAACAAAGTCCATATGTAGCTTTTTTCCTTTTTATGCCTCTGTGTGGGGATTGAGGAAGAGCCTGCTTCCTGAAATAAGATGCTGTATATCAAGAAACGTGTGTTCTGTCAGCAGTGCAGCTGTGACTATTTCACAAGATGACCACACCTCTTTTCTAGAACATGAAAAATTGTTGATATTTAGTTGAAGAATTGACATGAAAGATAGCATAATAATACTGTTGCTTTACTTTTTTATGGTTTTGATTCTTACATCAATTGAAATTTTTTTTTTGTTGTTGCAGTAGTGTCTTTACCATATTATGGCTAATGATTTTGCTCTGATGACAATCAATGTTCCTTATTAAAATGCTTGTGTTTGTGCTAAAGTCATTTGCTCTAAGATAAAATTCGAATTATTAGTTTGTGAGCAAAGGAGGCATTTTAAAAATTAATTTGGCATTTAGGATCTACACACTGACATAAAAAGTTTGGTGAGAACATCCCTAATTCTTCTAAATTCATTATAAAGGAGAGATAACAGTAGGAAAAGTATGTATTTGGTATGTAACATTCAGTAAAATAAGTATTGTTTAAATCGTAATTGTTACTACAGATGATGCAGAAGTTGAAAGGAATGGTGAAATATCTTTCTGTAAAAACACCGAGCAATAATCGTGCTGAATTTCATCCTTATTTTTATGCACATATATTCAGATGGCAGTAGATTAGCCCATGAAGTTTTATAATGAATTTAGCCCATGGAGTTTTATAACTAATTCTTGTTTAAAGGAAAATACTCTTTTCATACCCAACAATAGGCCACACTTTTTGCTGGTGTCAGAACTGTAGGAAGGCAAAAGCTCTTCCATGGACAGAGCATCTTCAGGATTTTCAGTCCTGAGGAAGTATAGGCAGGTACCTTTAGTGTTCCAAATATTCAAATCAGCCTTCTGAAAACATGCAGTATAATCATATCAAGTAGTTACTTCCATTCTTTTTCCATGGCTCTTTTTTTTCTCTCTTTCACATAATAGATTTGAAAAACATAAGCTGTTTATATTCTTCATCATTTATTTAAGGATGAGAGACCTAAGTCTTGAATGGCAAAAGGGGTTGAAAGAGGAGCATAGGCTGAGACAGTGGACTTTTAACTATTCTTATAGGGAAGAATCCAATAAAATAAAAGGAAAAAATGACACTACCTTGTCTGGCTTGATCAGATACTGCCTGCAGTGCTCCTAGGAAGATTCATTCTGCTTTGCATGGCTCCACATCCCACATGCATCAGTAGCCTGCCTCAGTCTGTTGGAGTCCCCAGGCACAGGATCACTGTCTATTGCTCCTGGCACAGCAGCCAAGCGACAAATGGTTTGTCCCTGGTGCAGCCTTACAGAGGCACGGCTGTCAAGAGCCTCTCCTTGTACAGCAACTCTCTCTGAGTTCAGGTTGTAGGAGTGATGTAGAAGGCACAGCCTCTGCTTACACCTGACACACTTTCCCTGCCTGTTCCTCAGCCTCCATATTGTGGGAGTGTGCATTCCTTTCAGTCAGGTATAGCTGTGTCACACAGGCCAGGCCAAACATTGTTTCTTAGACAACAGTAAAAGCCTTTGCCAAAAGATGTGCAGCAAACACTTCCCTTGCAGATGATGATATAAAAATGAGTGGCAATTAATATGTTTCTTTGTCAGTGTAAGCAAGCAGCCTCAGGAGCCTGTTCATAGTGGTATTTTTCTCACTGAGATAAGTTGGTCTTTTTGAAGGCTGAGAGAGGTCAGCATGCAGATTTCTAGTAGCAGGAATATTCTGCCTTCATCAGCTTGTATCGAGAGGGTGCAGCATTCATTTTCTCAAGTCCTTGTCTTGATGGGCTGTGAAGAAGCCTGCCTATGCACCACATACCCACTGTAACTGTTGCAAAACTTTTATTTTCAGTAGCTGAATCTGCTTCTGTCATATGACTCTGAAAGACCTTGATGTGTCATTGCTACTGTCTTTAAAGATCTTTATATCAAGAGAAGGGGAATATCAAGTGTCCTTAAATTCCTATCCCTATGATTAACTTTACTGAAGAAACAAACTGATACAGGAATTTGAGCCTTGATTTCTATAAGTACATGAAAACAGCAATGATAGGGAGTAAGAAAGGGAATAATGCACTGAAACTGCTCTGGTGTGGTATTTGAAATGCATATAATTTTTAAAAATAATAGTAAATATTTTACCAGTTGGCCTATGATCTTGCATAGCTGCTGTAAGATGTTTTCCTTTAAAATATACAACTATTCAGTCCCATTTCATTGACTTAAAATAATCAAGTTGCAGATGAAAAATAGCAAGAGATGTTTCTATGCATAGTCAGCTTACATTTTAAAATGGTGTGTTAGCTGATGTGCCACACAGTAAAAACATGGCTGTGTTTCTTCCTGGACTAGCTGTACAGGACAAGCCATCACTTTTGAACGGCACAGAGTAAGGTGTGGTGGGTTTGAGCTGGATCTGTGCAAATGAGGTCAGATATTTTGTGTTGTCTTTCCAGAATCACCTGCTTAGGCATCGAAGTGCATAGACCGTAACAGCACAGGTGTGACTGAAACATGAGCTGGCTCTGCATAAGCACAAAAGTCTCTTTTCACCCCACTTGAATGCCACATCTTTGTGCCATGTCAGTACACTTAAGAATCTGATGTAGGGGCAGGGTTTGCAGGAACCTAGTCTGGGTGCAGTAAGCTTGGTCTGGAACATACGAAATTAAACCTGCATGCTTCTGTTTTTAGCTTTTGGCATGGTGCCTGCCAGTTGCTTCTGTAGTAACTTAGGGCTTTTTGCTACATGACATATCCCTAAACCTAATATTCCATTACTACTGAAGACCTCTGACAATTGAGTTAATGCAGAAGTGTTTGCTATGGCTGAAAGGTAATAAATTTAATACCAGAAAACTGCTAGTGCATGACACCAGCATAGCTGAGAAAATTCAAGATTCAGGCTGATCTTTCAGGTAAAAGTGGGAGACTGAGTAATTTTCAAAGTCTTCTCCCATTCTACCTCCCTCCAACTCCATTCCTGGGCCTTTTTCTTTCTTGTGCCATATCCTGTGTATACTGTCGTTCCTTTCTCTGAAGACTGAGAGTTCAGGTGGAGACTTCAAGGGAGGTAGGAATTCTTCACCAGTGTGAGTTTGGAGCACACTTCCTTACACAGAGACCTCTGAGCAAACTTACAGTGTTTTCTTTATTTGTAGATCAGACAACATTTGCCTTCTTGCAGTTTTCCACTTACTACTACTACCATTGTATCTGGAATGCATTGTATATTCCCTTCCAGCTCACAAATAAGGAAAAGGAAAATTGAAGTAGAATTTAGTGTTTTCCATTGGGATTTGAACTGTGGACCCAGGAAATTCTGAAGTTTACGTCAGACTTTATGATTTAATTTGAAATGTTCACAAATAGGAGAAGATTGAAATTAGGCTAAGATATGACTAGAATGCAACAAATGCGGTTGGAATAATGTCAGTGTGTTGGAAGTATATTTTTCTTTTATATGTGTCTACATGTTAGAAAAAAAATTGTTTATATGATAGCATAGTTAATGGGTGAAGGTGATATTATGCAGTGCTTTTTATTCTTTAGGAGCAGGTGGGGAGATGGGTAATATTAAATAATGAATGCAGTTGTATAATGATATTTGTAAAAAATATTGCCACATAAATTAATTAATTTCTCATTCTACATTTTTCCCTAGATGATACATCAGGTGTAAGTAAACATCATAGAACTCATTTGCCAGAAAATTCAAGCAATGTATCTTTCACTGAATGGGAAGAAGATGAAATACCAAGGTCAGCATCCCAGGTTTTTCTGTTGTATGCCATATGTTCCTGTATACAGAGTTCCATTCTCTCATTTAAAGAACCCTTATATGTTTTAAGTTTTTTTTAAAAAAGTGATAATGTGACACAAATTATCATTATTTAGTTTCTCTGTATAGTCTTGATCACCTCATGCTTTGTGGTTTATGATTATAAAAATCCAGCTGGGAAATAATGGGCAAAATTCTGCTTTCTGGGTTTTGGAGTGATGACTTGGATGAAGAATTAAGCAAGTTTAATAGTTATAGAGAATATTTATGCATCAGTTCACAGATAGTGTTTTTGTAATCATCCTTAACTAACATGACCTCACTGGTGAGGCTGCATCTTGAACCTCTGATCGGTTCTGGGCCCCTTACTAAAAGAAGGACATTGAGGGGCTGGACCATATCCAGAGAAGGGCAGTGAAGCTGGTGAAGGCTCTGGAGCACAAGTCCTGTGAGGAGCGGCTGAGGGATCTGGGGTTGTTTAGCCTGGAGAAAAGGAGGCTCGGGGGTGACCTTATTGCTCTCTACAACTCCCTGAAAGGAGGTTTTAGCCAGGTGAGGGTCAGTCTTTTCTCCCAGGTATCAAGTGGGAGGACAAAATAAAATGGTCTGATAAAAGGGGAGTAATAAATAATAATAATAAACATAATAAACAATAAATAAAAGAATTTACATTAATTTACAATCATTAAAATAATAAACAATAAAAGTGTCAGGGGAGGTTTAGATTGAATATTAGTTTCTTCACTGAAGGGGTGGTCAGGTATTGGAATAGACTGCCCAGGGAAGTGGTAGAATCTCCTGGAATTGTTAAAAAAATACGTGGATGTTGTGCTTGGGGGACATGGTTTAGCACTGCTAGATTAATAGTTGATGATCTTAGAGCACTTTTCCAACCTTAAATGACTATGATTCTATGAACAGTGTGTTATTAGAGAATTTCAGTTTATCCATTTCGAATGGTAGCTACATAAGAAACTCAGCTTAGAATTTTCATCTCTGTCTCCCATGCTTTTCCTTTTTCCTTGACAGTTCCTACGCTACAGTTTGTAATTTGTAATCATTTTACTTCTATAATGTCCTGGTTTAGGGCAAATTTGGGAGGAAACCTCTGAATGGGGGTCCCTCTAGAAAGCAAATTCAAGCAGCCCCTCCCCCAACTTGTTTGGGAAAAGATTTCCTTGGAGAAAAGTGGGAAAAACATGTTTATTCAACAAGCAAAGTATTCATAAGCATTAAAACAAACAAACAAACAGAATAATATTAAGCAATAAAACCTCTCGCTGTTCTGAAGAGATGGCAAATTCAGAAAGTCTTTGTTGTGGGGTGTAGCTCAGCTCACTCAGTCCCTTATCAGCCCCTCCTGTGCTGGAATGCAGCGTCCCGGGCCCCAGTGGGCCACAGGTGTGAGCTCCTGGTGTTCTTCTGGGTTTGCAGTCCAGAGCAGGCTGATCAGTTCCAAGAAAAAGAAGAGCCACAGTCCAGGGTACGTCTCTACCTCAGCTAAAAAAACAAACTAACTGAAAGCAAAGGAGAGCTCTCTCCTGCTGTCCTTGCTGCAGACAACACAGTCCAGGAGCGGAATGTGGGAGAGTGAGTGCAGTTTCTGAAAACAAACTCTGCACTTCTCCTCCTCCCCTTCGCTCTCAGAACCAGTCTGAAAGGTACAGAACTTAATATCAAACAGAACAGACAGCTGGGGATACAAGCATCATAAAGTCACCCCAGGACATAGAAGAAGAAAATGGAATATTTCTGGAATTCTGGGAGTTTTGTGGGCAGAGTTGGGGAGGGGAGGGAGACTCACTCTATCTGAAGCTACTTTGATTTGTATAGTTTATCTACAGCAAGTTCATTCTTTTAAGCTATTTGCTAACGCTTGGCAGGTCTTTCTGTCGTTAGTAATCGTCTCAGTCTTTGGGTGGATCCTGTCATTCTTCTCTGAAGAGCTTATTGGGCTCAGTATGTCACACTTCCTGCTAGTGCAGATTTTGCTTCCCCAGTAGAAAGTATGTGCATTAAACCATACTTCAGGTTTTTCTACCATGCAAAAACATGAGCTTTTGATTACATCTGGTTTTCTGATTCTATTACTACTTTAAGGTGATTTTGCAACAACATTCATCTGATGGTTGTTTTGCAGTTTTACTTCTGGTCACTTTATGTGCAGTTATTCTTGGGCTGTTTCTTCTTTTCGGTGGCATATTTCATTCACAGTCCATTTCAACTTATATTTGGCTTGGTTCCACAAGCCAGGTTACTTAAACATTAAAGGTTGGATCATAAGTTAGACCAGGATTATCTAACGTTATTTTAGACGGATCTGGGGAGGGCAGATAAAAAGAAAGCAAAATAGTAGTTCCTGGCTGTTGAAACCAGAGAGGGATGAGCTCAGCAGAGCAGGAGCCAAGGATGCGTCCTCATGGTTGTAACCGCAGGTCTTCTTTCCTCCTCCTTCCATGTATACAGCCAGAGGTGCAGCACCTCACTTGTGCCAGTCTTTCTCCAGCACTCATATGTTCCGGAAGTGGGACGTTAACAATAATGGGGAAAATACCAAGAATGTCCATTTCTCTGGTGTTCATTTGCTGTACTTCTGCCAGCAAGAACTTATTTCTTGAACGTAAAGCCTGAATACTACATAATATACCACACAATTTCTCTTTACACCATATGCAATGATAATGGTAGTTTCTGATACACTTTACAGTTTCATTTAGCGTGCCAATTTGGCTTGTGAGCATTTTAGGATTAAGATGTTTCTCTTTTTTCCAATTGAGAATCTTCTGTTTGCATTTTGTTATAAGTTCCTATAGGATCTTTCATCCCATTTTTAAATGTCATCCTGTTTTTATTACTCTGCTTCTGAGTTATCTTGCTTTTGTTTTCTGATATTATGATCTGCTTATGTATCCAGCATGTCTACTGGCTTGCCTTATCAGCATATTTCATTACTGCACTGTTGTATTAATGAGATGTGTAGTAAGGTCAGTCATGGAAACTGGTCTGTATTCAGTTCTACACTTTTTGTATTGATGCTCTGTCCTTTTTACATAACCAAGAGGAATTTCACATTTGTTTAGCTCTTAAAATGCTCTAATAGGTTAGGAACTCATCTATGATTCCTGCAACTGAAAATGTTGCAATTGATACTGTGTTAAACGTTCTTTTGTTTAGAAAATTAATTTTTTATTAAGGGTTTTCTAGCATGACTGCCTTCTCTGTGCTGTAGGACGTACATGCCATAGCAAAGCAACGAACTTAAATTTTTCCAGTCCTGATTTTACTCTGTTCTGTATCTACACAAAATTATTTGCCTGTTAAAATTTCTCCTGGATTATTTATGGGAGTCATCAAGTTAAAATAGTGTTCTTATAATCAAACCCATACTGCAGTGCCACTTTCATACTGCCTTCCTACTTCATTTGCTTTCAAATTCTGAAAATTTGCTTCTAGGTTGGCTTAACGGATCTGTAATTGTCACGATCAACCTTACTGAGAGTAAATCTGATTCAGATAGTATGAGATACCTATCCAAAGAAACCCTTTCAATTGTTTCCTAAAATGATTGTGACTCAACTTTTTCTATTTATGCAGTCTGCAGCATTACTCAGTAGCTGTGAAGCTGCCTTTCTTCCTTTATTTCTCTTTTCTTAACAAAGTATGTCCTGTATTCCCAATATACTTACTTACATATCAACAGCTGTATTCATTTCTAGTTTCATGCGCAATACCTGCACAGTCCTCTCACTTTATTATCCAGTCCTCTTCAAGTTCTGTCCTGTTCAAGTTGAGATATTTAACTCTTTTGTGAATTGTTCAGCAGACTTTTTTACTTACTGTAATTTTACCACTTGATTGCTATTTTCAGTAGCATTTGAAGTTTCTTCTAAATATCACTAAAGTTCTAAATTTCTTTGCTTGTCCTTTATATCAGATATGAAGATTGCATAAATCTTTCCCTGCCATTCAGTTATATGCTTAAGTTATTTCTTGTTCTGTCAAGAAAAAGCAAGAAGGGAAAAGATAGTCAAATGTTGTTTGAGACCACAAAGTTTCTAGGCCTGTCTTGTATTCTTGGTGACTGGGATGTCGGCTTGGACTCATTATCCTTTGTGTACATTAAGGATACATTTTAGAGATAGTCCAACATTTATCTGCCAAGTCCTTGCTGTAAGTGGCAGTTAACAAGTCCTCTTGTTTAACCAAGCAGTGCCACTGATTGGGCATTTCTTGACTTTGGAACACAGTATATCACTTGGCTGAAATACAATTCTGGATACCTGGAAGGTAATATGCAAAATTTAAGTTACACGTGTAACATGAGTGCATTTTGCATGAGTAAATGCTAGTGATCGTTCCTTATCTCAAAAAACATTTGAGAACTATGTCAAAGTTTCTTGGTGACTGAACTCCCTCTTTCATGGTAGAAATCACCTTGCTACTCAGCCACTTAGCGAGAACAGCATTGAACCCAGCCACATCCTCTCTTGCTCCTGGCAGATCTCCTAATTATTGGTTCACTGCTATGATAAGTGCACTGTATTAAGCCAGAAACACTTTTTTTTTCATGCAATTCTAGAAATTATTCTGTTACCAAGTAGACAAATGTCCAAAATCTCTAGTGCCCAGGAATCCCTGATGTTGTAAGGCTTTTAGATATAATACTTGTCATTGTTATTGCACTGAAACCTACAAAGCCTACCCTAAAATAGGCAGCAGTCACCTGAACCTGCTAGTGCCATCCTACAGTTTTTGTCATCAGGAGTTCTGGACATGAGACAGATTTTGTTATCCCACTCAGGCAGCTGATAATAATTGATGAAGCACTTCTGTGAGTTCCATTGAGATAACTTTCTGGTAAACATCAGACTTAGAGTATCTGCCAGTCAAGTCTACTGCTTGGACACGATGTGTTAAAAGCAGAATGATTGGTAGACTGCTTTTGAGAACCACTTTCTTTTTTTAAATCCTAGATTTGCTATTAGACACTAGTTTATATGGAAGTGGAGAGATCTGACAAATAACACTTCTGCACAGTCTAGCAGATATGTAATATTGCAGATTTTTGCTAGGTCTGTGACTGTCATAATTGCTTTTCTCACTTGTCAGCCTGTGCATGTTTTTATTGAGCTATTTGATTATTTAATGTAATGTGCACATTATTTAAGTCACTTGAACATCCGGAAAACAAGGACATGTTTTCTGCCATGAACAGAGTATGGAAAATTATTATGTCAAAAGTAAAATGGATTTGTATTGCAGTTTTTCACCCAGTGTGTAGGTATAAAAGGCAGTTTAAAATTAACTGGTATGAGTATCCCTAGTAGCCTAGCCATAGCAACTCATTGTTGTGCAACCCTGATTTATCTTGCTTCTTTGGAGAGTAAATTTCTGTTCTGCAACTGGGTTGCTTATACACTATGTCACTTAACCCTGTCATTCATATATCTGTATTACAAGTTTTATCTTGTGAACAATTATCTCTACATTCCTTCTTACAAAATGAAACAACAGATGCTGTGAAAGGCTTTGCCTGGGACTTGCTAATTCATCTTTTCTAACCTTGTTCTAATACGGATATTCTCAAATCATGGTTTTGGCATTACCTAAACCACTACTTTTCTTTGCAAAATTGATGCATGTGATGTGAGGCAGGTGATTAGTCTTGTATAAAGCAATCTTATTGAACAGGCCATTTCTGAATATCTTCCAAGGCATTACAGCTGCTAATGACATTAAATGGTTCATATTTTCAATTAACTACAGCTGGGAGTCTAGTCATGTTCTGACTTCTTCCTGCTGTCTTCTCACCTGCTAAAAACCGCACTGTAGCTGCTGAGGAAATGTGTTCTTGGTCAGAGAGAATGGGAAATATGGTTACTTGTGTATTTTCCCAATATGTTGCACACATTTGTTTTAGGTGAGCAAAAGCACCAAACTAAACAGCTGACCAAGTTATTGCCAATACTCAGATGAAACAGTTCCCAAAGCAGCATGTAACCATGTTAAATAACTGTACTTCAGGACAGTTTGTACTCCCCCCTCGCCACCTCATGTTTTTGTTTTAATCAACATAAATTGAAATGTTAGAATGGCCAGTTAAAGCTGCTCTGCTTTCATATGCCCTTCAAGGGTTTTCCTGAAGAGGGAACAAATGACTTCTTGGCCTTTGTGGCTTACCTGAATGTTGCAGAAGCTTGTAGTGCTACTGCCATGGCTTCAACTAGTGCAAGTGTCTAGCAGCTCACCTTGACAAGGATGTTAAATGCCGAGCTAATGAACCAGTTGTATTGGGAAGACATTTTTTCAAGTCTAAGAAGAGTTTACTTTGTGTGTCAGGTGTCTTTATTAGCTTCCATGTAAGTCTTTAGTGTGTGCAGTTTTGACTGCCAGCCCTGCCTTCATCATGAAAGTGTTTATGACAGCTATAATGATAAATCCTAGATTTGTTTCAGAAAAAGTCTGTTATTAGTTCAGTGTTTTTAATTTTAATAATATGCCATGTAAATTGAAATACTGTAGTTTTTGATAGAAAGGCTCTTCATATCTGTTTGATTTAGAACTTGGGCAAAATGAGCTATCTCTTTTCCTTCAAGTTGCTCAAATTGTTTGAATGAGTTGCAGACAAAGCATGTGCTTCAAATTAATATTACTATGGAAAAATACATAATACGTTAACATCTACCAGTTTGTTTTAAATTCAGCAATGTTGAATTTAGTGTTATTTTTATATGAGAAATCCATATTAGAGTCTCTTGTAAGCAGGAAATCTGATTACTTGGGAAGCTCTTGGCCAATTTTGTCTTTGGTCTTGATCAGTTCTCAAATCACTGGCCATACGCTTGATGGGGATGTGGAATATCAAGACGTGGCGCTGGGTTTTTTTGACAAAACGTCCTAGATAAATGAAGGGAAAACAATAGAAAGCTGTCTTTGTCAAAGGAAAAGCAAATGCTTCAGTTAATGGTTTTAGTCATCAAACAAACTCTTCAGAAATAGGTCACTAAAACATATTTTTTCTTAAACTTTCCAAAAACTCTCCTTCTTTCTGTTTCTCCCCAACTCCCATTAGTTTTTGGAGTCTTTTATTGTATTTTAAAAGAGGAAATCAGTGAAAGTGGGAAGCTCAGAACTTTGATTTTGTATCTTCCAGACAAGTCAAGGCAAGCCTTTACTACATTTCTGGTATCACTGACCATTCCATATTATGGTCCCTTTTTGCTTGTTCCCAGAAGTGTTTTGATTTTGTAAAGGGAGCTAACAATTCTTGCAGCCTCTTCCCTCAGTCTTGTTTCCCAGTGATCTTGCAGTTGTTTCTTACTGTGGGACCAAAATGCAAGTTTCAACTTGCCTGCAGTTCCTATTGCCCACTGTGCAGGCAAAGCTCTGTTTGAATCCTTTGATGAATAAACACCCAAAGTGTGTGACGTGAAAAATATGCATTTTGAACGTATTGTGGGCTTGTTTCTCAGCTGATGACATGACTGGGAATGGAGGGACATGATGGCAATGGATTGTCTTTAAAAGTGTGCATAGAATCATAAAATAGTTTAGGTTCAAAGAGACCTTTAAATGTCATCTAGTTCAGCCCTCCTGCAATGAACAGGAACACCTTCAACTAGATTAGGTTTCCTAGAATCCTGGCATTGAATGTTTCCCCTCTTCATTGACTTCTCCCACCTCTTTTGACACCCTGTTCCAGTGTTTCATCACCCTCATCATTAAAAAAAAACCCCATCTTTCTTACGTCTGGTCTAAATTTACCCTCTTTCAGTTTAAAACCATTACCTCATGTCCTATTGCTACAGGCCATACTAGAAAGTTGAAGAGCTTGGAGTGGATTTTCAGTGTTGCCCTAAAAGATTTTAAAGGGTAAACAGACTTTTTAAATCTGGGAGATGGTTTCTGTTTGTTAACTTCCTCCATGGACTCCTTAAAATTTGTTCACTGACTGCAACAGGTGAAACGTCACTGACATTTGCAGTTGGCACAGCAGGAAGGTGATCAGATAATTGTACAACAATCTTGAATCTGTTTCTAGTATTTTAAGTGTTCATCAAGCCAGTTATCCTTAGTTCAGCATGTGTTTGGGTTGTTAATACTCTTTCTTATTCACCGTGCTAAATAAAGAAAAAACTCCAGATAAACTAGTTGTAAATATTAAAGTGCTCTGCATTTTTCTGAACTGTGAATGAGAGAGAAAAATTCTTGACATTGTGTTTTCTGGATGCATGATCCTGCCTACACACCTGGTCCTATTTGCTGAGTTCTATAAAACATTTCATCTTGTATTTGAGGAGAACATTATTGTAATTGGTTTAGTACTTGGAGTTACCTACCAGCTCTTTCTCTTCTCTTCACAAAAGAAAAAGCTAAACACTTTAAGTTGAAGGTACAGATTTCTTATCTAATTAGATACGAATATGATCATTAGTTTAAGGACTTGCAGGTGAGGATGAGAACTGATAATTCTTCATTCAGTTAGTCACTCCTGTTCCCTCTGAATAATTTTAGATATTAGTCCAGTTAGAAAACAGTGATGATGCATGTTTCAAAGTCAGTGTATTGATAAAATTAACGTGTGGTATTTATGTTATCACAGCTCTTTAATGCTGAAAGGTGTTGAGCCACAAAGTACCTGTGAATTGGAGGTGGATGCAGTAGCTGCTGACATTTTGAATCAACTGGATATTGAAGGTGAAGTGTTAATAACTTTCCATGCAAAATGGTTTTAGGACAGAAACCATGTTGTCATAGTTTGCTCTTTTAAAGCTCATCTTTGTTAAATCACAATCCATATTTCAGTGTTAGTGAATTGTTGATCTCCAAATTTATAAAGTTTAAAACAAAAAAATAATTCTGAAAGAAAAGAGGTTATTAAAATAGTATCTTATCAGAGCAATATAAAGAGATGTTTTCAGACCTATGGGAAGAATAGTGATGGAAATACCAACATCATATGTGTGCATGTATGCATATGTATGTACATACACCTACATACACATATATACACTACTTGATGGGAAGACAAGAAGAAGCCAAAAATCTAGTTTACAAATAGGAGATCTAGAAAACAAATGAAGTTATGCCTTAACTTTTACATAATGCCAAATCCTAGAGTAAGGCAGGAATGGCAATTAAAAAATAACAGGCTAGAATGACAGAGATGAAGAAGAGTGTCAGAATCCAGTTTGGGGAAAGAATGCTTTGTCATTTTGGTAGATTTCCCTTCATGTATAATTGCATATTTCAGCCCAGATTGGCAGGAACCCTGGTTTGCAAGCTATATGGGAGGATGAAAAGCAGCGACGGAGACAGAAATGTGAATCTTCTCAGATTAAGCCACCTGAGTCACAAGGTAAAAAAAAAAAAAAAAAAAAAAAATTGCGCACCTGTTAATCCAAAACTTTGAATGAGAAGCAAGCAAGAGGACAGAATTTAAATTGGTTTATCAAGTTTGAGGGATTTTTAGATGTACTGGTTCTTTTCACTTCCAATGAATGTCCAGAATGATGGTCCAGTGTGTGTTTTCCAGTTTTGAAAGCAAGATGATGTAATGAAAAACATTCTAGGCAGAATGAATGATAATGGCAGTTAAGATTGCGTGCTTTGTGATGGAAAACATTTAAATGCCAGCAAAACTAAATCTCTTAATCTTGAAACTTTCCATTGTAGTTTATGCACAAAGGCATAATTCCCATTTAATTTCTGTGGAATTATAGCTAAGGTGATATTAGATTGAAATTCTAATAATTCAGACAAATCCCCATATTTTTATGTAAAATTCATTACCCAGCAAAGACTGTGCTCTGCAACGTAATTGAATAATGAACAGGCTATTGTCGGTAGAACCTAGGCCATATTTCTTTTAAAATATGAATGATATTTGGCAAGTAAGACAGAGAATTGCAAGAACGAAAGAGGCAGGTTCCTGGCTAAGGCAGACAACTTTCTGATTGACTTTTTCCTGTGTTTCTGTGTAATGTTATTCCGGCTGCATAAATCAGACTTCTCAATATTGTTCTCTGATTTTTCTTGGATGCTCACCTTGGTTAATTGCATCGTGGTTTGTAAATGCTGTTGGTACTCAAAGTTGCAAATGAGATCAGTGGGAGTATGTGAAGTATTTTGAAGTTTTTTAATACACTTGGAAAGTCAGCCCTCAGATTTGGCACTGAAAATTAGCAGACACTTCAACTTTCAGCCTTTTCCTTATAAAATCAGTAATTTTAGCTGCTCTCTGTGTTGAGAGGTCAAAGTAAAACTGAATAACAAATATTTTTCAAATTTTAAAGACCGTGGATTTGTGCCAGCAACAGAGAGTGAAAAATTTTTTCAGAAGAGACTTAAAGAAATTCTCAAGCAAAATGACTTCTCTGTGTAAGTGTTTAGCCATTTGTCATAAAATATAGTGTTCTATGCAAACCTTAAATATGCATTTAAAACTTGCTTTTCAATTAACTAGAACGTTGTCGGGATCATTGGACTACAGTAATGGATCAGAGGAGTTCTCTGCTGAGCTAACACTACATTCTGAGGTTCTTTCTCCTGAAGCCTTTCCGTGTACACCAGCTAATACGGTAGAAGTGCATGATGATAAACAGATGAGCAAAGGTGAGTTTTTTTAATATCCTAATTGTTTAGGCATAAGTCTATGTCATGGTTTGGCTGTTTATACTATTAACAGAAGTAAGCCAGGCAAGTTGTGATTTAGTTATGAAAAAGCAAGGAGTAGTTTTTGTTTTATTTTTTATTATTGTTAGATTAAGCCTTTCTAAAATTGCTACAGCAAATAATGGAAATATACTTGGAAAGTAAAATCCATTCTGATGTGTCTTGTTTTCATAATGTATTGATGTCTCTGACTCGGAAGTTTTATGCTTTCTCTTTTTTCTTTTTCTTTTAAAGGCTCCAATAGGATACCTACTGATAAAGAAGAGGAGGCACTTATTAATGAAGAAGCAATTTTAAACATTGTGGAGAATAGTCAGAGCTTTCAGCCTTTGTCTCAAAGACTGAATCAGACTACAGTTTTTAGTGAGTATGACTGGAATGTCTTCCAGATTATTTTATTGTTCCACAGTCTTTGTGTTCCCTTAGGCTACCCATTGTGAAAGAAAGTAAGTAGTTCATCTCAAGGAATTGGTCAAACAGGTTAAGACTTCACACGCATACACACCCTGCTACCACCAAAACACACCCTGTGTTTTCTGAGAAATGTCACCAGGACTGTATTTGTAGAGGCTGCTGTGTTTGACTGGTTCAGTAAGCCCTGTCCTCTTGCCAGGTCAGCTCAATGCAGTCTCTTGTGGGTATTGCTCTTCATTATGCTCCTAGGGCTATTAGACTAAAACTATCAGAATGAAGATGATTTTGACTGCCTGTCCATGATACTCTTGCAGTTACTGACTGCATCTCTCATGCAGTTAAGGTAGAAAACATGCATATTATCTGTTTTCAGAAGCTCAGCTGCCTGGAGATACTGGGCAATAGTAGATTGATAATGAGAGGCAAGTTGCAGCAGAGCATTTCCCGTAATTTTTAGATACAAAGAATGGTTGAAGGCAAAGGAACAAGAACCAAAATGTTTAAGAGGAGGAGAGGAACCATGACAGTAAAATTGTGAGTGGCACAAGGGGGAAACAACCATAAAATAACCAATAAAGGAACTTGTTTGAAAAACTACGTGAGGTAGAAATAGTTCAAATACCCTAAAGGAGATGAAAAGCACATAGTTAATGATATATCTCTATGTATGTTCTTTGGTAAACATAACGTATCATGTTAATATGAACCACATAGTGTGGGGCAAGGAGGAATATTTAATACCTGTAGTAGCCTCCATTTCTTTTGGTACCTGTAGGGTATGAGTATGTGTTTGGGCAAACAATACATGTCTGTGGGTAATACAATGTACAACCTTGAAATCTTTTCTTGCTAAGAAAGGAGGAGTAGATGAGTAGATGAAGTTAGATTAAGAGTGTAGCGCTGTTTTATTTTGCAGAGAATAGGCAAGATTTTGATTATAGAAGTTTTATAGGCAAGGATTTGGATTTATTGAAAGAACTGTAAGAAATTCTGTGGGAGCTGGCAAACATGAGCAGAAGTGGCTAGAATAATATGTAGCGTATGCCTAATGACTGTACATTTGAATCGCTCAGCCAAACTGAAGTGTTGAAATGGTCTGATTTTTTTCCATTGACTAGGTAATCAAATTGAGATTATATGACTTTTTTTTCTTCTCTCCTCCTTTCTTCTCATGCTGATTCCTGGTGTCTTGTGTGACTATGAGTAGCATGCTGCATATTTGAGTCTCTTATGCTCCCTCATAGCCTGCACCAGTGTTCTATTCCACTAGTAGAATTGTAGTGCCAGAGGGACTGTGAACCACATGACTTCTGCTATTCACTGTGGATTTACACCCCAAGGTTCATACTAACATGAAGTAGAGGTTGGAGTTTAATGATGAGCCTCACAAAGGGCAAAGGAGCCAAGAGGAGAAAGTATAATTGAAAGTGGGTTAATTCAAAAACTCTGGAAAGGGGGATGCTTTCTATTGTAAAGGTTGCATGGTATCTTGTGAAGCCTTTGCAAAATATGAAAAATGCCTTTCTCACCAATGTTGAGATCTATTTTATATAATTCTCAAGATCATTGTAATCATATGATGCTTCCCAAGGAAGGAAAGTAGAGACTTTAGTTCTTCAGCCAGAGAAGGAGAGAGAAGTAACAAAGATGCCTGGGAGAGTGGAGGTCATAAATTGGTTATTAGGTCAGATGATAGGTAAGTACGAAGTGAGTGAGAAAAAAATTGTGACTTTGAAGGATTTTTAGAAAAAAAAAAAAGAGAGAAGGGAAGTGCATAAATTACTGTAAGCTTGGGTCAAATAAAATATAAAGAGGAGTGAAATCAGGCAAATTTTCAGTGTTTAGAGAAACCTTGGAATAGAGCAGATTACAGTGACATGAAGAGGGAGCCAAACTTGAGAAGGAGGAGTAGTTGGTCAAAATCAGCATCTCTTTTCACAAGATGCAGTGATTGAAAGTCTTCAAGTGATACAAAAAGAAGTGCCTAACAAAGCTAATGCAGCTATCGAGCAAGAGAAGGCAGTGATGCTTCAGAAGCTGGCACTCAAGCTGAAATTGAAGGGGGGAGTGAAGCTTTGCTGAATGTGAGGAGGTAATAGGAGAGTGGAGAGAGAGAAGCACATCCACTAAATCTAGTATAATCAGCAGAGTAGAGCAGAAATAAAGTCAAAATTTTAGATACAGAGCTAGAAAAGATTAACCATAAAATTTGAAAAAATAAGATATGAAAAGAGCTTTGTAGTATGCTTTGCCTTAGACAGTAACAAACCAGTAGATTTTAAAATGGTGAGGGGCTTTTTTTTTTTGTTTGGTTGATTTTGTTTTTTACTGGTAGACTGTAACTAGTCATTTACAAGTAGAACAAAATATAGATTCTACTTGTATGGGCTTTTTCTGCAGTGGGCAGTAGTGCTGATGAGGCCATGATTGATCTGTTGGCTGGATTGGAGAATGATGGATATCAGATGGGACATCAAAAAACACTCTCTCACCATCGTTCTCTTGGAAGCTGGCGAAATTCTCAGAACAGTGATGATGAAGAAAATGAGCCACAGTGTGAGAAAGAGGATATGGAGCTTAGTTTGCTAATGTCCCAGAGGTGGGACAGTAGCATAGAAGAGCCTGGGCAAAAAAGGAGGTATGTATTTTCTTTTCTTAATATGTTCTTTTCCTGCCAGATCTTTCCTTCCTCCCACTTTGTTTTCAAGTGTGCTAGGAACCCAGTGAGATGTAAAGAAGTCTCTGTTGACCACATGGAAAAATCTGCACAGATCTTGGGATGGAATGCAAGTTGTTTAAATGATGATGCAAATCATCAGTGTTACCTGGAAATAGATTAAGTGTTTTGGTTTGGCCAAACATAAGCTTCTAGTTTGCTCTTTGAGGAAAAATTAAGTAGACTTTTTGTTCCACAAGTCCAAATACGAGAAGATCTTTAGTGGCAACTTGCTTGTAAGGTCGTGCCTTGGATATGATACAGATGTTAAGGTGTATCTTGTACGTCTTCTACTAAAATAAATATTTAAGAAGTACTCATACGAGGACTAACCAAGTGACCTGAGGAAGAAACATCTGTTTGTTTCCATGTTCAAACCTTAAATCAAAACATGAACTTTGCTCACTCTGCTTGACTGCTAAAGGTCAGCAACTTCAATATATTTAAGGCCAAGATTCTTGGAACACCTTTTCAGGTTGTAATGACCTTTTGTACAGTTTGCACTGACAGGCGTTGAAAGCAGCTATATCCAGTTTCTTTTGACCCCTGCTTTTGGCACACCTTCTGATATTTATAATTCTGTTTGAAGTATGAAGAACTTCATGGACATAACATTTTTATATTTGGGGGTTTTTCCTACATCAGAAATTGTAATCATACTATGTTTCAGAGAACCAGAGAGGTGTAGAAATGCTTCTATTTCCCAAAGGCACATTAAAGTTGTAACAGAACCAGAAGTTAGTTCATTGAACTCCTAGTTCTAGAGATAATTTATAAAGCTAGTTTTCCTATCTGACCTTTGATTTTCCATGCTTTTTTTCCCTCAGAGTAGTCTGAAAAGTTGAAATTTCCATCCAAAACACACTTTAGTGTTAGTTAGTGTGAAAGCCTGTATCTTGCAGAGTTCATTAGCTCAGGCACAGCTCTGTATGGGCTTGACTGTACAACTTCAGGAGTCAAGTAGGATCCTGAAGTAATTAACTGCTTTCATGCAATAAAGAATCCTATTTAAAAACTCAAGAGACGTGATGAGCTGTCTCACAAATATCTTGCTCATATATGCCTACATCTTAATCCCAGACAGAAAACACTAGGGAAACTGCACATACTATGTGGTTCCCCAGAGAGTGAACTAGTGTTCAGAGGGAATTACAGGTTCTGTTTCACTGAGATTTCTACAGAATTTGGACTTATTTCAGACACAAGCCATGGGTGTCTTTGCCCCCTGCATGATTCTGCTCATGTGTGAAAACCAGTTTGAGTCTGATGGTAGATCTGACTTTACTCTACTCATGCTCTTTCCATCTTTGTGGCTTCCTAATGCATCCTTGCATGTCCATACTATGACTTTCTGTGAGTGAGTATTTACCAGTCTTACATTATCTCAGAAAATCTATTGAGCTAATGAGGAGTAACCACACCCTATTGAGTGAATTAAATGGCTTGGGTTTGATTTGTATTGAACTGGAGAAAAAAGCCCACCAAGACCTGGACTAGCTCATGTATGGTGGCATCATGTGTGTTACATAAATTTTCCTGAAATCCAAACTGATGGGTTTGAATGAGGAAAAATCCAAGTTACCTGCAGAAGTCATCTCCAATCTGATGTTAACAGTTAACTTAGTAAAAGAAGCTTAAGTATTAACAACAGCTGCTTCAGAATATTCAGTGAGAGGTGGAATGAAACATGGTTTTTGGTGAAGATTTAGTTAAGCCTGCCAAGAGGCATAATTGTTATAATACACTAAAGATTACTTAACAACAACAACAAACAACAACAACAACAACAAATTTGTTTGCTAACAGCTAAACTGAAGTAGCTAAACTGAAGTAATTTGCATAGTTGGTTTAGTCTTCAAATTTCAAGCAGTGTGAAGCAATGGAATTAAATCTGAGTCAAACTGAACTAAAATTAGCCATCTAAACACCTTACCTGTATCTTCTTAAGTCAGTGAATCCTGCTGTTCGAAATGGTTGGCTACCACTGTTGCCTCTTCAAACACTAGCATTAAATAATATTTTGACTTTTTCAGTGAGAAATGTGACAAAATTTTTGTTTGTTTCCTTTTGCTCCCCCAAATTACACAACCACATAGCACCACACTCCATTGAGTTTCATGTTCTCTGTGGCTTGTGATGTTTTCTAGTAGAAGTATTATGCATCAGTTAGTTCCTTCACTTTCCCCCAGGTCAGCTGGCAAAAATATACATCGAAGTTCAACAGAAGAGGATTCATCTTCAGAGGAAGAAATGGAGTGGAGCGGTAACAATATGCTCCTAACTAATCTCTCAATACCTCAGTTAGATGGAACTGCAGATGAAAATGGTGGTAAGTAAATAGAAAAACAGCTTTGGAAGTTGAGTCATAGTTCGTTTTCACATTGAGAACAAATTGCTAGTTCTTAAAAGTCCTGACCATTTTTGGTCCTTGTTTCAGTTGGAAGGAAAAGTTCTCAACAGATTGCAGAAGCAGGCCCTTAACATCTTCCTTAAAAAAACCCTGTATTTTAATCTCAGTGCACTCTATGAACTACCAGAATCTGTATTTCTTAGTGTATCAATGATCCAAAAGAGGACATAGCTTAATTAGTTTTAGGGGAAAAAAAAGGTATTAAAAGTGATGATTCTGTAGGATCATTTATCCTGCTAGGATTATTGTAAATAATAAATGTATTACTGTGTAGATTTAGATGATTCTTTGCAAGTTTTTGCCACACATGCTAAAAGGTAGTGAGCCTTTGTTTGGGCCTGTGTTTCATTCCACAGATTGCATGTTCACATTTGGGATTGCGTGAGTTAAAACTATGCAGCGGCAAAGCTGCTGCTGGAGGAGCTGCCTTTCAAAATCTGTAAAAAAAAATTATTCTGTAGAGATCTTTTGCCGTCTTTATAACATGCTGTCTTTGATCAAATAACATTAGTCAACAGAATGCACACTTTGAGGTTATGCAGATATATAAACAATATTATTTGTTTCGTTAGGAAGTCTACATGTCACATTAATGTTCAGCTGCGAAAGTGAACTATATGATCTTACAAGACAGTTTATAGATTTTAGATAACCACAGCTGTTCTTTTGTGTTCAGTATTTAAAACATAGTTTGCTTTTTCCTTTGCTTTTATAAGTATAATGGTAGGATTAGCACATGATTTGATGTACTGTTAATATGATTTGCTTTTGTCACATACACAATTGTAATTTCCATATTTGCCATACTTTCTAATTTGTTGTAGTAAGAGTTGCTGCTGGCTAATGAGACTGTTTCTTCAGTAATCGTTTAAATTTAAGCATATTTTAAGTATGTGAAATATCACATGTGGAATGTCAGCTTAGAAAGTTTATTACTGTGAACTTTTTCATTGATTTCTTATAATAGGAGATACTGTAAATTCAAAACAGATCTCAGTCTAGGTCATCTAAATTAGAAAATGCCTCTCCACACTATCTGTGTCCATATGATCTGACTGACTGACAAGTATTTTTGCAGGTTTTATATCTGAATAGTCAGGTCTTTTCCAGGTGTTTGTTGACACCACCAAACTCCCATTTTCTGAGTTTTCAGTTAATCATCCTCATTCATTCTGTGGACTCCTACCCTCAAAGAGTAATAGGCAGCATCTCCCAGCTGTGTTTCACAGCTCAGGGACTCTGTGTATGCATTAGAATATGTTGTTAGGAACAGATTGGGACTTCCTTTTCTTTTTCTCAGCTAGCAGCAAATAAATTGCTAAGATGAAGGCAGCATGAATCTAAGATAATCCCCAAATTAGTTGAGACTTACAGTAAAGGCTAGATTCCCCAGTCTAGTACATCAGTGGGCAGCACATGCTTCAAGGTTATATAGCATGTTTCATAACTCCTATCCCCCTTCAACATTTCGGCTAAAGAGGTGGACACATGAATGAATTTCTGTGTGCCAGGTGCTCTGTGGTAGCTGTCTCTTTGCAGTGGTACAACCTCTGTCAAACTACTTGTTCAGCAAAATTATGAGCAAGCACACATTTGTTAATTTGTTGCCACGTCCTTGTCCATACTTATCCCACAATAAATGTGGTGAAAGTATCACTGAAAGAGATTAAAATCATCACATATACCATGTGATGAGTCTGCACAAGGCAATTTACCACAGCACCTGCTGGTCTCAGATTTTGTGGGAACGTTAATACATGCATATGAATCCAGGATCTAACTAACTGGTGCAAGCTTCTTGCATGAACAGCTGAATGGGTGCTGTACTGCTCTGCTTTATAGAAGTGCAAGAAACTACCTATGTTTAGTGCACAGCACAGTTCATACAAAGCCCATGCCATGTTGTGAGATATACTTCTTAGCTTTCTGTGTAGTGACTTTTCTGCACAGGGAAGGTCATCCAAAGAAGGTTTTTTGTTTTTCAGAGCCAGTGAGTATACATGCTTTTCAGGGACAAAGCAGGGTACAACCTTTTCTAGAAACCTGTCTGGTTTTATATAGTCATCTGAAAGTGATCGTGAAGCCTACTTTCAGAAAGTCAGCATGAAATCTTTGACAATTTTATGCAAGTCTGCCATTGAGGAATAACTGACAAAATGCCTGAGACAGATGCACTGACAATGTGATTTTGACAAAGCAACTCATGTAGTCAGGGTCTCTAGTTGTCATGATTATAAATATAATGTGATTTGCAAGAGTTTTGTTTCTTACTTGGATGGGAAGGCTTTCAGGAAAATACTATTAAAATTTTAGTGCGTTAGGTTATTTTTTTACATGGAAACTAGAATAAAATTGCTTTTCTTCCGTTTCAGACAATCCTTTGAATAATGAAAGTTCTCGAACTCACTCCTCCGTCATTGCAACAAGCAAAATGTCTGTAAAGACCTCAATCTTTCACAAAGATGCTGCTACACTAGAACCCCCATCTTCTGCTAAAATTACTTTTCAGTGTAAACACACAAGTGCCCTTTCTAACCATGTTTTGAATAATGAAGATTTTGTAGAAGACCTCTCACAACCAAACACAGAAACAAGACCTGAACTTTCAGTCCATTCTCTTACAAAAGAAAGCACTTACTCAGCAAAGTACCCAACTCCATTCAGCAATAGTACCCATGCAGAAAACTCTCACAAAGAGAGTAACAAGAAAGATACTCTCCCAATTCCTTCATGTGGAAATAATATTTTTGACTATGAAGATGATATTTCATCAGTGAACAGACCAATACCTAGTAGGAAGTACATTAGCATTAGAAAGGCTGAAAAGGATGTCTCTTTTATGCATGTGGGTCGCCATATTGGTGACAACATGTTGAATAAAAACTTATATAACTTTTCTGATATGAGCCACTCCAAAGGTAAAATGTCCTCTGAAGTAAATGAAAAATCCAGCAGTGCAAGTATAAATAGCTTTTTTCCAGCAACAGCTACAGAAAATTGTGAATTGGTATCTTGTTCAGGAGGCAGTCGAACTGTGGTACATTCACTTGAAAATAACACTGATGAAGGTGGCCTTAATAAGCTTAAAATTAGGTATGAAGAATTTCAGGAGCACAAGGCAGAAAAGCCAAGCCTCAGTCAACAAGCAGCACATTACATGTTCTTTCCTAGTGTTGTTCTTTCTAATTGTCTCAGTCGACCACAGAAGTTAGCTCCCGTGACATATAAATTACAGCAGGGCAACAAACAGTCCAGATTGAAACTAAATAAAAAGAAGCATAGTTTTATCAGTCGTCAGGAGCCTGCAAGTGTAAATGATGTTGCATCAGTGAAGGAAGGCTGCTATACACAAGGTAATGCTTGTAGTCACATTCCTGATAAGGACGGTGCTTTACCTAGTGACTTAGTTCCTCTTGAGGCTTTTGAAAACAAAATGCCTACAAGTACTGCTAATTACACTGACTGCCAGTTTGCAGATGGATCTCTTGAAGCTGAGCAGTCATTTGGACTGTGTGGGAATAAATACACTCTCCGAACGAAACGAAAGGTAAATTATGAGACTGAAGACAGTGAATCGAGCTTTGTCGCACACAACTCAAAAATTAATCTACCTCAACCAATAGAAAGTGTTGAAAGTTTGGATGGGTCTCAGAAGTCTCGAAAGCGTAGAAAACTTTCTAAAAAATTGCCACCTGTTATTATTAAATATATTATCATCAATAGATTTAGAGGGAGAAAAAATATGCTTGTTAAATTGGGGAAAGTAGATTCTAGTGAGGAAAGAGTAGTACTCACAGAGGAAAAGATGAATTTATATAAAAAGCTTGCACCTTTAAAGGACTTTTGGCCAAAAGTTCCTGACTCTCCTGCAACCAAATATCCTATTTATCCACTAACACCAAAGAAAAGTCACAAAAGGAAAGCAAAACATAAGTCAACCAAGAAAAAAGCTGGAAAACCACAAAAAACAGGTAGTACAAATATTAAAAGAACTTTATCTTTCAGGAAAAGGACTCATACAATTCTTTCTCCTCCTTCACCTTCCTACAGTGCTGAAGCTGAAGACTGTGACTATAACTATAGTGATGTTATGTCTAAGTTAGGTTTTCTTTCTGAGAGAAGCACAAGCCCAGTAAACACATCTCCACCTCGCTGCTGGTCTCCCACTGATCCAAAAGCAGAAGAAATTTTGACCAACCTGGACAGAGAAGCTTTATTTTGTAGGGGGCCCAATATCTACAATAGCAAGACTGTTAATACTAGTGTAGGAAAAACCAGTCGAGCAAAAACTCAGGTTAAGAAATGTAAAAAGAAATTTGCTAGCCCCACTGTATCTACCAAGAAAAAGAAAAAGATTAATCAGGCTGATAAAACACCAGATGATGGAAAGAAGAAACCTAGAACAAAACAAAAAACGGCTGAGAAAGCATCCTCAAGAAAACGCGTTGTATTTAAAGATGAAAAAGGAAATGGTCGCTCTACTGCAGAAGTCAAGTTTGTGCTGAAACATCAAGACCCTCATGAGATTTCTTACAACTCTGTCTGCTCTCAGCCACTTCACAACCTCAAAGACAGTGCTCTTTCTGGATATTCAGCTGGATATCTACTGTCAGCACAGCTCCCTTCAGCTGATGCACAAGGTAATTCGTCAGGCTGTTTTCACTCACTGATGGAAATTGATAAGCCTGTAGATGCACAGTGTTTGCCTGCTCCACGGGAAGACCCTCATTCATCTTTCGCATCTACTCCCCTGGGATCTGGAAGGGAAGTACCAAAAATGACCTCTCAAAGGTCCAGGACTCAGAGTGCTATATTTAGAATGAAGGATTCTGCTCTCGTTCAAAACATATTTGATCCATCTAATCACTCAACTCACATAACACAGAATGCTTATATCTCAAAAGATAAGACTTCTCCAAAAGCAGAAGAGATAAAAAATTTGCAAATCAGATATTTGCCACCAGCTGGGAAATTGAATGAAACTAATGACTGTCTGGACACAGCAAAGATGGATCAATTACATACCACTAACTATTTGCATTGTAAAGACAATAATCAACAGCAGATTTTTTGTTTACCAGAGGCATCCAAGCATTCTGATCCTTGTTCTTCTATTCTTAAGCCATCTGAGGAAAACCCTGGGCCACCTCAATTGCCTAAGAACTGTTTTGTAACGTCTTTGAAGAGTCCAGTGAAACAGTTAAATTGTGATCAAAACCAGAGAGGATTTATTTTGGATATGTCACATTTTAAACCAGAAACCACAAAACAAAGGCCTCTGTCAGAAACAACCGTGCAACCAAAACCCATCTCCCAGTATAAAAACAGAAATATAGTGGCCCCATCAGCATTTGGTGAAGGACAGTCTGGTCTGGCTGTTTTGAAAGAGTTGCTCCAGAAGAGACAGCAGAAAGCTCAAAATGCTAGTATTGCACAGGAGCCATTGCCGAACAAGCCACAGCTGAGCAAGGGCATACCATGCCCTCTTGAACAGAGTAAAGCCATCAAAAGGTCACGGTCAGTCACATCATCAAGAAAATCTCGTGCTCCCAGGAGCACAAAACCGAAAGAAAAAACAGCAAAGTTCCCAAAAATGGAGTCTTCAAGCCAGCCAGTTACTAGCCGCATTGATCACTCTGTATCTGATGACAGCCCCATTTTTTTTTCAGACCCTGGTTTTGAAAGCTGTTACTCACTTGAAGATAGCTTATCTCCAGACCACAATTACAACTTTGATATTAACACTATAGGGCAAAGTGGATTTTGCAGTTTTTATTCTGCAAGCCAGTTTGTCCCAGCAGATCAAAATTTGCCCCAGAAATTCTTGAGTGATGCAGTTCAGGATCTTGGTTCTGGGCAAACAACAGAAAGTGACTTTCTATGTCATAATGACCAAAAATCTGAAGAAGAAAAGCAACATTCTTCAAGCACAAATAAATGGATACGGTCTGGTTCCCTGAGCCCTGAGCTTTTTGAGAAGACCTCACTAGATAATAGTGAGAACCACTGCCATAGTCAATGGAGGAAAACCATTCATCCTTCAACTTCTAGATCTAGTTTTATTGATACCTCTTGTACCCAAGAGACTGAAGTCTGTTTAAATGAAAAATTCAAATTGAATAGAAATACAGTAAATAAAGAGAGATTTCTTAATCTTTCTCAGCCAACCTGCTCAGACTGGATTCAAAGCCACATTAGAAAAGAAACCACTTTTGAACCCTGTCAACCACTTGATTCAGTTAATACCTCTTTTACTTCCTTATTGTCATCACCTGATGGTGAACTTCTAGATGCAGCTTCTGAGGATTTAGAATTACATGTTTCAAGAAACAATGAAGCATTAACTCCAACTCCAGATAGTTCACCAAGATCAACCAGTTCTCCCTCACAATCAAAGAATGGAAGCTTTACACCTCGTACTGCTCACATTCTTAAGCCTCTCATGTCCCCACCCAGTCGTGAAGAAATCATGGCAACTTTGCTGGATCATGATCTCGCAGAAACAGTGTATCAGGAACCGTTTTGCAGCAATCCTTCAGATGCTCCAGAAAAGCCAAGGTACTGTGTTAAATGCATTTCTGTCTACGTGTGATTGTGATTATATTAAATATAATCTATTCCTGTAAACAATTTTATGCAGTTATGTGGCACGGATACATGAAAGATACCATCTGATATACATCCATTTCAAGTTGAAAATTACTTGAAGTTGAAGTTGTGCTTCCAATCCAAATACCCATTTTCTTTCATGATAGTTTGGGGGTTTTTATTGCGTATTGTTGTAGTAAGTGGGAATATGCTTTCATGGTTTGTAAAATAAAAATACTGGCCATAGGAATTGCATAGTGAGAAAACTAGTTAGCAGTACTCTGCTTTTCTGTCATCTGGAGGACTGCTTGTAGTGCGGTTTAGTGCAAAACAGTAATTCAAACTACTTTTCTTCACAGGGAGATTGGAGGGCGGCTTCTCACAGTGGAAACCAGACTTCCAAATGACCTTCTTGAGTTTGAGGGGGACTTCTCATTAGAAGGTCTACGACTCTGGAAGACTGCATTTTCAGCAATGACAGAAAGTCCTAGACCAGGATCTCCTCCTCATTATGGTCACTCTACTGTTAATAAAAAAGAAAGTAATAGCCATAAAACCAGTGAAGACAAAAAAATAGTCATAATGCCATGCAAGTGTGCTCCAAGCCAACAGCAAGTTCAGATATGGCTTCATGCCAAAGAAGAGTATGAGCATTTCAGGAAATTGCCTAAGAGTCATTCTGCTGAGCTGGCAAAGGCAGATGAGAATTTCAGCTCTGCAGTATTGTCTGAAGAGAAATCTATAGAAGTAATAAAAGCAGGTAAAGATTTGAATTTGTCTAGCCTGGAAGATGAAAGACCTGTTGTGCCTACAAAGAATTCTCCTGCCTCTGTGGCAGAAAATACAAAAACGCAAACCAAGGAAACCTGTGATAAGTCTATAAGCACTATAGGAACTTCTGTAAATACTAAAAATGACATAGACTCTAATAAAACTTCATGTGAAAGCAAGGCACACACTACTTCAACTCTAGAACATAATAAGGAGGAGGAGGAGGAGGAAGAGGAAGATTATTATGTCAGTTACAGTTCACCAGATTCTCCAGTGCTTCCTCCTTGGCAGCAGGTGGCATCTCCAGATCCTAAACAGTCCAATTTAGAAGACACAGAGTGGAAAAATCAGGAAATTGTTTTGTCTTCTGTGGAAGGAAATGATGTTAGAAGTGCACAAAATTCTCCATGCACCCAAGAGGACATTAGGACATGTGTTGACACATCTCCATTTTCAGTTAATGAAGAACCTGGAAATTCTGAATCCATTTGTCTACATAGTACACCTATTGTGCCCAGAAAAAACCAAGATGGAATACCTGAAGTTCTTGGTTTTACTCCTTTATCTGCAGGTAAATCCATTAAGTGATTCTAATAATACACACACACAAATCTGAATATATTTCTTTTTACATAATAAGAAAAAAATTATATTTCTGCAAAAATATCTTTTAAACTAGTTTTTGAAAGGAAAAGTTCTGTGCATTGTTGTCAAAGTAACTATTGAATTATTGAAAATATCTAGAAGCAGAACATCCATTTGCTTCCTGGTAGTCTCTAGTATCTGAACTCAAGTGCTGGTTAAAAGCTTAATTTAGAAGTATTGCTTATTTGGGGGATTTTTTAATCTTGTTGACTATATTGCTTGTATTTTTCCAAAAATAATCTCAATGTTGAGTGTGAATAACATTGCAGTGCTCAAGATGATAACGATGTGAGGCTTTGTAACTTACTTATGTTCCTAAATGTCCATAAATACCAAATAGTAGTAGCTGTGCTTTGGATTTGACAAAGAATAAAGCTGTATTTGCTTATATATGTAATATTTGTTTGTAATGTTAATGATATACCTCTCTTGTTTCTTGCATGTTGTTTAATGCCTAGACAATACTATTGAGGTTAAATAGTCTTTCACTCATATGTTTACAGAACCAAAAGCTCAGAAACTGAGCCACAAGAGGGGAAGTAATACTGATGGTCTTCGAAGAGTACTTCTAACCACACAAATGAAGGTGAATTAACATTTTCTGTACAGATGTATTTTTATTATGCGGCATATACACATCTCCATTCTTTCTTCTTTGCTGTTTTTGTCCTTTTCTTTTAAGATATTGAAAATACATTTAAAATTGTATGCTACACTTGTAGAATCAGAGCACACTCAAAGTTAGGAAGAAATTTATGAGTTTAATTTGGGGGAAGCACGTGTAAGTTGGCGATTGAGGGTGCTGCTCTAGGGTAGTGAGATATTAATGAAACACTAAAGAGATACCATGTAAAGATGTTTAGCTCTTTGAGTTACAACACCCTTTTTAAGTTCTAGTGTGATTTCCCTTTTTATATATGTATACCCAGACCTGTGTATATTTATGTTTCTCTATGTGTATTAGTTTTCAGACAATGTTCTAAGCATTTTCTGAAAAGGAGGGCACTTTGTGGTGTGCCAACAAAGGAGAAAGAGGTTGGACTTGTTTTACTTAAACAAGAGTGTTTCTACTCTCCATGTTGAAACAGAATGGCAGGCTAGGTGTATTACTGAAATGACCCAGTAGTGTTTTCTTCTCAGTATACCAGTATTCACCTGTTTCAAGGAGATACTTAATGTACCTTTAATTCAATGCCTTAAAAAGTAATGATTCAAACAGGTTTATGACAAATCATTGCTCAAGAGAGAATAGAGAATTGCTGGTTTCCGTATCCTCAGACTTCCAAGAAAGCCAGTATGTGTGGGATTGGGTGGTTTTTTTTGTTTTGGGGGTTTTTTTTGGTTTTTCTTTTTGTTTGTTTGTTTTTTTGGTAGGGTTCTGGGGTTTTTTGGTTGTTTGGGAGATTTTTTAAGTATTTCAAACTGCCTTTTGCTTTGCTATGAATTAAAATTATTCCTAAAAGGCAGAAAGATACACCTGTTGTTTGCTTGTTGAAAAATGAAATGAGGAGACAGTAAAAGGTTGGGGGACTTTTTTAGTAACTTGCAATGTAGCATTTGCATTTTCATTGATAAACTTGTATTTAATATTGCATATTGTTTAGTATTACATATGAGTTAAGCAACCTATGTTTTCTCACTATCCTGTGCTTTTTTTCTTGCTCTGCCTGATTAGAATCAATTTGCTGCCCTCGGTGCTCCAAAGAAAGAGACTTCCCAGATTGAAGGACCATCTTTAAATAATACTTACGGTTTTAAAGTCAGTGTGGAAAACCTGCAGGAAGCAAAATCTTTACATGAGGTAACTTTGCTGTTACATGTCAGTTTATAAAATTACAATTTATCAGGCCAAATTTATACTGGCAGAAATAAAAAAATCTTTTTCTCCTGCGTCTCTACGTGACTTAGAAATTAATCAGTGTGTGATGTCTGCAGCTTACAAGTAGTTGATCTACCAGTTTCAGCTTGATGTCCAGTGCCTCTAACAGTATTGAACTAGACTTCACAGTCTTTTGGTTGAGAAGATGGTAAACCTCCCTTTAAAAATAAAAATAAAGGAAAAATCAAAAGGAAGAAATAGTAAGTTTTGCATAAAAACGTTACTTGAAAAACTAGTTGACCATAATTTTCATGGATTGTTTCCTTAAGAAATAAGGCATCTGGCAGCTATCAGTAAGGCTTTCCTGGTATTTCTGCTTGTTACCTTCTGAACCTGTTGGGCAGTTTCTACCACATTTAACAAAAGGGTGCCTATCTCAAAGGTCTCCATATATTTAACGTAGATGGGGTTTGATGTGGGGACAGGAATCAAAGTGCTGGAGAAAGGGAAGCAATGGAAATACAGTACTGCTGTGTTTGGCTGCTGACAGGGCAAGCAGTCTGCGTATATGTGCTCCTAGTCAGTCTCCACACCTGGAATTAGCTCTTGGCCAGGTTATAGAGGAGATAGCACTGAGTGAAGGACATAGGAGAAGCCACAAGAAACCAGTGATCTTGGGCGGAAATGGAGCTTTGATAGTAAAATTTCACTCACTGATGTTTGTAGTGATTGTGCATACAAATCTAGAGGAAATTAGGCTGCCACCAGGGCATCCTATATGCACAGAAATATTTCTAATTTTTCCATCATAATCTGTCCGCATTAATCCACATTATGAGCAATATTATGCAAGACAACAGAGCAGCAACACAGTGTTGAAACAGTATCAGATAATACTGTCTTTGCTGCAGAGTCAAAACTTGACAGTATATAAGGATTAGGATTTTCTTAATGTAAACCATTCTGCAAAAAGTTCTGGCCATATCATGTGGAAGTTCATTAATGCAACTGAAGGTAAAGTTAGGTATTCTCCCTACCTTCCTGTAAGACTTAGTCTTCATGCTTGTCTTGGGTGAGGGAGGGAAGGGAGAAGAAGGACCAAGAGTGATACTTTGTTCTTGATCAGTTCAGAAATGTGATTCAGCTCAATGTACAAAGCTGTTTGAAAACACTACAGGAATTTACAATTGTTGTTATAATTTACAATTATCTGGTTTTTGTCTTATTTTCTGCTTTTGGTAGAAGAATACAGTACTCAGAAACATATACTGAATTTCCATAACTGAGTATAACTGTTTAATGATTAGTTTTTCCTAAGATGGTGCTATTTGCAAAGAAGTGAGATCCAAAGATGCTTGTTTAATCACTGCTGTTTATTTTCAGGTGGAACCTTGTAGTTACAATGTAATACCACCATGTAAATATCTGCAGTGTCCTCATTTGCACTGATAGACTTCTCAATTTTTTTTTTTTTTTTTAGGAAGCCTGCAGAACAAACTAACATATGTCTTTATTTGTTGCTAGGTCCAACACCTTACCCTCATCAGTTTGGAGTTACATGCTCGAACAAGACGAGATTTGGAACCAGACCCAGAGTTTGATCCGATCTGTGCTTTATTCTATTGCATCTCATCAGACTCCGCACTGCCAAATACTGATAAAAAAGAAATCACTGGTGCTATAGTGATTGACAGAGGCAGGACATCCTCAAGCCAAGGTTCCTATTTCTTTTTTTCTTAATATATTTTACAAAAATGCTATTTCATAGTAATCAAACAGTAGCAAGCAAAATGTAATAGAGTATCTATATTACTGTGTATCTCATTTAATTTTGTCTTGTTGAATGGCCATATTAAATATGGAGTTTTCCTGCTTATATCTTCCAAAGAACTATTGCATGGGCTGTAAACCACAAATAACCTTTGCGTGTGCAAAATATCCATGTTTGTGTACTTGTGGACAAGCTCCTGCAGTGTTCTAAAAGTGTAAAGAGGAAAACCTGCCTTTAGTTTCCTACTCAAGTTGCTGGATAGCTACCAGTAGAAAATGTTAAAAGCAAGACAGTATGTTTTATATTTTACTTAAGGGATATTTTTGTGGTTTTATCTGATCCTTTTAGGATCTAAACAGGGGCCCTTATTCTATTGTACCTTTTTGGCTTTGTTTAGACCAGTGATACTCAACCTGTGGCTCTAGAGCCGGATGTGGCTCTTCATGGCCCTACAGGCGGCTCTCGCAATGTAGGCATCTGATCGGCGCTCCACTCTATCAGGCAGCGCGGGGAGCACTGAGCAAATGGACCAGCAGTGTGGGAGTCGCTGAAGTTCCCCCTCCCATAGGGGGAAAGAAAAGGAGCTGCTGGGATCCCCCCACAGGTAAGAGTAGAGATCACCTCCCACCCAGCAGCCGTGGGGCAGAATGGGGAAAAACTTGCCCTTTTGCCCCTTCCACCCCTCCACCCCACTCCTTCCTAGCAGCCAGAAGGGATTGAAGACAGAATGCTGCTGGGAGAGAGGATGCTGATGTGTCATGTCGTGATGTATCAATGTGTGGTGGCATTAAGGCAGCATCATCACACATTGAAGTGTCATGATGGAAAAAAAAATCACACTGTTGATACTTGATTTTATGGTGCTCTACAACTCCATTTTGTTACGAAGTGGCTCTCCAGCTGTTAAAGGTTGAGTACCACTGGTTTAGGCTAGTAAAAAAAAAAACCAACCTAAAAAAACCCTCAAACTAAAAAACACCCCCAAAGTAGTCCTCTTTCTTTCAGGGTTTCTTTGGCATTGTGAATGTGTATCAAACCACAAAATACTGTCTAAAATTTTAAGTGTGGACAATAGTTAAATACCAAATATAAATCTAGCAATAAGGCAACAGCTTCTTCTTTTACCAGTTTATTTTTTAAAGTATTGTAGATATTATATCATGTTAAGCTAAGTTCTTATTATTTTTAGTGAATTTTATTCTGGTATTATATGCTTGTTACTATCTTTAAAAAATTTATTTCCATTACCTTACTAAGTGAGATTTTTCCACAGTATAGCCACTATGGCTCCCTAGGTGTGTGCCACTGATAATTTATCAAGAAAAAGCTTTCTGTAAAAGGTCCAATGATACTTACAAAAAACAAAGGTTCTGATCTGGTTTTGTTAGTGAAATAAAATGATGTGTTTAAATGTTATTGTGACATTCGTTGCTTTAATTGATGTGTGCTGTCAATACTTTCTTGGTTAGAGCTTTTTGAGTTCCCTGTGGAGTGACTTGACATTGAGATACATTTTTTTCCCCTTTTGTGTTATTGCTTTGTAAGTCACAGTACTCGTTTTAACATTTATTTCTGAAAGCACACTTTTCTTAAGATCTTAAGAATGTGTCAAAGTAGAATGCCTTTTAAAAACTCCAGTTCCTAAAATCTACAACGTGATTGTAACAGAGATCATACTATCTGTTGTATAGAGAAAACAGAGTATGTGTTGTGAATTACTCATTTAAAGAGGGTTTTTTAAATGTGGAAGGCAAATGCTGAGTTTCTGAATGCATACAAATTTAGATATTACTCAGACATTATCAATGCGGACACTCTTAATGTGCACTAAGTGAGCAGTTGCTCATGTTTTTCCATTTCTATCAGTAACTTAGGAGTGTGCTAAAAAAAGAACTATATTGTTATATAGCATTTTCATTCTGTAAGGCATTTTGCAAAGCACTAGTCTAAGATAGCAATTAAAATTATATTTTGCATAAAAACAGTGTGTGAGCTGTCATATAGTCATTAATATTTCTTATTAAAAGTAATTTTGTAGTAGCTGGACTCTTGTGCATGTAAAACAGTGAAATTTCTCTTGAATCAAGTTTGTTTATATCTATGAATCTGTGCAAGATTACCACTATAGCAGAATTCTACAAAGTGAAAAAAAAATTACTTCACCCAAGAGGAACAAAATAAGTCCATGGAAATAATTGTGATAATTATTAAAGATAAAAATAATTTGTGTTCCGTACTTTTTTCAGTTGCATGTTTTATTCTAAAGCAGTATTGTTGCCTGAAGTAATGAAATTCCTTCTAAATTGTAACTGTTTTTTTTTACTTTTATTTTCTAGGGAGCAGAGACCAAGCCCCCTTGCTTACAAGATCTGGAGTTACAGGACTAGAAGTCAGTTACGCTACTGATGAAAGAACTCTTTTCCAGGAAGTAGTGAATATTGTAAAAAGGTAGCATATCTGTACGTTCTGCTTTTATTTTTCAGGCTTGGAACAGCAGATTTAGTTCCTTCAACCCTTGCCAGTCTTTCAAATACTGATTTTTTTTGTTGTTGTTTCCCTCAAAGGCTTATTTCTAGAGTGGACAAGCATGGTGGTCTTTCAAATAAAAATACTTTTTGTTTTCCTTTTCTCTGACAGCAAGAACATTCAGATCCTCTTAAGCAGCTGAGTTACAGTCTTGAAACTTACCAGCCATAAAGTAATCTTTTTTAACATAAAATTTTCCTGTTTACTCTAGAATTCATTACACATCTCTCTCTGAAACTCTTAGAACAGTAGATATTAAGAGTGCTGAGAGCTGTAGAAAAACCCTTAGCCAGGAAGAGTTTTCTAGGAACTCTGAGGCAAGACAGAAAAAAAACTGCATGGTACTGAAACTGCTGCAGTTTAAAATACGGGTTCATTGAAAAATCAGTTTCCTTCGTTATTTTTGTCTTCTCTGAATGGAAATCCCCTGCTCCATCAAACCTGGAAAACTGCTGGTTTTCCCCATCTCCACCAAGGCTGAGAAGCCTGTTCAGGAGCCCTCTTGCCTGGTGTGTAGGTGGAACCACAGACGTCTCTCCAGACCCTACTGACAGGTGCAAAGCTGTAAAATTGCAGGAAAAATAAACAGATTTAAACTCTGAGTCACCCTGCTGGAATAGAGGCACAAGGAAAAAAAATACTAGGCAGAGTACATGTGCAATTCTTTCTCTCTCCAACCAGAAAACTTCTGATGAGAAAGACTTTGACCAACCCCATGAAGCCAGAATACAAAAAGAGTTGCTGAATGCAACCAGCACAGGGTGGGTCCTGACAGAGCAGCAGATCCCTGTTCAGAGAAGACAAAATTCAGGTAAGGAATACAATATTAATTTTCTCTTTCTTGGAAATCTAGTGCTCCATCAAACTTAGAAAAATTACTCAGAAACTGCCAATAAATAAAGAATTCTCCATCAGTCATGGGGAAGTTTAAAAAGTGACAAGACAGAAAGAATATGGTAGAGAGAACTCAGCAGTTAAAATAAATATTTATCACTGAAGAACAGAAGTCTTCTATATCTGTATGTACTGAAGGCGTTACAGAACAAAAAAATCATGCCGTTTCGGTGTACTTCAAGATGGAATGTACCAGGTTGCTGACTGAGAAATCTCTGCCTATGAGATCTTCTCTAGCATGTGCTAGCATATCTTTTTGATGCAGCAACTTCATCCACAAAGATTGAGTTAGTTGACTTGTGTTCCTGGAAGATAAAAGGTTTGATCTATTAATGGAGAGGCAGACTACTGTCATCATCTTAGTCTACTTCCTTCCCAACTCTAGAATAACACTTCAGATATCAGACTTCTGATGGACTCTCAAAAAATACGGGTTTTGAAATTTGGACCACATCTACAGTTTGCTGCTCTTTTTCCCCCTTTATTTTCTGTAGCCTGGGCAAAAAAAAAGGAGAAGTTTTGTTGGAGTAGATGTTTTGTGTTTCTTAAGCACAAAACAAGTGTCTAGGCCCAGAGCAGCTTTAACTGAAGGAGGAGGTATGGTAAAACTATGTAATTAAGAAGTAGTGGACTGCAAAAACTTCCTCAATGAGAAATGAACAAGCAAGCAGCTTTAATGAAAATTAGTAATTATTTTTTTTAAATAATCTTCTGTTGATCTTTTTAGTGGTATTTTTTTCCAGCACAAGCTAGGTACTTTGGCTGTTCTGGTAGATGCACTTAATAGTAGGTCTGATGGATTAGAGAAAGAAAAGTATCAGGCCATATTCAAGAAACATTTCTCCTTGAATTTCATGGAGCAACAGTCAAAACCACCTTAATTTCCAAGCTGAGAATTGTATCAGTATCTTATAGTCTGATACATGCTTTAGGCTGGACAATAATAGGCTCTTATGACTGAACGGCACACCCAGCATGACTGCAGCCTGCTTTTGGTTCATGTTCTTGGCCTCTTGGGCTGTTGGAGGGAAGGGTGGAAGACTGAAATTCCAGATTCCTGTCATAATGCATGACAGACTGTCTATTCACTCTTGATTGTCAATATCAGAAACGGACTTTTATCAACTTGTTGGAGCACTGAACAGAGAGGATCTCAGCTGAAGGAGGAACTATCTTACACAATCCAGTTTAAGAATTCTTGGTCTTATTTCTAGTCATTCTCTTAGTAGTTGGCCTAATCCTTCCTCTTATTCCGAATATGTGAAATTGTGGAACATACTTGTTTGTTTCAAGTTCCAGCCTTCTACTTCTTTTTTTAGGCCTTTTGTTTTCTTTCCATCCTGGCCATTGAAAGTAGTGGTTGATTCTGTAACTTCTTGTCAATACATGTAAACTTCGGAAAATCCCAGTAAAGAATTCTTGGTCACTGTTTCCAGCATACAGATGAAGGAAAAGTTATTCCTGGAAAATTTGTAACTTCTGCAATACTCATTGCTCATCATTGTCTTTGACTAGGTTTTTGTCACTGAAGAGTGTTTCCCAAACTTTTTGTAGCAGAGCTAAAGCTATTCTGTGTTCACTGAAGATGAGTATTGCTCCAGTAAGTTCTTTGGAATTGATTAACATAAGTTGGATTCAGTTAATACCTTCACTGTGAGGTTATTTAGGCTGTGCTAGATCTGAATGACCACAGTACACTTAAGACCTTGGCACCTGTGAAGTAAATACCAGGTTAAATGTTCTTCTGTGGATTAGTAGATGTTGTCTCTAATTAACTTGGAGCCCTTGGCAAACAGAAATAAGTCATCTTGCATTCTAGTAGGCCAGAAGACGACCTGGTTGTTTCTCTGGAATTATGATCTGTGATTTCATCTATACTGAAAATTCATGGATTTCTCCAAATATTGAGGAGAATAAGCTCCTCTATTTCTAGGAGATTATTACTGAGAGTGACTAACCTGTGAAGTGGAAGTACTTACCAAGTGTGAGTACCAAAGTCTATGCAGAGAGAACTTTAATTTTAAAAGGTATTGTAATACTGAGGCTGAGAATTGAGAGTGAGGAAACAGACAGAACAGAAGAGCCGCAAATATGAGTTTGGAAGAGGGAGGGAAGAACAAACAGCACAGATTTGTAAAAAAGAAAAGCATAATTTGACTGGGGTTTGGTGCCCTGACAACTGTCTTAGGCTTTGAGAGGGAGCTGCACCTGCATAGGTCCAAAATTCCCTTCTTCGGTAAGCTGTCCTCTGGCTGTAAACCAAAAAAAAAAAAAAAAAGGCTTCATCTCAAAACTGGCACAAAGCAGCTGAGAGATAACATCCTTCTAATCCTGTGCAGCCACTGGGGATGTCCTAGAAGCAGAGAGATCCAGGTTGTAGGCTCTCTGGAACTGTCAGAGGGGATTTTTTTTTTTTTCCTTGCAATGGAGCCTGGACATGTATTGCTGTCCTAAAGCATTCTGGTGTAGTGCCTGAAGTGCTTTCTTGAATAGATCCTCTATTGACCATAAGGTGTCAGCTGCACTGAGACAGGAGAAAAAATGCAAGAATCTTTCTGCTTGAGAAAGTAAGAGAACCATGTCTCTGAACCTAAAGGCAGGAAAAAGAGTAAACATATTTACATGCTTCCCTAACACAGGAAAGCTGATTGAGGAGGAGGAGAAGGTGGAAGGGAATGCTACGACAATGTTTGCATGGGGATTTAAAACATAGGAAAACTAGAGATGTGCAAGCCTGATGGAGCAGTGGATTCCCATGAAAGAGAAATTAAATGTCTGGGCCTCTCCTTCACTTTTAAGGCAAATTGTTCCATTTCTCGTTAAGTGCAGATGCTACCAAATAGCAGAAAAAGGCTGTTCCTGCAGGTGTGAGAGGAGCAGAATCTGGGGAATTCATGTGGGAATGCAAAGTCCCTATCTCTCTGACACACATAGGATGTAAAAACAGGGCAGGCTTGAAAAAGAGTAGTAGATTTATTACTACTTGAGACTTACCACACACCCACAGCTCCATGTCTCCATTGAAGTAGTTTTTGATAAAATTACATTAATATAATGGAAGATTTTACAAAAACATTTTTGATATAACATTTGTGTATTAATTAGCTGTTAATGCTTAATACTTAAATATTTCTATAATGTTCTATAATGTTTTTCTTGTAAGGTATAATGCTAATGATTTTTTTGTTTGTTTGGATACAGTGCATTATATTTCTTCTTCTGTAAATGCTCTAGCAACATTTTCTTCTTAAAATAGAGATGTGCTAATCTAACCTTCTTTTTCCAGGCCAGTATCATCTTCATCAGTGACATTTTCCTGTAAAAGTCTGTATTTAATGTCCTGTATCAACTTAATGGATTTTTATTGTCTAAGGCAAACTGGAAAAATGTTTTCAGAGATTTCAGTTGTGTTTGAGTCACCAAACATTGTGTTGCTATGCACAGTTACTGCTTTTGTCTGTATCATAGGTCTGGCATAATTTCTCCCTCCCTCCCTCACTCTTCTCTTAATCATAGCTGGAAGAAAATAGCAGTCAGGGAAAGCAGACACATAATAAAAGGGAAGGTATAACTGTGAGCTTTAGTGTTCATTCACGGAATTGTCAAATGAGAAAGAGATGTCATAGCAGCATATACAACTTAGCTGGAAAGGAAAATAATCGCATTTCTTCTCTCTGCAGCATGTATGAGTTGAATGTTAATGCTGTTGTGTTTAAATCCTGCCAGCATAAATGCTGCTTTTCATCTTTGCAGAAAGTCTGGCAACAGCATGCAAAGCAGTATCAGGGCCCATCCTTTTAACAAAAGAGCATATGTTGGCAAGCACACCTCTTATTCCTGTCGTGTTACTCCTAGCCAGCAGCTTTCAAATATCAGTATTACAATTTACTAGTTCCTTGCAGGTGTAACAGCTGGTCTCATTGCAATTTTTTCTAATAAAATAGCTTGAACTGATGATGAAGACTAGTTTCCTAGTATACAGTAAAAACTGTGAGACAGGAGGATGAAACATATAAAACTTGCCCTCTTAGCTCACAACCTGTTGTCTTTGTGGCACTGCATGAAAAGGAGAGAGAGAAAGTGAGAGAGAGTCACATTTCAGCAAAGCTCACATCAACCAAACTTTGGGTTTGCCTGTTCATTTTCCTATGTGGAATAATCTACTTTTTTAGCTCTAGACATCTTTTCTTCTCTAATACCACAGGAGATCTCGGCAAGCATCACACTGGTTCGTTAGTACTGCTGGTACACGAGATTGGGTCAGGAGTGGACATTTCTGCTGCATAAATTGGCACGTAGTTCATCAGCAAGCAATATAGAAGCAAGAGCAATATCTCTTACTAGGTGCAGGAAATTTGAATGGTCCCTTAAACCTGTTGCATGAGGTAGCTCTTATGCATATGTAGTGCAGGAGTTCAGAGGTTTAAGTTTTACTTAGTAGAAAGGAGTGCTTCAGTTTAATGTTACTTTTTTTTCCTTCAGAGGTAATTCAGAGATGCACTTGTGAATCCATACAGATATACATACAGAATAGATATATGTGTCACTTACTGCAGTATCTGAGCAACTCAGTTGCCAATAGTAGCTAAACCCAGTGCTTTTAGAAGGATACCACTTGGATACAAGTTTTAAATATGGACCAGCTGACATTAAAGGTCTGTAATTACAGGGAATTTATAGTAAGGTTTGATCTCACCATTTACTGGCTACTCTACCTTGATTTTCCATTTGGATAGCTTTGTATAAGTCATCTGACTGAAACTTGAATGTCTGTACTTCACTGTCAGTGTCTAATTAGCTATCCTCATCACCAGAAAAGTTAAACAGAATAGGATCTTGGTCTGCAAGAACTGGCTAAAATACAAAAAATGTTTCACCCAAAGAGGCCTTTTTGTTCGATGAGAGTAGAGATTAGTTTAGAGAACTTGAGATGCCAAAATTAGGTGAAATTAGACACTCAGTACATGGATGGTGTCTAGTTGAGATGGAAAAGCAAAGTAATGTGCTGTAAAGTGATAGCCTATAACTCAGTAATGTACAATTACAGGCGATCCCTAATGGCCTGGACAAGCAAGACTGAGTTAAAAACTGGAACACTGCTTTTTAAAAAAATCTTTTCGTTAATAAGCTTTCCAATCTACATGTGGATTTACATAAAATTGTGTTAAAATATGTGATACTTAGGTTTAATTTATTTATTTATATAAGAAAAAGCATGTATCTGGAAACATGATAAACTTGAAGGGCTTTTATGTCTCGTCCTATAAAAACAGCATCCCATCTGAAGCATACTAGAGAAACAGTTCTTGAGATTATATTCAGATGGATTACAGAGGTCTTTTTGTTCATTAGGTTAAAAGGTAATGGGAAGATTACCTCCAAAACTGATGAAATATATTCAGTTGCAGTAATAATATAATAGCCCACTAAATGTTTTTAAGTAGAAAGTGAGAAAGATAATGCCCTGCTTGGGCAAGTTAAAACCCAAAGCAACTGTCCTTCTTCAGTTGGTGAAGGACAAATTTCACCAACTTGCTGCTTCCAAACAGTTCTTGTTTCTGTTCAGAGCAGGCTTATAAAAGAGAGCAAATTTCTGGCATAATGAATATTGTTTTATGTATCACTTAAACAGTCCTTCACGAGTTTCTGATTCACATTTGCTCCTATCATGGAGCCCATCTGCATAATGCCTTGTCCTGTGTAAAATCTACAAATATTTTCCATTTTGAATTATGTGATGCCAGTTTTCAAATATGATAATGAATGACTACTTCCCTCGTTTTAATTAATCAGTACTGTTTTGCAATATGCTAGGACCAGGATAGTTTAGTTACAAGAATTAATTTGAAAATATGTTAATTTTTATAATGTTTATTCTATGCCTTTATAAAGCATGGCATAATTCCTTTTTATTTCAAAGCTGAAATGAAGATGTTAATAATTCTGGAGCATCATTTCACAATCATTGTATGTTGTGCAGAGCAGCAAGCAGTCACAACTCTTTTTGACGCTGATTCTGCTGCTGGAATGAACTGCAAGCTAGCTTGAGTCATTTGTCCATAAACTGTTGCAAGTAGCTTGGGGGTTGTACCATTGGTAGAATAGGTTTCCATATTGAGTAAATTTACTGCTTCCACTCCTGATGATCATTTCTGCTGCCAAAACCAAATAATTATTCTTTTGACAGGAACAGCAGATAGCAAAATATCCTCCAAATTCAAGGTGCTAGTTCTTTTACTTTCTGTAGAATGCTCAAAAACTTACTTTAGAATTCCCTGCTTTAGGCAAAAATTGTATCAAAACCATTCCCTCACAAGTAGAAGAAGGTGATAAAGGGGATTTTTGTAACTTTTGGCAGGTACAAAAGCCCAAATTGTAATAAGGAGAGAGCCATGCTGAGTAACACTGTTCAACTATTTTGCACAGAAGATTAGTGTCCATGGCAGAAGTGTGGAGAAACTTTTTTGGAGCTATTCTTAGAGTAATTAGTATCTTCAAAGTAAGTTGTCATTGCCTTTGGTTAGGACAAAGTCTGTCTCCCGATAAAGTCTGAAGCTTAATTTGTAATGGCTGTGAGACAACTAACTCAGTATTCAGGGAAAGGATGTTCTGTATTCAATAGTCAGGAAATGTTTGTAATTTTTGGTGTGTTTATGGATGCAAGTAGTACAGAGTTCCTGTTCATAATCCAAGACCCGTGCCTACTCCCTCCATAAACTAAGGTCTACAAGCCTGCATCCTGTTGTAGGGTTGGGCATAGACTATGGTACAGAATCCTCAGCTTATCACCAGTCCTCTGCCTTCTGACGCTGCCCTGATGTCATTCAGTTGTATTGAATGCTGCCTGCTGGAACTCAAAACCCTTTAGCTGCATTGAAAGAGTCACAGAATCATCAAGGTTGGAAAATATACTAGAGATCATTTAGTCTAACCAAGAAGCAGCTATTCATCCCACTGAAGCTTCCTTTCTTTTTTTGCTATAAAAATAACAGATATCTCATGCTACTTTGTCTGGTCTCTTTTGCCCAGCCCAACAAAATCATTCTTAGGCTACTGAGCAAGTCACCGGATCATGACTTCTGGTTTTAATAGTGCCTACTCAAAAGTTGGGTGATACTGGCTCCTCTGAGCTAACTTCTACCTGTGCTTTGTCCTTAAAGCCACATTGTTTGTCCTTCTGTTTAGTGGCCTCTAATCTGAGCCTGGTTGGAAGTGATTGTGTCAGAAGTCAATTCTGACTTTTCTTTTTGTAATACTTGAGTCAGATTTTCCAGCTGGAAAAAGATACAGCATAAAATGACTTTTTCTCCTGTGTCTTCTAGAAAGAAGGTTATCTTAAATAAAGAGGTAAAGAGAACTGGTAGATATGGTTACTTTTCTCCATGTTTCAGTTTAGATAGCACTCACTCAAATACAAATTACAACTCCCAATAAAGGGTCATCATTTAGGACCCAAAGTTCCCTCTGATTACTCAAAGTTACACTGCAGTATGTATGACACTATTATCTGTAAACATCCCAGTTAACCTACTGGCAAATTCTGTTCCATAGGAATGGCTGTATTTCACTGCACATCTGTCTCATGCCAGTAGCTAAGTTTCAGTTTATGCTTGATACATCCTGATGCCATCAATAAAGCCTGATGAGACTTCAGTTTTGTTCTTTATTTGTAAAGACCCAAATAATAGAACTATGTAAAAAAACTAAATATTTTTGCCTTTGAATATTATTAAAAACCCCAAGAGATTGCCTGTTTTAAATATTGTCTCCTAGTCCAGATGCTGCTTTCATAGAAACAGATTGTGGCTGCGTCTTTTTTAAACTCAGCGTAATTTGAATGCAATCCTGTTTATATTTTGTTCATGGAAAATGTCTTTGTAAATTATATGAAGCTCATTTTTTCTTTTCCCCCTACTTTTCTAGATATGACCCAGACATTTTGCTAGGCTATGAAGTCCAGATGCATTCCTGGGGTTATCTCTTACAGAGGGCTGCAGCACTGAATGTTGATTTATGCCAGATGATTTCTCGTGTGCCAGGTAAGTTATTTGTTTAGGGCTTCAGTTCCAGTAGAAGCAAGTTGAAATCTATGAACAAGTTTAAAAAATAAATGCAGAGTATTTCTTCAGATAGACCTTTTTTTTTTGTTCTTGCTCCCGCATTGTTAATAGTGTAATCACACACATACCCCTCAAAAAAATCAGAAATACCAATGAGATTCTGATGTTTTCTGCATTTTCAAATTCCTGGCATATTCCATTTCTGTGTGTGTCCTGTATTCATGAAGCTAGACTTACATTCTGTAGTTATGTGTTAAGTTTTCAGTTCTTGGAGGTGCTTCTGCTACCAAACCTTCTTTTGCTTTCCTTGGCTCCAGTCATTCAGAGTACCTACCATATTTATAATTTGTGGTTTCTCTGGCTGGAATACAAGAACATAAAACTGCTCCTGAGCAGCAATTGTCCTGAACAATTGCAGCTTTGTAATAAAATCCTCACTTTCAATAACCATTTTTGTACTTCGGGCAAATTTTATTGGGCTCAAGTGCTGATGCTTTCCTCCAGCATTAGGAAAAAAGTCTGTTTAGACTGGCAAGAAAACTTGGTTGAGAATGGTAAGCCTAGTGTCTACACTTAGCCAATCAATAGAAGCCATCATTCTAAAGAATGGAGTTAGTAAACAGCTAAATAAACGTGCTGTCGCAGCTGAGAAGAGTCAGGATGACTTTGTAAAATGAAAAACTGTCTCAAAAATTTGTTGTAGCTCTTTGCAGTCATCAAGGTGATGTGGATAAGGGAGATTTTAAAAATCAAAACAGTGGAAAAAGCTGGTTTTTCCAGGGCTCTTGCCAAAGATCTATACAGAAGTTAAATCACTGTGAAATAAGAAGTCCATTACTGTGATTGTTCTATTAAAAACTTGAGCCTGTTTCTTTGTAATGGTTGCAGAAGCAAATGTTGGGAATTATAGAGCAAGGAAAATATAAAGTAATGAATGTAAACGTAAAAAATGTAAAAATCTGTAGTATGCTTGTACCTCAAATACCGAGGTTGTAGCCTCCTCATAACGTTTCCCCCCATCAAAGTGGATATAGGGGAACTGGTAAAGATGAGAAGGATAATCCAAATGTGTCTAGTAATTTGGCAATTTGGGATTCCAGAAGAGACAAAACGGTGCAGGAAAGGTAAAAGCCTATGAAATATTGAGGGATGTAAAGGGAAATAGAGATTGGGTTTTCGTGGTCTTTTCCAGTGCAAGAACCAGAAATCAAATGAAGCTAGCTAGTTGCAGCTACAGAAGTTGATTTTTAATCTCAGCATTGCTGAACTCTTGAGTTCCTTGTCTCAAGATAGTACAAATGCTTAAAGAGTACATTGCTTTAAAAGGAGATAAATTCTTGCAAGAAAAATCCATTGGGATCTATGGTACATGTGAAAATAATGTCTGGCCCAGGAAGCTGCAAATGGTTAGAAGCTGGAAGAGTTGTAGGGAGAGTATCAATAACTGCTTCCCCCATCTTGAAGCATCTGCCTTTGAGTACATGACAGAACATGATATTGGGCTACTTGAATCTTCAAGCATACCCAGCACAGGAATCATCTTTTATGTCATTGTCCTGTGTGCCTGGCCAGGAGAATATGTTTTAGAAGCACTATGTTCACATGCTCCTTCCTTGAGGTTTGAATATTTGTATACTCTTGATGCTTTCAAGACTTGAGACATGTTTGGAAAAGAACTGAGTTAGAGAGTCCTCCATCCTTGCTTCCTCCAAGAAAACACAAGAAAAGAATTTGTACCTTCAGCTGAAAGTTGTTGGCAATTGAACTTCGGTGAATTTTTAAATACTTTATATATGAAAACAGGATTACATGGTAGTTTAAATATGAATAGGCCATCAATGCTCATAAGTTTCTTTCTTCAGCACAAAGCTCTCAAATTTATTCTTCAGGAATAATAATGGATTGCATTAATCTTGTTATTCATTTTCCGTGATGGCCCAAATTGAGATGATACACTAGTTGCAAAATAATGCCTCTGGGTACAGTCTTCAGAGGTACTGAAGGATGTTCAGAAAAATTTTTGACCCATTACATCTGAAGATTTGCAATGTCTGTGGTAAGAGGAACAGTAAGTGTTGCAGTCAGAGGTTTTTTAAAACCTCCAAAAATCACAAAAATTTTACTGCTCTGCTGTAGAAGTATGGCTGAACAATCTCTTCAGTTTGGGACATGCGCCTCTGCTGTTGTTCTCAAAGGCTGAGTTGCAGTTTATGTCTTGCAGGACAGCTCTCTCTGCACTGTAGTTGATGCAGAACCAAACAATTCAATCAGCAAAGCTGTTAATAGAACCTATTTTCCTGACATAAGCTCTTCCTCAAGTTACTGTTTGGGATACACATGAATGGGTCCTCAAAGAAGAAATGGAACTGTATGGTTCCTAATGGTAGTGTTCCGATGTATTTTGATGTCGTAATAGGACGCGAAATGAACACGCACTCACATGCAGAGACATCTAAGGCAAAAGACAGAAAGTTTATTTACAGAGTTGGAATTTATAGATTTACAACAGTGACCAGGGATTGGAGGGCAAAATCGTCCCCTCTCAACTACGCTGGTCAAACCAACAGTCTATCAGTTCTCTCCTCCTCTAAGAAGGAATGCAAAACTATGATATATTTAGATGAAAGTGCATGAGAACTCTATTACAAAAATGTAAACATCAGAAGGCTTGGAAGACTTGTGAAAAACATTTCACAGTCAGGTTTTTGTCCCTACAACTGTGAAGTCCCAACGTGGGTTCGGTTCCAGTGAAGGAAATCAGGATTGTAGCCCTTAATATTTTTGTACATGAAGTTCAAGTAGGCATGCAGAGCATAGGCACAATCTGCATAGCACTGGTGTTTGTAGTGCAATATTCCTGTGCCAGCTGGTAGATGCACACTCAGAAGTGGAATACGTAACACTTAAAAATGTTTGTAAGAACCAATGTTATTTTAAGGTGATTTTTTTTTATAGAATTGCAGCAGAAAGATGAGAAAATGTTTACACTGATGAGCTCTTCCCAGAAATGTTATGCCATAAATGTGGGCTTGCATGCATGACCATATACGTGCAAGTGGTTGTGTTCTCTGTTGCTTTGTGGCCTCCTTGTCCGTGGTTTTGACCCCATCTGACTTCTTGCTTTTCCAACCCATATGCTTCGTATTTTCCTCCCTTCTTCACATGCTATATTTTCAGAACAGGAGGTGCTCCTTCAAGAAGTATGCTTCTCTTTCTTCTGTTGAAATAAGGATGGAAGGGACTTTTCCTTTTAGTTTCCTTTCCTTTTAACTAAAAGAAAGCTGGACTTCTCTCTGGTGTTGCTTTATTGGCTGAGTCTGATGCTGCCTCTGCCATTTACAAGTGAACTATTCATAAGTCATAGGACACAAGATAAGTGCATGCCATCCATGCCTGTGCATGTATGTGGCCTCCTGTTTCCTCAAAGTTAGGGAGTAGGTAAGAGAGGATGAGAGGAGACTTCTTTTTATTTTGTCTCATGCACTTGAAAGATAAGAGGAATGTCCTGTTCTGCTTCTTACCAGCCTAGTTCCCAAAAAGGCTTACATGGTCCTGGTGATACATTCCCACACCAGTTGTAAAGTAGTGCAGGTTTTTGTAATATGATGGCACTCATCACAGGCAGAGTTCATCAGGCAGTGAGTCTTTCTTGTGATCACAGTATACTTTGCTTCCTGTTTTTTACCAGCAAGACATGAAGCAAACTTAATATAGAAAATCTCCTAAACAAGTCAAAAGAGAACTGGGATGACACTGCAGAAAGCAGAACTAACCCATAGTCTCTGCTTCCAATAAAAAAAATATGGAGGGGGAAGAAATACAAGTTCCTCACTTTCACAGGAGATCCAGCATGTGGAAATGAAGAAAAGCAGAAGAAAAAATGTTGCTACTTCATGGAACATTTTTTCCATCCAAACATGGAAAGAGAAATTGCTGGTTTTCTCCTTAAAAATCTGAAACAATAAGGAGGTTTAAAAAATAGTATGCATTTTGATTAAGTGTACAAAAAGTCTGCTAAATTATGTCAAGTATCTGTGATTCGCTGATAAGGTCAGTAAATAACAAATAGGTTTTCTTAACCATATTTTAATTGATACTGCACACAATTGAAGATCAACATACTAAATTAGTCTGTATTATGTTGTTTCATATTAGTTCTGCAGCATTTCCAGCAATTTTTACTTCTGTCATCAAGGGTAAATGTTCTTCAGGACTGTCTGAAGATCTAATAGTTCAGATCATTATTGCAAAGCAGTGTATATTCACACTTGTACACTCTGTCCAAAATGTTCTGCTTTTTATTAGCAGGGTCTACTGTACAGGCTGTGCTGTACCTGATAAATGACTGGTGGCAGAATACAAAGCAACCAGCAGTTTAAAAATGGGTGTGGATTTAGAATTATGGGGAAATTGCCTTGAAGTGATTTCTCTCTCATTAAAGTCATAATAAATAAGGCTGAGGATCAGTGTGTTTTCATAATGGGTTTTAGTCTGTATGGTCCATTTTGAAAAATATCTATGTAAACTCTGGAAAGAGCACCAAAACAGTAGATTTATAATGATTGAAAAAAGGATAGTTTAAAGAAATGTATACCAAAAAGACTGTCTTCTCTTGTGCTGTAGTATTCCAAAGCATGACAAAAATCAAGGGTGGCAAAAGAAGATGTATTTCTGTATTTTAGTCACTGCTGTCTCACAGAAAGATTTAGAGTGCTGCTTCTGCATCTGCATCGGTTCCTTCCTATTTCCTTCTCCCTGTGCTATCCAGAACTCATGTCTACTTACTCCCACTGCAGTGGGTTTGCTTTTACTGTGTAAGAGAGACTGAATTTTCTCTCCCATGATCTGGTTCAGACTGTGTAAGATCATTGCAAGTAAAGCCTTGAGTTATAAACTCCTTAGGGCAGAAATCACTTTTTTTTTTTTTTTTTTTTTAATGTTACGCACTACTGCATGTGCAGCTGACTCTCAAGAAACATTCAGCATTGCACAACCAGTTTATTCAATATGGAGAATACATGGCCTTGGACACTATTTCAATGAAACCAAAGTAACAGTTCTCTGCAAAGGGCAAGAGCAGAAAAACCTGGGGATGTTTTATGTGGAGATTGTGTGGATAACTGGTAAATAAATAATTTTGTGGAATCAGCAGTAATCTTCACGAATTTTTATTTTTTTAGAGAGCCCACATTGGAAGAGGGATGGCTTGATCTGGTTTTTATTGTCTTATAACTTGTCTAAATATAGTCTCCTTTAATGTCTTTAGATGAAAATAAAGAGAATAGATTTGCCACTGAGCTGGATGAATATGGAGCAGATACAATGAGTGAAATAAATATTGTTGGGCGAATTGTCTTGAATGTTTGGAGAATGATGAGACATGAGGTAAATCTTTTAAAAGGTTAATGTTTTGACTTACTGGATATTTTAATTATTGCAGACTTTGTTGACTTTCATGTAACTCTTGTAACTTCTTATACACCTTTCCAAATAGAGTAGTTTGCCAGTTTGTGAGAATGGGTTTTGCATATCTCTAAACTGTAAAGTACTGAATCCCTTATTTTTCAGTAATGTTTCTTAATGATACTCCTTTTTACTGATTTGTGGGTTCTGAGAGCAACTTAGTTGTTTTAGGAATTTGTCTAGTATGGTGCTTTTACTACATTAAGTACTTGAATGTATCTTAAGCAGTCAGATTTACTTTTTTTTGTACTTTTTTTTGTTCCATTTATAACTTCCCATTTAATACTCAAATAACCCAGTCTTTATAAATCTTGTTCTGACCAAGTTCAGACCTGATCTTTATGAACTGCTTAATTCTGCATATTCTTCTCAGTTGATAAGGGATGCTTTTTCCTGACTTGTAAATAGTTAAAGATTTCTAAGAATAAATACTAACTTCTTTAACAAAATACTAATAAGAAGTTAATAAATTTAGTTCTTGCAGTTTTTGAAAAATAGAGTTTTTTCGATTATGAAAGCCATCATGCATTTTGACATGTCCACTGTGTCTTTCTAGGTGAATCTAACGAATTACACTTTTGAAAATGTGGGCTTTCATGTTCTTCATCATCGTTTTCCTTTATTTACATTCCGAGTTCTGTCTGATTGGTTCGACAATAAAGCAGATGTCTACAGGTAATGATCTCTTAATCGATTTTGTTTGCTGTTTTTAAAGCCCAATTCTTAACATTGGATAGGTGTAGGTAAAGTCACCATAGGAGGAAATAATCAATTTAGCTCAGGCACTAGGGCAGTGTATATGCAGCAACATGAGCTTATTTACTTGGAGGTTCTGTTGTATAGTTATACCCTCAATATTAAAACAAAATATTTTCAGTTGCATTTTCAACATACCTGAATAGATGTACTATTTTGAAATTTTGTAATGTCTTTATTTTATTTTGTATACAGTATTCATCAGAAGGGCTTTTAATAAACTGCCAGGCTTCTCTTTCACTTCAAGTGCATGTCAAGCAAATTAGGCTTGAAAGTATTGCAAAACAGCACACAAGATGTTAAGACAGTAGCTATAACTGCTTAAAAATACCTTCATATGACATGTATCACATTCAGCTTCACTCTTCTCAAAGCAATTTGGTATTGTGTGATACGAAAAATTCGTGAAACTGTGTTCTGATCTGCACGTTGTTTGTGACATACATAAAATTTCTGTAAAAGTTGAATATTGTAACTAAGTGGAAATATGGTTTATACTGAAATATGAATTTATGTTCAGCTGTGATAGGCATTCTTATGTTTCCACAAAAGTCCACTCAGTTAAAAAACGTGTAAAGAGATGAGGAGTAGTGTCTCTTTTGGTAGTCCTTTGGGGCAGTGGGAGACCAGAATACAGTATGTCACTGCAAGATGCCTTAACAGTAGCATGCTGTAACACATTCTGTGTCTATCTATATATGCCACACTTTTGAAAGAGTTACATAAAAATGTTCTAGAGGAAAATTTTATTTGCTGGTTTGTTGCAAGTTACCATAAAAATATATTTGTCTTAGTAGAAAGAGCAGCACTCTTCTGATTGTTTATAACGAGGTGTTCACTCTCACAGATGGAAAATGGTTGATCATTATATTAGCCGGGTTCGTGGGAATCTCCTGTTGTTAGAGAAACTGGATTTGATTGACAGAACAAGTGAAATGGCAAGACTTTTTGGCATTCAGTTCTTACATGTATTAACAAGAGGCTCCCAGGTAAGATTTCATTCTCCTTATACTTCACAAAACCAAAATAGTTTTTACAAAATGTTCTAGTTCTTCAATATCTTCTCAGTCCATACATGTATGGACAGAAGGCTATTAACATGAATTAACATGAAATTGAAACATAAAAAGTACTGTTCAATCTATTACTGCTGCTTTTGAATTGCCTAGTCTTAGAGTTTAAAAATAGCTGTGAAAAATGGAGTTCCCTAAATATAATCACACCAGTGAATCTTTTCTACTGCCTTCAGGAGCACTAAGCTTTCCCTTTGAGTTGGTATTGTTCACACTTGAATGAGACTGAAAATGAGTGCTTTCTAAAACATTAAGAAATATAATTATTCATGTTTTAGAAAGATGAGATTAGTTTCTTTCAGGGCAGACAAAGCAGCATTGAATATGTTCTAAGTGACATTTCTGGTGCAGCAGACCTCTGGGTGAGATTTTACAATGAGACAAGAGGGGCTCTGGCTTTATTAAATACGTGTCATGCAAAATGTTTGTGGTTCTATTAATACCAGCGTCAGAGGGAAAAGGGAGAAGAGCAGAGCAAGATGTGCACTTTTGTTTGGGAGCCCAGCAGTCTTCAGTAATACCAAAAGCTTTCCTTGCCCAGACTGGGTGACTAGGCTAAATGAACTGCTTTCATGGCTACATGTGAGACCTGAACAGCACCTGAAATACTCTGTCATGTGTTACAGCTCTTCTGTTATCATAAGCCAGCCAGATATGGGAGTGTCTGAAGGTGCAGTTTCCTTAACAATTCAATCCTGTTAAAAAACTTTTGCAACCTTTTTGCTTGGACTGCGGTTACTTGTGTCATCTCTTGACCCAGAGCAGGTTCTTGTTGGTCTTCCTGGTAATGACCAGAAATGTATTTTGGGGAAAAAGGGAGCAGGCTGGCAAGCACCATCAGTAGAACCATGGCAGTGTTCAGTAGGTATTTGTCACTTTAGCTCCCTGATCAGGTTTACCACATTATCAGAAAATACCACTTTTGGAGCAAGCGAAAAGAAATGCACAGTTAGGGACAGGGAGTGTGGGACCGGCATACTGCCAACAGAGATATGCTTAAACTGTGATGATTGCAGCCCACAAAGACTGTTCTGCCTGTCATTTTCTCAGATGTCTGTGAGTGGGAGTGAGCAACAGAAGCATGCTGCATTTTCTATCCTGACTGTTCTTTTCTCTTCCCTTCTGTGCGCGTATGTTCTGTTTCCATTGAAACTTTCTAGATCACAAAAATGGCACTTGCAACAATTCCCAGTCACTTCAAATATTTTTTTCACACAAAAAAAATCACTACCCTTTATGAAGATACTCCTCCTTAGCTAAAAAAATATGTTAAAATGGAATAGTAATAAGAACAGATTTCAGATATTTTATTTTTCTGTTTGTATCTCTCATTGAGTTTTACAATAACTTTTTAAAATTACTGTTTTATTGTATTAAGCCATCTTCAACATTTCTTAGTAGACTAAACAAAATCTAATGAGAGATGGTCATAGGCATACAGATAATTAGTCAGATGTGTGAAGAACTTGCTGGGGTTTGCACAGGAGTCAGCAGGGCTCATTGAGAGAGCTTTAAACTCAATTTGAAGGGGGAAAGGAGTAGGACCAGGCTCACTAGGGATGAGGAGCATCTGGGAGCATCACATCAGTGGTTGAGAAACTGTGTCCTAGCAAAGTCCTTTCATCTGCTGTCTCAATAGAGGTAGGGGCTGGAGATCCACATGGGAGCAAAGACAAAAGGATTATTGATGTGTTAGGAACCACAGATGCACCTGAGAATGGTCACCTAGGGATTAGGGCTCCTCTCTCTGCCTAAGAAAAGGTGATAGGATCAATAGGCCAATGGAAGTGCGTCTGCACCAGTGCACTCAGCATGGGCAACAAACAGGAGGCCAGTCCTGTTTTGTATCTTTATTGATGATCTGGACAATGGGACCGAGTGCTCCCTTAGTCAGTTTGCAGACAACTCCAAGCTGGGAGGGAGTGTTGATCTGCTGGAGGGTAATAAGGCTCTAGAGAGGGATCTGATGGGCTGAGGCCAATTGTGTGAGGGTTCTGCCCTTGGCTCCCAACAAACCCATGCAGGGCTACAAGCTACAGCAAGAATGACTGGAAAACTGCCCAGAGGAAAAGGACCCAAGGTCACAGAACCAGCAGGAAAAGGACTTGCTGGTTAACAGCAGCTGAACATGAGCCAGTGTGCCCAGGTGGCCAAGAAGGCCAATGGCATCCTGGCCTCTGTCAGAAATAATGTGGCCAGCAGCACCATGTTGTCCCTCTTTATTCAGCACTGGTGAGGCCACACCTCCAATCCTGTGTTCAGTTCTGGGTCCCTTTAGTGCAAGAAGGACATTGAGGGGCAGGAGTGTGTCCAGAGATGGGCAGTGAAGCTGGTGAAGGGTCTGGAGCACAAGTCCTGTGAGGAGCAACTGAGGGAGCTGGGGTGTTTTGCCTGCAGAAAAGGAGGCTGAGGGGTGACATTATTGCTCTCTACAACTTCCTGAAAGGAGGCTGTAGTGAGGTGGGAGTCAGTCTCCCAATTGGCCTCAATTTGTTCTATGGCTGGTTTAGATTGGATATTAAAAAAATTCTTCTCCAAGAGGATGGTCAGGCATTGGAACAGGCTGTCCAGGGTCACCATCCCTGGAGTTAAGAGATGTGTAGATGTGGTGCTTGGCAGCGCTGGGTTAACAGTTGGATTTGGTGATCTTAAAAGTCTTTTCCAACCTAAATTCTATGATGCTATGTAAACTAGGGGAAAAAACTCAAAATGTACCTCTTGCTGGAACCAGTCCCTGACCACCTTGTCACACAGCTGAATTCATGACTGGACACAAATTAGTGTGCAATTAGTGCAAGGCAGCAGTGGCAGTTTATGTTGCTCCCTAACTATGCATCAAACCCCAGCCTCTTTTTAAGGTGCAGCGTCTTGTTAAAGCTGTTGGTTCTGTAAGTTCATTTCTAACTTCAAGGTTAAAGAAATTATATCTAAACCATTCAGTACAATGATTGAATACGTAGTGTGTCAGGCAGACAGTCTTTAATAGTGATTTAGTTGCTTACAAAGCACAGGATTTTACGATTATGTAGAATTGTTCTTTGATATTTTGAGATTTTCAGTCCCTTGCCACCCATGTATGTAGTTTTCAGTTACTTTGGCTTTTATTGTGAATGGACACAGTACATACCTGCCCATTTGTGCTTGTAAAGCCTTTACTAAAGCATTGAGTAATACACAAATAAATAGGGCTGGGGTTTTTTTCTCTTGTTGCCAGCTACACATATGACATTTTGTAGTGTCTTGGACAGGGTGTTTGTTGTTCTGTGCTTCCCGTTCTGCTTGTGGTTGGTATCAGGGAGAAAGCATGATCCCGGTGCATTTACTGCATATTATACTTTTTCTTCAGTGATCTGAAAGTCTAACAGTACTACAGTTTAGCAAATGCTCATTCACTGACAGTAACATGGCCACCCACATATACTGTTGAAGCCTGTTGGATGTTTATTTTCTTCCATATATAAAAAGTACTCAATTTTCAATTATTAAGGCCAAACTAAGAGGAAACACATGAAAAAGTTCTGCTGTATGTAATACAAAGTACTTACGCATAAAATGGTTAAGGTTGGAAGGGACCTGAAGATGATCTAGATGATCCAAAATACAATTAAAATATACGTTAAGAGCATGGCTCTTTATTTTGGAAAAGTAGTAATCTGTACTTTAAATTCGGGAAATGTAAGTGTGTGTTTGCCATAGTCAATACACTCTTGAGATGATATGGTTATATCCAACCTGTTTTGCAGTACCGTGTGGAGTCTGTGATGCTGCGCATTGCAAAGCCGATGAACTACATCGCTGTGACTCCCAGTGTCCAGCAGCGAGCTCAGATGAAAGCCCCACAGTGTGTTCCCTTGATAATGGAGCCAGAATCCCGCTTCTACAGCAATGCTGTTCTTGTCTTGGATTTCCAGTCCTTATATCCTTCCATTGTCATAGCATACAACTACTGTTTTTCTACCTGCCTGGGACACGTTGAAAACTTAGGAAAGTAAGTTGTTACTCTTTTCTCACAAGCTTTGATTCCGTAGATACTTGAGTGTCTTTTCTAAGGTACCGAGAACCTCTGGTTGCCGTTGGAAACGATGGGCACATATGAATAGCACCATTTTCTGTTACGCAATACAGATAATAGAAATCTGCCATGTGGGTGTGTACACGTGTGTATACACATACATATACATATGTATTTTTAATTAAATATGGAATTAGACTCTGTTCTCTTAAAAATCCCTAGAAACAGAAAGCTCTGTGCATGTGTGTATGTACACCTCTTTAATTATTGTGGTGATGCTAGTTTTTAATATTGCTTCAGAATAAGTTAAAATTGTTATAAATCCACCACCTGTCTTCAAAACTAGACTGGGGTTATTCCTTAATGAATTATGATTGTTCCTGTATCACTTGTACTTCACTCTGGTTCTAATTACTAAAAATTAAAAGGTAGAGTTGAGTTATTCTTTGTAGCATCTCTTATTGAGCTTAACAGTTATTCTGTTAATTGGAGAAAGATCTCACTGCTTGTTATAATTACCTCTATAAAACAGTATTTTGAAGAATGGAAAGATGCCTGCAATAATTGCTAGGTGTCACCATCAGGTTTTCAAGTTTCTGATTGGAAATTCTGAATTTATAGGAAGAAAGTAATACTTGGTAAACATGCATGGTTTCCATAGGGGATTACAGTATTGACTACATGCCTCCACTAACTCAGTATTTGGTAATAATTCATAACACAGAGCAGAATTGATAAATTATGCATGCATTAGAATTTAGCTATTTATTACTACTTTGTTCCTAGAACCTTCTGTATGTAGCTAAGAAATTTGAAACTATGTTATGTTTGTTTATACCTGAGATTATTCTGTCCTTGCTGGCATTATTAGCATTTTAATGTGAGCTGATGTTTTTGCTTGATTAGTCTGTAAATGAATGAATTGTCTTCATATTTAAATTTTCTCTTTATTAGGTATGATGCATTCAAATTTGGCTGTACATCTCTGAGAGTACCTCCTGACTTACTCTACCAGATTAGACACGATATCACAGTGTCACCCAGCGGAGTAGCTTTTGTCAAGGTAATGATATTAATGCTCTGTGACAGCATTTTCACTGCCTGTTGGCTGACTTAAGATCAAATTGTTATTGTAGTTTATATTTTGCTGCATTAAGAGCAGACAGAAAGGGGAGGTTCATTCTCTCATTTCACAATGTTTTGGATATTTGTCAAAATGCTGAACTTCTGGCATTTCAGGAAGTAAAATGTCTTTATGCTTTCCTTTATACTGAAGGCTTATTTCATCTATAATTAAACTGTATTTTACTTGTGCAGTTTGGGTATCAAACAGTAATTGTCTGTGTGTAACAATTCATTTTTCTCCTGCCTGTGTAACAGAAACCTGTTTTCTTAGAAAAAGGGTAATGATTTGGGAAATTAAACTCCCTGATTTGCTTTCTATTGTTCTCATTTTGTAATGTGTCCTGCTGGCTGATGTGTAATGTATAAGGCGTGGAGCTGTCAAAAGCAGTGAGGCAATCACCAGCATACCTGTATTTAATGTAAAACAAAAACTTTAGGTAACGAATGTTTGCAGAATTTTTAAAAAATAATGTTCCTTCAGCATTTAATACTTTGAGAATTAACAGCTAGATATTGAAGTCCCATTTTAGTTAATAAGGTTATCTAAACATTGCATCAGCAGGGCTGGTGAATACAAAGAACAAAAAGCTATTTGTTCTATCCTTAAGAGCTTTGCCTGTATTCTAGGTTCCTTGTAATATTTGTGGGAAAAGCCAATCTGTTGGTGGCTAGGGCATCTTGTTAGTTAATTTGTCTTCCTATCAGTGGTTAACTAAGAGTTCTGGGGTTTGATTTTACTCTTAACTGTTTATGTTGGGCTTTCTGACACCATGTTTTTCTTTGTTCCCTTCATGACAGCCTTCAGTAAGAAAGGGTGTGCTGCCAAGGATGCTAGAAGAAATCTTGAAGACCAGGATAATGGTGAAACAGTCAATGAAGGCTTATAAGCATGACAAGGCTGTGACTCGAATGCTTGAAGCTCGTCAGTTGGGTCTTAAATATATTGCTAATTTTACTTTTGGCTATACTGCTGCTAATTTTTCTGGAAGAATGCCATGCACTGAGGTAAGGGTTGCAGGTAAAAATGTATCAAAATACTGGAAAGACACTAGTCAGATAACATAATATTATTATTTGAAACAAACTAAATAGCTTCAGAAAGCCTTTTTTTATTTGTAGTACTGAAAATCAGCAACTTAGGATTTACTTTTTAGGATTATTCCAGAAAAATAGAAACATTGTCTTCTTTTTCTTCCCATAAAGGAGCATTTGGAGTTGGATTCTAATACTATTAGAATTGGATTACAATTCTAATAATAGAAATAAAACAAAACACTGTAGCTTTTTCTTAGTTTTCATAGGAATCAGCAGAATCCAAAAACTAGAGAAAACAATCCTGAGCAGTCTTGTCTTGCTCCACAGATTTTGAATACTTCTAAAGAAGTTTAAAACAAATTTTTCTTTATTTTAATACTTAATAATTTTTGATCATTTTTCTTTTAGTTCTTGTTATTTTGGGGTAAGTTAAGCAACCTTTTTATTTATTATATGCATTTAAACCATGAAATGAAATATAGCATCTCAATACAGTGATTTTCATAACAAGATCAAGCATGGTTAGACTGTTTACCAAGAGCTGTATTTGGTTTAGCAGTAGAATAAAGATTTTTAATCTAACTTTGCAGATTGGAGACAGCATTGTCCACAAAGCCAGAGAAACGTTGGAGCGTGCCATTAAACTGGTGAATGATACAAAGAAATGGGGTGCTCATGTTGTATATGGCGATACAGACAGGTAATTCATCCTCTGCTTCTTAAAATGTTTTAAAATCATGATAGTTCTTCGTAGATGTTGGTTTTGTCTCAACAAAGCAAATTTATGATGCTGAAAAGGGTATGTGGATCTGCTTTGGGTGTTGCTTACTGCCTTGCAGAATATGCAAAGTGAATAGTACCGAGTTTGCTCGGGTTTCTTTAAGCACTTTAAAGGCTTCCTTTCTTTTGAAAATTATGCGGAACAGAAAGAGCAGGGCAAATATTTTTTCAGTTGTGAATTAATATAAATCTAATTGAACAAATTATTATTTCTGTGCCTGTTTCTGATGCCATATTTATTTTAGAAGATAGGGTGTATATATAACACAGTAGGCATTGACTTCGAGAAAGACAGTGTTCTAAGCTTCAGAAGTGGATACAATTCAAAAGCAGCCACCAGAGCATATAAAGATATTATTAGGCTGCCTGACATACATTTTCTCAGCCAGTCTTTCATCTAAATAATAGCCATGCTCTAGGCATATCCATCTCTGTTCCACACTTGGATAATTTTTCAGCCATTGGGAAACAAAGCTTGTCTGGCTGTCCTTTCTTAATAACATATGAATCCAATGACTGATTTCAGCCAGATCTGATAAAAGACTTGACATTTCAAAGATACTGGTTTCATTTAAAAAAAATTGTTGGAGAAAGGAAGTAAAATCCTGCTGCTGCCCATAGTGGGGAAAAAATGGTGTGCCAGAGCTCTTTACAATTCTTCCCTGGGAACTCCAGTTTTACAGTGCCTAGGAGCAGTCCATTCCCTGCCTCATCAGATAGTCACAGCATTCATCAGCCCTTTGGCACTCCTCATTTCATGCTGAACACTGACATTTCTCAGATTTTTGGCTTTTCTAGATGAAGAAAGAGAGTACACCTCATAATAACATCCCTGCCTTGCTACCAGGAAACTATAGTGTATAATTTTCGGGAACCATGTTGAACAGATTTGCACTCACTTGGTATGTCTGATTTGTTGTAGCATGTTTGTACTCTTGAAAGGAGCCACAAAGGAGCAATCTTTTAAGATTGGTCAAGAAATTGCTGAAGCTGTAACAGCAACAAATCCCAAGCCTGTTAAACTGAAGTTTGAAAAGGTAAAAGGAAAATATTTTGCTTAAAATGTGTCATGTGTTATCAAAACAACAACAAAACAAAAACCGAACAAAAGAAAATCTCCCCAAAAAAGTTGAAGATAAAAGATTTTTCTGAACCCTTATGTACATAAGGATAAAAAAATCATGTGCTGTGCTGTTTCTGTAGGTATATTGCAAGTTCCTTAATGCCTCAGGGACCTTTTCAGAGGAGCACTACAGTGTGAACAATAAAAAGAAATATTCCTAATTTCACATCAGTGGCTTGTTGTGCTGGCAGCATCAGGCAGTTTGAGTTCCTGTCTCATTAGTTTTTGGAAATATCTCCCTCAGTTTGGTATTGTATACCTACAATTCAGTCAATGTGTGCAACTTAGCAGAGGAAATGTTCACCTGTCCCCAATTCCAGTGCATTAATTACAAGCCTGATATTTATTTTTCAGCCAGTCTTAGCACACTTTAGCATATGTCCATGTGATACATATACCTGTAAAATGAAAAATCCTAAAAACCCATTCAGTAGGCTTCTGGAAGAAATATTAACCACAACAAATCTTTTATAGAAGAGTGAGGCAATATGTTACTGATTTTGCTGGAAGTTTGTCACTGTAAAGTCATAAGCAAGGTGTTCAGGTCAGTTAGCATTAGTTCAGGTGGTCTAGATATTTTCAAAGTACATACTTGACTCAACAAGGTCAATCTAAATTTGTAAGTCTGAGGCAACCTAAACTCACTACTTCCTCTTCCATAAGAGTCAGGAAGATGTGGTGTTAACCTAGTAACACTACAAAGAGGAAATTGTTCTCCATTCTTTCATTTGAAAGTAGTCAAGGAATACTCACACAATAAAGAATTAAATAAGAGGTTGGAGAAAACAAGCAAAAAAGACAATGACCCTAAAAATTCATTCCTGAGGAAACTGTTCTCCAAGCACAGACGTTTAAAAAGCATTCTTTCTCCAAATGGAGATACTAGCAGATTTTTGGCATTATCCTTATTAGATAAAGTTTGAAAACAGAAAGTTCTAAGCCTCTACTTTTGCTGGGAACATTTTCTTCTCTGATGTTTAAAATGAAGTTGTCTTTATAAGAAAGAAAGATAATAGTTACATTAGAAATGGTAACAGGTGCAATCCAGAAAAGTAAAGGTACTTGGAACAATTTGTACTGTGTGTCACTTTCCATCTGAGCTTCAGCAAAATGAAATATAAACTGATTTAAGAATGGAACACCACAGAAGCCCAACTTCCTCAGCATCTTAAGAGTCCTTTGATCTATTTTATCAGTGGTAATGATTTAACAAAAAAAAGCAAACAAAAAACCCCAACAAACCAACCAACAAAGCACAGTATTCCTTAGCAAACCTTCTATGTTCAAAGTCACCTTATCTTCCCAACACATTCCAGACTGGGCTGTCTTCTTTCTAAACATTCCAGGTCTACTTGCCATGTGTCCTGCAAACTAAAAAGAGGTACGTGGGTTACATGTATGAAACACTAGACCAGAAGGATCCAGTATTTGATGCAAAAGGCATAGAGACAGTCCGAAGGGACTCCTGTCCTGCTGTTTCCAAGGTAAAGTATTCATAAATTTCTTTCTGAATGAAATAATCTTCTCTTATTTCATTTTATATTTGTCCTTTCTCAGAGTTTCTAGTCCTTTGAGTTGTCTTAATCTTCATCTATTTTTCTTGTGTGAGCCACTTGAAAGATAAATTGAAGCTCTTTTACAGCATTACAAGGACTTGTATTTAACAGCTTATATTTCACCCCCTAAAAACCCCATGAAAGCTCTTGGCTCACACAGGCCCTCTCAAAGACCATTTGTCCTAGGGTGACCATTCTTGATCCAGTTCACTTTAACTGGAAGTATTACCGCCAAATGAGTGAGACACACTGATCTATCTTCCTAATAGCTTACTGGCATAAATCTAGTTCAGCTAAGAATTCCTTTAAAATATGCTTTCTTGCCTCTTTATTTTAAGATGTGTATTGAGAGGTTAAAAAGAAACTAGGAAATCTTGTTCTTAGCCAAATTAAAAGAAATTTATGCCAGTAAAAAAGGTGACCACATAGAAGAGTTTACCAAAGTCATGGCAAAATAGTTTAGATGGCACGGAAAAACATCTTCTCTCATACTTTAGAAACTTCTATAATTTTTGAAAAAAATCTTAGTGCTGGAGTATGGATGATGTAATGAAAGATGTGGCAAACTAAGGAAAAAGTTGTCCAGTAATGTGTTTATGAAAGTCTTTGAGTGAAGGAGATTGCAACCTATTGTCCTATCAATATCCTAGTTCATCACTGGTACTTTTTCTAAGCAGTGTAATTGTATTTCCATGTAATTTACTGAATTAATTGGAATGAATTCTTTTTTATTCAAACATACATGTTTTTCTCACCTTTTTCCTTTGATTGTAAAGATACTTGAGTGTTCTATCAAGCTGCTATTTGAAACACGGGACATAAGTCAGATCAAGCAGTATGTTCAGAATCAATGCATGAAGTTACTGGAAGGAAAAGCCAGCATGCAGGACTTCATCTTTGCAAAAGAGTACAGAGGGAGCTCAGCATACAAACCTGGAGCCTGTGTACCTGCTCTGGAAATCACCAGGTAATGAGATCAAGAAGTGCTAACCACAGATATTTCTTAACTTGACCTTTGTAGTGACAGGTTATGGCTAGGATCTCATAGGTTTCTTTTCTTCATCTTTGTACTGACACATTATGGGTAGCAGATTGCGGATATTTTTTCTCTTGACCTTTGTACTGTCAAGTTACAGGTAGCAGTCAGATATCTCCTTCAAATACTGTTGAAGCAGTTGTCTCTGACTTCTGCGTGTGAAAAGAGATGGTCCTGGAAAGCCATTTTGTAGTCCTGGAAAGAGCCACACATTCAAGAGGAAAGTCTTGTCAGGACACTCTAACAGTGTGTTCATTCTTTACTTACAGTTTGGTTTTGTATAAGGGCTGGATTCTCCAAGATTACTTCTCATTCACGGTTATGTTACAAATTGTGACAGTGATATCTCTTAGTGCTGTGAAATACATTACCAGGCATAGTTTTTCATTTTTAATAAAGTACCGTACTTAATGTTTCATCCTGTTGATATCCTTGATCAGTAATAAAAAAATAGATAATGTAAACTGGAACATTTTGTCACCTTGCTTAATACAAAAGGTCTTCCAATTGAATTGTCCTTTGCTTTCTGAGTAATGGATAATTCAATTTGAAGCAGATATCATTCTTCTGAGCAAGCAGTCTCAGAAAGCAAATGACCAGAATTTGACCAGAAAGCAAATTGTACTTGAGCTCTTTTTAGTACCCTGGCTGTTCCTTGTGGTAGCTAGAAAACAGTCCGCATGCAAATCCAAGTGACCTGAAACAGACCGTGTCTTTAGGGCTTGTGTCCCAAGTTCTGAAATTTAGGTCCAGTCATGAGACAAATATTAAAAATGAAACATTTTGGTCCTGTGCTTCATAATGGCACTAACTCCAGTGATCTGGAGAGCAAGTAATCTAATCAGATGGGGAACCTTACAGGCAAATGAGATAACTGTGAATTTGCTTCTGGATGCGTTCTCAAGGCTGTGTTTTGACAGGAGAATGCTTGCCTATGACCGTCGCTCTGAGCCGCGCGTCGGGGAGCGCGTGCCCTACGTCATTGTGTACGGCATGCCCGGCCTGCCCCTGATCCAGCTGGTCCGGCGGCCCCTGGAAGTGCTGCAGGACCCCAGCCTGAGGCTCAACGCCACCTACTACATCACCAAGCAGATCCTGCCCCCCCTCGCCAGGGTGTTCTCGCTCATTGGCATAGACGTCTTCAGCTGGTACCACGAGCTGCCCCGGGTGAGTGTTTTCAAGCAAGAGTTAGCAAGTGCAGTGCATCTGTGTGCACTTTGGTCTTGTTGTGACTTCTAGTGGAATGAGGTTGATAGGAGGCAACAGCAAAGGTTACTTTGTGAAGCAGTGTTTGCTCAAATATGCAGTCCTGATTCTTAGATCTTCTGTGTGGGGTTTTTTTTCACGTAGTAAATCAGTTTTTTCAGCCAGCCCTTCTGTGCAGGGTTGATCACAGTCATCTTCTGTTTCCTGATCCCTTCTGTAGTTTAAGAGAATATTTTGCCATAACTCTGTATTTTTAGCAGTATGTGTATGTGCATCTGTTTGGCCGTACCACCTTTTAAGTCTCTCTACATTGGATGTTGGAACTCCGGTTTTTCCAAAATATTCTGAAGATCTTTCCTCTGTGTAGAAAAGGTGGCACACACCATAGCAGGAACACTTGAAAAATTTTGTATCACCAGAGATTTTAAAGCAATAATATCCAAACATGACTTCCCTGAAAGTTAAAGAAGTCATTGAGATGCAGGAAAAGAAGCATTAGATAGCTGGATTTTGGCTTGTGATTCCCCTGACAAGAAGGGATGGTGAAAGACAGTATATGTGTGTAGTTTGGTTACTCTGCTCAGAATAGACTTCAGCAGCATAGTAACATATCATGTTCCCACTGCAATATAGCAGTATAGCTGTATTTCCCAATACAGCCTTGATTAACTCAGTTCTTCTTCTTTTCTTCACCTTTCCAATGGCACCATGGCAGTCACGTTAAGTATCTCCAACAAGCTGTTCTGAAAAGATAAAAAGATCCCTGGCTTTCTGCAAGGCCAAGGAGCAGCAAGGAAGTCACAGGGAACAGAGCAGCAGGAGAGTGAAGGATAGCACAAAGCAAAAGTCATGCAGCAGCAGGAGTAAATGCAGAGAACAAACTTGCCAGGGTGATGAGCCAGTGGTGGAGCCTTGTCCAAGGAAATCAGAGCATGAGCTAGTGCCATGGACCAAAGCACCATGGCAGAGCTGTGCCCAGGACTGCCCAGCACAGACACTCGAGGGCAGGCAGCATCCAGCCACTGAGGCTGCAGCCAGGGCATGTGTAGATGCGAATCAGATCAGCACCTAAAAAAGGAACAGCTGCAGGAGGCAGAGTTTGAGGTGAGATCAGGAGTTAAGTTAAGTAAGCATGGGACCAAGGATTTTTCTGGTTACAGATTCCCTGTGAAATGGGTGTGGGGGAGGGCTCTGTTCAGTGTATCACTTCAGGGCCAGTGGTGTGCTCTTTGGAGTGCTGTGATCCACGTTCATAATTTGTGTATGAAACCTTGCCCTGCAGGCCATCTTGCGCTTTCTTACTCCTTTGAAAAAAAAGAAGTATGTAATCTAGGAAGTTCATTACCTCTTAATTATTTTTCTTAACAGATTCAGAAGGCTGCCTCAGCTGCCTGCACCGAGCTAGAAGGACGCAAAGGCACCATCTCCCAGTATTTCACGACCTTGCACTGTCCCGTGTGTGATGAACTGACCCAGTATGGGATCTGTAATAAATGCAGAAGCCAGCCACAGCATGTAGCAGTGATTCTCAACCAAGAAATCCGAGAGCTGGAGCGTAAACAAGAACAGCTGGTCCAGGTACGATTAAGGCATTGTCAGATGTCTGTCAGCAAAAGAGAGGGGCTGAAATTTCAAAGCAGTGTGTTACTGAATATTCCCGACAGAAATGGGAAGTATGATGTGGGTGTAAAATGTGCTGCAGCTTGTTTGCTTTTCCCATTGCTGTGGAAGGCAGCACAGCAGCTGTTACTCTCCTAGGCTTAGCTAAGGCAAAGGAGGGGATCAGAAGATGCTTTTCTCTTTTTCTTCTGATTTTTAAGAGTCCCTTATATGGTTTGTAGGTCCCTTTTTGTAATGACAGAGAGCTGTGGGAGTGTAAAAGATTCACTCTTTTTTTGCATTAAAATAAAAGATTATGTTCTAGAAACAAAAATGTTTGGGCCAGAAAATTTATTTATTTATATGTATAACATGGATGTGGTTTAGCTCGGGGATTTTCTTGTTACCTTTCCTCTCAATAGGAATTTTCCTAGCTGCTTTTTCTCCTTGAGCTAGAAGTCAATTGAGAGAGTAACTGACTGTGCTCATGAATATATTACAGCAAAGCACAATGCCTCCCCTTGTGGAAACATATGCATACCTTCACCTGATTTTCATACTGTCATATTTTATAATTAATAAATATTTTAGTTAAAACTTATTTTTAGCAATAGCACATGAACTATTTTAAAGATTTGTCTGATTGTCAGAGATATAAATGTTCCTAAATCTAAGCATTAATTTGATATGTTCTCATGGGGTTGCTAAAAACGCACTGTAATTCACTTCATAAATATTTCATTACTAAGGTGTGGACTTCTTGCTGTATTTTGTAATATTTGCCCTTATCTGCGTTGTGAATGGCAGAAATGAGGAAATGCGTGTTCTGCAGTTTTCCTGTGGTACTTTGAACCCTTTGCCTTGCTCTTGTTCTGGAATAAATCAGAACTTGGCAGACTGGTCCAGCCCCACAGAAGGATCAGTGAGTTTGATTAGAACATTCTCTCCTCCCTGCAACACACAACAGCTCATCAAGGCCTGGGATCCTGTCCCAGTCAGTGTTTGATGTCTCTGTAAGAGCATCTGTCTTATTTTAATATGAAGGCATATGTATCCTTCACAGCTTAAATTTTTAGCCTTTTGAGATTATAAACATGCTGGAGCCAGCAGAAAACAGATATAACACTGAGCTGTACATTATTTTAAACTGCACTCAAAAATTACATGCTTTAGGTTAAAACCATAGAATTCTCCCCTCAACACAAACTGAACTTAGGACATGTCTCAAGTACCATTTAGTTTGCTCCCTTGCATTTAAACTAGCCACACCCTCTTTCAGAGGAGCTAGAATAGATGGAGTTCCAAGGTTACAAACCTGGAACCAGCTGTTTAAATCCCATTCCTTTTGGTCACAGTTGCAAGCCAGAGGATTGGTATCCTCTGAGGTGCCACCTGTGGGACTTGGTCAGGTGGGGGCTGCCCCTCTCCAGCTCTTGTCAGTCTGCAGGGGATTTGGTGCTGATGCAGGCCTGGCATTCCAGCATGGAATGTGGAAAGAATGAAAAGAACTAGTTTTAAAAACGATTTGGGATTGTTCATCAGGCTATGCAGATAATGGGGATAAACTGCGTAACATTTTAATGTTACAAAACACAGGTGTGGTTCTAAGGTTTTGGAAAACTGTTGGAGGTGGCAAATGCTGCAAAGGTGAGAAGTAAAATAGCAAAGCAGGGGCCTTTAGTTTCCTAAAGGTATCTACCTTTGGATGAACTGTGCCTGCTGCTACTTTATTCCATCAGGTATCTCACGTTAAAAGTACTTTCAAGCAGCATTAAAGAGTAGTTCTTTGAACAAGGAGAGCAGTGCAACTTCTGTGGCCTGTGTATTTCTGTGTTGGGATTGATTGACTCTGACTAGGTGAAACTCTAATTAAAGCTTATCTTGAAATGAGTAACTTATTTAAAGTCCCTTTTCTCTGCAGAGAGTAACTGCAGGATGAGTTCTGTCTTTTTTCACTAGGAGACTTTTGTAGAGAGTAAGTTTATTGCAAATAAAACACACTGCCCTGCTTAAACTCAGTCAACTTATTTGCCTTGTTTTTTCAAGTGCCACCACGTGCAAGTAGAACTTAATTAGCAGCATTGAAACCCAAGCTGTGGAGCCCTGCTGTTGCTCTCTGCAGTGGGTGATGCTGCCAGCCACCCACCAGTGGCCAAATGAGCTGTCTGGCAGCAGCCCAAGAGGCTGAAGCAGAGAAGGAAATTGCTGTGGGTCTCTCCATGTTGGGGAGAAGCTCTGTGCAGAAGGGCTGTGCCTGCTCTGCTGACACAGGCTTGAGGATTTAGTAGTCCCTGGCGGTTTATGCCTCGCTTGTGTAGTTTAAAATAATTGTTTTGCTTTTTCTCATGTAATGCAGATATGCAAGAACTGCACAGGCTGCTTCGATCGGCAGATCCAGTGTGTCTCCCTCAACTGCCCAGTACTTTTCAAGCTCTCCAGAGTGAGCAGAGAACTGTCAAAGGCACCCTATCTCCGCCAGCTGCTTGACCAGTTTTAAATGAGCTGTGTTACAGGATTCCAGGTGCTATTTTTTTTTTCTTCAGTGTTTACCACACTAAGACTATTGTGCATGGTGCTTTTTCAATTCTCACCTAGTCCAGGATTTCCATTTTAACTGTTGGGTTTATTAGCTGAAGAGTAATGAACACTTACCATAACTAAATTAAAAAACAAAAAACCCAACCCATTTGTTGATCTATGAATAGCTCACTTTTTAAGATGTAAAAATTTATTCTTCCTTTCATGTTTCTAACATACTGTTTTATAATGCTGATGTTGTAATAGCTCTGTGTAACATCTTGTAAATCCATTTCAAAGTAGAAGTCAAGTTTACTTCCTGGAGGAAGGAGCACTGAAAACCTCTTGAAACTATAAAACCATTTGTGTGTGTTCTTGAACTGTCAGTATCAAGACGTGTTACTTATATATTATCCATTCACTTTATAATTTTGTCTGCGAAATATTTTGTAAATACACTTTTTTACTTTTCAAACAACTGAGTAAAATAATGTGCAATGACTTTTATACAGATAATTTTAAAGTTGGTTGGTATATCTCCTCCTAAGTTTTGCTTGATTCCAAGTAGATTGTTATTTTGATCAGACTGTGCAAGCAGTAGTACCATGTGTAGCATTTTGAAACATTATTTTCTAAAAATTGCTGTCTTGCTTTAGCTATTAATGGGGCATTGTGAGGAACTGTGCAAAGACATTTTTGTTACAAACCTGTGGGACTGTTGCAATACTTTAAATATAAAATTTTATTCCATTTTTGCTTGTTTTGTATAGACATTTCTATTGCTTCTAAATATGCTTAAAATATTTTCTTTCCTTATGTACTGTACAGTTAAATCTTATTTGCCACCATCTTGACAAAATGTGTATTTAGAATATTTGTATAACTGTATAAAATGGAAAAGGAATTATGTGGTCAGTGCATTGTTTTCTAAACTGGAAATCATTTTGTTTTAGAAGTTAATAATGGAAACCATATTAAAGTTGAATAAAATGATACGGTAAAAAAAATTATGTTTTTTTAATATTTACCCTCAATTTGTTTCCATTCTCTGGCACACACAATAATGTAAAAAGAAGACTGCTCAAATCAAAGTTAGGAATCCAGCTTAAACTTCGGGATCTAAAACATCAGTAGCAGTTCTTGAAGGCCTTCTCCAAACCAGAAGAGAAACATTTCCAGTTTTCCATTAGTCAAAAAAGGACAGTTTTAAAATTAAAAGTCCAGAGGAAGTTTGAAAAATAGAACAAAACTTTATTTACATAAAGGAACCTGAGTGCCTTCTCAAGATAAGAATTTATTACAGTCGAGATATAAGTCAGTCTATTAAATGTCACATTACTTAGTACAATGTAAAACCCACACCAAGCAGAATAGAAACTATTACATATATAATAGAACATCCACAGATTGCAATGTACTTGTGTGCAAAGTAACTTTAAAAAAAAATAACAAAACATCAAGGTATAAAACTTTGCCTGGTCTTGCATTCAAGCATTGGTCATGTACAGAATAAAAGTGCAAATGCCAGGAGTGAGTGCTTGCAGTACAGTGCAGCACTTGGCAGTGCCTTGGGATAAATAAAGTATGACACTTAGCTGCAAGAGGTTACCTTTCACACTGGAGCAGAGCACTCATCTTCAAACTCTTCTTGGGTTTGTGGCCAAAAATAGGATTCTTATCAAATTCAGGTATCATGAAATAAAGTTCTTGTCCTCAACAGAGATGGATGGCTTTTCTAGCATAAGCAGGGCAATAGTAATGTAATACAATTACTTCAAGTAATTTCAACCCCTAACATGTAAGGACTTGAGCTTTCTGGAGGACCTGTAATTTAAATAGATCTGCATTGTAAATAGATCCTCACTTCAGCTGTATATGCCAGGAAGCAATTTACTTTGAAAAGAAATTTAAACATGTGAAAACTAACAATCATTGTCCGAAAACAAGCCTTTAGGAACACCAAAATCCAAGAGCAGGGAGCCAAGCCTTGACCATCGAGGGTGCCTAGAATAGGTGTGAGCTGGACTCATCCCTGGAAATATCCTAGATCTTGTTTTAAACTTAAATTGCTTCAGGCATTTAATTTTCAGTCAAGGGCAGCCCCTGCTACTAAAAGCAGGCTGGTTAGGGGATAAGGAAAACACTTTCTGTCTGTCTATCCCAGTTCAAGTTTAAGACCAGAACTAAGACACTGAACGCTCTGAGTCCTCACTAAGATGACTCTAAATTTAGGCAGGTCTCCACACATCAGTGGAAAGTGGTTCTACATAGATAATTCTTCAGCTTCCACTGCCTTACAGCCACTGTTTTTTGGATCCTTTGTTCATGGGAAAAGGCTGCTTTTACCTTGGCATTCCAGCCTGTTGCTCCATTCCTACTACACAGGCCTCCAGCTTTTTAAGGAGGAAATGGGGATGAATTGAAGTTACTCACACAGGAGTTAATACAGGCAGTAAAAAAAAAAAAGCTTTGTTTTGTGCAATATTTTTACATTTGCTGGGAAGACACTGGTCAGAAACACAAGTAAGTGTGTGTGTATATGCAGTAGATAAGTTTTTAAGAGATTACAGCGTATTTCCCAATGCAGCTTTGATTTAATTTTCTGGGTTTTTTTAGTATTTGATTATGTAAACTATCCATGTAAACTATCCCTGAGAACAGTCTTTCTTTAAATAATTTTCTTCAGGCAACATGATCTCTGGTACGGGGAAACTTTTTTATAGTGACATCAATGCAGGTGAAGCCAGGGGGATCACAGCTTCAGCGGGGAGCTGCCACAGAACAGTTTCCGTATCTTTCATTGTGTGTCCCGCACCTTCTCCCTCCCCCTCTACCAGTGGGATTTGTCCTCAGCCTCAGCTGATACTCCCTACTTTCCACACACAGGGAGCAGCGTGCAGGAGGAAGGATGGGAAGAGGAAAAACGGTGAAATGCAGGCTCCAGCTGCCCTCATTCCACCCACTCTCTGTGCCTACCACACTGCTTCCACATCAAACCAGCTAAGCACACAGGGCCACACAGACTCATTCCTGTCACCTGTGCCTAGGCCAGGACTGCGCCTGGAATTTAAGAGCCTTTACCATTCCTGCAAGCAAAGAGAACCCTTGTGCCACAAGTGAAACAAGGCTTCATTTTAAAGTGCAGGTTGATGCATTGCACTGGAAAAAGATGCTACAGAAGGAATCTGTCAAAAACACAGTGGCATTTAAGTGGCAGCAGCGGAGGGGGAAAGGGAGGCCCTGCAATATGGCAAGATATTAACAAAAAAACTTCCACTACAAGTTGGTTCCAGCTTCTTACTAACTTCTCAGAAGAAAGGGAAAAAGCCATGCAAGCCTAGGTTGCACACTTGGAGGACGAGAGAGGGAACAAAAGCAGACTTGGAAATCCAGGGAACATCTAAGATTCTGTGCTATGTTACACCTAAAGCCCTTTTGTTACTAAATGAAAATTCGTAGCAAGAAAAATACTAATAAAAGTGCAAAGTTAAAAACCCCAAACAAGAGTACATTCTGATCACACAGACTTAAAAAAAACACTTGACTGATTTGGAGTTCAGTTGACAAATTGCAAGATTACTGTTTAGAGACAGATTTTGCCATTTGCTGCTACTTTTTTGGTTCTCCTACTGGGAGGGCTCCCTGGCATGGCTGCACCTGCCCAGGGCTTCTTGCTTAGCAGCAATGAACCTACACATACAAACCACGGCTTCTCCGCTAGGGAGAGTCCATCTCCATGTCATCCCCCAAAGAAATAAAACCCAAATGTCACCAATCCAACTGGCCAGGGGCAAGTAGTCATACTGGAAAGGATTGTCTCATTGATAATTCCCTCTCCTTCTCAAATCTTCATTGTAACACATTGCCCTGTTAAAGTCTTGGCACAGGAAGCCAGAGAAGTTGCTATAACCTTAATTTAAACAACTGGCTTAAAAATACCACATATTAAGTAATCTCTTTTACCTGAAGGGAGCCAGCAAGAAAGATGGAATAAGACTTTTTACAAGAGTATGTAGTGCTAGGACAAGGGGGAATTGCTTCATACTGAAAGAGAGTAGGTTTAGATTAGCTATCAGGAAAAAAAAAATCTTTCCTGTGAGGGTGGTGAGGCACTGAAACAGGTTGCCCTGAGAAGTTGTGGGTGCCTCATCCCTGGAAGCTTTCAAGGTCAGTCTGGATAGAATTTTGAGCAACCTGTTCCAGTGCAAGGTGTCCCTGCCATGGCAGCAGGTTGAAACTGGATGATCTTTAAAAGTCCCTTCCAACCAAATTCAGAGATTAGAATAATTTTATCATCTGCTGCGTACATTCGTTGATTTCAGTGGTAGTGCCATAATTAAAATCACAAATACTTTAGATTGTTTACATTTGTTGCCACTGTTTAGTAGGTTGGAGTTATGCATTTGAACAGAAAAACAGTGACCCATTTTGTGCCCGCTCATAAACTGCTTTTAAATGACTCAAAGACATGGTTTCACTCCTGAGAAATAATTTACATTTTCTTCTTGTCTTTGCCTTAGAACCAAAAATTCCTTTAGTTTGCCAAAAGGTTATTCAATTTACAGCTGCTGGGTATTACCAGAAATTTTAACTGATCTGATCACACACAACTTTCAAATGCAGTAGAAACATTCCGCCTTCACAAGGTAAGAAAGTTCAGCATTACCAATAACAGATCTCTCTCCTCTCTCATGAAATCATTTTGGACTAAGCACCTCAGACCTGCACCTTTCACCCACCTCAAAAAACTGAGTAGTCTGGACTGTCCCCTTCTTTCCGTGTTATAACAGCATCTCCTCCTTGGATGCATGCCTCACATCTAGAAAACATCTCTTCCTTTTTAACAGTTTTGGCATAGCCAAACATTTATCATGTTGCCCCGTTCACATTACTGAGGACTTTCCCACTCCAAGACACATCCCTGCAGGCTGAAAATCAAAGAGGAGAAAGGGCTGGGCAAATGAACATGCTGAGCTCTGCACCACTATGAAAGGATTCCTGAACCACTTGACAACAGCTACAATTCAATTGCATTTCCATTTAAAAAAAAAAGTCAGCTTCGACTCTATTCACTTTTCTCCCAGTCAACATTCCCATTTTGTCTCCCAGGGGAGCCACCAGCAACCACTGGAGGATCGCCCAATACATGGTCCAGATGGGGCTGGAGAGAGACTTCAGCTGGAGAGTCCTCTGGTATCCTAGAGGACGTGTCTGTCAGAGAGTTTGTCAGCTTGTCATTCATTTCTATTACCTCAAAGTCTGCATCGTTCCACTCTCTCACATCCTCCTCATCCTCCTCATCCTCAGTAAGCCTCGAGTGTCTCAACAAAGCTCTCCGGGTCTCGCTGTCGCTCACTTCTTTCAATTCATTCTCCTGGGGAGCGTTGGCCAGTTTGTACATGACAGGGAAGAGCAGGACTGTCATTATGGAAGTGACAAAGGTAGCGTATGTAATGACAGGAATGTGGTGGAACCTGCCCTGGAGATAGCCCACGGCGGCAGGAATGCACATCTCGCCCAGCGCCCCGCCCACCACAAACAGGGAAGCCGTTTTTCCTTCGACAACCGTGTACTGCTCTATCCAGGAAATGCCGCTGGGGAAGACGGTGGCCATGGATGCTCCGTACACGGCGGTTCCCACCCACAGCAAGGCTCGGTAGTGTGCAAAGAAGGCCAGGGCTGACGAGGAGGCAGCAGAGCATACGAGACTTACCACGATCATGGTGGCAGGGGACAGGAAAGCAGCACCGAGTATCGCCGCTCCTCTGCACACGGCAAATGCGCCCCAGAAGACAGAATTCAAAGCTGCTGCTTCACCTTCCGTCATCTCAGCGAAGACTGTTGCGTAAGTAAATACGTAAGAGCCGTAAGTGACCTCTGCTCCCACATAGAACAAGAAGAATATGAACAGGAGACTAACTAGAGGCCAGTGGTATTTGGCAAGCCCGCCCTTCTGCGCAGAAGCGTTTGAGTTGTCTCTAACTGAGCTGCTCTTTGAATACAAAGCAAAAAGGAAGATGGAAGTGAAAAGAATATAGGTTCCTATGATAATATAGGACCACAGAAAATCTCCATCGTGATGGTCTTTCGGTGCTGGTGTAGTCGATGCAGCTGATGCTGTTGGCACAGACTTCAGGACAGACTGGTTTGTCTTTTCAGCCCCTGCAAGTTCTTCAGATTCAGAACCCCCCAAGGCCATTTTAGCCAGGATTGGAGCCAGAAATGCACCAGCAGCAAAACTGAAGTGCAAAGCCTGCAAGTGTGGCCCAGACTCTGATCCCCAGGTATTCAGTATCAGTACATTGGCACCTGCAGATCAGAGAGAGAAAGATTCATTTTAATCCGAGACCAGATATTGTTTAAAAGAAAAGAAAAAAACAAAACCAGACAAGCCATAATGTATATTACTAATTCAGTGTTCAATAACACTAGGTTTAGCAAATACAATGTGCAAAACCAGCAGTTAACTGAAATTCTGGCTTAAATCCATGTGATTACTTGAGCTTTAGGAGGATATTCACAGCAGGCAAAACCAAGAGTCACACAGTGACTTAATCCAGCAGCAATGGACAGACATAATTGTGCCAGGGGAGGTTTAGATGGGGTATTAGGAAAAATTTTTTCGTTAAAACTGGTTGTCAAGCATTAGAACAGGCTGCCCAAGGAAATGGTTAAGTCACCATCCCTGGAGGTATTTAAAAGACATTAGGGACATGGTTTAGGGCTGGACTTGGCAGTGCTGGGTTAAGGGTTGGACCCGATGACCTTAAGGGCATTTTCCAGCCTAGGGACCCTACAATTCTGTGGTTCTAATTACCCTAACTTGACAATTTGCAGCATTTTTCATCCTTTTTGAAAAGGGAAATTTAACTGCTTCTCATTTCTCTAAGTATGAAAAGCAACAACGTCCAATGCTAAGAATCAGAGGCCTCATTAAAAAACACCCCAGGAAAAATAACAATTCACTTGCTTCTGATGGGCTGGGCCCACCCCACTGTGTTCAAATGACTTTCCAGAAACAGAATGGTTTACATCAATACCACTGCAAACACCAACCTACAATACCGTTAGATCAACAATAATGGTAGGAAATGAGATCTCAGAGAGGTGTTTTGAAGTAATCCCTCAGAAGAATGCAGGAAAACAAAACAGTAATCAAATTCCTGTGCTGCAGTACAGCAGCCCTTGTCACTCAGCACTCTAGCAAATCTATTCAGCTTTGCTTTACTGCCTTGCTGTGAGTTTCTTCTTTCTTCTTCCTGCTCAGCATGGGAAGTCTCCCTGTCTCTGAGGTCTGATCCAAGCAGTACACCCACTGAAGGTATTTTTACCATTGGCTGACAAGATTTTCCCAAACAAAGAATTTTTAAACCAAATGCCATGTATAACAATCTTACCAGAGGCAGCAAATACAGCTCTGCACTCAGTTTATTTAACAAGACCTGTGCCATGCAAAACCATCTCTTTACTACTGGATCCTGTGCTGTGCCCTTCTTACATTTTAGCAGAGCTCCCTCAAACCCCACAGAATTAAGGCAGGCAGTTCACATGTGCAGACATCATTCCTCTGTGTTGCCAACCAGCCAAGCCACCACAGCCAGGCCCTGGCTGGGATGCTTCCAGAGCTGTTTGGATGGCTAAGCTAACCCATGAGTCAGCTCTTTGTCAGGTATAACCCTGTGCTGAAGGTGATCAACCAGCTCCAGTAGTACCTTGCTGGTTAGTAAGCATCCCCAGGCTCCTGCAGTGGGGCAGCAGAGTCGGCACACGCTGTTGGGACATCGCTGGAGCAGTGCCAGGAGTGGCTGCCTGGTGTCACTTCACCACCACGTGCTACAGCAATGCCAGAACACTCTGCTAACTGATGTACTTCTGGGCATTTCCTTATCTCCACATGCAAGTATGTCAGCATTTCCCAGGCATCCCTAAGCATGCCCAAACCCTTTGCTGTGGCCTTGCCTCCTGATGCAAACTGCCTCTAAAGCCAGCCCTCCCTAACCCACCCTGTCTAAGCTGTGCCCAGGGGACTCATTTTGGTGGGAGTTCATTTTTCATACCTCCAGTATAACTGACCTTTCTGACCACACCTATACTTGCTCTTCAACTTGACCAACACATCTCAGGATCATAGAATCATTATGTTGGAAAAGATCCCTGAGATCTTCTTCCTCCAAAAATAAACCTCTGCTGAGATGCTGGGTTTGAACAGTTTTCCAGCAAAAGTGCTGGGTTTGGGGTTTTTTTTTGCCCAGGCCATTTGCAGTATGCACGTGGCACAGACTTAGAATCTGGAGGACAGAACAAATTTGTATTCCCAGCGACCTAAGCATGGCTGGCCAAAGGTGGAAAATATCCCCTTAATTCAGGGAGGTGGGCACCATGGTGTTGTGAACCCCCAGCTGCTGCTGAGTCAGCTGTAGGTGAGCAACTCTGCCAACAGCAGCTGTAAGAATCTCGAACACCAAGGCTTTGCTCAGGTCTAGCTAATTAGGCCCAGCTAATGCTAAAGAACCATATCCTGACCAGCTTCCAGTAAATGAGCAATGTAAAGAAAACATTGCTTAAAGAGCTCTCCCTTTATGCCTGTAATGACCCACTGAAATGCAAATTGATCTTCTCCAGGAAGCAAGAGATACCCCACTCCACAACCCCTAAAGGAAGGCCTGTCACACAAACACTGGAAGAAGCCTCAGGACCAGGTTAATCCAAGATACAGCCAGGTAAAACAGCTCCCCTCTTTTAATTCAAGATGCATCACAAGAAAAACCAGCAACTGTTTTGGTATGCTTGAAGTTTCCAATTATTTTGGTGAAAGAACTGTCAGACCACAGGGTCCCTTACCTGTGTCCAGAATTCCCATGGAACCTCCAATAACTGACATCAAGACTGTTAATAGCAGGGATGCCTTACACCAGGGTATCACATAAAGGCCAGCTGTTGTGCCAAGCATGGATAAGGCTGGAAAGGTTAAAAAATGAAACAAGAAACTCACATACTACAGTTTCCATTTAAATAACACAGAAGACCAAGAAATACAAATAAATTGATGATTATTAGTTACAGATAATCCTAATAAGGATGATGCAATGTAAATGTCACTCTGTGGACAGCAGTAGCAGCTAGAAAGTTCAACAGATCATTTTTTAGTTGGAAAAAAAAGGAATTTCATCAGGATATAAACTCTGCATGACAAACTTCTTAAAGCAAAGAGAGTAGCAGCTCCTGCTAGGACACTAAGAAGTCTTCTGATTTAGAAATGTGACTTCATGAAACCAGTAAAACATGGATTTGAACAGTGTCAAGCCTGTCCTCTGAGAACTGCACAACATTTAATTTGGCTCCATTTTTAAATGAACCCAAATAACTAAGCTCTTAAAAATCCTGTAAAGTAATTGTACTTTGTCCACCAAGTGATCTCCATATAAAGATGCTGACTTTTATTTATATTCTGTTCCCACATGAGGGATGCATTCCAAGGATTTCTGGAGCTTTAGACAGAACTACAAAATTTCTATAAATAAATTTAGCAGCAACTCATTAACTGTATTCGTTTTCCCATTATTGGCTAAACTTACAACATGCCATTTCAAAAAATATTTTTAGCAGATGGAAATTGCTTTTATTGCCATTTGGGAGGAAGTTCAGCATTCAACTCTATGTTTATAATTGCCTCCATACTAAAACCACATACAATTAATATCTTGAATAGACAGTATTAGGTTCTTAGAAAGCTTGTACCAGTTCAGCTCTATTATTTTTCAAATCAATACATGATCATAGATGCAGCTGATACTTAAAATATCAATGGGGGCTGATGTAATTAAGAATTTAGGTTGATTCCAAAAAAAGACCAGCAACTATGTCCAGAAACCTAAAGTCCTAGCAAGATGCTTAGAATACATGCCTCAAAACATTTTTGAAGGTGTGCATGCTGAGCTGCATGAAGAAAACACTAGAGATGGGGAATATTAAATACAGCTCCTCAGGTGCCCCACTCAGACCTGAAAAATAACTACTCAGTAAGGGCTCAGTTGTCCACTTCAGCTCCATGCCTGATGATCAGCGCTTAAAAATCTCCTTGACAAACACAGATGATGCTTCCAGTTTTTCCTGTGTATAGAGTTTTTCTCTATATAGAGTGCCAGCAGTTGAAAGATGGGAGGTAAAACTACACAAGCCAAAATCTTTTACAGGCAGCCTTCAGATGACAAAAATGAGAACAAGTTAAGTAGTTCAAATTGTGGTCTTGCCATAAGCATTACCAAACCAGAAAGGATAAGGAGATCCATCCTTTCCCGAGCATTGCTGACAGACAGCTATCCTCAGGAAAAGAAGGAAATACTAAACTATTTTAAGTTAACAAGCATTTATTTCTACAGGTGTGTGCGCTGATTCCATTACAGAAGGCAAAGTCTGACTTTGTCAGGTGCACAAGGAGGAGGTTAAGGGAAACCCACTCCACAACTGCAATCACAAGCAACGGAAAAAGGGATCTTATCTGAACTGACCATATGATTACAGCACAGTCCTTAAGGGAGGCACACTTCCCTGAACTAAGGAGAAGAGCGAGGCCTGGTATACATTTTAATCTCTAACTTGAAGTACAGAGGCACTTGAAAGTAAAAAAGACAGGGCTTCCACTATTTTAGGTGAGTTCTGAGAACCTCTGTGGGAATGAGACACTAATACAACCCTAAAAGGAGCACTCCTTTCTGGACAGAGTGTGGCTCCTGGTACGCTGAATGCTGAGCAGCCTCGCTCTGCCTGGACAAAGCTGGTCCTGTGCTCCTACAGGAGCAAGTTTCCACAAGTCCAGAAAAGTGTTATATATATATAATCATCAGCGGCGGTTCCTACAGTTTAAATGTTTCCACCATTACAGAGAGTAATTAATGTTTCCCACTTTAAATAAGTTAGAATTTGGCTACGGCCTTCCAGTCAAAAGCCACAGACTTTCCTCCAGTACACGAAGATGATCGCGACTGATGAGTGTTAAGTAAGGGAAGGGGAAGCTCCTCCCATAGAAAAGCGCCTCCATGTGACTGCTGCAGGTTTCTGCTGCACACGCGGCAGCCAAAACACAGCTTCCTGTTCCACGCGTTGTGGTGGCACTACAGAAGCCTGTTATGTTCCAAGAGCACCGACGCTGGGCACATTACTTGATGGAAACTTAACAAAAAGCCCAGTGGTACTTTTCAGCGCACACCAAAGGCAGCGTTTGGTCAATCCACGCGGATTTTGTCAGTTCAATCCCAGCCCCGCTGCGGATGTGCCCGGCGGGCCCAGGCTCTTGGCAGCGACGCTGCAGAGCAGCAGTGCCCGGCACACGCGGGGTCAGCGATCGGGCAGGGCGGAACGGCGACAGCACAGCCGCGGGCATCCGGGGGGAGCAGCACCACATCCCACGGACCCTCCCGTTCCCGGGGCTCGGCGCCGCCCCGAAAAGGCGGCACATCTCCCTCGGGGGCTGCGCTCGCTGCGGAGAAGCAGCAGCTGCCCCGGGGTGTCCGGCGGGACAGCACTCACCGAGCAGCAGAGTGGCGTTCATGCAGTCGAAGAGCACCCCGCCGACCACCGACCCGCCCAGAAAGCCCAGGGACCGGCCCACGAAGATGTAGTACATGTCGCTGACGTTCTTGCCGACATTGGCGGCCAGGTTGGGGAAGGTGGGACCCAGCACGGCGATGCTCATCCCCTGCAGGGCAGAGTGCGGAGTCACCTCGCCGTCCCGGGGAAGGATCCGCGCTGCTCCCCGCGGCGCCGGGGCCGCCCTCGCTCACTCATTCACTCACCAGCCCCAGGAAGGAGGCGCAGAGCGCCCCGGTGATGCACCAGCGCAGCACGGCCCCATCCGCGCCTCGGCCGCCGGCCGCCTCCGGCTCGGCCTCCTCCGGCTCGATGAAGCGGACGCGCAGCTCCCGCTCGGACGCGTCCATGGCTCCCGCCGGCTCCGAGGGCCGCTCCGGGCCCGGGGAGCGCGGCCCCTCCGGCCCCGCCCCGCGCACGGCGCCGGGAGGAGCGGGAGGAGGAGCGGGAGGAGCGGCGGGCTCGGAGCCGGGGGGCGACACCGCCGCGTCCTCCCCCGCCGGGGGCTCCTCCTGGGAACGGGGCTCGGCGCTGGGGAGCGACATTGCCGGGGCAGCTGGCACTCCACACCGCTGCGGGCTTGTGCCACAGTGCCCGAGGAAGTGCCCTTATGAACCTGTATTTATTAGTTTATTTCTTTTTAATCTGTATTATCACTCAAACTGCACTTGACCTTTCAAACAACCGATCATAAAAGGTCTTTGTCTTCGACAAGGACTGTGTTATGTCACGCTGATAAACCTTCTCAAGAGAGAGCTGCTGCGTCTGCTAAGGCCAGGTATTAAAACATGCCTGGTATTATAAAAGTATTAAAACTACATAAATTCCTACCACGCACGTGGAGCAGCTCACAGACTGTGCGACAGGTCTCAGTGCGTGCTCCCTGTCTGGCACTGAGGTGCTGCTCCCTGTAAGAAAGGCTCTGAGTCTCACCGCACTTAGTGAGTTTAAGCGTCACAAACAATTCAAAAGGTAATTCCAAACTGCACTGCCTTGTTCTGCGAGTTGTTCCTAACAAGTAGATACCGGGATATAACAGTACGCGGACAGTGAGCAAGCCATCCCCGTTTCTTCTGGCACTGGCAAGCATGTTGCAAGTACCCTCCTGTTCGGGATAGCCTGGGCGCACTGAGGCATTAAAAAAAAAAAAAAAAAAAGTACCTGCTTGCTACAAGTAACACTGTCAGATTATGTTTAAACCTGATCGATCTCACGTTCCTACCTTTGCAAGAGCGCAGAGTTTGAACCATGAGGTATCTGCCGGACACTGCTGAGCTTCTGTTCATACGTCCAGCGATTGAGAGAATTCCAGATAAAATAATTTCAACTATAAAATAACAGGAGTCACACACAAGTCAAACCACATTTCTAGAGGTTAGTATTTTGCCTTGTTATAAAAGCAAGGTGAAAAAGGTCCAGCAGTATTTGAAATCCCTTCCCCAGGCTCCTCCTCCCTGTTTTACACACCTACAAAGAAGCTTTGTACATTGAGTGCCTACAAATGGCAAAAGCAACCAGGCACTTATAAAGGGTTTGGGCATCTTTTTCAAATTTTAATTTGAACTACAAGCAGCCTAGAGAATAACACCAGGTGAAAAGGGAATATTTCACCCATATCATCAAATACACTTATTAAAGAAAATAAGTATTTGGCCTTACTGCAAAGGTGAATTAATTCCTGGGATTTACTGAAGCTGTCAGTGAGGAAACACAACTTGGTGGTATGAAGCATGAAAAGTCAAAGGGAAATTGGTAGCAGGCCAGTAAATGATTAAAGGTCTCACTGAATTACACTGGCAGTTCCTGAAGGAAAATCAGAATTCTTTCAAAACACCACTCAAGCTTATTTTACCAGTTTCCCTACCTCCCTCAATTTTCCTTTTGCCTTTTGTGAATGCAACTGCTTCTACAAGTTTGATATTAAGCCTCAGAATGGAAAATAGAGAAGATAAATTTTTCAGAAACAAGCACCTCAGTATCTTAGGCTTTTAAATCATTAATCTTAATATGGGTTGTCAGTGCAGTCAGAATGAAATGGGTTGCACCATATATTAATGTAGGAGCAAATGTAATGAGGACATTTCAGTCAGACCACAGTGGCAATAAAAGCTGTTAAGACTTTTCTACAAAAGTCTGCACACTAGATTCAATAATTATCAGAATACAAAAAAATTACATTTCAAAATTACAAGTTTTACACAAGAATAAGACTAAAAATGATGCATGCAGTAACAAATAGGGCACTTAGGAACTACCATCTTTATTCTGAATAATTTGAGACTGATCAGTTACCTTAGCACCACAAAGAACATTAAACATTCATTTCTTACCCTTTTAACAAAGCAGAACTTGAAAGACTGGAGTTAAGGCTAGCAAAACGTGTACCCTTTAATATCAAAAACAACATACAAAATATGATGTCTATAAAGATACTTAAACATGTCAGTGTTGTCAATATTAGCAAACATTTTAGTATAAAATCACTGTAATCTTACCATATGCACTTCCAAAACGTTACAGCTGTTGACACAAGATATATATAGACTAGAAGGCACACTGCACATAGGCCAAAGTTTACATGACTAGAAACTCACTGACTGGCTGGAACTCTACTGGTGCTGTGCTTGTCAACAGGGAGGCACACAGAGAAAGGGATCACTTTTTCCTCAGCCATCTCTCACATTTCAGAACTACTCCTCCTCTGGTGAGATGAAGAATGTTTGCGCATGCCCTGGTCAAAATACGTTGTATTTATAGATACACACACACTCTTAATAGCAGTCAAGACCTGATGTATTAAATGACAGCATCCTGTAGGACTGCCATTTTAACCGAACCTCTTTCTACTAATTTTCTTCTGAATATTTACCCTGAGAACGTTCATGATAAGATGGTTATTACTCCTGTATCCTATAAACAGAATGTCTAGGGAAAGTACTCTATGAACTGTTCTCAAGAGAGGGATATATCAGAGTGATTTAAGGGTCTTCTTGAACTAAGCTACTATTTTAATTTTAGAATCTACCCCCAACAAGATTAAGGCTGGCATGATTTGGGTCATCAGCACAGGATTTCAGCAGGTTTCCCATGAACAGGTTTTCACACCTAAAAATAAATTGTTACCAAATCTTATTTGCATTCATTCAGTTAAAATAAAATTAAATATTCAGTCCTTTTCTCCACTTCTACAATATTAAATATATTTTAAAAATAAATTTACTAAATAGTTACTATTTGTGTAGGGTTTTTAATGTTTTGGTTTTTTGGGGGATTTGTTTGTTTTTGGTTTTTTTTAATAGAGTCATCTAACTTCATTTTTAAAACCTCAGGGCATACAGACCCTAGTATCTCTCTCAATAAGTTTCTCAGTGGTTGGTCAGCCTCAGCACAAACAATCTGAGCTTGTTTTTCATCTTACCTAGCTTTAGGACACAAACACCTTATGCTTTTGTCTGGAAAGAGCATTTGCTACTGGGCATTTCTGCCATGGACACAAGCTAACAGAAAAGATGCTAATAGAGTTCATAAACAGTAATTTACTTTATCTTCTCTGAAAAGCCTTTCCAATTTTAGCATTGTTGCAAAACAAGCACAGCGTCAGAAATGGGTTTGTTATTCCAACACCATCACACCAGCAGAGCTTCCTTCCACCTAAAACTCTGCTTCCTTCTTATCCAACATCCCAACTCACTAGCTGGTTTTACCATAGAAATCACCCCTAAACAATTAGTTAGTCATTGTATCCTCCTCACAGAGGTCATGGTTTTCGTAGTTTTTTGGTTTGTTGGTTTGGGGATTTTTATAAATTTTATGCAAATATGAGAGTTTGGATTTTTATTTTTTTTAAACAGCATGGCAATAATTAATCTATACTATTGATATACCATTTCTGTGTCATTTATATATCTTTATAACAATTATTGTATATACTTTCCCAGATAATTTAGAGATGCAGCACAGCAAGTTGGACAGATACCATAATTACACCAAGATACCTAGTCACAATCATTTCAAATTGCACCAGTGATAAAAAAGCAGCAGCTTTGGTTTTGGTATAAAACTCAGGGCTAAAAATAGATGAAATGCAAGATCTATGCTGAACACTAATTTTTCATAACAGAACGACAGGAAACAGTCTTTTACCACACTTAGCCAACAACACCTTCTGCATTGCCCAAATGGAAAATAATACTGAATATCACATTCTATAGCAACACTCCAGACAAGAGCAGCATTGGCTGTCAGCATCACTTTTGTAATGAAGTCAGTAATTTTGATTAACATTACTATGCATATTTTAATGACATTTTTAGAAGTACTTACAATGTGTCAAAGCACAAGTCCCAGTGTACCTGAAGGAACCTCAGGTTTCCAGATTGGCTTCCCCCCCCTCACCTCCAAGTCCCTCCACATGTCTCTCTAACATTTTAATATTCAATTCTTTTAGACCTCATTCATGCAAAGTAGGGATTGAAATTCTGCAATATTAAAAAAAAAAAAAAGCCTGAGCTTTGGTCTACAATAATTAGAATGCTTTGCATGATTATATTTAAAGAACTTCTGTCAGTTGCTAGATGTAAACATTAAATGCAATAGTATTGCTGTTTTATATGGGTTTTCTGAGCAATTTACTACAAGACTGGAAAAAGAAGAATGAAAATAGAAAAGATAACAAAGGCTATCATTAAAAAAAACACCAACAAAACAAACAGTATGCCTCCATGGTTTATGTAAAGAACAGTTACTAATTAAAAAAGCACTTAAATACACATTTTGTCCAGATCACATTTAGTTTACTCTTTGTTATGACAGTTTTAAATGAGGCAACAAAAATTATTGGTATTAAATGGACCTGAAATGAAGAATTATTAAGTATTCCAGTGATTGCTGAACCATATCCACAGATAAGCAATGTGCTTAGAAGTGTTTTATGATAAACTGAAAAGCAAAGTATTATGCTTTTTAACATTTTTCAGAAAAAGAGGTTACTTGCTTGACAAACAGTGCATAATACCTAAGAATACATAAGCAATGGGGCCATTTGTTTAGGATGTTAAGCAAGAAATAGGACATGCAAAGACATTTCTTTATATTTGAATAAAATATGGAGCCATATAATCTACAGAAAATTGAGCACAGCTATAAAGACCTGTAATAAACCTGCATGTTCACTTAGTGCAAAAATCTTTAATTGCTGAATGTTGTTTTAATAGCCTGTGTATATTTCTGCATTAAAAACAACTTGGTATTGCACTTAGAATGTATCCTTTAAAGCTGTCTTGGTTTTACGAACAAAAAAAAAGAGAAATCCTGACAAGTACAACAGAATAATTTGAAATTTAGTCTAATTCACAATACTGCTCGAAATAGTTAGTCAGTACAGTTTCAAAACTATCTACTACTGTGAGGTTTGGCCGAAAAAAATTTATACATATACATCTTAAGGGTATTGCCTTCACCAAATAATAATAATAATAATAATAAATCTATTATTCAGCAGCTTAATTTCTGAACGTGTTTGCACTTGGAGCTTGGCTTGCACATATTCAAAACCTGAGCCCATCAAAAATGCCACCCTTAATGTTCTTTGAGCTACTGTGAAAGGTGAATGCAAACACAAGTGAGTGTTTCAACAGTTGTATAATAATTTAGCTTTCTAATGAAACAATCATTTTAGGAAAAGGATGCATATTTGTGTTCATGATAGAGAATTATAAAAGACTGTAAACAGTGTGATAAACTTAAAAAAAACAGATCAGTCGTAAGAGCTACTACATTTTCCAGTATAAACACCCAGGGGTGTGCCTGCAGAGGATGCATCATAGACATCATTGAGGAATCCTGGGTCAGTAAAGGAAAAACAGCTTTCACATTTCCAGAAATCAGTTCTGATGGACTAGAAAAATATTCTCTTCACACACAGAATCACTATGCACGTACACACTAAAGCTACAAAACTTCAAATACCTTGAAAATGTGGCTTGAAATCAAATTCAAAGACTTGTCAAAAATGTTCAACGGTATAAAAGATTCTTGTAGCAGTTTTGTAATTTGAGCAATAGTTCAAGACTTCAGTATCATAATATCTTCAGCCAAAAAGTAGAAATCTAGCTTCAGTAGGAGGAGGTCAGGATGGTACAAGGAAAAGAAAAAGGCATCAAAAGCCAGAATCCAGTTCTTTGACAGGCTTTTCTGTCATGTCCGACACCAAAGTGCTTTCATTTTCCAGCATTTTCTCAGTAGTTTCTCCATCAACAGGTTTTTCTCTCTCTTTCAACTTCTGCCTTTCATGGACCCAGGGGATGAAACACAAAATAGCTCCTCCAATGAGGGGAGGGACTCCAGCCAGGTAAAATGCCACATCGTAGGTGCCAAGCTTATCCCGCAGCAAACCTGGAAAGGCAGAAAGTTACCACTCATAAATAAAGGGGCCTCAAGAACCTACAAAAAACAGGTCATGGCTTTGGGTTCAGAAACCCAAGAGCTGGCACAGATTATAACCACTAGAACCTGATGGCCAAACAGAGGCGTACATGGAGGTAGAAAGGTATTCCAGAGTTGACTTCGAGCAGTAATGAAGAGCCCAGTATGTCACCCCTTGAGCAATTAAAAATTGCTTAATTACCATCCACTAAAAACATGCACTATCTTTCCTATTTGAAAGTTGCTCATTTGAACTTCTCCAGCACCTGTATCTTGCCATGACTTAGAGAAATTCTCCCTCCTTTTGGTAACAGTTGCCTTTGATCAATATGCACATTCTTCTAATTCTAGATATACTCCACATGTTACATTCCTTGTGGCCTCTTATTAAAAAGTGTGTTTTCTAATAATTACTCTAATTGCTCTGTCCAAATTCCTCCCATTAATCAAGTTCTATTTAAGTATTATTAGCTGTGACAGTAGGAAGCAGATGAGGAAGTACCAAGTCTGTGCTGTTCTAGAATTAAAATTTTGTCCTTTATAATGCTGCATAGTTCAATTACATCTTATGAAGTACTTTTCAGTAGCACTCACCAAACCTCAGGGTAAATTACCACTGAAAATCATCAGTGGTGAGGAATACAGCTTTAGCTATTTCTACCTCCCAAGAACTTCCAAGTTTTCATCTTCAAAACCTGTACTTTGTCAGTCTCCCAAAGGATGAACAAAGCCAGCATTCCTACTTATGAGGAGCAATTAAAGTGACTGGAGCCTTTACCCTCACAATGGTTTTAACATGAGCAAATTTTGGAATCCTGTTCGTTTTCAGATTTTAGTTTGGAGGCCCTCTGTACTTGTACAAAATGGAAAATATCAAGTCCTAAACCCAACTGGAAACCTATCTATCTTTCTTTTGAGGAATGTTTTACACCTGCATAACAATGAAAAGACTGTGCAAACTTTGAAGAGTGCAGTAAATTAATAATCCATGAGCAGCAGGTAAATTTCCTGTATTTTCTCAAGCACTCACAGAGAAAACTTCTGATGTGCAAGCTCTGCACATGATGAAGCAATGGGAAAAACATCCAAGAAGTCATGCAAACACAGAAACATATCTACAGCTACAAACCCTGCCTACACTCACTCACCTGCAATGGGTGGGCCAACTGTCATAGGCACTGACATGAGTCCAAGCAGAAATCCAATGGCCTGGGAGACATCCTGAGCCCCAACGAGCTCGAAGGCAATAGGAGCCATAATGCAAATGAAGCACCCGTCAAACAGGCCCATGAAGAGACAGACAGCAACCAGAGCTCCAAAGACATTGCACAGTGGAATCATCATAGACATCAGCCCAATAAAAAAGAATGAGGCCACCTAAATATGGACAAGGAAAAAAATATAAAAATGCATTGCATCAAATTTTTAAATCATAAGAGACAAGATGAACCTCCTTGCATTTGCAGTGAATTAGATTGCTTGCCTGTATTTATTTTAAAATAATCAGTCTCCATGGATTACCACTGTCAGAAGTTACATACTAAGATAAAACAAACATATAACTCATGACAGGCAAAGAAATTCCACTACCCATTTTACAAGCTTTGAAAATGCAATTGTAATCCATTATCCTACAGTGACTGCATAGATTCATTTCTCATGCACTAATACTTTTTGAGAAATAAGTCACAGAAATATTAAAAGTTTAGGATATCTGGAGTGCTATAATTAGACTCCTCACTGTTGTAAGTAAAAATATCAGTATTATGAATGGTTATTTCAGGGTGCTTATATTCAGCAGAAGTGAAAACATTAAATTTTTCCATTAAAAAAAGTTTCCTAATGTACTGCTATAGTCATGTATACTTACAAAGGTTTTTTTAATATAATCTTAGATTATTTATTTGGTTTAGATTAAAGGAATAAAACTGCCTTTCAGCAAAATAAAGCAGAATTAAAAAGAAAATAAAAGCAGTAACAGTTTTGCCTGTGCACCATCCATACGTAAGCACTGGAAACCAATGCTCCACCTAGCTGCAATAAAACATCAAGGAAACTAAATTTATCCGTGACAACACATACTCCGGCAAACGGTAATTCTTTCCTAAGAATTTTTGATTTCCATAATGCAGTGCAGACAATCCCCACTAGATGCCTCCCTTGCTATTCATTTTAAGAGACCAAATGGAGAACACCTCGTGGTTGCCAATATGAAAATGAACTAAGGCTTTTCCAAAATCCCACACCAACTTTCTCAAAAAAAAAAAAGTCATTTATAAGCATGGAGGAAAAGAAGTGTATATCCTCCTTCATTCTCCAAGCTTCAGCACTTCTGGAAGCTGGGACTCTTTCTGCAAAATCTCCTCAACTAATCATGTCTCATATTGCCATGGCTATACCCCTGTGTACTATGTACAGAATATTTGACACCAAATTAGTGCCTGTCAGAGATCAAGAGATCCAAAATCCCTAACAGAGAAACATGGCTTAATTTTTTCCCCTATCTTGGGAAAACCATTATGAAGTCATAATCTGGGATAAAACAGAGAAAGCAGAATCTAGAGAATCCCCAAAGATTCTCACTCACATGCTAATGAACAGTAATTTCTTTCATTCCCAGCTGAAAACAGCCGGCAGGAAATACACATTTTCTTAGTACTAGAAGCAAAAATCAAACTTTGCACCAAAGGCTCCTAGTATCAAAACCCATACACTGAGTTTCCTAAAGTTTTGAAACTTCTCAAATTTGAATCTCCAATCAGTTAATTCTGCTTACTTATTAATAGTACCCGAAACCAAATCCTTCAGAATCCACAGTTTGGAAGGAATATAGAAACAATAAAGACATACCTGTAAATAAATTTTTTTTGCACCAGGAATATAATCTGCAACTCTGCCAAAGACCAATCTGCCAACTCCTGAAGTAATGCCCAGACACAGCAGAAGCACTTCTTCTGGCACGCTGTCACCAAATCTGTCTTTTACATGATTCATCTGTTTAAAAAGAGAAAATATATTTGCTTTAGAATTAAAAAGACAGACCTTGGAAATCTTGAGTCAAATAGAAGTAATCTGTCAATCTCAGATTTACAAACTCAGCTACAAATGGTCATCTGACTTACTCTGCTTTTAAAGATTTTTAAAATGCAGCATTTAGTGTGACACAATAAAAACAATCTGAAATGTGTTGATGCTTTATCCACAATTAATGAACTTAATTCAGGAAAACAAGAAGGCTCTGTCTAATAATTAAAAAAAAATAAAAGAAAGGGTAACTTAGAAGCGTTCTCTCCAACCAGTCTTAATTTAAGTGATAGATTCAAAGTAACACAGAAGCCACAGGGGCTACCAAGCTTGCAACATAGCTCAGGGCAAGAGCAAGGAGCAGAAAGCCAGAGAGCAGACAATGCACGTAGGAGAGGCCCTCCAGAATGTCTCATCCCAACATCCATGATGTCCAGGGCCAAGGAGGACAAGGGGCAGAAGGCAGCTGCAGTGCCAAACACAACAGAAAGCACTCCCACGAGAGGGTGCAGCCACAGCAGTAATGAACAGGGCAGACTGGAAGAATGATTTATCAGCCACTTCAGCCTGAAGAACTAAAGCAACTGATCAGTGGTCCTGACAGCAGACCATCAACCACAACAGGATGAACTACCAGTGTCAGTAATTCCAACTTTTCAAGTCATGGTAAAACAAACAAACAAATATATATATATATATATATATATATATATCAATCACAATGCATCACAAGACTGGCTTGATATTTTTTTTTTCATATTCTCTCTACATCCACAGTGTTTTTTGTTTGTGATTATTGCTGTAGTTTTTTGGGGTTTTGGTTTGTCTTTTTTTAATCATCCCCAAAGACCAGAAAATTACCCACAAGAGATTTTTTGCACTATCGCTTTTTGGAACATGCTTGGCAATACCAAATATACCAAGGTGGGCACTAGAAGATGTAGAAATCATTTGCACAGTCCTGCAATCTCCATGTTCATAAATAGTTCTGAACAAGAAAAGTAAAACAAGTGAAAACAAGTAAAAGTTCAGAGATGTGAAAGAGCAAACAGAAGAAACTGATTTTAAGTTAAGATGTAGTAAGAACATTCGAGGGACAAGGTAACTACAGGCTGATATCATTTCAAACCAGAGAACCCTTAATTTCTCAGCTATAAAATGAAAAGGTTCCATTTTAGTAAATACTTCTAGAGCAAAATAGTCTTAATTCTTTCCTGGCCAGAATATTACTATGCAGGCAGAGCCCTTTTTTCCAACAAGAAAACAGGACTTGCTGAGTAAAAGCCATTTTCTTAAGTATAAAATCTGTTGGGGTTTTTTTATGTGTCACAGAAAGCCTATTAAATCTAATATAAATTTGTCCAATATAATTGATTTTATAAGAAAGAAAAAAAAAAAAAACAAACAAGGGGGCTTATTCTAGTTTTAAAGCAAAACTTCTAACTTAAATTGCAGACAGATTCTTGCTTTGTTTTTTCCTTTGCTTTGTGAGACACATTTGGGAACAGAATCTGATGCAATTTTTCATCTGAAATTACATTTAAATATAAAAGATAGGCTGTTCTACTTACTCCCTTTTCTGCCAAAAGTGAGAAAAGGAAAAGCTGACAGTTTTCCCACCCCTACCTTTATGTGCCTGTCAACACCTGCTGGCCCAGATGGCGAGAGAAGCCAAGGTCTTCTTTGCAATTTTTGTCACCTGTTCCACTTGCAGGTTTCTGCAGCTTCTAGATTGTTTAATTAGCAGGCCTGATCCATCCACTCCCTGGAGGCTTTTCAAGAGGCAAGATAAAGCTCTGTATCTAGATAACTATTAACCCTGCACCTGCAACTGAGTAACTGGATTTCTTAAAGCAGCACAGGGGGTGAAATGCTGCCACTCTGATCAAGGAGGGAAAATATCGATTCAATTAACTCCTTACGCAAGAAAATAACCACTACTCATCCCAAATTTAAAATATAAATTAGTTGCTGGTTTGGTTTTGGTTGTTTTGGGGTTTTTTGGTTTGGTTTTTTTTGGGGGGGGTTGTTATTTTGGGTTTTTTTGTTTTGTTTTCTTTCACTATTCTTAAGAACACCATAACCATAAAGAAAGCTTCCAACTAGATGTAAGGAGAATTTTTTTTTCCTCTGGCATAGGCTGTCCAGAGAGTTTGTTCAGTCTCCTTCCTTGGAGGTTTTTCAGGACCAAGTACACAAAGCCCTGAGCAACCCAGCCTGATCTCTCAGAGTGATGCTCATGTCCTAAACAGCATATTCAATTTTCAGTGGTACAGCCACTAAGTAAGCTGTAAGCAGCAGCTGTAAGCTGTATTAAATGTCTGAAAATACAGTGTCTGAACATACAATGATTCAGGACCAATTCAGCACTGTAAGTCTAACTCTAGGTTAAATATATTCAGTAGAATATAGAAGTAGCTCAAGCAAGATTCAGATTTCCACAGTTTTTTAGCTGTTAGAACTACTCAAAAACTCAATCAGCAATTGCTTGTGAACATTCTCAGGCATTAACACTCTCCTCACTGCAAAACTATACAGAATTATACAACTCTTCAGGCATTGTCTGCAGCAGCCAAATGGGGACCCAGCCACAAAAAGGCCGAAGTATTTCAATGTGTGTTATGCCTGTTTTCAGTAATGTAGCTGCTTCTTCACTTAGGGTTGCGTGCATACTGAATTGCAGGTCTGATTTTTCCAGATGTAGAAAAGACCCAGTTAGCTCAGGCAAAATTACAGTCCAGGCTAGCACAGCTTCTTCATTATTTAAAAATACAATTTATCCTTGTACAATCCAATTTTCCAAATAAAGATATTTAGACAGTGGAGACCAGAACTGAATGCATCCCTGGCATCAGCATTCTCCTTTATACCTGTGCTCTCTACTATCAGGGTGACACAAGAGATCTTGTTGTCCAAATTTTCATTACTGTTAGAATGGGACTAAAAGAAATACCAGCCTCTTGGTAGTGGCTGGAATGCTTTCTGATACACAGCTTTAGTTGATTTCTCTCCAACCAGTCAAGACACAGGTTTTGCTAAAACCTTCCCTTCACTGCACACACATTTCAGCTACGTTCACACAGTGAATCAAAGACATCAATCTGAGTAAAGCTGTAGCTCCTTTTTTCCAAACACAACCTGAATCTGAAAGAAGTGGTTATAAACTAGTAAGAAGTAATTCTGTCAACCACTTTCTTCCCAGGTATATTCTATCTGGGGGATCCCCAATCAAGCAAAGCTTTTGTAGGCTAAATAAAATAGTCTCTCTGACCAAAAGAGATGGCCAATGGCAACATATAACCTAGGAAACTCTGAGCACATTAAAACCATCATTTTCTTCAATTACTGATGCAAGTCCTGCTGTCTGATCACTGAACACAAACATAAGGATAAAAGGAAATGCTTAAAGAGTACTGCTGGTACCATTAGTATACTAGAAATATTATTAACTGCTCCAAATTAAGTTTTCTGAAAGAGCTGAGGGGGTGTAGAAGCCTAGAAGATAAGGGGACTCATGAGCATGTCTCAAACACTGATAGCCAGATAGCTGTGGAGCCAACCAAGGATTGTTGGCAATAACATACTATGAAAAAGAACAGTGTGTGTGGCTGGAGAAGAGTGCCATGCAAAGGTAGGGCAGCACTTTTCCAGGACAAATATCCTTGTTCTGGCTCCTGGAGATAAGTGTAACAGGACGGTCCAAGCATAGGAATGAGGTCGAAAAGTCAGTATGGATTGTAGGGTGGAATCAGGACCAAAGAGCCCTGAACTCCCCCCAACCCATTTCCAGGAAGGTCTACAAGAAGAGACTGTGCATAACTTCCTCATTTTCTATGCAGTTTATCTCCAGGCCAGAGAGAAGTAGCCCTACCAAGTCCGGGTGGCACCCTGGCCATCCCATCAGCTGGATCAACACTGTAGCCAGGACTGGTGATCTCCTTCTTTGTAGTGGACTCTCCTGGATGATTGGAAATTTCAGAAAGTGCTAAAAAGCAGAGCATAAAGTAACTCCAGATAAGTCACTGTTTATTCTCCAACATATGGACTCACCACAAAAATGGGGGTAAGGAGGGTTAGAAACAGAAAAAGAAACTTGGTTGCCAGCAAGCTTTGTAATATTCGGCACCAGGAAGATCATTTAAGGCAAATATATTTCTAGCCCAGATTCCACTGAGGACACTTTTATTGGTAGGCAAAAAACCAGCAAAATGAGCCAGCAACTTCTGCACTTCTACACAAAAGATGATCTTCATGTTAAGAGACAGAAATAGCATTACTAAGACCTAACCTGGATCAATTTTTAAGAGATTGCCAATATCGTGAGATAATTCCTATAAAATATTACTATAGCTAAGGGTCTTCACATGACAAATATGCATATACACATCTTCAAATAATTCCTGCTTACACACTTGCCCCAACAGTGGTAATACCTCTTTTTATCTTTTGTCAATTTAAACTCTGTAAAGAACAAGGAAAAAATTAAATAAACAAGGTGATTCACTACATGCCAATTAGGAAATTTTCTCTTATTCCACTGCGTAAAGCAGATTAAACAGAATAATTCATACATCATGAGGATTCAGAACAAGCATAAGCTGAATTTCTTGACTAAAACTGAACACAACAGTTAACAGGTTAACTGTTAAGCCTATTTAACATAAAAACCCTAAGCATTAAAAATTCAAAAGGCTGACAATTACACAGTTAAAATAATTTTGAGGGTTTGTTTTTAGTGGGTTTTGGGGTTTTTTCCAAAAAATAGCTAGTCCTGAAGCCGTATGCTAATAATAATAATAATGACAACAACTTCTTAAAATCTCAGAGCTATTAGTGCTATCCTAAGGGGCATGTGAAGGAAACCAGTGGCTTGGTGGGGCTTGGGCAGCAGCAGCAAGACAGATAAGGCACACATGCATCTTTCAAAGCTCACACTGACAGAGCACAAGAATGCAGAATAAAGTCAGGGAGCCTCAAGAACTGAAGTGTTCAAAAGGCATGAGAGTTAAACTTTTGGATAAAACTTACCCTTTTAAAACATGGAGTTTTTTAAATTATTCCTATTTGTGACTACAATCCATATTTTACAGTCTCAGTTCTATCTTTCTTTTGGCCTAAAGCAGTGTTTCCAGGGCCTACTTTACCCTCAAATCTCAACTATGACCAAAGTCAGCTATTATCAGGACATCCTAGAGAGTTACATGTCAATCACATTAATTTGAATTTCCAGAAGAGCAGCAGAACTATTTTTAAACATCTAACAGGTAACATCACAAACTAAGGACCAACACAGATTTGGGGGGGAAAAAAGAAAACAAACCCTAATTTCTCTAACTTCTCTCTATTACATGATAGGCAGCAAACTGTGCCTACAGAGGGAAGGGCAGATGTAACAAGTCTTGACTTTGGACAGCATTTAGGAATTCTCTCAAACATAATTCTTATGAACCAGTTTAGCATAAATGTCTAATACAAGAATAATAAAATACATCAATTCAGGACATGACATGACCTTTACATACTGCTCAATAACAGTAAGGCCTCAGCTGATTTTCTTTGTGTCCTGTTTTGAGCATTACTCATTACATGGACCATGTATACAGAATCCAAAAAAAAAACCTCACAACAAACAAATTCGATAAGCATGACTTATGAATAAAGATTTTTAAAAGAACTATTTAAAAAGGTCTTACACCAAAGTAAGCTGGTACTCAAAAAAAAACCCCAAGTAATTGGATAAAGTACCAGCATACCTCCAAGACTTATTTTGTATGATTCCCAAAGGGATTTGTTGGATGTCTTAGAATAGTCACAGATACATACTTAGTGTTACAGCTTAAAACCTCCTAATTTAGGTCTAGCTTGGTAAAATTCTGCTGAACATTTGATTAAAAGGAAACCTATGACTGAAGGAAGCAATTTTCTAACATCACCACTTATATTGCACTGGTATAAACTTAAATAATTCTTTTCAAATCCTTGTGGCATTTACTAATGTAATAAAATGTTATCAGTTTGCAACTTATTTAATTAAAACCAAGCACATTATGATACACTATGATTAAGAAATCATGGAATATCAAAGCAATAGATTAGGATATTCTGTACAAATACTGTACACAATGCTGCTGTCGTGTCCTAAGAGAGGTTGACGTCCTTGCTCTGCAATAGCATCTGTGCTACTTATATCATATCTCTCAAAACTAGACTCCTTAAACCACAGGACCTAGGCAAGTAAAATCTAAACAGATTCTCAAACCCCTATTCAACCACCACAGAACGCCCAGGGCATGCATAGCATTTCAGTATTAGAGATCAACTTGTGGATGTGGTCATAATCCCCTCAGCTTTCACAAACCTGGGTGAAGCACCTGACTCATTCTACTGGGAACAGAAAAAACCTCTCAATTGTCTCAATTCTTGAAGACAGTCCTAAGTACACTGCCAAGTATCTACTGGATTAGGGCCTTGAGAAATTGAATCAAGTAGTCAAATTTTCATTTAAATCCTAAGGAAAAGATGACAATGAGTCTCTCTTCCCTACAGAGATACAGTCCTTACTCAGGATACATTTATGTTCTCTTTTTTTTTTCCCTGCCTGGAGCAATCCAAAACCACTTCTCCCTTTTCTAGGAAATATTCCACTCAGTAGTAATGAAAAATTTAATCATCAGAAAAGAACCTGAAAAATAGCTCAGAGCTTGACAATTACTACAATCACATAGAAGGAGTTAGGTCCTGAGATCTCCTCAGTGGAAGATTCAAAACACATGGTGAGATATTCTCAAGTCTGAACAGGACTTAAAAAGCCAAGAGGTTTTCCATACAGCTCTTCCTGGAGCAGGAACCGAACACAAGAGGTGGTCTGTATATGAGTGAAGGAATTTGGCAATGAGTGTTTGCTACTTATTATGAGGACAGCAGGGCTAAACCAGCTGTGATCTCAGGCTTCTGAGCACATGAAGAGTTTGAAGAGTTCAGTTCAAGTCAAGATGTTTCAAGCAACCAAAGACAGGATTTTGAGTTTACCATTAAAATAGCATTGAAACTAAAAAAAAAGGGTAACACTTTGCAATTTAGTCTGAGTTTGAACTACACATTTCATCTGCTAGCAGAATAGTTTGTACTATGCCAGAGTACATGAGGTAGTATGTTGTTAGAGACAGATACAAAGGAAATCACAATGAAACTCAGACCTTTCAACCTGTCAGTGTTGCACAGACCTGAGGAAGGCTGCTTTGCTCTTACCCTTCAGGGTCACCCATAGTTTGTACTTGAGCATACCTGCTACCTAATTTTTTTAGATTGCATTTACTTTTACTTCTAAAAAAACCCCAGAAAACCTTTATTATTTTTTATTTCTGTTCTTTCTGTACCTATATTATTTATTTGCCTTCAGTACTTATTTGAAAAATGTATTTAAAATATGCTTTCAATAGCAATTACAAGTATAAAGTAGGAAATAATTCATTTATTTTCCCACCACCACCCCCAATGTCCAAAGTGGATGATCTAACCAAGAATAAATACTTCCAAGCTAACATTAAGGAATACTGGAAAAGAAATGGGTACACAGGATAATGAAAGAAATAGGAAAATAGAAGTGGGATAAAGGGGGAAAATTTCACTAACCTGGGCAGTCAAACTGCAGCAGATGTTGAGATCTGAAGGGAGATAAATGCAAAGATTAGAAAAGCAAGTAAAGCATGGGGAGCCACTGAAGATTTTGGGTCTCAGAGAAATGGCTTAATAATTACATCAGACCTTTACAAAACCAGTGTCTTGTTAGTCTTCCATTGGAGAAAGAAATAGGATAGATTAAGTGGATGAGAAAGGTAATAGTGCTAAAACTGACAGCTACACCTAGTTTTAGCTTTTTTAGAATACCTACAGTATAGAGAAATTTGTTTGACACACAGTTACAGTTAGTACTGGACATAATTTAAAAGATACTTTCCTACCATTATAAGACTAACAGCAGATTCTGGGAAATAAAAGACATGGTAGACTTCAGACAAATGACTGATATAGGAGATCTGAAGAAATGAAGAGGTTTCATGAGCAGCAGCCCACAAAAGCAAGTGAATGGAGTGATGGAGGCTGTTTTTTCCAGTTTGAATTAAAAAATCTCCGGACACCCATTGAATACTCAGCATTATTTTACAGAACATTCTAAAAGTAGCAAATTTATGGCATAACAGAGGTGGTTCACAAGACAGACAGTACTTACCTTACAAGAACTGATGTGTCAGTGCCTTACAAGGTATGTTCTGTGTATGCACTTTACTGTGGATATGTAGACTTTGTACATTAGAGATTTTTGATTACTAGAGTCCTTAGAGTATACATCAGACTCTTCACCATGCTCTGCCCTCAGACATAGAGGAAAACATTTATCTCTGTTCTTCCATTTGTCTCCACTGTGGAATCCAGGGGCATCAGAATTAAAGGGAGGAGAGAGGTGTAGGATTAGGACTTTACTCACAATGCAAAACTTGAACAGCTTCACATATTGCGAGGTAAATCCTTTCTACTATGGCTCCTTGGGCAAGCCTCCCACTGCAGAGAACACAGAGCCACTGCCACTGTCTGTGGACAAGGGCAGAAGCTAAAACACTCATTTCTCAAGTGAGGAAATGTAATTTAGAGATGTCACATCTAACAACATTTAGGGAACACAACATCAGTGTGTTCTCCCCTCAGGGGAGCCTTGAAGAGTTACAGAAATATTTGTAAGAAATGTTATGGATGATGATTAGGGTCTTGTTGGGCAGAACATCAAACACTCCAGTGAGATTCCTCCTGATTATTATTGCTCATCCCAATACGGCAGCTCAGATCTGCCTGAAGAGTCTTAGGTGGTTTCTATACCCCCTTTATATTTTTCCAGTATAATTCTTCCTAATGACTCAAGCTTTTGCCTGGGGAGGGTGCAGTTTACAAGCAGAAAATGTCAATTTTTTCTTAATAGGCAGAAGAGATAGAATATTTTGTCCTGAATAAGTTTCAGAAACTTCCAGAGTATACGGAAGTAAATACAGCTTTCAAATTACATAGCAAGAATTTCAGACAAGTTCCTATAAAAGCTGTAACTACAGAGGATCTCACAAGAACTTGGCTCTTCATTTCTCCAAGCTGATTGCACAAGACAACCGTTTTTATTGGCACATATTTTTAGGGGGCAAAGGTTCAAACACACTGGATTTGCACAGCCAAATCTGATTTCTTACTAACAAAAACAAGGCACATCACTGATAGAGAATGAGAAATGGGTAGAGACAAGCCAAAATAGGTGGCTCATAAAGAACAGAGCTGAAGGCCAAGTCATCATCAAGGCTTGATTTAAAAAGGTACTCCAAGGTGATAAAGTAGTTTTAGAACAGTTAAATCACACAAAAGACACAGAATTTACACTACAGAACAGAAGGTGGGGGGAAGGAATCAAATCTGGCAAAAAAAGTCTGCATCAGCTCTAATCCATATCAGCAAGTCCTCCTGTTAATTATGATGTTTCTAAAATAAAAAAAGACTACTTTTCTTATCTAAGAGCAGGAACAAAATAGATGTTCCAGCAAAAGACAAAGCGTAAACCAGCAGGCAGCACTATCTTTTTGTCCAAGGACAGACTATGTGGGCATAGGACTAGACTCAGCAACTTTGAAGTGACAAACACAAGATTTGGAGACAGACACAGCCACCCAGAGGACAGACTAATATTTATCCAAGTTGTCTGATTTTGTGATGCAGCCAAGAAAATGAGTTTGTTTATATGCACGAAAAAGTTCTTTTGACTAACATGTACTCTACAGCAACTCTAATCAGCTTCATGACTCTCCCATGAATAAAATTGCTTGGAAGCATCTTTACTTTTCATTCTGAGATGCATTTTCTTTTCCAAGAATCTTAGAGCAGAGTCCAAGGTGATGCTTCGTTTCTCAGCAGAAGTATCTACAATCTTTTTCCCTAAGCATTAGGTCTGCAATCTCCCTTCCCTGTTCTCTGGAGGTCTAGATGAGCCTATTCCTGGCATGTGCAGATTTCAGAGAATCAATGAGGCATTGAATCTTCAGCATCTATCTATGGAGGACATTAAATCCAGTACTTATTTGCCTACCAAGACAGATTCTCCAAAGAAAGCTGTTGGAAAAAATGGTCGGACACAAACCATTTTTTCTTCTCTTAAACATGGAGCAAACAGACAGAGAACACTTGACACTCCACATAGCTACTGCTACCCAAAAATCTCTACATGTGCAAGTGTGTACCCCCTGTGGAATATGAGCATGGATAAGCATCAAAAGGAAAAGCCAGATTTACACAGTAAATTAAGAAACAGGCTGCAAAGCAAAGTGAGAAATACTGAAATCTTTTTCCTGAGCTACTCTGAAGTTTTAAAGGACAGTCAGTGTCATGGTAACTTCCACACTGCATATCAATTAATGGGTAGAGCTTTGTATACAAGCCTGCAGCCATACTTAAACCATAAGCCTAATTTTCAAATATATCTAGTCATTCTTTAGGAGTATTTTCTTCATAACAAATATTTAAACTTAGAAAGGCAAAATTTATCAAGACACATTTTTATTGCATTATCTACCATCCAGTTGCTTTTTTAAAAATTAGAATACATAAATATATGCACTTTTTTTTTCAACTACTTGATTGTTAAATTCACGTTTTCATCCTGCAAGGTGTCAAATACTATAAATAAGGCAGGACCTATCACTAGCAAGAGGTATTTAATAAAAGTAACTGCTAAATCAAACCATACTTTTAAACACCCCAAGACAATTTACTACAGGACTGAAACACTGCACTGAAAGTATTAAGATATTACCAGTCCTAGCAGTATTCCTCATAGTGGCTGAATATTGCTACCTCAAAATACTGAGCCCCTTCCTGTAAGTGTGTCATAATTAATATTTTCCTAAATTCATACTGAAACCTGGTAACAACCTCAGTCACTGCTTAGAGAAAACCAGGCAGTGACAACACCCATTTTAAGCAGTATTTCTTCTCACCCTGCTAAATAAAGCACAAAAAGCAACCACATCTTGTACACTACCGAGCATGTGACCTTGTATCAAATTTTAACAGAAATGACCTAACAAGCTCCTAAGAATTAAGGATGCATGATCCTGATTGAGTAAATATTTTTTTCAGGGTAAGAGAACAACACAAAGCCCTTAACATCAGACTGAAAAACAGAAGTTCTCTATTTATTGTTGAAACAAGCACAGGACAAATGGCACAGAGACTAGGTATAGTTTCTTTCAAATATAGTTCATTTCCTTGTGAGATAGTCCTTACTAAAAACACTTGGAAAGAGCATTTTCCACTAATTCTACAGATTGCTGTTATGAATTCACAATTTAAACCAAAACAGACTAAGCAAGGATTTTACTTGTCTGTCTGCCTATTTTAGGGAAGGACCAAAAAAAGAATCTCAATCACTAGTTTGGACTGGTTTTAAAATTGAGAGGAATAGCAACCATTTGATTTAGTAATCTTATGACTTATCAGTTTGTTCTTCAACAAATTCAATTAATGCTGAGAGCATATAATAAATTTAAGTCAAAACTTATTTATAGTCTTTATCTCAACCCAATTCCCAAGTTACATGTAACAGAACACTATTAATGGAATTTGACACCAATTAAACTGGGATAAGAAAAGCTCTCCCTTTTGGCTCTTCCCTGCAAGAGCCAAAAGGAATCTGATGCCTGATACCTACCAGTCAGGATGCATGTCAAGGAGCTGGCAAGAGTTACCAGTTCCCATCTAGCATGCTATATAATCAATTTGTTAGTGCATTTAATATTAATTAGAGCCTACTTAATGAGCAGGTTGTTTCTTTGGTTTTAACAGCTTTTACTCCACATGGCAAATACGGTACAGAGTGTTAAAAATTGCAAAGGCTTAGCTAATTCTGCTATTTCAAAGCCCAAAAAAGTTTTTACTACAGGGATCACAGCATGTATTCTCCTTTCCAACAGCTTCAGAAAATGCAAGAGGCATGAACAGAGAAATGGGGATGGCACAGAAGTGCACAGAGACCCTGGCTGGGACCTGAGGAGTTCCTGAGCAGTGCCAGGCTGGCAGACAGTGACTCCAGACAGTGCCTCCAGCACACCCAGCCTGCAGCCGCCAGCCACCACAGGCTGAGCAGTGACCCACAGGGACCCCAACCTGCAGCATCTGTGCCACCTGTGCTTCATCACATGATCAAAAGCAGCCATTCTGGCAGAAGCTGTATTTCCAGGTGGGAAAAAGGGGACTTAGTGACTACAGGTACCAGATCAGAGGGCATGACATTCACTACATAAGTATTTTTTTCTTAGGGCACTTGTAACCAGCATCCCTGTCTAGCAGTCTGGCTGCTGTCAGCCACCCCTAACAAAGGGAAAAATTCAAGAATTTTAATATAACAAAAGCTATCACTTGTCTAAGGATCATATCCCTTTTCCAGTATTACTACAGTTTTAAAAATACAATAAACAATGAAGCAATAGTAACTTCAATTTTCAAAAGCTGAGGAAAGCAGCCTCTGGTTTGGTAGATACACCAGTGAAAAACCTTATTTATTCTTATAGCCTTTGACTTATTTTAAGTACATACTTCCATGTACTTCTGGAAGAACACAAAATGTAGCTTTTTTATCAAAAGCAGACAAAGCAAGGATAAACATCCAGAGCTGTCTTCTTAAGCTGAAGTATGTGTGTTGAAGGGCACAATCCATGTTGTACCTTCATAAACACTGATTTATTCACTTTCTCAAATACAGATCCACAGGGACTTCCAGTAAAATTGATTATTTAGATAAAAGCAAATTAAAATGAAAACTTGTGGGTTTCAGGGAAGGGTTTTGACAAGAACTATTCAGTCTAAGTTTTACCAAGAGCTGGAGCTTCCCCTCTCAAGGGGGGAGTACAAAGCATGTGTCTGTCTACAATTGAAGATTTTGTTATAAACACTTAAGCATCATGGTTTCTCTGAAACTCTAAGCAAAAAGAGTGTCTTCATATAATTTTGAGGTACTCTTTAAAATATTAGATTCTAACAGTACACTGGAATAAGTTTTACAGTGTTATCAAACACTATATTAGAAACAGCCTCAATCAAATTGCTTTCCTATACTAAAGATTTATTACATAGGAAGAATTTCTGTCAGTCTGATGGGGGAAATCACTCCACAGGAGTGAGAGCACCCTATAAAAAGAAAAATTATATCACTATAATATTATATAGTATAGTATAAGAGGTTTTGTTTTCTACAAGCCAACTAGCTGCTTTAGTCTGATTTGTAATCAGGAAGCAGTAACACAAGCATCTTTAAAAAAATCACAAGCTTTTTGTTCAATAAGTATATTTTAGAAGTTCTTTGTTCCTGCTTGTATAGCCTTATTCTTCAGTTCTCTGCAAGGATTAAGAACCATTTATGACCTATCCAATTGCTCACTCTAGGAACACTTGGCTGCTACTCCTCTGAAGTTGGTTTTATTTTAAAGCATCTCTAAAAATCTTATGGGGAAATAGCATAAGATGTCATCTGGATTGTACAGTCCTTTGAAACAGGCTAATTTGAAGTGTAATACAATAAGATCTACATGATTAAAAACTAAGTCACAAGAACTAACCATTAATAAAAGCCCATTTACAGCTGCTCAAGAACACACTAGCTCCCACCAAAAGGTAATTTTATACAAAGTCAGTAATCTAACCAATTACCAGAAAGCAGTGACAATCACTTGTTATATGGCAAAAAAAAAAAAGGCTTTTAAGGTATTGGAGATTTTTTGACAAATGTAATGATATTATCATTAATCTCAATGTTCTGTCACTAGTGAATAATGAATATTAAAATGACCCTTCTGTTTTCATACTGAGTTCTACTAGCCCATGCTCTATCAAATACTCTTAATATGAGGATATGTAATGGCCTCAAAGCAGCATCTCATTGGAGATTGTGGGCTTTTCCCCCACCTTTCCCTTTTAAACCTTTTGGTTTTCACCACTTCGGTTTAGAGAGCACCACCAGCAAGCTGTCCAAGAATAATTCACCATTTAAACAGTGCAATGTGTGTCAGCCAGCCTGACACAAATGCATGCATCTCCCAGTTGCACCTAGATTTCTTAGTTTAGGAGTGTTCTTAGTTTTTACTACCAAAAAAAAAAAAACCTGCTAGGGAAACAACTCTAGTAGAGGAAATGGCTAATTGACATCTTCCCCATCACCAGAAGCCAAAGCTCTGTCAGCTGCTGTAGACAGCAGTAAAACACAGCTCACCTGGCAGCTGGGAGGGACAGGGTCAGAGGAACAGTTGTATCAATGCTATACTAATAAGCTACAAGGCTGTAGTTTGAGAGAGAGAAAAATCCAGGCATTTTGCTTTTAATAAACCTGAAAAATGGTGAATACAATAGATCCTAAAAATTGACACTTGAACATACTTCAATACAAAGGAACAAAAATTACACTTCTAACATGTTTCCTGTAATTGACTCCTTTCACACTTCCTCTAAAACACACAAGTGTCATTGGCAACGTATGCAGCTGAGTACCAAAAAAAGGAATTCTCTTTGAAATAGTACAGAATATCTTTCAAATCTCTCTTTTCCTGGTTAAGGTATTTTAAACCTTGCGTTGAGAACAAAGAACAAAGATTTTAACTTATAACTTAACTAATTACTTAACTTTTAACCTAACTAATGCTTCTGATTAAAGCACTCTTTTAATAAGACAACATGCAAATCAATTTTGTGTTTCTCCCCACCACAACTTGCGGTTTAAATCTGGCTTGCTATCACCAATTGTAAATCAATAACACAAAGGCAGGCAAGTATGTATAGTTTCAAACACGTCACACATAGGAAGAAACGTGCACTTACCAAATGAACATAAGGCACAAAGTATCCAAAAAGTGCAGCTGGGATCCCAAAAGCCCAGATTCGGTAACTGAGAACTTTGAAAACGGAGAAATTGCAAATCTTTTTGGCAGGAGGTAATTTGAATTTTCCCTTCTTTCCTCCCTCCTTGTCTTTGGTGCTGGGAATAAGAGGTTTGTATGTAAATCCAGCCAGGAAGAGAACAAACATAAGGATGCAGAGGACCCTCAGGGTGTTGTACAGGTCGACGGAGTCGATCAGGAGCCTCAGGAGGAAGGGCAGTGACACTGTGAACAGGCTGCTGCCTGCAGTGACAATGCCGTTCACCAGTCCAAGGCGCTTCTTGAAGTAGTGCCCGAGAATGACCAGGGATGGCTGGTAGGCAAATGAGCAGCCACAGGCAAACAGGATCCCGTAGGTGAAATACAGAGGTTCGATGGTGCTGTACCAAAAGGAAAGAACAAATCATTAGTGTTTTGTAAGGCAGTGGATGCTCACTCACCTGGAAGCGACAACAAAACAGTTTCACAATCAATGAATCAATCAATATAACTCACTACTGTAAATAAGAGTTTGTATATACTTGTAGTTGAATAGCACTGTATCAGCTTAATTCAGCAACTATTCTATCTATCTCCTTCCACTGACAAACTTCATGGAATTCACTGAACAGGTTAAAAAAGAAAAATTACATTCAATTATAATTACATCAGATCGTGTGGCTAAAAAAAGTTTTAAAAATCATTGTCAGGGCAAATTAGCCAAATGTAAGTTCAACCATTGCTGAGTTTTTGGATTTTTTTCCAAAGAAAATTGTACTGTTTTGATTTACACATTTCTTCACTGTGCTAGCAGTTCAAATGTAATACTGAACTCTCCTCATGAACCCAGAAAAATCAAGTAAACCGTTCGTTATGAAAATAAAGTAACAACGTGGCAGACATCATTAATACTGAAAAATAAAATACTTAAATAGCAACAAAAATTTGTAATGTAATATATTAATAAATTATAACATCTTTGGGTATTATTTTTTAGACTTTTTTTCCTTTTGAATAAATATTTTAAATTCAGCGTTTTGGTACATATATTGAATATGCTAAAAAAGAACTAAAAAAATTGTTAATAAGGAATGAAACATGTCGTCTCATAATAAGGTGGATCTTCATCATCACGTTCATCATTATTACCATTTACTCTACAACTGAAATAAAGCAGAGCCGTAGTAATTGATCACAAACATGTGACATCAAGAAAAAAAACTTGCAAGAAATGTTAAAAGTATGAAGTAACAGCATCAGTATAATTAATTCAATTAGTGCTGTAGTATTAGTCAGTGAAAGAAAATATTTTTTAACATTTAGATGGAGGCAGGGTGCAAGAAATTTTTATACGAGTTTTCTGGGGTGGCACATTAGAGTTTATATAATTTTTTTAATGCTATGTTTACATAGCATTATGAATCCTCACCTCTTGTTTTATCAGTTAACACCTACTTTTAAAGCACTTCTGGAAAACAGTTAATCTTTTGAACTTTTTTTTAAGGAGCACGAATGCTTTATGTAGTGCTTTTCATCATAGGATGCAAGCTACCAGAACCCCTTTGTACAAAAATAGATTTCACAAGCTTACTATGCAATTAAAGAACTTCTTAGAAAATAGTATTTGACTAACAAAGGTCTGACTCCAGGAACTCTGGGTTTGTGTATTATAGTGAAAAATAATTATTTGTGTAACATAATATTGTCGCTTTCTATATTAAAAAATCAATTTCTGAAACTGATGATACACAACATAAGCCAGCAGAAACAACCTAAGGGGAAAGACTTATTACCTTTAATAATAAAAAATAACCAGGAAGAATAAAACTAGAAGTTACAAAATGAGAGGAGCAACAGCATACAGTAAAGACAGTGAACTTTTGCTTCCATATGAAAATTCACTCAAAGAGTCTGCAGCACAATATGCATATTAAAATATTGTCCTGTGTTATAAACACTTACATCTCAATTTCCTAAGACATAAAATTTATATTAAGAAATTAGTGCAGTGCAAAAGCAGTAGATCATAGAAACATTTGTCTGCTTTACAATATTTTACTTCTAGAACACTGACTTCTGTATCTGAACTATGCTCCTTTAATGAACTGATAACATCACAGACATAAATCATCTTAGTGTGAGTAACATAATGAAACACCACGTATGCACACCAAGCTGGCATGTACTCTTACAACAATTTACCTCTCAAAGCACTCTTCAAAGTTTAGTTAAACTGAAATATTTTTAAAGCCTTTACAAAACAACTTGCTCTTGGCATGTCTCTTCTGTGCCCTTGTTCCACTGGGTATCAGGCAAACACAAGAAAGATCTTTATCTAATGACAAGGGTGGTTTAGTATTCATCACTCATGATGTTACTAGGAAGCAAGGAGGAAGAAAGATTTTTCCAAGACATATCTTTTAGTTTTTACATTTAGTTTTTACATTTTAGTTTTCACATTTAGTAACAAGCTTCTTCAAACATATCGAGAAGTGGGGGGGTTGTTTGTTTAATAAAATGAATTAAGCCAAATATTTGCACCAGGATTAACCATTCAGATCACAGCAGCTCACATCCATCTGGTTCAGAGTACAAGCACAGAAAAGACATTTTCATAAGCTTTTTGTCTGTATAAATACATTTGCACCCAAGTGGAAAGCTCTTCTGAATGTAGCCTGATTGTTCATATACTTATTCTGCTAAGGGGGAAAAAATAGTCTGAGAACTAGAGGTAACTGGATTATTTTCCTGCTACTTTTTACACCCTACCTTCACTAACCAATTTCTGATGGGGACTAAACTAAGTAAATTTTCTGTTTCCTCATCTTCTACAGGGTACATCCAACAAACCAGTCGCTCTTGAATTTCTTAAGATTTCCGCGGCAAAATTACATACAAATGAAAAAATTAAAAGAAACATACAAGTTAATTGTAAACTAGAAGAAAAAAAACCAAAACAAATAAGCCTTAAATATAGTCAATATACCAAGGTTTTCCCTATCTCCATGTTTGGTGATTGGGCTAATAAGAACAGAAGAAAACATCCAATTTCACTAGAATTTTACCAGCTTCCTGGAGGCCCCACTGTATTTTTATCACCATTAAAACTGTTTCAAAAGAAAATTAAGGGGACAGGGCAGGAAAGGAAGACAACAATAATGTTTATGTACCTGTTAAAACATAATATACATCAAACAAACATAGAAGTTTATCCTGGACAATGCTGTTGATCTTACAGCACTAGTCTTGCTGTTGATATATTTATACATAGTGGTTCCTGTTAAATAGGGAGTCTTGTTTTTATTTATAAACATTACCTTTTTAAAAATACTTTTTAAGTTGAAAGTTCACAAGTCATAGTTTGAAAGAAAATCAAACCCAAACAAAACAAGTTTCTACAGATAATATAAAGTAGCACTTTACCCCTTCTGTTGATTAGATCAACATTACAACACTAAAAAAATTGAGAACATACTTTAAAAGTTATGAATTTAAGTTTTTTACCTTACAAAAGAACTCGAAAGGAGTCCAACAAGCCCTACTGCAGCTCCAACAACAGCTACTTTTCGACAGCCAAACAGGTCTGTGAATATGCTGACTATTGGGGAACAGAAGAAGACCATTCCCATAGAAAGAGAGCTCACCCATGCTGCAAAATAGAAAAAAAAAAAGACAATATTTTAGAAGACCAAGTGATTTCAGCTTTCAGTTAATACTTGTTTTCACCTAGGATTTTATGTTGCTGAACTAAATTTGGGTAGCAATTGGGTAACTATTTTAAAAACATCTAATTACATCTTAAAATGCATTTACCTAACATGGTAAAAAAAGCCTAATAATTTACATAATCAACTAATCTAGATTTTATCAGCTCAAAGAATGCAATTAACTTTTTTGTAGCTATTACTTCTACTTTTTTTTTTTAATAAACACACCATAGTTTCTCTAGTAACTAAGCTAACATTCAAACTGATGCCTAGGTCATTAAAGATACCTTTGAGGATCCATATCCATTCTGACATCAGTTAGTTCATTTCACTTGACTTAATGCTAGACCTTAATGACTTTAAACAGGTACATTTCTGAAAAAGAATTAGTAATTTTTTAACTTCATTACTAAATGTAGATCATACTGAACATCAATAATGAATAACCAACAATAGGCTTTTATACTGTAATATACATTTTAGGAATGTGATTTTACTTTATACTAAACAAACTTGAGTTAGTAAAACCATTTCCATATATATTGTGAAAATTTCACTATTTTTGATACTGCTCCAGCTTTACAGACATTGTGAAAACTGTACTTGGTTTATTAGACCATTAAGATTTGAGTCAGGTGAGCCCACGATAGTTTCAGCCACAAGTCAGGTTTTTTTAGCACAGCTAATAGTTACAACTAATATGTTTAATATATATAGTAACATATATATTGCAAATGTCCCCATCTTTATGGGGGAAAAAATGGTCTAAACAGGAAGCTGCTAATTCAAAATGAATTGGAAAAGATATTTTAGCTTCATTTCAAATTGTACAGAAGACGGGACAACTCTTTCAACCTGAAAGAGTTTTAAATTTGTGTAACTGGAATTTTGTTTAGAATATCTTTTCTAAAGACATAGTTGGATAAACAATTGTGATTCAGTGATGAAGGCAAATAAAATTATCTGGAGACGTGTATAACCACAAAACTAAACAAAGTATATTTGCAAGTAGATCTACCACTACCAAGGCTTAGGAGATGTGTTCCTGAAGTGCAAATGAGCCCTACACATCGCCTAAGACCTCATTGTGCAAGGCACTAAAGACAGAAAAAGAAACCAACAAGCAAAAACTTGTTTCTTCCAAGAGTTTACAATGTAAATGAAAGACAAGAGGATAGATGGCTAGAGAAAACCAGAAATGAGTACAAGAAACAAAACCTTTATTTTAGGGCAAACAATGCTCTCAACGAACTACGGCCCTACTGTTTGGGGAAGGGAGGGATGTGTGTCACTGGGATTTTTTGATCGTGTGATAAAATAAGAGAGTTTCAAGGCACAATCTAAAGAGGGAGGTACTTTTTTGGCCATTTCCTGTGTAGAACTACCCTATATACGATAGCCCTGCCAGCCTTGCACCCCTGCAGCAAAAACTCAAGCTGGATATGAAGGGACAGCCCAGGAGACTAGGAAGAACAAACACCCTGTGACAGTGCCTGAACGGCAAAGACCAGGTTTATGAAAGGTCTAGTCTTTCTCTGCAATTGAGGAGTGCTCAAGAGCACCTTAGGTGTGGGGGGCAGGACACAACTCCTCTGAGATCTGTCCCCTGTTACAGCCCAGATGGCTACTGATGGGACAAGACATTACATAAACCACAGGTTGTAAGCAGGAGTCTGAGGGAGGAGATGCTCTCATACAGCCTGAAGATCAGCCAGTTACAAAGCTTCTAAGAAGTCCAGCTTCTACGAGACACCTCATCCTTTTACTTATCTTTCCCAGAGTGAGCCTGCAGTTTTACTGTCCACTGGAAACTGCAAACACCAGGGGACAGAATGTCCATTTTGGCCTGTCACCCTCATGAATGGTGGCTACACCACCATGAACAGTCCTTAGCAGCTCTGCGTGGTTTGTAGGGCAGCACTAAGAATCAGTCCCCTTCCTGCAAAGCCAAGAGGCAGCTAAGTCTTGAGAAGCAGCTGTCACAAGTTTCATGTGGTATGAAAGTACCAAGGAATGGCTGAAACTCCTGTCACCCTTCCTGCCCAGGTACAAAAAGATACAAAGGCAACAGACAAAAGACAAGCCCACCAGAGATGACTGGTTTTGAGAATCCAGTCTCACATGGACTCTATTCACGGAGACAAAACGGGCAAAGAAAGTGGGCATCTGAAACTGACTTCACTAAGGAGAATGGTAATAAAATCACAGCCTGTAGCTCTGAAGTAATTTCATCTGTTACTTTATGCATGCTCAAAGTTTACAGTGGTCTTTAATGGCCTATACAGCTAATAAAATAATTGGAATATAAAAGACTGAAGTGAAGACATTCAGCACAAATTAAACTAACACCTTGATTTTGTCTCTTTGTGCTTCCAGGTACTCGTACTCATGAAAAAAATATGCCTTTTTAATTACTTGATTATCTCTTCTTATTACAATAATAACAGGGCAGAGCCTAAAAGAGAAGGTTTCCACTGGTTTTCAACCCAACAGACAGTTAAGATAAATGATGATGCCTTATTTGAAGCATTTCAGAATGGAATGGTCATGTGGGAGTAAGTCCCACTGCAGAAGTGGGAGCCCATGCTGTACCACTTATCTGCCTAATGAATAAGGGAGCCCTTTAAATTACTGCTTCAGGTTAGTAAGTTGCTCTCATTAGCCTACAGAAATGTAATTTAGAGACACGGTTGGCATGTCTTCTATAAAGAATATTCTTGAAGTTAAACTTCACACGTGTGCATAGATAAGAAAATGTACTGTCGTCTTCCTTTGTGAAGAAACCTAGCACCAAAAATAAACACAACAGTACATGAGTAAACCCTTAAATGCCCTAAGGCAAATAATTCTTCCTGTGATCTTCATTCTACGAAGAAATTTGTGGCTTTAAAATATATTCAATAGATCCAAGTAATTTTCGGTCTCACTTTAAGTAGGTTTTCAAGCACCCTCACACTTTCTCTTGCAGTATGAAAAATGTACATTGAATTGTCTTCCATGTTTTTTCAAACAGATATTACAACTGTCCTAAGTAATACAAAAAACTACAAATGCAGCTTGCCAGAATACTGAGAGTTCTCTAAAGCAGTTATTACATATTAATTAAAGTATTTCACCTCCAGGCTACTGGCTGCTTCCCTGGCACAAGCTGGCCATATTCAAGAGCTGCTAAATCAGATACTAATACAGCATCTAATTGCTACATATAACTGCATTCATATTCATACACAAAACATTTTGATTGCTACAGAAGAAAACCTGTTCCTACTTTAAGGACTTAAACATTCCTTAAGGTACCAGAAGTTAAGAATCAAAACATGTAATTTTTTGTAGATTTAACAATTCCCAGGCTTCCCTAGAAGATGGAAAATAGTCATCCTTAAGATAAAAGTATCAGACCAGAGAGCAGCTGTACTGAAAAGTCTGTTTGTTTGTTCTGTGCCACTGAAACACAAAATGGATTACAAAAACTCAAAACTTTATTATAACTAGAATTATTCAATCATGAAAATCACAGCTACATGTTCTTTCCTGATCAGTTCACTTAAAATCTGAAATGTCTTTAATTATTTCCTCTGTTCAAAAGCGTACAGCAATGCAACTGTACCACATACTCCAAAAATATGCTGCTGTTCTACCACAACTCTAGAAATTAAAAAAATATTATTTTAAATAGTGTCTTTACTATAAATATAGTATCTAATATCTGAGCACTCTCAGAATTATTCCTATTGTCAGTTAGATTACACAATACATATTTATCTGCCAAATTATGAACCAAGCTATTAAATATTTTAGTTCATTTTTTAGAGTCAAGCACTAGGATTTACAGGAGAACAAAAAAGAAAATATTATTATCATGTTCCATTAGAATGCTTTATCCTGCACAAATTTAAATAAAGGCTACTCATCCAGAACATTCTTCTTTAAAATCAAATTTTTCTAAGCATTACAATAAGGAACTTAGCAGTTTCATCCTCAAAAGTGTCTTTCAAGTGGTTGGCTCAACACAGTGGTAACACCCTTCATTCTCTAACAAGCTTCAAGGGTTTTTTTTTTGTAATATTTTCCCTTGAGATTGTTCTGGTTGAGAACGGGAACAAAATGCTACTGTCTAGAAGACAAACAATATGAGGCAAGAAAAATAAAGGCACTTAGTAACTTCTAAAAGCTCAATAAGATTGAATAATATTTAGCTTTCACTAAGTTATTAGTTACAATTTATGCAAGAATAAGGAAGCCTGTATGTAGTCTCCAGCCTCAAACCATTAACAGCAGAGAGACTTTGTAAGCCTATTATTATTATTTGTTTTCCCTTATACATAAATTTGGACATTATTTCTTTCTCTGCTGTATTTTTCAATATTCTGCCAATTTCTCCTCCATGAACTGCCAAGGTTCCCTGGAACACTGCTGTATTTTCAGCATCCACAATTTCTTACAGCAAAAACCTCCATAATTTAACTATGGAATGGGTAAAGAACCCATACTTCTACTATGGCCAGTTACACACACGGATATTCTCCTCAGCAAAGCAGAAGATTGGCTTCCATAAAATAATTTGTTATGAGAATAGCTTGGAAATTTGAGAGATTCTGTTCTGAAGGAAACAACAGCGGATGTTGAAAGTTATTTCTGGAAATAATTTGCTTGTCTCCAGATAGTATTAATAATTCCTTGCCTGTATAATCACATTTACATGGCATTTAATTTTTAAAATAACAAAATAATTGCAATGCTGTGTAGCTCAAAGACTGATTTAGCCCAGTAGCCTTTTTCTGACCACCACAAAGTACTTTGAACATAAGAACTCTGGAAAAAGGGCTAGCATCCTGCTTTTTCCCTGGCTACATCCTCCCAGCATCCAGCACTAAGCAGCTTAGAAACTGCCTAGGCAGAATGTTGCATCTAACCATTCAGCAAGAACATTTCATTCCATCAATATTACTTTGGCTTCTCTGCTTTTGTTGTAATCAGTTACAGAACATGCACAGGCATCAGCACCACATTAAAAATAACTTCCCTTGGCTTTGAACTTACTCATATTTAATTCTTCTACTATAAGAAACATGAATTAATCATCCCTGCTGTGGTTCCTTTTGAAACCCATGATTTTATATGCCTTAATCAGATCTGTTCATACTAATTTCTTCTCCAAATGAAGCAACTTTTTGATTCAGTCTGTCTTTGTACAGAAGATGTACTATGCCCCTTTATATTGAGTCTGAGTACAACCCACTGTTTCTGAGACCGGGTAGCCAGAAGTGCATGCACCATTTAACAAAAAATTTCCGTGCTAACAATTTATTTCCCAGTCTCTATGTTCTAATTGTACTTCCCTTTTTCCTCCCTCTTTTTGTTCTTTATGTATTGCAGCTGCTTCAGAGTAAATATGTTTAGAAAAATATCTGCAACCTTATTTTCCTAAAAATGCTAACGATGTGTGAAGGTATAGATGCCTTTTTTTTTACCACTTATTTGGATTACATTTCTCCTCATGAAACTTGTACATAAATTGAATTTAATCTGCCATATTAATCACTCAGCAATAACAGAAGAACAGAGCAAGTCTAGTGGTCAGCCACCAACACACTCATATCTGAGGACACAATACAGAGTTTGAATTTGTTCAGCACGCAGAAGACAAGCAGCTCAAAATGAATCTAATCAATGCCTCTAGGTATCTAACAGGTGATTATTACAGATGTAAAGCTAGCTCCTTTTCAGTGGTGCACAGTGATGGGACAAAAATCCAACTGAAACTGCAACAAAGGATATTCCAACCAGATGTCATGAAAAATTTTCACCATAAAGGTACTCAAACTTTAGAAAGTATGACCCAAAACCGTGGAAATTCCTTCCTTGGGTATATTTAAAACTTGACTGGACAACACTGAACAATCTGATCTAACTCAGAGGTTCAATGTATTTGGCTGGCTTTGAGTGTAGGTTGTCAGACCAGATAACCAGAGAGACTCCTCCAACTCAAGTTATTCTATGTCATTTATGGAACAATACTGTTCTAAACCCCTGCTGCTAGAGAAACTGGATTCTGAAGACCATGTTAAACATCAGCAGTTCTTCAGAATAAAAAAACCCCAAATTTGGTTGGCAATATGAACTTGTTCAGTTAAAAAAAAAAAAAAGAAAACCAAGCCATTTTTTGCCCCAAGAATGGGAAGGAGCTGAGGGTATCCTTGAATTCTAAACCACATAGATCCTAACAAGTAGATCTTATGAGACCTATTATTAAAATTAGAGATGTGAAATTCATTGCTTAGAACTCCTGTATCTCCCTCCTACTGATGCAATCTTTTCATCAGTATTGTTTTATTCTTGTTGCCTGTGCTCAGAAGCACTGGGTTATCCTTTGCCTAAGGCACTCCTCTATTATCCATTATCTATTATTTTTTTCTCCTGGGAAAGCCAGCAATTTCCAAAAGAGGGAATTGCTCAGCAGATGTTAGCTACCTAACAGATCAACACAACTATTAAACCCAACAAATATTCCAACATCCTCCCATGTCCTCTGAGAGCCTCTGTAGGTCAGCCTCCTGGAAATTGCCACCCCATTTTTATCTAACCTATCACTACCCAAAGGCAACATCAAATACCTTGTGCTACATGCTTTGCTTACACCTGCCTGTGAAAATTGTTTCAGAACCTACTCAGTAACTTCTCATGAATTGTGAGGAATTTCATTAGTTGTGGGTGCAAAAGGGAGAGTAGCTGGTTTCCACACTGCCACTCCTATTACTGAGTAATCCACAGATCCCAGAAGAGTATGTCAGTGGAAAAGGAAAGCAGATGTTAAAATGCATGTACGGACACACTTAGAACCCCTACTGTCAAAAAAGTACACTTCTTCTATCCAAAAGAGAACTGCTGAGCCCATTAGAGAAAGTATGTGTTTAAGAACTAAAAATAAATTTATGACATAATGCTGCCACAGGAAGTGTCCTATACTCTGAACTCAGGTTACATGACTACAGCTTTCAGTTTGCTTACTTTCCCATGTTTAGTTTCCAGATGTCTTAGCTAGGCTCTCCCTTAAAGCAATACTGTAAAAAAAAATTTGAATTCTGATTTAAATGAAAGTTCAGAAATACTTTGGGCAAAGCTAATTTAGCACAAGGAAGTATCATCTCTTTTGGACACTACGGCTATGTTGAACGTGCTTTGGAAATCAGAATTATCTGTAGAGGATCTAATCAGATTTCCATATCACACTCAGAGATCATGGTCAACCCATGAAGATTTATGAACCAGGAACTAGTGGAAGTATCTAACAGGAATACAAGGCTTTGGGGGGTTTCCCCTCAACACTCATTTATTGTCCCTGAGGAAAAAAACCTTTCATTGAATAACCTTATTACTGAAAAATACTGCTTGTTATGATGCATCCGAATCCAATAACTAAATATGAGTCACTGAATCCCTGTAAAGAGACATTTGAACAGACACCTTGCTTCCACAAAGCACGAAAGCACAATCTCTGCTTTCAGCAAACTTGAGGTCATTATCAGGGAGTTTGAATTAGTTTATTCTGAATGAAAGATTGAACTCCCAGATTTTGCCAAAAGCTGTAGGCTTTCCTGTGCTTATGTATAGCATCTCCTCAGTGTATTGCCTTTCAACTGTCCAAAATGCTACTTGAGGTTCATGTATGCCATGTTGAACATAATGCAAGAAGGTGGAAAGAAGCATAAACTTGCCAGTGTGTTGTAACATTGTTGTACAAGCAAAGCAAGCTTGTACCTGTAAAAAAATAAAACCAAAACATTCTGCCAAGTAAAAACATAGGCTTATTTCTTTCAAGGCTTTTTACACCATATTCTCTCACATGATGTGTGACAGATGCAACACCATGTGCCAAAAGAGAGTCACATATATCCCTAATACAGTGAGCCTCCCCAAGCTTGCCATTTACCAGAATTGGACTAGACTAATTTCATCCTCTGCCTTCATAAGTAATGACAGCACATGGTCAGAATTTCTACTGAGATAACTCCTTGTGTGCATAAGCAGCAGGAAAGCAGAAAAAGTGGGGGGAAAAAAAAGTATTCATATACTGACAAAACATCCCACACCACTGCAACTAGCCAATTATCTAACTACCACCTGATTTACACTTGCTGTATTAACACAAGCTTAGGCAGAGTGTTGTAGCCTTTTTTTTGCTTGTTCATTTCCCCTTTAACAAAACAGATAGTAATGGTGAATGCAAAGCAAGTACCATGAGAAGCTATCACAAAATTTTCTTCAAACAGGGGAGAAAATATAAACCTGAAACAGTTAAAGATGTACTTATAAGCCAACAACTCTTACTACTAAGGAGGCTGCAACTCTTCTATATATATTAAAAAGCCAGAGGAAAATAAACAATTGTTTAAGTTAGCAGAAGCTAAAACGAAAGCTCAAAATTGCAGTGTTAGACAAAATATTGCTGCTAGAGATTTTAAGTGTTAAGCCTTCAGGAACCTTTAAAGGAAGGCTGAAGTAAATCATTAACAGAAAAACACGTGCATTTGGGTTTCATAGCAAACTGAGCTTGACCTTTGACACTTAATAAAGTCTGGAAATGCTCTGGTAGGAAGAGTAAACAAGGAACAAATCGATAAGAAATGGCTGTAACCACTTGTTTTTCCGTTTAGGAATCATACAAGAATGTTTTCTGCTGACTGAGACTCTTTTCAAAGCACTGTGTAATCACATTTTTAACTAATAGCCTAAAAAATTGAGCTCCAGAAGTGATTTCCAGGCATGTTTTTATCTTTCTTTTCCTCCCCTCAAATTAGCACTGGTTTGTTTATTAATTTTTTTCTTAATTCCAAACAGTTGAAGGCTAAGAATCATGTTCTGTTTTGATTTAGGATAAGTAATTTTCTGCATAAGGAAGTACTAGCTATTAACTTCAAAGATGACACTCTGATTTTCCAGAAAGATTTAATCCTAACTGCTCTCCCAACCAACAGCTGCATACATTCCAAACATATCTGCAACCAAACATTATACAATGGTCTCACGTTTTAGAGCTATAGCATAGATTAGACCTCAAGATTCAAATTACTAAACTCTTAATGGAGCTATCAGTCTTTTTTCTTTCCCTCACCTCACTTGCACTGGGGCAAGACCTGCAAATCAGTGTTGCCTTTTAATTGACACAGGCATTCCTTTCACTTCTGCAGTGTCAGAAGTCCTTGCGAGACCATGAAGATAAAAGCAGCGCGATAAAGAAATCTTACTTTTCAAGTACATTTCGTACACTATTTAAAGTTCAGGAGCATAGACTGCCACCAAGCAACTCACAAACCAACCCTAACTTTTCACATTAAAAGATCCTTCTGAACCTATCAGGACTGGCTATAAGGCCCACTCACACATCAGTATCTTCTGTTTGACAGATTCTAACAGCTTTTCTTCCCTGATTACATCAACATATTCCCTTTATGTTCTGTACCTCCTTACAAAATAATCAGACTTCAGGTTTTCAATCTTTTTTTTCCCTACCCTCAAAGCTCAAACTGTTATCTAAAAGATATTTCCATATTACAAACCACCCTTTCCCGCTCTCCACCCCAAAGCAGTCACCAATCAATAGGCATTTTAAGCCAGGGACAGACTAGTTACCATAGAGGAAAGGGTAGCCTAACCAAACTCTGTTAAGCAGGCCAAATACAACAGACGAACAAGTGATTTTAGGGCAAATCATTTGGATGCTGCAAAAAGTATTTTTCAAGGTAATATCTGATTGTTTAACTTGCATCTGCTTCAGAGGGGAATCTGTATTTGCACAAAAACAACAGTGCCTATTTTGCAACACAACTTTACAAACCCAAAACCAGACAAATGTTCAGAGCCACGTGCCTGCATTTAATAATACAAGTACAAACACTGAACTATCCTGCAAATTTCTATCTTTGGCATTGTAACAGTATTTTGTGCTATAGTTACATTTGACTTTAAAGCAAGGAACCTTCGGGTAAAGTGAGGTGACAATTAACAAGTTCAGTAGGTATCCTTCATAAAGAATGCTTTCTTGTTTTTCCACATAATTTTATCAGTCCTATCACAAATACAATGCCAAGTGGATATAGGAGTCCAAAACTGGATTATTTTTTAAGCAACACTAAGAGTTGGATGTTGTTTTCACAGGCTGAAGAAAAAAACAAGACTTCCATGCATTTAATTTTCTTCTACCCATATCTCCTATTCTCTTCCCTTCAAGTACAGAAAACTTCAGTCAAACAATAGGGGCACTTTAAGCTTTTGGACAGCAGTTGAATTAAAGTATCTTCCCTTTCAGAGGATCAATAGTGAGAGGAAATCACTTGCATGGAAGGCCTGATAAGCGCAGGCAGCATGTGTGATGGAATAAATCTATGTCAGCCTGTGCCCTTTATATCAGTTACACTCACGTGCACTCTAACCCTTCCAACCAAGTGAACCAGCCACTGCAACTCCTGACCTTGCTCTTCTCTCTCATCCCCACACAAAATTTTCAAGTCTGCCAATATGACTCACCAGGACAATAAACTATTTCTCATTAACTTCATGCCCAGCTACCCAGGCAGTTATCTATCTGACTTCCAGCAATCCAAATGGCCAGGTTGTCATTCATCTAGAACACCTGAACAAATTGCTACACACACAGAGTATTTTTATCTTAGCTAAGTAGCTGGATGTGACTTGCTGCATAGATCAGCCTGACAGATACAGGACATGTGCAATACAGCTCGTTGAGGTATTCAGCAGACTTGGAGTTCACATCTGCATATTTTTAGTTATTAGGAACAATAAAGGATTTTGAGTGGAGTCTCAACACTGCAAATATCACACAGGTTGCAGTTATAATCTGGATGGTATTTACAGTTAGTGAAGTACAAAAGTTTTTAAGCAAAATGCTTCCTGATAAGCTGTTGAATCAAGACACCCTCCCTCCCTCAAGATAGAACATCCTGTCCGAACCCTATTTTCTGCAAGATCTTAAACCAACAGGCAGGAACTTGGGAAGTCACTTTTCATCTATCTTCAATGTTTGTTTTTCCTTCCAGGGAAGGTGGAGGAGAAAGGAAAGGAGTTTGAATACCTGCTGCTGAGAAAGATGGCATGGATTGAGCACCTACCACAGAGGGACTTACTCTTATAACAACAGCATGGCCTGGGGCTGTAAGTTATTTGTGTTTCTAAACATGCCACTTTCCCCTGGTTAAAAACAAGCCACAAACCAGAAATGGTTTCTCAGAACAGTGGTTCCCAAACTTGCTTCCCAGGAGGCAGCAGGAGGAGCTGCAACAGTAGTTGCACCCCACACTCCCAGAGCAGGCAATGCTTTCCTGGTATCCAAAACGATTATTTCTAGCTTAAAGAACTAACCCTCTAAAATGTCATAGGGATCCTTGGGCATCCAGCCATGGCATTAGGGGATTTAGAACTACATGATGTTTAAGCTCCCTTCCAACCCAAACTATGCTATGGTTCTCTGATAAAGTGTTTTGGGGTTTGTTTTTTTTCCTTAGGAAACACTACTGAGAAACGTGAAATTAAACACTCCCTAAAAACTATTTTAAAGGAGCACCACACTTATTTCAAGTTGATAATCTAGTGCTGAAAATTTGAATTTGTGGTGGATTAATCCTGGTTAGACAGCAGGTACCTCCCAAGCCACTCTATGACTCCCCTCCTCAGTTCAGGACAGGGGAGAGAAAATAACTAAAGGCTCATGGGTTGAGATCAAAGACAGGGAGATCAGTTACCAATTACTGTCAAAGGCAAAACAGGTTAAACTTAGGGAAATTAGTTTGTTACCAATCAAATCAGATTAGAGTAATGAGAAATAAAACCTAATCCTAAAATACACATTCCCCTTCTTCCTGGGCTCAATTTCATTCCCAAATTCTCTATCCCCTCCCTTGTGTGGCACAGGGGTACAGAGAATGGGAGTTGCAGAGAGTTCATCACGTGTTCTGCTGCCCCTTCCTCCTCACACTCTTCCCTTGCTCCAGCAGGTGGTCCCTTCCACAGGGGATGGTCCTCCACTACCTTCTCCAGTAGAAGTTCTTCCCACAGCAGCAGTTCTTCCTGAACTGCTGGACAGACCCCTTCTGTGGGGTGCAGACCTTCAGGGATAGGCTGCTCCACTGTGGGTCCCCCTTGGGGTCACAGCAAACCTGCTGCAGCATGGGTTCCCTCTCTCCAGGGGTCCACAGGTTTATCCATGTCACTGAGTTTATCCAAAAACCAATGTCAACTCAGTTTTTCATAGCCATTTTCACACAGCTTCCTTATTTCACACACAGCATCAGATAATTCCATAGCAAGACACAGCAATTTAACTTTAAAATACACATAAACATGCAAGTAATTGAGCTACTTGAGCATTGTCTTAGTATTTTTAAATAACAATATTCCTTTGAGCTAAAACTTTGCTTGAGATAAGGCACAACTTTTATTCTACAACATTTTTCACATATAAATCCTCTTCAGCATTACGGGCCTTTATTGTGTATTATTACTTTCCAAAAATTATATGGTTATGTTGAGACATCAAATCAGCTCTCAAAATACTGAGTATTCTTACAAAGTAAATACTTAGTTTGAATATAGATAAAATCCCATCAAAGATAAGGGAGTATTAAAGCCTATATATCCCATACAAAAAAATAAAAAGTGTATAAACAATCATAACTGGAATTTTTTTTTTTTTAATCAAGAAACACATCTTTCTATTCCAATAATACTGGTACTATATTGCTTGCTCTTTGACTATGCATTCACCTACTAGCAATTCTTTACCAAAACTTTGGTTAAAAAAAACAAAGACACCACAGCACACACCAGTCCATCGAATTTTGGTTACGGTTACAACCTTCTGAAGATTGTTTTAATGAAAAAAATAGTTTTGCTTGACAAAGATCACACTGTCTTAGTATAAAACCAATGTTTTTACTGACTATTTCGCTGTATTCTGGAAAAATATCAGAAGTCCAAAGCTCTTATTTATAAAATAAATAGGTAAAACAGCACAAAACTGAGCCAATCATACTGCTTGTTCTTTTCCTCCCCTTTTTTCACCAATGCCTTTAGCTCTTCAAGCTTCTGGATGTCAGTTTTAAAAAGACTCTTTGTACCCGCCATGAGCAAACAAACAGGCACACAGTGTCCAATTTTTTTTTTTTTTTAAGTCTTGGATTAAAACATTGTTTATTACTTCCTTAATGGAAGTTGGTTTTGGGTTTGGAGGGGTTTTTAAGAGAAACTATAAAATTTAGTCAAGGAATCAGTTGTCTCCTTCAAATATCTGATGGGAGTTGGAAGATCTTAGGAAGTTTCAATGCCCTACTCCTCAACTGTTCGCTAGAAAAACTTTTTATTTGTTGAAAAGAAGCCTAAAAACACCACTCTTCCTAGGAACTAGCAGTCTTGCTTAAAGTGGGCAAATACGAAATACTTTCTTGCAACGACAGCCATTTTTGTTCTGTAAAAACCAAGAACTGGTATATAAACAGTACAGATTTTTTTTTTCCAGATATAATACATACATTACAGAACAGTATAACAGTTCATTACAGAATAGCATAAGTTATCACAAAAGACAAGCACCCAATTATTTCTGCTGAAGGCTCAATCTCCATCCAATAACATTTCACTCTGGTTTCTTAGAATCTCTGCATTTTACATATGTTCTATCTTATCAGCTTGCTACCTAAGCAGTAAGTGGCTCAGCTACCACCACCATTTCTACAACCATGTTTACCTCAATGCTATTTCCAGAACTCTATCAATTAAGGAATTACACCAGCAATTTTCCACTAATGCAGTTTAACTCCATATGAGTAAGTGAACTATTATTCCCTATTTCTGATTTTAGGGGAAGAGAAGTAGTAAAAATAACATTAAGCCTAACAAATGTGCTATTACAACAGTAACTGTCACTAGATAATGTGTGAATAATTAGATTAACATTAATAACATGTATACAATATATACATCCACATTTCATACAAAACACCCATATTAAATATACAGAGATTTTTGTCCCCTAGAGTATAAAAGTCTCACTTAGAATGATTTAAAAAGCTCAAGACATAGGGCTACTTTCACTGACCACTAAATTACAGCTACTGAGAGAAGAAAAGAGCAGAAAAAGCAACAGAGCAAGAAAAAGGGCTGTTAAGTGTATTACATGCAAGATCCTGAGCAAAGCTTTTGATTTCTGCTGCTCATGGAGTACAACTCCACTGAGCTTGGCCACGGGCTGCTGCCAGCACCACGAGTGACCTTAGGAGGTTGTGTCTTCTGCTGGGCTCCTGCTGCTCAGTGCTGGGTTATGCAATATAAGGTTGGCTGCAGGCACACACAGGGGCACAGAGAGGCAGGGGCAGGACAGGGAGCCCAAATAGCATCCTGCCCTGGCTTCCCCCAGGCCCACACCTGGAGCCTTCATCCCTGACAGGTCCAGTCAGTCTCTCTATGCCCCAAGGAGCACTGGGGGGAAGGCAGGCAGGAACCCAAGCCACAAGCCCAGAAGAGGGGACATGCTGGCCTGTTCTCCCTGGTCTGTCCCAGGAGAGCCTGAGCTCCCATGTCCAGGTGTGACATCCACCAGGATGAGTCTCTGCTGGGGCACTTTCAGAACTGAGAGAGAATACTGACCTGGGTCATGGGACACACTGGGGGAAAAGCATTTCAGGATCACACAATTAACTTAGAGACATTTATGGGAGGAACCAGGGAGATATTTAGGGGTTTTGGGGAGGAACAAGTGTGGAAAAGTACGACTTATGAAAGGGCAGAAAGCATTGCCCACATATAAGCAGTTTGATGGCTGGTATGGTTGTCTCACCATGCCCTGCATCTGATCAGCAGAGCCTGTCCTGTCTGCTTGCTAAATTCCAATTTAAACTTCTCCTGGTCAGGGCATCTGTGTTTATATCTGAGTGCCTGAAACCAGCACCTGCAGAGATCCACATTGCAAACATGTGTACATATATTATAAATACAGATACACATGCACACAGTTGCATTACCAGAATTCTATTCTGTTCAAGCTAGAGAGGGGAGTAGGATGACACCAGTAGAGCTGTTTTCTTGTGAATGTTGCTGTTTAAATGCCTGTCAGTTAATTTGTGAGGCCAGCTGTGCACACATGTGTACATATGGTGTGCACATGCACTCTGGGTGAGGGTGCCTACTGGAAATATTTTCAGCCTCAGTATTGGCTAGACCAGAAATACAAAGCTGCAGCAGCTTCACTGCTCTCAGGGTGTCAGATCTTGCCTGAGATTTTCCCAAACACTTAGAATCAAAGACAAAAAAACTTATAGCTCTACTCAAAATACACTAGTCTTCCCCTTCTTATCCAAGCTTGTATTTTCAGCAAGAGCCACTTGTCACACAAGAACACTTAGTTCTTTCTTACACCAGTCAATGAAAAACTAGTGACATAGCAAAGCTCTGTAGAGCTGGCTAAACAAGACATTTCCAATTCTGAAAGTCCAGTTTTAATTCCATTATCTTAGCAAAGGAGTTTCCAGGTACAGTGCCCACTTGGCAACAGGCTTGTCCTTCTGAAGAGTTACTATAGCATTTACTCCCAGCTACTACAGAGTTAACTGAGATGGCATCAGTAGTGCTAAATTGTATCAAGGGCTAAGAGGGCATTGTGGTTGCACCAAAATTCCCCTGCAGATGTCCTCGTCAGGTAAATTCACAAGTAGCTTTTATACTGATAAAAAGAGCATTATTCCATCATAAAGAAAACCTCTGGTAAGCTCTGCACTTCCTCTCAAAGAGCAGCACAGCGTAACAGTTGCTAGGACAAAACACTTTCCTTGCAGCAACTGGAATACAAGTTAGGGAGCTCAGCAGCTGTTCTAAGTTTCCACAAAGTCCAAATGTCTTCATGGGGAAAAAAAAACCAAAACAAACAACAACCAAAACAAAACCCAAAAAAACACCCCACCCCACCCCCCCAAACCCCCACAACGAACCAAAAAAAAAAAAAAACCCAAAACAAAACACCATAAACCAAACCAAAACCACTGGACAAACCCACCACCCCCAGACTTCCATGCCTGATCCCTAAACAGAAATATGGAAATTTGTTGCATAGAGCTTGACCTTGATAGCATAACATAATGTAAACTAGCACTCGGTAAAAGTAATCAAACAACATGAATTATTAGCATGCCTGCTCGTGAGTAATGTTGGAGAATTTTCAAGTAAGACTGCAAACAAAAGTATTAATCCAACAGACTCCACAAGTAATTAACTATTGGGAGTGCAGACATCAAAAAAACAGAGCCTATTTTAAAATTATTCTAAAATTATTATAAACTAAACTATAGCAGCCATGTTTCTTTAGCTAAAGTGTTTGAAAGAAAAGCTGTTGACACTCAGTATCCCCCAGCCAGCCCAAAGAAAACAAAGAATCAAAAGGCATGATGGGTTTCAATTCGGCGTGCAGACAGGAGCGCAGAAAGCCCTGCGGCTTGTGCTTTATTTAGTAAAAAGCACTGGGTGCCAAAGAAGGATGAAACCAGCAGTAATGTGAGGAACCCTTGGCAGTTCAAACCTGGTAACAACCACCCCACCAGTTCTCTAGGAATCCATCTCCAAAAGAAGGTGGTTGCTCTTCAGAGAGCTTCTTTGAGGAAAACAAGAGAAACTTTACTGTACAGGGAATGCACACTCAGTCCATGAGAGGAAGTGAATCTGGAGCCTGAAGCAGAGAAATTGTGAAGTCTTGAGCAGGTTTGTAGGATCTGAGGATGGGTAACTCTACAGGTATGTACAAGACAGGAGCTGCAATACCAAAACCAAGCTAAGTATTAAGCTGATCAGCTCCAACACTAAAGCAAGTGTGACACTGGAGTCTTGTGTTTCCTTTGCCACCAGCCAGGTAGAAAAGGCAAGAAACAGGGAAGGAAAACTAGGCAGATTTCTGGGGTGACAGGATAGGAACAAAAAGGTTCTAACAAACTGAAGCCCCGTACCAGAATGTGTAGGTGAAGTAGCTACCCAAACATAAAGGGAGTAATTTTAATAACAATTCAGGCAATAGGTCTGAAAAGCATATTTTATAGTTTAAGGGGTAGTAACAGAGGAGAAACTGCTATTGTGAAACAGAGGCAGGTGTTCTTTCCCTTTTTGTACAAATGCAGAGACATTAATGCAGAGACATGGAAACATTAAGACTGATGTGATTGGACAATGAATAGTAATGCCTGGGTGTGGAAACATCAGAAGGAGTAGCAGGAGAAAACAACAGCACATGTTGATTACACCTAGATAAGCAGATCAAAGATCACGGTACATCTACATATCTGCTCCTCAAAATACCTAAGTCAGTAAAACAAAGACTACATTTGCACTATAGCAGGGTACAAACTATAGGTTAGGTCATTGAGAGATAATGGTGGGAAGATGAACAACAGGACTGAAGATATAAGGCAGCCACAAGGGAGACAAGAGACTGAGTAAATTCTAATCTAAGTAATGACTCAGAGGTGGAACAGGATTTAGACATCTTCTCCATTATGATCTCCTATAGGGTACAAAAGTCCAAATTCCACACATAACTACTGACCTAAGAAAAACCCAGCAGACATGAGGATTTTGATGGCAGGAATCTCCCATCACTCATTGCATTGGGAGGATTTCTAGCAAGACCACTTAGACACATTCATCTGTGTGGTCCGGTTGCCCAACAGCAGGTACTGAGTATGTGGGTAGGACTGTGTGCATGCACAGGGGCAAGGGTAGGCTAGGTTTTGTGTGAGGTTTTGGGTTGGTTTGTTTTAATTTAAAAAACTGCCTTCCCATCTTCTAAGGGCTCACAGTGAACTTTGCTTCTATGTTATTCATCATTCCAATGGAAGGAGATGAATGGGACAGGTAAGAGGGGGAAAAAACGTATACTCTATTAACAAGGGAAACAGTCTGTAACTTCAATCACCCTATCATTCAGGCACTAAGGAATCACACATACTAGCTTTAGTACGACTATTTTATGTCTGACTCAACATTTCCCACTATTTGACTGAGTAAATTTAATTTTCCTGGATTTCACTGCAGGAGAAATTCCCGATTCTCTAAATAGCATAGAACACCAGCTTATTGTGAAATAAAACCTGATGCAGCAATCGAAATGCCAAACCACTCCAAATTCAATCTTCTTTTAAAGCTCCAATTTAATTAATTCTCTCCCTAGGTATTCCTGGTTTATGAACATCACAAATTAAAAACCAATTCAGATAATTCCATGTACCAATAAAATTAGTTTGCATTTTAATACATTCTTAGACATGTGGTATCTGACATTTAAACTAGACAATGAAAGGTCACATGTCACTTGTATGCTTTGGTCATTTCTTAGAATTACTTACTCAACCCAATGACATGAGCAAAAAGTAAGAGCTGATAAGAAGGCAGTGAAGACAACAAAGTAAATCTTGTTAAAAAACAAAGGGAAACTAATTAGGAACAAAAATTTGATCTAATAAATTATTCTGCATGAATAATGATCAGCTTGTCAAAATTCATACTGTTCATTCATGAAGCTCACAGCTGGAAACAGGAGGGATATTTCAGGTCAAGAACTAGGTTCTTTGGCAAAAACTACACAAAGAAGTTTGCTCAACTCCTGCCAACATCATGCTTAGCTTGAGGCAATGCTTTTACTTTCAGGAGCTCTGAAGTAATCCATTTTAAAAAAACCACACCAACACCAAAAAACTTTTAACATAGTTAACACAGATTCTGGTAGTCCTACAACCAGTTTACTACTTGTAAGAATATTACAGATTTCATATGAGAAATTACAGTAACTTGAAATAAAAGACCCAAACCAACATTGTTATTTTTACATGCTTCTCTTCCATAAGTGAATGCAACTAGGGACAGTTCCTTAGAAGACAGAGGAAAAATTCATTAAAGTTGCTCATATTCAAGATGGTTGCTGTCAAACTGGGTCATTCCTGCTTTTCAGAAGCCTGCAAGGAACAAGGCATGAAAGTCTCTATCAATCTTTCTCCCTTGCCCCTCTCCCCTAGTCAGCAAGTATCTTCACATAACCTTGCCAAGGCAAACAGATGATGCCGTACATTGCAGTATTGCTGAACATAAATAGTAGGTTTCCTGACAATCAGAACTAAATATTTGCTAGATGTAAGTTGGTAGAAGCTTCAAGACCACTACCCATTTCACAGCCTTAATACAGCCATATAAAAGAATTTTTTTTTTTTTAAGTGTGGAGATAGAAAAAACCCTTTTTTTCTTTTCTTGTTTGAGCGGAAAAGACGCCAGCATTTTGCATGGCAATAATAAAACTGGGAATTGCTTTTAAAACTACCCCTCAAGAAGAACAAAGACTCTTCAGTACATAATTAGAATTTATACTTTTAAGTATGTCTTCTGCATTTTGCTAAGAAATTAGAATAAAACTTAGAAGTCAGAGTTTCCTTATTCTTTTACAAGGTCTTATTCTTTCTAAAGGAGTACTCTTCTCCATCTAATTTTCATTCTAGAAAGCACTAAAACAAAACAGAAGTAGTTGTTCACCACAATGAGGTCACCACCTCTGATACAAGACCTCTTCAAAGCAGCTGAATATCATGAACTTTTACACATCTAAAAGCAGCTTTAAATACTTATCATTCATCAAGCAATCATGAATCATGCAATTAAACTTCTTTTGAATAAAAGGATTTAAGAAAAATAGTGTTTAGATATTATCACTTATTGAGAATTATCTGGATATGCTAAAGTAACATGCCATTCAAAGTATGTTTAACATGGAACTCCTAACAGCTTTCAACAAAGGGCTCATCCATCACAAAAGATTCTTAGAAAAACAAAGTTTCCATTTGATAAGAGAAAAGCCCTCGGAGGTATGAATAAAGTAGGTTAAAGAAACAAGAGGTCAAATTAGCATACAGAGAGCAGATACCAGCAACAACCAGAAGGAATCCATTTTGAGTACCTTGCTGTTTGGCAATACTAACTAATCACCTGGAAAATAGAGAAGGGGTGAAGATACAAAATTCCACATCTTAAAACACAACACAGGTGAGCGCAGCTGAAAGGTGGTTTTTTGTTTAGTTGGCTTCATTGCATGTTTTGGGTGTTTTTGGTTTTGTTTTTGAGAAAGAATATATACGGATGATCTGATAGAGAGATTGACTTTTTAATTTCTCATCAAACAAAAATGGGATGGGATTCCCAAAATTATCAGAAAGCACACTTAGAACACAAGGAACCCTGGATTATGTTGAGAAAATAAATTTTAACTGTGCATCCTCTATAACTGCGCATTCTCAAGTCCACAGGTATTAAGTGCAATTGATGTCAGTTGGACTTCAGCCTCTCCAAGTTCAAAAATCACAGACTGACCATGGGGAAGAAGGTGTATAACAGGAGAAATTACTTTTTAAGCTTCGTAAGCATCAATTACTCGTAATTTGTAACATCAGTTACTGGGTACAGAACACTGTCTTAGATCAATTTCCAGTGTGAAAATCTCTTACTAAGCATTAAAGGCATACAGCTGGTTTTATTAGAGATAACACGTATTAGAAACACTTCACATGTACCAACTTGTATCACATTGGAAGGAGTGACTGATATGCTGAAGGTCAGGGCTGCTATGTGCAGGGACCTCAACGTGCTGAGAAAAGAGACAACAGCAGACAGAATGCAGATGTAAAGCCTTGCACCTGGGATAAAAGACCAGGAGCCAGTACAGACTGCAGGTCAATTGCTTAGACAGCAGATTTGAAGAAGGGGACATGTGAGACCTCATGGACACAAGCTGAATGTGAGCCAGCACTGTGCCCTTCAGCAATAAAAGCTGACTGCACTCCAAGTTGCATTAGCAGGAGCATTACCAACAGGCTGAGGGACATGGGCATTCCATTTTCATGAGGCTGTATCTGGAGCTGCTCTGAGTTTTCTGCACCCCAGAGCAAGAGAGACATTGATATTATATATAGGACTGAGAGCAGAAGAAGGCCACCAAGGTAACTAACTGAGGGCTGGAGCACCTGATGTTGGAAGACTGGCAGATTTGGGGGTTTTCAGCCTTATGAAAAGTTTTGGGAGGTGCAAGGAATGCAGATTTTATTGACATCTACAGTTACCTACATGCAGTGAAAATGTATCTACACTGCTCAAAGGTGCACAGCTATAACACAAGAGGCAGAAGAAGGAATATGGGATCTCTATCCAAACTCAACTGGACAAAGGCCCCGAGTAATCTGATCTGACTGAACTTGCTCTAAACAGGGGATCCAGCGATCCCACCCAGCCTATCATGAATACAGACACCACAGCTGGGAGAGTTTTCATAAGCAGGGCTATTTCCTCTGAAATCCACTACCAGTGCACTTGAAAGGAAAGGTCATAAATTTTCCTTGCAAATCAACAGGAGGATCCATGCAAAGCACAGCATTACAAATTGAGGTCTCCACATATATTTTTATGCAATGAGTTTCTTTTCTCCATAGCTACCAAACACAAGGAAGAAGATACAATAGAAATAATAACCACATTTTTTGATAAATTAAACATTCCTTAGTTTACCCTAGAGGTTTGTTCCCAAGTAGCTCAAGTTTATAACAGTAAATAAAATATCAATTTTAATTATGAAATTGCTGCCAGAAAATTACAGAATCTGTTATGTATTTCTGTCAGCAGCTCCCAATTCTCATTGGGAGAGTTCTCATACCACTGAAGACATTAATAGACAAAAGTAGAATTCAATTATTCAAAAACTTTTATAATCAGGTTTAGCACCATCAGTTTCTTTTCTCAAGTGCAGTCATGCCAGTGAGCACACTGACACAATGTGACCACTCATTAGTCACAGCAACACAAATCCCATTTTAAAAAAGCAGTAAATCACAGGATAAATACAGCCAAGGATGTATGCAATAAGTTGTGTGCAAAATAAAAGCCACCACTGCTTTTTATTATGCCATGTTCTTGGCTTGCATTCAAAAGTTAGGGACTGGAAGTGGTATCAAGGCAGGGTTGGTCCCTTCTCCCAGGTAAGAAGTCACAGGACAAGAGGAAATGGCCTCAAGTTGTACAAAGAGAGGATATTGTGAACTGCATATTAGGAAAAATTTCTTCCCCAAAAGGGTGGTCAGGCATTGAGAACAGGCTGCCCAGGAGAGTGGTGGAATAACCGTCCCTGTAAGTGTTCAAAAAACATGTGGATATGACATTTGAGGACACAGTTTAATGATGAACTTAAGAGCACTGGGTTAATCATTGGGCTCAGTCTCAGAGGTCTACTCCAATCTTAATCGTTCTGTGCCTGTATAATGTGTGTACCGATTCTTTTGCATACGCTAACTTCTTAAAAAAAATGCAGAATTTGAACCATCTGGTTTTAAAATCAACTTTCAAGTGTTTAAGAAAGGTATAAAGCAATTCTCGTTAACTCTAAATGAGAAAAAAAAGGCATAGGGAAATACCAAATCAAGGAAGTCTCTACTAGCAGTATTAGTCCAGGAAACTCAAAGACAACAGTGGGGGGAAAAAGTAACATTCCTTTCAATTTATTCCGCTTTTGATATGCTGTGCACTTACTTGAGTGCAATACTCTTGACCACCAAAAAAATACCAAGAATAAACCATTTTCTTATTTGCACAACTGCATTTGTGAAGACTCATAAGTTTGAAATAACGTACTTCTGCATTTTGTACCAATCTATTCAAAGATTTTTTGGATAAATGTAATTCTAATTACTCTAATATATTCTCAAAATTCAATTCTGCAATGACAAATGCATACAACATTGACTTTTTTCCAATGATAGACATATTTCCACTGTGTGCAGTTTTTTTTTTTTTTTAATTTAAAAAAAGCACTGGGGCTATGCTGTGGCAGAGGCACATCTGCAAACAGCAGGCTAGGTTTGATTTTGCTTTTGTACTTTCCTAAAAGGTGTCTGCATCCAGAAACAAAAGTCCCTGAGTGCAAAAGGAAATGCTATTTCCCTCTTGTGTGTTGAAAATAAAACATGTATTTGCAGCAAGTATCTGTGAGAGTACACAGCTTTTACACCTCCACTGTTACCAACCTGTGGATGATACCTGGACATTGACTGGAGGAGGGCTCTGAAGCCTCCAAGCCCACTCTGAATACAAGTCCAACACAACTTACAGGGATCACAGTTTGTCCCTAAAAAATATCAATAATAGCGTCCTTATAAGACAAGTCTGCTATATCCTGATATTTTGACAGTAGTTAAAATAAATGGAAGGAGAATAAATGAAGCTTGCTTTTTTAAGCTGAGGAAGTTTCAAGCAGAGATTCCACAATAAAGAGATTGTCTACAGGACAGAAGTGCAGTTCTTATTGACAGGCAGAAACATATTGCATGAAACAATTACTTCCAATCAGAGTACTTAATCCAAGTTAACCCAGGATATTGTTATCACTTTGCCAGAATCCCTGTTGAGTTTTGATCAAACATGTAATGTATTAAACATTATAATAAACAGCGTAAAAAAATCTGAATTACTATATTCTGTTATTTGTAAAGACCAGATACAGAACAGAAATTTGACAGACAAATACAGATTTTTATAGCCTCAAAAAAAATGCATTGCCTGCCCATAGCAACAATCTACAGACATAGAAAATACCCATCAGGACAGAAAGATCCAGGAACCCTTAAGGTACTCCTTAGTTATCCTGCAAAAAAAAGGTGTCGAAAATTAGTTAATGGGATTTTATTCTACAGAGAAAAATTTTATGTGTATTTGAGGCTTGCTTATCTAGTTATTTTTGGGCTCTGAATGTTTCCAGATACACGTGTGGAGGAGGAAGTCTGCTCCCAGACCCAGCAGAAGACACCAATGAGGTCAATGCCACCAAACAGGAACCATGAATGATGACTCCTAACACCTCCCTCACACTGCTCTCCTAAAGCAAATGAGTAGGACCACCAGTGAAAAGCAACGTGACTTTCAAAAACAATACCCCAAAGACATAAATCACAAGGCCACACAGTTATGAAGAATTCAGAAAGAATTTTGGACACTAACCTGCCTAAGTCATGTCAAATGACGGAGAATAAGGGAAACTGATGTAATGTCACAGGGCAGACTGTCTAGAACTAAAAAGCACACACTGTCTTTCCTCTACATCCAAATCAGAGGACCAACCCAAAATAAGTTACTTCAAACCCAAAATGGTTTGGTCATTCAAAACAGCAGTACATACTGGATCTTACTGCACATACTTCTTAATGCTCTACTGTCAGAAACACTGACTAACTCCAGTCTCCAGCTTAAACTTCAGTTGATAAATAATAGTAAAACTCATAAGGATGTCCCAGTTTAGTTGGGACTAAACTACAACAAAGGGTAAAAAAATAATATTTATCCCCACTGTATATATTTCTATATTGCAAAGTTCAACTGCAATAGTTAGGAATAAAAGACTGAAAGCTCAGCTGCTGTTCATTTGTGGTTAACCTTTTTTAATAGTTCACTAGTTCTGACAGCTCCATAAACTTACAAAACTAATTTCTTTAAGAGCTAAGAACTCCTGCTCAGCAAGCAATTATCCCAAGATTAGTGTCTGGTAATTCATTTATTCTCTTCAATGAGCAGAAATAATAGGAATTTGGTTTCTGTGACTTTAAGCAACTCATGCTCAGTTACCACCAGATGTTCAAAGTCACCACAATGAATCAGAGCAGGAAAATACATTAATTGGATTAAGTGTTGCTTCTACATTTCCCTCTTTCCAGTCAAAAGTGGAGAACATCTTACCTCATTTAATGTAAGGAATGTAGAAGTAAATGTAGTAAGAGTAGTAAAACTGTTAAAATAACAGAAGAGTATTTCCATTTTCCTGCATTACATTTGGTTTGAGAGCTCAGAAAAACAGACAGCTGCAAACAGAAACTGTAGAAACCAGTGCTTCATCTTGGCAATTCTCATCAGTAAAGTATCAAGAGCTGATACACGCAGGAACCCAGACCTGACAATTTGCTGCTGACAATCAACAGCACAGCAAAATCTTGAGATTAAGTGTCTAGATAACATTCTTAAGGGGAAAAGGGAACCATTCCAGAAAGGAAAAAAATGAAAATATTCTTCAAGCCATTTTCTAACAGAGCAGCACTGACCTTTCCAGATACTGCCCATATACAGACAGTAACTGTCAGGAAAAGAAGGAAGCAGCTTTCCATGCAGATACCCAGCAGTGCCACTAGTTGCCTACACCTGTTTAAGCCAAAAGCAGGCAGCATGCTATTTCAAACTATTTTCATAGCAGCTGGTCTCTTTCCAGACAAACTAAAAGAATTACAGAACAAAACAAAACAAAACCAGTAAAAAAACCCAAATAAAACAAAACAACAAAAAAGACAAACAAACAAAAAATCCCACACACAGCCCCGCAACACAAAAAAAGGGCAGAATATTCAAGTTAAATATATTATAAAAACAAAATAAAAACATTTTCATATATAGAATGTATTGAGCATATATAAAAGTGAGTACCAAGAGGATCACAATCAGGTGTTTTACATGAAGACGTCAGCAAACAATGTCTAGGCTTTCAGATTCAACTATTCTATTGTTTTATTTAACCTCTAAAACCAACAAAATAAAAGTAATTACAATTTTTTTGTCATAGCTAAATACTTTCAAGTTTTAACTGCTGCAAGGTCTTCTTAAGTGGTTTACTTAGAATAAGAAAAAACATTACCAGAATGATTCCACTAGTATTTGGATATATCCACCTTAATACTAGTTAGATGATTTACCTATTAGACAGCTTCCTCCTAAAAAAATTCCAAATTTCATTTACAAGTATTTAGTTATCCTCCTGAGATGTAATTAACACATGAACAAAAGTCTCAAATAGCCTATTAGCCCAGCCAACCCTTGAAAAAGAAATTGAATGGCAGGTACCAACTGGTATCTCTCAGATATAATGGCAAAGCATTAGGTCCTGCCATGACAAATTTCGGAGAAGCAATGCACTGCTTCAGAAAGGAAGCAATTTGCAGTTTCCAACTTCTACCAAATGTGGGACTCAGCATGAATTCCCTCTCCAGAGACAGGACATAACTGGCTGGCATCTATGTATGCCAGCAGGTCTATAACCTTGCCAAGACCAAAACTGGAAACAAAAAGATTAAAGGGCAGTGGGGGTGGGGAGGACACACCAAGCAGCTCTATCTTGCCTCCAAGAACAAGCTTTACAATTCTACAGTGGTGGTTGGTGAACTACTTTCTGGATATTTTCATGCTGATTTTTTTATTCCTCTTTGTAGCCTAACTTTGCTCATCAAGAAACCACTGGCCTCAATCATACCTGGAAAAACTGCCTATAACTACATCATAATATTTGGAAACAACTGAGATTGATCCAGCAGCTATACTGTTGGGAATTATATAAAGGAATTTAAGCATTCCAAATACAAGATGAATTTGCCTTTCCAGAATCATTCCAAAGTTTTGGCCATGAAGTCAGCATCACTCTGTTTTCCATATGCCATGAAGTAAATTCAAGAGCAATTAGAAGCTGAAGATAATGCAACATCACATGGAAAACTCATCAGCAAATAAGAGCTAAATTACTGACTACATACAAGACCAGAGCATCAAAGAGTTCCACAGGGCATTGCTTTCTGTATCGATCCTATCAGGCTCTGATAAACCTTCAAAAGAAAGATAACTTTGGCAATAACCCCCTAAATATCCAACTGACCAGGTTTGTAAATGTGACCTCTAAGTAGCATGGACTGGTGTGCATGTCATTGCAGACACTGTTAGAGCAAAGACCACAAAGATGTACCACATACTCATAAGGGTATGACAGTACTTTTCAGTGTGCTACAGGACACCTGGAGTTGGATTCAACTTCTGTGTGGAAGCACCTGGGTGAGGATGCCTGTGTGAGTGAGGAGTCAAAGCTCCCACCAGAGGCAGTGGAGATCTAGTCAGCACAGCCTGGGTTAACAGCAGAATCTCAGCCCACCCTAAACTTAAAAGCTGGCGTCTGCCCAGCTGAGTAACTCCACAAACCACTAAATGTGCTCAACAGACCTCCATCTACTATAACCTGCCAGTTGAATTCCACACCTCGCCAGTTTTCTCCTGGTGTTAACACCACTCTTGCATATTTTGCATCACTGCCTGAAAATGTCACCCAACGTACCAGTGCAGTAAAACAGACAGGCAGAGCAAAGCTAAAGAAAAAAAACACCACTGAAAGCAAAACACATATTACTGGTACAGTGTGATGATGCCAAGCATCACTGAATGACTGGCACCAGTGCCATTTAGGAAAACTGCATCTCACCTCAGTATATATCATGCCTTTCAGAACATAAAAAGCCCCCTCCCAACCATCACATTTGCTCAGCACTCCCATAGTGACCCAGAAAAAAAGGTAAGGGAGGGGAACTACTATATATAGTTTGCCCATTTATTATTTTAACACATGCCAGATATAACTACTGAGGGCAGAAATGTAACTATAATACTTGAAACTCTCCTTAAATTGGAGACAAGCATATGAACAGACTGGCTCTAAAAGCCTATGATACTGTCTCCTATCACAAAACATTTGTGAAACCCTTGTCTTACACCAAACTGAAATTCATTACTTACAGAATTTCACAGACGTTATGCCCATCTAAGCTAAACCAATTTCACACAGGAAAATGCTTTACAATTATGAAATTACTTCATAAAAAATGGAGACATAGCTAAAGACAAAAAGTAACTGCCAAAGAAAACGACAATGCCAACAAAGCATAGCTGTAATCAGAGGCAGTACAAGTCAGTTTGGAAGACAAGCACTTATATGAACAAACAAATAAATGCATGTGGATGCAGCATCCTCAGTGGAGGGCAGCTTAACAAGATGTCCCACTTTTAAAAAAAGCAGACACCTTTGATCGCCTCTTCACCAGCCCAATAAGTGGAGGCACTTTCTTCCTTCCTCTGCATTTAGTCTAGCCCTGAACTCCACTCTTTTCAACTATCTTTGCATAAACACTGCTAAGCTGTTCTTTAACTACCTCTCAGTCTCCCACTAAACATTCATGTACTCCCCCAAACTGTTAATCCCACAACTCAACTGATGTCTGTTCCACACAAAGCTACACTCCACACTTCACTAAAAGGTTGGCCACTTCAGGCACTTACTCAAGAAAAAAGGACTTCATTCATTATATAATTTCACACTTAGTGGCAAGATTACCTTAAAAGTAATTCACCACTCCCAAATTATGAGTTTTACACAGAAGATAGGTGGTAGTTCAGGCAATAATGACATGGAGAACCTGAGAGAAAAACTTTATTAAGGCCGCTGTGATTTTTGATGAAAAAAATTTAAAGTTCATAAAAAGCAGAGCTTATAAACTGAAAGGCGAATCATATCCTGGGGTGCATCAAGCACAGCACTGCCAGCCAGGCAAGGGAGGGGATTGTCCCACTCTGCTCTGTGCTGGGGTGGCCTCACCTCAAGTCCTGGGAGCAGCTTCGAGTGCAGTGATATGAGAAGGGTATAAAGTGTTAAGAGAGCATCCAAAGGAGGGCTACAAAGATGGTGGAGAGTCTAGAGAGGAAACTCCATATGAGAAGGGACTGAGGTCACTTTGTCCATCCTGGAGGAGACTGAGGGGAGACCTTATGGCACTCTACAACTTCCTCATGAGGGGAAGAGGAGGGGCAGACACTCATCTCTTCACTGTTGTGACCAGTGACAGGACCCAAGGGGATGGCCTGAAGCTGTGTCAGGGGAGGGTTAGGTTGGGTATTAGGAAAAGGTTCTTCACCCAGAGGGTGGCTGGGCACTGGAACAGCTCCCCAGGGAAGTCACAGCACCTAGCCTGACACAGCTCAAGAAGCATTTGGACAATGCTTTCAGGCACATGGTGACTGTTGGGGTCACCTTGTCCACCTTACTGTTACCCATTTCTAAGTATGACCATTCCTAATTATCCTTTAAAGCCCACTGAGCCTCCTCTACTTCACATTTTAGTTTAACACACAAAAGAAAAGCAGTAAATAGGTTTTAAGTCAAGGAACCAAGTTGGAACCAAGCTCCAACAGTCACAGAAATTATCCTCTTTCAGAAAACCAAGTAAGTGTGTTGAAGAGGAATTCCAAAACAGTTCATGAAGCACTCTATTGATCTCCATACAAGATCGAGAAAAAGAGCTCTAACCCTCTTTTGTTAAAGCAATGTCTTGATAAAAATAATGAAAGTCTTTTCATTTTAAGAATGCTGTTCATACCATCCCCATCTTCTGCACAATATACTGACCAGCAATCTCTCAGGCTGAGATCTTGTCCCAAAGAATTAGCACTCAGTTTCCAGAGAATTCACACTGATTATAAACAGCAAGCTGTGAGAAATGCTAAGATTTATCACTTTCAGAAGACAACAATTTCAATATGAAAATTTGCCACAAGTTGAACCTTTCTATCCTTTCCATTCTGATCCTTAACTTGAAACCTAGAGGAATGCTGTCCCATTAAGAATCCACATCCTTTTTTTGTTTGAAACTCCAGAACAACCACATAGGTCCAGATGGAGGCAGTTTTAAAGACATAATAAAGTTTTTCACTTGGGTTTTAAGTTTACTGTTTATAGCACCTCTCTTACCTACTCTGATCTGGAAAATATGCACTTGGAATACTGGTAAGTGGGATACCACATAAAACAGTAAAGAAATCTCAATTGCTCAGAGACAGTATCCCAAAAAACAAGCAGCAGAGTAGTTTGTAGGACATCTGCCTTTCTCAACCTGTATTTTCCCAATACCATTATCCTTAATAGATACAGCTAAATTATTTACAAAATCTTTTAAAGTACTTTGACCAACTGCTGAAATATTGACATTTTCAGATAAAAAAGTTATTAATATAGTGTACAGTTCTTGGCACGGACCTCAATGCAGAGACTGAGCATAACAAAGTTAAATGCCTTAAACCACATATACAAAAGATCAATACTGCAGCATGAGGTTGCATAAATTGCATGCAGCATACTATTTTCTTTGCCTAATATGAGAAAAAGCAAAAAGTCAGAACACTAGAGCTGGGCCACACTGGCTGAACTTCTGACTGTATACAAAGACTAACATTGTCCATACCATTTCTGTGCAGTTCTACTCCAGCCTTCCCACTAATTTACCCAATTCTGTTCCAGTCCCCCCCCAACACCTTCAAGGGTCAGTGACTGCACTGCATGAAACAAAATATTCATTAAACTGCTGCACTATGAACAAAATACTTTGATTTGTACAGAGGTGTAAAAAGCTGATAATGCTTCATGCTTCAATTTGTAAAAAAATGGGGTTACTCTGATAGGATTAGAAAATACATCCCAAGCTTGCACATTTAAGCTTCTAGAAAGCTTCCTAGTGTTGATTTAATTTTCTATATCACTGCCAGTACCCAGCTGTGGCAGAAATTATAAATTGAGAGTTCTAATTTCTTTCAAGTCTGGAATGCAATGCTGGGTTTTGAAGAGCCTAAGCTACATAAATATTTCAAAGGTAAGAAATTACTTGAAGTTATAAAAGAACAAAGGGCAACTTCAAATTCTCTTTTGTGTGCCAAAATCATAAAGGCTTTCTTTAAAGTACATACCTTCAGTTTTGTCACACACATGACAACTTAATCCAATGAACTCAAGGGACCATAGGCAATATTTTCACAGATAAATAGGAGAATCCAAAAGTTATCATGTAAGTAGTATACTCAAGATTCGAAAAAATATTATCTAGCCATACTAAGCCAACTTTCTGATAAGGCTTTTACTCTGAACCATGACACATACTACTACCATGTCCAAAATATGCAACACAGTTCAGGCTCTCAATTTCAATCTCACATGCTTTGAGGTTAACAGCATCTTTAGGTAAAGCACCACTACCATACCTTCATTTTTCTCAGAAAAACAAGCAGCTCTGTAGAGAAGTAGATGTCATCAGCCAGCTCCAACCACTTTGAAACTACTACAGTATACACCACACTGACAACACACAGACTCAGTCTGACCTGTGGAACCCATTGAGATTGTTCCCATCCCAGCATGTTCAGTTACAACACAGGATCAAGTTACTGTCCTAGAAAGCCCAGCCTGCGTACCCCAAGCACACTTAGTGCTTCCAACTCTTTGGACAAGAGCTAAAGGCCCCCTTGGACCAACCAAATCCATTTGTTTTACACTGATATCCTTGTTGCTCAACTGCTCACTCTGTATGCAGCTTAGCTGCCATCCAGACTAATCTAGAGCAGACTAAGCAGCTCCTTAAGAGACACATGGCTAATACATGCCTGGGTACAGAAACCAAACAAGACAAAGTCACAGAAGACAGTCCAAGGACAACAGGCAGGTTTAGAGTGCTGATATGATAGAGTGCAGACAAAAGTCTCCAAAGATACAGCCCATCTCAACACTCACTCGGGATCACTTCGTAATGAATACGAACCTTCTCTTTTCCTCTTGAATTCTTTGACTAGTAAGCTTTCAAGGCAATATAGGAAGTGCTAAAACTAGGACATCTCTAATTAGAACAATCTCTTTTGATGTTGTAGTTAAGTCAAGGGGGATTTTTGGGTTTTTCTTCCTTCAAAACAAACTTTCCTACCTGGTACACAAGAACACTGCTCCCGGTTTCATATAATGAACTTGCCAGTAAGAAAACTAAGTTTTGGTCCAAAAGAAAGGACTGCTCATTCATTCTAGACTGCAAAAGCTTAAAGATTACAGTTTATTTAGAACATTATGTCATAGTGTCTTACCCTTGCTCAGTTACGGCACTGATAAAATATAGCTAAATTTATGTGGTACCAATTATCAACATACTTCTTTACAATGAAGTGGGAAGACTTATTTTATTTACTCAATGCATTTTCTATTTGCAATATTTTTATTGAAGCATCTCGAAAAAAAGGCTAAAATCCAGTTTAGGAGCTAGAAGACAATCTTTACTGCATGTTTTACAAATCATTTCCAAGAGATAGCAGCTAGAGACTAAGAGAATTAAATTAATAGTTAACATGTTTTGAATTACTTATTATTTCTCCAGTCTATGTTCTTAAAAATGCAAAAGAATTTAAAAAACTATTGCGTACATGGAAGATACACATAAAGTACAGCTCTGCTGAACAAAGCACACTGCAGAAGATAAACAGCCAAAGATTGCACTACTTCCGCTTACTCAGACTGGAAGTTGTAAAGCAATTTTCTTGCTGCCTTTTTGCTGAGTACAAGTCCCTACCACCTAAGTCACACCATGTTCCATGAGATTATAGACATGCTGCTGATAACAAAGAGGCTGGGCTCAACATCCCAGTAATCCCTTCCTGTGTGTGGGAACAAACTAGCACTGATCATTTTTAAATTGGTCCCATCCTTACTAAAGGGCTGCAATTAACTTAGCTATTAGAACCAGTCATTCCTATCCAGTTCCCACGAAAATTAAAAGGCAATAACTAAAACGGAGCTGCTGTTATTGTAATAAATTAGATTTCTGAAATGAAAACAGATAGTAAAAGATCACAAGGGAATGTTTTCTCAGAATTATCCTTTCTGTACATATTTGCTGAAGGTGGTCTAAGGCTGCATGGTTTGTTCACAAAATGAAAGAATAAAAAAAAAAGTCTGTGGAAGATATAAGAAAGAACCTATATCACTCCTTCACACAAGGACTATTTTAAAGCCAAGCAGTTATATTACCAGTGCTACATTAGCTTGGATGCAAATAATCAGTGTATCTCCTTCCCTGGAGTTCACAGAGAGAAGCAATTTCAAATTGGGTAATTGCTAAGCATTACAGATGAATGTTTATTGAAAATCCTTATTTTCCTGAGCAACAAACAGCAATTTAAGTTAGAATTTTCTGAATATTTTTCTCATTTCAAAGCACGATCTTTGATGTGTAGAATTCTATTAAAAGAGCATGGCAGGCAGCAGGCACTCGGATGCCTGAGGAGGTGTGTGCTGGTGCAGTATTTACGTTACCAGGTGAGGGAAACTGGGAGGGTGTCACACAATGCACAACACTGGAGGTGACAATGTATTGACTTTATCTTCTCTGAGACCTTCAGGTGTCAAAAGCCTGAAACCCCAACAGTGCCAAAGGTGGAGCAGGCAGTCTGATTCCTACTGTGAATCCAGCAAAGGGCTGCAAAAATATGGGAACTGGAGCATCTGACACAATGAGAGGCTGAGAGAAGTGGTGTTGGTTAGGTTCAAGCAGGAAAGGCTGCAGGGGGCAATCCTAGAATGCACAAATACCCTGTGAGAGGATGTAATGTGAGAGGAAGACACCGAGACAAACTCTTCTCAGTGGTATTCTGACAAGAAGCAATGGACACAAATTGAAATAGAAAAAATTTCATGTAACGGCAAGAAAAACCTTCTTTGCTCACAGTAGTCAAACACAGGCACTTTGGAGGCTGTGGAGTGTCCATCCTTGCAAATGATCAAAACCCAACTGGGCAAGGTCCTTAGATGTTTGCTCTAGTAGACGTTGCTCCAAGTCGAGGCTACAGTTTGTTATTATTGCTAAATAACTCAAACTGGCTAAAAGAGTAAATGAACATATAGACATATAATGCTATCATGATATAAGAACAGTCTACTACATTGCTTCATAAAAGACTAGTAAATCAATAATAGAGATCAATAACATAAACTTCAAGATGGCCTTCAATAACACTGCTTTAGGAGGCTAAAGAAATCATGACAAAAGAGACTGAACATTATCAGAAAACTGAAAATGTCCAGAGGCAAGCAGACTGTGTTGAAAGATGAAGTCATGTTTATGGATAGGCAAATACTAAGCAGGTACAGGTACATCTTTCTAAGTCTAAGAAAAAGGTTTATTAATAAGCATACACATTTTGTTAACTTCCCCTTTAGACAGCAGTTATTTCAGGCAACTTAAAAATAAAGAAGGGATCTGAGAAACCTCAAAGAATGGTAGCCAAAAAATGGATGAGTAAGATGGCATTGAACAGACTACAGTGACCAACTAAACAAAACAAAGTTGAAGAGCAAGGAGTAATGCATACTGGAAAACTTTGGAGTAAACTAAGTTTCACTGACTGCAGGTGCAGATAATAAGCAGCAAGACAAGCATTATGTTATGTAAATAATGCAAAGTAGACAGCACAATGTCATCATAGTATATCACTCATGCCAGAAAACAGCAAAGCCTCATTTTCTAACATGACATAGTGTCTTTTTTCTCTACATTACAGAGAGTTAGAGCAACAGAGACACTGACAAAGAAATAACATTGAGAGTATGAAAGGTATTTGACAGGCAACAAAACTACCATGAATAGAGTAGAGTAAAACTTAGTATTTCAGTGGATTTGTATGAAGGAGATTTTAGAGGATATAGTTTTGTCTGACAGGCAGCACACCAGAGCTCATAACTTGAGGCATGTGGATTTAATGCAGAGTGGTAACAGCTGCCAGTCATCTTCAGAATTCTATAGAGATGTTTCATCACTATGAAATTCAAGTACTGCCTCTAAAGAAACCCACAAAAATTGACTGGTAACTAGCTTTCAGACATATTAGGAAGATTATTCTCCCTAATGAAGCTGTTTGCTGCAAGTTAACCTGCAGCTGGAACAGGAAGAATGTGAAACCAATGTGAAATCCAATATAAGAAAAAAGAAAAACAAACCCACAAAAGGACAACCAAAGTAATCACTCTGCAGAATAGTTAACAAGACTACAAGAGAAATGCTTCAGAGGCATAAAGACATTGCATGCGTGTATGCATAAGCAGTAGTAGTATTAATCGTTTTGGTCTAAAAAAAGACAGCACACTACAGAAATTGTCTTCAACTTTCCAGTTTGACTCAATCATACCAACTACTCCAGAATCTTCATTTACATACGTATTTATAATCACAAAGCCAGGTCAAAGGAGTACAAAAATTACTGCAGCTGAATAAAATTAATCACTACTTATATATCAGGTTAGTACTCATTGCTCTGGTTTCAATAGCCACGCAAACATGAGAAGGAAAGCAGACTACGGCAACACTGATAATCATTTGCACTACATAAGCAATTCCATTGTTTCCTTGTTCTTTTTTTTTTGTTCAAAACTGAAGACCAGCTTTTTGTGGAACTACATCCTCCACTGCAATGTAATCCTTATTGACCAAGGTGTTATACAGTAGTACACTTCCTTGTACCTCACACAAATTACAGTTGTGTACTCTGATAACTTCTGCATTCCAAATTTGACTTACTACTTCTTAAACAGAAAAGTCAGTTGCTCTCTCATAAGCCACGTGACACAGGTCCAGCCTGCCAAGGTTCCTAATTTAGTGAATACAGCAGCCCATAGATATAGAAACATAAGTGTGGTTCTGAAGGACAGTTGAACAACAAAGAGTTGAATTATATCAAAATTGTGATGGTCTTTATCTCTGGAGGAAAACTCACAAAGATATCCAAAGGTTCAAGGGAAGAGTACAAAGGAAAACTTCAAATTGTCCTGAAAAATCATCCATTGTAGATCTTTGTAGTCATTCAACATTATACTGATACTGATGTATCTGAATCACAGCCAAAATGTGAGAGTAAAATCAGAATTCTCCTCCCTGCCTTATCGAATTCTCAGCAATCCAGGTCCAAGAGTCCTGATGGTGCCAACAGTGTTGAGTCAGCCAATCAATTATCCCAATATCCAGATATGTCACCAAAGGCTGCACCTTAGTGAGCCAAATCCAGAGGCATGCAAGCACACAGATTACCAGTCCAGGCAAGGTGAGTGGTGTCTTCTAGGAACACTGGCTAACAAAGCAAACACGTGGATGCAGAACTCTAATGGCAGTACAAACTCCCTGTGCAGGTGATATCTGTACACACAGGTGTATGAAATACTTGTACACGAGAGAATAATCCAGTAGAGTTACAGAACCAGCATTGCAAATCATAGAACAAAGAGCAATTAAAGTAGTGGAACTAGTAATTTTATCTTTTTTTTTTTTAAATGAAACCTACCATTTCTATCTCTGTTGCCATCATAGTATTTTTTTGCCTTTTGGAAACAAGTATGGCTACATACCCACGTAGACACCTATATAACAGAGGCACCTATCAAGAGAGCAAAACATAGGACTAGACGAGGCTCACAAATCTCTGAGATAACAATGGGACTGGCTCGGTGCTCCTTGCCCCCATGTGACAAGTCCAATAGGGAAAGGAACCAAGTGCTCTTCCTGCCAGACCCTGGACTGGTCTGGACCAAATCCTTTCCCTTCAAGGGTGATCAGACTACAATTGCATTTGAACACCAGAGGCCAACTAGTCTGCCCTATTTCCAAGGACCAGGAGCCTCCTGTATTCCATTGTCATTGTTTTTTTCCACCCAACTTGTTCCTCAAACACAATGAACTATAAACAATGAACAGAGTAGTTTCCTGAGACTTCAGGCACACCTTTCTGGAAGTTTAATAGTTACACTAGGGGCTTTTCCTCTTCGGGAGTTGTGAATCAATTAGTTTTTGAACAAAAAATGGCTACACAAGGAAACAATAGAATTGCTTATATAGTGCACCACATAAGAAATGAGATTTTTGCTACTATAAATACCAAAATACAGCATACTAGTTACATTCAATTTTTCTTCATAAAAAGGTGTTCCTTGAAGAAATTTTTGAACCCTCTATGACTCACATGTATTTCTATTAATACTCCTAAATCCAGAAATAATGTTAATTATAGTTTTTTATCTTATTTATCCAGTGTTGATGCTGCACACTGTAAACAGTCTTGCTGCCTTGCCCATACTTTTGGTTCCTTCCACTCCTCATCTGCTAGGCAGAGCCACTTCTTGACTACATCTTCCTCCGTTCTGCCTCCTCCCTTTTTGCCTTTCACACTGATAAACACCCACCCAACTACTGACACTAACAAAAACAGCATAGAGTATGATATTTAGTGCCCTCCCATTTTGCCTTGCATGGGCTTTTAAGATATTACAAGATGTTATTAAGAGATACCAAAAGCAGCTTTTATTATAAGCTACTTAATTCCTCTTTTCAGGAAAAACACCAGGCAAGAGACAACTACTGACTGGTCTGAAAAGAGCAGGCACACAAAAACGTCTGGCAACACGTGCTCTTGGCAACAGCTAAGTAATCCTGTAGTAAAAAAAAAAAACCAAACAAACAAACAGAAAAAACCCACAGATCTGAATTCTTTGGTACCGTGGATCAACTGCAAAATGGCACAGACACCTGGGGTCCTTAAAGGAATTACCTGGAGTACTCGTGTCTCTCAAAAAAAAAAAAACAGCATTTCAGATAATCTTTTTTTCCAGAAGGATTAGACTATTAAACTTCGCTTTCCAAAGCAAAGCCCCACAGCAAGAAGACTTTCATTACAAACTCCAGTTTTCCAATTCCTTAAACTTGACTAACTCAGTTACCACTGCCAGGTTTGAGTTGCAATCAGTCGAAACACAAGAGACTCAGCAGATTAAGTATTTGAATCAATGCCAGGCTAGACTTTTCTCTAACACTAAAATCATAGTGACTTTTCTCTTCCAGTATCCCAACTCATCAAGGCATTCAAAGGAAAGGAACATTTTTTATCTGCTGTACTTTTGTTTACAGGAGACTTCTAGTATTTGCAGTCCTCCTTCATATGCACACAAGTCATCTAGTCAAGGCAGGTATCTTGAAGTATTTCCCCCAGTTTGAACCCATTTGGATTTAAAAAAAGAGCAAAATTAGCACCTTCCGCATTACCCAAACCAGAATACATCTGATAAACCAAAAAGTGCAGCTGTAGCTTCCCCCCCCCAAATCACTTAAAAAGCAATACAGGAGGTGCTGGCTGCATCCAGGACTCGGAAGTCTTCCTGCTCTTCTAAGCAGGATGCAAAACAACTAGGCTCTAAAGCCAGGTTCCATTTTTTCAAATTGGGCAAATTTTCAAAAACATGAATGGAGCACACCCACAATCTCGCCTCACTTAGACACCAGTGGTGCAATTACCCTTCTGGAAAGTAGGAGATAATTTCAATTTTTCTCTTGTTGATTATTTTGACTATTGCACTACTACTTAAAGACTTTTTTTATTTTTTTAAGTACAATACAACAATTTTTAAGAGCTTGTTACTACCAAACCAGATACTCAGAAAAAGCCATTTTTACACTTCTGTACAATGAACAGGCAGAGTATCAGCCACCCATTTGCTTCTGCATTTCTGACTGGCCAGAAGCTCCCGGGTGAGTATGCAAATGTTCACAGCACCTTCTCTGAATCTCATTCTTCTCCTGTTCGGGCTAAGGCTGTGTGCATTTCCCTTCTGAGGATTAAGCATCGCTCAATCTGCTGAGATGTAGCTTCCCATCTTCCTAGCTTAAGAACACTGGGGAATACACCTTGTGTATCACTGCCAGCTGTTCAAATGCTAGACAGAACATCACCTAATGCTCCACCACAGCTTTTCGGCTTCCCTACTTCAGTCTAAATAACTGCCCTGGTTTTCTACTTCAGAAAAAAAATAGTTAGTAAGCTGCAGGAGGAAAATTAACTTCTTAACATCTCAACTTTAGGCCCACTTATGCAAGTATTAAGGAAGACGTAAATTTCAAAAGGTCTGTAACACCCACTCTGTACTGAAAAAGTTTTCTAGAAGGTTTACAACTCTGCAAGGCTAGACCTTTTTTCAAGAAAGGAACAAAACCATAAAAGACCGTTTATTTTTCAGCATTTCATTTTAATAATTTAACATGACACTATCCTTTATGTAAGTCAATTTTATTGTTTATTATCATTTTAATTCTGTTCCTTAATTTCAATTGTTGTTATTCCAAGAACCAAAAACTGCATTTTCTCAACTTAAAGTCAGAGCACAAGACGTTTTCCACAGAAAACTTACATAAAATAAAACGGAATGTATGCTTACCTTTTAACTAATTGAATTGTATGTCTAAAGTGCTTTAGATCAGTAACATGTGAGAGTACTGTTAACGTCTTTAAAGTTTAGTAAATATCATTAGCGTCAATGGTGAGTTTTGTGACACTGGTTGCAGCAGTAAACCTGCACATTAAAACGCTGGGTTTGGCAACTGTCAAGCCCATTCTTGACATATTTTAAGTGTCACTATGCCCCACTATTAATTAATCATTTAGACTAACCTTTAGGCTAACGGGGGCAGGGGAATAAAGGTTTCTGCCACCAGAAGTGTGCATTGTAAGCCGTAATTCACAACCAGCAGATGCCCAAAGATCCAGCTGTGGAAGAAGCGAGAGCACACCTGCTCCTCTCCCGCAGCGTCTCCCCCGGTACCCCAGGAGGTCGCTGCTCGGGGGCCAGGGCTACGAGCGCGCACCCTCGCCGGGAGGCGAGGGGAGCTGCCCTTCCCCTCGGGGGTACTCCCGAGCGCCCCAGCAGGCTCCGGCCCGGCCCTCCAGAGGGGTCTCGCTCCTACGGCCCTCGGGGCTCTGACACTGACGGCCGGAGCGGCGCCCCTGGCCGGGACACCTCCTGCAGGCGGGCTGCAGGCGGGGAAGGCCCCAGGCGGAGCGGGCTGGAAGCCACCCCGACCCCTTCCCCCGCAGCCCCTCACCTGTTTTAAAGACCAGCTGCTTGTCCTCGCTGCTACCGAAGAGCCGGAGCATGGAGACGAAGAGGACCCCGCACGAGTTCTGAATGCCGAAGACGGCGCCGTTGCACCACATGGCGGCCAGCATCACCACCCAGCCCCAGCCGCCCTCGGGGGGCTCCGGCGCCTCAGCGCTCCCAGGGCAGCCCGGGCTCCCGGGGGCCTCCTCCGCCGCCCGGGGCTGGGCCCCGCCGTCGCCGCTCCCGGGGCACCACTCGCCGCCGTTCTCCCGCCGCAGCTCCTCGCCCGCCGGCGGGCAGGGCAGGGGGGTCGCGGCGGCCGCGTCTCCCCCCGCGCCCTGCGGCTCCAGCTGCTCGCTCACCGGCGCCATCCTCGGAGCGGGCGAGAGACCCTCCAGGCGCTCCTCCTCTCCTTCCCCTTCTCCTCGCGACCTCTCGTCCCCCACCGCTTCAGTCCCTGGCTGCGGGCATCCTGCGGCGCCCTGCCCGTCCGTCTGTCCGTCCGCCGGTGTGCGGGACCGAGCGAGGCCAGCGCACGCCCCCCTCTTCCCGCCGCGCCGCCGCCGCTTTATTTTAAAAGGGGGGCTCCCTCGGGGGCGTCAGCGGCATGAGCGCTTCCCTCCGCGCCGATTGGCCGCGGGAGGGGAGGAGGGAGGGGGGCCGGGGAAAGGCAGGCGAAGCCACGCTCCTCTCCGGGCCCCCCCCACCTCGCCCGCCGCTCTGGCTCTCCGGCGGAGGGGGTGGAGCGGGGCGGGACCGCGCCGAGGCGGCGGCGGCGGCGGCAGTGAGCGCACCGTGCCGCGGCCGCCCGGGGAGGGGAGCGGGGCCGCGGAGGGCGAGGCTGGCACCGGCGGTGAGCGCCGCCGGGAAGGGGCGGGGGGGGGCGAGCGCCCCGAGCCTGCACACAGGTACCGCGCACTGCGCTCGGCGGGCGGAGCGGTAAACAAGCCCCTGGCCCCGCTCCCGGGCCCTGCCCGCTCCCCACGAGGCAGGGCAGCGGCGTCCCGCCCGAGCTGGGCGAGGGGGGAAAGCTCTGAAACTTCCGCCCGGGCCGTTTGCAAACAACAACGAAATCAAGAGAAGCCGCCCCAAAGCGCGCACCCCCCACACCCACACTGGCGGTGATAGCCGGCTCTCGGCCCTGCCCGGCGCCCTCTGGCCTCTGCGGAGCTCCAGCGCTCACCCTCCTCCCCGGGGGCAGGGCTGCCAGCCCCGGCGCGGAGGCGCCCTGCTCCAGGGCCCCCGGGGCATCCGCTGTCCTCCGGGACAGCTGTCCAGCTCCCCTTGGGACACCCTTTGCCGGGGGAGACCGTGCGGGAACCGCTTCTGCCCGGTTGTCTTTCCTGCTTTTTAACAAAGGAAGAGAAAGTTCTTGCTGCTGCACACCTCTTGACATGTTTCCCATTTGCACTGAGGCATCAACTCTTGACCTTTCCTCCCCACAGCCAGAGAAGTGAGAGGATAGGGAAAGCTCAGGTCAGGAGTGTTAAATGACAAGTTTTTATCCATGATCCTGCTTCCAAGCTTGCAGACGCACATCTGTTCCGCTGCTTGGCAGCTACTTACGTTTTTAGCAGTTTGGGCTGGATGAGGAAGAGAGCTTCTTGAAAGAAAATCAGCGGATTAAATCTGGATGCTTCATCCTTCCCTGCGAAATCTGGAGGGCTCAAAGCATCCTCTTGCGTTCATACACCATCCCAATTTTTTCCCTCAGAGCCTGGGCTGCTACTGCTATGCCTGCTGTGCCATCCAACTCCCAGCCTGCCTGCCAAAGCCTCTTCCTCCTTTTTTGACCCTGAATCACCTTCTCCGTCCTACCTACCAGTGGTCACACAGAAAAACAAAGTTAAGTCCAAAACAAAGCACAGATTCTTAAGAACATGTCTTCTGGTTCAGCACACATTGCTCTCCACATGAAAAGTAGCAGTAGCTAAAGAAAGACAACCATATAACAATGTAAAATATATTTTTATTATTATAATGAAGTGTATTTTATACTAATCTTGCTGCACACTCACTGTCTTGTTACCCGTGTCCTTCTAAGTTAAACATAAAAACATTACACATAAACATACAACAGTAGAATTCAGAAAAAAAATAAAAACTCAGCCACAAAACACAATATAGTTTTATGAAATATATAAGTATTATCAAAGCAAAGAGATTATTTGGCTGACCACTGAAAAACACATCCGTTCCCCCCAAGGAACAAGTCTGGATGCTTATTAAAACTCCAAGCCTGTGACAAGCTTAACTATGCTCAAAATATTTCATAAGCAATTTAACGTGCAAAAGTTAACAGTTCGCATTCTCCACGAAGTCTTTGTCCAGAAGCTGTTTTCTAAATCTGTTGAGCTTTCTTACAATAATCAAAGTTTCCTCCACAATATAACGTTTTTGAACAGTTATGACAGAGCAGACAAACCTTTTTTTTTGCTTTCAGATTCAATCTTCATTACATATGTCAGCAACGATTAACTTAATTAAACTTTCAGTTGCATAGAAATAAACAAGGGCAAAATCCAAGGGTGGATCTTAATGTGACTGATACAAGTGGTCATGGTTCCACAAACTCTTGGATATGTTGCTAACTCTTAGACTCCTCAGATGGGAGTCCTGAATGGAAGCCTGTGAACTGTATGATGGAAGGTCAAATCAGCTTGAGGGAAGTGCCACGTATTTTTTCAGTTTTGGATAGTGTTCAGTTAAGCTCAAAACTAATTCCCTCTCTGAATATTTTTCAAGGTAATATTTATGTACTGCAGTTTCATTTGCCTGTTTCCTATAAACACTACAATAACTCCTCCACTTTTTAAGATAAAGGATATATCTTTAAGAACATGGTGAACATATGGTGTGCAGCTTCCACTTTTGTGCATTTTTTAAAAGAAGATTATATTTTCCAGTCATTAAGTGTTTTTTATACCCTGATTAGTATGAACAAATTATTTTCCTTTTCTCCTCACATTTGGGAATGCATAGTCAAAAAATCAGTTTCTCCAGTACATACAGTTTTTACAAGTGTGATGTCTATAACTATTCTGAATTTCTTTGGTATTCTGTACCTTGTTGTGCTACTGCTATTTAGGTAAACTAAAAAATTATGTAGTATTTATATTTCAAAAAAATTTAGGCTCATGGGGTCTTCCTTTACAGGCCTTAAGTAGGTATTAAAGAATCTTTGTACCTCTTTGGTACACTTTGCTCCTCTCAAGAGCTAAGCCTCTTCCCTTTTGAAAGAGGTCTCTTGAGATCTCAGCTATTTCCCTAGTAGTTCCCAAGAACAAGGACAATAAAATCTTACTCTTCATAGTCAGATAATTTCCACAGAAAATGTACTTTGCAAACAGAATATGGGTAGGTTTGACTGCAGTTTGATTTCTGAAGTTTTTGATTTCTGGGTTTCTGTAACCCCAAAGACTCACAATAAAAGCATTGGTGTTTGAATTATTGCTATCAAAGGATTTAATAAAAAAATTTAGAAAAAAATTCATACTAACTCTGGAAAAGTATGTGAAAGAAAAGCCACATTTGTGGGTCTGCTATTTGAGCCCTGTATGTTCACAAGAAAAACAGTTGAAAAGGAAAAAGAAGGAAGATGGACATGAAGTAATCACCATAAAACAGTGAAAATAAAGAGGTTACAGAGATATAGAAGACATACCTCATATAACTGCATATGTTTCAGCTAAATTGTTGTAAAGAAAAAGAAAAAAAACATAAAACCAACAGCAAAACAGAGAGAAAAGTGGAAAAAAACAAGAGAGATGGATAAGCTGAGAAATGTGATGTGAGGAAAGCCTTGGGTTTGTCTAAGATTCCTTCTGTTTATGGTAATGTGCTTATTTTACATGTTTTATTAATACCTACAGCTGATAGCAAACAGCAATTGTGCACACAAAAGACATAATACTCTGCGACAGACATCTGCTATGATGGTACTTAGGCTCTGCCTATTTTAGGATCAATATATAAAAGGCCAATGCCAAAGGAGGAATTTGCCCTATCATTTGTGGACTTTCAAAAGCCCCAGGGGCTGGGAAATGGCATCTTCTGCAACCCTATCTGAAATTCTAGCCAGCTCCCCATTAAACATTGAGTCACTTTCTCACAAGCTATTGAAAATAGACCAAGACTTCAGTAGCTCTCACATGCAGTATTTTATTTGACCATAAAGAATATTTCAATTGCCTATGACTTAAAAAAAAAAAAATTACCTATATTGTTTTAACATGCTGTTAGTGACACACCAAGACAGCTTTTCCATAAACCATTTTATTTTTAAAGCTTTTCAAAGTCGTGTAATATTCCACAAATGTAAAGTGCACAGAATGCCAAGCCTGAAGAGTATGTGTTCAGAGAGTTCAATTGTTCCTTCTTCTGTTGATCTGATTAGAGTCTGTACTGTAATCAATGAAAAGGATATGCCTGCATCATCCAGAATAAAATGCCCAACTTTACCACAAATTTTCAACAAGCTGTACAGTGGAAGCAAATCCAAGAAGGAGAGAAACTATACAGAGAGGACTATATAAAATCTTGTGGTCACTTAGACTAATGCATGGCATTAATGACTAAGCCTTTCTGTTCTTTAATTTTCAGCTAAGACACCTATTCAGCAGAAGGATTTGGACTTAGGTCAGAAAGACGAGATAAACAGGATAACCATTACAACACAAAAACGTATGGTATCGCCAATTGCACGAAGATCAACATTAGATTAAGTCCTATTCAGTAGGCAGTGTTTATGCATCTCTCAGCCAGACAGGATGTTCTGCTGATGTTTCAGACTTGGCTCCAGCTGAGTCGTAGGAACTACCAGGGCTGCATCTGACTGCTGAGCAGATGAGTCACATTTTCAAAGGTAAAACCCACAGATTTTGCATGTTAGCTGTGGGGAGTGTTGAAAGTGTCTAACCTAAATTTGATAATACCTACAATAGTTTTCTAGACTGCTATTAGTTGTCAAGATACAGGTTCCCTCCTAATTCCAACCAGTATGAGAGAGGGAAAGAAAGTAGACTAAATGTCTAACTAGTGAAGCTAAGAAAAGCAACACATTTCTATTCCCACTTCCACATTTATTTAGAACATAAATTCCAGACTTAACGTTTTCCCTTTTTAGGTTCACCTTATGGCTCAGGTCTGGCTTCTTTACAAGTTAAACTCGTGTTTAGTTTACCATTCAGTTAAGAGTGGATGGGACTTGACCAGCTGCTGTCTGGAATATGGCTGACACATAACTGCTACTATTAAAGGCAGGCAGGTGAAAGAAACAGTCAATACCTGTCAAAGCCCTCTGCCCCTGCCAATCCCCAGCTGCACAAAGATACATTTTTGATGGCAGACTTTTAGTGTAGGATTTCTCTAGCCTGCCTTGTCACTGTCTCCGCTGTGAACATCTGATCAGGGATGTAATCTATGTAGTGTTGGTAGGTGGGAACAGGGGCACAAATTACTTTAAATATTATCATTTATGATGAGGTAAGTGATACTGAAGGAGCCCAGGTGACTAGCTTAGATGTATGAGTGAGAACTCTAGACACTTAAAATTTGGTGAAATTAATCCCACTCGTGGCTATTAAGTTGAAGAACATCTTAAGATAGCTTTTATTCTGACCTCAAACACGGAATTCATTTTGATCCTATTGCTAAATGAGGAAGCATAAAGAATACATTGTCCTAGCATGATCATTCACCTCTCTCTTGGCAGTGAAATAACTAACTGAGCTGGCAACAATCTCATTCAGCTTCAAAGTTACCATCTCTTTCAAATGAGCAGGAAGTGCTTCAAGCCATTGTTCTAGGCTGTCTTCAGGCTTGGTTTGATACCACTATGCAGGTCAAGTATTTCATATTGCATGCATTACCATAGGATCCAAGCACCTCAGAGTTCCTTCCTTTGTTTATATAGATTTAATATCTTCCAGACCATCTTTGCAATCTCAAGAACTCAATTTTGTTTCCAACAAAAGTTTGGAGCATCAGAGAAGCAAATGTTTTACCAAATCAACCAAATCAGATTGTTATCTAGAAGCAGATTTTAGTGGGTTGCTCAGCGGCCACTCAGTTAACTTTTCAGGCTGCAAAAAGCTGAGAAAGAAAAAAAAAATACTACCTCTGACAGTACCTGGAGTGAAAAACCACCAGGAATAGAAATGACAGTAATCTTGCCCACTTGATTTTTAAGAATTCTAATTTCTATGGAAGTTAAATTAACTTTGTTGATCACTGTTGTCCATTTGTCCCTTTGAAAGTGTTTCTGTATTAAAGGCTATAGCAAGGGCTAGCAGGTGGTAGTGGCTCCATTTCAAGGTATGATTTACAACACTGTCAGCATTTTACTTACTAGGTAAGCAAAACTGTGTATCTAAGTGAGTCAATTCAAATATTAAGGCACGTGAAAACTGTTAACAAAGTCTTCCATGTAGAAAGTCTACTTGCCTTTGCAAATTGAGCAGATTTGTTTTGAGAAATACAACATTAAAAAATCTGACATTTTAAGACATATTATAGGGGTACTAAATACAGCAAAGAATAGTTTGGGGCTGTACATATTTGAATGGAAGTATTTAAACTATACCAGACATTAAATATATGATAAATAATTTCATGCATCTACCTTACAGCTGGTACAGAAGGACTTAATTCCATTCTAGTTTTCTACTCAAGAAAAGTTTCTTTAATATGCGAAAGATTAGCAAACATTGTCTTTTTTCTTTTTTTTTTTAAATTCTAAATGATTGTCCTCAGTCTACGTCTACTTTTTAACTATCATCTGAAATCCTGAATTTGAAGTTGGACATCCCACAAGAAAAAACCCAATCTTTTGCAGGTCAGTAAAAAAAAAATTATGTACTCTCTCTGGTTTACTTTTCTCCAACTGATAGGTTATTTGACACACAGTTCCTCCCACGTATGGTAATATGGGTAAAATAGATTTCAACAAAGGTGTATGAAAATGCAGCGTTAGTTTGCAATGACTGTATTTTATGAAATAAATAAAACAATTCTTGTTAACACCATTAAATATCTCCTCTCCTTGAAAAGCAGAATTAAATTAGTTCTTCTGTTGACAGGGATTTTTTAAAAGTTAAATAAAATCCTGTATAAGTGGCCTTCCTCTAAATATGTATTTACTTCGTGGTTAAGTAAAAATATACCACTTGTTCAGAAGTAAGCACATTCATAGGCCTTGCACTTTCTATTTATACTCTGATAAAATCCATCCCTACCAGATAATTGGGATAATCGTTACTTTACACACAAAAATAAAATAAATTAGTACAGACAGATATCTAGTATAGCATATATTCACACAAATCAATATCATTAAGGAATCCCTTTATTAATGCCCTCCCTATGACTTAGGCTGAGCAAGACAATGTGGTCCCCCTGGCCAGCCTCAGCCATGAGGAGCACCAGGTTACCTTATAGCTGGTCGTTCATAGTGCAGCATTCACTTGAAAGCCAGATGTGAATCCTTCCAGTTCAGTGGCTCCCAAGTGCTCTTTGTCCTCCCTCTGAAACAGCATTTTTTGTAACTCAAGAGATGCACGTAGGCTAAGATTCCTCTCTGGGAATCCTAGATGCATTCCCTAAGACAGATAAAATTAATAATCAATTTTCCTTATCATCATAACCATCTTCCCAATTATTTAAAATAAAGACTATGTAAAGATTTTGCATTACAGAAACTTCTGATCACAGCACTGTGACATTTAAAAATAGATGGTAAAAAAGTTTTGTTTTCATCTGGAAATTACACTTTAATTTTTATACCTTTGAGTGACAAAAAGAGAATGCAGTACCCATTTTCAGGCAGAATTATTCAGTATATTATAGGTCTAACCATTTAAGTGTCTGTTTGTGTCATATATTTTAGTTAGAAACACTTTAAAGAAAACACTTCCCTCCTTCTCTCATCAGGGTGAAATCAAGATCATCTTATTTAAACTCCCTGGGATAGTAACATTTAAAATGAAATGACACTTCACCTAATTATTTTAAAGACTTAAACTCCTGTGAGCTCTTCAAGTAACACCTAAACCTTTAAGAAATTGCCAACTGTTTGAATAATACAGTACACAGAGTACCACCCCTTGAGGGAAAGATTGCATGTTCAAATTGGGCCAAATAAGCAACAAGACAATATAAACCCAAGCCACTTAAACCACATGAATTCCCAGACACTTAGAAATCTGATTTATAACCATGCACAGGCAGTGCTATCGTCTTTCCAGAATTCACTTTGCTGGAATTTACTGAAGGATACTGCTGTGTACTAACAGGTTTTTACAATTAATAAGACCTATAATGCTACTGACTGGGCATGAAAACTGTGTACTAAATGATGTACAATTATTCTATTGAGGTAAATTTGCTATGGAGAATAACACTATTAATCATTAAGTCATCTCAGGTTTCTAATTATCAAAACATGCCTAATATTCCCACTAAGAAAGCCACCCCTGACACAAGGAGGTGATCTTAAAAATAACCTGAGACCCTTAGTTTTACAGAAAGAATGTTTGCTGACCTTTAATGACCCACTTCGTTCCCAGACATTGTAACTTTAATTCCTTTGATCTTGAGACATTTTTCTAATTGTATTTCTGCAGGATATTTGATGTGCTGCCACCAGTCAGTAGAAAAGCAGGAAATTAAAGTACTACCAAACCTTTCTTATATATACCATTATATATCCACATATACAAGAGGATCTTTTTTCATGAGTTAGCTTAATATTCCAAGGACATGTGGAAAAAGTTGAACAAGAAGAAAAGTACTTATTCTCACATAAGACTGTTTACATATGAATGATTATGGAGTAAAAACAGACTTTTAAGTTGTGTTTGCACATGAATTATTGTGGGGTTACTACAAAGCTTTGACTTTAGACAATCTTTTACTTTATGAAATCTAATAACTTGTACCCACATAGCAAATGGGAATAGTTAACCCGGTGTCAAATCTCATTGCAGAAACCCTTGTTAAAACCCTGCTCACCTGTATACATCCAGCACCCTATCTGCTTTTCTCTTTGAGAAAAATACAGTTCTTTATTCAGTGTTAGAAGGGTTGATCCACTCCAATTTAACTACAATTAGCAAGATTGTTACACAGGTTGCAGTTGCCAGATCTTTATGGCTGGTAATACCTCTGCCAAAGTACACAGTATATTTTGGTTTCAGTATGACTTCGCAAGGCTATCGGTTGGAAAAAGCAAGTTTTTGTTCTGCAATGAATCCAAGCATAGCCTGGAATTACAGACACTTACAAAAAACCCACAACCTTGTGTTTGACTTCAACTTTCACAGTAGGACTGATACTCTAGGGTAACCTCCAAGGGGATTTGAGTGGAACTTTTCCCATTTTGCTTTTCCTGATGTGCAGGATCAGTGTGAGAGAGCTAGGCTTCTGATTTTTTTTCTAGTCAAGATGTGTGTTTCTTGTAAAGATGAGATATCACTCTCCTTTTGGAGAGCAATATATGAGGAGATATTTACTGGAAGCACTAGTTGCCACAGGAGGCTTGATGTCTGTTCTCCAGATAGACATCAGCTTAGTCTGGTTGTATTCAAACTCAATCTCCCACATTTCAAAGCTTTGCTAATGCAGAGAGACAGAGAGTTCCTAACTCTGGATTTCTCAAGCAAATTGCCAAGTGCAGACCCATGTTTAACCACAATGAGCCTCTTCTCTCTCCTATCCCAAAACCAACCCTCCTAACTACCTGGATGAATTCCTCCTGCTCTTTCCTAATAACAGTTTTCAGAAAAAAGTTTGATGTTAAAGCAATGAGCACAGGCTTAGAGCAAGGATTTCTTACCCATTAACATGTAAGAGTTACAGGTTTGTTTTTTAAACAAATGTTTGAACACAGTCCCTGTAGTCTGCCTAAACTATCCACCAACAGCAAATCCTAGCCTTCCTTTGGAGTGTGAGGCCAGACAAACCCCTCCAGACTTCTGCTTCAGCTGGCTTGTTTCTGGGGTCCAGACTCTCCCTCACTCAAGGAAGCACTTTTTTCTCTGACAGAAGACTTGTAACTCAGGGTGTCACAGAGCACTAATGACAGAAACACAAGGGCAGAGTTTGCACACTTCTGGTCTGTGTACAGTAGCTTGGGAAAGGACCTTGAGTTAAAAACTGTTACTCACACTCTCAGTCTAGGAATGAATTCTCTCATTATATTTTGATGGTTATCAGTACCACTGGAAAGTAAAACACAGTATTTCGATCAGTTTCAAATATTGAATGTTTAAAAGTAAACTTGGCTTCTTGGCAGGACCCCTAGTACCACTTTCAATATTTTTCCTTTTTTTCTCCCTTCAGTCCTCAGTCTCACATCAGGACAACTAAACTTTGAGCCACACAAAGCTAGATAAATCTTACTTCATATCCTATTTAAGCTTCTCCAGACAAAAAGGTTACCAGAAATTATTTAAGGAATTTTTTCCCCCCACACTTACTAAGAATTTCTGTACCCCCTTCTGGCCCAGTAATTTCTGCACCCCCTTCTGGCCCAGTAATTTCTGCAATGTCAGCTCGGACCCCCTTCTTAACCCCTCCTCCTCCTTACATTGGGAGTTACCAATCTCGAGATGTAAAACTCACAACATTCCCTAAATAACACATTGTAGTTAGCCCTACAGAGCCATTTCAGTGTGAAAATGAAACAGAAATTCAGGGAAAGAAAAGGAAAATATCCATGTATTTGTCCATTAATCGTTGTTCTGTCTTGCTAGCTTTTTACATCATTCCTGAAACTTTTCCCTTTTACAGCAAAGAACCTAACTCAAGTTTATATTGATTTCTCTGCAGCAGTCTTCTCTGCTAACCTCCTCCAGAAGAAATTTAATTTATTACATATATTATCTACACCTACATGCTCTACTTTTTTTTTTCTTCTGAAATGAAACAGGTAATTTCCCATAGATTTGTAACAGCAGGAAACGCCCTCTTGTATTAGCTTTAATTTCAGCTTTCCATGTCAATGCATGCCAGAAACATTTGATGTGACAGAAAACATCCCCAAAGCAATGTAGATTCTGCAATACCATTAGAACGGGACCAAAAGTTCCTGTGCTGCTTGTTAGAACAGAGAAACAGAGTTAACTGCTGAGTGAACAGAACAGCGTTAAGTTCTTTTCTCCTTAACGTATGACAACACTGATTTCACACACTGAGTAGCTCTGGTATCTGATTTGGTAGCAGCTGACAGGAAACCTGAACACAATTTCCAGAGGTGTTTTTATGCTCAATGCAGTGTGACAGAGACTCAGCTGCTGCAAACTCCTCTTTCTGTACGCCTTAAAGGCCGCCGAAGGCTATCTTACAAAGCAGGAATTGCCATCTGCTGGCCAAGCCGGGAATGGGCTCTGTCCACAATTTATTACTGCATCTCCCTGACTAAATTTGGAAATGGATTTGAGCAAAGGAGATGGTGCCACTGTCAGCTGAGCCTGCCCGCGGGAGAGAAGTATGTGCATACTTCTCCAGCTCACACTGGAAAAGGAGGGGAAAAACTGTAGAGGAGGAGATGAGTTTGGGGGATCCATGATGCTGAAGTATTGATTTAAAAATAGATGGTAAAATAGTTTTGTTTTCATCTGGAAATTACACTTTAATTTTTATACTTTTGAGTGACAAAAAGAAAATGTAGGGGTGACAAAACCCTTGCTGCTGGGAGAGGAAGGCCAAGTCTCTGCAAATTTGTGTTTCCAGATAAGAGCTGCTTAGAGGCAGCAGGGAGGCACCACAGTAATCCCTGCCCATTCTCAAGCAAAATCCTGTATAGCACAACAGAGTCATCCCCTGACTCTCTTCTCTCATCTGCTTTTCCATAGCTGTGACTTTTTATGTCCCAAACCCCTCTATCTCCAAACTCCTCTCACAAGCCACCTCCTCCCCAGCTCTCAGAGTCAAAACATTTCTCCTCATTCTTTGAATCCAGAACCCCTCACACTTTGCATCTTTTTCCCATCCTTCCTTAAGTTTTCTATTCTACCAAGTCTGCCTCCTTTCCCCCTAACTCTTCATGAAGGCACAGACTGTTCCACTGCACAGCTGGTTTGTAAAGAAGTAAAGTAGCAACTCCCTCTTATTCCCCAGCCTTAGTGGAGTTATGATAAATGGAGTTCTTTCTATCACTCATATTTTCTAGCAGAAGTTCCATAACTTAAGTGCCTGTGTTTAAAAATTGCATCCTTTTATGTGCCACCTATTTTCTTCAATGTGTAGTCCCAAATAACCTGCCTTTTCCCATAAAATAACAACAGGGACAAGAAAAATGGCCTCAGATTTTGCCAGGGGATGTTCAGATTGAGTATTATGTAGAATTTCTTCACAAGAAGGGTTGTCTAGCATTGGAACAGGCTACCCAGGGAAGTGGTTGAAGCACCATCCCTGGAGGTATTTAAAATATGAGTGGATGTGGCACCTGGAACATGGTTTAGGGTTGGATGTAGCAGTACTGGGTTAATAAATGGTTGGACTCAATGCTCCTCAAGGCATTTTCCAGCCTAAATGACTCTGTGATCTCCATGACATCCACGAATCCTGTATTTTTGCAATGTTTATTTTCAGTTATAGCCTTTCCAATCAGAAGACCTAGTCTTCCTGTAGAAGCCATTTCATATCTTAAGATCAGCTTTGGCTTTTTCTGAACTAGTTCTGTTATAGCCCTTTTCATGGTGGAGGACAGGGGGAGCTGAACTGCACACAGCAGGCAGAGTATGGGCACACTTTGGATTTACACAGCACCAAATTTTTATATCCTATTTCATTTTCCTTGTACTCATTCTTATTTCCCCATACTAATTATTAACATTTGATTTCCTTTTTGACTATGAGTATCAGGATGACTGTTTCCCTTTCTACTACAACTGCAAGGTCTCACTCCCCTTTTGTTTTTTAAATTGATGTCAGTTTTGTTCATCATTTGTATGTAACAACAATGCATTTAATTTGTGTGGCATTAAAATGCACCTTCCCAGTAGTCTTATGGATATCTTTGCAGGTGCCAGTCATCTTTAGAATGTCAATCTAACTTCATTGTAACAGGTTATCAAACTACAAGTTATGGAATAACTTTGCAATAGCTCCCTAAAACGTGTCTAACTGGCACATAGAATCATAGGATCATTGAGGTTGGAAAAGACCTTTGAGATCATTGAGTGGAACTGTAAAAATTTTACTGTCCTGTCCACCACTAAGCCATGTCCCTAAGCAAGGCATTTAAAAGTCTGGAGCTGAGCAAATGCCCCAGCTGCAGCTTTCTTGGAAGGGTCCTCCTGTTTCTGCAGCTCATTCATCTGCTGGCATTGGCATTGCCAAGACAATGCTGCACATAAATATTCAGCCTCCATCTGAAAAATAATCTAAGAAGAAAAAAAAGAAAAAGTGCTGCACAAGTCAGAATTAGTAATTTAAAAACACCTTTGATACCACACACAATTCTCAGAAAGAACATAACAGAACTAGAAAGAATACAAAGAGGACAAAAAAGCAATATTTGTCCTGTTTTACAGTTTGTGTGAAAAAGATTTAAATTGACCAAGACATATTGGCTTGGGAAAGAAATTAGTAAGGAAACTGAGGCCTGTAAAGCATGAAACAGGTGAAGGGAAATGTTTATCTGATAACACTCAAATAAAAGACCTAAGGGAGATCTGAGAACATGATCAGACCTCAAGTTTAACCCAATAATTTTGTGCCACTCAACAAAACTAAATTATTAAACTAATCAATAGAGAATATTTAAGATGCCAAAATTGCATACTTAACCAAGCAATAGGAAGAATCATAAGATCAAGATGCAGTAACAAAAAACACAATAAAAGATTACTTCCAGCTCAGGAACTTTGCAAACTGTGGATTTCTCTATACTAGGAAATAACAGGAGAGGTATTGAAATAAGACTCCATTGAGTTTCTCCCTGTTCTCATACTCTTTCCCTAAGTACCAGGAACTTAGTGGAGACTTAATGATCATTTTAATCTTCCAGGGTGAAGCACAAATGCAGGTCCATACTACCACAGATAGTGAGGTGAATTTTATCATATTTGAGGAAATCACAGGGTCAACCCATCTAGCATGTAAGAGCTTGGGAAAGAGCTCTTATCTTTGGGAAAGGAAGTGTCTAAATCATGTCCCCTTAGATGAAAGGGACTCTTGATGCTAATTGAGAGTAGTTGTTTTTTGTCTTGTGACATGGGCAGAAATTCAAAATGTGTAGAAGTAAAAATGTCAAAGTAAAGCATTGTGCTTTTACTAAACTGAATTTCTTTTTCTTCAGCTTACAAAAGAGTAAGATTGATATTTGCATTATTGGCAATGTCATACCGAATATAAAGGTATGAATGTTTCAGTGGTGACAAATCAACTTTCTCCTTTCCCCAGAGTTTTTGTACAATGGGAAATCTGGCCTTTTTATTCTGACTTGGAGCAACACAAAGTTTGAAAATATTGTGATTCTGAGAAATTCCATTTTTCTAACAGATTATTTTTCTCATAGACTGACTGTGAAACACCAGTGTGTTTGTTTGGAAAAGGAAGGTTCCTGTCACTTGACAACATTAATCTTGGAGATATCTTTATTCACACAACTGCTAAACCTTAGTGATCCCATTGAGATCTCTCCCTCAGCAGGAAGTGAGAGAAGCTGTGAGCTCACTGAGATTTTCTGGCCCATGGAAATTGGATGTATCCCACACCCAAACTATCGATGTAAAACAATAAACCACCTTAATCACTTAAGTACTTCTTGGCATGTACAAAACACAAAGGAGGAGTAGCATTCCCGAACAAAGAAGAATGCCTGTTCTCATTAAGAGTTTCCCTCAATGCGGGGAAAAGAGGGAGCAGAGTTCTCCAGGACAGACTGTGTTCAACACTCTTCTGCAATGCATGGTTGCAAGTAAACAGTAGAGTTTGAAGGACACGGTCTTAGAGATTGTTTGTTTTATAAATTCAAGCTACCATCATTCAGGAAAGCCATGTTCAGTTTCTGAGCAAGTCTCCAAGTCAAGTGTCTTGCTCAGTGTTCTAGAGGGGACACAGAAGACCAGATTCTGATTTGTCATCTGGCTTTTATTGTGAGAAAACACTTCTGCTATTGCCTTGTCTTACTAATTTGGCTGTTCTTTCTTAACACTGATTGTTTTGCTGGCAGAGTTGGGTCCATGGAAACTAGCTTTTTACCTACTAGGTTGAAAAGTTCATCCTGTTCTATCTTTTAATAGAACAGCAAAACTTCCCTGTAAATGCAGGTCCCAGAATTGATTACAACCCTAGTAAAGCTGGCTCTGACCAAATGTTGGCACCATTTTCATAAACCACAAGTTTTGACAAGCTTTTTCCTTCTTCTCTGCTAGTATTTAATACATCTTTTTCTCCAGGCATACCAGCCAGGTGGTATCAATCTCCTGCCAAAAGGAACAAGAATTACCTTTGACAGAATGTCGTGCATAAGATCATCTTTAGGGTAGGTTTATTGAGTTCTATGCAGCTCACATGCTGAAAAAGAATTTCATCTTTCACTTTTTCATAACATTCCTTTAACTATACTTTTTCCTTAACATGGACAGCTTTGTCTACACATGCTTAAACCTTTCAGTCACTTAACCACATAGGCCACAGAATAGATTTCCTTCCAGGAATTGAAAGAAAAATAACTAAGAACCTAAACGGTTATTTCATCCTGAAAACAGTAACATAGATCTAATGAAATTTAAATGAAATTTAAAATATTTTTCACAGCTGGAGAAAATAACTAAATCTGCCTTCAAAATTTGAGGCTCATGCTAAGATGTAAGCATTAACTTTCCAAACAAAACGTATATGAAGTATTTCTAATCATGCTCAGACTAGAACAAATCCAACTTAATTTTTACTCAGGTTCATTAAACAAAATCACTTAACGCAGCTCAAAAAGTCTTGTTCATGGCATGGCTCCATAGGATCAGAGGGAAAAGATGTATGTTGAGGAATCTTCATAGTGGAGAAAATTCTTCCAGTTAAACCAGAAGCCACAAAGGGAGTTTTGTCAGGAGGTTACTCCTAATCAGCTGGAGATGTTTCCTGAACATTATTTTGAAGGCTGCTGAAAACCAATCTGGACCAATTTCTTCATGTTTTGCTAAAAATGGCACAGAAATGACCTAGCATCTTTCTTATAACTGGTGGTGATCTTTGTTGGAAAAGATCAGCATTTCTGAGAGGTTTTCTTTGCAAAGAAAATGAAAAATCATCAGTGGTTCCACCTAAGTCAACTTTTTCCTAACCAAGTGACGCTGACAGCTCTGCCAGCTCCACCACAGCACAGACAGCAAAGGCTTCAGCCACAGGAAGGTACATGGAAACCACCAACAGAGACCACACCAACAAGGAATTCATGACTTCCACATTTTATCTTTGCTCCCAAAGAAAATCTGTTTGGTTAACTTTTGCTATCACATCTGCAAAACGGTGTTAAAAGAGACTGTCACAGGGAAACCTATTATGAATCTTACTGGCAAATGTAGGTCTCAAACCCCATTCATTTCCTTTGGCACAAACTCAGACCTGTAGCAATTCTCTAACTTGGGCACTGTCTTACAGATACTGCTATAAGCAGCAACTCAAGTGGCAGGAGTTCCCTTACATCTCCCATCCCACCCCCAGCCTTTTGCTGCCTCCCCAGCACAGCAAAGCATATCCAGTTGTGCTGTGAGCCAGATCAGGGAGCTGATCCAGGCTTCAAAGCAGAGCACAGCCCCCTCCCTCCCCCCTGCCTGCCATTTCAAGTGAATTCAATTCCCTGACCTGATTGCCAGCCCCATAAACAGCTGCACCTTCCTAACTCCTAGTGTCAGCACTGCTGCTGCACTCCCCACATGGTGTTATCTATAAAGTGTTTGTTTGGTTTTTTAAAGAAATATTATTATGTATGACCTACTGACTCTGAGAAGCTGGAGAAGGCTAATGGCAGGAAGGGTGGGTATCCCTCTCGGTCTGGAAGGAAGGAGAGAAGTGCCCAGCAGTTACCAGGTCTCTGAATCGTTCATCAAGTGAGCCTTTCTGCACAGCCCTGAAGAGATGAGCATCTGAAACACAAAGAGAAGCCCCTCACCCATCAACTACAGAATATATTTGAGTTGTACTACTATTTTCCCTACAATGTCCTAGAAGCCCTTTCGTATTTCAAGTATGTTCAGAGAAGAAAGGAAAAAAGAAACAACACCAACAAAAAAGAGTAAAGCATCTACAAACTTCTTTTCATAACATATAAACCCTGTCTAACATTTCTTTCAAATAACCCTGTTGAGCAAGGAATTATTCCTGTGTGCAAAATAAGCCAACAGGAGCTGAAGTCTATTGCCTCTTATGAATTAAAAGCTCATTACTGTTTATTGGCATGTTGCATGTGCCCTTTGGAGAGCCTCATTAATTCTTCATAATAATCTATTTTCAACTGAAAAAAAAATTAAATGGCAGCAATGGGAAGTGAGTGCAAGTTCTACATCACACTCTTTGCAGCAATCTGTCCCAAGACAGGCTCCCTGATACAGCAGTGGTGACTGCCCATCTTTGGCAGTGACTCACACCAACTAGGTGAGAGGTTCATGACAAATTTGCTTAGAGATGCTTTGGGTGAATTTAATCTGCCCAATATCTCACATTTCTTTGTTGCATTGGGAGACTAGTTTTTGTCACACACACAAACATGACACACCAGGAAAGAGAGGAGACATTTTGCCTAAATCTTCCTCCTCCTCCTCACTTCTGTGGTCCCTTCCTCACCTTCCTCCAGAGGAGAGAGCACCTTCTAGGCCAAGGAGCTCAGTTGCCACTGGAGAGAAACATTAGTAAATTGCAATCAACACTGAAAAGATGCAACTACTCATCAGCTTCTTTGGATGAGGAAAACAGGCAGCCTGACCTAGTTCAAGGAATATGCCTTTATCTGAAAAACAGGTGGAGAGGGAAAAGGGTTTTAAACTATCTTTTGGCAACAGACGATCTTGGGCCCCAGCATGCCTATCTACAACTAACATAGATAGCTGCTGCTGCAGCAGTAGTTCCAGGGCATACAGCAGCATCAGTAATTCTCCTGCCTAGAGGCCAGCAGCAGAGATCAGTGGTTTAATTTTGCAGGTTGAAAAGGGGGAGAAATAACGCCAGTAGCCAAGGCAGTCTTAGAATTGATCACAGAGCTCTGCCTTAAGTGACAGTGTTTCACTGGGTGCCTGCTGAGCCCTGCCTTCTCCTGGGAATACATCTAAATGCTGGGAAACAGGGAGAGAAACTTAGATTCTGAAGTTCACCTCACTTTGCATTGCAGCACCGTATATGTGAAAAATACAGTTTACTGTGCATAAACAATGCAAGACAAGAAACTCAGCTTCTTGCCAGCCCAAAGAGATGGTCTGGGCAAACAGTGGAAAAAGGGCACTGCAGCTCTGTCCTGTTTGTTTTGGAGGCTATCAGGGTGAAAGGAGTCAAGAGGAACAAATTGCAACAATCAAAACAGAAGAAAAAGCCCATATGGGCACACATCAGGATCATGGATGGAGTGAGAAATCCAGATTTCATAGGTGTTGTGTTGCATCACAGAACGAATTATGGGATTATCAATGGGGAAAGTTGGAAGAAAATGAGATTTTGTCATTAACCATACTTATTCCCTGTTAAGTTCTACTAAAAACTTTATGTCTACTTCCCCTGAATTACTTTGTGCTTATCTTAGAGAAGCAGAAAGGGGCGGTGGGGGGAATATCAAGTAAACAGAATATCACCAAAAGTCAAAACAAGAAATGAAGAGGAGATGCCTTAGAAATTTCTTGATCAGAGAACATCTGCTGTTCACTGATTGCTCTGAGTAGATGATGCCCATATTAGTTAGGACAATTTTTAATCCCAGATTACCTTCAAATTTTTCACTATGCTCTGTGTAGATGTGTGACAGCAAAGCTGCTCTTCCTGTATAGTGTTAGTCATATTGCTAACTTGGAACATTCGTCCATTTAGAAAGGCAATCCTACAGAGACTTCACATTCAGAAGTTTCATGTCTCTTTTCTTTGTGCCTTTTTAGGAAACCTGACTTCTGATGGAACTGACCTATTTCTCAGCTACGTTTTTGGATTGCATCTGGGATGTGTCAGTACTGCTAGAGGCACTTTAGCAAAGTTCAAAGGGAGGAGATAAATTGCACTGGGGGACAGGGGAGAACTCTGCACCATGTGTAATACACATGTTAACATGTATTATGTATGGCTATGTTATATATATTATGCACAACTAACATTTTCCACTTTCTTCTCTTTAATAATGAAAATGTCTCTAACAGAGTTCTGCTCTAGTCTCCTTACCCTGCTCCCCACTCCCTCATATTTGATAGCATCTAGAATAAGCCTTTTTTTCCCCTGGCTGAAGGATGCAGCAGTCAGTGTGATACCCGATGTGTCTGCCATGTCCTCTTTTCATGCTCTTTTCTAACCCTCCCCAGCTGCAACCAAGCCAGTGGCAGAGGGAAACCCTCACAACCAAACCCAGAAAGCACTTACTGAAAACAAATAAGGTTGCTAAGGAACTGTAAAGATAAGCTCAAACCTACCAAATCCAGGAAGGAGAAGAGAGTTCATATGCTCTTTTCAAACACACACCACTCATTGCTCTCAGTGCTCAGTCTGTCACATTATACTAGCCCAGAGCTAAGGCTGTGATTTTGTGCAGCCAGGACAGATACCCAAAAATGTGGGAATCCCAAGAACCTAGCAGGCTTCAGCACTTAGTATCTACCTCTCTTCCTATTTTTCATAATTCCACCACATCTAAAAAGAGCCAAGAAGACTTAAGCTGCAGGTAGGCTGGATATTATATGTGTATCATCAGTTATCTATAGTGGCAGGAGCCTGGTTAACAGTAGCAGCAAAGCCACCAGTGGCACAGCTGGGCAACATCAGCATAGAGACCAAGGGTCTACAGAAGGCACAAATTGTACCCTCCTTGCCCTTGCCATCCTGCCAGCTAGACTAAAGAGAGTGTGGGCTTGATTGCCTATTTGCAACTTCTCCTCTGTTTTCCTGCACCACCACAGCTTCAGGAGCCACACTTTGCCCACAGGTATTTTCTTCAAAGTTGTTACTAAGATCAACCCATAAACAAAGCTAACTCTTGTGTGTTGGGAGGTGAGAAGATGAAAGCCAGAGGAAAGGGATGAATATGCCAGTTATGCTTTGCCTATGCCAGGCAACCCTTGGGGCCATGTTTATGTATTTTCAGAGCCTGGTGAACTCTGGGAGCAAGGAGCAATTGAGGTAGAGCAAGCCCCTTTCATCAGCTGCCCTTGGAGTACTGCACGTTCTGTTCCTCATGCACACAGCTACAGACAAATTTCCCTACACTTTGAGAGACTCTGGGAAATAAGAGCATCCCACCAGAAAGGTTATCTTTAGCCCTCCTATCACCATTCACCTTGAGTTAAATCAGATATTCAGAATGCAGCCATTGCCTATGGAGCAGATGTGTGGTTGTACCTGCTGTACCCCTGAAATCACACCAGCCACCAGACTTGTGCCTTTATCAGTGCTTCACAGCAAGACTGAAACTTCTCCAAAGGGCATGAGGTGATCTCATTTGTTAACATGGCTTCATCCTATCTTGTCATACAGAGATCAGAGCAGTTCATTTCTGCTGTGAAAAACAACAGAGCATTTCCACTTCACACTCAATAATTTACACCAAAATGGCATTACTTTGAGTACTACAAAGTATTTATCAGAAATACAGTAAATTTTAATCCTTGCCAACAACATAACCTGAAAGTGATTGGCACGATAAAGCACAACCTAAATATCCTTACACTATATCCAGAAGAATGTCTCCTTACATCACATATCTAATACATTTTGTCCATCACGTAGCTGTATTTTACCAGTACAAAAAGCTATATATAAAAGGGTATTCATACAAACAGCCACAGGTCAGGGACAGCAGGCACTTCAAATTCCGCCTGCAAAGGGCAAATAAATGCATCTGGGTTCTCCCCATGGACTGATTTCCCCTGCTCAAGGACTTCTCACCTCCTGAAGCTTTAAGTAAGCACACTGAGGTGTTGGAAGGTGTAGTAGCCCTAACCTGTCCAAAACTCCTCTTCATATGAGGAGCAAACCAGCAGCAGCATCACAAAAACCCCACACCAGGATGCAACAGCTTCTCTCAGAGGGCTCCTACTGAACAACTGTTTCACTTTTTACATTAAGTAACAGGATTTTAGATGGTCTACATTACGGCTAAGAAGTTAAGTTTTAAACCCCAAACTGAGCACCAAAATTAGCTTCCAAATTAGGAAAATCTGGAAAATTACAGTTTTTTAAACTATGGGCATGCTTTTATGAATTTATAGTATTTTGCTATTACTTTTACAACTCAAACCTTGTAAAAGACAGCATTGCCTGCTAGTATGGTTCTTCTACAGCTTTCAGACAAAAGCCTAGTGATTTGTACTTCAGAAAGATACAATGGGAAATACAAATCCAAAGAAGTTTACGGAATCATCAATTTCTCAAACACATGGTTATAGATCAAAGGGTTTGGAGAGAGCCATGCAAATACACTGGTGATAATGTTTGTGCCCCCAAAATCAACCCAAACTTTTAAAGCCCTTCCTTTTTCACACTACAAATTTTATCAAGTGAGCACTGCGAGAATATTGTGGGTGGCATTTGCACAGCCACAGCTACAGCTCAGCCCTCCCATAAGGAAAGGAAAGCTGCCCAACAGCTTCCATCCAGGATGCAGAAGACAATTGAAAATAACAAACCACCTATTTCTGATTAGACACTCCAGCTGATTAGAAAACTAGCAAGAAAAGTATTAAAAACATAAGTAGGATGCCCAAGCTTGCTGTGTTTGACTTTTGTGTTGATAACATGTGTATTCTTCTATAACAATCATGCTTAAAGGGCAGAGAAACCTCCTCCAAAGAGACAAGCAGAATTAAAAAACCTAGGTTTTTCAATGTGTTCCAAAACAGAACACCACACCAAAGTCTCACTAAACTCTTGAACTCTCATCCCCTTATAGCTGAGTCTGCACTAACTCATGAGCACAAACTTGGGAGAAAAGCAGGATAGTAAGAAAAAATATCAGAAAAAAATGGAACTTTAGTGGTTGCTTCACATACTTCCATTCTGGGCACAAATCAAGCAGCAAAGATTGAAATTCAACCTGTAAAGGTTTCATTTATGCCTAAAGTAAATATCAGGTACTTTGCTACCATGGTGATGAACACAGTAAAAACACCTTAAAAGCACTCCCACTTCTGCCAGTGCAAAGCAGGGCCTGGTGCAAGAGTCAGAAGCAAAGCCTAGCCATCACACGTGTATCGAGCTCATACTTTAGAAAATGGTTTAAAGTTTATTGAGTGTTGCAGTTGTGTAAAATCTGAAATGCATAAACAATAAATCAACAGAGAACTTGTGCATATTATGCACATTCATTGCTCTGGTCCTGCACAGAATGTGTAAGAACTGACTGATTAAGGGCTCCCAACAAAACAGCATTACTACTAAAGTTTCTGGGGGAAGGGAACCTCAATCCATCCCATTCTGACTGGTTTGATGCCAGCAAAAGATGCCCAAGGCCTGGAGAGGAATTGCAGGTCAATAGGAGAGCACCTGAAGGGCAGCACAAAAGAATTTAAGCTTCTCCCACCAGCAAGTTGCCTCACTTTCTAGACACACAATTTAAATGCCTTTATGCTAAAAGCACAAAGCATGGAGGATATGTTATAAATGGTCAGAGGCCAATTCAAAATAAAATAACAAAATTTATTTAACACAATTTCAACACCGAAATAAAGCCACAATAAAAAGAAACAACATTGATCGAATGCTGGGTGGACAGAGAGGCGGTACAAAAGTACCCTCTGAATTCTGCCACACTGCTATGTTTCAGCCCGTGGGTTTTATACAGTTTTTTTACCCTAAGGCTAAGTCTATTGAAAGTCTAGGTATGCTGTGTTTCCAAAAGAGTCCTGTCTGCATGAAAAGGTTGCTTGATAGTTTTTCTGGAATTCATCTTGGGAGGGGTGATCTTGATCGTCCAGGATCTCCACCAAGATTGGTATCTGGTGTTTGAGGAGCTGTGAAGCGAGGGTCTACCCTTAAGGGCCGGGCCATCTTCTGGCTTTGTCTTGTTGTTACAGTAGTAGGTATGTTTGGGAACTTCGGAATCCTGGAGGCATTCTCGGGTATCTTTTTATTAATAGCTTAATCCCACACGAATTTATTTATTCTACTTATTACAGTCCCCCACCTTTTTATTTACTTAAATAAATTCGTGTGTGTTGGATTGCCCTTCTTTAGTAATTGCCTTTGAGTCGTGGCATTCTACCCCTTTTTCTGATCTACAAAATTTAGTATTGAGTGTCATAAAAGAAATAATACCTTTTTCCCTTATCTTTGGGACAATCATAATGCTCTTGATACTTCAGGTTCCTTCTGGTGCCATGTTTAACTATAGTTCACATTTCTTCTTGAGGGTCAGCTTCTGTGGGCTCTTGCGGGGGGTCCCCCTGTCTCTCGGCTCAGGACTACGAGGACTTTCCATCACAACATGCCTCTGCCTTTCCCTTCGCCCACGGGGTAGCAGCCCGCGGCGGGGTAATCTATCTTCTCGGCAGCAGGCATATGCTTCTGGAGTCCTGTCAGTCCGAACTGCAAACTTTCTTTTAAAGGCACTCCACTGGGACAACCTGATTGTATCGGACTAGCAAGGTACTTTGATTGTCTTTCTGCACTCGACTTTGAGCACTTCAACTTTAGCGTCCAATTGCCCTTTTGTCTCCTTTTCATATATATAATACCATTCTGGAGAATCTAACTCTAGCAGACCCAAGTTAGTGGCAATTACTAAGAAATAGCTAGTCTCTTCTTGTTCTTTTTCTAAACAGTTGGTACATAATCTTTTTGGCCTACGCCCCCCCTCTACAGTGAATAACCTAAATCAATTTACAATATACACACTTGAAGTGAACAAAGGGAAAACATTCACAATCTGGTCTTTCACACCTTATCTGATCCCCTTCATTCATCGGTGTTGTTGCAACTTGACTTTCAGATCTCCAGGTGATGAGGTCACTCTCCATTTCTGAGTAGTGTATTGTGAGTCCACCTTCTTCACTCTCGAAGCGTGGGTCCACCCTTTTTCTGCTGTCCTAATTGCTGTATCTTAGGTAAATCAGTGAAATCTACTGGGATTCTTTTGAATGGGTGATAGGCAACTAGTTAAAGCTTAGCACAATTAGACAAATCATGTATTTTAAAGGGGGGATCTTTAGCATCAATTCTTGCATAACACAAAGTAAGAACAATATTAGTAATTAGTGAAAAAATAGGAAGCATTAATCTACTGCTGAAAATGATTACTTAAAAACTGTTTAAAAATTTGAAACATCTCTCAGAGCAGTTTAAGGCTAAGGCATATCTGAACTTTTCTAACTACTAGGGCATTGTTAGTGCTTTTATACTCATGTCAACAAAAGAGAATTACAGCTTACATGGCTCAGCTAAAGGCAACTCTTGTAAATAATGAAAGCTGCTCATCTGATTTAACATTCAGAAATGTAAAAAAAGACAGATTTCATTTTTGGTGTTTATGAAACACGCTCAAGAACTTTTAAAGAGGAAGCTCTCTAGATATTTTGCTCAGGGAGATGTCTACATGACACAGGGCAGGACTAAGAAAACAACAAATAGGGTTGACAAGAAGCAAAATGTAACAGGAATTGATTCAAACAACTGACATATGTAATTGTGACTTAACAAAACAAACAATTATAACAAATGGGGTAAGTGGGTCAATATTGCAGATTTAAAATGAATAATGAAACGCATAATAGGTACTTAAAATGAAGCTGTTTATGAAACTAAACATGGGCTAGTGCTTTAAGGACTCTGAGGTCTTCTCACAGCTAAGCTATTTATGTTGCCATTTGATTATATAAACTGTATTAAGAAAATAGCGAACCTTAATAGTTGACATTAGTAGTAGTCATGCTAAGGCTTAGTAGGCCGCATTTAACCCGCAGATGAACTATCATAGTAGATTTTGTAATGTAAGCAGTGTAGTTAAGAAATAATCATTATCTTAAGGCGTAAATCCAGTTATCTAAGGAATGTACCTTTTGGCAGAAGCTTAAATGTCAGAGAGATTAGGGTACCAGGTATTGAAAAATTAAGTAAGAATCTGTTGTGATGAAGAAATCATGTAAAGAACCATATAAAAACCCTGTAAATTTTCTGTGAGATGGGGCTCTGTCTTTGGACATTAGTCCACAGGCTCCCGGGCCCTCAATAAAGCACCGCATAAACGACTTCGGTTGTTTGTGTCTTCTTCGGATCGGGCAACAGTTTTGGCGACCGCGGCAGGACTCCGGAGGTGGCTGGGGCGGTTCACGCTCTGATCTACTCCAACGCCGGCACCGAGTGATTCTCGGGGAGTCATCGGTTCGTGCCCGACCCCTGCGCCTGGCGGACGACTGCGAAAGGTAAGCCCGAAGGTGCTTTATTTTCTGATTTTGGTTTGGGTGCCTGCCCGGTAAGACGAGGCGGCGATCCTCGCAGGGTTGGGCTAAAGACGTCTGGTTGGTTTGGGTAAGCCTAGGCGCCGGCTGTCAGACGCGGCGAAAGCTGCGCAGGTCCGGCACTTGCCCCTCGCGGCGTCGAGAAGTGGCAAGTTGGATTGGTCTGGTATTTATTTGGTATTTATATATTTTGTTGTGTGAGTATGAGTATGTGGTATGTGTGAGGCCCCGGGGTATGATTGATTCTGTTAAATTGTCAATATTGATTGTGGTTATTATTGTTTTGTACGTTGCTGCATATTGGTTGTTGCGATCGGTTGTAAGTGAAGCCGGCTCAAAATGCCACTTAAAGCACTTAAGTCTATGGTTCAGTTCTCTAAGGGTATACCCGGGAATACTCCGTTAGGATGCTTGTTGAAGAGGTGGAAAAGTGAAGGATTTTTCCAAGAGATGAGTAAGGACAAGATGATTGATTATTGTAATCACTGGTGGCCAGAATATGAGCGAGAAGGGCCGTCATGGCCAGAAAATGGTACTATAGATTATGATACGCTGAATTCACTGATGCAGTATTTAAAGGAAAATGAAAAATGGGATGAGGTACAGTATCTAGACTTGTTTTTCTTACTGCGCCGTAAAAAGGAGTGGCAGACTGAATGTGGAATAATGGTATTGGAGATGAAAGAATCTGGGTGCGGGGGTTGTAAAGAGAAATCTAAATGTGTTCAGTGCTTAGCCTTAACCTCTCGACCAGAAGAGGATTTGTCATTACTGGTGTCACCTGGTGCGCCTTCCGCTTTACCCTCTCCTGCCGTCTCACCCCCTCCTGCTGCCTCACCCCTCCCCGCTGTCTCACCCCATTCCTCTTTGTATCCACCGTTGCCGGAGAGCAGTGCAGATGAGGAGGAGGAGGAGGAGGAGGAGGAGGCGACAAACATAACAGTAGTACCGGGGAATGCTAAAAAGGTTGTTGTGCGTTCCCCAACCCCTTCCCCTGCTTCTCCCCAAAATCGGCGAAGTACCCCGCTCGCGGCACGAACTAGACATGGACGTAAGAATCATGAGGAACCCCGGCTTATTGCCCCTCTAAGGGAAGCTATGGGACCCCACGGAGAGAAGGTGCTTGTGAAAGTACCTTTCTCCCCGGGAGATCTGGTAATTTGGAAGCAATCAGCAGGCAGTTATCGTGAAAATCCTGAAAGAGTGGCACGGGTGGTTAAAATGATTATTAAAACCCAGAATCCAGACTGGAATGACATGCAGGTTTTGTTAGATACCTTAATGGATTCAACTGAAAGGGAGATGGTTTTACGGGCAATGAAAGAGCGTGCTCGAGAAATGATTAGACTGCATTTAGTCGGAAGAACTGTGAATGACTTAGTACCGAGTGATGATCCAGGATGGGATCCGAACAGGGGTGAAGGAAGGGAATCTATTAGGGAATATCAGGAGTTGTTGGTAGAAGGAATTAGGACTGGAATGCCTAAAACACTAAATTGGTCAAAATTGTATTCAGTTAGACAAGATAAGAATGAATCACCTTCTGCGTTTCTGGAGCGACTTAAGGAAACTGCTAGACGTTTCACTGATTTGGAAATTGACAGTGAAGCAGGAAAATTGCAGCTTGCTCTAATCTTTTTAGGTCAGACACAGGAAGATATACGTAAGAAGCTGCAGAAATTAGAGGGACATGATACTCGAGACTTGGACAAAATGCTGGAAACAGCTTGGAAAGTTTATAATAACAGAGAAAAAGAAGCTAACAAAAGGCAACAAGCGAGCCTTTTGGCAGTGTTGCAACAAACAAATGCTAGCAGAGGGAGGGGTAGAGGTGGTTTTGGGCGAGGGCGAGGGCAAGGAAGAGCAGGGTTTCAGAATATGGGAACAGGAGGAAGAGGGATGGTTTCCCCAGGATTCCAACAAGGAGGACTTGCCTCTAATCAGTGTGCTTTTTGCCGACAAATAGGACATTGGAAAAATGAGTGCCCTGTCAAGGCTGGGTTAGCAGGAGCACCAGGGCTGGCCATGAATAATTCAGGGGGTTACCCAATGAACCCAGAAGGGGTCGCCCAAGCATTAGTGTTGGACAACTATCAGAATCAAAGCTGACTAGAAAAGGATTTAAAGGTGAGAATGGATGTTGGAGGGCAAGAACAAGAATTCACAGTGGATACAGGAGCAACATATTCTGTTTTAAATAAGCGATTAGGGCCAATTAGTGACACTATTATTCAAGTGGTAGGGGCCACAGGACAGTTAGAAGAAAGACCTTTCTTACAGCCATTAAATTTAAAATTAGGGAGAAAAGAGTGGGATCACCAATTTTTGTACATGCCAAATTGTCCAAATCCATTGATGGGCCGAGATTTATTATCATTACTAAATGTGAAAATAATTTTTGAAAATGGAAGAGTTAAATTGGAGTTCCCTGAGGAGGAGATTGCTAAATTATTCACTATAAAGGAAGTTGATCCCTCCCCTATTCCCGTCGAAGTGGATCAAGCTGTAGTACCTTGGGTATGGGAAACGGGAAACCCTGGAAAAAGTAAGGCTGCCCAGCCAGTAGTAGTAGAATTAAAGGAAGGAGCTCAGCCAGTCAGAATAAAACAATACCCAATTAAATTAGAAGCCAAGAAGGGTGTTGCTCCTTTGATAACTCAGTTCTTAGCACAAGGGATTCTGCAGGAATGTGAATCAGAATTTAACACTCCTATCTTTCCAGTTAAGAAACCAAATGGTAAGTATCGGTTAGTACAGGATCTAAGGGCAGTTAATAATATTGTCAAAGACATTCACCCTGTGGTTGCCAATCCATATACCCTGTTAACATCTGTGTCAGAAAAATTTAAATGGTTCTCTGTCATTGATTTGAAAGATGCTTTCTTCTGCATCCCTCTGGCATCTGAAAGTATGAAATATTTTGCATTTGAATGGGAAAATCCTGACACTGGAAGGAAGAGACAGCTCACCTGGTCCCGGCTGCCTCAAGGTTTTAAAAACAGTCCTACGATATTTGGAAATCAATTGGCAAAGGAATTAGAAGAGTGGAAGACTGCTGAGGTAAGAGAATCACCTTTCTCTTATGTCATCCTCCAGTATGTAGATGATATTTTTCTAGCAACAGAAGAAAAGGAAACGTGTCTGAAATTGACCATTGCATTGTTGAATATGTTGGGTCTGGCTGGTTACCGGGTGTCAAAAGAAAAAGCACAGTTAATAAAAGAGAGTGTGATTTATCTGGGATGCGAAATCATGCAAGGACAAAGGAGGCTGGGAGTCAATCGAATAGAAGCAATATGTGCCATACCCCTTCCAAGAAATCATCAAGAACTTAGGTCCTTTTTAGGAATGGTAGGATGGTGCAGACTGTGGATTCTGAATTTTGGACTCTTAGCTAAACCCTTGTATGAGGCCCTGAAGGAACCACAGTTACACTGGGATCGACAAAGGAAAAGGGCCTTTGAGGGCTTAAAACAGGCCTTGAAGGAGGCCCCTGCATTAGGCCTCCCAGATCTGAACAAGGATTTTCAGTTATATGTGAATGAAAGGCAGAAATTAGCACTCGGAGTGCTGACTCAGAGACTCGGATCCTGGAAACGCCCGGTGGGGTATTTTTCGAAACAACTGGATCCAGTCAGTGCTGGATGGCCGTCATGCTTGCGGGCAGTTACGGCCACAGTGATCCTCATCCAGGAGGCCAGGAAATTGACTTTGGGGAGGAAGATAGAGGTATTTGTGCCTCACATGGTACTGGCAGTTTTGGAACAAAAGGGGGGTCACTGGCTTTCGTCCAGCAGGATGCTACAATACCAAGCAATCCTGAGAGAACAGGACGATGTGGAACTGAAAATGACTAATCACATTAACCCAGCAGAATTTCTCCGCAGTGAGCAAGAAGAAGGAAAATTGGCACACGATTGCATGGAAGTGATTGAACAGGTACATGCTAGCAGAATCGATTTAAAGGATACCCCAATGGAAAACCCAGACTGGGAATTGTTTACTGATGGATCCAGTTTTGTGGAAAATGGAACCAGGTATGCGGGGTACGCTGTAACAACAGTAAAAACAGTAATAGAGGCAAAAGCCTTGACTCCCGGAACCTCGGCCCAACGAGCAGAAATTATTGCATTAACCAGAGCTTTGGAATTAAGTGTGGGAAAAAAGGTAAACATATGGACTGACTCTAAGTATGCTTTTGGAGTTGTACATATTCATGGAGCTTTGTGGAAAGAACGAGGGTTATTGAACTCTCAAGGGGTTTCTATCAAATATAAAACTGAGATTCTTGCTCTATTGAATGCGGTTCACCAACCTGAGAAAGTAGCAGTGATGCATGTTAGAGGACATCGGAAGGAAGATGGAAAAATCTATGAAGGAAACCGGATGGCAGACTGGACAGCTCGGGAGGCAGCTAGAGAAGTATGGACTCAAATGGCCTTGATACCAGTTAAGGTGAGCCCAGTAACTCCACATTTATTACAGGAACCAAAGTATTCTCCAGACGATGAAAAACTGGCATCTCTGCTGCTAGCCCAAAAGAATGCAACCGGATGGTATGTAACCGGAATGGGACAAGTTGTAGTACCTGCCAGGATCATGAAGGCAATTCTGGAGACAGAACATAATAAATGCCATTGGGGAGCAGAAGCATTGGTGAAATTTCTAAAAAGGGAAGTAGTTTCTAACCAGATGTTAACATTGGCAAAACGGGTGAATGCCATGTGTCCAACTTGTTTGAAGAATAACCCAATAGTCAGGAAACAGATCCAGCTAGGAAAATTACAAGTGGGACCAGAACCAGGAGATTACTGGCAAATAGATTTTTCAGAATTACCGAAGGCACAGAACTATAAATATCTTTTAGTGTATGTGTGCACTTTTTCAGGCTGGCCTGAAGCTTTCCCTTGCCGAACAAATCAAGCAAAAGAGGTAGTCAAAACACTGTTGAGAGAAATCATTCCTAGATTTGGGGTGCCGTTGGGATTGTCATCAGATAGAGGCCCACACTTTGTAGCAGGAATAGTACAGGAGGTGGCTAGGATGCTAGACATATCTTGGGATTTACACACTCCGTGGCGACCTCAATCAAGTGGCCAGGTAGAGCGGATGAATCAAACAATTAAAGGACAAGTTAAGAAAATTTGCCAAGAGGCAAAAATACAGTGGCCACAGGCATTGCCATTAGCATTGCTCAGAATCAGAATCAAACCCAGAGAGCGGTTGGGAGTTAGCCCATATGAAATCCTATATGGGAAACCATACCATGCCAATGTGTTGAAAGGGGATTTGCATGTGCAAGGTGATCAGACAATATTCAGTTATGTCATGACATTAAATAGAATTCTTAATGCCTTAAGGGGAGCTCTGCAGTGGAACCGGCCTATGCCACTGGAAAATCCAGTACATGACATCCAACCAGGAGACCGAGTGTATGTGAAGAATTGGTCCGCCCACCCCTTGAAAGAAACATGGGACGGCCCACGCCAAGTGATCCTGACAACCTACACGGCGGTAAAGGTCGAAGGGATCGACTCATGGATCCATTACACTCGGGTCAAGAAAGTTCCTGTACAATGGGAGACTCAGCTAATCTCTCCAACGCGGATGATTCTTCGCGGAAAATAGCATTTTTGATTATATTGTTACTGGTACTAACGAAACCAATTCTTGTTAACAGTTCTGTTGTAGTTGCAGTTACTGAACCAGTGGTTGGTGTTATGGAAGGAATGGATGTAAACCTGACCTGTTTTATAACGAATAACCAGAAAGCTGAAGTCCAGAATGTGCAGGCAATCTGGAAGAAAGGTGCCGATTACCCAGAAGCAAACATTACCACGGTTTGGGATAAGGATGCACAAAAAGGTAATACTACATTACAACTGAAGCGAGTCAGGCAAGAAGATATGGACAGATACATGTGTATTGTAAAATCCCGAAAAAGCTTTGATTACAAGCAAATTAAATTGAGAATAGTGCCCTGGAAATTGAGGAAGAATGCTCCATCCCCGGAATCCGTAGAAATAGAAACCCCTTGGACTGTACAAGATATGTGGGATGGACTTCCTTTGAAGGTGAATTGTTCATTTGTGTTAAAACAAGAGTGTAATCAGACATTGCAAGTCAAATGGTGGAAAGAAAACAACCGAAAGTCATGGGCTAGAATAGACCAAGGAATTAGCTGGTGGGAAAAATCTGGGAAAGGTATAGGATGGTTAAATATTAGCAACCCCAAATTTGGCTCTACTGAGGGAAAATACTTATGTTTAGTGATATGCGAAATCGATGCTGACTATGGAATAAGAATAGTAGAAGCTGGACAAGGAACCAGGCCCACTCACCTAGTAGCCTCAACAGAAAAGAAGCATAGGGAGCCAAGAGATACAGGAGTAGCTGTACATCAAAGTCACGAACAAGAAAATTTAGTTGTAGGGTTGATTAGAGATTTTGGGATGGTGCAAAATGTATCTCGAATTACAGCATGCTTGCCATTTCCACAAGCGGCGGGAGAACCAATTCCATGGGGAATAATTCCCATTCCATTACCACCCGAAACAGAAGAGAACACATCTACTGTATGTCAAATAGAAAGAAAAGAGAAGGAAATAATAACTACTAAAAAGGAATTTTCCCCCAGATGGCGATATTCATCAATTTGGGATTGCAATAAAGATGGGGGCAAATATGTACCAAAATTTTCATATGGAATGTCAGGTAACTATGGGTGGTGTTATGACGCTCTAATAAAAGAAATTAAAACAAAACAGCCTTACCAAGAAATTAAGTGTCAAAATATAAGCCAGCAAAATGTAATTTGGGATGATTGGAAAACAGTGTGGGGTCCGAGCTTATTAGAACATTACAGTTATATCGGAGCAGTGAACTGGTGTATACAATGGACAGGGAGTCAGAATAAAACGGGTCCATTGGAAGTCTATAAGACAGACACTTCTACAAGAGAAATTAAAGAAACTAGAGAAATTTGGAACTGCACTAAAGTTATTACATGTGACACTCCAGAAAGTCAAATTAGTCTAGCTCCTCTCAGAGTGTTACTCAAGTGGGGATGTGAATGCAGGAAAATCAATCATACAATTCAAGGAAAAATAGTTGCACTTAGCAGGAGCAATGGAATTCAAAGAGCTGTAGGCTGCAAAGACACTACAATCAGAAGTCCAGGAAATTTAGTTTGGGTAATGGGACATGGACAATGGACCACACATATTCCTATAGATGGACCGGTAACACAAATCACTCTAGGAGTCCCCACCCTTTGTCCTCTATGGAAACAATCAAAGTTGAAATCTAACCGAAAGAAGAGAGAAGTAGACGCATTCACTGAGTTAGAAAACGAATGGCATGAGCCTGACGGTGGAGTTAAATTTGGGTGGGCCTTAGAATCACTATTCGCACCTATAGCCACCTATAGGAACAGAGACATGCTGTACAAATTACTAGGGCAGACTGAGAGATTAGCAGCAGCCACTAAGAAAGGATTCAAAGACATGAATTTGCAATTGCAAGCCACATCCCGAATGACCTTGCAGAATAGGATGGCATTAGATATGCTCTTGCTAAAAGAGCATGGTGTGTGTCAGTATCTAAAAACGAAAGCTGACCATTGCTGCATCCATATTCCAAACATGACTATCGAAGTGGAAAAAGATATCTTTCAATTAGCAGAAGTTGAATCCAAAACAAGAGATATTGAAAAAGAAGCACAACATGATTGGATTGGAGAAATTTTTGAGTCTCTAGGACTTCAGGTTTCTGGATGGGTTTCGTCTGTAATACAGTACATTCTGTTGATTGTAATTTTATTATTAATTGTTTGGTTAGCATATAAGTGTGTTTTAGGAGTCATTGACAAAGAAACAAGACGCACCAGAAGAGTAGTAAAAGCCTTGACAAGAACCAACGAGATACACCTGTCTCACCTGCCTCCTCCGAAGTATGAAGTTGCTACGGGGCAGGAAAATCCAGCATTTGAAAGATCCGATGACAACTAAGAAGTTGAGCATCCTTGCAGAAGACTGAAGAATGCTCAAAAGGGGGGAATTGTTGCCATTTGATTATATAAACTGTATTAAGAAAATAGCGAACCTTAATAGTTGACATTAGTAGTAGTCATGCTAAGGCTTAGTAGGCCGCATTTAACCCGCAGATGAACTATCATAGTAGATTTTGTAATGTAAGCAGTGTAGTTAAGAAATAATCATTATCTTAAGGCGTAAATCCAGTTATCTAAGGAATGTACCTTTTGGCAGAAGCTTAAATGTCAGAGAGATTAGGGTACCAGGTATTGAAAAATTAAGTAAGAATCTGTTGTGATGAAGAAATCATGTAAAGAACCATATAAAAACCCTGTAAATTTTCTGTGAGATGGGGCTCTGTCTTTGGACATTAGTCCACAGGCTCCCGGGCCCTCAATAAAGCACCGCATAAACGACTTCGGTTGTTTGTGTCTTCTTCGGATCGGGCAACATTTAGATTCTTTGCTTTGTAAACGAAAGGGTATTTAGGGGCACTTTGAGTGCATTTCTGCAGCTAACTTAGTGGTTTTTAGGCTCTCGGCTCTTGGCACTAAGCTCACATAGAAGTTTTGGGGTTAGCTTTGTCGACGTGACTGGCTTAAAGCACTTAACATACTCTAACAGGCTTTCTAGACTACTACAGCCCCCGGTTTGGGCTGCAGTGCTGGCTTTTCTTGAGCCTTGTAGCTTCAGATCTTCATCTTCTTGGATCTGAGCCTAGTGGCAGCATCTTCTTTTTCTCTTCAACTGGCTTTTTCTCAGCTATGGCTTTCACCTTTAGTTTAGGTTTTAGCCTTCGCTGTAAAATAAAATAAAATCTGTAGCTTCTGCTACTACTTTGTTAGGGAACATCGGCTACAACTAAAAAAACTAAAAACTGTTCATACTTTCTCAGGCATTATCTTAACAGGGTTGTCAGTCACCTTTGGTAAGCCTAACTAAGGACAGCATAAACTCAACAGCGTTTTCTTGTTTCAGTAGCTTAATGCCACTGGAACACACGCTCTTAAGAGACAGTTTGAAAATTGCTTCTTGTAGGATTTATTCTCGTGACAGGCAAAACTCTTAAAACTGAAAACGGGACACTCTGCAATTAGAGGAAACAACATAAAACATTCAATTGTAAAGACTATTCTATGGGGATTGGAGGGAAGTGGAAAGAAGATAAGGTATTGCATAAAAAGGTATAAAGGATAGAGGATTTTGGGTTAGGCGTCTTAGCCAGCGAGCTCTTTCTGGTCAGGACTAGTGGATAGGAACTGGGAACTGGGGGGGGGTCGCAGGGAGCCAGAGAGACTGCAGACATCTTGGGCTACTCTGCGCTGTGTGGTTTGCTGCTAACGACTTACTTTTGAAATAGGAACGGGGGCAGGGACGACGAACAGGGATATGGGGTAGCAGAAAGGCAACAGCAGCTTCAAGCTTATCTGTGCTCATTCGGCAAGTTCTACTCTTTATCTTGCTCTCTGAACAATAGGAGAGAGAATCATGGAATAGAATTCACAACTTGTTTATGTTTATAACTTTAAAAGTTAACAGGGTAGCTAAAACTGTTAGACACTTCGGGATGGAGTGACTCTGCAGTTGCTACGGTAGTATCTGGTGGAAATGGTTTAGCAGGGTGTGGTTGAGAAGCTGAAACTACTGCATTTGCATATGAATCTCTCCCCCCCCTCTTCTTCTCTTCGGTTTCTGTTCTCACCTCGGGGGAACTGAGAATGGGAAGAGGATGGCTCTTTGGGGGAAGGGGGGCTAGAAGCAGGATTGGGAAAAGGGGTCAGAGAGAGACAGAGAAGGCAAACAGGAGGACAATCGTCTGCTGGACACGAGGAGCCTATGGAGGTGGCGGTGCTGGCTGCGGGAAGCAGCGGGATGGATGCGGCGCTAGACGGGGCGCACGGGTGGGGGAGGCGCAGCACGGGCTCGGCGCGCCCGGCCTGACCTGCTATCTGCGGAAGGTCTGCGGGCCCTCGCTGTACTTGGCTTACAGGCGCGGAGGAGGGCCCGGGCGCAGATGGCGGCCACCCTCTCTGCCAGCGTGCCTTGGACGGCGGCCCTACACCTCGCGGGCTGGCCCTCGGCACGCAGCAGCGGCAGCAGTCGCGGCTTGGCGCAGGGGGCTCTTGACGGCTCAGCGGCCCCCCCCAGCGGCACTAGCAGCGGCTGGCAGCGGCGGGCAGCGGCACTGTCTACCGGGCTCTTCACTCTCTCTAACTTCGGTACAATAATAAATTAGTTTTTCTTAGACTTACTTTTCAAAATGGGGCACTCTCTCTAGTGCTCTAAGATCTATCTCAGTGGACTTCTGGTGGGATTTCAAAAGCACCTTTTCCCTTTCTGGGAGCACACCTTTTTCTTTGATTCTTTTTGATGTTTACTCTTTCTTTGCTCTTTTTTTTTTAAAAAATTTACTTTTTGGTAATGGATCGCAACGCTAAATTCTTTCTTAGCTTTAGCTCTGGCTAAGAGCAGGAATCTTCTCCCCGACTGTTACAAATTGCAAACCGGGTCCCGAATCGTTCGGCTTACTTACCCTGTCCGGTGAGCTGAACCGGGGGTCTGTTCGTCTGATGAAAAAGTCTTCGGTTTGCATCCTGGGCTTTTACTAGCCCGTAGCAAAAGGGTTTACCGGTTCCCCAAACCCAGAGGGACGTATCCTTCCCCTTTTGCTTCCTTGTGATCGATTCCCCCAGACTCCCCGAGTCTGGGCTTTGATGAGCAAACGAGTTTTCCTTAATTCTCTTCCCCACTAGCTGAAAAAAAACCTTTGCGGGAAACTTGGTACAAGAGCTTACAGATCTACCCTTGTATCGTGGCAAGGCCACGTCTCGCTCACCCACTCAATCACTCACTCAACCAAGCATTACTTACAGCTATTTTCTTGCTTGGAGATCTTCGTGCACGGAGAAAAAAATTTTACGAGTGAAAAGTAGCCGCGGCTCCGAAAAGACTCCTATGTCTTTTCTCGGGTTTTCTGCTGGATCCAGGCCTTCTCCCTTTTTATTGTGGCACTTTTATCTAATTTTTGGGTTCGTAATACAATAGGTGCGAAGGGGTTTCCTGCTTTGCCGGGCTGCCGAAAAACCGGCAGGGCGCCCCCCCGTGCAAAGGGAGTCCTCTGCAGCTAAATTGTATCCGAGTCACGGCACCAAATCTGTTATAAATGGTCAGAGGCCAATTCAAAATAAAATAACAAAATTTATTTAACACAATTTCAACACCGAAATAAAGCCACAATAAAAAGAAACAACATTGATCGAATGCTGGGTGGACAGAGAGGCGGTACAAAAGTACCCTCCGAATTCTGCCACACTGCTATGTTTCAGCCCGTGGGTTTTATACAGTTTTTTTACCCTAAGGCTAAGTCTATTGAAAGTCCAGGTATGCTGTGTTTCCAAAAGAGTCCTGTCTGCATGAAAAGGTTGCTTGATAGTTTTTCCGGAATTCATCTTGGGAGGGGTGATCTTGATCGTCTAGGATCTCCACCAAGATTGGTATCTGGTGTTTGAGGAGCTGTGAAGCGAGGGTCTACCCTTAAGGGCCGGGCCATCTTCTGGCTTTGTCTTGTTGTTACAGTAGTAGGTGTGTTTGGGAACTTCGGAATCCTGGAGGCATTCTCGGGTATCTTTTTATTAATAGCTTAATCCCACACGAATTTATTTATTCTACTTATTACAGATATTAGGAAGAAATTCTTCTGTGTATGGGTGGTGAGGCACTGGAACAGGTTGCCCAGAGAAGCTGGGGATGCCCCATCCCTGGAAGTGTTCCAGACTGGGTTGGATGGGGCCTTGAGCAGCCTGGTCTAGAAGAAGGTGCCCCTCCTCATGGCAAGGGGGTTGGACCCAGATGTCCCTTCCAATCCACTCTGTGAAACTGTCCAGGAAATGAGTCACATGTTTGACTCCCATATATTGTTAATACCAAGAAACAAACAGCTTTAGACAACTAAGAAAGTTATATTTTTTTTTTAATTTTAAATAACCAAGCTCCATGTTAAAGCTCAATACACCAATGTTCCCTTTAAAATGACAAATGATTAAAAAGATTTTTTGTTACAAAACTAAAGCTAACAGCAGCTAAATCTTTTATGTCTGACAATTTATATACAACATATATTCTAAATTTGAAAGTACAAAGAGTTTTCAAAGCTGTCCCAGACTGTCAAGCTGACTTTGACTTTTTGGGAGTAGCCCCACCATCTTCAGCTGACTTCAACTTCTTGGGAGAAGCCTCACCATCTTCAGCTGACTTCTCTGCTGGCCTCTTTTTTAAGCCTTTCATTTTCCGTGTCTGCAGTTTACTAAGATCTTGCTTCTGCATGTGGATTCGACCATAAGTTGTACCAAATGCATCGTGGGAGATATTCTTTTTCTTCTTAGGCTGCAAGGGAAGAACAGTGTTAATATTTTTGAGTACAGTCCCAGGAGCCCTGGTGAGAATCAAGTGCCCAAAAGCAAGGCCTCTTTTGAAAACATTGGTAGGAGTTTTGAGACTAAGATTTGTGCTGTGTGTTCTGTGTGCCTCCAGAGGAGAGTCTGGGTGCCAGCTGAGCACCACAGAAGTGCTGTGGCCCCAGGAATGTCAGTTGGCCTCAGTGAAAGTAAGCTCTGGTCAAACACACAACAAGTAATACTTCAGCCTTTGCTCTCCTTCAAAGAGAGATCTGAAAGCAATGCCCTTTCCAAGGTACATACCTTCAGGCCTTTTGGCTGTTTCAAAGCCAGCTTATAAAGGTCATCTGAGGCTAAATGTGTCCTCCTCATAACCAGATCTAATGAAGGTCCCATCTCTTCTAGTTCAATTCTGGGTATTTTACAGCCAGATTTCTTCAGAAGCACTCTAGGAGGAAAAAACCAACCAAAATCAACATTGTCGCCTGTGCTAGAGATTTATCTATCTTCCTAGAGAACAGGTTCAATCTTGCAGTTCAAAATACTAATAAATCAACTGCTACCACTAACTCTATCATTGGGAAAGGCATCCATCAACAACAATTTATAATAAATCAGTCTCATTATAATTTGAACACATCCAAAATATGACCTGGCTAATGCAATTTATTATTTTTTTAATGAGACCAGTATAATCAGTATCACTTTTAAAACTCAACTCCAGTACCCTGAAAGCCATATCACTTTTCAAATTCAAAACAGCACCCTGGGTATTATCAGACATGAAAAATAGTCACTATAATTTACACCAAAATAACCTGAGCATTTTTTGAGAAAGTGCTTTGCTTCTTTGTTTTTAAGAGTGAGGCTGATTGAAATGATTTTGTATAAAGAGAAATCAAAATCACATGGAACACAAGTTATGAATGTTCACAGCCTCCTAAGATAGGGAGTGACTGAGGGCAAACACCAATGCAACAAGAAAGTTGCATTGTCCTGCCTTTTCCTGGCTTTCCTTGTGCATCTCTGTCTGCAGCCTATCCCCTGCTGTTCCCTGGCAAACACCTAAGTGAGGAGAGTCATAGAAATCAGCCTGAGAACAGACTAAGTCCATCAAGTCTAAGACAATACCCAGAATTCACTAAGTTAATTCACACCACCTTACTAACTGAGCCACGTGGAAGAGCAATCCTCTGAGCCAGCAAGACAAGGAAGGAGGCAGCAGTCCTAGGGCTCAAGTGTTTTCCTTCTGCTGTACAAATTACACTGGAACACCTCTATAAATTGCATGTTCTAAATGCAGCTCAAACCAGCTCAATTTCACAACTACAGATTAAAGCTGACAAGTGTACCAAACCCCAGACAAACAGATAAAACACATACTCACTTGTAGCTTCTCATGTAAATTTTCCCATCTACAGCTGTGAAATGCAGAACATACTCTAAACCAGCCAGACGAATACTGGGCACAGTGGGACCTCTGAAGAAATCTGAGGGAGTATTTAAAAGGAATAAATGCCAGATTTCTTGGCTGAAAATAAAACCAACAGATGCCTGTAACAAATTGGTGCTGAGATGTGGGCCCATTTTCAAATAGTAATCTCATGAAATTGCCACTACTTAAAACTGCAGTGTGGCTAATACACAGGACAGAAATTTAACATTGCACATGTTAGTGTGCACTGGTGAATCCAAATGTGTGTGGATATCCTGACAGGAACACAGTGACTTCCCAGAGATAATATGGTAGCAATATACATGCTACCTATATATACCTCCTATAAGTGCGTGCATGGAAAAGAGCAAATACACTTTCAGAGCAGTAACTTAGCACTATTGAGCTAATGTGAATAATTGCATTGTCTGTTCTTTTAAATATTCATCTCTAAAATCAGGGGGGGAAATGATCTTATTTGGTGTTTAGGCCAGTCAATGCTCAGACAAACACAGATCAGTACAGAGAAGCCATTTCCTCAGGTATCTGTTTAAAGACATCATTCAAACCTAATACTTAAAACTTAATCATAGCCAGATTTGGAACACTAGAAAGAGGGATCAAAACCAGTACACAGCAGATCAAAACTGCACCTTTTCTACTCTTGCCTACATTTTCTCACTCTGACTCTGGGAAAAAGTTTTGATATATCATTTCTTTCATATCTCACTCACAACAAGGCACTTCTGTCCTCTAGATAAAGCCTATTTGTCATTATGTCTAATGTTTTCTCTATTAAGAAGCAACACATCTATGAAAATAAGACATTTGAAATACTTGCCCAGTTTGCAAAGAGAACTCTGAAATACAGATTAAATACAAAATGAGCTGCCTCTAGTAAGGTCTTGTATCAGGCTATGAAAATATACTGTGCAATCAGAGAGCCAGCAATGAGCACAGCAATCTGTCCAACATATGCAGAGAGTGGAGAAAGAATGTGACCTTGACCAAGGGAACAAGGTGTGCTAATAAACATGACAGGGCAATGCTGAAACACAGGACAACTGCTAACAGATGCAAAACACATCACTCTTTTCTGCTCTGTCCTGTTTTCAGATCCCTTAGCTACTTGTCTTTTCCTTCAAGAGTATCAGCTCTGGAATGACATCCAAAACAGTTTGGCTGGCAAATACCAGATGGAGTCAGCCCAGGAAACTTTCTTGGTCAATTAAATACTCTTATTTCGAGTCTAACTTGTAGTTAGAGGAAAAGTTGCAAATAAAACATTTTGTTCACTTGTGGTGTATTTTTTTCCCTTCAATTAGTTCTCTGCAGGTACACAAGCTTACATTCACAGTGGTTTTATTGGCAACACCTCCTTTTCATATTTTCCTGTGGCATCATACATCTTTTTACCCACAGGATGATCTCTTCCAATAAACGCAGGTGGTCAGGAATTTGTTTCCTGGCAACACTGAACAGCTGCAGAAACCTTACACTTCAGTACACCCAGAGAGTTGAAGTTTTTTTAACATACTCTTAATTTACAACTCCTGCTTTGGTTGGACTAGAGACTTGCTTTCTCTTTTCTTTCCATTTCTAGTTCTCTCTCCCCCTTGTCCTCAAACATGTTTCCAGAAAGTCTAATTTACTTTTTCCTACAGACAGCTTTTCAGGACCTTTCTATTTCCAGATTAAATTCCTAATTGATACTCTTTCTGTATCAATTCATATCCAAAAGCTGGTAACACTGTATTCTATGTAGTTTTGGTTAGCATGAGTGCAGTTCAAACATTTCCCAGCCATCCCCTTTCCTGGCCAGAAAAAGCCTTCAAATCTTTTCAAACTCTCAAAAAGAGTCTGTGTGAGGAAAGGCTGTTTGAAGATGAAGGTGACAGCCAATCCAAAATTGCAGAGATCCTGCAAACCAACATTTTAGAAAGTGTATAAGCAAGCCCTATAGTGGCCTGGCCATTTTTAGGATAAAGTAGATGTGCAATAACATAACTAACGACAAGCAGGCAGTGTTGTAAGAGTTGAAACATCTTATAGATATAGGCATAAAAAATTATTATTAGAATTTCATTAAATGCATTCCAAGACTTATATAATTTAAATGAACTACAGTACCACGTCAGAGAGCAATGAAAACCAAAAGAGAAAACGAGGGATGTCTTTATCTTCCAGGTCTCCAAGAAAATGCATCTGTCATTTATTTCTCCTAAATAGCTTCTTCCACTTCACAGTTTAACTACAGCATTTGGTTACCACAAAGACAATAATTCACTCTTGCCCTTAATTTTACCAAGAAGCTGCTGTAAGATGATTGTCCAAACAGGCATAAGCCCTTCTGATATCACAAAAGCCAATAAAATCTTGGTTGTTCCTCAGCATCACTGGCATCACACTTCTTTGGCAACAAGAAGCTGTCAGCTATCTGATATTCTGGGATCCCAACAATACTGGTACAGCAACAAAATATTTGTGGCTGTTGTTATAAAGACATTCTTTTATCTTTCTTAGCAAGAGTAGCAGCTTAAGGGTACCATCTTTTGCAGAAATGGAACAAATAATTTTTTCCTTATTGGTTAAAGGCAGTTCTGAAGCAGGTCATATTAATACCCAAACAATTTTAATTTGTTAGTGATAATTTAAAGCCTTTACTCTCCTTAACCTTTGTCTGTTGTTTTGCATCTGGGTATTTCACAGAACTCAGCAGAACAATTAAGACCTGGAGTACTTGGCATATGTTCAAGAAGAAAGACTGGGTGTGGAGTACATTTGACTGCCAAGTCATTAATGGCTAATAAATGTGAGAGGAGAAAGGACAGGCGAACATCAAGAGAAATAGGAAGGACTGCTCAGTTATTTGGCAGCTATCTTACTATGCCTGTCTCCCATTTCTGCTGCTTGATCATGGGGTGCTTGAGCACATCTGGATGCCCATCACTGTGCAGATGCCTGAACAAGATACACTTCAGAAAATGCACCTGCTTCCTGTGTAAATACTTATTTACAGTGCCACAAACACGCAGCAGTAAAACTCACTTATCTTTGTATTCAATCATCTTCAAAGATGTATAAGCTCAGTTACTACCCTTTCATCCATCCCCAAGAACCAATCAGTCATACTGAGAGGATGAAAATTTACTCCTCTCCTGCTCCCTTTCATTCTTATTCAGATGAAACATCTTGCTTTAAGGAATAATACTAAGGAAAAAAATTCTCATTTTTAGGGTCCCTTTCTAAAGAGCAATCATTTACCTGTTTGCCTAGAAACCTAGAAACCCAAGAATGGAACTGAAAGGACAAGACTGTTCTTACTGGGCCAGGTTCAGTATTTTACCAGAACTTTAAAAAAAAAATCTACTTTGAGGAAAGCTATTAAAAAGAAAAATCACTAGATCAAGTTTTGCCAAGCATGAAGCATGTTTTAAGTGTCAAGAGACACAATATCCTATAACTTCTCTGTCTATATAGCTTCTATAAAGCTACAATATGCTTTATTTTCCAGAGCCTCCAACTTTAAGATAGTAAAAAATCCCAATTTGTTTGCCAACTTGTTTCCTAAGCTCTAAGCCTGCCTTAAAGTTAGGGCACAACTTATCTACAGCCGATTTTTACTGCACCTGTTCTCTCCAAGAATCCTAAGCAATGGCATGCTTGTTAGAATTGGTGGAATTTCCAACAAAAATGCTTTCATTACAAAAACAGAAGCTGAATTAGACTAATTTGACTTTTCTGTAAGCAAAAATATCCCACTTTCTGAACTTAATCCACTTATTTCAATTTAGATACTTCAAGACATCATTTGGTTAGAAAAGTGATGACCCAGTATAATTATAAGGCCAAGACATTTTGGAAAATGACAGTTTTCCCACAATTGAAGTAACAAACTCTGATGAATGTGAAGTTTCATTTCCAGAATCTTTTAAGACATTCTTTCATCCTCCCTTTAAAAGTCATCACAATTAGTTAACTTTAATTTTATGTGACATGAAACCTCCAAGTGCTCATTCTTGTTTTCCTTCTGTGCTGAACATAAGCAAGCATTTATTGACAAACTAGCTTTTCCCAACAGATCATATTACTACAGATCCATACAATTCTACTGCCCAAATAATCAAAATACTGACCAATAAGAAGGCTCTTCAGTCTTCTGTATTCTTCATTTACATCAAACACGTCACCAGCAAATATCAACATAGGTTTTGTCCCTTCAGGACACTTACTGTTCTGTGGAATAAGAATTTTAAAATAACAAAAATTCAGACAGTTAGGGAACATACCATTGATTTAATAAGTGGCCAGCCATTCAACACTGAAAGAAAAACTGCTGTGACCTGTGATCAATAGGAACAGAATAGACCAACCAAATTAAATTAAAAACCAGAGCATAAAATTAACATTCTGGAGTACACAAATGACCAATCCTCATATACTGCATGAAACACTTTTTAAAAATAACTTAATTCATTTCAGGGCACAGAAAAAATGCAACAAAAAAGTCCACCAGTAGGTGTCGCTAAAATACTGAATTATCAACTCCTTACCTTGATATCTTTTAGGGATACAAACTTCTCAACGCCCAACTCAATCATGTCTAGCACGTGGTAGTCAAACATGCGACCTGTGAGAGTAAAAAAGAAAATCCAGCTATTTAAATATTCACTGAAAGCTACACCTATCATCCCAATAAAAATCCAAGTGACACTTATTACCTATTATCAGGTTGTTAGGTCGCTTCTTGTTATGAGAGCCAAAGAGAAACAGAGAACAATCTGATTTCTTGGAAAAAAATTCCTGCAATTGAAGAAAAGAATCAAACTTTTGAGTTGTAGTTAACAGGATTTAAAATATTCTGCAAAGACATTTGCCACAAAGACATGAGTTTGGGAGCTTAATGAGCAGAGCAACTGCTCTTACCAGGAGAGTTTTGAGCATGTCATGAGCAGTTTTCAGCACTTACGCTAAAACTGACACCTGGATTCAAGATTCAAATAATTTCTTTTTTTATTTACCATTGCATCTTAAAATACAAGTCAGGCAATTTTTTTCTTGCCATTTTATCTTTAATACCCTTTCTTGTAATTCCTGATTATTTGGTTTTACCCAAGATACCTTCAACCACTTCTCCTTGCCTGATGAGTAAGTATTGGCAAGCTGGCTGCCATTTTAATGTCTCATTGCAGTTTCCCAACTAAGCTTTATGCAGCACATTGGCTTTGCTGACAGCTTCTGAATAACTAGTTAATTCCCTCAACAGCAAGTCTAACAACATCTGCACTTGGCACAAGAGTCCTACTACAGAGCAACTTCATGTCAATTTATTATTTAAGACTAAGATGCTACTTAAAACCAAGCCAGTGGTGTCTATCACAGGGATATTTTCTGCAGGAGGAATAGATTAGAGAACCTATTATGGTACGATGTCCAGAGCCAACACTACAGCAGCTCTTTCTAAGGATGTCCAGCTCCAAAGTCTTTTCATGCACTTCTGCCTCCCAAGGCAGCTCCTCATCTTGTGTATCAACAGTGGCTCCATGGTGTACACACACACACCTTATCCAGTGCTTCCCACAAGAATATATCTGCACTTGGCAGTTGTGAAGCACAGGACACTTCATCTCCCACCCCTGCAACAGCAGCAGCTAAAAGAGCAGCTCTGCCCTGCTGGGAGGTCACTTGGAGAGGCCGGATTAATTCATGTACAAATCACAGACCTCAGCATCGAGTTTTGCCACCAGATCCCTGAGAAATGCTGACTCTAGACAGGCCAAGAACAGACCAGAGCAGACTCCCCTTGAAATATGTGCTCATACAGCTCTGTTAATCACAGTGTGTTGACATCTGTACTCTCTAAGAGCTGTACATTTTATTAAAAAGATGTAAAAACCTCAAATGCTTTGAATATGCCTAGCATATACTGCAACAACACACACATTGCAAAACTGCCCTTTTAATAGAATGCCTCTAGCCAGTCAGTCAGGACTGCTGCTAAATGATGGAAAGGGGCTTGGTGAGCTTTTCCATCAGCTCCCTAAGCACTCTTAATGAATCCCACAGAACTCCATGAACATGTGTGCCAAAGTGGTGTAACAGATCACCAACCATTTCTTCCTGCATTATGGGGACTTCATTCTGCTCCCTGTCCCTGTCTCCCAGCTCAGGGTACCCAGAGAGCGATTGGTGCTGCTATTATAGACTGAGGCAAAGAAGGCATGAAGTACCTCTGCACCTCATCCTTTGTCCCTGTGTCTCCCTCTGCATCCACTAAAGGATGGAGATTCTCTTTAGCCCTCATTTTGTTGGTGATGTAATTGCAAAAACATTTTTTATTGTCTTTTATGGTAGTAACCAGATTAAGTTCTAATAGGGCTTGGGGCCTTCTAATTTTCTCCCTGCATACCCTCACAACATCTTTGTGGTCCTCCTGAGTGGCCTGCCTCTTCCAAAAGCGATATTCTTTCTTTTTACCCCTTAGTTCCAGCCAAAGCTCTATTCACACAGGCTATTCTTCTTTCCTGATGGTTCACCTTTTGGCACACAAGAATAGTCTGCTCAAAATTGTTGTAAGAGAAAACATTGTTTATGCTTACCAATGATGTTTGGTCCTCAAAAGGCCTGGTAATATTTTTCCTGAGAGGAGAAGAAAAAAACAAGTTAAAAGAAAAACAAAAAAAAAAGAACAGGCCCAGCTAGTCACTTCTTATTAATTCTCTGATAATATAAAGTTTTACATTCTACCAGAAACTCCAGCAGGAAAGGCTCAGCTTGAGTTCAAATCACAAGTCATATTACTACTGCCAGGAATGCCTTAGTGCCATCATTACCATTCTCCACATTTCCTGCGTCTGAGGTCTCCTGGGGCCTAACCTGCAGAACACTACCACCAGTGACACTATGAATAACTGCCTTTGCCTGTTCATGCATTAAATTTTGCTGTTACAGTTGTTTCTGCACTACATTCATACAGACGCTGGGTTCCCATTTTGAACAAGACTTAGAGCTGAATCCTGCTCCATACCACCTCCACAGAGTAGGGCTCAGCACCAATGCTGATCACATGTAGCTTGTTTCCAGTCTACTGAAAATCATGATCAGTCATCTTCTGCACCCTGGTCATTGTTCAAGCCCCCACGCTAGCCTGCATCTCTATTCATGCCCTGAAACTACCAAAAGCTGTCTGTCTGTCAGAAGACTCAAAGATGTCAAAGTGAGATCACTTACCTTTTATACAGTACAGCAAAAGGCTTCTTCACAGCATACTGCAAAACACAAAGTTTAACACATCATCTCTAAAACTTTTGTTTTTACAACCCAACAGTATACAGGATCGTGTGAAACAGTAACTATGCAGAGCAGGCTAGAAGAAGGTATCTCAAAAGGCCTGCTCCCAGTAATACACTTCAAGCTGGTGACATTCTTGTTTCTAAATTAATTGCACAAGAAATTATTTGTAGAAACTAAGAAATAAAAAATTAACTGAGAAACAGCTGAAATCAAAGCCATGTAATGCAATCCCTCTGCTTCTAAGGGGCATAAGGAAAAACAGCGAGAGAACAACTTAATTATTAGAAGCATAAAAGAATAGGAAAACAACAAAGCAAAGAGAAAAACAAGTGTAGGAACAGGTATAATATTTTGAGCCACAGAGTTAGGAGACAAGACTGGTAACTTAGTTTTAGGAGAGGCTGAAAGTTCCCTATCAATACACACAGTCATCTTACAAGATTCTGGGATACGATTTAGCTGTGTGATACAGTTCCAGTTTTGCACCTAATCCTCTTGTTTTCAAACAGACTTGGCAACACTTCACCTTATATACTAGACAACTGTGAAAAAATAAGAGAGCAAGCTCAAAACTTTTGGCAAAGAAGAAGCTGGAAGAAAACAATCTCCATTAAGAAGCAAGTAAAGACACCTTTGAAGTACTGGTCATTCTGAGATTTGGGGTAAATGGAGAGTATGAAAATGCTGATAGTGCAGCAGAGACAGCAAATTGTAAGAAAGAGAGAGGAAGGTTGCATGCTATGTCCAACAACTTACAATGTCTTTAAGCACTTCGGTCACTGTTAAATTTGCATTTCCTCCTTTTATGAGCATAGCATTTTTTGTATTTTCATTTATCTTGGGTTCTCTCTTCTCAAGAAATCTTTTTGCTCTCTTAGTTTTAGGTTTTCTGTAACAACAAATTAAAAGTTAAAAGCTTAATCTATGTAACAAGACTTGACACTACAGAAAAAGGTGAGGCCAAAGAAGAATTGGAACAAACTGTGTTCAAGTAACTTGTTTCAATGACTCAAACTAATCCTAGCCTTCAGAACTGCAATCAATGCCAAAAGCCCTGTCTCAGGTGAATGTGTTTTTACTGCTACTCGTCTTCCTCTCTGTCCCCCCAAATTAGCAAAGGTGATTTTACAGTCTTGTGCTCTTCAGTTTCTGCTAATTTAGACATCAAGCTATACTAGAATTCCCAGCCTACTGCCAGGCTGAACGATTCCCCTCACATCAGCTCCCTCAAGAAGCCAGAAACTTGCTTATGAGGAGAAAACAAAGTTCCTCAAAGACCATCAACGCCCTCCCCGTAAAAAGCACAGGTACAGCACATCTATCTCTTGTCAAGAACCAGGGAGCACCACTGGGCACTATCCAGGTGAAATACCCCAGCCATTGCAGGGGCACAGACCTTATACACGTCAGTGGGTACATGGCTTAAGAATTACAGTTCTCCACTAAATTATCTTCTCAGTAAAGCATTAGTTTTATTTTCTTCTTTAAAACAAACAATGCGACACACACAGAGGTATCACAGCATCGTCAGGGGTGGAACAGACCTCTGGAGATCATTGAGTCCATCCCTGCTGCCAAGGCAGGGTCACCTGGAGCAGGTGACACAGGAATGTGTCCAGGTGGGCTTGGACTGTCTCTAGAGAAGGACACTCCAGGATCTCCCTCGCCAGCCTGTTCCAGTGCCCTGTCACCCTTCACGTAAAAAAGTTCCTCCTCACGTTGAGGTGGGACTCCCTGTGTTTTAGGTTATGGCAACTGCTCCCCATGCTGTCGCTGGCCATCACTGAAACTTCAGAAATTAAAAGAATTCTCTCAGGCGTACGGAAACACACAAATTCAACACCAGCTGCTCACCGCGGTTATTTTAAGCTACCAACTGAGTAAAGGCTGTTTGGCCACCACTAAAAAGACGGCAGCGCTCGATTTCCTTTTTCCCGCACGTTTTCCGTAAGGCTTTTCTCTCTGCTGGCTCCCCCACTGCAACCCGCCCCGGGCCGCCTCCCGCTCACGTTTCCCGGTGCGGGCCCCCCCGGCACACTCACACGACCCGGTCCAGCGCATCCATCGCTGCCCTCACGTGCGGGAGGATGTCCCGGAGCCGCCGTCCGTCACATCCGCCGGGAGAGCGGGGCAGGGCACGGCGCATGCGCGGGGCCCCGGCGCTCCCCCGGCGCCGCCGGATCGTCCCACGTGGCGGAGGGGCTGGAGGGGAATCGGAGCGGGGGGCGGCTGAGGGCACCCGGGCTGTCCGGCCTGGAGCAGAGGAGACTGAGGGGAGACATCATTGCAGTCTGCCACTTCCTCCTGAAGGGAAGAGGAGGGGCAGACACTGATTCCTCTGGTGACCAGTGCCAGGACCCGAGGGAATGGCCTGAAGTTGTGTTAAGGGAGGGTTAGGTTGGATATCAGGAAAAGGTTCTTCACCCAGAGGTTGTACGGTTGCAAAAGTTAGGGTTAATAATAATAGAAACAAAAGCTCGGCCATTAGAAATAACATTTAAAATATTAAGAAACTCCACCATTATTATGAATGTACTCATCATGTATGATATACAAGAAATGTTTTCAAAAAATAATACTGATTACCAGATGAACTAGAACAAAGAAACAGCTTCAGTGTAGCGCTGAAAGAAAAGGCTGAGAAGGCCAGAAACCGACTCTGCTGGAATACTCCTTGTACATAGGGAAAAAACCTCACATACATCATGCCAGACTAAGTAACCAGTTAACAAAACATGAGAGAGTTGCTGTGTTTGCATTCTGTCAGAGAACAAACTCTTGAAGCACCTCTGTTCTCAGTGGCTGAAGCAGCCACAGCAAAAGCCCTCTCTGCAGGAGGCTCAGCTGCCACCAAGTGCACTGCAAACCCTCCCTCCAGCACTCAAGAGCCTGCATATTCCCAGGATCGTTACTCCAGTTATAATTGTCATCTATCAGCACTACACAAATCAAGTGTGAATGATGATGTTTTTAAACTTCCACGGTTGCAGTTAAATCCAGAGAGCTGGCTGTGCGGTCACCCTGAAACCTCAAATGCAACACTGCCATGTGAAAGATCTACACCCAGGCTGGAGGCACGCAGAACATGTTCCTTTTTCTTCCTCTCCCTGCCTCCCTTTCCCCTAGGATTCAAGTTGCTTCTACACAGAAAAAAAAGAGAATAATGGGATTGATGATTCAAAACTGTTGCCATTTTAATGACTTCTCTTTACCGATGCTGTGAACAACGCTGTGGGTGAGCTTCTCCTCTGATCATTACTAATTAAAGTATTACATAATTATGCTAGAATTAATTAGGTGTTCCCATCCTCACAGCATTGTCGCAGTTACACTGTTTTGAGGGAGGCAGAGAAAGGTAGGAAAGAGGAAGGGTCAGGGAGAAAATGTTTTATGTTTTAAAATTGTTGTGCTTTTGAAAACATTATCCCGAGTGCACCACGCACTCAACTGTGATATAAAACAGTGTGTGGCACTATAAACGATGTAGCAGTATTAACCCACAGACTAGCTAGGCACCACAATATGGTCACATGGACTAGTCTGGCAACCACTGATGCATGGGTGCAGGATCTTAAGAATAAAACCCTTCAGAAAAATGCCAGAGAGGAAGATTAGAGCCAAGAAGTGACTGAGGAAGAGGAAAAACCAAGTGACCACACTTCCTTTTGTATAACACGTGTTATATTATACAGAAAATGTGGGAAGCAGTGTGACAAATGCCTCTTTAAGACCTGGATTTCATTTGCTGACAAGTTTGCAGGGGTTTTCAAGACTTGAGTGGACAAAGCCCTGGCCAACTTGCCCTGAATTTCAGTGTTGACCCTATTTTACATAGGCAGCTAGATGAGAGACCTCCTAAAGTCCCTTCCCACTGAAAGATTTCTAAACTCCATCAAGGAAACAAAGGACACTAGAGAGAATCTAAACTAAGCAATTTGATGAGTATACAGTCAATAAAAGCCACACTTACTTGGTTTGTTTTCTTTCAATAACTGCAGTACAAGAACAGACAGTATGCAGCTGAATACAACACACAAGATGAAGCTATACTTGAAAAAATCAGGGCTTTATTTTAAACAAGGGTGTTTTTTTCTTTTTACAAAATGTTTTAGACTGTACAATACATCAACATTTTTCTAAGGTAGGACTTTCTTTTAATTACGTAACCATTTCCACTTGTTCAGTTTTGAGGTAGGGATACATACATTTCCAGTCAGTAATTTTAAAAAACACTTATGCCCGTCCCACTATAATTCAAACACAAAAGCAATGCACAAGAACATAATGTCTGTTTTTCCACTATTCATTTTTCAGATAAGGTGGAAACCGTGCCATGGCCTATATAAGTTGGCCCATTAATTCCGTGAAGAAATCCTGAAAAGATCACAGTTAGTATCATGGAGGTACATCCTCTAAGGCAGCATTTCCAGAAGGAGATTCCTCTGCTCCAGAAGCAGAGCTGCCAGGCAGAGGAATAGGGGCATCTATTTCCAAGGTGTGCTGCTTTTCCAGGTCACAGTTCATGTTAGAATTTGCTTTGCTGCTCACCTCTCCCTCTGACTCTTCAGTCAATTTATCTTGGGCCTGAGCTGACTCCTCAGAATCATCCTTTTCAGGCAGAAAACTGCAAATCATATTAGGCCTGCTGTAGGAAAAATCTCTGTCCTTGATCTGCAACCATTCTACTCCACCTGATGTAAAGAAGGAGAATTCTATTAGAGACAAAAGAAGTTAACAACAGTTTTTTCTTAGTTTAAGTTCACTGTTATTAAGGTTGAGCCTGACCACGATCTAAGTAAAAGAACCTTCCTTAGAATAGGAAGATGTGCATGTCTCTCTCCTATTACTTTTCACATACCCATTTACTACTTTTCATAGTCAGAAAATACAATGCAGGACTAAAAAGATCTTTGATCCAGTATGACAATTCCTGTTGTATGTAGATGTCTGACACCACCATTAGGCCCTTAAAAAAACTTAAATATAAATCAAAATGCAGAGAAAATATTTCACAAATGCAATGAAGAGAATAAAATTTTTTTTCACCTAAATATTAGACCTCCTGGCAATAGGTAATCACAACAGAGACAAGACACAAGTTCTTGCACTCCCTTTAACTCAAGAGTAACAACAAGTTGGAACCAACCCCAAATAGAAATGGGATTCCACTCCCATTTTGATTTTTACTCAGTACATGTTGTCACTTCACAAGATATTGTAGTTACTTTGTATGCACAAGTTATTCCTGTCACGATACAGAAACAAAGTGGTTTTCAGTACTTATCATCATTGTATTGCTGCTCCAGAATAAAAAAGGCCTGTGTATTCAGCAAAACACTCTCTAGTCCCAATTTAATATTACTTATACTATCACAATAATAGTTTCAGTTTAATATTACATAATTAATTCTATAGAGAGAAGTGGTATGTGGTATTGATAAGAATGCTGATGTTTGATTAGATTCTAGATGACATTTTATAGCTCCTATGGCCAGTGTCCAGCTGACTGCTCATATTTAAGGCAAAATGGCTATATATTCTTAAAATATGAAGCAGTAACACTGACTTGAGTGAAAAAAAGCAGCTAAAAGCAGTAGGACAGTTCTAATGAATAACACTATGTATAGTAGGATACTCAGTATTTGACTATGTAAAAGTACTGACTTTTGTACAAAAAAATAAAGCAAACATATGAATCCCAAATTCTGCCTACAGAATGAAAATCTATATAAATGGTCTTCTAGGTATGTCTTTGCAAATAATTTAAATTCATTTCCATTCAACTGTAAATTTAGTACATACAATTTAGTTCTTTACAATTACAGAGACTCAGAAAGTCATTAGAAAAAATGATGGAAGTAGGAAAAAAAATCAAAAAGAACCTACTAAACAGCACCTCTGCTTTTAAAACTATTAGATGACAGAAGAGCGTACCAGGGAGCATCAGCATATGTTGGCCTTCTCTTACACTTCTTTCTAGTGATCTCCTACTAGCCATTTCTGGAGGCAGCACTGGTCAGAAACGTATTTAATTTTTAAATTTAAATATACACATATGGTGCCTAAAGAAGAACATTCCTGTAACTTCCTGCATGCTCTTGAATCAAACACTTAATAAAGGCTGACACTCCCAAGCATAATCCACTCATGTCCACGTGCATAAAACCAGAATCACTCACCAACATTCTCTTCACCTTCTTTCTTTTCTGTCAGAAGGGTTCGTGTCATGTTCAACTTCTTCACTGTGTGGCACTTGTATTTCAGCTGAACTTTTTGGTTGCCTTCTGCATCTACTAAGAAGAGAGAAGAAAAAACAATACCCAGACCCCAATCATTATAGTGAATTCCACCAGCAATTGAAACAAGATAAATAATTTTAACCTCCCCAGCTACTGAAACAAAAAGAACATCAAATCACAAATATTACCTTGCTCTGTGTTTTCTTCAAAAACCACACAGGTTCCCAAGGTATCTATGAAAAACAAAGTCAGAAAGTTTTAGAGACTAATTTATATCAGCTGCAGATAATGTGCCCACTGGCCCAGCTGTGGGAATGTTCTGACTTCCAGCCCGTCACAGAGGCACAGCACTGGTAAGGAACTCAGGAACAGGCGGAAGTATCACAGTCATTGGAAGTCACTACAAGGGATGATCCCAGACCATTTGCTTCCAGACCAGTGTTGTCACCATAGGGCAAATGAGAGAACTACAGATTGCACAATGTCTCAGTCCTGCTTACACAGGAGACAACAGCACTTTAAGGCATTTTATATCCCTCATTTTTGTCTGCAGTAGTACTAGGTGGTGCACCCCAGAGTCAGCTTCCAGACATACATTCCTGGAAAGGATGCATGGTTAATTTAGCAGTGAGCTCAGGCTGCTGCTGCTCTACATGGTGTTATACAACCACCCACAACTTCAGGGTCTCATGGGACCAATTGCAATAAAACCACCTGCCGTTAAGAAAGTTGGGGTACACAAGAAAAGGGAGAGATTGTACTCACGTAAGTTTTCCTACCTTCATATTCTCCTGCAAATACATATCTGTCCACTTGTAAAATGGGCCTCTCTGTCTCTATTCCCTATGTAAAGAAGGATAAAATTGTATAATGTCAGGTCTGTATTAGTCCAGGTGAATTTCTCACTGTAAGACCAGCAAAGACAGACATAGCAGAATCCAGATTATATCAATTCCTCATCATACGTGTTCCTTTAAGTATATTAAATACAAGAAAATACCAGATAATACTCTTTTAGTAATCATAATGAAACCTAGTATAGAACTGTATGGAAAATGCTCTAGTATATTACAACAAATTTAGATCAAACTGCAGCCAATGGTCTATATAAGTTAAAGTACTGTTAAATCCTCTAGGAAATTAACGTAACCTCCACTTCAAATCAACAAAAATATAAGTATTTGCATGAAGATTATGTTATTTTCTAAGCTTCAATTAATGCAAGTTCTAAAAAGTGGAATAACTTTCAAATTGGAAAATACACAGGGTCAAGAAGTCCAGCATAAGGCATTACATCAACACCAGAAGTGCCACTGCAGGGTCACAGAAGCTTCTGTGATTTCTGTGTTGTCTATAGTGTGAAGGAGTTGGAAATGGTTGCTATTTTATTTTTTTAAAGGAGGAGTGGAAGAGAAAGAAGCATTTCTATCAGCTCATTCCCTTCCTCTAGAGCGCAAATTTTCCAAATACACAAGCCAGCTTCCCATCTTTCTTATATAAGATATACCTATATACTGTATTTTGATAAAAATCAATGTCTGACCAAAACACACTAATTAAGGCAAAATGACTTTGAATAGTACCTTGTGAACATCAGAATTATTCAGGACATGAAGACAAGCACATGCTAAAAGTTTGGAAGGCATTATGTGGTAAATTGCATAAAATACAGAATATCACACAGGTTAATATGAATTTGTGCAATTTTCATCTTAGATGTTTTTGTGTTTCAAAAGTACAAGACCAACAAGATTTAAGCTCTGGAATTCTCTTTCTTCTGCATAAATTGAGAATACTGATAACATTAAGCTGACATATAGAACATATTTTTGTGGGTTTTTTTTCCTTCTACAAGAAATAAATAAAAATAATAACACATTAGTACTAAGCATTATGGAGGTTTTACATTCAAAATTTTATTTCTTTGGCTGATTTGCATTCCTTTGTGAACTATGCAGACATGGAGACGGTCTTCCCCTTATGTGACCAGCATCACAGAAAACTTGCTAAACAGAGTAACACTGAGCAAACTCTTTAAGAAAGGTTTTAACAACAGTTGGGACTTAGGAATAAGTCTCAGGGATGCTTACCCTGTGGTGTGAACACAAGTAGACGTGGATACAAGTAGGACACAGTATGGATACTTTAACCTTTTACTAGTAACATTACAAGGCAATCTCAAAGCACAACATTTAAAAGAATCCCACCAGTGGTACTGAAGAGTCTGTAGCTCCTCAGCCATCAGTATGAATGATACATGTAACAAATTTCAAGATAATTAGATCAGATTAAGGAAGGAAACCTGCTTATAAAAGCATATCCATCCAAAGATGAATATTTTATGAATTTTGATTGTATTTCTGCTTCTGAGACATTCAGAATTGACTTTAGCACTCATGTATATTGTGATCAGTGGCACACTCAGATGTTGTCTTCCATCTTTTCAGCCTATACTAAAGGTCTACTTTCAGAAAGCATTTGCAAATCAGTAGTACTTGTATCTATACAGCTCTCATAGTCTATATAGGTTTTGAAGGGCAAATAAAATCTGTCCTATACAGATAAAGTGATTAAAAAACTCAAAAGGAACAGGACAGGGAAGCCATATTCCAACAAAAACCTTACAGTGAAGAAAACAACATTCAAAACTGTTTACCAAATGTTTAATACCCAGTAATCCTTTACAAGACTTGAACTTGCCAGGACACAACTGCAAAAAACCACATTGTAAATGCAGTACAAATCTTGAATATTTTGCTTTAGCTGTCTGCTGTATTCCAGTTATTTGAAGAAGTGTGCTTAACAATTTTTTTTTTAATGTGTAAAATACATAATTAAAAAAACCCCAAACCTAACTTGGAACTTGAAATCAGAGCACGTCCTGGTCCAAGCTTATATATACTTCTGAAAAAGTTTCCTCATATTTATGCAATAATATATTCAAATGTATTTATGCTGTTTCTGAAAGAGAGCCCACAACATGCAGCCAAGTACACCACACATAATTCTCTATCAAAGATTCGATCTAATGTTATCAACAACAAGAGATTTAAAAGCAGCCTCAGTCCCTTGTTCACATCCATCATAACTTACCCCTTTCCTATTGTGCTGTAATCACTCACCAAAATCTTGCACTTGTTTTCACATTTTTCTAAGAAGTCTGAATCAATAATCCCTGACAGCTCGACCATGACCAGTTGCTCCTACAAGAAAAGTTGATAATGTACAGCTATAACAGACATAACAGAACTCGGGGGGGGGGGGCGGGGGGAAGGCCGCTCTGAAAGCAATCTACACTAATAAGAACAGCATACAAAGACACAACCTTTCAGAATAAACGGACCCCAAATTGGAGTTTATGATGCATTTTGTCAAGAGACAAAACTCTTTTAATACTCAGGGAAATGTAGCGACCCACTACTCCATAAAACATCTGTTTCACACCCGAATTTCCTGGCTTTTTCTTCCTAGCGAGCAATGGGGGAGCAGTTTTTTCACCCTTGAAAAGTGAGCATCAGGATGGCTCTGGGGAGACCCTACAGCACCTTCCAGTATCTAAAGAGGGCCTACAAGAGAGCTGGAGAGGGACTTTTTACAAGAGCCTGTAGTGACAGGACAAGAGCTAACAGATTAAAATCGAGAGTGGATTTAGATTAGATATTGAAATTTTTATTAATTTTTTTTTTTTTTTTTTTTTTTTTTTTTTTTTTTTTTTTAATACCGAGGCGGGTGTATGGCATTGGAACGGGTTGCTCAGAAAATCTGTGGATGCCCCATCCCTGGAAGTGTTTGAGACCAGGTTGGATGAGGCCTTAAGCAACCTGGTCGAGTGGAAGGTGTCCCTGCCCGTGGCAGAGGGTTGGAACCACATGATTTTTAAAGGCCCTTACAACCCAAACCCCTCTCTGATTCTGTGATTTCATGGCTATAGGAAGCAACAGAAACTGGAAGTTCGCTCTCTGACCACGCCGTTTCCCGGGAAGCTCGAGGAAGAGCAGCCAGAAGCACACAGCTCTGGGGACGAGACCGTAGTGGGGACTGACAAACCCGCCGGCCTCAGGGAAAAGCGCCCGCTCCATGACCGGCCCCTCTCCCTGCCTGCCCCGCCGGCCGGGCGGAGCGGGGCCGGGCCACGCCCCGCGGGGGGCCGGACCCTTCCCCCGAAGCTGGGGAGCGCCCCGGTGCCGGCATCCACCAACCTCCACCTCGTCCTCCTCCGCTCCGTCGCTCCTCCCGCCGTCGCTGCCCGCCGCCGCCGCCATGTCGCCAGCGCCCGCCCCGCGCCCGCCTCAGCGCGCACCACGTGGGGCCCGCGCCGCCATCTTAGAGCGGAGCGGCCCCGCCCCGCCGCCGCCACCGCCCCGCTGCTCCCTCAGAGCCGCGCCGGGCCCCGAGCCCGCCTGGCCTCCGCTCGGTGCTGAGAAACAAAACCACGAGCCGCTTTCTGGCACTCCCGCGCGCTCTGCGAGGTTTTCTTGCATCTCACATGTGGTACGGGAAAATGGGAATCCCTACAGTAGCATCCTTCCTCCGCCTTTTTTTTCTTTTCCTTCGAAAAAAAAGAGCCACCACACACATGTTATTATTAACACAAATAATGTCCTGCCTCTGGTACAGACTATTAGTTTAGAAATATTTATTAGATAATAAAATATGCACTTAGTTTCTACCACTCATGTCCTTTGCATGATGCTTTCTAGTTAGCTCGATAGGTTCAAATACACCCCATCAGATACATCATTCTGACTAGGTTTTCTGAGATAACAATTTATAAGTGCAGGATGTTGTTTGCAAAAATTGGATTTGTTTCCCACCGTGCAACAATAATTACAACATAAGCCAATAATTACACACGTGAGAGAGAGACATTGATTATTTTATTTCAGAGTTCTGCAAGCCTGGGTGCCTAGTGGAATTCCACAAATCAAGCCCAAGAGCTATCAACAGCTATCAAAATTTTTCACTATTTATACATTTCAGCAAACAGGAATTAGTGTTCATTGGCTCATATTAATAGTTCTCATATTAATTAGTGTTCTATCTTCTATTGGTTAATGATTCTCTCACTTCTCATGCTGATCATTACCACGGTGTTTCTCTTCTTTTGGGCCGATGGGGTTTTGGGCCAGTGATCTGTGAGTTGGTGGTTGGGATCTCCCCCTGCAGAATTACCTTTAACCCAGTCAGAGCTGATCCAGCACAGTTGCTGGGTAAGGTTTATTTGTTTCTTCCTTATCTTGGGGATTCTGCCCAATGTCCTTGTGGCCCATAAATTGTGCATTCTTTGAGTCTGCTGTCAGTGGTACATCCTTCTCCCCAGCTTTGTTAATTTCCCTCTAGGTGTGAGATCACTGAAACCTGTCAGGCCCTAAAGCTTAACCAGGCAATTCTACCAAGCAGTAATTTGTCTTTCTAACACCTAGACATCCCTTAGAGCTTGTGGGCTGCTCTCTGTTTCACAGACTAAATCTCCCTTCTTGTTGATTAGGTTGAATGTATACAAAGATCAAACATTAAAGAACATCCTTTCTGGAGAAAATTTTACATATTCCACATTTTGCTACAATGTTGCACTCCATAATTCTAAGTCTTACACTGGTTTTGCAATTTTCCTCTATTTTTTTCCATATGCTGTATTTCTTATTTTGTATCAAAGGTGTCTCCCTACTCATTGTGTTGAAGTTGTTATTAAAATGTTAAATAAAATCTGTTTGCATGGGAAATTTTTCTTCCAGCCTCTCCTTAACTTCCGTAAGGTAGACATAAATGTCAGCATTGCACCATATCAAGTGTTTAGCTGTGACCAGGTAGGTGTGATCTAATGCATTTCTCCTTTTCCTAGAAAAATTACAGATCTTAATAATATCAAATAAGTTTATCGGGGTTTTTCTTTGGCTTTAGGCTTTGTTTCATTTTCTGTTAAGCTTCACATTTTAAATTACTTTTTCTTAGAGCTTGTTTTGGAATATTGCATACTGCTGTGGTAAAAACAGTCTATAAATCTGGATTTGTTCTAAATAGAGAAAAAGATGCTGGGTCATGTTACCTTTTCACCAGGCAAATTGCAAAGGCTTGAATTTTGACTGCAGGGAATAAAAGCTGTGGAACAGATGTTTGGTATAATACAAGTGTTAATTATCAGATATTTTAAAATAACATTTCGTATCATTGTACTCAGCTTTAGTTTTTGCACCAGGTCTTCCTCGCTTTAGATAAAATTTTTGTTGTTTTTAAAAAAAGCTCTACCTCAATAAAGCAGAATCAACTCTCTACTCTGAATATTTATTTTCTTTTAATTAATTGTCATTCCATTATCATTAACTGACAATGCCTCTGTAATGTTACATGAATACCATCATTCTCTTTTTATAGCTGAGGGTAGGTGAAGTGATCCAGTTAAAAACTACAGAAAGCCCTTACAGGAATGTAACTGTGTGCCAGATCAGCCTGTGTAAATCACAGACTGGCATGAACTGCTGTGAAGGAACAAGTACATTTATTTGCTTTTAAATCAGCCTAAGTGTCATGTAGAATCCGGGGTCATTTCAGTCTCCCAGTTATCGTGATTCAGGGCGTGCAGTTGGACGACGGGAAATTTTTGGTGCATTAGTGCCAAAGGTATTTTAGAAGAGATTACCGTGTTGTCAGGCTAAGTTTGCTGTGGACATTAGTGATTTACCTTGGTCTTTCCTATCCTGGCAGGAGTATTTTGACAACTTATCTCTTAAAAGAGACTGTCCTTGGAGTCTGCCAGTGAGATTGAACTGCTTGATGAGATAAATATGGAAATACATGTCTTGAGGACCCAGATTTTGGGTTTCTGAGGCGTCAGCTAACAGTCCTGTCAGTAAAGACTTATGTGTGTGCATGCTGCCAGAGGCCAGTTCCTTGGTGGCACTTACGTAATTCTGAGTCAGTGATAACTAAATGGTCAATTTAAAATAAATGCTTGTGTTTGAGATCTACGTACATAATATGGATGCACTGGTTTCCGCAGGCTCACCTCCAATTTAAGCATGTTAATATGTATTTTATTTGAGGCTATGTAGTTTGCAAATTTTAGCTGTGGAAGTTCATAGATTAGAGGCTTGGACTATCTATTTAGCAAATAAACATTGTTGCAGCTAAGGTACATTTCAGGAAGTCAGAGAAAGTTCAGTGAAACACATAGTGAACAAATTCTGCCTTACTACTTTGTCACATTTTTCCATTTTATTTTGATTTTTATCTTCATGTTTGAAATTCCTTCTCAATCCTTTTGCAAAAGGGAAGTGCCCTTTCTCCATTCCCTCCTGAGCACATTACTTTCTTTGTGAGGCCCTGGCACTAGTCTATCTAAGTAAAAGGTTAAATGTTTTGTAAAAGCACTGAGTAAGATAAGAGTCTTTGTTCAAGCTCTTGTGGCTTTTTCTTTCTGTTTAGATTGTGAGTGTCTCTGGTTGAAAGCCTTTTGTATTATGTAGTGAAAAAACCGTAAGATTTAGCATTCAAAAAAATTGTAGTAGATCATATGTGTGCAAATATACGCACACAACTTATATTTAATCTTTGTATCTGTGCTATTTGCTGAATTGACAGCCTTGGGAGACGGGCATTGTACTTCCTACACTTATTTTCAGTTGGAAATGTAACTAAAAGCAATGATGTGACAAAAGATGATTGCCTGTGGATGTCAGAAGAGATTCCCAGTAAAATGCTATCCTGAGAAACATCTAAAAGCCATAATAAATACAGCATTGTAAGGTGCAGAGAGATGCAGGAGAAAGCTTGTAAGAGACTAGTGTGTTTCTGGCTGTAGCTGGGCTTGCAAAAGGTAAATCAGCCCCAGAACAAAGGTAATTTGCTGATAATATTGCAAAAGATGATTTCCATTTCTCTGCAGCTACATTGCCCAGCCTCTTCAGTTAGGAATTTGCAAGCCAAAATAACCCCCATAAAACCCCCACCTGCTTGTTTCCTTTGCAAATGCTCCTTTGTCTTTTCTAGAACTCCTTTAACATTATATAAGGAAATCTTAGGAATTCTATTAGACAAAGCAAGGAAGAGGTAAGAGCTGGGGTACAGTAAGGGGTACAGAGCTGGTTCTATTTACCGTATCTAGTCTATAATAATGGAGGGAGATTGTATAGTAGGAAGGGGAGGGGGTCCAGTGGGCTCACATTTTTCCCAGATTTTCGTTTGTCCCCTACAGAAGCACTTCTTGTTGTCTTTGGCATCCATCACCGGCTTCAGTTCTAGCTGGGCTTTAACTTTTGGGAGCTCATCCCTGCATACCTGAACAATGTCTCTGTATTCCTCACAGGTTACCTGTCCTTGATTCCACCTTCTCTATGCTTCCTTTTTGTGTTTGACTTTGGAGGTGCTCCTTGTTCACCCACAGAGGTCTACTGGCATTTTTGCCTGGCTTCCTACATGTTTCCTGGGCTCCCTCTTCCCTCCAGTGCCTTATTCTATGGGGCTCCTGCAAAAGTTCTCCAAGAGACACATTTTGTCTTGTCTTCCTTAGGGAAGAAGAGCTTGGCTGTTAAAAGTAATGAATGCTGCCTCATGCACACAGTCATCTCAGAACTTCAAACGCTGCTTCCTTGTGAACACCCTGAAGAAAGTGGGTGCTGTATCCTCATATGGACAGGATGCATCTTCATGTCTGTGAGTGATAGGTTAGGAGGAGAGTAGTGTGGCAAGGCTGAGAACTGCTGTGGTGTCCTTCATGGAGTTTGGAAGCAGGGATCCCTCTCAGTAAAACTTGGCAGGTGACAATCTTCTGAAACAGGTGGTAACAGATAAGGAGTAAATTAAATTACTTGTTATCCAGCTGGATCAGAAGGGGATGTCTATCTATAGAGCTGACTTGCTAATTTATGAAATGTCAAAGTTTGGGATCTTTTACAGGACCTCAGATAATCTGGCATCAGTTATTTGAGATACCAGGATGAAAATTCTTACTCCTGTTGGGTTGAAAGCAGCTGAAAGCCCTTGACTTCAAAATTCAGCAGGAATAATTATTATTCAGGGCCAAGCTCTTATAATATCCCAGCTGGCCTGTCTTTATTTCACCAAATCAGAGAATGGCTTGGGTTGGAAGGGACCTTAAAGAGTAAGGTGAGGTAAAACCTACCTGGTTCCAATCCCCTTGCCACGGGCAGGGGCATCTTGCACTAAACTGACTTGCTCAGAGCCCCATCCAGCCTGGCCTTGAACACTCCAGGGATTGTGCATCCACAACTTCTCTGGGCAACCCACTTCAGTGCCTAGCCACCCTCACAATAAAGAATTTCTTCTTAATATCTAATTTAAACTTGCCCGCTTTCAGTTTAAAGCCATTCCCCCATGTCTTATCACTTCATGCTCTTATAAAAAGTCCCTCTTTAGCTCTCTTGCAGTCCTTTTTATGTACTGGACTGCTGCTCAAAGGTACCTCTGGAACTCTCTTTTCCAGGCTGAACAGCCTCAAATCTGTCAGCTTTTCCTCACAGAAGAGTATCTGTTTAAAATGTATTTTAAACAAACTGATATAAATGATCCTTGGATTTTTTTTTTTTTTTTTTGCATATAATTAATTATGTAAGTCCAGAAAGTTATTTCTCTTTCATATTTGTTCACTGATTTTGATCCATGTTCCCATGGCTTACTTTTTATTGAAGTGAAATATTTTTATTGAATTCTGTTTCGGTTTCCATCTACATGAACACTTTTTGCTTGTTAGGGAAATGCTGCTAAATGCAATTTTTACACACCTCAAGAACTGCCAGAGTGGTTTTCAGTGCAGGAAATAAAAATTAGTTATTAATCAATCTGCATCAGAAACATCAGCATTTTGTTTCAGTAGGCTTTTATTGAGGTGTAACTTGGCAGCAATTTGGAATTCCTGGTAGTTTACTGCTTGTGTAGTTACTCCCACTGATCTGCAGAAAATGTTTCTAACACAGTATAAAAAGTAAGAATATTGCTGAAGCCTGAGGGTCAATACTATATGTATTGTTTTTTCTTACTGTGATATTACTACAAGGTGTAAGAATGTTGCTTTTTCAGTGTTCATATTGTGTGGGTGAAATCATAAAGGCATTCTGTGGCTCCGAAGAAGGACAGAAGTGCCAAAAGTGAGGCAGAATAGAGTGGAGCAGCTCAATAAATAAGACCAGTTGTACAACCAAAAGAAGGATGCACTGACTCAGTTATCTGTGTGTCTCTATAATTACTAAAAATCTATTGCTTCATAAATACCAAAACCTCCCAGAATAGGAGACTAAGAAAAGCTAGTTTAAATTGGGATAGCGTGATACTGTGCATTATGAGACACTGGAGAGAAGTAGAATAAACACCAGGTATAAACTATGTAGAGAGGATGAAAGAGCCCTTTGCACTACTGAAGGATGTTGAGACAAATCAGAGTAAAAATGAATTCCAAGTAACAAGTACATCTTGTTAGGACTGTAGTATCTAGATGGTTGCAAATATTTCCTGATAAGGAAAATCAGGCACTGTAAAAACAGAAAACAAAAAAGAAAATATTGCCTGTGTACTCTTGAGTGTTGTAGATAAATGTCATACTGATCAGAGTCATGAGACTAAAATTTTAGGCTTCTTGGTCTGGACTTGATTTTTGATCACCATCATGCATGGTCTGCTTCTAACTGTTTTTATAGAAGAGCCATTCTGAAATAGTGATCTTGTGTACTTGCAGCTGATGCACTTCATTAAAAAAAAAATCTGTTTGCGTAACAGACTACAATGGACTGCGGCTCTTGAAAGAAACTAGACTGCCAAGGAATAGGTTGTTGATACAGGTTAGGAGAAAATGGTCTGTTTTCAAAATGAAGGGTGACTACTAGTATATTTTCATGGAAATTTGAAGTATAAAACATATTTCTAAATTATTTGTTAAGAAAAAACCCTTAAAAATCAAAGATGGAAAGTGAGGCACGGAAGTTAGATGATGGTACTGTATTTTTGGGGTTCTAAAAATGAAAGCCTACTGTGAGATGTAACACATGACTGGATAGTAAGAGGGCAGGTGAATTGCAAGCATTCTCTGTCTCAGGAACTCCTGAGATAAAGATTGCTGAAGAATGAGGAAATACCTTTGCATGCTAGTTCTGCCTGTTCTGCTGCTTTTTCCAGGCATTCACTATGGGCTGATTTAGGTGACAGGGGTACTGGCTAGGTGGATCTTTGATCTGTCTCACTGTATGGCTTTTCTAGGCTCTCAAATTTGGTTCAGAATGACAAAACAAAAAGCTGGAAAACTTGCTACATTCCTTTCCACAATTTATAAAGGCAAAAATTTATATTAACTCAATGGGAGATTGGATGAGTACTTGAAGGAGGGTTCCACTGGGAATAATAACATGAGCAAATCCTATCAGGCCAAGGACATAACTGAGCTGACAGCTGGGAGCACACCACGTGTACTTGTGCTCTTCATTTGGTGGCCACTGCTGTAGACAGTGTAGTGAGTGAGCTAAATGCAAAAGGTGAAACTTTTACAAGCAATAAATTGCGTTTAGCAATTTTTTTTTTTTTTAATTCCAGATATTTGACTCCACTGTCTTTTGTACAGAGAAGCACAGGAATATAATACAGCAGAAAAAAGACAGCAGATAAAAACCCAAGAGGTGGAAATCCCTGTGAAATCCCCGTTGTCACTTAACATAGCACGACATTTGGTATGCCTACAATTACTGCTTTTACTCATGAAGGGATCATACTCGGAAAAGACTGTTATTGGGCTCTTTGGAAATCCTGTGTAGGAAGACTGTGAATAGTATTGTGAGTAACTTTTAAGAATTTAAAGCTATTGGAAAAGTAATCTTGAGGAGTTATATGCAAAGCTGGTGCACTGACCTACTACAGCACGTCTTGCCTATTTTCAAGAGGAAGGAAGAGTAATGAATGGTGAAGGACCTGAATCTATACTAAAGCACACTTACTCTTTACACTGACTAAGGAATACCATTCAGAAACACCAAGCAAAAAGTGGAAAGAAAGACACTGTCACAGTTGACCACATTCTTTCAGTAGTCCCTCCTTCCTGACTCACTCTTCTGTTTGATAGATAGTTTATTTGGAAAACAAGGACAGAAATGCAACATGATAATCTTTCCCATGATAGCTGGATCTCTTAAAATGTTTTGTATTTGTATGAATCTGTTTGTTGTTTGGCTTTTTAAAGTTAGTTCAAAGACCAGCTTAGGCACCACACTGTTGTGGTGATGTTGACAAAAACTCACCATATCCTGTAAGATTTCATTACTCCATTTCCAGTATAGTTTGTATTATGCAATTAAAATGCAATTAATTGGAGAACCAATTCCTAAAAGTAGCTTTTGTTACAGCACACAGTGGCTAGGGTCATCTGAGGGTACATCCACATGGATGGGTGCAGACAGGCACTCTGCCTGTGCCCTGAGCCAGCCAGCATAGCAGCTGTAGCTGTGATTTGTGTGTTGCTGAACCTGAGTTACTAAGGCTGGCTGTGAAGCCCATACATTAGCTTGGGCTCAGAACTGTGCTAATGTGGCCACATGATTTCTGGAAAGAAGCTGGTCTTATGTCCAGCTGGCTCAAAGCATGAATAGAGCAAAGAAATGACTGTCTCTGTGAGCTAGTCAGAAATGCAGGTCAGGAGATGAAGTGTGGAAGAGTTTACCTATACTTTTATAGCCGCAGCGAATGAAATTTTCACTTTTATGTAAGAAAATAAACTCACTGCTGACAATTGTCTCATTTAGCTTGCAGTAAGCTCATGGTATTTTCAGTATGTATGAATGTACACTTTTGACTTCTAACCTATATCAGGACAGATTTTTTTTTTTTAATAATAATTTTAATTTGTTGTTTTGCTTTTTCCCTAGAAAAGCAGGTAGGCAATTTTTAAAAAAAATCAAAGATCTATTACCTTTAAGGCTTGAAGACCTTACTATCCTTTATTACTTACAGTGAAGTGTAGTGCAGTGAAGCAGAGCCAGTTTTTCCCCAGCAACCAATCGAGAGAGATATACAATTGTCAGCTCAAATTCCAAATTGGACCTAGGCAGCTCTGGAGGGAGTTATTAGCTGACTGAAAATGCCTCAGCAGCACTTACTGCTGATGCAACTTATTTTTTTTTTTCCATAGAGATCTGCTCTTACAGGAGAATAATTTATACTTTCTCATGTGTATTTCCAAATGGTTGATAGATTTGAGGCACTTTATACAAGTCTGTAATGAAAATGGAAAATATTGAATTCTGATGGTATTGACTTTTTCAGCTCTCTTTATTTGCCCTCTTGGAGATTCTAAAGGCAAGCTGTTTACACTAAGGATCATCTTTTACAGTCAATAGCAACACATAAATACCCTCTACACATAATTAATTCAGGACTTTTTGTTCCTGTTTCTGCTCTTACAAGCATGTGTTGTATTTGTAGGTCCCCAGTGCATCACCTTCTAACACCTTATTTTGTAACTAATTTCACAACTTTTTATTGCAGTTCTTGCATTCTGAGTAGCTTATACTGAATAAAATGTTATTGATTGAATGGTGATTGATGCTAAAGTACATTCATCTGAACATCAGCTACATGACTTTTTTTAAAGGAGATTGCTATTAAGTACTGCTTAATCTGCCAGGGTCCTCATACTGTAATTGAGCATCAAAATTATAAGAGATGAGAGAAGATGCCCATAAGCTTATACTGTCCTATCTGTATTTTAATCCAGTATTTTTGCTTTATCCTCCTCAAAGAATTAAACACGACGTCCAAATGGCAGACTTGAACATCTTAGCCATAAGGTCAATCATTGATACCTATCATGGGCTCAGAATCTTCCTGCAAGGAAGACAAACAGAAATTTATGTTGTCATTTAGATACATATGTTCTTATGAAAAAACCATCAGGTACCAATTTTAAGATACAAAAATACTTTATTTTTGAAGAGGATAATTTTTCAGAAGGTATTATGGTAAAACCCCAAACTTTCTGTATTTAAGCAAGAGTCACATAATATTGTACACTTCCACTGTGCATGAAAGCATGCCCAGTCCCTTGGAAGTAGGAGAGTTTTTCCCCTTGTAGAAGCTACAGAGTAATACCTTAGACTTGCTCTCCCTTATTTTCAGTGTGTTAAAACACATAATGATGTGTAACTGGCACCATTTCAGTTCCTTTAAGCTTATCCAGCCAGAACCGCTCTGGAAACCAGAAAAGGCAAGGCAAAGCATTACAAGCATTACAAATACCCTTCTGTCATCTTCATTTTGGGAGCAATCCAGATGGAAAGAGACTGCTGGAAAGACCAGCTTTGGACCAGTCTGGGCAAGGGATTGTGTGCTTGGCAAGAGCTACAGAATGGCCAGATCTGGCATTGCTGACAGGAGCAGTGGTCACTGCCAACATCTCTCTTTTCCTTCAGTTTCTCTAATCAGCTCAGAATTAACAGGCAGCAGCCCTGAATTTGTGACTAGAAGCAACAAATAATTTTCTTTCTTTCCTTCTTCTATGCTATTCCAATCAGTTCTTTCCCCCGTATTAGCAGATACACAAAGTAACCAGCAGTTATGATTAATTTACTTGGCTTTGCTGCTTCTCTGGAATTCCCAAACTGCATCCTTTTTTTTTTTTTTTTTTTTTTTTTTAGGAAATATGCTCAAGAATTTTAGTAACTATAAAATTAATCCTAATCCAACACTGAAACAAGAGATACTATGATGAGGATTCTCACTGCTGGCGACAGCAGAAACTTCAAAATATATTCAACTTATACACTATTCAATCTTTACACTGGTGTCTTTAATCAGTGTCATTTTGGTTACTCAGAAGAGGGTAGGTAGTTCAAATCTCTTGATGTGACTTAGAATATATATGTAATTTCTTTAATGTAGCCTTAAGATCGTCTCATCAAAAGAATCCTCATAATATTGTGGATTTAGGGTGACTACCAATTGCACTCAGCAATGATGACATTCATCATTTAACACCTTCATGTTAACACCTTTTCTAAATTCTAGTTGCCACTGGTGCCTCTGTGAAATGAAGTAAATACTATTATTTCCATACTGTATAACTGGTTTACAGGACTGTGAAAAAAGTAAGCACTTGCATCCCAGCATGCAGTCCTCATGACTCACTAGAAGCCCAAGTCTCAAGATGAAGACCTATTGGTCAAGTCTCCTTCCCACTTGGTCCTTAAAGCATTTAAAGAGACAGTTGTCTGTCTTCCTGTGTGGTTTCAGATTACATCAGATTTAAATGTATTCCAGGCTACTTATGAGTACAGTAAAATCCTGCATGGCTTTTTTTTTTTGAACGGCAAGAGAACATCCTTTTAAGGGGGAGACGCATGTGACATTTCTATTCTCCTTAGCATACAAGCAACCATTCCTCTGATTCCAATAGGGTCCCTGAGGCAGTAGAAAGAATGATCCAGCATCTGCAAAAAGGTCTGACTTAAAATCTTCCCATTTCACCCCAGAATGCATTAAAATACATCTTTCTGCAGATGGTTAGAGGTCCATCAAGAAATTGTATGAGATGTATGGTTCCCGGAATAACAGAAACTTCCCATCACACTGTCTCAGAGCTCAGGCTCCACTGCTAGAGCTCAATTTGGTTAGATTTGCAGATAGAGTGATCAAAATAATTCAAAGTGCCTACAGAGTCTTAAACAATCTTGAAAATAAAGGATTCCAAAATAACAAAACTTGAGGAACTGCTACAAAAATGGTAGTCTAGAACTGCTTATTTTTTAGGTGTCATTTATAGTTTTCCATATTTATATATCTAACTACATACCAGTGTGTATTTAGTTTGTATCTAAAATGTGTATTACACATGGAATACAGAGGTTGTAAAAATTTCTTGAGTCACCATCACATAAATTGAAAAAATCAGAATATTTTGATATATTCAGTACAGACTGAACATCTGTTTCTGTAATCATCTATTTTTTGTCAATTAATTCGCCTTGACTACTACAAGAAATTGAGCAGTGGCTCAATGACATGGCAGTTACCCAAATCCAGCAAGAATAGCTAGGATTACAATTCTTTAAAAAGGAGATAAGACAGTTTTATTAAAGCTGATTTAAATGTGATTTCTGTGTGTCTCGGGACTATTCTCTTCGTGAAAAATCAAAACGGATAGCTTTTTCGAGTAGTTGATTCATTTCCTACCAAGTGCCTGACATGGTAACACGAGCAGTTGAAGAGAAATTTACTGGTTTGAAACTTCTTGTCTGCTGAGTGGGTGGTCTGCATAGCTTAAATGTTTCAGGAATGAAGTATTTCAGAGATTACGATGTTAAGAGAGCAGGTAATCAGAAAATATATCTTGCTCCTACTTAGCAGCCCACTAAATGGAAGAACTGAAAGACATAAATATAAACTGTTCAGCTTTTTCATGTCATGGCACTTAACAACAGAGTACAACTACAACTAAATTTTTTACCATGCTTAAAACTAGGATATTAAAACCTATGAATTTACAGTTGATTACACCTGCCTAAAACTAGTGCCAGCACAGCTGAACCAATGAAATACTAACATTAAAACCAGTATTAATCAAGAGCACAGACAATTAGAACAGTGGCTGTTTGTCTGTTTGCTTTACTGCTTTTCCTAGCCCCATCAGCTTTGTGCTCAGTATCCTTCAGTTGCAGGTACTGTAGCTTCAGCAATTACACCCTGAAGCCATTGCAGCTTTATCTTGTTTATATATGTCAGCTTTCGCTACAGCACACTAAGGAAAATATGCCTTCTGTAAGGGGAATGAGTAATTTTCTTATTTTTCTGTCCTCCTCCTCTAAGCCCCCTCATACTTCACAACAGTTTTGGGGAATAAATAAATCAAGCCCTTATTTAAATCAGCAACTTCATCAACCCTTTTGGTTTTATATCAGATTTTCACTCTAAATAAGATTTTAAGATTTGAGAATTAGAAACAATTAAATATTAGATCATCAAATAAGGTGAAAAAGCAACTTCTGCACTATCTGAAAAATACGTGTCAGTAAGAACCTTTAAAACTGGCAAATTTGGGCTGTGAGAGAGATGGTTTGGATAGAGTGTCCTACCTATAATGTAGCTGATAATGTTGCTCTAGGAAAAAATGCAGCCTAGAAAGAGCCCAAGTCTAATCAAGAGAACATACGAGTAGACCCGACAATACATGCCTTGCCAGATATTGCAACAGTATTGAGGATGATCTAATAATTGAATAAACACGCATTCTTCCCTCTCCTCTCAGATAACGCAGCAGCACTATCTTGGCCTTAGAACAGCACCATGAAATAAAATCAGGAGAGAAGCATCTTTAACAAAAAAGCAGAGAGTTTGGGGAGGGTTACCATTAGAGAACAGCCCTCAATGGCTTAGGCCCTCTGGTTAGTTTTAAGTTTCATCCTAAAATAGCATGGAATACATATATTATTGCTGCCTAGTCTGTTAGGGGTTCTGGCTGAAAAATATCACAGCAGCTAAGAAATAATCTTTTAGTTAAGTACAGTCTAGTTTTATCTACCTTTTATAGCTTGGATTGTAACTTTGTATTTGAAATCTGACCTTGTATTTGGCTAAATATTTCCTAACTTTTAAGGTCAGTGCTGTTAAAGATGAATCTAGTGAAGCTGACAGGTACTTAGCAAATTCCTCATTGAAAGAAACAAGTCCAAATTTAGGGACTGGAGATGGCTGTAATGGTACAGTGGCTGGTGTGTTGATGGAGCTGTCATACAGTGTTTTTCAATAAATAATCTCTGGCAGGCAGAGGCCAGTACCTCTTCTGGAAGAAGCAGATGATGAAGAGGCATCAAATTGCTAGAGGTTTCTGAGCAAGAACAATGGATTTGGAACATTTTGTCTTGTTCTGTTACATCTGTGTAACTTCTGTCCACACAGAGAGGAAGCTGAAACTTAGTCCTGTAACTGCAACTTACAACTGTGTTCAATCCTATCCTAGTTTTTCCTTGTCTCTCTATGGCTTTGTTGGTGCAGCAATTTTAATAATGTAAAACAAGTACCAAGTACTAACTTTTGCCTATAAAATAAGGCAATGAAATTGAAGATGGAAATTACACTGTGGAGCCAGAAGTTCATTTCTAGTGGAAATAAGAGTCAAAAGTTCCATTTCTCTGGCTACCTAGCAAACTCAAGCCAGAACTTTACACTTTTCTAATGCAGAGGGCAACATTGGAACCAGTGTTATTTAATAACTTCTTTAATGACATGGATTGAAGGGATTGAGTGCACTTTCTGCAAAACTGCAGGTGACACAAAACTGAGTGGTGCAGTTGATACACCTGAAGGATGGGATGTCATCCAGAGGGAGCTGGACAAGCTTGAGGAATGGCTCTGTGGGAATCTTATGAGGTTTAGCAAGTGCAAGGTGCTACACCCGTGTCATGGCAACTCTCATATCAATCCAGGCTGGGGGATGAACAGATCAAGAGTGGTCCTCCCAAAAGGGCTTGGGGTTGCTGGTGGGTGAGAGGCTGGACATGACCCGGCCATGGGCACTCCCAGCCCAGAAAGCCAAACATGTCCTGGGCTGCACCCTAAGCAGCGAGGGCAGCAGGGCAAGGGAGGGAATTCTGCCCCTCTGCTCTGCTGAGACCCCACCTGCAGGGCTGCATCCAGCTCTGGGGTCCCAGCACAGGAAGGACATGGACCTCTTGAAATGAGTCCAGAGGAGGGACACCAAGTTGATTAGTGATGTGTCACCTCTCCTGTGAGGCAAGGCTGAGAAAATGTGGATTTTCTGCCTGGAAAAGGGAAGGCTTTCAGTGACCTAATTGCAGCCTTCCAGTACCTGAAGGGAGCCTGCCAGAAAGATGGGGAGGGACTATTTACAAGACCATGTACTGACAGGACAAGGGGGAATGGCTTTAAACTGAATGAGCAAAGGTGTAGATTAGGTGTTAGGAAGAAATCCTTTACTGTGAGAGTGGTGAGACACTGGAAGAGGTTGCCCAGATAAGCTGAGGATGCCCCATCCCTGTAAGTGTTCAAGGCTGGGCTGGAAGGAGCTTTGAGCAGGTCAATCTAGTGGAAAGGTGCCCCTGCTGATAAATAGCAGGGGGTTTGGAATCAGATGATCTTTAAGGCCCCTTCCAAACAATTCTGTGATTCTATGTCTTTAAACAGGCAGATGCCTTACATGCTATTTTGAAATCTTAGTATTTAAGAAAAATTTAGAGTGATGGACTGAGAGGATCAATATAATCTAGAACAAGGTGTGGGGAAAGTAACAGGAAGACTATAAGCAACATAATTTAGAGTTAGGGATTAGGTAAAGCACTTGCATTAGGAATTACATTATACAAAAATGTGTGTTCACGTTCTGGCTAATCCAGGAATGAAAAATGCTGAGCTTATGGTATTCATGTATCTGGTCTTGCTCCTAAAAGTGACTGTACATATTTCACTTGTACACATATATTTAAAATTAATAGCAGTTGCCAAAGGCAGAACTAAGCATATTATAGAGAATGTAAAATTTATATAGGTATGCCTTTCAGGCAGCTGTAGAAACAAGACTCTCTAGGGCCTGCTTAATTTTTAAAAATATAACAGCAGCTCTAGTATCGTAAGCACAGTGTATAACAAGCAATAGAAGAAAACAGAACAGTTAACTTGGAATAGCTTGGGAGAACTCCACACCTTGGGAACATATCCTCAGCATTATTTCCAAGCCTTGTGCATCTAGGTATTGGTGGCATCGCTTCTGGGATTATCACTAGGGAAACCTGAGTTTACACCACCCCAGCTGGCAAGCTTCAACATTTCTGCCAACACATTATCTAGCACCACCAAAGCAGCAGCCAGACTGACAGCCAGTACCTGTTTCTAGTCATCCCACCCAGATATAAGTATCAGAGCAGTGTCATCTCTTTGGCATCAACACACCAAAGGTCTAGGATTGAAAACCACTGGTTTTTAATGCCTATTCAAGTGGCTTGGTACCAGCACTGGTGTCAGCATCTGCCTTTCTGCCCCATGAAAGGATGAAAGGATGTGAGAGTGCTCAAGCACAGAACTACCTTATCCTCTTTCCTGCCCTAATCATGCTACCTTCAGTTTGCCCATTCCCTCAAATCCCCACACAGTCCAATATAGAATCAGAGAATGGTTTGGACTGGGAGGAACCTTAAAGATCCCCCCTGCCACTGGATGAAACACCCTCAGCTTTGCAACCACAACACCGAGCCCTGGGGAACACCACTAGTGACCAGCCACCAGCTAGATGTGGCACCACTCACCCCATCTCTGGGTCTGATGACCCAGCCAGTTTTTCCATCCAACAAACAGGGCACCCAGTTTCTCCAGGATGTTGTGACACAGCATCTAAGGATTTACTGAAGTCCAAGTGGACACCATCCGCATTTCCCTCATCCACAGAGTGGGTCAGCTTGCCATAGATGGATATCAGGTTGGTCAATCAGGACCTGTCTTTCACCAACAGATGCTGTCTGGGCCTGATTGTCCTGTATGTGCTGTGTGACAGTGCTCAGTGTCATGTACTCTATGACCTCCCCCGGCAACAAGGGCAGGCTGCCAGATCCTCCTTGTGGCCCTTTTTGTAGGTGGGCATTGCATTTGCTACCCTCCAGCCAACTGGGACTTTTGCAGTTATCCAGGAGAGCAGTTAAATAATTAAAAGTAGCTTGACAAACTCTTTCACCAGGTCCATCAGTACCCTTCAGAGGTAGATTACTGCTGATTTGTCATGGCCGAGATTGTTAAAACAGGATCTCTCTGGATGCAGCAAATTAGAATTTCTTATTTTCATAGAGTTTGTTGGGCATTTTAAAAAGTCTTAAGTACTTGGAATACCTGCAAGTTATTATTTACTATCCAGAACACCATTAGAGATACATAACATCACGGTTAAGGTTCTGGGTGACTAATGAATTCTGTATTCAGAACTAAACAATTTAAAGGTTTTAGACCTCCAATGCCAACACAATACTTATGTGACTTAGGGGGTATCAGCACTGCTGGAGCTTTGCAGGTATGATTAAACCACAGCTGCTTTTCATGTAGGACTTTACCACATCAACTCAAGAAATTTTCAATTGAGCAGGTTGCATCTGCTTAGCACTGACATTCCTAGCCATTAGCTTCTGGTCTAGGTTACTATCTAGATTAGGTACCTGCCTACTTTACTTAAAGAGATAAATCTCACCTTGAACTCTCAAAGCCAGTCCAAGCTTAAGGACATAAATGTATGCCAGTTTGTTACTTAGAAGCAGTTGTCTTAATTCAGAGGGCTATTTAGAATATTTAATGCTCAAGAAAAAGATACAGGTTAAATGTAGACAACAAATTTTTGTGTTCATTTAGAGAAACAGTTTTAGCTTCAAGAATAGTGTAACATTTTCACTTTGCTTCAATTCACATGCTGCCTCATTTTAAACTGCCAGCGTGTTGAGATGCATGCCCTACAGGAGCAGTGCAAATCAGGACAGTAAGGACATAAATCAATTTCAGAATTAAACCATTTGGTACCAAAAAGCATGAAGAGAGTGAAGGATAGAATTGCTGGATCATCACTACAAACAATTTAAGCGAACTTTTATTGAAGCGTTAAGTTGTGGTACAGATATTTTAAATGATCAAAGTCTAACACCACAGAAATTATAAACACCATACTTCCCCCCTCCTGATCACCCAGATAGTTCAATAACCCATTCAACAGCTTTCATTTTCATAGACGAGGCTTATATTTCTTTTTATAAGATGCATTCTTTCAGTATTACTTGAAAAGGGATCTTCAGTCTACTTAAAGGACCTCAAGCCAAAAAATGTCAGAACAATTGAGACAATGCAAGAACAAAAAAAACACCATTGCAATATTGGTCCTCAATATTAACACCGAAAAGCATTAGTGCCATTTACAGCATGTAATTGATAACATTGGTAAAGAACATCAATAATATGCTTAAAATAAAAAAAAAAATCAAAATGTTCCAACCACTTGATTTCTAACCAAGCAGACTTTAGTTTAGAAGCACTGAAAAAGTGCTTCATTTATAAATACGGAAGGAACAAAAGAACCATTGCATCAAACCAGAAAGTTAAAACATTGCACGGACAAGAGGGAAAAATAATCTCAATTTTGTTGTTAACATGCTGGTCTCACAGCTGTTAAAATCCCAGTATTTGCAAACAAATATAGCTGAAAGTGTGCCAGCTTTTCAAAGCCTGCATTTTAGTCAATACTCATTAAAGTGACTTTGAATTACACACTTATTCATGCTCCATGAATAGCATTCTATTTCACTTCTGTCCAGGTGTCCCAGACAGTTCTTGTTCTATACCCTCACTTAATGCCCTCAAGTCACAGTAAGACGAACCACCTTAGCAATTAGGAGGAAAAAACAGATGAAGTCACAATACTCAAGTACAACATAAGTCACATGCACAACAATGTCACAGGACTGTCACAAGACAGAGGCATTAGCTTTGCTTGGAACAACAAAATGAAGTGACACTGGACCAGTTTAGAAGCACTCTTTAAGTCCAAAGTGGCAGGTCACATGTTTTACTGAGAATAATCCAAACCAATCAACACACCCAGACTGGCAAATTCCACTCCTCCACTAGCCCTACCTGCCAATGCCCAGGAGCACCAGGCTTCCTGTCCTGACATAACAGTGATTAGGACAGAAGATGCCAGTATGGACCTGCACTTTGCAAAGCTGTCACACAATTACGCCAAAGCACTTGAAGCCTGGCTCAGCTCTTCCCGTCAAGTCTTGGACCTTCATCAAATTCTGCCATTGCGTAGCAGTGTGACAGCTTGGGGATGTGGACAGACAAATGACCATTAAGGTGAGACAAACTTTAGCCTGCACTAGTACCGATACCCAAGTTACTAAAGGTGAAAGACCAATGCATTAGCTCAGTTCTACAGGAGAGCTGAGCAAACTCCTAGAAGCTTTATTAGAGCATGAAAAGTCAGTCCGATTTAAAAATAAATCAACCACCACCTGTAGTAGCAAAACAATTTGTAACTGTTTTAAGAACTTTCTCCAAACATTAAAGTGTTAATTAGGAATCAGTTTCATTAGAAATCATAGAAGTTCATCAAAAACTGTTTTAGACTGAAATCACAACATATATTTAAAAAAAAAAAGTGACAATTTAACAGAAAACTGTCCCCAGTGAGTAGGTTGAGGCTGAAGTCTAATGAGGACGAAAGCCTTGTCTGTGGGGAATTTTTGGTGATACTTGGAGAAAAACTATACTGTGTGTAATTCTACCTGAATCATTTTTACAAGTGTTGTAAAGTTTCATACAGTAAGATTTTTCTACATGCACTTCAATTTCACAGCAAGAGTGGCATAGAGTACCTAAACACAGAAGAGAGCATTCATGCAAGATATCTAACTCCTTGATATAATAATGCATACAATTCAAAATGGTTATACTATGATTACACCTAGGGCTTTCCACAACTACAAGGTGGTGGGAGTGGAAAGCATGGCCCCCTGAATCATTAACTAGAAAGCAACCACCACCTTCTATATGGGATTTCTTTTTGCGCTTTTTCTTCATTCTTAATCAACTGTGCTGTTGCTGGCGATTTTTTGTAAAACTGGTAAAAACAAAATTATAATCACTGAATTGGGCAATTTGGTGATCAAGACGTTTAAACCCCTCAATCTTCTGGGCAGAGGAAAACACTGTGCGACATTTAGAGCTCTAGAAAACAAAACAAAAAGGGAAAGTTACTTTTAAAACTGTCATTTAGAGATGGATCAGCACACTGCATTTCATATATGGTTCTTACCAACATGTTTTAAAACTCTTCCTGACAGTGGTGCAGAAAGCTTTATTCCCAAGAAGTGATTCTGCTCCCTACATATGGTACTGCTGTTCTGTGAACAACTATGGGGGGTGGAGCACCTCTCCTACGGACACAGGCTGAGAGAATTGGGGTTGTTCAGCTTGGAGAAGAGAAGGCTCTGGGGAGACCTTAGAGCACCTTCCAGTATATGAAGGGGGCTACAAGAGAGCTAGAAAGGGACTTTTTGCCAGACCATGTAGTGGTAGAACAAGTGGGAACAGATTTAAACAGAGGGTGGGTTTAGATTAGACATTAAGAAAAAAAAAAACATTGTGGGGATGGTGAGACACTGGAACAGGTTGTCCAGAGAAGCTGTGGATGCCCCATCACTGGCAGTGCTCAAGGCCAGGTTGGACAGGGCTTTGAGGAGCCTGGTCTAGTGGAAAGTGTCCCTGCCCACAGCAGGGGGTTGGAACTAGGTGATCTTTAAGGTCCCTTCCAACCCAAGTAATTTTGTGGTTCTATGATTAGCTGAGAGCAACACCATTAACAGCAAGAGTTCTGCAACTGATAGTTGCAGGCAAATCCACAAAAATGCTACAGCAAGAAATTATGCCTATAAACTATACAGGAAGTCACTAGAATTCTGAGACTGGGATGCCACATCTTACTGATTCTGAAGTTTTCTGAAGATCAGGTTTAGTACATGCCAAAGCAAGACTAAAGAGTATTTTTACTTTCCAAAGAAACTACCACTCAACTATAGAGGCAAACTGGAAACTTAATCTCCAGTAAAAATCTCTAGCCTTGCTTCATTTGTGTCTATATGTATTTCATCAGCTGATAAGCTAATGCAAGAAAACTCACCTGATTAACAAAGAGAGTTGTCACAAATTTTCCTGGCTTGAAAACCTCTACAACTTTTCTAATCAGGTCATCATAAGAGGTCTGACTTATGTTTGTTTCAAAACTAACATAAGAAAACTCTGGTTCTGGAGTGATGTGAATAGTCCAGTAAGTTCCCTGAAAAAAAATAAGGTATTATTACCACCAAACATTTATTTCTTTTTATTTACCAACGTTAATTATTAATGAGTGTAAAACTTACATCCGATTTCATCCCATTCATTGAATACCCACAAGGATTGAACATTGTAGCATCAATAACAGAACCTGGTATCAGGTCACGAATTCCACTCATCTGAAACAAAGTTAAACAACTCGGCTTATGATGCATCTTTACAGGTCTTTAGATTTAACCCAAAGGCAGAATGAACATCTATTCAGCAAAAAGGACACTAGAATTCTCCCCATAACAAGTCCATCTGATTACATGTACCACTGTAGATGACCTTGGTTTGCATCCTGTCACTACATCAATGGCAGTGACAAGCTGCATGCAAGCTACCACACTGCCTCTTACAGAGCCCAGCTGCAATCATCCAAGACAAGGAAACAGAACTCCAAAACATATTTGCTTTTGCTGCTGAAATGGAAAATGGAGCTTCTCTTCAACAACTATCCATAAAGTGAAGGCTGTTTACATTTACTCTAGAGTAAGGATATACTACTTTATACCCTAGGAAGAAGTGCAATCCCAAGTGTTTTGATTTACCACACAGTACCTGAGCTACAGCCAAATCAATAGCAAATACAGTATGAGAATCAAAGCCTAAGATGGAAAACAAGATGAAGTCAGTGTACTTGTCAGGAAAACTCGTTCATGTCACATGACTCCCCCATCTGGGAAACGGAGGCAAACCCATTAAGTTATGCTTAGACCCCAAATCTGCCCTTCCTCTCATCCAAACGGCTCCCTGATTTAACCCTGATTTGATACCTGCTTAACCTTTGCATTCCTTATCTCCAGTCTATGCATTACTCCTCATAATCTACATCCTTGAAAGTTACTCAAATTGTGGTTTTATTCCTATTCCTACATTCTTCTGAGTAAAAGCTTTCAATCATGCAAAGCACTGCATATTGCTGCTTTCACTAAAGGAAGGGCATTGAAAACATGAAGTTATATTCCCCAAAACATTCCTGAGTTAAATCCATTTTCCTCCCGAAGTATTAACCCGCCACCCTCTACAACATCTCTCCTACCACAAAATAAACCTTGTATTAAAAGGTAAGTGAATGAAGCATTTTGCTGCCAAATTTCCACCATTCCCCAAAATGTTCACTTTTCAAGCAAACATACACGAGTGACATCATTTGCAGTAACACCATCTTTCATGTAGAACTGGTCCATAACTACTGGGTCAAGCTCACTCATCAGAATTTCCAGTGTCTGATCAGGCTGATTGGATATCCGACTCTCTGGGAAATCCAGGGTGTACAGGTACCTACAACATAAAGCACGAATCAAGTATGTAACACATATTGACAGCACCAAGTTCTACTGTAAAGACTCCAAATTCTTCACATACATACCAGCAATCAGAGTTCATACGCCCCATGCAATAAGCTGCTCCATCTAGACAAGACAAAAAGCCTCCAGTTAATGTACCACAGCTGAACATTTATGCAAAATATTTTTTTAATTTCTTATTTAAAGACAGGGGCCTTTCACAGGACCCCATGAGGTTCACTGATGCCATCAGTGGCTGTATCAAATGACCAGGCATTTAACTTCATGAATGCAAAGTTAATGATGAAAAAAGCAAAAAGTGGGTCTGGACACCCCAGCTGAGAGGCTACTACCAGGAAATTGATATTACAGTTTACCTATGCACAGAGAGAAACCCTGGTACTCTTTAAGCCTCTATTAAATGCATTTATGATTATCATTTATTTTCAAATAACTCAGATGAGTACCTCAGCTTCCATGTTCCTTCAAAAATATGTCACTTCAAAATTTAAGATTCTTCTTGTAAGTCTTGAACTGTATTAGAACTGTAAAAACTGTATTTAAATTCAGTTTTTAGCATAGTAACATCTCTGAGAAAAGCCCACATTATTCTTCAGTGTATTACTTACTTTAAATTACTGTCCTAGCTTCTCAATTTTTCAGAATTCTGCAGAGTGATTGGAAGTCTGAAGATGACCCCAGTTAAGACAAGGTGCTAAATGTCAACTTAGTATAACTTAGATTTTGATCTTGGCAAGCTAGTACCAGAAATTCAGAAAATAAATTATTTATAGCTTTTGACTTTTATGCAAGGACTGCTGAACTCTTTGCCTGGCAGCCTGTACCTATTGTACTGCTCATCACTTCTCACGTAACATCAATCCTTCACCCAGCTTTGCTGAAGTTTCATCAACTTACTTGGGAAAATTTCATTAAGAAACTCTACTTCTTCCTGGAAATTCCTATGTGGGTACTCCTGGTGGGAAGGCTTCATGAAATTCTTACGTGAATAAAAGAAGCTCTGGAAAAAAAAAGGTGCATCTTAGGTATTGAGTATATCCATCAATCCTGAACCTGAGAATTTAGACAAATGCAAGCATTTATCATGAACTTTCACAGGACCTAAGTTTTCATTGTTGAAACTGCTACCTGTATTCCTGTCTCAGAGGCAAATGGTTATTCCAGTCTTAATTCCTAAGCTTACTTACAGTTTACTTACAAACTTGTTTTGCACTAGGCAGCATGGGCACAGTCATCCTTAAATAACTCAGCACAATAGCACTTGTTAGTTAGCACCCACTAAGAGACAGATAAAAGGGCAAGTGCTACAGCAGAGCAATCTTACATTACAGTCTTCCCATTATGGGAAGCATACATAAATGTCCATGTTTCAGAATATTTAATAAAAAGAGTGAAATTGAAGTAGTAGCAAATAGCTTTTTGTACATTCCAAGGAAGATTTTAGACACCTTACCTGAATTGAGTCAAACCCACTGTACTCCCTAGCAAGCTCCAACAGGGGAACCAGTGCTTGCAGTAAGAGGGTGGTACCACACGTCTTCAAAATGAAACGTCTCTTGGAGACAAACATGCTACTCTCACTGAAAGAGAGGTGTTAAGAATAAATTAAGTGCTCTATATAAAACAATACAGGAGGGAATTGTTAGGTCTTGGTCCTTATCCCAACCAAATGCATTACTCTAAGTGAACACTCAGCATATGGCACAAACATACTTAGCAAATAGATCAAATCAATAGAATGCAGCTAACATTTGAGAGCTGTTATGATTTCCCAAAACAAACACCTGCTCCAAGCATGATATTACAGAGCTGTCACACTACAGGAAAAGGCACACACATTAGACAGCCTCAAACTATCTGAGAAATACAAACATGCTGTGAAGTGGGTACACAGACACAGCTATATGATATAAATAACATACAGAAACTAACTACACATAAACTAAGTCAGATACTTAACCACAGTCCAGCTGAACTGGAACTAGGCATTGATACTACATCCAGAACATTTAAACATGCTTAATAAGTATTTTTTCATCAGGTAACTGAACAATGGGGGTAAAAATTAGCTTAAATAACTCAATTTGGAATGCTATTTACAAATTCAAAATCAAGGTTTAATTTCATCCACAATTCAGTGCTCTTTCCAGAATTTTGTTGAAGAAACAAGACTTGAACACAGTTTCTTTGACTAGCTTGCTCTTAGCACAACCTTGCCCTCAAGGCTGTCTTTAAACAGTACAAAAACTTCAGTATTGGTAATCTGAAGCAAACCAGAGAATGTTAAATGTGTCTGTAAAGTTCATGTACAAAAGGCAAGAAAATATTTTGTAAGATGAAAAACACATGGCAAAAGTAGTGTCCTTACAACTAACTGCACACAACAAAAAATCCAGGGTTCCAGGAAAGCTACAGTTTTACAGATACTCTTGGGTCAGCTGAAAGAGCTGTTCCACTTGATTGTATTGTGTGCAGTTAAGCTGATCTACAAATAAGGGATTTTTGCTGATCTATAAGGGACACCTATATAGCATATTCTGCTGAAGTAATTGATACTGAAATTCTTTACTGGGGACACTTATTTACCCATGGACAAAATTAGTGATGAGGTGGCAAAGCCACCACAGCTCTGTCCATCCTTTTTGTTAAGGGAAAAAAGAAACACAACTATGAAGAGATTTGCACCTCTGAGCAGGAGATCCCTGCAAGCTGTAGCCATTAACCCAAGACTGGATTCTCAGTCAAGTGAATCACATATGACAGCTTTCACTTTTTTTCCTCTTAGGGACTAAATGAAAGAGCAGTGCCTTACCTGAGTACATAAGCTTCCTGCTTGTCAGTTTTTGTCACACTTATGATCAAACAATGCACATTCTCCAGAAGTTTGTCCCACTCAATCCTGTGAAGAAATTATAGAAGAGCACAAACAACAGGTTAAACAAAGAAAAGCTTACTGGAGCCCTGGGTAAAAAGCCCAAACAAGACTAGAGTTTTGAGCTACTGGATCCAGGAGCACAAAATGGGAAGAGTTTTCATACAGAAACTGTCTCTCACAATACAGTAATACTCCATTCTTTGCCCTTGATGGTTCAGTAATCCTCAAAATCTGTTACCATGATTTGCTGCATGCAGACAACAGCCAAACAGCAACCTCAGGCTTCTAACCAGGTGAGTCAGGATGACCTTAAATCCTGCATCCCACATGTTGGTAACTTAAGGTATGCTTTAGGTTGAACCTCTATGTACTTCAACTACAGTAGTCACTGGCAACTACTACAGTAATAAACCAGTAAGTTACCATTAAGATGTTTCAACTGACCAGTTTTTAGTCAAGTTCATAATTTAACTGAAAACCTAAAAGTTTATAGATTTCAATGGCCTGAATTCTTCTTTGACCAACCAGGATCACAGAATTCCTTCATACATTGCAAATTGTAGCTATGGTGCTAGAAGTTTATTATTTCAATTCTTTACTAATATTACTCATTCTACAAGGAATCTGAAACAAACAAACAAAAAAATCAACGAACCAAACAAAAAAAAACACCAACAACAAAATTCCCAAAACCCACAAAAAACCAAGGGCTCAAATTAAGCTAAAAGACTTTTAAGTACTCAAGAGAAACTACAGTCTTGCAAAAAAACTACTTTGGTTGTTACTTCAGTCTTGTGCCTACACCAGATTAGTAGAATTCAAGATAGTCAATTTTGCTATAAATAAGACAGGAACAGATACAGATTCCTGACGTCACAAAATTACAAGACTGCCAGCTGTCCTACTTCTCCCTTCCCACAGCATATTCCACCTGCAGGTTTGTGCTGGCTCTTGTCCTCAGAGATGGCATGATCCAAGAGATTTACTAACCCAGCGTAAAATTAAGCTGCCCATCAGTAGAGCTGAAATAACTGCAAGAGCTAGGAGCACAAAAAAAAATGCCAATTTTTCATCACCAAGCAAGCTCAGCTTGCCCACATAAAACTGTCAGCCTAATCCTTCTTCAGGAGGCAGATCTCTTACCCTTTACTGACACTGCAAAAGCCTCATGGCTGTACTCCAGGACAGTGCACTCACTGTTAATTCCATCAACACACTTTCTCCTGCAGCCACCAGTCTTTCCCCTTAGAAAACTGGTCAGCTTGTGAAGCTGAAGTTTTAGATTCTGTTGAGTGTATAATTAAAACATCCACGTATTCTTTAGCCTTTCTCAACAGTCAGCAAAAGAATGCCTTAACTTCTCCCTCAATGAATTCATCCATTCAGGAGAATGCCTTTTGAAACTGAATTCTGTACCTTTACTAATACTTGAGGATTTTCCCATTTAAAGTACATATTACACGAGAATAGTAATATTTATATATAGGATTCAACCAAAACATATGTTAAGAAAACCCTAGTCATCAAGTGTACATCTGATTAACTTAGAAATTCAGTGATATAACTAGATACTTAAAATCAAAGTGAGCTTTACCCCAGTTAGTGACCCTTGATGAAATACCTTTCTGCAAACACAGACATCACAGCACAGACACTCAAACCACCATGTCAAATTAAAAAGGTTATTTTGAATGCTCAGCTCAAGTCCCACACATTTACTCAGCTCTATGCTTATGCCATTGACTGGATTTAGCTCTGTTCCTAAAACTCATGTGTACATGAAAATGCAAGCAGCTGCTCACCTTAAAAAGACTGGTAAATGCACAGAGTGAAACAGATATAATATTAACTATCTTCTACATGCTCCTAGAAAATCATACTATTTTGCTAGTAAGAGTACTAAAGGATTTAGTTTTCTCTGGCTACAGCACACCAGCATAAGTTTGCCATCCACTCTTCATGTAAATTGAACTAGGTAATGTATTAGATTGTTCAAACCATTCCAGCATCCCTGCTGACATTTTATCTGCCATTAAATAAACACCCAGAGTCTGACGTTGCATTTAGGAAAGGTGAGGAAGAGTTCCCTGATGCTGAGCTGTACTAACCCCATTTGTACATTACTACAAATCTGATTTTGTACTTGTCCAAGTATTAATGGGCATGTAACTATCTTAGGCTTTGCAAGAGCATACGTCTCAGCCTTCACAAGCTTCTTACCCGGTCAGACAGTCAAAACCTCAGCCTTATGTGGGCAAGTGACACTTTTTCTTTAAGTGTCACTGTAGTGCAGCTCTGTGCATGCATTTCAGGGAAAGGTCTTGCCCACGTTTCAGACATACACTAGCAGAGGAAGATGTAGCAAGTTTGGTAGTTCAGTGAGGGGCCAGTATAGCACCAATAACACCCTATCCTGTGTTAAGTGCAAAACCCACAACGCAAAAGGAAGTCTCCTTTTGCTTGCTGGTACTACAGTTCATTTTAGGTACCACGGCTGAAATCTGCAGTTGCACAAGACCTTTCCATATCACAGCTTTGCTCAAGTCCTCACTATCATACTACAGAAACCATAGATAAGCATACACTAAACATGTTCAGCCTTTACAGAAATAAAGGGTAAGGTCATAATTTGATCTGTCTAGAGCAGCATTAAGGAAAAACGCTACAACTTTAGAATCAGACAAGATGCCAGGCTTGCTCTAGAAGCATACATAGACTAACAAAGGGTTGCAGCACCCAGGATGAGACTTGGATGCATTAGAGAGAAGTTCAGCAGGGATCCTAGCCTGTATCCCTCTGCATTTTAAAGCTAAGTACAGAAAACTAAAGAAAGGCTGGATTTGATCCAACATAATCTATTTAAACAAGATGACCTTCGTATTTGGCATGTTCTATTGTTTAAACCACAGCTAAGGAAGAACAACATCTGGGACTACTTTGTACCAAGTAGATTAAGTTCACTACAAGTCTAACTCTTGCATTTCTTCCCTTTTTTAAATCCATATAATTGTCACTAGTTGAGACAAGCAGTATCTACCCACACTTGAATGAAGAAACAAAATCAACCTTAAAAGTACTATTTCAATGGTTATCACCATATGTATTGCAGCTATTCAATAATAAGTAAAAATCTGCCAAGTTAGTAATTTAAGTATTTGAGAATGGTATTAATTTCATAACTGAGTTAAGTTTGAACTTGGAAGCAAAGCCTGCAACTGATAAAGGGTACCCAAGTAAGACTGATTCTCAATGAAGTGCCATCATGGACTTCTGTTCTTCAACATTTTCCCTTCAATCATCAATGTGCAAGGCATTACTATTTCCTAAATTACTTCCCATAGCCAGACGTCAGGACAATGCCAGTTTGGAAGCTGCTTTCATATACTCAAACATAGCAGAATATGATCCATGAGAGTCATTGGCAGCTCTCACTGGAAGCAAGTTCTGCAGCAGACCTGCAGGCACCGACTTGAGACTGACTCCTCACTTATGTGGGCTTATCGACCACTTCATTCCAAAGCTGTAAGATCCTCTTTCTGAATTTTCAAATAACTGCTACTTATCCAGAGTCAAATTAGTTTCTTGGATGGGCAAGCACGATGCACCTTAAATGACTGCACCTTCTCAGAGAATAGCAAATGAAAATGGAATATATCTACTCAAGTGTGAAGAGCTGTCCTTGCTTGAATGGTAAAAAGCTATTTGTTCTACATCTGTCTAGCAGAACATCCCAAAAGGGAAAAAAAAAAATCAAGTTTAACAAGCTACTCCTATACCTGTGTTGCAATATTTAGTGCCTTATCAACACACTCGTTACCAGAGTACAAATAACTTCCATTCAAATTGCCAACCAGGTATGTCAGTAGGGAAAACCTATTATCGCTAAGAAGTAGCTTAATTGTAGGAAGTATGCTTCACGAATAGTCAACAGTTCCTCTCAACCAAGTTCCAAAGCATGGTATTTGCTCCTTCATTTCAGAAGGATGTTCTCCTTGGCAGATAAAACCATGCTTCTGAACCAAATTATTGGCCTCTCCTGAGCCTTCACCTTCAGAGGTAAAACATTCTTTAACAAGAGTCAAACATACCAGGCACAATACTGCTGTTTCAGGCCAACTAGGAATGTGCTAACAGCAATTTGAAGAGACTAAGAACTACATCAAGAACTTGTTCCTATCAGCAACCAACAGCCTCCTCAAGCACACCACCCCAGTAACAGGACCTTGCTAGGGCAGCCACACAGCACAGTGAAGAAAAGCTGTATTGCAGTAGGGCAGGAATTCTTAGGAAATAGATCATATGGAACTCCCAAAGACCGCTTAAGCCATAAACATACTCTTGCATAGCTTTTCATTAGAATAGAACAGCTGACAATTCTATAGTACCATAAGTAATAAGCCTTTTAATCTTGACTATGTAAGACCTTGTTTTAATGTTAAGCATTCAACTGAAGAAAAATCATTTATCCCCTCACCTGTTACCTACTAAGTGTTCTTAGGAGCCACATAGGTATCAGTTACCTCATTAGCAGGCTACAGTTAAATAGGCAAATTCCTACCAATACCATGATCCAGACAGCCTAAAAATGTGTCTAAACTGCCTACATAGAGGAGATACAGCCAAGACACAAAAAAGCTGGCTAAACATGGGTGTCAGCAGAGCTGGAACATTGCTTTCCAGCATCCTAAACCAGGTAGGAACAGTACAGACCACACAAAAGTTAGAAGCATTTTAAAGTACCTCTCAGCAGCTTGTATATTTCTCTGTAGACAGCTGCACATGAATTGCTTCCTATTAGAAATAGAACTTAATTTATAAATTGCTGTTTAAGATAGGTTATCTTGAACCACTTATACAGCCTGAATTTAGGCTCAAGGCACTTGCAACTCGATAAGTTTACATAGGCAATATCTGTGGGGTGCATGAAAGTGTCACACCCTCTATATGCTCTGAGCACAGATATACAGAGAGACTGTCCACATCTCCCTTATCTTAAACCTAAGAAGCCCACCAGGAACACGGACTTAATCTTGAGAGACAGGCACCTGGGGGAAAAATTTCATCCACACTGCAAGTGATTCTGTGCAGTACTGCTTATAAAATCCTTCTTACCTAGAAAGCCAAGCCAACTACTTAGTGCACCACTCCCAAATGAAACCAAGATATTTCAGCAATGGCACAAAGATGGCCACAGCTGGGGGTCTGAAGGCTGCATATTTCTCCTGTTGTGGGCCTTACACCACTATTGCAATTACATTGAATGGGGACTCTATCCTTTACATCCAAAGGTATTCATTCAATGGGTATTCCCAGGTCTCTCATATCCAAGGACATCCAAAGTGTTTGAGAAAGCACAAGCCCCAGCAGGTACAGCAGGACTTACAAGTAACATTCAGTGCAAACTTAAGCATAATTTTCTCCAGGAGCATACTGTAAGGCAACAGGTATCTACCAAAAGCCCCAAGTCTTCCTGTTCTCCTGGCTGAGCAAACAACCATTAGGAAAGCCCTTTGAGGAATACACCAATAGCTGCTTATTTATTTTCTACAGAGTCTCACTAAGGGCCCAGACCTTTGTCAGAAAGTGACTACCCAAATGTTTCAGCACTTTCAATGGTAAGGTAGGAAAATGTCAGAAAGTCTTCAATGAAAGCCTTCACTTCCTGCAAGCAGTATCAGAATCAGCAGTAATGAGAATAAAAGGGCTTGTTTCTGTTGTGTGAAACCATTTTTTAATTACAAATTTCAGTTACAAGAAAACATTTTACCTGTAGTTTTGAACCTGATCTAAAATCTAGTTGATTAATATTCATTCTGATGCAGGGAAGACTGCACTCTTACATAAAGTTCTCCAGATAACCTTGCATCGCCCATAAAAAACGCTCCACAGGTACACACGGACAGAAGCCCTTATCTTAGCACAGTCCTGCCTTCTTTCCAGAGTCCCTTCAGTTTTGTTCCAAAGCACTGCAGGAGTAGGAGCAGAGCAGGCCTCATGGCCCAGCTTCCTTGTACCGTCAATGTTTGAGGAAACAGGCAGGCAACACTACCCAGCATTGGGGGAAGGGGCAGAGGTGCAGCAGCACTGCAGCAGTGAGCTGACTCCGGCTACAGGGTGCAGTACACAGCAAGGATTTACAGGACTCCTATCAAATCCTTGACTAGGAGCTTTCTTGTAGCACAGGATCAGAATGTCGCATCAGTGCCACCCCATACTGCTCATTGCTGCAGTTTCCTCCAGCTTGTGTCTCCATGTACTACAGACAAATAGGAAACAGGCTAAAAGTCCATAAATATGCTCAATTTCATAGTACTCCTCCGGTTGAATGCTTGGGATATGAGCTTTTAACACTGGCAACATTTATTTATGGTTTCAAACTTCGATACATTCAAGATCTTGCTAGCCCTTGAGATGGAAAATGCATAGCTGCACATCATCTGAAGGAATAAATAGCTTATTTTACTGTGGGGATAGTGAGTGCACTACAGTCACCATGGAAATCCAGGGCTTGCAGCAAGTTAATCATGTTTTCAGCAAACCCTCTGTTTTCTATACATAGTTTAAGGCTATTTTTTTTTAGGAAAAAAGCATGCTTTACAAAGCATAGTGAGAACAAGCAATAAAATTAAAGCAAATTATTTTGAGACCACAAAAACATTAACTTCATTCCACTGCTGGATATAAGCAGGGTAGGCATATTTAGATGCTTGCCAGTACCTATTTCAACCACAAGACCTTCCTGCATAATTCATCAACAAGTGAGCAAAAACACCCAAAAACTTAGCAACAAAATAAAGCTCAAGTTCCATACTTTTTAGTTGGGACCTTTATTGAAAGTATTAAAATGACAGATTTTTCTGAAATACATTGCACACAATTCAAACTTTTATCCAGAAAACAGGTTTGCCCACAGGAGGGAAAAAATGTGGGGAAAAAAGTCTTAATTGCATCAGCTAAAGAACTTTTTTGCTGATGATATCCAGCAAAGACTTTAAAATATCTAATCCCTAACAAGCACGCACAACATGGAAATTTTTAGCTTTGAACACCAGCTTAGTCATTCAGTACATGAATGGTTCACATTTCACTACTAAGCAGGTATTACAATACAAAAGGCAAGCTCAACTGGTTTGTAACTTGATTCTAATTTAGCTATTGTTCTACAGTTTCAGCTTTGATTTCAGACAACATAAATTAGCTAATTCAATCACCTTTATAGAATTAGCATAGCAGGATACATTGTATTCAGGACTTTCATTTGCATCTATCAGCTGTAACAGATAATTTAATTCTGACAGTTTTCCAAAAGAGAATGTTTGTAGAAGGTCATTTCAAGCTAGAAACACAGTATCACTGATAATTACAAGTGGACTCAGGTTAATAGCACTTTCAGACATGTCACAGCTTCCTACCGAAGAAAGTAAGCAACTTCGATTAACATGTTGTATTAAGAGCCAATTAACACAAAAGTCTTCAAAGCCTGCTCACAGCTCTGACACCGTGTTAAAGACCACAGGTTCAACAGTTAACAGTTTCTATCCACTCTATTAAAACTTTACAGCCATATCTAAACCACACAAAGGAACTGTCCCAGTACCCACACTGCAATTACATTAAATGTTCTGGGAGCAGTTTAAAAGTTAAGTTTGCAGTTTTGCAAACACGAGTCTGAGCTGACAAATGGAACACCAGAGAGCATGAATGTGTCAGTGAGGAAAGCATTCGCAGAATACCATCTCTGAACTACGTCTGCATATTAACACAAAGCCAAACGAGTACTTCTGGAATCTTTCACATTTTAAGTCAAACACTACAGGACTCCTCCAGCAGCCAAGTAGCTCACATCATCTGCAAGTATTTCAGCTAGGATTTTACTTCCAGGATTGCCTGGACATTACCTAAACAAGCTGTTACCCTGGATCTGCTACACCACTAAGCCTCAAAGAGCTATAAAACCACATTTGATAATTTCCATGCTAAGTACATTATTCAGAAAGGTCTAAATAGCTTCATAAGTCAAAGTCACACAAGTAAATTGCCTACTTACACTAACAGGTCAGAGGTAAAAATGTATTCTGTAGTGCTTCTGGTACAGCAGAAATGAAGCTTACCATGAGCATTTAGACATGCATACACATGGGCTACTCGTTACTTTAAAAAAAAGACAGTTATCTGCTCACAGATCTGTGAACAGCTAATTCTACCGATATATCCACGTAGGAAATTTGCTGAGAAATACCAAAACAAAGGAAAGGACAGATAGGATATATCTCTGAATGGAGATCATTAACGTATTCCGAGCATTAAATATACACTATGACAAGCTCTCTTGCTCAAACTCCCTGACCAGAGACCATTGGGTAAGTGATATGCACAAGCAGATCTAGACAAACTGAGAGCCAGATCCTCCAGCAACTATCTGAACCCGAAAAGCTGAACAGCTCACTGTTATAAATGATTTTATACCTATTACATCACCACACTGAAGGTGAACTACTCACGTGAGTATAACCTTCAGATTTGCCCTGTTTGCTTAGGACAAGCCTACATTTTCCAACTATGTCGGCTGATCCCACCTTCATACTATTCTTGTTGTCACTGCAAGCTCACCCATAGTTCTGCAGATTTCGCTTTGAGCTTGCAGCTACCATTTTCTACACTTCCAGAACACAGTTTTTTTGTGGATATACAGCTGGACTCCCACAGTCAGAGGTCTAAGTACTCCATAGAATCCTAGAATGCTCTGGGTTGGAAGGGGCCTTGAAGACCACCTAGCTCCAGTGTTTCTACAACGTCCCGCTCCAAGATAGAGTCCTGGCAATCTGCAGTACAGACGCCCCACGCCCGCCCCGTGTGCCGGCAGGTGGCCATCGGCTCCCGCGCTAACAAAGGCGGCGCGGGCACATTCCCGGGCGGCGGGCGCCGGTGCCGAACACGTGCGGCGGGAGCGGAGCGGCGCGGAGCGGGCCGCGGGCCTTCCTTCCCCCGCCCCGGGCGGCGCCGAGCGCGGCGCCAGCGCATTCCCCACATGCCCATTGGGTGACGGGCGCGGCCCGGCCCTCCGCGGCGTCCCGCTCCCATTGGCCTCGGCTCCTCAATGGGGGAGAGCCACGGGAGCGGCGGCGCGGCCCGGGAGCGCGGCCAGGATACTCACGTGTGAACCGCGGCTCCAGCCACACTTCTGGGGAAGGAGGGGGCATCCCCTTCCCCGGAGCCTCCCCCGCTCCGGTGCCCACCGCACCGCTGGGAGACACGGGAAGGGTCCTCGGGTACCGCCTGCTTCCCTCGGCGAGAGGCGCCCTACGGACCTGTCCGGCTGCGCAGTGCCGGAGGTCGCCGCCACACCGGCCATGTGAGAGGGAACCATCAACCCGCCCCAACAACCACAGGGATCTCCCTTCCCAGCTTCCATTAACGGGAAGGGAGATTCCCGAACCCCGGCTGTCCGCAGTACGGCATGCGCAGGGATTTCCCGAGCCTTCTCATCCCGAAACCGGCCGTAGGAGCGGGACGAGCCGCCGCAGAGGGGTGGGCGCCGCTGCCGTGCCCGGGGCGCCAGCGGCACTGCGACACGGCACGGCGGCCGCTCCCCCCGCGGCGCTCCCGGCCGGCGCGGCACGCCCGGCTCCGCTCCGCTCCGCCGCCACATGTTGCCAGCGGGAACCGCGCGGGGCTGCACGAGGTGGCGGCGCGGAATGGCTTCCGTCCCCGGCACCGCCACCTCCCACCCGCCGGGACGAGGGGAGCCTCCCTGCCCCAGGGTCTCTGGAGGGCGGCGGAAGGTCACCGCCAGCGGGGAGCTACCGGGGCTGTCACCACGGGAGCGGGAAGGCGCCCGGCAGCGCGGGAGCCCAGCCCCCACCGATGGCCACCCCGGAACCTGCCTTCCCCCCCCGCAGAGCGCCGCCACACCCGGGCCATTCAGGGACCCTCCCGCCCGGCTGGCCGCCCCCCAAGGACAGCACTGGCCCCGCCGGCGCCTCTCCCCGCTCCGACCCCACCCCGCCCCGGCCGTTCGCGGACCTGGGTATGGTGCGGAGGTCGCCGGACCCCTTGCTCTGGTGCGGCTCCTGCTGCGCGGGCTGCTGCCGGGCGAACCACACCTCCAACAGCTTCTCGGTCCCTTCGAAGAAGTGTGCACCGCTCTCCTTCATGGTGAGACAACTCGGCAACCAACAACCACAGAAATTAAACGACAACCAAACTGCCGCCCCCGGCCGCCACCGTTCGCTGCTGCTGCTGCAAGGGCCGCGCTGCTGCCGCCGCCGGGTCCCAGTCCGTCCCGGGCGGGTTTCACCTTCTGGGGGATTTGCGTAATATTAATTAAAAAAAAACAAAAATCAGAGGAATAAGTAGAAGAAGGAAGGATTTTTTTTTTTTTAAACGGGCGAAAACCACCCGGAGTGCGCGGCGGCGGATGCGGCGTGAGCGTGTGTGAGCGGGTTACAGTCCGAGCGGGGGTGCAGGCGGGCGATGCGGTTCGGTTCCTTGTAGTCCGTGTGTTCCCCTGTTACAGAGAAGAGCGTTGAGCGAGCGCTAGCTAATGTCGCCGGCCATACTGTGTAAGCGAGGGGCCAGTGCGCACTCAGCCGCCTTTATACCCCCGCAGGTACCCGCATCACGCCGGGTGGCGCTGCACATTGGGCGGCCGCCGCTCCGGCCCGCCCTTCCCCGTTTCCCATAGGGTGGCGGCGATGCCCGTCGAGGCATATGCCGGTTCCTCTGGCCCCTCCCGCTGCAGCCCGCCCGCCCGCCCGCCCGCAGGGAGCGGGAGATGGAGCGCGGGCGGCGGCGGGACTGGGGCAGCGGCAGTGGCAGTGCTCGGGGTCGCGGTGTGGCGGCGGCACCGGGCTCGGACCGCGACGCTCATGGGTGGGAAGCATGGGCTGTGGTCGGCAGGGAGCCGTGCCAGGAGAAGCAGAGCTGGACGTGGCCTGAAGACGGCGGGGGAGCATCCCCCGAAAGCATTCGGCGCGTAGCGAGGGGCGAGCCCGAGAATTTCGGCTCTTCCGGGGCCGCGGCGGCAGCGCCGCGCCCGCACCCGGCGCTGCTTCCCTCTGCGCCCGCCGCAAGGCGCTTCCCTCCCTCGTAAGAGGAGCCCAGCCGAGCGTTGAGGCGTAGTTCCCGTTCCCTTCATGAGCCCAGCATATGTGACCGAGAAATGGGGAGTCACCAGTACGCGGGTATCTGGCTCAGGGAGCGAGTGACCAGGCAGGGCATGTGCGTCTGTGGGCGCGCACGGAAGGACCGCGGATCTCTGTGCGCGGATCATTACTTCATAACCTGCGACTCTTTTTTCCTAATATTTAGAATAAATTGTCGATAACCATATAGATCAATGGTCGCCTAAAACATTTTTAGCGGTACTATAACACATTGTAAACTCAGTGTTGTAATGAGGAAAGGCTCGCAAATGACCAAGTGAAGAACAGAAAATCCCGTCTTCCCCGACGAGCCTATGGTACTTGCACTGCATGGGACAGGCAGCAGCAGATGGCTGGGGGCAGATGAATGAGTCCCTACTAGGAGACAGTGAGATAGTATCGGACGGCATAATAGGCAGTGGGCTCTGTCCACCAGCGGAGTGAAGTCACCGAGCCAGTGAGTCACTGCCAAGGCAGCTGGACATGAATCATTCCCTAGGTGGCTGGTTGCCGCTGTATGCTCCCATGGCACAGCCTTAATAGCTGGCAGAGAACCATGTTCTCCAGTGCTGGGGCTTCACTGGTTTTTACTAACTTTGTGTGAGTTGTGACAACTCTAAAAGAGTTTCCTTTCTCAGCCGTTTGTCTGTTCCTCCACGCTGCCTCCTTCCTTGTGCCACTGTAAGCACTTGCATGGCTGTGTAGTGGACTGCATCAGGTTTAATGCTGACTGCTTAGTTTTAATGATGATTAATCCTTTTTAATTGTGATCAGCTTTAATTTGCATCAGTTTCCCAAGCCAGTTCATGTCCCAGCTACATAGATGCTTGTATTGGTATAAATAAAAAGCTGTGCTTGGGCATGCACATGAAATTATGGATGGGGAGTGCAGGACCACTAGTTTCAGTAGTCACAATGGATTAAATCTACTTAAAGTGCTAATAGGACTACATCTCAGAGTTTGTGGACTTAGCTCAGCCATATTCCACATTTAATATCAGTCCACCCACCCTTTTTTCTAGATGTGCAGTACTAGTTGCTAGTTCTGTCTTCTGTTGATATAAAGCTTTCTCTAGTTTTCAGTCAGGTGTTTGATCCTACCGGCTGTTTGCAAGTGATCTGTGGGACATTTCCAGCCAGATATGTCTTTTTCTTGTCATGGATCTTGTCTCATATGGGGTTTCTGACTTCCTGATCTTGACTGTGGTGTGGTCTCACAGCGTGTCTTGGACCACGTGTTGACAAACTTTATCATTTCCTGAAGTCTTGACTGTTCTCTTGTCTGCTCCCTCAATTTGTTCTTTTTCTGACTTTTCTACTTCATGACTTGGCACCTGCTACCAGACAGCGTTTGCTACAGTCAGAGTGGCCCTAACCCACTAGCTGTGACTGTTGTCCCTTGGTTTTAAGGCACACTAAGTACCTGTAAGAATGCTTCTGAGACATTTCAGAGGAGAACAAGAAACACAAATTTTTTTTTTTTTATTTCTGGGAAGCTTCTCAGTGGGATGGATAACCTATGAAACCACATGAAGTATTTGTTTGAAAGTTTAACAAGGGACAATACGGCTCAGTATCACCAGCTGACATGAGGAGGGAAATGATCTCAACACTGAGTAAGATGAAAAAGTATTTTTTCTGATGTGTTAGAGAGTAGCAGGGTGATGTTGTATATTTTAAGCCAGCTCACCTATAAAGAGATTGGTATTAATGCTGAAGACTGCAGGCCTTCCTTCACAGGAGTCTGGATTGCTGACAGATACACAATAAACAGGTGGAGGAGGGAAAGGAGGGAAACAGTGAAAGCTCTTTTTTGAACTTGACTGACAATTAGACATGAACGAAGTATTGTCTGAGAGACAGGCTGAGGTTTCAGGAAGGACAGAAGGAGATTGTTTTGGGTTAGAGGGAGGTTCTGTGAGTCAGTGTTGGAAAGATGTTTGCTGAATTCATGTTTACAACTGAGATTACCCAGAGATAAAGGGCAGGACAGGAGCTGAAGGACCAGCAGGTTTGAAAATGTCCATTCAAAGGGATTGCACTAATTTAACTAGATCAGTTTTGAAATTGTTTTAATAATATTAATCAGGCATTTGAATCTGGAGGAAGAATGGCTTGGGAAGACAGGAAGGCTCAGATATCATCATATGATTGTGAGACACAGGGCCAGAAATTGTTTATGATCTTGTTCCTTTGTAGTAATCTGCTGGCACAACAGGCTGTAACTGGCCAGGTACATTCCCCTGTGTGCAGGAGGAAATTCTATGTTACAAAAAACCTGTTGTGACTATTGTTATAATCCCTTTTTTTCTTTTAATGTCAGGTGTGTTACCAAGCCCAACAGTCAGAGTGGTTCAGAGTTTCTGCATATCAAAACAGAGCTTTGGGGCAGTCAGAAACACAATGCAAGCCTGTATGGTGCTGAAGCTGCTCCCCATTTTCATTGCTACAACCAGCTGCAGAGCACAGAGCTCACAGGGTTAGTGTGATGCTAAATTGCTCTCACCCATATTCTTGAATGGGGTAAACTTGGTGTCAACAAATAATCAAGTCCAGAAAAAAAGATGAGAAAGTATGAATTTTTTTTTTTTTTTTTTTTTTTTTGTATGGAAAGGACAATGATGAATTCTGTTTTCTTAGCTAGTCTCTTTACACTTTCCCAGTAGCACAGAGGGCCTGTAGAGTTCTTGAAATTTCTCCCTAGGGAATACTTCTTGTGTAGAGGTTTCCTCACTTTGAACAGCTATTTTGAGCAGCTGGAATGATCCATAGGGGGTTGTGGCAGCAAAGTCATTTACAGCAGCCAACTTACACTAGAGGCATTGCCAAGAAAAATTGAGATTCAAGTACGGAATTAAAGCTGCCTTTACCAGCCCTCCACCCACCGGGCAGTAACGGATCGTGCTCACTCTCTGTGAAGGAGAACATTCCTTGTTAATATTTATGTAAAAGTTATATTAACACTAATTCTATGCATCTCTGATATGTTACCATGAAAAGCAAAAACCAGTGTGCTGTGAGGGGGAGCACTGTCTTAGTGTCTTCCCCAATTGTTACAAAATGAGCAGGAAAGCAAGTTACTGCAGAGCCAGTGTAGGCATAGAGAATGCATGACTTTCAAGGCATTTTTTCACTTCTTTTAGAAACAAAAGCACTCATCTCTACTGTTGCCAACCTGGCCCTGCTCCTCCATTTCCATTTTGATTTACTTGCCCCGCTTCTCAGGTTTCTGCTTACAGAAAGGATAGCAACTGCAGCCAACTTGACAGTTCAGAGAGTCAAAGGTCTCAGAACAGAATTTCTCAGCAAAGTGGGGCTGTTCTGCTACATGGTAGAAATTGTAAACTGTCATAGCAAAAAGCAGAAATGATCTTTGAGTAATGGGAGCTATTTTTAGCTCAAAATAGTGATTTCAGCACCTAATGCTGTTATTCCCTATGGAATAAATGGACTTATTACCTACAACCAGGAAATATCCTTCTAAATTAAATGATGAAGGTAAATATGAAGAATTGTCCCGTGAAATAATTTTCAGGGTGCCATTATGATTTCCTCTGCAGTTAGTTCAGATTTGACTGATAGTTGTAAGTGTAGTGCTGCCATATGGTTTATCTCATAATAAAAGATCCTTGCTGACAAAAAAAAAAAAAATAAAAGGAAGCGCTGACAATTAAGTAACTCTTGTAGAATTCTGTATGTGTGAAATTGTAAAGCAGAAGTAGCATAGCTTTAATATCTGGACAGTATATGTCATTAAAAACATTAAATTACTGAAGCTTCTTAAGGTTTAGTTTGTAGATCCAGTTGCAAATATTTGGCTAATAATCATCAATTACATTTGGAAAAGATTAATTAAATAAAAAAGTTAGAAGTTTCAATTTTGACCTAAGTTACTCTTGCTGCTAGTTTATATGTGTTCTGCAGGCCTGGATGTCATAGTGATAGGTCATAAAAATTCCACTGCTGAAATTAGCCATCACTTTAGTGATGGGTGTGAAATTTGCTCCTCTCCAGCCACCTGGCAGTAGACCCATGAGCTCACACGTCAGTTCCTTTCAGAAATGGGGTGAAGAAGATGCAGGGTCTTGCACTAATTTTCTTGAATTCTGTTCTATCCTTGTTCTGAATGATGCTTTGCCCCACACTCCTGCCATTGTCTAAACTGACTTTGCTCCCATGATCAATGTACTCATTAAAATCTGAGGCAAAGTATTCACTTCAGATCAATAGCAAAGTGCAATTTATATTTTGCAAAGATTATCTTCCATTTCTCTGTACTTTTTGTTCCATAACACTACAGTCCTTTATTGTCTTTTGTTTATGGGGATGAAGAATCTTCTTTGTTGTTTGCTTTTCCTATCTTTTTGAAAGTCTAATTCAGCCTGACTTTTGGCAATTCTCACTTTGTCCTTCCTTTTCTTCATCCCTCAGATAACATTTCCTTTGTGCTTAAGCCTCATGCCATTTTGCAAATGTTTTGGGCTTTGCTTGTGGTTATTTATTCAACTAGTTCTCTTCAGTAAAACTTTCTGCTTTCTTGAGACAAAGTCCACATACTTTTATCCTTTTCACTTCAAATTTAAATTACCCTCAATATTTGAATTCCTCAGTCCCTGACTTCACAAATAAGTTCTCTGGTTTCTCAAAGCTTGTCTTTGTGAAATTGAAAATATTGTTTGCTTTTGGATCTTCTGCCAAATCAATTTTTTACCTTGCCAAATGGTTGTATATCTGTCAAACCCCCCTTCTGTCATTGGTGAATGGCAATGCAATTACTATCATGCCTATATAGGATTTCATATGCATTTGATTAATGAATATAATACACTGAATGCAATAATGAATTTAATTCACAAATACAACATAAATATTTTATCTTTATTTTTGAAATTTGCTTAGAAATATCTTTAGCTCAGTTGTAGTTACCTTCAATTTTTATTTGTACCTGATTTACTAAAGATATGATATTATTCAAACAAAATCTAAACCAGTTACAGCTGATCTTCAAAGAGGGACTGAAGAAAGAGAATTCGGTAATCCTGTTTTTTTTTCTTATTGGTATTAGTTTTTCAGTGTTCTAAAAACTTGTGTCAGCCTTACATTTGGGGAATTAAAAAGTACATGGAAACTGTTGCTTGAGATGTCTTGTAGTTGTGTTCCTGAAAATGCAAAGGCTCACTTAAAAGGCTCTCTGAGCAGATTGCTTTACTGAAGAAGACAATACACACATATGAGCATAACTCATACTTTCTCCCCCTTCCCCAGTCTCCAAAAACCCCTGGTCACATTGGTCATTTTAGTCCAGTCTAAAGGATCTCAGTACACAAACTCAGGCCTTGTTCCTGCAAACATTTACACATTTAACTTTGAAACTAAATTTGAGGTCAAGAAAAGTGCACAAATCTAAGAAGCAATTAATGTACAGAAGTATTAGCAGGCATGACAGAATGATAGAGGCATACTCCTCATACCTCCTCCTGGAAGGAAGGAGTGGTAATTTACAGTATTATCTACTGTCTTCTGTTACCAGGGTACAGAATAATCAGAACTGACCTTCAGAGAAGGGGTTCCAGGGAGGAAAATGAACTGTGCCCTTTCTCCCCATCTTTTTTGCTTGTCAAACCAAAATTTTTTTCTGCTCATTTTTACAATAGGAATTCAGGTTGCCACATGCTCTACCTTCTTCCCTCCATCTGCCCGTGGTGAGAGACCAGTAGAAACATCACAAAGAATAAGATATATTAGTTAAATTAATTAAGTGCATTGGCACATACTGTAGTTTAATACCAAATGAACATATAAGAGATCTTTATTAAAAGTTTTTGTGTCTCATTTCTGTGATGTAGATTGTTAACAGTTCATATCTGAGACCTTTTCATTATCTTCTGATAAGAAGCTAAACAAGAAAGGTGCAGTAGGCAACGGGAAAACAAATAATCTGTTTAAAAAAAAAACCAACCCCCAAAAGATTTTTATATTTTAAAGAAGAGATAAAGCTCCAACTTTTCAAATACCCAGCCTGGGCTGTGCAGAAAACTTAGTTTGAAGGAACCAGCTTGGGAAGGATGGGATGTAAACCACATGGAGGAGTTTTGTTTACACAGAGCTAACAAAGATGCATCTCTTTTTTTATGATCCCATATACAAGGCCTATGGTTGAAACTGAAAGGATTCTTGGGGAGACAACACTGAAACCCATGTTTCTCTCAAGAGAACCTAGGTATATCCAAAGTTCAGTTTAAAGTTACGTTTCTTTTGTTTTCACTTGGTCCGTCTTTGAGGTAAAGCAAGTTCATTTCTTTTAGAATTGATTGAGGAAAGCCAGTCTATCTCCTCTTTATGCTGGTTGCTTCTGCAGAGATTGATTGTTAGTGATTTATAATCAGCCTTCCACAGGGAAAATTTCATATATTTATCAGAAAATTAATGAAAAAGTATTTATATATCTTGTAATTGCTTATATTGTTTCTAATTGCTCATTTATATAAAGAAGGGATTTACATTAGTTATATTATCATCAATTTTAATAAGCATAAGCATAAAAAATCACCAGTTAGGTCTTAAACTAATGAGATTTATTCAAAAATAATGAGATTTCAGACATTAATAAATTGGATTTGACCTCTGGGGTATTTGTCAATGTGCATATTGAAAATTTCAAAACTCTAAAAATGAAGCAAAAAGAAAACTTGAGGCTATCACATTACTAGAAATACAAATATTAAATAGAGACACTGAGTGATACTGGTAGGATAAAACCAAAATGGCTTTGGGCACACTTCTATATTTCATCCAGAGCAAGAAAAAAGCTTTCTTATATCAAAGAGGAGTAGGTACCAGATTTAATATATATTTAGCTGATTTACAATTGAAATAATTTATTCTACTCTGTGTGACAGCATCATTTAAGTATGTCTGTAGTAGTGTTCTTTCTAGACAATGCTAGAGCTAAGCTGCTGTCAGCATTTCAGAAATAAAACCTTTAAACAAAGGTTGTGACTAATTTCTGAAGGTTTCTCAAAGACAAATTATTGCAGAGACCATATTTCTGGATGATATAAAAAGTGATCTGGCTGTTTTGGAGACTGGCAGACAAAGCTATTACACAGTGTTGTGCATAATTGGAGCTCATCATATAACCCAACAAGGTGCTGTCCAAAAATATCAGTTTTTCATAACTACAGTTTTTTGTTTTCTTTTGCCTATGGATCAGTAGTCCTTGATTAAACTAGAATCTACTTTGTGTTTTTCCTTTTCATAAATATTTCTTCAGTAGTTTAATACTGCCCTTCCTTCTCTTGTTTCAAAATAACTAGCTAAGGTCTAAATTGCACAACTGTCTTTGCAGCTTTGAATTTGTGCACCAGCTACACCAACCGTAGTGGAAGACATACACTGAACTTTTATATTTACTGCTAACTGCAGGTGCAGGAGCCTTTTTGTCATTTGGTCAACAGAGTATCTCTCACCAGAGATTTCAGTCTCTGTGTGCAATTATGGAACATATGCTGCCTGGTTATGAAAAGACACATCTTAAGCCAATACCATCAGTTTAATTATAATAATTTGATTTTTTTTTTTCACTTAGTATTTGGAACATATAACACAGAATCATAGAATCATAGCATGGTTTGCGTTGGAAGGGATCTTAAAGATGATCTAGTTCCAACTCCCTGCCAGCAGCAGGGACACATGCCACTAGACCTGGTTATTCAAAGCCCCATCCACCCTTTGAATGTTTCATGGGGCATCCACAACTTCTCTGGACAATCTGTTCTAGTGCCTAACCACCATCACAATAAAGAATTTCTTCCTAATATCTAATCTAAACCCACCCTCTTTCAGTTTGAAGCCATTCCCCCTTGTCCTGTCAAGAAAGTAGAAAGTCCTTGTAGAAAGTCCCTCTCCAGCTCTCTTGCAGCCCCCTTTAGGTACTGGAAAGTGCTATAAGATGTCCTTGGAAGCTTCTCTTCTCCAGGCTGAACAACCCCAGCTCTCCTAGCCTTTCTTAGTAGAAAAGGTGCTCCAGCTTCCTCTGATCATCTTTGTGGCCTCCTCTGGACTCACTCCTGAAGGTGCACATCCCTCTCATCCAGAGCTGGATGCAGTGCTCCAGATGGGTCTCAGGAGAGCAGAGCAGAAGGGCAGAATCACCTCCCTTAAACTACTGGCCACGCTGCTTTGGATGCAGCTCAGGACAGAGCTGGCTCTCTGGGCTTTGAGCACACATTGCTGGGTCATGCTGAGCTTCTCATCCACCAACACCCCAAGTACTTCTCCTCAGGGCTGCTCTCAATCCATTCTCCACCCAGCCTGTATTTGTGTTAGGGTTCACTCCAATCCAGGTGCAGGACCCTGCACTTGGCTTTGTTGAATTTCAGGAGGTTTGCACAGTCCCACCTCTCAAGCCTGCCAGGGTCTTTCTGGATGACATCCCTTCCCTTAAGTGTGTCCACCACACCACTCATCCTGGTGTCATTGGCAAACTTGGTGAGGGTGCCCTTGATCCCAATGTCCGTGTCACCGACAGAGATGTTAAACTGTGCTGGTCCCAATACCGAGCCCTAAGGACACCACTCCTCACTGGTCTCCCCTTGGACACTGAGCCATTGACTGCAACTCTGAGTGTGGCCATCCAAGCAAATTCTTACCCACCCAGTGAGGTATCTGTCAAGTCTGTGTTTTTCCGGTTTAGAGACAAGGATGTCATGCAGGACAGTGTCAAAACATAACTTCATTGTACATATTAAAAAACTCTTTTTCTTCTCCTACCTACCATCTCCTTGGTCTCTTTAATTCGTGTGTCAACAAGGGTTTCAAGGCTTTTCATTTGAAGAACTGTGCTGATTTAGATACTGTATAACCAAATTGTGGTCCACATAAACAATGGTAGGATATTGCACTCTTAACTCAGTTACCTGACCTGACACTGTTGGGGTATGAGAGGTTGATAACTTCAAATTAGTTCTTCAAATTGTAAACATCATAGATGCAAATATATATACTTCAGATTTCTGTGATATAAAACAAAACATTAACTCAGACATACTCTTAAATCTCTAGTTTTAGAAGGGAAATAGCAAGATTTATACAGGTAATCTAAGAATTTATTTATCTTTCTTCGTATCCATGTTTGTTTATGTCAGGAATATAATGTAATTCAATGTGCTAACACTGTTCATTTGACAGGATCACTAAAGTGATGAATTTTTTCTGTTTCTCAGTTTAATTTTCTAGTCTAGTTGGGATACTAAACTTTCCATATTGGGTTTTACATGGTAAACTAGAAAATATTATTTATATAGAACATCAGTAAGTTCTGGCCAGGTTCTGTCTGTTTCTCTGCCTCAGTTTGTTGGATCCAGATTTCTGCATGTTTCTCTGTTGGTGTATTCTTCTCACCTGTGTTCGTGTGCATTTACTTTGTGGACAGTTTTGAGACATTAATCACTCTGTGGCAAAAAGATTTGTGGAAAGGCTGATCAGTGCTTTTCTTTGGTCAAAGGACTTTTAAGTGCTTTCTTGGCTTTCAAAAAACCCATGTATTTGGGCTCTTTGAAAGAGGACAGTTTTGCTAGGAAATGTCTGAAGCAATTGCAGATACCACCAGAAAAATGAATCTCATTTAACTTTTACATAAGTAATGCAGATGTTGATAACTAAGATGAGTCACCCAGGGCTTCCCTTGGTGGTCAGTGTAGCAGAACAGGTAGGTTTAGGGCATGAATCACTCAAAATATTTTAGACATGGATTCATTAAATTTTCTAGGTACACCAAAGGATATACTTGTTCTACTGGAACAGTAAGTGGAAGTGTGGCAGTGAAACTATATGTCCACTCTGGAAAGAGTGAGCAGAGAAATGAACCATCTGTGCAGGAATAGCAACAGTTTTATTACTCGTTTTCAGGAACCCTATAAACTATGTTATAATAAATCACAGTCTATGGAATAGCTGATTTTATTAATATGATTTATTTACACTGTTAAGAATTTTGCACATAGACTGCATGAAAACGTGGCTGCATACAAATCATGCCGTGCTGTTTCAGGGATTGAAAGACTGATGCGTCTTTACTGGAGAGAAAGCATTAAAAAGTTTCTTAGAAAATCTTTAGAGAATGGTAGGAAAGATCCCTGCTGAACATTGACTTGAGACCATTTGTCTTCCATCTTTACAGCATCAGCACTGGAATTTGCATTATCTAACTTAAGATGTCTGTAGTTCTAACGTCTGCATCTGACTTGGAGTCAAAGTAGAGTTGGTAACTGACAGCCCCAGGGTTTATAGATGTGGCTCCAGGAAAGACTCTGCTGTCAGTCTGCAACAGCTGACACTGCAACACCAGAGTACACTCATGCAGGGCTGCTCAGCCTGACATATCCCAGCCTTACCAAATGTGATTGTACAGGGTGGAGCCACACCAAAATGTGATGTCACCCTGTGCTAACTTGCACTACACTCCTCTGCAGAATTTTTCCATTTGAGGCATTAGGATCAGTTTCACACATTTCTCTGTTGCAAAGTTTATTTTCTTTTTCTACTTAACAAAAATCCATACTTTGCAACTTTCTGTCATCAGCACAAGATCTGTAAAAGGTAATGTACCTTGCATTTCTCATCTGCATATCTTTCATATACATGGAACTTAAGCAAGTCCTTCTAAAATGATGAGTCATGATAGGAAAAGAATGATTTAATTTGAGGAGCAGGAAAAAATAACACCATGGAATAATACTTCTGGGCCTGAAAACCACTGCACCAGGAGGTGAAACTGTTTTGCAGGTCTTGTGTGACTAGCACTGGATGAAGAAATTCAGAGTGAAGAAAGCCACATAAATGAAATTGCATGCCGAAGAGGTGCTGGCCCTGGCCTTCATCAAAGAGACACCAAAGTGAGAGCCACTCTGATGACAGATAAGCAAATAGCATTCACGCTCTAGAAGTTAGCAAGCAAAGCCAGCTTACCAGACAGTAGGCATTCAATTGGGCTGGAAAATCCACAGTGAACACAGTTGTTGTGCAGGTCTGCAAGATCATAAAGCATCTCCTACTTTCTTGAGATTATGAATCAGGGTGGTGCCTGGGGAACAGAGGAATCTGAAGCGGGGGATGATGAGGTTGTGGTAGGGAAATAGGTTGGGCGCATCCTGAGTCTGCATCTTCTGAATACAAATGGGCATATTTGTCCATGATGTAAACCTTGGCTGATCAAGGAAGATATGCAATACTCACAGGAAACATTTTTCTTTGACTGTTTTTTATTGAAGGGTGTATAGTGAAACTTGGCCTTTTCTTCTCAAATGCAGAAACTGAGAAGAAGAGATTCAACTTTTGTTTTAGCAAATGCAAGGTGAATGTGGTTGATTTTCTTAAAATTCAGAAGCAACACACCCGATTAAGCCTGTCTGAGTGAAATAAGCATGCTGCTGTGACTGCTGCCTACTTTTAGTTCAGGTTTTGTGAGGCCTACTTTAAGCAATAGGAAAAGCATGGCAGTAGATTGGTAAATTGAGTAGGCAAACATCTGGTCAGTTTCTGTGGCATTGTTTGGTTAAGGGAAACACATGATCCCTTCAGAACTGTGTTCTTAGGAGGGTTATTTGCTGATAGTCAGTTTTCCCATTACTGACCTTGGAAACAACAATAGGTTTCAAATTAACTACATTCATTACTAAATTCTCCTTGGTTTAAGGTCAGAGTCCAGAGGCTAGAGGAGGGTTTGGAAATATCCAGGAGAACAGAACACACTTTGGAAGCAAAGAGAACATGCAGCACCGATGCAGGGTACTTCTGGGGAATCCTCATCTTGCTGCCACCTACACAATCTCAGTGCACACCTCTAGGAAGGGATCTGCAGAACAAGAGACCTTCCAAACCAAAATACTAATGTGTATGCAGTAGCTACTCGGCCAGAACATCCTCTCTGAATTCCCTCCCCCTCTCTTCCTGCCCTTAGAAATCCATCACTTCAGGCCCTGCTCTTTTCGAGCTGCCAGGGAGCACGGTGCCTTTGCCAGGGAGTGCAGCGCCAGAGGGCGAGTGGCAGGAACCACCCTGCCTGCGCTCAGTCAGGGAGGACAAGGCTGGACTCGATGATCTCACAGGCCTTTTCCAATCTAATTGATTCTATGTGGTTGTGTGACAAGTAAAGGACAAGGCAGACGGGGCTGCCTGGAATAAGAGACGAAGTGCATGGCTGTTAAGGGCAGCTAGGATTGAGGAGGAGGGGGCTGAGAGTCAGAACTGAGGACGAGGGTGCGTTACAAGGACGTGTGGTCAAGCTTGTGTTGTACAAGGACATGTGGCCAAGCTTTAAATGAAAGTGTTTTTACAGAAACGTCTGTTTTTCAGTCAGCATTGTCATTACAAACCTATTCTTATGCTAAAGAAACTGCTGGGTTTTGGTTGCTGCTAACATTAGCATATGGGCACTGAGCACACTGGTAATGTACTCTGCAGTTCTCCATGCTCAGGGAGTAAAGCTGAATTAGTACAGTAGAACAACTTCACAGGAAGTTAATTTTGCAATTTAAACATCCTTATTGAAAGCAAGCATATAAAAAAGCAATGAGTGAGTATGCATGTGATCAAGAATTTCTCAACAGTTGATAGATTAGTGGGCTAAACCTGCCTTTTCCCAGTGAGCCAGTATGGTTTCTGCACGGGTACTCGGGAGTTTTGCTGGTTTCCCTGGCTGGGTAACCAGTCTGGTAAGGAAGATGGCAATAGCTGCTGTTCTCAGGGCAGACTGGGAATTACAGCTCTGCAGCCATGGACATTTGAGAAATTCCAAGGAGGAATTTGAGCCTGAGGGAAAGCTTGTTTCTTTTGCTCCACAACTTGTCTAAAGAGCTGATTGATAACAGATGCACCTATCTGCCTTTCTGTTTTTATTGAAGCATGTTGTTTTTCTGCAATAGGATTTTTCCTGTGATCTCCCCAGGATACTTCTCTCTTTACTGTGTATACTCATGGTCAGCATTCTTTGTGGAATAAAGAGACTCTGGAAGTGTATTATCTCTTGTTTAACCCGTTTTTCCCCTTAATCTGCATCCATCCTTCAGCAATTATGGAGACTGCAGTTTTCTACGACCTTCCATCAAAGGAGAGATTGTTAGATTTTCTTGGTAACAGGAAGGAGAAGCAATCTGGAAATTCCTGAAACTTCTTTCCCTGCAGGAATTTCTGTCCCTTTCCAAACAGCCTGCTCTGGGTAAAGGCATTGCTGCAGGGAAGCTAAATTGCTGGGGATTGCCTGTGAGTCCTATGAAAGGGGGAACTGATGTAGTGGATCTTAAAGTAGGAGGACTGGAACAGTGTAGTCCGTATCAAACTCAGTACAGGAAGCAGTGGTTATGACCATTGTAATGTCCCCAGCAGTGACAAAGGCCCAGGTACATACAGTTGCAGGTTCCCAACCATATGACCCAAGGGCATATCCTCATGGAGTGAAAAAAAGCTTGAGAACCTAAGTAAACTATGTGGAGGGATTAAAAAGGATCCGTGAGGATGAAAGGGCCATTTTTCTATAGGAAAAATATATATTCAGAGGAAATCAGAATTTTTCCTTTGCCTGCAAGCTGAAGAAAATCCAGCTACCACTAAAAGCCTGTTCCTTTCTTATGCTAAGAGACAGAAGAAAAGGCTGTTCCTTTCAAGTGAAAAAAAAAAGTCAAGTTCAAGCATTCCCACAAAGGAAAAATCATACCTTTTAAAGTAATATGCAGTAGGACATCCTTGAGTGCCTATCCCCTTTCCTTGATGTACTTGACTCTTTGTAAATCTATCTCTAATCCCACCCCATTTCAAAAAACCCCCTTGTCTCTCCATACAGAAAGCTGCTCTGCCTTAACACTTTGCACTCTACTTGCTCTTTAGAGCTGGGGGTTTTGATCCATTTCAAGTGTGAGCTGTTTGGGGGGATTATGTTATTCAGGCAAGACAAAAGCTGAGTTTTCACATCAGTTTTGTGGTGGAAATATGGATAGAGATGACAAAAGTTAACACTTTGATTGCTATAGAGGATGTATTCATTATAGGTTCAAGAGAGTAAATAAAAAGCCACTCAGCACTATGGCATTCTATGGAGGTTGACCAGCAGAGCATACTCTGCAGTGTCCTCTCATATGCTTGTCATGATGATATACCAATTAAAAGCAAATACATTTAAGATCAGTAGTCAATCTGTAGGTCATAGAAAAAGAAATGATAAGCTCTTCCGAGAGCCCTTGTACCAGAGAAATAAGATACAAAGAGCTTTGGCTTCCTAGAATTGCATCCAACTTTAATAGAAACTGCACTTATTCATGGGCTCTCACATTATAGTACAGATTTACCTGAGCAGGACTCTACCAAAAGCTCTGAGTGAGCCCAGTTTAGTCAGGTGTTAAATATGACTAACTGCAGTGGCTTTGGGTGGCCTAACATTTTATTTCCAACACCCAGTTTCTTACAGTGCCATAATACATGAGGCAATCTGAAGATAATATGACTATTGATTTTTTAAAATGACACAAGAGCATTTAATGGAAAACGTTAGTATTAAAAAGAAAGCAAGAGTAAATGTGATTATTAACAATATATAACATCATGTAATAAACATGATACAAAAGTAGCATTCTTAGTATGAGAGTACAGTGGTTAATTTTGCCACATAATTCCAGATAATAATAGGGAGACTATACAAAGGTGGAAAACATTCTGAATACATGCCACACAGAGCTCAGGAGCCACATTGGTTCAAAAAATGATAGAGACAACAAACTCCTTATTCTCTGTATTGTGTGCTAAATTTCTCAGAGCCACAACTGGACTCTCAGAGAAACCTTAAGTCCGTCAGTGAAATGACAGAGTATCTTCCTGTCAAACCCTACCTCCAGTGCAACTTCTTTCAAGCCACAAATTTGGCTTCTGAGCATTTGGTTTGTTTAGCTCTTCTGGGGCTTGTGCTCCCTCCTGTACCATCTCAGTATGTGAGACTTTATGCAAATGACTACAAGGTATTTGTCTCTGTCCAGGACACGCTTTGGACCAGTTTCTGAGCATTCCTGCATTTTCTGCATACATGCAGTAGCAGTAGCAGACAGGCGTCTCACTGAGATAATGCGAAGGCAGGGTCTGCAGTCCCTGGTACAGCACAGCCACATGTTTATCTGCTTAAACTCAGGACAGTGAGGAACATGTGTGAAATGCTCTGAGCCAGGAGTTGACATGATGTGTTTTGGAAAAAAAAAAGGGATATACCACTCCCTTATTTTTTATCAACAAGGGTGATGGTGCAAGGTGACCTCTACCAGACAAGAGAGTGCAAGGATAATGGGACCTGCTTCAGCCTTCCCACGCAGAGTACCAAATGGTCCTGTGGTTTTGAGATGCTGAGCAGTTTGGAGTCGTGTTTTGTCAAATCTTTTCTGAGACGGGGTACTTCAACTTTGCTTTGTGTCTTGATTTTCAGTAGGAAGTGCTGTTTTTTCTGCTTCAGGAGTAGTTTGTCTTCAGGGTTCTTCTTACAGGTTTCTGATTCCTGAGCTGGGAAACACACATCTTCCATCAAACTATCCCTGTTATACAAGGTTATTCTAAAGGAAAAACAGGGAAGTGTAGCCACAATCCCATTAACTCCAGCCAGATTACATAATTATTATGGCTATCAATGTGCTGTCCCAGAATTTGCCCCTGCTCTGGGATAACTTTATCCAATTCATTATGGGGAGATCAGCTCCTGCCACTTCTTTTTGGTATTTGACTGTCCAAACGTTTTTATTCTAGTAAATGGAATCTTGGCTAGAAATAGTTGGTGGACTCGGATCTTAACGTGTGCTCTTAAGTATCATCTAAATTTCTTTTAATGCTGTATCTAAATTATTTAAATCAAGAAATTAAACTTCTTGCCTTCATATGCTGGTACTGCTATTTTTTTATATTAGCAGGCTATTTCTTTTTATATATATACCTATACACACATATATATACACATATATCTATACACACATATATCTATACACACACACATATATATATACACACACATGCACATATATACATATATATATATATATATATATATATATAAAAATTACAGTGGAGCTTTCAAGATTACTTCAGCTTCAAATCCTCTGACTGAGAAAGATATCTGAGTTTGCTATTTTAATGCAGAAATTGTCCCACGGGATCAAATGATTGGATTTGGATTTGTTATAAGATTACAAAGAAGAAACCTCCTGCCAGGATCAGAGTGCTGTAAAATATTTGCATTCCTAAGACATTGTGGATTGCCTAGGTGGAGCTTCTATCAAGTATTAAGTCACTTCTGAGCTCTCTAACTTTGATGCTGCCTTTGGGAAGACTGTGATTCAGTTCCTTACTCTATTGGAAATTTGGGTGGCTGACAGGCACAGCACAGGATTACTTGCCCACCATGTGGCCATGGGCACTGGCAAGTGCTCAAATATGCATTATTGCCTGCAAGTTTTGGTTCTCCAGATCTACTGTGCTTGTCCACAGCTTCACAACTCAGCAGGACAGTAAGTTCTGAGGACTGTGTGATTCAGGCAAAGGGAAAGGGAAGAGCATTAAAGAGACCTTTACAGTGGCATGTAAACATGCAGAAGGCACAGTGCTAAACTGCACCTAGAAGTTACACCCACAAAGTAAATGTACTGATAGAAGCATCAAAGCAGGTAAGCAGCCTCACTCGTGTTAATGCAATCTTATGATTAGAAGAAGGTAACAATTGTATGTGTTATGTATTTCTGCATTCTATATATATTTGCTTGTAGCAATGACTTCTGGCTAGGTTTCTTAAGGAAGATATTTTTAAAATAAGGGATATAATTTTGAAATATATAGTGTAATAAATAAAATGTTGTGATTGAAGGAATTTAATATCAGAAATTATCAATTTATTCTGCTGTTTTACTTTGTTTCAAGTTGTTTCTTTTCAAATTGCCACCAAAGGGCATTCAGGAGACCTGGCTACAGCTGTGGGCTATCAGCACCCTTCAGTGTGGCACATTCCATGTCACACAGCATGGGAACAACATAATAACTTACAGCCTGACCCTCCCAGCTATCCTGCAGCTTCATTTGGCCCCTCAGGAGTGTTTTTGGTTTTCCTTTTGTTTTATTTGGCTAATAAAGACATCTTAAAACTACTTTTAAATTGCACCATTTTACATTGCAGTGCAATTAGATAATAATAAATTAAAATGGCCTCATGAGTTGATAGATAAAGATACTCATCTTTTATGCTTATATATTAGGTCAGGATGCCACACTACTTCATGCTGTAGATTATGATAAAATTACTTATTGTATTAGAGAGAAATTTATAGGAATATCCCATCAGTGAAAAAAAAATCCTTTAGAATGCTATACATGTGCTTGCACAGGGGGGTTACCTGCTTAACATTATTGATTTTCCAATCAATATAGCAAATATATTACACAAGGCTGTGTACAGTCAAGGCTTTAGCATAGTTTAGATCTGTTTACACTGGTTTAGCTGTCAGCAGGGCAGCAGATGGATGTTTCCCTCCCAACACAGCAGGAACTGATGAAGATCCAGCACCTCGTTGCTTGCCACCATCCAGCAGCAGGTTACTGCACCCACACCTGTTGTGTAGGTGCTTTTTGGCTCATCCCCATGGGTAATTCACTGGAAGTTGCTTGCCAGGCTCGCTGGCACCAGGGACCTCTTTGGGGTCACTCTGGCAGAACTGTGGCAGTAAATGGCCTTTTGCAAATGGTCAGTGATAAAGGGCTGGGGAGAAGTAATTACTCTGAATGGAGCAAATGTTTGCAAACTTAATTTGTGCTTATGGTGTAAATGTATAGTCATAAAGCAAACAGATAAAAATAGTTCTAAGTCGATGTAAGAGAAACCACATACAAAAATTGAACTTGTTTGGTTAATAGTGCATGAAATAAGACCATATAGCTCCTGTGTGTAGGAAAGAGGTCTGAAGGGGATTTTATGTGACTTGCCTGCTGAAAGCTCTGCAGTGGTCAGGGCACAGCACTTAGATCTGCATTTTACACATGATCAGTTTGAGCTGGGAAATCAAATTCCCCATATTCTGAGGCTTTCTTCCATATTATATCTTTGTTTCCAATATTGTTTCTCATATATATGTGCAGAACTTCTCTATTAGCCCCTTTCTCTGTGAAAGTGTACTATGTGCTCTGCTGCCAATAGGAGCTACAGTCACTGCATATTATTTCCTTATCAGTAATTTACCAAATTTACTCCTCTATTTTTAGTTTATCCAGAATTTGTATGACCACCAGAATGCTTTCAGACATGAAGTTCTTCTGAAACATATTTTTGACACTAGATGAATTTTTCTACTATTTCAGGGACCTGACATATTTTCAATGCAATCCAAATTATAGCCAGTCATAAATAAATTCATTAGGAATGCCACTAAGTTCAGCACATGTCTTTGTCTTCCTTCCATCAAGGTCATGTCAAGGTGAATTTGTGTCTGGCTTTTTTTCTTTTCTTTTTCTCCCTCACTTTTAGTGTGTTTTGGAAGGGATAAGCATGACATGTGGTATCAATATTCAAGTGATAGCAAGGAAAAGAGATTATACAGAGAAGAAAACATGCAATTTTATCAGACTTTAGAACAGGTATCATGTTACCTGCACTGTGCCAAACCCAGTCCTTTTTGCATCTGAATTCAGGTCAGGTACAGCCTAGGATGCTCAAAATGTGAAAAAATAATGCACTTAATAAAAGCAGAAAGTACAGTCATACATATACTGCCTATGATTCTTATCTGTGGATGTTCAAGTAGAAGATCTTTTATATGCAGGAAGTCCTAAAGGAAGTGAAAATCTTTCATTCAGTAGAATTATATAGTATGGATGTATGAATACTTTTTTATTTTTCATTTTTAATTTATATATAATCCTGTCTAGGATTAAATAGGATTCTGACAATAAACTACAATTATATTTGTTTGGGAAATGATGCCTAGCTGCTGGAGCAGAGACATTTAACAAGGACACATGTTCTGACTCTGAAATGTGCTCCCAGTGTATACCAATTTCTGTATGAATCCAAATAGATCAAAACCACTGTGCTTTTTTTCTGCTAAATGGCTTTGGAGATTTCCCTTGAATATTGTAAATGGTATGGAAACTCCTGAGATCAATATTTTGCATATTGCCCATACCTTTGATCGTTAAACCTTATTTGTAAACTTCTGGGAACTGTATCTATTACATCATCAAAGGATACTTCTCTGGGACTGTGAGCCTCAGGAAACAGGGCTTAGGTGATATGCTGTTTGCCTACCCATCTTGTCAGACCCTGTCTAATAGCTATTGAATCCATAAATTCATTTCAGTTACATTTGGCTCAGAAACAGAAAACTTCAGGCCATGAAATTCCTCCAAGTTCTAAGCAACATAACAGCTCAGTAAAGACCATCTCCTTCAAATTACTACTCTGACTGAAAGGCTGCTGCCTGAGCTCAAAGGTTATTTATTATGTTGAGTTTGCTGGCAGCCAGCACATGCTCAGCTCAAAACATCACCTTGGTCCTCACCCAGCTGGTAGCTGGGAGGGAGGAGGAGGGAGCTGTGGGCACTGGGGGAAGGGAAGATTGATGATGGGTAGTGAACCTGAGGTGTGGACATGGGGAAAGCATGAGGAATGGGGCACAGATCCAAAGAAGCCAGGGCTTTTAACTTCTTCAGAGCAGAACTTGATCTCTACTTGGGAGTGACTAGTCAAAAGCAACACATCAAAATTAAGCAGACTGAAGTGAGCTTAGCACCAAAATGGATTCTTAGTGTAACTAGCACAACAGTCACCATTTCAATAAATTTTCTTTATCTTAGTTTATCTCCTTTCCCTTAAGCATCCAGTTCACTACATACAATGGTCAGGATTTCACTACTGAGAACAGCTTGGTAATCTGATGCCAGTCTACTGTCATTGTTTCTGTTACCATTGATAGCACAAATATTTCTATTTCAAGCATGCTTACTTCTATAACGACCATGCTAAAGTTACAGCTCCCAGTGTTTTTTCTTATGCCAGAGAAACCACTGCAAGTGATGGACTCAACGGGTTATATGAAGAAAGATTTGTTGGCACTAGCAGCTATCATTTTGCAATAATAAAGTACTACTAATAAAGGAATGGTCAGTACTCAGAGTGCTCACAGTTACCAATTAGATTTGAGACAGCCCTATTAAGGATGTCTAAAGATGATTGCTCCTACTTATAGCCAGAAGAACTGAAACATATGTGATGCATTTTTTCCAATGCTTTCCAATGCTGGTTTGAAACAGACTCTGAGTTAAACATGTCCCCATTAACTTACTATTGAAGCTTTGAGTCTCCTTACTCTGAGAGGATCAACAAACAAAAAAAAAACCCTTTTCATGTTTTTTTTGCTTTCCAAAAGTCCTGAAAAGTTCATACATGTGTAGAATCCAAATTCCTGCAGTTCCTCAGACATCTCAGGGTTACTGGAGGAGCTTGTTTTACCATAGGTTTACCCATCAATAGAAAAACTTCAGTCAGGGGAAAATTTTGGCTTGGATGTCATGGTATCAAACTGAGGCTGTGCAGAATCAAACACAACAGCTTCAGATTAAGGAAGATAAGAGATGAAAGCTCAAGTTCATGTGACACCCCATCACACTAAGGAGAGGTCAAACTTTAGAATGACATTATAGGCTGTTGGTAAGGATTCTGCTGGAGAGTACAGCTGTGCCCAAGGTGGCAGGGTAATTTTGGCTTTACTGGCTTCAATTTGTTTGCTTTTTCTGACAGCTGGACATACAGAAGGTGCAGGAACTTCCCCATCTGCACTGCCTGCTATCTGTCTGTCATACGGTGTAGCTCTTCCAGAAGCCACATATGAACTATAGGTTGCCTATGCCTGCATTAAAGGTTGGAAGAAGCAGCACATTTTGTTTATCTGGTTCACACAACAGGGACTATTACCAATTTGTTAGTCCCTTTGAGATCCATACTGCCTTCTTGCTGGCACCAGCAGATGGGAAAGAGAAAATGAACTAACTTCTTCCAGTCCCTAACAATAAGGATTTGGTTGTTTCCACCTACAGCATTGAAGAAGAGAGCCATGGCAAAGCAATTAGGCCAGTAATATGCATCCCATTTCCTTCTCATTCTTTCCTTAGAGTTTTTCTGTGCATGGTGGGTTGACCCTGGCCAGCCACTTAACACCCACCCAGTTTCTCTCTGAGGTGGGATGGGGGAGACAATCAAAAGGGCAAAAGCAAGAAAAAGGCATGGGTCAAGATAAAGACAGTTTCACAAGGCAATGAAAGAAAAAAGGATGAAGTAAAAGAAGTAAGTGTTGGAAAGGCACTCACCACCTCCCACAAGCAGACTGATGCCCAGCCAGTCTGCAAGCAGTGGCGACTTTGCAAAACCTCCCCCCCAGTTTCATAACTGGGCATGATGTTACACAGCGTGCAGGACCTCTTTGGTCAGCTCATGTCAGCCTACGTGCTGTGGGGGCAGAGTGAGAAACAGAGAAGGCCTTGATGCTGTGCAAGCACTGCTCAGCAGTAGCTTAAACACGGGTGTGTTATCAACACTGCTTTGGTCACAAATCTAAAACACAACACCACACAGGCTGCTGTGAGGAAAATTAACCCCCTCCCAACCAGACACAATATACTACCAGAGGCTACAGGAAACCAAGGGCACTTTATCCTTCAAGGAAACATTAACGTGGAAGTTAAACGTACTTCAGCTTAGGTGCATTGACTTAACACTTCTGATTGTTCTAATTTTATTGAGTGAATGTGTAAAATTGGAGTGAAAGTAAGACAGAAGCAAGTGATAAGAAGTTAGCAGCAAGGGCATTCATTTTCTGTAGTAAGAATGATTGTGAATGCATCACCCTCATGCTTCTAGTCTTGTCTCTGCATTTTCTGTGAGGCCAAAGTCACAGTCACCTTCTCCTTGATACTTCATCCAGCCAAAAGCACTATAGGGGTTTGACAATAAAATTTTTGAGGTCTGGTAGCAAGGGCTTAAAAAATATTTTTTCTTCAGCAGTCAGAGCTTGAGTCTTTTCTATATATGGCATTAACAATAGGAATTTGATTCAGGATATTTTTTTTCCCCCTGAGTAGTATTGGCAATCTTGTAGCCTGAAGTATAAAAAGATTTTGGTCAGTTCTTTTTTTAGGCTGACTGAAATTTGACTGAGTGCAAATTTTTTACTGGTTGATGGACAGAGCTAGTAAAGCTAAGTGATAGTTTTAGTAATACTTTAATATAAAAGTTTTCCTAAAGATTGGAAAATATTCTACCTTGCATTAGAGGTAGAAAACCTGCTCCCCAAAGAAATAGAACCATGCAGGACAATAGAACCTCTGGTTTCTGCTCTCATTAGACCATCTGGCTTTCTTTTAAAATTCAGAGTTGCTCAACTTGTTCAGCATTGAGAGCCAGCAGCCAATGCTGTCATTTCCTATTTGGCTGTAAATACAGTTCTGGAATCTAGATAATTTAGGATTTTGCCACTGAGGCACAAGATGGAGTTAGGAAATAATAAAATTAGGGTGGAAATAAGAAAACCAGAACTTCAGCAACATATTGAGGCTCTCGGCATAGGAGTTCTTAGATTTTTCTAAATCTAATTCCACCATAGCTACACAAAATCATTCACAGGCAGGAGGGATTTAGCTCTTGGATAACTTGTTTCTTTTGTTAGCATAGCTCCTCATATTCTAACAAACTGTGTTCCAGTGAATTCCTGTGCTGGAACTTTCCCCTCGACCATAGTATACAATAGCTGTAAATGACACAATATCAATCAAATATGCCCTTTTTTCTCAATTTATTTTCTACCATTTATCACCTTCCCTCCCCCAAATCATTTACCCTCCCAGCTACCAAATCCAAATGTATTTAGTCTCTCTTCATAGGATCATAAGAATGGCTGTAGTAGACAAGACCAGAGGCCCCATGATTAAAAAGTATCTGAAAAGGGCAAGGAGGTAGCAATAATCCCTTCTGTATGCCTTCCCACCTTCCAGTATATCTGAATACTGCAGACTTGTTGAGACAGTGCGAGTATTTTGTATTTAAAGGCTGTTAATGTATTTGTATTTTGCCATTTTGATTTTCTGGGTTTTGGCTATTCAATCCTGAATGTTACTGTAACCCTTACTATATGGGCTTTGAGATGGGGAAAGCAACATGTAAGTAGTGCACTGCACTATAAATGTGTTTTACATTATGTTTCCTTACCCTTTTCCTAAAAAGGTTTATCTTTCTCGTGTTATTAATCACTTCTGAGCACTGAACCTTTGTTCAGAGAACTACTCACAGTGACTGGAAGGCTTTTCCTGGTTGACACTAGCTTTTAAGAATTCGCCATGTCTGTAGTTTTAAACCCTTGTGCATTATGCTGCTTTGTGCTTTGGAATACTGCTTTTCAACTACCACTACTCACACACTGTCATGGAACCTCTTGCAGTACTTTTCAATCAGCTTTAGATTTGAGTTACTAAATATGTTCTTCAAACGTTGTCACATTTGTGCCTTTTCCCAGCTCATTTATGAACTGTGAACAGCTCAGTGTTAGGTATGAATCCTTGTGGGATAACCTTTCTGTCATGAAAACTCACAGTTTTCTTTTGTCTTTTGTCCTTTAACTGGTTAGTCCACGAACTGAGGGTCCTTCTTATGCCATACAGAATACCAGAGACATGGGAAAATAGGTCCGTAAAGAAAAACAAGAAATCTAATTTCTCACCACGTTAATGCTGCCTTACCTACAAAATTTCTGACAGAGGTTTATCTGATCTTTTCTAAAAAAATCTAATGATTTTAATTTTAGTCTAATGATTACACAGAATCTTCAGACAATTGATTATGTAATTGTCTTTATCACTCAAAGTTTTTTCCATATATACACCTCACTTGGTACAACTGGTGTTCGTTATTCCTAGTCCTATGTCTCCTACCCCAAGATGATTTCTTGATGCCCTTATGAACATTTGCTGTTGAAAATATTTGTAATAGGGCATCACAATCTGATTGGCTAGGAGCAACACTAAAGAATAATATATATTCTCTCTATATAAATTATGTACATTGTATAGACCTGTCATCAAATACTGTTCTGTAGCTGTAGCTTGTATTTAGGATGGATTCTGCCAATACAGTGGTATAAAACTTACTATATCCAAGGAAAAAATTGAAAAACTAAGACTAGAACTAAATGTGGTTCACGTTATCTTTTTAGCACAATTCTATTTCTTCTGTGGGAATGAATTTAACAGCAGAAAGCTATCAGAGCAGTTTAGGTGTATTCTCCTTTATATGCTTCAAGAGTAAGCAAAACATCTTTCCTTTTTCATTACATGGTACTCTTTTTCAGTGGATTCTAATGCAAAGTTTAGAATTAGTTCACTTCAAAAACTTTAATGACTGGCAAGGAAATACAGTGGATGGAATATGATGGTGCTAGAATGAGAATGCCAACAATGCAGGAAGACTGAAACCATGTATACCAATGAAGACAAGGAAACTCAGTTACACTGACTGTGCAGCTCCAAAGGATGAAATTTTAGGCTGCTATATTTGGAATTAGAGTTTATGCTTTCTTCATAATTATGGGCAACTTCTACATTTTTGGAATTCAAGGCTTTCTCTAAATCTCTGCTTTGGAGGTATAGGCTTGCCTTCCAAACCAGCTGTCATACTGATTCTCAAATGTGAACATAAAGGCATTAGTTAATAGTATCCACTGGCTTTTTTATTTTTTTCTGTCAAACTGAAGCCAGCCCACAATACTGCATGCTGCTCCCCAAATGAAATAAGCTTGTGCATCTTGTTTCACAATTCACAGGGAATAAGTGGAAATCCTACGAAAGATATACATGTGGTTACACTGCTTCAGCAATATGGTTGAGTTATAGAGGCATAATGATGAACTCTAGCACAGTGAGCAACACAGAATTATTTCATTTTAATTAATTCACTTTAATCACTATTATTTCACTTAAAAACCTATTTTATTTTGCCGTCTCTCATTGTTTTTTAGTTACTGAATTCTGAATAATCTTGATTTTGTCAAGTAAGTGTTCATACTTGCTAGTCTGTAAAGAGAAGGTAGGGAATAGCTTTTGCAAGGGTTCTCTTAACATGGAGTTAAGCAGTACAGACTATTCTGGGACCAGGTTCTTGGATTATGCTCAAGAAAAGCAGCACAAGGTTTCTGGTTTAGTACTATTTGGATTACAGTACTATAAAAATGAATTTAAAAAATCCCAACAAAACAGAGCTAGCCAAATAATTATATCATGACAGCAGAAATCAGCACTCCCTTGTTTCATTCCTAGCACACTCTCTAGATTTACTGTAAAATCTTGGTAGAGCCTCTTAGTTATGTACTTTGTTTTTTAAACCAATATAATAAGGTTAGTGTTTTTACTATAGGGGTTTAGAAGTTAATTGACATAAAAGATTCCAAAATTCAGAGTTTTACTGGGAATCACAATGTATGGACTTACAACCAATTGGGGACTTTCTAATCTATCCCTATTAGAAATGCTCTGGTATGCTGTCCCACTTTCATTAAGCTCTTCACACTCACATTAGTTTGTTTAAAAATCCCAAGTATATCTCTACACATTCTGGAATAGTTCTGTTAGCTTTTCTCTGCTTATGTAGAGATGATAATACAGTACATATGAGACCTCTGTTCATCCAAAGGTTTCTCTACTTGTATCCCTTGGAATTCTGAGAGCCATCCTTCCACACTGAAGTGAAGCAACAATGGCTTTAAATGTGGCAGACAGAAGTCAACACTGAGTGCATATGTTTATTAATATCCCACTCAAGATCTACTGGAAAAAATGCTATCTTAATCCCTAAGAATCAAAAATTTCCCACTAGATTAACAAGTAAAAGCTTACAAAGAAAGTGAGTTAAGAAAAGGTGCTGGTACTTCCAAATGTGGCCACAAAAAATAAAAAAAATCCCATCACCTGTCTTTTGGTCTCACTAACAAAATGAAGAGAGAATTCTAAGAGACTGCCCATGGAATGAGACAAGATGGAAAGAAAATAAGACTGTAATTTAAATGCAAGGCAAAGAAGAACAATGTTTTGCATGTGTTACTTTCTTGACATTAAAGCGATAAAACCCAAATTTTTCCTTTTTACATTAGAAATGAGAAATTCATGTCTTATCCGTGTTAGAGAATTGTTTAGCCATCCGGTAAGGATACTCAATTCCTCTACTTTCAGTCTTGCTTGATCTTCCATCTCCAGTGAAACTTAACCACAGTGACTTGAGATTTGGAAGAAATGGTGATTCTAATGAGTGACAATGTGGCATCTTCATTTAGGCTGGCAGGCTGAAAAAAGTTCTGATTGCAATCTGCAAGCTCATGATTTTCTGGTTTTTCACTAGGGCTACTCAAACTTTCTTCATCGGCACAATTAACAAATGATATGGCACTGCATATTAAAAAAGTTATAGTCATTTCTTTTCTGACCAGAAATGAATAATACAATTGGTAAAACACTTTAAAAGAAAACATGAATGCTTTTAAATATGTGTTACTGATCTCACAACTGTTCTACTAACTTGGAAGAGCAATGGAAATGTCATAGTATTTTTCTGTCTCTTCCTCTCAAACAATTTGCTATTGCTGCTCTGTAAATGGCTGCCTGCTGCTGCTTCTCCTCTGGGAGCCACCTGGAGAGGAGATGCCAGGCAGCTGTTTTTCAGCAAGTCTGACAGCCTGTGCCCATATAAATGTTTCTTTCCACCTTTATGAACTTGAAATACAATCCTGACATATACTCCAATCTTAAGAAGAAACAAATGTGCTCATTTCCATCTTTTAACCATGAATCAATAAATCTTTTGCACAAATGAGACGGTAGCCTCATTCTTCCCAGCCTCTGAGCTGGCCTGTGCTTGAAGCTGTTTAATTGGTTCTATGCTTTTAGTGGCTTTTGTGTGGCCAACATAGGGGTTCAGAAAGTAGAAGGAGGGTTGTGTCTTGAGAGGAGGAATCAGGGCACAGATCACGTTCAGATCATGTTTTTCATGACCAGCTTTGTACCAGTCCAGCTTTCACTGGCAGGGCTCACGAGGGGAATGAGAAGAGCATGGCTTGATTAGTCCAGCAAAACCAAGGCTATGTGGGGATGAGACTGCTGTCTATAAATACTTTTGGCAGGGGTGCACACAGGAGAGCGGGAAAGGCTACTTCAGGACAGTATTTGCACAGGAAGAAAAGATGGACGTGGTACCGGTCACAGGGAAATGTAGGTTTGACATTTTTAAAAGGCTTCCAGCTGTTAGAGAGGTTTCTCTCGGACAGCCTCCCAGTAGCAGCAGTGAGGGCCAAAAAATTTACTGGCAAAGCACAATTAATTTACAGAAGAAAGGATAAAATGGCTGTTTGCAACACTAGGGAGCTGTGTACAGTATAGGGTGGAGGGGAAATTATGCTGCCTTGGCTTACAAGTGCCAGGTTACCACAATGGGGGTGCTCTTAGCCCTCTCTCACCAGCATTGTGGATTTAAAATGAATTATAATAAAAGACAGTCTTGTCAGTACATTGTAAAATTGAAAGAGTAAAAATAAACCCCTCAGTGGTGAAAATGGGCAATAATGACTACTTCTCTTAGTCAAAGAGGGCAATGGGAACTACTTGAAGAGTTTATTATTACCAACAGCAAGGTAGTCTGTATTCCTATTGATGTTAAAACTGGCAGAATAAATCCAGGTAAAATAACCTTCTACAGATAAGTTTTCTTTTTTTTATGTCCTTGTCCCTTTCTTCTCAGTGTTGGTTTTGATTACTAGGTGACCAAAGATGTGAACACTTCGCAAAATTTAAATGGTTAGCTCTAATTTTAGTAAATGTCTTTCATGTTGACACTGAAAGATCGATGGTGTTCTTCTTCCTGTTCAGGAAAATTGCCAGTTCATGATCAGTCCTTGCTCAGAAAGATCCCCATCTGCAACTGCAAAGCAAAGCACTTGCAGTTCTCTGGAAAATATTACTTTGGTAAAGGAGTGATGAAGTTTTCTGAGAATTTCAGCTGCTAGCTACCTGTCCCAAGGGAAATTCTGAATCATCTATTGCCTTCTGGAAGAACTAATCACCTCAAAATGGTTACACTCCTGCCTTTCCCTGAGAAACAAACTTCTGGCTATGACCTCATGACTTAGCTACGCACTAGTAATCATATATAGCACGGTACCTTATCGTGCAGTCGACACCTCCCTGTGCTTTGTCAGCAATGACAGCTTCTCATCAGCTCCTCTACCGCTCCCATCCAGCATGTGGAAAAACTTTCCATTGTGGTAAGTAATGCTGGCAGAGCAGGTGATGAACTGAGATTGTTTCTGTATATGGAGAGATGCCATTCCCACTCTCCCCTCCTCTAATTTAATTCTGCTTCATTCACTTGCTGCTGGCAGGAGTAATCTAAGGTTGCATACACAAGGTGGGGATTGTCCCTTGCTTCTAGAGCCAGATGTAACCTGCAGGTTTTGTAAGGGCATGTCAAGGTTGATCTTACACTCCCTACAACTCCCTGAAACGAAGCTGTAGGTGTGGGTCATCCTCTTCTCCCAGACAGCAAGTGGCAGGATAAGAGGAAATCATCTCAAGCTGGACCACGGGAGGTTCATGTTAGACATTAGGAAGAATTTCCTTACAGACTGGGTCATTAGATACCGGAATGGACTGCTTGGAGAGGTGGTGGAGTCACCATCTCTGGAGATATTTAGGTAAAGAATGGACATGGCACTTAGGGCCATGCTCTATAGTTGACATGGTGGTGTTGGCCATAGACTGGATTCAATCTCAATCTTTTCTAACCTACTTGATTCCTTGATTCCGTGTGACTCTTCATATATTGTTGCCTCTGAGTGGCACTTTCATAACGCAAGTAAGCTTGCAGTAACGCTATTCACAAAAAAAAAAAAAAAAAAAAAAAAAAAAAAAAAGAAAAAAAAAATCTTCGAGAGACCGAGACATAACATTAGGAGGCCTGAATGTTTCTGAGATCTCAAAGTCCTTTGATGAAATCTGAACCTCAAAGCAGCGCCGCGTTTGTCTAAGAAATCTCTGCTTGAGGCTGAAGGGGCACAACCTTTCCACGGCATCGGATCTTAAAGTCGCAGCAATACGCCTGGGCAGTATCTGAGGGCAAACACAGTATGTGCCCCTGTATTTCTGTAAGTGATCGATTTATTTAGCAGCATCTAACTGCACGAAACCTCCAAAAATGTCCCTTCTCAACATGGGCCCGCAGCGCCACCGCTCTGAGGCAAGGCTGGCCCCACCTGGCCCCGCCCGCCGCACGGCGGGGCAGCACTGACCAATCACAGGGCAGCATCCCGCACGGAGGCGGGGCCGGACCGTGAATGGCAGCTGGCGAGATAAACAAGTCGCAGCACTGTTCGGCGCCCCTCAGCATGGGGTGCGTGTCCGCCGTCCATTCCTCTGTTCCTCCCTCCCTCGCTCCCTGCCACCCAGAGGCGCCGCGTCCGGCCGAGCTCGCCGCTCCCGCCTCTGCGCGCAATGTGAAGAGTCAGCAAGTTCCCAGCGGCCGCTGAAACGCTCCGGTGTCTCCGGGGAGGGCAGTGCGCCGACGCCGCCCGGCTGGGGCGGCCCGGGGCATGCCGGGAATTGTAGTTCTGCCGCTACGGAGTCCCGCCTGCGGCGGCGGGGCCGGCTCCCGCAGCCGCACTACGACTCCCGGCACCCCGCGCGCCGCGCCGTGAAGAGCCCAGTTGAAGCGGGTGGCGGCGGCGGAGCGCGCCCCCTCCCCCCCGCCGAAAAGCCCCAAACCAAAACAAAAACAAACCGCCCCCCCCGTCCCCCTCGCCCGCCGCCCCCGCCAAGCCCCGGACATGGCGGCGCCGGGAGGGGGCTCCGCCAGCTGCGGGTGCTGATCCGGCCCCCGCGTCCCCCTGCCCGCCCGTCCCTCCCCGCCCATGGGCGAGACATGGACTACGAGTTCAAGTCGAAGCTGGCGGCCGAGCGCGAGCGGGTGGAGGACCTGTTCGAGTACGAGGGATGCAAGGTGGGCAGAGGCACCTACGGGCACGTCTACAAGGCCCGCCGCAAGGACGGGTAAGGGCCGCGCCGAGAACCCCCTTCCAACCCGCCCCCCCGCACCAGCGCCCTCCCCTCCTTCCTCCCCCTCCCTCCCCCTCCCTCCCTGCTCGGAAAGTTTCGGGCAGCGCGGGGGCCGGAGCGCGGAGCTCGCCCGGGTATCCCCCGCCCCGCGCCGGGAGCGGGCCCCGGTGCCCCGGCCCCGCCGATCCGTGCCCGGCTGCTCGGAGTCACGGAATCAATTAGGCTGGAAAAAACCTCTGAGATCATCGAGTCCACCCTATGACCGAACATCACCATGTTCAGCTAGACCACGGCACTAAGTGCCACATCCAGTCTTTCCTTAAAACACCTCCAGGGACGGTGACTCCACCACCTCCCTGGGCAGCCCATTCCAATGTCTAATCACCCTTTATGTAAGCAGTCCTACCTAATGTCCGAGCCAAAGCTCGTCCCCCTCTGCCCCGCTTCCCCCCGCCATCCCTGGTGGTGCGGTGTCAGCAGGCTGTGCCCTGGGGTCGCCTTTGCTTTGCACGCCGTGTTTCAGATCGTCGCTTTCGTCTTTTGTGTGACCTCGTTTTTGAACTTTGACGTTCTGTTCCGATTACTTGTAGGGGATTGAGGAGCGAGGAGCACCTGGCTCCCGACGGCCTCTCCCCGGCTGCTCCCTCCCCAGCGGCCCGGGAAGCTCCCGGGGCGTGTGTTGGTCCCTGGTGTGTCCCCAGCCCCAGGTACCCCGCTGATCCCAGTGCGGGGGACGCTTGGCTTGATGGCCTGTCTGGGACGCTCCTCGCAGGCAGAGCTGGCGGCTTCTGTCCAGTACCGACGCACAGGTGTGTCTCCATCAGGTTCCCGTGAGAGAGCAGGATACAAGTCCCTGTCCCCAAACACCTGGCTGCTGGCTTGATCCAGAGAGGTCCTTTAGGCATTAAGCCACTGTATGTTGGCTAAGCAAGGTTTCTTCGCTTCTCTGGAGAAGAGACAGCTGGCACCGTGGGATAGGTATTCCATGGATGCCATTTTCATGGTACTGTGGTTAAGAGAGCAGTGGGGAGCTAGGGTTACAGTTTGGGATTGCTTGGCTGGCGTGCAGTTGTTGAAGGGGAGCAGTCCTGAGGCATGAGCAAGTCTCGTGCAGGTGTGGGTTCCAGATAGACTCCTTTGCTTTCAGAAGAGCCATTGAGCACTTTTCACTATGGTGTGTGCCTGGTGCACAAACACAGGCAGAGTGTTCTAAGCATACTGTAAGGTTGGATAAAATATACCTGTGGATTGGAGGTGATTCCTTTCTGTTGGAATGCTAAAGGGAATAGCCTTCCATTATAGCCAACTGAAACTTTAAAAAAGAAGAGACTGAATGTGGAAAAATGACAGCTTTTAAATACAATTTTGGAAGTGGTTAAGGGAATGCTGCTGCTTTAGATTAGTAGAGAAGTCTAGGGATTCTTCTGTACGAATAAATGACATTCATGTGTGTCTTGAGAATTTAAACTCTGAATTAGGAGGTTGTAGTATAAAAGTGATTAATAACTGAAAAGTAGACACTAATTCCAGTGAAGGATTAAATACTGGGAAATGAACTGTGATTCTGACTAGCTTGCTCTGCAACCTTAGGAATACCAGAGCATAGCTAACTTAAAATATCAAAGCTTTTCCAGGTATTACAGCTGCCACTGAGCTCTTCCAGTATTTTTGAGTTAAGTGGTCATGGTTGCTTTTTTTCTAAGTATTTATATATATATATATAAATATATATGTAAAGCATACGTGGGATATATGAAAGCAAGTGGTAGTAAAACCACCAAAATGCTGGTTAAGTGTTTGTTGCTGTTCTTTGCTATAGTAAGCCTAAAATTGCTGCTTGGAAGAACAGCATAAACAACGGCAGAGCTTTGGGTTTACCGTTTTATGAAAGAAAGAAAGGAAGAAATTTGATGTAAGTTAAAACCAGACATCTTTCATTTCCATCATCTGCAATGAAAAGCTATCACAGGAATTACATTGCTGCTACAAAGCACCGGAAAGGACATGTCTTCAAAATCCCTACAATGGTAGCAGTATGACAAATGCAAACGGGTAGTAAAGCAAAAGTAAATATAATAAAAAGATAGCTAATGTGTCAGAGCTGGGAATAATCAAAGGGAGACCTTGAGCCATAAGAAAACTAACCGGTAAAAGGAAGTACAAAGTTTCAGTGCTGTTGGATAGATTGACATGTAATACAACATGGCACAAATTCAGCTGCACTATATACTCAGAGGCTTTACTTCATAAAGCTTGGAAAGTGACTTATTTTTTCTCTTTTTTCTTGGTCTTCATTTTATGGTGGTGAGTTCGCTCTTAGTTGCTTTTGTGTAACTTTAGATCCCTGGGTGAAGGTAAGATGTGAACAATTTAGGAAAAAATTAGAAAACAACTAAACCATTAATATGAGATGATTTCCTTGTGTAAACACCTAGCTAAAGTATATCTGCAGCTTGGAGTACATTTAGGATTAGTTCTGAACTTCAGGGAGTCCTTAATGAAAGAAAATAGCAAAAGAAATCTAGCAGTGGTGCATATTTATTGTGTACTGATCACTGGGCGCTTTTGGGCATCATGTAAAGGAATTCCTCTTTAGCTGATTGCAGATGGTTTCAGTATTTCCAATTTGCAAGGCATTCCTGTATGAAGGAGAAAGATTCTGGCTTCTTGCTTCATATAGTCAATTTGCTTCATACAGTCTCAGGAGGCTGAGAGCAATAAGAACCTTGTAGTTCTGCAGAAATTCCACTGAGAACTTGTCACTTCATGTTTCAAAAAGTTGGCATATGAATTTTATGAAATAGTAAAATGTGTTTATATGGAGCTTGGCAAGCTGTTCGGTAAAATGCTTGTAAAAAAAGTGGTTGTGTTGCTTAGATCTCTGTGAATGGCTTGTGCATAAAAGCATTTTTTTGACAAAGTAACAGCTTAGTTTGACTTTTTCAGACTTTTCTACTTCTAAAGTAGAAGATCATTTGGGCATGTTTCTAGTGAGCTAACTGGTTTCTATGAAAGTTAAAAGATTTTTTCTTTTCTAAATAGACAGACTTGAACAATGTTGATGTTACATTTGAATGCATGGCATCATTACATTTTTAAAGATTTTGAGCAGCTGCAACTTCTGTTTAGTTCAGTAGTGTTTGTGTGGTCTGATGAGGTCTGTAGGTACTACTTGTGTTATACATTTAGCTAAAGTAGGCACGCACCTGGGTTTACAGAACTGTCATTAATACCTCTGTACTTCAGAAGGTGTAGAAAATAGGTATTTATATAAGCTGTCCAGTCTTTTATTTCATGTACACTAAAAACAGACCAGTGACTTTGATGGGGGAAATGGTGATATAAGCCACATGATTGCAATTCAGTCATCAGTGTTAGGTTTCTAGCTCTTTATGTAGCTGGAAAATCTGTTACAGTTTTTTTGTTTGTGTACTGCTTCAAAGCATCATGTTGACTTTTGCTAAGTGTTTTTTTGGACACATCCACATCTGTAGTAAAGCAGAGAATGCAACTTTTCCAGTCATGGTTAGGAAAATGTACTCGTTTCATGCCTTACCTCTCCTTGTTATGTTCCTTGCCACTTCTTTGATCACATTTTAAGCTACAACGTTGTGCTTAGTTGTTTCACTTCTTGTATCTCCTCCTTATATGAGAGGCAAGTTTTAGGATGAGTGCCATTTGGAAATTCTGTTTGTTGTGTATGCCTGAATTATTTTCCTTTACTTTTTCAAAATGATCAGTCTTTGAGTCCAGGCCACTACAGAGTATTTCTGTTCCTTCACCAGGATGTCAGTCCATCTGCAGGTGCATGTTTGCATGAGTCAGCAAGCTGAAAAGATACCACTGCTGGTTAGTCAGGAGCACAAGGAATAGTGGGATACTTGAGTCAAGTAGAAAATAGGCCAGTCTGTTCTTCATTCTGTTGCAGCGACAGCAGATGCAACACTTGCAAAAGCTGTATCTTCGTATGAATAAAACCTTTCTATTTATTGCTGCTTCTGCTAACCTGTAAACAAACAGTTGAGGTGGCTGCTTTTTCTCAATCTAGGGCTATTTTATTTTTTATTCAACTCACTATCTCCCTATGGGCAACAACAGTTATTATAAATATTGCCTATATAGTTACTTGGAAAGAAAAAAAACTCTTGTAATTTTAGTTTAATCTGTATGTTTCAGAACACCTTTCAAAAAGCAAGTATGTGCTTTTTTTATCTTGTTACTGAAGGAATGACAGAAATACAAAGTGATAAGCTTTCAAAGTGATGGCAGTAGAAGGACCAGGATTTGTACCCTGGGCAGCTCCCAGGCTCACTGCCAACTCAGTGCCTGGTGCTGCCCTGGCAGACCCTCCTGTCATGTTATCCTTTGGCAAGTATAAAAGGTTTGGCACTGCCCAGTACTTCCAATGTATCAGCTGAACCAAGTGTGTAGGTTTATATGCTACTGTAGTAGTATACTTTTGTAACTTGTCAGATTATTTTACTGTTCCTGTACCTGTAACTTTTTAAAAGAGAGTTGGTATAAAACAGGTTTCACCTTAGTTGCCAAATATGAAATTCCCTTTTCAGAACTGGGCAACAATGAATGATGCAAGTCCAGAAATATCACTGTGGAATACGGGTATAGGAAGGGAAAGATAAATGAAATATTCTTTCCCTCTTCTTCCCCTATTTTTCAGTACTGTAAGCTTGTAACTGAAGAGGAGAGTCTGTTTTCCTCCTTGGACTGATACTGGTGTGCAGAATCATTAATGTAAGGTTCTTAACTCACTGCATCCAGGTGCACATAAGAGTTGAGTGCCCCCTTCCTGGCAGTGTTCAAGGCTGGGTTGAATGGTGCTCTGAGCAACCTGGTCTAATGAAAGGTTTCCCTGCACATGGCAAAAGGGTGGAACTTAATACTTAAAATTCCTTCCAACCCAAACCATTCTATGGTTCTCTGAGAGGTAGAACATGGAGAGAGAAAGAAGGATGAAGTATATAGCCAAGGCAAGTGTATAATCTTAACACAGGGATGTTGCTTGTGGTTGTGGCCATGTCAACTTTTGCTTGTTTTAGTTTTTTTATTTGATGAATATTTTTTGTTTGAAGCAGAAGTGGAAAAATATTGGTTAAGAGAGAAAAAAAAAATACCTGCTATGAAGCATGGCTCCATTGGAAAAACAGAGTTTCTCCTGGGGCAACTTGGTGTATTTGGTATTTCTGCTAATATTGTTACACTGTTCAGAGGTTGGCTCTGGTCAAGGTGGTGGCTCAGGTCACTGTGGTGGTAGAAAACCCGAAGTGCAGAAGAGGTAAAGGTAATCTGCTTGATCTCTTAAATCAGTATTCATATACCAATTAATTTGTGTACTGTTCTCCCCATATTCTTATTTTGTAAAACTTAAATTACTTAAGTTATATGGCAGGAGTTTGTCAGGAGAGGAAACTTGCACTCAAATTAGCTAAATGCTGCAAATGAACAGTGTTGGTGGCAAAATGACAGGGGAATGAGTACATGTGTATTGCAATTGCATTTATTCTTAAAAGAGAGGCAACTCAGTGATGTGTCAAGGATTATACTCTCTTGAATGTGAAACTGGAATATTATTTACCAATGCAAGTCGATACTTGTAAGACATTTCAGAGTCTATAATAATTTATACCTTTACATTTTCTTACTTCCTCTCCTTGAACATAAGTAATTTGAGTGTCGTGCTGTAGTTCCTCTTTACTAATATAAACCTGTGACCGGCTAAATCACAGAATTATTGACCAAAGTCAGAACACAATGCATTAGATCCTAAACAATTACTTCTCTCTGTAGGAAAATCTCTTATCAGTTATGGTATCTGAAAACCTGTGGTTTGCTTTCCACTTTCATATTTTTTCATCAGTTTCTGAGGAAACTTCTTATCTTGAGGAAGGTAGAATAGCTGAAGGTGTTTATGCCTTGCTAAAATCTCTCAAAAGCAAAGAAAACCTAAGTACTAGACTTGCCTGCAAATCCTGAAAATACCTCTTACCCACTGAATGCTTTCAATATGTGTGAGAAAGAGCAGCAGAACTAAACCAAACCTGTCTAACTAGTTGCCTGCCATGCATTCTAAAAGAAAAGTCCCCATCTAGGAAGAGATGATTAGTACTTCATATCTGTGCCGTAATGAGAGCTGCTGTTGCAACTATACCGTGACTTTGCTTCCTGCCCAAGAGGATAGTGCAAGTGGTGATGAGTAATTTTTAGTGCTTCCCACAGAGTTTTGCATATGGTTTCTCCCATGGTTATTTTGTCGTTTCTTCTGTTACTCTCCCTGAAACTAAGTGCAGAAATGAGCTGTAAAGTGTATCATCACCTTTCAGAAAGCAAATAGCGTTTGGCTGATGTTCTGTCTCCTACTGTGGCCAGCACAAAGGTGGTGTGGTGGCTGTAGGAGCTTGAGGAAGAAAGAGGATCAGTAAGATGTAGAAGGGGTTGTATTTTAGAGAAACAGATGAGTTTTTCCCAAGCTTACAAAGAAAGAATTGTACATAAATTAGCCCATAAGGTGCAAAGGAAAAACTTTCTAAGTTTAGTCGTGGTGGTGTGTTTTGGTTTTTTTTTTTTTTTTTTTTTTTTAAAGAAATGAAGAGGGAAAGAAGGTTCCTGTTACTGAGTGAGGGGGTTAAGAGTTTTCCAGTAGAGCTGCAGGAAAAGGAAGTAAGAGGTTGAAGGGGAAGAAGAGTTTCTTTTCTGCCCCCCATCTGGTAATAGGGTGCAAAGCAAGATAGACCGTGGTCTAGGTCAGAAACTAAATACTTCTCACGTGAACTGCTTGACATAGCAATTTAATACGTTGTATTTCTGGATCATCCAATCTAATGTGTTACATTGTGGGTAGGCGTGTAGAGGTGTTTTTCATAAATTTATTTTCAACATGAGTATTTTCACATCATGTATGATTTAAAAAGAAACCAAAAAACCCAGCAAAAACCCTGAAGTCCCAGAAATTGCTGTGGTTCACAGTGCTGCAGATGTGTTTGTACAAGTAACCAAAATTTCTGTGGCATATCCTAACCAAATTGCACTAGGGATTTACCAGTAACATTAAATTTTCACCTATGTTTTGAAAATACCTACTGAAATGCTGTTTGCCTCTTCTGCGGCCCTGATCAAGCTCATGATTTGCACAGACTTGGGTCAGAAGGTGCCTTTGTCCTGTGTTTGTAGCAACCAAGTTCTGTGTTGTGGAGTGAGTCTGTTTGCGTGCGCTTGCTGCTGCTTTATGTTCAGTCCAGGAGGAGGTATGGACTACGTGTGTGATGGGGAAGGGATTGTTAGCAGCAGTGATAGGCAGCTCTTATATTCTGCTTCCAAAGATGTGTCTTCTTTGCGCTCCTTTGCTGGCATTTGAGAGCTGACTTACACTGCAGGGGTTTTTTTTGTTTTGTTTTACTGAAACAAAGTGTTACAATTTTAAAAGAGATTTATTTGTTTCAATAACCGCATTTGCTTGAAGGAATGCTGAAATTGGTCCAGAACAACTGCATTTAGAATAAATTGGCTAACTTAGTATGTGACTTCAGGAAATGAGGAACAGTTTCTACTTGTGTAGCAAATACAAGAAGTTTATTGTTTTGACTTGACTTGAGTTTCATGTTTTCTAAATAATACAGGTTTATAGAAGACCTCCCAGCTCTGTGAGCTTGGATTTCATGGGTTGCTTGACTATAGGTTAGATGACTGACAGATAACAATGCTAGTTGTGATGATATTGGAAATCGTTATACCTCTTGTGAAGTTCACTACCTCAACAGATTCAAGAAGAAAAAAGTGCAAAAATATTTTAAACCAAAATTTGTTGTTGGCAAAGTCCAGGGAAAGTCTTTACCTCAACTGAAACTTAACCTCCATATCTGAATTTTTTATTAACTTTTTTTTTAGATTTTTCTGTGGGAGTGCAATCCTTTCATTTGGTGGTGGGAGTTTGTTTGAGAGAGTTTATGAAATACTAGTGTATCTAGTAAGACTGGAGGGAGGAAATGTTGTGGAGATAGTGTCAACTGACCTTTACAAAATGGGTGTCTGTAAGTGTGGGTTGGGATTTTTGGTTGGTGTGTTGAGATTGGGGGTTTTAATCTTTTATTATTTATTTAGTTTTACCTTATTGGAAAGCAGAACTGACTTTTCTGGTTGTGAGAAAGATTGAAGAAGCTGAGATTACTGAAAGAGTGGGTCCCTGAACGGCATTATTCATGTTCATGTTTGCTTCTGTATTTTTTGGGCTTAGCAGTCTTTAAAACAATATTTTCAAATGAGGCCACTGTAGAACTGCTTGTTTCTCCCTCAGTGGTCATCTGTTTTCTGCAAAATTCATGATCCTGAAATATTCTACAGTTGTTCATCTTGTAGATGAAACCACACTGAAGATAGGCTTTCCAATAGGCAGAACAATGGCCATAGCTTCCTGTGGGTGCTGGGAGTGTCAGGTTGCTCAGTTAAGTATCAGGGTTCTGGGCTAAATAAAAGTACAGATATAAAATGGGGACAGTGTGACTTTAAACATGTATTCCCATAAAGTGGGCCTTATGTGCAGTATGATCTTTTTTTTGTTCACTCTTTGCTGACTTAAGTAGAAAATGCTATTGATTTCTTTTTGCAGTCAAGTGAAAATAAGAGTTATAGGCAATTGACTTAGAGGCAGAAGCTAAATCTGCTGGAATAGAAACTGCATGTGGAGGTATGCGTCACTATTTTGAAGCAATGTATCTGCTTTCCTCATGCATTAGTTGAAGGAAGAATCAATCTTTTTTGTGTGGCCAGGTTTTCTGCCTCTTTTGTCCCTCCTTTGTTTTGCCATCTTTATTAGAGCACTTGGAAGCACTCACAGGTAATGCTGGGATTCAGCTCTGGCTGTGATTGTCCTTGACTTTCCAACCTCATTGTTAATGTTATGGGGCCTGAAGAGATACAAGGGTCACTCATGCGTGACATTTCTAGCAGCATGTTTGGCTCTGAAGTCGGTAGTTTTGAGAGAGATATTTCTTGCAAGTAATGAATTCTTGAAAGTCAGGTGTTTAGAGAAGATTCTCACCTGTGTTAATAACGAATTACCATGGATTCATGCTAAGAATTGACACCTTGCACATTCAAAAATGCTGTGTTTGTTGCTTGCATTAACTGTTGTCAGTGCAGCTGAGAGTGGGTGTCAGCTCATGTCTTTGAATGTGTCTGTTCCTGAAATGGAGGTTCTGTATCAGTTGTTGTCTTGTTCTCAAGGACATTGTAGGTTTCAAAGTTAGCTTATATTAAGATCTTAAAACCAGTCATTATACTGGATAACCAGTTGTTCCTTTGCCTGGTTCTGTCATGCTTCAAACGAGAAACAGAGATAGACAAATTGCCAAAGTTAAATTGACCTTCAGAACAACCAAAAGAGTTGTTATGAGTAGAATGTCATTTATTGTACTTTTAGTGTCACTTCAGTGATGGGGAAAAACAGCATCAAAACTTCATCAAGTGATGTTCTTAAACCTCAGATTGTGACAGTAGCCTATTCTGACTATGGGACATGGAGTTCTAAAATTCAAGGGAAGCAGAATGCCCCTCCCGTTCCCCAGGAACAGATATGATAGCTGACTAAAGACCTTGTTTGTTTTTGAAAAGTGGCAAGGCTGTCTTAGTGGCTGGAATTAAGACCTCTGTCTTCAAGAAATCCTCATCCCTTGACACTGAAGTGAGGAAAAAAGTGGAGATGCTCCATTAAAAAAAAGATGAAAAAATTATGATTTTTTTACATTTCAGACTGAATTAAATTAGACCTTGTGGTGACTTTATGGCGTTTCATTCCAGTCCTTCTACTTTATTGTGAGGGAGTTGTTTCAACTTTGCAACTTTTCAACTGTTATAAATGTGCTATGCCTCACTGTGCCCTACTCTGCCTATATGGAATTTGGGTCTTGCTTCTTATTCATGATCTGGGTGCAGCTTTAGTACCTAAAGGCTAATTTGCCACCTAAAGAATTACACCCACATTGTGTTAGCAAGCTTTCATGTAGGTCTGGCTTTGAGAATTGGTAATTTCACTGTAGATGGTTTGAGCTAGGAAGTCTGAAGGAAAAGAACAGAAAACTTGTGATAAAGCTCTGATAAATCTGGGCTTTCATGTTCTTAGGGGAAGCATTTGATTATGTCATGAGTCAAAAAAGGAAAACTGAGTAACGGCAGCTTTTAGACCATTGCCTTTCTGTTAGGTTTTAAATTGAGTCAATAATTCTGCTTATTCTGCTATAGGTGAACCTAATGCATTATAGGGATTTAGAAAACAAATATCTGCACCTGGTATTTCAAACATGCTCTTGAAAAAAAAAAAACTCCGAAGAAGTACAAGCTTCCTACTATTTGGTGATTTAATAGTAATTTCCCACCTATCAAAGTTGCAGTATTTAGCCAGTTTTAGCACTACATAGAAAGAGCTGTGATGCACATTAAGCTGGAACGTGTAGTTACGGTATGGCTTTAGGACTTAAAAGATTCCAAAACCAGACAGCTCATTCCCTCACATTTATAGTTAGTTGCAAGCATTCTTCTTAAGTGATTTTATAAGCAAATGGCAGATTCTTTTTTTGGCATAGTCTTAGGACCCTGTTTCTATGACCTTGGTGTGTAACTCACTGACAAATAAAAATTTGTTTCCTCTTTTTTTCAGAGGTATTTTTCTCCTTGCTGCTGCTGCTTCTTGTTTTAAGGTAGAAAATCCTCACATGGGGTATCCTTTCTGGCAGGGAGGTATTGCCTAAATCTGTTCATTATCTGTAATCAAGCCTGTCTGTAAAGAAATAAAATCAGGTGCAGCTCTCTCCTCTGCTTAAATATAGCAAATGCTGGAAGAAGCTACCTGGAGCAGCAGAATAATTTTACAGCTTTCAGGGTTTAATGTGAACACTTCAGTTTTTACCCTTACAAACAGGCTGTCAAGTGTGCTTACCCCAATCTGCTGTGAATGTACTTGTATGAAATTCACAGTTCTCAAGTCACTCCAATACTTGAGAATCAGTCTAATTTTAGCAATGGCAACAACCCTGTAGCTGGTTGAAGTCTTTGAAATTTTCATCAATAAATTTGGAGTGAGGGTGGCAGTGACTGAAGTTGTGCTTTCCTTGCAAATACAAAGTTTTATTAATATAGTGTAAAGGCTAAATTTTAATAGCTTAAGGATAGTAAGATTTCTAGTGGTCTGGTATTACATAGATCTTAGACTGTGATGTGAAATAATCTGAAATTTTTAACAGTTAGAAGGTATCTATGCTACAAAGATTTGCTTTTAAATATCTGAATTAGAAACTACTGGAGTAAAGAGAACTTAACATATACTTATGGTTAAGTTATGTATAATGGTGCTGGAATACTTTTAATCTCCTCACACTGATATTAAGAGACCTCTACTCCCCGCTCCCAGTCTAGTGAAATCATAGCTGGGAAAAGGCTCCTTCTTTTTAATGACAGAAAAAGTTATTAGTGCTCAGATTCACTTTTTGTCCTTATAATCAGCTATCTCCTCATGTATGAAGAACACATCATTTAGGTGAAGTTTGTGGGGGATTTATAGGTATTCAGCATCTTCTGTGAGGCTCTGTGGAAGCAGGCAATGTCAAGGGCATTGTGTTTAATGACAAGCAGCTTAGCCTCACTTTAAGAACTTGCCTTGTTCTTTAACATGCACATTTCCCCCTGAGTTCATAAACTGGTTTACAGAAGAGTAAACAAGGGGAAGGATAGCCATATCACTGGTGTGATTTAGAGATACATTTGGGGTTGTTCTGCAGATTATAAAGCAAAATCTGTTTCAATTTCTCATGGGGTGCTGTGATAACACAGTGTCTATTAATAATATGATGCAGTTGGTACTTTTAATATGAACTCTTTTAGTCTGACTGGGACATGGCAGATTTTCCAGCAGGCAAAGCTGCCTGTAATGGTTCTTCTGCCTATTTCTCATAGTGTATGTGATGAACGTTAGATATCTTTTTTAAAAAGCCTAATTGCAGTAATCAGTTGCTCTGTATTTGAATTTCTCTGCCAATTTATAGTAGACTTAAGCTTAGAATAGAAATTTCAACAAAAAAATTCTATTTTCTTGCGAGTTTTTTTTTTAACCAACTAAGAAAAATAATTATTTAAAAAATTCACAGATTGCATTATGATTCCTGAGTTAGCCATTTATGCCACCTGACACTGGCAAGTCTATGAAATTATTGAAAAAATGGAGTAGTAAACCATACAGCATTCAGGAATTTGGTATTTGTTGCATTTTGAGAAGAGTAATATCTAAAATGACACATGAACTTCAGTCTTTTGGATGTGTTCTTAGGTTGTTCTAAAGAGTTTCATGGGTAGACTTTAAGTCATGGAGGTAGCAGAAGACAGAGAAAAGTGCTGCCTCCTCGTGTTATTCTGTGTATATACTGAGCTATCTGATGTTTGGAGTGAGACTTAGTGGAGTTCAGTAGGTATCATAAGGCAGTGACACCAATGAGCTGAGAAGCATTTATGCCCCTTTTTGAAAATTGAGATGATAAGGACTTGAGGGAAAAAAAATCAGAAATGCAGTATTTACTGTAGCATATTGTCTTCATTTCAAAAAGCTTTTTCCTTTAGTTTACCTGGATCAGCCTTGGACATTCTATTTTCACTCTAGTTTTTTTTAATACTGTGTAGTAGAGACAGTCCTGTTTGATGTAAGTTTGTTGCATTGTCCCAACTCCTCAAGTTTACTTGTAGATGTTTCAGATAAAATACAAGCTCAGCTTTTAAGGATTGAATACTTACTGCCTGATGGGGAGATTGGTTTACCACCCTGCCGTTTTCCTCAAAAATTGGATTTGTTACCCAGTGGGCAACAAGCTGATAATGACACACTCGAGAGAGACATTGATTATTTTATTTCAGAGTTCTGCAAGTCTGAGCGCCCAGTGGAATTCCACGAATCGAGTACAACAACTATCAAAATTTTTCACTATTTATACATTTCAGCAAACAGGAATTAGTGTTCATTAGCTGCAATTTTCATAGTTCTCATATTAATTAGTGTTCTATCTTCTATTGGTTAATGATTCTCTCACTTCTCATGCTGATCATTACCATGGTGTTTCTCTTCTTTTGGGCCAATGGGTTTTTGGGCCAGTGATCTGTGAGTCGGTGGTTGGGATCTCCCCCTGCAGAATTACCTTTTACCCAGTCAGAGCTGATCCAGCACAGTTGCTGGGTAAGGTTTATTTGTTTCTTCCTTATCTTGGGGATTCTGCCCAATGTCCTTGTGGCCCATAAATTGTGCATTCTTTGAGCCTGCTGTCAGTGGTACATCCTTCTCCCCAGTTTTGTTAATTTCCCTCTAGGTGTGAGATCACTGAAACCTGTCAGGCCCTAAAGCTTAACCAGGCAATTCTACCAAGCAGTAATTTGTCTTTCTAACACCTAGACATCCCTTAGAGCTTGTGGGCTGCTCTCTGTTTCACAGACTAAATCTCCCTTCTTGTTGATTAAGTTGAATGTATACAAAGATCAAACATTAAAGAACATCCTTTCTGGAGAAAATTTTACATATTCCACGTTTTGCAATGCTGCCACTAAGAGGAAAGCCCAGGTCCGGGTGACACACATGTCTGCTTTTTCTGTATGAGAAGTCCTATCCTGTGACTGACACATGTGATGTTGTGTTTGCAACACCAAGGAAGTTCCTGCCAAACTTCTGGGGGATGCATCAGCACAGAGGCCAGCTATGCAGTCCACAGATATTACTAAAACTCTTCACAGTGGCAGAAGGAGGTAAACACCTGCTGGTTTCATCCATTATTTTCATGGCCAAAACCAGCCAGTTGTAGTGAACTTGTCTGAGTTGTAGGAACAGCCTGTAGCTGCTGTGAAGTTTTAGCTGCTGCTTGTGAAGGTGAAGAAAGACAATGATGTGGTCAGGGATTTCTTATCAAATTTCTGCTTACCATCCTTACTGTTTTAGATTTTGAGTTTATTATATAGGTCCAAAAATGAACTAATGCAAGTGCATTGAAATATAGCATGTATAGTGCTGGCTAGAAATCAGTTAAGATCAATCTGTAGATTCACAGCCTCTGTCATTTGTGACTGGTTGTCACATGGATGAAAGAAAATTACTTTCATAGTCTGGTAAAGAACATGCGCCCTAGAGACACCAAGTGTAGATTTTTTGATCTAATAATTCTTTTGGCTTAGTGACTGCTTCTATATCCATAGAAACACTAAAGCACAAGAACTCACTACTTTTTGGAAAGGATTATGTCCCTTTTTCCAGTTAGTCATAGACTTCTTTTTTGGTACCGTTACCTTTGTAAAGGGCTGTGGCCTTGTGCTAAGTACAGGATTAAATCCTTAGCTAGCCTAAGGTAACTAGTGCTAAGCATGATCTATTTAGTGGCTTGGCTGCTGTGTTCCAGATAAGTATTTCAGTCAGCTTCTAGTTGCACTTCAGTATCATGGTTTTGCCTTTTCTCAGGGGGAAAATGGTTTGCAACTCTTTGTGATTAAGTTAATGCTGTTTGGCAGCAATTAAACAAAGTGATCAGAATGTAACCAGATACCTCTATGGACATTGTGTTCCAGGCAGTACTGTGAAGGACACTGAACTCCACAGTGTTCCCAGGCTTTGTTCTACCAAGTCACAAATACTTAAATTCCATTAGTGTTACAGGGGTGAATTGTTGTTCTTTTCTATTATGGTTTTTTCTAGCTAAGTCTTGAAATGGTTTTATGGTGCACTTTTTTGCTGAAGAAAATGTGCACTTTAATTATTATTTATTTATGGTATTGTGCACTTAATTTAAGGCAGCTATAATTAGTATATACTGTAATGATAATATCTGTATTAACTGATGTGATAGTCACCGTTCTAGCTTCAGAGTGATTGCAGTCTTTCAAGCCAGTTCCTTGATGTGCATAATTAATTCTGAAGTTGGGATGTATGTTAAATTACCTGTGAATTCAAGAGAGACCATTGTTGAAAGTCTTCAAATTCGAATAATAGGGATAAAACAATTGTTTGAACCATGCACTATTTTCAAATCCTCCTATTTTTCTTATGGTCTTGGGCAAGTTGCTTCTAGTTTTCCATTAACTTGTTTGTAAAGTAGTTTCTCATATGATGGGAGGTCTCTGAAGTACAATTGCAATAGTTAAGACACTTCAACTCCTTTGAAATGTTGTAATTATTCTAAATCTTCTGAACTACATTTTTTAAAAAGTGAAGTTGGTACTTTGTTCTTTCCAAAGCATTTGGAAAGTGGAAACTGAAAGTGTTGCTCAGAAGAAGTAGTAATCATACCTTCATTTTCTGGATTGAATACTGCAGCCAGACATCAACCACAGTACAATATTTTGGGGCAAGAGCACGGAGTTTTCCATTGCACAGTACAAATTAAAATATTGACATTATCTTAAGGATTGCAGAATGGGATATTTATTGGTGAGGGAGAAAAACTTGATCTTGAAGACCAAGTTTTTGTAGTGGAGGAATGTTCTCAATACTTGCTGGCATGCATGAGGACCTTTGTGTTTGGGTGCTGCCTAAGGCAGTCTGAAATAGCAGTTGGGAAGTTTTCAGGAGTGCAGTATCATATTGGCAATGTCATTTTGGTAAAAAGCTAATCCCTCTTAGAATAGCATGAATTGTAGTATTTCTGAAACCAGAAGCAATGCTGATTTTAATCTTTAACCTCTAGTTTTGGATAGGGGAGCTTGAAGCATAGAGAAGTGTTGTAGTGGTGTGATGTGGTGCTTGTTTTATCAGGCCAATTCTTCTGCATCAGTTTTGAAAAGCGTTAATAAAAATTCTTAACTCACAGCTTCCTAAAGTATGGTTTCCCTTTGAGTTCTGCTTTGCTATGTGTTTTGCTCGGATTAGTGAACACATTGCCACCATTAGCCTGGGGTGGCTGTTTGATACAACCTGCTTGATTAAACCTTGATCTGTGCCGCTTGCTTCCTGCCCTTAGGCAAACTCCCTTACAGTTGGAGGTTAAGACCTCCAAGTTAGTTGACCTGTTTCGGAGACAGTGTTTCTGTGGACCAGATAAAAATGGTTGTGGGCAAAGACCTTGTTTTTTGCTTGGCTATCCCTGGCCTGGGTGCCTTTTGCCTCGTACCAGAGCTGTGTGGTTTGTGGTTGTTGTTTAGATTTGGTGTTAACTTGATCATGCTTGCTTCACTCCGGTAAAAAATGTACTGATATAGGATCTGTCAGAAAAGGATTTATAAAAACTTTCCTGCTGTGTAATTCTGTAGAATTTCTTAAAATGTGTTCAGAGTTCACTAGAGTTTTTCTGAAATGAAATATAAGTACTTTCCCCTGTCTCAAGTGTTTAGTGAGAGCATTGGTCTCTAGGGAGTTGAACAGTGCACTTACCTATCACACACCCCATTGGTTATTATTTATTGAATTCTTACAAGTGGAGAAATAGCTAATAAAGTGCCTGTGAGTTCTTTTCTTTAGCTAATTCACTGAATAACCAGAACTGTGTTTCATCAGATTGCACTGGCTGACTTGCTTTTGAAGTTTCGAATGTATCTCTTTTTCAAATTATCTTGAATGGGAAATGTTATTAGCTAAAATACCAGTTGGTGGACATCTTTTGAAAGTGCTTTAAGCAGCTATTATGTTTCCATAACAAGGACAGTTAACTTTGGAAAGGTATTGGTATAGTCTTGCATTTCTGCCAAAGCAAGTAATTAGTACTTAAGGGAGGCTGTGTTTATGATTCCAAAGCTGTTGATAAAGAAAAAAAAATTCTCAGATCAAGAATACAATCTCTTTGGAGTTCTTTATCCTTGCCGCCCATTTATTATAGATAAGCATTTCATTATCCCTATTTTTGCTCATTTTTTACAAAACCTAGTGTTTTAGAACTATCTGTGTTGCAGCTCAGTGAGACTGCCTCCTTTTTCCACATAGTGTAATACCTTAAGTTGTTGGATGGTTAGGTTTTTTTTTAAAACATCTTTCATAATTTCTCATTTGTATCCTAAAGTCCTGCACGGAGTGGCTGTCTGTCAAGTGCTGACAGCCCCGCTGTGGTGGTGGCGTTCAGCAGTGCTGCTGAAGGCAGTGTGTGCCAAGTGTCATGCCTGGTCTCTGCAGTGACCTTCATTCTGAAGGTCTGAGTAACTGGATGCACTGCTTTGCATGTAGAACTAGTTCAAGGGTTACCATATCAATATGGTCCCATGCCTGGTTCAGTAGATGTGCCAAAAGAAGGATGTGATGCAGTGCTGTAGTAACTACATTGCTTTGGGATTCCAGCTGACAGTTGTGCACGGGATTGTTTGTGCTGCGTAGTTTAAACATGACCATAGTTTAAATGCCATGATCAATGTTGTATGTCCAGAGTTGGTTTTGGTTCTACAGACAATATAACTTTGTCTTCACAGTCTCTGTAAGCGACCTGAATTAAAGGAGTCAATACTTTGCAGTGTATGGAAATCGTCCGCATAGATAGCAGGACTATGTATAGGAGGGGATGGGCATTTATTATTTACCGTTTAAAATTTGGACTAATTAATGAAATCAGAAACAATGAGATAAAGTGTGATCTTATCACCTGTGAAGTTACACGTTTTCTTGTGTAGTTGGAAAACATCTGGAATTTTTCTTATTAAAATTTTCTTTCAAAAAGTGTAGCTCAGTGTTAACTGTAGACATGCATTGAGAGTTTAGCTGCTACTGAAAATTACTGAGAATAATGCTTGCCTGTGTTACTTACTTATGTGTAGATGGCTATTATTTCAAGTTATGTCATCTTGTCCCCACATTTTTCCATTCAGTCACTTCTCATCCCATGAATTTTGGAGGGAGAGGGTCTGGCAGAAGGTGGGAAACAGGCTGAAGCTGGCAGGACACAGGCTTGCAGTTCAAAGCCAGAGATACTGAAGCAAGTGCAAATTGAGAATCTTTCTGTGTGGCAAAACAAACTGGTTTGGGACTGGAAGAAGGGCTAACTGAGGTCTACCAGAAATGCCATGGGGAATTTGGATAGGAGCTTGTGGGTTGTTGAATTGTAACTGGTGAATCTGCAAAGGGGCATCAACACTGTGGGCATTGATGTCTACCAGCATCTCTCATTGACAGCTGAATCCTGCAAAACTGTGTTGTAGGCTGGTTCTGTTATATCATGAAAGCTTCAAGATTCTACCTGCTTTTCTTGTTCTTTTGGTGGTCCCTTTAAATCACCTCAAGCTGTGATTATTTAAAAGGATAGTACAGTGTTTGGGCTGAACACTTTCTAATATTCCAGCTTTGTGCAACAGAGCACAGAGTTTCATGTGCTGTGTAGGGAACTGTCAGTAGCCAGTGCTTATTATATAATTAGTTAAATAGTATTTCAGAAATAAAAGTGGATTGAGAGTGGCTTATAAAATCAAGAAAAAAGCTTGCCACTCCCAGATATTTTTAGGAGCATTTTCCAGGCATGGGATACCACTGCAGTGTTTTCACAGTAGTAGACAATATTCTGGAATTTCAGGGAAAGCATCCTCCAAAGCTGTGTTTGCAGTTATCTGCAAATACTATGTTTGTTTGCAGAGAGAAATGGATATAGGTTAACCAGGTTTTCTTATTAAGAAGTTTTTGTTTGTGAACTATAAGGTCTTTATTAAAAGAAAACTTGCTTTTCATATCAAAGTGTAATTTATGCATAAAAGCAGATTGGCTTTTGTGTTTCACCATTATACTTATATTGATTGGTGTAATGTAAGTCAGAGTTAAATATATTTTTCTTTCTCTCTTTTTTTTTTTTCATGTGTGCACAGAAAAGATGAAAAGGAGTATGCACTGAAGCAAATTGAAGGTACAGGGATATCCATGTCGGCCTGTAGAGAGATTGCAGTAAGTGTACATAAACAAAAGTAATTTTACTGACGTTATTACTCAACAGGTATTTTATTTTCCTAGAATTAAGTAACATAAAGATTATACAAATGTAGTCCTTAAAGTATGCAAGCATGGAAGTTTATTTGGATCTGAGCCTTTTTAAGAAGCTTTTAAAATCATAATTTCCTTTTAGTTCTTTTCAGGTAATAGCGATGCCTCTATCTGATACAATTTTGATTCATCTTCCTTTATGTGTTGAAACGGAAATAAATATGAACTTCTAAATGAAGACTTACTTTGAAAAGGAGTGTTTTTAAAATGACTTGAAAGAAAAAGGTTCTGAAGGATTACAGCTACCATCTGAAGTCCACTTACTAATAATGTATTTTATTTTAGACTAATGGTAACTTGTTCTTTAGTATCTGAGAACAGTCTGTTCTCATTTTTAATTTGTTTTGCCAAGTACAGGGAAGTTTCATAGCAAAATGAAAACCAGCTTTAATTATATTTTTATTACATGTGTCATTTATTACACGTTTCAGATTTGGTAAAAATAAGTGTTTTTAAATTAAGATAGAATTTGATCTTTAGATGTTTTTTATGTCTGAAAGTGTGCATTACTGGCAAAATGCTGGATACTGAGTAAAATTTTGTAATGCCAGTATTTCTTGCATTGCAAAAGAAGTGCACTTGCTTGATTAAATATTTACTTTGTCTTAATGGTGTCACTATGCAGTCAGCTGTTGAAATGTATTTTAGGATTGTGCTTAAAGCTTTTTATAATCTGGTAGTGTTGCACTGAAATACAGCATTCAGATGTGCAATGCAATGTAAGGCATTAGAAGCTCATGGTGTCCATGAATTGAACAAACCACTGGGTTGTGTTTAGTGTAGTGTCCATGGTGATTCTGTATGAAGAGACTTAACAGATAAAACTGCTATCCTTTTAAACTGCTTATCACCGTAAGGTCGAGGTCACTTGTGGATTTGAGAGGTGGCCACATTGCTGTCAGTCACTTTACATAGAATTTACCCAGTGACCTTCTTTTGCTAATATTTCTGCCTTTGGAGGAAATAGGAAATCTTTTAACATCAATACTAGGTTATATTCTTGGTACTACATTTTTGACAATATTGAGGGGGTTTTGTTTCTTGGATTCTTGTCCTTTGTTTTAAATTGTACTGCTGTGGAGATGTGTGGATTAGTCTGAAGGAGTGTTTCCTATGGGCATGGTAGCACTGTGATATGGAGCTGATTCTGTCTACCTGGACACAACAATGTAAGGAAGAAGAGAGTGTCAAATTATGTTTTAACTTCTGTGATACATCACTTTTTTTTTTTTGATTAGTAAAGCTTTGTACAAAGGTCAGTACAGCTTGTGAACTTTGGCATCTACTGTGTAAGTTGCTTGACTGCTTTCAGTGGTTCTTCTGGTAATTCTTCCATGAGTTATATTTCATTCTTCTTTCAAACCTTATTGTAAAACTGTAACCTGAGCTAATGCAGCACATCAGCATTTGCCTCAGTGAAATTTCAGGTCAAATATTAGAAATGTGAAAAAGGTAAAGGTGAAATAATTGAAAAAAAATTACAAAGTTTTTGTCATATGGAAACAGGCCAAAATCAAGTGCATTTTCCATAAAAAGAAACAGACTTTTAAATAACGCACCAATAGCTTATCTTATATTTAAAGGCTTAGAGAGGTGACAAAGACAGTAATGTTTACTGATTAAATAAAGATTATCAGTCTGGACAGAGGCCATTTAAAAAAGGTTGTGAGTAGTTCTTTTGGCATTTAACCTTCCCCTTTGCTCCATCAGCAAAACAGCCCCAAATCCCACTTTGGAAGATGAGAAAATGACAGAGACACCAGTGCGTGTGTGTGTGTGTGTTCAGAATATTTTAGTAGTTCTGTAAACTTCAGACACTTGACATTGTACTTAAGAAATATATTGCTGAACTGCATTCAGTTTTACAGTCCAAGACCATTTTGTGTGTCTTATTGTATAGATATCTCTGATAAGATCTGCTGGCTAGCTTTCCCTAAAGGTAAAGGCAGACAGCTCTTCTCTTCTGACATTACAAATCAAGTTGGTCTGTCTTTGCTTAGGACTTCAAAACCCATAAAGTTTCTCTTACTGCTATTCATTCATAGGAGCTTTTTCTGGAAGAAAGTTTATATCAATAAAAATATATAGACAGTGGTTTCTGTGGCAAGTGATTGTTGCTTTATTTCAGCTGTAGGGTAATCTCTGCTTAAAGAATCCTTATTTCAGCCAATTCTGTTGTATTAAGTATGAAAGTATTAGAAAGGACTCTATACCTCAAAGAATTGTGTGTATATGGAAAAACCTGATTAGTTCCCTGTAACTCAAGTGTGTTCTGAAGGTAATTGAAATGCTAACTATTTCTGTTTTCTTCTTATGAGGCAGATTATTACTTGGCTTAAGCAACAGCATTTTTTGAAGAGCAGAGCTGTAAAATGCAAATGAGAGCAATGAAATAGTTTTCCTATTTTTAGATGATTATTTAGTTAATGAATATGATATTTCTTTAAGCTCAAGGCTTGCATTAGCTTATTTTGGAACCGTGTTTTACTTTTTTTCCTTACCTTATCTAAGTAGGTTCTTTAGAACAAGAAGTGGAGACACAAGAAACAGACCAGAGGAGTATTATTCGTTAATGTTGTTTTTTTACTGGCCATCATCTTGGCCATCATCTGTTATGAACCAATAGCTGTGACTTTAAAAATCTGCCAACAGGTAGCAGTAATGGAATTTTGTATTTCTTTATCAAAAAGCACCAGGGTAATACAGCTTTATCTGAGATTTCTTGTTGCAAAGGCTTCACTTCCTGTGAGAGTACATCTGAGTTAATTCAAGGACTTTGTTTTTCACAGTAAAGAGACTATAAACTTTTAATTGTGGATTTGGGGAAAATTAATCAAGGAAAAAAGAAAAGTAATAAGCCTTTTCTTAGTCAGTGCTAGTCACCAATAATGTAAATTTTAAATATATGGATATGTATCCTGTCCCTGAGCATGGAAGAACTTAAGTGCAATTGTTATTGGCTTATGTTTAACTGATATGATGAGGTTCAAGATCCTAAGCATGTCAAATGGAGCATGTCAAAAAGCAGGATCACAATCCTGGACTTCAGGAGAGCAGACTCGAACCTCTTCAGATATCTGCTTGGAAGTATGAGGTGAGATACAGCCCTGGAGAGAAGAGGGATCTAGGAAAACTTGTTGGAATTTAAAGATCACCCTGTCCAAACTCAAGAAAGTTCCATCCCAGCAGGTGAGAAAGCAAGCAAAGGCAACAGGAGGCCTGCGTGGATAAGCAAGGAGCTCCTTATTGAATCTGGACATGAAATGGAATTACAGATGAATTGGAAGCAGGGGTAGGCAGAACAGGAGAAGTATAGGGCTGCTGTTTGATCTTGCAAGAATAGAGGTTAGAAAAGCCAAGGCTGACATGGAGTTGGGTCTGTCAAGGGACCAGAAGGGCAACAAGAAAGGATTCTACAAGTACATGAATATCAAAAAGAAGACTAAAGAAAACGTGAACCTGTGGCTGCGTGGGAATAAATGGTATGGAAAAGGCCAAGGAACTCAATTTTTTGCCTCAGTGTTTAACAGTAAGTTCAGCCTTCAGGAGCCTCATGCTCTTGAGACCAGAGAGAAAGTTGAGGAAGGAAGCCTTGCCTTGGTGGAGGAGGTCCAAGTTAGGGAGCACTCAAACTGGACATACACAAGTCTGTGGCACCTGATGAGTTGCACCCACAAGTGCTGAGAGCTGCTTGGATTTCATTATGTGACTACTCTCAGTTGTCTTAGAAAGATGATGGTGAATGGAAGAGAGCAAGTGTCACTCTTCTTTCCAAGGAGGATCAAGGGAACTGCACATTGGTCAGCTACATCTTAGTTGCTGGGAGAGTGATGAAGAAAATCATCATGGAAACCATTTCCAAACACATACAGGACAAGATGGTGATTGGAAGTAGTGAGCATGGATTTTCAAAGGGAAAATAATCCTTAATAACCTGTTAATCTTGTATAATGAGATGTCTGGCTTGGTGAATGGGATGAATGCTGTAGATGCAGTTTATCTTGACTTTAGAAGGGTTTTTAATGGTATCTTCCATAATATTCTCACAGAGCAGCTAGCAGAGTCTACAGACAAAAATGACTCCACTAAAGGTTTCACGTGAACCAGTGACTTGAGTCAAGACTTGGATGTTCTTTGGTTAAATTCTGGTCCTTTCTAGCTTTTTTTTGTACCCTTGTCAATGAGAACTTCCTTTCTTCCAAGGCTAAATTACCAACTCTAGCCTTCTTCTCTGTAAATAATGATTTTAATTCTAAACTTAATTCAATGTTTCTATATCAGGGTGGTTTTATAGATCATTTTTTTTCCTGTAGGGGAAAAAAGAGAGACCAGGCTGTTGCAGATGATTTAAATAGGGGATGCAGAGCCACAAACCAGCATTGCTAACCTAGTGTTTTTTAAGGAGTGCCCTCAATTGGTGTTGTTTTGCCTGGTGTGAATATTGGGTCTGGGTCCTGTAACCATTTTAGTTGCCACATCCTTTGCCTGTGTGTGCTGGTTGTTAGGGAAGACTGCTCCTTCTAGGAGGCCTTGAAATGGTGCCAGTATGCTGTGGCGCACTAGTGGGAGCATTAGTTGGCCTTTGTTGTTCAAACTTGCGTTTATGGGTACAGGCTAAAATAAATTCAGACTATAATGTTAAATGAGTTACTGAAAGCTCAGTTGAACAATTTAGCATGCACAAATCATTCTCAGGCTTTTTGCCTACTCATGCAGTATATGTTCCAAAGTGCTACAGCATATAGATATTTTGGTTTCTGGGAGTGAGCAAAGTTTTAGAAGCCTTTACTTCTTTGTAACCTTTTTGTGTTTGTCAGCTCTCTTGAAAGTGGCACTTTCTCGGTATATTTACATTCTTTTCTGCCTCCCTGCTGTCCATGGCCTTCCTTTCCGTGTGGGCAGTTCTTCTGGGCTATGTCCCCTCTTCTTGGGTTTGGGTACACTGTGATGTTGTGGTGCTGATGCTGAGCCAAGGAAGTCAGCCAGACTTACCATCTCCATCTTGATGCCCTTCATGCCTTTGCCATGTGTTTCCTCTGGTGCTGCTGGCAGCGTGGCACAGGGACTCAAGGGGACCTGTTGTGCCTTGCTGGTAGAGCTAGTAAAACTTACTCACTTTTGCCTCAGTTAGATGCTGCACATCATTTACAAGCTGCTCTCATCTCCCTGATTGGAAACCACTTAGTCAAATAAGCTAAACATGAAGTTACTTAATTTGAGACTGTGGGTCAGGCTGGCCTTAAACATCTTTAACCTGTCTCTGCATCTCTTAGTAATGTGAAAAAGGTAAGCTTTTCACATTATGATAACTTTTCGGTAGTTATAAAACACTTAGAAGATTTGTAATGCCATTGGCTCCCGTCAAGTGAAGTTGCATAAAATTTCTTAATAGGTACAAGGTCTGTGCTTGGGCTATATCAACCTTTTCTTTGTCTGTGGCTATCACAGCGGCTTGCAGTACTTGCTGCTGTATTGACTTATGTAGACTTTGGTCCCTGGCTTTGTTGGAGGAAAGGTTGAGTAAAAAGACTTTAAAAAAAGTCCGTGTACCTGAGTACATTTGCTGTCGGAGATTCCTTTTGAATGTCAGGTCTTCTTTTCCCATGCCAAGACAGGGTAAATGAGTAGAATATTTGGCAATGTAAAATCTCCCCATAAATTCTCTACTACCTAATTAGAAAAGATTGTTTGTGGAAACTTTTTGAAACTCCACTCCCTTGTTTCAATAGCTGGAGGTAGCGAAAGAAGTGAAAAAACCTTTTTTCGAAGGGATTTTTATTAAAGAGCTAAGGCATGTGTTGGCTAGAAGTGTCTATGCATTGTTATTTTATGAGTATGAATCAGCTGGAAAAAGGTTTTTTGGTTCAGCTACATGACAACTTGTGTTTTGTGTGCCATAGGAAGAATAAGAGCTCTCTGCATTACATGATCTAATCTTGTATAAGGGAGTACTTAAATTCTTGCTTTGGTTATTCTTCAAAAGAGTTCTATGGACATTTTTTGTCATCTTTATTTTATTGCACCTGAAAGAAAACTAACTTCATTAAATAAGAAAGTACACAAGTAGTAAATATGTGGAATAAAACTGGTTTTATTTAATCAATTATGTCGATGTTTTTATCAGCCCATAAATACGCCATAGTGTTTATGAAAATAAAGTTTCACAGCTTGAAGTACAATTTTATATCAAGAAATTGGACAAAAGTAGAGCATCATCTGAAGCAGCTAGTCGGCTTCATTGTCTTAACTACAGCTATTTCCTTCAGCAATTTAACAACAAAAAAGAGCATGCAGAGGAGAAAGGAAAAGAGAAACGCTGCATTTAGATTTCTAAATGCAAAATTTGCAACCTCTTTTATGCAGAGGTTACTTTTCTTAAACCTGTTCTTAAACCTGTGTTTCTGCTTAAAGCAGGAGAGAGAGCAATATCAATAAATCTATGGCAAGTACATTAAAAAGAAGAAAAAGGAAAGCTTTTACCCCATTCTAACATGGTATGAACTGAGGAAATGTCTTTATGAGTTTGGTACTTGACACCAGTTAGGATATAATCCAAATTCCCAGTGCAGCTGACTAGGGAAAATGACGGTTCAGTGCTATTTAGGCTCAGTTATTTTCACTTCGAATTTGCTGTTTTGTTCAGTTTCTGAATATTCTCAGAACACACAAATGCAAAACCAACTGATGGTGCCTTCAGCAGAAACGAACAAAAAAACCCCAAAGCCAAACTGCTTCAGATTAAGCTTTAGGCAGCAATGCACTGAAAGCAAATAGCTAATTTATCACTCAGATAAAGAAAAACAGGGTTGCTGATAATGCAAAGAAGAGGTTTTTAAATACTTATTTGCCAAACCTAAATACTCTCTGCAAGACTGCATGTGTGTGTGTTCACAAGTGAACATAAATACTTACATGTTTTAAAGCTTCAGTTGGAATGTTTTGTAAATTTTGTGTTATTTTCTGAATTTGTCATAAACTTTCAGTTTTCTGTTTCTCATTCTTTCTTTCATGTTGCATATTTTCCTTATGTTCTTCCATTTGTGCTTTCCCTGTAGTTAAGTAAAATTAGTTTGCGTGTTTTCAGTTTATTCTGTGTGGAGTTGTAAAATTGTTTGAATTAATATATTGACTTTGCATAGCTAGAATGTCTCTAATTTAACACTACATGTAACTATTTTTATGCCTCAGGCTGAGAGGTGATGGCATGGGTTTTCAGATGATGGATTATTTTTAAGTTGGAACTTCTGTTATTGAATTGTCCACTTCATTTAGAAACAGACTCACATTTTCCTGTTCAGCCTTTCCAAACCAGTGTAGTAGGAGAAGCTCTTGTTGCACTCAACATCCCTTGGAAGTGTCAAATCAAGGTGAGCTTCAGCTCTCCTGACACCATCCCTACATGCCCGGGCAAGGTCTGTAAACTCCTCCCGTGTAGCCTGTCCCTGTTTGCACCTCTCTATACACTTGCATTTGAGCTCTGACGATCTGCTTAGCCAAACAGGTCTCCTACTTGTATTTCTTACTAGACCTGCCAGTTTTCCTGAGCAACTTTGCTCTTCAGAGCTGCTTCCTGCTTACTGAAGAAAATTCTTACCAGTTTCTTCGGTAAGCTGAAGTATGCTGTCCTGAAGCTCCAGGTCTGTGCTCTGCTACGTGCCGCCTTCACTCAGGATCTTAGAATCATAGGATAATGGAATGGCTTGGGTTGGAGGGGGCCTTAAAGATCACCTAGTTCCGTCTTCCCTGCCATGGGCCAGGGATGCCACCACTAGATCAGTTTGCTCATGGCCCCATCCAACCTGGCCATGACCACTGTGAGAGCTGGAGGCATCCATGGCTTTTCTGGGCAACCTGTTCTGGTTCCTCACCACCCTCTGAGTAAAGAACTTCCCAACTTCTAAGTAATCTTTCTTCTCTTTTTTAACTTAAAATTCTTCTCCCTTGTCCTGTCACTGTCTGCCCATGTAAAAAGTCCCTCTCCTTTCTATAAGCCCCCTTTCAGTACTGGAAAGCCACAGATGATCTCCCTGGAGCCTTCTCTTCTCTGTGTTGAGCATCTCTAGGTGTTCTAGTTGGTGATTGCAACAGCCAAAGCTACCTTGTCAACTCTCCAAGCAGTTCTTCATTGTTTGAGAACAACTGTATGTTACCTTTATTGGCCCTTCCAGTATGTGTATCAAGAAGCTGTTCCTGATAGCCTCCCAAAACTGAGTTAATTCCAGTGGATGTCAAGCAGGTAAATGTCTTCTTATAATAATGATGGCTAATGAGACTTCTCTGAATTGTAGAGAAGCTGTCACCCTATTCCCCATCCTTATCAGATGATTCTGTAATGTACTCCCAACACAGTGTCCTCCCTACTGGTCTCTCTGGTGTCCCAGATCCGTAAACTGCCTGAGATTTCTTGATTCCCATGTGAGGCAGAAATGAAATACTATTAGTAGTGCTTGAACTGGATAAATTTAATACAGAACAGAGATTGCAAATGGATCATCACCGGAAGAAAAAAAATTCTAGGAATTTGATCAAATGTTGCTTTTCTCAATAAATTATCTGTCATTATCTTCAGCTCTCTGTATGGCTAAGTGGACAGTGTTTTTAGTCTGCAGTCATATTTTACTCTGCAAGTTTTTGTGTGCAAACTGTAGTCAGCTTTGTTATTGAAGGCAAAATGTCACCTTCTACTAAAACTTTATTCACTTAATTGAATTCCATTATGTGAACAGTTTCAGTGTGGTGTTTTTCTTATGAGCCTCTGTGTCTATTTCTGAGGTAAACTGAACAGTAGCTCTATTTAAATACAGCTTCTGCTGTAGCCTACTGAGATTTTTCATGTCTTTATGATGACTTGAGACATTAATGTGTGGGGCTTTTAAGGCGGAGGGAGGCTGTCCTGTTTTGACACTAGTTAAGAGTACAACACACAATGGATAGCTTGGTGTCTTTAATTCTGTGATGCATCTTACAATGTGATGCTTTGTTTGCATTTTGATAAGGTGTGAGCATAGTCTTGCTCTCTGCTCCATTTGGCCATCTAATTGGCAGAATGCATGTGACTTGTAGAAGGAGCATCACACTCACACTTCCTCTGTCACTGCAGTGTCAGGATGCTTCCTGGAACCTGCCTGTTGCCTGCATGTAGTGGATGTACGAAGCCGTGGGTATGTGAACATGCCATGAGTATACTTGACCTTGAGCTTTTTCATATGCCACCACCTGAGCATACTGAAGTTAATGTAGTCCAGGCATGCTGTACTTCTGGAAAAAGTTATTAGTTTTTTGAATATGTGGAATATTGAAAAAATCAATCAGTAGAATGATTTTGATTGGGAGCAGTTATGAAATGAGAGATCTACTGCCAGTTCTTGAAGACATTGAGTCCCTCCCTTTTCTTTCTAATGCTGATGAATTTACTCCATCCCATGGCCCCTGCAAAGCTTATTTCTCAACTCTTATTGTCTTTCCATATTTTCACTTGCTTATTAGATTACTTTAGTTTCATTTTTACCTTTGTTGCCTTTTGTGCTATTTCCCTTGCTTTCCTTTATCTCCAGATGTCTTTAATATGTACAGGCAATATAGTGGTTTTGTGTCCGCTAGTTCTATCTTAGATCAATTTTGGTTTGATTTCTCTAAGCTTCTACTCTAAAAAAGCTTCTTACTGCTGTGATTAATGATCTCTCTCTTACCAAACTCCAACGTTTGTTCAGTATCCTCATTTACCTTAGTATCTTTGCACTCCAGACTAATAATTGTTTCTTCTTTTTTGACATGTTATATTTGTTATGTATTAGTGATTTTTCTGCTTGCCTAGGTTTCACCTAGTCTGTTTAATTTTTCTGAGGGTGGGTTATTCTTGCAGCTTTACATTCTGTCTAAATATTTATTATACTTGTGGCCTAAAAGTACTTTACTGTTGCTAAATTCTTTTGTACTGTTGCACATTTGAAATTCACTGTATTTTGCTCAAAGCCTTGCAGTGAAAATAAGGAATTCTACTGTGATTTTATGTTTTAATCATTTTCAGCTATCTCCATTGTTCAGATTTTCAGTCTAAGGCCAGATGGATGAATTAGTTTTTGCTTCTTCTGGGCATGTCAAATCCAGACCATTTTCAAGCTTTTATTTTTTATCTTCGGTACTTTTAGAGCTCATGGGGTGTTTTTTTTGTTGGTGGTGGTTTCCCCCTGCCAACAGAGATGAGCCTGAAAACAGATCTCTGGAAAACAGATCTGGTGCTTTCTCACTGGGATTATTTTCATAAAGTTATAGAATGGTTTTGGGTGGGAAGGACCTTAAATATCATCTAGTTCCAATCCCCCCGCCATGGGTGAGGACACTTTCCTCTAGATTAGGTTGCTTCAAGCTCCATCCAGCCTGGCCTTGAACTCTGCCCGAGATGGGGCATCCACAGCTTTTCTGCACAACCTGTTCCAGTGTCTCACCACCCTCACAATGGAGAATATCTTCCTAATATCTAATCTGGACCCACCCTTTTTCAGAAAAAAGCCATTGACCCTTGTCCTGTCACTACATGCTCTTGTGAAAAGCCCATCTCAGACCTTAATAATTCTACAGTTTCAGTTTGTGTGTTTGTTGGTCGTCCATCACATGCACATGGAAAAAAAAAAATCCATGCATCTTGCTAAAGCATGCAAAGGAATGTGGTCATCTGGTGCACTTCATTGTTGTTGTTAACATTTTAATCAATATTTATAGAATTGTGGTGAGTTTAAGGCAACAAAAGGCATCTTCAAAGTTCAATCTGCTGCTTGTCGCCTGAATTTGGATGGAGGACACTAGTGAGTGCCAGTAAAGGATGAGTCCCTTAAGTACTAGAATAGCTCCAGTAATCAAGAGTGATAGCAGTGAAAGTGACTGTTTCTGCACATTCAGGGGGACTGAGCTGACAATTCTAGATTTGATAAGACTTGCTCTGAGTACTCGTAAGCTGCAGTATTTTCAGCTTGACAGTCACGGTGGTGGAAACTGGCTGCATACAGAGCCTCAAACTGACGACTGCTTGGCCAAAGGACAGTGACACAGCTGTTGCTTTTAGTGAATGTCAAAGTGGGCTTGAGTGTATGTGATCTAATGACTATGGGCTTAATGTTAAAAAATCCCAGCATTTGGCTGCATTAGCAGCGATAAGGGAGCGGTGGGGAGAGTGACTGTGCAGTGTGACTTAGGCTGATATTGCCCTTTTACAGTGCATGATGCTCAGAAGGATTCTGTTGTCTAGGTAACAGGGTCTGTACTTCATTTCTTAAGAAAGATGGAACAGATGTTCCTACAAGAAGCAACCAATTATCACCAGTGAGAGCACTGGCAGTATTTAAACTAATTGCTTTGTTGTTGCATACCGTCCGATTCATATGCTGTGAATAGTGAAGAAAATTTAAAGGAAGGAGTCTTCCTTGCATGGATTTTCCTGAATGAGGATTTTAAAAAATATTTGTAAAATAGCACTCATCTGTGTGCCTTTTAAGACTTCCATTTATCACTCTTTTTTTCTCTTCGTCATCCAGTCTTTTCTATTTGTTATTTGTTGTCTCTCTTTCATGATCCACTGAGTCCCATTGCTCCATCATACTGTCAGATCACATTAATTTATTTTGTTCATTTAAAATACCTAAAAATCTGAAGACAGTGGGTAAAAGGATACATGCAGTGGAGTAAAAGGTGGAAAAGCTTTTCTAAGTGATGTGTTTTCTTAGATTTTGTTTGAGGGTTTTTTTTGGTGACAAAATCCCAGCACAGCAACTCAGTTAGGGACTGTGTTATTAAAAGCTGGGGGAAAAGGAAGCCATATAGACATGTGTATACATGAAACCCCACCGTGGGCTGCCTTGTTTTTGTGAAAAGTTGTACTAAAGTAATTTCACGTATGGATTCAAGTGTTTGTTTTCATTATGGATATGGCTTTGTCAGTCTGGGAGATTATTGTAGTCCTTACAGCATAAGATATGCTTCTCTCTTTTATAAGAGATTTAAGGGGAGTTGTGTGTGTAAATCTACTTTTATACCTTCGGGATAAAAATTTGATGTTGGGTACTAAATAAGAAGAGAGGGCACTGGGACCTGATTCTCAGGGCGCTGTTTGTGAGTCCTTAGCAAAGCTAAGCCATAATGTTATGCATTTTAGACAAAAGATCTGGCCCATTGCCTGAACTTTTCCATGTTTCTTGCCAAATATACAGGCAAATATTCTGTTTTTTAGGTAGGGCACTGCAAAAACATGTTTTTTGTCTTGGCAATAATAGGATAAAGGAAGAATCCTCGACTTGCTCTTTTTTCTTTTTTTTTTTCTCTGATAAAGGCTGTGCTGTTTTGATTTTTATCTAACTGTGGAAAATGTCATAATGAGTGGAAACAAAGTGCATGTTGCTGCTCTTAGATTATTTGGCTGAGTTATTCTATTGTATAGTAGTGACATGTTGATTGGGACAAAATGTCTTACTACATTCAGTTATTTCAATAACCATTGTAAAATATTTGCAGTCTGAGTAGGAAAAAAAAATTAATTCTAGGGCTTTTAAATCCTTTTAACAAGAATTCTTGCATGTAACTTGTAATCTTTTACTTGTCATCCTTCCTCTGACTTTTAAAATGTTATCTCTAATTTCTATTCCAGACCTTTTCTTTATTGTACAGTTTCTTCTTTCTATAGCATCCTTCGTATTCTGTTGCTTAGGCCTCGTTATGATATCTGGTGTGTAAATATTCACAGCTTCTCATTTGTGACTTCATTCCTGATTGCTTTTCTTCTGTTGATACAGTTTTTGATTCTTGCTGCATTTCCCTATTTTATCACAGGATCTGTCAGCAGCAATATTTACTGCTTTTGCTGCTTCTTTTGTATTCTAGACTACTTATAATAAAATCTTAATCACCTTCTGCAGATTTTTCACCTGTTTTTATGAGAGTTTTTTCAAATTTTGCAGTTTAATTGTATCACATATTGCCAGTCCCAGGTTCTTCTCATCACCCTTGACATAAACTTTGACCTCTCCTCTTCTTCTGCCACCCCTTTCCATACAAATCCTTCTGACTGATTTTATTCCTGAAGGTCATGCTCAAAGAATAAAAGAATTTGACAAGGACTATATATTTTTACATTTTCTGTCCTTGGAAATAGAAGTTTCTTCCTTATGCCCCTTCTTTTCCCAGCACCAGTTCATTTCCCTTATGCCTCATTTTTTCTTCTTTCTGACCTTCAGCTCACAACACAGCCTGCCATCTTAAGTAACCTCACTATCATGGGAACTAATGCTTAAAAGAGGAGAACAAGAGGACAGTTTTGCCAGAGGGTTGGTGGGCCTCTAGACTTTGTGCCAAGATTAGGAGGAACATCTGCTGTGTTGGACATGCTTGTGTGTCTCTCCTCCCTTGACTTTTTTTGTATTCGTCCTTTGCTTTCCCCTCCACTGCTCTTTCCCTCTGTTCTTCTCGCATAGTTCATTCCTTTTTACACTTTCATATCCCACTCCTCACCTCACCAACACCATTTTTTCTGTTTTCAGCTTGTTAGTGTCCCCTGCTTTTTTTTCTCCTCTCCCTCTTCCCTACTGTTTCCACAGCCAGTTGCATTCCTCATCATCGATACACCATTGTAGTCCATGAATTCTTTTCACATGATCTAGCATCTTTCTCCAAGGTCTTGCAGTTATCCTCACTTCTCATTCCAGCTCTGCTGATTCTCCTGCTCGGTGTTGCTGAGCAGAGCAGCTGGTAAGATGCACCTGTGTTCCTCTCCTCCTGTTGCCACCGTGCTGATTTCCTTCTTCCTGGGATGGTTCTCCAGACCAGCTTTTCTTTCACCTTGTTCCTACCTCTGTTTCTGGAGTGAGTTTCATGTTCATTGCCCCATAAGAAGTCAGCTTTCTCTCAGGGACTGAATTGAGCAGGGGAAAAATGAAGGACACTTTATCCTTTGTTTTAGTGCCAGAGCTGTCTCTGACCTGCATCATTTAGCTCTAAAGCTCTTTCTACAGGGTATGGTCAGATAACTTTGTTTTTTTTCCCAAAGGGAAAATGAAGCACCAGGTGACAGTTTGATGATAAAAAATTGCTTAACCTGATTTTGTTACTTTGTTAACCTGTGCAGAATTGCAAAAGATCTCATAATACTGTGCAGCTTGTGTAATAAAATTACATTTGTCTGTCATGTTTGAATTTTAATGTAGTGGAAATGGGAGGGAAACTATCCTACCTATTTACAGACAGCAGTGGCTTCTTGAATGATCATTACTTCAGTGCAAGTTGAGGGTCGGGAGAGAATCTTAGTTATTCTTCTTCTGTAAAGAGCTCCAAGATTAGGAGCAGTCAAAAAAAGAAAATTCAAAGTCATTAGAATGATTTTCTAGTGAGTTCCTTAAGTCAAGACCTGACAGCAAATCAGACTTGGTCAAGCACATAAATCCCTGGTATGTTCAGATGATGAATGTCTTTGTGCTGTCCTGGTCTCTTTCCACTGTTGAAGGGATACAGTAGCAATAGTAAAGGTAGAGACAAGGGGAATCAAAAAGTTGGTGATACGAAACTTCTTTGGTATGAACAAAGTAGACTGGGGGAAATCTGTGGGTTAGAGGGGAGGGAAGCTGAAGGAAGTTGCAGGAGGTTTAAAATCACAGGCTTAGATGGGAAAGTTAATTATGGAATTGTTATTCAGTGTTTATCAGAACAGAAGAACTAAGGCAACTGAAGGAAGATAGCAGTCTCTGGTTCTTAAATCCCTAATCTGGTGGGTTGCTGGAAGCTGACTGCTCATATCATAAAAGGCTTGTACTGTCTGTGCATTGCTCAGCCTGTTCTTTTCCTTGGTGTTTGCCTCAGCTACATTGCAGCAGGATAGTAAGCAGACTTGAAATGAGTCTGAATCAAGTACAGCAGCTCTTATCTCTTTAACTAGGAACATGTATTTTGTGTTTTCATTGCACTGGTGTTCTTACAAATGGCTAAATGGTTTATGTGAATAATGAGGTGTTCACTAGTACCCAGACTAGAAAATTAGAAGCAATAAACATGCAGGAGGCTTGCTATATTCTTATTGTGTCATGGTATCATTGTGTAAGAAATTTACCCAACTTCTGAAAGATGTAGTTCATTTTCTTCAGGCAGTCCAAAGCTGTTGTTTGAGAAGGAAGATGGACATAAATGATTGCTGTCATTTTTACTGGGATTAGAAAAATGTTATTTGCTGCTGCTAATTGTATGCTTAATGAGATACTGGAAGAGTTCTATTGCAGGTCTTGAGAGTCTTGGGAGACTTGCAATTACTCCTTTCTGCATAACATCTGGGGCAATGTTTGCAGTCATTTCTCAGGAAGAAAATTTAATGTGAGTGTTTGTGGTATGTTGTTTTCAGGGCCACATAGCTTTTGCTGCCTTGGGCAAAAAGTCAGTTCACTACCCATTTGCTTGCAGTCAAAGTTACTTTAGGAAAGGAGTATATCCATTGGAAGATAAATGGGTAGTGCTGCATGCTTAACCTTTTATGTTGGTAAATATTAGCCAGTTACTAATTTCTTCATCTAATAATAACCCACTGTTGTTTCCAAAGCTCTTTTACAAAACTGGTGTTGTTCTGAGTCTTTATGGGTTGCTGTAAGAGCGTATATACCGTGCCTTGTTTATATTTTTATCTCTTTGCTTACTAAATTTTGTAACTTACATTAAGCCACCTTTTGCGCCTTCCTGAGCTGTGTTGGTCCTCATTGAGGGAAATGTGATTTTACTGCATTCATCGCCTCATTGAAAGATTTTTCATATTTAATAGAAGGAGGAAATAGCAGGCTTTAGGTTACAAACTGACTTTTTTACCCAGTTGCAGTCTGATCCTGGGAGTATGAGAAGAATCTTGTGGTAAGCGTTTAATGACTTGAGGTACTGCCAGTGAACATCTTGTTTTAGCTTGCTTCACACATTAGATTTGTCTAACGTGTGGCTGAAGACTGCAGAAAATTTGGGTAAAAAATGGAAACCTGTGAGCAAAAGCAGAACAATTTTAATGGGTAATCGTGTTAATGAACACTAAGTGCATTCTAGTGTTGTGCTTCCATAGTGAAATGCTGAATTTGCTGTCAGTAACTGTCAACAGACTAATTATAAAAATAATTACTGACTAAAAACTCTGAAAGAGTAATATTTCTAAAGTAATCTTATCTGGAAATAATATATAAGAAACCTGGTCTATGTGCAAAACTTTTGCTATTTTAAACAAACCCAAGTTAAGAAAAGGAAGTTAAAACCCCAAAATAATACATTATCTCCTGCTGTCTGCAGGCACGTTTCTCATTGGGAGCATGGTATGAGATTCAATTTACACTTGCAACTACAGGCTTGTGTATTAGCTTGTTTAAGTAGATGTAAGACATCTAAGATATTAAAGCTCATCAGTTGAAGTACATCAAAGTTTAATGGATGTTCTCATTCAGAACTAAAACGGTTTTAAGTTGATTCCCATAAGGAACAGAGGTTTAATATGCTTAATATGTTTTGAATTCATACCTCTGATTTGATTTAGTTTTTTATTTAAAGAAGACTGTAACTATAAATTATGTATCTAAATGCCTGCATCCCAGTCTCAAGTAAGTAGAATGAGTACTCACGAAGCGTAACCATTAGGGCTGTGGGTGGTTGGGTTCCCCCCCCGCGCTTTTTTTTCTTTTCCCACACTACATATACAAAAGTAGTATTTTCTTTTAATCCTTAAATGCTCAAATATATGCAAGTTGTCACATCGTAGTGTCACAGAAAACTTAATGGAATTTACACGACTGTTATTCTTCCATGCTGTTACCTGATCTAGCATACAGCCCCTGAATACAAAGTCAAGCTAAGTTAGTTATTTTTTTCCAAAAAGTTTTTGAATTACAAAAGAGTGTTGTGTTAGTACTTTGTATTATCAGAAGAGTGCCTTCTTAAAATGCTAATGGAAATGATAAATTATTGTTAGACTGTTGTCTCATTATAACTGTTGATTTATATTCCTGTATATTTCTGTATTGGAGAAATAATTGCCTGCAAGTTGAGAACTTGGATGTGAGAGTACTCAGTAGCAGCCTACCTGACCTTGAATAATACACCAAGTCCTTTTACAAGGCAGGGGTACATTTAAATTCTGAACCTGGATTTGTAACTTACAGCATGCACACTTGAGAAGCTGCATTTTTTGGCCCTTTCTTGGGAAAGGCTGGGATACCTTCCTTCAGGCTTCTTTACCTTCTTACCTGGAGTATTGTCCTGAAGTGCTCAAGCTGTGTCTTTCCAGGTACTGTGCCCCTTATGTTCAGGAGAGGACTGAAGCCAGGTTTGCCACTTAGTGAGGGTGCTTTGGTTGTTGAGCTGGCAAATTGAGAAGAGATGCTGGCAGTCTCACAACAAATTTATTATGGAGCCAAATCTGTTATGCATCATCTGAGAGAACCACTCACACATTGTCTTTTACAGTGGTTTTGGCAGAGACTTTGGATGTTGGGTATAGCTGTTGGATCAGCTCAGCATTGTCACACTTGATGCCCTTTGGTTCTAGCAAATGTGGGAAGTTTTCATACCGTAGGATAGAGAACTTTAGGATAAGAAGTAAAGGCACAGAATTGCACTTTTCCCTGAGCCCAACAGACATATTTACCAAGTTGGGAGGCTGGTTGTTGTTACTGTTCAGATACAAGAAGTTGTTGGATAGAAGTAGTTTCAAGATCTAGATTTGTTTTAATGGTAACTTCAAATAACTGATTTCACAATTTGTGTTTATACAGTTTGTACTGTATAAAATATGGAAAATGGTAAATAATCAGAAAAAATGAAAAATTGCTTTAATAATAAAAGCATTAATCAAAAAGTCAGTTAAGTAGAGGAGATAGGTAAACTTTAGGACTAAAGGGGAATAATGGACTGTAAAAATACTATCTTTACAGGATAGTATTGCAATCGCTGCTCAATATTTCGTATAGGTTAGTAACTTACGACCTTTTAAGAGATGCATCACTATGGTGCCATAATTTATTGATATTGGAAAAACATGCTTTTTGGCCATTCTTTGGTAAAACATTGTTTGTCTTATTCTGGCTCATATAACATTTATTTTTCTGAAGTCTTCTTGAGAGGAAAATCTTCTTTGAAAATTGAATGATCAGCATTGATGTCTACTCATCTTATTTGTCCTTCTGCAAGAGTTTTAGAACACCTCAATTGCCATCACTGTTTATTCACTGTGAGATACAGTGCTAAAGTAAGGTGATAAATGGTTGCGAGGAATTCAGAAAAGTATGGAAATGTTAGAATAAGACCTGCAAGAGAAAACTAGTTGCAGTTTAGAACTCCAGACTGAATGTGTAGGTTTGGGGAATGGTGTAATGCTATTTGTGATGTATTGAGTTGCCTCTGCCCCATTGCAACATTTTAATATAGCTTTAGGTTTAAGAGTATTTGTTAGTTTGATGGGAAAATTCTTTATCATTTCAGTAACAGAAGAAATTTCTAGTCAACCTAGAAGCAAATTCAGAGTATCTTAAAATTTTCAGAAAGAACAAACATTTGCTATTACTTTTTTACCAAGTTACTTTCTATAGATGTTTTCAGTTTAGTTGTTGGTGTTTTCTGAGTGGTTGGATGTTCTTTTATTGTAGACCAAATAAGGAGAAAAAACCCTGTAGAGAGAGACAGAGCTTTAACTTATCTATACCTTTCAGTTGGGAGGAAAATGCTTATTGCTAAATCTCTGCCAGACTGACCAAAATTAAATACACAGCTGCCTTTAAAAGAAGAGAGAGCAAAGAATTCAATTGTCCTAAAGGAAATGAGGTTTCCTTTAGGAAGATGCCCAAATTCAATAATAATTCAGATTTATTTTGTAGAAAAGATATAAAAATAAATTTTATACTTAATATGTGCACTGGAGCAAAACTGATATTGTGTGATCTTAATGTCAGCATTTCTTTATATAGTTTTAAAAATTAAGAAATTTCTTGCTTTGGAATTAATTTTACAGTAGCCTTTTGTCTCTATTATTATAAAGTCTGTGCTCTGGTATATGATACTGGTAAGTAGGAAACGGAAAGACTTCTTATACTTGTATTTCTGCTCATGTGCTTCAAGACGAATGCCAAAGATTTTTTTTTTTTTTTTGCTGGACACTTTAAGAATTAAAAATGCTGTTATCCTAGTTTCTATTTCTTTAGTTTAGTTAAAACGTAATACTTACAAGAAGTCTTTTGCCAAGCTTTTGTTTCAGAATAATAATGTTATTTAGCAATGCCAGACCATTTTCAGCTCCCGAAGTGAAAATATTTATACAATAAATACTTTCTTAATCCTTCTCATAGGAGGAGGGTGGAGCACATTTTTGCCTTCTTCCTGTCCTGATATTTGGCAGTTTACTGGTTAGATTCTGTTCGTTGTCTTCCTTTTTTTTTTTTTTTTTTTTTTTTTGAACATACTTGATCTTTCTCTTCTGGCAGTTTGGAGCCCTCACAGTTTGAGGACTGTATTCTGCTTTGAAGAGGTGCAAGCGTGAAGAAAGAAGGTTGAAGAATGTATAGAGCATACTTGGAGGGATCTTTTAATATGAAGGACTGCTTGGGATCAAACTGGTCAAAATCGAATGCGTGTATAGGAAGAATTAGAGGGAAGAAGAGAGTTTGCATGGACTCTACTTAGAGTCTGTTTTGAAATATTGTAGTTTGTTAATTTTAATTTGGAGTGTGCCTTGTAAACTCAGGCAGCGCTCTTAGCAGTTTGTGTAAGAATGACAGTTGTTAATATCTGGCATTTTACTGTACCTCCCCTACTTGGTCTTGCTTGCCCAAGGCAGTCCACAAAGAATATGTCCTTTCTAAAGTAGAGCTTGAGCTAATACTTAAACTTTTACCTTTCTTTTTAGATTCTTTGGATGATTTCTTTTTGTGTGTGTGTATCTGTATTTCTCCCCGTCCATTTTTATGTTGCCTGCATCTTTCTGAGACGTCATATATAAGTGTCAGCCATGGACAACTTAAAGCCTGGATATAAATCCTCCATACCTGCTCAGTTTGAAGGTATTACTATAAAGCCTTTTGGTGCTTCAGTTATGCAGTAACTCTGTAATTTCTCCAAGTAGAAATGGAAATCCAAACTGGAAAATCCCTAACTTCAGAATCAACTGGATCACTAAAAAAAAGCTGAATTTTGAGTAACTTTCTAATGTGGTATCCTGTTTGAATTTGAATTCCCTTCTCTTTTCTTGATAACAAGATCTGTAGCACAGTTAGCAAAGGATTGTTCTTACATGTTAAATAAAATAAATAGCTGCCTGTTGTTTTTTTGGGTTTTTTTGAGAGGCCCATGTATACCTTCCTGAAGGAAAAACTGCAGCATGATCTCAATGTGATAATAGGCAGCAGAGGGTCTATGGAATGGATAATAATAACACGGAGGAGAGGATCTAGTATTGATTAATAGCATCTAAACTAGTTGGAATTTTAAAAGACCTTCTGAAGAAGTAAAATTATGATCTTTATGTTCCTTTGAAAAGCCCAGCTTTAATTAAAAAATAACTTCAGTGACCCTAGAGGCTTTGAATAGATTCATCACAGAAGAGGCGACTAAAATTCTGTAATGTGCAATTGCTTTTATGAGCAATCAGCCTCATGCTTTGGCCTTTCCTGTGATTTCTTGTGATCCACATTTCCGCCTGTTAAATATTTTTGTTCTAACCTTGAAAATGGTTAAATGCAGTGCAGTGTGCATTTCCGTCAAAGAAACTACCAGTGCTGTTCCAGATCAGTTGCAGTACATAGTTTACTTCAGTCTTTTGATCTATGTGAAAGGTGGGTATGCCTCTTAGATGAGGTTGCCCCCTGAATAAATTTTTGAAGGTGGTTATGGGTTTTGTCATCACCAATACAGAAATACATGTTTGCTGCAAGATTTACTAGTGTCAGTAGTGAAAGCACTGGTTTGTCTTCCTGCTTTCTCTAATTTTTCTTAGGTTTCCTTCACAGCGAGATGAAAGTGTCTGTCCTCACACTGCTTTTGAAAGTAGTAGCTAGAAAGCATTATTCATCCTGTGAAATAATTCCCTGTTCCTGCTGGAGATGGTGTTCCAGCGAATCCCGGCTGCCCTGGCAGGGAATTGTTTCAAGTCCGGTTGGGCAGTGGCTAGCAGACCGGCCACTACCTCCTTAGTAGTTCAGAAGATGCACGAGAGCTGTTAGTGAGGCTCGACGAAGGTAAGAAGAAGGAGGCCTCGTGGCAAGGTAGAGTTTATTGTCACATGCACCCCATGGTGCAGGCACTCACGTGTCCCAGGAGAGAGAGAGAGCTAAGAGGGCCAAGGCCAGAGCCAGGCCCAGGGGCCTGGGCCCTGAGCGAAGCCCCAGCCCGAGGCAGAGGCTGAGAGGCAGAGAGAGCGAGCAGGGGGAGGCTCACTCTTATCAGGGACCAGGGGAAGGGGGTGGACACAAGAGGGAAAACCAATCAGGGAAACGGGGAGGGCACACAGCCAGCAAATAGGAAACAAGGGGTGGGGCACCCCAGCCTGCTCCAATCCGGGACCGAGCCCCTCCGAAGCCTCTGGAATGAGGGGGGGGCTTCCCGGAGGAGGGCAGGCACTGGGAGGAGATTAACAGATGATTGACAACATATTGCAACAGAGGGGAACAAAGGGAATTTCCCAGGCAGGAGATTGTACCAAATGGGGAGAAGTACAGGGGGGAACTTGGGAAGAACCATTATAGAAAAATGATTATTAACAATAAGTAAGAAACTAGAAAACGCGCCGCTACAATCCTGTGGCATATAAATATTTCTGGGCAAGATTTATTTTCTTGAGGAATGTACTGTTTGACTTGTTTTTAAATGTGCTAAGTGCCCTCATAATTGATCATGTTGTTTATATTAGTAACACTGCAACTCTTCTCCCATTCACAGAAGTTGTCTATCTCTTTGGGAGAAAAAAGTAAGAATTTTACATATCTCAGATCAAGAGACTTCTTAGTTGCTAGTCTACCTCTTGTAAAAGAAACTTGGATTATATGGTGATAGATGATTTGCAGGCTCAGTTCAAGCTTTTAAACCAAATTGGTATAGGAGCTTGATGTCAATCATCTTTTCCATCTGCTGGAGATGATCAGTAAAACCTTACTAAACCCATTTTTCATGAAGGCTTCTACAAGAGCATGTACTGCATAGGCCTCTATCTAGGGAATCTAGTGGTGACTTATATCAAATTCATCAACTGAGTTTGTTTTCCAACGTTGATAAAGAAGCAAATGAAATATACTATTTTCCCTGCTGTTGAGAAACTATTCCTAAACATTCCTGTTCATGAGATGGTAATTTGCAGTATAATTTCATCTCTTATTAGCTGTCTTTCTGTTCTTCAGCCATGATTATCATCTAGTGTAATGATTTCTTTCATCATTGATGCTCATGTCTTTGTATTTTAGTGGATATCCATCTTATTTCTTTCAATATTTGATCAGTTACAGTAATTGAGAAAGTTACAGAAATTGAGAATTCCCTGTTGAGGGATAGATTGTTTTGCTCTTTTGGTCACCCTTTGCCCCTTTCCAGGAGAGTTCTTTTGTGTGGGTGTGGAGGGGGAGGTGTTTGAGCAGAGGAAGCCGCATATAGTAGTTAAAAAATATATCAAAGAAGCCTTTTATGGATTGATATCAATACATCCCATTCTCTCCTGTAAGGACCTCAGCTAGGATATCTAATATCAGAATTTTGTAGCAGCTTGTTGTTTTATGGCAATCCAGTTTTATCATTTGTCACTTGCGCTTGCTGACTTTTCAGTCTGTAGTAGAAATTCTTGTTTAGTTTTTAAGTGTATGAATTCAGATTTTGTGCTGTTAATTTAATCTTGTTTCTGTTGCTCTCTGTTTACTCAGTCACGGAATAAGGTAGCATAAAAGATGATGCATTATCACATTCCTTTTCTTCCTTGGGAATGCTGCCTTTATTTATTCAGATAATTTCATTCACACTCATGATGATACTGAGATGGGTTTTATTAATAAACACAATACTTGTTCTTTGGTAACTCCTCAAATAGTTATAGTTATATAGTTATAATATATAGTTATATAATAGTTATAGAGCTACTTTACCTTGAAATGTGTCCCACTGTCAGCTGCCCTTTTAGGGTATTTTTTTTGCTCACCTTGAATATGTTCCAGTTGTCATCTTTTCCATCTGATGAAGTACTTAAAACTATTATAAGGTTGAAATTTGAACACAGATCTTCTGCTTGTGTAAAAAATAAATTATCAGAGAAGAAAGGATAGTTTGTTTTTCACACATTTTTCTTTATGTTCATTGTTTCAAAATTTGTTTTTTGTATGCTTTGGATTCACAGGTCTCCAAATGCCTTGTCTCCTTTGTCCCTTTTTTGAATGTATGTGATGTATTTGATAATCATCTGATACCACCTCTGAGGTTTGCTTGTATATGACTTGTACTAGTTTCTACGTTTCTACTTTCTTAAGTGGGAGGCATTTCTATTACCTGAGTGCTCGTTCGTTCCATTATCAGTATCATAACTATTATTAAAACCTGAGGTAAAACATTACAGACTTTCATTTTTTTCTTTGTTTTATGATATCCCACTTTTACTTACTTAATCTTATACAATGTCTTGTGCTCCTTCTCTGGCTAGACAATATTTACTCTTTACTTGGATTTTCTATGCAAAGTCTACCTCAGCTTGACTACTGACATTTTACATTTCCAAGGCTTCAAGTTTCTGTACCAATGCTGTTGCCAACTTAACTTTTTTTCAGGCATCAGAGACTTTCACATCATGACCTTCCTCTGCTATAAAAGACATTCACTTGTGAGGGAAATTCTCACAATGTGCATGATAGAGAATTTACTCTTCATCAGACAGTTGAAGAAATTACTAGCGATTCTGCATATAGCAGATACCCATCTGGGAATCCTAGAAGCTGTTCCATGCTGTTTGGGCTATCCAAAAGCATCTATTTAAACTTTAAGCTGTGGCATCAGCTAAAACTAGTGATAAACAAAGATGCTTGTACAATTCTCTTGTTAATAATTTTAATAATAATCATCATAATCTGTTTGGATGAAAACCATTGTACAGGACAGTCAAAGTTGCACAGATGTTGACAATTCACTATGAAATCCTTCTCAGTATCTTTCTATCTAAACTGCTCTGTGTGCTGCTACTAGAAAGAAATGTATTATAACTGACACAGGTTTTTATTAGCAGTTTACCTCAAGTGGTAGAACTCAAAGTTTAGAGGAATGTTAAGTTAGAGTACTATTCAAATACAGTGCTGTGTTCATTTACTAATAAATTATACTAGTTGCAGATTCTTTTTATGTTCAGGTTATCTTGTAATACAAGATGTTGGCAAGTACACTGGAATCTTTCAATTGCTAGGACAATATTAATTAATACTAATTTCTTCCTTGTATCTTCAGGCTTAAATTAACCAAGTCTTCAAACTGATTTACTTCTGCAGAAGACCTAAGAAAATAATATTGCTGTTATGTTTAAACAAACAGAATAGATAAAGTTTATACAGCAATCTGCTGCAGGAAAACTGTAGACAATGATTTACCACATTCCTGAAGTTGTCCATGTGATTCTAGGTAGGGCTGAAATGCCCATTTGTGAAAGGTGTTTATGGTGATGCATGGACGTAACAATCATATCACATGAAGATGCATCACTTACGTGTTAGATGTATGTGGTGTGTGTAGGGGGTAAATATTGACAAAATTCTAGTTGAACATAAAGGTTATTAGGGTAGGTGGTAGATTCAGTCGTGATGCAAGTAGCTTTGCTCTGTCACCTGAATTTTCACATTGTTGGCTCCCACCTGTCTGCTGTAATGAAAATAGAGTTTCCGAAATCCGTAGTTTCTTTTTGTCTCAGCCTTAGATCGATACTGGTCTTTGAAACACTTGTCTAATTTGCTGTCTTTTGATTTTCACAACTGTGTATTTGGTTCTGCCCAATATTCCTTTCTAATCACATCTTTCCAGTGCTTTTAGAATGACTTCCCTTATCTCTACTCTTTATGTACCTATGAGTTACATCTCTTCAGTCCCTGCGGTCACCCTCTCTCCTGCAGTAGTGTGTTTCTAGATGAGATGGTTTTTAATATAAATCTGACCAACAGTTTGTGGCACATACTCATCCCTTATACATTACGTGATCATTTTTGACCTCCTCTAGTTGGTGTGGAGTACCACTGCATGTCCAGCACAGCTAGAATAGAGCTCTCATTCTCAATGTGGTGTGTTGATCTCCTAGAGCCAGCATTTCCTTGGTTGCTCTTGTGCTGCTGAAGCATTGGCTGCTATGGCATGCAGCCTTGACAGCCAGAATGTAACAAAGAACAAGTCTCACAAGGAGCTGCTGAGGGAGCTGGGGTTGTTTGGCATGCAGAAAAGGAGGCTCAGGGTTAGGGAAAGAGAAAATAACACCTTCTGCATGGTAAAAAAAAAGCATTTAAATTATTTCATTTGCTGGAAAACTGGAATATGTTTAAGCAGCTATGATATTCTTTAGATTTCTTGTCTTGACAGATGTCTGTATAGTCAAAAGGTAATATAATTTAAAATCAGTATTTTATTTCCCCTAAAATAAACATCTGGAGTCTTTTTCTGTAGGGTGAAAAAGGGAAGATTAATTTCTCCCAAATGTGCCTTGGAACCTACTCCATTGACCATTTTGCCATTATAAATTGATTCTTGGCAACGTATATACTAGTGCTGCAAATGCAAGCAATTTCCAGATAAGACAGAAACTATCAATCGTTCTGGTGACTACAGTGTGTAGGGGGGGGGGGGGGGAAGTGATTCCACGGAAATTATGCTTTCGTGAGTACCACTTCCCAGCTCCTCCCAAGATGGGATTAATCTGGCAGAAGGATGACTTCAGCAGCAGTGCCTGCTTGAATATGCTGTCTAATTAATGATGAGACCTAGTTTGCTTTCTGGCAAGCAATAAATAAATTCGGGATTATTTCTGGATTACAGAATAGTAGTTGAAACAATCAGTAGGAACCCCATTTTGGTAAACTTTTCTTTGAAAACACCCTGTTTTCTGAGAACAACAGCCTATGAACTTTGAGGCAAGTGAGGTAGGGATCCAAAGCAAAAGAAAATTATTGGTAATAGAATACTTATGTGGTGATCAAGAACTGTGTTGTCCAGACAAAGAATGTGACCAGCTGCAGAAGCTTCATTCTGGCATCCTCAAATCCTGATACTCACCTTTGATAAGAAAACAGTTATATTTATGTGTAATCATTTTTTTAAAGAAAGATACTGATGGCAAGCAGGATGAGTAGGTGAGATGGGTAGCTGTGTGCTGAGTGTGGGATGGAGAAAGGTGAGTAGTAATGGGCAGCTGTGCTGTTAAAACAGCAATCCATGCCACAGAGGCTGTGTATATCCTGATTTTGATGTTTGGAAGATAATGTGCTGGATCAGTGGTCTTTCCTTCTAGGGCCTGTTTTAGGATTACGTGTTTGCTGTTTGACCTGTTCGGTGGTTTTGGTGCTGTGTTTGCTTTTCTTAACAAGCACATAAGTAATAAGAGCTTTTCTGTTTCTCTGCAGCTTTTACGAGAGTTGAAGCACCCAAATGTGATTGCATTGCAGAAGGTTTTCCTTTCTCACAGTGACAGAAAGGTTTGGCTGCTGTTTGATTATGCTGAGCATGATTTGTGGGTAAGTACAGATTTCCCTGAGTGTTTGAGATTGTGCAGTAAGAGCTTGTTCAAACTGATGTGTATGTGATGTACCTTCAAATAGGCAGAGATGCATTATTTCTTGCTCTGTAATTAAGGGTCTAACTGATAATCCTGTTACTTTTACACTTTAAAGCTTGCCAAAGACTATGTAGATTTTTTTTTTTAATCAGATTGGGTTTTGAAGTGAAAAGGATTTTTCTGCAAGCTTTAATTGGAGGTAAAGAAAGCATTCCTAAATTGAGATCTTCTAAAACTGTTTGGAAATGTATTTAATACTTTTTTTCCCTGACATTTTGCACATACATGCACAAGAAAAAAAGGAGAGGGACTGCTTTGATGAGTCCTCTCACTGAGAGTGACTGCAAGTGACTAACATTCAATCACCTATATTTTAAACAGTGAATTTGTGGCAGTATGAGTGGAAATAAAATAACAAGTGAGCTAATTGGGCCTACTGATGGAATCCCATTACATGGAAGAAGAGTAGAGACTTAGATGTCTATTCTTAAGTTTCTAATAAAATATGATACTATTTGGTTTAGTCTGTTGTAGAGTTGGACATCAGTGACATTGTGACTTGAACTCAGATGAAAATATTCAAGCTCCACATCTGTTGATAAGATGTGAGTTACTTGAATCTGGATTTGTGTTTAAACCTGAAAGATACCGAACCTGAAGTGTAACCAATATGTTTATGATTCCTTTGAAAATACTGGCAAAGAGAGGAAGTGGTAATATAAATTCCAGTATTACTTTGGAAGGCTTCAGTAATATTACTTGCTATTACATATGTTAGTGACAAATTGCCCAATTTCTTCATACTTTGCTCTTGAGCTTGTAAATGACACAAAATTTTAATTGGACGGAAAATAAACTTAGACCATTCAAAAAGACACTTCTCTCTCAGAACACATGAAATTATGCTAATTTGTTCCCCTTCAAAAGCCTGAAGGATATTTTATTTCTCTTCTGGGCTAGCAGGTTTGTATTTTGCAAGTTTTCTTGATCAAAGTTTGGTGGACACTGAGAGTTTGTGTATTTCACATAACTGGTGGCAGTGATGATGAAGAGAAGTTCATCAGCTAAATCTCTGTATGACAGAATTTATTTGTATGTTAAATGAGTTTACTCATTTTATGGAACAATCATAACAAACACATTTTACTGCTACATTTATTGCCATGTGTTTTAAACACCTTTTTTCCTAACCTTTTCCATTTGATTTTACTTTGGGTGTGTGGTTTTACACTACATAGTGATTTTTCACATAATTTGACAGCTTTAGAAGAATCACTGCAGTTTGATGTTCTTGCCACTCCTCCCATATGGCTGGGTGTTGGATATAATCTCAGTGGAGTTAATTATTTTCTATTATTTAAGACTGAAATGTTTGTTACAATGAGGTACTTGATATGAACTGGTCTCCCACTTCCTAACTCTTTTGTTTTTATTTTTTTCTATGGGACATGCTACACAAATCATTTCTCCTTTCCTGTATAATTGCCCATGTTTCCTCGCTTCTTAAGCCTTTGCCAGGAATTTTTTCCTCCCTTGCATAAAGTTGGCCATGTTCAAGGCACTCTTGGTTCTGGCTTAACCTTGGTCCTCATTTCCTTTACTGTCAGCACTTCCCAAGCATCGCTCTTAATTCCCCTTTTGTCTGTTTTGCTCACTCCCAACTTTGTGTCTTTTTCCACGCTGCCTCCTACACATGGAACAGCCTCCCAATTAACGTACGTAAAGATCCTTCACTATCCTCCTTCAAAAAGCTCCTGAAAATCCACTTATTTTGTAACGCATTTCAGTAATACCAACCACTTGTCATTCTGTCTGTGTTGTGTTGTGTTTTGCATTTCCTGTGCTTTACAGCTTGTGCCCTTTCAACTCTTCGGGGTAGAAATTTTAGTAGGGGTTTAGCACTTTTTGGTTTTTTATTGCTTAGCACCATGTGCTTCCCCAGCACTACATAAAGACAAAATAAGTCTATTTATCATGGATCTATCAGTTTATAAGGATTTAAGTTTTGGAATTGGAGGTGTGCTGTCACTAGAGAGATGTAGATATCCAGAGACTAATGTTTTCAAATGTGGGTAGCTTGGAGTTACTTACCAAAATCCATACATATGGAAACTGTCTTTCTGTTCAAAGCTGCCCAGCTTTAGTAACTCCTATTGGCTTCAGTGAGAAGAATAAATGCTCATCACATTCAATCATTAGATTAATTAAAATCATTATATTTTTCAGCTTCTGTACTGGAAGCATTTGGCAAGAGATGAATAAACTATATTAGATGTTATCTTATTCTGTTAATTTTCTAATACTGAAAAAAAAATCCTGTTTAAAGGGTTGGTGCTAATTAAACTTATTAAAAAGTTCTTCTATGGTGAGCAAGAACTTTTTTTACTTCTCGTTTAATTCCCAAGATTGAAACTGCTCAGATCTGAAATTTTATGTTTAGATGGCACGTACTTAATAATTTTTTGTAGCTTCTGCTGATACCATTACCAAGGAATGTAGAAGCTATGCTAATATGAGCTACTTCAGGCAAGAGTTGGTGAGCACCGATTATGCTGTCCTTGACTACAAAGATAGTCATCAGTGTTAATAACTAAGTTTATCAAAGATACTTTCTTTTCTTATCTCTCAAGTTACATTATACAAAACAGTGCAAAATCATGAGATTACCATGGAGAATATCTAAGAATATAGGAATTCGTTTGACAAATTGATTTATAACTAGTTTCCTTTGATTACCAGAATTCTTAGTGTAATACACAATGTTATGATTTTTCTTGGCTATTTGTCTCTGCCAAAGAGAACTGGTAAAGTTCTCAGGCTGTAGGGATGTTAACATTTTGTTTTTAAAGGTCAAAAATTTGTTTTAAATGCCAGAGTTCCTGCTGTCTTATTTTCAAAAGAGTAACTTCTTTTTTTATTAAACTTTCGTGGATGTTCTTTATCACCCTAGTCTTATACTTCTGGACAGTAAACTGCTGTCCAGAACTTCCTGTGTAAAGCTAGTGCATTTAAAGATATTATTCAAATTTATATCAAATGCTTTAAATGCATGGTGAATACTAAAAAGGACTTTAAGACAAGTTTGATACGAAGGAGATCTGTCCGGGAGGTGAATTTTTTTTGCCAGTCTAGTTACTTTTAGCCACTGTAGAGGTTACAATATTTAGAACTTTTCTTTTGTTCCCTTTTACAGCAGATTTCTAATACTGAAAGTATTTTCTGTAGCACAGGTCTTTAGTACCACAGATAAACACACATTTGATAACTTCAATTTCATAGTCTCTATATTTTAGGCAGGATTTTTGATTCTAAGCAACATTTTTGTTATAATTAAAAAAAAAAAACTTCTTGTATTGATAGGTTATCTATATACCTTTCCTAGTTATAGTACAGAGTTAATTCCCAGACTCATTTAGTATGTGTGGATAATGTCAAATTATTAAGTTCTCCTTTTCTGGAAATATATTTTGTAACTTAAATACAAAGCTTCTGAATGGGTTTGATCTCATTCTGAAATATGGGAACATTTTTATCACAGTAAAATGTGTTAAATGTGTTTTATAGCAATAAAAAACCTGCTGGTTCTTTATAAGTAAGTACATAAATAATTAACTATGATTTGATAATATTGAATGTGATGATACATCCACTATCCCAGACCAGTTAAACCATGGTCTGTGAATTTTTTAGTTTTTGTTGAATGTTTCTCTCTTATTAGATTCCAGTGATCTCTAACAGCTAAATGCTTAGCAGCAAATACTACTGAGAAACGTGGAGTAAAATTCGTCTTGGAATTATTGTTGATGAAAAAATATATGGGCAGACTGGCTCTGTTTCATAGGAAATACATATATGTTCTGCTTTTTAAAAATGTAGGGTATAGATTATTAGCATAGTCATGTGTACCTAAAAAAATAATCATCAAATAATGGAAAGGAGAAAATATTCTTCCTACATGTGAATTTCATAGCACTACTTGATGCTCTCAGTCTACAAATAAATATACTAAATTTCAGCTAACAACATTTTGAATAATCTTTTATAATGACTGAAATTGGGAGAGTGTTGCATACTGGTGTGTACAATAAACCTGCACATTTGTTTAGTCACATGAATGTTATCTAACAGCTGAGTTTTAACATATTCCTTAAATATGGCATAATCAGTTATAATTCTTTCTTCAACAGCCTTCATTTTAGCTCTTAATCATAAATATAATTCAGATGCTAGTTGATGACAAATATCTTTATATACAGAAAAATACTTTTCTCAGTGTAACAGCTTTATTTTTTTATCCTTTGATTTTTTAAGTCATGTCTACATTTTTGGTGTAATTCAGGTGATTCTGCCAGGTGACTTTTCATGCAGTCTTCTCTTTTGTATAAGTATTTACCAATATAGGCTGGAAGAAGAATATAAGGTTTGTCGAGACAGAAGGGAATGGGTTGGCATAGCTACTTATGTCATGATTGATTGCTTCCAAGTGAAATGAATGGGGTGTTTTGACCATCAAAGTGATGGCTGAATTTCTCGCACAGGGCAGTGCCATTCTTTGCCCATAGCTGTTTGTCATATTCTCAGAACATACATTTGCTTTTTCTGCCAGATTTGTAGGAATTTGAGGGTAGTTTATGTGGACTCATTCTCTGTACCACAAAGCACAAGAATTGGAGGAAACAACAGGTAGGAGCAGGCCTCAAAACAAAGGCAAGGTTCAAAAGCATAACTGTGTGAAAAACTAATGTGAACAGAGTGGTGTGAATACTGTGTATTTCACTTTTATGTGTACTGAAAGGGTAGCTGAATTCTGATGATTTTTATTAACACTTTGTGGAGTTATTTTGCAATATTTAGGGCTGAAAGACCTAGAAAGACCCAGGCAAAACGTAGGAAAATTATATGGGAACTGTTTATGCTCTGTGTTTCAAAGCCGAGGTATTTAAAGCAAGCTGGCATTAGCAAAAGTTGATGTACTTAAGTTCCTTTCCCTGTTACTAAAAATGTTCAACTCTTGTCACTTGGAATAGAGTCTTTCATTAGGCAGTTTGTTTAATGACATTTTAAGGAAGATATTTGATGATGGCCATGCACTGGCACCATTTAGAGGGAACAAGCATGCTTTTTTCCCCTTCTCTTTTGAAGGACAGTTTATGTTCATTGCTGTAATGTTTCCAAAGTTGGAAACAAAAGTGATTGCTCTAGACGTACTTCTACCCACTTCTGTTTTGATGTTGTTTTACTTGTGATAAGTAAATTGACAAAATTTTCTTAGTTTCTAAAACTCTGATGTCTGAAATAAGTCATAAGTGTAGGCATATGAAACTATGATTTATTTTTGGAACAGCAAACAAATGATACTTGGGTTCATTTAGTCTTTACTATCTCTTTTTGAAAATCACAGAAACAATGCATGGTTAGTTTTTATACCACCTTAAGATTTTGTTTCGTTCTTTCATACCATTTTTGAATGATTTACATTTAAACCAAATGTAGTAATTTGAGGTAGTTTTGTGTTTAAAATGAGACTGGAAGCCGTATAATATGAATCCTCTTGGCCTTAGTACAGATTTAACATGTGTCCAAGCTTCCCTCTCCTCAATATTAAAATGTTACTTTGCTTTTTATTGGCACATTGACATAATTCTGTTTCTCAAAGGCTGGATTAGAGTTTGGGTAGAATGCAGGGTTTTTGCTGAGGTGTGGGAGTGCAAGCAGTTTGCTTCAGCAGGGAGAGGCGTCTGCATTGGTATGATTGCCTTTCGGTTTGATGGAGATGCATGTAATTTTCAACAAGCATTGCCTTAAGCAGTAGAACTCAAGCACTCAGGTTTTCTAGAGCCTTGTGTCTATGGATTATCTCATGTATGTTGGGGTAGGAGCTCACTGTAACTTCATTGAGTCAGACATGCATAAAATCCCTCTGTTGGCTGGCTTCCTACTTTTGTGAAAAGTTTCTAGGTCTAACTGGTTTGTTTGTTTTAACCTCTGTCATACTGAACAGCAGTTCAGGAACTGGGAATGGGATGCCACAAACTCAAACAGACTTGGAAGCAGACTAAAATTAGAATCTTATTGAATGCTCACTTAACTGCTGAGTAAATCCTAGGGATTTGAATTTGCTGTGTTATTATGCATTATGTTTGTCATGTTTGTGGTGGAAAATTTAGAAAACGCACATAGTTCTTCACCAGCCAGCTTTCAAACCAATTTCCATGCTCTAGGTAACATAGAAAAAGGAAAGCTTGTTTCATAACTTTATTTTCAAATGTCTAGCTCTCTTTCTCCTCATCATTTTTTATCGTTTATATGGTCTTGCCTTTGCAAGAGCTAAAATGGTCTTATTCCAAATAATGTGGTTCATCCAGTTTTCCTTGCAATTTTACTACATTTTTTGGAGTTGAAAATTTGGAATAAGCAGTTAGTAAGTAAAACCAATAGTCCCAGATATTTCAAACAGCAAATTATAGCTTCCTTGTTTTCCTAGACTGCTAATGAATGTGTACTTTAATGTTTGCCAGTAAAGTATTACTTTAATTTAGAATAAAGACTTAAAATCACTTCTACAAAGTTGTTGTCTTGTTTAAATTAAAAACAAAATATGTACAAGCAATAGAAATTTTTTTACATTATATTTAATAGTGAATACCTAATTGGCTCACACTATTTTTGGGATCCAGTCAGTGGCAGCATGTTTCTAAGATTTAGGAATGGAAAATATGGATGCACAGAAAGGGGAAATGGCTGCTTTTGCTGAATAGATTTCAATATTGCATAAAGTTATGTTTACCTCTTATGATGTGTTCCTCTTTAATTTTGAAAGATTTTATATATATCAGAAAAGAGCTTGCATCTGCAGTGTTCTAATGAACTAATTAAAATGAATTTATGTCTGCATAACACTGTGGATGGGTCTCTGTTCTGTAGCATGCAACTGATAAAGTGTGGACTACAATAACTTCCCTCATTAATTTTGCTGAATTCATCTGGGTGTTTTCCAGCTTTTTTTGCCAGGTGATTTATCAGGATCTGTGAGTTATCTTTAAGGAGTTGTAGTGAAAAAAGACATGGGGAATGCTGAAGCTTTTTGACCCTCTGCATATTGTCTTGTTACAAACACGCCTCTGACTTGCCTGGATTGTGGAAGTCCTCATGTTCTGTCCTTAATGGTTATCCATTAGGGGTAAGATTCAGCAGAGAATTTGAGTATACCTAAAGGTTAAGAAACTGCAGTGTCCAAGTGCACCTCTTGCGTCCTAGAGAGAGAGAGGCAGAATGTGCTTCATACCTGTCATGGTTCAGATTTATAATCTCAACTCACAGGACAAACTTAATTTTGTGCTATTCAGCAAAAAGATTTATTGAGGGAGAGAAGTGTAGTTTTGAAGCCTAGTGGTTAGGTCAGTTTTCTGGGAAAAGGGAAATGCAGGCTGTAATTCCTGTAAATTATTCCATGCCTTTATTAGGTCTAAGGTTCTGGCTGTTACATGCTGTAGTTGAAGCTGCACTTTGGGACTTTTCAGGCAGTGAAGCTAGTAGAGAGTACCTCCTCCACTTGCATAGTGCACTTATGTATAAAGAGCATCCTAGTTGTGTTGATACCTGTACCTGTTTCTACACCTGAGGTCTGGGATTTAGACTCTTAAATATGAAATATTTTGACATGGAAGGAGCACATCTCCCTGCCATAGCTGAAGTCAGCATAATTGTTCAAGCTAAAAAATTCCTTTGGCATTCTTGTACTGCTGTGGCATCCTTTACTTTGAAGCTTACTGTACACCTGATCTGCCAGGTCATGAAAACTTCTGTCCTGTTGTTTTCTGATATGATGCTCTTATCTATTTTTTTGCTTATTTAATTTGAGGTATAATTTCCCACATCAGCTGCAGGACCATATATTTCTGAAAATATAAAGTAATAAAAGAGTTTAGGCTTGCTTCCTCCAGTGGAAGAGATGATGTTCAGCAACAGCATCTGTTTGCTCTTCTATTTCTTAGATGGACACTGGTATTAAAATTCCTGTTTAGTGTTTGTTAGGTGTGTTGTTCTTTCTTCATGTGGCTAGTTGCTTACAACAAACTGGATGAACTACTTTTTTTTAGACAATTTTTAAGTGTAGGGCTTGGCTACAAACACTGAATTCATTCCAATGTCATGGGGCAAATCTAGCTTTTCAGTTCCCTATACTGCTTGTCCCTGCAGTATATCTTTAGGTTTTGTTCAGTTCCCTAAACTGTGATGGTTGCGATCTTTTGGATATAAATTTCCATAGAGTAAGCTGGCAACAACAAGTTTTATTTGCTTTTGCAAGAAATTGGATTTTACCTAGTGGTGATATTACTTGCTTCGAGCAAAACTATCCATTTTAATTTGCTTCTGCAATTCAATAACCCTTTGAAGAAACGAGCTTGTTTCCTTAGCCTTTCTAACTGGGCGCCACAGGGGAGGGCAGGGACAGAAATCCTATGGCGTCACCCTCGTTCTCTCTCACTCTCGAGCTCCAGAGGCACCAGAGCAGCTCAAGGCAGAGCCACATGTGTTGTTCCTCCTCAACGTATCTGTGGTTAATTGTGTCCCATTCTGTCTCATGAGACTCCTTCATTTTCTCTGGGCCTAAAGACTAATGTTTTGTGTGGGTAGTAGTTGGTTTTTGGATGGGTGTAGAAATCCCTTCTGGTGATCACATGCGCCTCGAAAAAGGGCAGGACTGGATTTATGGGCCTCTGTGTATGACCTTTGCCTGTTGGTTCCTCTATATTTTTTCATCTCCTGTGTTAATATATATACTAATTTGTGAATTTATGCTATCATTACTGCTTTACAAATCATATTGTAATTACACATGAAGGTCACTATCCAGTGAGTATTGTATAGTACTAGGGACTCCTAGTTGAAGTTATGAGATAGAATCTTCTTGTGACATCACAAGAAAAAATTTTCTAAGGAAATAATCCCTTAAAGCATTTCATTAAAGTTTCCAGAGTGATTGCACAACTAAATGATCAGGTACTAAGAACTTGTCTTGTTTATTGATTCTCACGAGTGTATTAAAAACTGACAATCCTATAAATTTCTACTGCTTATTAGTACAAAGCCATAAATATTATACTTTTAGTAGTAGAAGGCTCTGTGGGAACACTGTTGATAGGGAGTAAGCAGGCTATCTTTATTTATTTGGCATTTTCTGCCTTTCTTACTTCTCTTTAAACACTATTGTTTACACTTTGGCTAAGTACAGTTTGACAGTGGCTAAAGTACACCTTTACCACTCTGGTGAGAGCCAGAGGTAGCATTTGCCATGAGTAAACATTAACTCATTACCATTTTCATTGGGAGCAGTAGTGACAAACTGAGTGGGGAGTGGGGATGGTGGAGGAGGGAGCAGTGGCCTAATTAAAGCACAGCCTTTGGCTACCTCTTCAGCCTGGTAATGGGAGAAGATCTTGAGCTAGACACCTCCTATTTTAAAAATTGGTAATTAATAGTCCTACTCTAGCATTTTATATTTTCAGTAAAAATGCAGACGGCCTTTATCATTTCCACCTTTCAAAAGACACAATTGAAAACTATTCTGTTATATGAGGTGCTTCATTGAATTGCCTTCAAAAAGGAGATTTCTTTTTTCCATCTGGATGAACATATTTAGTCGTTTGCTGAATGACCATATATTAAGATTGGATTTGTGCCTTGCATAGCCTCACCTTATCTGAGGATTGAAAAGGTAGAATGTTTATTTCTTGTACGGTGTAGCAAAACCAAACCTAACCCATCATCTCCACATTGATCTTAGAATTAATTAGTTTATGACTATTTCATGATATCTCAGCAAGCAATCAAGCAATCTTTCAATTTTTTTTGTTGTTCCTTCAACTAATAGTGAGGTCCTTTGCATTCTGTGTTTTCAAGTGGTGTTTGTCCTCTAGTGGGCAAACTGACTTGTGTAACCCAAGAGCCACCAGCTTGTCATCATCAATGGAGTATGCAGCCATAACTTGGAAGCAAGAAGACAACCATTTTTAGATGTTCGAATGTGATCTCACCCAAATGTTGTGGTGTGGGGATTTTGCAGTTACACCTTCCCCCACTTCAAATATTTATTAAAATATTTATTTGATCTGTCTACTGGGATTCTGATTTTGGAGGGAATAGTATTTGCAAGTATGCTAGCCTGGGTGTTTTTGAGGAGGAGGAGGGAAAGTCTCTGCGAAAGCATAGAGTGTGGTCCTCCTACTGGTAGATACCTGGTTTGAAAGGTTCTGCTCTAGCTGCCAAGGGTAAGAGGATGCCATATGGGGAGGAGGGAGAAAGGAGAATGCCTAAGACCCTTTACTGGAGGTAAGTAGCCAGTATTTAGCTATTCACAAAAACTTCACAGCTGTTCTTAGAAACAACTTAGAGAATAAACACAATTTAAGAGAATTGTGAGTGGATCACTATTACTTTAATTCCAAAGTTCAACAAACTTTGTATTTCATTCCATTATTTAGTGTTAGTAGTTAAAATATCTCAAAACACCCAACCTTCTCACCTATCACCTAACTTTTTTCATGTTTCTACTTTTTTTATTTCTAGCATATTATCAAGTTTCACCGTGCCTCAAAAGCAAATAAAAAGCCCATGCAGTTGCCAAGATCTATGGTTAAATCCCTACTCTACCAGATCCTCGATGGAATCCATTACCTCCATGCAAACTGGGTGCTTCACAGAGATCTGGTAAGTGTGGCATGTGATACCTGGCTAAGAAAGCTCCACGTGCGCGTTGTTAGGTAGGACAAGAAAAGCCCCTGTTAGTAATCTTGCGTATCGATCCCTACAGCTCTTCCTGTTATTGTTGCAGGAGACCAGTTGCGACTTTAAACATGAAAACAAACTATGCTTTCGCATTGTTTTTATCTGAGTCATCTGAGCTCGGACAATGATGCCAGATCCGGTAAAGGGATTGCAGATATCAATATCCGAAAACAGTACGTGAGACAGCTGATATATGTTGGTTGAACATTCTTACAACTTTTCGCGTGACTTTGAAAAGGCATCTAAATAGGAAAGTGATTGATACCCTTTTACATTGTTTGGCTTACGTGCAAGTTAGCATAAACGCTAGTGAAAGAGTAATTTTTTCGTGGAGTATTTCTTTTCCATGTGGTATTTTTTCTGACCGTGGGAAGAGAACTATAAAAGAGTTATCGTTTTGAAATTTCTCATGACCTGAAGTAGCTCTTGAAGTTGATTGCAGATTACAAGGGCAGCCAGTTGCCTTGTCTTAGTTCCCCTTTTCCCCTTAAAAGTTTTCTATTACTCCTCATAATTACGTGAAGTGCTACCATGGTTCGTGAAAAGAATACTAACACAGGTGTGCTGCCACTTGCATTCTAACTAGAATGTTTGGCATGAAACAATGTGATAGTTAATGTGCCAAACAACACTCTTAGGTATGGTAATCTGTGTATAAAGTCACTGCTTTTATTTGGTTATTTTAAATAGTTGCCCAGTATGTCAAAATAGGGCTGCCTGTCATGAAATTTACAATCACTAATTAAGTTTAGTGAGACATAGATTGTTCTTGAGTTTTTAATAGTATGTAGAGACTTTGATTAATTTTTGGTTGTAGAGCAAATTTTTTTTTTTTAAAGTATAAAGTAAGGCAGGCCTGGAATACAAGTCACAAACATTTTCTGAACTGAGTTTTATTTAATTTTATTGTAATATCTAACAACATTGGCCAGGGCAGGTTTCAGTTTTCATTATGGATCATTTTTTTTTACTTTGTTCCTTGGTTGTTTATTGTTGGTTTTTCTCTTAAATTCCAGATGTTAGTATATTTGGGGAGGGGTGGGGGGTGTGTTTTGCTTTTGGAATAGTAGCCGTGACAAAAAAACAGGAAGCATGTGCAACTCTGATTTTCACGTTACAATTACTACTTTCCTAAAGAGTCAGCTGCTGCTTTGGCAGCAGCTCAGCTGTAATTAGCTACAGCTTGAGAGGTAGCACCTGAAAAGTCTATATCCAGCTCTGTGTAAGGGAGACATAGCTGTTCATGGAACTGTTAATTATATATACACTTAAATGCCATACATGAGCTCGATATTTTGATAGGAAATACAAGATGGTATCTAAGATAATAAGAACAAATACTCTGGAGAATTTTCTTGCTGGTGTTGTTATTTTCAGCCTGCAGCACCAGGTGTTTTGCATGACTCGTGCTGCTACTTTACAGTTCTTACCTGTTGCTGATGAATTGCAGCAAAGCTGTTGTCTAATGTCTTTGTCTGTTCTTTTGGAATGTTGGGAGAAGATAGTTGCTATTGTGAAAAAGACGACTATATTTTTTAGTTCTGTAATGATAGTTCTTGAATGAGGTTGGCATAATTGACAAGGGAGAAGAACAGTAATTTGTGAAGTCTTAGTGTGTTCTTGGTCTGCAAATAAATGTAAACCGGTGGATTCTTGGATGCCCTAGTAAGACAAAGGAAACCATTTCAAACACTTAATTGATATGCTAGTGATTTAAAGGTATAATCAGAATCCTTTGCCTTTTAAAATTTTTTTCTGGATTTCTGAAGAATTCAGGTATGTCAAATAGTTATATCTTGAGCATAGTAAGAAAGAACTGATGTTATTCTGGATGTGTCCTTGTGTCTGTACTTGAAGTTAGAGGTTAATATCACTAGTAACCAATTTAAATCCTGGATTAACCAAAAATCTTTATTTATCTGTTATTTTTATTTCTATACTCATGCTTGTGACTTTTTGCTGCTAAGAATGATACCTCAGGCACAATTTCACTAGAATCAGTTTCTTGCATAATACATAAATACCAGCTCCTCTGTGTCTTCTTAAGATGGGGAGCAGTTTTGCTGGTGGTTTTCTCTTAGCTGTTTGAATTTACAGCTGCTGAAAAAAGTATTTTTCTACTTTATGTAAACCAAATGTTACATCAAAACACCTTGTACTTTCCTGGTTTAATATAGCTGTGTTCTTACTATTTTTAACCTGTATTTGGATGTAGACCAAGGATGGTGACATCCATAAAAGTCATGTTATGCTTATTTCATTGCTTAAAAAAATAAAATTAGATTCTCCAAGAATATTTGTCATAATATTAGTCAAATTCTCCTGCGCCGTGGAAATGACCTTTGTAATTTATTTAACAAATGTTGTTGTGAAAAACCAGAAACCTTGGAGGTTAAGTATTTGCTTAGAGGCATTTGAAGAACATTGTTTAAATCTTAATTTACTACTGCCTTAAATCAAAGAGGTTTTTAAAGAAGCTGGAATACCAAATTCCTTACTTAAAAACCTTAGAATCACTGAGATATTTTTAGTGAAATAATTTTTAAGATTATTTAAGATTTACTGCGGGCTACAGCAGTAGCCAGCAAGTTCATGACAGGATAATAAAAGTGGTGAACAATGTGAACTTGCCGACTTGAATTCCATGTCCTTCCCTTGGGCTGAGCTAATGGATGGCTGTTACCAGAAGCAAACAGTCTCTCTCTCCTCTTCACCGCTGCAAGGCAGTGACACTGTGCTAATGGCCTGGCAGGGGACACTCACCTGCCTCGTGGTGAGCTCATTTAGTGAGTTAAACCCACAGAAATTTTTAGAAAAGGCTTTTCACCTGCAGAGCTTATTTTCTGCAGAGTTAGGTCCCGGAGGGACCTCACTGGGAGCTTAGCTGGGTGTGCAGGAGCTGGCACAGAGGCAGCGTGAGGCAGGAGGTGGTGGCAGAGGCTGTTCCAGCATCACTCGTCATTAGATCTGGTTATTTTATTGTTAAAATACACTATTTTGATTCTTAGGAGGAGTGCAAGTGTTCTTAAAAGATTAAATCAGTATAACTTTGTAATGCAAGACTTAACAGCAGCTTAAGACTGCCAACACAAGTCCAGCTTTGGGAAAGTGCTCAAACTAAGGTAAACAACAAATAGACTTGCACTCATGCTTCTAGAAATTGGAAACTAATTTAGTGTTGCGTATGTTTCAATTTTTTGTAGTATTTAGGTTATTTTGAGGCTGGCTTTTGTATCCTGAGGGTAGCTGAAAGGTGCTAAATTACTTTCTAGGTTTTTTGGGTTTTTTTTAGCTAAGCTATTAATTTCTCTCAGTTAAAAAACATTCAGCCTTTATGGCAAGATTCAAACAAGTATAGACTATGGGACAGGAGCACTGGGTTACTGATTTCTTTGAATAGCATTGTGTCAGTTTATATACCTTGGAGTTAACTTAAGTCTGTGAAAATGCATACATCTGTTCTCCTGTGAGCCCATTTTGAGTGGGATTTTGCTGTTAAATTGCATGTCATTGGGCAATGATAATTTTACCTTTTCAACGCAGCAGTGTTCCTGAAAGCCGAGAGGGAGAGGATTTGCTGGCTTTGCTAGCTGCTGGAGCATTTCATTATGAATAAGAGGTTAATAGAGATAGATATTGGAGAAAAAACCTTTGAGTACTAAGCTTTTGGCTTTTTAAAATACTCTGAACAGGTGCTCTTGTGCTCCATACCTTGAGTTAAGAGCAAGTTAGAAGATGCAGCACTTGAAGCATGCTATTTCAGAGTGTTCTGAGGTCTTTGTCCCCTCCTCTTCTGGAAGGGAAATATTTAGATTATAAAGCAATATTCAGTAAAAGTCTTAGTTTGCCGAGATGTCAAAAAATGGAGATCTTTCATGCAGTGTTTGCAATGTCTGTTCATGTTAGCAACTGAAATGATTTGGGAACTTTCTTGTGCTAATAATCCCTCTGTAGATTAAGGTCAAAAGCAGGTAGAGACCATACCCTTTAGAACCTGATAAAAGCAATTTCTGTTTGTAACAGAATGTATTTTCCTGAAGGGAGGTGTTAACTATGGGATGATTGAAGTGCACAGAATCCATATGGAGAAATTAATTTAAGATTCCACTTATGTCCTTGGGCATTTCTTTAGAATACTGCTTAATATTAAAATGACTGATTGAAAAATGAATATTGGAAATCAAACTCACCAGAGAAATGCAGATTTCTTCTTCCCTTCCCCAGGGAGTTAAATGGTTGCTCTAAGGATTCTGAAATAGAGAACTTGCTTATGATGGTCATATAAAGTAACTTTGTAAAATGAGCCAAGTTGCTTAAGTTTTTATTATATAAACATTAATCTGGGCACATCTATGTCCATGTGGGGTTTTCTCAGTGTAATCCGTTTTCTCCAAATCAACCTTTTCACTCTAATTTCACTAAGGAGAGGGAGGAGGCATCCAGTTGTGATGAAGACTGCTACTTATTTCTTATATCCAACTTTTTAAATTACCACCTCCTTGTCTCTTAAAGAAGGAGAAAGTGAAACAAACTACAGAACACAGATATTACTATGTCATCTGTATTGGGAGAAGCTATTTTCATTGTGTGCTTAAGCTAAGCAGTTTCTGTTTCTTTATGGAATGGATTATGGAGGGCCTGTGTGCTTCTCCCATCTTCAGAGTTTATGGGGAGCTAAACTGGGCATTTTTGATGGAAAGACATAGACAGTTGAGGTTGACATAGTTTTGACTCTACATACCTGTTTGTATAGTAAATATTTATATGCAGCCTTTAGGATGATCAGGTGTGTGAGCTCTCAGATACAGGCATCTTAACAAGTCCCCTGGACACCCAGCTGGTGTAGTAACAGAAATCCCAGTATCTTTCCAAGAGTAAATTTTGAGCAGAGCCGAGAGATACCAGTGTGGTGTCTGGCTCCAGCTGGCCATGACTGCACTCAGGGCAAGCTATCTTCTCCAGTGGTCCCACTCCACATCTCTTGTGGAACTGTGTGGCGTGGACAGTGTTGTCTCTCGGGGTTTTCTGGAAGATGCAGCCATCTGGAACCTGAGTTTTCTTCTGTCAGAAGTAAAGCAGAAAGAGAGAGCCTAAACTGAAGGGGTCAGACAGATAACTTTGTGGGAATCTGCAACTTCTGTCTTCATAAAAGTACAGCCTATTCAGAAATGATTGAACTAAATAGGTTTTCATCCTTTAACTCTGATAATTTATGGGATTTTTAAAAAATATTTTTGTTTATTCAGAATAAGTATTTTAAATGACCCATCACAACGTTTCTATAGAATAGCAACATTTTAGTAAATTTTCAGTAATTCAGTTATATTAAATTCAATAAAGCTCTAACAGTTTTCAGGTTTTTAGTTGACTGATGAACTTTTAGTTTAGGGAAAACCCCTGGTCATTTTCTCATAGTAATCCTTTTCTAGCCAGTATGCAAATATGGAGTCTGTTACCATGGACCTATACCTGGACTCTGCTCTAAAACTTTGCTCCCACATTACACAACTCACTTCACTTGTCTTTGCCTCTGTTTCCCAATCTGTTACCTATTTATGGCTCTATTTCATAGCTCACTGCTTAATGTGCTGTGAAATTGGTATAGTATGATATGGCTTATGTAGGTGACTTATTTTTGTCGTTTGATGCTCTTCTTCTAAAAAGAAAAATAATTGCATGTTGTATGAAGGCACCAGAAAACTTAAAATTGTTATATGGATACTCAGTTTTTGCTTCTGCTTTTATGCTTTCATTTCAAAGCCTTTGATAAATAAATACTTATTATTACTAGTTTATACCACTTAACTACTTCCCCCACTTACATCCTGTGCCCTCCCAAGATTTTCCAGGAAATGATTAGAAAAGTTACCTAAAAAGCAGCAGAACTCAAGTGGCTTTTAAATTTCCCACTGGTATCTTGCTATGCAAGCAAACTGTGAGTTTGAAAAATAAAATGTAAATAGATGAGTGTGGGAAACTCCCCTTTTACTAGCAGTTCTAAAATGGGATTTTTATGTGCTGATATCAAAAGTAAATTTAGATACAGGTTCATGCATTCCTCCCTTGACAGGCAGCTGCTGTGTAGGAATGTGGAACTGTTGCATCCTGCCTTCTGCCTGTAATTTTGTACTGGCTTGAAAAGCCTCTTGGCCCTGTTGCACCCGTTTGAGCATGCACAAGACTCCTATAAATAAATATCAAATCAACCTGTCTGCCAGTTTCTTTAAACTTTTAAAGCCCACTGTAATTGTAATCCCCACCATTCTGTGTCATCACGTGTGTGCATGCATGGGAAGGGTGCAGGAATATGTATGGACATGCACCCCTGACTTGCATTCTTCCCAACCTGTGTATGGGTTCAGGCCTCCTAATCGTTTATTTTTCCATCTGCATGATCTTTTTGGGATGGAGGACATTCCCCACAGTGTCAGAGAACCATATGAATGGTCATGCTCAGCTTGCAGATTTCCCAAAAGAAAGGCAAGCTAACCTCACATATTTCAAAAATAAGACTCCATTGATGACTTTAGAAAGTGACTTGAATTTACTAACTGAAAGGCCAACACATTTTTCCTCTTTTATATCTGGTTAGAGGGAAGATAATTTTTTTTATTTACTGGTGAGGAAGAGCATTATGTAGGTGCCTATACATGTATCTGTACATGCTTCTAGATAGATAAATGAACCAGGAATTTTACATGCTGATTAACATCAGTTTTATCAGCATATACTTTATTTTTAAAGTATTCATATATTGAGGCCATCTCTTAAAAATGGTGCATTTCTCATTACTCAGAACTTTGCTTTTGTCCTTCAGTAAAAACTAATCTTCAAGTGATTTAAAAAGGTATGTGAAGACGTGCAGACTGCAACCTGTGTTGTGTACATAGAAACAGCAATTTTTCCATGACTGACTAATGCATACCTTTTGGTTTGTGGCAAAGTATTAAGATGTTTGTAGATTAATTTTTACTAATAAAAATAATTACAGTTGAAGAGAAATGCTTTACCTCAGGTTCTGAAACAAGCTTATACTCATAAAACCCTGGCTGGATATAAATTCAGTTGAGTCAGAAAAAACAAAGGGACTGATTTAGTGTTCTTTTGGCTGCGTTTTGCTGCTAAAGTCAACAGATGACATATGGCCTGTGAACAACTTATCTCTTTTCCTGAGATGGAAAAAGTGTGACAAGGAAGTGAAAGTATTAAAATAATTCTAGAATTTATTTGAGGATTTTTTTTCCCCTGATACAGAATAAACAGATTGAAAACATTATCTTTTCTAGTAGCCCCAGTTTAGGTACCATCTGCCATAAGGAGGTTTCTAGTAAATACGTGATGTATTTAAGCTTACTGGTGCAGCAGACCATTTGGAGTGAGCAAACTGCATTTTGCCTTCTAAATAAAAATAGAAAAGTTAGAAGCTGCTTTTAGAAGTTTTTCTTTTGTAAAAATTACTTTTTTTCTGTTGGAGAAAGTACCCTTGGGATAATGGGATTGACTACAAGTGCATTAATGGGATTATTTCTGTTTGGACTCATTACCTCTTCTGAATAAGGCTACAGAGGTTGGCACCATGTTGTTTTATAGTAATAGAAATTAGTGAAGCTTAAGAAAAGTATGTTACAGTCAGTGAATACAACTAATGTAACTACATATAATCAAGGAAAAAATTCAAAAAACATTTTTTCTCCCTATTGCTTGCCATCTTGTGCTTTCTCATGTGCATTTCTCTTCATTTGCAAACATGCTGTAGTTATTGCTGCTCTACTACGCTGTTGCAGTAACATTGCAGATTATCTTGCATTTAAATTAAGCATCTTTGATTAGTGATCCAGGAAGCTGCAGTGGCTAGCAAAGGATGTTAGTTTATTTCTCATTTTACTATGTGTGAACTTTGTCAAAGAAACTGGCTCTGCTGCAGAAAATGACTGATCAGCTGGTGTTTCCCAGATGGCTTATCTCAGGGCCTCTGTCTTCTCCAACCTCCATGCTTTCTGTTTTCTGGCTAATGCTTCAGAAGTCACTGGCATTATGGTAGCTCTTAAGACCAAATACCGCAGTTATGTCAGTTAAAACAAAAGGAAATGCTTTGCATAATCTGTGAAGTAATCCTCTCAGAAACTGGGCATTAGGTCTTCAGATTCATCTTTAGGGAGGATTCTGAATTTCACATAAAACCATCTTGGAATTAAAATTTCAAGACATTTTAATTAATACAGGAACAGTTCCTTCACGATATCTGGACCACTGGTAAAATATTTATAATATTCTGTCACCTATTTTAACAGTGAAGCAGCAAAGATTTCAAGACAAAAAAGGCTTGTCCTAGTGCAAGTAGTCAAACACACAATTTTCTGAATACCAAACCTCAGTACTAACAGAATTTTTTAAACTCCTATTCTCTGTTGTTTTCCTGCCCTCTGGAAACTAAAGCCCATGTGAATATAGCAGTTGTTCTGACAGACCCCTTTCTAGTTTGTTCAGCACCTCAGTGGTGTTAGAGCACGATTCACATTCTGGTTTCCTCTGAGTGGCTTCTAGAAGCACTTCCACGCAGTTCAGTAACCTTTCTGTGCTACTATGTAAAGTAGATGAAAGCTGTGTGGAAATCTTATTCTATTAAAGTTAGCTGGTGGGATCTGAAAAATGTTCTTTATGTTGGAATTATTTACATTTTCCTGCAACCCCTTCCTCCCACCCTCAAGCTCTAGCCCTCCATCTGTGATGTTTTGGCTCCTACTGGTATAATAATCTTTGAATATAGGTTGAGGTTATTTTTCTATTAGCTTATTTCTACTTAACCAATTCTGGTGTGTTGAAGATTTTTTTTTTTTTTGGGGGGGGGGTGTTTTTTTGTTGAAATACTTTACCTAACAACAACAAAAAAAAAGTTATAAAAATGAAGTCAGGCAGTACTAGGATTTTATATCTGCTTGTTTTGCTAGTTTAGATAAGGAGCCCAAGTCCCAAAATTTAGTATGGTAGTGTTCTGTGTAGCCGGTGTTCTCAAATGTAACTCATGAAAAATAAAATTCTGTAGCCAATATTTTGCATTCCTGAAAATCCTCTTGGAATGGGGGATTTCAGCTACTCAAGCCATTTTGTCTTACACTGTACTTGTTGCCAAAGAGAAGGTTTTTCAGAAGTGTGTCTTCTGTTCTGCATTTTTATCTAATCCATGAAATGCACTTGTACATTTTTACTTTGATTTGCCTTTCATGTAGTTACTTTTGATGTAACAGTTGTGGATGATGAAAGTTAGAATTATGAAATAAATGCAAACTCCAGTAGGTCACGTTTTAATGAACTGATACTGACTTCTAATGCTATGAAAACTGTTTTTGTGGCTGTTTAACTGTGAGTATGATCAGCTATTTGCCAGCTCAGCTGATATTTTCTTAAATAAGATGTTTAAAGTTGGGTTTATTTCTTGACATTCAGAGTGTGAATCCCAGTCTCAGCCCTAAAACTGTTTTTCAAGTAAAAATTAATTTGAATTCTTCATAGCTAAAGCAAATAGAATTGCAGACCCATTTAGGTTTTGTGTAAGGCATGTGCTTGAAATTTTGGTTGTAGCTGGATAATACAATACATTTTCAGTAGCTTTTTAGTAATTTTGCTGTCAGCTAATGTCTGTGCAGTTGCTGGCTGGCTGCTGCTCTTCTTTAGGATTCAGGATTTACTTCAAGCTTATTCTGTGCATCTCCTTGCTCTGGTGAGGAGCTACTCTTCTTCTTTGGTGCCAGCTTCTGTAATGTGATGGGAAGAGCTTGCAGTAGCAGTTAACCTTTTAGGGGACCTAAAAGTAATCTTTTCTATGTTACCGTAAGAGTGCCTGAGTGTATATTGCAAGTGGTTTGATAAGTTTGAAAAAATGTTAGATCAAGCTGTTTTCTTGTTTATCTCGTTTCAAGATTTTTTTTTCCTTCTGCAATGTGAAGTTTTGATTCTTATTTTTTCCTCTCTCAATAGGGATATGTATTCCTATTCCTTTATATTTCTTTTTATATTCCTTTATAACTTGTAGCTTACTTAAGTGCTGTTCCCCACAGTTCTGCTCACTTCAGAACTTCTTTTTGCTTCACTGGAAAAATACTAGATGCTAATCTCTCTTCCTTACTCTCACAGGTGGTGTACATGGGGACACTCAAGAAAGTCTGCATAAAGTGTTGAAATAAATTAACTAAACTGCATTGAACTTTTTCTGTGGCTCCTCTGAGTGGTCTGAAAAGTAGGTTTGTGGTTGTTCTGAAAAGTAGGTTTGTTCAGCAAGTGGTGTGTGCTCAGTCCAGCTGTGTCAGTGCGAGGCAGTGGTGTCCCTGCCCAGCCCTCTGCAGCACTGGGGGTGATGCTGGGTACCACGCACTCAGTGATGTAAGGGTGCTGCTTCTCCAATGTGTCTGACCCAGCCCATAGTCCCAGTGCTGCCTTTGAGATGCTAAAAGTGGGCTGGAGTGCTACAGCAGAGGAGCCCACCCACTCCAGCCATCTGCTGCTTGGGTGATTATTTCCAGCCAAGACAGCATGGACTGTTAGAGGCAGCAACGTTTTAAACTATACAGCTGTTGTTCTTGGTGCACATGATGTGGAACCCTTTTTTAATATTTCGGTAATTTTAATTTAGTTGAAAATCTTAAACTAATGCAGAGGGTATGACTACATGAACAAGTCACAGCAAGGTAGTCTAGGGTGTGGATTTACTCTGCATTAGGTGCTCTGTAGTATCTGCTCACCTGCATGTTTTTATTCTGCAGAAAATGCATCTTCCTTTGATAGCTCACTACTTAATAGGGTGAGAGAAAATTGTCCTATTTACTATCATTAAAACGGGACAGCTATTTCATTAATTTCCAAGTGCTTTACATTGTTTCTGAGAACAATTTCATTAAAATGCAAGTGTCTAAAATGACAGTATAATAATGACAGTATGGTATTGGGTTTTTCTGACTGGTACCCATATGCTGAGCTTGTAGAACAATGCAGCCTTTTGGATACAGTCCTTCTTCAGTGTGTGTCTTGTTTAGGCTTCAGCATGCAAGGAGCACTTCAGCCCTACAAAAAGTTTTGTTCAGAATTGAAGGTGTGTCTCTTCACCTTATTAACATTACATTTCAAGTTGTTGAATGTGTTGATAGCTTTGGGATTTTTAATAGTAGGAACATTGCAGCCATTAAATCTTTATCAAAACTATTATTGCCTCCAATAAAGCTTCCCTAGACTTTAATCCTGGTCCTAAATTTGTGACTATTCTCGAAATTGGTGTTGCAACTATAGAGAATTTCAGCTGATGAGCATAGACTATACAAAACATGGGACAGAGTAACAGGAAGTGCTCTGATGCTGTGTCCTGAAAGCCAAGGATTTTCTCAAAGGCTTTTTGTTACACAGTAAACTTTTCAAAAGTAATAATCTGACTTTGAGTAACAGGACTTGAGTGTCTAGCCTGTTTATGCAGTTTGAAAAAAGAAAATAAAAATTTCCACAGGGAGTTTGTTTGCATTTTAAGCACTTGATTTTTGTGAGACTGTCTAAAGACTTACTGGCAACATCAACAGTGAGGTAAATCCTAAGACTTAATCCTAAGAGCACTGAAAATATAGATAGCTTGGGTAAGCTGAGGCAAATTTGCTGTAGCAAGGACAGTTGAGTCTTGCTTTTAAAGTGTGGTATGTGTTTGAAGTTGTTAAATTAAAAAAAAAATAAAATTAAAAAAATTAGAGCAGCTTGACCTACCACTCTTTAACATGCTCATGTTTTTGACGTGAATCACAAAATGTTTCTCAGGAATTGGCAGTATCTCACAGCTATTGCATGTCTATGCAGGTTTTTTTTTTCATTTTTTAAAAGGGCATAATTGTTGAATGGAAAAATATTATAATTAGTTCTGAACTACTTCAGATTTTGTTTTCGGCACGTAGAACCTTCTTCACAACTATTCTTCTCTTTTTTTTTTTCTTGACGCAAATCTTTCATTTGCTTCCAACTTCCTTCTCCTCTGCCCACGTTCCATATCTGTTGATCTGCCTTATGCCACTTCTCTAACATTACTCATAACCTTGACTCAGCTTTGACTTTCCTGAAATACTCCTCTATCTCATCTTTACAATCTTAATTATTGCTCCTCCCTTTGGCCTTCGTAACTTTGAGTTCTGTGGCTGGTCCGGGTAGAATGCTGTGTTTCATAACTTGACCCCCAGGTAGGAAAAGCTCACACATTCCAGGTGGAGTGACTCTCCTTTGTTTTAGGTTTTCATTAAAAGTACCATGCTTATACAAAAACTTTATGGACTCATTAAAACTCATGTTTAATAAGTCTCTAGATTCTGAATTCCGTAAACATTCCTTACTGTAGTGGTTCTGCCTCGGAAAAGATAAGACTGACTTTTCTTAGGCTTTTCTTTCCCAAAACAGCTTCCCTACACAAAATTATATGTACTAAATCTTCTTTCCTTATCTCTTCTAGCTTTTAGCTTCCATTAGTAGCTTTATGTGTGAATATGGTCATGTATGTTTAAATTGCTACAATCTATAGTTCTGATATGTCTTAGTTTTTATGTAATTCTTCTAAAGCATTTGGAGATCATTGGGAAAATGGTTTACAAAATAAAAAGGGGGTTTTATCCATTTTGGTTTTTGGAAGACTTTTTTTTTTTTAAACAGCAAATAACTTTTTTGTCAGTACACTTGAAAAATTAAAAAAAAAAAATCGAACTTTCCAGAAGTGTTTGTGTTATTTATATTATCAGAAGTATATGTATTGACTACAGGGTTTTTGGAGGTGTTATGCTGATCCCTCATCATAAGTAACTAGCTTGCATGAAAGTTGAAAATCTTCAACCACAGACTTCAGTCTACAATCAGTCTTGTTTGCCAATTGATTGAAAAGACTTTTAGTAGTTGGTGCTGTAAACTGTCTGCAGGCATTCCAAGTCAGTAACTAATCGGCCATTCCACATGGTATTAGATACAGCACAGCAACTTCAATGTGTAACAGAGGTCTTGATGCTCGCTATAAAACTATTGTAAAACTGCTGCAAATAACTTCAGAGACATTAACAAGGCTTTATTTTAATGTTAATGTGTTAGGTTAAATTTTTCTGAGGTGACTGAATGATTTCTTTCTTTTGTGCTGTATGTGTCATTTGGAAAGAGCCTAATCTTCAAAAGTAGTTAACAGACTCTCACATTTTGTCTTAAGCTTGCTTATCCAAAATATTTAAGCATCACCTGTTAATATCCTGCCAAGAAATGCTTTTTGGTTTGCATTAATGAGGACAAGTAATACTACTACCTGATGTGTTTTTTCATGAAAGCATGTCTTAACATAATTGTCTTCTGATGCATTTTTATTAGGTAGTAAAATAGAAAATGAAGATTCTGGCAATATACTACAGAAACAAATTTTAAGAATCTGAAATGCCACATTGTAGCAGTATGTTATACTATATAAATATACTTAATGTACTTTCTTTCCCCCAATAAAGCTCTTGTACACTTCTGAAGAAGGGAAATAAAGATACAGCTCGCTTCTTGTGTAACTTATTCTGGCCTAGTTGCTGTCACTGCTTCCTCAAACACATTTTTTTCTTCGATTTACAGTCATAAATCAAGATGTTTTTAGGACAGGAGATTACTATTTTGCTTTAGATGCTGTGCAGCTTTTAATAAGCTGTAGTAATTTCCACTAACACTTCAAGTCACTATATCAAGTAGCTTCAATACAAACACTCTTCTTTATCTACCTAGGTTATTTAAAATTTAAGGGCTGGAAAGCTTCCATATGTATTATGGAAGCCTAAATGGAATACTCATGCATCTGACAGAGTGTCATCACCTCAGTCTTGTGTTGACTCCATAAACACAGTAAAGATATTGGGTCAGGTGGATAAACTCATTATTAATCTAAAGAGAATTCATCACTGATCTGCTGTACCTCGGTTTTCATTTAAGTTATCAGTGTAGTCTCCAATCTGAGGAACCTCTTGCTCTGAGACTTGCAGGTCAGAGTATAAGCATGTTTTCTTGAAGGAGATGTTATTGTGGCTGAGATGGGGAATATGAACTCAAAGCTGTTTATCTGCTCTACTTGCCTGTGAACACACTTTTACCAGTGGTATCATGTGGTAAGTATAAGATATGTTCATACCTTCATGAAAAGGAGCAGGTTGCTTAGTGCTTACTGCAAGATACCACACGATAAGAGCATGCCCATGGCAGTTACCTGCACGTTGGTGGAGGTGCTGACAGCTCCTGCTTTCATTTATCCTAATTTGTTCATCCAGCTGCATGAGTATCTAAGGCTACTCCAAACGTGTTACTCTGCATGTGAAAATGCCCTTAGCAAATACTAAGAATGTAACGTAAGTGTTTAATGGTTGTGTTTATGAACAGTTTTTAAGTGGGATCTCACTAATTTATGCTCTGGAGAAGTATGCCATTGAAAACCTACTGCTTTTGGTTATTCAAGTAAATGTATCGGGTCCTGGCACTTCCCACTAGCGCAGAAGTGCAATGTGAGCTCTTTGTGGCCAGAGTTTTTAGGTTCAACAACAGGTTGTCTAAACTCTTGTGAAATTTTTGGCCCTCAAACATGATCTCATGGCTAGTAAGAGATTCATAGACCGAAAGCAGGGAGCAGTGTTACCAGCTCTGAAATGATGGTGTTGTGGAGTTAGGAACCTTACTTGCTTGTGTCCAGCATACTTTGCCTCAGCATCTGTAGAATATTTTTTTTGAAATTTTGGAGGTGCTGGTTTGAAATGAATGGCTGCTAGTAATCTGTGGAAAGGCTCTTCAAAGTAAGTGATGTTTTTCTGCATGAAAACCTGGAAACTGGGTTAACAGGCAAAAATACTCGTGCCCAAGGTGGCAGGGTACATAACTACTTAAAGCCTTTGCTTCCAGCTTGTCGTAGGCTGTGACTGTTGATACTAAAACACAAATTACAAATGTCATTCTTTAAAGTTAAACCATTTGATTTTCAATAAGAGTTTTTAAAATATAAATATTTATCAAGCTGTGATAAGGTAAATAAGGTATCTGAGACAGGAATATATTTTTCTTTTCCAAGACAAGAAAACAAGAAAACCTAGCAATCTTGGACTATACATACAGTAACTAAGTAACTGGTATAAGTGCTTTAGAGTCTTAAAAGATAATTTGTGGTCTCTGTAATTTTTTAATTGGCATATTAAATCTTGACTTTAAATAGTTTTCTTCAACCAATTTCAGATTTTCAGTCTCTGTATTCAGAGCCTTTTTTCCCCCCTGTTGCTTATATACCTTTCACAGCCTTCACCAGCTATGCCTGTGGCTGGAAGAAGCCTTCCTGGATCTGTCCCTTGCTCCTCCCAGTTTCAATGTTTTTTCTGTCAGTTTTTGCTTGAAAGAACCTCTCTGGTCACTGTTCTCTCTCTCCCTGAAACCAAAGCCTGGAGCTGTGCTGGTGCAGTTGCTGTGTCTTCCTTACACAATGTGTGCTGCTCTGAGTTTGCTCCCGTGTTTTGTTGCTATACTGGCCTTTCCCAGACTCGGGCTTTCCAAAGCAGGAGCTGTTTTTTCAGTATTTGAGATATTGTGCCCTTTGTGCAAGAAAGGCTGCATAAACAAACAATAAAATACTTGAACTGGGTTGTTGTGTAGGCAGTGTTCACTCATGTTTGGAATAGCAGTATTCCAGATCTATGCCTTTCAGTTGTTTATGGTAATTTTGGAAAGTACATTCTGTATTGAAAGGGTTCGTGCTTGTTCCTGCCTGGCCTGTTAGAAAATTATTTTAATTGGTGGAAAACCTTCTTAAACACATATGACCTTTAATTTATGTGAATAATTGTTGTGATGAGATGCTTTCAAATTGCTTTGAGATGCTGATAATTCTGAATTAGTGCTGATTTAAGGGTTAGGTCTTGTATTCTTCAGGCACATCCAGACCATCTAGGCCTTTATTATTACACTGGATTTATAATGATTGGAGCTTATACTACAAAAGGAACACCGTAAAAATTTGAATCCCAGCTGAACATTAAGCTCCTTTCCCTAGCATTTACTGATAAAATGAGAAAAAGGGAATGCAGTATTGTTCTGAATTTTACAGAGTGCATTTGTATTGAGAAACATTACCAAGACATCATGAATATAAACACATGCAGATGTGTTGCTTAGTATTTCTTAATCTCATCTGTGTGTGGGAGTAATGGCAGGTAATGAATACATCTCAGACTTCATAAAACAAGTAGAAATATATAACTTATGAATCTATCTGCAAACATAGCCTTTATTACCTCTTTCTTTTTCTTCTACAAGAAAAGAGCCTAAAAAAGATTTCAGAGAACAATCCTATCTTGTTGGTACTTTCCTAATTTTGTAATATTGAAGTCTAATACTGAATACAGCTATAGCAGTATATCCAGAAATGTTTTGCTGTGTCTTCTGTGAGGTTCACTTCCTCAGAAAATCTCATCAGTGCCTTTTCATCCAAGGGAATTCTTGGAGCCCCAGCCATGACAGAGTACCCTGAGCACACAAGCAGATTGTTGGCTCAAGGGTGAGCGCTGTAGCTACCCAGGGACCCTGCTTTAAGGAGTACAGTAATGGAGATATGGGCTGCAGAGGCAGAACAGCTCTTGGCGTGGGGATTGTGCTCTCCTATGATCTGGCTAATGTTGTGAAACAAGTGCTCTTCTGAATAAGAGTGGAAATGAGTATTGTGTACATATAGTTGTAGCATGCCTGGCCTACTGCATTTATTGATTACTTGAAACTTCATAGCTGCTTGTTCAGGTGGGGACACCTTTGGAAAACGTCTAAGAGAAAAATAGGAGCACAAAGCTTCTCTAACTTTATATTACAAGACTGGATCTGAAATACAACTTTTGCTAAAGAAGCTGGCCATTGATGCTTGTCTTGTTAAAAGTCAGAGTCTTCATGAGCCTGAGGATCTCCTGGAAGTCAGGAAGCTGAGAAGAGAACTGACTGAGAGATAAAGAGAGCTTTTATCTGAGTCCTGAGGTGAGCAGGGTGATGGTGATAAACTAGGAAAAAAGTTTCTGTTAGGATAGGTTTCAAAGGCTATATTTTATTTAGCTTTGTTTGTAATGCATGTGTCAGCTGAACGGTGGTACTTTGTTTGCTTTGGGGTCTGTAGTTGCTCTTTTCCCACTGGCAGACACCTGGGGTTGTGCTGCCTCAAGTGATACATGAGTAAATTGTCTAAACATGTTGATGATGAGTTTGAGACCTTAAGGTCCAGAGGACTGTTGAATCCCAGTCGGTATTGCTGTAGGCATAAGGCTTGTATTAGGGTGATAAAATTTCTCCTTGAAACCTGAAAACTAATCTGCTGGACAAACCATGAGGAAGAAGGCTTAACCTAGCTCTGTGAATAGTGGAACTTGGGGGCTTGCTTTAAGAAGATGCTCTGAGAAAGACTATATATATCAGGATTTGGGTTACTTTGTAAATCACTGGTCTAGATTGTTTCCACATAGAAGAGAAGGTTAATGCTATAGTATAACAGGCATTTGAATTGCTCATGTAGGTAAGGGTTACTTTTAGTCTTTGGACTCAACATAAAGGAAGGAGGGGAGAAGAGATGGGATTTCACTTTTTTTATCCTTGAGATAATGAGCATAGAAAAACAGCATATATGAAAATGGACAAAACAGTGTAGATTGAGGCTACTAAATTACATATGTAATAAACTGATAAGAGCTAATAAAAATATATTAAATATTATTAGACATAAACCTGGTAAAGTCCTGTAAAATTTAATGTTTTTATTGCTTTTCTAAATCTTGCCAAGTTTATACTCCAGTAACAAAAAGAATGTATTCCATAGTTCTGAGTCTCTTCAGCTATATTCCCATGTCCATATGCAGACAAAAAGGGACTCTTTAAGACCCACTCAATATGGAAGTAACCACTTCAGGTAATCATGCTACCCTATTCTTTTCCTCCTTTGAAATTTCCATTAAAGGGCTTTTAATATTTCAACCTAATTCAGTCCATCTAAGCTATCCAAGCAGAAGCTTGTTTGTAATGAAAATGGGTTACATTTATATCTATTCATTTGGTATTATAGTATTTATTGCAGTCAGAAAAGCTTTGTTAATTATTTGACTCTGCCAGACTCTTGGGGGAATGGAAGTATTGGAGTTTTACTGCCAAAGACACTTTGTGAAAGGCAATTAAGAAAATGTTTTATGATAGTGTCACCAGTCTCATTTTCAGTCATTTATTGTTTGATTGGATAGAGGCTTCATCCTCCTGTCTTAATAACCCTACTAAATCAAGAGGAGTTGTAAGAATACTGTATAAAACAAATACCAGGTTTTGGCCGTGGTGGAATTTAGTGCTGCAACTGAAAGAATAACCAGTTACGATACCTAATTTTCATGCTGCTGTAACAGAAACAAATTAATGCAAGGAACTCAAGGTGAGAATTGCATCATGTCATTTCCTCCTTTTCTTATATTCTAGTCCAAAGCTTAGTAAAGGCATAGGCTTTCTTATGTTAGTGTTCTGTCAGATTTACTGTCTCCTGGATTTTGCCTTTAAAAAGGTGAAGAAAATAGTAGTGTTTGTAATGGTTCATGTGTACACATATCTTCTCAGTTTATTTGCCTTTGGGTTATTATTCTGAGTAAGGATAACGTGTGAAGAATGTGTAATGAGAACTTGATGGCAGAGATGCAGAGACTTGGCTTGACCACAGTATTTTGGGGCTTTTAGGATGTATTTTGAAGGCCCAACAGAGGAAGAGTTTGACTGTACTTTTATAGAACAAAATTTATTCCCTCTGTTCTTGGTGGTTTTGGCAGGATAAGGGGGGGGGGCAGTTTGGGTGTTGGCTTTTTTTTTTTTTTTTTTTTTTGGTAATACATTAAAAGCAGAACATTCTCCCAAAGTATTACTGAGGTGAGTCTTTTCTTCTGTTCCCAGGCATTCTGGGCCTGCACATCTCACTGTTCAGAAATGGGGTAGCAGAGGCCGGACAATCTGTCTTGTCCTGTGCTGTGCTTGGTGCTCCCTAAGAGCCCAGGCAAGCTCTAAAGGCAAGGCCCTAGATGGTTGCTGGGTAGCTTCATGGGAATTTTGCTGGAGTGTGTACTGCAATGTGTTGAAAATCCCAGGGACAATGTGAATTCAGCATATTATTTGAACATTTGCTTTATGACCTTTTATTTTGCATTGAAAATTTATGATCATATTTTTCTCTTTGTTTCTGACTTCCCCCTTCTTTGTCCTTCTCAAGGTTGCATGTAACATTTTAAGTTCAAATATGTGATTGCAGCACTAGTAACAGCAGAATGCTTTGGATAATGTTGCATAGCAACATAAAATTTAATTTGTGTCAAATGTTTTGGCATTCTGCTAATGTGACTTTTTCATCCTTTTCTTTTTCACTTAAATTGTGTTGCCATTGATTGGGGTGAAACTATTGGTGCACTGGCACATTGTGAAGATTGTTTTAATCAAAGCAATGCCCAGCATCCAAAATTGTCTGGAGTCTTCATTTTTGTCTTAGACTAGTTTAACGCCCTGTCAGCCATAAGAAACCTGAAATGGTGTGTGAAAGAAAAACAGTTTCATTTCTGGACTCTTATGCAGCCCAGAATTATATTCTCTCCTTGTGATTACTCTTATTTCATATTCCCCTTGTGTTTACAGTCAATTTTCCAATGACATAAGTGCAACTGTATTATCCATTGGTTAATAGAGGGCTATTCACAAGGGAATAGATTTGGTGAGTAGTCTTTTCCTGTTTCAACAATGATCAAAGCACCTTGAGTTTATAAATTAAATATTTTTTTCCTAGAAATTGCCTAAGAAACCATTATTCCAAATGGATTTTGAAGCAGAGTATTCTTATAAGGAACGTGGATGTTTTGGTCATTTCTGGGGAAGGCTTAGATAGAAGTGGGGGGAGTGAATTTAAACAATTAATGTCATTAGAGGTATATCCTTACTTACATCTCAAGAGAACTTCTGACATATGAAAAATCAAGTCATACAGAGACATGAATATTCTACCTGACCACTGATTTCATTGTGTTAATGGTGGTTATACATGAGAGTAACTGAAGGAATAGCAACTTAATTAGAATGTCCGTCTGTGTGTGATTACATGTGATTTGGTTAAAATGAAGGCAGGAGTGGAAAAGTCTGTGTTTCCCTTTGCTAAAATACTTTTGTAGTGAGTGTGTTCTAGAGACTGGACTTCCAGGCTGCTGCTGTCATCTCAGATATGTTTTTTGATGTTAAATGGCTCTGGAGCTGTTCAGCCAAAGGTGCAATAGGGTTGGTTACAGCAGGGTGACAGAGATGACTCTGAGTGTCAGCTGTGCTACCACTGCAACTCTGCAGCATGAGTGCTTTGAGGAGACTTGAGCTGCAGGGGTTGTAGAAAAGGTGAAGCCTTCTTAAGGGGAATGCAGGAGGAGGGGAGGCAGATCCATGTTTTAACAAGAGATTTTTTGATTAGGTGATGGGAAACAATTTTTTTTGTCAGGCAGTGCCAGGTATTGCCCACCAGAAGGGCTTGGTAACCTCCAGTGTTGGAGACTTGCAGCTCCCTTGGTCATGATATTGAGCAGTCTGATGCAGCTTCAAATTTGGCTCTGTTTTGAGCTGCAGGATGTCCAGATGACCTCCAAAAGGTTCTATCCAGCTCAAAGCATTGTATGATTTTGACTGATCCTCCAGATGAGTATCCAGATTCTTGGGCTGTTTAAATCAGTTTGTAATGAAACTTGTGTAGTGACGTCTTTGCTTTTGTTGAAGGCTAGATCACCTTAAGCTTAAATCATGGACTTTAAAAAAAAATACATGCAGATTTGTGGTTGCACTGTGGCCAAAGTTTGTTTTTTTCTACTTTCCTTTACCTTTGCTTTTTGTAACAAGTTTTATAAGAGTATATAAACATGAAAAGATTTCTTTGCTAACTAGCTTCTGTATGAAAAGAGTACATTTCCCCTTTCAACACATAATGAATACAAGCAAGGAATGTGTTTAAAATCTTTACCTAAGGCATTCCAAAGAAATATTTCAGGTATCTTCTGTACAGTTTGTTCCTACTCTTAGTTAGTACTATGTTTTACCATCAGTCTCAGGTAAATTCTGCAGATGTAGTTGCTAGAATTCATGATAGCTGGAGTTAAATGGCTATTCCGACCATATCAGTTCAGCTGCTATGAAATACATAAGTCACTACCATAATCTGACAGCATGGTTTATGACTGAATATGCAGTTTCCATATCTAAGAATCCCGCAAGAATGGTTTTTTTCTCAAAGAGTGGCACATGCTTCCATTTCTTTATCAGTTCTGTACACATTTAATTTCAAAATAATTTCATAAGGACCAAGAGTGGAGATAAAAAGTTACCGTACATTTTTAAAATGTTTCTGTTGTCACTAATATTCCTCTAATGGTAATAAAATGAATTTTGGGAACTTTCAAAAGACACAGTCTGGTGACACTGAGCTGTAAAATTTTGTGTACCATTTTATGGTGGTTTGACCTGGGCTGGATGCCTGGTGCCCACCAAAGCCCCCTCAACTGGGGAGAGCAAATAGAAAAAAAAAGGCTGAAAGAGTGAGAAAAGGACAGGGAAAGATCACTCACCAGTTGCCATCACAGGCAAACCAGACTTAAGGAAGTTAGTTGAATTAATTCCTGATCGAAATCAGAGATTATGAGCTCTGATTTGAGCTTGGATTGGATTGTGAGAAGTAAAACAAATCCCAAAACCACGTTTCCCCAATCCCTCCCTCCTTCCTGGGATTAATTTTATTCCGATTCTCTCCCTCCTCCCCACACTCAGTGGCACAGGGAGATAGGGAATGAGGTTAGCTGTGAGTTAATCCCATGTTGGTTCTGCCCCTGCTTCCTCCTCACAGAGGGGAGTCCTTCCTGTGCTCCACCACGGGAGACACTCCTCCAGGAACTTCTTAAGAGGAGTCTTTCCCATGGGTTTCAGTTCTTCACAGACTGCTCCAGCATGGGCTCTTTTTATTTTTTTTCTTTCCATGAAGTGCAGCGCATCAGGAACAGGCTGCTCCAGCATGGGTCCCCCATGGGATCACAAGTTCTGCGTCACAGTTGTATTTTGGGCATTCACCTGCTCCAGCATGGGCTTCTCCACAGCCTACAGGTGGATCTCTGCTCCACTGTGGATCACCATGGGCCTCGGGGACATCCTGCTTCACCATGGTCTGCACCACAGGCTGCAGGAGAATTTTGGCTTCAGAGACTGGAGCACCTCCTGTCCCTCCTTCTTCACTCATCTTGGTGTCTGCAGAGTTTCTCTCATATATTCCCATTCTTCTCTACTCTGACCTCAATTACTTCTGTGCAATAACCTTTTTTTTCCTTTTAAAATCTGTTATCCCAGAGGCACAAGCATCCTGCTTGATGGGATAAAAGCATGCCATGGTACTCTTTGTTTCCTGTGTAGTCTTTTATTTACTTAATGTGTTTACCTCTTATTTTTTTCCTCCTTTTCAGATTTAAATAAGTTTTGAGTTCAGATCTATCATTTCAAAGCATTTTGTATGCCTTGTGATTTTGCTGACTCTTTAGATCATGTGCTGTAGTAATCAGCTTTATGTTTGTCCTTTCGATAATTTGATAATATCTGTAATATTACATTGATTCAAATGAAATGATAAATATCTTCATGTGATTTGTTAATGATATTACTTTGCAAGGTCAATCATTTCAACAGAATAGAAAAATAGTGGAAGAAAATTGTATGGATTACAAATCTAGGCCAAAAAATGTAGTGAAATATGGTTGGGTTTTTGTAACATTAAGGATAACAACTGATAAAAACCAAGCTGAAAGTGATGCTATATAATCAGAGTAGCGACTCTCATATGAGTTTTGCAGTGTGTAAGGCTAAAGAGAAGCAAATGTGAAGATACTTTACTCTATATGGTATACTTCTGTCTAGTGCTTCAGGATGAGAAAAATATTGACCATACAGTTTTCTAAAAAAAAGGGAAGTGGGGATAACAATTTTCCTACATGAATTTCAATATATGGAAGTATTTTAAATGGAAGTGGTAATGATATGGAGGTTTGCAGTGCATAATAAAATCTCTTAAGAACCTTTAATTTTTGAAATTAAATTTAATTAGCTCAATTATTAGCAACAGTGCTAGTGCCTATGTGCCAGTTTATTGATCTGAGCACAAAGTCTGTGTTTGAACAGTGTTGGTTTAAGGCAGAGAAGTGCCTACATTTCCTTACAGATGAGAAGAACAAAAGCTTTGTTTGCAAATTTTGGTGAACAGTCAGCATGTCCCTCTTACTCTTGAACTGAGAGGCTCAGTTGTCTTCGGAGTAGTTCCTGCAGAGTGGAACACTGCCATCTCACTCAGGACCTGAGTCCTCACTCAGGACTCGCTCATTTGGGGAGCAGCATATTAAAAGCTGAGACAAAACCACTATTACTCTCCTTTTGCTTGTGAAATTAAAGTATCTCTGTGTATCAACACTGTGCTGTTTACAATTGTTTTTTTTAATTAATGGAGACTTGAAAAGTCCTCATCACAAGGCAGTGTCAGTAACTGTGGGGAGAGTTTTTATCTGTAAAGCTTGCAATCTCTTTGACAATAGAAGCCTCCTAATTTGAGATTATTCTTTGTCCAGTGACACATTCCAAAAGGGAAACACATTTGTTTGGATATAAACAATAAAGAATGGTGTATGGAAAGTGGTATATCCCTATGGACATTTTCTCACAGGACTGTAATTCTGCACCAAATCTCTTATGAATTGTGTTGCTGCTGTACTTAAGGAGATAACAACAACCATTAAAACCGAAGTATTGCCATCTATTGTTAGGTTGTTGTTCCTGTTTTGAACTATTATACTCTTTTAATACCATAGATAGTTTCTTTTCTTTCAAGAGTTCTTCTGGTTTGCTATCTAAACATTAAAATTAGAAGTGTATCTTCAGATGGATGCCTGTATGAGTCCCAGTCGTGACACTTCTAGTATTTCTGAAAACACACTTGTTAGTCGAACATTTTAATTTCTCTCCCACCAAGATTTTTTAAATTGCTTTATTCATTGTCCCCCACCAATGTAGAAAAGTAAATGTTATTATCCATGCTTATTACTTGTAAAGAACCTATTGTAAAGACTCATAAAGAATCATAATCATCTTCATCCCTTTTGCAAATGTTTCAGATTTTTGCTTCAGTTGTTTGTTGCTGTTGACCTTGCTCTTTTTGCAAAAGTTTTTTAGACAGTCAAACCTCAACTGAATTTCTCAGCAGGGATTTGCCTGTTCATTTTTATAGCTTATATTAGATGTGAGACTCCTAATTCTGTTTCTGTTGTTCCTATAGCAACTAGATAGGAGGAAATGCAGCATCACTTCTCTTCCCAGCTGGTGTTTGTGTTCTCAGCAAAGGGGGAGAGTATGAGGAAAATAAGAGTATTAATTAGGATGTTACTGGTTGAAAAGTGTACTCCTTGTTGGGCTGTCTCACCTTTTACTCTAGAGGAGCTACTTAATGATTTTAAGCTGGGCTTCTCAAACTTTACTGAAATTCTGTCCTCTTGGATAGAGACATGGTTTACTCTAAGTTTGTGGCAGCTTTTTGTCTTTTAGCTGCTGCTTGGTTCGTGATGGTTCCTTGCAGCTAAAACCTTGTTTTCTTCATCAAATGGCTAGCAGTAGGATTTGTGTCAGGAACTAGACTGGTGCTTATGACTTATATATAGCCTGAACATACGTGAAGTGTTGTGGGGCTTTTTAATTCCTGCTTTTTAATCTGGTTTTTGCAGCTGTCCAGTAACCATAGTATATTAGACTGTAGTTTTATTGTTGACTAAGTGACTATCTTGGAGTAAAATATTTTGATATTTAAATGCTACATTTTCAGAGGTTACTTAGAACTAAAGTAGAACCAACACGTTCTACCTTCTCCAAGAAGCAGAGGTTTGAATTATCCTTTAGTAGTCCTTTCTCTTACCTCATGATGGAAACCTTCATAACATAGTTTCCTGATTGCTCCCTCTGAAGTGAATCAAAATCTTTTCCTCCATACCTGAGCACCTGAAGTTCTGCTGCTCTGCCTTGGTGCCTCTTGTTTAGCCAAGCACTACTGCTCTATGTGGATTGTGTTTCACCATGGTATGTGCATTGAGAAGACTCTGGGGAGAGTTTTACAATATTCAAGCCATTATTATATAAAGCAAACACAAAATATTTGACCTATATTTTAAGCTCCTCTGAAGATGTTTATTTTTATGACATAAAAATTCATGGGCACAGGAACTGGATATCATATATTGCATCTCAAGAAGATAGGTACCATCAAGTTTAGTGTATGTACATCGAAAAGCCTTTCCTAGCCAGAACAGCTCTGATTATCAAGAGGAACTCAGAAAGTACTGATTAGTAGATAATCAAGTTATCTTGATTAATTTGCCTATGTGGGATATAAGAAGTTGAGATGTAGGCTTCTTGTTACTTAAGGAACAGGTTGGAACCAAGACCTCTCACCTCACAGGAAGGTGCCATGATGCATGATATTATTGACAGGCATGATGATCCTGCAGGCATCAGGTTGCCATCCTGCTGTCTCCACTCTGGTGGTGGTGCCTTAGGAGAAGTGCTTGCTCTTTTGGAAATAAGTTTTTAGTTGTTTCCCATTGTATTCCTTCCCTGTTTCCCCTGCCCCTGACTCTCTCAGAGGGGTTCACAAGAGCTAATGAACATGACATCTGCTAAGTTTATAAATCAGTTTGTTTCTCTGCTGGCTGCCTAAGCAGATTTCCAATCCCCAGTGAATTACATATTAGAACAGATCTAAATTTTAATCAGAACAATATCTCTTCAAAACATTCCAGCTTTAAAAATACATAAACGGACAAGTCTTTTGCTTTCATAGACTCTAGCCTAGTGTACCTCCTGTATTCATGGGACCACTGAGTCTCCTAGAGAGAGTCTTTCTAAGGCGGAGGGTGCTGTGGCTATTCAGTCGCAAGAAGAGAAGGCTCACATGGGGTCTTATCAATGTGTATATGTGCCTGATAAGTGTGAATAAAGAAAACTGAGCCAGATTCCTTGCAGTGCTATCCAGTGGTAGAACAGGAGACAATATGTAAATATAGAGAACAGATGTAAATATAGTATATTGGTAAACCTTTTTAACTGTGAGAGTGGTCAAACACTGGAAGTTTCAGAGAGAGGCTGTGAAGTTTCCATTGGTCGAGAAGTTAAAACCCAACTTAGCTCAGGCCTGAGCCATCTGCTGTAATTAACCCTGCTTTGAGACTTGATCTCCAGAGGTCCTTTCCAACCTGAAATATTCTGTGAATACTGTGGATTATGTCAGCAGATAAAATAGTTTTTTTCTGTGAAGAAATTGTTGCTTGAAGAATATTGTATTATCAGAGTTAACCGATGCTTTTGTGAGATGTTTTGAAAATCCTTTCTGCTTAGATTTTAAGTAAATCTTCTGAAGTAATAATGTTTATTTCTTACAACCTAATTTTTTATTAAAAACAGCCTATAAATCACTGCAATTACAACACTTTTCTCAGCTTGCTTCACTTGACAAATAATGCATTTTTATAGTGCTTAAAATCCAATCCTGAACATAAAGGTCTGTTGAAGTGGTTTTGATTCATAGAATCATTAAGATTGGAAAATCCCTCTAAGATCAAGTCCGGCCATTAAATTCACACCACCATGTGTAGAACTAAATCATGTCCTTAAGTGCCAAATCCTAAGTTTTTTGAACACTTCCAGGGATGATGATTCTACCAATTTCTTAGGCAGCCTGTTCCAATGCCTGCAGCTGCAGCTTTCCAGCCACTTTTCCGCAGCCTGCAGCACTGCATGGGATTGTTGTGACCCAGAGGCAGGACCCAACACTTGCCTTGTAGAACTTCATACAATTGGCTTTGGCGCGTCAATCCAGCAAAGTCATCATACTCGACTCTGAATCAAAGTTGCTAGGCAAAAGTTAGGAAGAATTTCACCAAGAAAACTGGAGCTTTTATCTCTTGGTTAGGACAATTGTATCCATATGATTTCTGACAGAGGTAAAATGTAGTGTGAACTTGCATGCATCTCTTGCTGCCTGGTTACTAAATATGCAGAAAGTGATTATTCTGTTCTCTGGAATATTCAATTCAGGGTAATACATGAATGTACAACCAGAGTTCAACAATTGCCTTGAGGTGTTGATTTTATTATCATTAAATATTAGCTAAGAGCAAGCATCATCTTTGTCTTTCCTAGATTTGCTGGTGAGTGCTCAAGGTCAATTGAAATCACTTGTGTTTTCCAAGAAGGGAGTGCATATTCCTCTTGAATGGATCCAGTATATGTTGGGGAATTAAAAGTCAATGATGGTGTTGAAAATTACAGCTTAAAAAGGGAAGAATAAAAGAGGCATCTGGAAAGAGAGGCAGTGGTTGGAGCCAGGGAAGAAACAATGTTAGCACTGGGTGTGGAGTGGGAAGAACAGCTTCCAGGGGGAAGGAGAAAGAATAGGTGAAGTAAGGTGCTTTACTTGTTTGTTTGCTTTTTCAAAAAAGCCAAAGATGTGTAATTTTGAGTCAAATTAGTAACCCTAGTTTGAATGCCTCATTTCAGGTAAATAGTGGCAAGGAACTGAGAATTCAAGTGCGATTCTGAAATGGGTTTTCTGGACATCTCTTTCACATTCTTGAATAAATCCTGCTTGAGCAGACCCCTCTGCAGGCATTAAGGATTTAAATATAATTATTGTTTGGATGAACATTCCAAAAATTCTGCATTGAAGCTTTGTTATGCATCTCTTCATTCAAATCACTTAATGTTTTCAATCTTGTTTACTTTTTTACAGCTGTTAACACAATAGGGCAAAAGCTTCCAAGGAATGACTATTGATGTCTGAGGGAACCTAGATCCTAATTGCAGAACAATTGCTGTGATGTCATGTGCAGATTTTATGTGGTGTTCACAAACAGCTGGTTGTAAACAAATAGATTGCAAAAAATGCCTATAAAGGTTTTGTTCTACTTGTAAAGCTGCTATCTGCACTGTCAAAAGCTTTTGGGATGTTGCTGTGTGTGAATATTCCTATCTCAAGAAAATTCTCATAGCATGAAATCAACTTTGTGGAAAAAAAGTGCTTTTGCCTATGTGACTATCATTTGTACACTAAAAACAAACACAGTTCTAAAAATGTAGTTATATAGGATGAAAACAAAAGTGACTCTCAACTATGTATTTGCATACCAAGATTTGGCATCACTTTAAATAAGTTATACCAGCAAAAGTGGTTCTTGCTAGATTATTGATGTGTAGCATAAAAGTTAGCCTAATATAAAAGTTCCCTCTGGAAGAAAATCTCTCCAGTGAATATAATTATTCTAGTAACAATAGAAATGCACTTTTAGTTAAGATGGCATTTCTTACTGTGAAATGTCCAAGTATATTTCTATTTTCTAATTGTGAAATGGGTAACTAGAGATAAAAACTAAATGTCAGCAAGATAAAGGTATGGTAATTTTTGACTTTCAAGGATATTTCTAGAAATTTTTACATTATAAAATAAATGTATGTAACTTTATTATTCTCAAAAATAATCATCAAGGGCTGATCAGCTAAAAATTCTGCTTTTGTTTTCCAGAAACCAGCAAACATTTTGGTAATGGGTGAAGGTCCTGAAAGAGGAAGAGTCAAAATAGGTAAACTTTTTGGGAAAATTTAATTATGCAGCTAAGACATTACTATAATAAAAAATGCATCTTCTGCCTAAGATAAAAACAGATCTTCAATATTCTTTGAGTATATGTATCTACAACCTCTAGTTCAATTTTAAATCTCATTCACAGAGTTTACAGACTTAAGAAATTCCAAATATATTATTAGACCTTTCTAAACTTGCCAAGGGTATTGGATGAAACATAAAAGCATCTGTATGAACAAAACAAAAACGTAGTAAGCACAGAGAACAGTGGCGATGACCAGGGTTCCTTTGACTTCTACTATGGTTAGTTAGCATAAGTTAGCATTGTTATTTATAAATTGTGATTAGAGGGTGTTTTTATTTTTATAAAAATAACATTACTGCACGTGTTTGTAGAGATCCAAAGGTTTGTTATGCAAAAGCTATTTGGTGTCAAGGTGAATAACATATGTAGCTGTGATGGTCTTTATCCAAAATCTAATTACCTTCTCAGTTTTAGTGATGTGGATATTACCTTTTTTAAGTAAATCATGTGGCAATACTCAAGTTTGTATAAAAGAAAAAATGTGAATTGGGTTTAAAATGTGTGGGTTTGACAGTATACCAAATTTTGTGATTTGCCATCTAACATTTTTTACTGTTACTTACCAGGCTCCTTCTAAGGAGAATTTTTGAGTTCTATAGAATGAATGCGTAGTTTTAAAATACACCTCCATAACAGTGCACACTGACTGAATCTGGAGCTCATTCCTCCAAATCATGTAGGAGGCATGCCTTGAAAAATAGCGTAAAACAATCTACACTGCAATAATTTCAGTTTTGCACTTTGGGTAAATACATAGCAGTCACAAGGACTCACAGTTTTGTAAGCATGTATAAAGGAGAAAATGTACATTAGAGACCTATTACTGTTGACTTCAGTTAACCAAGTTTCTGTTACAGTTTTTAAAAATGAACAGGCATCTGTGTTATGTAAAGTTTTACAATACCATGATGAAAACTTGTCAGATGTTACCCTTCATAATCTTAGGAATGAAGTAAGTGGAATTTAGCCTTAGAAAAATTTGGTCCAGTATTGTTCTAAGTAGTTTTTGTTTTGTTATAAACTTTGATTTGTAATTTTAATGTTTTTGAGCTGTTGCTGTAATTGTTTTTGACACTACAGTTAAATTTTATTTGTATTAAAATTTAAATACTCTCCTAATTTTTTCTTCCCATTCCCCAGCTGATATGGGTTTTGCAAGATTGTTTAACTCGCCTTTGAAGCCATTGGCAGACTTGGATCCGGTTGTAGTGACATTCTGGTACAGAGCTCCAGAGCTGTTACTTGGGGCCAGACATTACACAAAGGCCATTGGTGAGTTGTCCTGTACAAAAGATGTTTTCCTGCAAGTTCTGTAAGGATAGTAGGCTTATAATAGATAGGATGGTCAGCTGACCAGCTAGTTTTGGGGTTTTGTCACTGAAGTAGTAGCAGATGATTCCAGCCATAAAAGATTATTCAAGATTAAAACTTTTCAGGGACCGTGCTTTTATTTTTCAATATAACCTAGACATTTTAAATATCTAGTTTGTTTTGTTTTTAAAACAAAAATACCCTTTGAATTGGTTTATATGTTTTTTTTTAATATTGGCTTAAAAATCTTGAAATGTTGTAAATCTTTTGAAGGGGAAATAGCTATGGCATTCTTGTAGGGTGTTACATGTCCAGATGCTTCTATGAAATGTTTGGCTTGATAAGCAGAAGGCTGGACTCCTGTGCTGTGCATAATTGGCAAACCATTTGCCCCTGATGACTTACGAAGCTCCACATTCAGGAAATGCTGGTAGCCAGGCTCTTTCCACCCTAGTAAGTTCCAGAAGGACAATCAACCTCGGTGCCCAAATGTTTGGTGAATTAAAGCATTGAGGTGCATGGGAGGTATCCTGGCTGCATGGTTGCCTTATATATTGTACTGCAAAGGAAACAGGGACCATCATCACTGCTCCATCATCATGGTCACCTCTGTGTAGGTACTGGGGGGGCTGCTCATATATTGCTCTTTAGTCTGAGCAAGCCCATGTCTCCCTCAGTATCCTCTCCTGGAGCAGGTTCTCCAGCTTCTAACCATGCTGTTTACCTCTGCTTCTTGCCTGTTACTCCACTCTTTTACGATTGTTACAGCCAAGGCTGCCATTATCATATCCCTAAACCAGTTTTTCCTTCTTCCTCAGCAGCAGATCTGAGGGATGACACATATAGTTTACCCCCAAGTCCACTAGAAATCTTTCCAGCATCCCTAAAGCGACCCTGTTTGTGTTTTTTGTTCTCCATGATGCCCCATGGTCTGTTCACCTCCTCCCACAGCTCCTTTTGCTGGTGTCCCAGTGTTCCAGCCAGAGTGTGTCCCCCAGTGTGAGGCCAGTGTCACCCTGCAGACTGACTCCTCCCTCTGGAGCTCTGCCTCAGCTGAGACAGAGGCATCCCAGGGGATCTGCTCCAGTGGGAGCTGGGGATGGAGCCTTGTAATGCCCCTGTCCCCTGCATGGTTCTGGCACAATCCCATGGTGGCAGGAGCAGACTCCTAAGGCCTGCCTCACATCTGCCGCTAGGCAGACTGGGCTGCTAACTACTAAGTCTGTTTGCTGAAGTGTTCTAAAGAAAATACCAACAGGATTGCCTCAAACACCTATAAATTAGATACTTAAATTGCCCTATGTTCATAGTGGAAAACACAGATGTGAATGGACCAGATTACTGAGTGACCTGCGTGTGTGGTACAGGGAAGTTACCTCAACTGACAGCTACCTGGTTTTGATAGATGGCATATTGTTTGGAGATTTGGGAGAGTGATATGTACCACTATCTTAGGGTATCTCTTTGAAGGATGAATTAGTGTAATGCTGTTGTTTGTTTAATTATGTCATAAATAACTTGGTTCTTGCCCTGGGGGATCTCTAGTCTATACTAAAACACAGGCAGAAAGTTCCTATGAAACTTCAGAGGGTGGTGGTATGTTGGAGAGATCTGGTTTTGCTAGTAGTTTATTATTTCTGAGGCTTTTATTTCTTGTATCACACCAATGAGTCACCCAGGAGGGGTGTGAATGGTTACATAGTAGCACCTGCAGTGTGAGTGCTGAGGGCACTCAAAACAGTTTGGGCAGCAAAATAAAAAATACGGAAGTGAGAACAAGGAAAGTTGCAAGTTGAGATTTGTAGGGTAACTGAAGGATTAGAGAAGAGAATTATGTGATTGAAGAGAAGAGAAAAGAAAAAGGTACATGGAGCTGATCTATGTGCAGCTTTAAGGCAAAAGGAAGAAGTGAGTAACAAAATGACAGTAGTGATGATGTTCATGCAGTTTATTGAGTCCAGACTTGTGTTTTGCTTCTAGCACTATGTGCACTTTAAAAAGGGCCATTTTAATGAGTTAAGCATGCTAGTGAGAGTTTAATTCAAATGCTAATGTTTTTGACGAAGGATGCAACTCTTAAAACTTTCTCTTAAATCTCTGCAAGAAATACAATTTTAATATCTCTTAACATTTCATAATTCTCAGGAAGTCTAAAGTATTGCTTTTAGTAATAACTCAGAAATTGAATAAGATTCTTGTGAAATTGCTCTTGAGTTGGAAACAATAATTTAGAAGAAAGTTGATTAGATATAGCAAATTATGAAAAAAAGATTATTTAGTATATCTACTTGTTTTCCATAGCTATTTTCCCGTGTCTTTTGGATAATACATAACTTCTATTGACTAGTAAATACATATAAGATAAGGCTAAAAGCAGAGTTTTCTCTTTCAGTTTTGTCATAGAGAGAAACATTTTTATTTAATTTACTAGGAAGTCATTTTCATCGGTTCTCTTCTGCAATGTCCTAACATCGTCCAACAGTTGCTACACGATTCAGATGTTTGCTTAGGTTTTTACTGACTTTGTCTTGATTTTACTTTATTTTAAATGTATTTTTTGTATTCTACATGTAATACTCTCTTCCTTATCTTTGTTTCACATATAATTTAATTGTTACCAATGTATTCAAAATATCCTGGACACTGTCTACTATAGTGTCCAATTTGGTTTTATTCTTGTAATAAAGCCTTTAGGTGTACTTGCTTACATGTAAATAATTTCATACAAGATCAAAGACTGAAATTGGAATTTGACTTTTGACTTGTTCAGGATTTTGGTCTTTGATTTCTTGACCTGATCTTAGTTACATTTTGTGAGTTTAACTTTGAGGGAAAATTGGAGTAAATACAATCTGTTTAGAAAGTGCTGTATATTACACAAAATAATATATAAGCATATTTCATTATTTTAGGGGTGGTTTTTCAGTGATATTTTTCCTTTATTTAGTTTGTCTCTTCATACTAATTAAATAGTCTACTTTTTATATATTTCCTTGCAGAACAGGTAGTTGTTAATCATATATATAACATTATGTTTTAAAGAGATATAGGAATCAGGAAAATGCTATTGTTGAAAAACAGAAATAGCTTTTGCTTTCTGCATGTTAAAAGGATAATAAAAAGCCCATGTTACGGTTTCATGGAGAGTAATGCTTCATTTCCTGAATTGTGAATGTTTGTAATGTAAGCCCTACTTGTTAATAGAAGTTTCACATGTAATATCTGCTACCATAGTTACAAATAACTAACTTACCAGATGAATGCAAATTGGGAAAATGGTGTTGTAGAAGACAAAGTTTGTTCTCTATTCCATTACCACAATATGAATTTGTACTAAATTCACTGTAGCCTGTGAAGGTGTTCTGCATTTTCAGCATCAAAATTCAAAAGTAGACTATGTTCCTCTGTGTTCATCAGGTCTTAATACTTTAGCAAAGACATAAAACCTGCAAATAAAAGTAACTTGAACAAGTTTCAGGTGAAACCAAGTAGCTGCAAAAATATAAATTGCTTGCAATCATGGAAACTTTAATAAAATTACTGAACAACTAGAAAGTCCAGCACAACAGGACATGCCTTTATGCTCAAAATACTTAAGAAATAAGGTTGAAGTAAGTGGCAAGGTACAATGCTCCTTTCATGTATGGGCAAAGACTTCTGCAGTTTAATTTTAAGGAAACTAAAGGAAATGACTGTGGTAAAATGAAGAAAAAGTTAAGCTGACTTTGAGCTTGAAAGGAGGCATTAATCAGAGTGATTTTTTTCACTCTGGGAACATCAGATTAGAAAAGAATGTTTTAGTAGGTAAAGCAAATAGCAAGAACTCTTTCATCATAGTTTTTAAGAAAGCATGTGGCAGTCTCCAATATGATTCATTCTGAGGCATCTTGTAGCATATCAAGGTAATAACATACTTATGACTTGTTTTTATCAAGCTGCAGCTTGTATAGTTATCAGTGCTATCAAACAAGCATGTTATCTAACCTCTCTTTACCACTTGCCTTAATTAAAGCAATAGCATGTTTGATAAATGGCATCAGCTGACTTACAGTATTTTAGATGGTTTGGATTTTGTTGACAAAAGAATTCTTTAAAGTGATCATTCAGCCACCCATTAAGCAAGGCTAAAACACTGTTCTGAACCAAAAAAGGATGGGCTTGTTTATAGTGAAAAAAAAAAATCTGGAAACCTGAGAAATCTCCATTTCTTAGGTACCTTTTCGCACTTGTCTAAATTGTAGGTCATCAGAAATGTCAGAAATGGCCGTGCATTTACCATCTAAATGAGACTTAGGTGTAGAGAAACTGTAACTCAAAGCCTGGGTAGTGTCACCTCATTCTATTTCCAGACTACCACGCAGTTACAGAAGCTGGAAATGTGTGAAAGGTATAAGCAGATATCCAAATGCCTTTGAAAGCAAATGTCACAGGAAAATACTCGGTGTATCAGAGGGAATGAATTTATAATGAATGCTGGGATCAGTCAGAGTTTCAACAACTCCATTTGACCTCATGCAGGACTAAAAGAGAGGGAAGTATCTGGGGTGTATTATGTAGAATTTAGGATGGAAATATGTGCATATGTGTTCTGTATTTCCTATGCAGTGAGTCCCACACATTCTGAGTGCATCAGATGTCCCTACTGTGCGTGCACAGATTGTTGGCATGCTGGCCAGGCTGTGGGGCCTCTGGAAATCTTGGACTGATGCCTGGAGCTCTTTTGGTCTCATGTTCTGGGAGGGCTGGGAGGAAAAAAAATAAGACCTATCTGGAAAATCTGGTAAACCAGAAATTATATGTGGGATCAGCCAGAAGATTGAAAACACTTCAGGAAAAATATACAGGGGAAGTTCCCACCTGTCGTCTGTGGAGCCACAGGAGCAGGGAGACTGCTTTTAAGCATCCATGAGAAATAATTAAGAAAAACAAATCCATAGCCAGTCAGCATTTGTTTGCTGCATAGGAATCCACATTCTTGTTTGTGAAAGGTGGTGATTTGAGGAAGGGATTGTGAAAAAACTAGAAAACTAAACTAAATTAGCGAGGTTTGGAAAATACTCATTTATGTGCACTGAAAAGAAAAACTCAGGCTGCACCAAGAAGGGAGCTTGTTCATGCCCTGGGAAGTGTTATACAACATGAGGAATAATTGGATTCAGATGATATTTTGTGGTAAACTTGTTTTGGCATGTGATAAACTTTCTTAATTTTGATTATCAAAGTTGTTCTTATGCTTTTTCTGAGAGGCAAAATATTTTAATACCAAGGATTAATTGTTGCTTTTTTGTCTAGTTATTGCAGGTACTGAATGATTTACTGTTGTTTTCCCCTCTTGCTCTCTAAAATAGCAAAATATGTCTAAAATACTATATAAGCTTCTTCTTTTATTAAAAATTAAAAAGCATTTTCTAAGAAATGTAAAGTTATATAAAGGATTATTAGATCACCTAGTTAGAACATTTTAAAGCTGTATTAGTATTTTGGGAACCTTGGGATGCTGATTCCTTGAGCAACTCAAGGAATATCGTCTGCAGGATTGTTGCACACTTCAACTGTTCTGTGATCTAGTTCCTGCTGCCTTCTAACACCCTTTGTTACTCTTGCTTCTCAAATGTTAAGTCTGGAAATTAGGTGGCCATTGTCAACTCTGAAAAGTCGGAGTGGTGTGTAGGAATGAGAACAGTGCTGTGGGTCTGACCTGTCTCTGCTGGTGTAAAACCAGTGGAGGTACTGTAATGTGGGGCAGACTAAGTTTCATTTCTTAGGATAGAAGCTTGGTCTCAAAAGACTTGGCTTTAAGTACTGATTCAGTGCCAAGGGTTGTATGTAGTTGGCCACATTTAATTTATTCCATCCCAAGAGTTGTTTCATTATCTATAAAATGAGGACACTTATTGGTATTGTCCTGAAGATAAAGTCAGTTAAGGATAGTAGGGAACTTCAGTACAAGTATGCTGTAGATTGTTTTTGTTAACTGAATGAATGGATTATTTGTCTGAGAACCTGGGGTGTCACTTAGCATTTGCAATTAACTTGACAAATTTACACATTCTGGACATTAAAAACAAAAAAGGAAAGAAAAGGAAAAAAGCCCACTAAATCTTCAACACAGCTACAGTCTGCGCATTGTCCTGATTTGGATTGCTTGGTAAATTAACCTGTAAACTTCCACATGTGGTCATCCAATACTTCTTGTATTCTCGTGACTCTCTCTCCTTGCAACACTTTTGAAGGGAAGTGCTGGATGCTTTTGCCATTTTGTTTAGTATTTTGACAGATTTGCTGCTTCATGATGATTACTATGACTTAATTGTATATGGCTTATTTTAAAGCAGGAAAAATAATATAAAAATACTCAGAAGGCAGAATATCCTTTATAGCAGTCGCTCTGTGATAAAAACCCACTTTTGAGCAAGAGGTGCCTTCAAAAATCTGTCTTAAGCTTAGTCTCATGTACATCAAGAGTTGTCAGTGATTTGTGGGCCAAAAATCCTCCATACTGGTCATAGTTTTAGTTCCATGTCTTTTTTCCTTCTAACTGTTTTTCCCTCCAAATATCAGCTTTGTGTTCTTCCAAACTGTTAATAACCACAGGGCCTCATATGGGCAAGCATTTTCTTCCCTAATATCTCACTGACTTTGCCCTTTACCAGACAGATGAGTTTTGCAGCATCACGTTGATTCTCTAATCTTCCTGAGCAACTGAGCCATGAACTCAGTTTTAAAAAAGATTTAGATTTTTTTAAAGAAAGTTTACTTAGGGAAGTAAGACAGGAGTTTTTCTTGTGAAAGTTGGTTCCATAAACATGTTACCCTCATTGTACTGTGCAGCTTTTAATGTGCACTTTCTGTTACCAAATCTGAAAAGTTGGCTCCTAAAAGTTGATTTTGGCTGAAAACCAAGTGCCTACTATCCTAACAAGATGCATACTTCTGGTGCAGAGGAGTTGTTTTAGCTGATCCATTAGTTTGATCTTCATGCATAATTACTTCAGCAATATCGACCGAAACTTTCAACATTACAGCAATGATTGAGTAGAATGACTGGTTTTCAGGACAGGTGTGATTGCTTAACAAGTTTACTTCTTGTCAATAACTGTGATTGACAGCAGAATTACTCTTCACACCAGTTTATTTCATGTATTATCCAATGGAGTTGCTTATAACTACATTTGAGTTATTGTCAGTGCCTTAATAGAAATAGCTGTAAGGCTGAAAGCCTTAGTAACAGACATGTTAAGATATTGTAAAGTAAAACACTCTTTTTGGAAAGACAAAAAAGCTTCTTCAGTGGTACTGCCTGGGAGGTTTCTTTGTGTGCATTCCTCTCTGTTGACTGAAATAAAGTAGACATCAGAAGCTTCGATAACTTCTAGAAAAGACTGTCATGGCTTGTGAATTGGAACAGTCCAAGAAAGTGTTCTTTACAGATGTGCCTTGTTATAACTCAATCTACCAGATAGCAGGGCTTTTGCTCGCCTTATGTTAGCTCTGAAGGTGCTGACATATTGGATCTGTTAAAAATTGTAATAATTAAAGACATAAGCCAAGTGGGAGCACACAACAAATAACAAACTCACTGTTCCTCTTTAGCTAGCATGGAATTAACCTGCAGAGACTTCCACAGTGTACAAAAAAAGCTGTTTTATTAAAATATTTTGCATTTAATTAGGAAAAGACGATATTTCCCTTTCAAAGAATATGTACTGCTTTCTTATTTGCTATTGTCAGTAATTTTTTTCATATGATTTTATGAAATGCAGAGCTGTCCATATTTACTGAATAGCGTTGTAAATATTATTTTACCAAACAGTGGCTAATCTTGCCTGTTCTTAGTTCTGTCATCATTATAGGAGGAAATAGTAACAATTTCTGTATTAGACCTGCCTAATACTCTGCAGAATAAGAGAGATTCGTCACCTTTGCAATTAGTTTTCAAGCTTCCCTTACTTGCTGCAGTTTGATATTTGGTAATGGGAAGTAGCCCTGAAGCTACAAAGCTGCCTTTTGTCACCCATTACATTCCTCAGACTTTTGAAGAGTTTTCACTGAAAGGCCATTTTTCTTTTTACCCTTGTTTCCATGAAGAGCTTGACAGCTTGCCAGGGTACCTTTTGGACCCTCAGAGGTATAAGCATGGCTGTTGCTGAAACAAAAGTAGCAGTAGGTTCTTTACTACATCTGGAGGTGCTGGAATTGTCATAATGTTCCTCTGCCATCTCCAACCATCTAAAGATTCAGGATTAGGGAAAAAGCAAGACTAACACCTTTTCTGTGCCAGAACTAAGCCCTTGTCCCACTGACCTCATTTCTTGCTCTGAAATGACACTGCCTGATGCTGGAGCAACCCCAGGTTCTGGAGGAACTGAGAGAAGAGGAGGAAGAAGATGGAACTGTCACTCTGTTCTGCATTCATGCAACCATCACTCTATACTCCCAAGGAAGTTAGCTGCTCTACTGCTAGCTAATGTAGTAGATAATCTGGTTTATACAGTAGTCTTGAGGACACAAGTGAAGAGTTAAAGAATTGTCGATGAAAACGTGGTATAGGATTTGGGGGAGAGAGAGCGGGAGAGGAGTCTTTGAGAAGACAGCCGCTGAAAATCCTTGCAAAAGCAATATAATGTTGGTGAAGGTTTAGTTTTCAAGGTACTGATGCTGGCAAAAATAAAATTCTTGTGCTCCAGAGTTACAGTTGTTGGTAAGATTTCAGCGTTGATGATTCCTGTCTTCAGGAATCTGCACATTTTAAATAGAAGGTTTCATGTAGAACTATAAACCTGGAATTTCCAAATTCTTGGATGTGAAGTTCTGTAAACTAAGGATTAAGTTCTTTTACAGGATTTTGCTGTTTGAAATCTTATTTTTGCTGCATGAAAGGACTACTTAGGGCCTCTGGATTTGTTGCCACTCCCTGTATTAAATCTATTGTACCTGTGTTGTCAGGCTTAACACAGTAATTTTAGTCTAATATTGCAAGCTAGATAATGTATCTACTGCATAGCTGAAGTCTGAAATCATATAATCCAGGATCTTCATTTAATGATACACTGAGGAGTAGAAATTTAAGTGGGAAAATAAAATATTTTGACAACCTTGAATACTTCTGTTAAGAGAGAATGATGAAAGCCTGGCCCATTAAAGCACTGCAAAAAGTGACAATTGATTTAAGTGAACTCAGAATTTCAGTTGAGATGCTTTAAAATGTTTAGGGTTGGATTTATTGAAATTAATTAAATTGTTAGTGCAAACATGAGAAGGCAGCAGCTTAGTTTATAATGCTAGGATGAAGGCGTAGAGGTAAAAAGAAAAGTGAGGATGGTGGATTTCATTATTAATTCAAGTTAGTATGGTTTTGCAGTTAAAAGTTTTGAATTATCTTGGCATTACATCATGGCACAGAAGATGATGCACTTTTGAAATAAAACATTGTTCTTAGATACATGGTTGGTTGGCTGGCTGCGAACATCCCTCAGATTAGTGGGAGATGTTGTTTCTTTCTGCAGCACAATCATCTTTATGGCTTTACAAGTGTAAGTTATTTTTCAGTCAAGGTCTGTTGAGATGCTGTTTGTCAAAATTGGTCAACATTGCCTAACGTCAAAGAGTGAAAGCAAATTTCTGACCCTTAACCCACTGACACCATTTTTTACTTTCCCTTGAAAAGCCTGTCACATGTAAATGTTTGACCGCATTTTCAGTTCTTCATAAAAGGCGTCAAATTTAAAAGGCTAGTACCACTTCCTCAACCTTCTGTTTTGCTGACTAAAGTTTAAATGAAGCACATAAAAATTGGACCTTAATGTATGAATGGGAAGGTCTTTCCCTTGTGTATGTGTATGGTGACAGAACATATGTAACAGGCATGTTCTGTTCACCTTATCAGACCAAAGAAATCCCTGGTTAAGGGTATATTATTTTCTTAAATCTAATTTCTAATGCTAAAACCAGCATAAAAATTAATAAACTCTTTTTCTATACTATCTCTGTGCTCGTAGACTCTTGTGTGTAAAGATTCCAAGTAAGTCTAGAATGTACTGTTGTGCTCAGCATGAGATGGAATATTTTTTTTAATAGAGGTTGTATCTTTTCAGTAGACCAACTGATGGCTATTTGAAAAAATTAGACACATTTGGCTGTACAGCCCCATGTTAGGTTTCCAGTCCATTGGTGTGTTTGATGTCCTTGCCTTGACTGGAAAGTTTTGGAGGATCTTAAGTAAATGCTGCAGCTCTTACAGGTGGCCTGAAAAGCCCTGTTTGGGCTAAGGCCTTGCTATCTAGTTCTTGGGTATCCTGGTTGTTGCATTAGCCCTTGGCAGGTGCAGGGAAGCTGTATTCTACTGTCTGTCCTTCTGCTCTTCACTGCCTTTAGGAGCATTCACATGTATCCAAGAGTGTAGACTTTGTGTTCAAAGAAACAACAGGAAAAAGACACTTTGGTTGAATACTGATGCTGTTATGCTAAACCTCACTAATGATGAATTCCTCAGATTGATTGCACCTAAATAGATATTTTCCTAGTCTTTACTTGCTTTCTTTAAGAGAATTTTATTAAGGAGCTTTATGAGACTAAGAGATCGTTTATTTATTTCTTTTCTTGGATATAGTTAAGAATTAAGATGTATTTCATCTTGGATTCTGTCCTGTGTTCAGTGAAAAGGTTTAGTTAATATGCATGGGAAAAGATGCTTCATTTTATGAGTCAAGGCTATTGCTTAATAAATTGTCTTATTGTCTTAAGTGGTCATACTATTCCTAAAGAATGTTTCCAAGATACTGGAACAAATACAGAAATGAGATTATTGTGCCATAGAAATGAAAGAATACATGAGCATTTGTCTGCTTAATCAGCCCTATCATTGAAACAGCATCCCTTTGTTCTTGCTTCTTGGCTACAGTGTTAAAGTAGAGCAGGACATGCAGGATTTTCTCAGCTGACCTATAAAGCTGTTAGAGTCCCAGGTTTTAAAACTGGGATATAGACAGCTGTACAAATATTTTAATAATCTGTCCATACAGGCATTTATATGGGAAGTCTGTTTATCAATCACAAGTGTCCATACATAAAAGGCTGGGTGTTTTTTCTTTTCATAGAATTATGTAATATTTGAGAAACATTGTCATAGTGGAAGGATATTTCAGTGGAAAAGAGATTTGAGTGGAACCTGAGGAATTTGCATGGTTAAGAGACACTCCCACCCCTCTTTCAAGAGCCAGGGAGCAAAACTGGCTTGCACTGGGGTCCAGTGTAAACTTGGGGAAAAATGAGGAATCTGTAATTCTTGGGGGCAGAGGAGAACAGCAACAAAACAACGCAGCCCAACAGACAGCAAAAACCTTTTACCACAGATCAGTCCTGAAGCCTAATGACAGTAGAACAGACTGTAGGAAACAGAACCATCTTTACAGGAATGGTTGTATTACGCTGGTAAACTCATTAGCATCCTCCCAAGACATCAGATGGGAAAACATTTAGTACCCAGTGCAATTTTGTAGGACCTTTGTGTCCCAGTTTTCAGTGGGTCTGGGACATAACAAATGGATACCTTCAGTAGTTTCAGCTTTGGCTCTCAGGAGGGGTGAGGCCACTCACTATCTTGATCATTAGTAGAGGGGAGAGGAGAGAATTAATTGTTGGATAATTTTTGCCACTTATTTTGGTGCTTGCTTTTAAAAAAAGTTTTATTTATAACGAAATTTTTATATAACATTATAAGAAGCTCCTTTAGTGCTAGAGGCAGATGATGTGCATTAGAATAATAATACACCGTACTTGAAGAATACTACTTGTGTGTTTTAAGCTCTGTTTTCAGTGCCACTACTGAGGAGTAGTACATGTTACTTGGAATATATTTGAAATAGATATAATAATCATTAGTTTTTAAGGATCATAAATGGAAAACCTTAAATGGCAGTAGACAAGGACTTTTTTCCCCACAGTTAGACCTAAAATTTGTATTTGGTTGACTACAGTGAATAGTGTGGAAGATAAATACCTATTCAGACTGCTTGTATCTATGAAGTGTTTAAACTTAGTAGAATTTAATGAAGCATTCCTGCTAGAAAAAGTGCCACACATGGTACATTATTATTGCAAGGTATGAAAATATTTTAGAAGAAACAACCAAAAAGGCTAGCTAGCTAAAGTGCCACACATGGTACATTATTATTGCAAGGTATGAAAATATTTTAGAAGAAACAACCAAAAAGGCTAGCTAATTTTGGCAGAAAATCATTAACTGTGAATGATATCAATATATGCCAAGGATATGTTCAAGATCAGGTTACATAGAAGGTTCATGAAGACCCTGACCTGCTTGAGCTTGCATGGCTTCAAGGCCTTTTTCATCAATTTAATCTTTTCTTACATATGTTAAAGCTTCAGGTTTTCTGTACCAAGTCTTTAGGGTTACTTTATATTAGTTCTTTGGAGATGGAGAATATCTGGCAAGAAACATAAAGGGTTGAACCCCAGCATATGAGCTGCTAGAGAATATAACAACTAATTGAAGTTAGTCTCATGCTTGACTTGCCCAATAATGCCACCCCACAGAAAATGATAACACCGTCTTGGGAGTTTCCACTGTTTATACAGATGTAACATCCAGTTTGGTACAATGTTTGTCTGTCTGAATTCTCAAAGGGTTTAAAATGCACTCTCTGTACACTGTATAGTGGCTTTTCTCTCACACAGTGCAAGTGGTGAAAAAAACCAGTTTTGAAGTTTGCTGTGTCACATCAGGGAGATTTCCCAGTTCAGCTTTGCTGTCAGGGAGAATACTAGATTTTACCTTTTTTTTCATTAAAAGGAAAAGGTCAGTCTGGATAGAGCAGTAATGAATGGAATAATGAGCAGTGGCCTAGACTCTCCCTCACAATGTAATGGACAGTGAGCACTGTAGAAAGCCAAGAAAACTAAGAGGGCTGCAACTCTTTTGGCTTCTAGATAAGCCATCTCCAAAAGGATTTGCTATCTGTTATAAGTGAATAGATACTATTAAATGAAGATTCCATTCTTCAGTTAATAAGTAATTTCCATTCCGGAGTAGATAATTTATGCCTACTACCCAGGCAGCAATTGTGATTAATATGCTGCATTAGTTGCTTGAGCAGATAAAATCTCAACAGCTAAAGATCTTGTTTTCATGCAGATAAGGCTAATAGGAAAATCAAAGGAAGATAAAACCTCGAGAATGTGATGTAATGCCACAGAGCAAGTTATACCTTGTCAAAACTGTAAAAGTCTGGATGAAATGTTAACAGATTTTCCTGTAAGGGAGATTTGAAGAAAGGGTTATATATTGGGACACCTCAAGCTCCATGCCTGTAACATGATGGAAGTGGAACTGACCAGTTTTGGCAAATAGAGTGTGATGGCTTGAGTGCATAAGGAGAGCAGTGCTTTTTCTTAAAAAAAGAAATTTTACCTGTGTCTAATAGGTAGCATGGGCCAAACACTACCACTGACAGCAAGTGGGGTTTGGAGTCCCAGATTAATTGCAACAACCAAGAGACTTTTCCTGGTTTTCTTTAGTCTGAATCCAATAAACTAATCTCTGGTTAAAGAATTTTGTATCTCCTAGAGTGATACATTGAAGTTAAATTGGTTTTTGTATTTATTCTGTTAAATTAGAAAAAAATAAAAAGGTTTCCTAGGGTCATCTAATTTAACTTCAGTTACTACCACAAGTCTCCACACTCTTGTATTCAGCAGACTATGCTTATTATTAATCTCATCTCAACACCTTTTCCAAAGTTGTATCCCAGTATCCATGACACATATTTATCAGTGTATCAAATCCTTAAAACCTCCTTTTATTTGTTTGGTTTGGTTGTTTTTTGGGTTTGTTTGTTTTGGGGGGGGGGGGGGGGGGGGGTTTGGTTGGGTTTTTTTGGTTGTTGTTGGTTTTTTTTTTAGCAAGTAACAAGCTTCTCCTTGCTGGCAAATTCACACTTTCATTTAAAGATGCATAGTAAACCATTTGGGTCATACAGAACACTAAGATGGATGGTAATGAGCAATAATAAGAATGCATACATGTAATCTGAAAAACTATTCTCTTGTAAATTAATGTTTTGGTCCACAATATATTTAATCTAAAAAGGCATACTAATGAGAATTTTATGAAATAGAAATTGGGTTTTTTTTCTTCAGTATATAGAATCATTAAGGTAGAGAAGATCATCAAGTCCAACTGTCAAATATCATGCTGGTTTTTTGGGGGTTTTTTTGTTTTTTTCTTTATGCACATGAGATGTAGATGAGACAGTTAAAGTATTGTTGCTGTGGGAGTCAGGTGTCAAATAGGATTTTAATTTTTTCAAAGTTTGATAGTCACTCTTCTACACTTGATTAAAATTAGAATCTTTTTTCCCCCTCATTTTAACTAGCTCGCACCATTTAGTTAAGCATATGAGCTATTAGTCTCCTCCTTAGTATTTATTTGGTTATCAAATATCTGCTTGGAATTGTTCTGAAATGTGTGGTAGAAGTATTATTTCAATGTGTCTTTGTGAGGGTAAATCTTTGGTCAACTGAGTGCCCTTTAAGCTATGTTGTAAGTAAATATTGTGTAGCTTTCTAACATAACTGTGAATATGTTAAGTGCTAGACTGCCACTGTACACATTTGCTTTCAAGATTCTAATTTTGGTTTAAAGAAAACATCTCCAGATTTCACCCTTTTTAATGTATTTATATTAATACATTGTTTTTAAATGTGAAGCATTTTGTCTTACTGTGGTTATACAGGTTGAGAAATTGTGCAGAAACAAAAACCAGAGCAATTGAGTACAGTAAATTTTCATTAATTATCCCCCTTCTTTTGTAGATATTTGGGCAATCGGCTGCATATTTGCTGAACTATTGACTTCAGAACCTATATTTCACTGTCGCCAGGAGGACATCAAAACAAGTAATCCTTTTCATCACGATCAGCTAGACCGCATTTTTAGTGTAATGGGATTCCCTGCAGGTAATTTATTTTCATTAAAGCAGCAGACATAACGCTAGTGAGTTGTTTGTTAGTTTTTTCTAAAGGAAATTACTAGTTGTTTGTATAGGTACAAAGAAACTGTCAGTTTGATGGATTTGAAAATGCTGACAATTAAAGAACAATAGCACTGGCCAACAAACAGGAAGTCAAACAACTCCTGTAGTTATTTCTTCCTGAGTATTACTTAACCTACACGTTCAGAATTGTAAATGCTTTTTCTTTTTTCCACACTACTGAAGATAAAGACTGGGAAGACATAAGGAAGATGCCAGAATATCCAACTCTTCAGAAAGATTTTAGAAGAACAACGTAAGTAATGATAATGTAACAACAGTTCATTGAGTGTGGTGGAGGCAGAAATCAGCTCCTATGCTCTGACTTTTTGGGGCGGGGATTTTGAAGTATTTGGGTTCTAACGCTGTGGCAGCTGTCCTGTTTGATTAGCTGGTTTACATGAATGGTGTTCTCTTCCTCAGCTGCTTGTTAAGAACATCAGTTGAGTTACTTCCTCATTTCTCTAGAAGGGGTTGTTATAAGTGTAATTTAGTCTATGGCAGGCACAGACAAACGAGCTTCTTCTACCCATTTCTATTACATATTCCAAATAATGTTGTTCATTTTGTGTGAGAAAGAATAAGGAAGCACTGGTATTTTTGACAATGTATTGTCAAATACATTGCCTGTGGAGGCAGCAATGTATTGGACTGAAATTTTCTGTTGAAAGTAACATTTTCAATGGGTTGTGATTCAAAGCCTGTCCAGGATCTGAGAATTTTCCACTTTTACTGTTTCCTGGTGCTTTGGCTATATTAGTCAAGTGGTACTAATAGATCAGAGCTCGTAACGAGTCACAGGGACTCCTTAAAGTAAGGCAGAGGACATGGATTTGGGAGTTTTGGATTCTGTTTCCAGCTCTGACATGGATTCATTACACTGGCTTTACACAAGATGTAAAGCTTATCTGTGCATGAAGCTTCTTTCTTTTGAAAATGGCTGTAGATAACCTCTGGAGCTGTAAATTAAAGGCAAGGCACAGATCATAGGTATTTAGGGCACTTTTGAGCTTCAGAGCTGTAAGGACTGTACGGTTGTCTGGAGGCTGGGGATACAGAATGGTAATCTAATTGCTCTGCCAAGTTCTAACCAGAAACAATAGCTTAAATGTTGAGCTGTGATGAACGACTGAACGCTTTCTGTGGCAGAGTTGCTTTAGAAAGATAGAGTATAAACTTCAAGTTGTGTCTCTCTCTGCCATTGTCCTTATCAACAGCTTATCCATATACTATAAAAGTTGCATGTTTCATGGAGATAATCTTTACACTGTTGATGGCACTCCTGTTGGTGAAAAGCATACTTAATGTGTGCAATTGCTAGATAAATATCTGCCATGTCTTCTGATAGCAATTCTTAGAGTAAATTTCTTACAGTTTACTTACTGAGGGTTGGGAGATGTTTCTGTGGTCACTTGATAGAGTTCCATGTTTTTAATGCACCGTTATTTCAAACATGTCTTTCTTTAACTGTATTTTTCAGGTATGCCAATAGTAGCCTCATAAAATACATGGAGAAACACAAAGTCAAGCCTGACAGCAAAGTTTTTCTTTTGGTAGGTGCAACTTGAAAATTGCTGTGATGACAGGAATGAAATTGCATTTTTAAGGGTGATATCTGTGTCTCTTTTCCTATCCCTTCTAATGAATGCCAATGTTAAAGAAAGCTATTTATCCACTAACTGGCCGTTTTTGAAAGGTGTTTTCTTCATACACACAAATTGCTTAAACTGCTGGTATTGAAGATCTGAGAGTGTTCTCTATTTAAGATCTGCAAGACACTTGTATACACAGCCATACCTTTAGGTGTGCTGTGCAAATAAGAGTATAATTTGTGTCTTGATTCTGTGTGGCTTCAGAGTGCTAAAGAGTTTTGTGAAGAAAGGGAAGAGGAAAGGAGAGATTTATTTCCTGTAGTAATTTGGTTTTCTTTTTCTTCCCTCTGACAGTAGTCTGGGGATGATTCCAAACAAAATCCCTAAACATATATTTGCTGGTTGCCTAGTTGAGTTATCCATTGTAGGCCAACACAGGGTTGCTCTGTCTAATACAGCATCATTTCTGGATGTCTCTGTGATGACTTAGTGCTGTCTAAATTTAGGAATGAACTTCAAAGTGACTTTGCTAATGCTGTGTACAGGGAGCTCTGTCATGAGGCTCTTACTGCAGCTTGACTTTCAGTGGTCTGTTTTCAGTTACAAATTCAGCATAGCAGTCATCTCTCTACGTCCTGGCAAAGATTTGCTCTTTGATTCATTAGTTGCTGCTGGATGATGACACAAATAGCTGTGGAAACAGAATAGGTTGGTTCAAGTGGGTGGAAGGGAAGAATTTCCATAAGAAGAGTGAGACCTGGAGAAAAATGAATGAAAATTTTTTAAGCTTAACTTGCTGGGCACACATTGGAATCACCTGGAGGCTAAGTCTAACTGAAGAGATGACAACTATAAGAGACATCATTAGTTAGCATACGAACTTCCATGTTTTCCTAGTGAAAGTGGAACCCACCAGAAAATCTGCTTGCTGTCAGCTTATATTGCTAATTCTCTAAGGCTGAACACTGAGTTGAGAGTCATCTTGGGTGGGTTGTCTGCTTTTCCCAGGAGAAATATTAACCAGATCTTTGAAGAACAACAAAACTTACCGTAGTTTGCCCTTTCTGAACGTCGTGAGGAAGATTTAGTTCTCTAAGGTAGTTTGTTAGATTTTTCTCAGAATTCAAGGAGTGAATAAGGGTGGTTTAATGATCAGCTACAGAGACAGAGGCTGATCTCAAATAGGTCGGTCTCCCAAAGCTCTGAATAAGAATGCCCAGGAGTATGGACTACCTTCCTGCTATTTAATTGCTGTACATTGGAGGTACATGTACTGTGAAGCAGACTCCCTAAAACTCCTTGTTCATATCCAAGGTAGTTATTTTTATGAGATGACCTCCATCTTGCAGGGTGACCTCTGAAGACATCTGCTTTATAGCAGTCATTGATTGAGACTGTGCTAATGAGTACAGGAAGTGTGGTGCATGGGGAACAGATGGCATCAAGTAGATCAGTGCAGGATAGCAAGTGACTCTTGACAAAGAGAATTATATTATGCCATTCTGCTGATTGACATTGAATGGTAATGTCTACATGAAGGGCAGAATGTTTTCCATTCAGGAAGAGGCATCTGTTCTGCTGTCCTAGAAAAGTTACAAGCATAGTATTCATAGCTGTCATGTCAGGCCAGTGGAGCCTGAGAGCTTGAGACCTGCTGGGAAGTATAAGATTTTGATGAAATCTAGTCTCATTGGTTTCTTGTGTTGTCTTAGCTGCTGCCCTGAAAACAAGTTGTCTCCAGACATGTTTTTTATTCGTTTCCCCAGAAGCTACAGATAATCAGAATTTCTCAAAGAAATTGGTTCACAGTAGCATCACCAATAGGCAGGTTATCCTGCTTGGAGTGATACTGTGTGTGGTATTACTTGGAATGGGCTAGCTGATTGTATCCTGAGGAGTGAAGCAGGAATGCTAAGGGAATGACCAGATCGTTAACAGGGCCAAGATATCTTCAGGTCTTCTGCTACAGTACATTAGCCTTACCTATGAGTGACAAAGAATACAGGTCATGTTTGGAGATAGTTTGTGATGACCATGTTATATGGCAGAAAACTGGAGGAGTTTTCACTTGGGTAGGGCTGCAGCAACCAGGTCTGAGGCAGGAGTCCAGGGGGCAGAGGCTGATGCCCTGTGCTCTTCTGTAAACAATGGCATGTGGTACCAAAGATCAGGAGTGGCCTTGTACAGAATATGCATACTTGTCCCTGCAAGTCACTGTGGAGGAACTGGGAGACTTACATAACCTGTAATGGTGTCAGAAGCTGTTCTAGCTGACAAAATATTTTCATGTAGGGAAAGGTGATTTGAAGTAAAGATACTGAGTACCAAACTATTGTCTATATTGTATTGTGTGAGGTCACTATGTAGAGATCCAGCATATCATTAGAAGTTCAGTTTGTTAAGATGCACAGAAAATGTAGGGTTAAGAGTTATCTCACCATGCAAAAATACAGTAAGTAAGTGCTCATTCAAACCTCCAAGTGTATACAATGCAGAAATATCTTGAGGTGTATCTCTAGGCAAGCAGCAGAAATCCATTTAGGAGCTAGTTGCAAATGAACTGATGGGTGGAGAGACAGCCCAAATGGCTCTGTTTTGCTGTGAGTCTGCTGAGGTCTGTGGCCCATAAAGTATGTGAATAAGAGGAGCTGGGAAGGAAATGGCAAAAGTACAGAGAGTTTTGAGACCTTATCTATCAGGTAGAGTTAACTACAACTTACTGACAAAGACATCCTTTCTTGCAGAGGATGAGTGCTTTTACTGAGGCTTTTTGCTGTAGCATATATATAGAATATAGAATTGTATGTCCAGTTATTAATTTATTGGAATAAAAAGCCCCAAGTACCCATGTCAAAATTACATTCTTTTGTTGAATATCCAGGCAGTTTTTGTTGGAGACCTGATGGAGAGTTTGAGCTGAGGTGTCCTTTACAGAAGGAAATTTATTTTCACTACTGGCTTGAATTAAGAGAGTATTGTGTGAGAGCAGGATGCTGTATAGTGTAATTTGAGCACGCAAATTTCCTACTGTAAGTTTATCAGAATGTGATAAATAAGTAACTATTTTAAATGGTGTGGTATGACTATAATTCGTGTTTTATACTGCTAATATATTTAATCCTCTTTTATAGCCTGCTGCAGTCAAAAGCATTCTAGCTAGTAAATTTGTGCTTGTTTTCCTCCTAGCAAGGAAGAAAGGTTACTAGGATGGATCTGCTTCTTCTCATTTCAGTACCAATTAGAGTGGGTTTGGGGGCTGCATGAGTAGCAGAGTGCTCTGATTCTGGAATGTTGCCAGTGCAAGAAATGAAGATTTGTTTCCGTCCCTAAAGCAATATGGAGAATCATGGTTGTGTTCAGTCCATTCTGACACATTTTTCATTTTGTGTCAGCATTGCAGAACAGTATAAAAGCTATACATGAACCACAACAAAAAGCTATTATTTGGAAATTATGTTTTATGAACCTGTAGTAGCTGAATTTAGCATTTCTTTAGTGCAGTGGCTCAACCTGAGCAATTAATACTGCCTGATACACTGAACTGTTTATTACATAAGAAGTACTTCACAACCACAGTACTTTGATGGATGTGCATTGTAGTTCCTGGGAACTTCACTGAACAAGCAATGCTGACTTAGGCTTGTCTGGACAAGCCAGAAATAATTTAGCAATCCACAATCCAAGACATACAAGTCATAGTTTGAAAAATGATAGTTTGATAACCTTTTTGCTATTTTTATTGTTATGCTTTGCAGCTTCAGAAGCTTCTTACTATGGACCCTACGAAGAGAATTACCTCAGAGCAGGCTTTGCAGGACCCCTACTTTCAAGAGGATCCTCTGCCTACATCAGAGTATGTATTCTCTCTTCTGTGCACATCTGGGGTGACTTCTTTCTGCTACATGCTAGTCCCTGAAATGACATGATAGCTGAAAAATTCAGATACCTACTTGTGTCCACAAGAAGTAGCAGTTCAGCCATGCTCAGTAGAAACTACAAGAGTAGTACAGGAGTGTCTGTATCTACTGGTGCCAGAACTGAGTGGTCATGAAAAGTAACCCAGTAGCACAGTAGTCTTGTAATTCTGAACACACTACCAAAGCCAGAGTGACAAGATTACTGCAGCACTTAGAAAATCAATCTCTGCTCTCTTCTGTTCTGCCTTACACAGCCTCACAGAGCCATGTTCTCCACTGCCTGGCTGATCGTGCCTCTCCCTAGGGATGGGACCATTCTCTGACCTACAGCCCATTCCCATGCCCTCTTTCACAGGGTAACAGTATGAGAAAAGTGAAGAGATAAATGGCTGAGTAAAATCCCACAAATCCTTGTTCAGAAGGCTCGAGAGCACAGAATTGATAACTCTGTATATTTTGTTGTCATGAAAAGTTCAAATACATACTCAATTCCAGCTGGCAGACTTTGTCAGTTTCTCTTCCCAGTTTTTGGAAGCATGGTGGTGCATAGCATTATGATCTGTATGAACGTGATGCAGGTAGACTTCTACCTTTGCTTCCACTGTTTCATCAACTAAAAGGCAACACCAAAAGGAGGGAACAGTCACCGGAATGCAAAAGGAGTCTAGTTGAGACTAGTTGGGTTTTTGAAATTTCTTTTTCTGTTTGAAAAAAGCAAACACTACATAGCAACAAGATTAAGAACTGTTCACACCCTTCTAAAAACGACATCATGTTGATTGTAGTCTGAATGTTGGCACAGAAATCTAAGAAGTTGATACTGGTCAAGATCTACCAGTAATTTTCCGCATAGTGTTTATCTGATGCTGTCCTGTGGAGAACTGTAGCTCCCCATGGATTACAGGATAACATTATGATAAGGTCTCTGCCATAAACATTAAGGAATGTTCCAAGTTCCATTGGTCAGATGAATTTAAAAGTGATTTTTTTTCCTAAAAAAGACCTGAGAAGCTTAGTGAAAGTAACTCTGCAGTTGTGATTGGCAAATATATCGAAGCCTGTTGTAAGCCAAGGCAGGCTCATAAGATACTAATACTCTTTGGATTAGTCCCTTTATTCAGTGAGCCATGCATGTTCCAGCTGGGTGTTGTGGAACCTCTGACACTGTGTTTGTTCATTTTATCATCTGGATCAACAAGTGGTCGTTCTGGCATTTGGGCATGTTCAACCATGCCGTGATTTCTAAATTACAGCCTTGTGCCAACAGCAAAGAGATCTGACATTACAATCAGCACCTATCTTGGGTGCTCACACTGCCACTCACTTTTGGAGCACAAGAAATGAAGTTGTGTTATATGCAGTTGTTTTTAACATAGCATTAAGTAAATGTATGCCATGTGTACATATTTGTGGAGTGTTTACTGTTTACTGTGTTTCAGTGTGTTTGCTGGCTGTCAGATTCCGTATCCAAAAAGAGAATTTCTCAATGAAGATGAACCTGAAGAGAAAGGGGATAAGGTATAATAAACTTTGTTTGGCTGGGTTTTATTTTACTTTCAAGTATGCAATAAGAAAGCATCATGGTGCCAGATGAAAACTAATGAAACATGAAGAGTTAACCAAAAATGTGTTTCCAAGGCAAAGCTCTCTTAAAACTGTTTCTCAGACAGTTGAAAATCAGATGCCTTGGGGTGTCTCAGGTGGTATCACCAGCACTGTTTGCCCTGACCTGTGAGGAATGAGCTGGATGGGCTGTTCTGTCAGCAGCAGCCTGTTCTCAGCTGCTGTCGTTCCAAGAAGACCTTGCTACCTCCTCCAGCATTGCATGATGAAAATACATTGTGAGCACATGAAAAGAATGGCATTTTCATTGTATGACTGGCATCCATCCAGCCATTTGAATGTAGATGGCTGTCGGGGTCTCAAATAAATAGTGGCAGCCTGCTTCTGGCACTACATCAGAACATTTCATCCATCTGCATGCAGTTTCCTGATCATGTTTTAAGGGCCCTCAGACAAAGGAGTAATAAGGATTCTGAACTGTTCTGGTAGCAACAATCTGCTCTGAATATTCTCTTTTCCATAGTCCCATAGACACGAGCGAGAACTTGTTGGTGTGCATAATAAATTTTGGTGTGTTTGCAACACAATCTGATCTGCTTGATGCTGTAACTCAGCTGTGACCACAGCGATTGTCCTGTAGTGCTGTGTAGGCCAGACAATGGTGCTATAGTGTAGGAAACAGCGTGTTATTTTCACTGAACAGGGTACAGTGAGGCACCAACAGTGATGCATAGCTAACAAAGTGTGAAGAGAACAGTCTTGAACTGTAGTTATCTGAAGACTGTGTGAGAAGGGCTGTTGTCTTTCAGAGAAACTATTTGACTACATGAATCTTACATTTTCAGTTTTCTGCATAGCATGACAAACTAGCTGAGTTTTAAACTATATTTTAGAGAGCAAATTTTGTTTTCAGAACTGATATTGCAGGTTCTTCTTCACCAAGAACAAGGGGTAGTATCCATGATTTTTGTGTCCAGATAGTTTTTTCCAAAGGAGGAAACAGACCTCTGAGCAAAAAGAAAATTAAATTCATGATACTGATTCCATTGTAATTTAGTTACTGGTTTTCCTTCAATTCTCACAGCTTCAAAAAACAAGAGCCTTATGAATTAAATTTACTCTGGCTTTTTTACATTTAAGTCAGTGTACTTGAAAGTAAATAGGTGTCTTTTCCCTGGGAATGTTGCAGGAATGATGACAATTGCATGTTTTTATTTAAAACAGCCAATATTATAAATGGTCTTTGAGATTATTGAGGGCAGTCAGGTATCTATGTACACTCCAAATTAAACTTTTTCTTAGACCATTTAGGTAACAAGTCACGTAACTCATTGAATGTGTTCCCACAGTGTAGAAAATGTGGAGGTAAAGGCTATTCTGAAAGTTGAATCTGTGCCATGTTTTGTTGCTTTATGATGTTATTGTAAATGAAAGGTTTTATTTTTTTTTAGTCTGTTTCCCTTTTTTTTTTTAGACTTGTTTTTAAAACTGTAAATATCTGTATAATCATTTGGAAACCTGGAGAAGTTGTCTCTATTTATTTGGAACTTGCATCTTAATTAAGTATCATTTAGCATAAGCATCCATTCTTCAAAATGGTTGTTAGTTAGTAAGACTAAAATAAGGGTTTGTAAAACAAAGTGATTTTTTTTTCCTCATTTAAATTCTGTTAGGCAAGTTTCTGCTAGGTTTGTTTCTAGGTAAGACTGAAATTTCATTTTGGTAATTTGTGCCTGGGAGGTGACATATGGCAATGAGTTAAGTGTAGACCTTTGAGTTTAATCATTTAGGAACTGCCATGAACCAGACTGACCTGAGGACAAGGTTTTTGCTGGGGAAAGCCGTTTTTGTGCAGTAAGGTGGTGCAGCCAGGCCCCATCTGGAGATTGACAGAGCAGGTTTCCATTTCTAGCTAGGCAGTAGCAGTAGTGGTTCCACACGAGAGCAAACTCAGGCTAGTCAACTAAATTTTGTGCTAAAATCTCAAGCACAAAACCTGGGACCTACAACAAGCTCTTGCCTTTACTTGTGAGAGTCCCTTCAATATTTGTTTACACATTAAAAATTGAAGTTTTTCAGCTCACACAATAGTAACTACTTTACTTGCATCCAAACACTGCTATGAAAACACAAATTTCAGAATTCTAAGACAAATAGTTCCTTAGTTACTGGTGTTTTGTTTGTGTAAGTGAAGCTCAAACCATTATGAAAAATTGCTTCTTAATAGTTTTTTTTACAAGCTAGTTTGATTAACTTTTTAAATTATTGAAGTTCAAATCTCCCAGTTGAGGACTACATGCAGGACTACATTATGGGTTTTGCTAAATGTGAAATGGAATTTCAAGCCACCTCTTAAGTCCTTGAAGATGCAAGGCTTCTTCGTAGTCTTAAATGAATACCTCACTGCAAATTTTGTTGGAGTGTATCTTGGGAGACCATTGTGATGAATGGCATAGATGCAGATCTTTTATGTCATTCATCTGAGGTGACTAAAAGCCTCTTGGTGAAGGGGGGCATCAAGAATTTTCTGCTAGTGGCAACTGGTTGTCATAATTTCTGAGAAACTAATAAAGGTTGCCATACTAAAGCTTTAGTCATGATATAAGTAGATATTCTAGGAAAAAAAACCAAACCAACCTATCCTGGAATGTTCCCTACAGTCTATTAGGGGAAGGATAGTAAGGCTTTTTAATTCAATCCATGTAAGTTGAAGGTTTTTTTCCATGATGAGCAAGTGACATATCTCACATTTGGAGTGAAACTGCATTTCTTTGCAATTTTCTTAGGCGGTTTAGTGCTGGGATGGAGGAGCCATCCCTGGTCTCTGAAAGCAGATGAATGTGTTGTCTTTCCCAGAACTGTAGCCATGGAGGATAGAGCTGCACTCTGCTCATTTTCTGACCTTCCCTTGACTTCCTCAAATACTCTTTTTAGTCTGTAGCCCTCTGAAGCCAGAAGAGCTCTCAATGTCTTTTGTTCTTGTGTTCTTCTTCTTAACCTTTTTTTCCCCTCTGTGACACTTTTCTCTGTTTATTTTCCTGCTAGGAACCCAAGTCATCCTAATTAGCTGGCTTTTCTTGCTTTGCTAGTCTTCTCCTTCTGCTGCCAGATTCTTCTTTCAGCTGTTTCTTCCTCTTTTGTCTTCAACATCTCTGGTCTACTCTTGCTTTTCTGCTATTTCTGTAAGATTTTCCGACCCTATACATTGAGCACCATGCTGGGCCCTATTCACACTACAGCACTCTTTGCAAGGTGCTTAAAAACACACAAAACCAAAATGTAGTAATGAAACCTGTTTCTGGCTTTGCCACGGAATTTCCTCGCAACCAGGAAGACATGATGTAATTCCTTTGGTCTCAATTTGCTTACCTTTCCAGCAGTAAGGCTGTTAGCCTTCTTCAGGTGAAAAGTGAAAGTTTGAAAAGTGGTTTCGATTCTGTGTTAATGAGAAGCACTTAGAACAACTTACTGTGGTTCCCCACTGCCACTGAGCACTAGTGAAATTTTGGGTGCTTTGATTTACTTCATTAGGTGATTACTGCTTTGTAAAGGGGTTCCTTTTATCCTCTCTGAGCACCTGGGTAGCTGTAGGAGACACTAGACTGTCTTTCCAGTTTGAGTCCAGCTCGTTTCATTAAAAAAGCAAAACGACCACAAGTGGGACACCCCACAAGGTGTGCAGAACTGTGTGAAGTCCCAGCATTCAGCCTTGCCATGTTTTCCCATCGGGCAGGCGGGCCTGCCTCCCGCTCTGTGACACCGGGGTTGGCAGCTCCATGAAGCTCCCAAACCTAGCTCAGAGCAAGTGACCGTGTCGTGTCGCTTCTTCCCTCAGAATCAGCAGCAGCAGAATCAGCATCAGCAGCAAACAGCACCTCAGCAGCAGGCGCAGGCAGCGCCGCCGCAGCCGCAGCCGCAGCAGCAGAACAGCAGCCAGACCAACGGGACGGCGGCGGGCGCCGGCGCGGGAGGAGGGGGCGCGGGCGCGGGGCTCCAGCACAGCCAGGACTCCAGCCTCAACCAGGTGCCTCCGAACAAGAAACCACGCATAGGGCCTTCAGGCGCTAACTCAGGCGGGCCTGTCATGCCTTCAGATTATCAGGTACCTCCGGAAATTTTGTTGTTTCTGATACTATAGGGCCAAAACGGCATATTCCCCCTTCCCAACTGCAAGAACAGATCACGTTTTAATGAATTTTTGATGTAACCTGCGGCATGCTGAGGTTTTGTTCTGTGATTAGTGATTTTCAATGGAATACCAGTTTGAGTTGTATGTACTACACCTTGTAAAGTGTTGAGGACTAGTCCACTCCAGGAAGACACTTAAATATTTGCTTAACTTTATATTTTAGAGTAATCTTGTTGAAGCCAGTGGATGTAAATGCTGCATTGCATCAAGTTCAGGATACTCAAGTCTTGGCAATATTAAATCCCATGTGAGGCGCAGATGTGAGACAATATTGAGAAGAGGCAAAGTTAGAACCAGGCTCTCCCATTCCTCCTATTGTCACACGTATGCAATGGTTCTGTAGTTTATTTTGGTTTCTTTCTAAGTCTACTTCTAATGGTAAAGAAAAAAAAAATGCATATAAGCACAGGAATTATGATTTGGTTTATCCGTTTGATTCATGCCAGAGTAGGGCACAAAGGCATGCATTGTTTCTAATGTGATCAAAGTAAAACAGATTTTGTGTTTTCCAGTATAGTAGTATTTATAAGGAAAAGCACTATCACTGAATAGTTTTTGAATTTACATACTTGTCTTTGCTTACTAGAATTACATTTTCCACCAAAAAAGTGACTCACATTAAATATAGAAAGCATTGACCTTACCAGGATCTTAAGTATTTCTGAGTTTATACTTGCTGGAGCAGTAATTAGTTGAAAGAAGATTAAAAAAATAAAACATACATATTAATGGTAAATTTTAAATTATGCTAGAGATTCTGTCTGCTCCTAGCCTCCAAGAGGATCCCACCCCAGAGAATGGTCTTTTCAGGCTGCTTTAAAGTTAAAATAAGTGGATTTTAAGGCACCAGCTCTAGAGTTGTCTTGACTTAGCCCTCCAGACCTTCTCCACAGATAATTGATTATTCAGTGCCAGACGTATTTCTCCCATTTTTGTTTGACTCTTTTAGTTACAAATGGTCATGAAGGCATTGAGGGCAATTTAAGGGGAAAGACAACCAGGTTTCTTTTTCAAAAAGTTCCAGACAGGCTTGAGGCCTGGACAGATCAGTACATCTGTCTGACCGTACAGTATTTATGGGTGGTCTGGTCTATACTTTGAGGACTGGTGTTCTGCATTTGATGATATCCATTATAGGATTCTTATCCAGTTCTCTGAACTGTTGGCAAACTTCCCCCTTACAAGTCGCTAGCAGTCTAAATGTTCTTCTTTTTTTTTAGATTTTTTTTGCCCTCTAGGACGCTTTCCCTCTAAACTTTAACAGAACAGGCATCAAAATCATGATCTGTATGTTTCCTTTATGTCATTCACTAAATTGTATCATCTGGTTATCCATTTTTGCACTTGTGTTTGGCTATCTGCCTTTAACTTCTAGCTGACTATCTTCTGTTCCAGAAAGGAATGTCTGCAATTTGTCCAAGTCTGACTTTGTTAAAAGTAAATTCTCATATGTGGAACAAAAATAAGCATGGGCAAGTTAATGCATTCTTGTAGTCTTAGGGCATTAATTTTACTCCATTTTGTCTTATTCAGAAGTAGATAGAAGATTCTCTTTGCTTTGAGTTTCATTTAGCTTGTGGGCTGAAGTCTCTGTTGAAATTTTTTTTTGTCATTCACCAGCCTCAATATATGTTGCTTCCACAAATGACTGTGCAAACTCTTTGTTGAATTTTACTGAGCCTTCCTTATGTGACCTGGGGTGTTTTGCTTAGCATGGTGAGCTGATGCTTTTCATCCAGAAAGAGCTCCTATCCAGTCATACAATTTATCACAATTCTTTTTCTTTTCCTTTAGAAGTTGAAAAACTTTCCAGAATTTTGAGAAAAATGTCAAGTTTCAGACTGTGTTACACAGCCAGATTAATCATGTGGATTGTGGTGGGGTTTACCTTGCTGGACAGTCTCCTGTCCATTGAGCACTACTTCTCAGGCCAAGTGATTTTGCAACTTGCATTATTGGGCAGCTCGTGTGTAATTCTGGATGGGGAACAGTTATGATAATGAAAGGGCAAATTCAGCAGGCTGGAGGTTGCAAGATTCACGATTTTGTCTTGCTGAGGTTGGAGTCCACTGAACTGACTGCCCCAAACTGTGGAGGGGAAAAAAAACCTTCAGGAAAATGGATGTTAGCACATGCCAATCTTCAAGCAGTTGTCCTTGTTTTCAGTAGCAGGTTGAAAGACTTGCTTAAAATTATAATATTTTATCTTAATGGACAACTTTTCATCTAAGTAAATTGAGTAGCTCTTAAGTCATGGTTGTCTTTTTCTCAGAAAAAAATAAAATGTACCTCTATAACATTTAGTATTGCCTATCTTGAGAAGGGTGTTTGTAGCCTTAGCATGCATAGCAACGATAGATGTAAGTTTAAGAAACAGATGAATTTTGAAAGGGGTCTGCTCTCATGTCTCGTGTATTTTTTTTTCAGAAAAGGGGTGTGTACCTGCTGTACTTTTAGGTATCTCCAAGGGTTCTTGTGTATTTTGTGTGCTGTGTTAAAGCTGATTGCAGATCAGAATGACGACTTGTTTTATGGGACCCTAAATAGTCACACTGTTTAGATAGCTTCCCCAGCAATCATGTTTTAATGAGCACCAGAGAGGTTAAAAATCTCCCGAGCTGCATGATCCTGACAGGCTGGCTTTCATTCCTTTAATGCCTCTCTTTTTTCCTGCAGCACTCCAGCTCGCGCCTGAGTTACCAAAGCAACATTCAGGGATCTTCTCAGTCCCAGAGTACAATGGGCTATTCCACGTCATCTCAGCAGAGCTCTCAGTATCACCAATCTCATCAGTCTCACAGGTACTGAGGGGCCTGACAGGCTGCACTCAGAAAGGAATGGACTAGAAGCCAGAAGACTCCAGCAATATGAAGTTCATAACGATGAGAAGACCAAAAATACAAACTATGATGCAGAATTAAAATTCACGATGACAAAAGGAAAACTTCATTCACTGAAGACTTCCCCAACCCCTGCCCCATCCCCATCCCTCTATTGCCATAAAGGAGATTCTTGTGAAGTTTTCCTTCTTCCCTGACCTTGCATGTGCTCCATAGTGGTTACTCTAATGAACCCTTCTGATCTGAACCCAGCACTTAACTTCTTTAACCTTTGGAATTTTGAAGGATTCCTGGTGCACCTTCCTTATGCTGTAGTGATTGCCATAAATCTGTCTTTTCAATCTCTTTGATGGGATTTTAAAGTTTTAAAATCTTGAACTCCCAGGCTTTCAAGCTTGTATATAGTTAGTTTTATACTAGGCAAACCAGTTTAGCTATACAGGTATATTGCACCTTTTTAAAGCACTATGTTATTTTCACAGGATATTACTGTTTTGCTCATGGATGTCAAGAACAGCAAAATTTTACTGTTCCAGAGTATTTTACTATTCTGTTTTTATTAGTCTAGTTTTCAGGCAAAGTATTAAAGATAAAAAATTTTAAAAATTGATAAAATGAAAAAAGAAAAATGAAAAAAGAAAAACCTACCCAAGTCTCTGCAGCGACAGATATGCTTCATGCTACTGGACTGAACGCCAGACAGAAGATTGCTGATATTTCTTAACTCATTCACATTGAATTCTTGAAATCACAGTGATCATGCTCTGACTAGTTTTAAATTAAGCATTACTTTAAATGAAACCAGGACAGTCACATAAAAAGGAGATGCTTTGAGGATCTGTTGGAACAGAAGAATGGAATGTCTTCCCAGGCTGGACACCAAAATAGTCAGGAAAATGTATTTACTGCCCTCAAGTCTCAGTAGGAATGTGGATGACGGGCTTTTTCTGTTTTTCTGCTAAGTAGCTTATTAATGTGTGTAAGAGTTCTATAAATTTAGCTTTCTTTCACATTCCTGAGTCAGTTCTCAAAATTTAAAGGTGACAGAAATACTAAGACTTGCAAAAACAAATGCATTTAATCATTTTATGTTAGAATTTATAATTAAGAGAAATTATTGTGCAGTTTGAAAAGCATGTTGACAATTGTTCCTTTTTCTTGTTTATAATGCATATTCTGTGTCCCTCACATTGCTGTGATTAACCAGATTAGTTACACCAGATGCGCTTGATTGCACTGAAATGTTTCTTTTTCCCTAGAGCAAACATGTTTTGATTGTGCCTGAGGGACTGTAAGTGGATGGGTAGTTGGCAGAAAATCCCCAGTAATTAAGCAAGAGTTCAGAAGCATAATCAGAGGATTATTGTCCAACTTCTGGAACCACAGTTATTCAGAGAGACACAACATGTAATTTGGGACAGCTTCATTTTTGCTTCAGCCTTCAGAAATAAGGCAGACTCCTGTGGCAGAAAACCTAGAAGAATGCATTTAGAAAGCTACTGGCAGTGTAACATCAATGAGCTTCTACAGCTGGTGTCCAGAGAGGAGGTGAAGTGAGAGGAGTTCAGGTGTAAATGGTCAGTGCTAACAGGTTTTTATACTGCAGATTGTTCTCTACTGCCCTGTGCCCACACAAATGCCATACGAGTTCATGCTGAAGTTGCAATCACATGCAGCAAGATGAGTAGATCTGTTTGCTTTCAGGAGAATGCTTTTTGTCACAGCTAGTCACACACATGGTTCTACTGGATTTGATCTCCCAGTCATCTTTATTGCCCCCTTCCTCCTCTAATTCATGCTATTTTCCTACTTTTTGTGAGCAGTTGGCTTGCTTTGGCCATCCCTACCATCATGTGATTTTGACAATACCCAGCTACTCTTGAAAAGCAGCTAAAACCTGCTTGTGTTATCAAATGGATAAGAAGGTGGTGAAAAACTAAATGAAGCAATTGAAAGGAAAAAAAATTCTGGGGAAAAATAATCTCCCAAAGGATACTTTCAATGCTACATTTTATACATACTGTAGTACTCTGAAAGAACAAGTTTTAATTGTTCCTTTATTTCAGTGACTCTGGGATGACATTCTTTCTGTCTCCCCCCTTACTGATGTTAGGATGAGGTACTTTTGATCAAATGGATATTTGGACAATGCCATTAAGTAACACTTCTTTTATACTTCTGTGATTTGAATGTCACATTTCTGGAAATTAACTTAGGCAGAGTGATTTTTGTCCCCTCCTATTCTTTTCCTCCTTCTGTTCTCTCAAAATTATTTTGTCTTTTCTGCTACAGTTATCTAACATGTCTTTTCCCTGCTGGGACCTGAAGCTGATCATCAAAATTTATACAAGATCAGGAGGTGGCAGGGAACCATTGGTTAATTAAGGTGGGCTCTTGTGCCAATAAGGCAAAATCATGGTGTAGATTAATCTGTATGTAGTGTGTGAAACTTCACAGCAATGTAAGGTGCTTTAATTGAGTTAACTTCCAGCTTCTAGAGTGACTGCCACAACCCCTCTAAGCTGCACTTTCTTTTCTTGCCTTGGTTGGGTTGATAGGTGACCACATGCCACTCCTCTCTAGCTTTTATGTGCACAGGTGAAGCCAAGCTGACTTCCTCTGTTCCTTCAAATTCACAACCAGGAAGAGAGCAAATAAAAGCAACAGCGCTGGCTGCAAAATGTAGGCTCTGCACACTCTTGTAGTTTCTTCCTGGGGTGAAATAATTTGCCTTTTCTTGGGAGCTTGATGCATGCTGCCAGGGTGGGTAGCAGTTTTAGTGGAAGAAGCCTTGCTGCCTAGGGGTTATCCCATGAGGTAAAAACTCTCCCCTTTCAGAAATGAATTGTGCAGTTTGTCATGGGAAACCAGGACCATGTCATTTTTGGAGGTTTTTTTTGCCTGTGCAGTTTCTTTATTACTCAGCTCTGTCTCTGCCTGTAACCTGTAGACCCTCACCAAAGTGTTTCATGCCTGTACCGAGAGGCGCAGAGCTGTCTTCTCCATCCTGGTGGGGGAGCAGGCTGCTGAGTACAGCTTTTCACATCATGACTCAGAGGAAACAAACATGGGGAATTCATGGGATGAGCAGCCTGGTCCAGATTGGTGAAGTTTATGTAGCACAAACTGCACAATGAAGGAAAAATATAGGGAAAGCTGCGACTCCTGCACTGTATCTGTGACACTGTATCTGGGAATGGGGAGGGAAGCGCATTCGTAGCGGGAGGGGTGGCGGGAAGCTAGAAGTGTTCAAATATGTATGATATTTTATATAAACATGATAAGCTTAGTTCCCCTTCATAATCTTCAGGAATGGTACTTTAACACCATTAAGCAAAGAATTGTTTTAGGATTAAATAAATGTATTGTACATAAGGCCATACGTAATCTTCTAAAAATGTCGCCAGACAGGAGCGATGTGTATTACTATATGAAAAAAAGTCCTTAATGCACTGTTATCTCCTAAATATTTAGTAGTAAATTAATGCTATTTAATTTTTTTAAAAATTTGTCTTGTGTAGACACTAAAAAGTATTACACAAAATCCGGACAGAACATGTCCTTTTTAACAGCAATTTAAAGAACTTTTTATATATGTAAGGTAGTAACTTTTCAAGTTGTCCTAGTTGTATATTCCCATGTTTACTATTTGTGGAAGTGTGCCTGTCTCTACTCAGTTATTTTTTTTCCTAATAATTTCATGCACGCATCTTTCATTTTTGTAGTTTCCATTAGAAATTACTCTGTATGCGCCTGGTGCTGCCACAAAACTTTGCCACTCTAGATCTGTGGTGGCCATATTCAGCAGTGCCCATGCCAATGGGCTACCAAAACCACAAAGCAAAATATTTGTTTCTCATTCTGGAGTTGAGAGTTTACTGCTTTTAAGTTGTCCTGATGTCACTCTTGAAATGACTGTTAAAACTAAGCTATGAGTTCATTGCATTTATTTTATATTCTTGGTTGTAATGAAATGGAATCGACTTTGCTTCAGTGTGAATTTTTTTAATAAAATAATATACATTTGTAATAATAATAAAAAGTTCAAATCAAATAAGCGTGCAGCAAAGTTTTTATAAACATCAACTTTGGGCTACCAGTAGGGAAAGTACAGCCCACAAAATTGCAGTTGTAATTATATTCAGGATGTTTATGATATCATACACCACACAAAACAAAGCTTGCAAAACCTCAGAGTTGAAATTACAGCTTTTAAAATGCCCACAAGGATATTCACAGCTATGTGTCTATCAAAATAGAATGAAGCCTTATGGAAAGCAGGATCAATGGAGTGTTCTCTTAGGTTTTGCTCTCTGCTTGTAAGTGTGCTGGTGTGCCACACCAATGGCACTTGTTGAGATTCATTATTACTTGCATGACAATCCTGTAGATGCATCTTCTGAAAAAGCTGGTTTACTTTGTTCTGGAAATAAATACCTTCCTGCTTTCTCCTCCTGCTGGACCTTGGAGCATTTCAAGTATTTCAGAAGGCAACATCGAAAGTATGAGCTAGAGCATACTGGTGGGTTTTCAGAGTGGGATTTTGCATGCTTTGCTAGCCTGTGTATTTCTGTTCCATCTAACTCGGATGGATGGATGGATGGATAGATGGATAACTTCTTCCAAAAATCCCACTTGTCTTCTCCATAACAGTTGCGTGGGTAAGAACAGTTGGGATTTACTTGCACTGCCCATCACCTTAAGAAATAGGCTTTTTGGTGTACCTTTTACACAAGGGTGGGAATAGGAGTGGCCTTTTGACAAAAAGCTTAGTCTGCATCTCTGATACCTCAAGATAGAGCTGTTCCTTCAGCCTCAATGCAACTGAATATTCCCAACTATGAAATCTTCATGATTTGTGCTTCTGTTGTCCTTTTGTTGATATGATTGTGCTTAGTAAACAGCTTTGAATTGGGTGTTTCTGAAACCTCCTATGCCAGCTCTGTCTCAATCTCCATCTTCTACAGCATATCTCTCCCTGGTTTTCCTACCTGGTCATGCAGTTTACAGTCTAATCCAGCCTGATCATACTGATCTGAATTATGGTGTCCCTGTTTTGTTCCTGACAGCTAAACAACTCTGATTTCACAGCCACTGAGAAAGTTGCAGAGTGGGTTGTTTATTAGTCTTTTGCTTTGACTTGTTGCTTCTTGCTTTGTGTTATTGCCCTGGCTCTGCCATCTCTGTTGCATTAATTTTAAAGTTTCTCTCTTCACTTGCTCATGACTGCCAAAGCCTACTGTTACGCCATCCATCTTACTCAAATCAAGATGTTATCTAAGTTATCTCTTGGTCTGATTATCCCACCAGGTCAGCCTCTGCGCCCTTCATTTTTAGACTTCTAAATAAGCATTTTCAGGCTCTGTTTCCGATTGCCCATTGCTCCTGAAGAGCTGTTGCACAAATTTCTGGAAAATTTGCTCCTAGGTGTCTTCTGCATCCCTCATTAAAACCCCTTGGCTTTGATGTATACAGAAGTTTAGTATTTAACGCTGCTGGTGCGTAAGGAGTCATACCTATTGTGTTAATGAAAACTGTTCCAGTGTTCATTTTGCCTTCCAGTCTGTCTGCATCCATCTATCACCTCTCTGCATGCCCTTCCCAAGCTCCCTGTGACAAGAACAGTCATTTTGTTCTGGTACAGTAGCTTCATGACTGGGGCTTGCAGCACTCTGGAATAAGAATAATAATCACTGTAATATCATGGTGTTTTACTGCTGGGCTCTACACAGTAGTACTGTTGTCACTTTCCACGTGCTATTTCAACACAAGAAGCATCATGTTAGTGCCAAATACCAATTTCATCTGGCTAATCACAGAACCTGAGTAAGCATTGCTCCAATAGCCAGTGAAGGTTAATGATGGTGTACCTGTAATGGTTTTTTAACAGGTAGGTTCTGCTTTTTTACTTTCCAGGGAGCTTCATGTCCTTGTTTATGATCACAGAAAAAATAAAAGACTTGGCTTATTTTGGTGGTTTTATAATAATTTAGAAAATTATTATTGCATAATTACTACAATGATTTTTTTTTTTCATTTGCAAGAAATATTTATTAGAACAACAGTTGTTGAAGTAGATTAAAATCACCAACAAGGTTATGAAAGATGTGTGTACAGTCATAGCTGAGCTGCTGAAATTGCTGGGGGAGTACCACAGCTGTTATGTAACAGATTTCCAAGTTAATCCATAGTAGGTGCTTAAAAAATTATTATTGTTGTTATTATTACTAGTATTATTATTGCAAGTCTGGAAGCAATACCAACCTACCTAATTTTTTTATATAATGTACTTGCCTTGGAATAGGATAAATTTTTTCAGCTTGGTGTATTGGCATACTGTTGTGTGTATTGTAGGGTCTGTAACAAGCCATTTCTATGATTATTATGTGTGTTCTTTGAAGCATTATGAGGAGGACAGACAGCCTGAGAGTGCTTAAGTTCTACATGTGCATTGCATGCACAGAACATGTGGCTGAATGAAGTATTCAGCAATACATTCTTAGCTAAAATGTCTTATGATGTTGTTCAGTAAGAAATTGTTTGAGTAAAACTGGTAAATGAAGTCATAACAGAAAGGATACCTGTGCCCCAGTCCATTCCCAGAATGGATTTTTGCCTTGCTTGCACTGTCAGTAAACATGGTCAGAAAATCAGTTAAGGAAAATCTGAACTATTTTTAAAATATTACTTTAAAAATAATAGTTATTTGCTACTGAATCTTGGATGTGATGTGATAGCCAACAATAATACATTTTATGCCATCTCCATCTCACAAGACGCCATGTCCAAGGACCAAAAAACCTGATACATGAAGCACTGAAGAAAGGAATCTTCATACCTATCAGCAGCAGATAAACTTTTAAGAACCAAATATGCCAAGTGATGTATGGATCAAACATCTTTTCTGTGGCCTGCATGTAAGCCTACACTCGTAAGATTCTTCCCTGTATCCATAAATAGGAATTCCCTGAGATGCTGTGGAGGGCAGAGAAGGAGTGGACATGTGCAGCCTTTTGATTTTGTGAAAAAGTTTCCATACTATCAAGTATAGATAGCTGAAGTTCTCCAGATCATAATGAAATTCTAAATACTTTTAAGTATGTATTTTTAAACATTTGTTAAAAATGTTTTTTACCCTTGTCGGGGCAATGTGGCACAGGCCTGCTCTGAAAAGATAACCTCAACTCTGCATGCATGACCTGGTCAGGGGCATGGATGTCAATTTAGAATCTTGCAGACAATTTACACAAACGGACGCTGAACTTTCACCTGTAAGCTTAGGTCTATGGAAAAGCAATCAGTTTTTTCAGAAAACACACTTCCTTGGCTGAAAGGTAAGCCAGAGAACTGCAAAATTAAAGGCTTAAAGTCTTATGCAAAAGGCTCCTGTGGCCCCCCAGTTTGACAGACAGTGTTACGAGATGGTTGTAAATTATCAGATCATATAATTGCTGCTTGGCTGTGCAGTTCTAAAACATCTATTGTTCTAAAACATCTTGCCCTTATCTAGTATAATGTGGAATGAGTAATTTGTGAAAGTGTAATCATGATTTTTGGTTTTCAACCTTTTGTAATTGTATGACTTGTTTTTGCAGTGGTACAGAAGAAAGAAGGACAGTTTCCAGTAGTTTGGTTTTGGCAGTAAAACTCAGAACATTAACCTTCTAAGGAAGAGGAACCAAAGGAGATAAGACTTCTCCCTTGCTGGTGTCAATCCGTCCACTGCAGCAGAGGAAATTCGGGGCAGATCATACTGTGACGTTGTGTAGTAACTGCAATTCTTGGAAACACTTGCTTTTGAAAGAGAAGTATTTATAAGTGCAGCATCACAACTGTAGAAAGCATACCCAGCAAAGTTGATGTGAGTTAGTCACCTTTGTGAAATTCCCTGCACATAGCAGGCAAACTGACTCGATCACGTCAAGTTTATAGACTTTGGTCTTGCCCACTCATAAATACATGAAAATCTGCATAGTTTGTGGTTTCAGAATACTTCCCCTGGTAATAATGGAGCTTTTCTTAAACATCTGAAAGTTTTCTTGTAGCTTGCTGTATCCCAGAAGCATAGAAATAAATCCCTACTCATTTAAGAAACAATAGGGACATCTACAAACACACCCTGGTGGTATGTCCCAATGGGGATTATCAAGAGTTGTTTCTACATCATGCTGCTGCTAGATGGAAGCTGGAAGTCCCCTGTGACTTTGAAACAGTTGGTTCTGGAAAGCAGGAAGGAAGGAGCTTCTCTTACCATCCAGAGCGATATTAGAGGTGTTTGAAGTGCATTTGGGTCATCCGAGATTGTGATGTGTATAATATTTTGAACAGTGGCCGTGCACTTCCAACTCGAAGAATTCAATCTCACACGGTAACATTTACGTTTACATATATTGTCTGTGGAGACTTGCTAGTGTAAATCTTATATAATGCTTGTCAGTGGATTGTGTGTGCTGGAAGATGTAAGGAACAACCTGCCAGCTCTATCAGAACGAGGAATATTCTCTTCCCACCTAATGTGCCAAGCTCATAAATCAGTCACAGTGCGTCATGCTTTTATTAATACACTGTGGTTGTACTATTCCAAGACTGTGTTATCGCTGCTGCTTCTCGTGCATCAGAGATGTGGTAATGCATCTGTATTCTGCCTAACTCCTTCGGGATGTTTCGTGTGTGGCTGTGGGGAGCAATGCACTGGCCTTGATTCTGGATTAGCCTATATGTTACCTTGAAAATAAAGGAGCACCACAGCAGCATTCAGTCTTGTCCTTGTGTGGGCTGAAATTCCAGTACATGCGACATGGCACGCTTATGGAGGGGACACAGGAAGAGAGTGGGAATTACTCCTGCTTCTGTGAGATTAAGGATGGTTTCTAGATGTGCTACATGTGAATATGAAAACAAAATGCACTTTTGCTTTGTTATTTCAGGATCTTACTCGACAGATGAATTCCAGGAGCATGCATGTTGCAATTATTGGGATGCGTCCTAAGTTTGTTTAGGCCAGCATGATTAATAAAACTGTGTTGGCTTAGGAAGTTGCTATCACTTCATAAACCAAAAAAACCTAAGAAAGTTTCCTATGCCTTCCTGCTCTCACGCACATATCCAAATGTGGAGCTAAGGAATAACTGGTTTCCCAAAAACGCCCTGAGAAAACAGGATACCCTGTGTAGCCAGCATAGCTATGCATCCTAAATATAACAGCGCTGAGCATTCACGGAGCAGGGCTCAGGTTTACTCCACGTACTGCAGCCTGGCGTGTTCGGGGCCAGACGTCCCCACCGTGTAATGTGATCACTTCCTTGGGTGCCAGACCAGCTCCCAGCCCTGCAGCTGCTGGCTGGGAGTGCAGTTACCTGACCCAGAGCCACCTCCTCCCAGCTAGAACCATCCCTTCTGCAAGGGAACGTGGTGTGTGGCACGGGCAGGTCTTTCAGCCCCTGCACAGACCTGATGTGGGGGTTTGCTGCTGGTGATGGATGTGAGCTGTTGGGTTGGTCTGCTGGGAGCCTCTGGGGTGCGGGCAGAGGTCCTCTCTTGGCTGGCAGTGGCAGTGGTGGATGTGAGGGGCAGTGGATGCAACGTGCCACCATGGAGTAGCTCCAGAGCAGGGCCTACCTGTGGAGATGGGAAGGAGGATTGCCCAGCCCCTCGGAGCCTGAGTCCCCACCTTCTGCAAGCTGTCCACACATGTTGCAGCAGTGGGCATCCTGGGAAGGTGCCAGCAGCGCCTGGGCTGGCCTTGAAGAGGGTAGCACTGCTGGTGTGCCACTCCTCTCTGGGACAGAGGGGCTCTGGCACTGGGATCCTCTCTCATGGACACTTTACAAACGCCATGGTGCTTCACAGAAACTCTGTGGGCCTCCTGAAGCCCCATGGCAAATCCCAGCCTTGCAAACTGGGGCACAAGCAGCTGGAAGCATGAAGGAGGCTGGTGCCAGCAGCAAGGTGCCAGCCAGCACAGCGATGGGCATGTTGTGCATCGCTTCCCCCCACGCACGCCGCTCCCCAGGGCCTGCGGGGGGAGAGGCAGAGGAGAGGCACCACGTGAGACCAGCTCACTCCCGACTGGAGGGTGACGCACTGGGCTGCCCAGCTCTGGGGTTGCGTGCCGACATGGAGTGGGGCTGCAGTACCCATCTTCCAAAATATTTTTGGCCCTGAGGTTTCTTGGACAGTCTTATGCATCTCACATGTGGGTGAGGGTAGGACTTTGGGAAGTTTTGAGAAGTGAGTTCTGCTCACAGGAGGGTCTCACAGTAACTAGAAGTTCACTGGATTTAGGCAGACTTGAGGAAGGTTTGGTCCCTTCCAATCTTTTTTCCTTGCTCTGTTCTCATCTGCTAGGGCTGCTCTAAGCTTTGGCAAAAATGCCCTTTTTCATATTATGGCTCAGTTTTGCCCAGTCCTACACAAAGCCTCTCTTCTTCAGACACCTGGCAATCTGTACCTGAGGAGACCATTTTATGGCTAATGGCAGATGCATTTTTAAAAAAGGTGTATTCAGAGGGCCCTTGGGTGGTTTGTTTTCACTTTACTGCCAGGGAGGTATCTGCTGCCAGTGCTGTCTGCTGTCCTGGGGAACTGTCTGACAGCTTGGATATTTGTCTGTCAGGATATCTAACATGACAGCACATATTTCAGAGCACAGCCTGAGCCCTCTTGGGATTATAGTCTTCAAATTTTCTTACATATGATATACCATTGTGGATAAAAGCATTGTGTGCCTCATTGGAGTCTACTGAGGAAGCTGTGAAGGAAAGAATAGTCCTACATGGGAGGGAGTTAGGCAGTTCAGCAGTATAGCAGGCATCATCTGCCATGAATCTGGATCCTCTACTTGGGAACACAAGTCTTGCTGGGGAAATGCATCTCAATGACCTGCAAGTTAAACAGTAAGGGCAGATAGAAATGGATTCCTTGCCTGTGGCAGGCAAAAGGAAGTCTGCAAATACAATGCTTGCGTGGGGCTCCAGATGGCCCATCTGGACTAGGCAATGTGTGGTTCATGCAAGCTCTCCACAAGTAGGAAGCTGCCACCTCCTTAAATCGTCTGCTGGGCAAGCAGCCTCAGCCTCTTGAGAGAGGGGAGGTAGCAGAGGATCTGAAGCAAGAAGGGGGTCTCCAGCATCTTGTTGCAGTGCTGCAAGATGATCACTGCCTCAGACATCAAGGCTGCCCCTTGTGCTCTGCAGAGTGGGACCCTGAGCACCCACAGGCATCATCGTCCTGCTCTCCTCTCTCTGTAGCCTGACCTGCCTCCCCCCAAAGTCCCAGGTAGCAGCTGCTTTGGAAGAAGATTCTCAGCTCAAGGCTACACTGACTCAAATGACTTTCCAACTTGGGGAGAAGAGGGTGAGAGGTAGACCCTCTTCCAGAGAACCCTTTAAAATGTACATTTTTCCTTTCCTTCCAGACACTGGCAGGGAATGAGGACAAGGTCATTTAGGGAGGATCTGAACAAACCCTGACAGAATCCATTCGAGAGACTGACGCCCTGGTAGGGGGAGAGAGGTGGGAGAGGCTGCCAGGCCTCAGGGGTGCTCTTTTATATTTCATTTACGAACCGTTGATTTGTATCTGGCTGGGGCTTGAGCCCACATGAGTCACATTCACACGGGCAGGTGGGAGTGGCTTCATTATTTTCTCTTGAATCACCTCACATTTCTCTGTCACCAGAACGTGCTTTAACAGCCACGTGCGTGTGGGTATATGTGGTGTGTGCCAGACCCAGCCAGCCTGGTGGGAACAGGCTCAGCTGACTTTACCTCAGCTTGGTGGACTTGGCTGTGTTCTCCTTACAGTTGGACTTGCTGATCTTAAACGTCTCTTTCAACCTAAATGAATCAAAGATTTTATGATATGTGAACTATGATATTATGAACTGTGAGTAAGTGCCGTTCCGCAGGAGTTTCTCACTGCTTGTGTTTTACACAAGGCTCTCCAGTGAGGGGTCAGGACCCCCTTTTTGAATCCTCCAATGGATTCTTGGAACACCAGTGTGCTTATTCTCTTTGCTTTGTAGCTGGGCAGCACGAACATGTAGCAGTCACTGTTGTTGGACCTCAGTAGTGCTAAGGTCACCACAGACCTGTAGAATCATAGAATGGTTTGTTTTCAAAGGGACCTTGAGTCTCATCCAATTCCCCCCGCCATGGGCAGGGACACCCTCCACTAGCTCAGGTTGCCAAGGTACCTCTCCAACCTGAGCTTAAACACTTTCAGGGATGGGGCAGCCACGGCTACCTGGGCAACATGTTTCAGTGCCTCACTACTCCCACAGTAAAGAGTTTCTTCCTTACATCTAATCTATACCTGCCCTCTTTCAGTTTAAAACTATTGGCCCTTGTCCTGTCACCATCTGCCCATATAAAGTCTCTCTGCCTTCTTTTTGTAAGCCTTCTTAAGGTACTGGAAAGCCACAGGAAGGTCTCCCTGTAGCCTTCTCCATGAAGAGAAGAGCAATCCCAGCTCACTCAGCCTGTCTGGGAAGGAGAGGTTCTCCATCCCTCTGATCATCTTTGTGGCCTCCTCTGGACTCATGCTAACAGGTTCACATCTTTCTTGTGCTGGGAACCCCAGAGCAGCAGCACTCCAGGGGAGGACTCAGCAGAGTAAAGGGGCAGAATCACATCCCTTGACCTGCTGGCCATACCTCTAGATGCAGCCCAGGATGTGTTTGGCTTTCTGGACTGCAAGTGCTTGCTGGCTTACATCCAGATTTTCATCCATGAGAACCCCAAAACCTTCTCCAAAGGGCTGCTCTCTCTTTTTCTTGCAGTCTGTACTGTACAGGGATTGCCCTGACCCTACAACATCTTGCACATGGCCTTGTTGAACCTCATAAGATTCTTATGGGTCCACTTCTCCAATTTGTCCAGGTTCCTCTGGATAGCATCCTCTCCCTCTGTTGTGCAGCACTCAGCTTTATGCCATCTGCAAACTTGCTGAGGGTGAATTTGACCCCATTTTCTGTGTTCTTGATGAAGATTTTGAAGAGCATCGGTCCCAAAATAAGAACCCTGAAAGGGCCTGAAATCTCTCTGAGCCACTGGGTAGCCTGAGGGTATAGGACCATCACCATGCAGACAAGGTGTAGGGCTGCCCAGCGCTGGGGCTGCAGCAAAACCAGGCATCTGGGCAGTAGAGCTGTTGCTGTCTCAAACCCCAGCTTTGCTCTCTGCAGTGCCTGGCAGGCATCACTACAGGGGTGATGCCTCTCCTGGCTTGGAGGAGCTGGTGCAGCCCCCAGGAAAACATGTATGGAGGATGAGAGGTGTGGGGTAACACACACCCTGTGTGGGCAGAGCTGGCCCTGTGAGGGCTGTGCCATAGCTCCTGACGTACCTGGAGAGGACAGCAGCCTTTCAACCACGCTGGGAGCACACCAGCCTGCAAACTGTTTGTGTGGGAACAGGGCAGAGGCAGCCAGGCCGATGGATGCTGTGCTCAGCAGTCCCCTCACATTCCAACTGGCTCCTGCTGATGCCAATAGGAGGGCAAAAATCCACTGGTCTGCTGTGTCCACTGAGAGTGCTGACCTCTTGAGCTGTTGCATGTGCACCTGCAAATGGAGAACTGCAGTGAGAAGCACCTCAGCATGTGCCCAGGCCTTGCACATCCCAGGTGTCAGAGCGTGAATAAGGCACAGGCAAAGTATGACAGCCTTTGACAGCTGGTCAGAGTGTGTGGTGCAAGCTGGAGGAAGGAGAAGAGACATGAGGTCTTGCTGCCCAGCCCAGCAGCCCACAGAGCTGGGGCTGCTCCACTGAGCTGGAATGGCCACAGAGCCAGCTCTGTCCCACCAGCACCAGCCACAGCTCCTGATAAGCCTGGGAGAGCTGGGGCTTGCAGGCCTGCCAGCAGAAGGGTAGCTCTTTAGGAAGAGGGTGTTAGTTAGGGTTTTTTTTTTGATGGGTTTTCCCTCTTAAAACACCTACAATCAAATGTGAAACTCACATTTCTCTACAGGACTTTGGCTAAATACTCTCCAACACATAAACCACAAAAAATTTGAACACAGTTCTGTGCCAGCTCCTTTCCTAGAACCTTTCAGAGCAGGCTTGTCAACTGGTTTCACTGGGAGGTTTCAGGAGCAAAACTGTTGCATACTGGCTATGATTTTGCAAACAGCTTCTTGAGGATTGAAAAAGAAATGCCTGTTCCTAGCTGTAGCTGTTGCCATTTTTTGCTTGGCAAGAGTCTCTGCCAGCAGAGACACCTCCATGCTGTTATGATGGGGTTTGTGAAAGTGGTTTGTGTTGGCCCTTGTCCTGGGCAATGACCAGGGTGAGCAGGTACAGAGCCCCGAATCTGAAGTCTGTGGTGCAGTATCTGTTTGCTCCTTGGTGCTGGCATGGAGTGTTTGATAATGGGCCTCTTCTTCCTTAAATATAGAACTGGGGAAGGGGCCAGAGAGCTGGGAGGAGATCTTTCTGCTGTTCAGGTGGGACAAGGAGTTCAGAGCCAAGCACAGCTGGCTGAGACTTCTGTGGCTGGCTGGTGAGGACCTCTGTCAGGGGTTGCCTGCCATCTGCTGGCAAATCCCATGGGATGGGTGGAGCCTAGGGGAGCGCTGCAAAAGGAAAGCTGTTGTGTTTAGGTAGTATTGCTCTGGCCAGAGACAGTATTTCTGACAGGATCAAGGGCCGAGGGTTCATCACTCTGTTGTTTCCAACTGGTGAGACTGAAGACCGCATTACTGTCCAATACAATTACATAACCCCACTGCTCTGGACAGATTGCAGAGGTGTATGACCTTTAAAGAGAAGCCCTGAAATTCTTGATCTGCTACTGCCTGACATTCACATACATCCTGATGCCTAGTATCTTGTCTCTGTGCCCAGCTTCTGCCCACCACCACCAGGGCCTGTAGTGACCAACATCCCAGACTCAGCCTGTTCTCTGCAGTTCTGTAGCCCTGAGCTGTGCTGGATTCAGGGCCGTGGCACTTCCTTGCCAAAGCAGGCATCGCCAGTGCCTTTCCTCTGGGGCTGCAGGAGGATGAGATGAGGAGTGTTGGCTGTGGGGTCAGCAGGGCAAGACCACAAAAGGAAGCAGGACCTGTCCATGCTGGGACAAACACCACAGCCAAGGGTGATCTCCACAGGCTGAGGAGGAGCTGCTGAAGTGCCTGGCTGGGGCAGGCAGAGCAGTGAGGTCTGTGTGGGCAAGGGGGGAGCAGGCAGCTGAGCACTTCAGTGACACGATGGGGCAGATGTTGGTGAGTTCAGAGAGGCCAGCTGGGAGTTGTGTGCCTCTGAGTAGCAGTGGCTGAATCTATTTACATACCAGAATGCTCTTGTGGTCTGGGGCCCAGGCAACCAGGCAAAGAGGATCTGTACATGCTCCTGGAGCAGCAAGAGCAATGCTGTGACTTACAGCGAGTGCCTCCCTTCCCCTATCTCTGCCGTGGAGATAAGCAGTGTTTTGCCTGAGTCTTGCTGTTTGCACAGGGAACCTGTTTTCCAGATTACTCGACATGTATTTTGCCTTCTTCATGCCAGAGCTGTCAGATAATGCTGAGGCTGAGTTATTGTGCAGAGCAGAGGCACGTTGAGGGCCCAGCCTGCTGGGTCAAGCACCATTAGCACCACCAGCAGGAGCAGCAGATTGGCCCACATGCCAAGGGCTGCTGCAGCTGATGCTCTGCTCCGTGCTCTCCACCAGCTTCACTCCTCTGCTGCCAGGCTCACTGCTCCTTGGCTGCAGAGAGTGAATCCCACTGGCAGTGAGAACACTGGGCAGCCCCAGGCAGCACGTGATGGGCTTCTGCAGGAAAGCAAGAACCTGCCAGGGGGGCGCTCTTTGTGCTGATGGCTCAGTCTGCCCTTCTTTCCCCTCTGTGAATAGCGGGGCTGGATTAAACTGCTCTGCATTGCCTATCAAGGGCATGGTTCTTTTTTTTATTTCCCTACTGATTTACTTTTTGTATCCAGTAGGACTAGATTAGGCTGAGTTTTGTGGCTGGGCAGGCTGGAGTAGTGTTAGACCCTGGTTGTGAGCAATGGCAGTTGTGTGAGACAGAGATTTTGGGCAGGTTTTTTCTTGGAAGTTGTGGCATTCCAGCACATCCATCTGTGCAGAACCAGGCACTCAGACCCTTCTGTACATTTTGAACCGTTCCTGAATTAAAGCTATGGCAGTTCAGAAATGAAGCTGGGAGCAGTTCTGGTGCCAGAAGACAGGCATCCTCGGGTATCAGCTCTGGCTCCTGAAGAAGTGACAGTGACTTCTTTTTGCCTTGAAAGTTAGAGGAGCCAATACCTGCAATGATTTTTGCTACATCTTAGCTTTAATTTTTTTACCCACAAATTTTCCCACTCTGTTTCATTCTCTTGTCTTACTCAGGTGTGCTAGCTGTGCCTTTTTTTTGTAATAAACTTTTAAACACTGCCAAAGATGATTGCATTCCTAACCTGGAGAGGGGATTATTACTGGTTATGTAGAAATCTCATCTGGGAGCAGCAAGCCCCACTGCAATCACTTTCTATCAGCACCTGAAGGCAGATACATGGCCCTAAATATAAGGCAGGTATTTATAAATAAGATGGGTACCATGATTATAAAAAGAAGTTTAATGAGGTAGCCTGTGCTATGCATGTGTGTAACTTTCACTGCAAAGCTATAAAAACTGTCCATCTTTTTCTCTAAGCTGCTTTGTGGCCATGTGTCTGTATCCCCCACAATACAGAACTGTTGAAATAGATTTAAATATTCAGGGTATTGCACAACTTGAGATAACGCTGCCAGTCTTGCTCAATGGCAGAGGGATAATAATGGCAGGCTCTCACAAAAAATACCTGCAGGGAGAGATCCTGGTTTCATTGGTTTGTTTGTTTTAAGCTGAACTGCTGTGTTTGCATTTGTTGGTGCCAAATTATTTTGCTCCCTCTGCCATATAACTGAACGCTGGCTTAGTTACCTTAAAATGTAGCATGAATTCCCATGCTGCACTAACTGCTGGAAAACATACAGCCGAGGAGAAAGGAATTCAGGTGTTTTCAGGACATACTTCATTAGTGAGAATGGAAGGTGATGCTCAGGAGATTGGCACCTCGCATGCAGCTCTCCGAGGAAACTCAGTCCAGGGAGGGAAGGAGTAACTTCCCTTCGCTTCCCTGAAGCGTTCCTTGCTTCACTTGCAGAGCCGCAGCCTTTTACTTCGCTTTTCCTGAGGCCCCTCGCCACCAAGCTGTCCTTAGTATTTTAACCATACCCTACTAATGGCTGGCATTAAAGATAGAGGGGCTTCTGTGCTGTGCCAGTGGAGAGGGTGTCAGCCCCGGAGCCCTTTGGCGGCGGTGCGAGGGCTCCCGCCGGCTCGGGCGGGCGCTGGCACCTGGCCCAGGACAGGCAGCGCTGCCAAGAGCCGCGCTGCCACCCGCTCTTCCAGCGAGAACCCGACACCGGGGCAAAACCCGGGACAGCTGCAGCAGTCACACACCAGCGCGCCATTTGGAGGCTTACACAGAGGCACAAAAATGAGCTGTGCCTTAATATAACCTCTTACAGCCAGCTAGACCATGCTTTGCAGAAGGAAATTGCATCTCCCACAATATATCCTAATGCTGTTGCTGCACGGAGGCGCTCTGAAGGCACCATAAAATCTTTAAAAGGCATCAGACAAAATGAAACGTTTTTCTTAGAGTGTCACAGTAATCCCGATTAGGGCTGTAACGCACGAATGTGTGAGATACAAGGTTTCTTAAATAGAGGCTGTTTATGCAAGCATTTCCTTGCCATGCCTGCTGGGAATACAGCCTCGACAGGAAAACGACATTTGCAAACAAATGAGCAGAGAGACACCAGCAAGTTCTCATCTCGGAGGGAAATTAGCATTTTAATATTCAGTGCAGGGTTTTGCTAGGCGGCCAGGGCTCGTGGGTGCTGTGTAATAATGACACCAATAATTAATAATAAATCTGATGCTGAAATGCCGTGGAGTTAGGGCTGTCTGCATCCCTGGAATGTGGCAGGGGCTGTGAATAGGAGCTGTTCTTGTGGCAGAGAGCTTCCTAAGAATATTTTACAAATGGGGACAGGAGACTCATGGCTAAAATTAAGGGATAGGAGGGGTGGCTGGTAAGAGAGCTGAGTGGCATGGAAGTAAGGAAAAACTTTAGTGCTGAGAGAAAGAAAGACAAAGGTATCATAGGCCCGATGCTGCTTCTGATGTTGCACTGGGACAGAGCATCCTTGAGCAGCACTGGCCTAGGCTTTCCATCCCTTGCAAACTGCTGGTCCCAGAGGGGCAGGGACAGTGAGGACATGGTGTCTGTTTGGTGCAGACTGGGATAAACAAGGAGGGAGGCAGGGGACAATGGAGTCCCTGCAGCTCTCTCAGTGGGACTGGGGGGATGGAACCTGACCTGGGGAATGAGAGAAAGGGTGGACAGAGCCACCACTGGTGGCAGGCTGGGAGGCAGCATGAAGGGAAGGCAGGAGTTGTTGGCTGGCAGGTGCAACCTCTCTGTGCCTCCAGGGAAGTGGATGATACTGTGTCTGAGTGCCTGGTCTGGGGACTCACATTTCTCCTTCATAGCCTTGTACAGATCTGGGAGGAGATGCTGCTGCAGCTCCTGGCTAGCCCAGCTCTACCATCCATCCCAAAATCTTGTAAAGAAGGGGTGCAGAGAATATGAAAACCATGGGGAATCTTTACATGGAAAACATCTCCTGTGAGCAGCTCCTCCTGTGGCTGATGCAGGACCACCAGTTTAAGATCATGAAGGTTTGAAGACTCCTTGGCACAGGCTGTTGAGCCTCCACTTATCCCAGCACTACAGGATCCAAGCTGACTGGGAATGTTTATCCCTCCAGATGGCTTAAAGGGGTTTTGCTCCCCAGCAAGCTGCTTGGAGGGATGCTCTGAGTGGTGGTTTTTCACAGGCAAGGCACATCTCATAACACCACCGTATGCCACATAGCCACAGTGAGGTGTTTCTGGCAGTGTCTGATGCCATGGCAATTAATTAACTGTGGGCACAGCAGGTGCCTCTTTAGCCCAAAGCTGTAATTTCACCACAGGCATTTCCCCATAACCTGCTTCTGATGTGATTTTTCTGTCAAATGTATCTGTTGCTCTCACTCTTTTTCTTTTCTTTTTTTCTTTTTTCTTTTTTCTTTTTTCTTTTTTCTTTTTTCTTTTTTCTTTTTTTCTTTTTTCTTTTTTCTCTTTTTATTTTTTCTTTTTCTCTTTTTCTTCTTTCTTTTTTCTTTTTTTCTTCTTTCTTTTTTCTTTTTTTCTTCTTCTTTTTTTTTTTTTTTTAAATTTTAATGATGCCTTTTACTACTCTCTCCAGAGCCATTTGCCAGCTGCTGCAGTCAGCCATTCTCCACACACACAGAAGAGGCTCATATAAGGGCTTCATTTCACAGAAGGTGAGAAATGCACAGGCTGGGGCTGGTGACAGGCATTGCTCCTTCCTGGGGTGCACTCGGAGCCCCAACTGCTCTTTTCCCTCCCTCCTGGGCCTGGCCAGCACAAACTCATCCTCACTGCTCTGGGCAGGAGCAGACTGCTCTTTGGGAACAGACTGCTCTTTGTTGTTTTATCTCCTATTTCTGTGCATGTATTTTGGAGGTCTTTTTCTGAGGTCTGCCTGGGTGGCTTTTGCCTCTTTTATGGGATTCTAAAATTATTGGCTGATGTTTATTCTCTTCAGTGGGTGAAATGCTTACAGCCTCTTGCTAAATCTGAACAGTTCCTCTCTAATTTATGTTTCTGTCTTCTCAAACCTGAGAGGGAGAGATATTTTGAGTCCAAACTAGTTGTTTGAAAATTGTGCTTTGAGCCAGCTATGCAGTAGGGAAGTTGGAACCCAGCTGAGGGGGGATTTTACTCAGGCCACTTTCTTCTCAGATGCCTGCCCATTTCGCTGGGCTACATATACTGCTAGTGTAAAAGGGAGAACTGATTTTAAGTCCCTGATTTCTTAATAACATTATAGGGTCATATCAGTAGTTGCCAAGGATGTTGGCTCATACTTTGGAGTTTGGAATCGGATGAGGAGGAAGCAGGGTAGCAAGTAAGATTACAGCCATGGACTTGAGGAGAGCTGAAGTTGCTGAATGCCTCCTTTACATCAGTTTTCACTGACAAGACCATCCCTCAGGAATCTCTGACCCAGGAGACCCAGGTACTGTTGGAAGGAAGACTTTCCATTGGTCAAGGAGGATTGGATTAGAGAACACCTAGGAAAACTTAACATTCCCAAGTCCGTGGGCCCTGATGGGATCCATGAGTGGTGAGAAAGCTGGTGGACATCACAGTGAGGCCATTTATTATCATCTCTGAAAGGCTGTGGCGACTGAGAGTGGTGCCTGAGGACTGGAAGAAAGCAAATGTCATCCTGGTCTTCAAAAAAGGGAAGCCACCTCTATCCATACAGATGACATGAAGATGATCAGGAGTAGTCAGCATTGGTTCACTAAAGTTGTCCTGCTTGAACAACTTGAATGCCTTTTGTGATGTGACAGCTACCTGGATGGATAGGGGAGAGCAGTGGATATGGTCTACCTCGGCTTCAGCAAGGATTTTGATACTGTCTCTCACAACATCCTCATAGCCAAACTCAGGAAGTGTGGCCTGGATGAGTGGACAGTGAGGTGGATTGAGAACTCGCTGAACAGCAGATCCCAGAGGGTCGTAATCAGTGGCACAGGGTCTGGTGGAAGCCTGTCACTGGTGGTGCCCCAAAGGTCTATACTGGCCCTGTTATTGTTTAACTTATCCATCAATTACTTGGATGGAGGGACAGATGCCTCCTCAGCAAGTTCTCTAAAGACCAAACCTGGAACGGCCGATATTCCAGGGTGCTGTGCAGCCCTTCAGCAGGACCTCAACAGGTTGGAAGTTCAACAAAGACAAATGCAGAGTCCTGGACCTGGGGAGGAATAACCCCATGCTCCAGTACAGGCTGGGGGCTCACCTGCTGGAAAGCAGCTCTGAGGAGAAGGACCTGGGGATCCTGGGGAATCCTGGTGGACAACAAGCTGTCCATGTGCCAGCAGTGCATCCTTGTGGCCAAGAAAGCCAATCCTGGGGTGCATTAGGAGGAGCATTGCCAGCAGGTCAAGGGAGGTGAACCTGCCCCTCTCCTCAGCCCTGTGGCACCAGCCACATCTGTAGTGCTGTGTCCAGTTCTGGGCTCCTCAGGTAAGAGATATATGGAGCTCCTGGAGTGGGTCCAGTGGAAGGTAACAAGGATGATTAGGGGTCTGGGATATTTCTCTTACAAGGAAAGGCTTGGGAGATGGGCCTGTTCAGCCTTGAGAAGAAATAACAATAATAATCAATATCTATCAGTATCTGAAGGGGGGTACCAAGAAGATGAAGCCAGGCTCTTCTTGGAGGTGCCAAGCAACAGGGCAAGAGGCAATGGACAGAAACTGATGCACTGGAATTTCCACCTGAACATGAGTCAGAACTTTTTTACTGCGCTGGTGACTGAGCACTGGAACAGATTGCCCAGAGAGGTTGTGGAGTCTCCCTCATGGAAGATATTCAAGCACAGTCTGAACACAATCCTGTGCCCTGTGCTCTAGGATGACCCTGCTTGAGCAGAGGGTTGGACCCTCTGTGGTGCCTTCCAACCTGATCCATTCTGTGAACCTGTAGAATCTTAATGCCTCATGCAAACTACTGAACCAAGCCCAGCCTCTTTAGTTTGAGTTGCACCCTGCCCTCTCTACCACAAGATGTCCAGAGGTTTGGTGTCTGCTGTTGCCCTTCATAGGCCATGAGCCAGACAATTCCCAAGCTGTGAAATTCTTCACAGGCTGGTGGCACTGAAGCCACAACCTGGAACACCTATGGAGTGGATCCAGGCTGAATAAGGATGAGCTAACAGGACTGCAAAGTAATTTCTTCAGGCAATGGAGACAGAAACAGCTGAAAAATGGCTCACAGCTAAATGGGTGAGAGTGTGTTAGCAATGGCTTTAAGACAGGCAAAACGATCACCTATGTAACCCACATAGCTTCTGAGAAAGGAATCTCAGGCCTGTAATTGGAGCAATAAAAGGGAAAGGTCTGCTGTGGTCCATATTTTGTCAGTTATTCCTAGCATGCCTGTGAGACGTCAGGCCAGCCACGTGGCTTAGTGTTAGGCAGGGCTTTCTTATGCTGCCACCCTTTGCCTGTGCTTAGGACCACATCCCTCATAACCATATCTGTCTTGCCCCAAATTAAATGATATATCAATAAAGCAGGAATGACAACAATATTGCCATTTCAATTTCAAGCAGCATTTAGCCAGATCTGTTCTATTTTTTCTTTATGATCTGATCAATTCTTGCACAAATGTGGCTCTGAAGGCAATTTGTAAGGATAGAAGCATGAGAGCAGATTTTCCACAGAGGACTGTGCACATCAGTGATTTACACTGCTCTGCAGATCAGTGATTTACACTATTTTTCATCTACAGTGGGAAGAGAACGCTGTTAAATAAAGGGAGCTTTTGTAGAGAGGGTGATTTCCAGACACCCAGGATTTTGCTTTGCCAGAGATGAGGAGCATATTATTAGCATTCTCAGAGATAAATACATTTTCTTAATTTCACTGGTGCCCAGGCCATAGCAGATTCGATAAAGAGCTCTGCTTTCAGCGCTCCTCTCATGTGCCCGTTCATGTACATACAAAGGATCACACCAGGAAGCAAGTGATATAGCTTAAGTTGCAGTTTTTTCAGCTCTGTAAGTCTAGCCAAGATTCCCGAGTGAGGTTTGGGATATTACATGGACTGCAAAAATCAGCATCTGCACGAGCAGGAGGTTGTCTCTAGTCTGACTTTTGCATTTATTTTTATTTTTTAATCTCTTCTTTAACAGGCTGTCGTGCTGTCTCCTTGACTCCGCTGTGCACGCCTGCATCTCGGATGAGATAAAGCATCACCATCTACTGGCGGCTGAAAGGATAACGGCAGAAAATTTTAGAAGGTAATGGTGCTTTTGTCAGGTACCGGTGCGAGATGATGCAGAGAGCCCTGCTCCAAGGACAGGAAAGGTGGCCCACAGCCTCCTTGGCTGCCTTAGAGCAGCTGAAGCCTGGCAGATAATTTCTCATTTACTCTTGCTGTGGCTGTACCTGTGTTGGTCCTGTGTGCATGAAGGTTTGATGCTCCTGGCACTGTTTTCCCTGGGTTTGCATGACATGAAGCAGTTGTGGCTTCACTGCCTGGAAATGAGAACTGAGGGCTGAGCCCATGAACCACGATGTGCCAGGAGAGAGCCAGTCCCCCACAGGATGTGGGCTCAAGGCTGTGAAGGGCTCCAGCCAGCTGGACACCTTCCAGGCTGTGAAAGCCAGGTGTCAAGTGCAGAAAAGATCCTGTTTCTTCTATGCCCTTTGCAACAAAGTAACCCACGAACCCAGAGCAGGGGTGTGTGAAGGTTGGAAGATGCTCCTTGCTGCTCTGATCCAAACGTTGATATGTTGTTGAGATCACCCCGGGATGTTGCGAGCCGTGATGACCCAGGGGACAGGGAGGAGGTGGGGGTCACCTCCTGGTGTCAGGGAGGGTGCTCCACAGCCCACAGTTTTGCTGCTGTCCTTGCCTAAATAGTGGTGGAGAGCACAGCCGTAGCTTGTTTTGGGTCCTCAGCAGAGACATGGGGTGGCACAGCCCATGCACAGCCCTTGGCAGGTGAGGGCATGGGTGAGCATAGAGGAACGCTGCTAGGAGCAGGATCTTTGCTCAAGGGTCCCCATAGCTATGGAGCCCCACCCACTGCCATCAGGCAGCACAGGCAGTGGCTCTGAGCTGCACCTGTGGTGTGGGCACACTTTGGCTGAGCTCAGAGAGTAGAGACCACAGAGCTGACCACCAGCAGCGGGCAGGGGATCAGCTGCACCCACCTGGCATAGCTTCCCCTGAGAGCTGCTCACAAGTCCGAGCCTGTCTTTGAGCAGTGCTCACCAGCTCCTTCGAGATCTGAGGGAGACAGAGCAGGGAGAAAGGGGGGTGACAGGAGGAAACAGAGTGAAGCTGTATCAGAAGGCAACTGGGAAACTGAGAAGAGAACACCCAAGGATTTTATGGGGGTTCTCCTTCGGTAATAGCAGCTCTTGCTCTGTTTCCTCAAGAGACTCATGTGACTTGTCCTTCTAATAAAGCTTTGCCTTTTGTTCACATGCAGAGCGTGTCAAGGCGGCAACCACCCTGGAGGTTCTGGTACCGTGTACACAGCTTTATTCCCTACATGGTCATTCATTCCCATGGGTTGAATGGGTTCCCACTCTGGATGGGTTTTGAAGCTGGGGCTGAGATTTGTGTTGCTGCAGCTGCCAGCATCCAGGTTTTAGCATGGACACAGTCTCTGCTGAGACAGTGGGATACAAACAGCCTGTGCATACCTTTGTGTCTCTTGTCAGTAAAGGTGCATAGGAGATGTGTCTCGTCTTCCCAAGCTTCTTGGGCCTGCTGTGTTGAATATTCCTTAAAGGAATTCCTACTAACAGCAGCACCCAGCAGATGGATCATGTGAACTTCTTGGATAGATACCGTCATGCTCCACTAAATCTTGACTTTGCCTCTGATTGCCAGTTAAAAGGCAGTCAGAGGGAAGAGGGATCAAGAACCACCCCATCTTTGTTTTATGCTTTTTCTTGTTGAGGACATTATAAATTCTCTTTAAGCACCATCATCTCCCCTCCCCATTTGCAAAAGGCCACAGTAAAGCTGAGAGAAACACCTCCAGGTTTCAAGGAAGCACCGCTCAGGGTGACCCTCTCTGTCCATCCATCACTTCAATCTACTGTTCTTGGCATTTGCAACGTGCCACAGCAATCACAGCCCACATCCCTGCACAAGCAATGCCTGTTGCTCACTTCTGTGCCTGTTGTCAAGGGAGCAACTGCTGAGTTAGGAGGTTGTGCTGGGAGCCTCCTCTGACACTGTCACAAGGCATTTTCTATGGAAGGGACTTGCAACCTTTGCACTGGAGAAAGCAGCAGGTCTCACATCCTGGAAATTGTGGGCCTGTGAGCTCCTGGGAAGTTGAAAATAGAGCAACTTTTGTTGCTAGTAGATGAGTCCTTGTTAGGCAGCCAGGGAATGGTGCTGAGGGGCTGCTTAGGACAAGTGTGGGCTCCTCTGAAACTTTGCCAAAGTCATAGCCTTTCCACAAAATATTTCAACATCACTGAATTGGCAAATTCTAATGAAAAAAAAAATTTCAGCTCATTTTTCTTTACCAGGAAAGAGATCTAGCTTGGTGGAACAAGCACTTTGGTAACACATCCAAAGCCACAACTTTTCTCTTTTCTTTTTGTCCCCTCTATCTTCTTCATGTATGCTTCAAATCAATCATAGCTTGATGTTTCTCAAACAAATGGAAGAAAATGCAGAGCCTCACTATTTTACTTCTTTCACTTTACAACCCTTTTTTCCATCTGAATTGAAGTATTGTTGTAGGATGGTGGACCTGATTTTTCCATCTACCCAAGTTTATGTCCGGAGTAACTGTCCTGGGATGATTTTTGTTTGTACATTGGGGAATCTCAGAGAAGCAGGTGATAGTAAGCACACAAAATCACTCCTTTAGTTTCCTGAGTTGCTGAGTTTTGAGCTATCAAAACATGGGGTTGTTTAATTTGGTATTAAAATCAAGTGCATTTTAATAACACCTTTTCTAAAACCCAGCTGTATATCCTGTGTGATTTGTTTTGAATAGAAACTATATTTAGTACCTTAAAATAATTGTCTTGAGAGGACTAGAAGTCCTTGAGCCTGTGCAGTCTTGGTTCAGTCCCTCTCGAGGCAGCCAAACAAATTCAGAAGTAACAGGAGCAGCATCCTGAATAATCACTGCTTTCTGCTTGAAATCTCACACAGGCCAGCATGACAGGGTGTAGGAGGAATACTAAACAAACTGTTAATCCCAAAGGCTTGGCAAGAATTTGCTGAGCATACCTGCCTCACTGTGGTCTTACAGCATATAGCAGGCATCAGAAATCCAGTTAAGGAATAAACTGGGTCAACTGGGAGTAAAGTAACTGGAAAAAAAAAATTGCTGTAGTCCAAGTAATTTTCACTGTGAGATTGAAGAGCTGAGGTTATCAAAGTGAAAGCAAAGCAGCTGAAATGCCTTGGATGGGATACTGGCTTCTCTAGCACATCACCAAAGTTCATTTGTACTTTCATATTTGTCTAAAGAACACAGGACCCTGCAAATCTGGAACAGCTACACATGCTAATTTCAGAAGTGAAGAGGAGGGACAGCTTCAGCTAGTATCAGGTTAAGCTAGCAGTGGTTGTTGACAGCTCCTTTAAATGAGGGGAGGCACAGGAAATGCAGGTTTTTTGGCGCAGAGTGTGTGCTGCAGAGCGTGAAATTGCAACTGTTATGGGATTCTCTACCCAGATACGAATTACCCTGTAGAGGAAATCAGAGAGTTAAGTGCATAATAGCCAAAATTGCCAGTGAATTTTGCTCAAATGAATTTACAAACTATGTAAATTTTCTTGTCTCTGTTGTCTAGGAGTGCTGGTGTGCCTTCAAGGACAGACAAGAGCATCCCTTGGTGGGGCTTCTCCTGGAAGGTGCTTGCTGTAGAGTTATCCATCCATGCTGGTTGGCTTTGGTGTTACCTTCAGCTACCTCTGTTTTCCTTGTTCTACTTTTGCACGGAAAAACCCATCTGGAGTTTTTCATCTCACCTCATGAGAGTGGCTTCTCCATTCCTCTTAAGAAACAATGGACATGGCCACAGGACTTGGCACAAGGTTTTCTATGGGGCTATGCTTCGACAAGGTTGTAAAATTAGAGTTGGGATTTGCTTTCTCGCCATCAGGGATTTGATTTCACCTGGCTCAGCTTGGCAGCAATATTCAAATCTTTGAAGTGTTTATGTAGCCAACATCAGCCTGAGATTGGGCTTTTCAACTGAGAGATGCTTGCATGTGTCTTTGGAAAGTCAGCCTCCTTTTCCCTTTGACTCTTCTTAGCCCAAATGAAGGCTATGAAGAGTCAAAGAAGCAGCCCAGTGAATGCAAATTCACCATAGCATTTTGTATCCCTAAATGGTATGCAGAATAACTGTGCTTCTATAATTGTGTGTGGCAATAGTTTTTGAATCTGTTGACAAAGTTGTATAAAATTTTTGCCTTCGAACTAGAATTTTTGGTGAGAATATCTGACAATATCTGCCTGCATATCAACATGTAGCCTCCATCTGATTTTTGTGAAACACACACAAAATGTGTCTCTCATTTTTGGTACTTTTCTTGCACTAAGGAAGTAATCTTTTCTCAAAAATTTCAGTTATTCTTCATTGCTCTTTACCATATGTTAAAGTCATATTACATTAGAAAACGAGTAGCTCCTGTTGATGCTTGGTCTGCTTTATTAGCCAGGGTGTTATTTTGCAGTGTACAGTACACACAGTATGCATTCCAGATCCCTGAGGTGCTTGTTCTTGGCGTCCTTCCTGCTCTGAAATCTGTGCTGCCACTTCCTCCTTGCTGAGACCACCAACAGACAGGATCTGGGAGTCCAAATGCAGGGGTTTGAGATACTGCTGGCACTCAGGTCCAGCCCATGTTCCTGCCAACACAGAGAGGGCCAAATAATATGAAACCTGAAACTCATCCAGGCTGTTTCACAGACCATATATTTGCTGAGGCATCAAGCAGGGGGGCATGGAGCAGACACCTGGTACTGGTATCATCCTCAGTCACTTCATCCAACTCTGTCAGATCTGTGTTCTTGGTTAATCGTGCTAAAGAGCTTAAGCTAACATGATGTGCTGCTGGTTTTCCTTCACTATTAAGCACTGTTAACGAGCCACAATACTTTTCTTTGAGGTCCCAAAGAAAGTCCAGTTTTCAAAAAGATTTCCAAACATCAGCATGGCAGCAGTGAAAGGAATTCAGTAATTGCCAGCGTGGTTTTACTAATCAACTGCAATAAAAATTTCACCTCATCAGTTTTCTCTCTGAATATATTTGTAAGTTAGAAGGCACTTCTAACTGATGTTAGATCATTTGCATGTCTGATCATTTGCATAATGAAAGATACAGACTTTCAACTTGGTTTATTACATAACTCATTTGATAAATATTTCTGTATATGAGAATATCGCTATATAAGCAAACAGGTATCTATCCATAGAAGAGAAAAACACATAATTTGATGATGTTTAGAAAATTTCAAGGAGTGGAGAATCCATCAGCTCCTTTGGCTGATGGTTTCAGTAATTATTTACAATTTCTGCTATGGCGGTGGACCTTGTTTCTTGTTTTAATGGATCTGGCTTAAACCTTCAGCTTCTAGTTTATATAATCTCTGTCTCTGCTAGTGTATAGGGCCATCTGGTTATTGTATTTTTTCCTTATTCAGGTTCTAATGCAGCATAAATTCTAGTCACTTCTTTATTTTCCTTTTAACAAGATTACAAAATGGAACTGTTTGTTTAGTATTCCTCCTACACCCTCTTTGAAGCATTTTCTTATCCATGTATTTTGGTAAGAAAGACACTAAAGGTCAAAATATAACCAGTATAAAATGTAGGATATTCTAAATGATACATATTCTAAAGAGGCCTCCTCCAACTAAATACAGACTGGCAGAGAATAATTTGGTAACCCTAATAAAACTGCTGTTGCAGTCAATGCTGTTATTTTAGGAGGTCTCTAGGGAGATCACAAGGCCACATAGTCACTTTGCTGGTCACATTAGAGTCCAGGAAATTGTGGTGAAAACCTTAAAGCAGACAGAACAGAGAGAATATTTGCCACTGAGCCTGTGTCTACTGGTGTTCTTTCCAGGATTGTTGTCCTGGTTTGAAAGCAAAACCAGTGAGAGACTCCAAGTCAGAAATACAATTTAATAAGAGGAAAAGAAAAGAAGTAAAATAAAGTAAAATAAAATAAACGCAATAGTACAAAAAAAACCACTGACAGAGTCAGAATACAACCTGACACCCTGTTAGGGTGGTAGTAGCAGTCCAGATGAGATGGTCTTGTCAAAGCAGTGATTCCTGTAGAAAGGTCTGGTAGCTCTTGTCTCCTCTGGGAGTCCAGTGGGTAAAAGCTGCCTGTGCTGTCCCAAACTCTGGATTATATCCAGGTGGGAATGCTTGGCTCCTCCCCCTGGGCGGAGCATCTCACAATGGGATGATCTCATTCTATGAGTCATGCAGTGGGTCCTTGATGGCCCATTAAACAGAGATAACTCCCGGAGGGAGTTATCTATGAGTCATGTGGCAAGGCATTGTTAGGCCCATTAACAGAAGATAAGGGAAACACTGCCCCGCTGGTTTCAACAGCTCATGAAGATGGGGATAGAATACATGCTTTGGGCACATCTTACATTGTAACCTAGGACAGTTGTCTTCTGGTGAATGTGGGATCACTGGTAATACAGGAAGGGAGGAAAACTGCTAAGGGAATAATGATGGAATCATAGAATGGTTTGTGTTGGAAGGAAGTTTAAAGATCTCCAATTCTAACCCCCCTGCCATGGGCATGGACACCTTCCACTAGATCAGGTTGCTCAGAGCCCCATCCAGCCGGGCCTTGAACACTGCCAGGGACATCCACAACTTCTCTGAGCAACCTGTTCTAGTGTCTCACCACTCTCACAGGGAATAATTTCTTCCTTATATCAAATCTAGATTTGCCCTCTTTCATAATAATGAAATAAAAATCAAAGATGGGATTTTGAGTGTGCTGTGTTTTGTTTAATTACAGCACTCTCTTCAGAATTTCTCTTTAAACTTTTGCTAAAATGTACTTTTATGATGCCTATCAGATTTCTGTCTTTCATACAACATTCCTGAAGAGCTCTGTTGTGAAGTTATCATGGAGTTTAGCTTCTACTTTCCCTAAAAGGCAAACTCTATGTGTACAGCCTGTAGACGTAGTCCAAAACTGAAACAATATTCAGATAAATTGTCATTGCCATCTTTCTTATAGACTAATGCGCTTCTGTTACCCCAGAGACTTGAGATGGAGTAATGACCTGTAAAGATTTCATTGTTTTCCTGAACATTCAACTTGCTTTTCTGAACTTCTGTATGATTTTGAGATTATTCAAGAGAGGTATTCATTCATATTGGACCAGTAAAGAAAGTTTCCATGATGAAACACTCCGTTCATATACATTCAACATCTGTATGGCTGCAATAACTAAATACAATACAAAAGCACACTGTGGAGGAAGAACTCCTGAAAATGTGAAGCTGAAGTGGCCCACACTGAAGTACCATGGTTAGATGTATCCTTGTGGGTGTCCACAGTGGAACTAGGAAACACTCTCTAGGCTTTCAAAATCCTATCTGGGCCTTCATTGCTCTGAATACAAATTCTGAGTGGGCTCTCTAGAGAAACCTGTCATGATTATTTCAGAGTTCTGTCCAGGAGACAGTGGAAGAAAAAATACAGCCAAAGCCATAGTGAATGACTTTGGGCTGCTGCCACTGCCTCATGCCTGCCTGGCCTGCTTTGAGCAGCAGCAGGGAGGAAAACAAGGTATATTGAGCATATTTGTAGCAGCTGCTACAAATATGCTCAATACATACAAACAAACTCTCCCGTCAACCTTGCTACAGCTCTGGTTCTTTCAGACTGATGAGAGAGTGCTTAGACTCCTGAGAAATCAGGGAATTGCAGGTTTCTGTCCTTGTTCAGAAGAATCTCAGAAATTTTTGCTTAGCTATGTACATGTGCTGATCTGCTTTATCACTGTTTGCTACACTGCTGACCATGTTTGTAAGTCTGTTAAAAGTAAAATTATGAACAAGCTATTGCAATGTAATTGCAAAACTTCCAAACTGCCAAAGTAAATGGCATATAATGCCTTGGTTTACTTTCTAGCAAATAAAAATAACATCTGCACCACTGCCTAACCTTTTGTAAAGACAAGTTTTCTGCAAGTGTTCTTTGACACCAGCCATTCAATGGCTGACACACATTTGTGCAAGTAAAGCTTGTTTTGGGCTTACTCTCTAGAAGCTGTGTTTTCATCGATAAATACGTTTGCCATGAGTCCTGAAGGTTTTTTTCCTGCAAGGGAACAGAAATTTCTAACTTCAAAACAGGAAGTGAGAGGTTACATTCAAGATGTGTTGTGGTTGATTTCAGTGCGGGTTTTTTTCACTAGTGTGATAAAAGCAAATGTCAAGAGAGCACTCATGGATGGACTCTGCCTGAAAGCCTGGGGGAGAGTAGGCAGTAGGTAGATCAACTGTGTTTCTTGTTTCTTGCAAGAAAGAAACACAGTGCTCCTCATCTACAAACCTTGCCAATGGGAGCGGGGAAACAGATCAGTCAGGACTTGGCTCAGTTTAAGAAGTCATTATCGGTGTCCATGGAACAAAGCTGGCAGCACCACCAGTTATCTGCCATCCACACCACTTCAGTGTTTTGGGTTCAGCTGCAATGGGAAACTCTGTGTACATACATGGATGTATTGGAACCACGTCACAGGCACGCTCCTCAAACACCTCTCATGTATTGGTAACACTGTTGTTTGACTTTAAAAAGGGGAGACCATGAACAGCCCTTACCAGTAAGCGCTGGATTTTTCCTAGTGGGAATGTCAGACTGAAGGAGATTATTATGTAAACTGTCTCTTCTCTTGTTACAAATTGTAAAGTTCACTCCTTCCTCAAGGATTGTGCAGTATCAAATGTCTCTGTTGAACAACAGCCTGCTTGTGAGTGCCAGAAATGAGGTTAATTCAAGTTTTCTTGGGATGAACCATTGCACATTCCCCTTGCAGGATTTAAAGACCAACATTTTAAACTTCTGGAATATCCTGAAGAGTGTTTGCCTGTTGTGAACACCCTTGATGTTCCCACCAAAAGACATTATAGGAAAGGGATCACAGCCTCGCTTCAGTTTCTGCTGAATAAATCTCTAATCAAATCCCTATGGTTCTTCAGTTTCTAAACTCTTCTAGCTTAAATGTGGATGGCCTCACCTTGACACATTTTAATTACAGAAATCTATCATGCCTTCTCTGATGTTCTCTGTGTTTTCTGTTGCACAAGAGTTTATCATGAAGCCCAATCCTTTGGGAAGAGAGCTGTGGATGTGATCAGTGCTATGACTATTTCCAGGTGCCTGGTGAAAAACGTTTCAGCAAGGAATGATGGGGACCAAAAGCACAGTTACCACTTCATGTAGGATTGGCATGACAGGATAGGAGAAAAAGCAACCTTAAACCATATTGTGCATCTTCACAGGCTTGAAAGAAACAAGGCTCTGACCACCACGAGTTTAAGAAAGCAGACATTAAAGACATTACATTAATAACCCTTAGAAATGCAGGCATGTGGGAGTTTGTTATTAACTTCAATAGGAGTGCATGCAAATTTCTTTCCTTTACTCTACTATGGGCACTAAAGTCAGATATTATCCAAGAGACAAGAATAGAAATGCGTACAAAAAATGCCTACAAGAGATTCCAAAGACAAAATTTATGGATCTTTTTAGGCTTCAAAAATGGCACTGAAAGGGATTAGGTTTTCTCTCGTGCTTGACTTTCACACCAAAATTAGATATTCCCTACTCACCATAATGCTGCTGAAAACTGATTAATTTACTTGTAGGAAGCAAGACACTAAAACCAGGCACATGACCAGCAACACAATATTTAACCAGAATGTTTACTATTCACTGGTGTTTGTTTATGCAAATAATTACTTGGCTAGTGTGGCTCTTTGAAGAAAGAAACGCCTTGTTAAAGTACCTGTGCTGCATTCAAGCACATACCATTTTAAAGCTGAAAAACGTTCTGCAGGAAACCCCCCCCAAAAAAACCCCAAACCCCAAGATGATTAAATTTAATACTGGTATTTATAAGGTAAAACTGAAGCAATTCAAAAATTCTTACCAAAAGAAAAGAGATCTATCCTTAGGCTTTCTGGCTTACATATCCTAAGAAAGTAACTGCAACAAAGTATAGATTCAGTGTTTAAAATGTCCTTTTCAAATGCACAGAGACATATGGGGAGCTTTGTCAGAAGTAGCAAAGCCTTCAGAGATGGTGGATGAGGTGAGTGGTCTAACAACTCACCAGTTGCAAGGAGCAATCCTCTGCTGAAGTAATTCTTCAGGTTCCTGGTTGTGTAACTTGCTATTTGCTCATTTTGCTGGTGTGGTCAGGAGTCTCTCGGAGCCAAGGAGCCTGACAAACATCTGCTTTTTCCAGGTCTATGCTGGAACAGATTGTCACCCTGAAGCCCCAACATCTGGTCTGTTCAGAGGAGCAGTTGTGGTACTTGCTTGGTGCCAGAGCCTCTTAAAGGCACATTTCCCTGTGAGGCAGCAGAGCCTGAGTGTGGTAGCAGAAGGGTTTGGGTCAGGTTTTGGAGACAGAAGGTTGACTTCCAGGGATTTAACAGGGGTTTACCTCTCAGGTTTTTCTGTGTTTCCTAAAAAACGAAGTACACAACTAACAAGGTTGAATTTACTTGGAGTTTTTTTTTTTTCTGATTTGTTTTGTTTTGGTTTTGGTCTTCTGTGTTTTTCAATAGAGCAGCCCAGAAAGAAATCATACAATCTGCTGGAAAATGTGTCTTTCATCACAGAATCATAAAACAACTTAAGTTGGAAGGAGACTTTGGAGGGCATCTGGTTCACCTCCCTGCTCTGAGAAGGCAAAACTTGCAACTTGTATCTATCTGAGAAGTGAAATGCAGTTCTCTAGGGAGGAAAAGCCTTAAATATGAGAGTTGTGCCTGCAACAGTTTTGGGAATTTTTTTTCCCCTGTATCTTGCCTAATTCTCAGAGCCCAGAGTGACTGGGCTGCTAAAGTGCATCTGTTCCAACAAAACCCTCTGCTAAGTTAATTACAAAGGTCTTCTGTTGCAACTTGCTTTGCTAATCCTCAAACATTTTCAAATTGATTACCTTGGCCTTCTATGGGCAAGGCAGAAAAGTATGTCCAAATGTAATTGAGGCTTCATTACAAATTTGAGAACTAATGACGGTCAAGCAGATATTGGACGTGATACATATTTTACTTTTATGAAATGATAATTCTGTTTTAAATTGTGGGCTAAAACTTCGGGGGCAGGGGAGGAAGGTGTATCCAAATAGCAGTGCAGACTGTAAAGTTACTAAAAATGATTCAGATATTGCTCTGTGGAAAAAAAAAAGGTTTAACCCTCCTTTAATTCAAAACATCCACGTGAAATACACCAGAGCCTAAATATATTGGATTATTGGATTGTAACAGGAGGATTTAAGCACATAACTGCCTCCTTTAATTTCGTTTTAACGTGAAAAACATGAGCGGGCTGAGGCGCTCGGTCAGTGCGGGAGGTTGAACCGCTCTCCCGGGAGCCAAAGCTCCACAGTGGCAACACGGGGGCTGGGACTGGCCCGGAGCCAGCCCGGGGCGCGCAGGGCTGCCAAGGGAGCTGCAGGGCCGGCTACCGGGTCCCGCTGCCAAGTTCGGCTCCCAGTTCCCGCTCCCGGGCGCCGCTGCCGGGCCCCGCTGACCGCGTACCACTGCCGGGTCTGGCCCCCGGGTCCCGCTGCCGGGTGCTGGGTCCCGGTGCCGGGTGCTGGGTCCCGCTGCCGGGTGCCGCTCCCGGGTCCCGCTGCCGGGTCCCGCTGCCGGGTGCCGGGTCCCGCTGCCGGGTCCCGCTGCCGGGTGCCGGGTCCCGCTGCCGGGTGCTGGGTCCCGCTGCCGGGTGCCGCTCCCGGGTCCCGCTCCCGGGTCCCGCTCCCGGGCGCCGCTGACCGGGTCCGGCTCTCCGGTCCGGCTCCTGGGTGCCGCTCCCGGGCGCCGCTGACCGGGTCCGGCTCTCCGGTCCGGCTCCCGGGTGCCGCTGCCGGGCCCCGCTCCCGCTCCCGGTCCCGCTGCCGGGGAGCGGCGGCCGTTGGGCGCGGCCGTTATTGGCCCCCGCCCATTCTCCGGGGGCGGGCGGGGGACGGACGGACGGGCCGGGCCGGGGCAGGACAGTGCCGTGCCTCTTCCCCGCACGCCGGGACAGCGACGCCGAGGCTCCCGGCTTGCAGCCGCCCCGCCATGGCTCTCAGCTCCGAGCGGCTCTTCGACTCGCTGGGACATTTCGGCAGGTACGGGGGGTGCCCCGCGCAGGCGGCTGTCACAGGCGGATGTCCCGGACATCCCCGTGCGGGGACTGATGGTTGCCCGCGCTGGCCGGGTGTCACAGCTGCCCCGGGGGGGACAGCACCGTGCGCCCGTGTGCTCCCGGCACCGCGCAGGCTGCAGGGCGCTCGCTCAGACACGCACCGACCGCGACACCGAGACACGCACGGGGACTGTCACACGCACAGAAAACCACATGGGCTCTTACGCGCACCACACCGCACCGCGCCGTATGAACTCACACAAAACAGGCGCTGCTGCCTGTATTTGCAGCACTCGACACCCCCACATGCACTTTTCCATGCACATGCAGCGCTCCAGGCGTGCGCTCGCTCACACCGTGCAGCGCATCCCTGTGCGCGCCGCGCTCGCACGGGCACCCACGCAGCGCCCGTCCCCGCACGGCCTCACACACCGCGGCACCACGTGCGGGCAGCCACCCAGCCATGGCCATGCACTCTCAGACGCTTAAAACTCACACATTTCTTGCACATCTGTGAGCACACAGATGCAGACACACGGACACGCAGAGCCCCAGGGTCTGGAACAGGCTGTGCACTTCAGGAGTGACAGGAGGGCACAAGCAATATGCAGGGGAGCACTGTGTGACACTCGGGCTGTTTCTGGTTAGGGGCAGAGGGTTGTTGAGTGCAAGACATCATGTGGTTTTTATTGAGGCTGGGTTTGTTGCCTTTGTTACGTGGATATGGAGTATGTGCATATATCCTTATCAGCAAGGGTTTACCTGTACGGTAAATGATGTGTGCATGGTGGTGAGTTTCCTTTGATGTGCTCTGTGGCTGTGGGGTGTGTGTGTGTACAGAGGCTGGGTTTGTTGGATGGATACACAGACGTGGCGTGTGTGTGTCTTCATGGTTCTGTAGCTCTGGATGCAGGGCTGGTATCTGACACTGCTTATAGCGGGTAATGGAGAAGAAATGTTAGGCAAGCAAATTAAGTTTTAGAGGATATGAATATTAAGGCTAATGGGTGCACATCCTCACAGTGAGTTCTCTCCTGCACTTCCGTGATGTGCTGCTCATCATGGGGTTTGCAGGCGCACTCTCCTCGGAGCAGATGGCTGGAATAGACCCATGTGTCACAATTTGGCTATGAATTCCAGCTGTTGAATTGCAGTGTTGTGCTTTCTAGCTCGGTGACCAGTGAGCCAGCCTAACCCACAATGTTGATCTTCTCTCAGGGGCAGGCAGGAGCAGCATTTTGGACAAAGCCTGGGAGCTCGTTGTAATGGTTGAAGTGCCTGAACTGCAGCAGGAGAGGCTCTTAATATCATGTGCAAGCAGTAGTGGTGGGTATCAATAGCCTCTTCAGATGGTTAGGATGGAAAGACATTTTCTTGCTTAAGTGGCACCTATGCTTAAATTAGATATTTGACGAAGTTGTGACTTACAGGCATGTGTATCTGAACAAAATCTCATTTGTTATCACTTCTGGGTGAGCAACAAAAATGCCTTGTTCTGTGTGAACTAGGAGAGTAATCCTAGCGATCAGTTGATTTTGCTGCTGCTGTTGTTCTGTTTTGTGTGCTCTTTGGGGAAAGAAGGAATTGACACTGAATACTGAAATAATACAAAAGTAGTTATTTTTAATTACTGGAGTAGTTTTCCTACTTGAGAACATTTATCAATACTTTCAATAAAGTTTTCAAAACTACTCCTTGCAATTAAAAGGAGACCAATTCTACAGCACTAATCTGACATCTAGGGGCCAGATTATTTGAGATGCAGTTCAATAGGAGCTTCTTTAAGTTTAGGAGCTCTAAGATGAGGTGCAGGCTACTAAAATTTGCATAGTCCTGTTAGACTTATGGCTTTTGGAGTTTTCAAAGGCCACACTAGTGGTATAGTATAACAGTAAGTATAATAGCAGCTTATGGTGGGTGGAGCTTATTAAAAATATTGTAAAAAGTCCTTTTAACCCCTTGATAGTGCTAGATAAATGATCCTATTTCATATGAAAAGTTGTTCATAACTGCAACCATTGAGTTAGTTCTGTTCAGTTTGCAGCATCCTGGCACTGAGAGATAATCAGTGGTTCATTTTTTCAGTTCAAGCAATTCTCATAAGGCCCATATAACCTATGCACTATATATAGATTCTATAGATTTGACACAGTCAGATTCTGAGCAATCCAAGCATGACTGTTGGTATTTTGAGACTGTTTTGGTTTTCTTAAAATCTGACAGATGCAGTAGAGAATGAGCAGCTGTTCATACATATATAAATATAGAGATAGTATTTATGCATTATATATGTAATACATGGTTATATAGAAGTTATTAATATACAGATAATATGTAAACCTTTCATATTGATTAAGATTGTGAATTTTACAGAACTGACATTCACATGGATGTTGACGATATTTTGCTTTCCATTTGGGCTCTCTTTTACAAGTCCCAGTGATGCCATTGTTCTTAATAGGGTCTTGAGACATGCATGAACAGTCATAAAAGTGTAATGGCTCTTGTAGCCTATGCCATTAAAGGAAGACTTTATGCCTCTGAATTTGGGCATGGGTAGCACCTGTGGCCTATAAATTCAAGAAGGTTGTTTTAAACATTGTTCTTGTGTCTGTCTGTGGAGCATGAGATCACTGGTCACTATTGCAGAGATTGGATGACAGACAAAGTGCTGTCTGACTCAGGTGGCCTCATCACTAAAGGGTTGCCAAGCCTTAAAGCTCTCAATGTACCTGCAGTGAACTGCACTTCTCCCATGCAGCAGATCCTGCCAGACTGCACGTCTGGGAACTGCCTCTCAGCCCCCTGCCACAGCCCCTCTCTGGTCACCCACTCCAACTCCAAAAACCCTCTCAGGGGCCCATCAGGTAAAGTCAGGTGCAGTCAGACACTGGCTGTCATTGGCAGGCCCTGTGCTGGGAAAGAGGAGACGTGACCAGTGGGCATAAGGGGGATAGGAAAGTGTGGGCATAGTGGGTATGTGAGCTTTAGGAGGTGGCTCACACTGCCTCCACATCTAATTCCCAGGTAAACTAAAGGACTTTTAATAGCTTCAGTGAGTTTAATCTACAGCACACGACACAAAATGTGCATATCTGGTTGCTGGTGAGAAACAGGCTATGTATTCTGTCGCTCTGATCTGCACCATGGCAGAGTGCTGAGCAGAGACATGATCTAATCCGGAATAACTGTCTAGAGAGAGCTCTGGGGAGGTGCCCCTTATGGTAAGTGTGGATGAGCGTAAGGATTTGATTTCTCAGCTGGAACGTCTGGTAGCTCTGAGATGCAGCTTACACGGTACGCAGCGTTTTCCTTGTGATTAACAGTTTTCAAATCTTGGCTTATACTTTAGCTAAAAGCAGGTGGTGAAAATTGTCAGGGAGAGAGAGGAAGATTGGGTGTCACTGACACTATTTTCAGATTTTGTAATGAAGTATTTCCAGAATCTTTTAAAAGATTGCCTTTTCTTCTGAAATATTCTTTTACAAAGCTATGTTACCTAGATTTTCTAATGTTGGTTTTATAAATAATACACTTTACTAGCAGCTAGACTATCTAATAAATTAAAAATTACTTCTATTTATCTTTACTGAGACGTTTACGTATTTATTCGGGTTTTGACATCTTTGCACTGTTGTCTTCTATGAACTGTTTGCCTTGTCAGTGGAGTTGCTACAGTCTGGACTTTAGAAGCAAGCAAACCAAAGATTAGCAATGGCTATTGTGAGCAGGAGAGAAACAGGACAGGCTGCCTGTTTGGATAGAACAGTCACCTGTTTCGGCCAAACATGGAGTTTAGTAGACATTAATACACTTATCAATGATACACTTTCAACATCTTCTCTTTATTACCCTGGAACTTTTCTAGTGCTTATAAATATATGAGAGAGTCTGCTTAGCTCAAAAACTTGCTTGACTTCTGTAGAAATTCTTTGTAATAGACTTCTACTGAGTGCTGGTCAGTGCCATGGTAGCAATATTTGAGTGACCAGTGCTAACACTGTTTCTCTTCTCCCTACTTTGCAGAGTTCTTGGTTCACTTCTAAAGCTCTACACCAAACACTCTGTCTCTCTCTTCTTTTCACATCTCAGAACTTTTCCAGGCTCCTCTTTTCATGCTGTTGCCCTTATCCTCTCTCTTGTTTCACAGCTCACGGCTCTTGTGATCAGATTACATCAGCAAATTGTGCTGTGTACATGTTACTTCCAGAAATTCTTTGTCTGTATCAAATAACAAGGAGTCCCAAGTGTCTCAAAGATCGTGCTCACCACTTCTTTTCACAAAAAGAAAAAAAGAACACTTTCAAGCAATGATTTTCAAACTTTTACAGATACCTTGAAGGGCTCTTTCCAAACAAAAATATATTTTTCCAGTGGAGAAGTGTGCTTGTTAGATATGGAAAAAAATTGGTTTTCCCTTTCCAAATTAGTATGGAGAAGCAGGCCATTGTATTCATATTCAGCATTTGAACAGACCAGTTTTAATTTAAAAAATGGAAGCATTACAAGATTTTTCTCAAATACTAATATATTTGGTATTTAGTACATTCTACACAAAATGAATATTTTTAAACAATAGAATGTGAATTTCTGTTTAACCTTTGAGTAGTTTCCTGAAGATGAACAAGGTGCCATGGTTTGGAGATTGTTTTTTTAAAAAAATCCTTTTTTCCACCACATGCTACCTTATACAGCGGAAAAGTTCATTGCAACATATCTGTCATTCAGTTTTCAAAATGTACCAGTGGACAGCTGTTTGTATTTACTGGAATGTGCCAGACAGAAGAATCTCAAATCTAAGTCCTCCTCTGGCTCCTAGTCAGGGCTGGTGTTTGACAAAAATGTTTGCTAAGTGTTCTTACAACTATGCTATATTATAACACCTGAGTCAGCCTGTGCTTATTTTAGGTGTTCATAGGATGAAACAGGGGGACCTGGCAGCATTTCTTTTCCCCCCCTTTTTTTTGTGTGTGTGTGTGTGTGTGGGATATTTTGCAAATAGTACTTAATCCTGTTGGTTGAAAGGCATCGTAATAGCTTTGGAGAACCGAGACAGCCCATGTGTTTTCAGAGAGAAAACTCTAGCAGCTTAAACAAAGGCCTTATTATCTATGCCTGACTAGGCAAAAGTGGAAATATTCTCAAGACTCAGAACCAAAGCTGGATACTGGCAAGTGCTCCGGGATAATGGTGGCAATGCACCAGCAGCGTGATCTGCAAGAGGTTCTAACAGCATTTGCTGGGATCCAGGTCTTTCTGGGGGCACTCTAAAGCAAGATCTGCATAGACAAAAGTGTTCTGCCACAAAACACATTGGCATCCTCACCCTGGAGATGCCTGTCTGTTTCTGGCTTGAAAAAGTAGATTATAGTGAGAGAAGTAGATTACAAAGGAGATTACAATAATAGAAAGGTGACTAAATAAAAAGCAGGATGAAATTGCACCTGTACTATCCATTACTCCTCTAAGGCTAGAACCTGCAGTGCGAGCAACACTGAAACTTAAAGCTGGTAAACCAATTCTGATTTGTAAACCAGACGGTTGAGATTCACTTCTGAAGTGTTGCCAACCCCCCAGGGTGGCTTCTAAACCAAGTTGTAGCATAGACACAGTTATGGCAGCATAAGGCAGTATTCACACATGTCCAGGACCTGATGATCAACTGTTTCATCCTGAAATACTATGGTGTGAATGAAAATGAAATATGAAAGGTACTGGACAGTGTGTTCCCTGTAATACAATGCCTAGGACAGGGATACCATTCCTATAAAAGCTGTGTCAGTAATTTTCTCATAATAGTAATGATTTTCAGCAGTACTAAGATATCTCAAAGTTGGAAGGAAATTTTTATTAAAGGCCTTACTCATGGAAAGGTTGACTAATTTATTTTAGGAAGTAAAATCATGCAAGTAGAAAGCACCTTTAAATTTAAGGAATTTTTTGAAGGTCCAAGGAACCTTTAGCACATTCTGTGACAATTTCTGTGCCTTCATTTTGCTATACACAACAAGGATGGTACTGAGATACATACATTGCTGAGGTATGAGGTATTTAAGGTAGCTTGAGGCACGAAACTATAGCAGCTGAACAAGAACATGAGATCTTCAGCTTTTCAGAAATATGGAAAAAATAGCAAGCCAGAGAAGATACCATCTGAGGTAGCTATATCTTGGTTACAATTGCAAGAAAAAGTGTAATGACAAACTGTCGAAGTCAGAGTCGTAATAATGATGGTTGATCTGTCGAATTGTCCATACACTCGGAGATAAATCTTAGCTGTCTTCAGAAAATACTGAAACTGCTTAGAGAGATAATGTATACCTTGATATGGTACACTGATGGCCAAACTATAGTGCTCACCTTATGCAGAGCAGAGGTTCTTTGAAAATCACATGTGGTGAAAATATGAGGAATCTAGAAGCATCATCCATTGGATTTTATACTGAACCCTTTCCTCAAGAAAAATGTTTTCATCAAGAGGTGAAGTTAGGTTTCCTCTTCCTGTTATCTGGAAGCATTACCATTAGGTAGCTGCATCAGAGATGCAGCTGCATTAGAGATGCTGAAGTAAGACTACAGGAAGAATAGATGGAAAACCCTGAAGAATAGATGGAAAAGGCCAACAAGGCAGCAAGAAGTAGAAAAGAAGTGCTGAGAAGGTGCTTCAAATAACTGGGAATAATTTGCTGCTCTATAAAGACCAATCAGCACCATGCTTTGGATGGAGTTCAGTGCCATTTAAATGTTATATCCATGATGGCCTGAACTTTTCCAGCTCTATTGTGACTTCATTCTCCTCTTTAAGTTGTGAAAGAGATATGGAAGCATCTAAGTTCCTACCTGGTACATCTGTAAAAGTCTGTTCTAGCTGTGTGGGGAATCAGGTGTCCAAATCAAAGCACTAGTGAGCTCATCTCGGCATATTTACAGGCCTGTAGTGTAAACTTCAGACATCTGTTAAGACACCTTGTCCAGAGGGAGAATTGGACCATTAAGGGCATGACCCATCTGTCTTGTTTTAACTATGTGGTTTAGAACAAGGTAAATCCTGGTTTGTCTGTGGTTCCTCACCAAGTGGAAACGGGATTGAGAGAAATAATATAGAGGTATATGGATTGCATACTGTATACATTATATTGCATCTAAGTGAACTGTAAGCATGGTGAAATTATACTGATATCCCATTTCATTTAAATGATTTATATTTACGTATCATATTCCAGAAAAAATTGTTCTTTGATTTTTTTTTTCCTGTGTCTTTAGAACTGGTCAGGGGAGCTGGGAATACCATAAAGGTGCCACAGCTCCACCTTTCTGAGAGAGATAATTCATGTTAGTTCCAGATTCAGAGAAACTGGAACCTCATCTCATTTACACCTGTATTTTAGGCTCCTTGAAGAACTGTCATCCTTTGTAGGTCAGTGTAGCCAACCTCAGTTCTGTCTCACTCATTGAGAATAGAGGGGGCAGTTAGTACAAAAACAGATTTATATAGAAGAATCCTGGTAGGTCTAAGCAGAACTCAGCTTCTTTACTTTTGTGGAGAATGGGACCTCTAAAGTGCTTGTAATATTAATGTGCAGTTAGAGTATAGGATTACTCCAGATCATTCCCTTTTATGAGATACCCTAAGGGTAGAGAAAGGACCCGACAGTACTGTGGAGGTAAAGAATGGATTATGCATTTGCAGTGAAGAGGAACAGTTTGGAAGGAAGATGAGCCACAAACCTGCAAAAGAAGCTGAAAGTCCTTTCGCTATCAGTAGCCATCTTTTCTGTGGGTTTAGAGATTAACATCTGACTCTTAATTCCCTTAATGTGACATCTTGTTAAGTGGTATTTTTTAAATGAAATATTCAAAAAAAGCTAATAAAGCAAAGGTGTCTACTTCAGCTTTTCTGTTTTGCTTTTGATGAAGAGGCATTATAGTGAATGTCAGAATTAACAAAGAACATCGTAAGAATTGCAAATGGAGCCAGGGAGTGTAAAATGACACATTAGCTAGTTAAAACTGCTTTATGTAGCCCACAGAAATGGACTAAATTACCTCAAGCCATATTCAAGGCTGCAAAAGTAATGCTATGGATAAAATCACTGCTTATGTTAAGGAGGATTGACAGAATGGAGCAACCCACAATTCCATTACATTTCTCTCAAGTATTTACAGAAATGATTTAAATGTGCTTTGATCCATGGAGCTAATATTCTGTATTATTTCTAACTGAAAACTCGGAAGATACTCATATGTATAGGAACAGCTACAAACATTCCCTAGGAAAGTGATGTCCAGTGTTCTTAAATTAATTACAAAGACTTCTTATTTGTTTTACATTTTTCCACGAGAACTTTCAAAAACCTGTAAGAATGTGTAATCTTACAATCATTTTCCAGGCAGGAAGAAATCAAATTTCAAATACAGAAATTTAAAACCTTGGGTGGTATGCTTAACAATGTGTGGCATGGTGTGAAGAGAATTTATGTAGAATTTTTACTGAAAATGAGCTGTCTGTATCCAAATCTTCTTAGGTGTGGCTATAAATAGGAAATAACAACAAAAAAGAGTTCTTAAAAGGCATAATATAACTATGACAACTGTAAGGCTTAATTATTTCGTGAATTAATCTTTAAAAGACAGATTGCTCATTGTTTCAGAATATACAGTTTTAACCACTCTGAAGAAGATATTCAATTCATGTGTTTGTACTGTCAACTGCAATAGATTCAAAGTTTTGCAGAGGAAATATGCAAATAGAATAACAAAGGAGTAAGAATGTAATTAATATGACAACCAGTTAGTTTTATTTCAGCATTATAGACAGAAAAAAAAGTAAAATAAATATAAGCTTGAACTTATATTTGTAAGTTTGAACAAAGTTAGTCCATTGTGTGAGCCACGTAACCAGCAGAAAACATCTGATTTCCTAAACTGGAAAGGAAGAATGAAATATAATTGTATATGCATGAAGTACTGTCTATGTCTATAGTTAGATGGAATCTCAATAAAAACATTAAATTCTATAAGACACTTTACAGATTATGATGTTAAATTATTTGCCTATGTAAGCTGATGGAAACGGTACAGTGTGGAGGGAAATGAAATACCTAATTTGGATTTGTCCACAAAACAGAGGCTGACCAAAAGAAAACAGCATAACCAGAGAAACTGGAATTGAGTTTTCTCTGTGACAAGTAGTGCTAGTGATATATTGTGCAGAGTACATGCTAATTTTCTAAATGGTAGATGTTTATAGAAATACCATTCCTGGAATAGAAACTTCCAAGTACAGAGCCTGAAGTGTTACTACTGTTCAAGTGTAACCACTCTGCTGTGTGTAACATTAGTCCAAATAATTCCAAGACAAAGCTAAACTGCTTACAAACTGCATGGTCATGCTCTTTCTTAATTAAATTACCTGGTTTATGTCCCTAACACATTTATAGCAGAAAGGGCAAGAGGTTAACATGAATAAAAAAAATTACTGACTCCAGTGTTGGAGTTGCTGTTGTTCCCAGTGAAACTCCTTAATCAGAGGTTTCTTTCCCAGGAAAGTCGAGTGGAATGTTGATGTGTACTTTGGTTGCTTGAGTGCAAAACCAGAGCCTGTGTCTTTCTTAGTTTCACTGCCATTTGAATGAGAAGGTTGGGCATTGGTCTGGAGTGGCTGAGCCATGATCACACCACCTTCCTTCCTGGCTCTCCCCTGGGGGCAGCCACCCTTGGCAGAGGGGCAGCAAGAAACACTGGGGCACCTTTAGCAGCAGCTCCCTTTCAGCTGTGTGTGGCTATCCACAGGTGAAAGCTGTGCTGCTAAACTGTTGAAACCTAGCAATATTTATTATTCTGTCACAGGTGATGACAGGAACCTTATGTGCCTGATTTAAATAGTCAGAAATGAAGAACTGTAGAACTGTTCTATTAAGTTTCAATATATATATATTTTTTAAGTATGGCCCTTAGTTCTGTAGCACTGTTTCTTTATTTTCATGCTGATATGACTTCCTTCGTCTAAGCTGTCATACCAAATGCAGAGTAGTGAGCAGCCAATGTATTTTCCTTCTTGACTCTGGTGAATAAATGCTGGACTTGCCTTAATCAAAGGCAAATGTACGTAAGTTTAATGGGATAGAAGGGAATTCTTCAGAGAATCAGTTTTAAATGAAAGAATGATTTGGTGTCTGATGTTTGGTGACTGCACATTGATGCACACATTGTTGTCAGTAATGATAATATATAATTCCTGGGGTCTTCCTGATCTCCATAGTTTTCTTTATTCCTATTGCATCTGTGCTGTTGGTAGGTTTAAACTGGACATCCAACACAGCATCTTCTGCCTCTGAAAACAAATTCTGGAAATAACCCTGTGGGCTGAGGTTCTCAGCATAGTTCAAACTGCCCTTAGGAGGAAAGGAAGTTTATTCTTGACACCATAAGTCAAATGAGGCTGTGCATGTTGTATATTTAAAGCTGCTTCCAAATCTGTATCTCTGCACCATAGCAAAAATACTCTTGAATCACATTCAGTTCCTTTCCTCTCAAAAGATAAATGTGGTAGTATATCATAGCATTTTGGTTTAGAGTGGAAAGAATGCTGAATGGCTTTTCTCACATGAAAAAAAGAGAAACCCAAACCCAACCAACCCAGGATGGAATACAGAGGTTAAAGTGGTTACTGAACACAAATTCTTTTAGAAATAGTAAATATCTGGAAATTTCTTTCCACTGAATCCATCCTGTTGAGTGTACACTGGACAACAAAAACGTACTGTGTTTTCTGACTTAAGCAGTCTACGAATGAGATTGTTGAGAAGACAAGCAGTAAAAATAGTTCTTGTAAAGCCTGTGGAATAGTACAAATCTTTTGCTAATCACAGAACAGTTTTGTTATTCTATTCTACACCAAAACGCTTTTAAATGTTTATACTAGATTTTGATGAGTATCTCATAATTTTCCCTCTTCTCTTTTTGATGGACAGAAAAGGAAATCAGAATCATATTTTATTTAATATAAAATTACTGTCCAACAATAAGTTTTGTCCCTCTATACGCTGCAATACCTGACAAAGCTAAAAGTGCTCTGAGGCTGGGGATTTATTCTCTAACATATGTGGCAATGTGCACTGCAAGTATGTTTTGCATGCCAGATGCACCACTTTTCAAATAGACTGGTGTGGATAATTTGCATGGAAGCAATATAAATTAGACTGAGCAACTAGTCTAGCTTGTTGGTTTTGTGTTTCCTTTTTTTAAATTTTATATCTATTCTGACTTTTTCATTCAAATCAGGTCAGTTTGCCAGACAAAGTTCACAGATGGTCCACTAAAGAAATACCACCACAGCTGAGGCTAGAGTACACTGTGTCTCGAGGGGGGAATAAACAGTGGCAAAAGAGAAGGGAGAAAATGTCTTGCAGTGACAGTGCCACAGAGATGTTGTGTCATGAGACTACAGCCAGAGCAACAGTGGTCTGAGATCTACTTCATTGTCTTTATGGAACAGTATTTCTTAAAGTCAGGTACTGACATGATATTACCAGTTGCTTTTCTTACTAATCTTAAAACTTGTGCAGAGGAAATAGAGAATGCAAAAATCTTTTTTTACTATAAGCTGCAAACTGAAGAAAAATGACTGTGGAAAAATATCACAAATATTTTAAGAGGGACTGGAACACTTTCATGTTGTGTCTTGCTCAAGCTTTTGTGAAGACAATTTTAGGCTCATTTGACTTCTGGCATTCATTAAGCGTCTCTATACTGGAGCAGTAACCTATAAAGTCTTCTTGACTTCTATATTTGACACTCCTGGCAAGAGTGACAAAATGTACTTGCCAAATAATTATCTCCCATGGCAAGTCACTGAAGAGATGGAAAATCACTGAGAGAAATTATCATACCTTTTAGGACAGTCATCATGTTCACAGAACTTTTTTTAAAATGGCAAAAAGTGAGGTTTTAAAAAGGAAAACATATTTGTAAAATAGGTTATTGAAGATTACTGTTTGCCACAATATATGTTATATAATCTGTTGTGTATATGTGAAGATGACTGGTATCTAAAATCCTGTTGCCAAAATCTGCCCTTCTTGAGATCAGGCCAGGAAAATAAATCACAGAATTTGCTTTCTTTTTGTCAATTTCAATAGTACTTTTTGCTCTTGCAATGATATTTTCTTACCATTTTGATGCATGAACAAGAGTATTTCATTATTCAGGGAAATTTAACTTTTAAGATTGAGTTTGGTGTGGTTAATAAAGGGATTATAGTATATATTTGTCTGCAACAGATAGATTTAAGCTCAGTAATAAAGAACTTTCTTATCGGTTTGGTGTTCTTAAATTAAGAATTCTGGAAAAAAGTTAATAATTTACAGTAGGGAGCAAGGACACCCTAGACTTTACCCTGTGCCTGAGGGTCAGTGAAGTGGGTGACCTGTGTATGTTGTGCTGTGACCTCCTGGCCCAGCACAGCCTCCGGGGGCTCCTGCAAAGGCTGGAGGCTGCTCGGCCATCACATGGCCACGGTTCCAAGGACTGGTCCCAGGGCTCTGAGACTGGGACAGGGCATCCACATGGCCACAGCACGGGGTCTGAGATACAACTCGTGTGCCATGAGGTTCAAAGGGAGGCATCCCAGGTGGCAACAGAGGAGGCAGCAGCTCTATGCTCCTTGCTCAGCACTCTGGCACCCCAGTCTCTGTTCCAGCAGCCTTCTGTCAGCCCTGAGGCTGGACCTGTGTCTTGGTCCCTTTTCAATCTCCAGCTGTTCTGGAAAGCAAAAATCCATGGGCTTGTAGTATTCTCCCATCACCTCCCATCCCTATATACTTATCTTCCTACATCCTTACATATCAATCTCCCTACACACTTTTCATTCTTTCTCTATGTTGTTCCTAATGGTCCAATTCATTCCTCTTTGGTAACTATACAGGTTAAGGAATTCCCTGACATTTACACCACTGGTCTTTCTGGAAGAAAAGCTCTTCCTACCCACTGGAGATTGCCAGAAGCTCTTAGGGTTGGGCTTTTCAATCTAGGATCAGTGGGAATGCTGTTAAAACACTGCTCTAGTCAGCAGTGGATTTTGCCTTCACAGCAAAACAGGGCTTTCAGGATAGATTCTGTGTGTTTTGTATATACAAAAATATGCACATACAGAGTATATACACAGAGAGGCTTAGCCAGCCCAGTGTGGAATTTTACTGGAGAGAGCAGTAAATAGTTTTTGCAGGCAGGGAAGCCTGTTAGTATGGTGCAGAATGCCTTCAGACCCTGGTGCTTCCAAATGCTTTTCTAACTTCACATCAGGCCTCATTTCCCCCTACTGCAGCTCTTCCTGCCTGCTCCTTGGCTCTTTTATTGAGCAGGTAGAGGTTAAAAACTGCAGTGCAATCCCTCCTGCAAAATTCTGAACAACATGGTCATTTTGCTGTAAAAACCATTTTCTCATTCTTAAATAAAGTCATATGCAGCATAAATTATGTCTGCTAATGTATATCTGGTATACAAAACTTCTTGTGTTTGCTTAGCATTGGTGCTGCAAATTAGCTAAGAAAAATAATGGTGCTACAGAGTGGATTTCTTTGTTGAATAAAATTTTCATAACATTGAAAATGGAAGGATGTTTTTACAAGAATAAGCTATAGCTAATTTTAAGTTAAACCCTTGAAAGAGGGGTGAAATATTTTATGACAGATATTTCTTTTAAATTAATCCTTTATTGCTTTTTACAAAGGTGGAAAGAAAGAAGGGACATAAAAAAAAGGAAAGGGTGACAGACTGTAGTTTGTATGGTTGTAGGCAGTAACAGAAGGAGGAGGAGGAGAACTGAGAATTCTGTACAATGAAGTGATAAAAGAAAAGGAAGATTTATTCAAGGTTGCACCAGGGTGTTTTATAAGCTAATAATAGTCTTATATTTGAAAAGGCGACATAGAGATTAGATTTAAAGAGAAACTTTCCAACAGAAAGATTTGACAGTGTCAAAATGGTCATTGAAGTGTGATCACAAGAAATGTTCAAGAAGAGATAAGATAAAACTCTCAAGTGAGTAGTGAGAGCAAAGATGAACTAGACCTGCTCATAGCCCTGGTAATACTGTTGGGCTTTGAATTTGTAAAAATTTGTGTAGTGCATTGTTTCATGCCATCTTCTCAGACTCTGTAGTTAAAAGTTGTTACCTCCCTTCAAGCCTCTCCAACAAAAAAAGGCATAAATATATTTTTCCCATTCACTCTTACTGTGACGAAGATAAATGATGTTCCTGGTATTTCTTGTATTGCAAGAACTAATTTGGAAACTCAAGAAGTGTGTATGGGAGTTTGAAATTATTTCATTCTCCCTCTCTCAAAAATACTAAGTGGATTATTTGACACTGCAATTTTCTAATGCATGATGACAGGTATTGCAAATACTAGGGACCCTGGTTCCAAGTATGCCACCTTTTACTAGCTAGTAGAAGATATAAGTGACAGCTTCTAAGGGTTTAATTTACTGTTATCTCTTTCTAGCGTTCCACATACTCCAACAGTAGCCCAGGTTGTTGAATTTGGTTGTGCTCTGCTATTTTTAAAATGAGTATGTGTCTTTTGATGGGAACAGTTTAAAATGAAACTAGAGAAGAGGAACTAAAAAACATTGACCATATTTGTCTGCATCAATAGGGTCCCAAGGGTTACATTTCAAAATAACCTTTGCTATTTATGGTCCAAGACAGCCCAAATGCCTTTCAGAGCTGTTTCAGCCTTGCCTTGATCTATGGCTAGCTACTTAATCTCCAAGAAGCTGTTCTCTTGCGAGAGAATTGATAGACTTAAAGGGTCCTCGTGACCATAGCTCTTGTTTTTGTTCAGCAAAGAGCAGCACTGCACCTGTGTGAGGATTCCCTTGCAATATCCACCAGAGGGAAGTGGAGCCAGATTTTGAACTACCACGGTGGGTTTAGCAATTCAACTCACTCCTCAGACTGCTGTAGAAAAGTCAATAGAGCTGTTAGTCAAGAGAAACGGGGCTAAAAAGCACTGCAGCAGAACAACAGCAATGTCAAATGCCATTGGAAGGATAGGATAGGCCACTGGGTTTACATTCACCAAGGAAAGAAATAAGAATCAAGATAAAAGGCAGAGGAGAATGAGGATGGTGAATGGACGTGTGTTTTACAAGAAAACTGTTTTATTGGAAAGGTTAACTGGGTGTTAAGACAATGTAGCTAGTAAATTCTGCTTCAGTACTTTGCTTATAGATAGTTTCAACATTATTTAGAAATTTTGATGATAAGATTTAAAAGTTCTAGGCTATGTACTGTTGAGATCTGCATTATGGGAATTCAAGGCTAGATTAGATACCTTTTGGAGAGGAGTATCTAGAGGCTGCATTTGTTACAGGGATTGGAATTGCTTTGACTTTTCCCAAAAGACACTTCAAGGTAATTGGTTTTAGGCATTATTTCCTACAACTTCAGCAGAGATAGCCTCTGATCATGTAAAAAAAAAAAAAATAAAAAATCTGCTTTTTGTTTCACACTGCCAAAGCCTGCTGCATCCTGCAGTAAGAATGTATGTATAGAAGCTTGTTGAATCCTTCTTCAAATTATTGCAATTGATTTGCCTTCAGGAAATAAAAAAGGGAGGAGAACAAAAGCTATTTGTTTTTCTGAACAGATGTTGTACTAATTTTATGCATAATTTAAACATTTAATTGAAAAAATGACTCTTTATGCTTGAATTATCAGAAACTGTCCAGAGTTTGCACAGTGACACTAAAGTTCATTGCAAATCTTTTGAAATTCTGAATACATGTGCAATTTTTATACTAAGGTTTACTTGCATCTCAAGGAAGTTTTAAAAGCTGTTAAAATGCCGAAATTCAGGCTATGCATAAAACATTCTTTTACTAAGTTTGCTTTATGATACAATCTTTAATGGATATTGCACGCCCTGTTTAAGCCAAAACCCAACCCAGTTCAGAGCTCTGTTTTGGTTCAAAACATTTCACATTGTTCAGATCCTATCTTCTACGTGTATCTACATGTATTCTCTCTCTGTCTTTTGGCTGCAATAAAGAGAGATGGAAAATAGATGGAATACAGCTATAGAGATACAATAGATGGAATGAGGGGCATAATGTATTTGGTTTGTTTTATTTGATGCACATATCTCTATGCCTAAGAACCTGAGGTTGCAACATTTTGTTTTCCTAACCATTCAAGTAATCTGAGGCCTTATTTTAAGGGGATGTGCTACAGAGGATTGGAGGGTAGAAGATTGCTTCAAATTAAGTGCTTAAGGTCAGAATTGTTTTATTTTAAATGGTCTTCTCTGTATGACTAAATGCATAACTAAGAGCAACACTCATTTCTTAGCAATAGATTACTGTGGATCTTTTTCTCATCTTTGGTCTCTTGCAGAGCTTAGCTAATATTGAAGCAGCGCCACACAACAAAACACTAGACATGTTAATGATATCTCCATTTACTGATCTACCCCAACAATTATGCTGAATATTTTTTTTCATGTATAGAGCTCTTCTCCTCAGTAAAATGTTTTCTTTCCTTTACAGATTTCAAGCATGTGTTTATTTTGCATCTGTCTTTCAAGCTATGTCATGTGGTATCCATTACTTAGCATCTGTATTCATGGCTGTTACTCCTAACTTTGTATGTGGGTTCCCTGGAAATGTGAGTAGTGTTCTTTTCCACAACTCCTCTGCATCAAATATAGAGGACATCTGGACACTATGGACATCAGCAGAAAATTACATTGTAGTCCAGCTGGAAAATGGAGAAATTTGGGAACTTGATCAATGCAGCAGGTCCAAACGAGAAGTCAGTTTGGATCTGGCATATGAATACAAAGGCAACAAGTCTGTATTTCCTTGTTCCGATGGATTTCTCTATGATGATACAAAGTGGAAGAGCACTGTTGTTACGCAGTGGGATCTAGTCTGTGACCGAGAATGGCTTGCAAAATTAATCCAGCCTACATTCATGCTTGGAGTCTTGATTGGAGCAGTGATTTTTGGTGACATTGCTGACAGGTAAAGTGCCATCCTCTGAAAATTGTAGCTTCAGACTACAATAACTCCACATGTATCTATGTGTTTTTGTTGTTTCCATTCATTATGTTGCATATGCAACTACATATGCATATGCAACCTCCAATATTCAGGAGGTTTGGATAGTGCTTTATTCACAAATCTGTTTAACTTGGTTTCTTTTTCCTATAACAAGTACTAATTTTAAAATGTATTCTCAAGTAATTTACTTTAAAAACTTTTTCATACTTTGTCATCCACTGTTCTAGGCCTTGATCCCTTCAATTGCCCTGTGCAGCTAGTATTTGCCTTTAGATTTTATTTTTTTGTTTGTTTGTTTACTTATTTTGACAGAAATAGCAAATAGCTCGCTGTAATAGCAATGGTAAAACCTGGGAGTAGATTTTTCACCTCATTTTTCATGAGAAGGGGTTGCCCGTGGAAATGGAGATTTTTATTTTGTAATATGACAAACAGCTGAAGGGCTGCTAGAAGGTTAAATATCATGTATTTGAAAATCACCTTTCCTAACCTCTGTCATGAGTATAGCTCAATGAGGCTTCGAGGGTTTAATCAAGCCCCACCTTCTTAAAATAAACACCCATATACTATTTTTCCTTGCTGTCCAATTGTAGTTTTTCCCTGAAAAATTAGCTTAAACTTCAGTCTCTTGACAGCTTGTGAACATAAGAGGAAAGATGGGCATTAGGTGAGCTGTGCTGTAGCTTCACTTATTTACCAGCATGTACAAAGTTCTGTTTGAGCAGGAGGAGCATCAGTCCTGGAGAGACTCAACCTGAGCAATCTCTTGCTCATGATTCCAAGGCCCATTCTCGTCCAATGCTTCCTCCCTGGGTGTTATCTCAGATCATGCACTGAAATCCAGCATTAGAGCTGGACTCAGAAGCAGCAGTGAGCTTCAGAGCGTACATCTGTGGCCTCCTGCCTCAGCTGGTTTTCTCTCTCAAGAGAGACACATTCCTGCCTGAGAAGAGCACCCAGCTATGCCCATCTGTCCATCTGAGAATCAAATATCCAAGCTATGTTGAACTTAACTTTGTCTTCGGCGCTTTCTGTACCTGTGATTTGCTTTGAAGGCTGGTTTAGAGTTATTTATGTCTTTCTATAAAGCAGCTTGTTGACGGAGAGTTCTGTTGGGTGAAGAGTGACATTTCATCCCACATCTAACAGCATAAGCAGAACAAGGAGATCAGACGTGTTGTTTTCTGATTTTCCTTCATTAGCACAACACTACAGTGTGACAGTCACAACATGGGAATGCAAAAGCAATGATGAAATTTTTTTTTTAAAAATTTGGCTTTTAGAACACATGGAATCAATCTGCCTTCCAATCCCAGGCTGTGTAAAACCATATTTAATACAAAACCAGAATATAATGCCAACATCTGTTTTGAGTCCCTTTAAATAATTCATAACTTTATTAATTAATACTTGGACATGATTTATAAGGTTAGGATTGTATTGTTCTCATTTCCATTTATTCAACCCATGGACAACCAGTTAAGATAATACACACATTCTGAGTTGTAGATTTACAGCTGCAGAATTTACAGCTGCAAGTTATTGTTTTCTGACACATCCTGGCTCATGGGAAATAAGTTTGTGTGTCCCTCCCATTACCAATTAACAGATTTCCCAACAGAAGGGCTCTGATAGCTAAGACTTATTGGGATCTTTTCTGGCAGGGATCAAAGACCAAATCATGACTCCAGGTCAAGGCTGGAGAAAAACAGGAGGAATTTTATTGGAGTACGAAATACTCACAGAAAAAAAAGTCCTCAAGTCCAAAAGTCCTCAAACTCTCTGTCTGAAAGTAATATCCCCATTTGTGAAAAGCTGTTTGCAGTGGAGGAGATAATAAGAGACCAAGGAATTATTATCAGGGAAGAAAAATAATTCCACACAGTTTGTATTACAGAGCAGTTGTTGACAGAATGTTGTGAATTCCCAATAGAATCTTGTATATTTACTGCTGAACCTAGTATTTGACATGACTTTTTTTGCCATTAGTTTACTTTCTTCCTGGATTTCTGTGTTTTTATATGCATGCATATGTGCTGTCAGAAATCAGAAAATTATGGGAAACTATGTGATTGTCATTTGTTAGAGAATTCAATTTTAAAGAACTGGACAAAGACATGTTACAGAAACCTTTCATTACTTTTGAAATTGGTTGTTACTTTGACAAAAGATGGCACGTGTTATCACAGCTAACTTCTGTCAGAAATTATTAACATATTGCTATTTAATATAAAATATCTGAAAAACTGATTTATGTCCTCATAAATAAGAGTAAATTTATCAATCAGTTATGTAGAAGTTAAAACTGCAGGTGAACATATGCAATGCTCACTCCACATTGCTTCCAGCCAAGAACTGTGGAATGGAAGTTCCATTCATCCTTTTTCTTGGAAGCTGGAATTACTGACAAATTAATACAGGTAACTAAACCAGAGTTTCTGTGGTGAGTTATTAACTTCCATCTAAGCTCTCTGAAGTAGCAGGTGTATTTTAACAGAATGCTTGTGGTTATTCATGATTTTATTATTGCTGTGATTTGCAGACTGGGAAGACAGCGTGTTATATGGTTCACAAGTGCTGGTCAGTTTGTATTTGGCATCGCAGTGGCCTTCACATTTGACTACTACAGTTTCGTGATTGTGCGCTTTCTCCTTGCTATGGTAAGGACAGATGCTCATCCTGGCCCTTTTTCCATATCATTTCTTACCCCTTCTCAGGAAAACCTCCCTTTTGTTATTATTTCCTCCCCTGCTTCATTATTCTAAAGCCCCGTCTGTTGCACTTATTTCAGCAGAGCAGGGAGAGTCTGAATGTTCTTGGACCACAGCAGTTTTCCTCTTTGAATTAATAGAAAGCGTCTGTATGAAGCAGTGTTTGGTACTTCCTCCATCCCAACCTCTGCTGGACTGGTAATTAAATACCAAGTGTGAGCAGCAAACTCTGGATTCTGCATTGCAGCTGCTGTTGCATTTCTCCTTATTGTTAGAAATGGAATATATTTTTTCTTAAACTAGCAAATCTATAATAAGTATTATTTTTATCTCTACCATTTTGAGTGATGGAGGTGAGATGCACATTTTCTCTTCCATGCATCTCTTTGGTCTTTTAAGCTGTATCTGGAATGCTAAATACATAGGTAGACACGTTTAACACTTAGATGTTTTATTCTGTACTTAAGGGTATTTCAGTATATGTGTTTATGCAGACCCACACACACAATTTTATGTGTGTGTGGTATATATCCAATCTCTGACACATATTCAATATTTATACATAGTAACTAATTTTAAAGAACTATTTTACAGCCCAAAGTACATTCTTGAGCTTTTCACTACATAATGCATAAAGAAATTAGAATGTGATCACAAGAAACAATAACTTATTTGACATGGGTTAGATATTTGAAAATATTCCCATGATTTATTTTGTTTCTACTGGCAGTGTATTAGTCAAGATAGGACCTTGTACCTGGAGCTCCCTTTGCCTGAATTTCCTAGCAGGAAAAACGGCATCATGTCAGCCTTGAGGTCTACAGGAGTCCCTCTGCTGACTCCCTTGGCTGTTGATGCCAGGCCCTGTGGTAGTTTAAAAAAGCAAAAAGCTCTGGCCAGACCAATGCTGTAGGTTTTATCTGGCCACTGGGACTGATTTGCAAGGTGCAGCCCTAAACTCTAGTCCCATGCCACTGAGGTCAGTGCAGCTTTACTATCAGTGGGTTCAGAATTGGAGATTATTAACTGGAATATTGTTAACAGGAAAATTGATTAATCAAAACAATATACTGAAATATTTTCTAGTTTATATTCTCTAGCTGTGTTTCAAACTGTTTTAAGATACCAGGAATTTAATGTTGATATATTTGAGAAATTGAAATATATATATATTCAATAATATATATATATTCAATAAAAAATACTATTATGCAGAAAATGTCAGTAATTGCATTCACTTTATACCATATGAGAACCTGTATATATATGAGATTCTCTTCCAATATTGTAAAAACTTTGATTTAATGACATACTTTACAAGGGTGTGGAAGGTAATTCCTCGTAAATGTGCAATTTTCTGACATGCAGGTTATTAATAGTCTGCTTAAAAGCCGATATCAAGATTTTCAGTACAATTACTTCAGGGGACCTCTCTTTCCCAAGCATCCAGTTTGTGATGTCATTAAGGGACCTGATTTTTGGAGAAGAGCTTAATGACATCAGCAATTTAAGTTTCTTCGCAGGTGTCTCTTGCTGGCTGTCTCCCACTACAGAGAAGCATCCAAATTCACTTCACATTTTTAAATAGTGTCCAGGCAGTTGGAAGGTTTGAGTGAATTTTTTCTCCAGTTGAGTCGTTTTCAGGGTTGCCTTTTTCTCTGTCAGTGTGAGACAGGCCAGCGCGGTGACAATTAAGAGTACACAGATGTGGAATACTGTTAGCTGTTTGTTTTTACTGCTGGTGCACAAGGAGAGTAGGAACAAATCTCACTCTGGTTTTTTTTTCCTTTTCTCTTTCCCACCCTCCCAGGTTTCAAGTGGCTATCTGGTTGTGGCTTTCGTTTATGTGACTGAATTTGTTGGCATTAAAGCACGAACCTGGGCTTCTATGCATGTCCATGCTTTTTTTGCTATGGGAATTATGGTTGTGGCACTCGTGGGATTTTTGGTTCGGACCTGGTGGGTCTATCAGATATTTCTCTCCATAGCAACTCTTCCCTTTGTCTTGTGCTGCTGGATGCTCCCAGAAACACCTTTTTGGCTCCTGTCAGAGGAAAGATATGAAGATGCACAAAAAGTGATTGATACAATGGCAAGATGGAATAAAGTCAGCACTCCCTGCAAAGTTTCTGAACTGTGCTCAGTCCAACAAGATGATCTAGCCAGTGGCAAAACAGGTGATGATGATACGTCCTCAACAAAGAAGCACAACATCTTAGACCTGTTTTGTAACTGGCAAATTGCAAGAAGGACCATCACAGTCTGGCTGATCTGGTTCACTGGGAGCTTGGGGTACTACGTCTTCTCCCTCAGTTCTGTCAATCTAGGAGGCAATGAATATTTAAATCTCTTTCTCATAGGTAAATATTTTTGTACCTTATTCTGTTAATGACAGAACTGGAACATATCATTTAAAAATGTCTGTAGATTTGACAGGCAATTTTTTACTTTGTTCATTCAATTGTGAACCTTGTTTGAAAAGTTTCGTGCTAACTTTTTATAAAGTTGACTAACACAGGAGGAGTATAATTCACTCCAAATTTCACTGTATCTGAGAAAAAATAATTAGAATTTGTTGGTGCACAGAATTCTTCTCTGTCTGTCTTTCTGATTGTAAAACCATATTCTGGCTTGTCTTCTCTTTGCTCTGGAAGCTTAGAACAGATGCACACAAACACCAGGGGAAGCAGACAAGCAACAAAATTCACACAGCTCTGCTAACGGCACAATCTAAGAAAATGGGAGAAAAAAAATTCCTTTTATCACTTACAGTCATGATATGTTGAGTTTGTCTGTGTAGAAAACATAGTCATAATTGTCAGAAGGAAGTCATTTTAGTTTTCTCAAAAGTTTTAATTAAGTTGTAATACTCTTTTAATTTAATCATTCTGGCTGTGATCTTTCTCTGGCATGTAAGTTGTTTATAAAGGCAGCTCAGTGCATTCAAGGCCTGATCCAAAGTTTGTTAACATTAGTGGAAATATTCCACTGACTTCAGAAGACTCTAGATCAGACATGCAGCTCTGAGCCAGTGAAGAATTAAATCATGTGCTTTGCTTTGTGCAGCTGAGTACTTCAGTGAAGTGAATGTGACTGATGGTGTACACAGGCTCACAGAAGGACTGGGGCTCTCATTATTCCAGTTTGTTTTGTCATGTATTACAGTGTATTGTTAGACTGATGTGTTGAAGAGTGGGTGCTTGTATTGCACAGATAACTAAACTGCTATTGTACCCACCTCTTCTAAAAATATTTTAGCAGACTAACAGACACCAAATATAATTACAACCTGCTTTTTCCAACACAACCCCAAAAGATTGGTTTCCTGATATTATAATATTGACATATGTACTAAATAAAGTAATCCAGGCTGTTCAGGGCTGTATCTTATGTTCTTCCTTGATTTTATGTAGGACATTCTTCCTGAGCATATTGCCTTAAAACATGTCCAAACTGGCTTTGGCTCAATATTATTTGTCTAGGGGAAAATCATGTTTACACAGTGCAAACAGCTCTCGCCAAATGCCAGATCCTTTAGAGTGGCAGAAGTTTTTCTCTGGAGAGAAACATTAGGAATGGATGATCTGTATTAAGAGTGGGATATTGTAAGCACTCTTTTTTTATGGAGAAGGGAGAAAGCTGGAACTGCACTCTGTATTAGTGGGACTTACGCAGAAAACTGGGTGTGGACAGACCTTTCTAGTCTTTTACTTTGGGATGATTTTGAGCTGATGCTGGGGGAGGCACCTGTGGCTACCATTCCCTGTCAAATCCTGAGAGGTGTGTGGGTGTGACACTAGCAATATTCCCTGTGGGTGCACTTGAGCTGTTAATGTGAAAATACCGGAAGGAGAAGAGCAGCAAATGTAGAGCTTTCAGACAGAAGTGTCAGTGCCATAGAAACAGAACTGTGGCCTTGCTCTTTTCTGTAATTTTCCACCCCAAAGAGAACTGGAGCTGCTCTGTGCTGTGAAACCTGTTTCCCTTGTCCTTCTCCACTCCCACTTCCGTATTTTAGGCTGTTCTCTGCCTTCTGTCATACTTTCTGTAACCAAATGAACTAGCCCAGCACACTGATTATCTTTACATTTCACTTGTTTACTAGCCCCTAGATCAGATAAATTCCTCATAAAGAGGAAGTTACAGTTATAAGATGAATATGTGTAATCATGACTTAAACTGAGATAATTTCATACTGACAGGTGCTGTGGAGTTGCCTTGCTATATCATTGCTTGCCTTGCGATGGACAAACTGGGAAGGAGGAACACACTCATTCCGTTCCTTATTTTAAGTGCACTGATCTGTGTTTTAATTATGTTCATACCTCAGGTTAGTCACGTATGGTTGGAAGTGTTCCTATAGCAGAAATTGATTTTAAAGGCTCTTAAGTCAGTAGATGTAGCTGCTCTTTCTAAATCATAGAATAGTTAAATAAAGTCTGGTTTTAAGTTGCAGCTGCCAGTCTAAGATAGATTTCTGTATTTTCAGTACAAGTTTCACTGTCATTGCTGGAGTCACACGTAAAATGGTCTCAGGGCTTCAGTGAAGGACTGGTAAAAAGTGATATGGAAACTAGTAACTTATTGAGCAATCTTTAAAAAGCAAGTAATGAGTATTGCTTATTGTTTAAAGAAGGGTCACAACTTCTGAAGAATGTAAATTATGTTTGGAAGGGTGTTATTTTCTGGTGATATATTTATTTGTGCTCTCTTTCAATAGGATTTCAATATATTAATTATCTTAGCAAATATGGCTGGAAAATTTTCCATAGGTGTGGCATTTGGCCTTATATATCTCTACACAGCAGAACTGTACCCAACAATTGTAAGGTAAGAACTTTCACCAGTTACGTATTCTTCATTAATTTGATGTTATTTGATTCCCTTTGTTATTCTACACCAGATCCAGCAGCTCTTGGCATCAGTGGTGGTGATCTGAAAGATTTGGGATGGAATGAATTCCTCATCTGCCTCAGAGCTGTCTGGAGTTTGGCTGTACCATAGTTTTTTTATGATTTTGCATTTCATGTGCATTGATAGGTTCATTGGGGAACTAGAAGAATACTCAATACTTTGTTAAACTTTTTTTGTGCCTTTCTTATAAGTCCTGGTCATCCTGTGATCTGTGCTGAATGATAATTGTATTTTTAATCTTAATTACAGAAGCAGCTGAATTTCACTACAGTATAAATTTACATTGGCATAGCAACAGCTTCCCAGTATAATTGCTTAAAGACACAAATCCTACTGATGTTTTAAGTGTCTGTGCATTTCTAATTGTTTCCTTTAACTGCCAGAATTCTTAATCACATTCTTTTCTTTCTAGATCACTTGCTGTTGGAAGTGGAAGCATGATGTGCCGTGTAGGAAGTGTGGTTGCTCCTTTCTGTGTATATCTGAGAAGTGTTTGGATTTTCATGCCTCTTGTAGGTATTTATTTCAATGGTGAATAATTTTTAAAAGGTTTATGTGTCACTTGTTTTCTCTTTAGTAACTTACCAAGTACGTTTTTCACATGACAAAGGAACCAAAAGCTGAACATTTATTTCAGAAAGAAAACTGAGTAAATTCTTGTTTGAAATTTTCAAGTCCTAAAGACTAGTAGCTCATATTGTTAAAAATATGCTGCTAAAGCAAAATTGAATCACTGAAATATTCTGAAAAGTTTTTATGATGGAAGACAGAAAAATATTTCTGCTCTGAATCCAAGCATAAAATTGATAAAAATATTCTGCATCTACCATGTAACTTTTAGGAAGTGTCATAGTCCAGACTTTTTTGTGAGTCCAGCAGTTTTTGACCATGCTCCTGATTTAGTTTCACTTTTTTCAAAGGCATGGTTCTTCCACTCCTGAACTCATCAAAAGTGGCTGGATTTTCTTACATTATGCCTTAACTTTTTCCATGTTTTCATTTTCCATGGTTTCTTCAGGACACTGCATCCTTGGAATAGCCTCCCAAAGGATCAGGAAGGTTTTGTCCTTACTATATTTGGTCTCCACACCTGTCCCAAAATTCCTGTTCTGTGTTCTTTACCCGAAGTGAATGAAACAATTAATGAGATAGAAAAAGAGAAAGAAATGGTATATTCATGAGCTTCATGGTGACTTTGACAAGCAACAGAGCCTTAAGCACACCTTACTTTTTAGGTAACTCCAGATCAGGTTACCATTAGATTTTGTTTTTTTACCACCAGTTGCCCCAGAAAACAGAGGTGGGACCATTCCTTTGTGTACTTTGGGCATTATGTAGTAGATCCACTTTGGACAAGATAGTTTATGTGTTTCCTGCTCACACATGAATCACGTTTCTTCATTGCATTTCGGTTATGGAGCATTTGCTGCTTAGAAATCCTGCAGCAAGTCAATCAATTTTTTCTGCTGAAGGATAAATTATGCCTATGTATGTAAAACCAGATGGAATTACAAAGTTTGTATTAAAGCTTTAAGTAAAGAAATGTTTATTAATGATTTAAAATAGCTTAGAAAAAAACCCCTTAGAATTCACTGTGACTAGGGCACTGCTGTTTTATGTAGATTATACATGTCAGAAAGTGAAAGTGTAACAGGATGTGTCTTTAACTTGGATTCTTAGTCAAATTTTATCCACCATATTGGAGTTTCCTAAGCAAGGGTATTGTGTCCCTTTGATTTGGCAACTATAAAATCTTTAATTATAGAGGCTAGAGATTGTTTCATAGAATTCTTGTGGGCTCATTTAATTATTTAAAATAATTACTTCTGGTTGTTTTCAATGAAAACTAAGAGGATGAAGGAGACCACAAGAACATTTATTTCTTCAAGTTCCTAAAAATGTTTTCTTTCTTAACAATGTCTCCACACAAACCAAGATATGATCCCAGAAAAGACAAAGAAACATTTTCATAGCAGAGTGGTTATGGGAGAACATTTCTTTTTCCCTCTTGTCAGCATTTTGCCTTTACTGGATGAATTAAGATTTATCTGTGCAGAAGTGCTGCAGTTAAACCACAGATAGGGGAGTGCCCAAACATTTTGGAAAGTGGTGCAAATGGCAGCATAAACACAGGAATTATTTCAGCTATGAACAACTCTCAGGGTACAAAAATCATACAGAGTTTTTGTAGAGTTGAGTAGTAGTTCACAGTGAACATGTTTCCATTATTAGCTCCTGTTATAGAGCATTTGTCAATTTATTAAATAGGCTTGTCTTGAGTTGGAGCATAACGTGCCAAGTCTCAGGTCAAGTAAGTGTTTTGGAGTGGAAGTGAAATCAAATGGATTACATTTGTAAGTAAACTGATACATATCACCCTGATCTATTGCAAACACCACACACTGTTGAACAGTTACTACTCCTATTTGTTTGGCACTCTGCCTCATGCAGTTATGCCACCTGTGAGTACTGCAAGCATCTTATTTGAGTGCCTATAAATCTTGAATAGCTTGTCAAGTATGTTTTCCATGTGACAACTTTATAGAAAATGTGCAGTAAAACAACTGCTCCTTATATAACCTATTTCTGTTTCTCAGCTGTTAAGAATTATGTTGCAATAGCCCTTTAACAGGCTTGATTTTTGTCTCAGAAAAAACATAAATTAGAAATTTAAAAAGCCCACACTGATGTTAATAAATGAATACAAATCCTCTGTCAAATACTACTGGTTTTTCATGTTGAAATATAACATTTTTTGTGGAAGTAGGAATTTTGTCAATAAGATCACATTTAGATTGGTTCAGAACCATCAGATGTGAATATAAATATAAATAGCAGTCTATAATAATAATTTGTTCTCAGAAGTAAAGGTATTATTTTGTAGGGATATTTAATTCAAATTATTTTTTGTTCTGGAGTATATATATTAAGTCCTAGTCTTTGAATTACAAATGTTGCTCCAGAAAGGGAAGAGAACATAAGAGAAATGATGGTAAATATTTTCTGACGTTTCTATAGGATCTGTTAGAAGCTGCTGGTTGTACTAAAGTGTTGGGAACACTCTAAGAATTTAACTAAGTGGAAAGTCAGATTTCAAATTAACACCCTGAAAACACAATGCATTTAAGCAGGTATGCCTGTCAAATTAAGTTCAACATACTTAAACATACTTAAATACCTTGTACAATAACACAAATACACTTTATTTGTACACATAGGCATTTGACCATATCAGAAGAACATTTTCTGATACTGAATTATGTATTTAAAATAATAAATACATGCAAAATGCACACATTTGTAGTAAGCAAGCAAAGGGCTAAATTATGTCATGCCTTATGCAAGAAGTGTGCCAAGACTGCAAAAGAGTTGCTTTTACTAAATGTGAGTCGCTTCATAGATAACTGTGGCTACTGCCCTTGAAAAGGTAGATGACATTTGAGAAGTCCTTGAATTAACACACTGTGACTTAATTGTTTCATACTCTGTCTATTGTAGAAAATACAGGAAGATACTTTGAGGGTCAGAGAGAAGGGAAATGTACTGAATTACTCAGCATGCAGCAGCTTTCACATAGAGGAAAAAAAAAAGGAAACTAACATGGGATGAAATAGAGTTATGAGAGCTGAGATGAAAAGGCAGGAAAGATGGTGGTGTGTACACTTACAGAATAGTGAGAGTTCTCAGGGGAATGAGAGGTAGGTTCATGAGGAGGGAAAACATGAGAAGAATGCCAAGTGTCTAAAAAGAATAACGAAAACAGAAAAGACACACATATTCAAAGCACACAGCGTTACTTTAAGCTTGTTCTTTTGAGAATCACTAGTGACCCAGTTCTCATACACTCCAAATGTATAGGTGTGCATAAGATTCAATATCCTTTACAGACCCCAATATCCTCACTTAAAAACTTCTGACAGACTAAAGTGTGTACATAAAAGAGGATATTGTGGAATAGCTGCCATGTGTCAATTCATCCTGTCTTTCCAGGGCAGAAAATCATGTCTGAATAGTAGAGAAGAAATTTGACACGCAGAGATTTTAGTATTTTGGAATACATTTTAAAATATCACTCCTGCCACATATATATCTAAAAGGATCTCACTCAGTTTGTGCCATTTCCTCTAGTACTATTACTGCTAGGATTTTTTTTAACCGTCATAGTAAGACTGTGACTTTTATTTTCATTGTAGATAGTAGTATTTAATAGTATTTTGAATTTTTTTTGTCTGCCTCTATATTTACTGCAAATGCAATAAGGAAGATATGCAACAGTGTGCCTTTTGCTTCTCAAAAGAATACATGGGACAAATTGTCCTTTTTTTTTTGGAAGGGAAGAGAAGCAGCATGGTGTATGGGCAGGCAAATAGCACTGTTCAAGGTTATAGTAGAGAATTCTGATTTTAAAGCACCTTTCTGACTTAAAATCTGGCTTAGCTGCAGATGGTAGCTGGGCAGTTCTTGTCTCAAGCTCTGTGTGAGAGATGCAGGCACAGTGATTCCAAATGTTCTCTCTCACCCTTGGAAAGAAAACATTAAACAAAGGACAGACTTCAGAATCAGCACAGGACAAGATAAGGATAACACATCATCAAAGTTCACAGTCACAGAATGGAAAAACACTGAGACCAGGCATGATGTTCTGTGTGAAAGCTTTTCTATCAGGAGAGAATTGGGACATTTATAACCTGGTGCTGGAGGACTGTCAGGGGTTTAATGCTGTTCCATACTCAGGGAAGCAAAGTGGGAATTGGTATCATTGAGCAAGACAAATGGCTATGTGACAGGAACGTGAAGGGAAAGAGCAGATATTCCTGAAACAAGTGGGTGTTTTTCTATCTACCCCACAATATCCTGATCCTTGCACCACTCATGCTGTTGTGGAATTGTGTACACCATGGACAAATCCAAAATATGATCCCGGTGCAAATGTCAGTAGATATCTGCACTCCTAACAGTTCTTTGAAACTGAGTTTAGCAAAGTATTCCTGCTGAGAGCTAGCTTATCATCTGCTGAAGAGCTCTCCTGAGCACAGATGTGCACTTTTGTGGCTCTGGGCCAATGAGCCATATTGAGAAATTCCAATCTGGCTGTGTAGAAAAGGAACAAGCACACAGGTACAGATACACAGGAGCTGGAGTGTGAATTGAGATTACAAGTGGCAGGGAAATTGTAGCTCTGTGAACATCCCTGTAAAACTAAATGTATGCAATCTTAGAATCAGTTCTTAAATACACACCTGGAAATATCATATGAAGGTAGTATGTGATGTTTACTCAAACCGAATTATTCCTGCTTGCACTGTATTGATCCCTTGTGAACAAAACACTTCACTTGCTCATTAATTCTGCTGCATAATCTTTTCATTTATGCAACAAAAAAGATAGATTTTTTATACAGGCATCATTCAAGACTTATGATCTTTGCTTTATAGCTCCTTGTGCTTTATTTTAAATTTACTCTTCAGCAAGATTGAAACTATGGATAGCTTGAAAGACTTATCTACCTTTACAGCTACTGTTTATTTCTTTCAGTTGCTTGTCGGAATCATGGCTCTTCTGAGTGGAATATTAACCATAATGCTTCCAGAAACACTGGGAAAACCATTGACTAATACTTTGGTGGAAGCTACAGAAATGGGAAGAAACAAGAAAAGCTGTTCCGAAAAGACTCCTCCAGCACATAGTGGTGCAGCATTAGAAAAGATAGAGATGTTTGGTCAAGAAAGAGTCAGTGCTGACAAATAAAGCAGCAGCAAAATGGCTGTTCTCAATTTTAATCACTATCTAATTTATAAGATCTCTGTATTCAAGAAATGTGACTGTTCTATAACATCTGTGCCTTTTACTTTGTATTCTGTCTTCCCTTTTCAATAGAACAATTGTATGAAACCTTTTAAAAGTGACTGAGTTACTGCAGAAAATTTGATAGGATTTCTAGATCTCTTGTCAAACTTACCCAGACTTTAAAACACCTGTCTAACTTAATGTGACCAGTTGAAATGATTACTCTAAATGTTGGAACCTACCTGATTACATGTATGTTAAAAAAAAAAAAAAAGCCAATTCTTTGCTTCACATTTTCTGCAGTTAGATTTGTAAACATACAACAAAGTGCCCTGCCTTGTCTCGTCCTGTTTCAGCTGCCAGTTACAGGCTTGAGACTTCAGAACACAGTAAACTGTTGCAATTCAAGAGAGAAGCCTTAACATTGCATCAGGTCATACCAATAATTTTAAACTAATTTATTCCTTTTTTTTTTTATTTTCAAGTTTTCTACTAGAAATGGTGCCATTACTAACAAAGGAAAGTATTATATGGCACAGCTTCTGACTGAAAAAAATAATACTAAGTTTGCAAAATGTGCAAATAGTTGTATATTCATTCTGTTGAATGGCAAATGTTTTTTTATTAGGAGTTTAGGAAAAAAAACGTTCACTGGATCTACTGCTGTTTTAGTTTAGCTAAAACTAAACTGCCTGATCCCGTTTAAAGTTATATTCATTCCAGACCATTATTTCAGTGCTCCCTTTCTCACTTATTTCAGCTCAGATCTAGCATCAGATTTTTCATAACTTCTAACAGCTAGACCAGCAACTTTGCCAAATGCCTCCAGCGAGGTCTTCATAGTCCTCAGCAGAAAAGAATAAATGGCATATGGCTCTTATTCAGGCTCTCTGCACAGGAGTGGATTTAGTTATTAATTTTTGGTAGAAACGGTTTTCACTCACCATTTTTCTCATAGATCAGCTGTTTGTAACTTATTTTTTCTTTATTATATCACACAAAACCAGTTAGAAAAATATAATTTAAAAGATGGTAGCTGGAGGACACTGATCAATATAAGAGTTACTACTAGTAGTCTTAGTCAAAAGTGTCAAAACATCCCACTGCTGCTACACCTCATGTGTGCATCAACACTTACTGTTGGTGCAGTGGTTCTGCCTTATGACTCTGGACCACAGAAAACTGATAGATAGGAATGCATCATTCTGGCTGCTTCTTTTATGGCTTTCCCCCACCTCCCCTTTTTCAGTCTATCTCTCGACCTGGGGGTTTCTTCCTTGTCTGAAGATCTGCATCTCTTTTGCTTGACCACCTTTGGTTTGAGGGGAGAAGCACAGGAACTTCTGAATGTTGAGGTTCAGTCAGCCCTCTCTTGCCTGGATTCTGTGAATTCAGTCCTCCCTGGTTTGAAATCAATGTTTCCCCTCTTAGGCCCCTATTCTTATGGCATTGTCTCATCAAAACAAGTCTTCCTTGTTTTATGCCATGTACCCACCCAAAAAGATGTCTGTATTACTGTAGATATTCTATATGCTGTAGAAATTAATGACCACATTTTTCAATTATATCTGCACAGTTTTATTAGTTTCAATGACTTCTGAAACCATAATAATGGTTTATATCCCCTTATAAAAGATTTTATTCTTCACTGCACTGTCCTAGAATTTGGTCCTGGTATTAAGAGAAAATAATATCCTATATGAGGATTAACATGCTTTGAAGCAAGAAAAAATCAGTAAATTTAAGTTTAGGGAGTTTCTCTGAGATAATTACATAGAAAACAGAAAGGAGTCTTTGTGCTCCTTACAACTCTGTTGGTGTTCCAATGTTTGCAGAGAAAACCTCCAGGAAGACCTGCATAGAATACTGTGGCTTCTGTCCAGATCTATGAGTTCAGCAAAAGCACTTAACCTTCCCACTGTGAGTAATCCCATCATTATTCTGAGAATGACTTGAATACATACTTTGATGACTGAAGATCAGATTACTTACATGCTGTGGTTTTTTATTTTGCTGAAGAGCAGACCCAGTATTCTTCCACTGCTTGCAGGTCACCCTCCACTTCCCAGAGCAAAGCAGCTCTCTTTATCTGCAAGATCTACTGCCAAACTCTGCCTGCCCTACCTTAAATAAGGCTTTAATCATGCTAAAAACCACCATCATGCAATACACCTAACAAGGAATTAAACTGGTACTGTCTTGCCTTACAACCACCCTCCCCACACACAGAGCTCCAAATTCTTTTCTTATTTTGGGGTTCTTTCTGATACTCCCTCTTTTAATAGTACATCTATCTTAAACCTCACTACTCATAACTTTTACAGTACAGTCTATTTCTAACAAGGTACTAAAGAATATTTACAATTAATTTTTCTACTTCCTTACGGGCTGAGGAACTGATTTTCGTCTTACCTTGCCAAGAACAGGCAATGCATATTCCGTGTTCCTTTGGCTTGAGGGATTCAGGACCTGGTCATCTGTAATTAGTACACATAAGGTAAAGAAAAGAACAAGAAAAAGGTTAACTACACAGTGGTACTGATAGTGTTTCCAACAAAAATTTAATTATTATTCTAGGCCACAATGTAGCTTGATGGCTTAACTCCAAAAGCCATTTCATCCTGTCACTGAAGTCAGTTGGTATTTGGCCTCTGATTCAAATGATCCCTGAATTTCCCTGGACTAATGATGTTACTTTTTTTCCTTGGAAATAAAATGTTTGTTGATTTACGTGTACACCTTTTGTGATTTTGTGCATCAATAGATTGCCTTGGGGTATCTATTCTTTAACCTGAGGAAGGGTATTACTTTAAAAAAAAGGAAACAGTGTGTATCTCTATGTCTCTAGCATTTCTATTTGCTCGGTTTTTTCCATATGAGCAAAAATATGTTTAACAAGTTTAACTAGTTTAATATGTTTAACTAGTCACGCATTATAAATGTAGGAAAATCAGGGTGAGTTGATTTCTTTCTCTTAAATATTCATAGATTTTCTTTAAATCCTCATGCAAGAGAGCACTGAGTTTGAGAACAAATGCTTCTGTTCTTATGGGGCATATTTTCATTTCAATGCTCATAAAAAGAATTAATATTCATAGTTTCTTACTTCAATTCATAAGTCCTTTTATGTTTGTATTTGTCATCCTAATGGCAAATTCATTGTGCTCATCAATGTCTCTGGAGTTACACAACGGTTTTATGAGAGAATGAATTAGAATCTTTATCTGTCTTAATTGCTGGTCACTATTACATGATGGCAAATGTTTTTGTCTGAAATTTGATATCCAGTTTTATTAGACAGTTTTGCAATTTGTTAAGGACATACCTTTTTGGTTAAATATAAGAATAAGAGCAACTATTATTAGTTTAATGATAACAAAGGAAAAATAAGTACATGTGTTTGATATTTCAAAATTGTATTTTTAAGCTATACAAAAAGATGTATTTTCTACTTTAACTGCTTAATTCAATTTCTCTGTGCCAAATTCTATAATTTAAACAACTATGTAGAAAAAAAAAGCTACACAAATCATGTGTGTTTGTCATATGCTTTGGGTGGTACTCTGAATGTCTGAACAAGGGGTGAAGCCTCCTTGAAGGCTGAGGGCTTTTGTGTAGTGGCTGTATGGAAAGACAAAATGGCCTGACATCCCAGCTCTGGGATGGACTGAAGGACTTATTGGCACTCTCCTGTGTGTTTCACAAGGTTTTTTTACCAACCCCTTAGCTGCAGTCACTTAGGAAGCCTCTGTGCCATCGGGCTCAGCAGTGTGCAAGTGAGTGCCTTTTGAAAAGGCTTCGGAAAAGGTGAGCTCACTTGTGCCATGGACTCTGGGTCTAGAGAGGCATTTGTGGCTGCAAAAAGGAGGCTCTGGATTCATCCTGCACCCTTTGTGAACATCTAAAACGTGTTTGTCTGAATCCTGGAACAGATTCCTAGGGGAGAAATTAAAAACTAGGACTAAAAAGAAAATAGAGAGTTGACAAAAACTGAGTTTCTTCTATCAGGGAAAATTCTAGTCAATGCTGACAATTAGTTACCTCTCACAGGAAGGAAGACTGAAGCACATCTATGTTCTGGTAGTCTAATAGTTTTGTACAAGACTCTGTATTACATGGAGTGTGTATTTTGGTTACATGAGGGAAGTATGTACTCGTAGGAAAGAGTTTGCTTGCCCAGAATTTGTGGATTTAATACAATATATTTTAATGTTTTTTTTTTTTAATGTGTATTTATTATCTGCAATTATGTGCAAGAATAAAGTCAGACACACATTTTTTAATCTTTGCACCTTTACCTAATTTAATGAATTTCTACCACCAACTCTTCATTTGGTTCACACTCCCATAGAGGCCTGGTTGGTGTTTTGGCATTCCATGGAGATCCTACGGTTTAGGATGGCAAATATCATGTGTGTGTTTTTTCCCTGTTTGTCTTTGCAAGTGTAAACCAAGATTTAGGTAATGTGTTAGGTGGTGACAAAGACAAAATGTGCATTAAAAATGTGACATGTTTTGCATTTCAGTTGCAGGAAAAAATTGATTCTTTCTTGTGTTTGTGTAAGCTGACTGGAGCAGCAGTCCCTCAGGCACATTCAGTAGTGACAAAAATAGCTGCAGATACTGAGGAATGGGTATGAGTTACCAGAAAGGAGAGTAGGTAACCACAGGAATGGCAGAACAATGTACTTGTAAGCACATGGTGTTCGGTGCATGTGGAGACTAACTATAACTTCTTCATGCAGGAACTGGAGTGGGCTGACAGTGCAAGGAAAATAAGAATTGCAGCAATTCATAGCTCTATTGTTATTTGTCCCCTTAGAGCTTCTCAGGAACCTATTTATTCTTCATTTCCCTTAAATCTCTAATTAGTGCAAATGACTCAACTTTGCATGCATATTTTATTAATCTTGTGTTTTGTGATCAAGTTACACCCATCACTTTGCTTCATCATTTGCATTTTGAAGGCTTAATATGTCCTTGCCGGGTGATATACTTTCCTCTCTGAAAGTAACTCAAGTGAATGGTCCAAATAGTTGCTGCTAAAGCTGAGACATTTGAATCAAGCCTGATAGACTGATTTCAAAAGCACTAAGCTCAATCAAGCTGAGAAAAATAAAGCCTAAGAAGTATATACTTCAAATGAGGAAATATCCTTTTTAGTATGACTAGTATATAAAAAGTGATTGCAGATTCCAGTTTCTGGACGAAACAAGTCCTTAAAAAAACTACTAACCTAGATTTATGAATAATCAGAAGTAATGGGGAATATCTCATTTAGTGACAAACCCATTCTCCTGTCTCTGCATTTCTGGCTAGCATACAAGCCATGGATACTGCCTGGGTATTTGTTGCAGAGAAGTAGGATCCAGTTATGGAATGTTCACAGGCATTTAGTTATTAACACTGCCTCATAATCTTCCACGTGAGGATGAACAGACTTGTATAGGAGTAAGAATGAAACAGCATCAAAGGGTGATTCTTGCAAAGATTGTCTCCACAGACTTACTGCCAGTGATGAGATTAAAAAGTGGTTTTGACTGAGGCAATCAGGAACATGGAGAAACAACCAGGGATAAATGGGCTACCTCTCAGTAAATATTTTCACAAAGCTTTTCAATAGGAATGTCATCAGTGCTGGTTTCTTCCTTGTAGAGAGAATATTCCCCCAGAAGTAAGTAAATAACACAAGACAACAGCAAAATGAGGCACAGCTGAAACTCCTTGCTGAAATACTAACTTGCCATGGACACTGATGCTTGACTTGAACTGATTAAGAAGTGGCAGATAAATGGTGCATGCCATTCACCAAGATCTGAAAGAGGTCAGCACTGCTGTGTTCAGAGAGGTCATTTCTGCCCATTGTTATGGCTCTGTTCAGGATAGCACACAAGGCAAAGGGAATGCTAAGGTAAAAGGAAACACTCCTTAAGCACTGCTCGAGCTGGGTTGGTGGTGTGCTGGGACGCCACTGCCAGGTTCCGGAAGAACTCCAAGTACAATCAGGGCTGTGTTTGTTCTGTGCCAGAAGGCTGGCAGTCTCTTCCCAAACACACAAATCATGACTTGCACTTTACCAAATACAATGTCTTTGTTCACCTCTGCAAAATACTTTAGCTTACAGAAGATTCTTTTCAATTACATTATTATTAGATTTGGTATCCCAAACCAGCTTGAATTTCCTGCATCTTATTCTCAGGAAAAAACACATTGGGAATTTCCTGAAACATTAAGACTTGCACAAACATCTGTCACAGAACGTTTTGATCCAAATCATTCAAATTTGGCAAAGTTCTAAGCAATAAGCAGTAGAATCTCAAGAGGAGAAGTAGCAGGCAGTTTTATCTTAGCTGGAACTGCAACCTCCCTTTATATTTGTAGATTTCCATATGTGAAAGGATCCTCTCCAAACCTGTTGCAGACACCCTGCAATGACTTAGAATAATGTTCATTTTACAATACAGCAAGCCCATGAAAATTTTAATTTCTAAACAAGCAAACCTCTGTTCCTCTGCTGCCTTCCCTGTCTTAATCCCCTATTTTCAGAACACTCAGAAAAATCAAGTCATACTATAATTTGGGAGAATTATGCCTTGTTCCTGTCACTGTTAAAGGCAAAATCCTTAAAAATACATAAAAATATCTTAAAAGATCAGTGATGTGTAATGTATCATAGCTTTAGTTTGAAGAGCATAGCTAGATTGGGAGGCAATAACAATCCAGTGTGTGTGGTGCACGCTGTTGCTGTTCATACAGATACCCTTTGGATGGCTGCTGGTCTGAATTCAAATGGCTATAGAGAAAAGGCATCTGCTTGGAAGATCCATTGCAAATGCTGCTCGACAGGGCTGGAGGGGAGTGGTCAGCAAACACGGTCCTGCTGAGAGTGTTCAGGGACGAATGCTCAGGCTGTCAAATATTAGCCAAAATATCCTGCCAACGGCTAATGCCCCGGAGGCACATTAACAAACCGGGGTATATGGCATGCAATTTCATCCTAGAGCTCCTGCAGAGAGGTTTGTTTTTGACAAACTCATGGTTTTTTCTGCTGAAAACAGCCCTGCCTGACGGCGCTCGTTAGGGATTTGCGGTCTGGCAGGAGCCCGCTCGTTCCTCACCGACCTGCGGTGCCTGGAGTTCCCCTCCTGGCCGCTGGCGCGATTGCTCAAGCGCTGTGGCAATCCTCAGGCAGCTCCAGAAACACTGAGAACATGACTGCCTGCGAGGGAAGGAAAAGGACAATGTATTCCCTACAGCACAGCGGGTCCCGTTGGGTCTCCCCCGGAGGGAATATCAGTGGGAAAAGTTCTGGCAGGCAGCAGAGGGCCCGGCCCCAGCAGAGGCCGCCGGGCGCTCCGGGAGCGCTGCCAGCCCGGAGGCGGCCTGAGGCTGGGCCTGGGCACAGACAGCCCCTCCGGCCGGCGGGGCACGGAGCCGGGCCCGGGAGCGCCCTGAGGCTGGGCCTGGGCACAGACAGCCCCTCCGGCCGGCGGGGCGCGGAGCCGGGCCCGGGAGCGCCCCGGGACGCGGCTGCGGCGGCCCCCGCGCTTCCCGGGAGGCCGGCTCTTCCAGGCGGGACCGGGGGCCTCCTTCTCACCAGGTATCGCCTGCTCTCCCCGCTTGGGTTGTCTCCAGACCGTACTTCTAGGTGAAGAAGTAGATGTTGGATGCCAGAGCCCTTTTGCTGCCGAGGGCCGGGGAAGCGCCCGCAGTGGCTGCGTGGGGAATTCCCCCGGGCAGATCCCGTCTCCCGGAGCCGGGGCAGGGAAAGCTCAGCCCACACACCGGGGCGGGAGGGCTGAACCGCAGGGCTTAGCTGGGGGGAAGGTCAGGGATCGCAGCTGCCCCCTGTTCTCCCTCTTCCCCGCCCAAAGCGGCGACACCGCGGCCCTACGGGGAGCGAGGCTGGCAGAGATTTTTCTCCCGTTTGGGAGGAAAGCAAGAGCATCGCTCGGCGTGTAGGTGCTCCTGGTGAAGGGGGTGTTGCAGGTGGCTGATGGAGGGTATACCTACCAACCCTTCGAAGGTGTGTCCCATGCTTGCAAACAATCCACCTGCAGGAGGAGCTGAGGCCTCCTGGTAGCCCCGGGGTCTCCTGTGACAGTGGCTTTCTGTGGTTGCCTGTGAATCCTGCTTTCTGGCAGCGGTGCTGTGTGTGCAGAAAGGCTGAAGGGATCCCGAGCAGCCTCTAGAGTCCTTTGTTCGGCGAAGAAAGGTCATCCTTGTCTTTCTCCTGCGGCACTTCCTAAATGTAAACCTCACAGGGCAGCCCAAAGAGCAGAAAAGCGACCTGGCCAGAGTCAAAAGGCCAAAATCAGGAGCTCCCCCGTAGCAAACACCCAAGATTGAATCAGTCTTTACCCAGAAAAACCCCTCTCTGGGGTAATGTGAAGAGAAGTAACACCAAGGGTGCTTGTAAACTGGGGAAATGATAAAACAAAAGTGATCAACAAAAAAATGAAGGGAAGAAGTGTTCCATGGCATGCACTGAGAGGGACAGTGAGTACAGCTGACCTGGTGGATAAGGAGCCCCTCCTGCTCAAGCAGCTCAGAAAAGCTTGAGCCTTTGCTCCCCAGTACCACAGGTTTCACACGATTCGAAACAGCGTTTCAGCACTTACTTATGATGAGAGTCAGTTAAAAAAAAAAAAAATACCCAAAAAACCAGCAAACCAAGGCCTTAAAATATAACAGGTTTTGGTTTTCTTTAGTTACTTCCTGTTCTGACTTTTCTGGTCGACAGTTCAGCTGGGCTTTTTCCACTGTTTATTTGGGTGTGTAAATATGCTTATTTTAGTAGGCCAGCCGGATTGCGACACAAGCTAAGAGCGTCCAGCCTGCTGTGACCATGGGCTGCAGTTTCAGCTGGCAGTGGATGTGCACATTCCTCTGTGTGTGTGTGTGCTGAGGAACAGTGTATTTATCCATATCAGCCATGTTACCCACAGCCAGAATGATGTTAGAGCTGAAAGTTAGTGGCACTTAGTGGTGACATGCAGCTATTTGAGGCAAGAAAGTATGAAAACTCTCCTTGTGTCCTACGAGGCTGACATTGTCTCCTCAGCTGCAGGAGTTGGGAGGTGAAGTCGTCACAAAATATCTCAGAATTTTTAAAACTATGAGGAAAAAAACCTGGGAGAAGCAGGAGGGTGGCAGGAACATGAAACCCACATCAGGCAACTGATGTCCTCATTGCTGGGGAATTACATCTACAGATGACTCTTTCTGGCTTCTGTCCTGTTCTTCATGCACTATGAAGTGACAGAGAGCTCAACACTACCTGACACCCTTCTCCTCCTCCCCAGCAGTACTGTGGCTGATCTGCCTTTTAAATGCTGATTTTTGCAAAATGCTCAGGCCTGTCTGAGGTGATGAGAAGTGTTGCCCCTGCTGGGACTAAGCTGGGCTGCTGCTTCAGCTAAAAATAGTTTCTCTTCCTCTGCCCCCCACGCAGCAAGATGCAGGCCATGCTACCACAGGTGGGCCTTGCACTCAAAGCAGGGTCAGTGGCTCTGCAAAGCCTGAGCTGTGCTCACTCATACAAGCTGTGTGTAGCCTCTGCTTTGCACCCAGTTAGTTTTTGGCATGGAGGCTTCTTGTACTCCTGGACTGCAGCAGTAGGTGCAGGAAAAATGGTGTGTTGAACAGGTGTCTGTCATGGCCTTCTGAGCTGTTCCCACAGGCTCCAGCACTGTCAGCAGCCCCTTCCTGCCCTCGCTGGATTTTGCAGCATAGGGATCAGTTGATATCAAACTGGCTCATCTGCAAAAATCCCATCTGAACTGGGTAGACTTGTGAAACCTGAATCTCCACCAAGCCACAGCTCTCCTTTCTTCCCTGGGGACAGGGAGGTCAGTCAGGAAATTCAATATTCACCGTGGTCCAAGGGCTTCAGTGAAGGAGAGTTGTGAGGGACAACTGAAAGCACATCTCTTGCAAGTGGATAATGTACCCATTGCATATGTTCCAGGGCAGCTGAAAAAGCAGGGCTGTGCCTGTCCATGGACTGCTGGGAGGCTCTCTGGGTACTCTGAGAGCCACATGCCATTTCCACAGCTGCCAGTTCTGAGTGAGAAGGTTTGTTCATGAAGATCTGTTTAGACGCCTTTCTCAGAACCACTTTTCCTAAGTAATTACAGAATAATTACCCAGCCCCCCAATTTCTTGTTATTAATATTCTTCCTTACTTTTCCTTTCCCCTTCCCCCAGCATTTTTCCAGACTGGGTTTACGGATGTCAGCCATGCAGGCCAGCAGTTCTGGTCCAGGGTCCAATTTCCCCCTTGTATTGTGTCCTCTTTCTCTGCTGTGTGGGCACTTCTGTAGTCAGCTTGTGAAAGATGTGATAATTAAGAGAAAGAAATTTAAGTGTTTCCCTGAGAGGAAGAAGACAGGTTGTAACAACCCTTGGCTGTGATGCAGAAGGAATGCAATGACAGGCAACAGTGCCTGCTGCTCTTTCCCTTCTTACATAGCAGAGACATCAAATTTTAAGTAGTAAAAACCTCAGGGGTAAGTGAGAAGCTGTGTGAACAGTTATGAGCAAGGATCTCATAAATAAACCTGACCTATCATAATTCCACATTGTCTGTCTGGCCTAAACTTACATCAAAGATGCCAAAAGCCACAGGAAGATGGTAAATCAGCCTGTCATTGTAAGTGCAGGCACTGGTTTCCAGTAAAAGTTCTCAGAAAGCAATTAGCGAGGCTGAGTTTCTACAGTCACTGATAAGCAAGCCCCATAGGAGAAACCAGAACCATCAGGGCACAAAACTGAAGGTCTATCTTGCTCAGCATCCTCTCCAAGAGTGAATATTGTAGCTATTCCAGGAAAAAAAAATAGTCATAGGCAGAAAGGATCCTCCCCCTACATCCCTGGTCAGATTTTGACAGTAACCTATTGAAGGGGTGTCTGACCCAGCAAGAGCACCTCTACTCGCCTGGTTCAAAGCTGCTAGAGGATTTATCACCTCTGAGGTTGCCCAGTCTCTCTCTTCTGGGCCCATTTAGTCCTGGCTTCGGGGAGTTTGCAGGGTACACTGAACATGGTTCAGTTCTGCTTGGTGCCTTCACCAGTGTGAGGCCTGAGCTGGCCATGGCCAGGAACACAGGCTGTCATCTCACCAGGTGGCTGTCAACCAAGAGCTGTGTGCCACTCCACAGGACAGGTGCCAGTTCTGAAACTTGCCCAGGACAGGGGAAAATAGAGACACTGCACTTCCTGGAGTAACAATCAGTTGATGAGGAGTGGAGTGGAGCTGCTCCAGGACATAAAGCAAATTATAAAGTAAGGCAGAGAAAGGCAAAAATACAGGCCCTTGGAGCAGCAAGGCTGGCTGGCACCTGGGGACTGCCATGTGCTGCTGAGAGAGCATGGCAGCCTTGGATGCCCACGAGTCTGTCCAGGGTAGTGGGTCATGCTGGCAGGTACAAGGACCAAGGCTGGATTGTAGACCTCCAGTGTGATGTGCTTCTCCTGCCCAGGCAGTGACAGCCCTCACTGCTGGAGATCCCAATATTCAAGTAACCTTTTTACTTCAAAAGCTTTAAAAAAGCAAATTTCTCCAGAGCTCTGTGCAAGTCACTCTCTTGTGCTGCTGAAAGACTTTTCAAAACTTTTTTGTCATGTCAAAGGCTGGGGTTTTTTTTAATCCTCACAACAGTCCTGGTTGTGTGCAGCAGTTAACCTTCAATTAGTTGTTGGGGAGGGATTATGTTACATCTTGTGCAGGTATTTAATAGCCTGATACTTGCCCTGGATGACTGTGACATGTGATGCATTGTTTCCAAGTGCAGGTAGGAACCTCTCCTGTGGCTTTGCATCCTGAAGATGGCCTCACCCAAGGTTGCAGTGGTGGGTGCGGGAGTCATTGGCCTGTCCACAGCACTGTGCATCACAGAGACTTGTCCCAGCTGTTCTGTGACAGTCCTTTCAGACCAGTTCAGCCCCAACACAACAAGTGATGTGGCAGCTGGGATGCTCATCCCTCACACCTACCCAGGTTTGTTTAATTCAGGGCAGCATTCCCCATGGCACCTCATGCAGCTGCGTCCAGGTGTGCAGCGGTGCATAGAGGCTCAGGAAGAAAAGCACCTTGACCTATGTTCCCTGTATGTCCCATATCCTTGACACTCATTTGTATGCTTCTCTTCTTTACATTATTCCTCTCTGCACGTTTGGTTTTGTTCACATGCAGACACACCGATCCACAGGCAGAAGCAGTGGTTCAAAGAGACCTTCACTTTCCTTTTTGCCATCAGCAACTCAGCCGAGGCATCAGAGGCTGGCATTCACCTGGTCTCTGGGTAAGAACAGCCCCCGGGGCAGCCTTTGGTACATTTGTGCTGTGTTCTGGAGCAGGAAGACAGGTTTTTGCTAGAATTCAGGCGTATTCCCTTCAAGGAATGGCTTTTATGTCTATTCCCAAGAAACTGCATTGTAGCTGCTCACATACAATGTATTTTCAGCAAAATTCAGGAATAAGTGTGCACAGAAATCCCACTCAAGTCTGACCAGCACCAAAAACCTTTTAATAACCAATGTTTTCCACACTGTCACCCACTAGTTGTTTGCAGCAGGGATCATATTCATAGGGATGGGACTGCAGGATCCTCCAGTTTCAGCAGCTAGGTACAGGGATTCAGCTGGGGGGTGTTTTATGCTGCCTACTATGTACTCAGAAATTCGTCTTGGGAGTATTGAGACTGAGCACTCTAGCTTTATGGAGACCCAAGGAATGGTGAACAGGTGTGCAAGTGGCCCCACCAGGTTCAACCAGATGTCTGCAGTTGTGGTGGGGACACAGTATGAGGGTACTCTGTACATACACCATCACTCTCTGCAGTTTATTTACCCTGGTGTGCCACCCTCAAGCTCAGCTTGCTGACCTCTGCCTGTTTGCCCAGGCACGTATTGCAGGAGCAGGCAGCAATGTTTCCCTGTTGCTGGTAACCTTGCAGAGCTGCACTGATGGAGGGAAAGAAGTTCCTGTGCTCCTGGGTTTCTGCTAAGACTGTCATGACACATAACGTGGCAGAGCAATACCAGTGAAGTTTTCCAGGTTCTTCTCTGTCTTTTAGTTGGCAGGTCTTTAAAAGCACTCCCAAGGAAGAGTTACCTTTCTGGTCAGATATTGTGCTGGGATTTCGAGCAATGTCTGAAGCAGAACTTCTAAAGTTCCCGCAGCACCGATTTGGTCAGGCCTTTACGACCCTGAAATGTGACTGCCCACCCTACCTGCTGTGGCTGGAGAAAAGGTAGGTTTTGCTGCAGGCTGGGCATGCAGAGGGAAACTCTAGCAGAGGGACTGAAGGCAAGACAGGGTCTCCTTGAGAGCCTTAGATTTGAACAAAACTGGGAAAAGGCTGTTTCTCATTGCAGAAAATGCAATAAGCTCTTGCTTGGGGAGAAGCACAATAAAGAAATTGTGCTAAATTATAAGGAAATAAATACCCAACTTTTCTAAAATGTGAAAGGCCCCATTTATGCAATGTCCACTTTCTCCCAGTGTGTCTGTACCATGGGGCTTGGAGTGTGAGCAACCCTAGGCATAGGGCCAACATAGCTACAGGCGCCCTGCTTGGCCAGCCAGACCTTGAAGGTGCATCAGGAACCTGCCATGTCCTGCGAAAACATTTGGCTGCTCCACATTTGCCAAACTGCTCAAATAATATCCCTGTGTGTTTGAAGATACATCTGGCCCCTGAGAGAATATGCACATCTAGGAAGGTGTCTTCTTGTGAAGACTTTGCACTTATGAAGTAGCTGGACCAATTAATCTCAAATTTGTCAACAATTGGAGTAATTTCTTAATCCATTTAGGTGAAAAAAACTCCAAAATGTTAAATAGCATCATCTTGTAGCAAATTTTTTGAAAATATTTGCCTGCATAAGACGGGTGATGCACTCACTCTGAGGAAGTTGTCGCTTCAGAGTTCGTGCCTGGATTGACATCAAAGTTAGAAAATCTGCAGATTTCCAAATTTATAAGTTTCCCCCCAATACCTCAATTTTGGATAATCGTAGGAGAGACAGGATGCAGATCTAAAAGGGCTTTGACACCCTGGAACGTATTGAGATAAATATTTAATCCGAATAAGTACCTCTAAAGTGAGCAAAAGGCTGTATCCTCTTGAGAGAAAGAGACAGGCTGCAAGTTGATTTGGGGTTAAGTAAAGAGATGTGTGCTGACACCAAGGTACAAATTGCCAGCTCAGCTGGTTACTTTGATGCCTTTCATCACACTGCAGAATGTGAAAAAGCATTTCTTGTTGTAGCAGCCAGGCAGGCTGGGAGTTCTCCTGTGGCACCAGTGCCATGTGAGGCACTGTGCCATCTACTTGGGACACATGATCTGTCATGTTTCATTGCCTAAGTGAAGCAAATTTCTGCTGCAGGACAGCTAAGTTGTACAGCCCATTTAGTATCTGCCATGTGATTTCTGCTCCCTCCTTATTCCTGCTGTAGTCTTCTTATGTCTCAAAGGATGTAGTCTAATGAGATGATCAAGCTCTTTTTTTTTCTCTTCTCCCTGACGATGAGAAGCGAGAGAATATTAAACATGTAACTAATTCTCAAACCCCTAGTGACCTGAGCAGTATTTTTAGACCACTCTCCTGGCACTCCAGAAGGAAAATTGTTGTTGTGCCCACCTTGCTTGGCCAGAAATAGACTTTAGGAATTTTTTCCTGCTTACTTGCCCAAATTCAGGAGTTTTCAGCAGGTTTTTTCACTGGTGTATTTTTTTATGGCATGGTGACAGAGTCCCAGTTACAACTCTTAGGAGCTCTCCCTGAAAGTTGCCCAGCCACAGCAGTTGCATGAAATCTCCCCTGTTCTTACCTGACAGCTTCAGTGTCCTCCTACATCAGGCCCCAGAGCATCAGCTGTGCCCTGGATTCTTGGCTCACTGCTCTGTGGGAAACCACTGCCTTTATAGTGGGGTTGATGACTTTGCCAGCTGCTAGAATGTTGCAGAGGATGGGATTTTCCACTTAGGGCATCACAGACCTGTCTCCTGACTTGCTTAGGCTAAAATCCCCAGCAAAAACCCCCAGCACTGGGATCCAGCTGACAGCGTGCAGTGACTCCATCTCATACCAGTGATTTTCCACAGGGAAGGACTTCAAAATTCAGGCAAGTTCAGGGAAGGATTTGGCTTGAAGTTGAGCTCAAAAATGAATCTCAAGAAGAGGTGACTTTCACCAAAGAGCAGACATGCATGTATAGTGCTCTGAGCCATCCTGGGTGACTCCTGGCTGCTGCTCCAGAAGGTTATGGGCACCCTGGGGGTCCTTGTACCACATCTGCCCAGCCTTAGTGCGGATCTTAGGGCTTGGCACATGGCACTAGATGGCTACATAGCTCAGGGGTTGAGTTGGGAATGAATGTGACAGTGTATAACAGGCACATTAAAAGGGGTGTAGTATATGATAGCTCTGCCACCAGCACGAACAAGTTGGTAAATAAATCTCTTGTTTCCCAGCTTCTTGGGCTGTTAAAGCTTGGTACTGTTAGAGAAATGAATCAAGACTGCGAGGACCTGACTGCCTAAGTCTGATGCCACACCCTTCTCTAAACTGCTCAGCTTGATGTACTTTTTCCAGCCCGGCGGGGCTAAATACCTTTGGTGAAATCAGACAAATCACAAACAGAAAGCCCATGGCATTTTCTTTGCTTTTTGTCCCGTCTATTGTTTGGTTTTTGATCAGTATGTAAAGGCAAAGGCAATCTGTCTCATTTACTTAATGTTCATAACAATTACGTAAAGGTTTAGGGGGTTCTTTTCTGCCTCACTTCTGGAGTCTTTTTGCAGGTTGAAAGCAACTGGCACCCAGATGTACACCAGAAAAGTGGCAGACTTGTGGGAGCTGCATGGTGAATATGACATCGTTGTCAACTGCACAGGCATGGGAGCCCACCAGCTGGTGGGGGACAAGCAGCTCTTCCCTGTCAGGGGACAAGTACTCAAGGCACACGCTCCTTGGGTGAAACAATTCATCCGGGATGGAGATGGCTTAACTTACATCTACCCAGGGATACACAGGGTGACCCTGGGGGGAACCAGGGAAAAAGGGAGCTGGAGTCTCTCCCCTGACCCTGGTGCTACTAGAGACATCTTTGACAGATGCTGCTCCCTTGAGCCCTCACTGCAGGGAGCTCAGGATATCGAGGTGAAGGTGGGCCTCAGGCCGTCCAGGCAGTGTGTGAGAGTGCAGAGAGAGGTTTTGAGCCAAGGAGGAGTTAAGCTCCCAGTGGTCCACAACTATGGGCATGGGGCAGGTGGCTTTTCAGTGCACAGGGGCACAGCCAATGAGGCTGCTCACCTGGTGGGAGAGTGCATTTCTGCTCTGCTAGGCTCCTCATCAAGGGCCAAGCTTTGAATCCCAGAGGCTCCTTTTCCATTTACAGCTAGTGCTGCATCTCTTAGTAGCAGCTTGGACTTTCAGTCCATTACTGTATAGAAGGGAACCAAGTCAACAGCTTGTTCCAGTGCAGGTACTCAGTGATATCTTCTACCACCTTGGAAAGGCATGATGTGTTGATCCAAGTATTAGTCCAGCTGATCATCTCCTCTGTCTGCCCTGGGCATTTGTCCTGCCTCACATAAAGAAGACAAGATACATAAATGCTCTTCACATAACAGGGATGAGATTGCTGCACTATAATACAAATAACATCAATTCAGCATTTCTGCATCTGCATCTAAAGGGTGTCAGACACAGTAGGCTCAGATTCAGTAAAAATAAGTAGTCTCCTCTTGTACCAAATCTAATCTAGAATTGCTCATTTCTGCCACCTTGCTAACAAATTTTATCATTGTCTATAAGATTTAGAAGGAAAAGAAAACCCCATGCAGTGCTGCATTACAGTGCTCCAGATCAGCTCTTAAAGAAAGCAGTGTTAAGTCACTGTCACACACAGTGACCAGGCAAGTGTGATTTTAAGAGCAGGTCTATGATACCCAACACTGCATTTGCATTTCACCTCAGGGAACTTAAAGTTTCTGCTGATATTGTCCCACATGAGCTACAGTTCTGTGCATCTTTTCTCACACTAGTTTGCAAATCTGGGTTTCTCCTTCAAAGCCCTCAGATTTTGCTCTCAGACACCAATGATTTTCCCCCAGCCCCTCCCCTCCTCTCCTGCACAGCTGCATTGATATGGCCTTTGTTCTACTGAAGGGGATTTTTCAAAGTCTGCTTGAGAATGCAACATCCCTTTTCTACTTCACAACAACACTGTCTGCCTTCCTTGCAACAGCTGACATGAATAAATTGGAGACAAACCAACAAGGATTCTAACACCAGCATCAGTTTCGTAGGAGAGCCATTTAAGACTAGATAAACACTGTAAAGAAAAATTTGTAACTGGACATGAGCAAGCTCCTCTGCTGTAAGAAAGCTGAGTCACCAGAGCCCAGATTCTCTCACTCCATGGCAGAGGCTCTGTTGGGCTTTACACTCCCCTCAGCAATTCAAGCCCTTTGATGTGTCTGAAGATAATCACTCCCCAAAATTGGATCTTACCATCAAAGTACAGGTCTGACTTAGTGATTAAATGCCTCATTAAATCTTAAATGGCTCATTTGAGAGTGTTATCAACCATTTTTGTCTATCTTTTTTGTCCATAGAATTGCAAAACTATTCAAAATCCTTCAATAATTGCAGTGATTAAAATTAACTGATAAATAAATTTCTAATAATGGAGAAAAGGTCACTTCTGTAGTGTTTCCTTTCATAAGCAAGGGATTTTCTTTCATTTGGGATGGCCTGACAGGGCCAAGAAAGGCCACATACAGCCATGGCTGCCAACTCCTGCTGTTCTCAGGGAGAATGAGGACAGTTATCATTTGCAAGGGACAGCTGTCAGAAGAAACATCACCAAATTAAATTATAGGTCAATAAGTGCCTCGGACCAGCCTAAGCCAGTCCTGCCTTCGGCAGCCTTGTCCTCTTTTTCTCAGTTCTGAAGGCTAATTTTGCATTGCCCCCTCCATCCCCCCCATTTGTCCTTTCCAGTGGTATGAGAGGGCAGAGCTGCAGCTTTTGGCAGCAGTGTTGGCATAGGGCTTGTCAAACTGCAGCTTTGTCCTCAGCTAACACAGAACACAAAAATACATGGAAAAAGAACATAAGAATGGGCTCTTTTTTCTTAATCTTTATTTTAAACTTAAAAATAGCAAAGAGTGTAGCTTATTCTGGAGCAAGAAACAATACTAATGCTATTAGGGTGATCATAGCCAAATAAGAAAGCAAAGCTGTGCTTGTGCACTTCTTCTCTGCAGGATGGTGGGAGTTCTTCTAATCTACTTCTAAAAATTGCCTGGTTGATAGTGCCAGAATAGGTTTGACTGCAAAGCTTATCTGTCTGGTGTCCTAGCTCTGCTCATGGCCAGCAGGGGGGACAGCCACTTTGGCCTAGGGTCTTCCTCATCTGAGGGGTAGCTTAGTGTTTCAGATGATTTATCTTCCACACAGTTGTTGACTTGCTTCTAAAATCATTTATGGTGCTTCTGTACTACTCAGCATCCTGTGAAAGGCAAAACTTCTTTTTCCAGGAGAAAAAGAAACTTTTTCCAGTTTCTTGTTGCCTTCATCTTTGTCTTGAACCTGAAAACATCACCTGATGCCCCTTTTTTACATGTTATGAGAGGTAGTGACTCTATGGCCCATTTGAGTTTATAAATCTCCACCATACTCTCTCTCAGACTCTTCTTTCCTACCTTGAAGTATCTTGGTTTACATAATACATAAATGCCTCACTTTCACAAGCCCTGATCCTCGTGGGGACATACCTGCTGGAGAGGACAGCACAGTAAGGCATAAGCAATCCCAGAGGTTCCTTCTCCAAGTGATAGAGCAGCCAATAAGGCAAGGTGCAATGCTGGACCCTGTTCTTGCCAACACAGAGGGGCTGGTGTCCCAAGTGAAGATATTTCTCAGGGTCACTATTGGGGCTGATGCTGTTTAAAATCTTTGTCAGTGACATGGACAGTGGGACTGAGTACACCCTCAGCAAGTTTGCCAATGACACCAGTCTGTGTGGTGCAGTGGACACACTGCAGGGAAGGGATACCATCCAGAGGAGCCCTGGCAGGTTTGAGAGGTGGGACTGTGCAAACCTTGTCATGTTCAACGAGGCCAAGTGCAAGGCCCTGCATCTGGGTTGGGGCAATCCCAAACACAAATACAGATTGGGCGGAGAAGAACCTGGGCGTATTGGTTGAGGAGAAGCTCAACGTGACCCAGCAATGTGTGCTTGCAGCCCAGGAAGCCAACTGCATCCTTGCCTACATTGAAGCGGACTGACCAGCAGGTTGAGGAAGGTGACTCGGCCTCTCTGCTCTGCTCTTGTGAGATCCCACCCGGAGTGCTGCATCCAGCTCTGGGGGACCCTAACAAGAAGAATGAACCTGCTGGAGTGAGTCAAGAAGAGATAATGAGGAAGATCAGAGGGCTGGAGAACCTCTCCTATGTACATAGGCTGAGAGAGCTGGGGTTATTGAGTCTGGAGAGGAGACATCTCTGGGGACACCTTACAGCACCTTCCAGTACCTAAAGGGGGCTTACAAGAGAATTGGAGAGAGGCTTTTTGCAAGGGCATGTAGTGACGGGACAAGACGGAATGGCTTTAAAATTAAAGAGGTTGAATTTAGATTAGAAAGAAATTCTTCACTGTGAGGTTTGTGCCCTGGCACAGATTGTCTAGAGATGTGGGTGCCTTATACCTGGAAGCATCCAAGGCCAGGTTAAATGGGGCTTTAAGCAATCTGATCTAATAGAAGGTGTGCCTGCCCATGCCAGGGGATTGAACTTTAGATGATCTTTAATGTTCCTTCCAACCCAAACCATTCCATAACTCTATGAACTCTCTTCCCTTCATAATACATTAAAATGCTTTATAGTCATTAATAAGCATTTAAGTGGCAACCAGATACCTGTCCTGAGTAGTACTAGCTGTTTCAGAGGCCGTGTCTAAGGCTGGATAGTGAGGCAGTCTTCCTTCCAGCTCAGCCAGGTGTTTTTCTCTGCTGTTAGCTATACTGATTTTCACCTGCCGTTACTTTGTGCAAACTCAGGAGATGGTTTTTGCAACTCCTTGAGGCAGTTTGCATTTTACTGCCTTGAACGAACTGGTACCACCAGCAGATCAGTCATTTGCCTGTCTGATGGGTCTGTGGATGAACACTGGCCCTACCATGATCCCTCTAAGATGCAATTGGTGGCTTTTCTCCACTGTGAGGAATGGATGATTTATCCTTACCTTGTCTCTCTATCCTGTATGCAATTGCTGACTCATGAGAGGATCTTCCCTCTTACCCCATTCCAGATTAGCTTCTTAATGGGTCCTTGGTGACAGATGTTGTTAAAGGCTTTCCAGAAGCTGAGCAGATCATAGCGAGCGGATTGTTCTCATCTGCAGCTTCACAGTTTCCTCTGAAGCTGTCAGAGGGTGGTGGAGCACAGCTTCATACGTTCTCACTGCAAAGCTCTGCCAATTCTCCCCTCTTAGTCTGTGTCTCTCCTTGCAACTATTCTGTTACTATGGCTTTTGCTGTTTGCCTGCCACAGGTGTCAGATTTAATGGCTTGCATTTCTCTAGATTCCTTACAGCATTTAAAACAGTATCACTTGCCATCCTCTTTTTTCTTTGGCTGTTTTAAGTAAAAGCTTATACACTGGCTCTTATAGTGCAACAATTTCCATTAGCATTCCTTAAAAACCCACAAGTGAGTAACATCTGCTTTTCATGAATTTGTTACTATCCCTTGCATTTATTTATTCTAAAGCCTCATCTAATGACCCTTCAATCTGAGGCAGTTTCCCTGCATTATCCCTTTAACAAATGGCTCTGCCATGGGAATTTCACTAAGCTTTTCTGCTCTGAACGCAGACACAAGTAATCTGTTTAGCTGTTGTGTTAGGATGTGTTTCCTCTCAAACTCCTTTGCCACCCTGATCGTCTGCTGACTGCACACCCTGGTCACCTGCAGAACCCCACAGCAGGCTCCCTGCTCTTGCTAGGATAGAGGAGGCTTTTTGTCTAGTAGCAAGTTTCCTCAAAATATTTTTTAGTTTTCCTGCCCGTTTCTGCTTTTAATTTGAGAGAGTTCATGTCCTTTTCCTAATTTGGAGGGGATCTATTTTGGTTCTTTCCATGTAATTTTTATCATGCTATTACAATGACCCAGTAATTATCTTCCTTCTGAAATATGTCTGATATTTCAGACTTGCGGTTAAAAAGAGGTCAAAATTGCAACTTTAAGCAAATGGCATCACAATTCTCTGCTCCTGTCTTCCTTCTCACTTCCCCAGTTTCTATCTTGAAATTGTTTTTAAATCTTACTCCTTCTCACAGAAATTTTCTCCCTGGTTAAAGTCATGCCACACAAAAATTGATCATTCCATTCAGAAACCTCATCTTTTTGTTCCAAAAGCTTTCAATTTGCCAAGAATATGCCCTAACATTTTGGGAATAACTGAACATCCTTCTGTTATGCTTCCCTAGGCATGGAAAATATAAGTAATCAAAATATGTCCTAGATACATAGTGATGCTGTCCTGTGCCAACTGTACACCTGCCCACAAAGGGGAGTCACACTATTTCAGTGCCTTCAGGCCAGCTCACTGACACTGACTGCTCTCATGCAGCTGAAGTTTGTTGAGATGAGTTCTGTCTTGCTTCAGCTGCCCAGCCCCAGGAGTTGGTCTCCAGCAATCTCATCAGCCATCCCTGAGTTTCTGCTCTGCACCCACGGCTCGTGCCAGGAGCTGAAGCAAAGCTGTGGCCTCTGTTACCTCTCCAGCTCCAGCTGAAGCTGAGCTGGCAGCTGAGGAATTTTCAAAACTCCATTTTGATCTTAAATCTGTCTGTGCTGCTGCATCAGCTCTGTAGTTTTCATCTGAAATCACAGCACAAGTGTCGGAGAAACACTCACACATGGGAGAGGATTAACAGTGGAAGGTTCATTAAACCTCCTTGACCTCTCTGTGCTGATGAAGTGTGTCCTGAAAGAAAGACTTAGCTGTCACCTGGGCCAAGCATTTTATCCCTGTGCTGTTCCTTAAGCCCATGTGTGTCTGGACATAAGTTATCCAAACTGTGCTTGAGTATTTCCTTTTTATCCACACTTTCTGATCTACATTGAAGAGGCACCCCTGGCAGATGGCAACCAATCTGTCACATGCACATGGAACTTCAAAGGTGCAATTGTGGTGTAGAAAGAGAATGATTATAGTTTGAGACATTTTTCTCAATCCTTGCAATTCCAGAGGGCAGATGGGATGTGTGAGGGATTTTAGAGCTTGAGCACAAAATAATAGTTTTCTGCAACAGGGAATTTTGTTTATTTTCTTCACAGAAACAATGCCATAAAGACATATTGTCTTGATATAGACACTTTTGCCTCTGTTTAAAACAAATTTCTGGAAAATACAGGAAAATTTGCATTCACCATTCATTATCATTCTCTTCCAGTCAAGGACTACTTGAGATAAACTGCAAATTCATTAGGAACAAATGTAGCAATTAGAGGTAACACCATGGTCTGGACCGAGATTTTTATTGTTTTCACAGCAATCAAGTGACTATTGTTACTTTGTCCGCTGCTCTAATCTATCCTGCTCTATTCCGTACTTTCCACCAGAGGGAGATGTTGGATCAAGCAGTTGCTGAAAAAACCCGCACACTCCATCTCAAAGAGCAAACGGAGCGATGCTTAATTCAGTGGAAATCTGGGTGCCTGTCGGGCTCCCACATACCTACAAGGTTTGGGGGACTTGGGTGCTTCAGATGAGCTCTAAAAAGGGCTCGTGGATCAGTTATTTATGGAGAACACTTTAAAAAAGTACAATAAAATGTGAAGGTAGCAGCATACAAGAAGCAGTTGTTAAAAAAAAAAAAAAAAAAGGTAATAATAATCATCCTAGTCAAAGCTGCTGCTATAGCAGCGTGTGCCAGAGTTTTTCCCTCACCAAAAGGCTGGAGAGGAAACCATTGTCTTGGATAGTCAAGTGTCCTCTGTTCCTCATGTTGTGGGTTCCTGGGGTCCCCCAGCCCCTCAGGTTATGCCTGGGCTGGACATCTTGTGGGGCATTCCCTGTGGGGCTGCACCCTGGTCCATGTGTCCACTGGCTCCTGACCAGGCTCCTGGTGAGCCCAGACACCATTTTGGGTGCTCAAGTATTAGAAATTACTGCTGCTTCAAGGTCTGAAATGGACTGGTTTCTTTCTGGGAATTTTCCCCTCATGTAATTTTTTCTCAATGAAGAAGTAAAAATTATGTATTTTGGAGAAGGAGAAGCAGATGTGAGTCAAACCCCAGGCTTATTAAGAAAGGGAGGTGCTGGGGAGTAAAGAAAAGGGGAAGAAACTTTTCTGAAAGTGAACAACTTCATACAAATGGTATTTCCAAAAGCAAAAGCAGTTTCAGGGGAATATTTTTCCTGTGTTTTGCTTTCATTCTTTGAGACTGTCTTACACCACTGGCAGCAGCCAGCACTAGGGGAGCCCTGCCTCACATCACTTTCCTCTGTTCCTGTTAATGTCCATTACCCACCATAAGGACAATATACTTCTCATATAGTAGGAGGCATGTACCATGTGCATCATGTGCTGTGCTCCCACCTTTGTCACATCTCCTGCCTTTTGATTCAACTTCTCCAAAGTCCCAGTCAACCAGCTGATATCTAAGCCTTACATTAGCCTTTCCTTCAATTTGGGAGCCAGAGGAGGGGAGGTTTGTTTATTTTCCGTGTCATCAGAGAATTAAGCAACAGAGACAGCTGTCGGTGTTTTGGAACCTGTGTGTGAGCCTTCAGTCAGCATTTTGGCTAAAATGAAGTTCTAAAAACAACTCTCTCCTCAGGGAACACAGTAGAGCTGTGCTGGGAGCTTCTTTGTCACACAAATGAACGGTTTAGGTTGCTCAAATATACCAGTGAAAACAAACTTTAATAGAAATTTGCAAAAGTCAGGCAAAGTTTGATGGCAAGGCTTATGTAATACTGCATGGATAATTCATATAAAGGATAAGCAATTAGATTCAATTTAGAGTGATTTATGTGGAGGCCAGTGATGTAAAAAGGGGTAAGGAAAGGAAGGTTAACGGAGACTCTCTGGTGAGATTCATGAGATTCAGAGTGAACTCCCTCACTTGCTAGACTGCTTCTCAGAGAGGTGCCCACACATGGCTGGATCCGATCTTAGACTCACAGATGGTCAATTGTTTATGTCTGAAGGATCTAGGAGCACTTAAATGTTAGATTAACCAAGGATCAGCTACAAACAGTAATAACAGTTAAGGATTCACGATATTAACATGCATACTATATTTGCTGTAGGGTGTCCAAGTCAATACACACCCCCAGATATGTGTATGCAAATGTACAAAGGTAATCCACACACAGGCATGGATATGTAATGTGTAAGTACAGAGGTATATGTGTTAAAACATTTCCCTTGAGAATCAATGAAACACTCATGTCTAATACCTCTTTGGCATTTCTTAATGGGAGTGAGGTGGGGTGTTGATCTTCAAGTAGTGGGATATCAGTCCAGGTTCTGTTTCTGGGTGGCACTTCTCTGAATTTCACAAACTTGAGAGTTTGGGCACTCTGAGAGGCATCCTACACAGAGGGAAATACTGATGCAGCCCACTGCAGTCCAGAAGAGCTCAAAGGGTCTGTCTTAGCATCACTGTTTTTAGGGCCATGAGATGGTTGTCTTAAGCCATTGATCTATTTTCATCCTGGCTACAATCTGGGTTAGTTATTACTGGAATTTTTTAAATTCCAGTGAGGATGGTACTGTTCCACTTGAGCTACATTTCAGATAAGGAACATTCCAAGACTGTCAGGGGATGACTGATTATTCCGCTGTCATCTCCCTCCTTTGTAAGAGAGCAGGAGTTCCTGGTACAGTCAGTACTGCCCCCCACCTTAGCTTTACAAGACTTCCCAGTATGATCAAGAGATGCTTCACCACCAATCTCTTGTAGAAAGGCCTGAGCAGGCCAGAGGAGAGGGAGGGGGAGAGGGAGGGATGAACCAACGCACACACACTTGCTTTCCTCCTTGCCAAATGTAGGAGTCCAGGGAGATTCCCCTGGAAATCCTGACCCTGAAAAACCCGAACAAAAACCTGTACAGGGGCGTTCTAAGCCTGTACAGGGGGGTTTGAGAAATGTACAGGGGGGGTTGGAGACCTTGGCATGGGACCCAGACGGACAAGGGATTTGATTATAGTCCCTGGGAGAAATTACCAACATTATGGAAAGAATTGCAAACTCTGGAAGGTAATAGAAAGTAATAATATCGATGCACTTGGGATTTTGGAATGTGAGTGACCAGAGACAAGATGGAGGATTTTGGGCGTTGCCCCGAAGTCTTCTCCTTCTTCTTCGTCTCCATCTTGTGCAAGGGTGATGACACCAAGTAGATTTAGAGGGATTGGGTCAAGTCAGTAGACACCTGTTTAGTGTTCTGTATGTGTGTTGGTCCACAACTGTAAATAATGTGCACGTAAGATACGGTATAAGAACGCTGAGCCGGGAGAAGGGGCGGGAGAAGCTGTCTGTCGCCCGTGCTGAGCAGACCTCGGGCCCGGCTCAAAGAAAGGTTTTGAGATAAGATAAAATAAACAAGGCTGAAGACCTTAAAACCAACTTCCTACGACTCCGCGTGTTGCTTCTGCATGGCCTGGGGCTGTCAGGCTTTTCTGCAGCCATCCTCTCGGGGCTAGTAATAGCCTCCATCTCATCGGGGAGCACAAGAGACCTCGACAGCCAAACGGGTGCATGGTTGGGCTTCAAGGAGATGAAGCCTCTCCTCTGCACAGACCTTGCAGCCTGGTAAGTCAAATGACTTCTTGGTCGGTGGGACAGCTGGTCTCCTTTGAGCATTTGAAGAACTAGATTTGGGCTTCTCACATCCCATATTTCTGTGACTTCAAGAAGAGCAATCCCACTTTTAGGTGTGCTTCCAATGAAAAAGCTCAAAGAATATTTTTGAAATAAAGGAGCTGAGGCAGCTGAACTCTAGGGAAAACTTCAAGAAACAACCCACTTCTCCACAGAGATAAAGACCCTGAAAAGCACTGGCTACCTTGCTTCTGAAAATCCCTCTGTAAGCCTGGGTGGGCACTTCTTCTCTGTGTGGTGAGTGTATCTGCACAGTGTCAGCACTCCAGGAATAATCACAGGACGAATTGACACAGAGATTTGCAGCAGGATAATTGCCTCAAACAGAAGGATAAATAGCTTTTTCTGGCATTTAATGGGCCTCTTAAGTGAACGGCAATAAACTCTATGCGAACAGATGTTTTCCCTCTTTTTCGTCCTTTTGCATCTCATCCATAATTATGTACTAAAATGTTCTTGTCTGGGTTGCTGAGAGCAATCTTGTTGCTGTTTGTCTTTGCAGTGTAAGACTGAGCACTTCAGCACAAAGATTGAGTGAAAAGCCCTGGATTCCTAAAGGCTCCTGCCACTATACAGCAGCGATCATCTTCTTCCCTTCACATTAAGCCTGAGGGAGAAGTGAAAAATTAAGGGGAAAATTTGCCTCTTCTAGCTGCTGCTCTGCATGTCCCAGTGTTGGGGTGTCCCCCTGCAGGTGTTGGTGCCCTGGGCTCCAGCAAGGAGGTTCCTGTGCTTGCCTGACTTCTGTCATTGACCCAGCTACAGTTCAGAAGAAGCCACACCTTCATCTTTGCCTTTCAGGAGAGGTGAGTGTCCTGTGAGACACTCCTCCCCACTTTGTGCTGACAGGACCGTGGGGAGATGGCAGAGCAGGCTTTCCTCTGTAGCTGTTGGCTCTGCCTCCAGCCTTGCCGACAGGACAGTAGCAGGCACAAATTAAGCCCTGCAAAAAAGCCTTTATGCTTTCAGAAACATGTACTTTATCTCCTGATAGAGTACAGGGAAACGACCCTTTTCCTGAGGAAATTCAATACATTCTGACAAAGGGATCTCCTCCTAACAAGGAGCCTGTGAGCAAGCCAGGAGGTGGGGCACAGCCACAAGCATTAGCCCAGCTGAGTGTTCCTCGCCGGGAGCAACGCTGGTAGAGGCGCCTGCATTGTCACAAACCCACTCTGTCCTTCCCAGCGCATCTTCAAAACATCAGAAAAAAAATCTTCAAAAACTCCATTCAAAACTGGCCTTTGCTTCCCACGTCCATGGGTGGAGGCAGACATGCTGCGGGGAGGCACATGCCAAAAGGATGAGCCCTGTGGTAGCACCTAATCTACATACAAACTCTTGGCTGAGGTGGTTATTCCACTTCAGATCAATACTGGTGTCTCTGCAGCATTGATGCTGTTCCACATGACATTGAGGGCAAACTGCTTGGAAAAGAGCCTGCGGGAAAAACACTGAGTTTTATCCTCACCGTCTGCTCCTAGACAGGCTGTTCAGCTGCAGGGGAGCTGTGGTATCTTTTCTGCTGAGGGTAGACCATTTCTCTCCTCCTTGTTAGGGTTGTATCTAAGACTTCAAAATGCAACCAGATGGAGGAGACGACTGGCTGACCACATGGTAATGGTTAAAAAAACCGACCTTTTTGTTACAGGTGAAGAATAAATTTTAAAATGTCCCAAAAAAATGAGATGCTTTCCAGACATGTGGATGAGACCTTTATTAAAGGTAAATGCATATTATTAAATTTGCCTGCATATTGGTCCAGAACATTTTGGAAAGCCTCCTATCCTAGGAAAGCTGCTTTTCACCCATCAGGTCTCAAGGATGCTGCCAGCCACTCCCATCTTTTATTGTTTCCTATTGCCTTTAACGATGCATAAATTGTACAGACACACACCAGTGTATCGAACAACACTGAAAGACAGACCAAGAAAGAGTGCATAGTACATTAGTTATGGGTCTTAATTTGTTGATGAATCTTCTACCTGAAAAATTTTGCCACTGTTCTTCTTGTCAGCCCCAGTGCTTTGGCTTGAACCTCATCACCTCTTGGAGATCTCTTTTCCTTGCATGTTTGCAGATGAAGGAAGGTCTCTCTCAGTGACATCTGCTCAATTGTTCCAGTGCTGTTGCCCTCCTCTACATAAATACTTTGGCATTTGTACTGTTCTATGTAAGCCCATTAAAAAAATGTAATAAAAAGGCTTATATAATTTCTTAAAGCCATCATTACTACCCCAGCTGTGGTGTTTTGTCAAAGTCTGACAATTATAGATTTATCCCTATGCCAAATTACACTTTTTAATGAAAGATATTCATATCCTTGAGCTTAGAATTGTAAAAATGTAAGTCAAATTTCTTACATCCAAAAAAAAGGCAGAGAGCTGAAGCCAGAATAACACTGAGGTAATCTTGAAAACATACAAAAAATAGGATTTTTTATAGAAACCCAGGGTAATTTCTAAGCAAAGCTGGACATCTGCCTGGGATCACAGTATAGATACAGGGGAAATACAGATGATGAACTGACATCACAAAAATCTTTGTGCATCAGTATGTGAGCTGCATGTGAGTCATCATTACTTAATTCCTGTAAACTAGAATGTCTTTTTTTTACAATGGCAACATATTTCCAATTTTTATACTAATATCTCTTCAATAAAATTTCCAGCCCTTATTTTAAAAAGCAGGCAGAATTTTGCTTGTTCAGAATGATTGGACAATTTAGTAAAAGGCGGACTGTAAAAGCACTGTTATTCCTCTTCAGGACTGAAACACAGCTTCTGGAGGCAACAGTCGTATTTTGTAGATACCCCAAGGATTAGGGTTAAATAAATAAAGTCGAGGCCCAGGAGTAGCAGAGAGCTACAGAGCATCTTCTCCCAAAGGGCCATCTCATTCTTCTCCTCCCTGCAGTGAATGTGTGTGCACAGGTACAGGTATGTATGAGTGCAAACACACAAGGGTGTGACTCACAGGTAAACCTTGAGCTATAATCCCCTCTCCAGGCCAATAATTATCAACTATCTCTTTTGTCAAATTTGGAGCACATGGCAAGGCTGTGCTGTTCGATTCCCTCTGTAGCTGGAGGGAAGGACAGCTTCTGCCTGTGCCTCGTGCTGTGCTGCTGAACAGCAAGATCAATCTTGTGTTAAGCTGCCTAAATGGCCCAGGAGCTTGAGGAGAGCTAATGGGAGGCTGCATGAACATATATTTTTTAGCTGTTATCTTCAAACTTACCAGTGGCGAGCTGAGAAGCAGTTTTAATGATTCACACAGCAGAGCTTTTGCCTTGACAGCTGTTCAGACATGTATTTCCCAGCAGCAGTGAGTGGATAATAGACCAATACAGCCAATTTACTTCTCTGTTGCTAACATTTAAAAGATAGCACAAAGAGATTCTTTCGTAGTTTTCTATGTGATTTAGGGCATGGGAAGGGGTAAGGGCTGTACCTACCTGGCAGGGCTGTGTGCAGGCTCCACGGAAGTCTGTCACTTGGTGCATAAAGAAATACTTCCAGGATTTTGAGCTGCAGTTTCAAGGAACAGAACTGAAACCAGGCTTGCACAAAAGCCATCACCGAGAAGTCACCCAGGAGCTACAGACTTTTAATTCCATGTTCCTCGGGGCTATGGCAGAGCTTTTGCACATAAATGTGCAAAGCAATAAACCAGGCCTGGACCAAAGCTCTGACTGCTGCAGACTCAGGATCTGAGGAACACGCATATTCTGTGGGAAGGGCACACCGTGCTTGTGAAAGTTTCTACACAGAGCATCTCTGTTTTCAAGTGCACGGAACAACATCACTCTGATTTTTGAAGCATTAGTCAGGACTGTAGGAGGAAGGAGAGAGAAAAAAACTCTTCCTTTGCTCTGTCCTGTAGATTTTGGCAAGTGGCTCGTATCAAGTCCAGAGCACAGAGTCAAAAAGAGTGGTTTTATTCATTTACTCATTTTATAGGAGGAATGTTTGACTTGTATTAACAGCCCTTGGAGAATCCTAGGGAATCCTACTGGCATTTTTCCTGCCTGGGGTTTAATTTTGAACAGAGATTGGGGCAGACATTTTAACTAACCAGAAGATAAACAGAAGCCCTGACAGTGGGTGGAGACAGAAGATGAATGAGGTAGGCAAGGTGTTTGAACTGAAAATGGCCATAAGAGAGAAAAACATTAAACAACTACTGCAAAGGGGAGATGTCACTACCAACAATATCCCAGGCAAGAGGTAATTTGTAAGCAGCAAAGATAGCACAGAAGCAATGAAATTTCATTCGTGTTAAACTTTTTCCTTCTAGAGGTTTAGCACTGTGCTCTTACTACAGACAAATTTTCAAATGAGAGAGGAATTTTAACAGCTTAAAGGCTTTTCCTGGAGAAACTGAGGGAGCTGTAGCTCTGTGGTACCTACATAAAATGTAGATACTGTAAGACCAGTGCCCGATTTTGGTTATCAGGGCACGAAGCTCACAGTTCTCAGCAGAAATTGCATGCTCACATTCAGAGTCGCTGTTCCAGTTACTCCTTGCATTTCATGGCAGCAGTTTGTGCTCAGCTGGAGCCAGCTTGATGAATGTTCCCCTAACACCATCCATCTTGCTTTAGGAGAGCAAGGAGGGGAGGTTATTTGCTTCCTGACTCAAAGGGAGAGCATGTTTTGTGAAAGATGTGCAACTTTGCAGAAGCTGTATGTCCCAGCAATCACCTCTGAAAGGCCCATCCTCTAGCTGGACTGGAGTTTCATGCATTATGCTAAAATTTCAATTTGCTCTTCTCAACAGGATTTGCTCACACACATATCTTTGCAGCCAATTCCTGGGGGAGGAATTGATTTATAATACACTTGTTAAAATGAAGAAGTGAGACTGTTTAAGGGACTATCTTAATTCTCACTGATTCTCATACTAACCCTGATAAGATTTCTCATTGTCCCTGAGATTTCCTGAGATCATTCTCTACCATTTTTCTCTTATTCTCTATCTTTAGAAACCCTCCATTGTGTTTTCAACAGGCAGACTTACATTCATAAGAGATTGCAGGGCAAGGGGGTGGGGAGGAAGCACAAGAAAAAATGTTTGTTAAAACACAAAAGGATAATGAAAGTACTGAGTTAAATTAGTGAACTGTTCTTTATCAGGATCACTCCTAGCATCCCCACAAACTGGGGTTTATCAGCTTTCTAAGGAAGGGAATATTTTCTACAGCACTTACAGCTCAGTGATGACAAGAAGAGTGACTGGATTCAAGTATTTGAGCTTTTTTGCTGAAACTACACAATGAGAGAAGAAAAACAAATGAAACTCTGATGCTAAAGCCAAGAAAGACCTTGTGGTTTCTATTCTGCTCAGGTAGACCTCTTTTATCTGAGTATGCATTGTTCAAGCTCTTAGGAAAGCTTTGATTTCTCAAGGATTAAACTTCAAGAGAGAGTTTTAGAATGTATTTCTGCACTTTATATTTCTGGAGTTAACCTGCCTTCAAGATTTCCTCTATAACCACGCACACACAAACTTGTATTTTAATAGAACCTTCACATACCATTATTTATTGATTAGGTGCTGATAGCTTAAAACAACATTTGTGCTAAGAATTTTGGGAGATAATACCCCTGCATTTAATGTACTTGAGGTATGTCTAAAATATCTCTTCCCTGAGCAGCAACATTACTTTTGTTCTCCATATGAATGTTGCCATTTCACAGAGGAGCAAAGTGATGCATAGGCAGCCCTGTGACAGCCCAAGTGATTTTCTGCTGATGAACTCCAGAAGATGCTCATGAATGGAGCCAGGTATGTATCTCTTAAGTTGATGTCAGTCATGATTTGTGCAGTTACACTCTCCCTTGGCTCTCAAATGTTCCTTCTTTACATGAGCACCAAGATATTTCTGATCCATTCGTGAGCCACCTAAGTGGGGTGGAAACAGGAAAAGTGTGTGGTTGTCAGAGAGATCCACTTCCAGAGCCAACTTGCTTCCTGGTGGCAAACACCTGAGGCTGTCCCATGTTGGCTGTCAGCTGATCAAAGATAGGATGATATCAAAAAATGTGTCCAGGCCTGTTAGGAAACTGCTCCAGATAAGTTTTTTTGAGTTAGTTTTCATCTGTGCCAGGCCCTGTTTTGACTTAGTTTATGAAAAAGGATCCCCCCTCCGTTTACAGGAAAGGCAGGTAGGACTGACACTTACACCCTTCAGAGAGAGGCCTGCATTTACCGTGCTTTAAGACAGCAATGGAATTACTTTAACCTAATTCAGAAGGACAGTTTGCCTAAAAACCAGAGAACAACAATATTTAAATGGCAGGAATCATGCACCTCACCTGCCAGTGCATCTGTGCTTGGAGCCGCACTGAAATCCCACTTCTCCAGACAGATCATTGCTCCCTCCCTTATCTCTCTACATGCAGCTCCTCCATCTTGCTGCCAGCAGGTCAGGTTGCTTGGCTGCTGGCATGCTCCACTTCTGCCAGTGCTCCTCTCTGACCTGCTCCCTCAGCAGCAGCCAGCTCTGGCTCTGCTCCAGGCTGTTAAGAGACAGGAGAGGTCAGAGAGGAGTAGGGCAGCCTGCTGCCGAGGAGAGGACAAGAAGGAGCTCGGTGCAGCAAACCTCTTCCTTTTCAGCAGACAAGGCAGGGACACTGGAAGCACAGTACTGCTCACAGGAGACAAGAGTCACAGCCCCTCTTCTCTACCTGGCAAAGAAACGAGGACTAGTCATGTATCCAAGTCCTGCATATCCCATCTGGGAATATAATTATTACTCACTGAGCTGCAAATTGGTTGCCATCACCTGGTCCCTGCTCCTGCAGAGCTTGCCTCCTGTCATTGACCCTGCTCCCCACCTGCGCTCCTGCTTCAGAAAATCCCAACAACCACCACTCCCTGCTCATGCCTTAGCCATGGGTTAGTGTTGTGACCAAAGCCCTTCATAGTTCTTTATAGTATGTCCCCATTGCAAAACAAATGCAGGGCCTCCACCTGTCCCCTGCACTGCCTCTCAGCTCATGCAAATCCATTCCTTCACACAAGACACCAAGGATATGTCATGAAAATCAGCAGGATGGTGTGTGTGACTACCCAGGAAAGAGGCTAACAGGCAAAGTAAAAACTTAAAGAGTTACTCATAAGCTCGAGGTGTTGCAGCCAAATTAGGGCACCACCACTGATGTTTCACGCAGGCTTCTCCCACCCTTCAAAAGTTCAGGACGAGCATGATTTCACTGGTCACTATCAGCCACACCACTGGGTTACTAATCATAGTAAAACTTTCCAAAGCAGGTCTATTTTTGCAGCATTCTTGCTGCTTGTCTGTTGATCCAGATGTCCCTGGAGTCAACCTTGCTAGAGTTAGTCATCTGTACTGTCAGATGATACTGGGAGGAGAAGGGGGCACTTCAAAGACGTGTCAGAGGAGCTAGGATTTTGGTGTTATCTTGGCTGTCCAAAATCCTTTATCCTTCACAGGCAGCTCTAACTTTACAAGAAGCAAAGTTCTTAATTCCAGGGCCAGGCTGTCCTTCGCTTTGACTTCAGCATAAACAGTCCCTAAGTCTCCAGTAAAATTTCACTACCTCGTGACATCACAGTGTATAATCTGGAGTAATGCGTACCTTAACAAGTTAGCACACTTCCATGCTATAGACGGGCTGATACAAAAGCTCTTGCAGGGAGTTGTGTCCTCTCTCAGGCCCGCTGACACGCACCTGTGGCTACACAGCGGCGCGGCCCCACGCTCGTACGGGGCACCGGCCCCGCCGAGGCGCGGAGCATCCCTCGGGCCGCCGGCGGGCCAGCACCGCTGCGTCCCGCAGCCCCCGCCGGGCCGGGACAGGGGCATCCCGGCCCCTCCCCGGCCGGCCCCGCTCGGGGCGGGGACTCCCAAGTTTCGGCGACGGCTGCCGCGGGGCCCGGCCCGCCGGCGGCATGAGCCCTGCGGCGGGGCGGGGGGGGCGGCAGCGCCGGGCAGGGCAGCCCCCGACGCCATGCCCAAGGAGCGGCCGCTCTGGCGGGGCGCCGCTTTCCGCCTTTGCCTGCTCTCCGCCGCGCTCTTCCTCTGCCTGCAGCTGGGCATGAGGCGATCCTGGTGTCCGGAGGAGAAGTCCCGGGAGCCGGCGGCGGCGCGGGCGCCCGCCCCGTCCCGCGGCGCGGAGCAGCGCCCGGGCGCGGTGGCGGTGCCGGTGGCGGGGGCGGCCGTCGCAGGGTCACCTACGTGCGGAGCGGGCGGCGGGGCAGCGCCGCCCCCGCCTGCTGCGCCCCGCAGCCCCCGGGCAGCCGCCGCAGGAAGGTAGGGCGGGCGCAGGGCGAGCGGCCGCCGTGTCGCGACAGGCGACCCTAGCTCCCTGCGAGGGGCTGAGGGTGAGCGGGCACCCGGGGCGGGGACGGGGCTGGTACCTGAGAAGAGGCGGCCGGGAGGGCGGTGGTGAAGCCAAGTGGTGTGGTGTGATGTCGACTTCTTGGGAAGTGGTCAAGCGACTTTTTGAGCAGTGCTGCTCAGCTTCAGAGAAGCGGGAGTGTGCTGGAGCGGGGCTGGACAAGGTGGGAGCTCGGTCTGAGAAGGCGACAGTGACCCCGAGTCAGGATGGGCTCCGCAGGCTGGCGCATCCCCAACAGAATCAAACTTGAGCAAAGACCACGGCCCTTGGAGTTCTTGGCATCCGAGTGCTATTGCGCTCGCAGAAGGCCATCAAGAAATGGTTCTAAGACCTGGTCTGCGTGAGAATTAGTGAGTTAGTGAATGGGCTGCTAAACCTGTAATTAGGTTACTACGTGGCAATGACTGTAAAGCCTTTTGGGGAAGTGAGGACTGTCATTAGGATCTGGAGTTGAGCAAGAGTGAGGAGTGCCCGTGCTACCTTCAGCCCCCAGTCAGCTGCGTGTGGCCAGTAGGGGGATGTTGCCGTCTTCAATGATCTCCGTGTTGTCCCTGGTTTTGGCAGATACCACGCTCTCAGGAACTACTCGGAGATTCAGATAATTATTCTCTGGAGTTTTCTTTGCAGTCTTCAGGGGGAGAAGAGCCAGCTTTGAAGGCAGTGAAGGAGTAATTTGTCATGTACTTTGGGGTCCTGCTGTCAGGGTGCAGTAGTGATGGTCCATGCAGAGATGTGCAGATTCTTAAAGAAGCTGGGATGATTATGAGGAGGAGCATATGGAATTTTGCTGGAGATGAGACCGTCTTTGTGGTCAAAGTAAATAACTGTTTCTGATCTTTGCCCCAGCAAGAATAAAACCAGTTTTCTGTAGAATGGCTAAAGCTTGTCCTTACTGCTTTGATGAAAAGACTACTTGCTAACATTCAAATCACCATCTGACCAGATGTCCTATGATCTCTCACAGGTCATGCATGTGGTCTCAACTGCAAATCTGCTTTGTTTTCTTTGCCTGTTCCACCCCAGTAATGAATCTTTTATTTCATGAGGAGATGGACAATGAGCTCATGTATAGATTGACTTCTAGGTTCGGCTCATCTTCTGTGGGGAATTGTGATGTAAAAAATGAACTGCAACTTTCTGCCTCTGGTTTCTGAAAGGTTTAGAAGAAATTAGGTAATCCTTCACCACTGGCAGTGATGAGGACAACATTGCCACATATTTTTTCAGAATAATGACTATGTGGTGTTCTTTTTGTGCTGTGTTATTGATACCACTCTGAGGTATCTAGTCTTGCAGTATCAGTTTTTGTGACTTTCGTTGTTGATGCTCTGTTACTTGGCATTATCCTAAAGTGCAGCTTTTAAATGATTCTAATTATGAAAGAATTTTAGCATTAATGGAGAAAAAAGCCTGAAATCCTGTGGATTCAGAGAGTTTCTTGAAAATATGCTAAGAATGGTGTCAAAAAACAAGAGGCAAAAGTAAAACACATCCTAATTTGTTTAATGATTTTTGAGGAAATCCTAGTGCGGAAGTAGAGGCTGCTCATTTTACCTGAGAACTGGCAGCACCTTGTGGTGTTGGAGAGCTCGAGGCTCTGGAAAGCCCAAGTCTGTTTTAGTGCACCTCCAGGTGAAGTGTGTGAAAGAAACATCATTGCTGTGGTTTGTGGTGTTGGGCATGTTGCTGCTGAGGTTTCATTTGAATCCCTCTGGTTAAGTCAAGGGAAAAATATTAGTATCTATAATAGAGGGTGGAGTTGTTGCCAGTTTAGGTTTGAGACCATCAAGTGCCTTCTGTGTTCAGCTATTTGACTTGAACATGATGCTTCAGGCTAAGAAAAATCTACATAAAGATAGGGTTTTGGGGATAGCCAGACTGAACTTTGAAATAGGGCTGTTAAATAAAAATATAAGAGGGAAAGTAGTGGTAAAATAAAGTGAAAGTGGTTTAAGGTCTGCCATTTTTTCATTAAAAGAATCACAATAGCTAAAAAAAAAAAAAGGGTGATTTGTATTTTTTTTTTTAATTGGGAAACATGGTATTTCACATCAGACTATTGTATGACAAGATGGGGGTATTTAACAAAAAAGGCTGCTTAAATTGGTGGTCCATGGCTTCTACCAGCAGCTCTGGAGACAGGCATCAGGGTGCAAAGTCTGCCAGTGTGCTGTACTGCTGAGTGTAAATGCTGCCTGGAGGAGAGGGACAGGCTCCTTGCACAGATCTGTGCTATATGGGGTTGGGATTGCTTTTTGCTGTGGCTTTTATGTGTTTTCAGTGTCTTCTGTCTGTCTAGAAATTATTGTCAGTCCATTCTTAAAGCCTGCAGAGGCTTTCAGGTATGGGAGTTTTTTCTCTCCTGCTGTTTATGGGGATGGTGTTGGACTATGTTGGGATGTGTGAACCAGCAGGATGGCAGCAAGGAAAAATCAGTGAGGCCAGACTTTGCTCTGTTTTCCTAGTGCCTCTGGGTTATAACTCTGCTCACACTTACATCACTGAATTAATGCAGAAGACTGATGAACAGAGTGTTTCCATAGATGAAGTTGAATATCCTGCTTTGTGGCTCTACAAAAAAAAATAAATTGCAAAAGCACATAAGGAAATTATTTTGTGTCTGCTTTGAATCACTTTAAAGTTTCCTGAAGCAGGGTTGTGTTATTTATTTCCCAAGTACAACTGCAATCATCAGCCAACACCACCAAAAAGGGAAAAAAAAGACACAGGATAGGAAAGATGGAGACTTGTCCATAAATGGTCCCTAAGTCTACAGGAAACTGCCTGTGCTTTTCCTGACCACTGGTGAAGCTCTGTCAGTGGAGACCATGGCAATGCAGCAGATGGGATGGTTTGGCCACCAAGGTTCCAAGCGTCGGTGCCTTAATATGCATACATTAAAAATGTTGACTCAAAGCTGCAGGGAATAAAGAAGTTCAGCTATGTGACATCTCTGGGAGCTGCTGGAGCCACCTATTGTGGTGATTTAGGAAGCTGTGCTGCTTCCAGCTGTTTTGCTCCTGGTTGAGCCTACCAAAGAGCAGACGTTGCTGCTCTTGGTGACAAATAACAAGCAAGATTTGGCATTGCCAGCATACCATGGTCATCTGAAGAATCAGAAGAGCTTTGTTGTGCTGCAAGAGTAAAGCAAATAGAAGTTCATAATCCCACTTAAAGCTGCATTTTTGCTAATGAAATTATGTTTTCAAACTGTGAATCTAGGCTCTGGTTGTGTTAAGCACTGACCTGGTAACATAAGCAGCAGATAAAAACTCCAGATACATGGAAACACACAGATTCTGCCAGGTTTACCTGCTCCTGCAATAGGTATTAGTAGGGTGTGCACCCACAGAGCACTGCAGACATGTGAGGTGTGTTTTAAAAGGTTATTCCAGGGTGCCATGGCAAAAGAAAAAAAAATATTGCATTTGGAATTTGAAGAACAGCAAATTCCTGTCAAAATAATTGCAATAACAAGGTTATGTTGGCTCTTGTGCACTGAATTTGGGAGGAGCCCTCTTCAAGTCTCTGGTTGAGAAAAGCTGGAATTCCTTGCCTTCTGGGCAGATTTATTTTCATGGAGGTGGGGAGTAGTGGTATGCTGCCAAACTTAACCTGATGTTATTTTGGATGCTCTTTCATGTTATATCTAGGAATATAAAAGTATTTACCTTCAGTGATTAAAAGCAAAGAATAAGATTTTGCTGCTGGGCCCATGTGTACTTTGCTTGGGATTATAACATATTTTGAAACATGATGTATTATTGCCTAAAACCAAAAACTCTTTTGAGATTATATTTTTAGGTACTACTTTCACTTGCATATATTTGTCTTTTGGTGCATTATAAATGCAGACTAATTGCTGTTTCTTGTTGGATTGAAGGTTGTGGTTTTCTTTAAATAAGAACTATTTCCAAGAGGTTACTGCTTCCCTGCAGTGATGACTGATAACAGTCTCATCTTTAATTGTCTACAAATTATTTTGGAGTGATATCTTTGAAATTATGTGGAATAACACATTTGGCACTTAGTAATAGAGCAGGCTCATAATAACTTCATTTGATTTAGCATTACACTATCGCTAAGGTTTTACTTAAATTTATGTTTGGGTTTTAACTTTAGAATGACAATGCCATTTACATTTGTGTCAGTGATATGTAGGGCTTATGCCAAAAGTCCTTTTTAATTCTTCTAGAAATTTGGTTTAAAAAATGTTTTCATTGATATCAGATGTTTTCATTGTCTAATCACATGCATAGTGTTTTCAAGCTGGCTTCACATCTTTAAAAGTATAAGTTTTGGGTACTGCTTTTATAGGAAGTTACTCTGATTCTTCATGAGGAAGAGCCAAAATTCTTGGAGAAAACTTGGTTATTCTGAAGTTAAATTGACCCGTCTGTCTGAAGTTAAATTGATCCATCTGTCTTTCCACATCCCATGGTGTAATGGCTTGTCTGTTTTGGATTAGGATTTAACTTTTATAAGTTTATTAATTCTGTGTACTTGGAGCAATGATTTAACGTTACACCAGAGTTTGACACGACAGAGCTTTGGGAGCTATGCCATCAGGGAGTCCCATCAGGCTGCGTTTGCAGGAGTGGATTTGCCCTGGCTGAGCCAAATCAAAGGAGCCACATGGGTTAAAGAGGCCTCTTGGATCTGCACAGATTATTCCAGCCTTTCCACCTGTGTCCCAGCGTGATGAGCTGTACTGCATGCAGTGCTGTTCCCTGAGTGCTGTGTTGAGGAGTGAATAACATCCTGGCTTTGATGGATGTGGGTGGCACTTGGGATGCTGCTGCAGAGGAGTGCAAAGCTGAAGAGCTGGATATTGGTTATTCCTTGGAGTGTGCCACTTCTGGGCACCTTCTTTAATAACAGGTAGACAAACTGAAAAGGGTTTCATTCAGAGGAAAAAGGTGTTAAGAGGTACAGGAAGGCAAGCCTGCAGGGAAAGCCTGAAGCACTGGTACTTGTTTTGAGTAGGGAAAAGTAGGTTTTGAGGGAATGTGCCAAGGCTCTTCAAACAACAACAAAAAATTTTTTTGAAGGACATAATGACTGATTGTTCCCTAGGTCCACTGGAAGTAGGACAAGAAGTAACTGGCTTCATTTTCAGGCAAGATATTAGGAAAATCTTTTAACTCTGCAGTTGGTAAGGGATGGAAAGACTCCTTAGAAAAATGTGATCTGTGGGTATCCACATAGGGAAGGTTTAGGAATTATTTTCATTGTGCTTCAGGGCAACCTCCTGAGGTCCCTTTGGCTACATTTACCTGATCTGCAATTAAAGAAGCAATCTGGCAGATACAATGTGATTAGCCAAACTGGAATTTAGCTTGAACAATGATCTAACATCAATGGAATAAAAAGAGGTAATGGGGTCTTTTAAGACTATAATAAGCAATCTTTACCCTGACTTAATACCTCACTAGAGAGACTGGACCCTACCATAATTGTTCTGTGTGATGACTTAGTGGACCCCAGAGGAAGGGACACTAGTTGACAACATTTTTCCCTCCAGCACTTGGAGGTCTCTTAGCAAATATAAACCAACCAAAGTTGCTTATCTGTTAGGATTAGCACAAGATAGGAGCTTCTGGCTTCAATCTGCTAGTAGACCCTGGGGAACAGTCTTGGTCTGTTTCTGCTCAAATATTCAGGCTAATAGCATAGACTGAGCGAGGTTATTGTCTTTGGAAGAAAAGAATAAACTTTTGTTGAAAAGAGTTTTCATCAGCTGATAACCAAATCTGGGGAGAATCAGCCAGCTCTGCCTGTAAAGAGGGGCAGCTGAGGTACTAGAAAGTACCCAAATACAGGAATACTTCTCCAGGTAGTCAAGCAATGGCAATATTGGGCTTTTATTGTATTTTAACTGCAAATGAAATGTGTTTAGAGTATACTATAAAGAGGAAATGGTAATGTTTTTTCTGACAATGATGTCACTTACAAGCTTGTGAGGTAGATGGTTACTAAGAATAACCTTGATTCTTCCACACTTTTATTACCTGAAATAGTTCTTCTTTCATGAATTTTTGAGAAGCAGATGGGGAATATAGTTCTTCAGAAAGTCATTACAGTGTTATGAGACTTTATGTCCAATAGCATAGATTTCTTTCAAAATCTTTCAAATACCTGCTTAAGGCTTTCTTTTGCATATAAAGACAAGAAAAGTTTTTCTTGGTGGCTGTGGCACAGAAAAAAAAACCTGGGTGTTTAAGCCTTCTCTTCTAAGGGACCCAAAGATCAAGGTGGTAATTTATTCTGCTGATGCCTTGCTCTGTGGTGGCCTTTACAGTTGTGCCAATGTTTCCTTGAATCCAGAGAGACAGTTCACAGGCCTTGTACAGAATGTGAATCCTTTATGACTGCTGTAGCAGATCAGAACATTGTTTGCTGTCTTTAGCTCAAACTGTTTCATGGGTCTGCTCTGGGGGCCAAGTGACCTGAACTGCCCAGTAGCAGTGGCACAGTTAGTGCCAAAAATTATCTTTTGTCACGTTTTGTGTTTTGAAATAAGAAGTGAGGACAGTTTTGAGGACACACAGCTTTCCTTGCTCAAGCAGCTCTCAAGGTGGCCAATCTTTCTATGTTCTTTTCTAAAATTTTCTTCTGTGTAGAGAGAAGAGTCCAGAAAGAGGGATTTGGACGGGTAAAAATTCTGCTGGATAGCTCTAGGGTTTTTACTTTACATCTCCAACCTTTATCTGCCTTCTTATGAGACAAGTGTTTAACTTCTTTGCTAATAAGGTTTTTATCCCAGTTAGTTCAGTCAGTTCACATCAACATTTACTCAGCCAGCCAGGCAGTTTACAGAGACATGTCTGCTTGGGGGCTGCACAGTAGGTGCCAGCATATCTCTCTCATGCCACTTTCACTGAGCTCTGGCCACAGTTCAGACCGAGGTGCAGCTGGAGAATCTTTGGTGTGAGCCCAGAGCAAAACTCCAGTGGCTCCTGACAAGGGGTGCAGTGCTGAAATCCTGCAGTGAAGAACAAAACCCTGTCACAGCTGCCTTGCAGACTTGTACGGACAGCGTGACAGGTGCACCATCACTTCTTACAAAACAGACGTAGAATTTGGAGATTTAGGTAGCATTAGGGAGGGACTTCCAGCCTTTGCTCAAGCAAAGGTTTGGTTGTGATAGATCAGGTTGGCCTGCAGCCTGGCAGTGATGGCTGCCACTCGTGGTGCGGATAAGAGAAAAGCTTTGACATGTAAGTGAGAAAGTTTGTGTGAACCACCACTAATCTGTGATAGCATCTGCAGCACAGCCCACTCTTATTGCTTGTTCTAATATTAACTTTGAGCTGAGTTTGTCTTGGATGGCTGTTCAGTGCTCCAGAGCTGTGTGCAGTGGATGTGAGTCATTTAATCAACTGGAGTGTTTTTGTAGCTAAAAGATATGCACCAAGATACTTTTGTGCATGAAGAAATGTTGTCCAGAGCCCTTCCGTGTTTGTAAGTATAACATCAAATGACCTGCAGTTCAGTGGAACAACTAAAAGAGGGAAAAACGGTGCAATTCAATTTTTCTTTCAGTTGTGGTATACAGTATATGTATCATACAATCTGTATGCATACACTCACCCTAATGCTAGGTTTTTCAGTGTTTTTGCCTACAAAAGTGACAGGGGTGACACGTGTCCCTATTTTGAGTTAGCCAATCTCTCAGGGTAATAGAAACCATGTGCACAAATGATGCCCAGGGTAACAGATGAAAGCCATGGTTTTGAACTCGCTTTCGTGGCAACAACTGGGTCAATTTCAGCAGGAGATGGCGGAAATCTTCCCAGCTGTTTATGCTAAGTTGAAGAGGTTGGATTTTCAATGACATGTTGTTTCCCCATCTGATCTTCTCTTCCCTCTTCAGTAGTCTTGTTTTTGAATGTGCCATCAAGCTCAGGTGCCCGCAGGAAAGGCTCTGGCTGCAAATGCTCAAGAATTGCACGGTCAGAGAATGGGTGGATGGGGTATCCTGTGGTCATTGCTGATCCTTTGAAAAGCACAAGCCCTGGGTGTGGTTCTAGGGGAACCACTTGCTGATTATTTTGCTCTCTTACTGATTTTTTGCAACACTTAACAACTAGTGCTGTAATTTATGTCCACTCTGACACGTGTATAAATAAAAGAAATAAACCTTTCCTTGTGTCTTTGTGTTATGATAAATGTAGTAGTTCCAGCAGCTGTTAGGAGACAGAAATCTTGCTTCTCATTCGAGTCTTCTCCATTTGCTTTGCAGGCTGGAACAAAATGGCTTTGCAGGGTTCTTTGAAAGTCAGAACAGAATTATTCTGGCTTTGCAAATCCCAAATCTGGGGTACTTGTGAGAAACATCATTCCTACTGCCACCTCTCCCCATCATGCAATGTGTGCTTCTCTTGTCTCTGGCGCAGTAGGACCAGGAGGACTTTGCAGTGGGACATTGGCTTTTGAAGTCTCTTGGGACTGTCATGTCAAGCCAACTGCTTCAGATTTTATATGGAGAACCTTTGGGTTTATGTGTTTGTGGAACAAAGAGGTTACCAACAGCTCATTTGACAAGTGACCCACTGAAGTTTACTTTGGGTTCCACTTTCTGATGGATTTCAGATGCAGCTTCAGTTGCAGTGCTGTGAGCTCTTCTGGAAGAGAGAGAATTCTGGGTTCTTTCCAGGACTGACCTCGTGGCTTCTGCAAACTGAAGGAATTGAAACCTCTGTCCTTCTTGGCACATGGAAGACAAATTTGTGGGCCTTGCGAGCTTAGCAAGGAAACACCTACAAGACCCTGATAGGCAACTTGTCTGTCTTGGGGATATTGCTAAAAATGCATTCTTTCTATTAGTTTTGGTGAGGTGGGGTCACTTTTTGAGTGTAGGGGAGTGTGTGTGTGTGACATGTTGGTCTGCTGGGGAAAATTAGCCAAGAAAAAATTACGACAGAGAAGCAAATATCAGTGATGTGTCAGGGGCTGTACCTGGTTGGGAAAGGTGTGCATTTGAAAATGATGTTAGAACCAGGAGACATTAACATCACAGAGTTGCTGTTGCTGGTTTGTCCTCTCCCTCTTGGCCTCATCTGTCCCCAGCCCTCTTCCTCATTCCTCTCCTAGCAGCTAGCTAAGTCAAATAATCAACTGGGAGCTTCAAAGCCCTTTTTTTAGCATCCTATTTCATATTTTACAAAGAGACACTGTTTGAAATGCTGGAGGAAAGAGATGGTAATGTCTATTGATATGGTATGTAATGTTAGAAAATATCTGCCACTTAGAAGCCTAAAAATAATCAGAATCAGTTCCACATTTTCCTGCTCCCTGCAGAGTGGATGGCAGTAGTGGAAGAGAGAGATTTATCCAATAGATAAACACCACAGGGGTCTAAAAAACCCTAAATTTTTGATACTGGCACTCTGTCTCTTTTTGGGCTTTCCTCATGGTTGTTCTGCAGCACTGAAACTTTCAAAAGAAGTGAACTTTGTTTCATCCTAAATAGGGTGAAGCAACAGCATTGTGTTCCTTTTCCTTCCCTCTTTGAGAAAATTAAACAAGAAGCAATTATGTGTCAATTGGTTGCCCCTGAGCTGACGTGTTTCTTCTCCTTTAGATGTCTTGATTAATGGTTTGATTTTTCAATTGTTATTCATTATGAAATCTGTGGGAATTCTGGGTGCATCATGGGTTCAGGGTCAAACCATGTAGTTTTGCAGTGCTTCATCTGTATAATGCTCAGAATTAGTGATAAAACATTGGAAAATATCCTTGATTAAAGAGGATGGTACATACTTGCCCAAGCTCATCCTCCATTGTATTATGATGTTTGGTTCTATACTTGTCTTGAACAAAAAAAAATATTTCAAATTTGTGTGCTTTGAAATGAACTTGATCTTCTTCTCTATAGATTGGAAAAAATTATATCATTTTGCACTTAAAATCCTAACAATTTGTAAGCTAGTTGTTGTTCCCTTTCTAGACAGAGGGAACTGCTTGCCCAACACACTGTTTTATTTGGAAGACTTTTACATAGCTCTAGACTAAGGGCACTAATCCATAACTATATTAAAAAAAAAAAGAAAGGGAATATGTTTAAAGCTAGAATCATTTCATTCTGTGAAACTCCATTATCTAATGCTTTTGTGAAATATGGAGGTAAAGAAGAAAAAAGTAAAGTTTGGCTTTTTAAGTCTTCCCTGACTATCCACTAAAACCCAGTCTGACCAAGTGAACTGATGGTGGGTTGAAGGAACAGTACCCTCAGTACCTTTGTAAATACTGTCCATCTTGCCTTAAAATTTTACACTCTGAAATCCAAATACCTGTAGAAGTTACTCAGCCTTTTGATTTACCCATGGATAAGAGTTGGTATTTACTTACTTTATGAGATTATAGATGTATAGTGACAAACACTGCCCTCTCCTGCTCCCTGGGCACAGAGGGTTGTCCTGGTACTTACCCAGGAGGGGAAGGTGAAGAGGAAGGGGTTTTCTGATGCTTCATATCTCCCTTTAGTCTAGAAGGTGTGGTGGACCGTTTCTGTTTAGACATTTGCATTCCACTTGGATGAGAGAGAAGGCTGCACAAGAGTGAAATGCTCTTATTTGTGTGAAAGCATTAGTTTTACTCTAAAGCACCTTCTTTTCCCCCAGTTCTTAGCCTCAGGCAGAGGCTCTGAAGTCAGTGGATAGGCAGCCAGAGGCATCCCTATATGTAAATCACAGTTAGAGTGCTGGAACTTGCACAAAATAAACTCAGCTTATGTGGCTAGCTGAGTATTTACTGGTGAATTCTGTTTGTTGTATTCTATGGTTTAAATATTGCAGTGAAGTCAACCTAGAGGAAAATAGCTTTTTCCCCTCTATTGTATGGATTATGACATCTCCATAATTCTCAGCCAGAGCACTTCAACTGAAGCTGTTATGAATACAGGCTGAGACCATGGTCTTGCCTCTGCTTAGCAGAAACTGAATTTGACAAGCAGTGACCAGTAGTTGCTGTATCTGTTTCTTGCCGTTATCCTTAAGTGTTGGCAAAGGCATACAAGCACTGGAAGGAATTCAGCTGATTGAGCTGCTTAAGCAGTTTTGAGAATTTACTTCCATAAATTTCAATCTGTTCTGGCTCCTGGTTTTATCTCCCTTAGATATATTATCATGCTGTCAGCCTCAGGATAGTGCTGGAATGCTGCTACCCAATTTATTTATTTTATTTTAGAACCATAGCAAAAAAAAATCTCACTTGGCTATTTTCAAAGCTGTATGTCTCTTAGAGTAAAATCAATCTCTCTTTTAATAAATGTGTATTTCTCCCATATGTTGCTGTGATTCCCAGTGGCAGAGCTGTTAGTCTTTGGTGACCTTTGTATGCCTGGGGAGAGGTTCCCCAGTGCAGCACTGCCCTTTCCTACCCCTTCAACCCCCAGATCCTTTGGCTGCAGTGGATTTATTCCTCAGAGATAGTGAGGAGTGGTAGTTATGCTGTGTAAATTATGAATTAGATGCAATGCTTTCTGAATTCATAAGTACCTACAAATTAATATTTTGGCAAGTCTTCTGAAACCCTGCTTCCTGTAAGTCCCAAACCTGCACTCAGAGTGGTGGTGAATTTACAGGGGTGTCCACAGTGGCTAATGTAAATCTGGCAAGTGAGTTCCCAATATCCTTTCCTGGAGTATTCAGGGTTACTATTTGAGTTCATTGGAGCATCAGTCACCTAAATTCCTCTACAGATCTGGCTTCCTCATGTTGATTTTGGAAGCTGCTCTTTATTTCACCAAATCCATTTCTTGATTCTTAAAGTGATGTAAATTCTGTTACTTGAAGTCAATGGCGAGCATCCTTTTTTTGTGTGAATGCTTTTCTTATGAGACATTTATTTAGGGGAAAAGACACAAACCTGAAAGTGGAGTTGGAGAGAGCTTGAGTGTGGGCTTTGTGTGTGAATCACAGAACCTTCCAGGGCATCGAAATTGTTGGTGTTTTGCATGGAGGCCACTAGTGCAGCTCGCCTGCAGGTAAGGGCAGCAGTTCCCCCCAGAGCAATAATTTGTACTCGTGTGGCTCGATTTCACACCATCAGATGGGAAATGAGAAGCAAAAGGAGCAGAAAATAGACTTCAGTATTAACTAAAGGAAAGCAGAGGTGAAATGCTTGGTGATTGCTGCCTTTTCAGGGTTTATTATGTATTCATGTTTAGACTGATTTGCTCTGCAAGAGTAAAGACTCTTGGTTTCAATTACCATGCAGTGACTCAAAGATTTTCTAATGAGAATTGAAGTCAGAAAATAGTTTTCTTCATTTCAATATAAAACTTCGCCTTCTTTTCTTTTTCCCTGCTAAGTCTAAGAGTTTTAGCTACAGGTGCAAACTGCAGCCTTGTGAAGCAAGTGCTGATAAACTGCTTTTAAGTGGAGCCCTCTGGGTGATGTTTGGAGCTTCCTAATTTGGCTCTTGCAGCACTCATATCTGGTCCCAGGCACACAAATGTGTGCTGCACTGCAGAGACTTGGAAAAGATGATGCACAGAGAGTGAGGACCTAAAATAAAATAAAATAAAATAAAATACACATGTCCAGACATAGAATTCTCCATATATATAATCATGTTGGAAACCCGTTTAAGACACACACTCATTAATGCAGAAAGCACTCTTATCACAGGACTGGTTTCTACAGGCAGGATTTACTTTCCTGAGCAGCCTTCCACATGGGAAAGCCAGACTGTATGTGTGACACATCGCTTGCTTATCTTGGCACAAAGTTATTGTTCCTTGGCCGATTGTTCCAACATCAAATCTCTGGATAAGATCATGGAGTGGATCCTCCTGGAAGACACGTTAAAACATGCTGAGGACAGGGAGTATTTTAGGCACAGACAACATGGCTACCTCTGAATTGGAAAGACATTGATTTGATGGATGGACTGGTAGATGGATAAGGAGTTGGTTATAGTCAGTGGCTCAATGTCTAAATGACAAACCAGTAATGAGTGGTGTCCATCAAGGGTCTGTACAGGGGGAGATACTGTTTATTTTGGGCAACCTGACCTAGTGGAATGTGTGCTCCATGGAAGTGGGTTGTACTGGGTGATATTTAAAGGTGCTCTCCACCCAGGCCATTCTGTGATTCTGTAACACACTGCAGATTTTTCAGCTCTGGGGTTTGCCTGTGGGAGGGACTCACTTCGTGGCATGCTCATTGCGCTGCACCAATGTGGTGCATGCAGAGGACAGAGCAATCCGGCGGTGACTGGGTATGGAGAAGGCTGTGTGCATGTGTGCAGTAGTGTCAGAGGTGTCTCTGCCTTAGATAAACTCAGAAAAGTAGAAGCATGGAGAAATAGAAAGATTTCCTGTATTCATTTTTTTTTTCCGGTTCATCATGGACTTTGTGCAATGTGTGGAAGTTTCACTGTTGGAGTGGAAATCCTCAGTTTAGGTGGCTGCAGAGCTAGGTGTCAGCTGCTTTTCCCTGTGATTTCCTCAGTGCCTGATGCCTCAGAGGGAACCCACTGCTCTTCTCTCAATACACGCACACACATGCAGAGGAGGAGTATATTAGCAAGTTTTGCACTATGGTTTCTTAAGAGAAAACCTCATATGTTTAAGAAAGCCAAACTGCAAAGAAAAAAAGAAAATAACAGTAATATGAAAGAGAAAAGAAAGGAAAGATACAATTCAGACACGTAGGGATGGAATATCTACAAATCCAGTTGTGTTGGAAATTAATTCACTCAAAGCTTTAAATATGAGTCAGTCACTTTGTAAGCCTGTGTTTTAAATTACAGCTTACTGAGCCTGTGTGTGTCCCTGCTACTCCTAAATTAATGATGTAGGGTAGCAGGTTTTTACGAGTGTGTGTCTTGTGAGCCCTCATGGTGCTGGTTACATTTAGCTAAAGGGGATTGTATGAATTGACCTTTCTCAAGGAGGTCTGTGCCAAGGCTGAAGGCATACTTGCTCTTTCCTACTGATACCTCTGCTTTGAGGTGGAGTTTGTTTTACTTATGTGCCACATACTGCTGCTCCAAACATAAAACATTTGGAATTACTCTACCCTGCTGAAGAATAAAATTCAGCTAAATGTTGCTTTAGGCACACAGCTAAAGAGTAGGCTCAGCCCTCTAAAATGCATGTTTTTCTTCAGCATGGGGTGTGTGAATGTCTAGTCTGGGATTTCTCTTCTGCGATGTTGAGGGTCTGTGGTGTAATTGTTCCTGAGCCCATCCTTCAGGCTTACTTTACAGGTCATGGAGAGACGTGGACTTTTCCAATGCTTGACTCACCTTACATATTTTATATGTCTACTCTCTAGTGAGATGAATCATTCCCTTAAAGATCCTGTCTGCCTCATCTGTCCTGTCAAATAACTTAGCTCTCTAGCCCATGTGTGAGCTTCGTTGATGGCTGTCTGCATGCACCAGCGTTTCTTCCCTCCTGGCTCTCCCTGGGAGTCACTCTGAAACTAAATGTGGGCGTTCACGAGGGATTCTTTGCTGCTGGAGCTGCTCTGTGCTGTCAGCAAGAGGAGCAGTGTGCCAGGTTTGGCTGCCTCCACCCTCAGCAGCCCTCCCACTCCCCTTAGCAGGCTTCGCGCTGGTGGCGTGTCCCTCGTGAGGCGTTGGCGTGTCCTGCAAAGCCAGGGCTTGTGTGGGCTGCAGCACGCAGCTTTCACTGTTTAGAGTACTTTTGAATTGAGAGAAAAACCCCAAACAGGAAGACCACAACAAGCAAATATGCTTAAGGCCACAGGTGCTTGAGAGGGACCACAAATATAATTATGTTCAAGCTCTGTAAATCGTATTTGAGGACAGTCTGTTCTCACAAGGCAAGCCTTCAGGAGTGCAATCTAATAAATTTGCCATGTAGATGTCTGAAGTTTTGCAGTCTGAATCTGAATCCCATGCATTGCCTTTCAAACTGATAAAACCCTGGCAAAATTTCACCCATGAGCAGGTTCTGTTCTGCTGAGTGTGGTTGTGTACACAGGGTACAGACAGAATAATTTGAGATGAAGAAGTGTATGTCATTTGTTTCTATGGCTAGCAAATATTTATGGTTCTTGATGAAATTTATTGCCATAAATGATTTCCACTCACATTTGGTCCTGCCTCACATGTAAAAAATTAAATTGTTGCACGATTTAATCAGGGGATTTGCTTAAGACATCTGTGTATATATTGATGAGCCTTTTGTTTCTTCTTTGGAAGCAACAGACGGCTTGGCAGGGCAATGGGATTTCCAAATTTTTGTTTCCAAAGTGGCTAATGGGTTTCTGTATTTTAATTGGATGCTAAAAAGGAAGGAGATTAAAAGGAGGAGAAAATAGCTACTGAGTTAAAAAAGATGAAAATATGGAAAACTTACTAATTCCCTTTCAAATGTAAGCAGAAGGGAAGGAAGGGGTTGGGATTTTTAAATTAGTGCACTAAAACTAGGATTGGTCTGGAAAGAATTTAAGGATTTGTGTGTAAGTTTAGGCTGGAAAAGCCAAACATTTGGCATATAGACATGCTGGTTTGTGAGACCATTGCATATTTTGATTGAAATTTTATGTTATGATTTCAGATTTTTAGGATGAATTTTAAATGACAGTCCTTTAAAAGTATATCACATATATACTACAGGTTATTAAGGGATTATCAAATGACTATCACAGATGGCTATGAACAAGAAAAAAAATCTAGGAAAAAGCAGTCTCCAGAGAGAAGTCTCTACAGATTACTGTCAGATTGGTCTGAAAGAAACACCAGTCCTTATCCTTAAGCGTGAAGTACCTGTAAGAAAAATCAGACCTTCAAATGCATCCTAAGAAAGCAGTGGCATTGCTTTAAGATTTTCTTTGTGGTTATCTCATGTGGTGAAAATTTAGACACCATTCTGAATAACAATTTCTGGATATCCATTAGCCTTCAGGAGTAGCAGAAGTCAGTATCTGACCAGTGCATATGATAAAGTCTTGCTAAAGCTTGATTTTTCTTGCAATGCTAATTTCAGTCAATGTGTCTATAAGTGAAGCTATATTCAGAGGGATACTTAAAGATATTGAGTATGATTTTTTTAAGTGGCATTGTAACTTTCCTGGTACTGTCATCTCTTTATATTGTGGAATATGGATATCTTGATGTCTGGGAAACGCAGTCATGGCATCTGGTTGGATGAATCCTTACCCTAGGGAGAGAGCATACCCATGGTGATAGGCAAAAAAGCAGATTGTCTGAACCCATTTTCTGGCTCCTCCTGGGCAGCCTTGGTCTGTCTGAATTTCATATCCAGAGCTGTATAATCTGGGCTGTAATAGCTCCTCTGCTCCTCTTGCTGGAAAGCCCTGTGTAAAAGGAGCTGCTGTTCAGCAGCCACAGGGATCTGCTCTCAGTCATTCTAGAGATTTCCACCATAAAGGTGAGAGAATCCAAATCATGATGCCACAGTCAGGTTTGCTCTGAGTGAATAAAATTGCAAAGTCAAGAGAGGGGAAAACTCCTCAAAAAATGATTTTTTTTATCAAGGATAAACCTGATTTTCACAAAGCATCTGTAGAATTTATTTGAGAAGGCTTACATGGAAACACTATGAACCAGACTGAAAATTACCTGGGAAACGATAAACAAAGGATGCTTACCAAACTACCAAAGTACCTATGGAACAGCTCCTTCAGGAGGATATTTTGTATTCCTGAACGTATCCCAAACACATCACCAACATTTGTGAGTTACCCTCTGGGAGAGGTGCACGCGGTCCGAGAGATGTGTAAATTTTCACCCTCAGCCATTGTCTGTGAATCTTATTGTAAGGCAGCTTTTGAGGCACCCTGTAGGGATGTTTAGGAGGTGTTAGGAATTGGACTCTCTTGTGTGTTCGTTAGTGAATGGAAATAGGCTGCTGCCTCCTAAGGAGCCAAGGACCAAGTGTGAAGTATGAGAAGCTATTCAGAAGCGTTGCCGTCAAACAGGAGCCTCGGGTCTGATCTCTGTCACAAAAGTAGCATTTATGTAGTGCTCCTAAATTTAAAGAACTATACAAAAGCTTGATGTCTTTCTGGTTTTTCCCTCCCCCCCTCCCCCGGTTTTTTAGTGGAACTGCATTAGTAAGTAAACTGGGGTCTTTATTTCATTTTCATATGTTTATCAATAGTTTGGAGTCAGTGGGAAAGCAGTTTATCTTCTTTAAGATTTTAAGAACCCGAGTGTAAGCTGCAGTGGCCCTTAGACATTGCACTCTGCTGAAAAAGAACCTCATTCATGTGGTTCATTATAGAGATTTTTTTTCTTCCCTGTCAACTCTGTGCAGAAGGAATTCTTGCTGAATAGTCCACAATGGCCACCCTGCAATTCCTCTACTTAATGAGCCACTTCTCATACAAATAGATTTCAGAATAACTGGGCACAGATGTGTAGGTATCTGGGTGGTTGGTGGGGGTTTTTTTGGTTTGGTTTGGGGTTTTTTTGTTTGTTTGGTTTTTTGTTGTTTGGGTTTTTTCTTTTCTTTCTTTTTCCCCTGAAAACGATTGTCAGTCTTCATTTTCATTTCAGCTTTCAAGCCTGTTGAAACAGCAGCATTCCTGTCATTGCAAACGTTATTCAGCCGTGTGAACTGTGACTCATTCTGAAAGATTACACGCACTTCCCTCCCTGGTGTGCACCTATCCTCCTGCTGTTCGCTGTTTGCAGATTGCCTGCTGCAAGCAGAGGTCAGGGGGACATGCTGCTGCAGAGCTGGCTTGCTAGCTTGCTTCCAGGCTCATGCTGTGCATAGTATAGGAGTCCAAGTTTGCTGCAGGCAGGAAGTTACAGGGTGAGAAACGCTACTTTTGTCTGCTTCTGGGGCAGAAAAAAAATCTCAATATCCTTTTCAGCATCTCTTTACAGTAAAAAACCAAACAAACCAAAAAATCAACCCAAACCCCACAATAAATCTGAAAAATAACCCCTAAAGGAACAATAAACCTCATACAGACCTCCCGACTCACATTCACTGTAGACTATGTTTACTTAGGCTGCAAAAATATCAATTCATGATACCAGTTCAAGGCAAACGCCATCTAGTCTGGTGCTCCTCTTTAATAATCCTTCTTTTCTAATTTTACCTTTTCTTTCCTGCATTCCTCTCTGGGATCAGAGGATCCCTGCTGTCACTGTGCTGGCTCTTTTCTGGTGCCACAGACCAGTCCTGTCCAGGGGCTCCGTGCCTCACCTCACTTGTTTGCCTCCATCCTCTCCAGCTAATTGCTATCTCTTACATGTTTTCCAGGGCTTTGTCTGAAATACAGTCCTGTGGGAATCCCAAGTGGGGTTTCTGATTGTATTTTATTGGATGCCAGCATGAGCCTTTGAGGGAGAAACCCCATGCTGTCAATTATGGAAGCTCAGTTAATTGTGGATGATTAAAGGGAAGCTTGATACTACCTGCCCAACTGTAGAAGTGAGTTATGGCGCCTGAGGATGAAAAGCCATGAGGAATCAATCTTGATTTAGTACAACTTAACACCGTGCTTGTATTTTTATCTACTTGAGGGCAAGAGATGACAAGTCTAAACTTCCCAGCGTGACAGCGGGCAGAGTTTGGAGAAGGTGGCGCAGATGGGAGCACAGAGCCCTGTTGCTCTGCAAGCACGTGTCTGGAAGACCTGTTCTGTCCCACTCTATCTACGTGGGAAGTGTTTCTGGAAAAGCTGACAAGATCCCCGAGGTTCAGAGCTGAGGGAGCTCAGAAAGCACCCGCCAAAGCTACTTCCTTGGGGCTATGAGAATGAGAAGTGGTAGGGCTACAGGCAGCCATACTTGTATTTTTTCAGGGAAACAAAGAATTCTGGTATATCTGTCAGGCAAGTGTGGGAGAGAAAGAGGACTTTTCTCAAAGCCCACAAGAAGCTTGTTTTTCAATAAAATCTAGATCTTAAAAAAGAAAACAGGCTGATTTCAGGGGTTTCCTTTGGTGATTTGTGTTTGCAGTCCAAGTTCTTGTTTCAGTGGACATTTAAGCAGAGACACCTGATAGAATTGAAATTAAAATGATATAACTTTTTTCAGATGTTTTGCTGTACGATTTGGTTATTTGGATCTTAGATTTTTTCATGCATTTCTCACAGCTTACTTGGGTGTCCTAGAATAACTGGGTTAACACATGTATCCTGGATGAGGAGCACTTTCTTTCTGAATTATCTATATCTGCTTTCAAAGCTTATCATTATAGATCATAGTTAGATGCTTTTTCATGTAGCTGAAACCCTGCTTTATTCTGAAATGTTTTTCATGTGTAGACAAGCCCCCAGGAAACTCTTTTGGTTTGAAATCAAATGTCTTTAGTTTATTAGCCCTTGTAATTTATGCTTGCAGTGTCTTTAAGGTCTTTTTTTTGTTTGCTTTGTTTTACAGACTGTAAGATGGCACATTGAACTACAGCCATGGGCAAGTCCAACCCCTTCCCTCAACTATGAGGCCTCAAGGTTCCTAAAGTACATTAGCACTTCTCAGGTAGGTTTTTTGTTTCAGTCTCCGTTTAGAAAACACTTTGCCTGGCACAGATCGTTCCCTCATATCTAAGGAATTAACCTCACACAAAACTTTTTTTTAAACTGATTTATTTCTAAAGTTGCTTAACCTAGCACTGATGGTCAACATGAATATAAAGGTCAAAACACAGGTTAGAAAGAATGCATTATTTCCATGTTATTTATTTCCAAATGGGTTTGTGTCCTCACAGGAGTATGATATGACTGAAATTCTAGACGTGGTGTTCTTCTCTCTCTCTCTCCCCTCTCTCCCTCTCAGATGGAAAAATACAGAGTGCTCTGTATCAAGAGAGTATATGTAACTACTCCACCTCTCAATTATAAGATGATAACCAGGCTCATTTTACTTCAAAAGGAGGCATTTGAAGTTCCCAGTAAAATGAGAGCAAGGCATCAGACCCTAACTTGGACAAGTTGTTTCAATGATACCAATAGAACCTTGATATTTTCAGGACAAAAACCATGGTCGTGGAAATTAGTGGGTTTAGGTGCTTTTTAAAATATGGCATTTCCAAATCCAGATTGTGTTGATGGATATTTCCAGCATTCAGCATACATGGAAATTCGGCCATCATGTCTTAACAGAAGCATCAGTTATGCACAACAGCGTCTCTGTGTGCATTTCCTGTAATAAAAAAATGGAAAAGGTGCTGGATGCTCACAATTCCAACAGGGCAGCTGCTTTTGGTACCCAGGTCTATCAGCAATTGACCCTTGAACACAGAGTTGACAGCATCATTACTTGCACGGAGGAACAGCAAAAAGCCCCAGGTGCCAACATCACTGAAATGTCATTCACGTATGAAATTCTTTGTTATTGCAGTGCTTTCAAGGCTGAGATTAATTTCAAACACCTCTAAAAAAGAGGGTAGCAGGGTGTTCATGTATTCTCCAGCTTGTGGGTACCCCTGGCTAAATTGTCAATAAAATGACATCTCTGCTGCCACTCATGCCAGCACTGAGAGGGCAGGAGGCAAGATGATGCATGTGGGGACAGCAAGAGATGTGTGTAGAAGTGCTTGTTTTGTTGTACAGAAGTTTAGACTGTGGCAGATGTATTAAGTTTGAAAACATCCTTCATCTCCATGACTTAATAAACAGTGGCAGATGCTGCTAAACTCTACTAGTTGGGTCAAAGCCTACAAGGACATCAATTAACAGAGAGTTTATTGCTTTTGACACACTCAGCAAGAAGTTTCATTCCCAGAGTAACTGACCCTGGTTGGGGGAATAAACATAAGTGAAAACGAAAAATGAGAGGAATCCCTCTTCCTGACCTGGCAGATGTTACAAGATGAGTAACTGATGGGATAACACCATGACTGGTATGAGCACTTCTGAAAATGGCATCCCAGGCTTATGTAGATAAGCCTGGGATGCCATTTTCCTTATTTGCTGAGCAAGTGTCTACTAATTACTGTGCCTAAGTTCAGCCCCATGCCATTAGCGTAGAATCGCTCAAACTGCTGGAGCAGGAAGGTGCCACGTCAAGGTGTGGCCAGAAAAAGCATTCTCAGTACTGGTATTTCGTGATCAGGGGAAGCATCTTTCTTGTGTTGCTGTTTGTATGATAGGAGTGAGCAGAAGCCCATAACAAGATGTGAGCTCAGTGCATCGGTAAATCATGCAACCGACTGATGATGGTGCTAAAGGCAGGTTCAGGGTTTGATTTTTTTTTAAAGTTGTTGTTGTTGTTGTTTGATAGCAAGAGCTATTCAGTAGCAAGAGCTGTTAAAATTGCTTCAAGCTCTGACTGTTGTAATTGCTCATAATGCCATGAGTCAATTAAGTGGCAGCTTTGCAGAATCTTAGTTTTCTGTAGAGAGTACATTATTCTTCTGTGTCTTAAATTAGTGCTTATTATTGCAGTGCCATTTATTCCTTGATTGTTATGTGACTGAAGAGAAATGGGTAGTGGGGTGCAGTGCAAATTGCTGCTTAAAACTTAGTGAATCCTGGGAACAGCATGAAGAGATGTTGTATTTGCTTCTATGAATTTTCCTTGGGAATTGTGAGCCAAGCAGGAGCAGGGCGGTGGTGATGCAGTGTGCAGCTCTTTGTATGTAAGGCTCCAGGTAATGATCTTTCAGAGCATACACTTCTTAAAAGAATGAGAGTTTCATTTACTTATTATAAGGTATATGGTGGAGAGTGCCTGCCACATTAAAGGCTGGATTCCAGGTTTTACTCTCACCTCTGTGTAAAATTATTTCATTTCTGTGATTCCAGGTGGGACCAGAGCTGCGCTTTTTAGAGAGAAACTGAGAACTGAGCCTCTGCAGTCTGTTGTAGAGGAAGGAAAGGAGCAAGATGAGAACAGTCTGTTCTGGACTGATATTTAACCGGGTTTTGTCCTTTCCACCATTTTAGCTCTTGCCTTTCTGACAGTGCCAGCTCCCATTCCTGCAGCTAGGGCTGGTACTGGGCCCAAAGAACAACTTTTCATCATGATGGCTCAGCTGGGTTCCTGCAGCTCTTCTCAGTCTTTGCTTTCTTATCTGCATAAGGTAGCAACCTGTGCCCTGCAACCCCTGACTCTGATGGCTGGGCTCTGTCATTAGAGAAACCCTTCAGGAAAAATCTGTGGATGCTGATGCTGGTGCAGAGCAGTGCAGCCTTGCCTGGGCAGAAGTAGCCACAGCTTTGGCTCTTCCTTCTGCTCCCCCTTGCCTCCTTATCACTGCTACGGCGAGAGCCAGACGAATTGTACCAGCCCTCCATCGACTGCTGTGCTCTGGCTCCTGTGTTCTGGAAAGGATGCAGCACTCTCCAGCTCTGTGCCTGCCTTTTCCAGAGAGGATTTGGAGGAGGAAGGTGGAATGGAATGTGGTGGCCTGGGGGTGAAAGGCTGGCCTGAACTGCTGGATGGGGAGGCAAAGCTGATGCTGCAGGCAGGGACTCCTCTGTGTAGGGTGTCACTCACAGGGCTGTGTCTTTGCTGGCTCAGTCACTGTGGGTTTGGCTGTTCCAGGCTGCCGCTCAGCTGCTGGCAAAGCTGACTTCACCCCTCAGTGATTTTTGACACGTCCAGTTTCTGATGAAACCAGTGCATTTTCAGCCTTCGCTTTCTTGGTCTGTACAAGGGCTTTGACTTACGGTGTTCCTCCCTGAAGGGTCTCTATATCTTCTTTTTCAGGGTTTTTATCCTGGCTTTAGACTCTAGATGTCCAAGCCAGCTTAGCATAGACACACGTGCTATGACTCCTCTGTTTAGTTACGCACTTGCTTAAATCCCTTTGTTGTTGGAGAGGGCATGTGCTGGGGTAATGATTAAATCCCTTCTGGAGCTGAGATCCAGGGTAAGGTACACATTGCAGAGAACACTGCAACTTTGTAATTACAGTCTTGATTTTAACATTATTCAGGATGCAGAATCCTCTCCAAGGTTTGAAAAGAAAAAAAAATTAAACATGTGAATGATGAAACATCTTTTCCTCATGGAAAAAAATTAATTTGGGTATAGTAATAATGCTTAATTATTTGCTTTTCAAACTGCATTGCTCTCTGGGGAATTATGTAAGCCTTAAATTTCACCAAGCAGAACAGACAAACAAGGAAAAAAAAATCATCAAGTCTTTGTAGCTGTGTTTCAGATTGACAATAAGATTTAAAGTAAACCAATGAACGTTTTTCTTTTTTCCACTTCTCCCCCAGAAGGCAAATTAAAAACAAATTCAAAGTCCTGTCTTAAAATGAAAAATCCTTTGATTTCCACAGATTTCATGTGAACACACAAACCTGAACAGCTTGAAAGGGTACTCTGAAACCGCAAAGAAGCCCTGGTCAGTCTGTCTTGATGAGAGGTTTAGCCTCATCCATCGAATCAGAAGCAAGCAATGCCGTCTCTATTCACTTGGGTAAGTGCTCTCTTTAAAAGAAAGGAAATAGTTTCATGGCAAGTAGCTTCAAAAAGCCCTATAAATGCAACACAAGCTGCAGCAAGGTTATCTTCTAAAATACAAACTTTGTTCAGGTGTGTTTATCATATAAACTTTATTTTTATGGAAAAACCTTTCTCCATGAGAGTCTTTATTTGTCTTTGCCTTTCTAATATTGGTATGAAAATAAATTGCTTGATAGTGAGTTGTGAGTAGTAGTTAGTGAGTAGTAGTAGTAGAGGAAGATGGAAATCAAGGAGGTAAGCTGAGAAGCCTACAGCATCTTCCTTGAGCAGAGATGAGTTGCTGCCAGGGATTTCAGCAGCATTACTTACAAAACTTCATTAACTACCTCTGGGATGAAACAGTATTTTTCCATATGCAAGTGTGTTTGCTCAACACTCAGGGGTGATGTGTGCCAAAGTGATACTGATAAAGGCAGCTGTGGCTTTACTTTGAAATGTTTGCAGTGTTTATGATGTTTACAGCACTTGAGAATGAAGTTTTCACTCTTCACAGAACAAGTGCTTTCACAGGTAGCAAAACCACACATGCAGCCTGTTTCCCTGCTAATAAAACATTCTGTTTCCTAGGAGGATGAGGGAGGTCAGTCCTCAGAGTGCATCAGGCCGTCAGCGCACAGGTGCATTAGGAGAAGAGTTGCTGCGATCTGGAGCTCATTTCACACAGATCACGACATAGAGCTGCCTAATAAAACTGTACTTGCTGTCCTGGGGGGCAGCTTTAGGTTAGAGGTATATTGAAAAACTTCATCTCCCTAGAACCAGTGCAGTTTATTCCTGTGATGCTGCTGCTGTGGGTTTACAAAGGGTGGATAGCAAGGAACCGTGCCGGGGTGGCATTTCTCAGCCATTAGTACATAGCAGGTAACACCTACAGTGAGCATGGTGGGGAGGAAGGGTGCCCTCTAGTCAAAGGGAGTGGCTGTGGTTAATTTCGGTGGGTTTATATTTTGATTGAGTTTTTTTGAGCTGAAAAGACCCAGATCCTCTTAGAGGGAGGTGCTCTCAGGTTTTGTTCAGCAACACTGCTCTGTGGCAGAACAAAAACAGATTTCTCTTGACTTCTTATTTTCTGAGTGTACTTTGCAATATATTTCAAATTATATTTACCTGGCATTAATACAAGATAGAGGTTTACATTTTTTTTTTTTTCCTTCTCAGCTTTTCATGTTCCTGTAAAAGTTAGGAAAGATGCTGTGTTACCCCATGCTCAGTTCCAGATTTCACTGTCTGACTGTAGTGCTGAGTTATTGCCTGAGGGCCCTTCTAATAGTCAGTAGGGAGAGGCAAGCACATTCAGGTGGGAAATCAGCTAAGCTAAATAGCATTCTGGGGGTAGGTATAGTTTTCCTTTTATTATAGTGAAAGTCTGGGATAAAGTGGCTGCTGATTTTAGATGTCTTGGCAAGGTACTCAAAGTTCAGTGGAATTAACCTAGACCCTACCCTTCAAGCTGCATGATCTTTAATATTAGACCTGAGCTCCTGTGTTGATGGCCTTTTTCCCGCCTGTTAAGGATCAAGTGTGGGTTGAGAATGGTATTTTTGTTGAATTGTCCAGCAGGCACAATGCAGAGTTGATTTAATCTGTATTAGGAAGTGCAGATTAGGCACAAAGCTTACCAGCACTGAGATATTTTGCTAATGGTTTTCAACAAAACTGAGCTAGTGTGTGTATGCCAGTGCTTTACATGTGGTGCTGTTCTGTGTATGGTCCAGGGAGCATGAGTGCCAGATTTTCTGCAGTGATGGAACACTAGGGCTTAGCAGAGATCTAAATTGATGTCAGCTCTCCCATCAATCATCAGATACACACATGCAGTAAGTAACCAACCAGGATGCATCACAAGAAACAGCTAAAAAATAAAAGGGAAATACTTGAGGTTACAGAGAAGCAGTCTTAAATCCACCAATTTACTTCTGCAACCTTTGGCGCTCATTACTGCGTAATTCTTCCCCTCAGACTCACTTCCTTTAGTTTATGACAGACAGAAAAGTAATTTTGTTCTAAAGGCAAAAATACCCTTTAAATGTTTTTGTTCTCATATGTTTCATAAAGAGCAAATGGGGAGCAGCTGCTTCCAATGAAGAGCATTCTCTGCAGAGAGGATGGATGGAGGACAAATGTGAAAGTTCAGTGGGAGTGTTACTGGGAATCCTGAATTAAATCCATATATCATTAAAACTGGAATAAAACATGCTGCTTAGGCTTTGCCTCCTTGAATGCTATAGAAGAGGTTACTTGTGAATGGGAGCGAGCAGTGTCTGGAACATCTGGGGATCTTTTTACATTAGTATTAGTTGCTTCCACTACTGGGAGGCAGCAATGTTTTTGCTTGGGGGACAGGATTTCCCAGTGTGATACATAATTGCAATATGCATTAGTGAGCTCTGGTTATTAGTGCTAAATCTGCTTAGATTAAACTAAGTCAGTTACAAACACTACAGGCAGGCACTCAAGCTGGGATAACATAAATGAATAGGATTTCAGAAACTTACCAGCAGAGATTTAAAGAGTCTTGTTGCAATACAGTATAAATGCCATTTCAGGTGCATCCTAAAGTGTATGTAGGAGCTTTAGGATTCAGGCAGGGGGTCCTTCGTTTTTTCCTGAGCTGCTGAGCTCAGTTATCTATCTTCCTTTGAAAGAGAGGGGGAGGAGGGGGAACAGAGAAAGGGAAAGCTTGATCTTAACTTGCGTGTGTTTATAGCTCTGTCCTGTGGTCGCTGTGGGAGCTGGAGTACCTGCAGTTTTCAGGCTGGATCAGCTACAGGTGTCCACTAGAGCTGTGCTGGAGCGGACAAAGCAGCTTTTGTGCCACTCAGCGCCCACTGTGCTCCCGGGTGGTGCAGGGGCCGGCGCGATGCCTCATCCAGTGCAAGCTGCAGCCCAGTGTCTATTCTGAGTGCGAGGCTCTGTGCACCGTGACCCCCCGTGAACCCTGGGAGCAGGGAACAGCCAAGGGACACCGCTGCCCGCTGTGCTGCGCTGTGTCCCGGGTCAGCGTGGCCGCCCCGCTGCCGGCGGGGAGCGGTGCCAGCGAGCCCTTCCCGCCCCGCGCTCGCACGCAGCCGGGGACAGACGGCCCCGCGGGTGCTGCGGGCGGTGCCCACCCCTGTCCCCACCGCAGGGCACTGCGGGGAGCTCCGTCACCCAGCTCCCTTCTCCCGTACGGCAAAAATAGGTCACTTTCTTCAGCATGTTTTATTTTGCTGTTGATGGAGGCAGCAGCTGCTCTCTCCTGATGGCGAGGAAAGGCCTCGCTAGTCTTCTGTGACCTCCACACCTTCCTTTTAAAATCATGATCCCTTTTTAAGTAGCACATCTTCCTTTTAGTAACTAAATCTTCCTAAGGAGACCTATTTTTTTTAATCTTTTTCATGCTGCATTTTCCCTTTGCATGATCACATGCGGGCCAGGCATTTTTCAAACCAGTTCTTTAGGAGAAGACCTAATTTTCTCTCCTATATATTTGTTGTTAGCTGAATCTCTCTTCAGGCATAAATCTGAGCTGTTAACTAGAGTGCCAGAAGATACATCACGCCTGTCTTTACCCCCATCTGCATTTTTTTTCCCCTGTTTTCCACCACTGTGAAGCTCCCTTTGCAGTCCACATGAGCAGCAATCTGTTTGGAGGCAGCCTGAGGTTTGTCTGCACCAAAAGCATCTGGCCCTCTGGTTTGTACCAGCTGGGATGGTTAGAAGTGTGTCACGGACACATGTGGCCATGTGGTCGCTGGTGGGCTCATCACTAATTCTGTAACTGTCCTCAACAATTCCCATGCTGTTCATTTTTAGCCAGCATCTCATTCCTAAGGGATTACACTGGTCTTTGTCCATCACTGTCCCTTCTGTAGAAAGCCACATGCAAACAAACATGTCGATTCACTTGGTTAACTTCTGAACTTTTCTCCTAATGTGTGTTGAATGTATTAAAGGAAAACTCCTCTCTTTTCCTCCCACACAGCTGTATGGGTTGGAATCCTGTGAATTAGGGTTGTTCTTAAAAGCATGCTAAGCTATTTTTGCACACCCCGTCTCCTCCTATTTTCCCAGGGAAAGGGAAGATGGTTGAGGAGAAGACAACTTCCTAGGGTATTGTTACAGTGTGCTTAGCCAGTATTACAGCCAGTGTCATACTGTATTGATGACTTCCAAACAAATGCTCTTCCACACATTGTTTCATGAGTTGAATTCATTTTATCTTACCTGTATGTCCTCTATGTAGAACATTTAGTGCTGGCCTAACATGGTACCCATAGTGCGTGATGGGATTTAAAATGTGTCAGGTTTCACATATTGATGCAAATAACCAAAATTATTTCAGACCTACACCATTGCTTAGGGTAACTGTGGTGTAGTGTAGCGGGTGCTCTGTTAGTACATCTGAGAGTGCTGCCCTGTCATGGTCTGTGCACAACAGATAAATGCTGTGCTGTCACTACAGAGTGAATAATCTCAGTTGTACAATTTACAGTACAACTGATTTTAAAGGATCTTAATTCTCTTCTCAATGCTACATGTGTGGCTATCAAACAGCTTAATTTTGTTTAAGTTTAATGTTTAGTGCATGATTTGAATCACATTTGGAATAAGCTTGGAGGAGTAGGAATGAAGAGATCATCCTGTTTTATAGAGTAGGGAAGGCCTGGTGGTTCAGATGTGTGATTGCAATGGTAAATAACGGATTTTTTTAGTTTTAGTGCATCCTGTATGAACCACTGAGCTGTAGGAGGTGGGAATATGGCACAGCCTTTTAGAACATCTTCTTGCAGAGGAGGGGACTGAGACAATACTGCTGTTCAATGGGGCTATTAATTTTTCTTCTTCTTTGGGGTCTTCACCAAATTAGCAGCAATCTTTCTCTCAAGTTTATGTAACAACTCTGATACTGTTTTAAAGTGCTTATTTTTAAATATGCTTTTTAAAATCTGTGTCTTCCTGTCCACAGAGAAAGAGAGGCATTTGGCTCTTGTGCCTTGTCCGTACTGATGGTCACTGTGGGTCATGTTTGTAACAGGTGACAGATGTGGTGTGAAATATGCCAAATTTCTACAAAGCAGTATTGCATAAATTTTAAATGTATTTTCTCTTCTGCTTATGGCTTGGTTATTGGAGGTTTGGGCAGCAGGGACTAAGGAAAGTATTGTACACCTGACAAGGAAAAAACAAATTGAAAATAGAAAAATATATATAAACATAAAATATGAATATGAATAATGGTAGCACAAAGATTCCAATGTTTAATTTACTTTTGTACAAATTTTTTCGACTTCTGAATTAAGGAAAAGCTCTTTGGGAAAGTTATCACCCTGGCTAAAAGTGGTTCAGTTCTTGCCTAGAAAGGAACCACTAGTTCTAATATTGAATTGAGCTTGAATTTTCTTCGAGATAAGTTAGTTCATCCTCAGAACATTCTACTCACTCATAGTTCTTTTTGCTGCATTAATAGTTACACTTTTTTTCTTCTTTCTTTTTTTACATAGGCTAGGCAATGATGACAACCAGTTTGAGCTCAGCATGGCCAACAGTGGGTGTGAGGTGCATCGCTTCGACCCCAGCATCAAGTCAGCGCACATTCAGGAGGGTCGGCACCTCTGGAACCATCGCCTCTCCATTGACTGGAGGGATCCCAACCCAGCCATTGCAGCTCATAAGCTTCACAGCAACACAAAGAAGCTGGGCACAGTGCTGAATGAATTTGGACATCAGAAGGTGAGGAAGGACATGGGTGTCAGGTTTCTGACTGCAGGGTTAGGTGACAGGAAAGCTCCAGATCTCCCTTCTTGCTGCTTGAGGAGACCATGCACTTTCCAAGTTTTTTCTTTTTCCGAGGTTTTTCCTCAGCAGTACTTCTAATACATTTCTTTTAGGGGTGCCTTTTCTATCTTGCTTCTCTGTGTGCTGATAACAACCACAATGATTTTAAATCCCTAGCCGTATACCAAATTCTTTCTTTCTCCTCCTTACTTCCTTTTCCCTTGAACTGTCTGGTGACATTGGGTGCTAGCACATTTAGTCCTGTGGAAGTTCTGGTCTTTGACTGAGTATGAAAACTAAACTACTCACACAGATAAGTTTATAAAGAGAAAATATTTGCAACAGTAATTAGAAGAGAAGAGGTAATGGATGGTTTGTTTACATTTTCAAGGTCACTGTTCCTAATTACAGTCCTAAAAAACAAAAACATCCTGTTTTGAAATTGGCAGCAATCTGTGGGGTGTTTTTTAAACATTTCCCAGTTTGTTTTCAAGGAACTATAAAGACATCATGAATCTTCAAATCTCAAATAAATGTTGCCATAATACATTTCAGGAAGTCCTTAGGTTGCTTTTAAGAGAGATTTTCCTTCAGAGGATATACAAACATGAATTCAAATGCTAATATACTTCATCGCCTGCAGCTAGTTCTGCTTGTCTTTGTTTTTTAAGAAATAGGCAGTCTGGGATGAGGAGGAGCTCTTCTGTAAGATTTACAAAGCAAGCAGTGCAAGTTTGTTTGGTTTGTTATTTAAAAATGCAAGATGTCCTTTTTGGTTCACTTTTTACTTTTTAAAAATGTTTTCTTTTGGTTCAGCTCTACTGATTGGAACATTTTGAAAATAAGAGTAGAGAAAAGGAGCCTTTTCCTTCTTCTTCCTAGTAATACTGTAACTGTACTAGGGTGTCAATTAGTGAAACATCTGGGGAGATAGAGAGATGTCTTTTCTTTGATGTGTGCCTTGCATTGTTTTGATTTCAGAAGAATTAGTCATACAGCAAAAAATTAACGATCCAATCCAGAAAAAGTGTACAAGTCTTGTGATATACCAGACCTGCTGAGGTCAGTGTCAGGTTATCATGGTAGAACAGAGTGGTTGTAACACCTCCTGTAAATGAGAAGGATGTAGGGATGAATTCTGAGCGTGTAACTTTCTGAAAACAATGAGCTGGATGGCAGCCAAGGAACATAATACACACATAACACATACAATCAGGCTTTCCTCTAGCTGTGTATGTATGACATGGGATTTAGTTTAGTGTTTTGGTGCACTATGAACAGTGTATAAAGCCTCTTGCTCTGGTAGCATTTGAGGAGCTCCCCTGTGCAAAGCTATGGCTTAGTGAAGTCGGGAGCTGACTTTCTCTCAGTGGGGATAAAGGTGTTACACACTCTGAGACTTTCTGGGGTTTTACACTTGTGAAATACCTGAATGGGCTGACTGTCCTCATATTTTTTTTGTTTAGGTTTTCTTTAACTTAGAAGGAAGGCAGCCTGAGAAGTTGTATATTGTGTAGAGACACCATTCTTGTGGTGAATGTGAGTGGAATGTTCCCTTGACTGAATAAATAAGTTAATTCAAAACAGTTTCCCAGAATATTTTCCAAAGCACTTTTTTTCAATTAGAAAATTAAAACATGCCCTTCGTCCCATTTTTAATTTAAAAAACCCTTCCGCCTACCCTCAATGTTGTTCCGTTCCCACTTCAAGGCAGGAATTCCAGGCAGCTGCGTTTGAAGTTAATGCCTCATTTTGTCCATGCTTTTATTCTTTAAGGTTTGGGACTTGATCCAAGACCCTACAAGTAACTGAAACTATTTCCACTGATGTTAGAAAATCAGGCTGATGACGACTGCACAGACAAGATCTCCTGGAGTTCTTGCTGTTGTAGTCTTAAAAAGAAAACTTGCAATTTGGGGGATTTGTGTACAAGAGAATCAAAGTACTTGGATGGGCTCATTTGCACCCTGACTCAGGTGAGAGCACACCTGCTAGTCTGCAGGCAATACTGGGACCTCATCCACACCAGGGAAACCCATCCTGATATTTTGGCAAGAAATACAAACACTTTTGGTGTCAGAATGGATGTGAGGAAAGATTAGAAGAACTTGATCTCTCTAACTGGTTATGTGACAAAACAGTTCTCAGTTCTCTGAGGAGTGTAAATAGCCTGGAGGCAGACGACTTATCTAGTACTATATTAGGATGTGGCTGACAAAGGAAACATGTTATCAGAGTATTTTTGGGACCTCTTAGAGTGTGAAATCTCTTAAGCCCTGGAATAATCTCCAAAGAATGTCATGGGAGCCTTATTTCCTGATATACAGATCTAAACTGAAAATTTACTGGTGTATCTTCTGAAAAGAGCAATCTTTTATCAGCCACAGGAAAGAATAAAGATGTAAAAATTGATCTTGCTCATCTTCCCTTCTCCTCCCCCCTGCCCTCAACCTTTTTGCTGAATATGCACACTGTGTAGTGCACTCTCGATGAACAGTGGGGAAAAAAGGGAGAAAGACACTGAGGGCCTGTGATTCTTATGGCAGTGGAGTTCAACTTTATGAAAGCTTTCACTTTCCTATTCTCTAACTACCTATGGGAGTGAGTATTCTACAGTGCTGGTGTTTCCCCTGGATTAGTGATAGACGCATGGAGAGCTTCCTTCCTAGAGAGTTACTGGATAATTCAAGTCAGAAGGGATCTTCGATGGCTTGTGGTTCAGTCCTCTGCTCAAAGCAAGGCCAGCTGTGAAGTCAGGTTGTTCAAGGCTTTATCCACTCTGGTCTTGAAAAACACTGAGTTTTCTCCAGAACAGACTGCCCAACTTCTCTGGGTCAGCTGTTGTCCTGCTGGACTGTTCCCTTTATGAAAATGTTTCTCCTTATATCCAGTCTGAACGTCCCTGATTTCCATTCATGCCTGTTGGCTCGTCTTATTCTATGCACTACTAACCCTTAACCAAAAATTCAAACCAAGCTACTAAGTGTATTCTATGTTCCAAAGATTGTGCTGTGAAGCACAATTAAAAACCTTCAACAGAAAGGCCATGAGCAGCAGAAAAAAGCAAGCGTTCATTCTGTAGAGTTCATTCTGTCCCAAATGGGCATGTGTGGTCACACATGCAAACTCTTATTTCAGTAGTAGTTTTCCTCCCTCTGGAGCTCTGCAGGACAAGTCTCCTGTCATGTCCTCAGTAAGTGCTATGAGTTTGCATTCCTTGGCAGTATGGCTCACCAGTGGATGAAATTGTTTCTTGTAAAACAAATTAATCTGGAAAGGAGAATCTGAGACTGCAGAGTAAAACCTTAATTTAATCAGAAAGTGCTCATACCTGTGTCTTTGAGGGGACAGCAGAGCTGCATTCAATTCCTGCCATTCAAGTTATCTGAAATAAATTGTGTAAGAGACTGTGTCATTGTTTGTTATGAAAATAAATGCACATCAATCTTTACATCCTGATTTCGATTTGAAGGCTTTAATTTACACTCTCTCTTCATGAACATTTTTTTTTTCTGTAACAACTTGGGTAATTTTGCTTCATTTTATTGAATAGGCTTCAATTTGGGACTTCAAAAGGAAAAACCTCCTTTCCTTCACCTGTTATTTAATACTCAACACAACTTCAAAACACTATACCCTGAAGTCATTTTGATTAATAACATCATCTTCTCCTAGGCAAGTAATTTATCACTTGCTCTTCTCCTCAAGTAGATACTATAGAATTTATTTCATGCTGCACTTTCAGTTTTGTGAAGGCTGATGTGAAAGGACAATATTAAAGAAAAGATTAACCATTTTTGTTTAAAATCAGCTCTGTTGGTAGTACACAAATGGATATAAAAGTCCAGAGAAAATGTGTAACAGCTTAGCTGTGCATAGCAATTTTATTAATAAAACAAAAAATAAACTCTTCAGGCTGGGAAATGTCCAAATTCAGATTTTGTAGCAATGAAATCCATGTAATTACTCTTTACTATGCATACCTTAGGGCTGTAGGGGCCAGAACAGGCTTTTGAATTCTTGACACTGCCTAGACAAAATCATTTAACTTTGGTTATCCCTTGCAAAGCTAGACTTAGGTATTGCCCAGGGAGCCTGGGGGTTGCTTAGTGTGAGTTGCATCCACTGAGGGGCTGCTATGCCCTAGTTCAGTGAGTGGATTCCACCAGTGTTTGCACACTCAGCTCATCTTAACACACAGCAGGACCTCAGTACCAGGTGATGGGCACCTGCAGACTCATCCTGATGTGGAATCCTGAGCTCAAGATGAGAAGCCAGGGGCTCATAAGCCCAAGGACAGAGCTGTAGGGACATGAGTCCTTGTCTCTGGTGCTGCTGCTGCAGCCAGGGAACAGCCCCCATCACCTTGCTGGAGTGGGGACACAAGTTCAAATCTGCTCTGCTACATGTGGCTTAGTGTTAGAAGGAGCAAATGAGACCAGGTCTTTTGAATCGTTGCATCACAAATCCTAAAGTAAATGTTTGGAATTCTGAATTCCTGAAAGGGTTTAATTTTTTCTTTGCTTTTTATGCTTATTTGGGGCTTTTCCAATTCTAGAAGGAAAAAACCCACCCTTCATCTGATTTTTAGCTTCATTATTTTCACATCCAATTTTTCTTGTGCAATCAATGGTCTTTAAGCTTAAGTGGCCCTTTTTCTGCAGCTGTTATTTACCATTCACATATAGCAGTGAAGAACAGCCTTTGCTTTTGTAGGGTTATCATACTGGCCTTTCTAAGATTTCTCCAACATGAGAGATCCTGTATTTCCTGTAACATCTTATTTGTGGTGTGCTGCCCCTCCTGCAGCTGGAGCATCAGCAATCAGTACTATTCAGAAGTCCCAATGGTGTCTCTGCTAAGGCTCAGGCTGTGACTGCCTTCTTCCTGGAAATGTCCTGACTGTCCTTCCCTAGAAAAGTCTGCACTGTTACTGCTTATCATCTTGTTTACCTTTTAGTGACTCATCAGACTGTCTCCTTGTTATATCAGTTTCTGAATGGCACAGTAGGAAGAGTTCTGTCCCTGAACACTGATTTTTTTCAAAGTGTAAATGGCTGGTCATGACCTATTTGCAGAAGGAGTGACTCTGTGCAGCAAAGTCCCGTTTTAGTACTGCACCCTTTTGCACTAGGCAGATGCAATACCATAGCATTTAGAGCTCATAGTCTAAATAAATGACCTGCCACAGGATGGAGGACCACGAACCTCACCTCCATTAACTCACATTTCTACATTTGAGATAGCTGTTGAGGTCCACAGTCAAGCTAGACTGTGTTTGTTTCCTTCAAGGGCAGATATTGCTGCAGTTTGAGCACTAACCGGTGCCACATGGGAAGCTTTTGTTTGAGGGTCTCTCAGAGGGCTGACAAATCTTACTCCTCATGCTGAAAAGAGACAGTTAAGCTGGTGCAGATGTTTCCAGATGCAGCTGGAAATGCTGCCTTCTGTAGCCTTGCAATAGTTGCCCCTGAGTAATCTATAAGCCTATGGCACACAGTGTTTCTTTCCTGCATGTATGTATTTTTTTCGTTTTAGGGATAATGAAATCAAGGTGGTGATTGTTCTGTATTTGCTTCGTCAGCTGGGGCTGCTGCTGCCTAAAGTGTTTTAATTGTAAGTAGATTGAAGAGTTTGGCTGCAACTGAAAATGGGCTTGACAACCTCATGTTTCTGGAAGCAAAGATCTTTGGATAGTGATTTACTGCTCACCACCTCTTGCTCTCGGTGTTGTGTGCACGAAGTGCCTCATGCACTTTCCTTTTTTCCCTTTACAGGGTTTTCTCTTGGTCCCTTACATCTCCCTTTGCCTCATTTAAATTCTGTCCACCAGGAGCACTTCTCAAGACATTGTTAAGAATATTGGTATTTCTAGAGAGCGACCTGAAGGTGCTGTTTAGTATGCAATTGTCAGGCATGGAGGAAAGATCTTTTTAATGATACCATTGGCTGAATATGGTGCAATCCATAGCCTTTTCTCCCCTTAGGAAAAGGCCTAGTGCAACGTCTGAATTGTAATGAAAGTGTTGAAGTATGGCGCTGTTGAAGCAGAACTTATTCAGGTAATCTTTCAAAAAAAGAAATAAAGGCACTTTCAAAGCATATTATTGTCTGCTAAAAATTAGAAGGGAAAGACAATTCTTTTTAGGGTTTTATTTTCCTTTTTTTTTTTTTTTATTTGTTTGTTGCCTTTGTTGTGGTCGTTAAGACCCTTCAGAAAAAGTCAGGTAATAAAAAATCTGCTTTCCCCCAGCTTCGCTAGAGGGCTGTGCAAGTTGTGTTAATTTCACCTTCTTATTTGACTATTTCGTGTCTGAGAGTTACATTCAGAGGAGCATGGCATTTGCTGCAGGCACTGTGGAGTCAGCATTGCTGTGCTGCTGCTGTTGGAAACCAGTCAGTCCTGGTTCCCTCCTCCTGCCGAATCTGGAGCTTGGCATGAGCCTGGGGAGCCTGCCCTGCTTCACAAGGTGGTACCAGATGAGGGACACTTGCTAAGATCAGATCTGTATGCACACTCCCCAGCTCCTCCTTAAGCCACTAACCCTGGCTTAAACACAGTAATGTGAATCTTATAGTTTTAATTTGGCTGAGGTACTGAATATCTGATCAGGGTGCTGGTCCATGGTGTGGCACGGTTTTAATGAGAATTGAGAGCAACCACTTTCTATGAGCATCCTGGTTTTTCTCCACTACCCATCTTTCTCACAATTTCTTGTGTTGGCACTCAAGCTCCTCAGATAAATGCCCTATCCAGAGACTCTAGGAGCCTTCAAAAAAAAAAAAAGTACCTTTTTTCTCCCCACATTTGTCCCTTCTCCTGAAGTTCTTGCCATTGGAATTGGCCATATCTTGTTTAAATACTTTCACCTTAGTCTGAATCCTTTCTGGTCTCTCTTTTGATCAGACAGCAGACTAAGGTTCCATTCTCAAAACTTTGTTATCCAGAGGTCAAAGGCTTAGCAGCTCTTCCTGCCCCTCCTGAATACCTGTCCCAGATGAAATCTGAGCAAGCATTTAGGGATTGATTTATTCATGTTTTCAGGAATGTACATACAGCTTTCTTCCTGTCGTGGTTGCAAGCAAATAGCAGGGTGGACAAACACCTGAAGCAGAAGGGTGGCAGGTTGGCACCTTGGCCCAGAAATGGAAGGTGAAACAAATAGATCCCCATGGAGGGGTGTAGTCTCAAAGGACTTTATAGCTCTGGCAAGTGCAGATGGGGACCAAATCCTCCACCAGATTTAACTGGAGCTGCTTGGATATACCAGGGCTGCTGATTCTCATCCTGCAAGAGATATTCTTTAATGTGGTGGATATTTTTTGAAGATGGGACTCTGATTCCTTTCTTCAATTACTTACATTTTGAAGGCCCCCATGGGCAATGTGTTAATAAACCACAGAAGGTCTTGCAGCCAAAACGTTGTTTACTCTGAGCAACTATTTTACAGTAGCCCAAGCCCTCTGTCCCTTGCACTGCACACACACACTTGCAGGTCTTTGCTCCTCAGGGCTTTGGAATCAATTGTTGCTTCAGCATCTGCCTTCTATTGCAAACCTCCTCTGCTGACAGCCCCCTCATCCTGCTGCCATGTGCTTGTCCTGTTGCTGCTGGCTTTCACTTTTAGCAAGACCAGGATAATGTAGCTTTGTGCAGGCATGGAGTGGTGTCCCACCATCTGTGCTTGGTGCTGGGGCAGCACAAACAGACTGCAAATGTTTGTTCCCCTCTAATGAAGAGGCTCGAGGGTCTAGCCTACACCACTTATTCTTTTGAGTAAATATCCGTTCCCACAGGCATCCAGCAGCGCCTGGCAAAGGAGATCAAAAGAACAGAAAGGAAAGGGTGTTCCCCCTTTGCAGGGGGAGGGGGCAGCAGGACATCTCCTGCAGGATTAGATGGGCTGAATGTGCGTTTTGCAAAGCAACTCGTGCACTCAGCTGGGGCTGCGCATGGAGTGGCTGTGCCTCCAGCTCGGCTGCTGGAGGAGTGCATGCACTCTTTAAAATGTCTGTCTGCAGCATGGGCATTGCCTAGCAGAGCTCTTGCAGCTGATCAGGCTGTTAAATAATTTAAAGTCAGGGTTCCTACTCAGATCCCTTGTGGGATCCCTTGTGGGATTTTTCCTACTTGGGCAATCTAGACATTGGATTAAAGGACCAGGTGAGGGGTCCGGGTGGTTTTCATCTTTTAGTGCACAGCACGAGAGCCATGTGAACTGGAAAAGGTAACAGGGTGCAAATGGGAGCTGGGGCACAGTGTTTCTGAGCAAAGGCACACATTCGTAAGCTGCTGCCACTTGGAGAAGATGAGGAGGTTGCTGTTTGAGGGCTTATGTCCTCGTGGTGACTTTTCACCATTTCCTCTGAGGAAGCATCATATTGAGTCTTCAGCTAGTGGCGAGATTCCTGTTGCCTGCTCTGAAGACTCGTCTTAGTTTAAAGAAATGGGGAACAAAGATCTTTGATGCTCAGATTTTCTTATGAGGGGAAGGTCTTCTCCCTCAGCCAAGTCTGTGTGCAATGTGTTCCTGCTCCATGCAGAGGGTTTGTAGAACCTATTCTCTGGGTCACTCAAGGTCACAGGAACCTTGGTCTTGGTGGGTAGCAAGCTAGACAAGATGTCTAGCTCTAAAATCATTATAGTGTAGAGCTAGCTAAACCCATCAAACCCGTCTGAAAATCAATTCAGGCTTGTGTACCTGTATTGTTGTATGACCAGAAGATGATTAACAAGTTGTCTGTAGGTGAAGTGTCATTGAAAGGAGCCTTCTGCCAGCTAAAAGACCTCTTCTTTTCTGCCTGTCCACTGGAGTAAGAGGCATTGCTTAACTGATCCAGTTAACTGGGCTGGAAGAGGTCTATGTATCTTTTATTCTGTAATGGGTCCCCAGAGAGAAATTGCTTCCAGATGGAGAGAGTATATTGGAAATGTCTTGGCATCAGAGTCCAAGGGAAGAGCTGTGGAATTAAAGTGCCAAACTGTGCCCAGACCTGGGCTCTGAGGCTGTGGGAAGGAGACACCTGGGGTGCCAGCATGGATCTTTCCTAGGAACAGTCCCCCATGGGAGAGCATGGGCAAAGTGCTTGTAGTGCTCCTGAGCATGCAGCTGAGATTGATGCCTCCTGCATGTGCTGGGTGGGCTTTCTGGATGGGTACATTTGTCTGGGGCCATTACTGCATCTAGTGAGCCATTGTTGTACTGATAGTATGCTGTGAGAAAGTTAAATAACTTTTTCTAAATATGATTTTGAAACATTTTCTCTGATTTAAGTGGTAAACATAGTATTACTTAATATCCTGCTCCTGCTGTGTAATGGGTTCATGGAAGTAAAATTCCAGAACTGGGAGAATAGACTGTCACTTGCGAGGCTGTGGAGAATCAGGGGTGAGAGCAGAGGAACGAAGCTTGCCTGCACTCACTGCAGGTTTTCTGTTTCAGTGATGTGAATATTGTATGAGTAACTTCAACTGGACCGTTGCCCTTTACTGCAAAAAAAGACCAAAGACCCTGTAAGCACCCAACTGCACAAATCAGCTTTGTGACTTCGATGCCTTAAGCAGATTCTTGAAGATGTGCCTGATCTCTCACACTGGGAGTGAATAATCTCAAATGACACATTTGTTCCAGAGCCAATTTGAAGCTGGCTGTACAGACCACCACAGAGAGGTGTAAATGTGAGCAGGAAGGAAGGGAAGTAATTTGAAAGAGAAGCACTGCCAGTTGGAGTTGTACGTCACTGATCAGTGGTGATTAACTTTTCTCCTGGTTTCAGTATCCGTGTTGCTCTGGCCAGGCCCCCAGCAGTCCTGGTCTCCCCAGTGGAAGGCTCAGAGTGGGGCAGGATATTTCCCCCTGCCACTGCTCACAGGGAGCATGGGAAGAGACAGTCACAAGCTGCTGGGAGCATAATTTGCTATAAGGCTGTGTGGCATCCTGGCTGCCATCAATTACAGCCTTCGCTCAGAATAAAAGGGAATGAAAGGGACTTTACATCCAAGTCATCTCCTGCTGGTGAGGACGGGCTGTGGATGTATTTTGAGAGTAAAGAAAATGAGTAAAATACCATGCTGAAAATTTGCATGTGGGAAAAGGTTAAGAGGGAAGTTAAACAAAACACACCCAAGAACCTGTTGTTATCTGCAAAGACATGCTATCAAAATGTAAATTAAACAACTTGTTCTAGAGCTTTGTTTTCTGAGAATAGAGAATTGTGCTTCGGTAGAGAGGGGAAAAACTGATGCAGAAGCCAGCAGACCTTTTCTTGCTGTACAGCTGATGTCAAAATGATAACCTGGTATCACAGGGAGCCAGAGCAAAGGAATATTTTCTCTCAAACTGTGAGAGCAGCCCTGCAGTTCAGGATGCCGGGGTGGTTCTGAGCTCTCCTTATGCCTGAAAGCTATAGCCAGGTCTCCTCTCCCTCTTCCCAAGCTTACACTGCAGACCTGCTCCCACAGAACTGGAGGCATCCTCTGAACCTGACCTGCATTTGCTGGTTTTGCCTTTCCTGGCTTCCACTTCCACATGCTGAGCTCATGCTGGAAGTAATACAGCTAAATTGCTTCCTCCAGCTACTCACTCTCAATTGACTCTTCTCCATGGGGAGCTTTAAATGATGCCCACGGGGCAGCACAGAGCCTGAAATCCCCGTTAACCCTGGTATTTCAAAAGCGATCAAGGCGAACAGAGCTCAGATCTCTGCTTTAGGAAATGATGCACGCTTGTAACAAGTCATTACCCTAAAAAGAAGAAATGAGCCTTCATACAGTATGTGTTGACCTTCACTAAGTAAAATACAAATTTTTCAGCTGTTTTATGTGCTTGGTTGTGCATGAGCATGCCCCCCCCCTTTTTTTTTCTCCAAGTGTAAGTGGTACAATGCTGACAATGCTGCAGTCCTTTTTCAAGGGAGCTAAACCGAGAAAACATTCAAAAATCCACATTTTTTTACTTTTCTGTGATAACCTAGTTAGTTCATGGAGGATAAGAGGATTTGTGGAAGATAAGAGGAACCAGCCTTTGTGAGTGCTTGAAACTCACTGCCATACTTTACCTTCAGGCACTGTAGATCTTTGCCCTCCAGGATTTATTCACAGCAGCAGACTCCAGCTGTGCTCCTGGGTGAATTAGAGCTCTGAATTTATAGATTTGTTCACTAATCCTTTACTGGCACTTCGGATCAAGGCAACTGGAAGGTGGTAGTGCATTTCTTATCAGTAGTGGGCTGCTTATCACCAATGGTAAATATCTCCTGAGCTGTCTAATCATCACAAAACTTGCATTTGGTGTTAGCAGGATGCTTGTAATTTGCTCAGATACTCCAAAACAGAACTGTTCTGCCATTCATTTTACAGTATCCATGGCATGCAATGGAGACTCTGGGCAGAGAGGGACACCTTGCCTGGAAGGCAGTCACTAAAATTGGTGGGTTGATGGGTTGGAAGGTTGAGACCTGCGTCCCTCCAGGTTGCTGAGCAGTGCAGGGCACTAAGAGCAACAAAGACTCTGGTTTGTGTATGCAGCACATCTCCACTAGCCTTGTGTTTCTCTCCTGGTCATTTCATTATGTGTTCAAGCTGTTATTGTGGCACCTCATTTTCTCCTACTGCAACACTGGTTAGCAGCCACTTTTCAGATCAGTTTGCAAATACAGCACAGAGCAGACAGAGTGCCTGCTGAGCAGCCAAAGCAGCAGTTAGTGTCACAAGAGAAAAACAAACAAACCTGAAGGACTGGAAATATTACCATGGGAAAAAGATGTCCTACTGATGCAATAAAGTAAGATCATGGGAAAACAAAACCAAATGCCTAGAAGCATTTCTTCCCCTATCCATCCACCCCCTCCCCCCAAGGAAAAAAAAAAAAAAAAGGGGTTGAATAATTTGTCTGCTTTCAAAGTTACATAAGTCTCCCAGAGATAAAAATCTGTGGTTTCTTAAGTACAGCAGTGTGGTCCTGGGGCAATTGCACCCACGTGGAACCAACTGCCTGCAAAATTGCCTTACAGGTAGAGATATGAGTTGGTATTTGCAAAATAAATAACCAATTTAAATGTATGAAGGAAAACAAGCGAGCTCACCCATGATGTAGTTCTCAGCTGAAATGTCATGAGCTGCATCATTTACATTCAGCCTCCCCTTGAACCCAAAGGAGCGCTGTGTTCAACTGTTTCACTGACCCGCGGATGGACAGGCTGACAGGCTCTTTGTTAGAGGCAAGTTAGGAAATACCAGAGCTAAGGTTGTCTGTGCAACCTTCCTTTCTGCTCCCCATGCGGACATACCACAATATGGGCTTTAATTCCACAATCCCTCGGTCATTTTCCGCTGGCCCCCTGCCTCCTACAGTGTGAGGGAGGCACAATGCCTCCTTAATGAGCAGACAGCGGTGGCTCGGCTTATTATGGTTCGCTCTGTGACCATGAACCTCATTCAAGCCCTGCTCTGAAAATGTGGGGTTTTGTCTCCAGTTGTTTTACAGCTTGTTCCACCCAAGTCTCTCAGCCCCTGCACTCTGCAGAGGGCGTTCAGTGATTAACACCCTTGTTTTACAGATGGAGACCAGAATGGGCAAGTGTCCAGCACCTACAGATTCCTGCCATGCCATGCCCATCCATAGTGCTGGGGCACAGCCCCTGAGGAGGGAGGAGGGGTGTGAGCTCTGTACCCCAGCACCTCAGCCCCCAGCATCTCCAGTCAGCCATCCATGGAACAAGGGAAGGTAGATGTGGCCACCCCTTGCCACAGCCCCTGTGGTTTCTTGGCCATGGCCCGTGCAAAGCATAGCTCTGATTGTACTGGAGATGTGCTCACAGCACAACCCCTGCCCTGTGCCCAGAGTAGAGAGGTCTGTGAACCCCACTGATGGGGCATGGCATGACACCAGCCAGGTGCCCTGGGATGGGGCAGCTTAGGAGAACACTTCCTGGGAAGTGCTTTTCCATTACCTGCCCAGATTCTTCTCCTATGCCTGCACAGGTGCCTCTTGTGATACTGCCACAAATGGTTAAGGTAGACTGCCAGAGAGAATCTGGGGGTTTTGTTGGTTTTTTTTTGTTTGGTTTGATTTTTGGGTTTGGGGGGAGGTTTTTTTGGTGGGTGGTTTTTGTGGGGTTTTTTTTGTTTTTGTTTTTTTTTTTTTTTGTTTGTTTGTTTGTTTGTTTGTTTTAGGAATTCTTGACTAAATAAAGTCTTCAGTTTTTCTGAAGAAAGAACTTCAAAGCCATCTTGAGTGTGAGCAGATGGGCAGAAGCATCAGCTCAGGTGGAACTGGCACAGGCATACACTGCTCTCACGGTGTAGGACTTTCCCCTACTGGGCTCTGGAAAACAAGCTGAGCTCTGCAGCTTCTGACCACTGCTGCACTGTGGTTATTGTTTTCTTCCAGGTGTGAAATGGTGATGAAATGCTCTTTTTATGTTAAAGCATCAGCTCACCTCCCCCAGCTAATCTCCGAACAAAGTCAACCTGCAATTGTGTTGGGCTGTGAGAAGCTGGATTGCTGAATATCTCACTACAAAATTAAATAATGGTCTAAAACTAGAACATGGCATTTTTCTGTTAGATCTGTTATTCCTTTCAAACGCCTTCACATCTTCTTTTCTGCTATGCCTTTTTCTTTGGAGGAGCTGCCCTTAAAATCCTGAAGACTGCATAGTTATCCTTTGTTTTGGTCCTGCTCTCTCAGCAGCTGTAGTGATGCCCGCAAAAGCTTCAGCCAGCAGCTTGGCCAAGGGCAGCTGATTACCTGAGCTGCTCAGAGCATTCATTTTTTGCTTTGGTCTTCTCTTACACTTGTGTGATGCATGTAGCATATGGCTCACGAGCACCCTACTCAACTGTGGTGCAGGTAATCCCTGTTTGTGGGTTTGGGTCTGTCGTTTGGTTCTGTTTCTTTTTTTCATAGCTGTGATGCCACCCAAGAATTGTGAAGGAACCAGTAACATGCATTGGTTATAGGAGGAGCTTGGAATACACAGCTTTTTGACCATGAGTTGGAGGCAGGAGGAAAAGGATTGTGAACAGTCAAGCGTGAAACACTGTGTACTGCCTGTGTTTGTCCTCTGAGACTTTTTGATTTATTTTTTTTTAATACAAGATGAATAACTATTTGTATTGGAAAATGGTCAACCCTGGCCTCAGATGTTACTATAACTGCAAAGTTTCTCGTTTTCACGTAGTAATGGTGCTTTTGTTGCAGATTGATGTCCTCAAGGCAGACGTGGAGAGCGCTGAGTGGAAAATTTTGGAAAACCTGATCCTGGAAGATGTTGTTGAGCAGATAGGACAGCTGGTCTTTGAGGTGCACATCCACTGGCCTGGGTTTGAGGTCAGTGGCAACGACAGCACCGTGGTGCGGTACTGGTACAGTCTGCTCCGAGAACTGGAACTGAAGGACTTCAGGCTTTTCCATACCTACAAAGACTTATCAAAACCACAGATGTTTCTGAAAAAGGAAGCCTTTAACGCCAGTAGCTGTTACACACTGAGCTGGGTAAATACAAGATGGAAATAGCAGAAAGGAATTTATGATGTGTGATTGCGAGCCATCTGGCCCCGTAGCGTTATTGAAGAGGATTTTGGCGTCACTGGCTAAAGTTGCTAAATATGCAGGCAGTGACTGCTAACAAAATGAACTGGCTTTTATATTTATATGTTGTCAAAAGAACTGGCACCAGGAGATGATACATGGTGCAGATTTGTATAGCAATATATTTACCAGTGGGTAGGTTGTCTTAGAGGACAGAAGTTTCTGTAAAGGTTTGTCTGGGGGAGATAAGAACACAGCTTTTCCAGGCTGCCCCATGGTTAAGCATGCCTGCAAGGAGGGCATCCCTCTAGGGCTGCCCTGAGAAGCTCTGCTGGCTGAGCTGGGCCAGCCCTGAGACAGGAGAGTGCTGTAATGAGATGTCTTTTAAGAAAGTGTCAAGTGTTACTTCTCTGTAAAGTGATCATCTTTGATTTGCACCTTTTTTACTTTGGCCTTGTTTCTTATGGAACAAATTTTAGGCAAGAACAGTATGTTCTTGAACCCACTGGCAAATTTCAGCTGAATTTGGCAGAGACAGAAATCACTACCAAACTAAATTCCTACCTATTTCTTAGAGCAGTTTCTGAGTTCTGAGTTTCTTAGGTTTTTTAAGCTAGTCCAGCTGCAGAAAGTGACTTCAAAGCTTCTGACACAGGAGACAGTGGGACAGAGACACTCAACTGCTGGATCAGCTGCTGCCAGTGCTCCCCTTGCTCACCCACAAGAGCCTTTGGCCACAGAAGACAGGACTTCCCTAGTTCATCTGCTCAAAAACCAGTTTGATTGAAATTTTTCATGCAATGGCTGCAGCAAGTGGTTTTTGATCTAGTGAGATATATGTAAGAGACAAAAATGGAACCTGATCTTTTTCATTTGTTTTGGGGTTTAGTCGAACATTTCCTGGTGCCTTTTCCAGTGCTGTGCCTGGATGCCTGCCACCTCCTCACCACCTTGCCTCTCCCTGGCATAAGGAGGCCAGACCCTGGATCTGCACTGATGCTGGCAGAGGGGGTGGCCCAAGCAGGTGCCCTGTGACTGCAGCTGTGCTGGGGCTCTGCAGGCTGGGATGTGGATTGTCTGCAATGTCCCTGGGAGCCTTTGACATTCCTCAAAGAGCTAAGGAATGGGGGGAGCTAAAAATATATATGGCAGGCTGGATATTTTTCTTATCTTTAGATGAATTTTGACATTAAACTTTGTATTAAAATACAAGATGTCACCACTTTCATGTCTTTGGTATGTGGACTTTTTAACTGCCTTTGGTTTCCGACTTCTACAAGTCTACAGCTTCCTCAAGGGAAGTGGTGGAGGGGGAGATGCTGATCTTCTCTCTCCAGTCACCAGTGACAGGACTTGAAAAAATGGAATGAAACTGTGCCAGGGGAAGTGTAGATGGGGTATGAGGAAAAGGTTCTTCACCCAGAAGAACCATCAGTCACCGGAGCAGGCTTCCCAGGGAAGTGGTCATGGCACCATGTAAGAATTCAGGGAATCTCTCTGCATGACTCGCTTAGTAACCTGGTTTAGTTTTAGGTCCTGTGAGGAGCAGCAAGTTGGTCTTGATCATCCTTATTGGGTTCCTTCCAACTTGAGATAGTCTATGATTTTATAAAAGTAGCTCTTCTTTCTGCTCCTGCATGTCCCACCTGGACCAGGGCTTTGCAGACACCCAGAGCAGGGCACTGTGGGTACCCACCATGTCCTCAGCTCTGCATCAAAATCAAGATGACCTGATGCAGAAGTGTTGAATTCCCCATGTCCAAGGTGCTGGGCAAAGCACTTTCCTCAGGGCTGAGCTACCCACTGCCATCCCTGAACCAGGTAATGCACAAGCCAAGAGATCCACAACCTCTGAAAAATGAGTAAGAAATGTCTTCTTTGTGACAGCCAGTGTTGCTACAACTCTCAAACATTAAGTACTGAAGTTGTTTAATGATGCAGAGCCATGAGGAGATTCATCAAAATGCAAGAGGCTGCCAGGGTTTCCTAAACTAATATCTGGTGTGTTGGAATGGCCACGCTCACTGCACCGCAGAATGGCTCAACTCCCATTTTTCAAATAATGGGGTGGCAAAAGTCCAGCTGCAAGTCCTGATTTATTAGTAAAGTATAAAAATATGAGCTCTAGCACTGCACAGGTTTTTCCTCCTAACTAGTCTTAGAGTAAGTAGCCTAATAGCTTATTATTATAATTTGTTTAAGAAACCAATAGGTAGGGGTTAAAAAATAAATTACATGACCTCTCTCAGATGTTAAAATTCAAACCGGATGCACATCTTCCATCATTTATTTCCCTGAAGCAAAAATGGTGATATGCAAATTACAGAAGTGGACTAGAGGTCCATCCTAGTTCTTTGGTTAGTAAGGGAGTTTAATAAACCCTCAGCTAATCTCTTGATTGGGATTGCCAGGTAGTGTCAGGAACACTTCAGGCAACAGCAAATACATCTTTGGCAAAGAAGATTCCAATAACTATGGTAATTTTAAAGAAAACCTTATCTCTAATACAGGGTAGATAAAAGCCATTTATCATTCCGGCGGCAGATATGTGATATTATAGAAGAAAATGAACAGTGCTTATTTAATGCACTCTCTGTGCTTTTCTACTTCACATCTCTTAGTAGAGTTACAACCTTCCTTTCTGAGGTCTTGCTTCTTTGCCCTCACCCCTTCTCTTTTATTGATCTCTTTTACCTAAAGGACAGACCTTTAAATGAATTCAGTTCCTGTCTCCTAATGAGTGAGCTGCCAAGGTACGAGCCCAGGGACACAAGCCAGTGCTGGCTGACTGCTGTAGTGGACAGGCTGGTGCTGAGAGATGTTCTGTGGGGTCTGTGTCTACCCACTGCTTTACAATTGCCCCTGACCTGCACAGAGATCATCTCCATGCAGTAACTACGCGCCAGTGTTGCACTCCACAACTCTTCCCAGATCACACCTGCACAGAAATCACCACAGCTTCCCCCTTCTTCAAGGGCTAGTTACAGAGAGCACCATTAAAACCAGTGTGGACAAGGCATTCTGCCCTTGTAGCCACAGCCTGGAGACTGAGAACTGCATGGCCATAACAAAAGTCAAACTCAGCCCCAGATCTGTCCAGCATCACCATTACAGGTATTGCCCAGCTCAGCTCTCTCCCCATTCTCCTGGCCTGCTGTCCCCAGGTGCACTGGGCATCTCCCCACACTCCCTGCAGGCATGTGCATCAGCTCTCCTGAGCAGCCAGTCCACTGCTTCCAGCCCAGGAGCCTCCTTCCTGTCCAATCCTCAGGCCATTCATGGGGCCACAGCCAGTGCCAACCCCACCTAACAAAGGTGACAGGTCTTGTTCCTGATGTGGAGCCATTATTGCATCAGTTGGACAACTCCACCAGGAGATGTTTCAGGTTGGTCTAAAGTGGATCCTTGCAGAGATGACCCAGGGGTAGGGGTAATTCTACTTGCACAAATCCTTTTGTGGGGATGAGGGCATTTCTCTCTCAGACAGGCTCACAGTGATTTATAAATCACACACATTTGTGAATCAGAACTTACAGGTGCTGTCCATAACCTGGTGAACATGAAGAGAAAGAAGAGATGTGAATCCCCTCAAACTATCCCAGCTGATACTGCAACATGAGCTTTCCATGGCAGCACAGAGAGGAATTCGTTAGAACATTAATACACTCCTCCAGGAAAACTGGGACCTTTCTGAATGTCACATTGGCTTCCTTGGAGGTTCCAAAATTTGCCTAAACAAAGGTCTGACCTCCTGCTGCACTCCAGAACCTGTCATTTATTGCATGTACTTCTGGCCCCAGGCTTTGATCCCATTGTGGCTTGTGAAGGGTTGTTCTTGGAGCGCCTCTCAACTGTGAAAGAACAAAGAAAGCGTAAAGAGAACATATGTCTGGCCTTTCTTGGCAGATGCCAAGAAGACATATCACCCAGTAACACACCTGAAGAAATGGCACTCATTCTCTCTGGTGAATGATACAACAGCTGAGACCATCTGGTTCATTACAAAACTTTGATTTCATGAGCTTCATTAGCCGCTCTCTTGTCCTTGAAAGGATACTCAGGGTTATTCAGTAGGAAATCGCTCTTGATTTTCTGCTGCTTGTTAACACAATGTGACATTTAATTGCAGTCCGTAGAGACCTGGTTTAGTGGCAGTGGAAGTTCAGAGCTGACCTACATTCAGAGACATATTTATACCTGCCCCACTCCACTGGCTTTCAGGGGCAGCATCTGCAGAGCAAGCTTGGCTCTTGAAGGGAACCACCTGCAGTAATGAATGGATCTCTGTCCTTAAACAGAAGCCCCTGTTCATGGTGCAGTTTGACCCCATGTAAAGAGTTTTACCTGGTTCAGAAGGAGACCTTTGTAGAGACAGCCCATGTTACAACCTTTATCCCAACAGGCAGCACCTTATACAGGGAAAACAGGAGCCCGCTTTGCACTGCCTAGAAGGGATGACTCAAATGTGAATACCAGCGCCATGTCCCTGCTCTTTTTGGTGGATTACCAACATAGATCTTTGAGTTTAAGCAGTTTTCTGAAGGAAAGTGCAGTGGTATACACAGTATAAAACTTCTGCAAGTACTGAAAATGCTTCAGTGTCTCAGCTGGCATTTACCCCCTCTATATTTGAAATTCCATTTCTGAATCAATCACAAACAATGTGAGTCCTACCCTTGCATCCACCTGCAGATATCTAGAGTGGAGCCACCACCCAGGGTGCCACTGCCCTTGCAGGGAGGCAGGGACAGGTGCCTGACTGGTGTCAGACCTCTGAGGCTGCAGCTGCAGCTGTGCCCAAGGAGGACCTGTGTCTGTCCCCTGGTGTCTCTCCTCTGATGCCAGCCAAGAGCAGCCAAGACACAGGGACTTCACCAGACAACCCCATGCTGACCTCTCAAACTGACTTACCAGGCAGGAGAGGCCCTGAAATGACCTCCAACACTTCTTTATGAAAGAAAAATTGCTCCAAGAAACAGGAGAATCCAGCATCCAGGAAGAAATATTCCGTAACGTTATTCCACTCATTTAATATTGGAGGAATAATGACAAAAAGCAAACAAAACCCACTTGTCCTGCTCCCCCAAGGTACTCCCAAAGCATCAGCACCAGGGCAGAGAAAGGAACTTGCTGCAGAGATCTTCTGACAAAACTCAGCAAGGTTCTGGAAACTCCAGGGAATGGGCCTTCCTTCTTTCTCCTGTAGATGTCTGGCTTGACAAATGATTTCAGAGTCTGAGTCCCCTTTTTATCTCCAAGGAATACTGGAAGGGATTATTGTTTGAGAGAGTACATAAGGAGGAGCTGAAAGAGCAGGACTGTATGGGGATGCCAAAGGAAAATATGAACTACTGCCCTGGCCAAAGGCCTGGGGGTGCTTGGGGAAATCACCCTGGAGCAAGCTAAGGTGGGAGGTGAAATTGTTACAACTCTTCTAGGACAGGGCATTTTTCTCTTTTTTGTCCTCTTAACATCATTTTGCAAGAGTTTAAACTCCATCAAAAAAAAAGAGTAAGACTTATTACACAATTAAAGAGTTTAGCTGGGGAATAGGAGCAGGACACAACAGTGGGGCAATTATGCTGGGAGAATGGGAAAGATTTGCAGCTCCCAGAACTATGTCTGGGTAACTGTCAGTGGTCTTGAAGCTCCATGAAGTTCCTATTACTGGAATGACTCCCCAGAGGATTTTTGTTGCTCTCTTCCTTTCCCAAACCAGAGAAGCAGGCTCAGTTAGCCTTGACATATTCCAGATTAACCAAAAAAAAAACCCCCAAGGCCTAATGAGAACCTCTTACTCTATTGACCAACACAGCAATGTTTCATTTGAGCAGTCCCTCAGTGGCATCAAGCACGGCAGGGTAAAAGGAGGCTCAGAAAGGCTCAGTGCATTTAACACATTTTAAATATTCTGTCGTACAAGATAACAAACAGGTCTGAGGACAGATTCCCAGTGTGCCTGGTGAATTTACAGGTCCATGGCCCGCTGAAAGTTATTGCAGCTTGTTTCTGAAAGCTTTAAATTCTGCAAGCAGCTTCTGTAAACATACCCCTGCCACAAGCAGTTTTCTCTGAGTGCTGCAAGACAGTCGTGGTGTCTGTTTTGCTTATCAGCAAGGCTAACAGGAAAGACATATTTTACTGTAAAATATGAGGCTTAAAATTTTGAGTGTATGCTAGTGAAGCCAACCTACAGTAACAAGTCCCTTAAGTAGTCTCCAGAGGAACAACCTCCCTGGCAACTGATTTTTTCTGGTGTATAGGTTATACTGTTTATAAAGCCTTCCAAGCAAAACTCCCTTCCCTCCTCCGCTCTCTGCATTTTCGCCCTCATGCAGGCTGCTTGTCATATGGAGTCTTCCTAGCAAACAGGAGCAGGATTTTGTAATAACCAGCTGGTAGAAAGAAGGAAAGTACATCGTGTTACTGGGCTGCTGGAGCTGCAAGGCTCCCTGTTTAAATCAGCTGTTAAAGACCACAGCGCTAAACAGTGTACTAAACATCTGCCTGCCGCAAAAAATCGGATTTCTACAAGGCAATCTTGGACTTTTCTGGATGTACAGTAATTTTGATATTTGTTCTTTGTAATGAGGGCAAAGACTGAGCAGCCCCATCTTACTGGGGACAATTATAAACTCTGAGCAAGACAGATGCCAAGACCATCTGCTTCAAGACAGCCAGCCTCCTTACCAGCAAGATGCACAAGGATATGTGGGCTATTTCCTCCTCTTGCATATGAAAGAAGTCCAAGAGAAAGCTGGCAAAAGGTCAAAGGAACTCACAATTTTCTCAGACAGAACTCCAAGAATGATGGAGATAGTTGACTGACCTGTAAAACTTCTGCTACAAAAGCAATCAGTATTAATAAAAGCAGCAACATATTGGCATGTCATTTCTGAAAGTTACAGGCGCATGATCAAGGGGAACAAAATAACAATGTTATGATGGCAGCCCTGCAGTCCAGCTTGCCTGTGTGCCTGTGTTCCTTCCTGGCAGTGCAAGACACTTGCCTCCACCCCCCAAGATGTCCTTTCAGCTGTAATCACTATGCTGTATTCCCCATTAATGTGCAAGGAAAATTTACCGGGGATCTCGAAATGCACTCTTCCCTTTTCTCCCAATGTTGCCTTTCCCCTGGATCTGTCTGCTCACAGGCCAAATTCAGCATAGAGGTCTCTGCCTAGACTTGCTCTGACTGATACCTGTAATAAATCAATTTCTGGTCAAACATGAAATTGGGAAGAGAAGGATGTGATTTGAGTTGATTAGCCCCAAAAGAAATCTCCTCCCAGGTGGCTGCTGGAAAAACAAGTCTGGACTCGCACCTCACTCACACACACATCTATCCTTGTGCACAGCAAACTAGCTGACAATGTGAGCTTTGCAGTTTGCAACAAGAGGGAAATACCCTCATGAAAATTCCCCCTGCAGGCTTCAATGCAGATGTGAGAAATTCCACAAAAGATTAATGCGATGGCCAACTGTGAGGGACAAAGGATTTTATCTGAAAGTTTCTAGGGCAAGTTTGATTCTGGGCTTGCTGCAAACGTTTAATGCCAATTCATCAACTTCAGCAGAATTGATGGAAACATTTCCTATTTTTTTTTACCTCCAAAGAAAACACCCAGTATATGACTACAAGAGTTTATACACTTTTCATATTTTGCATATACTATTTTACAAGTATATATCTAAAGTTCAGCCTGGTAGGAAACACATAGAACAACACAGTACCAACAACAGAGCCAAGCATTTTGTGTATTATGATTTAAACAGATTTAAGCACATGGGAAAGGTGTTCCTGATGCGAAAGACAGTATGTGTTCCTGTGGGAAGATTTTCTATCTGCTCTATTCCTCTTTTCCTCCCTACTTCTCTTTACATATAAACTGTTAACAGTCAGGGCACACTGCCACATACCCATTTGGGAAATATATTTGAAGAAGAAAATCCATTCCAAATTACTCCAGCCCACTTCTCTTGAAGCAGCACCTGGCACACAACACACACCAGAGCTCAACTCCCAGCTCAGGAATTAAACCATCCCCGTGAAAAGCACATCAGAAATTCATCCTCTGCAAGACAGCAGCAGCTCTTTCCCACCCACATCCTGAAGAGCAGAGAAGCAGGAACAGCCTCTTCTCTCCTTACAGAGGATCAGTCCCCAGGACATGCTGGACCAGCTTGTTCCTCTCTTTTCAGGCTCTACTGTTTTTTATCTCAGACCTTGCATGGGAACAAGGCTGGGCAATACCCAGTTTCCACCAGGTTGGTGCCTGTGAAAACTGTGTGGAGATTTTCAGGCACACTAGGCTGCTGTGATGGGAAAGCAACCAGGAACGTGCAAACCAAGTGCAGTTACACAACAGCATGGACTGACAGTGGAATGCCTCTTGAGCTCAGCATTACAGAGTTGGCCTAAAAATGCTTAAGCTTCCTGTTCACTCACAAGGGCCTAACTTGTATAACTCACTCCTTGAAAGACGAGAATTTCTTGTGACCAGTCAAACAACCCAAACCCCACAAAACAACCAACCATTTCCTTCCATCTTGACCATTTGGGATTCTTTGTCTCAGCTTCCATCATGTTGTCAATTGAGGCAATTATTCCTTTGCTATCCTTTATAATGGTTGAGCAGTGATTGGATTTACAGTAAACAATATAGTATAATTCAAAACTGTAATTGAAGACTGATCAATGGGATAAAATTTGCTACGTGCATTTATTTTTATGTGCCCAAAAAAGAGAGCAGACAGGGAGTCAAAAGGGTTTTTTTCCTCCTGCTGCCAACTTGCCTTAGTTTTAAATGAACACTGTAAGAGAATGAGTTTATCTGAACACTGATACAACTGCACTTTAAAACACTGAATGGTAGGAAATATTTTATATGGACACTGCAAGACAGAAAAATTGAATAAAGATAAGCAGAGTTTTTATAAAAAGATTTATTAAAAATAAGTTCTTTAAAGAGAAAAAGTGTGACAGGTATATACATTAAATTGTCAAAACCTTCAGGGGGCTTATAATACAAACTATTCCAAACAGAACAAGAGACATTCACTTTTTTTTTTTTAATATGTCATGCTTACTGGAACAGAATAGCATATGGGAAGATAAAAAACAACACACAGCACACAACCACTACGAGGAAAACTCTGAAAATGAAGACTACTTGCAAAGGTAAAAGTGAGTGATCCTCATGATTCTACAGACAGAGACTATGAACAGCATCTTCAGTTGATACGAGTTCACCTGACAACTGCTAGCTTCCAATTAATTCTCAATTTCTACTGTGAATTTGCAAATCTCAGCAAGTGGATTTGTGCTTATCTTTTCCAGCTCTATTGCAGTAGGTACCAAAGATTTCTTCTTAGGAAAAAGTTACACAATTGCTGGTTTTCTCTTTAAACTATCTGACAGCCAGAACCACAAAAATATTTTTCCTTAAAATTATTTTATTTTACAAGAGTGTTTTGCACAAGCAGAGGCAAGACAAACAGGCACATGATTCTGCATGCTTCAGATGACCTCAGCTTAGCTTCTCATTCCCAGATGCCATATTTAGAACTATATCCATTCACTTGAGTCTTCTGAATTTCCTGGTGTTTAGTGCATATATACAGTGAGCTGAGAACTGCAGTATTACAAATGTCTACCCATCCTCACAGCAGTATGCACCCTACTCTCAGATGTATGCAGGAGTTGCATCTTCAGGTCTCTGTAGCATCCTCTTTAGTCCCATAGTTTAATCAGACCATCCCAGCCACATGTAATGACTTTGGATGTTTCGTGTGGATGCCACACTGCACCGATACAGACTTTGTCATGTGCTTTTAACCTGCTGTAGAGTTTTGTGGTCTTCCAGTCCCAGATGTTTAGTTTCCCATCTGCATCTCCAGATATCACATAGCTGTATTAACAGGAATAAAATGAAAGTTGTGTCATGTGTGCAGACTGCTTGTATGCTATTACAAGTAGCAACTGAGCAACAGAAAAGAGCTTCCCCCAGGGAGCTTCCCATCTGACACAGCCTGCAAACATTCCTACCAAGGAATTGGTGTTTGCACTGTGCTCTAAGGGCACACAAGTCCTGCAGAAGGTGATTCATTCACTGCGAGGTAAATGTGCTAAGCAGTGTGATTATACCCAGCACTGTGCTACTGGAACCCAAGAGAAAGTGCCACAAGTTCCTCTAAAATTATAGACGCTTTTTCCTCTGGCTTTGCTGAGGTTATTCCCCAGTTTTTATAGTAACTTGTATCTTATGTGCATACAGTACTAAATGTATGGGCATATTACTAAGCCAACAGGAAGAAAGAGATGGTTCTCTGAACAGTAAATGAGGATACCCACACCAGACCTACAAACTGGGGAAACTGGATGAGTTCAAATCCCAGATACTCTAGACAAGTGCATGTTGCGGGAACAGACCCTGCACTGCACACCATGAGCAAAAAGATGGGAGTCAGATGTGGAAGCCTCTCTTGGTCCTATCAGATGTTAAGAATAAACTTTCTGTTCTGCTTGGCAAGGGAGCTCTGTCTGATGCTGAGCTAACAGGATGACTGTGCATTCATGAATGTTGCAGGGGTTTCAAAAGGAAATTTAGTGTCCGTACTTGCAAGTTTTAAGATGAAGTTTGTTCTCACAAAAACTTACCTCATATCAGGTGAAAAATCCACTTGACAAGCGTAGCCAGCTACCATGTGACCTTTGAAAATTTTCTTTTTGTTTAATCTGAATCTGTTCTGAGCTCCAAAAATCAAGATTTGGTTATCCATTGACTGGCAAGCCAACCATTTCCCTATAAATGCAATAAACAAAGGTGCTGTCAGCATGCTGCATCTGAAGAAACAGACCCAACTGGGATGTTTTAAAAGATTTTGACAATTTTTCTTGCATGATCTTTATCCAGATTTTCATTATATAGCAGGGTTCTAGGTAACAGCTCATATTGCTTCTGCCTGGTACAACTGCCAAGAGTTGAAACCTTATGTTTGACAGGATTTGGGATGCCTATTCCTACAAAATGCACTCAGTACTCTACTAAAGCTCTGACTGTTTCAGCTATGTGCTGCATCAACCCCACGGTCTTACTGTTAAGTTTTTAAGATATTGTGTAATCTTGCTGGTGCACATAATTATGTAAGTCAGTGAGGGGAAAAAAATCTATATAGCTGCACTCTACTTGATCACCTGTTTTGTGGGTACTCTAAGACAGCCATCCCTTCTTTTCTTTATGGAAAAATAGGTCTAAGGTAGACTGAGGAGTTTGCAACTATATAGTACTCTCTGCCTTAATAGAATGCAATTAATAAAGGTGTTTTAGTGAAAGAAAAAATGAGGCTTTCCTAATCATAACTTCATCTCATTTTGCATCTTGGCAGTGCATTAACTCCTGCCTGAGAATCCAGTGAAGATGATGTGCTACAGAACACCCAGAACAGAGACTTCTGTCCTGAACTCTGCATATTGTCACTGCCTTTAAAGTGCTTTCTGCAGTGACAACATAACATTGGCTGTGCAACAAGTTGATCAGCCTCTGCTTAGCATAATGGGACTGTTAACAGCAAATCTGGCAACACTGTAATAATGGTGACACTAAAGCTATTTAACTTTGGCCAAAACAGATAACAGGAATTTTGTCCTGTTAGAAAGATTTTCACTGACTACTTGAGGCACTAAACAATTATCCTTCTTCAGCATGATTCTAATTGAAGAACAAACACCAACATTAACATAAAGAAACATTAACATAAAGAAAACTGAGATAATTTGGGATTTCTCTTATGCAAAATTATTTGGACTAGATTCATAACAGAAGGGCACAGGATTATGTACAACACGAGTTTCTGCTTTAACAGTGGCACCACAAGGACTGCTGAACTTGCTTAACACTTTGCCACCATTGACAGCTCCCTCTATTGTTTCTCCTAATATTTTAAATACAGCAAAGAGCTCTATGGAGATTCCTTTTGCCTTGTCTGCATGAAGGCCTGGTTTTAAACTGATAGTTATCCTGATATAAATGCTCATTTTGACATACTTGTTCTTAAGAATTTTAAATCAAAACAAGATCCAGTCCAATCTTGGAATAAGTGCACAGAGTGACTGGGGAGGGCGTTAGTCTGGGGTGAAAGGAGGATGCAACACAGCAACATCACAGAGATATAATCAGTAAGAAGTGCCTATGTAAATCAGCTCTAAGAAAGCAGCAAAGCGTTAACCTACCATTTGGAGACAAAGTCACAGCTGGCATGGAATGCATACTTGGCTCAGCTATGTACTTGAAGTCTACAGGAATGTCCCTGCAAAAGGAAGAAGTATGTGTTTTATGAAGACATGGAGATGTTCCAAAGAGCTGCTTCAAGTCAGCTGATTTATGTGGCAACTGAACTATGGAGAATGTATGGTGGCATCCAAAGGAAGAGTATGCAAAAACTCAGAAATATTATGAATGTCCACGCAAGAGCTCCAGATTCAGAGCCATCTACAGCAAAACCTCTAAGAGTGTGAATTTACCCCAATCAAATGAGCTAGAGTCTAAATTAGAGTCATAATTCTAATTGTTAAGAGCAAAACTGTAACACAAAGTTCCTTTATTGCCTCCAGTATAACTGCAGCTCTTACAAAGTTCCTATTTAGATCCCCAACTAGGATGCCAACCAATTCCAAATATTCACAGCTGAACCGAATGCTGAACTCCCCAGCTCAATTGCATAAAGACAGTGCCAGTCCATGTTCTTAACATGCACTGTCCTGTACAAAGGCCTAGGGTAAAAAAACAAGGACAGTTTAATCCTTACTCTGCAGAACTGCCATTTGGTTTTGACTATATAAATTGAATTACTAACGGTTCATGCATATTCACAGTATTCCTCATATCCTGCACTGGAAGACTGGAAAAAAGGGAAGGCATGCACATAGCTTTCTCATTAAGCAAAAGAAACCTCCAGCAGAAAATAGATTTGATTAATATATTCTGCAGAAAACACATGCAAAATGTTCTGTAGCAACATTAATTAATACAAAGGGGATGTTTATGACTTCATTGTTTAATTCACAGAGCAGAAGAGCTGCTGGGACACTCTCGGAGCAGAGAACGTGGGTGGCTGCCTTGTCCCAGCTGCCCCAGCCTTGTTGGATGGCAATACAGTTGGCATTAGCAAGGTAATTACCATCCTGCTTTATTGTGGAGGAAGTTATTTCCCATCATCTTGAGTTAAACAACACACACAGGGGCAGCAGGGTGAGAAGCTGCTCTGTTGTCGGGAAGTGACACAAATGCTCCTGTGAATTAAAATCATTTATTCCTCAGAATAAGAAGGGCAACCTACTTAATACACTCCAGGGATAAAAGCATGCACTTTAGGCCAGGGATAACCAGCTTCCAAACGGGCAGACCCAAGACTGCTGTTGGGCAGCAAATCTGTGAAGAAGTAACTAAAAACCCACATCATCTCTGAGGCTGATCTACACAACAGCACAGGAAGTGCAGCCCCTGTGCCACATCCCACCCAAACAGTTTCTAGCTCCATTTGCAACAGGACACAAAGTTATTGCTGCAGCAAGGCGATCCACCACCTAACACCCCTGCAGAACAACAACCTTCTGGAGTCCTCAATGCCAGGTAAAACCAATCCCACTGGAAGCTCCATTAAGGTCTCATCACAGAAGATGCATCTCCAATACTGAATTGTACTGCAGTCAGAAATTTAAATGCAGCACCAGTTGTTTTGCCTTTTTCTCCTTTTACAAATGAAGGCAGGCTCACCTATTAGAATTTATTCACAACAGCTCTGCTTTATGTTGATACCTACCAGGCACACTTAGGACAGCAGCAGGATATGCTGCATTAAACTATTAGGCAGAATGAAGAGATGCATTTGTGTTTCACATTTGCTTCCAGTCAAATTGCTAAACAAGTTATGTCAGCCTGCTCTCCTAAAAAAATTACCAATACAGATGCTATCATGGTTGCTCAACCTCAAAACTCACGTGATATATTTGGGTTTTGTGACAAATATTTAAAATTTAAATATTTTAAAGTCCTTTCCCCACTTCACAGCATTTCAAAGGCCAAAAAATTTTAAACACCAAAGTGATATCTGCTAGCCAAGATTTAGAAGTGTTATACTCTGGGGTTCTGATACAACTTCTTCCCCAGGCAAGAAGTAGAAAAATCTTTTTAACGAAAGAAGGAAAAAAAACCAAGCTAACCCAAACTTTCAGTCCAACCCAGTCCAGTTTTGGGACCTACACATCATGAAGACATCTCTTAGGAGACTACACTATCTCTACCAGGAGCCATGAGTGAAAAGGCCCACTAAAGGGCACAGCTTTACAGAGATGACAGGCCTCCCAAGCCTGTCAGTGCAATAGCTAAATTATCACTGCACAGTTCTTGCTTCCCTGGCTGACTTGGAGGTAAAAAGAAGTAACAGCCTCCAAAGTTAAATGCCCAAATCATTTCACTGTTTATCCAAGCAGGATCAGATGCATACAAAGCAAAGACAAAATAACATTGTGCATTTCTAGAAGAGAGAACACAGAATATGATATCCATGCCAACTTTAATATCCCAATCACATGAAATGCAAAAGCAGGCAAATTTTCAAGTACTCCCATTAATATTCCTAAATAAACCATGTAAACTACAAGAGTCTGTACTATACTTGAAGTTTGAACTTTCAGTAACCAACTGCAATTCTAACAGCCCAGTGAAATCTGTGCATGGGATGAATTTTTGGGAAAAGGAGATTGAAGTTCTCAGGAGTTTCTCACTGTGATGAAGTCAGACATGCCATCCCATTAGCAGCTCTGGCCAAGTCAAAATGTTTACAAAACACACTCCAGAATTCCTCTAGACAATTGAAACTAAGCAATTAGACCAACTTTTATTCACGGGCTTTTAAGGCCATACTCAGGTCATAATTACTTCCACTTTGTTTCTGTAGGATACTGAAGAAACATTGTGCTGAAGAACATACCGAAGAAAAGCACCAAAAGGTGCAGTAACCAAATCACTGTTAAACAGCAAATAACTTTTCTTATCAACTTAGGAAAACAAGGATTTGAGAAATAATTTGCCATGGAAGTTTCTGAGCTCCAAAATCTTTCATAATATATAACTTAGTTTTAAGACATTTTAAAAATCTGGATCTTGATATTTTAGAAATATGCTTACAGATCAATTAACACATATCATGGTAGGTTGTGGGGAAAGGTTTTCAAGTCATGCCCAGGAAGATGGTATTACATTTGCTCTGTATAAAACCAAAGAATTTCCCAACAACTGCATTACAGAATATTGCCTAGAGTCGAGTTTCGTATCATTTCAACAAGGGAGCTCTTTCTTCAGTGTACAACACGCTATTACATGAGTTTTTCTTCAGAAGAAAAAAAATTCTGCTACTGGAACAATCAGGTTGCGATGTTCCCATGCCAGAACCTTTTCGCCTTTCCTGCTTTTCTCCACAGACTGACTAAATCCACCCACTTCACTATTTATTTCAGCCATCACTAAAAGCTCATAAAACAAGGGCAATCCAATCTCAAGGAAATAACAGATTTGTGCAAGCAAGATCATCCTCCCACTCAGCAAAGAGGAGACATTCCTTAGCAGACATGGTATTGTAAAGATTTTTCTTTAAGGAGCTCAGTAAATCAGTAAATGCATGGGTGTACTTATGAAGTACTGAACAGAGGCTTTCTTGGAGTGGCATATGGTGACAGCATTTTATGTCTAGCCTAAGCCAGGGTTCCCAGACTTTGGTCATTCCCACTGCTACTGGCAGTGACAGCAGCCAATCACAGACAAGCTGAGGATTTAGCTGGCTGCTTGGGTGACATTCCAATACCACAGACTGGAGTCTCTTGTCTAGGCTACAGGGTTGGGGGGTGGGGAAAAAAAGGCAAGCAGCTGGGAAGGAACTGATTAGTCACAGAACTGTCGAACTAGTGTCTGTATTATGCAACAGCTTTGCATGTGTGAACAGCAAAAGGAAATGAATTACCTCAAGATATGGGACTGATTATTTCAAAAAGAAATTCTCAAATCCTCGAGAAATCTTAACAGTATTAAATTCAAGATCTTAGTACCTAGAACTTTATGAAAAACATTTCAGATAGGAGTGATCTGTTTTCTCTGCAGGTTAAATGTTAAAAACTGGAAGCCATTTCAAATATTTTGGTTTTTTTTTTTGGACAGACTCCTTTTTCTGTCATCTATTGTATTCATACTGTGTGCATCAATTATTGCCAAAAAGCCAGACTAACAGAAAACCAGAATAAAACTACACTAACCTAGTTATTTCAAAACATGGGCCAAATACCATATAATACTATGGGCATCCAAGTTCAAAGCATTCAAAACCAACACACACCAACTGTAATAGAGCAGACATTGCTTTAAGAGTTAATTTAAGGACTTATACACTCTTGGGGAAAGGGGAGAGAGCAGAGACCACTAAAAGAGTGCAGTGTGGTTCAGGCTGATAGGGCTGTCTTATGTTTTCTTTGGGGAAGAGGAAATCAATGAAGTGTCTCAGACATTAAGTCAGAACAGGGTTTTAAAGCTTTTCCTGAGCTAGCTAGAACTCAGTACACTCCAGTGGCCTATGTGTTATGTGTACGTTTAAAGATGAACTCTCTTCAGTTTGCTCACAATATACTTTGGGGTAAAACTGAAAATTTTAAACTTACCATTCCCAGACTCTTAAACTCTTGTCATCAGATGTACTCACAAACCTTCTATTTTCATCCACAAACACAATGGTGTTGACAGCTCCCAAATGCCTATCGTATTCCTGCACAATCTCACCACTTCGAATATCCCACTACAATTAAAAGAGTCAGAATAAGAACCTGTTTTTTACTAAATACCAGTAGTTTTTGAGAAATAAATATTGAGTAGACATACCTGTACAATTTTCTTATCTGACATCCCTGCAACAAAGAGATTTTGTTTATCTTCATCAGGATTGAACTTGACACAATAAGGAACCTTCCTGTTGGTGAATCTTGAAATACATTGCCCTGCAACAGAAAACCCATTTATAGAGTATCAGGTTGAAAGTGCTATGGGCTGATAGGTTGTTTGCAGATACTGAAAAAAGGCACTTTACTAAGAGCAGAAAACATTTCTTTTAAAGTCCTTGAGAGAATTAGAGGGCAGAATTTGCCCTGCTCTTTGATTAGACCTTCTTTCACATTTGTGTGCATGCACCTGCATAAACATGCACACACAAAAACTGTTCTGTAAGTTTGCTACAGCTTCCAAACAACACAACTACTCAGTACCCTGTATGCCACCAGTACACAACAAGAACATAAAGACAGATTCAGGATATCACAAGCTGACCACTGTCTTTGCAAAACATCACCTCCTTAGGATCAGAGGTCTTCTCAACAGAAGAAGAGACACAAACTTGAGCAAGAATTCAAGACTAACCTTAGAAAAGGGTAACAGTAATCCAGCTGCAAAATAAAGCCCTGACCTCCCCTCTTATCTTCAGCCACAAATACCCTGATTACTCGTTATACATAATTTACAGGAGCTGTGTTAATCTGAAAGCTCTGTCTAAATAACTGAGTTCAGACTCAAGTTCAGACTCAACACTGGAGAATTAGACTTATACCTCTCTGGCTATCACCTGTATAAAATTAGTGGCACTGCTAACGCAGAAAGCTAACAACTTTTTCAAACATGGGAACTTCCTGTCTTAGGAAGAAACACAGGTTTAAAAGAATACTGACAAAAATCTAACCTGTATTATTTTTTTAACTTAACAAACTATTTGTAGCAGAATGTTAGAGCATCTCCAAGGCATGAGAGCATCAGAGCTACCCTTCAACTCTCTATACCAGCAGCTCAGTTATCACCACCCTTTCTTATTTGGAGCACTCTTCAAGTTAAGCAAAAGACCAAGTGAGATAATTTTTCTAAATTAAGGATATTTAGGTGTAAAGAGTAATTTTATGCCTGTAAATGTAAACGTGCAATTAAATGATTTGGCAAGAAGTCTTTTTGCTGAAAATTGTCCTAGCATTACAAATAACTATCAAACTTCTCAAATAAAAAGGTACATGAAATACAGGTAGTGTAAATTGCACCATTACAGATAACAAAACATAAGTGAAAAAAGATTAATTATCCTGCACTGAAAGCCTAAACAGTGAACTACAAGACAATATGAAGGACAACTGGAAACAACCTGAATGCTAAGATATCTTTATAGTCACTATTAATCAAAACCAGTGCCAAATAACAGTACCTACAAATACAAGCCTACCTGTTTCAGTGTCCCAGAGTTTTAGATAACGGTCATATGCAGCACTAAGGAATTGAGTGCCTGCATTGTTAAAACAGATGTCTCGAACAGCTTTACTGTGTCCTACAAAAGGAAAAAAAAATGCAATGGTAAACTTTTATCCATTTATACTTAGAACTAATGTGTTGGGTTTTTTAAAAAAACCCAACCCATATTACTCAAGTTAAATGCTCTAACAATGCAAAGAGAAGAAGAAAATCACTTATTGAAGTTCTTAATGAGAACTAATAAAGAATAATGCAAGTGAGAAAGAAAAAGTAACTCCTAAAGAATGATGAAAATAAAATCCCATAACACCCTAACACCTCTAATACACTAGAGACAGGAACAAAAGCATTGCACAGAACCAACTTAATAAACAAGTATAAACCTGTATAAATTGATACACAAGTAGAACTTCAGAAGAAATTTAAAACCCTCTAATACACGGAAACATCTAATGAAAAAGAGGAGACACAAACACTACATGAGACACATTTAATGGAGGAACATGTATAATTAGAAAATAGGTACAAAGTATTGGATATATTAGATCAGAAAACTAAGAATGCTTTCATCTGATGTTAACCTTGCTACCCCCTCAGCCTTAATATTTTTATGACCACCACATCAGACTTGCAGTTCTTTTTAGTTTAAATATTGACACAGTAATTCAAATAGAGCAAAATGGCAGGCAAATCTGGTTGATAGTGAGAACCTTTTGAGAAAAACAGTCACACTGTTCAGAAAGAGCAGTCTATTGAGAGAGAACCTTTTTTGAGCCATCATTTTGCCACACTGCTGTCATCAGAAATAATAGGTGAAAAAAGACTTCTTTCTTGTTACTCAACATATATTCACTCAGTGTTCTAGAAATGTTCCTATTTCAATAGGAGAATCAGCTACTTTTGTTCTGCATTCAAGGCTGCTAAGAAGTTTGTATTTCTCTCTCTCTCAGCTATCTGCTTTAAAAAGCACCTGTTACATGAACAAAGACTGCACCTGAAACTAAAAAAGATTTCCCATGCTTTTGCACTAAAAACTCAGCACAGATGGAATGACCTATTTAAGGTGGGATCATCAGACCATGAGACGCCCTCACTGGTGAAATACAGAGGGTTGCTGTTTTCAACATGAAGACAGGGCAATTTCATGTCAAAACTTTGCCTTTGAAAAGGAGTCTTGCATAAAGTATTGATGACTGTAGTACACTAATGTTTTGTTTTAAGGGTTGTAAGGCATTACACACCAAAATTTAATTGCTTGGGATAATGACAAAGTTCTTAATGAAACATGCATCTTTTTAATTTCTTACTGCCAAGATCATTCTGAACAACCATTGCCTTGGATGCACACAAGTTATCTCTATGACAAATTAATAAGGTATCTAAATCATATTCTTCAAGGAAGAATATGTTCTAGACATAAATGAGTTTTAAAAAAGACTATTACCAATAAACGTTCGTAGACATCTTCGATCACCATATACTTCCCATAGCTAGGAGAAAAAGGATGGGGGGGAAATATGTCAATTGTTAAACAGTAATGATGCTGAAATTAAGTGCAAACATATATGGCAACATCCTTCAAGAAATTAATCACAAACATATACCATGTACTGATTAAGCACAATCTATCCAGACATTCACTAGAATGCTGTAACCTTCCTGTTGGCAAAATCCCCTTAGAATAACTAAAACTCCCATACCATATTCCAACTTCAATGACTTTAGTTTTGCTACCAAAAAAACCCCCCTAAAACATCAACTTTCTGTTGATATATGCTGGACTGAAGTGAGATTAGTTCACACCACAACTGCTTCAGTAAAAGACTTCAGCAGAGACCTATTGTTAGTTGTAGAACTAGGCTTCACAGAAAATTAATTAACGTAACAACAAAAGCAATAATGCGAGAAACTTCTGACCTTCTAAAGGCTATTAAAAAACAACTAACACTGTTCTAACAGCTTCAGGCTTGTGCACTATTTCTATCTTTGTTCCAATGAATTTGCAATTCAAAAATTAGGTGAGAAAAAGAAAAGCAACACAGACAAAAGGTATTCGGTAGAAGTACCAAATGTTTACGTATCCTAAAATGCACTGTCTGTATTCCAGGATGGTATAAAAGGTATGTATGAAAACAGAAAAATAACTCACCTTAATTTTGCAATCCATAGAGCATGACAACAGTATATGCCCAGACAGAGGAAACAATCTGACTGCACTGACACCCTGTAAATAAGAGAAGTTAACAGTAAATGGATCATCTAGGTGATGTTTGTTTGCTCTCTTTTCCAAGCAAAAAGCTAAAGCTTATCTTCATAAAATATACAGATACTGTATCTTGAAAAGAAATAACCTGCCCACATTCCATTTTAGAAACATTGATGTATTTTGGACAAATGTTATTGGAAAAAAAATGATTCACTCTAACAGCTGTAAATATAACCTCCTTCAACATCCACACCATTACTGTGGTAAACACAGCAAATAAATACAAACTGGGGATTGGAGGACTGTCTCTGTATAACCAACCTTTTCAGATGGGGCAGATACGGAATAAAAAAAAAAAAAAAAAAAAAAAAAAAATGTTTTGGCCAGCTCAGTTTCTTACATATACTACCAGTGCCTTCTATGCACTAAGCCTAGATTTCCTGGGCACAGCTGTCTGTATTCCAGGTACTCCTTTCTGGGAAGTCCAAAGAACCCCCAAATACTCATGGTTTTAGTGTCCCTCCTTTCCAATTCATGTCAATTATTCATATGCCATCCAGTTCCTCCCTCCCACCCTTGGTTGGAGCTGGGTACTTTATTCTCCCTATTGTTGTCTACTTATATCCCCCAGCTTTTCTAAATTTGTCAGCCCATTTTTCTTTTGCCTCTCTCATCAATATCATTATTCATCTTGTTTGAAGGAAAAAGCCATTTTACACATCAGTCTGTTATAATAGGATAATAGGCAAAGGAGGGACTAGAGCTTTGGGGAGGAGATATTCTGGAAAGCTCTGATAAGCTGCAGCTATAAGCTTGTTGGTCATTTAAGAAGAGCTCTTTCATCATTTAAGATGTGCCTAAAAATTTAATTTTTTAAATTTAATCATTTAAGATGTGCCTAAAAAAAGGGCAAAAGCTAAACACATTCCGTGTCCTCCTCTCTTCCATCTTCCAGATATCATTAAGGTGATGTCCATTGCAGTGCAGCATATTCCCCCTCAAGCAATACTTCAAATTAGTGGCAAAAGAAGCAGCAAACTGAGTATATGCTATACAACCCTGAGCAGTGAGATACTTTTTTAATACCAGAAGTGTATATATTTTGGTACCTGACACAAGAAGGAACTGTTAAGCAGCATTAAAGAAAACTCTTATCAAGACACACCTCTCAAAGGTATTAGCAATATTTGGGAAACCTGTAATGCAGATGCACCATAATCACAAAACCTATGTAACTTTACCTAAGTCTGATATGAAATAGCCCTTAAGTACTCTTACTACAAAAACCCTCAAACCCCAAACATTCTTAGGAATCTCTAGAATTAGCCTTATTGTTATTCACATTGTAGTTTAGGAAATAACTTCAAATCCCCCAGAAGTCACAGAATAATACTTTTCTCTTTAAGGTAGGTCAAAAAGTCACTATGTTAACACAAAAGAATATGCAGCTAGACAACACCTACTGAGCAGGCAAACACCTTGTGTGGGCATGCAGAGTACAGTAAAGAGGAAAATACTCTTTCCTTCTACTGATTCTTCAGTTTTATAGAAATTACTAGCTGCAGACAGAAAATTAAATGCGTTGTTATGCTGTATGCTCACAAACATTCCTACCTTTGTATGCCCAGACCACACATGGATTTGTTTCTTTGGAAGATAACACTTCTCAGGTGGTACTGTAGAACGGAGATTAACCCCAACATCTTGAGGGACGTGAAGATACGACCTCCCCTGATAGTCATACATTTCTTTAACTGAAAAAGTAAACACAGAATTCTGAGAATCCATATTTTAAGAGGTTATAATCTTTGAAAGGCTCAACAACTCACACAATTATGGTTTTCTCAACACAGCTGCTCTGCTGTAGAGGGAGAGGTGAGAGAGGGGGTACAAGAAAAACCAGCCTCTTCATACAGATGTGGAATATTATTTGACAATTAAACTCAAATTAAGGAATTTCAGTGAAGTCTGCCTGGAATCTTACAATCCAAATATTAAGACAATCTTTGTTCTATCCATTTTACTCATCATCAAACAGCAAGAGAATTTCCCTGACCAAAATGACTTTGCTTACACTAATGCTACATAGATTAACCCATGCAACTCTAACCCTGACATTTGCTTGCAACTCACATTCTGGTCAGCTCTGTGCTGTGTCAGTCATGTCAACAGAATTACAAATCAAGGAAAAAAGATTCATTTGGCCAGCATGAACCAATACTGGTCAGCAGCAGCCAACAGCTGCTCTTTAACTAGATTTAAGAAGCAGTTGGACAATCAGAAACACGGGGATGCATTATGCATGAAAATGGATTATTTCAGAGTAGACGTATCTTGGGTAGCTACGACCATAAACTGTGCACTGATTAAATTAATTTCTCAGTTTCTGAAATGTTGTTACGGCAGTTTTGGTTGTAGTCCTGCACAGTATTCCATGCTTAAACACATCTTCAAAATGGAATATTTCTAGAACATTTGCATGCGAGAAGATCAGTTTATATGGCAAGGTCTTTCACTATGAAATTTCAGGTAGAGAGCATGAAAACTTGGATACAAAATAATTAGTCCATAGGAGGCTCAGTGGCTAAAATTTCATGTATGTTATGCTCAGTGCTGTTCAATAAATACCATCATGATCTACTACACATAAACAGAACAATATTCTAATGCCAGCAACGCTTATCTCACAGCCACCACTTCTTCCTGAACACACATTAGAAAGGATGCTCACAGCTTGTGTGGGTGAGCCTGGCTGGAGAAACTGGTACACAAAAGGAGACCCTGTCTACCAAACTATCTGCACCAAGCAGTGTAACACAGAGCTGTTTTGTAGGCAGACAGCTGAAGTAAGTTTCAAAAAGTTCCTGAATTTTACTTAATTACCAAACCATTTTCTTTGAAGGTACCACATACTACAGGCTTCTGTAGGATAATTAATTGACACACAATTATTCATAGTATGACAGCAAGAACATTTACATTAAAAACTGAGGAAGTATAAAGTCCAAGTGATTTTCTAAATTGTTCATAAACTATAACTCAGAGCCCTACCTGCTGATGAAAATACTGACACATAAAACTACAGTAATTCTGAAGCTGAAACTTAGCCAAACTCATAACTTCAATATGTTTGCTCTGTGAAACAGGAAAGGGATACATGCATCTAGTAACATTAAAAATAAATAAAGCCAGTACCCTGAAAAATGATATTTGCACACTGCTCTTCACAGTACGAAGTGGAATTAAACGAAGTTTATTTATCTCTTTCCCTGTCCTTTATGCTTTTGCCTGTGAGTGCTGTTATCTCCAATACAGAAACATCAAGGTGCTGAGGCTGTCTGCCATTCTTACTAATTAACACAGCAGGCAAGAAAACACAGTGAGCTAGAAAATGAGAACAGCCAGGAAGATGCCATTACCATGTAATATAGTCTTCTCCTCTCCAGGTTTATCATCTTCTAGTTTTCCTCTCTTCTGCCTCTTAGCTGTTATTTCATCCAACTCCTTCTGCTCTTCCTGGAAAAAATAAAACGTGACCTCTTCAAAAATCAGCATTCAGGATCATATAACAAAATCCAGAACTATACTATTGTTTACTTACTATTAAGAACACATTTATTTGCTAATCGAGATTAGAAATATTTCTAAGCATCAATAAAGAGAATACCCCTATCAAAACCATAAAGGCTTGGAAAGCTATATACACCAAAAAGACCTATTATCTTTTTATTCACAGACTAAAGCTAAGTTATGGACTTAGCTTTAGTCTGTGAATGGACTGTTATGGACTAAGAAGAATGTCTGTTGGTTGGATGGTTCAGGGTGTGTGTACTTGTGTGTGTGATAATGGGGGTTTTCATTTGCCAGTTCTGTTCAAAAAAGTTTTACTTCCATTTTTCTTTTCCAAACTGTTTCTTTTAATCAGACTCTACACACAGATTTCCAAAAAGTGTGCCAAATAATTGAACGCAGAATATCTGGAACATCTTATTTGGACGTATTGCCCAAAATGTTTCTATTACCCCAAAACATAGCATGCATCTGCTTGGACAAGAACTAGTGCAAGCTGGATCTCTGTTGAAACCACTGCCATGCAGTGACAATTTGTATCCATTTTGTTTAAGCAGTACTTACTTCTGACGGTTTGGCTACTTCTTTTTCATCAACATACTTTGCCCATGGTCCCAGGAAACCATCAATATTAGATGCATCATTCTCCTTGAATTTCTTCCTTTTTTCAATTTTCCTCTGTCCTGTTTCAAACACTGTTAAACCTGAAAAGGAAACAATACTCTGACTAACTGCTAACACAGAATACATCAGAGGTTACACCATAGTCAGTTTAAAAGAAAAAACCACCACCACCACTCCTTTCAGTATAAAGGACAACATGGAAAAAGTATTTAAGCAAAATTGGCTGAAGCATTGCTCACTTTTCCAGCTATGAACACTGCTAACTATGCACAGTAACAGAGCAACCACTTAAACTGTGTATCCTTGCTTGTTAGAATATTTAATCATGCATGTACCATAAATTTTTAACAGTAAGTCTGCAGACTGTTTGAATACATCTATTTTCATGCTTTAGACAGTGTAGTTTTTGAAAGTAAAGTCTTCTTGGCATCTGATCCCTCTGAACCAGTTTGAAAAAAAACAGTCCCAAAATGAAAATAAGACGAGTGTCCCAAAACCCCAACCATGACTGTATATTTTAACTTCAAAAAAATTCACAGAATTATATAATGGTTTAGGTTGAAAGTGACCTTAAAAGGTCACCTAGTCCAACCACCTTGCAATGAGCAGCAACATCTTCAACTAGATCAGGTTGCTCAGAGCCCTGTCCAACATGAACTTGAACATTTCGAGGGATGGGGCACCCACTACCTGTCTGGGCAATTTGTTCCAGTATTTCACCAACCACATTGTAAAAAATTTCATTCCTTATAACTTAGGCCGAATATATCCTCTTTTAGCTTAAAATCATTACCTTTCTCCTATTACTACAGGCCCTCTTAAAAAGTCTGTCACTATTGACAGTCTCATCTCCCTCCAAGCACTATCTTGTTCTCTCGTAGAAATACTACCTTTTTACAAATATTGCACCCTCAGAATTTTATGTGTCAAAACCACTATACAGTATAGATATGGGAGGAAAAACCCATGTAGGTAATTATTTTAACATCTTTTAAGTTTTTCAAGCTTGTATATACAGTTACGTTCAATTTTCAAACAATCTTTTTCTGCAGCAGCAGTAATACTCATCTAGTGCAAAAAAGGCAAAAGAAGCTTTACACAAACAAAGGGAAAATAGGCAATGTAAAGAGTTAAGTAGTGATCTGAAGTAATTGCATATTAATCATAGGTTTTCTTAAAATGAAGTATGAAATTCCATTATGAAAAGGGTTTTAAAAATTTTATTATGGTTTAATTTTAGTCATTTCCTTCTCTGGAAGGAAAGAGTGAAATAAGCTTGGATATATTCTGAGAAACAGGACACAGAAATAAAGATCCTTTGTATACCCATGTGAATAGGATATTTGAAAAAGACATGCAAGGGAAAGCATAACCATGACATTTACACAGGTACAGTGTTCCAATGTGAACAAGTCTCTTTGAGTGTTAAATATCTTGTATCAAAGTATTAATTACAAACCCCATGCCTCTGGTAGTCAATCCTCCCAGTGGCATGCCACGCTGTTACCATTTGGCAATGTTCCAGTGTTTTTTCTTTTCCAAATAACCAAAAGAGCTTAACTTTGCTAAGCAGAAATAACACGCAGCTCCCAACAGGAGTGCCAGAGGTTGCACATAGAGTGATCAGTTTGCTCCTGAGGAGCAGTTACAGTGATTAACTCAACAACGTACAGGTATCCTAATGCAAACACATGACAATGTTAGCTAAGACAGAATTTAAGAGGACCAAAAAGCTGTTTCAAATTGTATTCATGCAATGGCACATTGCAAATCCTATTCTCAAATTTGTCATGACAACCTGAAACATTTGCTACTTCAAGAAAACAAAACACTCCAATACCTCTCCTCCCCCTCTACATTAAAATTGCAACACATCTCTTCTTTATTGTGTTTTTGGACATGGGTAAGTCCATATCTTCCTTTGCTAATACCTATTCCATTTCTTAGTAAAGAAGAAATGAAAACAGTTAAGAGATGCAAGTAATTTATACACAATTCTGAATTAATTACCTTGATTTTTTTCAGCTTCTTCTACAGAACCAATATATTTGGTAGCAGCTTCAGGGTTATCTACAGAGGGATCTAATGCATAACCTGAAACAAGAGGAAAAAAATACAGTTATTTCAAGCTTCTCAGTTTTGTACAACTTTTACTACTCTGTCCCTCTGCAAATTCTTTCCTGTTAACTCTGAACAAGCTGGGGATTAACTTTTCACTGAGTATAAAGATTACTATGAAGTAGTACCATGAGGCCCTTGAGTACATATTGCTATCAGAATGCTTAAATTTGCACAACACAGAGAAACAAATAAATGTAATAGGCAACAGCTAACAACATAAGATACATAAGATAAGATATAAAGGGTGGGTAATCACAAGAAGCCAAGTCACAACATCTGGTGGGAAGGGACCCCAGGATGCCCCTGCTCCAAGTGAGGTCAACACTGAATTCAAGTCAGTTTGCTGCAATGCAAAGATTAGATTTTGCAAGGCCACAGCAACCTCTTCTTGTAGTAATATGGCATAAGGAAAAGACTAGCTCAAAATCTTATTTCAGAGACACAGAATTTTAAATGGATGCTGCTTTAGTGCAGGGCACTGCTCCTTGGTTTGCAAAGCCAGTAAGTCACAGGAAACCAGCTTGTGGCTGCTGCATACACAGAGCCAGCCCTCTGGCTTCAGGAGCAGCCTTCTGCTCTGCCCACTACTTCTGCTGGGTCAAAGACAGTGCTACCCATTTTTAGCAGTCAGAGATGGGGGGAAAAAATATATCAAATGAAGTTTTCTAGGGCTTTGTGTGTATTCTGTCTCCCACAGCAAAAATTACTTAATCCTCCTCCTACCAGAACTGGGAAAGCTTCAACTTGGAAGGAGTTATTTTAATGACTGTGGATGGTACCAGAAGCAGCAATCATGGCCTTTAATTTTTAAAAGAATTAAGTATTCACATCTTCATTTCCTGACTACAGCTATTGAGCCTCGATAAAAAGAAAACAAGTAAAACAACCCCAACCACAACAAAATCTGCTGCATTTACTCTTATAAATAATTTATAAAATGAATCAGCATTTCATAGCTAGTTAGGATATTTACAATTTTAATACATATATCCAACTTTTTTTTCTCCATTTCTCCTGAAGTGGATAGTATGATCTTATAGGATAGACCAATAAATTAATTTGGTTTCCAAGGAACAGGTGGTGCACTGAACACTTACTGCCCACCATGGCTTTTTTTTTTTTTGGGAAAGACTGCACCCTGGTGGACATAACACCAATTTTTATTAAATATTAAAGTGACACAATGTCTCTTGAGGAGTCAATGAGAATTTCTCTATATCAAGGATGGAAAAAAAAAGAGAAAGAAAGATACTAAACCACAAGTAAAAGTAATCACAAACACATAATGAATTAAATCCTACAGCATACAATCCAATTCCTGTATTTTTGTTGATTCATAGAGACAATTATGAGCAGGGGGGAGATTATCCAGTCTACTCTGGAGACCAACAGTTCATAAAGGCAAACACAAATGCATACAAGTTGAGAACCAATCAATACCATTCCAATAGCCAAAGGAGATTGTCTCCCCAAACATTTTTCAGAAAGGCTACTCCCCTGGAACATGGTCCAGGTAATTTCTTTTTAGATGCTGGGAAAAAAAGTACTATTGAAATTAGTAGAAGAGCCATTCCAAGAACACAGCAGGTATATTCCCATCTAAATAAAGCATTCCACCTGTTGACCACCCCTGTAGTTTCAAACCTGGTAAGACCCAGGTGTGGAACAACATATGTCCAGATGATCCATGAATACATACGATACAGGGAGAGAAATACACGCCAATGTCATCTTACAAAATATACATTCCCACTATTCCTCTGTTAAACAACAAAATAACTTATTCTAGACTTTTAGTAGGATTTACTTCTATGGATAACGAAACTGAGCCAACACTGCAATCACACTTCCCTTAATTTAGCTGCCTGCTTTTACTAAGCCACTATTTCAATGAGTTCTCTTCCAAGCTATAAGGTTTCTGTTAACAGTAGAGAGATATTACTTTGGATTTCTGTCAAAATCAATACAGTGGTTTACTTGTCCTCCAACTGTATTGACACCATCTCCGGGACTCTATTTGCTTGGTACTTGTAAAAGAGGGACAGTATTCCCATGAATAGGGCCCCTGGGCCAAGCACAGCTTCCCGTGGAAGTGGAGACTTCTTATAGTTGAGTTGAATTTGGTCCAGCATCATTCTCATAGAAAAGCTCTGAACAATTTCTACTTTCTAGTAGATATGTGAAAGGGAATATTTTCTTTCTGGCTGGGACTCCTAAACGCAGCTGCAAAAGACAGCTTGCTTTTATCCTACTCAGCTGGTATTCCACATAATGTGCCCTGACTTCTATGTCTCCTTCAGTTTTAGTTAGGAGGCAGATACTTCCTGCAACATTTTAGCAATGAAAGATACAATTCCACCTACATGCATAATTTCAGTGCACCTGAAAATGGTTGGTTAAATAATTAGACTTTGATGTGCATTCCAGAAAGACAGCTAATTAAAGCACGTTTACACCACACTGTGCAATGCAGCACACAGAGACCCAAGATAGCTTAGGTATGAAGAAAAATACAGCTGGACTAACCCACTCTGCACTGGCAGCTCTGCAGAATCAAAGTAATCAGAGAATAAAGTGCCTACAATTATTAACAGGTAACAGAGACTGTAGGTGTTGCATGTAACAGGAGTAGATAAAAAAAAAAAAAGCATTATTTCCAAGGCAGTTATTTTAGGCTCTTAAAACATCAGTGTTAGTGATGACATAATCCTGCTATAAACCAAGTCACTGACTACTCATAAAGAGCTTTGAGATTCATGGAGAGAAGACTATTTCTTATTAAAAAGGACATTAATATCTTGTGAAGAAGAGATTTAAAAATACCAAATGTTGCATGAATGAAGCAGATCACTTTAAGGATGAGCATTGATGCTCAAATAGCTACAAAATGGCTAAGTATTCATGAAGAGTTTGTGTGCAGCATGTAAAAAAGTAATCTGTAATTCTGCTTCTGAAAATGTATATGTCCTCATATATTGACTTTTTTATCAATACTCAAAATGGAATTTTCAAGAAAAGAGACTCCTTCAGCTGAGAGCACAGATACAGAAGAATAAACATGTGCTGTATGTTAGGACTTCATAGCCTTTTTTGACATGCTCCAAGAAATACAACACTGAAAAAATAATGCTAGTTAAGCATTTTAAATCATAATGTCTTGTGAAAGGGAATTTTATTTTCTAGAGAGACAGCCTTCGTTTGATAGATGAAATTAAAATAAGAAGACTGCCTTATGTCAATGGAATCAAACTAGGGTAGATTACGTAGGACTGCAGATGCAAAACTTGTTACCAGTTTAAAAAGTCAGACTCCCACAGAGCAATTATTAATGCCTTTCCATTAAACTGGGAGAGGATCTTTCACAAGATCATAAAATGCCCACTTAAACTACTTTATTCAGTGTTTTTTATGGATTATGCTACCAGCATACTCTTTTCAGGTAGCTGTAAAGGGTAATAAGGTCTCCCACCCATGACTCCTTTTTTCCAAGCTAAACAGTCCCAGCTCTCCCAGCCATTGAAGATTTTAACCCTAATGTGGAAAACATCTCCAGTGCCTGTGACAACTTCACTTCCCCAAACTCCTGGAATAAAGGGAACCTTACTGAGATGGGTAGGTGTTATTCAAATTAAAAAGCAGATGGCACTGAGAAGGTTGAAAGAGTACTTTTTACTGGGGTACTTAGAGAATACCTAAAGAAATATAACACTTTAAAAATATGTAAAGAAAAGCAAGGAATTTGCAATTACACGCAATCTTTAGAAACCTATATCCTCAAGGAAGAGGTAGCACAGAAATCTGAAATCTCAGGTAACAGGGACAGTAATAATCACAGAATCCTATTTAAACTGAAGGCAGGGAAATAGAAAACCCAAGCATACATGCAAGATGACAGAGGCTAAAAATAATACAAAGTAACACTGAAATAGCTTGTTTTAAAATGATAAACTAACATAATTGGTAGGACATAACTGGATGGAATATACGCTTTACCAGGTGGAAAGAATACAGAATAAGATGGTCATGCCAGTGGGGTAAAACATGCTCTATGCCATAGAAAGCTTAAAGACAAATCAGATTAACAAGTTAATAGTGTTAATGAGCATTAAATGATCCTGTGGACTGAAATTCCAGGTCTAAGTAGTAGTGAGTACAGTTGCCAGAACTCCCAGAGTGACCATTAAGACAGAAAATGCAGTAACCATGGAATGGTAACAGAAATTAAACAACAGTTGCCAGGGAAAGAAGCACAGTAATAATGACATATTTTAGTCACCTCCTTGCAGCAGACGGCACAAATCTCACACCAAGATGTGATGATTTTTACACAATGTACTTGTACCATGAAGCAGTCACACCAGAGATTCACATTACAGGCAACATAGGAAAAGAAGCCAGTTTAGCAGTGCAGGAAACTTGATTTTAAGATATTCTTTCTAAGGAAAGAATACACATTTTAACAATGACCATAATGGGGTATAAAGCCAACATTGTTGACAAGGCAAAGGAAGATATAAAAACATTTATGACAATGATTTCAATCTCAAAACAGGAGAGCTACATTAAGAAAAGATTTTTCAAAGGAGCAGAAAGTGAGCACCAAAGGGTAAAGCCTTTTTCAAATGCAGGGGCACTTCAAAGACACCACATAGGACAAAAAAACCTAATGCCTGCCAGCTAATAAAAGATGACTTGAAAGCAACCAGAAGGAAGTGAGCACAGCTGAATAGTAAGTAAAGAGAAACTATCAGAAATAAGAAACTATTCTTCAAAGAGTTGAAGTTGCATCCAGATGTGGAAAATACAAAGACCAAACTCCAGCAGACAAAGTAAACACTACACTAAGGCAGCCTGTCCCCAAAAGCAAGGGAAATCTTTTAAGATATAAAAACTAACACTTGTTCTTTGCTAAAACTGGCAGGGACAGAAAGTGTACCCGACAGTGTGTAGGCCAACACATGCTCAAGGACTGAAAAGTGCATCTGTGACTGTTGTATTTAACACATGTTGATTATGGAGGAGCTTGGGTAGACTCCTGTGTCAGAACCTTTCTTTATGGGCAACTTGACGCCGTATCTACCTCCAAGTGAAATGCCAGGAAACTAAAGAGTCAAGTAAGTGATAACAAAACATCTGGATCAGAGGCAGTCACCCAAGAGATCTAAAGTCAAAACACACTCAATATGACAGAAAAGGAATGTATCAAACACAATGCCATCTTTCAAAAGACGTTTCAGAGCAGACATGGAGAACTACAGGTCAACCTGCCAGACATTTGTGTGGTTAGAAGATTCAAGTAGAAACTACAATAAAGAAAATAAGTACGCACTTGGATGAGCATTATATATTGCAGGAGAGCAGACACCACAATTTTCTCTACAGGTAAATTACAATGACAAAACCTCCAGAATATTTCTGAGGTGACAATCCTGAGAATGAGCAAAGCTTAATTTATCTTGGATACTTTCACAAAATCAAGTTAGACTGATTACAGGGTGCCTCAAAGACACTTTTAAAACCCCACGTTATCAATTGATGAAAAGTTATTAAAACACTGCCAAGAATAAATGGTTGGCTTGCACAGCACAGTAAAGTTGCTGGTGGATTCATGCTCAGGCCCATGACATTGATAAATAATCTGGAAAAATGGAGCAAGTAGCTTTGAGCAAGTTACTCACAGAACAAATTCACAGTGAGATTAACATGTAACCACTGTGCACAGCTTTGCTCTCTGTTTTAGGAGCAATACAGTGGAACTAGAAGAGATACAGAAGAGAGACAAGGACAGCCATAGGCACGAAAAGGCTGCAACTGAGGAACAAGAAGATTGATCAGATCTATCCAGGTGGAAAAAAAAACCAAATGAGACTGAGGAGAAACTATGGCCAAGATCTATAAAATAAGATATCACACAGAAATGGTGAATAAGAAATGATTGTTCATTTTGTTTTTCCAGCACACGAGACTAGGGGATATGAAGTCAAATTAGAAAGCTGCTAAGTTCCACAAGTTTGAAGCAGCTCCTCACACAAGGAGCTGCTAAGCTGCAGAGCTGCCTGAAAAAAGTTGCAGTACAAAGAAAAATTATATGGGTTCAAGAAGCAGCTGGAAAAGTTTGTCAAAAAGAAAAAACCAGAACCCCCTTAACAAATTGTCTGAAAATTAATAAATACATAAGCATTGCCCTTGGTTGACAGACTGCATATTGAAAAGAAGTATTCAGATGTATCACTACTTTCTTGCTTCCTTCTTCTTCTCCCCATAAGATACCCATTGCTGGCCACTTGTCAAATGGAATAAAGGGCTTGAAGGACCCTCAGTCAATGACAGCATGGATGTTCTCAGCTATCCAAACATCACAAGAAAAATGTACTTTTAAGAGTAAATATTTACTGCACAAGAAGTAGATAAGAAAGATTAGTAGCCAAAAAATACTTGGGTTTTGTTTGTGATTAATATACAGGTTTCTCAATGCATATGTATTAACTTTCAGGATTATATATATTATAAAGCCGTCTTTTTTTTTTTTTTTGTGAAAGACACTGAGACAGTTGAGCTGTTTTGGATACAGGATCTCATTTACTACCCTCATCCTTCATTTACAGTCACTGCTTATCTACTTGCCAGCTCTTACAGATTTGTGCAATGGTGCTAAGCAGAGTAACAGAGACCAGAAGTCTCAAGATCTGCAGCTTTTAAAAGAGAGGTTTACTCCTGTTCTTCTAATAGGTTACAACTCAGTCTTGAAAAAGATCTATGGCTTGGGTTTATGCCTATCAATTTTACTTGCATTTTTATTCTTGGTGTTTTCTGAGAAGATATTTATTACATCCTTCCAAATGGAAAAACAGAATATGGAAAATGTTAATAGATAACTTTCTGACAACTTAAAGGAGTGCTGTTTTTAACAGATCTTCTACTAAGCCAGAATATCTTGCTCACTTACTGCATCTTCTAGCTTGAACTTCAGCTTCTCAGTGCTGGTTATTGCTGTTTAAATTGCCTGTATCTCAGTATTTTCACAGTTCCATTGTCATTGTATCCAGATAATTATCTATTGAACATTTCTAGAAAGCTGAATGATAGCTGCACAGTTGCCAGTGTTACAAGGTTTAAAAATACATTTTTATACTCCTGTTTAATACAGCTTTCAAGACAGTTGCTATACAGTGATGACATAACCAACAGAAGTAGTTTTGAGTAGACTTATTAGCTTTATCTTTCTCCAAATGAAACTTTTCAAATAAAAAAACTCAAACGAAACACTGTATGCCTACAGGCACTTTCTCCCAGTATCGGTTTTACACACACAAAAAAGTTACATTTAATTTCAATGCACAAAATGTTACATTTAATTTCACAGAACAAAATCTAATTGTCTTTTCAGATCTTGAATAGAGGCTCCTACCTGTATTGTCTGTCAAGTTCTAATATCAAAATTACAGTCAAGTAAGTTAAAATTATGCTATGAAACTAGATATTCATTTCTTAATATTGTCATTTTGCTTATATTCCACATCCTAAGAACTCAGTGAAAAGTACCTATTAGCTAAAACTATGTAAGAGAAAAACTCTGTTTCAATTTTTAACATTTACAAGAAAGCTTCTAATAAAACTCAAGTACAAAAAATTTGACTGTGGGACAGTCTCTGATGTTAGGTGTTTTCTTCCACTGTAATATCTAGCTACCACAGATGTTAGCAACAACGTCCCAATCTCATGCATCACAGAATGCAGTAAGTGAATTGAGGCATGCATAAAGCCCTAATGAAATTAAGGATACATGTTTAGGAAGGTGATTTTTGAGGCAAAACAGTTTGCAAGAAGTAGTATTTTGAATGTTAATACGAATAAAGAAAGATGCAAATCTGCTGTGCAAAAAGTTGAGTGTTGTGACATTTTAAGTTAACACAGGAAGTATCAGATCTTGCCTAATAAACTGAATAAACTGAATTTCAAGTATATAAAGGATACATCATCTGAACAAGCACTTGCAATCAAATTTAAAACCGAAATGAAAGTTTACAATGAAACACAGGAAAAAATTAACCATTGTTTAACGTAAACATATGGAAGCTTTGTTCTTTCAAATGTGTGCAAAAGAATGTTAAGAATCCATAGTCTTTCTATATTTTTCCTATCTTAAAAAAAAAAAATCAATTTTTCTTACAGTTCATAAAAAGTCTGCTTGAACCTCAAGCTTCCCCAAGACTCATATGTTTTATTTTTCAAGAGCCATTATTTACAAGGGAAAATGTTATTCAAGATAAGAAAGCAGTTACTACACTGATCACCAACACAGTTCTTTGGGTCTGTCTTTCCCAAGACTATTTTAATAATGCATTCCCATTCTCTGCAAATCTGATTCATTCAGTTTGTATCAAGACACTGAATAACCTGACAACTCAGTAAGGCTTCCTTATGGTTTTGAGAATCACATGAAAGAATCTATTTGCATAACAGATCTACAGTTAGTCATGTGAGAAGTGTGTAATTTTGGTTTGTGTTTTCCATACTTGATGCAACTAATGAAAGGGTTAATTAAGAGGGACTTGCTAGGAGATCATACACTGCATTACAGTTCAAAAGGGAATTACAAAATGGGTTTTCCCAAATAAATACTATGATCTCTATTCATATGGATTCTTGTTCAAAAGCCTTTTCCCATTTTATTAATTCTGATAAAAAGCAATTTACAGAAGTTACGGTCCTATTAATTGTTCTATCAAGACCATCATAATATGTCCAACCTGGGTATAATAAGAATGGAGGTGAGTTCCACTGTTAAGGACTTACCATAAGTTGCAAATGTTCTTCTTTGTTGTTCAAACATGAAATCATTGATGTGAGCTGGTTCTGCATATCCAGAAAGCATGTTTCTAGGTGCAGCCATTTGCTGAGTCCTAAATGGGTTTTCTGGTCCAAACTTCATTAAAAATGTTAAAACAAGGTGGAGTAGAATTAGTAATTTGTTATTTTTGTGTATTTACTTCTTCAGAAAAAAAAACCACTGAAAAAAGAGATCCGTCTCAAAAATAGTAATGCAAAATGACTCCAACTTTAAATTTCTTTGACTACTGAATAAGCTTCTTCATCTGTTATTTCACATGGTAATCACACAGCTGTTCTGAACAGTTGATTTCAGGGTTGAACTTTGTAGCCTGTATTTGCAGCACAGAGCTCAGGTTGATATCAACTACCTGACTTGTTGATACTTGACAGAACCAACACACACTGTCACTCAGTATGGGACCAGTACACGCATTCAGAAGGCAAAACCCAAGGCTGTCCCACATTAGGTTTCCCTAACTAAAACATTTACTCACAGCAGCACTGAAGCAAGTTGAAAACAGTGCTTTTGTTTGCACACATCATGGTTTTGATATGTTGCAAGCTCGCTATGAAAAGGCCAATTTATGTGGTTCCTCAAAAGATTTTGTAAACATAAAGCATAACTAATGTAGAAATTTGAGACTGATACAGTATATGTCTATCTAGAAGGTTAACCCATGGTGAAAGAGAAGATAAACTGTACAAAAAAGTTAAATATGGAAAAAAGTTAAATGCTTGAACAGCTATTTTTATCTCTCAGATAGCCTGTCAGTTACAACAAAATGGAAAGTGGTTCACATGGCACCAGGCAGTCTAAATTCAGTCTTAAAAGGTTTTTCATGATACCAGTTTAGTATAGCTCAAATTACTAAAATTCATAATACTGATGTGAATAATTAAACTGAAAGTACTTTGATTTTAACGTTAAGTCCTCCTCTTAAAAGTCTTAAATCTGCAAGTCCTACAAATGTTAATTCTGCCCTAATGAGAACAATGAGTAAATAGCAAAAATGTGAAAATAGTAAAGGACCACTTCAGTGCAGTTCATGTTTAACTCAACATCTTTATAATGCTATTTTCCCAGTTTCATTTTTAATTTTCATAGCTATAATTCTGATAAATATTTTAAGACCCTTCTTAGAAGAACTTTATGCAGAATATTAAAATTCAAGCACTAAAAATACCAACACACTTGTGTAGAATCTATTTTTTAGTTTGCCCAAATTATATTCCAAAATGCAGCAAGCATCCAAAGAAGTTGTCTTACAGGAAATTCACACAAAATTTATACAATCTCTGCTCTTTAAGGTAAAGGCATTTCTGCTCTAAAAACCAACATTGTTTCTTACCTCAGGTGCAAACATAGTTTCATAAGTGGGATTGTACTGAACTTCCTTGATAGCAGGATCAAGATGGACTCCTGTTTCCACATCTTCCTGAAATAAAACACACATATTAATAACCCATTTTTCACACACAGACATTTAAATATATGACATTACTTTCTTCATTTCCAAATTAGGGCAGTAGTTCAAGCTGACACTTTCAGCATTATGAAAGAGAAGAGCATCTTGGCCAAAGTTTCTATTTTTAAAAAATATTGATTGCAAAACTAATGTCAGGCGGTCACTGAGAAACTTGTCTAAAACACTTGAAGATTTTTGCAAGTGAATAATCATTTCTTTTTATTTAAAGATTTCATGCACTCATTTTAAAAACAGCAGCAAGACTGAAGAAAAGCTTTTTTTTTAGCATCTTTGAAAACCAGATTTGTAAAGAAGAACCAATTAAAATGGTCACAAATTTAATATAAAGGTATGAAAGCCAGAACCCTACAAAAGGTAAAAGGCAGAAATCACAAATAACTATTCAGAAAGACAGCTGCAAAGAAAAAAATTACATATCAACATTACATACAAACATCAAGTATAACAATGATCTTCACAGAATCCAATAATACCTTATTTTCAAAAGGTACATTTTTATACTTAAAGGTATAAATGTAATTCAGCTTTAATAATTAAACACATTTGCAAGTCTGTTGTGACAGAAATTTAACTTGATAGATGAAGGGACAAGAAAGAAGGATTAACCAAAATAATAACTTCAAGTAATTCACAGGGAAAAATTCAGAAGGGCACATGCAGCTGAAATAAATGAGAGAAGAAAGAAGACGGTTGATAAGACAGCAGTGCCCAAAAAGACCTAGCTTCAGAGCTTTAAGAAGTCTCTTTCACATCAACAGAACCCCTCCCCTCATCAAGACCTCAGTTAATGAAGGAAAATGTTATTTTGCAGAATTATTACTGTCATTGCTTCCTGTATTTTTATTCTAGAAAAATAGCAATTGAAAAGGACTCAGAATGTGCTAGTATACTGACAAAATCCCTAGTAATCAAACTGGAAAAGCTATCTTAGTGTCACTGTTTAGTCAGGGCTCACCTACAACAGGATCCCAAAGCATTTGTAACTTACAAAAGAAAGTGGGACAACAGGGTATCAAATTTTAGCAGTTGCTTCAGCAGATCATTAATAGAAAATGATCTCAAATAAAGTCAATCTTGCTTTACATTATAGTATCTTGAAAGAACAAAATGGTACATTCTTAACTTGTGTAATATTGTTAGCTATTCTCTGACATGCTAAGCCCAGAAGCTTTTTTCTCCCCAATTTAACAGCAGGTCAATTACAAATTTGCTCATGCATATAAGATTTAAAAGATTTTAAAACCTGAACACAGAAAAGAAAAACAGTATCTAAAGATCTTTGGCTTGTGATCTGATTATATTTGATTAAAACTGCTCAACCAAGGAAAATAAAAGCATGTTAAAAAAAACCTCAAAACACAAACATGACATCAGCAATCTCATTAATTGTTTTTCTACTAAGGCCAATGTCTTGGCAGAATTTTTAAGTCCAACCAGAAAGCTTTACTCCCACCACATTATCAATTATTTTGACAGGCAGGCCCAGCCATTGCACTGATCTTGCCTGAACCCTCAGCACTACCAGTTCTCAGCCTGACCTCATTTTTCTCATCACACAACCTTTTCGATTCACTGGGCTTGGATGTCAACAACTGCTGGTACATTCACAGCTCCGACTTTGATACACCACGAACTTGCCTGCAAACAGCACAGCAGGCCTAATCCTGTCATTCAGCAAAAAACCCACATGTCCCCAGTTAGAGTAGGAGCACACCAAAACCACTTCCTAACCTGTGTTACCTACAAACTTACGCTTCCTTTCAACTGCTCCATGTTGTGAGGACATTTTCCACAGACAACTTTTCCAAGTCACATCATACAGCTTTACTCTTCCAGCTACACCTCACATCTTGTCCACAAAACTCAAAATTTGAGAAAATAAAAATTAATATGATTGATAAGGCAAAACTTACCTGATCAATGGTTAGTGGCATTTAAACAGTGATCAGCTTACTTGAAATCAGGACAGTTTTTTTCCTGCTCTTTAATCTGAGAAAGCAAAAAATCCAGCTTTGCAAAAATGCCAAGAACTTTTCAGTTCTGCTATTTTTCCTCCTCTTATCTTCCTGTGAAGTTCTATTATATGCTGCTTGGTAATTGAGAAAAGAAACAGATTGTGCCATAAAAGCTGATCTTCTGCTGGAGGATTATAGCAATTCTAGTTCTACTTCACTGCTGGTGGAACAGTGCTGAGTCACTTGAAAGCCACACAATATGTTCACTCCTAGACCACCACAGGCATATTCTTTCTGTGTGAAAACCACTGAGCCTTGAAATTGAAGCACATGTTATATTTATCAGAGCTACGCTCCTCAAGACCTCCAGTCTTATTCACGTTTTCATATATTGGGCATCAAATGACAATCTCATAACACGCTGCTGAAGCACATAATGGTTATCTTTTCATTACGTCATTTTGGTTCAAACTATGTAATAATTTGAATGTGGTCCAACTACCCACTTTACTTTCTCAGTATTTTTAAAAAATGAAATCTTGATAGGAATATAAAGTATCGACAGAACATATTGCCTAATGTTCATCCATGGCAAGAGTTCAAATTGCAGCAGACAAATTATCCTTTGGTCAACATCTGGTAAATGCCATTTTGTACAGCGTTACAAGTCTCTAGTAGGTAGCAGAAACATTAAAAATATTAACCTAGCCCATCATTCATTTCACCAATTGCCAAGCTATCTGTATTGGGGTATTTTGGTTGTGGCTTTATTATTTCTTTTTCCTGGATGAGAGGAACAACTCACTGGCAACCTCTGAACATGGTGAAGATCTCTGGTACAATTGCATGCTTTGCCAGAAGACCATTTCAGCAGAACTCACATTTCTAGGACTCAGAAAGCAGGAAAAGGTAATAGAGGTCTCACAACACTGTCCCTTTATGCTGGCAACAGCCTTAACTGCGTGCATTCCAGATGCATTTGCCATAGCTCCAGCTAACAGGGAAGGGATCACAGGAGCAGCAGTCTGGCAGAGCTCTGACTGAGATAAGGTAATCTAAGAGATCGCCTCTCTGCTGTGCTGTAGCTTTTCCTTTGGTTACAGGAATGATTTATCTAAAGGCCTAAGGTGAGCAATCCATCATGTAGCTTATGTGCCAAGTGTGACACAAGTGGCTCTGTGGGATGGGAAATGATCAGTAGTTAAGCTGAAAGAGGAGGGCATCTGTGATTTCAGTGAAGAGCTAAGTACTACCCTAGATCACTTCCCTCTCAAAGGCATAGGAACCATAAAAAAGGGGGTCAAAAAGCTCTCAAACAGATACAGCTTTCCTCTGGAGAAAGAGAAAAGTTCAGCTGTATGACTGGCAGAGAAGCAGCTGGTCTGTGCTGCAACACAGAAATTGTATTAATATGGGCTTTAAGGCATGCTGTAATATTAAAGGGCCACACACACCCCATATAACCTGGAATCAAAGAATTAAGGTTTTAGGAAGTTATGTTTTATTGAATATGGCTATCTTGAAAAACATAATAGAAAGAAGCTGCTAACTTAGTGTGACCTCTCTGCTTTTCTCAGCACTAGTAACAAGCACCCAACTGAAATACAGTGGCTACATTGGGCACCACATGTCAAGCAAGACACATGCTACTGAAAAGTGTTCAAAAGAAAAAAAAATGATTGAAGGCCTAAGAAAATACAACCTGAATAGAAAAATTGAGCAATCTAATTCAGCACAGAAGAGATTCAGATTATACAACTTTGCAGAAATAAGGACAACCAAAACCTGAAAATGCTCACTCCATAGATCCACTGAAGTTTGGTAGACAGGTTGAATGAGTGTCTGTCCAGAGAGATGCAAGAATCACTGCTGGCACAAGGCAAAAAGAGGCAGACGATGTCATTTCACCAAACTACTTACTGTGTTGGTTGTGTTGTTGTGGGTTTTTTTTAATAGATGTGATGTCTACTTACTTGCAATATCAGTTTGCTTTACAATTCAGAGATGATCCGATGAGGTAAAAAAATTCTTTCAATAGTGAAATGCTGTCCTTTTGCACCTTTTGTTTAATGAAACACAATTACACTATTATAGGGGAATGGCACACAGGGCTGTACTCTGGAGTACTAGCATTGCCTAAGGAATCTATCTTGATACAGAAAGAAGCTTTTGATGCTAAATGTAGACAAGGGGGTGCTTCATTATAACTTCCCAGAGATCACTGAATGTCTGGTTCCTTCCAAGGCATGCTCCTTCAGCGCTACCATAAAATTTGGCCACTTTTAAGCATAAGAAAGAGGACAGGAAATAGAAGGGATTTTAGACTACCAATACAGTAAATCAGATTAACTTTTGTCCTTAACAGGTTCCTTAAAGATGCCACAGGCCTCTTATTCTTCAAAAAAAAAAAACCTCCTACCCAAATGCCATAAAACAACAGTGTTACTTTCTATGAAAATCACTTAATTTATAGAATAAAAACTAGTTCAATAATTAAAAAAATGTTTAAAAAGCTTGCTGGAATTTTTTTTATGTGCATGAAGATAAAAACATTTCTTTAATTAAACAGCAGCAAAATCCCTGTAACAGGCAACAAAGCAAAGCCTTGAATAAAAAGACCAAGGTGCACCGTGTACTGCAACACTGGATGGTAATTCTGTTCCTTAAAAAGAATATAATGTGGCTTATGTTTTCCAGCTTCCTCTCATGCAAGCAGAGTTTTGATGTTTATATGTTGGGAGGGTTTTTTTTCCTGGACATTTCAGATAATAAACCTACAACATTCAATTTCCCCAGGTAAAGACATTACTAGTTAGTAAAATAGTTAAAAAGGGCAGGCTGTTTTGCATAACATTTAATTACTTTTAATTATCAATCACACTAAAATGTGGTAAATTAAGGCCACATCCCATGAGCCACTGAGACTTAAGCAGTTTGTCTCATATCAATTCTTGCCTAAACCACTTGGGCTGTCAAATGCACATTATCATTCTAAAGATTTACAAATTTATTACCAAGAGATAAATAGCATTTGCAGTGAAGCTTCAACATTAACACATGGCAGTTATCAGCTATTATTCTTTCTACCCATTCATGCACTCCTAACAGTAAATGACTGCCTGACTAACTTCAACAGAATACAAATAAACCTGCAAGAAAAGCACGTGCTAAATGGTTTTGTGGAACTAGGCTAGACACCCAGGATCTTGCAGGATGACAAGATCTAAGCATCTACTCTCTACAAGATATTTTGTGTCAAAGAAAGCTGGAAAACCCACGGCGTCAAAGGAGACAAACATTGCTAACAAGTAACACTTCCCAAGTCTACTAAGGTTCAATCACTGCTACAGAATTGTCACATACCACTTTGTATCTTTCTTCCCTCCATAGCTGACAGGATTAGGCTTTAAAAAACATTACGAAGTATGACTGAAGTCTATTTCTTCCCCTTATGTAAAACTTTTCTGGAAACCTGCATGGTGCCAAAGGTAAAGTAGATTTAAAGGGAACTGACTCTTCTGATCCCTTCTCGCATTAAAGGCAACACAGATCCTCCAGCTCCTGTACTGGACTGGGCCAGCCTCGTTATTTTAACCTAGTTAAATGTCCTCTCCTCAAGACTACTGAAGGGCATACTGTAGAGAAATATAAAACCTGCTCCAATCTGAGTCTTACTCTGGACAGAGATCAAACAAAAATTGTTCTCTGAAAAGCAAAGTTTATAGCTGCGATGTTTCCTGTGATTTTTGCACAGAAAGTACAATTTCCTGAATTTCCTTCTATGTTTGTAATTCAAGAGTGAAGATAAAACTGTCAGCAATGTTAGGGTGATTTTTTTTTCATAGAAATAGAAACTGTAGGAAAATTAATTATAATTGGGTTTAACAATGGCCTGGCTGTTGGCAACTGGGCTCCCTTCCCTCTCTTGAACAGCCTCTATTTACAACACCACCATTCTTACCTACTGCTTGATGATGTATCTGGAGAAAGAAAATATCTTGATTAACCTGCCCACTGTTCCCACAAAAGAAAACATCCACCTTATGGAAACTTGGCATCTAGGGGAGAGTAAGAGCAGAGCAAGGGTATATGATGATCCGTCTGCACTCTCCCAACAGCCAAATATTTTCCAATCTTGGTGAGACTTGAGGAAATCTGTGTATTTATTGACACTTCATCCTTCAATGGATCTCTTCCAGTACTTGCCCAGACTCTCCTTGTAACAATGCAAAATTCTTCAACACACAGGACTTCTTGGCATGACAATAAGCCCTACTACATATTGCATGAAGAGCTGCATGCTTTTATTTGCCTTGAACCTAACTCCTACTAGACAGTTTATGGTTGCTGTAATGGAAGAGACAGGAAGTATTTAACTCCCTCTCTGTGCCATTTAATGATTTTGTAGGTGTCTATCATACTTTACACCTCAGCTGTCTCTTTTGGTCTTCTCAATACTTCCTCAAACAGAAGCAGAACCCTTCTTCAGCCCTGCTGTCCCTCTCCGAATGTCCTGCATTTACAACCTATCTTTTTCTGCATGAAGGGACCAGAAGCACAAACTCTAATCCTCTGTTGTCTTCCCTCAAGTGATTTTAGTGGTGCTAAAAACAGTAACAGAAACATGCAACTTTCATCCAGTGGGCCTTCCAGTTTAGAATGAGAGTGAAGTATTACTGGATTGGAGTCAACAATGATTATAGCTGTTATCTATTATGAGCTATTTAACATCAAGATCAGCAACAGGCCTATCTCAAGAAGCAGACTGTAAGAAAAGGGTGTAACAAAAGCTAGTCCCTCAAACTTTTAAAACACAGTTACCAACCATTAGCATAGCTTTCAATTACAGAATAATTTTTTCACAGAAATGTGACTTTATGTAACCGTGATGTACTTTGAAACAAGGACTCAGCAGATTTCTATAGAAAAATGAAATACATATTGGAGTAGCATCTTAGGGCTAAATTTGATATGCACACTTCAGTAGCCCAAATGCTGTCAGCTGAATGTGCTAACAATGACACCTGCTATTAAAGAGAGTGAGGAGCCATTCCTGTTTAAAGCATACATAAATCTAAGGTCTATACCAGTTAACAGGCCAAAATTCTGAACCAGAAACAGGTGAAACAGAGTGCAGAACATCAACCACTTAAGGTTGACACTCGCAACTGCCAAAAATGCAAACTGTGGATTATATTCATTGTATGACTAACCCTTCTAATATCCCTTCTTACCATCAGCTTTTGTTACCCATTCCTGGTCCTTTGTGCAATAAGTATCTTTGCACTTAGGAGTACTTGATCCTTATTCATGTCAAAAGAACGTTTGCACAAGTGAAGTGATATTAATGAACTGTAACTTGGCTTTCCGACTTACTCAGCTTCCCGTTTTTCCAGGCCTGTACTTAGGGAGGATTCAAAACACCACATCTTTCACACCTGTTCCGTAAGGGCTTTCTCATTCTAAAGAATCTGGGTAAATTCCTGAGGGGTGTCTGGCAAGCTTCCACTGCTAACCAGTGGGACATGATAATTTTTAGACATGGAAGGTGTTAAGAACACGTGGCGTACGAGACCCGCAGTTATTTCTCAAACCCTAAAAATCTGAAAAGAACGCCTGATATAATTTTACAAAGAAATGACCTGTTGCTACTCAGAGTAGGTAGTGGTGCTAAAAGAAGCTCCAATACACTGTGTTCTGAAAGCCTCAGCTTGAAACCGTTGCTATTTGCAGTTATATGCATGTCATCTATGTTCACAAGTAAAAGTTATAAACATATAATCAAACATCTTGATATTGAAAAGCCTCACATCCTTTTCATCTTGTCTGAGGCAGAGGCAGCCCTGGATGTGCTGATGGATAACCCCTTCCAGAGTACAGCCTGGCAAACAGCTTTGAACTGAACATGCTGCTGACACCTAACTCCTTTCTCTAGCTGCTTTTTTCTGCACTGGCACTGGAGATTCATCTGCACCAGCAGAGCATTTGTCCAGATCAAGGAATGGATCTGAGGACAAATAACTTCACCAGAGTTGTGCTTTTTCAAAATTCAGATCTGTTCTCTGATGTCAGTCCCTGAGCAACTACATAAACCTTTGTGCTGGCATGACAAAGGGAAAACCTGTTGCTACAGGCCTAAGGGTGATGGAAAGCACATCCAGTGCTACTTGCCACTTACCACTAGCACTCAGGAGATAGTATAAATGTTAGCTAGCAGTTCTTTTGAAATGTGCACAAGACAGCCTGCTGGATGCTGCAACTTGAGAAGCCAGATTTCCAAGCCTCTAAGAGATACACAAACGTTGTCACTATATACAACATCTACAGAAAAATAAGAGAAATTGTGATAGAATATGAATTAACTAGTGACAACAAAGTGAAAGAGTCCATCCACCTCTTAGTCACTAGGCAAGAAACTTTTCTGAGCATGTGGCAGCAGAACAGTAACAAGAACAGTCATCGTGGCAAGATACCTGTCTTTGATTAGAAATTTGTTGCCTGTACAAAAAATCCCAAAGCTAAACCAGCACCCCTCCCCCCTCCCTTTCCGGTATCACAGAAGTGAGCCAATGTGATATTGAGCTAGGAAAATAAAGGTTCCTCCAGGAATAACGAAATAGAAACACCAACCAGTTTACAGGTTGCCCTTTAGAACAGAATTCAGTTGCAGCCACCCTATCAAGTATCAACTTCACCCCAACACCCGGGAAAACCATCCAGGAAAACACCTTATACTAGGAACAGCAAACAAGTATCTAAGGAACTGTAATCAAGGCACGCTTTGAGATGTAGCTAACACGCTTTAATAAACTTAACCCCCGCAGCTGAATCCACGGGAGCTCCTCGACACACGCCTTCTCCTCCACAGCTCCGACCCCCACACCTCAAGGCAAGGCAGGGCAGGGCCTGGCAGCGGCAATGCAGCCCTGCCGGCACCGCGCCCCTTCGCCCCACTTCCCCAGCCTGGGGCTGCTCCAGGGCTGTCCCCAGCATTGTCCCGAGGCCGGCGGGGCGCACATAACGCCGAGCAGGCGGGCGGTCCGGGCCCTAGAGGGTTGCCTACCTTCACGGCTACTTCCGGGGCCGCATCCACGGGCAGGGCCGGGGGCGCGGCGGGCGGCGGCCGGAGGTGCAGCACGGCATCGCGGCTGGCGAGCACGGCGGCGGAGCGCTGGGAGCCGCCTTCGGTCTCGGGCTCCGAGTCGGGCTCCGAGTCGGAGCCGCCGTAGGAGGCGAGCGCGGCGATAGCCGCCGACATCTTGGCGCGGGGGATGACGGGACGGGCAGGTCCTGGCAGCTCCGCAAGGCTCCAGGGGTCTCTTCCCCTGCAGAACGAGCGGGCTAGGGCTGCCTCTTAAAATTGTGGCTCGTTAAAACAGAAAACATACTCTAAAGGATAAATTGTGGTCTTTTACAGGATATACAGGCGTTTGATGGGGTAACATCCCCCTGGGCTGTTGATGGTGCTTAACCTTTCAGGACTCCATGGCAAGACTACAAGCTCCAGCATGCAACGCGGCGCCGCGCTTGAAAGTTCCCCCCGGCGCTCGCCTGCACTTCGCGGGGCGGGAGGGGAAAATAGTCAACAGCCCGGGGCGAGCTCCCAGCCCCCCACTTCTTCCTGAAAAGCCGTCTTTTCGGCACGGGGCAGCGGAGCGTGGAGCCGAGCCCCGCGCCTCCCCTGGTTGTCACCCCCGGGCTCCCAACCCCGCGCCGTGCCCTGGGGAGCTCCGCCCTCTCGTGCTGATTGGCCGCATGCACACCCGGCTTCTGCTACGTCACAGCGGCGGGGCCCCGCCCCGCCCGCGCTGGGGAGAGGGAGCCCGGCGGGCCGGACTGTACCACCTGCCCGCCCGCGGGGTGGGGGGCGGCGGCGCATGGACCAGCCCGAGCATCGGGCGGTGGTGGGGGGGCGGCCGGGCTCGGCCGCCGGGTAAACAGCGCTTCCCCCCCGCTCCCTCCCGCCCGGCTCGGCGCGCCGGGAGAGGCCCCGCCCCCCGCGCGCGCACACACGCGCACACACACCGAGACACGCGCGCGCTGCCCGGTGTCTATTGTGAAGCCGCCGGGGACGCTCCGCGCCCGCCGCCGCCCCCCCGAAACACGGAGCCGCCGGCTGGGAATGGCCGGCGCCGCCTGAACTTCCAGCGTCCCGGCGGCCGGGGAGGGAAGGGCTGAGGCTGAGGGCGAGCGGCGTGAAGGTGCGCGGCGAGGGCAGGCGAGTAAGTGCCCCCCACCCCCGTACCTTCCTTCCCTCGCGGTCCCTGGGGCGGGCGGGAAGGACCGTCTCCCGCTCCCCATCGCCGGCGGAGCTGCGCGACGCGCCTACCCCACAAAGGGATCGGCGCTCGCCAGGTGTTGGTCCCCTCCCCTTTGTCCGCGCCCGCGCGGGGGGCGGCGGCGGTAGGGAGTGATGGAGGGAAGGAGGGAAGCACGCCGCGGAGCCGCTTTCCCCCGTCTCCCCGCCGCCCCCGCGGGCAGGGGCATGAGGGGGGCGTGTTGCGAGGCGGAGGAGGGGGGGGGGCCGCACTTGTGCCGGAGCACGGCGCTTCCCTCTGCTTCTCCCGCTGCCGGCCGCCCCGTGCACCCGCGGCGGCGGGATCGGCCGGCGGGGAAGGTGCGGCGGAGCGGGGCCGGGGTCAGCGCGCGGGCGGGCGGGGGGCGGCGGGGTGACGTCACCGCCGCCAGGTGCGGGGAGAGGCGCCCCCTCCCCTCCCCTCCCGCCCGTCCCCGCCGCGGGCACCGGGGCTGGCCAGGGCAGAGGTGCGGACGGGCGGCGGGACTGGCGGTCGGAGCGCAGGGGGATTCGGTCCGATTCCAGGGCAGAGCTGCCCGCTGGAACACTGCTACCATTGTTAGGAGGGCTTGGAGATCGCGGGGGATGGCCGGCAGCGAGGAGAAGCACGTAGGTTCCAACTTCTCCCAGCCCGCTCCCGGACGCCTTCCTGCGCGCCCGCGGCCGGGAGGAATGGGAAGTACGGAGCGCTGGCTAAGGGTTGGCTGTAACGCCAGGTGTGTGCATTGCACGCTTGCACCTGGAGCGGTACAGTGCCATGACTTCCCTTCGAGCTGCATGTGCTTTCAGAATTAAAGTGAGCACACAGTGACATCTAATTGTGACACAGTGGCATTTAATCTGATTAAATGCTCTACTTTGGATTTTCCACCCTTTTCAGTAGTCACGGTTTGAAACATTTGTTTTCTTAGCTCGAGGAGGTATCACTTGGTTTCATTTGTTTTTTAGAAAAAGAATAGAATAAACGTAGAGGGCATACAGAAAGTGTTGGTAGCATGGAGTGGAGCAAGGTGCTGCATTAAGATCTGTTCTGTTAGACACAGATATGCTATGTCTTAGTATGCTAGAAATTAGGTAAAAGTCCCACACATTTCAACACCAAGACCTTTTGTTTGCATCTCCAAACAGCTGAAATATGCTACATTGAACTAGCATTTCATATGGTAATGAGCTTTTTCATCCTAAATCTATGAATGATGAATCCATAAGTAAGGAAAGCTATATGATCCTTCATATGAATCACTGCTTATTAATATCAAAAGTGGTTCTTCCACTGCAGTCAATTGGTTTATCGATGATTCCATGTGACTGCATTCCTTTTTCTCTTGGCATGCGGATTGCAGGTATTCTCTGAAGTTGAAAGCTGTGCTTCCTGAAAAGTGAAAATTTTCAAGGTCTATTTTGTGATAGTGGCATTGTGATTGTGAACCAGTTTGTGATATTCTATCTGTAGAACTATGTTGAAAATCATTAAAGTAGTTCTGCCTTGTTATCTTTGAATTTTAAGTGTTTCATTGACAAAGCTTTGGTAGTTGACTTAAGTATGTTCAACTATGTTGTGTCCAAGCATCCGAGTTTGCTTGCCAGTGAAATGTAATCATCTGGGATTTTAGATGCTTTTGTTGTAGAACCTATGAAAATCACTTACTGGTTTAAATTAGCTGCCTTTCTGGTGCTAGCAGTAGTAGATAAGCAAATACATGAGAAGGCATTCAGGGCAATACTGTCTGAAGTTTCTTGTTGCTTAAATAGTAGCGAAGATTAATTTTCATCAAGCAAGCCAATGTCACTTCTGGATGTGAAAAACTGGCTTGACTATTCTTTAAAAGTGTAGCTGGCTAATATACACCATGATCTAAAATCTGTTTTTGTCAAAAAGCTGAGAAGTTGCTGCTGGTCATTTGTGTTGAGCTAATACACTGGCTCGTCTTGACTATCAACTGCATATTTGTAACTTCAAGAAGAGGTTGATTTGTATAAAACAAACTGAAAGAATGATACAGCTTTTCTAAAAAGCTCTGCTCATTGATTGCTGTATGTTCTCTTTTAACTGAGTTCCACAAAATGTGTTATGCATTGAATGCTGCTGATTCTGAGGCAGACTGAAGTAGTGGGTGGAAGGTGTTCTGGGTTTCTTGGCTTTGCTTTCCTTTCCTTTCAGCTTTTTAACTGCTGCTTTTCCTTGCAGTCACTTTGCTTCTCTTGCTTTAATTTTCCAACGGAAAGTAAAACTGTCTCCCTTTGTACAGCACTTTTACATATCAAGAGGGCCTTTTAACACCTGTTTGTTATTACTCCTAGTGGTAAATACCATACCAAGTATTACCATGTCTTTTCCCCTGGTAAAAGGAAAGAGGAAGAAGTATTTTAAAAGAGTGGTTCCTTGAGCAGTAGAAGCCTGGCTTTTACCTTTTTTCCTTCTTTTTTTATTTTTGTGTGGGTTTGTTCAGGTTTTTTTTTTTTTTTAATCTTGAGAGTGGTTGTAAGCTCTAATGGAATTTTTTTTAGTACAGTCTCATCCTTTTGTGGATCGTCTAATGCTGGACAGAGTGTTAATGCATTCTGAATCCTTTCTCTTGGTCAGGACAATCACAGCATCTTGATTTCATGAACTTAGCATTTTATAGGCATCTTTGAGAATTCTACATCTCTGACAAATTTGGTTGGATTCAGCCAGCCAGCTTCCAAGCAGTGAAACCCCAACACTTTCTGCTTGAGACTGATTTGCTTCACAATTTGGGGTACAATATATTAAACTTTACTCAACATTTCACAAATTTTCCTTCACATCAGTCTTTTTCTTCCCTGTAGTTGATCATAAAATCTGTTTCCCTCTGCTTTTAATGTATTCTATCCTACTTTCTTTTCCTTTCACTTGCTCTTTCATAGTTCTTTTTTTGTTGCTTTCCATGATGGATGTGCTTTATCTCACACCCTTGTGCTTTCATCTGGTTTTTCTTCCCCACAGAAAATGATGCATATAATCCTGCTTATTCTAGTTTTTTTCTCTAAGTTTTTTAATACTCTTAACTGCTATCAGCCCACCTCCATATACACTCACTTCTCATCCACCAAGATCTGTAAGTCTGCAGTTTTGAGGAAAGGAAAAAAACAAGCATGATCTTATCAGAGGATCAAATTAAAATATGAAGTTCTATTGTCTGTGGGAAATTCAGTATCTGAAAGAAAACAAGATTTTTTTGCCTTTGCTCATATGCTTTTGGCTGCTGAGAAAAGGTATCATGATGTAAGTCTTCTCAGGTTACTTCTGCTGCATTTGGATTGGGCCCTTTTATAAGCACCTGCTTGTGTGTCTGATGCATCTCAGTGTACTCTAATTTAGCTGCTTGGAGACTGAAGCACATTTTATAACTCACGCTCAGCTATTTCTACCACCTTGGAGCCTCTGACTGCTGCAAGGGCGATAATACCTCTTTTATATTTTTTTGTTATATTGGACTATGTCCCGGATTCTGAAAGATACCGAGGCGCCAGATTGCAAAAAGAGTTCTCTGTTCCAGTACATCTGTGAATCAGTCTCTTTAAGTTTTTTTGGAAGGAATCTTGAGGTTGTCTGACACAGATTACATGCTATGTATTTCATGTTTACAAGGTGTGGCTTCAAAGAAAGAATTATATGGGATAGGATTGGAACAGCTTAGACTGTTGTACTTATTTCAGGTGTCTTTGCAAACAAAATAATATTTGTTGCAGAGCCGCCTCTTCCCTAGAGGGGGGAAGCTACGCAGCTTCTTCAAACTACTCAGCTACATATGCAGTGCTGCGAACTGCATCTTACAGCATGAGCTGAACGAGTACTCTGTCGGAGAGGCAGCAAAACTAATTATAGACTTCCGGGAATATAAACTTAATTAGCATGATTATGAATGTATATTGGTTTTCTTAATTCTCTGAAAAATGTTTTTTTAAAATCAGTTAAAGGACAGAAATTGTTATCAAAAGTGTATACATTTCTGAAAATACATGCCTTTATTTTTGGGGGAAGCTAGATTGACAGCTTGCTTATACTAGTCTGTTGGTGCAATAAATTACCTTATACATTCAAAGAACTACAGAATAACAAACAACTGTAGTTACATTTTAGCAAACCACTTAACAAAGAGCAGAAATAATGGATAATTTTCAATGAGTTTATACCTCTTTGTTGACATTTCAATTAGATGCTATGGTTGCCACATGAATTTAGTCTTCTGACAGCTGACTCCATGCAGAAGTAAAATATTATAAATGCCCTAGCAGTATGACATTTAAAACTTATTAGAAAACAGGAATCTATTCTAAATCCAGGTGTAGGGTTTTGGCATATAATAAAAGGCATTACATTCTGTTGAAGCAATTTTTTAGCTAAGGCATTTGTACTGTCTTTCCCCCTTCTTTTCTGCTCTGTGGTAAGCTGTATTCATATCCTGGAAGTATTAATAGAGGGTCTGTTCTCTCTTTGTCTCTTGCTTTCAAAAACAAATTTGGTAGAAAATTGGTCAATAGATTTTAAGTTACTGAAGGAGAGTTTCCAATACTCTGCAAGTGATCTCATAAAGTTTGCATAGGGAACAGGTCTGGAAATTGTTGGGTGCTCTTAATGAAAAAACATGCACAATTAATTTTCATTCTTTACAGTCACAACTGCCTATTGATAAAATGTGACGACAACAAAGACTGATGGTAGACTCAGTAGTACTAACTGAAATCACAAGTAGTTGGTACAGCTTCTGCAATGACAAATGTGCCTCACTAATCTACCAGGGGTTTTGAATGCAATAGTAGCATAGTGGATTAAATTTTAATATAGTTCTATTTTGCATACACTTTTAAAAGGTGTAATTGAGGGTTCATCACACCAAGCTATAAAATCAAAAAGCCGTGATATGAGACGTAAAATATCTTCATGGATCACAAAAATCTCTGAGAGGAATTAACAGAAATATTAACTTATAAGATACTTTAAATTTTTTCTCTTAGATATTGAACAGGAGCTGTTCAATATCTTTTATTAGTCATCTGTAGAATTTCATTCGTAAAATAGAATTATTTACTAAGGATTTAAAACTATTTAATTGAATTCACAAATATTGCAAAGGTGACCTGAGAAGTCCAAGCAAGCTTTGTGAAAGGACAGCAGGATGGCATGTAAAATTGCTTGTTGGTGTATGCAAACCAGTGTGTTTTGGAAGCAGAAAATAAGTTTCCATTTATGTGTCTGAAAAGTTTCTAAATTAACAGTATTAATATAACAAAAATTTGAGCATTATTACACTTTGATAAGGTACTGTTATCCAAATTATTGCTGTAATCAGAAGTGGGCAAAAAAACAGAGAAAGAACTGACATTGTATACAAATTCATTAATTCTTATCTGCTATTCAAAATGCATTATTAACTGTCAATTAGTTTAGAGGAGATAAATCACAGTATTGTAAAGAGTTTGATATGATGGATATGGCAGAGTTTTTCAAGGGAATGAAAAGATTGGAATTATTTCCCCAAGAAAATTAAAGAAAGTGAGGAGTGGGCTATAAAATACATGTGATTTTAAGCTCTCCAATAGCATATGTAAAAGCAAAAACCAGTAAAAACCAATTTATTTGGTTTTTATATCAGTAAAAAAAAATTATTGAAGCCATACATTTTTTTGCAAGGAGAAGGGAATTGAGACTTTCCCTGTGTCCGATAAATGTACCTGTATTTCTCTCAATATATGCATATATCTGTGTATCTGTCATTCACTGTTAGACTATTTCTCTTGAACACACAGAACCAGCTTAAACTCCTTGCTTTATTGCCTCAAACCAGTAATTTGAACTTTGTTCTTTCTCATCAGAGGTGACTGCTCAAATAAATTAATATTCGTTGCAGTGAAGTATTCTCAGTTTTCTATAGCTGAAATAAATGTTGTAATTTCTGGGTTTTTTGAGTAATTTTCTGGCTGTTTGATGTAATGAACTATTTTACACAAATTGAAGCAGTCCAAAACAGAGGGAGAAAGAGTAAAACTTCTGCAATAGATTGAATATGAAATGGCTTGTAGTATGGGGATGGGAAGTTTGAAAAATCATGAATGAAAATTGGTGTATGACGGGAAGCTGTCTTAGGCCAGTCCAACAAGTTTATGAGGACCCTTTTTAGGTGTGGAGTCTTCTTTCAGAGTAACTCTTTTGTCTGGCATCTGCACTGCATAGTAGATGCGTAGGTTATGGAAAACTGAAAGAGTGATTGACACTAAGATACTTTACTGGTCGTATTTATGCTAAACACTATATTGAAGTGGCTTGTCCAGCAGCTCCCAGTTGCCAGTTCTGAGGTAATGGCTATAGAGTGGCCCAAATTAGAGTTGTTAGATATATTTCTCCAACATGACACTGTTCATGGTTTGAGAATCTTTTACCTTCCAGGCACATGCAGGTTCAAATAGATTGTCTGACAGATCAGCTGTACCAGATAAGTGGTTTTCTACAAAAGATTCTTATTATCATAAAACAAAACTACACACTCCATAGTGATTTTGAAACAGGCCTTCAAGTAATTAAAAAAAAATAATTTGGGAAAATCACGTCTCATTTATAACTTGATAATATGTGGGAACTTAAGTAGTTTAACCAGTAGTTTAACCAGCACTTGTAAAAGTGGCATGCAGAGTCAGCTTTTCAGTAAAAAAAGGAAATGCTTAACTTGTTAAATTTTGTTCAGCCATTAGCCACTGAATGTCTATGCAGAAATGCTTAGAGAGGTCTTTTAACTCTCAACTGATTCTGCCTTTTGTTGATATTAAAGGAGAAGGCTGTGATTGTCAAACTTTCCCAACTGTGTTTCCATGTGCAGTTGTGAAACTTAGCAAGCTGAGAACACAAGTGAAAGTACAAGATGAGTTTGTCATAGGTGCTCTTTCTTTGGAAGCCTCTCTTTGGGAACAAGGGCTTTACAAAAATTGTCTAATTTGTGGGGAAGGAAATTTCACTTCTATGCCACCCAGCTACCCAGTAATGGCAAGTGTTGGTCTCTGCTGGTAATACAGGACAATGGTATTTCTTACATCTTAATACTCTAAGCAAACTACTCTGATTCTTCCTGTTTTGGGCAACCTCGAATGTCCTATGCTTAGATCATCTTCACAGCAGGAGAAAGAATTATCTTACAGTTAATTCAGGAGAAGTGATAGGTGGCTTAGACTGCTGTAGAGATGGTAATGAAAGTTTCTGGCATTGCAGTTTGATCTGAATTTGCCCTTATGTCCAAGCCCTATACAACACGTGGTATTGCAGGGCCCTACACTGTAGCTGAGGAATGGCATTATATGGCAGAATACATACACATATCAGTCATATGCAGAGTGAACTTCTGTACTCCACAGTCTTGAAGATTCAAGACTGTTGTGCCATGGAAGCTCCCAGTGTGGCTGGCACCCACTGGAAGCAGTGCTATGTGTGTCCCCAGGCAAGACAATAGGATGCATTCTGTGGCTCTGGCTAGCATGAGTGGTCTACTAAAATAAAATCCCTGAGCTGAAAAGAAGTTAACAGTTTTTGTTTCCCATGGAAATGAACTTCAAGCAAATCTGCCTTCAGCAAGTTCTGTGCTACAGGGAGAGATTCTGTACCATTCAGTCCAAAAAGAATGTGTTGTCTACCAGCTATGATGTTTCCAGTAATGGAAGTCAGCTATTAGGTATTACCTGTGTTTAGCTGATTTTGCTAGACTTTTATCCATTCTACTTCTAACTATAAAAAATTATTTCTTTGTCTAGAAAATGGAAGACATTTTATTAGCAAGGAGAAAGGTTTTTGTTTATACTATTGGTCTAAAAGAGGTCCAGTTCTTGTGGAGGGAGATTTGGACCTCTCTTCCATACCTGTTGCTACTCAGGCTTGTCAACACATTATTTTATTCTGGGGTGACAAGTGAAGTACATGTTTTTAAGCTCTTTAAGGTTTATATTCCTCCTCTATGGTCATCTGTCCTATCTGCAGGAAAGTTCAGAGTGGTGCTTCAAATCTTTTTGAGTACTGGCAGTATTCATAAATAAATTGATAGTAGTGATATTACATCAAAAAGGAAAAGAAACCAGTTGATAGATCTTAAGATCTATCATATTTCATAGATTCTTAAAGCACTAACATATTTATAGGCTGTCTTCTAGTAAGCTATAGGTTCCTCATAAGTTTACTATCTGTTTATTCATTAGAGATCTGATCAGTGTTTCCAAAAGTTCAAAACGTGTGGAACATTCCTTTGTGTGTCTGATGATTTGCTTAATGCAGCATAACTTGTGATACTTGGAATGACCTTCTCATGGTGGATTGCTGTGGCTCAGTAATGGGACGTCTTAATAAATGTATGTAAATTTGTGACCTAAAATTTTTATTAATTCTGAACTTCTGTCAGCTTCTGACACCATGCTCTCTGCCTCAATATTAGAGAGTTTCCATGGGAAATAGTTGTTTAATGATCAGTGTTGTCCTAAAGTAATATTTGGTAAGAGGTTTCATGCAGAATAACTTACTGGTAGAGAAAAATCCTTGTTACTTTTAATATTTTCAGTCTCTTGCCCTGTCACATAAAACAGCCCCTTAATTTTATCTTTCATTGTTCCTGGGAATACATTGGAAAGCAAAGCCAATTGTATATAGAAATCTAAATGGGTCATCTTCTGTGTCTGAGCATTTTCAGAAATATATGTGCTTTCCAGTAGCTCAGTGCTTACATATGGAGCACTGGCTACCAGGGCTGATTTTTCAGCCTGAATGTGATAAGAAGTAAGTGTTTCAGATTTCTGGAATCCTAAACCATATGCTGATTATAGCTATTCTAGTCCATCCTTGATTATAATGAGCCTCTTTACTATTAGTAATTTTATTCATTTGAAACTGACTGTGTCATTACAGAGTCTTTTTAGAAAAAAAGATTAATTTTATTAAGCAAAGAGATAAAGATGTGGTTTTAAAATAGAGACAGTTGGGAAAAAAGCTTTAAGAGCTGTGTAATGCAGTCTTAAAAACATGTTGGATGTTGAGGTACTGTTCTGGTTTTTTGGTCAGTTTTGATTTTGATACATGTTTGCTAGAGAGAGCTAAGAGCTCTGCTTGATGGTAACTTTCTAGAAAGCTGAGAGGCTTTTAAGGACAGATTCTTCTCTACCTGTTTTATGTCTCCTTTTTTCAGGAATTTATGAGATCATGTTGCAACACTTTCAAACATGCACTATAAGACTTTTTAACTTAAATTTCCCACCTTTCTCAAAAGTCTGACTTCCAACATGAAGCTTTTAATGTTTGGGTTTTTTTTTTCCTTGCAGCTTGCATGTATGCCATTTTTGCAGGTTAGCAGTTTAGCTTAATTTTCAAGATATTATGTCCATTTAGATCTCAAGACACATCTGTTAGCTTTATTTTTAGAGTGCTCAGCTACCTCTTAGCTGGAGTTGCAGACAAAATGATAGATGATTTTGATTTCATGTTGAAACATGAGCAACCATTTGGACACTGGTTGGAAGGATTGTAGAGAAGCCTGATTCACCTGTACTTGGGAACAGTACTTTTGATTCAAAAGAAACACTCCAGAAAAATATATATTGTGTGTGACTGTTGGAATGTTGAAATATTTGAAGCCTTGTAGAAATAAAATGCATGTTAAGTGCAGAGTTATGGCTCTTCAAAAAATGGAGACATTTTCAAATACTCGAAACAGACAATAAAACACTGATATAATTATAATAATCATATTGTTGTTCAGATTGGTGTGGAGATTTTTTCCTGAACTTTTTAAATGAAAATTTATACCTGGTACATGGTGGTCTCATTGTAATGCATGTATGAATTTTGACTTTAATTATGCAAGCCTTGGAGATAAGATTTAATAAGTGACGTGCAGATCTGTTTAAAAAATATAAGATCTGGAGGATGTATTGTGTGTCCTAACTGCTGAGTCATACACTAATGTTTGATCTTTTTCTGCTTTTGTGAATCTTGAATTGTTTTGTGCTTTGTGGAACAATGGGAAAGGGAAGGTGAATAGTATTCCAATTTGTGTTTGTCTATAATATATTTTTAATATATGTGTTGTCCCCCGCAGGAGGTAGGAGATATGCTTTTGAACTCCCAGAAAATCGAGGAAGATGCTTCTGCTTTGTAAGGGACAGACCCAATATCAAAGACGGGTACCCTGTCTCCTGGCCTCATTTTGTAAGAGAAAATAAGGACAGCTGCTTCATTTTTTGAAGGAAAGAATGTAAGCAGCTGAGTTCATCTTTAGCGGATAGAGAAGTTTGCCTATAGGTTTAAATCTGACAGATGAAAACTAGAAAAGGGATGGAGTATAAAGTTTACCTGTCTTTGCTGCCATTCATAGATTTTAGATTCATATCATACCGTATACCGGTGGTCTGAAAGAGGTTAAAAGAAGTTCCTTCTCTGAAAGGCAGTCCATACTGTCATGGGCAATATGATGGGGCTAAGGCAATGCTGGCTCATTTCCAGACATGAACAGATAGCTGTCTTCAGCTGTCCATGTAGGTGTACTGTAAATGTTGTATTAGATCGAGGCTTTAACAGTATGGTCAGATTTGACCAAACGGTATGTAATGAAAAGTTTCTTGACACAACATATAAATAAAAGCAAAGTGGGGTGGGGTTTTTTCATTTGTTTGTTTTGGTACTTTTGCTGTTGTTGGTTGGGGTTTTCTGTAAAAATAAAGCTGTCTGTGCAGTACTGAAAAAATGTATCTTTTACATAAAAGCTGATACACTTATGTCTGTGGAAATGGAGTCAGTGTCTCTTAGTGAATTTATTAGAAAAACTAAGTATGCCTCAAATGAAACACTACTGGTAATTTGGTTTTGTTTATAACCCCCCTCCTCCTAATATTTCAATATGGAGTGAAGTGATATGGGGCACCTGGGGAAATTTACATTTTTTTAATAAAATATTGGTAGTCTTTAATGCTGTTTGGGGACAGACAAAAATTAAGGTGACCGGTAACTGTCGTATCATAGCTTGGTAGGGAAATGAGAACTGATAGGCTGTTTCATTGTGATAACAATCACCTAAACTCCAGTCTCAGAAAGAACATGTTCATTCTTGTATGTATTAAGATTAAAGTCACAGTATTTCTCTCTCACTCTTCTAAATACAGCACCTCCGTAAGTGCTGATTTACAGTCAGCTTTTTTATTGCAATGGAGCATGAATTTATGAAGGTGATTTATTCCTACAGGCAGCAGAGAGACTTTGAGCAAAAAATTCAACACCTATCAGCATTCCCCCATTTTCAGTGCCTGATGTACTTAAGCAATCTCTTCCTGAATCAGGTGGTGTGCTGCAAACGTTCACTGCTGTGATGCAGCTATTAAGAGTGTATATTGAACTTTTTCTAAAATAAGTGGTTTTCAAACCTTTTTCCTTGAAGCTGCTGACCATCTGTTTACTGCAGTTTGAGAAACACTGTCTTGGTTTGACGATCCCTGCTCAGCTGTACTCTGTGCATACCCGTGAAACAGAGCTGAGAATGAGGAATGCAGAGAGGCAATGGGTTCACTGTCTTTCAGTGGAGAAAAGAAGGTACCCAAAAATGCTGTTTTTCTAAAGAGCAGTGATGACCTTCCCTTAGAAAATGCCATCTAATGCCTTTATTGTCACCTCAGTGTTTGCCATCCATGGTCTGTCACACCTACTCGAAATGGCCCCAGAGAGAGCCTCATCTGTAAGGGGACATTATGCTTCAGTGCAACATTAAAACCCCCTCAGATTGACAGCTGCTGTCATGGAGAAAGAGATCTCTGCAGATGTTGTATGACTGCTGCTTTTTAGTAGCTGAAGAGCCTTGAGTCACTTTAATGGTCTGTTGTGACATGTATATAATGGATATTTCATGGAATTCATAAGTTGGTCTTTGTCAGAACATTTTGAACTTAAGGTATTAGAAACTAATTGAAGTGAACATTTCACTTCAGCCCATGCTGACCTCTGCAATCCACGTTACTGCTTGAAATAGTAGTTGCATTCACTCAGCCATTAAACAACTTCTAGAGCTGTACGCTGATCTCAAGAGTGTAGTTCTCTTAATGTTTTTTTTTTAAGTTGGTCATAAAAGAAAGACAACAAGCTACTGTCAGAAGTATTAAGCAGTAGTGTGCAATGTGAACAGGCTAGTTTAACTCACTCCTAAATATAATTCTTCTAAAAATAACTGTACTCCAAACAATAAAAATTGACATAAGTTGACAGCATGTTTTAGCAGATGTTGACAAAATGTTGACTTCTAATTTTTGAGCTTTTAGATAAAAAATGTAAACAAAAAATAACTGAAAAATAACTGAAAAAATAATTTTAAAAAATTTAAACTCTTCCCACTGTCCTTGTCTGGTTTTTATATCAGGTGAACACTTGAAAGAAGCATTTCATTAGTCTTCTGATTTTTTTTCCCTCATCTCACCATCACCTTCTGTTTTCTGCAAAATGGTGATGGTTGCTGAGGCTCTAGTTTGAGCAAGAGAAAAGATCTTCAGTTGTGGAGTAAGTTACTGTTCACGGTTACCTTTTTGTACCTTGCTAAGTGAGGGAGTAAATAAAATGCTTTGTTCTCTTTTTGTGGGAGAGGTAAGTGTTGTCTGCATGATAAAGTAGAATGATGACATGGAGGACTTGCTTTAATATGTATTTATCATACGCAAGGCTAGGCAAGTAAATGTATTACAAATTGTTACAGCTGGTGTCAAGCTATGCTTGTTTAAATTGGTGGGTCACTTCAATGGACCTGGATAGCTTAATCATTTTAACAGCCTAAGTAATGGGTTGTAAATTACAGTTATTGCTTGAAATTTTTTTCTAATTGCTCTAAATAGTAATAAAGAATTTCTGTCCATTGTTATTCTAGTTGTGAGGCTTATCACTCTTTCAAATATTTTAAAGGTTGGACTGCTAAAATGATGTGTTATATCATGCTTATTTTCATAAGTTTATCATTATGTATCTAAGCAAAAAACTACATTGATAGGAGTTGAATTTTAAACTGAAAGCTGGAAATTTGTGTCAGGATGAAGAAGATAGCAAAAGAATAATGTGTGACCAATAAATTCTAGAGTGTAAAGACTATAAACATTTTAGTATATTTGTAATAGCTCAGATAATTAGTATAATTTAAAGAGTCACTGATAAGGCACATGGTGTGATTCTTGTGGCTGTCCTATGCAGGGCCAGGACATGGACTTTGATGATCCTATTGGGTCTCTTCCAACTCAAAATATTCTGCTATCTATGACTCGGTGATATGAAGAGAAAGTAAAATTTGCTGTCAGAATTTTAAAACCTTATGTCATATGGGTTTTGGGTTTTTTTTTATTATTAACAATGTTGATACATATGGGGATTTTTTTGAGGAGCGTTTTTATATTGTGATATGTAACGCTTGCTCAGGAAAGAAATTTTTAGCTAACTCAATTAGTTTGTTTATACCTAGGGCATGAAAGAAATAATTCTAACCAAAACTTTGCAGTTACTGTTTAAAAGATTTGTTTATGCTTTTATTGTAGGCAGAACTGTATTTGGAAAGAACAAAATAAAACCATAATCCTGAGTGATTTTTTTTTTTAATGTAACAGTTTTATTAAAGATGCACAAGGTCTGACAAGTCATCTTCAGTGATAGGTGATTTGTGTGTGAAATCCTAAAGGATTCCTTTGTGATCATTCACAACTGTAATAAATATAAATGTCATATAACATCTTGTAGCATTTATAATTGTTATCATGAAAGCCAAACAGAACTTTTTAGAGCTTCTCTGCTCTCTTTAACATCTGATCAGCTGTGTTATTAAGGAAGAAAATGATTTGGTTTTCATCTTATTATTGTCTCAAGACTGGGAGAAACCAGTAACGACAAATGAGGCTTAAGAGGTGAAAAATAGGATTTGGAAAAGTATAGGAAATTACTAACAAGAACAGTGAGCAGCTTCAGGATCATGTTGGCAGTTATGTTCAGAAAAATATTTGCTCAGGTTCCCAACTGAGTCTTAAAAAATCTGCCACCAAATTAAAGGAAACCTCAAGTGTTGTTGTCTGCAATAATAGTCTCATTTCTGGTTATTGCTAAATCACCATTATAACACCATTTATGTGGACATCTTGGGGAAACCATTTTTTAAAGTATTACAGCTTTTTGTAATGAGCCAGATTTAGCAAAATAAAACACAGTCTTGAAATCTGCTAAGATGGTGTGCAAAATAACCTCTTTACTTGGTTTGTTGTTCTCTGTCAGTTGCCATGTTCAAGTGAAATTCTGACTCTTTCGATAAACTTGTGCTTTTTACATAGAATACATAATTTTCCTGAAAAAGGAAGCTTTATATTGTTCTACTTCTCAATGTATTTGGTTTTTTCTCATTGGAAGTTACTAGAAAACTAGTCAAAGTGGAAAGTTAGAATCTAAACCTTGTCATATTCCTTTTTTTCAGTTACAGACTATGGATAGAAAAGTTTTGCCACAAGAAGAAAAAGTTTGGTTTAAGGGACACTTGTGTTAATGCATCTACTTAGATGGGCTTTGGGTGGGGATGAGATGGGGAGATTTCAAAGTTCTTTTCCCAAGCCTAGTCTTTGGCAAGAAACTACATGAATACTATGAAGAAAAAAACAATCCACCAAGTAAGAGGTGAGTGAAAACTTGTAGCTAAAAATGCAACAGCAAAATGCCCCCTCTCTTTCACCTACAAGGCTGAAACAAGAGCACAGACTAGTCAGTCATAATTTGAATCCACTAATTTGACATTTTATTTTCAAAGTGTGTTCAATCTACTTAATTTCTGTTCCTCCTTGGCAAAAAGCTAAACCCGATAAATGATGAGAAGGGGATGACAACAGTTCTGCAGACATGAGGAAACCCCTGTTGTGGTCAGTCTGCCATGTGTGAAAAAGAGAAAGATTTTTTTGGTTCCCTTCAGCATGGAATGAGAATTATGATGTCTGTAGTTGTTTGTGATCACATCCTGGTGTGATGAAGCTGCAAGACATATGGTTGAGTGGGATCAATATATGACATTATCTGTGAAGGCACTGAAGTTTAATCATCGAGTTAAGATGGGTGAAGCAGTGCAGCAAGAAACTGTAGGGAGGAGTCAGATGGAATAGAAAAAATCAAGCATTAGCAATTTTTTTCAGATGCCTACTGAATTTGAAGGGCATTGGAGGCTTCTGTGTGATTTCTCCCCTAGGAAAATTAGTTTTAAAACTGCCAATTTTTCTCTTAAATTATTTAAAGCCCCCACCCTTCTGAAATTGGTAGTAAAATTCTCAAGGTTTTCTTTCATAGTGCATTGAATGTTGATAGCTTTTTATATATATAGATAGATTGTACACACTGTGAAGGAAGTTGAATGAGTGGAGAGGGATTGAAGGATAGAAGATATGCTATTAGGAGGAAATGAATCTGGGAGCTGGAAAAGGAGAAAGGAAGATAAATGTGGTGTGTTGATAAACAATTTAGGAAGAAAGGAGAGGTGAAGGAGTTTTGGAAGAGAGCTCAAGAATGCAGATAGGTACATTTGAGAAGAAATAGAGAATAGCAGTTAGGGAAAGGAAAATAGCCTTCCTTATGGGAAACAAAATCCTGTATACAACTATAATCAGTGGAAAATATGATTGAAAACAAAGTGGAAGGAGAAAAGCAAGCAGAGAATGGTAACAAAAATACTAAGGATGCAGAGGATCAAAATGCAGATCCTTCCTAAATCAGGGTATTATTTAGGAAAATAAAACCACCTGAATTTATAATCTTACAAAGATGTGAGGGAAGGAAGAGGTTTATGGGATACAAAACTAGATTAAACTTCAACTTGAGGCTTGAAACCCTATGCAGAACTGAAAGGCCTGTAGGTATTAGTAGAGCTTATTTATAAGCAATATTTGTTTTATTTGAAGATCTTCTAGACAGTCAGTCTAATATCTTGTTAGCCATTATTGTTCATCCTACAGTCTTAGAATATCAGTTAGATTTTCATCTTACCTCCTGACAGATGCTTTTTTCCTTAAAGACAGCAACACAAGGTTTTGCAGAGCCAGTTGTTTGAATATGGGTATGAGGCTTCAGTGCCTTATGTTAACAATCTACATAAAGCCTCAGCAGTGTCTGCTTTTAAAAACACTATGCAATCTGAAACTTTATGACTAACTTAGGCTAATATGTTGTATAAAATTCTTGCACTGTGGACACTGAATTGAGGCAGAAAACCTGTCTCTGTTTCGCTTCTATGTCCGTATTATGAAAAAATAATGAATTTTATGTGGATATAATAATTTAATTGTAATATATAATATATAGACAATATTTTTATTTTGATATCTATAAGGCTCATTGATTTTTAGAAATGTGCTTGTTAGAATGTAGATTGTCAAGAAATTCTTGAGGTACAAATTTCATTAACCAGTCCCTGCTGATTGTTCTTGCATTCAAGGCACCCTGCAGTTGTGTGGTCTTACAGTAAGCAGGATTGGCTACTCATCCAAGGTCTTTTTTTGCTTGTTGTTTGTTTGTTTTCTGGATTGTATTTTGCTTGGATTAATATTCTCTTCTTTTCAGAAAACTTTACCTGCATGCTTGCAGTAGAAACACAGGGGCAGACACTGCAGGATTTCTATCTGTACTGCTTAAAAAGTGGTTATTAAATTATTACCAAAGTATTTGTTGCATATTTATGAAAAAAAAACCAAAAACTTTTCCAAAAATTCTTGTCAAATCTCTTTCTGCACTTGCGAAATCAAAGAGGCTTTGCAATTTATTTCAATAGAATTGGATTCCTTATAAAAAGAAGTAGGGAAAGCTGAGTGGCTGCAGGGAATTCCTGAAGTTTCTCTTTCAAGACAAGCTGTCTTTTTCATTCTCATCACAGTATGCTTCATTTTAAACTAGTAGAGTAAGAAAATAAGGCATCTGTGTAGATTTGGAACTTGACTTTACAGTTGGGCTTTTGTCAGAAATAATTGCGATGAGTATTCTACACAGAACATTATTTCTAAAATCTCAGCTGTAACTGGTCCTTATTCTTCTTAAACTTGGACTGTTTTTCAGAGGAAAATAATTCTTGGAAATATGTTATTTCAAACTGGAGACACTATTCTGTGAATACTTTCAATTAACTTCTTAATTGTAAATGTGACATTATCGATGGGAAAACTTTATTAATGAACTTGGGGATGAGGGAGTTTGGAATAAAATAGGCAATAACAGTGACAGTTCAAATGAAATAAGATTTTATGCTGTCAGTTCTGTAAGATGGTAGAAAGAGATTATTCTAAAATCTAATAAGCAGTTTGCATGCATAAGTTAGTTGTCAGTAATCTGATGCCATGTCAGACAGACATCTGTACTGTAATTGTTTATTTTTCCAGAAGAAATAAATGCATAGTTTAAAATAAAGCATTAAAGTAGTACTGGGGGGAGAGGGAGGGCGGGGAGTTTCTTTTGCATTACATTCTTCTCAGAAAGTAATCCTTTAGTACATCATCAGGACTCATTAAACTCAGACCATTTCTTCATACATTATATGCCTCTGCTGATGGGACACTTTTTTTTAGTATTAATTCTAGTCTTCCTTCCTGTTTTATTTTGTGATGAAACAACTTCTGTAAGGGGAGATAGTCCTACAATTCTAAGATAATTACCATAACACTAGGAAAACTTGGTTAATTTTTCTATATATGCCTTTTCCTATTCTTTAATCTCTTAGCAGTTCTCAGCCCTTTACCATCCAGGAGGGCTATGTCTAATTTCCTAATAGTCTTTGGAACCCCAAAACCAATTATTCTATTTTTCCTACTAGTACTGAGTTAGAGGCTGAATGGTAACTTTTCTTTTGTTTGTTCTTGTTTCTGGCTTGTTATTTTTCTTCCTAATACAGCCCAGTGTGCCATTTGCCTTATTCATGATGAAAAGGCATTGTTGGCTTGTCTTCAGCTGAGGTTCTGGGTCTGTTGCATCCCTCAGGTCCTTCTCAGCAGGGCTGCTACTTGCCCAGTCAGCTGCCAGCTGTCAGGCTTGTCTCCTTGTACTTACACTGTTTCAGATGACTCATTCCTCAAGTATCTCCATGTCATTCCTTCCACTATCATACAGTGAATTTGGGTATGGGATTTTGTTTGGGTTTTGTTTGTCTAGGGTTTTGTGGTTTTTTTCCATGCCAAAACAGGATCAGAACTATGTGTCCACCATTTCTTGCAATCTGTGATAATTTAAGGATGATTCAGGAGTCAAGGACTTGGAAAAGTGAAATTAAAATGGTTCTGAATATCTTGAAGGCCCAGTCCCCAAAGGACTTCCTTACATTTATGTCTTAGAGAAGAAAGCTAAATTTCCAAACTTGTAAATTACCAAGAAAAGGAATACTTTTCATCTCTTTTAATTTTCATCTTTGCAGTGATGAGAAGTTATTTCTAATGAACAGTTGTATGGTGTTGAAAATTCTGGAATTTCTTAGTAGTAGTCCCAGCAGTGGTTATACAATCACTTTAACTCAGTGTTATTCTCTGTTGGCCTTTGAGGATGTCATCCCAGTAGAGACTGTCCATCCACATACTACATGTTCAATCTTTTTTATAGACAAATAAATACTTCCTTTTTGGGGATGTGAATACTAGCAGCTTTCAGATGAGGAAAAATGAACAGTTATATCAAAACCCACATTACAGTCACATTGTGAATATTTGCAATGAAACCTGCTTTATACCCATGTATTTCAAATATATTTGTCATCATAATTTGTTTTGATTAATGTAGTTAATATTGGGATTATTTTACATAAATGATGAGATCAAACTAAACCTCTTATCATCTTAAGTATTTCTTTTGAAGATACAATTTGAACAGAGAGTGGAGGAATGAGGTCTGATAGATCTGTGTGTAAAGAAATTAATTTTGTTAATCTTTTGTTCATGGAAATTTTAAACGACGTTTTCTGACAACCTAATCTGGTAGTTTATTTTTCCTTAATATTGCAGCTGAAATTAAAGACATCCATCATAATGATATAGATAAATAAAGAAAATATTGCTCACAAAGGTGTGACTACAAGCTAGTGTTCATCTAATAATGACATAAATAATAAAAAATAATTTGAATAATGTGTGCACAGAAAGTTACTGTGACTGAGATAAAGAATGCCAGAGTGTTTTGGTCTCAAAAACAGACACTAAAATGTTACAAATAAAACTTTTCTGTGATTCTGATGGTTTTGTTACTGTTTTACCAATTAGTACTGCAAGATTAGGACCAAAAGTGCTTGTATTTGGTAGACATATGACAAACACTGGTAGTAGCAAAGCAAGCCTCCTGCCCACACACCAAATGCTGTTACTTGCTTTCAATTCACATTTAACATAGTAACTTTAAGGATGTAAAAGGAAGCTGGGTGTTCCTTTCTTTCTCCAAACTCAAAGGTTATTTTTCATCTTTAGCAGTACTTTATTTTGTGTTTTAAGTTGAAGGTGCATAGATATGACTGGTCTCTTGTCTTCTGAGAAACTTTCTGATCCTTATAAAGTTCAACATGGCCAAGTGCAAGGTCTTGCACTTGGGTTGGAGCAATTCCAATCCATACAGCGATTCAAGTCAGAGCAGCCCTGAGGAGAAGGATTTGGGGTGTTGGTGGATGAGAAGCTCAGCATGACCCAGCAATGTGTGCTCAGAGCCCAGAGCCAGCTCTGTCCTGAGCTGCATCCAAAGCAGCGTGGCCCTTCTGCTCTGCTCTTCTGAGACCCACCTGGAGCACTGCATCTAGCTCTGGACTTGCCCTAACATAGGAAGGACATGGACCTGTTGGAGCAAGTCCAGAGAAGACCATAAAGATGATCAGAGGAGACTGGAGCACCTCTGCTATGGAGACAGACTGAGAGAGCTGGATTGTTCAGTCTAGAGAAGAGAAGGTGTCGGAGAGACCTTACAGCACCTTCCAGTACCTAAAGGGGGCTGCAAGAGAGGCTGGAGAGGGACTTTTTACAAGGGCATGTGGTGACAGAACAAGGAGGAATGGCTTCAAACTGAAAGAAGGTGGGTTTAGATTAGATATTAGGAAGAAGTTATTCACTGTGAAGGTGGTGAGGCACTGGTACAGGTTTTCTGGAGCTTTGAGCAGCTGGTCTAGTGGAAAGTGTCCCTTTCCCTAAAAAGGCAGGGCGGTTGGACATAGTAATCTTTCAAAGTCTCTTCCAACCCAAACCATTCTGTGATTCTATGAATTTATGGTGCACATAAATTGGAAAACAAAGGTCTGTTGTGATTTCACTGCACTTTTACTGGAACTCCAAATTGATTTTTTTTCTCTGTGTGCTTTGTTACAGTAGTAGCATATTAGAATCAAAAGACTAGTGTTGTGCTTCTGGTTTCTGAGCAGGGGGTATTTTTGTTGGATACTAAACTTGGTTTTGTTCAGTTGACTTTCTCAGCTGGAAATATAGCGTCCACATGTGTAAAATCTCAGAATGGAGTGCTGAATTCCCAATAAGCTAGTTGATCTCAAACAGGGACCCCCAGGTTGAGTTACTTATCCATCTTATGTTTGTCTTACTTATTGCTTTGCCATGAACTGACTAATTCAGGCAAAATTGTAATCTATGTAGGTATGATGACAATCCAAACAGTAATGACTCTGGAAATAGATTGTAGGACATTACGTTCTCTGTATTTCTTCATTTTTACTGCAGGGCAAACAAAAATATATTCTTTGTCTCACAATGAGTACACCTGCTGAAATACAGGACCTTTGCTCAAGACTATTGCTCTGTGCCAACAGCATCATTATAACTATTTTTTCAGTCAGAAGAGCAGTAGGAGGAATAATGCATTTAAATATACCAAATCATATTTAATTTGTTGCCTAGCAGCCAAAGCAAATTATGGAAATCTCTGAGACAGATCAAAGATTGCTGTAGTATAGGAATTTCAGATCATGCCCATTTTTTTGTTGTTACTTAATACTACACCAAAGTTCAGAGTTTGGTGGAGAGAGGTTTCTTTTCCTAGTTACTGATGTTCTCCTTAGCAAAAATCATTTTGATGAAACCTGAAATGAGATCAGGAGAAGAGCAAAAGTGACCATTAAAAAAAAGCAGAGTGGGGATAAGAGTACAGGCAAAAAGAAAAACAATTCTGCATTTTGTTATGCACCAGATGAGCACTTTAGTTAGATACATAGATGAGAACATGTGACATATTCCTGATCTGGGTGTTGAGGGAATTCCCTGGATGCCAAGTTAATTTACAGGTTTTTTCACCATGTAAGTTCCAGTGTATACAGTAACTAGTCAGTGCTATTGTGAAGGTACAGGTGGTTCACTTTCACATTGTGCATAGGGGAAATGTGTGTGAAATCTCAGTTGTATGGTATTAATTTAGTTTTGCTGTCTGTAGTTAGATATGAAATGTAATAATCCCACAGCAAAAGCAAACACAAGCTTTGAGCACATACAATTCTTTCAAAATTCTTCTGTCTCCAATATTTTGCACAAGAAGGAATTGCTATGAATTGATGTTTGGAGGTTGGAAATGTGGAACATAAAACCCATTTAGAGCTAAAAGTCCTTCAAATACATTCAAAAGTAAGATATGTATATAAATACAAAATAAAAAGAAGAAAAGGTAGATACTTTAAATATATAGGTAAACATTAAGGTATATGCAAATAGAACCAATCTGCTCTCAGTTGACTGAGGAGCAGACTGAGGGGATGTTCATATATGAGTAGTGAGAGATCATCTGAGCGACTGGTACAGCTCTATGAAAAACCTGTCAGAGTTCACGTGTAGTTTGGGAAATCCCCCCCCCTTTTTTTTTTTAGCATAAAGGAAGCAACTGCTGCAGTACATGACAGCTGGGCACTGTAATGGGAGATGTGCATGCATGTATAAATTGAAGTTTTTAAGCTTAAACCATGAAAATGGACTAATTTTGAGTCAAATGTTTTGTGATCGCAAATCTGTTGCTGTCATGAATTATTCTTCAGAGAAACTCATAACCTTTTGAACAGAAACATCCTTTTGGTGGGAAACCTGATCTACACTGATATCTTTGGTACCCAGCACACATCCCACAGTCCATTTTTTTTGATGGTCAGTCAGGAAATAGAAGCTGAAATTCCCTGACTATGACCACAAGTGTAATTTTTAACTTTAACTGTTTTTTTTTTCTTTCAATTTCTTTTGATATAAAGGTAATGCTTACCCTTATTTTAAAGTTCCTCTTTCTGGTTTAAGTGAGTAATGCTTATGTGTGGGCAGCATCATTTTGAGGGTAGCTTTTGATGCATAAAAGCAGCTGCTGCAGGGAGATACTGGATATTTATGGAAGTTCGGTTCCAGGGTTTGGACTTTTTTGTGTCTGTAAAGGAGCAGAGTATTTTCCATCCTAATATAGAGAAAGAAATGTATACTTTTTAGATGTCAACAACTTTGATATCACAAGTATTTTATAAAAAACTCAAACACACTACGGCCTGAATGTTTACTTTGCTGTGAAATATTTCTGCAGTTTGTATTGCAGCTTGGTCTTCTAAGAATTCTGTTTATGCAGCATCCTTTGTTTAAAGCTATTTATGTACTTCAAGGCTAATTGGATTTTAGTAAAACATGTGAGAAACATTGGAAATATATGTTTTCTTTCATAAGCAAAAGCTAAAGGAATGGAGGAGAATCTTTGTGGACTGCCTAAAGTTAACACAATGTGAGAAGCTTGGAATTAGAGCCAAGTCTGCAGACTCCTTATGCCCTAACCTCAAAATTCTTGTTTTTCATTTTTTGGCATTTAGAATTTAATTTCAAAATTTAATTTTAGACAGTTGCAAAATTGTAGATTACAGAACAATGCTGACATAAACATCATATATCTCAAGAGATTTTTTGATACTAAACCTGAAATTTTACAAGCTAGTTTAGTTATAATTGAGAGAAGGGTCTCTTACTGTGTTGTGTTAGCAGTGTGGTTTGGTTGGTTCTTTTTTCCTGACAGAAACAGATACTGTTATTATAGTCTACAGTTTCAATGGAAAAAAAGAAAAAAAAAAAGGAGAGAGAGACTGAAGAGCATGCAGGGAGCATCATTTTGGTGTTTCACTAATGAAAGTCAAAGATGATGTTACCAGTCAGCAGTGGGCATCTAATGGACAGTTTGCTTACTGACAAAAGCCTTAAGGGAGGTAGGCTACAAATTAGAAATGAAATCACCAGAAGTGATCTCTTTCTGTAAGATACAGCTTTTAGTTTGATGTGTAATACAAATTCCTTTAGCTGTACAGGAGCTGTTTTTCTCAAAACTTATCATAGACAGGCTTTTCTCTATGTTTTCCATATGAGCCATATAGCTTCAACTACTGGGGATGTTTCTCACAGGCCCCTTCTTGTCATGTGCTCACTTTTAGAACATGAGGTCTGTATATTTCTGACAGAACCGTTGCTAATTGTACATGTGTGGTACAGCAAAAGCACCAACAGAGATTCCTTTTGTCTATGAGAGAGGCAGCAACCAGAAATGGCCCCAAAGCAATTCAGTGTGCAGTATGCTCCCAGTTGTAATCATTCCTCAGAATCATCAACACTATGTTGATATTAGGCAGCCAATCTGTTTCCATCTTCTGGAGCATTACGGGACTGGGTGTGCATCTCTTATACGGAGGGAGGGAGAGGGGCAAACTGCAGATGCAGAGCACTTTGGTTATCTGCAGTCCCTTTTCCCCTGCCATGTTTGGAAGTCCTAAACAGAGTGTGGACTACCTGTCAAGTGCATTGGGATAGCAGTTTGCATGTGTATCATGAATTACCTCATTCAGGAAATGGTGGTGCTCCTGTGAGGCTGAAAGCATTCTGGTGATCCTGCTTTTTTCTCAGTGTTTGGATCTAACCAACCACATATGTAGAGTTGAAAATTATTGGCAAGAACAATGTTGAATCTTGTTTCCTAGCCTGCAATCTTGCAGGCAGGGCAGAGAATTAGGATTTTTGAGGGCTTTGTGTGCATGGGATGATATTTAGAAAATAAGCTTGTGACAAATTGTTTTATCTTGATTTGCATTGAAATGCATTTGAAGATTACATAATCTTTCAGGATTGGATCATTAATCTTTATTGCTATGTTTCTTCATTTATGAGCTTGAATAGCATCTATATCCCTGAAGCAAACAGAGCGAATTTGTCTGCCTGCTTGCATTTATATTCTTAGCATAATAAATTCTAAGCCCGCAGAAGATACCACAATGGTGGATGTTATTCAGAGCTGCAGAGCTGTTATTGTAGAAAATATATGAAATTGTTTAATTTGTACAGAGAGATGTTGTGCTTACAGAATAGAAAAGTGCAAGCATTTTGTATGTTTTGTGATCTCAGGTAAATTTTTTTCCCCTAATGCATAGTTGAAGTTTACTTGAAATTACTAAAGGTAGATTTCTTTCCTAGCTTCTCTGGGGAAATTGATTCTACCTGCTTTTCATGAATGTAAAAAAATTACTGAAGGCTCTCTGTGGAATTATCAAGCATGCACTACACTTGCTTGGTGCATGCACTATTAACAGTCATTACCCAAAGAGCACTAGGTTAGCACTGTGATGCCATTAAGTCTCTGAATATTGTATTAAATGAAGATATTCATTTAATTCTAATATCAATAAAAGTTTCTGGAAATTTGGACTCTCTGAGGGTGACAAATTTTGGTGGATTTTTCCTTCTGTAACTGCCAGTAAAGAAGATGGAGCCAGGCTCTTCTCAGTGATGCCCAGTGACACGACAAGAAGCAATGGGCACAAACTGAAACACAGGAAATTCCATTTAAACATAAGAAAAAACTTTCTCTTTGTGGGTCTGCTTAAACACTGGAAAAGATTGTCAGGGCATTGTGGACTTTCTACTTGTGAGATACTCAAAATATGACTAGAAGAGGCTGGAGCAACATAACTTGATCTAGATGATCTTCAGAGGTCTTTTTGACCTGCATTGATTCTATGATTTATTGGCCAAAGTTCTTCTGACTTGCTTTCTGTGGAGCTGAGCTTTTAAATCTTCAAACGTATGGTCTTTCTTAGACCTTCTAGAAACATTCTATGAGGAACAGAGGAGCACTGGAACAGTTTGCTCAGAGAGATTGGAGTCTTCATACTTTCAGGTTTCTAGACCATGATGGGTCAAAACCAAGGCTGTCCTGCTTTAATGCTGGTAATAATCTCCACTTGAATGGGAGCTTGGCCTAGATGATCTCCGGTGGTCCCAAAGAAATTTCTCTGTGATTGTGTCTCCCTGTGAATTTTAGATCTATGTATTCATCAAACATGAGGTAAAATGAGTAAGGATTCTTGCTAATTACTGTGAATGGGTTCAGAATGATGAAGTGATCCACACAGCTTAACCTCCTGTAGCTGCAGTACTTTGAAGGGCTGTCATAATGCATGTGCTGACATACCTTCTATCCCTGTGTGCTGGTTTGAAAGCAAAACCAGTGAAAGACTCCAAGTCAGAAACACAATTTAATAAGAGGAAAGGAAAAGAAATAAAAGAAAGTAAAATAAAATAAAAGTGATAGTACAAAAAAAACCTGACAGAGTCAGAATACAACCTGACACCCTGTTAGTTAGGGTGGTAGTAGCAGTCCAGATGAGATGGTCTTGTTAAAGCAGTGATTCCTGTAGAAACGTCTGGCAGCTCTTGTCTCCTCTGGGAGTCCAGTGGGTAAAAGCTGCTTGTGCTGTCCCAAACCCTGGATTTATCCAGGTGGGAATGCTTGGCTCCTCCCCCTGGGCAGAGCATCTCCCAATGGGCTGATCTCATTCTATGAGTCATGCAGTGGGCCCTTGATGGCCCATTAACCAGAGATAACTCCCGGAGGAAGTTATCTATGAGTCATGTGGCAAGGCATTGTTGGGCTCATTAACAGAAGATAAGGGAAACACTGCCCCACCTTGGCTCCAACGGCTCATGGGGATAGAATACAAACCTTGGGCACAATTTTACATTGTAACCTAGGACACCCTGCATTTGGAATTTCTGCAGCTGAGGATTCCTGCCACTGTATACATACAAAGAACAACTTTGTTCTATCAGCAGGTATCATAACATGGAGAGAGTGCAGCAAAAGAAGATTCCGGTTTAAAAGAAGCCTGAGTTTACCTGGGTGCTTGCAGAGCAACAGTGAAAAGTCTGTGGTCAACACATATAAAATAACATCTGGATTGGTAACTATTTTCCATTTATAGAACAGGTAGATTATGCAACAAAAATACCTAAGTTCCACTGCTCTCTCTTTCCTGCAGCAATAACATGGAGAAGTTGTCATTGGAGTAAGGATCATTTACCTCTGTGCTGATCCATTTTCATGATTCTCTGCAGTGAACGAACTGTAATGAGTAATCAAATCCTTTCATTTTAGCTGCTAACTTGTTTTTGCTGTAGCTAGTGTCCCATTGAATATATCATGAGATACTTTTTCATGGCTTTTCATATCTGAAAATTTATAGCATGTGGGCTTATTTTGCTTGTTTTTAATGCTGATTATCATGGAAGATTGCCCTCGCTCCTCTGTTCTGTATCTTCTCTCTTAGAAAATGGGCTGGAGGTGGGGGAAGGCAAGAGGAATGAGGTAACACTGAAAATTATGTTGCAGCACATCATCTTCTGGAATTATGGGTGGCTTCAGGTTGCATGCATCTTGGGATTCTATGTTTTCAGAAGCTGACATAAAACCATGCAGCCAATGAAATTATAATTACTTCACTGAGTGACCCGGTGTGTAGTTACACACACACTTGCACATAAGTCTAAATTTACTTGTTTTACTGTAATTAATGTATCATATTAATACATATGGTTTTGAAGTGAAAGACTGAAAAAATGTTTTCCACATTTACAACTAATGACAGTTATGCCTACTTTAGTTTCAGACAAGTACTGTCAGTGGCTTGATTGAAATCTTGAAAAGCACGGTTTGTATGTCTTGGCACGTGTTCCTCTATATACAGCATATAATTCTGTTTTCTGTATGATACATAATAGCAGTAACAGTTGTTAAAATACATTTGAAATGTCATAAGTTATGTAGAATTCTGTCAGGTTATGTAAAATCAAGACTTATTCTCCCCATCCCAGTAATTAAAAGTATTTATGAATTACTCATCTTTTATCTCAAACAAAAGAGGGATCATAAAGAATCATTCAGTACAATGAAAACAAATATATAAATAACTGGTAAATGCAGCTTTAGGCAATTTACATTGTGTTCAATATTTTTTAATCTTAGGGTTTTGAGCCTAGTTTAAACAGATAGAGAATATGGGAAAAAACTGAGTGGTTTAGAAAGTTAATATCTACATGTATATACAGAGAAAATGTTGCCCATTTGTTGCCCCCAAAAGCAGTAGGTGTCTTCAAAAAAATGATACCATTTTACTCTCTACTTTTTTGTCTTAGTTCTAATGTTGGCTGCAGAAGCTCTTATGACAGATCACAGACCTAAGCCTCTTTTCTGTCCCTCTGGCACTCTGGGTGTCAGAGTATCGCAATGTATTCTCTTCACCCAGCAATAGGTAGCTTCTTGATGACTGGAGGAAGGAAGAGTCAGAGATCCAAGCTTCCAAAACAGAACTGAAATACAGAGAAGAAACACTTACTCAACCAAAAAAAAAAGAAAAAAAAGAAGAAGGAGAAAAAAAAAAAGGACAGAATACATGAGGAAATAAGATGAAGAGGGAAATATGCATGTATTGACCCTGGCTGCATGCCAGACATTCACCAAAACCTCTCTCTCACTCCCCTCTGCAGCTGGACAGGGGAGAGAAAATATAATGAAGGATTCATGACTTAAGAGCTGGAAGAGATCACTCACCAAATATTGTCATGGGCAAAACAGGCTAGATTTAGAGATATTAATTGAATTTATTATTAACAAACCCAAACCAATGGGTTATAAGGATATGGACAAAGAGAAATTAGATAATTTTATCTTATATCACATTTAATGTTCTCAAGACAGATGAACAGAAGCTGTTGACCCCCCCAAAGCAAACCAACAAAAAACACCACCAACAAATAAGACCCTTCTTTCCTTTCCATTTTCTGTCCCCACCAAAGGTGTTTCTGAAACTTCTCATTCTAATAATGGGTTACATAACTCTAAAACAATGAAAAGGAAAATGAAAAACCATCACCCCAAACTCCCAAACTGTTGTTTAAACAGATTGTAAGTACATTTTCGCCCTTTTAACAATATCAAGAGAAATACTTATATACTGGTTTGGCATTATCTGGGGCCATAAGGAAGCTAAACTTACCAGGTGCTTGGAAGAATAGTTTATGCCCCAGTAAAACAAGTTTCACTTTTATCTTCATTAAATATAGTAATGGAGGAGTCAGAAAACTAAATTATACTTTAAATCAGTATTGTTTGACTTCTTTTGAAAATCAGCAAATTAGTTGAAGACCTGAAGTGGGCAAAATTACATGTAAAAGGAAACTTGTTTTGTGTTGCACAAAGCACCTCAGTTGCACTTATATGCAATGGTAGGATTGGAAGGCAGAGGAAGAGTAGGATGTACATACTTCAACACACAAAATGTGAATAGTTATAGGTAATTTACCTGCAATCCTGAGGGGTTTCTATTTTTTTTCTAAACAGACACTAATAAAGAAACTAAGAATTTTTATAGCGTCTCTGTACTGACAACGTTGTAGGTTTGTAAAGAGAGGTAATCCGCTGTGAAAAAGCTGAACTCCTGCCTAGTCCAAAGGCAATAGCTGTGTTTCTGATTTTTATATTCACAGAATAGTAGAAATAACACCCATACCCATTCACAGCCTGAATGAGACATTTAATTCTAGATGAATGGCTGGATTTTTAGTTGATTGAAATTCCTTAGAGAAGCATAATGATTTGAAATACATGGATTTTGTCTTTCTGTACAGAGGTGTTTTATTTGTGGGTTGGTTTGGCTTTTCTTTCAGTTCTGATTTTCAATTTACTGTGCCTAAGGACTGGAAAAAGAAGGAGAGATGAGCAGCTGAGAGTTATGCATAGTAGGAAGAAGATGGCATTGTTCCCTGTAATAAATACCCATGATGTGGCTGGGACCACTGGTGGAAACAACAGCATGGTTTTGTTTGATCTTGCTTCTAGGGTTTTAATGAAATTCTGTGTTATGCACTGAAATGTACAGACTCACGGAGGTATAAAGTACAGATGGTCCTTCAGCACCTTCCCAACCCTCCAGCCCCCCAATGCAGTATTTTAGTGGGGAAAAAAGGGAGATCCTGAGCTGCATATTTTGAGAGCATGTGACTGTTTTTCTGCAAAAGACCTTAAAATAGTGGAAAGAAGGGCTCTGCACAACAAATAATGATGTTAAAAAGCTCTTTTTGGAGGAGAAAAAAACCCCCAAACAACAGACAAACAAATGAAACTAAATGGAAAAAAAAAAACCCAAATAACCAACAAATCAAAACCCCAAACAATCTCCACTTCCCCCCTACCCCCAAATGCATGAAACAAAACAAAAACAGCCCCCTATGGACCTAACTATGGAGGTTTATGATAATTACAATAAAATACAGCAAAATTGCAGACTAGTCATCCTTCAGGTAGAACATAAAAATTAGAGTGAGAGCTAGTGCTGTCTAGGAACTCAGGACCTGTAAGTACAATCTTCCCACCAATACCAAAACAAACCCTGTTGTCATTAATGTCTTGTATGTACAAAACAGTCTAATTGTTACAGGATTGATTATTTTTTAAAATTTATTCTGTCTTTAATATGTTTACATCCATTTGACTTTTGGTCCCGGTTACTACAAATTATTTTAATAGAGTAGAACTCCAAAACCATTATTTTTTAGATTACTTCGTAGGATTGGGATTTCCATAGGATAGAAATCTGTGAATTCTTCTTTCTCATTGAGAGGCTTATTTTCAGACATTGTAATGGAGCATGAGATTTTATTTTAATATGATATTTGGGATCTCACATCATATAAATTTTCTTTATATTTAAATAATACCTACATTGGCTATCTGAAGTTTTCAGCTCTCCTTTGCTAAAAGGAGAGCAGGAAGAAAAAGGGAATTAATTTTCTATAAGGGTGCCAAAAGCAAACTTCAGCATTTATTCTCTGGAATGCATATTTCATATTTTTGGGTGACATGTTAAATGTATCTTATTTCATAGAGTGGGTCTTAAAATGATGTACATTAAAGAGTTTTTTTTCCTGATTTTCATCATGACATTATGTTAATAGAATTGTGCTGATAACCTCAATCTAAACCAGTTTAGGGACTGTATTGCAATATTGAGTAAGTGCATTACATAATAACTTTAAAAAAAGACATACAGCCTTCTCTCTTTCATTATTTGTTTAGTATTCTATGGCAAGCTTGTTATTTCAATTGATTTTTCTTTAAAGTAACAATTTAAAAAGCTGGTTTACATCTGCCAATTTAGCTGACATTTGAACCTTTTCTTTTCCTTACAAAACCATTGTATATTTCCTTGGCTTTTAAAAAAATACAGTGTAACTATTTTACTTGGTTTTGCTCTAGCTGCTTAGCATGATAACAGTAATCACACTAAGAATTCTGTGCATATTTATGATTACAGTCCGGTGTCTCTGCTTAGCAGAATTGGCACCGAGGTTGTAAAGTGGTCCATTAACTTACCCTTCAAGTTATGCTGGTAAATACTACTGTATTAAAAAAAAATTTAGACAAACATGAGTATCAGCAACAGAAGAGAGTAAGATGCTGTTGCCTTCTACCGATGGGAACAACTTTGAGAGGAAAGGAAATACTACTTTTCTAAAGTCTATTCATTTCATGAAGGCTTAACAATGGTAGGGGTTTTTTTGCTTCACAAATTTTAAACTTTGCTTTTAAGATTATGTAACTGCAGCTCAGTTCTTAAGACTTGGCTTGTAATAATTTTTTATCTTGGTAGCATCACCCAAGGAAAGGGTAAAAGGCCTTTTATAAAAGTGAACCTTTTTCTGTTGATGCATCTGTCTGTAGTCAACTAATTAAGGTAGGTGATGGTGATCTTTCTGTATCACTGTTCAGAATCCACATTTTAAAATACAGTTTCCTGAGCTGTTTTGTTGTTGGGGTTTGAGTGTTGGTTGGGGTTTTTTGATGTTACGCAGACCACTGGCAATGGAAACCACAATCTAAAACTTCAGCTCTGTGTTGGGTTAAGTGCAACTCAAAGACTGTACTCAAGAAGGTACTATAAGGTACATGTACCATTAATTATGAGTCCCCGTTCTTGAAAGTACTCCTTCCACTGGAGTCAGGTTGAAGAGTGGCATGAAAAATCAAGAGAAAGATACATTATTTGTGTTGGAAAAAATCATTGTCATTGCTTGTTCACTATGTATTCTGGTCTGGATATTATAAAATACCATAGTAATTCTACTATTAGTTGATAGTGAGAAGTATATGATTGAGTCCAGAATTCTGCAAGACTCTTTCCAAATACATATGTTGCCCAGGATTGTTGAAATTGTTTGATTAAAGATTCTGAGCTTGTCTCAAATAAAGATAAATTAATCTATTTTATTGTAAAAAAGATAACATTTCTTGTGTTACACATGACATCATCCTGTGTTCTCAGTTGTTCAAACATGTGACCAAATGCCACTTCTTAAAATAAGTTTAGGCCTTAAGAAAAAGTTCTTTGACAAACTGTGTCCCTTGGATCTTGCTTCTAGGAGAGATCATCTTCATAATGTCTTTTGTCTTTGCTCCTCAGAGTCAGCTGGTGGTTCTTTGCCAGAACTATTTGGAAAGATGCTCTGCAGAAAGCTCCCAGCATGCTTGTGGAAGGAGTAGCTTCCTAGACAAAAGTTAACTTTATCTGTAGAAACAGCTTATCAGATGCAAACTTTTATTCCTTTTTCATGAATCTTGTAGATATACAGAGAATACTGAAGACAGGTTGAAATGTTCATTGCACTGTGCTGCTTTCACTGCTAATGCAGTTTGAAGTTATTAAAGAGACTGCATTTTTAAACTGCTTGGAAAGAACTTTCAGATTTTTTCAGGCAAGAGGATTAAGGCAGATTTATTTTCACAGGGTATGCCTGCACAAGTCACAAATCAAAATATTTTCTCCATGCCTTGATCTACACTTGGTTGGTGGTTTGTTTGGTTTTTTGTTTCAAATCTAGTACTACCACTGAGAAGTGGTGTTAATAGATGGAGTGATAAAAGTGAATGATAGAGGTTGTTTTTACTTCCTACCAGCAAAGTGTGTTGGCACTCACCTGTAATAAAACCCTAAACACCAACAGAACTGAACTTTAGGAAGTAAAGTGAATAATTGTTTAGGGTTGCTTGGTTTGGGTGTGTGGTCTTGTTTGGTTGGTTTTTTTATAATTCAAGTGTAGACAAAGCTCTAGAATTCTGGAAAAGTGTGGGTGGCAGAAAACTGACCACAAGATTCTCAAACCTATCTGGTATATTAATGGCTTCAATTTATAAGCATATCCCTGTGTTGTGACAAGCAATCTCTCTTTCAGCTGGTTTTTCTTGTGTGTGTGTCTGTGTGTACACTTGGATTTCTATGAGTATATATATTCTATGTAGTAGAAATGGAGAATGCCCTATAGTTGTAACAGTACAGCTTTTATTATCCTGCATTGTTTTGTTTTCATAAGCTTTAAAAATTCATTTATGGTGAAAAGTTGCTTTTGCCTGTGATAGTAAGCTCCCTATATTTCTCTTTGCAAGGAGAAAGAGAGGTGGTAGAAATCTCTTTATATACAATTCTACATACAGTATATGTACAACCTTGACTTAAGGTAGAAGTAAGCATAGAAATTGTCAAAAGTCTTGAAAGTGTGCAATTTTGTTGGGATATGCCTTGCTGTGGAGATTAGGACAGGGGAGATTAGAGAGTAATTGTATTAAAAATAAATGGAACTTGAACATTTTAGAGACTGATTGGGCACGAGTATGTAATAATCTTTATGTTCATCATATGTTAAAAAAGTATTTAAGAAAGTATGGTGCTAAAGAAATTATTATTGACATTTCCTATCATCATTGCATTACACATAAAATTAATTATCATGACAAATGACAGATACTTTTTGAGGTGATAGATCTATGTTTTATACTGAAAATGTGTTCTGAACTAGAAAGTATCTTTCCACACAACGCATTAATTTTCTAGTTGTTAATGTAGAGTAACATTAATGTTAGGGGAAAAAAAATCACTAATGTTAGGAAAAACATATGTAAAATATCCAACTTAATTAAATTAATAGAACCAAAGGGCGAATTTCCAGAAAAACAGATATGTGAAGTGCTGCTTAAGAGCTGTGCAGAGCTAAGCCAAAATGGAGGAAAAAAATCTCATACTCTGTCTATGGAGCTGAGTAAGACTAAGAACAAGGAAGGCATGTATGCTACACAGCTATTCTACTCTGAAATACCTTCCCAGCTTTGACTTTGTGTGGGAGTCAGATTTCTGAAGTCAAGAGAGTGATCTGAACAACTGAAAAATCTGAAAAATCTAATTAGCTGCCACTAGTGTCTAAAAGTTTCTAGTAAAAACTTGCATAATCTTTGAAAACTGTGCCAATTCCAGGTCTGGAGATAGAGCCATCATCATGCTTAGGTGTCCAGCTTCCAGCAAAGACTGTTTAGACGTCATGGCTGGACATTTGTGCTATATTCCTCTTCCAGGAATATAAACCAGGAGGAATTAAGTGAGCACATTTGATGCAAGGAGACAGTAGGGCGATAAGCCCAAACCACAGCTCTTTTTTCTTTGCCAAATTTCAGAAACAATGCCTTTATTCAGGTGCTTAAGGCATTCTCCTAGAGAGGAGGATCTCCTGGAAGGATGGATCTGAGTAGATGGGGATTTCTGAATCTTTGTTTCCTGATCGTGGATCAGTGCTTAGATGTTATGTGAGATATGGGCAATAGTATCAATTAATCCAATTGTCTGAACACAGGCAATGTGCCTGGAAAAACTAAATGTTGAAAATGTTTAACATAATTTGAGGTCCTTACTTCTAGTGTAGCTTGGGTATGTAAAAAGATAAAAGGTGCAATTTCAGAAACACATTATCCTTGCACATTTCATTTTGGTCGTTGAAAGTATTTCCTCTGCTCAGAATACTGAGTGTTGTGAATACTGTTTTTCTATACCTGAAGCTGTACACACAGTGTCTAGACAATTAAGGTATCTACTGGAGCCTGTGAGTTAAACCTCTAGAACCAGCCAGCTATTTTCTTGTGCTATGTCCTTTAGTGCAGACCTTTTTATTTTGTGTGACCCTTGGATACACTTTAAAAGGGCAGTTAGAAACTGGTATAGTTAATTCAGCGAGATACTTAAGGCACATTTGTTATTTTTGATAGTTCTGTACATAGAAAATAAAATATTCCATTTTTCAGTTATATAAAAAATTCATGTAAACATTCTGAAAGCAGCCCTATCTTTGATTCCTAATGAGTGTATCTTTAATGGAAAAGAAACACAACCAAAGGAATAAAACCTCTTAAAAGGTTTTCAGTGCACAGTATATTACAGTATGGGCAGTGGATGTGTAAAGAAAAGTTTCCAGGTGCAATTTGCATGCACAGTCATACAGAACTGTACTGCTTGTCATGTTGCTGTTAATGATACACATTAATCTGTAAAATTATTTCATTATCATCCATCAAAACTCTTCTTGTAACTTCTTGTCAAATACCTACCTAAACAGCTACCAGCAGTACTAATGCTAAAATTTGTGCCTCTGTTTTTCTGTATTATTTTCTTGTCTTCTGTTGTAAGCCTCTTGGAGACACCAGTCTTAATCAGCAGACAGAAAGTGTGAAGTTGTTGATCTTCTCACCTGTTGATGAGAAATTGAAAAACCTCATTAAATGGTGAAAGATTGAAGACTGAATTGATTAGGGTGAAATGTAATAGAAAGTGCAAATGTCAAAAGAAGTGTTTTTTATGTTTTTCGTTTTTTACATTTATCCGTAGAAGAGTGCATGAGAAAACCCGAGAAGCCCTGACTGACCTAGACAATAATTGCCAAGCAAAAGTTAATCTGAATTCTGTAAAAGGCAAATTTGCCATTAGTCTGTATCAGACGAAGTATTTCTGAAATAGCTAGAAATAAAATTGTGCCATTTTACAAAACAGTGGAAAGATCTAGTGTAAATTTTTGTATTCCAAAATAATATATTATCATATCTTATTATTTGTTATAATATTATCATTATATATTATTATATATTTTTGATTATATAAATGTAATACATGCAGCTAAGGAGTAGGATTTTGATTTATTTGATGTATTAACTGAAAGCAGTTAAAGTTAAAAGGAATTGTGACACACCTCCCCATGTTAAGTATATCAGAGGGTAAACACTGGAGGAAGAAGAGTTACTTAAGATAAATGATGGTTTTGGCAAAAGAACAAGTATCCATAAGAGTGGGCATGAATATACTTAGGTTGGAAACCGGAAGGAGTGTTTAACCATACAGAGTTTGTGGTTCTGAAATAGCTTTTCATTAAAGTTTTATTGCCCTGCACTAAATACCAACTGGAACTTGGTTAAAGAAGGATCACGACAGCATTGGCCATATTGGACTTTCTTGCCTAAATCTGGCTGTATGTTGCTGGCTGAGCAATGCAGAGCAATAAACACAGGAAAATACCTACAGTTCAGAGAAAAGATTGCTTCTAGTAAAGGATTATACATAAACTATTTACTGTAGGAGTAATCATATCTAGCTTTCACAGGTTCAATGATTTAAGTTGCGAGAAAGGTTTGAACTTTTAGAGAAGGAACTTCTGCCTGAGCATGAGTTCAAGGACAGCAGAATGCAATTTGAGTACTTATCTTTTAAATACTTAAGCTACTGCAAAGTTATTAGCTATGATTGTACTCCCTTACTTCAGCCTTTGTAATGTGATTGTGTGTTAGTTTGGAGGAAAATTGCCTCCAAATATCTAACCAGAAAATGAATTCTGCACCAATCTATCTTGCTCAGTATTCGTACTCCAACAGTCATCACCAGCAGATGCTTGGAGAAGAGTAAGAACAGGATTAGCCCATATAATACTTCCTAATATTCTTTCAGCTTCTGAGTATTCTCATCTTGAAGGTTTTGTAAACTCTTGGGAATTCTTCTGTTTAGGAACCTGCAATGAATTCTCATAGATGCTTGTCTGTACTTCCCTTGACTTTATCACATGAACTTGCATTCAGTGTTCCCTGCACGAAGTCCATGGTGCTGCTGCTCGTTGTTTGAAGTCCAGCTATGTTTGCTTTAAACCTGTGCTATCCATTTGTTTGCTTTTTTGGAAGAAAACATGAGTACCTAATCTTTATGTAAGATGTTTCCACCAAAGATTTTGAAGGTTTCTGTTATAATAGCTCCCAAACTCACATTTTTTGTGCACAGAGGCATTCCATGCATTTGAGCTTTCCAGGTATGGAGACAGTTCATACCATAGATCCTTCTTGCCCTCTTGGAACCTTTTCCACTCTCTATTGAGAGGAGCAGGCAGAAGCTTCATGCAACATTTGAAGTGTGGAACAAGTGTAATTTTATAGAATTATATAGAATATTTTTTGTCTGTTTGATACTCTTTTTCTTTCTTAGTATTCCCTAATTTTCATAATGCTTCTTGACTTTTCTAGTTTGCTTTTTTTAGTATGACCAAGCACCAAACTGATGCTTTCATGGAATTATCCCTTCTGCTCCTTAATGTTACTACTCAGAGCTTCTTGTTTTATATATGAAGCCAGGATTAGTTTTCCATACGTGTATCATTTTACATGAATCTAAATTGAATTTCACCAGCTGTTTTATTGCTGATCCCTCAGACTGATAAGTGTTTTTGCTCATCTTTAAGGCACTCCTACACCTTGTAGTATGTACCATCAGTAGATTGTCTCATCTCTGAAGAACTGCCATCCCTTTCTCCTTCTCCCTTGCCATGTTATTTATGAATGCATTAAACAGGACAGTTCCCTGTACGGCCCCCTGTGCAAGTGACTTCCCTCCATTGTGAGAGCTGAGTCTGAAATCTGATCTTCTGATTCCTCTATTTTAATCAGGGTTTTTTTTCCACAACATTTGCTTTATGTCTCAGCAGCTGAAAAACCTTTAGTGAGGAATTTTGTTTACAGCCTTTTTTAAAATGTGAGGAGGCTCTATGAGTCGGATCACCCTTGTGCATGAGTGTAACCCTGCAAAGAACTTCACCTCTTGTGAGACTTGCCTTTCTAGAAACTGTATTGGCTCCTCATTGATGGATTGTATTTAGTGAAGTGTTCATTAATTCTGTTCTTTATGATACATTCTATTACCAAACCTCATCTTACCTAAATATACTCCCCAGAATTTCCTTGTTACTCAAGCTTGGCCCTGCATTTGTCACCTCCAGTGTTTAGGTACTGAAGAAGTTGTAGTAAGTTGGCTGTTCCATCCTGTATTTTATTAGAACCCCTGCACAGATACCACGGAGTCTGGGTGATATGTTAATTTTTATGTTTATACCATTACTTGTTACATAGTTACCTTCACGTTTAAATCTCTGCTTACTCATTTAATGATTTAGTTAATGTTTTAGTCGTTATTTCAGCAGTTTACCCTGTACCAGCATTTGCTTTATTGTGTGTGTGTGTGTGTTCTCTGGCACTGCACTTCTGATATGATATCCTTCAGTAGTCTCTACTTCTGCCTAGAACATTTCAGTTGTTTTAGGAGCCCCTTCTGGCTTTTTGACAGCCATCCAAGTTTTACATAACTTTCACTTTCTGAAAGTATTACTTCAGGAAGTAACTTTTCTGTTCCCAGGAGTCAGTACTGGGGCTAGTTCTGTTCAATATCTTTATTGAATATCTGGACAAGGCTCTTTCAAGTCAGTTTGCACCAAATGACACCAACTTGGGCATGAATGTTGATCTGCTGGAGGGCAGGAAGGATCTACAGCCTAGGCAAGGAAGGCTCTACAGATCTGGACAAGCTGGATGTAGAGACTGAGGCCAATAGTACGAGGTTCCACAAGGTGAAGTGCTGACTCCTGCCCTTGGGTCACAGCACTACAGGCTGGGATAGCTGCCCAATGGAAGAGGACCTAAGGGTGGTGGTCAGCTGAACATGAGCCCAGATGACCGCTCTGGCTTGTATGAGAAATAGTGTGGCCAGCAGGACCAGGGCAATGGTTGTACACCTATATTCAGCACTGGTGGGGTCACATGCCAATGGTTGCCTGTTTTGTCATGCTAACCATGAAACAACGTCTGATCTGAAAGACCTAAAAAAGGTCATATTTGCTTTGTTTTTTCCATCTACATAATTGTTTAATGCAATTGAATGCTCTGCCATTGCTACATCTCTGATGTCTGTTAGCAAGTGATGCTTCTGTTGTAGTTGGTGTCGCTATCGTGGTTGGCAGGTAGCAGTATGCAGCAAAACCTTTTAGTCTTGTCTAAAATTTCAATCCAGCTTGTTTGCTAGTCACTGAAATGCTAGTTTGTTGCTTAGATTTGACCTCAAACTCTCTATTACTTACTTCTGTTACCATTGTTTGTATATTTTTTGTTCCCAGGCTTCCTTCCACAAAGTTTCCAATATGCCTGGTATATTAATGTTTTTATTTAGGACAAGAAATTGATGTAAAATGGTCCATTGAATTTTCAATTCCTGTTCTAATGCTGAAAGTATAAATAATGTATTCTGAATTATTAATACATCCATAAATATTGAAACATAGCCATTAATAATTTGATAAAATTAAGCATTTAAAATGTAATTGTATATGAAATGAAAGTTAGAAAAGAAAAAATTGGCAAGAAGAAGTACAAAATTATATGTTTTCAGTGCTATGCACTGGAAGTATGAGCTGTATAGTACATGCTGTTAATGTAGAAACACTGGTAATGTAGAAATATGCAAATGTGTACTTTTTCCAGCTCTTCTGTTGAGAGCCCAGAATAGTAAAATGGAACAAATAGCTGAACAGATCAGCCAGAATAGTAACATTAGAATAATATACATGACAGAACATTTTTTTTTAAATATATATCCCTGTCATTATATGGGGAAAATATTTTTTTTTGTTCAAAAAAAAAAAAAAAAAAAAAAAAGGAAATGGCATTTTCCCTTATTTAGGAAAAAAAAAAAAAAAAAAAACAAAAAACAACCAAGTCACATAATAAGCATTTCCTCCTTCTGATCTCCAGTATTGAGTCCAGTGCCAGTAGGTCAGGACTCCACAGTTATTTGAAATTTGACCTCTAAAACTAAATGAGATTTTCAGGGCACAAATTGTATAATTCCTCATCTAGCACTAAATAGAGTCTCAACATGATACTGCAGTAAAAATAATAATAAGCACAAAAAGAGAACCTTCACAATTTTCAACATTGCCTCTTTACCCTTTGTTCTGTGTGCTCTACTAGGAGAACCTGCTCAAATAATTTGGCCTTCTTTGGATTAATTTTATCCAATTTTAACACCCTGAACACTTTAGAATTATCCTAGAAGGATTTGTAGAGTGTGGTCTCCACCTATACAGACTTAGCACATGGTGTTTTGAAGCAGTTAGACCATGCATGAACTAGGGATACCTTGTGAAAGTTCTTTAATCCATGCCTCAGAAGACTTTTCAGCTGATCTGAGGAATTTACTGAATACTTAAGATTAACCATCCTCATTTCAGTGAACAAGCTCTAGGAAGCTTGTAGTTTAAATAACGAGAATAACATAAGTACTCTCTGTGTTCCCTCCCCCACCCACTAAGTTCTTTGTTTGAAATTCAGCCAGCTCTTCGGAGCTCTATGATAAAGTCCTCCCCTTTCCTTTATATTTTTGTATTGTCACTTTCTAATTGTCTTATTTTATACATAGTTCCATTAACACATGAGGTAATCTGTAGTACAGAGGAGCAAGCAGTAACTTCATGTTTAATTTGTATAGCATCTCTAAAGTGTCTTTTAATACTGAAAAAAGTATCAGGCTTTCTTAACACATATACTATGTGTTATACTCTGGTGCATACTGCACCAAGCCAAAGGTGATAATTTCAAACTTGTTGAATACTGAATATAATGTTAACTTCCTCTTTTCAATAGGAAAATGTAAGTGAATAATCCAGTAGTATTACTAGTTAAGAATTTGTGTGTGTACAATATTTGTAACAACTGGAATTTGCCTCACAGGTAGTAGACATTTATTGTCAGCTCAGTCCATCAGCAGACACCACTGACAGCTTAAGATAATTTGCCAGAGCTTGTATGGTTGAAGCTTTGACTCAGGCACAAAACCAAGGTGCATTTTTCTAGGGGTTAGGTTGTTTCCTTAGATGAGCTATTTTTGTTGTGATGACTCTCCCCTCGCCCCCCACCACATGTTCATCTTTTCTCCTGTGTTTCCCCAGTGTTTTTTATTTGGGGCAATAATATTTATTCACGGGTATAGTGAAATATACTTGTTCTCAAATATGCAGATGACCTGTAGTTTTTGTGAAATGTTGCAACAACTTTCTTTGGGAAAGTTTGCAGACTTCTTAAGACACCTGTGAATGTTTCTAAGGACAGGTTAACTGAGCATTTGCCAGTAATAACTTGAGCATAATTGATCCTCCCTTGTAGTGGAAGAATGGACTGTAGATGACCTGAAACTTTTGCTTGCTTTTACTCAGGTCTATGATTCTGTGAGTCTTTTAAAGCTCTCACAGGAGCACTCATGATTTGCTCATTGTGGGTTCTTGCAGTTTTCAGTCTCCTGAGCATCTGGATGTGTTCAACACAGAGACAGATCTTGTTGAGTGACCTCTGCAGGGTAGCAGGCTGAAGGGAGGAGTGGCAGAAGTTGCCTTTGCTGCTGCCTCTTTTCCCCACAGAAAGTCAGGAGGGGTAGGAAAGCAAACAGGGATTCAAAATATGCTCTGTTGAACATGGCTGATTAAAGAGTTCAGCTGTCAAGCTGAGGTCTCTCCAAAGTGACTCAAACCAGCAAGAAATTCTGCCAGCTGTCCCTAGGCAATTCTTCTTTGAGAACTTCTGGCAGAGCATCTTGTGGATTTTTTGCACAAAAGTGCAGAGTGGAGTGACTTTGTCTTGAAGGAAATGTCAGGGCTTCCTGAAGTGAAGGCGAAGTCTCTGGGTAAGAGTGCTTTCATGGAGAGGAACTCACCCCGTGGAGCCATTTCAGCAGGCTTCATGCCTGATGTCCAGGGGTGCCCACCATCACATATTCAGTACTGTTTCAGTGATCCTGACCAGAAGCTGAAAGGAGAGTTTTTAAAATTGGTGTTCTCATCCACAGTTATTTTTAGAAGAACAGATGACCTTCAAGAAAGTTGGAAGTAGCAATGAAGAAACTGAGGCCCCTTGAAGACAAAAAATACCAGTGTCATGCAGGCTTCTGAGAAGTGTGGGAACTTTTTTTCTGCTCATTCAATATTGACTATTAGAAATTTCTCTTAAAACACCATGATGATTGAAAACTATTCAAATGAAACATTCTCAGCAAAGCACCTTCACATTGAAATTATCTACTTTTGTAGTGAGAAAAGCCTGATCCTAAAGCTTCTTTTTTTTTTCCATTTAACTGTTACTGTTGTTATATTGACAGGTCTACAAGGAATAAGAATCTGCTCATCCTCAACAGTTTTGCTCCAAGTGTTACATAATCATTTGGTTATTTTGTTTAATTAGGTGACAAGATGCTACTCTTTCTTCAATAGGCAATGCTTTCTTCAATGCTACAATTTCTTCAATAATATTTTTGAGTGATATAAGTAGTGGGGAATAATTATGGCTAGGTAAACTTGCAGTCCTCATTAGGAGTGACTGTATGACTACAATGACAATTATTTTAATCCTTTTTATTTACGGACAAGGTTGTCCAAATATTTATACAATGATAATTTAATAGTGTAAGTGTAAAGTCTTGTACAAGATCACTGTTTGTTACTTTTTCTTCCTTTTCTCTTATATTAGCAAAATATTATCCCTGTAGTGATACCTGATATAAACTGGGTATTTGAAGAAGATGCTTTAGACTTGTGGTGCAGTTTAAATTGTAAGACAGAGGAGTTGTCTTCTTTCTGTGGTTTTTTTTGTGGGTCTTTTTGTTGTTGTTGTTTTGGGGTCTTTTTTGTGGGTTTTTTGTTTGTTTGGGGTGGGGTTTTTTTTGTTAGTTTCCTTCTGATTAGTTCTTTAGAGGAAAATAGTTTAAGTGTACGATCAAGATACCAATTTTGATACCTCCTTTCTTGTTGCTCTAATACTTACACTACAGTGCCATTCCCTCCCCCGGCTCATGTGCATTGGAATGATCATCTCAACACTCATAGAATAACTCCAAGCACGTAGGAGTTGCCATGCAAGATCAGTCTTAGTTCATCTAAACATGTACACGGCAATGATCATCTGAGTTCTTATAGAACTCCCAGCATGTAGGAGTTGCCATGTGAGTTAAATATAAATTACCAACACTGGTAATTTTGTTAGCCTTTTTAGTCTGGGTTCAGCAGTGAGTTCTGGTAGTATTTTTCACCACAGGAGAATCTAGGTCCTTGGGAAGACTACCAAACTGAGGTTATGGATTATAAAAATGGATAAAGTTCCTGTGTTTTTTCAGACATGTGCATAAATTGTATTATGCCAATCCAAGTTAGGTTTTCTTTTGCAAATTTTGTCTTTAGGACCTTTCATTTCATCGATATATAAATATAAAACTGTGTTCTCTTAGTGAATAAACATCTGTATCAGTTTTGTCACCAATGTGGTATTCTCTCCTGCTTATTGATGCAGAGCATCTCCAGACTATTAGTAAGAACTCATTATCTACTCTATTACGTGCTTAGCCATGTAGCATTGATCTGCAAATAATATAAATGGCATTTGGTTGCTGCTTTAGCTTTTACTTGTTGTATTCAGAAGCATTAATTTATTTCAGATTGCATTAAAAGTAGGGGTTGTTTTTTTTGAGCTAGCTTTTTACTTTCCTACTTGGTTATTTTCTGGTCTTTTGATAAAGGTTTTGATTGAAGATCTTGCAGAATAACCAAGAATAACCAAGCAGACTATTATTATTTGATTGCGTTGGTCATTGTGCTATACAGGGTAAGGCAAGGATTTTATTTACATTTTTTTATTTATAACATTTATTGGGAAAAATAGAAATTTAGAGTTTTTTAATATTTCAAATTTGTTGCTAAGAATTTTAGTGGTATAAAAATATTCTGTACTATCATCAGAATATTGAAATCAGGATTTTACTACATAAAAATACTGGTTTTATTAATTAATTTTGCTAGTTTTGCTTGTAAAAAGACTCTCAGAATTTGTTGGATGAATATTCCCATGAAGTTTCGTATGAATCATAGAATCATTTTGATTCAAAATACCTTTAAGATCATAAGATCATGAAGTCCAATCAATAGCCTTACAAGGCTATCATTAAACCATGTCCCCAAGTGCCACATCTACATGTCTTTTAAACACCTTCAAGCCTACATCCTCCTCCCATACACTAAGTGACTCAAGTATTCTGTACCATGTAGCCCATCATTATGCTGAATCCCATGTTAAATTCCACATGCATTCTTTTTCTGGGATGTCTTCAGATTGTGTGAATTCTGGACTGGTGTTTCAGTGTACTAGTTCTAGACTCTGGGACAGTTTTCTCATCTATAAGTTAATAAAATAACCTGAATCAATATCAAAAGAACACCTCCTGACTTGAAACAAAGTTCACATGTTAATCAAAGTATTCTGAACTTCCTTGACTACACAGCTTGTCCTTCCCTCAGAGAGGCATACTGTTTCCTGGTTTTAATAAACTTAAATTCAGTTATACTATGTTTTAGTTATGTAAAACAGGAAAGATAATAAAGCATACAAGTACAGTTGGAGAGACAGACATTTTTAAGGGAAGTGGTCAGTGAAGAACGCTTCTAAAATGGGAAAAAATTAATATTAATTATTAATCTAGAATGGAATTGACATATTGTCTTTTGTCATCTAGGGAGTGAATTGTATTTAATGTTAAGGTCAAGGCTGTAACTAGGTTTAAGGTGGAGCTTGATTAGTTTAGTTCCTAAGTAGGATTGTACAGCATTGTCTTTTGCATCACATAGCATTAGATTTGTGGTTAAGCATTACATATCCTACCCAAAATATATACACCACAGATAGTAAAATCTCTTTATTTTCCAAGACTGCTTAATGCTAGGTTTATAAATATATTAAGCTCCTCCCTGCCTAGTTGAGACATTTAACTTAAGTCACCCACACATGCTTAGAGGTGCTTAATTTGTCTCGGTACATGGATGGCCTCCTGAATTGTCTATTATTCCCAGGAGAAGCTTGAGAAGATGAGCTGGGGATTAGATCTATGACCAATTTCATCTCATTTGAGAGTGGTCATTACTTTCTCTGACTGAGAACATTTGGTTGGTTATCCCATATTAGAACACTGAAAAATATGGGTACAACACCCAAGATAGTGTCTTCCCCTTTCTAGAGGATAAAGGGCTAAGTAATAGAGGAAAAATGGACCAATGCCTTTCAAGTGACCAGGACATTAACTGTAAGGACATATATCTAATTTTCTATTCAATAATTCTGAAAATGGTTTTATTTAATGAATATATATAAATATATTCGTGTGTGTATATATATATTTATATATATTTGTGTGTGTGTGTGTGTGTGTTTTAGGTGCATAATTATTTTCTGGGATTGAGATCCAGGAACTAAGTTCTCCCACTTGCAGCTAATCTCCCAGTTTCTGGATAAGATTTAACTTCCTTGTTTGCTTGCTTGGTTTCAAGTGCCTTCACACTAAAGTGATCTGTGGCTTAATGCTTTCGATTACTGCAGTAAGGGAGGCATGAATTCATTCCTCTTAATCTTGTGTCCATCCTTTAATCAGTCTTTCCATTTCTTGAGTGAGTTCTTCAAACATCAGGCTGTTGTTCAGGAGGGAAGAATAATCCTACCTTTGGTGCTTGTGCTTCCAAGAGGGTAGATAGAGTTAACCTGAAGCACATGGAGGCCTTTTTGAGTTCCTGTTTGTTCCATATGTCCTTGGTTAAAAAAAGAGAAAAAAGTGAAAGAAATGGATGCCTCTTTTTAGGCACTTGTGATTTCTGAGCATTCTATGGAAACTCCAGCATTGAGCTGGCTATGGTGATTTCCAGCTGCTGTCCTCAGAGGCAGCTGAAGCGACAATGTTGGTGTCTTCACAGACACGTCCATTTCCTATCTTTTTCTATGCTTGAAACCTGGATATTGATGGCAGCACCAATATTTGATAAGTAGCATTTTATACAGTTCTGGTCTAATACTGCATCCTGAATTCTCTGAATTTCTACAGTTAGCATATCTTAATTGCAAAAGGAATTACTGAAATTATTGAGTTCTTACATTATCTACCTTTGAGGCATCTTTATTACTTGATAATTATATGTACTTGTTCAAAGTCTAACAATTCCAAGCTGTCTTTTCAGAGCTCCCTGTAGAGACAGCTAAAGATAATCTCATTTCTACATCCCTATTCTTTCACTATCTACTCTCTGCTAAATATTTGTTAAGAGAGAAAGAGCCAACTTTATTAACTCCCTTACTAGATCTGCCCTTCCTCATGGCTGGCTGGCTAATCTTTTTGCTGTATTGTATCAAGAATAAACAGATCTACCTTCTTTCCCTATATGTGGTCCCTTGACTCCCTTGAAGGAGCCAACAGAGATCTGTGTGAAGTCAGTGTTTCCCTTATCATAGAAGGTGCTATGATAGTCACATGTAATGAGCCTGAGGATGTTTTCCCTGCAGACTGAGAACACCTTCTTTTGCTTGATAAATAAGTACCTGCAGGTTTTTTGCTCATAGTGACTTAATCCTGTTGATGCCATAAGCCATGAAGGTGTACCTTTACTGTCTCTCTGTTAAGAAGTCTGATGTAAGGTGAATGCACAACTGAAAACACTCTTCTGACCCAGTGAAATTCCCTTGGAAAGCTTCCAAATGGGACTAGTTTCTCTCTGCTTGAAACTGAGATGGCATCTCCAGTTTGCCAACTGTAGTTTTCGTTCGCATGGATGTTGTATTTCCAAGCCCAAATCATAAAGTACAAGGATGTGTGAATTTCAAAATGTTGTTTCATGTTTGTGCCTTCAGTTATTTAGGCTGGTAGCTTTAAATAATGATTGTTTGATGCATAGCACAAAATCAACTTAAAAATTTTAAAAATCAAGTTTCCAAACCTAGAGTCAAGAAAAGGAGGTGAATGCAGTCATTCTTTGTCTGTTTGTCTGATTCCTATTTCATCTCAATATTTTGAAGTGACTGTCAAATTTAAGAGAAACTTCATAGGGAACAGATATTTGAAACGTTGCTGAGCTCCTGTACATACTGTTAAAATGTATGTCTTTGCAAATGTTACGGGCAATGGAAAGGTGACAGTGTTAGTTTACATGTAAATAGCTAGAGGAAACCAGAGAGGGAAGGCATTCTACAGATATCCCAGTTATGGGAACAGCTTTAGTTAAAGCTCACAATCAACCATGACATGAAAGCCTTGAAAGGACTAGCTTTAATTAGTTCTAATCTTTACAAAAAAATTAGTTTTCTCACCAATACTTATTCATTTCATGGCAAGAATACTTCTCAAACTCAGGCATGCACAGTGAAAATAAATGCTGGCTATAATTAACTTGAGTATTTAAATTTAGAGGAAAATACTTATGTAAATATGAGGACTTTATATGCTGCTTACAGAATTACAAAGAAATCTAATTTTGTCTGGAAAATAAGTTTTTCCTTATGAGCTATTTTAAGGTGTTTAAATTATGGTTTACAGAAACTATGGGATGTTAAAATTAATTTATTAAAATACAGCACATTTAAAAACCTTCATGCATGTAATCCCTACTTGCTACATGAATTTGCTAAATGTATACTGATTCTTTTATATAATTCTTCATCGGTGTTATAACAGAAGGACAAATAGCTCACATTTCTTCTTAGTAAATATTGACATGACTAGTTGCCTTGATTGTGTGTAAAAATTTATTTATTCATGGGAAGTCATATAAATCAGGCTAATAGAAAAAAGCTTCCTATTGGAAGTTCTAAATGTCATCCTGTAAAGAATCTCATTTCACTCCAGAATAGCTGCTTAAAAGACCAGGAGTTTGAGAGTCTGGAATTCAGACCTCAATGTTCAAAGGACATCCAAACAAGAAACTTGATTGGGGTAAGAAAGAATTTGCAAATTTAGAGTAGGCAATAGCAACAAATGATGTCATAATTAAAAGTATTCACAGAACATAAGATTGTTTGTACTGGAGAGGACCTCTAAAGATAACCTAGTTCCACACTTTCCCCTAGGCTGTGTTTCTCAGAGCCACATCCAGTCTACTCTTCAATACTCCCAGGAACAGGGCATCCACAGCTTCTCTGGGCAACCTGTCCCAGTACCTCATCACCCTCACAGTGAAGAATTTCTCCCTAATGTCTAATCTAAACGTTAAATATCTATTTAACTATAACTTTTTCAGTTTAAAGCCATTCTACCTTTTCCTATCGCTATGTGCCCTTGTAAAAAGTCCCTTTCCAACTCTCTTGCAGCCCCCTTTAGGTACTGGAAGGTCTCTCTAGAGCTGTCTCTCCTCCAGAATGAGCAACCCCAACTCTCAGCCTGTCTCCCTAGGAGAGGTGCTCCAGCCCTCTGATCCACCTCTGTGGTCCTCATCTGCACCCCTATATTTTTTTTTCTGCTAAATAAGGACAGAAAATTGTAACTTAGTAGAATTGCTAGCACAGAAAGGGTGACACATCTATAAATACCCGAATGTTACAAACAATGAGAAATAAGAATTGATGTATATCAAAGTATAGGCAAACAAAGCTCAGAAGGGAAGAGGGAGAATTGACACATTTTTGTATGTGTGATATTTAGTTGGTTGTAAGAGGTTACCCAAGAAATAACTGGAAATACCCTATGTAAAAGGATGGCATTTGAATGGAAAAATTATTGTCCCAAATAGCACTTCACTGCATAGAAAACAGGCACATCTCAGTCCCCCAGTCTTCATTTAGGAAGTCTTTAACTCACTTCAGTGGGGAGTTCTGCTGTTAAACCAAGTCAAGGAGGTAATGATCTGTTTCTAATCTGCCACTGTATAAATAATTAATAAAATAATATTTATTTGAATATTTTAATATTATAATAATATAAATAATTATTAAATCATCATCAGTGTTTCTGGACCACGGAATATTTAACGACATTTCAGTTTAAAAGTAAACAACTCCTTTGTAGGTGTTAATACCTTTTTTCTGCAGCATGACTCTTCAAACATGTTAAGTAACATAAATGGCAGTAGACTGGGAAAAATGTTTCTCTGCATTGACATTTTTGCAACAAATCCTCTTCTCAGGAATTTCATTGTTCACAAGGGGGGAGAATTCATCTACAAAGAAGCTCAGCTAGTAGTAATAAGATGATTATTACACATCTTTATATCCCACTTGATAGCTGGTGTATCTTAATTTTCTTTAAAACTGTGAAAAAGAAAAACCCAATAATCTGTCATTTGTACGTTTGGTATCTAAGCATAAAATGCGTTTTGGCATTTGGTGTCATAGCATAAAGTGCAGGGATGATTTAATTCTTAAATACATTACTCCTTTGTGGCTCTTGCTGTGCTAACATAACTTTTTCAAATCTCTAATAATTAATTGAAGCATGAGAAGCTGCTGATAGTCATTGTTGACACTTGTTACTTAGTTTAGTAAGGGAGTACTAGTTAATATAATGTGTATCGCTGCTGAATTAGTATACAGGAATTGTGTAAGTAGCTCCTGCCTTGTGTGATGTTTCTTAGTCACAGCCCTCTGTACACTGGTCTAATTACTCATGTCGATTCCCTGCATCATTTATTTTTTGAATAATATGCAATTTCTTTCTCAGATTCATCAGTAAAATCAACACAATGCCCAGATTCTTGTATTCCCCGTCCTTCCTTTCCTCACCAATGCACAGCATTTTTGACACATCATAATTTAATATTTACCCATTGTAGCTTGGCACCAAAGGAATAATTATTTCCTAATCACTTTGCCTTCAGGGGGTTCTCCACTTGTGTCTGGGGAAAAAGGGCAGTTTGGCCAGCGGGCGGGAGTGTGTCTGTGTTTCCTTTGTAAGGACAGCCCTGTTGTTAGGGCAGGACACTGTGTGTTGAATTCTAATGCCTCGGTGCAAGAGCCAGCCTGTTTGGAAGGGGCAGCGTGGGAGGTGTTGGCTGAGATCAGCAGAGCCCCAGCCCGGGGGCTCCCTCGCAGTGAGGAGCTCTGGAAGTTGTCCGGACCGTGCCGATGGGGAGCGCAGCCGTTCCGCGCCGCAGCCAGGGTGAAACGCCTCATTCCTCCAGTACCTGCCAGGCTGCTTTGCTTAGCAGCCGGGAAGTTCAGGTACCTTTTCTTTAAATATTTATAATTTGCTGCCACAAAATATTGTCCATTCAAAACCAGGTTATTGTATCTGTGCAGCAGAACTATATTGGCATTGATTTTTGTGTGCATTTGGTAGATTTTGTAAGATTGTTTAAAATTCACGAGTGCTTATAATAGGTCTTATCATGGATTGGCAAAGAACTATGTAGCAAAGGTAACTGTTAATGTATGGGATATTTCTTTTCAAGGAAAATTGTAGAAAATTTTTGAAGCCTGTTATGATAAGATATACTTCTACCACAAAAAAGGTACCTTTAGTTCTGGTACTAAGGTTTTGATTTTAAATTAACACTGGATTAGTTATCTGTCTCTGTCAAGACTATAATAAAGAGCTTTTGTTGCAATCCATCATAGGGCTTTTGTGTTATACACTATACATAGAAACTGTTAACAGGAGGACTAGATTAATGCAGAGAGAAAAAATGTCATCAGATAAAACATAGGTCTCAAAAAGCAATTTCAAGTTCCATACTATGTTATGCATTAATACATTTTTAGCCTTTGGGGAAAAGAGGAAAACTTGTAATCAAAAATTAATTTAAGCATTCTTGGCTGTACCTAAATTAGAACCCAGGATACTTCCAAAATTGTTATTAATCAAATGGCCTGACAGGAGCTCACTAGGAGAAAATTAATGAGTACAGGCTATTCTGAATAATATTTAGTAATGCTGCTAAGAAATTTTGCAGCTCTTTTTCTAGTCTTATATATAATAATTTAAAATATTTCTATTTTGAGATAGCCATATGAGTCTGTACATGTATGTTATGCAAATATGTTGTGCATATGCTTTATATTTTTTAAATTGACTTCTTCAGAAAGCTTAATAGAAATACAAGTGCAAGAAGTCACTATTTTTTCTTGATTAATATCTTAACCATGAAGTGAGATGTGGTTCCATATGACTTAAATGTTTCTCCATTAATACATGGACACATTTGTTTAATTTCATAATCTTTTTAAATTTTTTTTTTTTGTAAACTATCATTGCAATTTGTGCCTGTTTGGGTATAATGATTCTCATTTTTTCTGTGAACTATTCACAAGATGGATTTTGTAAGTCTTCACTGTAATTTAGTGCTGTATTGGAAGGAAAGAAATTGGTGATTAGTATTTTGTGCCGTTAGGGTTTGGATTTGAAGAATGCAGTTCTATTCAATCCAGTTTCTGATTATTTACTGTTTTGTAAATTTAAGATATGACAGGTCATGAAGGGTTTGGGTCATCATACATGTAACAAAAGTCTTAGTTTCGAGATACTGAGAAGTAGAATTGTAAGGAAAATCAAGCCTAAATACCAATTAATTCATGTCTAACAGCTGGAAATCCTTTGTGGTGTTATTTTTTTTTTTAATAGATCTATGAGAGGGTTTTTTTAATCAGAAATTTTAGTTGTTGTGTGTTCTGTGTTTTTTATGTAATATGTATTTTGAAAGTAAGCTGTTATACAAAAAAAGTCATTATAAAATTCTCATTTCTATTTTTGCGTAACATACTTAATGTGAAGGAAATTTTTAAGTCTAAATGTTTCTTGCTGTAGATATGCTAAACAGCGTCATGTCTAACTTTGTTCATTGAATTTTGTCTGTAGCCAAAAGTGGAACTGGCTTCATGCCTTATTGCCCCCAGCAGCCCTGCTGTTCGGAGTAGGTAGCTTTGAACCTGATTTGTTTTTAATGGTTTTTTTTATTATTTTTCCAAGAGCAATTTGATTTAAATAATTTTTTTAATAAGATGAATAGAGATATTTTTACAGTTATTAGCAATATAAATAACTGCAGTAGTGATGGCTGGATTTTTTTTTCTTTTTTTTTTTTTTTCTTTTGCTGTAGATTTGTTAAAGTTGACATGAATGACTTAAAAGACACCATAGTAAGATGGAAGCTGTTGGGAAGGTAGTGGGAAATGATGGAAGTAACATTTGATGCTTAATAAATTGACAAATCAGTTGGTACTTTTTTATATTCTGGAAAATCATAGGTGAAAACAAAGGAAAAAATTTCAGTTATGTGAAATCAAGCTAAGTTTAACCTTGGAAAAAGAACCTGTCTTGAAAAGCCGCAGTTAGTAAGCTGGTTCACTCTGAATTGTTTGTGTTTCCACTTCATTTATAGGAATTCTGCTTAACAGTAGAGATGAGATTTGCAAAATCCACATGCTGTATATTTCATCCTATTGCGTTTTGCACTTCTGTTCGGAAAAAGAAACCAATATTGACCTGAATATTCTCTCCTTGTATTTAAGATACCTTAAGTTTTTGCTCTGTACATGTAATCAGAGTGAAATTTTTCGAGGAGAGGAGAGGAGAGGAGAGGAGAGGAGAGGAGAGGAATATATAAGTGATGGTGGCAACCTCTTCCACCTGCATACTGGGACAAGAGAGGCCAGGTGGGAGGAATTCCAGACAAGTGAGTTGGGACACTGAGGAAAGCCCAAAGTTAAAAAGCAGGTTGTAGCCAGAGCCCAAAGGTAAATTATTTTCCCCAGCAGAATGGGAAATGGTGTGCAAGCCCTGAGGGCTGGACTCTGAGGGTGGGAAGTGGTTGCTGCCTGCTATGATGTTTCATTTTGTTACTCAGAGCTCATTGACTCGACCCAGATTGCAGTTTCACTCACTGAAAATATGCTGGTGTTTCCTCTCAAACCTGAGATAATCCCTGTAATTATGAACTGATATGTCAACTTTCTCCTCTGAAATGTTGCTGCTGTTTCTGTTAATGAGGTTGTACTCGTTGCATTGCTGCTGGGGAGTTGTATTTTGCACTGTTGCCCATACTGAGAACTCTGCTGACACTGCCATCACCAGAGTCACATCAGTGACAGTGGATATTTAAGATTTTCTTAAAAAGCTAATTAATCAGAGATAAAGCTCTTATAAGTCAGCCTACAAATTATTAATCACTCAATTTCTTTCCCCCCATAGCTTGCCAAAATTGCCTTCACTTTTACAATACTAATTCATGGTAGTCACAAGCTACATAGGGCTTAAAATACAGCTTTTTCTTTTCCAATGTAAAAAATTATTGCTCTTTTTTCATTTGTTTAGCTGAATAAATATTAAACTTCTAAATTTTGACAAGGAAGTAGATGTGGCTGTAGTTTGTGTCTGTAATCAAATCCAAATTGATTTTCAAAATTTTTTGTGTGTGTGCTTTAAAGATGAGTGTGCGGTTGTGTGCGCAGGTGTGCATACAGGCATGGGGGAGATACTCTAGTCTTGTGATACATATCTGAAAGAAAATTGGCTGAATGGTAGTAGCTGAAAAATAATTTTTTAACACTGTAATTATGCCTTAGAGATTGAGTAGAATTCAAGTCCTACACGTATTTGTGACTGTGCTCTCTTTTCTGCTTATCTGATGTGACAGATGTGCTGAGATGATTACAGATTGTTCTACAGGAGGAAAATACTAATTGCCTCAGAAAATTAATACAATACAGAAGTCAGTCAATATTAAATACAGAATAAATATTACAAATTAATTTAAAATATATGTTATAGTTATTAGAGGTATGTTGTTTTCACAATCTGTTAATAATTACTGTCTTGCTAATCAAATGCTTCCCTATACAATTTTATTGAGCTAGAGCCTTCAGTGACCCATTGACATATTAATCTATCCCTGAATAATCTTACCTTCAGTTCAGCAACAGAATATTTAGAGAACATTTTGAGAGACTGTTGTTGTTATTACTTGGGGAACAGTATTTTTTATGTTTGTGACTACAAATAAAATATGAAATATTTTAGTGGTGACTCTGTGATTTAATTAAAAAAGAAATTAATAATTTCCATTCTATGCCCTCTATAGGCATTGCTCCTTAGGTAGACCAAACTCTTGTGACCAATGACAGGACTCAAGGAAAGAGCATGAAACCGAGTCAGGGGAGGTTTAGATTGGATATCAGGAAATGGTTCGTTACCCAGAGCATGGTTGGGCATTGGAACAGGCTCCCCAGCAAAGTGATCACAGCACCAAGCCTTTCTGATTTCAAGAAGCATTTGGACAACACTCTCGGGCACAAGGTGTGATTCTTGGAGTGTCCTGTGCAGGGCTAGGTGTTGGACTTGATGGGCATGATGGATTTCTTCCAGCTCAGGATGTTCTATGATTCTATAAATCTGTAACAGCTTTTTTGAATAGACAATCTAGTATAGGAGGTCTTAAGATGCAAATTATTAATTTTACACTCATTCTTAAAGAGCAGTGATGTCAACATCACATTCCAGTAATATATTCCACATTTATTTTCTTTCACATTTCTTTTTAGCTACAATAAAGTCTTTTCCTGGTTAGTTGCAGTTAGAAAAATTTTTTAAAAGTGAGTTGCAGAAGACTGAGTTTTGAGGGAAATGTTCCAAGGAGAAGGTTTTCCATTCTGTGACATGGTTTACAACAGAAAGGATTTCAAAACTGTAATTTTAACACATTTCTGTTGAATTGCCAATTTAAGATGTCAGTTGTCATCTTGTCAGTTCTGCGATGTATTCTTTAAGGGATGTTAATTGCCTTTAGAGTTTTAAAATTGTTATGTTGACTCAGCAGTAGGTGGTTGTGGCCTACTTTGTTGAAGGACACTACACTGTAGGTGTCTGTTTCTTTTTAAACTTGTACCTGATCTTGAGCTTGCAGTGAGATCTGCAGAAAAACAAGGAACACAAATTCTTTGCACATTTGCCTTTCATAGTAGAGATGTACATTATAAGAACTTCATCTTTGTATTTTCTGCAACTGGTGTGACATATGATGTCTTGTAATATAATTAAAAGAAAATTTGCTGGGAAAATGAGCTTGGTTTTTTAAGTTATGCAATTCTGATTTTACCAGATTTGTTAACACATTTAAGGTTTTTTATTAGCTTGTGTATAGCGTAGATGCAGTTAGTACACGATTATGTAAGCAAATATAAAAACTATTATATATTCTATTTGTGTTTCCTAGAGTGGGTGGGGGAAGTGTTAAATTGATTGTTGCATTTGAAACTGTGGTCTGTTCTGCCAGCAGCTGGAATGTGATCAATTCAATGGGGCATATGAAAGGCATTGCTGTTGCACATTGTTAAAGGAAAATTACAAGTAGTAGTGTAATACTGAGTTCTAAAGATATACTAGAAATGAAATAGAAATGGCTGGAAATAAATTTGACTCCATCAAAGCAAGGGCATTCGGTGCTGGATTATTAGCATGTTATAGAAAAAATAATAGATTAATATCTTTCGTTAATGCTAAAAAAATAATGACAATTTGTCTTGGTTTGAAAGACAGGTGTCTGCTAGGGAGAGCAGGACCTCTCTTGGAGTAGAGAATTCAAAATCCCTCTCTCCAAATTGTTATTATAATTTAGAAAATCAAAGGGGCTTTCAGGCAGAGGTATGGGGCTAGGAATAACAGCTCTTTACTAGTATGTACAGCAAGGCAAACAAACAACAACTACAGCATTAATGATAAACAGAACCAGGCACCTCTAGGGGGCTTTGTTTCACAAAGCCTGGGGCAGTCTGATCTCGGTGCCCCAAGCTGGAACAGTGGAAAATCCCGGGCTGGTGGATCGGATGTATCAGGAGCTCCGTCGGTGGCGGCAGGGATGTCCCGGCAGGGCAGGGCAGGGCAGTGCGGGGATACAGCCTAGCGAAAAGCCTCAAAACACTGTCGAGAAGCAGTGATGGGACAGGGGCGGCCCAGCAGGGCAGGAGGCGAGCTCAGGATTCCTGGGCACAAAGGCCAACGAGATGATGATAGATTTTCTCAGGACCGGACCCGGTGGTGCCAGTGAAACTCCTCCCGCAACAAGCAGCAGTCTGACCGTCCTCTCTCCGATGCCGAGAGCAAGAGCAAAGCTGCCCCCAGCCCCGTCTTTTTCCTGCCCCCAAACCTCGCGTTAGCTTTCCCCTCTGAGAGAAACTCCCGGAGACAAAAGAAGTGTAGCCAGGTGCTACAATTCCTATCCTTTGGCCCCTTTTGTCCTGAGTATCTATAAGTTTCCAGTAGTTAGTTTCCTAGCAACTCTTGGGAAAAAAATTCTAGAGGCAAAAAAAAAAAAGGGAACAAACCTAACCCCCAACACAATTTTAGTAAGGATGAAATGTAACTTAATCAGAAGTAAACTTTCATTAATAAAAACCATGTGATCATAAAATATCATTAGTCTTCTGAAAATGAAACTGAAGCATAATTTAATTTCTAGTTGAACTGTTGGGCAGGTTTCCTCACCTTATTGTTGTGCTTTCATTCCTACTTGTCTTACTGTACTCGTTATAAAACCTGAATCATTACTGTGACTACTGACATTTCAGATTTTTCACAAGCTTCTAGTAAGTCTTGTAACATTTCTCCACACATCTTTCAATTCTGAAATATTTCTAGGAGAGGGTTTTGAAGGGAATGTGGTAGCTTGTTTCCTACCCCAGTCCTTCCCAGGGCCTTCTCTGAGCACCAGCAGCTGGGGACACTGCTGCTTGGAGCCAGGGGCTGCGGGCATGGGGGACAGGTGCCCTGAGTGCACTGCCAGCCATGCTTGAGAACTATGAAACAGAGAAGAATCTCACTCACCCCCTAAGAGTCCCAATAGCTGAAGAGGACTGTGCAAGACACTCAAGAACTTGCTTTTTTGCTAAGAGGCGTGGTCAAATCTCATTAATGCTGTTCTTCTGAAAACGTTTTAACTAGCTCTCTTTAGTGCCATTGTTCTGCTAGTTTTTTAAGTAATAGGAACTAATTGAAAATCTGCTTGAACATTTTACCTAATCCCTGAAAAATCATGAAAGCATGATAGCTTAAAAATATTAGGCAGGCGTTATGTACACACAGTTGCATTCTGTACTCAAAGCCTATGTGAGGGGCATGAGTTTGTGCCAGCCATTGTGCAACTGAAGTGGCAAAGAGTTTTGCAAAGAAGATTAGAGTTGGCTTCTCAAGTGGATTCAGAGTGCTTCAAAGGATGTATAGGAAGTGGGGCAGAAGAGTTTTCAATAGTGGCTCTCCAAAACACATCGGGTCTCTTTGTAAAGAGAAGTTTCATTTTAAGATCACTATGAGGTAAAGTACTTCCATTTAACTGAGTGTAAACTAGTGCTGCTTCACTTCAGAAGAGCTGCCTCCAAAGATTTGCATGGAATTGCTGGGAAGAGGAGGTAGTTGTGTCTGAGGATTGCCTTGCCTTCCTGGGTTCTGAGCTGGGAAGCAGCGGAGCTGAGGGGAGGGAGACCTGTGTGACAGGAGGAGAACTGTAAACCTCTGAGGAGGTGTCATGTAACCTCTCAACCGAGCGATCCTCTTATGCACTGACAAGCTGCTTCTCTCTTCTGCCTGGCTGGGGTTATGAACACTTTCCAGGGCTTACTTGGGAGTGACATGGTAACAGGAGTTCATTTCAAAGGAATGAATTTTTCCTTTGCTGCCCCAGTGGCTTGGGTAATGCATGGTTTTGGAGCTGAGGCTGGGGCGGGGAGGGAGGATGTGTGTAGTTTTTTTGCATTTTGCCTAAAGGATATAATAGATTGTAACAATGTCTTTTTTGTTTTTTCCTTTATCACAGCTCTAAAGTTATATAATAAACATAGCGATTTCAGATTTTTTCAGCTTTCTTGTTATGAACTACGTTAGGAAAAACATCTTTTATAGGAGTGAAGAAATTGTGTGAGTACAGTAAAGTTCCATTTGCTGTTGCACACCTGTTACTCCCTGTGTTGGGATCACTAGTTACAATTGGGGAGGAATCATCAAGACCTTCTCGTGGTTGCAACAAACTGCAAAGAATATGAGGTCCATAGTGGACAAATTACCAGCAGGTACTTTTGTTGTATAGAGCATCCTGTGGCAATTAGTTCCAGAATTTATTAAACATTGTGTGAAATGCCTTTTCCTTTGTTTTAAGCATGTTTAAGTGGTACTGTCCTTTGTTGCCTCCCTTGTTTTGTTTCTATGGGAATCTGCTTAATATCCTCTCTTCAGGCTTTGCACAGTTTTCAAACATTAGGCGTATTTTTAAAGGTGTCAGTTATATCTTCTGTTGTTTGTTTCCTTTCCAAGTTTATTCCTGTCTAAAAACTACACCTTTTAGCATACTTACTGCTCCTACTGCTACCTTTTCTTGTTATACTATGTGTTTGCGTAGGACAGCCATGACAGCATTATTCAGATATTAGAAAATGTTGGAAGTGTGAGATTTTTCAGTGAAAATGTTTATTTACATACTTGTTTGGACCATCTTTAAAAGACTTGTCTACTTGGTATTTATGCAACTCTGTCATTAAAGCAGTAATCAAGAAAGGGCTCAACTTTGGAATTAATATTTAATTGCTTCTGTAGAACATTGCTCACGTATCATTTGTTGCGTTTCTTTGACAGGGACAGAATAGTTCCTTTATTTTCTGTTGGGAAACCATGATAACGAGCCCGTAGTTAAGGGTTCATGAACACTTTTTCTTTGCTTCTATCTGAGACAGTGTTCAGATTTGCACTTTTTGTTTTATTTAGTTTGTGTGTAAAGTCTAGCTTTTCAGTACTTAGGTACTTAGTGACTAGAAAGACTTGGGATATTTCTAGAAAATACAAGTAAATTTAAAGCATAGAATATTTTTGATTGTTCTGTCAAGAAAATAAGAGTGTTAGACATGATGTTAAAACGCAACAAACAAAATGTAGTTAGATCCTGGAAACACAGATGTGTTTCTTAGGTCCACTTAAGGATCCCACCTGGGTCCCTCAGCTATGAGCCCTGGCTTCAGTGAAAGAATATACTCCCAGGAAATGAGGCAAAGAGAAATCTAAGCAGTCTGCGAGGTGAAAGTACTCCTTTACAGTCACCTTTGCCTCCTCTAATTCACTGTCCTATTCTAGGTCAGCAAAATTTCAGCTATTTCACCTATTAATCAAAAAAACCCTCTCAGTTTTGACCAAGCAGTAGCTAAATATATACGGTAGGGAAAATACATTCTATGGCTCAACACAAAGCCCTGACTGCATCTTGAGAACATTTGAGGGTAAAACTTCTAAGCAGATGACAGATGAAACAGGCAGGCTGGATGGTTGACGAACTAGGACTCTATGACTAGTCTAGGAACTATGATGAACTAGGACAACTATGTGTTGTGTTGGGAAAAATCTGTTTTCCTTTTGGTCTGGAGAAAGTATAATCTCTTCTGCAATGGGAAGGGAGAGTAAGTTATACTAACATTAAATGTACCCATTCTCTGTATATCAAGTGGGAGTCTTGTCAGAATGTTACATAACAAATGGTGGAAAAAATACAGAATTTTAGGGAATGCACTTTTTGTGAGGAAGAATTTTAGTAGATGGGTCTTAATAAGCAGCACTAATGAGATAAAGGATGTAACTTGCCCTCTGGGAAACTCCTTCCAATCAGTGTCATGGGTGCAGAAAATTGCCAGCCGATTCACAGCCTGAGACAATTCTTATGTTGTCTATAGAACCAGTAAAGACTCTTGCTGTATTTAGCATTTGGATTTGAAAAGTGTGAAGGGGTAGGATTTCTGAGTCCTGGAGGACATTGCACTACAAGTCTACTGTGGAGACTTTCATATTTGGAAGATGCATTGTCAGTAGCAGTGTAGGGGGAAGAACAACATCTTCTCTTTTCTTACCTTGACTATGTATGATTTAGAAGTGATGTTCAGATTAGAAGGGTGACTCCTGCCGGTAACATGACATAATAAATGACTCATATCTACCTTTTGACTGTAACAGACAACAACTAGTTTGACTTTGACCTCATAATAAAAGGACTTTTTGTTGGACTTTGCTTGCCTCGAATAAGGAAGTAGTCCATCAAGAACACAATCTTTCTGTAATGGTTTTGTACTGCAGAGATTTTCCTGTCTTTTTTAGGGGGGTGGGGGGTTAGAAAGAAACAAGAACTGTAAAAAATTATTTGTCTGTTCACTGGAATCTGAATCAGGTAAAGATTTAAAGAGACAGAACAAAATAATCTTTCTTTGGGCAAAGAAGAAAATATTTAGGTACTCAGAGGGCAATGAATTCCATCAATACTATGGAGCTATTTTTATCTGTTAGGATTAGTCAACTGAACTTCAGACATAACCTGAATTTAAAATATTTACGATTAAAATTATAACAATACTGTGTCTGTTTTCTTTGCAGGTTTGCTGGTCCTCCAATACATTTCAGAATGCCACTGGTAAAAAGGAACATAGACCCCAGGCACTTGTGCCACACAGCTCTACCCCGAGGTATCAAGAATGAGTTGGAATGTGTCACCAATATCTCCTTGGCAAATATAATCAGACAACTGAGTAGCCTAAGTAAGTACATTGTCTTAATAACTGTATTTAGGACTAATATATTTTACAGTCACAGTGTTTGAAGTACGAACACCTTTTCCGGTTCTCAGTAGAAAATTGTCACTGGATCTGGAATGTAATGCTTTTGTGAGTAGTGTCTAGCATGGACATCTGTGAAAGAAAACTAGGACCTTCTCTAGCAACAAGTCTTAAAACACTTCATCCATATAGTTGCTGGTGAAATATGACAGGAGAAGATAGCTTGTAATTAATGAAGTCAGTAATTGCTAACTTTGGAGCAATTCTTGAGTAGGGAATATGACTTAATAAGAAACAAATCACTGGTTGCTCAATTCTCTCAGCTTAAACCCTTGGTCATGTTGTGGTCATTCAGGAAAAAAGAAGAGTTGCCTTTTGAAATAGTAAACCCAGAAATGTAATTATTATATAGTATTTAAAATAGTTAAAGATTTTTCTTCCTACTTCTCTGTCAGCAATTGTACCCTTGGTGCACTTGAGAGGAGTGAATACTTCTCGAGCTCTTAAACTCTGAAGGAGTTTTGCTGAAAAGGCTGATCTCTGGCTTGTTTTTTCTTTAAGTTACAGCAACTTAATAAGTTGTCAGATGAACCAGCATGATCACATTTTGAATTTCCAATACTACAAGTACTTTTTAACCACTAGGACATTATTAAAACTGCCAACAGATTAAATATTTAAATGTGCATGTATATACATCTACAATGTGAGAAGTCTTTCAGCTCCATCATTTGCTTAGAGTTACAGGTGATGTAGCCTAATTCATTGATTAGGTTGGTTTAATTATTGGTTTGATGGTATGCTGTATGGTGAGTCTGTTGTGGCAGCCTTTCAAAGCTGCTAGGCTGCCATAACTGAGGACACTGAATTATGGAATTGAGACAGAAATGCTTACAGCACATAAATATGAACATTATTAATATAGCTGCAGCAACAAAGGAAAATAACTATTTGAATACTTTTCAGTGAACCAAGAGCATATCATATCAGGATGCAGTATATGATCACCATCTGTAGTATTGCTTCATTCTGCCAAAAGCCCTTCCCAGACTAGCTGTTCATGTACTAGCCTCCCCTTCCAAGTCACTCTTATTGATGTTGTATTATTTTATTTTAGTTTGCTTGTTTTAAAAATTCTTACTTGCTTATAAGCTTCATCTGGGGGAATTTGCTTTTGTAGGTGGCATGCCAAATATCTATTTGGCATTTTCATTCGGAAGTATTATTTGACCCTAAAAAACCCATCAATAACTTCTAACTCAACATCGTGGTCTCAGATTGACCTATTGAGATTCAGCTGCCTTTGCTATGTTTTCTTGGTTTACAGAACTTATATCTGATGTTGTATGTACTTCTGCTTATGAGGAGGTCAGGATGAAGCAATACTAGAACCGAAAGAACTCAATTAAGGAAGAAAAAAAGAAATTAAGAATAGAGATTGAATGCTCGTGCATTTGTTACGTGGTTTACCTAACGTAGAGCACAGGGAAACACTTGCAAACTTGTAACTATGACTGTGTGTAACTCCTCTTTGTAAAAGCAGTGTGGATCTTCCCTAAAACATGTATTCATGTGTCTATACCAAGTTTTTATCTCATACTGTGTATGTTTTCAACAACAAAAAACCCCCAACTTTTTTTCCTACAAGTAAAATAGAACATGTTTTGCAAAATAGTCCTTATTTCTCAGCAGTGCTAAGGACTGTTCTTTAAAAATGGGGATTATGTTACAAAAGTTTGGGTACTAGTGAAAGTATTTTGCTCCAGAATCCCTTTAGCTTTTCTGCCTGGGAAGAATAGCAGGAGCTATTTGTATTGCTAGGAGCAATACAAATTCCAAAATATTCAGGAGTTCTAGAATAGGAATTTCGTGTCTCATGCTTAAACCCGAATAACCAGTCTTCACTTGGTGTGTCACTGTTAGGGGTGTACAGAGAGGTCTGCTGACATGCAGATAAATTTTAGTAGTTGCCTGTGAGTCACAGCCAGCAGGCATGGTTTTGCAGCAGTCCCCTGGCAACCAGCTTCTTTGCAGTCCTTCCCATTTTGTTTTCTATGGATAATGTCTGTGTTTGGGAAATCAGCCTTTAAGTTGTAGATGAAATGAGGCTTTACTCTGAGGGTGGAAACTGAGAGCTCTGGTAGGGTTTCGTTTCCTTTAAGCTAAAGCTGCTTTTGCTTTTGCTGGTAAAGTTATGCAAATTTAAATGAATGGTCTTTGACCTGTTTAGCAATCAGTCATCTCTGCCTCTAAGATTCTTTATTTACTAACTCTCAAATAGAGGATCAATCTTCTGCCATTATGGTTTTGATTCTCATGACCAGACAGTCTTGAATTTTCTTCTGACATGATATGGAGAAAGAGTGCTGTCATGGAATTGGAGCTTCCAGTACTCTAAAAAATACCAAAAGTCATTATTGAGGAAAAATAAGCATAGAGTTTTGTCATGTAAGTCATTGGATCTCCATTCTTGGAGATATTAAAAACTCAACTGGATTAATCAAGCAGCTGGATATAATTGGATCTGCTTTGCACAGGGTATTGGACTAGATGACTTCTGGAGGTCTTTTGACCTGAACAGGATTGTGTTTCTTTGGTCTTGGATACTACATTTAAATAGGATATACAAGCAGAAACAATACTATGAAATGACAGGAATTCTGCTTTCCTGTGTTTCAGTGTAAAACTGAAAGAGCTTTACATCAGTATGTCAGTAATAACTACCATTAGTCTCCATAAAAATTACCAAACCTTTCATAGTTTATTTGATGTGCTGCTTCTAATTGTTCAGTTTGAGATTTTTTTTGACCTTTAAAAGAAGTAGAGATGAAAGGACTAAATATTTATTTCTGCTTTGAGTGATAGTCCTTGCCTTTATCCCTGGAGCATGAAAACACATCAGTCTGTCTTGATGCAACATACAAAACTGCCAGTAAGAAATTTTGTTCCCCCTGTCTATTCCCAGTCTTCTCTTACTTCATAAAAGGATCTGTTCTCTGACAGCTTTTCTTAGCACTGTGGCAGAACAGAAACTCTCTGGACAACAGCAACAGCTGTCTTAGTTTCCTAGCCATTCTTCCCTGTTTTTCTTTCTTTCTAACAGTATCTGCTTTGAGGAAGTGCTTACCTAATGTTTGCAGCAATATTGCACATACATTAGTACTCCAGCTCTCTGTACGTTGGTGTATGTCAGGCCATAACTTTCCCGCATACATGAAACACAACTGAGAGCATTGTGCAGCTGTGCCATTGTTAGAAGGCAGATAAATAGTTCTCTTGTGTGAATGTAGCCTCATCACTTTGTTCACAGCTATTGACCAATCTTGTTTTTCCTTTTATTCAGCTGTTCCATGGACACAGAATCTTGGTACCACATAAGAAACCTGACAGAGTTTGTTTTTGGCCCCGTCTCTGACACCTCCATCTAGGGAGGAGAACATTTTTCTTTTTGAATATGTGCCTTTAATGAATATTTGTATTGCATGCATTCAGACTAGGCCTTTTATTCAATCATAGCAAGATGTAATTCCCCATTTTTTTCTTTTACCTCTGCATAATCAAAGAGAATGCTGCATAATTCTACTAAGCTGAAGTGCCTTATATGTTAGTGAAAATAATTTTCACTTAACATTGAACCTTTTGTAACCTTTCCCTCTTTCTATCTTTTTTGTGTAGTATATCTATTTTCACCATGTTCTTCTAATGTTTTCTTTTTCTTGGCCCTTGTTTGTTAGTTTTCAGGAGTGAAAGCTTGACTTTGGAGCAAATTATTTCTCCCCCTTATTTTTTCTTCTCAGACGCGCTTAACTTTTCTTTCTTATTTTTTGCTTACTGTGCCTTCCCCAAAAGCATTCATCTTGTGAGAGACACTTTTATCTTGTGAGAAACACTTTTTCAGCTCAGGAAAACCTTCCAGTTTGTCATGGCTTAAGGTGTTAACATTCAGTAAGTAGGAAATATTTCTCCAGAAATATTTAGCTGCAAGGTGTTGGGACTGCAGCTGATTTTTAGAACCAGGCCTCCTAAGCTCAAAGAACAGTGTCTCTCTTCATCCTTGTGGACAGCATCTTCAGCACATAGTAAGGTTCCTGCAAATCTCTGCAGATCTGCAGCGAGAGCTTCAGTCAGTATTCCAGAAAAAGCAGAACTCCTGTGTTGCGTCTTGCCCTGCCCATCCTCCTTCTCTGTGTTCAGGAGGACATTACTTGTGAATTTACTTTATAAGTCACTCCTCTTAGTTCATTATTACTACAATTGCCAGGGAACACAAGACAAAATGTCCACAAGGGGGTAAGGAAACTGATGGACTTGAATACTCTCAAAATCTTCTGTCTGATTTCTTGATGTTGTCTTTGCAGCAGTGGCAATGCGATGCTGTTTTGTGTCCACCCCGAATGGTAATGAGAGGATGAGCAAGGGGTCAGTAAGGTTTCATTGGAAGCAGAAAAGGTGTTAGCAGAAAAAAGTCCCCCCTGTCATTAATTCCTTGCCTACATAAAGCAGTGAATTCAGACTATGTTAGAAATGAAAGGGAGAGCAAGTCTTCCCCGAGATCGTTAGCACTGCTACTTTCCACAGAAGTTCAGCTCTCAGCAGTCTCTTCACAGATTTCTGAGTACATAATGGTAATCATAGCTAGTTTACTTGATAATGTCCTCGGTGGTGGTAACAAATGATATCTCAGACTTACATGGCTGAAGATTTTTGAAGGCTGACTTTTTCTTTTTGGATGTCAACAAGAAGCATCAGACCTGCTCTCAATTATGCCTTTAACAAAGTTTTTTTGATACTTTTGATGCCCTGGTCAGGTTGTCTGATAAAGATCTGGTTCAATTTTCCTGGCTAGAGGAATCAAGTTGTCTCCTCAGTACTCTGATACTCCTACTATAATCCTCGTGGACTGCCATCAGACTTTCATAATGAAAGTTCCTAATTAGCATCAGTGCTATGTATTTAGTATGTCATTTTTCAGAGCTTGCTCAACCATAACCAATGAAGTTCCCTGGGATCAACCAAGGTTCTTATCTCTAAGTTCAGTCTCCTAGCTTTTAGTCTGTTTCGTAATCACTGAGCTTTGAGATTGAAATGATCCCAATGAGAAATAAGCCCAGACTTTCAAACTCAGATATATCTCTTTTTTTTTCTAAAAGGTAAATTATGTAGTAAAGATCTGAAGCTGAATCAACAGGCTATGGACATGTTAAATTATATGTTAGAAATAATGAAGGAGGAAAAATGTATTAATAGACTTAGAATATCTTTCCTGTTTTGCTTTATAAAGGAACCTTGGTTGCATATTGTGAGAGGCTTATGTGGTAACTGATTATCCTGAGGGAATATTTTCTAATAAATATACTATATGGTGTAGAAAGGAACTATTCAGTAGTGAATAATGTAATTTTGCATAGTGTAAGTATATTGGGAAGGGATTGGGCAGTGGGACATGACAGGTTTTACAGCTACTCTTGTTCTGTACCTTTATTTTTTAGAAAATGTAGTGGACAAAAATATTGTATAGCGTGTGAACAGGAATGAAATAATGGAAATCTAGGAATGATAGTGTATAGATGGGTAACAGACTAAATTCTAAGCTTATTCTTTGAGATGTTTTACCAGTTTATACATTTTTTTAAAAAAATTGCCAAACTCATATTTTTAAACTAATAATATTTTGGGGTTTGTGCATTTAATATAGCAACATATTTACTATTTTAATATGAAATAGTATTAATATTAATTTTAATGACATAACCCTTCATTGTACTTAATGTCACCACATATTTAATATATTATGTATTTTTATAATTTAATTCAATGATAAATGTCTTGGACTAGATTTTAGCTTTGTAAATGTTAAAATATGCAAACACCACCCCCCCACACACACCACTGAGCCCCAGAAGCCTGACAGATCACTTAAGGCTGAGTTAATTAAGATCAATACTTCTGGCAAGACTGAACAATTGTCTTATTTTGAATGTCCTGCTTGCTGCATCTTGCATTGGCCTGAGTTTTACCACTCATCTTCTTGAATTTCAAAGAACAATGGCCCTGAGTACTGTGCATGGTCACTGTGTTTACCCAGGTAGTTACATCAAATTCAGACCATATTTCACAAAGCCTGACAATGCCATAACTGATCTGCAGGGTGCTGCTTCAGATTGGGATGCAGTTGAAGAGTTTGGAACTCTTTTTCTTTAACAATGCAGAAGGATAGTAAAGAAGAGACTTCTTCCACAAGTCCTGGTTCAGGACTCATGTCCTACTCTTTGTCTGTGAGTCTGTAACTAAATCTGTCAGTAACTGATCTAGTGTTGCAAAATGATTAATTTAAATGGCCTTTCCTTAGGGTTTGCCAACAGATATAGCATTGAGAATGCTAGAGTTCAGCTGGGTTTAAGGACTGGAGTTTTGAGAGGACTGCTAGTGTATGCCCTGATCCTTGGTGTGGTTCTAAGAATTTGAACAACACAATAATAGTCTTTGAAGACATTTCTTTGTCATGCTTTATTTAATTAGCCTGAAATACTGTCCAGAAGCTGATGTGGAGGTTGTGGTTGACTTCAGTTCATCTGATACGTACCCAGTGCCTCAGAACAAGACAAAATCCCCCCATTTCTTTTACCTTAGTGTGTCTTCATTTTGGATAAGTAGCAATTATTCATTTCTGAATAGAAGCCAGGGAGGCTGCACAAATGGTTAAGAAATTATGGGGGGAGGAGAAATTAGGACATGAAACAAATTAGAAGGAACATTTGGTGAAAGCAGAGCACTGTAAAACTGATCAGTATTTTTTTGACATTTTGTGCACTTATTGCCATAGTAATGAATAGAAATGGAGTAGATGATACGTGTTTTAGTGGTTTTAATTTAAAAAAAATGAGGAAGGCAGTAAGCAGTATAATTTTTACTCTATTTTCTGTTAGTAGCTACTAGCTACTGTTCTGTTTTCAGCTCATAGGTCTGTTTTAAAAGTCGAAAAAATAATTGTTGAAAAAACATCAAAGTATGTTTTTTGATGTTTTTGAGGGGAGGAAGGACAGAACATTGTTTCCAAGACATTTTATTTGTCTGTCACAAAAAAGGATACTGACTGACACCAGAGAGAGCTACATTCCTGTATCCCTTTCTTACTGAAGGTTTAATTGTCATCAGAGCCCTTTGATACATGAGGAAAAATTATGAAAAGAATAATAAGGTGAATAATAAATTCCTTAATTAAAACTAAATAATAATGTAGCCTCTTATTTAAATTTTTAAGTGCTCTGTTAATAAAAATAAATGCCAAGCAGGTTTTGCAAATACAGTAAAATAAGCTTTTCACAGACATTGAATGTATTTAATTGCAGAAGTCTATATTGCCATTTAATTTAGTAGGCAAACAAGACCACTGATCTTTCTGGTCTGGTATTATGTATCCAACTGTGAGCAGGATCCTAAGGCGTTAATATTTTAATTGTGAACTGTAATTCTCTTTATTGTACTGTATGAAACAAGAGTAGAGTTTTTCAGCGGGCCCATAATATTGTAAATTTGCTGAAGTGTTAATGATACTTTATAATATTCATTGTATATAATGGAATTAATTTTGCATTCTTACTCTTCTGACATATTACCTATAAATTATGTGGATTGATATCAGTTTTGTTTACTAATGTGCTTTTTTCTCACTCTTTCTTTCACTTATTTGAGTTTGTGACAATTTGTTCAGTATTATCACCTGAAATTGTGTGCTTTGTAGTCCGTTCGAAACTGAAGATAGATTCCTGTAGAATACACAGAGATGGCAGCACAAATACTGGATTATGCTGTTATGTACGTATTTATACATTCACATATAGTAGTCTTTGGAATGGCAGTTGTACATTCACAAAAAGCAAACATTTTGCTTTGCTAGAGGAAGCATTTGGTTAAATATACCTCTGGCTAAATAAAGAGACCACCAACACGCAGGTAGGTGGAGACATCATGGTTGGCATACCACTTCAAACATGACAGGTTGTTTTTAATGTATTTCCCATCCGAGGATTAGTGTTCATAAGCACAGGCAAATTATTCCTTGCAGTATGTTTGTGGCTGTACGCAACATAATGAAAAGATTTCCAAGACAGATTATTTGCAATTGGAGCTCATTAATGAGGTAGATTAATTTTAAGCCTGATGAAATGATACAGATAAAAATTTAGCCTCAAAATACACCTATAAAAGGGAAGTTACCGGATTTTAAAGCCCTGTCCCTAAATTAATTTTTGATTCTATACATGAAATTTTATATTTTATTTTAATTTTGGTTTGTATGTCTCTGAATGTTATGTGAGTTACCTAATTAAAATTAGTATTTCTGAACATATTATCTGAAATTGCATTTTTTTTTAGTATCTGTGTATTAAAACTTCAACAATCTTGTTCTTAGTGGATCACATTTTTATGTAATTTCACTTGCTTCAGGAACAGGTTAAAGAACATAAACTTTTCAGAGTTTCATGTAAGACAGCATGTAGGATATTCCTACTAATCTCCGTGCTTCCAGCACTTTTCAGCCTGTAAGACTCTCCAATCAGCTGAGGTTTGTCTGTATTTCCTAATGCTCACTGTGTTTCTTTTTCATGACTTTGTATCATGGGAAAACTTTAATCTCAGTTTTTTTCAAGTAATTTACACATATCTTAAATAACATGGATCCCAGCACAGAAACTTAGTAAAACTCACCTTTCTCAACTGTGAAGACTGGTGATTTACTCCTACGCCCTGTTTTCTACCTTTTGAGGAATTATTTATCTGTGCCATTTCTTTTGTATGCTCCATCTGTTGTTTTCCCCAAGCCGTTTGATTAAGGAATTTCTAAACTCTCTTGGAAATCTCAGTAGATCATAGCTCTCTATCTATGTGCTTCTTAACCATTCAGAGATTTCCCTTTACAAAAGCTGTGCTGCCTCTTCTGTCATGAGTCATCCATATGTCTGCTAATTCAGTTCTTCATAATGATCTATACTAATTTGTATGGATGTCAGACTTATGGGTCTGTAGCTCTCAACATGGTCCGTGAAAAAAACCTTGACCCTTGTTGTTGTGTGTTTCAGTGTGTATAAGGAGATTTACAATTGTTCTTAATATTTGCTGATCATTTTGTTCATTTAGTTTTGTAATTTTTATATAATCCCTTCAGTTTCTTCGAACCTCACATAATGAGTTCTGGCATCAGGGTCTCTCCAGTTCCCTTCAGTGGACTCCAGTGGAAATTGTTAAATTAGCTTGTCCACAGGGGTCTCAGTCTCTCTGTATTTCTTCATATTTTCATTGCCAGTCAGCTCTGCAGACTCCTGGCAGGGTTTCTTATTCCTCATGTCTTTCAAGGAATATTTATTATTAGTTTGCTAGTTGTTCCTCTTCTATTTTCTTCTTCTGTATATTTCTTCTGATAGCCTCTTTTATATTCCATTGTTTATAGTCATGCTGGTTTTCTATTGTTGTTACCTAAGTCTTAATAAATGGTATGTGCTGGCCTTGTGCTTACTACACAGCATCTCTAAGTAGTTTCCACAGTACCTGTAGGGATTTAATTTTTGTTCTTTTGATGCGTTTATATAAAAATGTCCTTGTTTTTATGTATACTTCCAGATGTATTGCTCACCAAAGACAGAATTTCCACAGCTATCCTTTCCTTTTATACATGTCAGAACTTGAGTGTAAAGCAGGTAGTTAGAAATTTGTGAGATTTATACTTCCAAAACCAACATAAGTGCACAAACAGTACATGAATTACATATGCACAGTATCATAGAAAGTTTTGAAAGCTATCACATTGTATTTCAGAAGTGTGGGTACACATTCTGTTGTGTAATCTGGTGGGGTTTTTCCAGTGACATTGGCAGACTACTCAGATGGAGTCTTGAGAGCATTAGAAGCAGTATGTGGAGTACTCTGTAGAAGAGAAACTCGTTACTGGTCCTTTTCTCATAATATTTGAATCTCCTGCTCTTTTGTGCTAAAAGTATGATGTCCATTGATGTGAACAAAGAGGGGGTTTTTGGTTGTTTGGGTTTTTTCTTACTTCAGTGTAAATGAGTCAGTTACTAGAATTTCAGTCCTTCAAAGTAGGATTTATTATTTTAGTGTGTAATTTTGAATAGGCTGGTTCTAATTTACCTAGATGTGAATATATGATCTTCCTTTTTTTTGTAAAGTTCTCTGTACAGCAGGAGTAGAAGCTGTGCTTCATTTTGAGAACTTACCTTGTGTTGAGGTAAATTTAAAGATTATCGCTCAGACAGGAGCAGCTTCAGATGCTGGAAGTTATCCTTTTAGAAATATCCAAGAAAATGTGCACTCAAGTTCCATGCATGTCAGCATAGTGAAATCATTTTATAGTAGCTGAATATCTGTCCTGTAATGCATTAAATAATTTCATTTCTGATAAATAAGTTGCATATTAAGTATTTAACCCTTATTTGCTTTTCTAAAGGACTCTTAATGGGCTCAGTAAGTACAGGTTGTTACAAGTGATACTCGTGTATCTTAAAATTACTTAATTAAAACAGAAATCATTTGCCTGTCTTGTGGTATGCTTGAATTTTATTTTTTTCCCATGTTTCAGGTAAATATGCTGAAGATATATTTGGTGAACTTTTCAATGAAGCGCACAGTTTCTCATTTAGAGTCAACTCCTTACAAGAACGTGTAGATCGCTTATCTGTCAGTGTTACACAATTGGATCCAAAGGAAGAGGAATGTAAGTTACCTCCTGCAGGGAGGATTTCTTATTTTGTCACTCAGACAGCTCTGATAGGTGAAATGGAAATAATAGTTAAATAGTTTAAATCATATTTATAAGAATACAGAGCAAAGCATCATAAGAAAGGTCCATTTCTATTTCTGCTAGAGGCTATAAAAGAATACCCTGGAGCAGCTTTCTGAGCTCAGCGTTTTCGTGGTTACTGAATGGTACTAAGGAATTTACATTAAAATGGCTACAGGAGTATCTGTCACTTCAGTAGTGTTATGTATTTGGAATATTAATAATATTATGTAATATTATGTGACTGCTTGGAGATAAGTCTATACACTTTTTAAAAACGTTTCCACTAATTCTCATGGAATGTAAACATTTGTCCAAGTAGAATTTTTGCATTTAACTTGTACCATCTTACTTTCTGTATGACATTATGGTTGTATAGATTCATTTATTGCTGCTGTATAACCTCTTGGATTCTTTCTAAATAACTTTAAGTATTGTAAATATTGGGTTAGCACTGAGAAAACAAGTACTCTCAAAAGGCATCAGCTCATGCCTATAAGATAGAATTTGTATGGAATTTTAAAGGATGCCTAGCCTTTGTTTGACCACCTAATGCATAAAAGCTCTTTTGCCTTCTTTGATATCTGTTGGTTGCAGGTGGAACTGTGAAAAATCTTGTAACCTCAAACAATTTCGGGTGTTCTAAACTATGTGGTTTAAGACCTAGAAAGTAGAGGAATATCCTATAATGAAAAATGACTTCAGATTGCTCGTTGGATCCAATTTTAAACTATAGAAAGCAGTTTCAGTTCTGAATGTCTAGATATAATAATTGTGTATTATTACATTGTGTGATTACAACTGTGTATACAGAAAAAATGAAGTGTCAGTCCAGGAGAGTGGTCTTCAGGCTGTCTTTGGTTATGGATGTCAAAATTTCACTAGTAGGAAAATTAAGCAAAGGGAAGTTTTGATTCTATATTTTGCGTGACATTAATTTTAGAACAGGTTTTGAAAGACAGCTGTTCACAGCTAGTAGCAGATTTTCCACAAAATCATGACTTGCCTAGGGGAATTCTTACATTAATGGGATTTTCCAAGTCTCTTGATAACTGACCATAAATCATCCCCATAAACATCTTTTTCCAGTTGTTGTGGTTTAGCCTGGCAGGCAGTTAAACACCACACATCCACTTGCTCACCCCTGTTCTACAGTGGGAGGAGGGAGATAGTCAGGAAAAAGAAAAAAAAGTAAAATTCGTGGGTTGAGATAAAGAAATTTTAATAGGGCTGAAAAGGAAGGGAAAACATCACTAATAATATTAGAATACAAAACAAATGACATACAATGCAGTTGCTCACCACCTGCTGACTGATGCCCAGCCAGTTCCTGAGCAACAGCCCAGCCCCCAGACATCTTTCCCCCTGGGTTTATATGCTGAGCATGACACCATACGGTATGGAAGGTCTCTTTGGCCAGTTTGGATGAGCTGTCATGGCTGGGTCTTTTCCCAGCTCCTTGTGTCCTCCCCCTCCTGCTCGCTGGTAGAGTGGAGTTAGAAGCTGAAGAGTCCTTGACCACTGCTCAGCAACAACTAAAACATCAGTGTGCTATCATCATTATTCTCATCCTAAATCCCAAACACAGCACTATACCAGATACTAGGAAAAAATGAAAACTCCTCCTGCCCTAACTAGGGCATTTTTGCTATGATTGCATGATGAAAAAAATCCTTTCCATGTATGGTAATAAATTGTCAGCAGTTGTAATCTTGTAAAAACTGTAACCCTCCGCAGTGTTAATGGCATTTCTGCATTTACTCTTGACAGCCTAGTTTTGGTTTAAATCAGAGGGGGATGTATGTTGATGTATCATATCTAATATGTTAATCATTCACGTTTCCATAGAATGGAGAGACCATATTAAGCCATTGAGTTAAAGCATCCAGGGATGTTACACAATAGCAAGATGGAGAATTGTACTATCCCATGTAAAAGGCCTTTGACAAGTTTGGCTCTAGGTTTCAGGACCAAGAATTCGTAACTATTTGATGTTAGAGAATTGCTAGAAGTAGTTTTAAATAGTGTGTAGTCCCCAAAGCACCATACCTACACATTTTCACAAAACTGTGCATGCAGTAGTGTTTGCTAAACTGTATAGCTAAAGAAAGGTACAGACGCTGCAGTTAAGGGAACAGGACTGGGAATAGGTCTGCACAATGAAGTCCAGCGTGGCTCAGGGTGACTTGAACCTGATCCCCTGGATTTGTGTCTCACGCCATAGAATAGCAGTGACTGCTTGTACTTCAGAGGAACACATGCAGTGTCAGGAGCTGTTAAATTACTGTTTTTATTAACCTTAGAATATCTGATCCCTGAGCTGTACCCATTGCCTTGGAATGAGTCACCAGATGAGGACAAAAGAGACGAGGAGACATTTGATATTCTATTTCCTTAAAAGTTGGGGATCAGGAAACTTTCCTTCAGTATGCTGTTTTGGGCTTGACTTCAGAAATCCATCACAAATAGTTTAGGTTTAGTCCTGGTGTGGACTAGAATAGCTGAAGGATGTTAATGCATGAAGGGGAGGGATATCTGAATTTACCTTTTTTAGCTTTCTATGCAAGAATTAAGCAACTTTTCAGTACTTCTACTCAGCTAACAGCATGAGTAAAATGGGATATACTTGTGAAATGAGTCTCATCTGCTCTTTGCCAGGAGGCAGTAATAGAAGATTTAATAGGTTCCTTTGGGCCCATGCTATTACACAGGAGAAAGAAATTAAGATTCATTTAAAGCTAAGTGGCATGAACAAAAACAGCCCAAGTCAGATTCACTAAACGAGATGCAGATACTTGACAAGATGTTTCTGGTAGAGTCAGAGTGATAAAAAGCTCTGAATTTGTTTGAACAGTCTGTGTGTTTTCTCATTTTGAATTATTACAGTATCTCTGTGAAAGAATAAAACCAAGGTTAAGATTAAGATCTTTAGGAGCCTAACTCCTCCATGCACAATTTTCCTGTCATAGAAGAGTTGCTATGAACTTGGTTTGGTTTGAATTATTACACTGTTTTCAAATTCTTGATTTATCAGTATTATTAATTTAATATTTTAATAGATTTTTAAAAATACCTTATTCTTTTCATATACACATGGGTTTTTCCCCCAGAAGATACCAAACTTGTATGCAGACAAAAAGAAATCCTCTGCTTTCTGTCAGTAAACTCAACTTTATGTCAGTTGTATGGGAAACAAGCCCATATGTATCCAAGAGTAATATTTGGGGTCCTTTTTGGACTGAGAAAACACATTCCTACTATAAAGCTGAACTAAGGTTCACAGCTTCACTAGCCCTGCACTATAAAGTGTCCTCATAGATGAGAAAATAAATCCTGAGTATAGTTTCTTTGCAACCATTTTTTATTTCAGTATTTACTCTATAACATACTAACTCTGTTCATATATATGCAAATTGTATAAGTAAAATAATATTTTTTCTTAATTTATTAAATTTTTGTGTGTTTAATTGTGCCTTTTAAGTGTGAAGTACTGCTAAAAGTGAATAATGTCATAGATTATTAAATCTGATGGTTTTGAAAAGAATATTAATTTTAACATTTTGGTTAAAATGTTAACCAAATATGGTTCTTTTTTGAAATGCTGATACATGATACAGCTCTGATGTATAACGTCATGAGGTATTGGAAAATGGTCTTCTATCACTCAGACTATCAGACTATTTTGGTATTAATTTAGTGGTTCTTTCAATGTGAGCTGCCTAATTCTATTTAAACCTCAAACCAGAGAGAATTTTTATCTCAAAGGCAGGGTATCAAATTCTTGATTTCTATAGCATATTTGTTACAACTGGGACAAGCAACTTAAATAAACCTAATGACAGAAGTGCTGTGGGTGAGCTGCCTGGCACACTTCAGGAAAGAAATCTAATAGTGTTGTGAATTGTGTTTCAGTAGGCTTCTTCCTTGAATACATGTGTTTGCTGTTTTTCTAAACATTCTATAAATATTGCCCTGTCATCAAAACAATAGTAGTTCAGACGTTTGGCTGGACTAATGCCAAAACCAGATTTGATGTTTTGCTGTGGGCAAAAAAAGGTAGCATTTGGTTGGGAGAAACTTAAAAAGCTTGACAGATAATTGTGGTCTGTATACTGCTGGCAGTGGGAGAGTTGGTCAACTGTAAAGTCTGGATACTCAGACCGTTGTGAAACTTAGAAGGAAAGGATAGTAAATCCCAGTTTAAGGGGCAGCTCACTGTCTTTAACCTCTGAAGAAGATTTTGCTGAGTATAAAGGAGTATAAATGTAATCAAAATTAGGAACAAGGAGCGCAAGGAAATTGGGTCATGATCTCCACATGTACTATATTAAGTGGAGAGTAACACTATTGTCAATTCATTAATTAGAAATTTTACCCTCAAAGGCAAATAAAGACTATTAAATTATATAGCAAGTCACTTTTCCTTGCACATCTCTACCTAAAGAAAGTTGGATTTGAGTGTGTCTCCCTGTCAAGATTCTGAGCAGGTGGGCTGGGCTTCAACTGCACTCTATGTTCCTTCTCCAATTTTCTTAGGCCCTTGATTAAATTTGTGGGTTATTTAGTAAGTAAGTCAGTTTTTAATTAGTGTGTCCAAGGCTTAATAGTTCCATGATAAGACCATGATACTGCATATTTGTGTATAAAAAGAGGGATGTGGACAAAATACCATTTGCTAAACAATGTGGTGGTTTTGTTGAGACTCACCAGAAGATTCAGTGCTTGATGCCCGTGGGTAATTCACGTCTTAGCAGGGCTTGCTTGTTCTACATGCTGCATTTGAAACAACTTCTGAGTCCTCCTAAAATGATAGCTCTAATATTTACATCTTCTTTTTGTTTACCTGTAGAAGTTAAGCTACATATGTTCTCTATCCAAAGAACTCTTGAGCTGTTTTGGAATTTTTTAGAACAGTATTTCAGAAAATTTCTATTTCTTGTGTTGGTGACAAGCTCAAGAGTCCTGTCTGATCTACATAAATAATCTCTTTCCTTAGCAACTATCAAACCCACAGTCAGAGTATTCTGATGGCAGAGAAACCTAATATGTGTGTATTCTGGTCATTGTTTAAATGGATAATCATTAAAAACATAAAATAAATACTCTAAAAATCAGACTTTGAGAATTCAGTGTCTTTAGGAACTGAATCACACAAATCTTTACCTTAAGAAAATTTTCAACAGCACCACTCCCAACCAATTAATTACCTTTAATGGGCAATTTACAACTAAGTTATTTGTTCAAGAGTGTTACTCTTTGCACTTTTCAAATTGCTGGGTAAGATCTTGAACAGAGAAAGGGAATTGTGGGCAACTGAGTCCCTTGATTTGTATAAAAGTTCCCCATGTAATTTAATTTGGGAGTCACAGCTGTGATATTCAAGAGTTTATGGTCTTGAAAGTTGCCAGAATGAAATTCTGCATAAAGTATTAAGAGAGCAGGTTTTAAAGAGGAATATATATGATTAATTTATTTACTGTCTTTAGGAGAACAGTAATTTTTGGCCTAGAACCTAATCATAAATTGTGTAGTTGAGTGGGTGTAAAAGAATAAAAACAAATCTAGTAACTTTTTTTTCTTCTGGTGAAGGAAAATGTAGTATTTAATGTATTTGAAAAGTCAAAAGTAGCTACTTTCTGTCAGTGCACTGGTGTGCTCTATACCTGACTTTTACTACAAATCAGGGATTGGAGTTTAATGAGATGCTTGCCAAGAGATAAAACATTATTTAGTATACACATTACAGATGTCCTTTTATTTAATTTTTACTTCACCCCAAAAGAAACACAGTTATTGTATCTCATCACAGTGCATTTTAAATACCCTTCCTCCCCTCCCCCCCAATTTGTTGTTGATTATACATAAAAATGGACTGGCATCTCTTTTTCAAAACCAAGTGTACAAAAGGTTGTCAGTTTAGCTTTCTGACAGACAATTTTTGCTTATGTGGAAAATATTGTTGTGCACAGAGGGTTAGATTGGCTGATATAATGCATCTTTTCATACAATCCAAACAACAGACAAAATAAAGACAAAGAGGTGTTTGTTTAGATTGTTGAATGAATCTTCAAATTAAATTGTGAATATCTCAACATTTAAGGAAATTATTTAAGACCAGGTTTTTTGCTAATTGCAGTGAACACAAGTGGTGTAGTAGGCGGACTTTCAGAAAAATACATCCATATCAAGTTTAGGGTCTTGGGCTATATAAAAAGTTCTGGTGCTAGTTAGGAATTAAGCAACTGGAAGCATAATTTTACCAGCATGAAGTCAAATGCCTGCAGCTTTTCCATCTCCTCCTTCAACCGCTTGTCTCTTCTCACACCTGAATTCATATATCCAATTTGTCTGACCTGTCCCCTTGCAGCGGCAGTTTGTCAATCAGCCAAAGCCAGGTGGCTGTGGGACCAGCCAGGTTTTCACGTCTTCCCCCCGCTGAGGCTGTAAGCCACGCAGGGCTTTTGTCTCTTTGCCAGCTGGCAAGCTGAAACAAGTGGCTTTGTAAGCCAAACCGTGCACAGCCCAGGATTACACTGGGTGTGCGAGGCGGGATTTACCTGATCCCTCTGTGTAGGCGAGTTATATCCGTGTCGTAGTTCTCTGTATTTTGTGTGCCACATCCTTCCGTCTCCTGAGTGATGCTGTCCTAATGTAGTCTGTTGTTTAGAATAATGGTGTGCTTTTCAGGTTATCAGCATAGGAAATGCTGCCTGAAATTCTGTGGTGTATCTTTTCCATTAAGCCCTCTGCTGTGCATCTTAGGTTTAGAGAGAAAATTATTATGCTTATTGTTGGGGATTGATTGATTGATTGATTATCCTCTGGTGTGTTAACCCCCTGTACATGTGTACAAAATGGAGAGATTTAAGCAAGGAAAGGGAAATTATGAATTGGACTTGCTATGCTTGCTCATTGAAGAGATGGAATGCTAATAGGGAGTTTGTAGAACAGTGTCAATAATATGGTGTCACATACTCTGTGAGCATTTTAATATTAATGTTAAGTAAGTTATTATTAATAATTAGTATTGCATTTATTGATTAGAATAAATTGATTAAGTTCATTGTCTTCAGAATGTACACAAGTTCGAAGTATACTAAGTTTTACTTTTGTTGGAAATATCTCCAATATATGACAGACAGTTAGGAATCTTGCAGGATTGCCAGGCAACTCTGAGCAAGTATATTTGGTGTTCTTTGTATAACCAACAACCCAAAGGAAAAGCAGCTGAAGTATAAAAAGATCTAAGACTTAAATTTTTAGATGAGGTAAACCTCAGTTATTCTAACTGAACTTTTGCCAGCTAATAACAACCTGTACTTCACGACAGGTACAAAATATATAGGGTTATTTATGACTGCAAAAATACCTACAGAAATTGAGACTCCTAGCTGACATTTAGACATTATAATACTTCTTTCACACACTTAAAAAGCCTTCTGAGCAGCTAATTAAAGCTATTAAAAAGAATAAAAGACACTGTGATGAATTAGAACCTGAGGGTAAAAAGGAGGAAACTTCTCCAGGAATACACAACCTTGCCAAGTGTAATAAACTTCAAAAGCCGAGCTGAAAATCAAATAAATCCCATCTTTAGCCTCACAAAGGATGTTCCCAATATGCTTAGGTAAGAAGACAGAACATTCCAGGAACTGCAAGCCTTCTGGAAAAAATCCTGCCCCTTTGTGATCACACAGTAGAAATCCAGCTTGGTGTATGTACATATGTATGCGTTACAGGAACCTGAGTAAAAACACAGTTTTCAGTTTAAACAGGTTTTTATTTAAATTGTTGCCAAAGGCCCTACTGATAGTGGGACGGGAGTAGAGTTTTCCTCTCATCTTGCATAAAGGGGCATTACTATTAACCTGTTTCTATTAAATAAACATAATTATTTGTAGATAAAATGTATGTGCTGAAAATACTCTTTGCTACTACTTCAGAAAACTGTTTTCAGTATTGTTTGTGATTTTAGAAAAAGAGCCCAAACTAATGAAAACTTTTGCTGTTTTATCTAATGGAAGTCTCATGCTGGTTGCAAAGATAGCTTTGAGGCACACCTGGGCTTCACAGGTGCAGTAACTGAAGACCAGAGAGGGAGAGAAATGTGAGACTAAATAGGTGTACTGTTTCCAGAATTAAAAGTGCAAAACTTATCAGTTGTGGTCACTTTTCCATTAATCTTTATCTAAATTCTAATGAAATAGAAAAAAACTCTTTTGAAATTGCGAAAGATATGTAGGCTTTACCAGGAGTAGGTAAAAATAGTTGAAATCCCTGTTTAATGTGGTCTGTTCATGTAGTATTGTTTTCCTTTGGATCTTACATAAAGGTAATTGATTATTCCTAACGACTGGTTAAAAGTCAAGGTGGCTCTGAGTTAGACAGAGAAGGCTCATGTTGATTAAACAGATTAAAAAGCATTGGACTATTTTCATATATTGGAACATAGAATCACCTCCCATTAAAGCCCATTGATCTCAGTAGCATAAGCTCAAATGATTCGCTGGTTTGACATCTAAGTGGGGCCCTCAGTGGAACTGCTGCCTACATGCAAGGAATGCAAAGTTTGGCTTGCTGATGCCATAAAGGTAAAATCTATACCTCAAGATATTGAGCAGTTTTTAGTAGCAAAAGGATTGTGAAATGGAGTTGGTAAACGTTATTAGGTACTTCTGAACTACTGAATGGTATTTTACAGCTACAGTGCTCAACTTGTTGAACTACTTAGGGGAGACAGAATTCTGATGTCTATTTAGGTGAGAAAAATTTCCTGTGAAGCTAAATAGAGGGTAATGTGCTAGAACATTACAGCCATGTTTTTCACATAGTCTGACAATGTCTTGCTATGGCAATAGTGCTAGATTAATCTGTATTTGCTGTAAAACACCCAAGATGCAAACAACAGTGCTTTATATCTTAACCAACATTAGGCAATTCCAGATTAATTCAAACAAAATTTATCTGGTGGGATTGTTTTAAATGGCAATATCCCCTTGCAGTGTCACTGCAGGACATTACAATGAGAAAAGCTTTCCGGAGTTCCACAATTCAAGACCAACAGCTGTTTGACCGCAAAACTCTGCCAATTCCTTTGCAAGAAACTTACGACATTTGTGAACAGCCTCCTCCACTTAACATTCTCACCCCTTACAGGTTAGTAAAACAAAATTAATCAAAAAAAAAAAAGTGTAGCTTATTTTATGTAATAGAGATGATATATCCAGGCACCTTGTTCACATTGAGTAGCATTTGAATATTTAAGGAGCCAGAGTAGAAAACTGTGAAGCTGCTGGAGGAATGAAAGCAGCAGAAGACATTATAAGCATTAAAACTTTACTCCATATTTCTAAAATCTTAACTCAGTGTAACATGGTAGGAAAAAGTAATTTTTATTTTCTGTATTTATTAAACCATATAGTATACTTGGATGTGAAGGGAAGAAATTAAACAGGTAAGTGTATAAAAAGAAGGATCTTCAATGGAAATGAATATTGTTTCTGTCCCAGAGATTCAGTTTGAATCAGTAGCTGAACATGAGCAGCCACACAAATTTGCTTAATATTTTAACAGCAAGATTTGAGTTATTAGAGTGGGAGTTCTCTGATTTATGACACTTTTTTTTTTTGTCTGTAGCTTGTGTTAAAGTTATCTTTCTAAAATTGAGACCTTGAATGCCAGGAAAGATAGTAAAAAGTGATGGTCCAGGAGGTCGATGATCATCTCTTTTGTGTTCCTCAGTAAAACATTTCAGGGTCTGAGATACTATATATTCCTTAATATGCCCTTGCTTTGTCTTAATGTTTGGATTCATGTCTTGTCAAATAAATAGTATGCCCCGTTTGTGTCACTGTGTTTCAGGGATGATGGAAAAGAAGGTTTGAAGTTCTATACCAATCCTTCATATTTCTTTGATCTGTGGAAGGAAAAAATGTTGCAGGACACCGAGGACAAAAGAAAAGAAAAGAGGAAGCAGAAGGTATATAAGTTAACTTTATATGGCTTCTCTTTATTTTTTCCTAGAAAGGGTTTGCTTGCAGATATGCTACTTTAATAGCAATCCAGACTTGTATTCATTCAGTTCCATCAACTTTAATTATTAAATAATAATAATAATAGTAGTACTAGTAGTAGTACTAGTAAAATCATATAGAAGGACTTAAAGCTTTCATGCTGTCTTAACGTAACCAACTTTTGCCAAAACTTTTAAGTATTCAGCAATGACTCAGAAAAGAGGAATGCAGCAGGAATAACAAGTTTCACCGGAGCACTTATTTGTAAGACAAAATTTTGACAATCTTACAGGTGAAAAAGCCTGAATGACATTCTAATAGATATATTTAAACTAGAAAGAAATTAGTAGGAATGAAACACTTTGTTTCTATTTTCTTAAAAGTAAACAAGCACTTTTGCAAAAGGTAGTGCTACTTTTTTGTTTTATCGTTATTCTCTATGTTTCATATGTAGTAAAGAGAGTAAATATGAGTGTCAGATTCATAATTTGATTTCAGACTTAGAATAAAAAGCTACTTAAACAGGTTTTTTTCTCTGTATTATTCAGGTACCTATCCATTAGCCTGATGTTTCTGCCTCTTACAATTTTCTGGTCTACATATTATGTTTAGCCTGAAAGCAATTTTTCTTGCATTTGAAATGGGATTGTTTTTCATAATTTTGTGGTTGATGTTTATATGCAAGTAATTAAAAAGCACTGTCTCAGTTGTCAGTTTTGTTTGCACAACTCTCCTACAGCAGAAAAATCTAGATCGCCCTCATGAACCAGAGAAAGTGCCAAGGGCACCTCATGACAGACGGAGAGAGTGGCAGAAGTTAGCCCAAGGTCCAGAGCTCGCAGAAGATGATGCTAACCTCTTACATAAGCACATTGAAGTTGCTAATGGCCCAGCTTCACATTTTGAATCAAGGTTCCTTTTTGTTTTTTCTATCCTTTATGAAGTGTATTCATACTGCGTAGTGAGCACGCATGAGAAATGGTCAATGACGAGATGCTAGTGCTCCCCTTGAAATGCTCTGAAAACCATTGATTTAGCTTAATCAAAACTCAGTTTTAAAATTCTTAGTGTGTCCTTAAAGCTGTAGTTGCTAAGTTGTTATTTTTAAGGGTATTCTCATTGTATCCTTATATAAGGATGTATTGTCCTCTGCAGCTTGATGGTGTAGTGTCACTGCTGCAAGCTTGTACCCAGGTGTGTCACTATATTCCAGTCCTGACCTACGAAATCCCCATTATTCCAGCCTCTTGATTTTTCTTAAGCAGACACTGCCAAGACTATATCGTGTGTGTGATGTGAACAAACATCCACTTGGAACTCAAATGAAAATGCTGAGCTTCTCTTTACTCTTGAACAAATCCATGATTTGATTGACATTTCTGGTTATAGCCTATTACAAAATCCAACCTGTTGAATTCTCATTTCACAGCACGTATTTGCTGGTGGCTAAAAGTAGCATTTCACATGGTAAACACCTGCTGTGCTTATGCTTCTGGTCTTGGTTCAAAATCAAGTCCATTTTACCAGCCAAGAAACATCTGATGGAAAAGATGGCTGACAAGTAATGTTAGGACATTTGGAGATATATTTTTGGTTTGGGGGTTTTGGGTGTTTTGTTGTTTTTTTTTTTTTTAAATTAAAAATTATTCATTGTTCTCTCAAAAACGGGTTCATTTTTTCCCCTATCTTTCTGTGGTCAAAAGCACACCATAAGGGAGTATTTTGTTTAGCTTTGTAAGGCCTTCAAACAAGCTCAAGAATGATGCTGAGTAATTATGACAACTCTAGGAGAGAGTGTTTGTTGCCTGAGAAGTAGAAAAACCTGCTTGTAGAAAACTTAGCTCAATTCAGAATGTGAAAATGCTTTCAGTGCATTTCACTCAGTGGGGTACAAGTTAAGTTATGGTGATTAGCATTTTTCAAGGAACAGCTTTATAGCATCTCTGTAAACTGCTGTGTCAAGTCACGGGCAGAAACTTCTAATTTCCTGCTGTCGTTTTGCTGTGTTGTATGTTAGGTTCCACATGTTTGTTTTATATCTAGGACCCTGACCTAAACCTTGATTATCTCATTACTAGTAATGCAATTAATGCTGAAGTGCTTGGGAGCACTGCATGTGCAGAACATGTTGTTCAGATACAGAGCAGCACCATGCTTTGGAATAAATGAGGAAGATTTTCACCCCTGAAGAATTTAATAGGCTTAGATATTACAGTGGTGGCAATATGTGGAAATGTAGAGTGTTGCTCTACTTGTTGGAAAGTGTTCTACAAACACTTTTGCTCTGAATTTAATAGAGATTTTTTAAAATAAAAATCTGTAATTGAATAGTTAATTAAAATTTACTAACTGATCAGGTCCTTGAGGTGTGTCTAAAGTTGTCATTAACAAGTTGAATCATCTTTATTTACTGCTACTACTCAATAATAGGTATTGATTGAGTCCTATGTCTATTAAAGCAGTGAGTTCTCTGTATATATTGGAATAAAGATCCTCTGACAGAAGTTCAGCTAAATTATTCAGTTGTAACTTCTACCATTCTAACATCGATGGATGTTTCATTGATGGATGTTTCATTAATGTTATAAAAGAAGAGTGGTTCTGATTGTATTGCTGTGTTTATTTAACTCAAAATAATATTACTAATAAACACTAAGGTCACACACATACTGTAGAAACTGTCTGATATACCTGTCAAAATCAAACCCTTGAGCTGCTAGAAGTAATAACAGGAAAAGTAGGATAAATTATTGAAAAGCCACATTGATATGCAACACTAGTTGCATATTATGGAAGAGGAGAGAAGATAGAAGATGCTTGTACTCAGGAGTCAGACTGAAGTATAGGACAGTAGCTGAGGGCACAAATACTTACTCCTACTAAAGGTGGAGCTGGATCATTTCTCCCTGTATTTGACAGGTCTCAGGCATACGTGGACCACATCGATGGATCGTATTCCCTTTCTGCGTTGCCCTACAGCCAGATGTCTGAGCTGCTGAACAGAGCCGAGGAGCGCGTGCTGGTCAGGCCCCACGAGCCGCCGCCGCCGCCGCCCATGCACGGAGCCGCCGAAGTGAAGCCTGTGCCTCCCTGCGTTAGGTACGAGCAGAAAAGCCACGTGCAGATCGCTTGGGGCTGGCTTAGGTTTCTACCACCCCACTAACAGCTGTTGCCCAGAAATGCCAGGCATCCCAGGGGCCATGGCAGCAGGAACAGGGCTGCCAGGAAGCTGGATGGGAAGGCTGGCATCTAAATCCCATAGGCTGCTCTGGCAGAGACAAGCCCCACCTGCCATTAATACTGTGACCGTGTTGCCTTCTGAGTTAAATGGCAAGACACATAATTGTATGGATAATGTTTCTGTGAAGTATGTTGGCATTTCAGGATGTAGCTTTGGAGCTTTGGAAATTTGTACAACTGAGCTGTGTTTCAGCCTACATGAAAGGAAGAATATATCACAGTAAGACAGTCAGCTGTCAAAACTCTGTATTCATCACATTTGCTAAATTGCAAGTGCTTCCCTCTCCCAAAGTGTTTTTATTTTCTATTTCTTTATACCTTTTCAGAAGTGAATACATACATAGAATATTTTTTAGAGGCGAAACTTTCTTTGTCACTCCCTTATTTTTTTTATACCAAAAGTCTTACTTTATGGTCAGGTACATACAACTTAGAATAGAGGATAGTTAATTCAGATGAGGTTATTACATCAGCAAGATGTTAGTCACTTGAAAAGAATGATTTTTACTGCTTAGGAGATCTCAAAAATGCGTAATTCTTCAGATTAATTTACCACAACAGTTTAAAGAAATCCTCTAGTGGTCCTTCAGGAAAATAAGCTTTCTGTTCTCTCTTGTTTTCTTCGGTTCACCTAGTTATTGTCCTATAATGAGTATCTAGCATATAACTGTACCTCTCTACACAATACTGATGACTTTTGATATTAGTCTCATCCACTTTATCATCATACCTTAAATATATATTTCAAATTAACTTGTCTTCATTGTTTGCATTGTTTTGTTTTGGTTTTGAAGTTCTGTGAATCAAAACAGTTAATCAACTGCTCGTTTCCTGACTTGAGAAAAATAATTTGGATTTACTTAGGGACAACAGGGAAGAATCATACTAGTGTAGGAAACCTTTGATACAAAGATGCAGGTACATTGTATAAGAACATAAATTTTGGTTAATATCTGAATTTGAGCAGAGGTCTTTGGGAAACCTGATGCATGCTCCATACTGAAAATCAGACTTCCATGTTTATAAGGTGTGGACAAACACCCTGAAATCATCATAGTACATAATGCTCTTTAATGCCCAGGTTTCAATTTTCTTAAGTTGCAGAAGTGAATCTAGTACTATTTTTTTCCACTCTCTAGCTCTAATAACTTTTTCTGTTATTGGATGTTGCAGTTCTACTCCTGGCTTGGTAGAAAATCGCCCTCAGTCACCAGCAACAGGCAGAACACCGGTGTTTGTGAGCCCCACTCCCCCTCCTCCTCCACCACCACCTCTTCCATCTGCTTTGTCGACTTCATCATTAAGAGCTGCAATGACTTCCACTCCTCCACCCCCAGTCCCACCCCCACCACCCCCTCCCACAGCTGCTCTGCAGGCCCCAGCTGTGCCACCTCCACCAGCTCCTCTCCAGATAGCTCCCGGAGTTCTTCATCCAGCTCCACCTCCAGTTGCTCCTCCCCTAGCACAACCCTCGCCCCCTGTCACTAGAGCTGCCCAAGTGTGTGAAGCTGTACCTGTTCACCCAGTTCCTCCACAAGCTGAAGTACAGGGACTTCCTCCACCACCCCCACCTCCGCCCCTGCCACCTCCTGGCATTCGACCCTCCTCCCCTGTCACAGTTGCAAACATTTCTCACCCTCCTCCTGTTCTGCACCCTCCTCCCACAACCATTGTCCCCAGCCCTCATGCACCCATAATGCCTCCATCTCCACCATCCCAAGTGATTCCTGCTCCTGAGCCCAAACGCCATCCTTCAACTCTTCCTGTAATCAGTGATGCTAGAAGCGTTCTGCTGGAAGCAATACGGAAAGGTAATGTTGGCTATTAAACAGCAAAAAGAACAATCTCAGAAACCTGCTAAGTACACATGACCTTTGAGAGATGGAATATTTCACATGTGTAAGAAGTTAGAGGAATGCATCTTATGTCTGTTTCTGTTTTCTATCCTCTACAGTGTATGCATTGCCAAGTAAACAGGTTTTTTTCAATTTGTAATTGCACTTATCAGATGTTTGGTTTGGATGGCAAAACTGGTTCTCTGTGGAAGTTAGATTACAGAAGGTACATGTGTTTGTAGATGATCTGTGGAGATAATCTTTCCATTTCTGTTTACCTGCAAATGTAGCTATTTCTGATCATCTACAGATCGTGTAGAAGACAAAAACATTGATTTTCTCAGACTATTAGGTAAAAGCAAAATGGATCAATTGGCATTGGAATTTTGATCATCTGTCACTGTATTACAAGATATAAGGGATGTTCAGAAATCATTGCTGAAGACTTCAAGCTATTAAGCATCTGATCTGGACACAGTGCAGTAGTGGTGCAGCCTTTGCATTGCAAGCTGCCCATGACAGAGTGCAAGGGAGGGGCAGAGCTGCAGGACAGTGTTTTCTTAATGATCTCATGAGGAGCTGTGTGCCAGCTGTACCTCTCAGCCTATGGTGCCCATGGCCAGGAAAATCACTGTGTGTACTGCTGTTTGATGGTGGGATATCTTTCAGTAGTTAAGATCTCTCAAATGTTTCAAGTCTTACATTCTTCTTCTCTTCCCCCACACCTGCAGCACAGCCCAGAATCTGTATGGTACTGTAGTATCAGCAGATAGGTATAGCACTAATTCAAAATATTTTTGCTTGTCTATGTGCACATGAATTGATAACATCATTGAAGTCTAAGGAGATGTTGACAACAGTTGAGTACAACAGGGGTGCATGAACATGCGTAGAGAATGTCAGCAAAATGAGAAAATAGAGCCTGCTGGTATAATCTAGGTGACTGCTGAAAGCACTTTTAACCAAGTCATGCTCAAGAAACAAAGGCTTGAGCTACCACAGCTTTGATCTCCAAGTAATACTTTATCCCAAACCAAATCATTACATGATAAGAAACAGTTACAAGAGGTCCTGTCTTGTTAGGATACTCAAATAGCTATGAACTTTGATTAAAATTATGAATAGAGAGTCTAGAAAAGGTTTGGAAATGCAAATAGCGAAATGGCTTAATCACTTACAGTGGTACTAAAAATGTATTTTAATGGGAAATCAGAACGAGGATATTATAGCAGAAGGACTTGACTTCTCTGTCACTGCAGCTCTGACATTCCTCGCTTTAAAAGCTTGACAAAAAAAGTTTCTACCTGAGCAGGACAGCGTCTTCTGTCTTCATTTTTGCTCACAAAGCATTTTGTAAATCATGAGCTAAATACATTTACATTTATGGTAGTGGAGGAGGAGAGTGACGTGTTTGTGATCTGATGTTCTTCAGGTATTCAGCTGCGCAAAGTTGAGGAGCAGCGGGAACAAGAAGCGAAGCACGAGCGCATCGAGAATGATGTTGCCACTATCCTCTCCCGTCGCATTGCTGTGGAATACAGTGATTCAGAAGATGATTCAGAATTTGATGAAGTAGATTGGCTAGAGTAAAATTATTACGTTGCTGTACGCTGCAAAATCGAATGCTAATGTCCATTGTGGTGCTTGTTCTTTGAAAGTTTGATGGTCATTTCTAGTGTTTTTTGTATTCTTTTCTTAACATAATTAATCCATGTTTTTCTACTTTTCAGTTTACAAAGAGCTCCTAGTGCATCTTCAAAACTAAATGTTTTACAGTGGCTCTTCTTACACATCTCTTTTGAAAGAACATACTTTGTTCCAATAGACCACTAAGTATTAAGCATGGGCAGCTGTTGGTAGAGTAGCAGTTTCAATTTTTTGGCATATCTTAACTGTGCACTTTGTGAATTTTAAGTTGATGAAGGCAACTGAGATTGACATTCCAAGGGCAGCTGTATGTACTAATGAGCCTTATTCCACTTCTGATAGTGTTTTGAAACATTAAACCTAGCTATCAAAATATCACTGCCTCGATCACACCTGTACACTAAAAGTACATATAGTTAGCAGCACTGAACACACTGAAAAGCAAATGAATCTTTGGGGGGTTTATTATTGTTTTATTGTTGTTTTTAAATAATTATGGCCTTATTTGAATGTTTAGAGATTTCCCTTTCCTTCTTCCCTCCCAGGTACATATTGTGTGGTACTATTTTTGCCTGCATAATAAAAGTTTTGTTTTTTTTTCCTTGTGAAATCTTTTGACCTAAACATGCTGTGTAACTTATGTAACTGTTAAAATAACAGTTTGGTTTAATAAATGGTTCATTTTAAATGTTCCTGGGTGTTGCTCTTTCAATGAAGCCTGCTTTCCACTGGTATACATGAGAGATCCTTGGACTTCAAGTATTAAATCTGTCATGTACAAAGTTACAGTAAATATTCTGTATCTGATCTAACTAGAGACTATCATTAAATGATATCTATATGCATGTCTACTGGAAAAAAAACCCCAGCTGAAATCTTATCATGATCTTAGTTTAAAAAAGAAATACAAATACACAAATCGGAACTTGTGGCTAATTGGCCTTAGGGTTGTTTTTTTAATCTGAAGTACGTTACCATCAGTGTATCTTGAGGAGATGCAGCAGTTAAAATCATGGTCGATGAAAGATGGCTTTTTAAGTTCTGTCTAGCAGTGTAGTGCATGTTTTGCACAGCTTTTTTGTTTCTCTTCCCTGGAATAACTCCTTCAATTCTGAGCACATAGTCAAAAGCCTGTTGAGAAGGGAAGCATGGGAGAGTGCAAGAGCTCTCTTATCCTGTGATCTTGTTCCTGGAAGATGGAATCCCATAATTGAGGAAAATAAGTCTTGAAAGTCAGAATGAGATTTCTGAAGGTGGAACATTAAATGCTCGATGTGCTACAAACCACTTTGCAGGGACATGCAATTATTAGCCATTCTTGGAACTGGGCAAAACTCCTGAGGCATAGATTGGGGCAGGAATAGTGTGCAGCAACCCTTCCAGCTTCACCTCCACTGTAGTTCTGCACATGGTTTGCTATACTCAAGATTTTTCAACTGCAACAGCAACAGTAACCTTTGTTGATTTTGCGGAAGAAAAAATATTGTCACAATTTGTGAATCTGCATCTTTGTAACTATGACTGCAGATCTCTGCCCTGTTGTCTCTGATAGTTTCTTCACAGTAACACCATCTGGTTTGTTCTGTCCTTCTTCGTCACTTCTGATGTGCTGTCCTTCTCAACCCTTCATTGTAATGTTAAAGAAAGGATGTCAGAGGCACTGCTGCATGAATATTTCATGGTGTTTCCTTGGATCTCAGTAATCCTAACTCACCAAACCTAACTAACTTGTCCAGGAACTAAATGTGAGATCCTATTGATGCAGCTGTAAAGATTTGAGATCATAAAGCAAAGTGCATTGTATGCACCTGCAGCACCAGGGACCCAGATCTGCACTCCAGGCAGCTGAAAGAAGAGCTTGTCTCTGAATTTTGTGTGTAGTTAGTTCTGCCATTCACAAAATTGCATTTCAACTGATGTTTATACCTGTTCCTTGCTCAAGTCTCTATAAACTCCTGTGTTTTCTGGTGGATCTTACAGAGAGCAGCCTACGTTGTCACTTAAATGGAGCAGTAGCATTTCTGTGCCCAGGCTGTAACTGTTCAAATTAGAGCATCTCACCATCATGCCTGCATTGGTGGGTGTGCTCTGAGTGTGTCCAGGAACTGTGAACTGGATATAACTTACATAAAGTGAAGAAAAGGGGAAGAAATTAAAGCAAAAAAAAAAAAAAAGCTCTTATGTAACTGCAGCTATCACATAGCAGACTTGAAAAAAAATCCTTATTGACCTGTTTTCTGTCCTGTTGATTAATAATATCCCTTCCAAGCTGGTAACCAGGGCAGACAAAGCACTCATTTAATATGACACAGTCGCACAAAATAATGAACCTTGTCTGAAAAGTCAAGAGTTAAATTCAGTTAACATTTCAAAGGCAGGATTCTTGGCCTTCTGCCACAGCTACAGCTTTCTGCCATAGCAACTCGTCTCCAGATAGCAATAGCATGATTCACTAGTAGCAAGAGGTGATTGTTGAATTTGAATATTTGTGTTTGTAGATCAACTCCGAGCCGTGCATTTGAAATCTCGGTGATTTGTGTCCCTCTTGCTGTGGTCTCCAACCGCCTCTCTCGTTTGGTGGAACGCTGTGCAGAGGGCTGCTGGGCTCTTCATGCCTGTGATTAGATATGTAATAGATTATTGATTGCTTTGTCTTGTAAGGTACTAAATCAAGTCTTCTGTATTGAACTGTTTACGGAGTCTGTTGTTTACCTCTGTACATTTGCAGCAGCTGGTTAAAACCAAGGCTTGAAGCCTGACACAAAAATAATGTGTCAGTAACATTCCATATAAGTGAAGAGAAACCTTTGTTTGTCTTCACCCTTTTCTCAAACTATAATCTGGGAGAGTTAAAAATTATCTACCTCTCCTACTGAGAATTCAGGGGGGTGGGGGGGAAGAACAAGATAAAGTGCATAGAAGAAACAAAATCTGCATGGTGGCAGATGACTAGGGAGGTGCAAATTGGTCACTCAGGGGTTTTATCAAAAGATAAGACAGTAATCATGCGGCCATCATGGACAAACTAAAAGCAAATCAGCAAATGGAAGAGAACAAGGACTGAAGAAGCAAAAATTAAGAAGAGACATAACTGTTTTGTTTGGGTTGGTTTTTTAATGGTGTGATATAAGCAGTAGCCATTAAATACTAGATATTATTAAGAGATTATGTTATGTCCCAGTAAATTGGGGTTTTGAAAGCGGGAGGCATTTTTAAAAGGCCTTTATCTGATAAAATTGTTCTTTTCTGCATGTTAGACGGGAGTGCACTCCTCAGCATTTAGGGGGACACTGGCACACCGTTCCTCAAAACTGCCAACAGGTACCCACAGTCCCCAAGGCGTTCCAACAGACTCTTCAGGATGATGGGACCATCTTGGCTTGGATGCAGCTGTCACCCCCAAAGTGCATCCTCACGTGATTTACCTGCAGGCTGTGAGCCTTTGCTTGGAGGATGCAGGTGGGAGCAGACTCTGCTTTGGGCTGCCCTATCTCAGTGTCCCCAGCCCACGGATCCCCACGGAGAGGGGGTTCATGGTGCAGAAGCTCCTGCTTGACAGGCGGGTGCAGCTCGCAGCAGCGTACCCACAGCAGTGCAGGCAGGAGCCAGAGCCCCCCGAAACCCAGCAATGCCACAAACCACAGCAGTGCAGGCAGCAGCCAGAGCCCCCCGAAACCCAGCAGTGCCACAAACCACAGCAGTGCAGGCAGCAGCCAGAGCCCCACAACCCAGCAGTGCCACAAACCACAGCAGTGCAGGCAGCAGCCAGAGCCCCGAAACCCAGCAGTGCCACAAACCACAGCAGTGCAGGCAGGAGCCAGAGCCCCCCGAAACCCAGCAGTGCCACAAACCACAGCAGTTCCAAGCGGAGACACGGAGGCAAAGCCTCCGCACAGGCTCTGCCGCCCAGGGCTGCATCAGCAGAAGAACTGACAGAAACTCGACTCGAGCTCCATCAAGTGTCCGCTTTGTCTCCTCAGCTACAGGCCAGAATGAGTTTTACTCTCCCCGATTCTCTTTTGCAAGTGGGGATATTAAACACCAGGAGAGGAATCACAACCAGAGACATGGGGCGGCGGCGGCCATGATCTCCCTTTCTGGGGCCTCTGCCAATTTCTCCCCTCTCCTTTCCCTTCCTGACCACTTTTCCCATTTGAACCATTCTCCGGGGTGATAGTCTGCCCACAGGAGACTTTTCACTCGCTCCTTGTGGCTGGGAGAGACCTCCCTGATCCCCAAACTGCTTCTTGAGTACATCACCAGCCCTCGGCAGATGTGAGCTCCCTCCGTTTGTCCTTTGAGCTGCTTGGGGCCGCTCTCCCTTCCCTGGTTCAGCCCTGATGAGCTGGGTCGGGTTTAAGTGCTTAAAAAGCGGGTTCCTGGCAACTCGGGGACTTGCTTTTTGCCAGCATGCGTGCAGAGAGCGCTCCCAAGAGCGAGTGACTTGGCTCTCAGCTCTGAGGGCTCCACGAATGCCTGGCAGCACACCACCAGGCGGAGGAGCAGGAGGGGATGGGCACCTCATCCCCATCCCAGCTGCTATTGCTAGAAGGGGACACATGGCCAAACCTCAGGAAATGGGCACTGGGGTATAGAGCAAATACGGCGAGGCTGGAGCTGCGCACCCCATTCTGTTGCCATGGGACTGATTGATACTGCACAGCCTGTGCTTTTTCTTTGATCTCTGCCCTCTGCAAGCAGACATTTCCCCCCGCCCCCTGCTAATTCCTGTGCCTGGAGAATGGGTTCTGCCACATTAGTCATCGCTCATGTTCCTCAGCTGCCAGCAACCCTTGACAGCAGCATCAGTAACAGCCTCTAAAGAAAATTGTATCCATCCCATTTCTTCTAAATTCTTATTTTTACCATATTTGCAGGCTCTGAGCAATTGCTCCGGCTACCTTCCTTTTGGCAACTGGAAGTGTCTGGGTACAGATCAGAGAGGTCATCAAGCATCTCTCACCAAACGGAGCTGAGTATTCCCCTTCTTACGTTTCTTTATCTGATGGTTCGGTATCTTCACTTTCAGACACAAAACAGCTGAGTGCCCCCTACAGACGGGTCGTTTCCATTTCCACCTCCCCCCCATTTTAATGCCTTTAATGTCAGAGTGTTATTTACGGCAAAACTTGTGACATTTTTGCACAGCTTCACGGCAGTATCATTCCAAGAAAAGCTGAAAAAATACCTCCCTTTCATGAGATCTTCCACTGTGTTTTAGCCACTTCTACTCCTCTGCAAGACATTTCCTTCACCACAATTTTAAGATCTCAGAGCAGGTCTCTTTCTCAACCCACTGCAGTGCCTCCTGTGGAACAAGATCCATGCTCAGTGTCATATTATCACAGCTTGATTTTGTACTTCAGTATCAGCCAGAAATAACTCCAGAAACTGCCCAAGACTTCTAACTTTGTGAGAAAGCAGCTCACAGCCTGGGTCTTGGCAGGCTGATGTAGCTTAGAAATTCCCCTTCATGCCAGGCAAATGCTGGGGGCTGGATTTTTCCCAGTTGCATTTTGGCAAAGCCAAAACCAGCTTGTAAGCATCACCAACAGGACACACAGCCCCATGCAGGGATGTAGGAGGCCATCAAGCAGCCTGGGCAAAGGGCTGCCCCCCACACTGCACCCCAGATAAGGATGCATCTTTTGGGTTTTAGAAACACAAAGCTGTTAGCAATGCTCCCAAACAGGACAGGTGTTCCCCAGAAGCCAGCATCCTTTGCTGGTCAGTAGGAATCCTGGCAGAAATTGAGCTGTGGTTAATTAGAAGAAAACATTAGGATAACTCCTTCTCTTCTGTATACTTTGCTCTCTGCACAATGGCTGTGCACCAGCACCTGCCAGGGGAAGTTTCAGTGCCAGTGATTATCTTTGGACGAATCAGAGGCAGAAAGAGCAACTCAGTCCCTGTTCCCACAGCAGAGAGGGCCCAGCTCTGGCAGCAGCCAAATATATTGGAACTTCCCAGACAGTTCCTGCAGCTCACTCTCTGTAGACCTCTCTGATGAAGACCTCTAAGGTCACATGGAAAATTGCCACCCTAAATCCCAGAAATTTTAAGGCCAGGCTTTGATGCCTCCTCGGGTTTTGAAGCTTTCCACTGACTTGCCACATCTCTGCAGCCTGCAAAATACCAGGATGTGAGGCTGTCCTGAAGAACCTGCAAGTGGGGATCCAGCCAGCCCTATCCCCACAATGTCCCCGCGATGCTGACTTCACATCCCTTGAGACCAGGAGACATTTTTGGGAAGATGTGTGCTGAAGCTCTGCCCCAGCAGTGACCACTGTGGCCTCTGCCACAAGGCCTGAGAAGATCCTGCAAGGGGAGGATGAAAGGGCTCTCATGGCTGCAGCCCCATGTGACCATCACCCCACATTCTGACTTGACAAATTCCTGCAGGAGCACCCTGCTGTCAGCCACATCAGCTCCCAGTGTTGGCCAGGCTGTGCCTGATAAGAAGTGTTTAGCAGAGGTCTGCTGGCAAAATATCATCCCCTCCCAACACACATGAGAGCAATTACTTTTTCAGGTTTTTAGTCTGGTTTTAGTAGTCCTCATATTCTCCATAAATTTCATTAGCTGGATTTATGTGGTCACTAAACTGCATGATACAGTATTATAGGCACAGCAGGAAATTATTTGCTGTTCTGGTGAAAATGAGTATTTCCTAGTTTTGCCAGTGCAGGGAATTACATTATCAGGCAAATAATAACCAGCTGAACTGAAGGAGGGTTTGATTCATGGTAATTACTGATTATATGCAGATTACTTTATGGCTTTAATTCTTTGGTCTCCCACTGTTTGCTTGCTAAACCTCTAAAAAAAAAAAAAAGGCAGTGAGTATATGAGAGCCTTGTTTGTAAGGCAAATTACAGAACCTAATTTGTTGATTACATGAAAGGAAGCAGAGCTCTGCACAGACCAGGACAGCGATGGGAAGGAGCCAACAGAGAGCTGTGCTTGCATCCATCCTCAGCTGCAGCCGCTTCTGTGCTGCTCTTCAGCATCAGGTTCATGTTCCCAAGATTGCCACTCTAACCTGTGCTTAGGGCTGGTTTTACAGGGGCAACAGCTGGCCTGAAGGTGGCCTGTGCCCTTTGTCTTTCACCCCTGTTCATCAGGTGGAGATAAGAGGATGTATCAATTCATTTGTGCTCAATATGCACCTAAAAACATTTCTTCCAATTCAGTGCAACAACCAGGCCCTTGCAAACCTTCAGTTTTAACTAGCACTGTGCTTTAAGGCATCAGAAACTGGTTTGCAAACCGCTGCTTTTGACAGAACGCTATCCAAAAATAGAGCAGAGCATCACCATTGCTTCTCAGACGCTCGTGCCTTTCCAAAACAGCTTTTCTCTTACTTCCTACAGCAAACCTTCAGTACACTTGCAATCCCCAGGGATGAAACTAGCCTTTTGATCTCATATACTATTCTTAGCACTGCTGGAGCAAACTTTCAGACCATGTTCTCCCTGCAATGGAGAGATGGGGAGCGAGACCCTGCTCCCCCTGCCTCTGGTTGCCTCCCTGACTGGGAATCTTCTGCGTTCCCATTGTGCCCAGGGCAGCGTGCTGATTGCATACTGTATTTATTCTTCAAATACATAGCTATGTATGTATCTTAAGTAAAAACCAAGTGCAGGGGTTTGCATCAAAAAATATCACCCAGTGTCAGAGCAGGCTCAGAAGCACGGCTGGGTGCTCCATCATGTCTGGGTGCATTTGTCTGCAGCCACTTCGGCCCTCGTGCCAGCTGGGATCTTTCAGCTGCCAGCACTTTATCTAACATGAAAGGGAGAAAGAGGGAAAGCACTGTAACTGCCAGCCCAAAAGGCAGCCCTCTGTGTCAGGCATGTCTTCCTGCACCCCTGGGGGTGTCAGTGCAGAGGAGCAGGGGTGAGTAGCACCAGTTGAAGCCATCAAGATTTCATGGCACTTGCAGCCCGTGTGAGCTCTGTCCTCGTCATGACACAGTGCAGGGCCAAATCCAGGCTCTGGGATGAGGGGTTGGCACCACCAGCATCCCTTTGGGAGCCTCCAGAAAAGCACCCTGTCCCCTTGGTCGGTACCAGCCATGACAGCTCCCCCAGCCCAAATATGGGGCAATACTATTCCTTCATAGAATAATAGAACAAGAGTGGTTAGGGTTGGAAGGAACTTCAGAGATCATCTATTTCCAATCCCTCTATCCTGGGCAGAGATATCTTTCTGCTAGACCAGACTGCTCAAGGTCCCATCCAACCTGACCTTGAAAACTGCCAGGGACGGGGCATCCACAGCTCCTCTGGGCAACCTGTTCCAGTGTCTCACCACTCCCTCAGCAGAGAATTTCTTCCTTATATCTAGTCTACCCGCTTTCACTTTAAAGCCTTTAAAGCCTTTTAACCTCTGTCCTAAGTCCACACCACTGTTGTCCCCTAGTTTATGTTATCCCCCTCACTAGTAAAGAGTCCCTTTCTGAATGCAGAAGTGTATCCTTGGCTTTTGCAAGTACCCCAGTGGATGAAACATCTTGGCTCCATGCCCCACATGCTGCAATGCAGAACCCCACCGAAGGGAGTGCTTTCAGAAGGGGTCCCCATTCCTGCCATAATGTCCACAAGTGTGTTTCAGCCTTTCTGTTTTGGGCAGCTGGATCCACCAGCAGACTTGGATCTGCCTGTGCAGGATGGCCACCCTTTGGAATGCTGAACTTTCCATTCTCCCTTTGCAAGTCTCTAGAAGAAAGATACATGCTCCTTTATGCTGACCAGTAAGAGCTATTCATCACCTCATTTGCCCTCTCATTTCTCTTATTTCAGGGCAAGAATTATAATTGAATCGTAATAATAATGAAAGAAATACTATTTAAAGGGAAATATTTTCCTTTTGGCTGTTTGCTATGGAAAGGCTGCTTCTTTCTCTCTGCTGTTTCACTAACACCCACGATCAGACAACACTTGATGAACCACCACGAATTGGGATGCAGCTGACGTCTCGTTTTTGTGCTGTTCACGCCTGGAGACGGTGTGTGCGGTTTTGCTTTATCATCGAGCTGGCTGCCCCCGGGGCTAACCACAAACCGCTTCAGGCCGTGCCGAAAGCCGCCTGGATGTCGGCGTTTCACGCGCACCCAAAAAGCCCCCGGATTCCTCCCGGGAGGAGCGGACTGCGGGGCCGCGCCAGGGATGCGCATCGGGAGGTGGCAGCATTTCACCGCTGCGCCGAGCGCTGCCCGGGGGGAGAGCAGCCCCTTGCCCAGCCACGGTGCTTTGTTCGAGAGAAAATCAGCAGGTTTTAATCCTTTTGTCATATTTTCCAAGTATGCCATACTTTCCATTTGCTGTTTGTTGCTTCTATAGCTCTCCCCTTTTTCTCTCTTTTTACTTTCCTTCCCCCTGCCCATTTTCCTTCTTTATTTCTTTATTTTAAGAGAGAGGAGGAGGCAAAAGAGGCAGGAAAAAAGGCAGCAAACCACCTGCAGCACCTGGAGCAACATCCCAGGGTCCTGAGCGTTTCTGGTCACCCCAGTCCTAGCGAGAGCGGGCACCAAAGGAGAGCACCCCCAGGTCACCCGTGTCACCCACGGGAAGCTTGCGGCACGACCAGGGCCTCCATTTGCTCAAGGGAATGGAGATTGTGGTGGGGGTCGCCCCAGCCTCCTGCTCACCGGGGACAAGTCCTGCAGAAGCCCTGTGAGAGCCCCCAGGGTAACAGAGAAATCCTCCTCTGGTCACCTCGGGAGGAGAGATGGCACTGCTGCCGCTCTGCACCACGAGGGGCACGAAGCCCAGGGGACACCCCAGAAGAGGGACCTGCAGTGAGTTCAGCACATCAACCAGGCGCACACCCACCCCTCCATGCCCCCAGAGGGCCGAGGCAGGGGTCCCAGCCCCACCATCCTCGTCTCCTCAACCAAGGAAGGCCATAAACCACAGGAAAACAATAGAAACGTGTATCTGGGCTGGTTCCTGTAGCAAGAGCTTTACAACTCCTCCCTTTAGAGCAGGCAACCCGATGCAGCAGCAATGCCTGTCTGGTCCCCCCTGGTGCAAAGCTATTGCTCCTCTGGGTGATTTTATCAACAAGTCCTAAATGCTCCTAAACCCCAAAGCACTTCCTTGCTCTCGATATGCCAGATTTGGGTTCCTGCAGACCACAGATCAATTCAGATCCAAGGGAGTTTGAGAGCTCTCTTTAAAAAAAGCACCCAAATGACTTTGGATAAACCCTGAGTTCTAGTTTCCAAATGAATCTGCAGTGCTTCAGAGACCAGGCAGTCACTTGGAAGTGTGTGTGTCATTTCTGCCAGTGGGACATAGCTGGCTCCAGAATATATCCCCTTGTTTGAAGAAAGCTCTAACACCTTCTTTTATTGCAGGCAGCCCAGTGCAGGAGCGTCCCTGGGCAGCAGCAATCCTCTCCCAATGCACACTCAGATCTGGAGAGGAGCAACCTGCACAGAGCAGCTCTTTCCACCCCTTGGGAAGAAGAGGAGGAAGGCAGGGATGACACCAAGACCTCTGTGTCTTGTTCACAGCACAAGTCCCAACCTCCATCCAAGGAAAGCTGCTTGTCCATGGAGAATGGCTCATAGAGGCACTTCTCCTTGTGGAGCCAGCAGAACAAGCATTTCACAAAAGGAAATCAGTGAATGTATATAAATTCAGAGCTTGCTTGCCTGCCTCACAAGAGCACCCGTGTGTGTGTGGGGTGGTTTCTGCCTGTCCTGCTCCTTTCAGTGACCCTGGACAAGTGGAGCAGGGCTGAGCTGCGGCATGAGCCAGCATGGCTTCAGCCAAGGGGCCAGACTGCTCAGAAATAAATGTGGTTCGCAAGGCAAACAGCCCCCTGAGTCACTTTAAATGAAGTAACTCATCCCCCTCTCATAAAGGTTTTTGTGCAAACAGTGGGGCTGCACCTTTATTAGTGACCGGATATTGACATATTGGTGCCCGTGCTTTTGGCAGCTTGTTCAAGAGCAGATTTTCCTTTTACAGGCTGCAATAAACGTGGCCAATGATGTTGGCTAAACTATTCGTTTTCTTTTGGCTAGTTATCTGCAGATTAGTGTTTCCCTGTTGCTGATAACTTCACCTATTGCTGTGTCATATACCTTCCTAACAGGAAGATTTTTAATAGTACAGAAAGGAAATGCTGTAAGGTCTCCCCTTCTCCTCAAGGCAAAACTAACAAGAAGAACCAGCCATAATACAATATTAACTCTTATTACAATCACATGGCTGTGCTAAATGTCTGTATCACCCTGATGTTCACACAAAAGTAAATGCTCTGAGAGGATATCAAGAAGGACAACATTTTATTTGTCAGTGGATCCCACATGTCTCCTATGTGTTTTGCTACAACCATTTTAAAGGTGATTACCAGCAGCCCTGGTTGTGCTCAGTGGAGAGAATAGTGAGACACAGTGTTACAGGTGTGCACTGCCAAAAATGAAAGTCCAACGGGTAGTGGACTTGCTCTGTAACACAGACTTTTAAAACCATTTATAAGTTTTCAGACAACAATTACTTAGGGTAGTGAATGAGTAGGTTTCTGCACAGGGTGATCAGTGCACCGTACAGCTTTATGGATGTTGGACAGCATCTGGGCCCTGATCCTTATTCTCTCTTGTCAGCATCCCTGAGTGAGTCCAGAAAACTACATTCTTGTCTTTTTTTTTTTTTTATCTAACCAAGTTTGTCTAATTCAAACTCAGCAGCATGATTGCCTGAACAGATTACTTCCTCCAGGTTTTATACAAGGTTCTTTGTAGAAAGTTACTGTAATTTAGATAAATGTCTGCTGCCCTCACCAAGCCTATAACTTTGACAAAGGCAGCTATTGATTTTGTCTGATGTGATCTGTCCCATATGAACACACGCAGCTTCTCACTCATCGGCTTATCTGCTATATTATTACTTATTGATTCCCTTATTTGCTTTTATTTACCAGCTGTAGAAGTTGGTGTAGTTGTTTGGCAATTATGAGGACTGACCTTCAAGAAGACACTTTGCTTTACTCCAGCTTTCTCAGTAAAACTTGGCCAAAGTTTGTCAGAGGGATTGCCTTATCTTCTGCTACTCTCCATAGGTACCCTGAAGAGCCTGAGCAGGACAGAAACTGGGTGATCCCTTAAGAACCCTCCTATCCTGACCTTTCTGTCAAAGCCATAAGGTCCATCCTCTGAGGCTGCAGACGCTGACCTGCACACAAATGCACATGCACACCTCCCTGAGTTCTGCAGTCAGACACCACTAATTCTGTCATTACCATTAATTATAGCTGATGTCAGTGTCCTAACGACTTGGACTAGAATCTAACCCTGTTTGTTTACCCACATTGTTATGAGTTAGTTTGCAGTCTCTATAGTGCTACAGAGCACATACTGCAGACATCAGCATTTCAAGGAGATTTTCTTCCACCCCTTGATATTTTGGGTAGCAGCAGCCCCTGCTCACTGTGGGACTTTCACTCTGCCTGGGGAGCAATTCTTCACACCATGAAAATGAGAAGGGGGTCAGGTAGCACTCTCTCCTGGCAATGGGCTTGCACAAAAGGCAGTCCAACAAAAGAAAAGCTGATTTTAAAAGGTGTGTATATACACATACACAGGCAAACTCAGAGTCGCTTAATTATATGCCTGATTAAGAAGATGCTGACACTCTGCAGAAAATATTTTGGGGGGAAAGCCTGCCATATGTATTCGTAATCATTTCTGCTTCTATGGGCTCCATTCTGCTGTCTAGACATGGTATGAATTGGAAAGTGATCACAAGGTCTGGGCTAAAGAGAAGGAGAGAACTCTGGCATCTGTAGCACCTGACTTCCTGCTACTCAAACTGCAAATTAAAGAAGGACACGTGGTTGTAACAGTGACAAACAAATAGCTTGGGTGGAGACTGCACAAGTTTACTCAACCTCTCACTCCCTCTGGAGACAGGATCATTATCTCTGTGCTGTTTCAGGTGGATCTTTGCAAATTGCTTTGAGAGATTTCCCCTGATGAAGTCTCCATAACCTCTCTACACAGATTGTTCCCCTGCTTCTTTGTTTCTGGCAGTTTTCCAGTGTCAAGCCTGACCCTTCCTTGCTGCCATTTAAACTCATAATTCATTGTTCTACAAACCATGAATTTTAGATGCACAAGATTTCTTCTCTTTTTTTACAGCAGCTTTCACATACTGGAGGAGTTCCCCTGATCCCTCACGAATGGTGAGGAGAAGCTGTTGACCAAGCTCAGCTCATGATACTCCTCCACGTGTTTGCTACATGGCTGTTCACTCCCCATCTGGATTTCCACTGCTGATTTCCCACTGGCTTGCTGTGCTTGCCTGTAACTAAATGTCTTTTTGTTTTTTTCCAGAATCTCTTTCAGACTTGATAAGATCATGTTGAATACCAAGTCAATCCTCTGGGGTAACTGCAGCCCCTCCCTGATGTCTGACAGTTGCCCACTGAGTGAGTATTGTCCCTGCTCCATCACCCTTGTCATTTATGAGAAAATTGAATCACTCTTTGGGTGAGACAGACACCTGTGACTCAGCACATCCTCTCACCCTGGCAGCACACCCCCAGTGAGCGCCCTCACAGGGGGCTTTACACAGAAATTTCACCCAAATGAAGGTCTCTTCCCTTGCTTTTGAGAGGTTACACAGAAGAAGAGGGGGTTGTGTCAGGCTTTCTTCCTGCACTGTAGCTGTGAAAGATATTTTCACAAAGCAGCTGTCATATTTGTAGAAAGAAAAAATAAACACAACAAGGCACAAACAAGCAATAATAAGGCTTCCAGGTTCTGTAGATTCCTCAGTCATGCTGCCTCTATCAGCTTCAGGTAAGACCTTAGCAATTAAAGCCAACAAGAATAATATAAACCATAGAGAGTTTAGCTCTCTCTACAAAGACATACTTTCAAAAGTTAGAAACCTCTGCCATTGGGTCATGGCATAAAGGAGCTTGCAGAAAGACAACAACTCCGTGATAGATGGAGTGTGCAAGCAGCTCTTGGGAAACACAGCTCGATGGGAAACCGAGCGAGCAATAGCTCTTCTCTGGCCTCTGCTGGGGTGAAGTGGGGCTGTGGACCTGGCTAACCGCGGCACAGCGCGCACATCGGAGCCAATCGATAGCCCCAAGTGCTGCAACAGCCAAGAAATTGTTGCTATGGATTTATATAGGGTTATACATTTTAAAGGGAGGCCACCTGAGAGTAATCTTAAGAAGCAGGAACAGCCTCTATGTGGAAGCAGAGAGAGGTGATACCAGGACAGACAAAGTTATAAACATCATATAAAGGCATTTGGGAATGGAGCGAAAGGCAAGATGATGTAAAAGCTGCCTTAGGTTGTTTAAAAGAAATTTTTACTGCCTCTGGATGATATGTTCAAGGACATAAATGTGTATTTCTCAGTCTCGGTTTGTGATTTAAAATGCCAGCTAACTCCAGACCATGACTGGAGCCTTTCTGAGAAACAGCAGAGTGGGGAGGAAGGTTTCCAAGCAGCACAGCCCACCACCCACCCCAGATTTGGGGCTTGTGTGACCCAGCTAGGAGAGAAAAGACACCCTCTTCCCTGAGGGAGTCACAGAGGGGCTTGTGTTGGAGCTGGCAGCTGCAGATCCCCTGTGCTTGGTTACCCTCCCCATCCTGCCTGTTTTGATCCCTCCCGTCTGCTTCCTGCTCTCAGGCTTGTGTGTCCATATCAAATGGGAGCCAGCACCAGAAGCCAGATGAGGCCACCTGCTGTGGGGTGAGCGTGTTTACCTCCACCAAAGGGTCTGACTGACCTCTTTGATATGTGTAAAACCAGCTGTGGGGTGTTTTTAGACCAATCTGAGAGAGCCTGAATATTGGCTGTGCTCTGTCAGTGGGACTATGTTACTTCACTCACATTTACCTGTTCTGATCCTACCCTGGTGTGATGAAAAAACAAATCACAGGGTATTGCCCTGTCTATTGCACCCCAAAGACAGGTCTTGAAGATGTCCTTCAGGAAGCCCAATGTTATGACAGGCCCTTCAGAATTATCCTGGTCATAAAACAGCACATAGTGGTGATCCAGTCCAAGCCTTCAGTGCTCACTCTGAAGCACTTCAGAGTGCAATACACTGAGTGCCCTGATAAATACCACTCCTGTTGTGTCTTTTCACCTCTGGTGCTGGGTGACTTTCAAAAAGCAGGGAATAAACTCTACTTACAGGTGCTTCTAAGGAGCACTGTGAGACAAGCGAGTTGCAGGTCTGATAGATGCAGTCATTTAGTTTGCCTCTCTGCCAGACTGGCTCACAGATCTTTATTATTTATGATTTCCCCAGGTGCAGCAAGAGCAAAAGTGGCACAGAAGTAACACTGGAGTTACTAAGTTCCCCTTGGAGCAGTCCCCTCTAAAGGAGGGGACTCGTAGAAAGAAAAAATCCACCCAACTCCTCATACGTGAAACCCCTCAGAGGGAAGCAGCAGCAATGCCATTTCAAAAGAAAAAGGAATGGAGATGTGTTTGAGGAAAGGCAGCTCATACCAAGTGCAGGAAACATACCATTGTCACGGGGCCCTCAGGGAAGGGAAAAGGAAAGGCCACCTTTGGGGAAGAAAGGGATGTGAAGGAAGGGTCAGGGAAAGAAGACAGATTAAGACAGAAATAGGAATAGCAGAAGCATATGGATGTTGCCAAAATGGGAATAGAAGGCAACCATCCTATCTGTGCATTGTAAGCAGACACCTTTTCCCAGGAGGAAAAAGACTTTTCTGATGTTCTTTGGTAGCTCTCAGGCAATTTCACTGCTACCTCATCTTCCCATATCATCATTTTCTGCCCTGCAGAAGAAGAGGATTACAAAGCACAGATTTCCACACAGGCATCCAGCTGTCACCTATGGCCACACACAGCAATATCAGACACCTTCCATGCCTTGCACTGTCCAGTGGTGTGCTGCACCCATGAGAAGTGGCAAGCTCCCCTAGCACTGAGTGCCACCAACACACTCCTTGGTTTGTGGCAGGGATTAAATGGGGAGGGCATGTCAGGGGGCTCATGCCCTGCTCAGCACTGGCTGAGGCATTGGGGAATCACTGGAGAGGTGGGAACAGCCACATAACTTGGCAGACAAACGGGCTAAGAAATCCATTCTGCTCTCAGCATTCCAGAGAAGCTGGACTGACATTGCCAGGCCAAGTATCAGACACATCCAATGTGTTTCTGTGGGCTCAGATAAAGTAACAAGTGCTCATTTCAGACCAAGCATGGCAGGATGGGAGGGTTTTATTAGGAAGCTTTTATGGGTCTGACCAATACTATAAACACTATGGTTAGGCAAAAGGTCCCAGTTTTAATGACAATGAAGACAGAGGCAGAACCTTTTCCAGCTTCTAAAAATGTCTTATGAAAGACAGAAATGTTCTGGTTGACACAATAAGAGCTGCGTGCTGCTAACATAGCCATGGGTTTCAGCAGATGAGATAGCAGCAGGGTATTTACCTCAGCAGGGCTGGGAGAGTCGTGGGGCTCTGCAGAGCCTTTATTTCCCACAAACACATCTCACGTGGAACTAACGCTGTGACAGCAAATACAGCAAAGCATTCTAACCTTCCCAATTTCGTTCAAAATAAAAATAATGCAATTAGCTGTTCTTGTTCATGAATAGGCAGTATCTGATTACTCTTTGAGCTCACTATCCCAATGTTACAAGTGAGGCCTCATACAATGGGCTGCTCTGCAAATGCCTACCTCCCACATGACAGCCTTGGACTGCCACAGGGCAGCTGAAATCCCTGGGATGAAGGAGTCCATCTTCAGCCATGTCCAAGCAAGGGAGCCACTCAAATCCTTGGGTTTATGCCTGGTGCACAGATCACACTCCGTATCCAAACTCTCCTTGCAGAAGGTTTTCTGATGCATTTATTTCAGCAGCATAACTCAATACAATTTATTATTTTCTTTGAGATATTTGTAGAACAGCAAGAACAGGAAGAGGGAAGCCTTAACTTATTCGTCTCCTACTTTCCTTATTTGCCACTGCAAAATGAAGTTTAAAACAAAATACACCCATGCTTGGGAAAATCAGATAAACTCTGTAGGAAAATCCAAATTCCTACTCTACTACGGAAAATTGGCCACAATATCAAAAGTCAGACTGATACTGGAATGTAGCATGATCCCCATATTAACTGACACACTCATTTTCTATCAGAACAGATTTCTTTTGAAAGCATCATAATATTACCTAGATGTACTTCTTTCTATAAAAAGCAGCAACAACTAGAAGTGACAAATTATATCTTCCTGCAGGTATACAATCGCATTATCTCTCTGTGATGCAAAGGTGATGATTAAAAAAACCCAATTCAGTCATTCAAATAGTGTCATAGATCTAATTACATTTCACAGGAAACTAAACCTTTATTTAGACAATCTACCTCTTGTAGAATATTTCCAGAACCACTCCTTCTGCCTTGTTTTTAAATATAATTATTAATATGCATACCATCTTCTTGGTGGTGATAAAATGAGTGCTGATCGACACAAAGTATGCCTTATCTCAAAGAAGACAGAAGTTCAAGCTCAATTTTCAAAACTCTTTTCCAATTCTTTCCTGAAAAACCTCAGTCTTTCAATTAAACTACAAAATCAAACAACTGCACAGCAAGCAGGTTGCTTGGAGAAAATATTCTCTGGAAAAACAACATTGTTTTAAACCAGCCAGGAGCTAGACAGTGAGTAGCATGAAAAAAATAACCAAAACTTGTAAATACTTCCCCAGTTCAGAATTTCTTTCCTTCCCCAACAGTCAATTTGCCTCCTCCTGATCCATCCATCTCCTGTGCCTGAAGCATGGCAAGCAGTTTGTCCCCTCTCCCCTTGCAGAGAAGCAGGTGCTCCCAACAGTGCTGATCAACCTCCATTGCATGAAAACACCCCCCATCTGCCAGTGTCCTGGGCTCAACCCCTTTCCCTGCTGGGGTGAATTAAGTGTGTGGAAATGTTGAAGAGCACAGAGACAAAAAACCTGGATAATTCTTGTCTTATGCGGTATTCCTGGGCTTTCGTAGCAAATGAAGCCGTGTGGAAACCACAGGTGCACAGACACCTCAGTCTCCACCAAGTGTGGTGGGAAAAGGCAACTCTCAGGCTGCTAGTGTTGTTTGGGCAAAGCACTCTGTGGGCATGGTGCTGCCTGGCTATAAGGGCACAGAGGGTAAAGGCACAGAGCAGCTGATTTGGTACTTGCATGTCCACTCAGAAAGCAAGATTGCCAAGAGCCCCACCTTTAGGAGTATGGGTGCTTGAATTCTTTTCCCAATTCTTATCCTGAGCATCTTATTCTCACTTTAAAGTGCTGACACATCCTTAAAAATGTGCTATTGTATGGATATAACTCCAGTCTTGCACAGGTGGAGAGAGAGCCTTTGCCACAGTGGAAGGCGCAAGGGACTGCACAGAGGTGTTGCATCCCAGCACTTTGTGTCAGGGGCACAGACAGCAGCAGGGGATGGAAAAGATCTTGCCTTATAGGTGACTGCCAAGTCTGGGTTTGCGGCTATAAGGTTAATTGTGTTCAAAAGCAAGACAAAAGTTGAATCTGGACTATGTTTCTCCTTTCACTGGCTGAATGGTAGGTTGGGCAGCTCAAGAGATCTGCCTGCACTTGCAGTTTTCAGCTCAGGAGGTCTAGGATTGAGGATAACTCAAACAATGCTGCATTGGAAAAATATTTTTAGTCCTTTGTCTTGTGTGTGTCCTCAACCCTTTGCTGAAAGGGACCACCACAGCCAGTTGATGTATCCGAGACACCTGCCAGAGAAACTGTCCCCATGCCATGAGTCATACTTTGAACCACTGCACTCTTTCCCTAACCAGATATAAGCACATTCATCTTTTCTCTTGCTCTTTCTCTCCCATCACTTGTATTGTGATGCCAAGAAAGGAAATTAATTTTTAAAAAGGGTGAGAATCTGCTGGAAAATGCCCTTCGCTGTGACCCTTTGCTGCAACCTGTGGAGCCTTCACAGAGACCTGACCATTGTTTCACCTCTGGCTGCCTCCTGTCACTTCTTTGCAGCAGACAGAGCTGACACGGGCAGACCTGCCTCCGCTGAACCGGCTGCCACCTCTGCTGTCAGCACTGAGTCAGCGCTCACCGTTCTCCAGCTGCCCCAGTAGCAGCTGGGTTATTTCCAGGACACTGGAGTTACTGCCCTCAATAGATGGAACTGCCATTGGGGGAATGTTGTTCCTGGGAGAGCTTTCTGTAGTCAGAGGAAAAAGCTTAAGCATCAAGAAGGCAGGAAAAGGCATAGTGGTTTTCTACCCAGGGGATTTGTGTGAGGCACTCCTGAGCAAAGTGCAGCAGCCTGGGAGCTGCTTTCTGTGAGCTTTCAAGGGAGGAGCTCGCTCGAGGAGGATCAGGTGATGGGGAGACACCTCACAACACAGACTGTCCCCCAAACAAGCGAACCCAGCAAGCATTAAGGTGAGATTCAGATGTGCTCATCCTCCATGCAGAGCTCAATCTCACCTGCTTGGTCACTCCTTCCAAGTCACACATCTCCTCATAAAGTAGTAAGAAGGAGACAACATTTTTGTGTATTTCCCTTTGTCTTTTTTTCTTTTTAATAATGACTACAGCATTAGTGATCCAACAGCTAGCTGAAATGCTGAGGAGCAGCTGCAATGTCAGAAATTATTTTTACCTCATTATAAAAAATTATCCTTTTTAAAGGGAGAGAGGCAGAATGGAGATTAGAGGTTCCAGTGCTTCGTCGGGTGTTACTTAGTACCTCTGGATCATTACATTGATAAAAATATGTACAGAGTCACTTTTCAGGTTTAAAAGTGTTTTGTCTTTTTGTTTGCTTAGCTAAATAAAGAGGTTTTATTTGACCTGTGATTTTGAATCCAGCTGGCTTTTTAATATATAGTGACTCATACAAAGCAGCCTGCAGAGTCAGTCTCTTTTCCACTGCTTTACTGCTGATTTAGGCAGAAGCCCCACAGAAAATCAAGCAGTGTGAGGGGCTTTTGGCCCAGACTGGCTCCCAGCCAGGTCTTCCTTCACCAGAGCTGTGTTCTTCATTCAGTAATTGTTCCTGCTGAAACAAGGGAGCTCATCACAGTGAGAGGTACTTCAAGCAACTCAAATAATTGAGTTTTGGTCTTGCAAGGCATTGCAAGTCCTGTAAGATTTTTGATGGCAATGAACCATTAGTTTCTAATGAAGATTGGAGCTGAGGCCTGTCTCAAATGGTAACGTTTTTGTAATGAGATACTGCCATTATCTCAGCTGAAGTGCAATAGAGCATCACTGGTTTCAGTGGGAACAGGCTGGGAGCTCTTTAGACCAAGTCTGTCATTATTTTACCTAGATCAGAATAAGGCAAAGATTTTTTAAGAGTGGTAAAGCAGGAAATCTCATTTCCATTTCCAGAAAAGAGTACAAAGAATACACCACAACCAAATATTGGGCCTAATCCAAGCACCTCACTCAGTGTGTGTTTTCTCTCTTCATAGACTTCACCATTGACATGAGAACATAAAAACCATCGAGCCCATGGGCCTGCAGGGAAAAGGAAATTGTAATGGCAATTGCCATTGCAGTCCTGATCTCTATGCAGGCAAAATTGTCCATGGACTTTTGGAAATAGAAGATCAGACACAGTCTCCCTGGAGCAGACGTGTGGTTGTCCTCTGGGCTGGCTTCCCATTGAGGCTATGGGGGAGTCACAGCCCTGCCCTGCCCAGTGACTGGAAATGAGGCTCCAGGAATTTTTCTCTCCCCAATAATTTCATGATCAAGGTCAAAGTGTCATCATCTGACAACAGGAGGAATTTGTGGGCCCAGATACTGCAAACGCAACACCATTTTCTCAAATAAATGTCTGCTGTTTCAAGAAAAAACTCAGAAAGAAAAATACAGGTGTCATGCTATTCACAACTCCTGGACTTCCTCCATCATCTAAAATGAGATATTGTTTGGGAAGAGAAGAGATTAGGTAGCCTCCCTGATGTTATTCCACTCAGGTGTTCCTGCAGATCTGGATTCACATTGAAAATTAAAGCTGTATTTTACTGCAAGTGGGTTGATGTCAACTCCACTGTCAGGGCTAACCAAAACCTATCAAAATACTCTCTCCTCTTTTACCTTAGTTTTTCCTAGAAATTATGAGTCAGCATCTCTTCTTGATTGTGGCATATAGAAAAAACTCTTGCATCTCTATTTTCTCAGGAAAATGAATGGCTAAGATCACTTTAACCTGAATTTTCTTCCTGGAAGAGAAGAATGCTTGGGGAAACACTTTGAAAGTGTCACGTTTTTAACAGGAAGGGTCCAGCTGTATTTTTTAGATGGAGTGAATCATTGGGGAAAGGGGTAGCTGAAAATGTGATCATATAAGAGAAAAAAGGAGCAAAGTCTCATTTAAAGCAACATGGACTAAAACTGGAAGAGTAACACACCTAAATCCTTTACACTCCTTGATTAAGTGGTTTATTGCTGAAGTAGGATTCTATTCAGTTAAGTTCTTTATCTAACTTTTATACAGAATGTCACTGTGCAATGAATTCATGGTGAAAATCCTCCCATGCCAGACAGGGTTAAAGGAGAGAGGTTGCATTAGAGGAGATCTGTGAGAGATTCTGCTCCCCTAAGGACTAAAAGTAAGGACAAGAAATTTCTCCTAGGGGTTTTAGAGCTAATGCTGGTCTTCAGAGCCTGTGCAGGGCTCCCAGAAGCCTGCTCAGGTCCTACAAAACATCCCACACCTGGGTGCAGGGTCAGTGCAGTGAGGATCTGCACTCAGCAACCCTCTCCCATGGTTTTGTTGCAGCCAACACAGGAATGAAAAAGACTTATGAGGCTAAAGCCTAGCAGATGGCACATTTTCTGGTTTTAACAGAAAGTTTTGCCACATTTCACCTGTCTGAGGCACCCACTGGTCTTTTCTCAGCAGTTATTGTTGTGGGTATTGCAGCACCTTTGGCTGATTCTCTGCAGGGTGAGGTCAGAACATGGTGAGGATGCTCCAGCCAGCAGTTTGGTCCCTGGTTTGCAAGGGGAAGGGACCTTGAGCACACTGTATGCCACCCAGCCACAGGGCTAGAGGGAAGGCCCTCTCTTATTTGCTGGCTTAGACATAGCACATGAGATCTGGGCTTCAAAAGAGGGGTAAAAAAAAATCTTTTTTACCATCAACTTGAGAGTTCTTAATTTGAGCAGTATTTTGACCTATAATAAAATCTAGTTCGGATTGTATTTGTAACACCTCTGCAACAGTTCCCTGATGAACTGCATGCCTGAAGGTTGTCATCAATTACAGTGTCATATTTGTGATTATTAGAATTGATAAAAATCGTGGAATTGGCAGTCTGGAATACCGATTTTTCTTTTAGATGAAATATCTTTGTATTATCAGTGAAATTATGCTGGGTTTCATGATACTTGCACATAATACAGCATTACTGATTCACAGCCTCTCTGAGGCTTGTTGGATCCTTGTGGACCCAACTGCTCCAGCAGGCAGAAGTTTGATCCATTGCCCAGTCATAAACTGGGAAAAGCACTAGTCCAAACTTTTTAAATGGTGCCATGCATATAAAAGTAATCTCTTTCAGCCTTTAAATACAAACAGAAATGGTTGTGATAAACTACAACATAACCAAGATGTAAGTGTAGTGTAACTATAAATAAAGGAACAGCAACGCTGCCTCTGAAATCTGCTGCACGTGCTATTGTTCTGAATAAAGCAGTCACTGGTAGATCTGAACCTAAGTGGGGAGTGTTCCAAACTCCAAAAAACATTCACCTCTGATGGACTCTTGGAAGCCACTAAGCCATGGGATTGTCAGAAGACTATACTGCTCTGAGACAGGCAGACAGCAAAGATACACTTAAATGATTTTTCTACAGCATGCAGTCCAAAACCAAGGAGGCAGAAAAACAATTCAGATTCCCCTCAGAACTGTGGGTGATAAGGGAAGTCCACATATTGTGGCATTTTATAGGCTTTTAGGAAAGAATATTGTGCCTTTTTTTCCCTTTTCCTTTTTTCCCTTTTGGCGTTAGACTAAAACAGGCAAAAAGAGTCCAGCTTAGAGAATGCTTTTCCCCACAGTCTGATAATTTTTAAACGGGTCATTATTGTAAAGGGTAAACTTATGACTTGGAAATTAAAGCTACTGGGAGCCTGGTGATTAACTGTAAAAAGCAGCCTATTTGACCAGGCTACTTGTTTCTTCGGTTGTTGGAGGTAAAAAAAAAAGAAAGAGTTTGTGCTCTTCTTTACTCTTTGCCAGACTAAAGAAGAGAACAAACAAACAAGCAAGAAGGTGCCTTTCTTAGTCCAGTATTTCATCTCCATAGTGAATTACCATCTCTTTAGACAGAATTACATGGGGGGGGCCTTCAAAAGTAAACAAAGGGATTTTGCTCAACTGGCAAATTTGCCAGCTGTCTTCTTTCTAAACGCGTCTGAACACACAAGGCTATATTACATTTTTAATATATTTATTTGTATACAAAATGTTGTAATTTATCAATGTTGTGCAGCAAAGTATAGATAGACACATACATCACATACATACACCCCCACCCCCTTCCCTCCCCCAACACACACACTTAGAAATACAACACGAACAAAACTTTCTTTCTCTCTGCCCTTCAGAAAGGCAACACTGTTTTGGCAGGTCAGCAGCTAGAAATAAGGTGCTATAAGTTAGCGGTACCGGAATGTCTTCACTTTACAAATGTGATGTGCAAATTTATATACAACCACATCGATTTTTTTTCAGGGAACCCGAAACTCCATACCCCGAACCACTCTCCAAGATACAAATATGTATAAAGTGCTAATACTTAAGCATGTTTCCAATGACTTCACGACGTTGTTTGAAGTTTAGAACAGGCACTGTAATAGTTCACTGGGTAGATTGTCACTGGGTGCAGTGTGACAGAGAAAAGTCACTCAGACATCGCTGGGGGACCGTGAGCGAAAGGACACTTTAGCCTGAAAGCAGCCACAGAAGAGCACCCACATGGACCTCTGGATTTCCTGATTTCTGTAGGCATAAATGATGGGGTTGATCATGGAGTTGTAGGTAGCAGGTAGGAGCGTGGCATACGTGTACACTGAAGGGTAGTCAGGATCCCCCACCACGCAGTAGATGGCAAAAGGCAGCCAGCTGGCTCCGAAAGTCCCAAGGATGATAGCCAGGGTAGAGACGCCTTTCTTGGTGGTGACATAGTGCGAGGCAGTCAGAAAGTGCTGCTGGAGAGCTATCTGGTGGGCATGCCTGCAGACGATCTTGCAGATCTCAATGTAGAGATGGAGCATGATGAGGAAAATGAGAAAGAAAGAGGCAGACAGCAGCGTCACGTTACTCTTGGTCAAGGGTCTGACGACGCTGCAGGAGGTGCGGTCGTGGAGGCAGTTCCAGCCCAGGACAGGCAGCAGCCCCAGGCAGAGGGAGACCCCCCAGGCACCCGCCAGCATGGTGTGAATGCAGAGCACCGTCCTCTCCGAGTAGTAAGTGAGGGCGTTGTAGAGGGAGAGGTAGCGATCGACCGTGATGGCCAGCAAGCTACTCACGGAGGCGGCGAAGGACGCGACGAGGAAGCCCACCGTCAGCAGGCTGACCGTCTCCGAGCGGATCACGTACTGGAAAACGAAGTTGAGGATGAGGCCGAGGCCGGCCAGGAGGTCAGCCGTGGCCAGGCTGCCCACCAGCACGAACATGGGGGTGCGCAGGGCGGGCGAGTAGCAGATGATGGCCACCACCAGGGCGTTCTCGCAGGCGATGGCGGTGCCGGACACGCAGAGCATCACATCCCAGGGGTTGAGGGCGGCGGGCGCGGGGGGCCGCGACGAGAGCTCCAGGGACGAGTTGCCGCCGCCGGCCGGCAGCCGCGGGGCCGCCGCTCCGCTCTCGTTCAGCGCTGCCGCCGCCTCCATCGCCGCCCGGGCGGCCGGGGCTGTGCGGGGACCGCGGCGGTGCGGCGATGGGGCGTGGGCAGATGGGGCGGCGGAGGGGCGGCCGAGGGGCGGCGGGGCGCGCATGCCGGGCGGCGGCGCGGCGGCCGCCCTGTCTGTGGTGCTGAAGCCGCAGAAGTTTCCCGCCGGCCCGGCCGCCCCCGCGCCCCGCCCCGGGCACACGTCAGGGCGGGCAGGGCCGGGCAGCGGGCGGGGGGAGCCGAGGCAGCGGGGGCAGCGCTGGCCCGCTCTCCCCGCCCGGCCCCGGGGCACGGAGGGTTTGGTCCCGGGCACCGGGAGCGCGAAGTGGGCGCGCACACACACAGACACACACACACACACACACAGAGACACACACGCACACACTCACACACACACACACTCACACAAGCACAAGGAGCCGCTTCTCCCGCTGCTTTCCCCCCGCTCCGCTGCCGGTTCTCCCGCGGTGGGAGACGTCCCTGCAGCGCTCGCTGTAAGGGCTCTGAGCCCAGCGGGAGCTCCGTGCTCCGCCGGATGGAAATGTGCCCGAATAGCGCTCGAAACAGCTGTGAAAAAGCCTGTTCCACAGTTACGCTCTCTGAACAGTGTATACTCTGGGGCTAACAGTCTGTTCACCACCGAAAGCAACCGCACTGTTTTCTGAGGTCCCCAAAATGATAAGGTCAAACCATAGAAGACTCAATCCCACGGGCATAAAAGATATCAGCTCTCTCCTTGTCTCACTCTTTGTGTCTCACAACGAAGCAGCAGCCAGCAGGTTTCCTCTCTAAAGCATGAATAGATAAAGCAGAATCAGAATCACGAGGGCTGGAGGGGATCTCTGGAGATCATGCAGTCCCACTCCCCTGCCAAGGCAGGGTCAATAGAGAACCCATGACACAGAAACATGCCCAGGTGGATTGTGAATGTCTCCAGAGAGGGAGACTCCACAACCTTCCCGGGCAGCCTCTTTCAGTGATCTGCCACCCTCCATGTAAAGAAGTTCTTCCTCAGGCTGAGGTAGAATTTCTTGCATTTTAGTGTGCAGCTCCTCATCCTGCCGCTGGGCAGCACCGAAGAGAGCCCGGCACCATCCTCATGACACCTGCCTTTGAGACATTTATACACATTGCTATGGTCAAAGGATAACGTTCTTGTGCCCATTGCTGGCAAAACCAGTGTCAAACAAATGTGGGCAGTGGGTAGCTTCCCTCTGCAGAAACACAGCTTTCCTAGGGCCCAAGCCAAAAGGTGTCCCCACCTCAGTCTGAAAGAACGTGTTCGTTCTGTGACTGATGATCAAAAGAATGTGGAAGTAAAATAACCTCTCAGTTTTGGGAACAGCATGCACACCATCTAGACACAATTTTGAAAAATACATTAGAAGAAAATGTATTTACTGTTTTGAACAGTCCAAACAAGGAAAGCATGCAGGCTGTGCCACAGTAAAAGGTGGGCACATTCAATGAGAATTAGTGTCAGCACTCATTACATCCACGCCCATCAATGTCCTCCTGCAGGCTAAACACTGTCATCAAGACAAGCTGTGGACACTCTGTACCTCTGTAAACAACTGAAGCCATTGCTCCCCAGGAATTCTGAAACACAGATCTCAGAATAGCTTAATTTGGAAGGGACCAGTGGAGGTCAGGTCTGGGGCATCTCTCCTGTCCCACCACCTGCTCAGAGCAGGGACAGCATCAACTGTGCAAAGATTTTCGTCAGGGTCTCTCGCTCAGTCAAGTCTGAATATCCCCAAGGGAGAAGATTGTACAACCTCTCTGGGCAACCTGCAGCTCTGCTTCACCCTCAACTGTAAAGATTTTTCCTTTTTATTAGTAATTGCCTTCACTACAACTTGTGTCCGCAGTCCCTGTGGGGTGTCCTGCCATCTATAAGTTTTCCCTTGCCTATCCAGGCATTACAAGAGTGCTAGTAACTGCAGCAAAACCAGTTTCATGCGGAGTTAAGAAGGGTTTGCAAGTCTCCTCATCTCAAGCACTGGGTTGAGTACCTCTACTACAGTGCAGAACAGTTACCTATATAGCAGTTACCCTATACCCTCTGCCAGCTGCAGAACAGGTATGGCCAATGTAAACTTGGATTAACACTGAAATCACAAGAATCCCAGTGCAAAAAGGGCTGCTAAAGAGCAAGGCAACAGAAGGCAAAGTAAAATCTGAGGTAAAGTAAAATTCTGTATTTGCCCAGAGGAAAACCTCCGGTCTACCCCTCAAACAGAAGTGGTTCATTTCAACATTAATTAAAGTGACTGTGGCAGAATAAATTATTCCAAACATCTTTCAAAACTGATTAAAAATGCTGCCATTCAAACTTAGCAAGTCAGGTTTGCAAACATGAACCAGCTGGGGTCCCCAATGAAGCTGTAAGGTCTGCAGTGTTTTTATGGCATCTATAAAGCAGAAAGAGAAATGTAATTTACCTGGTTTTCAGTAATGAGATGTGGTGTGGAAAGTCTTGGTTGTGGGCAATTTGTCACATCTTTGACCAATCTGTTAATGCTGGGAAACAAGTATGAGGCAGGTCTTGGCTATAGCAGCATGTATATCATAGGGACGTGTATTTTTTTTTTTATACATTATGGATTTTAAACAGCTTTCCTTAACTGAAAACATTAAGAGCCCATGCTGCCAAGGCAGAAGTAATTTCATGTGTGGTGAAACCTTGTGAGAGTGTTAGAGTGTCAGAGTGAGATGTAGGAAGAGTTTTTAGCCCAAGAGTGGGCTAGTCTCACACCCTGTGGTCGCATATTTCACTCTGAGAAAGAATTGCTCAACCACTGTAGCGTGTCTCTGAACAGGAGATGTACATATCCAGCTTGTCTTTGCTCCTTGTGTCAGGTTTTTTCTGAGTTCTTCCAGCTCTTTAGTTCCCTCATTTCCCTGGACTTCTACCCTTTCAAGAGGAGGATGTTCTGACAGTCCTCATCAGGTTCTTACAGAGGCCAGGGAGTAGTGCTATGTGTCTCCCTCATCTCCTTCACGTTGCCAAGTATCAGTTGGCAGGGTTAGGGACCAACTCCACGCTTATTAAAATGGTTGCACCTCCTTGAGAACTGTTTGTATTTCCAGAACTGTCATTAAAGGCCTTTTATCTTTTTAGCAGAGATTCTTGCATCAGTCATTCCAACAAAAGGTGAGCCATCTGGATTTCTCTTAATTTTAATTGGTTGTGGGAAAAAAGAGGATTCAAAGAGTAGATACAAAGCTGGTGCCTAAGAGCCACCATATTTCCCACAGCACCATAAGGAGCAGCAGAGAGAAAAGTCTGGTCAGACCTCTTGCATTGTCATCAAGATGTTTTCGTCTTGCCCTCCTAGCTGAGGCTGAATCTGCAGATCTCATAGGAGAATAAAAATATAAAAAGCTATGTTCCAGTAGTGCATACCTAAGCATCGTGCATGATATAACTCAGTAATTATCTTAGTGAGTTTCTGAAAATTAAGCAGCAACAAAATTAAAAAGTTGCTGAAACAAATTATTTAAAAAACCTCTCTGCTTGAATTCTCCATCTGTTCTGAGAGCTGAGCAGTATTGTCGTGTAGTTTTAATGTGTGATTACTTAATTTCAGTTAACTATGGATTATTTTGCTAGCTGGTATTTTTAATGATTAATAAGTAGGCTGAGTAAATGTTAAGTATTATTAAATGTGCTTTACATAGCAAGAGTTGGAACCAACAAAAATTTCTCTTCAAAATTTATCTTTCCAATAACACGCTGAAAACATTGAAGAGTCATTTTTCTTCTGGCAACATAAAGAAGCCTTAAAATAAAGGCAGGAGGAGGGGAAGAGAAGGGGGGATAACACAGATGGTGAGCTAACCAGCGCTGGCATTTCAGAGATGTCTATGCAGCTGGTGTGAAAAGATGTTTTCAGCTCTTAGCAATCCATTTAGGCGCTTCTTCAAGTTTATAATTTTCCTGACTTGGTGAACTCAGCTGAGTGACCTGGTGACACCAATTTCTAGGGTTTTACTGGTGATATCCTCTGCTTGATCCTTCATATTTGGGCAGGTGTCCACCTGCAAACAGGCCACATTGCAAAGCCTACTGGTGACATAAACCTCATAGGGGTTCAAACATCATTTAGAATTTCAGTTTCATCCTCCCCAGTCCTGTTTCTCCACCACACATCGTGTTTCCCACATGGACCTTGACTGTGCTTCTTGATGGAGCACTCATGGTGCCACCACACCTTTCCGTTAGGTTTCCAGCTGTTTGGCTGCTGTGCCCCTCATAAAAATATATTCCAGAAAACAGCCTGCATGACTGTAAAATCTGTTTCTCTTGCACAGTAAGATCACACGGGTCTGCATAAATGCAAGAAAACAACTATCATGCTTTTTCTAGCACATGCTTGGGCTGAAAATCCTGGTTTACTCTGTTGCATTCACAAGGCTGCCTTTCTCCAATGGATTTTATGGGAGCTTTGGAAAATGATGCTGAGTCTTATGTGGTCTCTGAATCACTAGCAGAAAGTACAGGGACAAATTTCACATAAGCAGGTGAAAATCTGCTTTCAATAATGTAACAAATACCAGTCATCAGGAATGGATTCAGGCTGAATCTTAGGCTGAAGTTTTGGTTTTGAGGTAGAATTCCACCCAGCCTCCCCTGGCCCTGCCCCACTCACAGTTTCAGCAGCTGCCGGTTCTGCCCTTGGCTGACAGTGGCAAGGTTCTAGGCTTTGATTCCTCCTCCCCCTCCTCCTCCTCCTCCCACTGCAGATAGGATGAATTTTGGATGCAGCTTTGATCTCTTAAGCTTAGTCAGACAGAGACGCCTTTTCTGAGTGTTCACCACACAGAGATATCTATTTTTTTTTTGTTGTGCTTCATATCATCATTTAGAAAGGGCACAGATACTATGAGAACTATCAATTCATGTGCTTAGCAATCTCCACATCCATCAACCCACTGCCATCAGCCAGCCAGGCTAAGGTGGAGGAGCTGGCTTAGCTTCCCAAGGAGTAACTTAGGACAGCAACTTTGGATGTGGAAAGAGCTGCACATGGGTTTGTATGGTCATTGCTTACCCTTATTGGAAAAGTTAGCATCTGGTCCACTCTATTCATTTCTAGAGATTAGTGATGAATCAACTGAAGCTAAATACACATATTTTGCAACCTTTCTTTCCTTGCCCTGCTTGTTCTGTTGATGAAAAGAAAGCAGCAGCAACAAAGGTCATTCATCACTAGATGTGTCATCAAGTGCAGTGGAACAAGGTCTTTTATTGTTCTTATTCTTTCAAACTTTTTCAAAACCTTTTTCCCTCAAGTTTTTAAAAGGCTTCAAACTAGCCTTTAAATTGCACATCTAAGAGAGGGAGTCCAGCGTTCGCCTAACAAATATTGTTTTGAAGGTCTGTAAAAAGAAACTGCAAATTTATTTCATGAAAATAACTAAAACCACTGGTTTCTGTTGTTTCATGTGATCCTATAAGTTGATGAACAGCGGCTACACAGGGGGGTGTAGATAGATTTTTTTCATCAAAGTTAATAACAAATTTGAGAACAATTTCTCCAGATACTAGAATGCAAGCTAAAAATAAATTTCATTGTGGAAAAAGCACTATGTCTATCCTCCTCTCTGAAACTGCTTTCTTAGAAATTGCAAGAAGACAGCCATCATCACCCATGGGTAATTTCCTGTCTGCAGCACAGAAATAGCTCTGTGGGCCAGCCCCTATAAAGGGCTTAGGGAAAAACAGTAAGGTACATGCCTCCCCAAATTGGGAAAAAATCTGTTTCTAAGCCAGGAATCCCAATGCTGAAGATCCGTTGAGCAGGTAGAGCTCAGAAGAGGATCCAACTGGAAAATGGAATAAGCTCAGCTGTGGGTATGGCCAGAGGGATGGGCTGAGATGGCAGTTCTGCACTTCTGCCCAAGAAGGATCTACCCAAGAACACTTTCCCAAAAATTGGTACTCATGTCTTTGTTTGTAGAGACCCAAGCAGGGGTTATTCACTCATTTTTATAAAATCTAGGGGAGAACATTTGCCCAGACACAGCCCTTTAGATACTCATGTAATGACTGAACAAGTCACCAAGGAAATGGTAGGGGAGGTCTGGTTCTCTGCCCCACATCTCCCACAGGAATGAATTATGCCCCACCTGAAATTTGGAAAAACAACCGTATTAAGCAGCCACTGTATGTAATACAGAAACATCTGGTTTGAGACAGGACCAAATCTCCATCTTTACCCACCATCTGAGGCTGTAGTCAGGTTTTCTTTCCGGTGCTGGCTCTGGTACATCTCCACACAGCCTCGGTACAAAATGAACTGTACTCAAGCTATCCTCTGTAGCTGGTTTTCCAATTTGCTCTTAAAAAAAAAACCACCACCTTAAAATTGCCCTTAAAATTTCAATTATAGAGTTGGTCTGATCTCCATCGGCAATTTCTTCTAGGACTCAACTAATTTCCCTAATTACAGGGTGGAAGCCAAGAAACACTGGGAGGCCTTGAGTCACTAAACTGCAAGAAGTCCCAGGCATCTGAGAAGTTTGCATCCTAAAAAGACATAGTAGAGCAGGTGGGATCTTTTCTGATAATGGCAGAAAAGCGGGCAAAGAGCTGCTGCTTTCTTCTCCAGAGAGGAAGGCTGTACCTTCAGCAGTGGGGCACATTATGACTGGGAGAAAGCAAGGTCCCTGCCTGCTGGTGGGAATGTTGTCCTGGGGTGCTTGACCTGGTAATTTGACATCACAGGCACAAATCCATACATCCCAGCCAAATATATTATATATCAAATTAGATATTACCCAGAGACAGTAATAACCCAGGTTAACCAATAACATCTACATATATACATATACTCTTGTTATGATAAATTTAGTTCTTTACCTATTTTATAGAAGTCTTTCAGATACAAAGATAGTTTCGTATTTCCTTACTTGTCAGCTTGGCAAACCTTAGAGAAGACATTTCTTCTAAGAGAACAAATTAAAGCAAGTCTAAAACAAGCCAGTTACTGCTCAACAGCCTGTGTGCCTGCCAGCAAGAAACAAATTGATGAATATTTAGCTGTGTCAGTAACAGAGAATTGCAAATTGTCAGAAAACTTTTTTTTTTGGTTTTTTTTTTCTCCCTCAGTGATGTCAGCTTTACAATAGTAAAACCAAAGGTAGACCTGGCAAGGCTGAAGTTATCAGCATTGCAGGGTGTTTACAAGGCAGAGCATAGGGGCAGGGATGATTACATCTCCCAAGGCAGAGGAAAGGCTGGGAAAAGTCCACAGACAAAGCAATACATCCAGCTTGCTCTCCTCATCCCACAAGTGAACCCATACTCAACTTGGCAACACCAAATGCAGGGACTCAGTGGTGTAATGTCCATAGCTCTGGAGTCTTCCATACAAACGCTCATGATGATGTAGACTGCAAATGAGTCGTTTTCAAGGCAGAAGGATGATTGTTTCACCTCTGTAATTCCTGCAGAAGGGCCCACTTCTTGACATGAGCACTAGAAGGACCTAATATGTCAGGTTTTTCACTGTTATTTCCAAAAAGCCTTACGAGATAGAAATATGGGTTTGAAATACAGTGCTAGGATATGGAGAGCCTTAAATTCAAAATTGTGGGTTGGGTCACTAGCTAGAAGTTAATGAAAAAATGAGGGATTTTTAAGAGCTGAAGGTAGCAACGTGCTCTGTGTAGGAAGGGAAAGAACAAAGCCCAAGTTGAGCATCAATACTTCACTGTTGGTATATGTGCTATTGGTAACATCCACTTTTTATCTAATCAAGGAAGTGTGTATATGTGCCATAGAAAATAAAAATTGATTCCTCCCTTCTATGACTACAAATACTGTGGCATGGTGTGCAGTGGCTGAGCTCAGCCTTTGGTTCTTCTTCTTGGGAATACTGGAGTAGGGGGTCACTGTCCCTGAGAGGATGCTTCTCTCATGAACATCCGTATTTGGACAAGGAGAAAACGCAGCAAACATCACTTGTCACCATTAATAAAGGCTCTCGGTGTCTTAAAATAGCAAGAAGACCTTTTTTAATCCAGAAAGTGCTATATTCAGCTGGAGATAATTTGATGGTAAATTACACTCTGACAAAGAAGAGTTAATCACTGACCTCAAAATTAGCTGTTGCCTAGGTACCCCTGGTCAGGCTGTGTTGACATTTATGATGTGCAAACAGAATGCAATACCAAGCACTCAGATGTATATTTAGGGCTTTAAAAGTGGCTAGTTTTCCAAAGTGTAACGTGGTGCCTGGGACTGTTAGTTTAATGGTAGGAATGTTGATGCCAACTCGATATCATTCAGACCATTCAATGGGAGCTCCTGCAGATGGAGTTCCAGAAATGTTGTAAAAAACTCCAAAAAAACCCCCAACAAACAACTAAACCAAAAACCCAAAACAAAGAGGAAACACCTCCATAGCATGTTTTGTTGAGGAGAAGGCATCCTGGTTAACAAAAGATGTGCAGACAGCTTTAGCAGCTAAGAATCATACCCTGGAAACCTAAGTAATGTCATTAGCATGGCTTCTCAGAAGACACACTGCTCAAGATAATTTTTCTTTCCCTCTGTTATAGGGTCAGACACCTCTCTAGGATGGGACCAAAACCTCTATGCAGAAAAATGCACTTGGATTTCTCCAAGGTATGTGATTTGGTACTGCATGGCACTAGGGATTTCTGCGACGTTAACAAGGTGTCTGAGGTCAAAAACTGACTGGCTGTCAGATTGCAGCAAGTGGCTGTAGGGGGAAATCAAAGCTTGTGCCTTCACTCATGCCTCCTAACTATTATTACTGTTGTTGTTGTTGCTACTTACTAATAACCTGGCAGGCAGTGGTGGTGGTCAAAGCAGAGGGTTCCTCACCACCAGGCCTTTTGTACCATGACACCTTCAAAATCATGCCCACTGGTTTTGTGCCCCGTTGCCATCCAGTGAGGGGACTTTGATTTGAAAGAACAGACAGTTCAGGAGCAAACCCTGCCTGGCATGGGGGAATGTGATTTTGGGATTCTTAGCTGCCCTGCAAACCTTTGCTCCTCGAGTGGGTCTGGGGGCCTGGGATTTTTCTCCCTCAGGCCAAGGGATCACTGGGAGGTGTTGAAGGAGCTGATGCTCAGCCCTGCCTGCTCCTGCCACCCTGCCAGCCCAACATTCATCTCCTTGGGAACCAGCCCCAGGCTGATGTGCCAGGTGGGGCTTGCTAATATTAGGTGTGAAGATTGGTTCATTTGCAAGCTGGGAAAAGATTGACAATTCCTGATTTGCACTTCCCAGCCTCAGGAGCTCCAGATAAACTTTTTTGCAGTCTGCTTTGGAAAAAACTGCGAAGTTTTAGAGGATAAATCCAAAAGTCTGCTCTGATATTGGCCATAGCACCTACTTCTGCTGCACACGCTTCAGTCAATAGTGTGTGTTCCCATAGCAACTGGAGGAATTAATTTGAAGGCATTACTAGGCCTTATTTACATGCATGCACACACACACCTGCATGCCATGCACACAGAGAGAAAGAGAATGAGAGTCCTACTCTTCAGGAAGATCCCCATGAGAAATCAATCCAGTATATGAGGTTCAAGTAACTGCAAGATCCTGATTTTTCACTTTACAGGCACAAACCCAAAAGCTGGCTGACCAGCCAGAAAAAATTCAGCAGCACAGCCCCACAACAATGGGGTCCACCCTCATACCAGTGATACAACTGGGAGTGGGATACCACCAGAAGAGGATGGAAGACCCCCACTCTTGTTGTCCACCCCTCAGTGCCACCTCTCACCAGGCAAGTGGTGCCAGAAGGGAAGCAGAGCCCCTCTCCCTGTGTGCTCCCTGCAGAGGAGTGGATTAGTGGCAGCATTTCTCTCCCATCCACGTTTCCTCTGTGCTGTGGGAGGATACTGCACACAAAACTTCACTGTGTTTTGCCTGCTTCATCCCAGACCTGGGGGCTTTTGGTTACAACCTCTGTATCATCAAACATGAATCAGCGATTTCTGTAAGCCCTGAAGCTCCTCTTGTTTATTGACCTTTTGCTATTTGCAGTTACACATTAGCCAAATAAACTTCAGAGAGAGCTTCACTTCTCTCTGCATTTCAAAACACTGGCACTTTATATTAAGGTATCTCACAAAAATCTATTAATTGAGGGAAAGAACAAGACCATTTCTGCTCAGATACCATTATCAAATGTTTAGTAACTTTGGTGTTTAAACTAAGTATTTCAGAAAACCTTGTGAATTCCTTGTGGGAGTCAAAAGATCAAAACCCAGATACTTTGTAAGAGCTCTCCAAAACTGATGCTTGCTATCTTTTTGACATTGAAAATGTTAATATGGCTTTTGCGTGTGTTTATTATCTAAAGGCGTAGAAATATTTATTTTTAAATGCCCAAAGGGTTAGGCTTGATCTCTAGTTAAAGACATTTTGTAGGTCATCAAGATCAGACTACATTCTAAACTAATTTGGATTCTCAAGGTGAGAAAAATTAATCTTTAATTTATCTGAAAGTATCCAGTGCAACTTTAGAGATGGGCCAGTCCTGCATTCCCACACATCCCCATGGCATGACCAGTTGCTGCCCTGCTCTGTGAGTGCAGGAAGATTTCAGGTCTGGGTTGAAAAAGACAAGAAGCTGATTTTCAGGCAAGCGTCACTTAGTGTATTTGTAATTATGTCCTTTTTGCTGGTTTTGAGTTCATGTGCAGTGTCAAAAGTAAGGACAAGCCATTTTTGTGCACTGATAGCTTTCTAATAGTGTTTTCTTTGTTGGTTATATCTCACCTTCCTCTAACAATACTCACCGTTAAGCCACAATTTTGTTACTCTAACCAGTAAGTGATCTAATTGATCTAATCTGTAATAGTGAGGATAGATGCCTCTAGTATGGACCTGAGCATTATTAGAGTTGCCAGTCCAATGATGCTCTTCTGGGTTGCATTACATGCCTCCATTTCTAACACACAACTTCTTTTTTATGCCTTTCCTGGGCAGCACGGTGGACTCTTAAAAAATCCTGGAAGTGAACAGCTGAGTGACTGTAGAGGATAGTTAATGAGCAAGGAGAGGAATGTGATGCAAAGGTGACTGGCACAGAAAAACCTTCTGTTTTCTTGGGAGCATGGCTTTTTAACCCATTGGACCTCTCCAAATGCAGGAGCTGCTTCCTGACAGCCTGTTGTAGATGGACAACCAGTGCACTCCTGTGCAGGGATTTAGTTCTTCCCTCATAACCCATTGCCCTTGTTCTTACCAGAGGAGAGGAAGAGTGACAGGAGGCACTGGCTCTCCCCCACTGCTCTCACTGTGAGAGGGGAACAAGTGCTGTGCTGTCCCTGCCTTTTCAAGGCATTGCCTGAAATTCTGGCATGGGGATAACTTGATTTCCATCTGGGCAGCATATGTCAAGAGACAGCAAACCTCCATACGTGCTCTCCCATTGCCTACTCCCAGAACCTCACCTGGCTCCTTTGTGCCACCCACTTCCCACAGATCACACCTCAGCCATTTGCAAAGCTCTGCAGAAAATCAAGATCTGAAAGCTTTTCTGCTTAAGTTATTTTAGATCATATTGTGGGGAAGGAAGCAGAGATGTTGAATTTGTTTGAACACTGGAGGAACTTCATAAAATAACTTTGCTGCACCAGTAGGGCCCCACAGGTACCATCACCTTAATCACACTGTGAACCTCTAAACCATGTAGGTTTTAACACTTTGAGATCCAGATTGCATACTCAAAAGTGTTAATATACGATTTGCTTGTTCTGGGTGAGTGGAAATAATGGCCTTATACATATATATTTAAACACAGAAGCAGACACAGGCTCATCAGCTTTGCAGGTTTACACCATGGATGCCACCCATCCAAGCAGCTACACAGAGGTACATGGAACAGAGATTTTGGGTCATGGCTATCCCAGGGCAAGTTTTTCAGTGGGTTTTAGTCTTGCTGCATGACATAGTCACTGAGTAGCACAGCATTGGCTGCACCAGGAGGGGAGCTCATGTGAAAGATCAGCTCAAGATGATCTTGAGCTGATCTCAAGATCACATGTGAAAAATCAGCCTGCCCCAGCTATGGCTGCAACACTCTCATCTCCTGAGGGCAGGGAGTCAAGATACTGAGGCAGAAAAGAAGGAACCCTCTTCATCAAAGCAGCAGATATAAATTTGCCTTTATTTTGGTCACTTCCCCAACCTGCTGTTAGGCTTTTTGTCCTGTCTAAATTGAGATTTCATACTTGGAATTCATCCATGCTCCAAAAATACCCAGATACAGGGTGAAAGGCACTGGGTGAGTCACCAAAAATCCAAGCTAAAGAATTTAGGAATGCATTTTAATTACCATTAGGATTAATTTAATGCTAACTACAATGCCTTTCATTACACATTTATTTTTAGCACCAAAACACAAAATATTCTTTTGGAGTACTTGACTGTTAGCATATGTAAAATTCAAAAGGAAGATTGAACTGTAACCAGCGTGATATAGTTGATGATATTATCAATTCCTAAATATGTTTGAGTCTCACAAAGTCACAGGTGGAGCACCTGAAAAACACTGAAAATTAAGTTGTTGGACATCAAGAATTGAGGACATCAGTGTTCAGAAATAAACTCAGTTCCTGGTGAATATGAGGCAGTGTACTGTGAAAAGGCAAAGCTGCTGAGTTTTAAAAAGCTGTTTGCAGGTCACTTTTAAAAAACAGCTCTGGTCATGCCTGTTTCCAAAAAAATCTACTTTTGAACCTGATGGCTTAGCAAATAATCATCTCATATCAAATATCCCTTTCAAAGCCTTAGCACTGGAACATGCAGTGCTAATATGGCTCAATATAAGCACTTAAATAAAGGTTATTATTTCCAAGTCTATGATATTAAAAAAAATGCATCAATAGGGCAGCTGAGTTCAAAATATGCTGAATGAACTTATTAAATGCTGATTCTGGTCAACTTTCCCTTCTATTAGATAGCTGCAAGCCTCTTAGTCCCTCCCTGCTGTAACAGTGCTGACAGCACCTTCCTCAACAGCCCTTCAGGGGTAACCATGCCTCATTTCCAGGGATGCCAGTGCACCCCCTTCTCTTACAGTGCCAGAGCAGTGCTTTAAGAACTGGCCTTCAAAATCAATTCGTAAGTCAGCTTGGAAAAATATCAGTCTTTTGTGGTCTAGTCCATCACTTCAATGCAGGTGACATTTTGATTAGTTGCTTGATCCCCTGATAAGAAATAAAAAATAAGGAGAATACTCATGATATTGTTCTTTCATGTATTTGCTGCAGTCAGCAGCAGCTGCAGAGGTTTTCTTTGATGCTTCCACCCTTTGAAGCTCTCACTGCACACTGCGCATTGCATTAAGTGCCTTTGAGGTCTGCACCTGGGAGTGCTCCTGCTTCTTTACGTGGATAATCACCCCCAGAAATACATGCATGGTGTTCGGGGAACCCAACCCATGCCAAACGCAGCTGTTGTTCGGCCTGGACATTTCTTCTAATGGTCAATATAGTCAAATACCCTTCTTCCATTTGAACAGGATTCAAAGCAGAGTATGAAGAAAAAGATATAGTCACTGGCCTGGCCTTTGGGACCATGATGTGGATCTTTGGAGTTCAGATGGATTTTGGCCTTCTCTGTAGTCATTTTCAAGTTACTTCCAGTCAGTTTGTGAGCATGTACACTGATTTCAGTCATGGCCCCAGTCTGCTGGATTTGGGTCAAAGAGCAGCCTCTGCCACTGAAATTAGTATAATTGCTAGGACATTAAGGTAGTCAGAGGAGGATAAAGGAGATAGAAGTCCCCCTTTTAGATGTTCCCCTTGCTGGTTTGGTTTCATTCTCTCCCCTCTCTTGAATTTTTTAGTACACTTATGACTGAAGGACATAGCTGAGTTCTTCCCCTCCCAGCACCGTGCCTTGCAAGGAGGAGAGGGAGAGGGCTTGGCCCAGGAGGCTGCCAAGTGCTCTGGCCCTCCATCAGCAAAGCACTTAAGGGCGTGCTTGTTTGTAGGTATTTAGGCAGCACCATTGACAGAAATACCCATAGTACAGAGCCCTCAGGATCCAAATCAAGGCTACATGACACGTGGGATATCTTAAAATGGCTTTTTTTTTTCCTTTTCCAGCAATGATGGAGGACTCGCCCAAATGAACAAACAGAACTCTCCCATTGAAAGGCTGCCCATCTGGCTCCTCTCCTAAGAGTGTTAGGACAAACAACACAGCTTATCTAGTTTGGATTATAATTATATAAACACATTACAAAACATATTATATTACAGCATAGTGCAGGATAGTGTATTGTAGTACAGCATAAATATAATATCTAATATATATATGATATTATATATCTAATATATATCTAATATAAAGGGTGGACCCTGTCTTCCTCATGGCAGGCAGTAAAATACATTGAAACAACAACATGAAAACAACAGCAAGTCTTGAATATCTTGCTGTCCTGCCACAAAAAATTTCAGCCCAAAGAGTAAAATTCAGCAAAGGCGTAGAACCAAAATCAGGATTCTGCAAATGGTCAGGGAAGCACGATGGATGTCACTGCCACCTACACTGCTGCTGAGAAGACAGCTGGAAACACAACCACAGTCTGAGATGCATGTGCCTCTGAGTGTTTCATAAATCTGCACAATCCTGGGATACATTTCAGAGGAAGATGCACAGGGACTGTGATGGGCTGTATGCTCTGGTAATCAAAATGTCTGTGTGCACTGTGTACAAAGGATGATGGATAAAGTGTCACAGATTCTGCAGGATAAACACTCTAAAATAAGCACATTTTCAGCTCAAAATAAGTGAATGGTAAGCCAAATCACTTCAAATTCAAACCAAATGCAGGTCAGTATTTTCCTATTGTGTAATCTTAAAAATAGATGCAATTTCTGTCATTAACTCGATGACTCATCCTTAACCTGGACTATTTCCTCCTGGGTTCTACTGACATTTCCCACAGAGGTGGGTTGACTGCCTGGACACCACTTGCCTGCCAAAAGCCACTCTATCACCCCCTCCTCAGGTAGACAGGGAAGAGAGAATACAGCAAAGACCTCATAAGTTAAGGGCAGAGATATTTCAGAGTGTCCCAGAATCTACATGAGGCCAGCACTGCTTAACAGGGAGATAGAGAACAGCAGGGAAATGTTAGGACAAAAAAGTGTAAATACGTGAATGAAAGCAAGCAAGTTGTTAACACCAGGCAGATGAGAAGAAGCCATGGTGAAAAATGGAAGGGGAGAACAATTATAACACATTCCTGCTGGAATCTGAAAAACAAAAAGTCCAGAGAACTGGGGCCCCTGTGTCAGAGGATGTCAGGCAGACATGTATTTCACACACTCCTTGTGTTTAGTGCAGAAGGTCACACCTTGCAGCACTGTTGGTTGCTGTGTGGTCTGAAGCAATAAAGACCAGGGCTATAGACCCACTGACTTCATGCTGGCTGTGGACCACCTGAACAGACTCCCAAAATTAGTTTGAAACTCAGCAAAACTGTCAGTTGAGGGAGAACATAAGGCATGAGGCTTTCTTTCACCCTGCTGTGAAAGGCAGTGCCAGCAGACACAGCACCAGGACTCCGGGCAATTGCTTTTGCTTCCTTCAGGTTCCCACATGGGCTTTCTTCCCTGCCTACATCCCCACCTACGAGTGGTGCCTTTGGTATCCAGCCACTGTGCTCTGCCCAGGTGAGCACAGAAAAGGAATCATTTTCAGATGGCAAGATAGGAAGAGAAGAAGAACAAGGTAGGAAAGCAAAGTGCACAAAAAGCAGTAACTGGAGAGCTGTGAGTCTGGCCAGGGAAGAGGCCACTTCTAAAAATACATTTCTGATGGAAATTGATTTTATTAGTTGAATTTCCTAGGAAACTAAGTAAATGGAAGATGTATTTGAAATGTATTCTTTTAGTTATTCTTTCAACCTAGTATAGGTTGAAAACAATACTTTTACTGCCAGCAAAAGACATCTATAGTCTGCAGAATCTTCAGGGTGACACTGGAATGATGCCCTTGGTTAAACTCTAACCTTGCTGCTATTAAACATGGTGCTACTGTACAGTGTGAGGAAAATACTGTGCATATAGAGTGTGGTCTAATTCTACCCATGTATCACAGGTTTAGAAAGTTTCTACGCTCACATTTTAAGCCTGATGCTATTCCCACTGAACTCAAAGCAGTATTCCCTCAAAGCTCCACTTGGCACTAGACATCAGTGTCCTTACAAGTGCGCTGTTCCTGATGAGGCAGAGACCAGGCAATGTGTGCACTTTCCTTCTGCCATCGGGTTTCCAGAGCTGAAACTCTGGAAACCTCCCTTCATGCTAGTGTCGTTTGAAATGAAGAATGTTCTGCCCAAACTGAAATGAGAGCAGCATTTTTTAGGCAAGTTAAAGCAAGTAGCAAGTCTCCAAACCCCCCTTGAGGTTATTGGAAGACTATCTGAAGTGGAGACCATGGAGTGTAGCATGCCAGCATAAACAAACTTCAAAGCAGAGGAGGGAAAAGGGAATGAGAGTGTGAAGAAGGGAGCATGAGTGTGAGGAAGCTTAACAGCCATGTTGGCAAGAAGCAGACTGTCAGCAAAGAGCATATTTACAATCTTGAAGTCAGGACTCAAAGAGCAAATGGCCGGCATGAGTCTGCACCACAGCCCCTTGAGATAGGGTAAGGCTGAGAGTACAGAACACCAGGACCAGTTCTCAGCATAGATGAGAACTGGAGATTTCCTGCTCGTGCTCCTGCTCATGCAGTTGTTGAGTTACAAATTGGACAATGTGCAAAATGACCCTAAGCTGAGTGCAAATGTATGTTCTAAAATCACAGCACTGAAAAGCATTGGCAGTTTTTTTTTTAGATCAGTAACCAAAAAGGAACTGAGAAATAGAGAAATATTCATTACATACAAATATCAAAGCTCATTAATTTCTTTATAGGGGTGTTGTGATTGCTCCATAATTAGAAGCTGAAAAACATCTTATGCTTACGAGGAATGCCTGTGTATCCTTCCCAGAGCTACAGCACTTAACACTGAGGATAAATATTTTTCAGGGCATTTACAGACTAAGCTAATAATCAGCTCAAGGTAAACAGTTCCTTTGAAAAAATTCATACTGTAACAAACACTTTGTAATACCGACAGTGCTTTAATGATGTTTTTATTTTGCACTGGAAAACTTATGTTCTAACAGAAAATAAAGCAATTCAGCTTCAGGGAATTCTGTGGGAAAAGTGATGCTCTTTCAAAAGGCCTCCCACTTCCTGCTGTGACCAAACACGAGCTGGCCCATCTCTGTTGCCTGTCCCTGTGTGCTGACACACAGCTGTGCAGAGATGCTCAGCCTGGAACACGCTCATGTCATTGAGAATACAGGCAGGGTCTGGGAAGGTTTTCCCGTCGTCTGCGGGAGAGGAGAAGCCGGCTCCCTGCGTGAGCACGGGGGTGAAGAGCTGTCGGAGATTTCAGGGGACAATAGGAGAGAACGGAGACAATTGTGAGAGACAAGCCTTTGATAAAGGGGCTAAAGAGACACTTTGTGTTTCTTTCTCAGGGTTTTTCTGAATAGCCTCTCCTCTTCTAAGGAAGTGATGAAGTGGCCCTAGAAGGGTATTTTGGGACCGCACCCTCAGCACTTGGATTTTGCTGCAATTTCAGTCAGTCACTACCTGTTGAAAGCATGGAAAGGATTTTAGCGGCCTTTATGAACTGCAACCTCTATTTCTACAAGCACAGCTAATATCCAAATCACTGAAAAAGAAAAAAAAAACATAAAAGAAGGAAAATATCAGGGGATATAATCAGAGACATCTAGTTCCAAGTCAGCTCAAGCATGCAGTCCAGAAAAAACAATGAAGGAACAAACTAATGCCTAGAAGAAGAATTAGCAAGAAACACATCCCTGGCTAAAGTTTTCAGCTTCACATTTGCAACTACAGACCTGGAAGGTGAAGAGATGTTTTGTGATTGCTCAGAGCAGGAATTGTGACCCTGTGCTCAGACCCATGATACTGAAGATGTGCAGAAAGATCAATAAAATCAACAATAGCAATGATATGCAGAATGAAAGCAGGCAAAACCCCACGTATCTAACTTATAAGAAAAGAAATCTAAAGGGACATCTGCAAAAACAACTAACCAATGCAGCATTTGTGCTACCACCGTATGCTCTGCATTTAATAAATTGGAGTATACCAACATCTAATAAATGGAGAAGATGAGTGGTGATGATTAAAACAGACCAGCAGATTTCAGTGATCTGGGGGACACTCAGTACTGAACATCCAAAAGCAGGATATGTGAGGTAGATGAGGGTCAGGTAGTATTCATGTGGCAGGTAAGTGAAGATTCCTAATTGTGACCAATTACTTCTGATCAAAAAGGCAGGCTACTCATCTTCAGGTGAATGACACTTTCCTGAGCTTCAGGCAGAGTGAAGCTCTCTCAGAAACTTCCCCATATGGCTTTTGCTCAGCAGGCTGCAGTGCAAACACTCTCCAAAACCAGCATTTGAAGGGAAAGCACTAACTGAGTGGGAAGTGGATAATTCTGTGGAGTCTCTAATGGTATAAATGTTACTGGAGAAGCCATTCCATAACATAATGTTTGTCAGAGATTCAAGCCAAGGCAGCAGATGGAGAACATGCTGTCAGCAGGCAGAGGAGAAGCAGAGCTAAGCTTTGTGAGTCCCAGGGGAGTCAAGGAGAGTTGGTCCCTGCATGAGGCTCCTGAGATGGGTAGAGAGGTCACCATGTCCCAGTGGCAATGGAGACAGAGAAAATTCTCTTTTGTTCAAAGCCAGTGATGATTGACAAGCTTCTCTAACCCTGAGCAGCCTGTTCTCTGGCCTGACTGGTGAGAAGTCAGAAGTCCCATCTACCCCTGACAATACAGGGTAGCCCTGAGGTGGCACAGGCCCTTATTTTAGAGAAGCACTGTACCAGAGGAGCACCTAGCTGAGTACCTAGCTTTGTCTGAAGTAGGTGAGACAGAGGTTAAAGCCATAAAATTCTTTTGTAAGGGACCCTATAATGTAGCTGTTTACTTACCTCACAGTTCTGCCAGATTTTATAAAGGCTACTGAGGGACTCATCTAATTTTAGTTTTTTAAGCACAGGTGTTTTGGCTAAGCCATTTGTGTATGCTCCTCCAAGGAGGCACAATGGGGAGAAACAAACTCCTGCAGAGGGGTAACTTCTTGTCCCCCAAGAGAGGTGACCTGACTCACCTCTGGAAGCCTTCCTCTCTGTTTACAGCCTACCTGATTTTGATGCCACTGCCACCAGGTAAGGGGAATTCAATCAGAAGGTGCTACAAACCAGCCTACACCTCTAGAAAGCTGCTCCATAGGTTTTGTGCAACACTTAGCAGGATGTGCCTGCTGTGTCAAAATCTGATCCCCTACGTAGTGTGTCCAGGACACAGTCCCCTCTCCTACCACATCCCAGAAGTGGAGAGCAGTGACATGAAGCCTTGGGGGAAGCCCTGCATGCACGACTTGGTTACAACAGCATGTCCTGAGGACATTGCACAGGGCCAGCTGGAGACACTTGTTAATGAGAATCCTGGTACACAGAGAATGAGAAATGTGACCTTTGGAAATTCAAATCAGGCTTGGCACATGTGTCTTCCAAATGACTGCTGTGACTCCCGTCAGGGCTCATGGGGATACGGGATATGTCTCAATGGCAGGCTTGCTGCTTGTTTTCCACGTGCTGTGACCCAACCTCCTCCCTGCCACAGCTGCACAAGCCCTTTGCTCCACGTGTCCCTGAGTGTGTTGGGCCATGCTCACACACTGAGCTGGGCTCTGTGACTCTGTAAGCTCCAGCTCCCCACCCTCAACCTGCCCATCCGGCCAGCAACGTGAGAGCCAGTGCAGTGCGCTGCTCTTCTGCAGTTCCTAGCAACTAAATTGCAGCCTCCCTGCCAATCTACTCTTCCCTGTGCATCAGCTTGCTTCTTCAAACATACCTCACTGGCGTCCAACCCTCTCTTTTCACCCAGACGGCTCCAGCTCTTCTCTTATTTGCCCTTTTCCTTTCCCCTTGCCTCACTGAGATGCATTTCAGCTCTTGCTCACCCCTGGTAAAGGACTGTAATTTATGTGGAAAGAAGGGAGACCAGAAGGAAAAATACCTAAAAACCTTCCTTAGGACTTACTGTAGAAAGGTTATCAGAGCATTTGGGGAATAGGATTTTCTACTGAGTAACTGGTTCTAATTCTTCCTTAAAATCCTGCCTTTCTTAGGAAGGGTTTTACTGAGTGGTCCCTCTCTTGCTAAGAAGGGAATTCATGAGCCTACAAAATACCCGTGCAAGCTGTGGAGGAGAAAAATAAAGAAATCCCTCAAAATATAGTGTAGGACCTTAAACTCAGCAACAGGTTTCATAGCTTAGACTTGCAAGCATCTGAGTCAATTATCCAATAGTTTGATCTGGGGAAAACCCAGGATAGGGTGACACAGGGTATTTATTTTATTATGGGAGAAGGTATTATTGGAATTCTGGCCCGTGGAGAATGTCTCCATGCAAGGTTTAAGTTTGATTGAGAGTCAAAATCTTACCACTTCCTTTAGTTTCTCCTTTTATGTTCTCCTCTTTACATAATCCACATTGTATTTTCAGAGAAGTAGGTGGAAAATCAAACAAGTTAAGAGAAGTTACATTGTCTCATTGGTGGCAATCTGGAATACATCAGTAATAAAACAAGCAAGACAGTGTATTAGAACTACAGAGTTTTGCTTCAAGAAGTGAAAACTCCAAAAGGGAGAGATGGATATAGTGGGAAAACTAGAACTTGTTGTACAGTTACATGTGAGAAAAAGGATTCTGAACCACAGATGCTGAAAAAATCAAACACACTACCAAAAAATCAGAAGAAGGGAAATAAACAAAAGATAACCCCTATTAAAAGTACCTGAGCTGCCAGGGAATACAAAATAACAGACCTATTTTAGGGCCACATCTGAATCTCTCTGAAGAGGTGGTTATTGCAATGATTGAAAACCACGCTGGACTTTAGTGCTGGCAGCACGACTCACCTAGAATGGGGAAATGCAAATGGAGCATCAGAGATGGTTCATATAATGCTGTTGGCTGTCCTACCTTGATTACACTCTCTCTCTATGCTACAAAGATGAATGTATTTAAAAAAAAAGGAATATAAATGTTCTAGTCAAACCTTGAGTCATGCAAAGAGCATGTCTTTCTGGAGGAGCAATATACAATAACACTAAATGTTGTTTTTCATGCCTTTTCTGAGCGTTCTCTTGCTTGATTCCAGTGGACAGATCAGCAGCTGCAATGTTTTTTTTTTTGTAGCAGGTAGATTTAAGAACTCCTGACAGGAACTGCTGATTATCAATACTTATAAGGGTTGTAATTTCAATGTATGATTTTCTGTTATTAATATTTTGTAACTTTACACACTAATTTCACATTATTTCTAAATCACCACCAAAAGTGACAACTTTAATTAGGTTTTTAAATATATACAAGACAGAGGGAGGCATTTGGAAGCCAAGCACATTGTATTTTTTCCTATCAGCCTCTAGGCAATCACTTGGATTGAAACTATGCCAGCAAATGGAACACTGCTTTGTACATACCTCAGTTTTACCCTCAGTGAACTGGACTTGTTCATGTAATTACTGATAGGGTGAAACCCCCATGGAGAATGAAATGATCTCCTGAGTGAAGCTGATATTTCCTCTGACTGTAAAACATGACTATTTGACAGGGCATTTGGCTTTGGAGTTTGTACAAATGAAGGCTGGCCCAAGTCTGTGAAAACCAAGACAACCCTCCTGGATGATGCAGAAAAATCTCAGAAAGTCAGTAACAAAACAAAGAGCCACTGCAAGTGTCATCCCAGAATTATACACAGCTCTTTTGCTTCTTGCCCCTGGTAGCTCTGTGAACATTGAAAGGTCCTATTTCAGCACCACAGATGAGTCCCTCTGGAAAATGAGAGGAAGAGAACAAAAAGTCAGTGGGTTTTGCAAGTGGACACAAGACTTACAAGGAGGGGAAACTACCAATGAAAATTGTGGAAAAGAACAGCTCTTACAGTCACAGCACAAAGCTTAAGCTGTTGGACTGGCATCAAAATCCACTGGCACAGAAATGGCACAGAAATGACCAAATCAGTCCTAATGTGATATTTGTGCTTCCTGATTCCACAGGAAAAGAACCTGAAGTAATTTTCCAGGTGTACATTATGGGATTGTATCACAATGTAACCTTTAAACACATGGAAACAAACGAAACATATTTTGGAGGAAAAATCAACATATTTCTCAAATATTTCTTTTGTCCATATGTGCAGGAGAAGGGAATACAGGTGACCTCACTCCTGATAAGTAACAGCAGTGTTAATTAACCAATACAGCCCCACCCCTGATGAGTAACAGCTATAGCTAATAAAGATGAGCGAGATAAAAGAGGGGGTGAGCTGGTAAGGGGAGGATCATCATGGAGGAGCAACCTTGAGGAGCACGAAGGAGAAAATCATGAGGGAGAGAATCATGAGGCAGGATCCTGAGGAGAGAGAATCACTGCTGTGAGGTCAATCTGGGTCAGCAGTTAGAGCCTGTTGTTGGAACCTGCAGTCATAGTTTAGCTAGGTAAAAGTCTGCAGAGTCTGCAGACTAATATATGCAGTCATAGTTTAGCAGGAAATAACCAGCAGTCAGAAGCTGCAAGGGAAATCTACAATAGGAGCTTGCTGCAGCCAGAGCCAGCAAATAGTTGGAGTTAAGATGACTAAGCTGTGAAGAGGAATAAACCAGGACCCTTTTAATGCTGTGTTTAACAAGAAAGTCTGTGCCTCGGCTCATTTTTACCCTCTAATAAGAGAGCTGCTGCAACACATATGGTTTAAAGTTAAAGGTGTTTATTAGCACTTAAGAGTGAAAAAGAGCACCATGTTACTCTTTAGAGCCAACACAGCCTACTCTTTTCATGTTTATTCTTGTTTTACACACTTTTCCTTCTGCTTCTGAAAGGAAAATATATGCATCTATTGAGAGCTTCTAACACTCTTGAGAACTGAACCTTACCACAAGAACGGAACAAAGTAGGTAGATGCAGAGGCAGCATCTTGGGAGTACTTCATCCAGCTGAACTTGTTAGATGGGTGATAGAATGTATTTCTATTTTAAATAAGCATTTATGTGCATTAGGCAGCAGGTCCACTCAGACTGTTGAGTTTACTCAGGGTTAAGCTGGGAGTCTTGCTTTGTGCATTGGCCTTTTTTTTTTCTTTAAACAAGCCTATTGAAAGTTGACATGGGCACCCTGAAGCATTCTGAACAGCTACTAAGAGTATGCTGATGTTAGATCACACAAGCCATCACTGAGGTGTCATTCAGCTTTCAGAATTGTAAACCAATCTCCTTTAATCCTCTTCTTTAAGGAGTGTCTGAATTGCTGAGGGATGAACATATTTTTTTTCCTAGAGCTGCAAAATTATCACTATCCCAAAATTTTGCAACAACATCATTGGTTGCTGAAAAGGGAGTTTCGTCTTTTGAGTTACCTGTGGGTAAGTGGTACATTTTCAAGGGTAACTTTTATGAATTACCAGTGTCTATCCACAACAAAAGTAAGGTCTGTGATAGTCTAGAAAACAATCCTTGCAATAGTTTTAAGTGCAGTAAGGAAAATGTGTGTTTGTCTCATTAAGACATGAACTCCAGCTCTATATTTTTTCAAAGCAAGCATTTATTCCTTCGAATTATTTTCATATTGGGCAAAAAATTCAGCATATGTTTATTTTTCCAGAGGAAAAGAACATTGACAATTGCAATTAAGTATTATCTGAAGTGACAATTCTATCTTGCATCTCCTAAAATACAACCATTTGTCTCAAAAGAATTAACAGAAGAGAATGGACACCAAAATGCTTTGGTAGCTCAAGGTACCATGTTCTCATTGACTGCATGCAAATCCTTCCCTGAGACATACAGGCTTGTATCACAAGAAGCCTTTTTTCCCTTTACCCACTGTATCTTTTTTTATATTAAATTACTGACAGAGGTGCAACTTAATGCATAAAATAATCAAAGATATGCAAACATGTTTGCAGCAAGCAGCCACAAATCTACAGTAGCTGCCTGAAAAGCAATTTACTGTGAACACAGACATGTTCTCGACATCTGTTACATGCAGTTGGCTACATCCCTAAAACAGTTATTCTGCTGTTCCAGAAAATTCTGAAACATGGTCTGTACAAGCTTGTGGAACAAAATGTTTTGTCAAGAATGCTGCTGATACTGTCAGTATTCTTCAAGGGAAAGTGCTACAAAGTGTTGGGAATTTTAGCTCGCAATTGCAAATAGTAGGCTTCCTCCTTTCCTTTTTTATTTTTTATTTTTTTTTAATTTGAAAAATGTTTTACTCACAAGCCCAAAAGAACCTATTTAGACACCTGCTGCCTCTTTACCTCTTACCCAGCACAGGACATGATGTTCAGTCTTGCCTAACCCAACTACTGCTCCTCTTACATGATCACCCAGCTGATCCAGTCACTTACCAACACCACTTTCCCTGGAGGCTCTAGGCTTGAACCTGAAGGCATCTCACAGGAGCACAAACACAGGGATGGGAAAAGTATGCTTCAAAAGGATAATGCCTGTCATACAGAAAAATGACAGGATGGTTTGGCACTCTCTAGGTGTCCAAACCCAGTAACATGAAGAGCACTCCCTCATTTGCAGATGCAGTCATTATGGGGATCTCTTCAGACTCCTACTAGAAACCTGTGATAATTAGTCACAAGCCATCTTCACCCTGCAGCATGTGGCACAGATCCTGTAGCTACCAGCACCAGTGAGATTAGTTTTGACACATATTAGGGTTACAAAGTTTATTAGTGTTGATGCAAATTTTGATTTTGGCATTAGCCATGTATTTTACACTTCTGCTTAGGAAAGCAAAAAATTGAAAGCAGTCACTCTAGCACTCACTTCACTAAAAACCTCAGGAAATATCAGAGGATATTCTGCTGTAAAAGAAGATTGTTTTCTGTCATGGTAGAAAGGAAGAAAACTATTCTCTTCTAATTCTTGTGTACAAATCACTTCTGTTTTATTAGCAAACATAACAATGTAAGAAATTAATATAAAAAACTATTTTCTTTGCCACAAATTGTTACATACTCTCTAGTGACTCTGGGTGCTCCAATTATTCACTCTCTTAGAATACACTTTCAGCTAAAAAGATATTAAATAATCTTTTAAATCAGATATTAAACCACCTTTTCCCCTAAAGCACAATACAATAAATGGGTAACAGTAGAGAACAATAAATAGAAAAGTTAGTAATAAATTCATTACTGCAAAAGAACAAAACTAGATTTCCTTTCTAAAATTATTTTTGTGACTTATCAGCACAGTAGATTTGGCAGGAGAATCCGGCTTGGATTTACATGTATCTGTTTCGAATGTACTCTCTGTACATGAGGAAGTCATCTCTTCCCAGGGGCTGCATGTTTCCTCTTCCAGCCTGAATGTGTGCATGGAAAATCTCTATTGATTTCCTATCAGCTCTTGGAGGCTGGACTTCGTAAATATTGTCTTGAGAAAAGGAGGAGATGGGTATTCTGGAAAAAAACCAAACATACAGAATATTTGGAGTTTTAGGTAAAAATTTCCCACACAGAGAGAGAGGAGTATTTCTTTTCCTTGAAATATACAGGAGAGTCAATGAGCCCAGTAGATAATTCATTTACCTAGATTTTTATCACTACTGCAGACCTGATAAGACCCAGCTTTCCAAGTAGGGTAATTAGGTAAGTTGTCATTAATCCCATTACAGAATACCTTCTCACTTCCCTTTGCCCTGCCCTCATTTCTTCATCCTTCCTCAGATCTGCTACGGTCAGTAAGTACTCCAGCTAAAGTAGATCTGTGCCATTCATTACAGCAGATAAAAGAAAAACTTCATTGAGCTATCCACTTAGTAGCAATTATAACAAGTGATTATACTCTGAGCCAAAACAGAGAAAGGATTAATTAGGTAAGAAATTTCCATCTTATCATCAGGAAACAGACAATTAATTATAAGCAACAGCACTCAGATATTTTATGAAAATACTTTTTAAATCTTCTTCATTCAACAAATACCATATTTGAATCCTAATATACATCTATTTTTGGGCTCAGGTAAGAAAGTAAGGTAAGAAACTTCTCAGGTAAGAAAGTAAAGTGGCAACTTACCGTCAAAGCTCATATTTCATAAAGCAAACATCAACCAGCCCAAATGCAATGAAGATTCAGATACTATACATCATTATACATATATTTATGTCATTGCCATATTCTACAGAAGCCACACTACCTATGTGCTTTTCAGGAGACATAAAGTTATTTTAATGTGCAGAATCTCCTCTTTTGAAGGTAAAAAAAACAAGTAAGAACTAGAACACTTAAGCAAAGGGAAAGCCCTTCTATAAATAAAATGCCCTATTAAACTCCTACTTGCATTGTGGGCACAAACTAATGTTTGACCCTGTTTCTAAATGAGGATCTCCATTAAAACTGCCAAAAACTCTCGCTTCCTGATTTTGCAGCCTTTTATTTTAGTAAAATATATTGTATTTTGGACGTTTCATCATGCGACAGTTCATTAGTCTTAAAAAATTACTGCAGCATATCATGTAGGATATACTAATGTGCCTAATATTCCACTACAACTGGAATATGGTATATAAAACAAAAAGGTTTCCAGATTAAAATAATACTTTTCAATTTTATATTTCAACTCTACATAGCTATACATTCATTTGATTACTCTTTGACTGGAATGATAGAATTATTTATACAAGTATACTATTGAACTTGAGACAATAAAATCACTGCTCATCCACAGAGTTTGGCTGCATACTCTAAAACTTAATTTTGTTTTCTAAACAATGTGATAGTTTCTTCTCATTATCACTTCTAGTTTATTTAAGGTGGGTGTTTTCAGAACTGGTAAAAACATTAGTCTAGATGCTTTAAAAGTAGATTGCTGCTCAAAGCATCCATAGTTTCTGCAATACTTATTTAACCAGTGTAAAGCATCCAAGCTGAGACTCTCGCAATGGCATTTGACACTAGCACTCTGTACTAGCTTATCAATGTTCCTATATAACAACAAAAAATGACACTCAAATATAACTGGTCTGTCTGGTCCACTAGCAAGTGGACAATTAAGTAAAAGAGCAAAACAGAGCCATAAGACTAAATTGATGCCTTCTCTATTTATTGTTCAGTTTCTAAAGATATAACATTTCTGAAGCACTAATGACTCAAAAATCCTTTCCTTAGGTACAATGGAAGCTGGGCAGCAAAGTGCATTTAATTTTGAGCATTTAATAACTGAATCTCAATTTTCCTCCTACTTGCATCAACATGATAAAAATATATTGAAAGAACCGCATGTTCATGCATGCCAACTTTGATTAATAACCCTGTATTAAGCTGTAACTATTTGTAGAGTGCTTGTATTATCCAGTCATTTAATTAAAAGTCATTTCTCTAACATATTAATGTAAAAATCTATTCTACTTAATAAGTTTAATATCTTACAATAGTCACGAAAGAGAGCATGTTATTTATGACTTGGTTGTCAGGTTTCCCTAGAGACCTGTAGCTTTATGGCCTCCCAGTGAAAATTATGTACATAGGAACATAAACTTTATGTCATGAAGGACAGCACGCTTGACACGCAAGTTTTTATTATTTTCATCCCACTTGTGAGCAGGCTTCCTTGTGTAATGGTTTCACCAAGAGTATCATTGTCTCTACAGTAAAAGATACAGTTAAAACCTTAAGTTATAATGACGATGTTCCATACTTCCAAGGAAAAGTGAAGGGTGATGTGGATTAGCTCTCAGACACATAGCAGTCACCAGAAAGCCACTGCATTTGTTTCAACATTGATTAGCTCTCCTCAAGTCTCTGAAGTATATCTAAAAAGTAAACAAAATGTACTTTTTCACCTTGTTTGAATCCTAAGCAAATATTCATGAAGATGGTGAGAGGGCTAGAGTACCTCTTCTATGAAGACAGGCTGACAGAGTTGGGGTTGTTCAGCATAGAGATGAGGAGGCTCCAGGGAGGCCTTATAGCACCTTCCAGTACCTAAAGGGGGTTGCAAGAGAGCTGGAGAGGGACTTTTTTAAAGGGCATGAAGTGGTGGGACAAGAGGGCATGGCTTTAAACTGAAAGAAGACAGGTTAATTTAGGCTGTAGGAGGAAGTCCTTCACTGTGAGGGCAGCAAGGCACTGGAACAGATCACTCAGAGAAGTTGTGTTTAGCCCATCCCTGGCAGTGTTCAAAGCCAGGCTGGACGGGGCTTTGAGCAACCCTGTCTAGTGGGAAGTGTCCCTGCCCATGGTAGGGGGCTGGAACTGGATGGTCTTTAAGAGTCCTTCCAACCCAAAGCACTCTATGGCCTGACCTGAAGCACAGGCACTGAACACTGTAGCAATGTATTTGCACAACTTAGGCCATTCTGTGTACCAGCCAAACTGTTTATAGACAACAAGCCACCTGCAGTCTTGTTTTCAGGATTCTCAGGAATTCATTGAGGTTACTGAGACAACAACAGGACTGAAAAATAGAATGAAGAGCCTGGGAAGTTGCTTGCAAAAAATGCAAAACTTAACTATCTGAGGACACACAGCATGATGATGGATGCCTGACCAATTAAGGGTCCTGAAGGATGTGTGCCTGCCTTGTGGACAAGTGGCTTGACCAATCGGGGAACACCTGTACGTGTGGACAGTAGAGCTAGAAACTATAACTGGAGTTTTATGTAAACAATAAATTGGCTGCTGTTGAAATCTTATTAGTTCTATTATGCAGTTGCCCATTTCACTCTGCAGAAGACAGTTTGGATCCTGATGTATGCACCAGCCACACTTTGGTATAAGGATGTTTAAACGTGCCCACACTCTTCTTTTGTGCTACAGGGAATCAAAACACTCAATTCCCTTTTCAGGAGAGAATAAAGTTTCTTGTACTCCTAGACAAATGTATGAAGTACATTTGAAAAGGTTTTGAGAGTGTAGTTTTACAACACTATTATTTATATCATACCAAAATTAATACTAGGGAATTAGGAACAGGTGCACTGTGTCACCAACAATAATTACACTACAGTACTTAGAGTCTCTCTTCATACACATTATAATAGATTGTGCTAAAAGTAGTCCAGCTCTGTTTAGCTCTATTTAGCTCTAAGTTAAATGATATAATTTTTTTCCTTCATGGAATTTCTAAGAACAAAAAGAAGAATTTCAAAATCCTTCCACATCCTCCACTCAAGTTCACTATTATTTCACTGCATCATTTTGGTCCCTGTTCCAGTCCCCATTTTTTATTTCTAGTCTATACTTACAGTTTCTAAATTTAAGCTAGAACCTTCTCTTCAGTATTTATACAATTCATATTTGATTTCATAAATATCACTGCAGCAACATTATAAAAAGAATAAATATTTCTTCTTTTGTAGTGGCTTCATGTATTTGATTAAAATGGTCAAGTGTTTAAACTTATGAAATGTGTGGTTATTAAAAAAAAGATTTTCTTGAGAAGTGTGGAAAAGACAACTAACCTAAGCCTAAATTATATCTCCCTGCTGATATGAAACCAAAGTTTTAGACTGAGTACTTCATTTTATTATGAAAAGAACTAGGGTTTGATTGCATTTGTATCATATATGAAGCAACCACTGCAGAATTAAATTAGTCAGATTTTTTTTTCAATTTAAAAGACATCTAACATCAAATTAATAAAAGTTAGTATAATTTTTCAATTTCTTCAAGAGCTCCTTGAGAAACAAGTGCAAGCTGTGCCTCAGCTGCTGTTACTGAAAACTCTCCCTCTGTCCCTGAGTACACTTTTGTTCATTCTACATTAACATTACAAGTTAGTGTTCTCCAAGGAAATTCCTGATTCAGAGCAGCAATTCAAACTCAGTAAACGTCCTTGTTTCAGAGTTGAACAACATGCCTTTTAAGAATGGCTACATTTATGACTTTAACTAAAAGAACAATCTGTCATCATCCAATCAGTATTTAAACATTTTAAAAAAGTTACTGAACAAAACACAAAGAAAAATTTTAAGCTATCCAGGGATATACTGTAATAAAAAAAGAAATTACCAAGTCTAAGATACCCTGTTTCCTCTCTGATCTGCACAGAGGAGCATGTTCAGTAGAACTGGCAAGGAGAGATGATCTACATGACTTTGAGAGGAGGAGTGAAGGAGGCAGACATTTGTGTGCCCTATGACTTTTACATTTCTACTATTCAGAAACACATTGGAAATTGGGAAAAGAGAAAAATTAACATCTGACTATCCTAAAGCCACCAGAACTCTGTGTAGAGACCCTCTTTAATGTGCTCATTTTACAGCAGCTCAGCATTGGGAAAAACATTATGTTAAAGGGGTAAGAGAGAAATTATTATCTCCTAGACTGCCTCGCATGCTGGGAGATTTTGCTATTAAAATAAAGAAATTGCCTTAATTCATAGCAAAAATATTCTTCTTCTTACAAAATATTTCCTTAATAAACATGTTCATTTAAAACATTCAGACTTGCTCCTTCATATTGAAAAACAGTTTTACAGTTTGCCAATCTAATTTACTACTTTAATACCCATTAGGCATGTTTTATTATAAAACTACAGGCTCATTTACCTACAAATGTGGTATCATCACTTTAAATGTAGCTAATACCATGTGACTAAACACTGCTTTTAGACAGTATTGTCTCACACACAGCATTACATCTGTTTCATGTCATTCTTTCTCAGCCCAACTGAGACTCAGCCAGTGTGTCTCCCTGCTGAGGTATAAATGCTGTGTTCAAGGTTTCCTCACTTCACCAGCACAGAGGGGTGGACAAGAGGCAGTACAGGAAACAAAGCTGAGGCTTCTGTAAAGCAATGGATTGCACAAAAGCTCTTGCAGTTCTAGGAAATGGCCATGCTGGTGGAGAAAGGATCATGTACCCCAGTGACAGAAGTAAATTAAATTCTGCCTTGCCTTGGTGAAACTTTAAGCTGCCTGTAGTATAAGAAGATGTCAACTGGGAAGGTAGTACTTGACCATCAGGTACATCTCACATTGTAAGACCTGGTTCAATATTAGTAAGACATTTGGATAATAGCATGACCCTTTTTCTTCTAGTACACTAGTACTAAGAAGATTGAAATGCAACTTTGAATGCTTTTTAGTGAAGAATATGCAAGAAGAAATTGCCCTCTAAACTCAGTAGATTCAGCACTTTCTGTTAATTCAGAATTGCTAAGACTTTTGAATACAATCGCCTTGATACTACAAAAACTAAAAAACAAAACAAAACTAAGACTCCCCAAAAGAACACAAACAAAACCCAATCCCCCCAAATACCCAAACCCTCAAAAAACTAGTTCTTCATGCTATGCATTGAACCCCCTTATGCAAGTGTGACTCTCAAGCAATTTAACATCAAATTTACCTGATCATTTTTCATATATAATGACAAAAGCAAAATCAAGCTAGAGGGAAAAAAGAAACAGAATACTTACAAATTTATGACCTTATCCAAGGGGTGTTTTGAACAAAATTGCTGGCTGCCCTTGTCATGTTTATGCTGACTCTGTCCCAGCTGAACAAACCTGTGAAAAGCAGTAGATCAAAGAATAAATCAAAGAAATAAAAGAACTATCCCCCAAAAATCATCGAACAAAAGAAAATGACACTAAGAAATGAGATTTTGAGTCATGCTATGCAAGTAGTGATCATGATGTACTTCTCTGGTGAACAAGAGAGATTTTTAAAAATTCATAGAGGGTGTATGCATGAACTCAGAACCTCCTTTGGAAAAAGATTTGCTTATCAGTTGGTATCACCTCGTATGTCATGGGAAGCAACAGGCCTCCCCTAAGAAACAGGCAGCCCTCTACAGTCAACTTCCTATGTCTTTCTCAAAGTCAGAGGAATAGCCTATGGAAAAATCAGGAAAAGACACCAAGTATCCTAAATTTCAGATTTAAGTCAGCCCTCTGCTGAATTCAATCTAGTTTGTTCATCTGAAACACTGTTACTCCAGATCACTTATTTACGAGCACAACCTTTTGGGACAATTTCTCCGTCTCCAAATACTTGCTGGAAGACACTGCAAATGGAAAATATTGTCATGGCTTTTTTTTCTTGGCAATGAAGTGAAACAAAATCTTCTGAAAAGTAGTTTTTCACTAATCTTAGTCACTCAGAATAGAAGAAAAAGTCAGACAGTTTCAAATGTAAATATATGTAGCTATCTTGCACTCGGTTTGTTCACTCTCCGACACATCTGTGCCACTGAAGAGACAAGTAAATGTCAGTTGTGATTTACTAGTTTAATTTTCTGAGGGAAAGGGTTTTCTTAACAGTGAGCTTCCATTTAGCTTAAGAAGTCTTACTGGTCTACTTCAGGAATATTTACTACATTTTAACAAGCAACTATTACCAGTGCAAAAACAATTGTATGAAAGAGTGTACTGAAATCAAATGAACAACATGTTCCTAAACAACTTATTGCAGCTTTTCTTTCTGCTCCATTCAGAGTCTATACTGTAGAAACAATAGCCTCCGAGACAAGCAACATCACTTTGACTGTTAAAGGAATAAATACTTACATTACTAAGCAAGAGAATTTTAAGTGGAAATCAAGATAATAAGGATCTTCTAGTGCAGGAGCCTGCTATTGAAACCAACTTAAAAACCCCAAAGAAAACCAATTAATTGCTTCAAATTATTCAATATTTTCCAAGTTACAAGACCTAAATGCACACAAGCAAGTTTCCCGATGTCAGGAAAATACCACGCATGGTTGATCTGCAGCATACATCCTCAAATTATTTGAGGGACTTCCTGTCCCTTCCAAATTCAACCAACCTGTGCTTCCATGCTTTCTGTTTTGATGAGAATTATCTCAGCCATCAGTGAAAACAGGCTGAATAGATCTTACTTTTAATTTACTTTTGCAAATAGGCTTAATATAGGTCAATTGATGCAAGGCAACTTAACCTGAAGTACTTTGAATCTGCGAGACCCTAATCCTAATAATGAAAAAATACGTATCATGTCTAGCAATGTCACGTGGAGTCAGGATCTTACATCCCCATTTCCCTTATTATGGTACCAGAAAAAGGCTTGATGTGAGAACTGTAATCATACTGTGAAAGAAATTGCTGCTATTCTCAAGCAATGTACATTTTGGAAAGTATAGATTTTACTGACATCCTTTATTACATAAATCAGCACACCAGACCAGAAATAGCACTGTCTTGTTAGCTAAAAGAGATAAAGAATTAGTAATTTTTTCTATTTTTAAAACCTGCATTGCTCGAAGAAAATGAAATAAATGCAAGGTTTATTTTTTCTTAAAAAGAATATAAATAGGGAGCTTCAAAGCCTCCAAGGGGTTTAAAGTTTTACATTACAACAGATTTAACATCAGTCCAGCCTGAAGAAATTATAAAATTGGAATTCTGCAGTTATTGGAATAGCTGCAATTCTGGATGTTAACACAGAGTTGTTCATCTGCACAGAGAGACTCTCAATAGATACCAGCTCACACTTGGCCATTTTCAGAACCACAATAACTACCTGCTGTATCAAAGGATAGTTGTCAAATTTGCATCCATCTTCTAGGGTTAAAATAAAAAAAGAAACAAAGGTAGAGGCATAGATGAAGGTAAAAATTTCAAAGAGAATGAGAAATATCCTCCTTAAACCTATTCAAGTGTAGTCTCTTCAAATGATTCAGCTTGTAAGAAATAGGTTGAAATAGGAATTTTAAAGAATAGAAGAGTGCAGAGAAATAGCTACCCCCAAAGAAAAAGTAAGAGAAAAATAATTTTAAATAAAAAGAAAAAATGTTGTAAGTGGATTAATGAAGTAAGTCAGGATGAAACCACATATCGCCAAACAGACATCACAGTGAATAGAAAATTCCCCTTAGAAATTAAAAGGTTTCAAATATAACAAGGTAGCTACTGCTATTACACTTTAGAAAATAAAAACAAATGCACACAAGGCCATTTCAATGCATGTCTCACAAGTATTCACTTCAATATACACACAGTACTTTCCTGAGATGAGGTGTAGATATTTTAGACCCCTATATGACATCATGTTGAACAAAAAGACAACTTCTATTATTTTATATGCATTTTTACAGGATAAGCTATTTCATTATGACTGACTTCAACTGGAGTAACTCAACACTTGAAAAATGCAAACCCCACACTTTACAAAGCTTACAATCATGGAACCATTTATGTGGAATTTACTTATCAATGGAATATGGAATTCCTATGACTTTACTTATGAATTTCTAGGATTATAGGATTATATTAAGTGACAGGTATTTCATTTGACTTAAGCTCCAAATTTTGCTTTCAGAGACATCTGCAGAGCTTCCACTGAAACCAGAATTGACACAGACAGCTGAAAATAGCTCGATTTGGAAAGAGATAGCATATATAGGCAAATTTCCCATTCAAATAATAATCTAAGGCAGCACTTTCACAAACTGCACTTAACTAGCTCAAACTATCCTTTACCGACTACCACTGGAAATTTGTCTCACCTTGCATATATTGCAAGATCATCTTCTGAAGGGATATCTGAAAGATTGACTCCATACACATCTTTTGTTGATTGCACTACATTCTGGAACATAAGAAAGATTCAGATTAGGAATGCCATAACAACACCCAAAGAAAGTTTGCTCTTAGAAAGAGCTTCCTTACAAACCAAAATATAATTTCAGAACTGTAGACAAAAACAAACAGGTTTCTCATATCCACAGCACTCTTAGCTTACACATATTTTTTTAAAGAAAATTTATCAATGAAATTTTTTTAAGAAAAAAAATCAATATTTTTAAAAAAATATATCAATAGAACATAATGGTGTAGTTATTAAATTCTGTCCTGTGTTGAAACTTAATACAGAACAAATCATATTTGTTCAGAATGTTCTCCTACATTTGCTTTCACATTTCCTGCTGCCAATTCTGCAATAATTACAAATCTCAGGTTGAACAAAACTATTTTTATTTTATACGTTATGCAATCATGTCAGTCGACTATAACAATGAATCAATGGCACATGCAGTAGTTCACTAACTAGTCCAGTGATTCAGTGCTAAACTGAGGGGGGGTTTCTGACAAGACACATATGACTGTGAGTCAAATATAAAGACAGTTTTCTCTTAGTTCAAAACTATTCAAAGAACTTCAGAAAGGTATGTCCTGACCAGAAGTATAAATGCATTTTTTATTAACTTCTCAGAGATGTGGACAGAATTAGCTTTTTAAGTTCCCAAGATAATAAGGAATGGCATGAATTAACAATGCAAATTATGACTAAAAGTCAATGCATGAAAAGGTGCTAATAAATTGGAATATATTTTTTCATACCATTACTAAAAAGTCAGAATAGCTCATCTAATTTTTAAGCCATTGAAATTCAATATTTCAAATCATACTTTGTGTTTACATACACCTTTCATTTAAGCATCTTAAAAATCTGAAAAAGATATCTTAGGTCTGAGTGCTGAAGTGTGTTCAAAACAGGGAAAAACTGATGCGAGATGAATTATGCAACAGTAGGAATCAAGAATAAAATTTCAACTTGGATTTTTGTTAAAAAAATCTAGAAACAATCTGATTTGCTGGAGAACAGGTACTCTACTATTATTAATTCAACTGGAGCTGAATGTTATTCAGAGATAATGGAAAACTTTCAGATAAAATACCTTGCATAAACACAAATAAATAAATGTGCTTGTACTGGCTTAGGAATAAGACACTATTGCACTATTGAAGGCTGAAAATCCATTAACAGAGAACACAAAACCCTACGCTAAAGACTGAACAGAATCAAAATTTGAATCTTGGCAAAAAAACAACAAAAAAAGTCAGTGTAATTGTCTGTTGTCTACTATATTTCATGCTAAGGTCATAAATACTCAATTTTCTTCAGAAGTGATAACATGCACAATCCTATAACCATTTAAATTAACTGTGACTTTAAAAAAAACCAATCCCGCCAGACAACGTGAGTATTTTCCTTATATTTCTATAGTATACATTAGCATAACCTTTTGCTAAGACACTTTCAATGGTATCCAAAATGGATATCTACAAGAAGGAATTTGAAGGACTATTACATGAACTAATAAAATAGATACTACTTCTGTAATTCCTTATAGAACTCAATATTTTCATTAAATTAGCACCCAAGGGATTCTAATAAAATGGGAGTTATGCTAGCAGAAGAAGATTAATAGCCCACAACTGAAAATATACATTCTTTCCCCCTGACTGGGCAAATGCAATTTATTTCACTATTTCATTCACTGCCATTATCTGCAACCTTGGTAGCAGTAATAGCATCAGACCTGTGCACATTATCATTCACATTTTTGAAGTTAGTTAATTTTTTTTTTATGCCAGATCACATAATTATGGGACAGCAATTTAAAAGTGTTCACATAAATCAAGTTGAAATTTAGACAGAATGAACATTAATTTACAGTTAATTGACCTAAGCAAGTGCCATCATCCAAAAGGAATTGCTTTGTAATTTCAAGACATGGTTCTCAGGACCTTAGGTTCATACTAAATGTCTTTCAGGAGGTTTGCTCCAGATTAACTCCCATAGACTAAATGTTGATTAAAAAGGTAGATCAAGTACATTCCTGGAGGAAAGGAATCCTATTTGCATGCTCCAAGGCCACCTAATGATGTGTGCCAGAGCACGGCAACAGACAATAATCAGACGTACACTACTTCTCAGAATTAACACACTAACACAGGTGCATTTTACATTACATAATGACCCAAATACCTTTCAAATGCCATAGGTTTCTGACAGTAGTTTTCTTTTTGTTTAATGCTATTTTCCTTTGCATTTCACTATTACATGACAAGAAGAACAGACAAGGTTAACAAGCAGTTGTGCTGCGGTTATGCTAATACCTGTACAAAAAAATTACACTGGGGACCTTTGTCACTAAATTTCTCAGTGCTTTACTTCTGACTGTTCTATAATGCTTTTTTAAGGGAATGTGGCTTTTAAGCCTTCTTGCTTAACACAGTAATTTCTTACCTCTGTGATTTTTGTATTGTCTCCTGCATCAGTCACCTTTACTGGAGTTGAACGTTGAGAAACAACACCTTCATCTTCTTTATCTGTCCCAGAATCATCTTCAGAACTACTTGACACTGCTTCCTCACTTGGGGGTGGAGGAGCACTAGCAGCTGTTTTGCGCTGCAGCACAGTTTCTTCTCTATTATTTTTGTTCCTATTAGGAAAGGCAGTGTGTATTTATGAAATCAGCCCAATATTAGCAATGAATATTTAAAATTCCTATTCTTGGTTACAATCTTTCCAGGGAAGTAAGTTTTATTCTCTGGGGCAACTTTTTGCTCATCTTTTAAAATCCCCAATTGATTTCTCTTCTTCAATCTCTTGTTATTCCAGAGCATTTAAAGAAAGCCCAAAGGATTCTGTCAGCTTTTTTCCACCAATTTGCTGATTTCTTTAGTTAAATTCCTCCCAACAACTGAATAAATAAAAAGGAATAAAAATTAACTGAGACATAACATCTTTGGTTTTGATCTTGGTTTCACTTTCTGATTAACAATAGTGACTCTAATGGCTTCCTTAATGTTGATTCCAAATCTTAATGGTAATGTCACTTTTTTCCTTTATTTTCCATACCTCTCCCCTCAATTTAATTCTTTAATCAGCAACATTTCTTGATGCAGTATATATTTCTCACTCAAGTAATTCTAGTCAATATAAAGAGGTGCCTTATTTATAAGAAGCCTTCAAGATACAGCATCTCTATGTAAGCAGGCTAACACTGAATTTAACTGTATGCAGTCTGAAAGGTACACATTACTTCACCCATCAGAAATCATACCAGACTTATGTGCTCTGCATCCTCTCCTACTGACCACAGAAGAGTATTTAGTTGCAATTTCCTCTCAGACACTGTCACAATCTTTCAGGGAAGGCAGTTAATGAATAGACATTAGCTAATGAATAGATAGTTTATAGACAAATCCCTGGAAATAGGGAAGGAACATCTCTTCCTTGCTGCAGTGACTGTCCCATGTCAGTGACAGTGTGTGACTTATTCTAAAGGAAGACAGCAGCATGCTAGAGGCTGTGAAAAGAGCACACAGATTGATGCAAATGCTGTTTGGATTTGCAGGTCTGGTGCTCTCATCAGCATAACTTGAACCCTAGTGGAGTACACCACGACTTACAGATGCTGCCTCTTGAAGTGAAACTCACACAGCAGTTTATCCCTGTACTGAATTAGCTACACTTCATATGCTCAAGGAACACATATAAACAAGTAGTAGAGTCCTTCCAAAGGTTCTAATCTAAGAGCATACCCCACCCCCAAGGCCATGATTGTATCAGAAGAAATCTTACAGCTGGAACATTTACCTTGGGGAAAATAACACCACAGGCGACTTTAATTTCTGACTCAGCACAACCTGACATTTCCTTGCACTCAAATTTACAGGAGGTTATGAAGACATAAGCATTCTTTTTAGGGAAAAGAAAGGGATTTTTCCCTACTTTTCTAGATGAGGTGAGGGTCACAAGAAAAGCAGTCCTTTCTGAAAGCTGAAGAATGGAGCAAGTAGCCAAACACTGCTAAGAGTGTTATCATCACCCCACTCCCAACATGTACTCAGCCAAGATCTAAGCATCCTTGGGACCTGAACACCTACAGACTAAAAGAGATCACCAAATTCCTTCAGAAATGTCTTAGATCAAAAGATGATGACAAACGAGCAAGGCAAAGGTACCACCTTTTGCAAGGCCAAATGTGGGTGAGGTGCAAGAGTGAAGCCATATTTTACCCTACAACACAGTGAATGAAGGGGAAGCCTTATAAGTGATATGCAGGGAGTCCTGGAATGTGGCTTTGATGGAGCTGATTCTCTATCCCACATCAGTCCCTAAAAATCACAGTGAAGAGCTTGAATAAAAGTGCCAGAAAAAATTATATAATGGTCAACTATTTAATGGAGTACCTGGAGACAAATTAGTCCAAAATCTGACATTCTACCATAGTGGAAGAATAAAGCACATCCTCAAAATACTCATAAACTCAAATACTTTGCAGAGATACACTGTGTAACAGTTGAACGGTCTTCCTGTTTATTCCCAGGGAATCAGTAGCATGAAATGAGGTTCTACTGGTGATAAGCATAGTGTACAGTCAACATTTATTGACAATGAGACCCTCAGGATCAGAGCACATGAGACAGACAAATGTTGTAGTGTTTAACAGAACAGCAAGTTTTCAGAGGAACTTTCAATGTTGTCACAGCACAGTAACTACTGTTTCCTTAATATGAGTTGACAAAAGGTTTCCTTAGTATGAGCTACCAAAGAGAGAACGAATTCGGGAAGATTCTGCACAGCCCTTGTGGGACACAGCAGTGGAATAAGTAGAGTAGCAAAGCTGGTCCAGGATGCAAAAGCAGCTAAATGAAGCATTCATTTGTCCCAGCAACTGTTGCTGGAATGTTTTATATAATTTTAACCATAAATATTTTAATAATGTATTTTATCAAAGATTATGCCAAAATTGGCATTTATTGCTGTTTCAGAATATGCATTATTTATGAAAAATTTATCATTTTTTTAAAGACAACAAGAAAATATGCACTGCTGTCAACTCCAATAGAGAATAGAGCTACCGCTAGGATGAAGAGATGATCAAATTTTAATAACTTCTATATATTATTGGTAAAATCTTCTCATGAATTTCACTTTGAGGAATGAGCGAAAACAGAAAATATTAAACAAGTTGAATTAAGAATTCCTAGTGTCAAATAAAAACCTCAAATTAGATGTGATTTTCAAAGTATACAATTCTGCAGTATAATATCAATGAATTTTTTATTTCCCATGTAACATAGAATATGTTTCACAGACGCACACATGAGAGTTTATACATTTTCATTACACTTTCATTACTTTTAAACCACAACAAAATTTCTGATTTCAGACTTACCCCAACACAGATTTTCCAGTTTCATCAGGTTTACGAACAGTGAACGGACTTGGATCAATTCCCACATTCTTAGGCATAAAATCTCTGCCAAAATAGAAAAGAAAAGGTGCTCATGAACATAGAATTTTTAAATTTTCTGGAAGAACCACCTCTAACATCTAACTGTGAACTAAAAAAAAATCATCATAAAGAGATATTAAGTTCTAACTTTATCATTTCAATTTGATGTATATATAACCAAGGTTTTTAAAAAGCTTTCAGTTGCATTATTTAGTTCCATAAAATAGCTGCAAGTATCACCACTTGCCAAAGATGCTAAAGCATTGTGCTCCATTCCTGTGCTGAAGAAGCCTGGTAACTCAGGGCCTTGTACATTGTTTTCAAAATGCTGCCAACACACAAATTGGGTCAAACAGCTACATGAAACATAATCTGCCTGGAAGCCTTTAGCCAAACCATGATTCAGATTATGTTCAGAATATCCAGCTGACTGCTGCCAACAAAAAAACGCCAAAAATATCTGACCAGCTGTGAGAACCAGATGAACTGCAGGAAACAACTGCAAAACGAGAGCAGAACAATGAGAAAACAATTGTTTTGAAAGTAGCCTCTGTGATGTGAGTCAGCTGAGAAAAGTTCATCTCTCAGCCATCAAGTGCCCAGACACCAGGCACTCCATAACAAAAAATAATTGGAAATCTAATTGCTATTTTAACTGACTTTGTTTTTAGAGTAACATTTCCATGTAGCACTGTAATTTAGTTTACAAGAACTTTGCTAAATTTGAAATAACATATATTTAACCATATAAATCAAATGCTTATTTAATTCACACCAAATCAACTTCCAGTCAAGGATTTAGAGCCACAAAACATCCCAATATACCGTGTAGAATTGGTCATTGCCAAGCAGAAAGTCTCATCAAAACTGCTCAACTCATATGGCCTAAAAAACTCATTGTGGATATCAATTTCCTCTTCATATTTGTGGAATTTCTTCACTGTCAACTTGCGTCTGTTTTCAGCACATGTCACTGAGAGGGAAAAAAAATCCTTTTACTAGCAATTACTAACTCTTGCAAAAAATCTAATCAAACAGTAACCTGCTCTCCTAGCCACCATACCAGGCAATTTTTTCCTACAGTCTTATCCTATCTTAGACAAGGAAATATGACATGAAAAAGATGCATTGCACATCTTTAATACATATGCATTATCAACCACTGTAATTTGATTTCACTTCATGATGACAATTCTCAATAAAACATGCTCCACAGCACCACAGATAAATAAGACACACTAGCTATACTGACAGAAGATAAGAGAAATGAGACACATTAGCTACAACTAGGAATAGGATCACCAGCACAGACTATAAATATATGCTAATAGACAAGAAAAAAAGAAAAAAAAAATTAAGTGTGCCCTGGGTCATAAACATGTGAAGTTAAGTTTTAGGCACTTAGGTAGCTCTTGCAATCTGCAACTGAAAGATCACATCTCTTCAGGGAGAGGGAAGGGGTGAGAAACCATTATGGAAACACTTTTTTTTTCAGATTTGGGATCCAAAACAGTTAAAAAGCATTTGCAACTCAAACTTCTTTTTCAAGATACTCTGCAAGGCAAGGAGCAAATAGATCCTACCTTCATCAAAAGGAAGAGGTAAATGCTTTAGCACACCTGTGGTCCACCAGTAAGTATAGCTGTACAGGAAAAACAGAAACACAATTGATACAGGAGATTGGATCTTGTATCCAGCCTATCCAGTTTTGAATATAACATTCACCCAACCATACAGTGTCAACTTCAGCAAACATTTCTGAATTGGATGGAAGATTTCAACAGGCCCCTGCCCAACTACTTTGCTCTTAAATCAAGAAATTTAAACATATGAAACACAATAAAGGTATGGACAGAAGAGTGGATTCTTTTCATTAAAAAATATGTTTCAGGTGCCTACCTCTACAGCACTGAAAATTAAAGTCTTAGTACCTATCAAAATATTTATGTATTTCTTTTGTTTTGATTGTTGGAGGGTGGGAGGAGTAGGGGGAAGACACCCCTTCCAGATGTTATACGGATTCCAAAGTATAGGAAAAAAGTATGAAGGAGTGAAGGTCAATGATAAAATTGGATGATTGTCAAAGCAGCTGAATTCTACACAAAGAAATACATTTTGATGTAACAGCTGTCATGAGAGCTGTTGGCATATCTAACAGCAAAATTCAAGCCCTGCTGGAAGATTATTCAGGATTTCTGTAAAACAACAAAGGAAGTCAAGCTAAATGCATAAAACAAAGCACATTTTATCTTTTGTTCATGTTTACACAGTTTTACTGTCTCTTCTCAAATATACTTTAATTTCTTCTCTGATTTATTCTGATAGTTTCTTCTATTTCATTACATGGAATGAAAACACAATTGTCTTCATTGATTTTTATTTCAAATACGTGTGTATTCACAATGCTGTGAGGGTTGTAATCAGAATATTAATGTGGTTATCTCCTACTTCTGTCATTATAGTCATCTGCAGCAGACACAATGAGTGTATTCCCATGGCCAGGAATAAGCTTGTTAGAGGGATTTAGTAGATGATAAAGGACAGGCAGGAAAACACACTTCAGTTCCAAGAACTGTGTACATCCTGGACAGTAAGGAATGAGTTATGCCTGATGATCCTGCCTCTTCTCAAAGTCCCATGCTAATAAGCTATTTTCTCCGGTGCCTTCATAAATTATGCAGACACACCCAGTTTTGCTGCCTGCATAAATGATAAGTAACATGGCAACACAAAGTCTCCTCTTCCATATCACTATCCTTTCACATGAATCATAAATTATATAGAAGTAAGATATGAACCTTATTAAATATTTTCCTCCTGATGAGGAGGCAATTACAATATAGGAAAAGCACAGATAGTCACAAGAAGTTTCAATAACTGGAAACATCATCTTCCTTCTATATCCTTGATTTCGTTATGAGTGTCATTACTTCTTTTGCTAGGAACCTAAAAGAGGCACTACACAGGCAGGAAAAAGTTACACAAAGTACTTGTCCAAATTTTTTGCTCTTCAGTACTTCAGTAGAAACAAAAAATTACTTAGAGGAGTTTTTTTTCACGAAATTATTTCACCTAATTATTACAGGAAGGTGTAATTTTATTCACATAATGAAACATCTTGATTGTATATTATAACTGCTCAGAAGAAACTCTGGTTAGAATGAAAGGTAAAAAATAATTCCTAAGTAAATGAAGAGTACCAATATTTCTTTTTAATATTCCACCTCATTTGAGAACAGTATGTGTGACAGGAGACCACTGTTTTAACAGAGTAACAGATGAAAGGGAGACTAGAACATTTGCATATTTGCAATATATCAGCTGAATTAATTTTAGACCTATGATAATGTTCAGAATGAGTAGTCAAGAAAATTAATATTGCATGTTTAATGTATGCCTGAAATAACACTTGGTTGTATGGCTCCTATAAGCTACTTTTAAGAGAAGGCTCAGGAGACAAGAGGATTGAAATTCAGAAGAGCCATATCATGTGCCAACTGCTGCAACAGAATAAGCAGACAACAGGGACTGATCACACTGGTTAAACAGTGCAGTTTTGCCCAGACAAAAATCTAAATACAGATATTCAGATCTGCCATTTGTACTAAAGAGTTTTATGGCTCACAGAATGAATGAAGATAAAATCAGCCAAAAACCTAAGAGATTATTCAGTTGACAAGTTGAGTATTGTCCTTTTTGTTAAAATGGATTTTTTTAAAATGCATAGTATTCATAGTCTTCAGAAAATAATTTCCCCCTGTGAAGCAAACGACTTTAAAATTTTTATACTTTATTACTTCTGTTTATTTCCATGCAACTATAGTGGAATCTAACTGAAGAAAAATAGTCTTCAAAACAGGCTAGACATATGCTGAAAGGAAGGCAGAAATGCATGCATTTCTTGGTATACACAGCTGCAGATTAAGTGCAGTACATAGAAAAATAAATATTATTCTTATCACATAATCTCAAATTCAACCATTCATAAATCTGACAATGAAGAATGCACCTATATATTGCTTAATGAAACTGCAATAACTGTACTTCTGTAAAACAGTGAAGCATTTTACACTGAAGGACAGAATTTCATATGAAATCGACCTTCTTTTTAAGTACAACAGGTGAATAACATACTAAAGCAAATCCTTTGAAACACCAACGTTCAGCATTTTTTGGTAATCTCTTAAAGGTGTTTTTTAAAGCTTTTGTATAAACTTAAAAAACAGTAAGCAAGTTTTTGACAGGCTGACCTAATTATTTGATTAGCAATGTGCGTTTTTTAGAATTTATTAGAGCAATACCAAACAAAACAAAAAAAATAGAACAGCAAAATACCTTTGCCTGGTCTGTGACAGACTGAGGGTGTTCTTGTGATGCAAATAGAAATCAGTGGGAAGTTCCCAGAGATGTGGCTTTCCTTCTGCAGGCTTGAACACTCCCAGAAAGAGATTGATAGAATCTTGCCTGTCCGCATCTGTTAGACAAGAAGCACACTTAACACCAGGAGCACTGCACAGCTCAAGCCCATTCAGACACTTCTTTTTGCTCCTCAGAGACAGTGTCTGTGTCCTGTGACTGCTGCAGGGCCCTCTGGGCTTCAAGCAGCACCATGGAACTTCATTTACAGCCGACCTGCTACGTTGCAGGGCATGTGGGGCTGGTACCAACACTGCCTTTTGCCTTGGCTTCTCCCTCAGGAGCCCAGGTTTGGCAGAAGTCAGATCTCACACTGCAAGTCTGTCTTCCATGTGTGTGCACGAAGTACATGCATGGACTAAGGCATGTTTCAGGAAATCTGACATATCTTAGTGAATTCACTGCAGCCTAAATAACTGAAAAATGACTTAATGAAATTAAACAATATCCATACAACACAAGTTTCCAACAAAACATACAAATGATGAATTCTTTGGGGTTTTCTTGCCAATACATAGTAAAATGACTAAATTTCACAAGCATCTTTTAGTAATTTGGACTTGTTTCCCATTGGTTTAAATCATCAATTTAGCTGGTCATTGTCTAAGCTCCACCAAATTATTACTCGATACCGGTCTTACTTTTTCTCATCTGTACAACTTAATCAGTAGTAATTACTCAGAGTGTTGAGGTCAACACATGAAAATATTTTCTTATGAGAGTAGATTATTTTTAGATTCATGTATTTTGAATGATAGACAAGCAGTACCTGTCTGGCTAAGAGATTTATTTAGGAGGCAGTGATAGCAGGCCTCTTTTAACCCTGCTCTAAATCTTATCTACTGTATGACTCCAAGTGAATCACTAAATTTTTCTGAGTCTGTTTAATTCAGGGACATAAAATACACAAGCATTAAAAAAAAAAGTTTCTCAGATCAGAAACACAAGGAAATGCTGATTCATGAACTACCTAGCCCTCAGATTTTTATTTGCATTTTAAAGGATGTATCATGGATAGCAACAACAATAAATGCAGTACAGCACATCAGTATCTTGTTCTAAAACCATTTCCTTTTTCTCTGCTTTCTTAGAAAACTTAAAGAACAAAATGATCTCTCTCAATGTGCCACCTTAACAAACTAGCTGTTGCCATTTGAACAGGCAGTGTTGGACAGTGAACCTTTAAATTTCATGGAAACAAATACTTTAAAACTCCATACTAAAAATGCAACAAAGTAAATATGACATTGAACACTACATTTCAACAATGTCATCTTCAAACACAAGGAATGCATACAGCACCAAAAATACATGCCTCAAATGGAATCAAATACCAAAATCATAAGTAAATTGGGGGAAGTGTGCAGCACCTTTAAGAAAATTTCATTCAAAGACAGTATTGACTTCAGTAAAGAATAACGTCTGTGTACTTTCCTACAAGTTCATTGAGATGACAAGATGGACTTTATTTATTTCTAATCTTTTTCTTCTTTTTGTAACATCATTTTAGAACAAATTCTTCTATTACTAGAAGGCATGCATATCATGACTATCCTTGCAAGCAGACCACAACTCCAAATGTGGACCTAGAACTTTGTTCAGGCTTCTACCTAACCATTTCAGTGGGTGACATAAAAGTGAACAGCTCAGAGATTTGTTCCATCCTCTATGTCACAGTACAGGTGACACTGCCAGTGTGCTACCTTTGGCTCATAAGAATTGATGAAGCTAGACTTTATTGCCAATGCAAACAATAAGAGACCACATCACTGAAATAAAAAAGTTCTCCATTTCCCATTTAGTTTGGACAAATATGATATACAAATTATGTGATTTACATTTAGAAAAGTCATTCTGAATGGTGTGCTCTCAACATTGTTATATACATGAAAGCAATAATTTCAGCCAAAGAAATCAGAGATTACTGAAGTATTTCTAGCCATTGTCCAACTCACTGTTTTAAAGTTCACAGTCTAACTAATTGCAGTCTACTAGGACAAAGAAAAAAAGGTATTTCCACCCCTGGCAATGCAACTTTTGTGCAAAAGAGTAATAGAGGACTGACACAGTATTTATAACACAGTAGCAGTCAGTGTTTGCCCTTCTGACATGCCTTAGACTGTCTTTTGATCGTTCTTTAGATCTTTTGCAAGACTTGTAAACACACCACACTTTTTTTTTGTTATTTTGCATAAGATAAGGCTCAGCATTTTTCAAAGAAGTTTTTCATTAGCCATGCTGCCCAGAAGAAAGTAGAACACTCAGTATTCAACTAATAAGTGATATGAGCTAGTGAAGGAGTAAGTTAATACTTCACAGCTTATTTAACTGAAAAAAATAGCTTATTTACTTGGTTTCTGAATTTAATTTTGTCTTTTCTACCACAGATTTAACAGTTTGTAGCTCCTCTTTACACAAAACAATTACATGCATTACAGCTTGCTTTGTTTTGCGCTCTCAGAAATATCACAAAAAATACTCCATATGAAACCTTCTACTCATGTTTAGATTTACCAGTTTCCTTATATTTGCTGAAGACATTCTGTCCAACGTGTAAAACTCTGTAAAACCTACCTGCTTCTCTACTGATCTACAAATGTCACTGACAGATGCAGTGTTATATGTGTGCATTTTCTAAATATAGGCCTGCATGCTACAACATAGGATAAATAAATATATCATCAAACCAGAATACCTATTTGAGACGTTACTGAATTATTTGGAAATTATAGTATAGAGGAACTTTGTCATAAGGTCATAGTGTAGATTATTGAAACATCATGAGTAAGACGTTTAGTAAACAATGGCTTGAAAGAAAGCACTTAAATTTACCTGAGAAAGCATTACTATAGTATCTTGAGAGTGTTTGCATAATATCTTTGGAATGCTGTGTCCATGGAGCAATCTTTCTGTATGTTTTTACTCTGTGGACAAGCTGAGAGCCTCCGTACTGCAGAGAAAGTGTGTCCCCATGATCTTCATATAATTCTTCAAATAATCTGAGGGAAAAGCAAAATCCAAACTTCTGAACAGAATTTTTAAAGAGAAAATATAATAAAGTTTTTCTGCAAATGCAATACAATTGCTTCTCCTTTATTCAGGTAAGTATGTGGAAATTTTATTCAGACATAATAATTACTAAGAAGTTTTAGACTTTAAGATTTTCATTACTTTTTAATATAAAAGTAGAGATTCACACAAACAGAGTATGCAGTTTCGTAGATTCAGGAAGAAGATTAACATGTCCTACTACTTAATGGGGAGAAAACAAACAATATATCTTCACTAACTGAGGCATGTTTAATACAGTAAAAGGGTCAGAACATATCAATATCTCAAGGCTACAGTTTCTGTTAAGTACACCAGGAATGAAGTTAGCATAACCTTCCAAAAATCTCCATAGTTACAATAATGATGGCTCAAAGATACAAAATGAATAAACATGACTTGTATGAAAAGTGTATGGCAGTCAGGTAACATTTGCTGGAGCTGGAAAATCTTGATGTAAGCAGAAAGCAAAAAAAATTGGCTAAGAACTGACTTGAACAAGGGAGCTGGCTAAAAAGTAAAAAAAGTCCTCTGGCGTCAAGAAGTTGACACTATCCAAACTGGGACTAGACCAAATAGCAAAAATTAAACAAGCTTCCTATCAATGACAAAAACTAGAGAATAGTCTCAGAAAAAGAGGCTATATTCAGGAGATGGTGCTCAGTCCAAAAGATAAGAGACTGAGAAGTGCTTCTCAGAAATGGAGACCATGGCCTTGCTGGAGCAAGACAATGACAAGGCTATTTTGCTAAAAAAGACTGGAAGTTTAGTCAAGAGGCAAAAACCCCCAAACCAGAACAAAACAAGCCCCAACCCCTCCCCAAAACTAAAAAGGAAACCCAATCACTAATGTGGCATTGCTTTTCACATCAGTATAGGAAGACAACTCAGGCTTCTACATGTAATACCTGCAGAGGAAAGAAATCCTTGAGGAGTGAAAAGGAAGACAGAAACAAACAACAAAATATTTTTTTTTTTAAAAAGGCATCAAGACAACAAAAACATCCCCCTAATAAAATTACCAACAAAAGGGACAGTATTGCATATGTAACCTAGCAACCATCTGACTGAAGTTTGCCTGGAAAGGATCTGGATGAAGAGCATTTATCTGAGCAGCAAATCAATTTCTGTAAAAACTAAATAGCTGTCCAGCAAATCTTCTGTCCAAGGTCAAGTACGATAAGATCAATTAGGGGGAAACATCTGCTGAGTAACTTTAAAAAAACAAAAGAAAAACCCCAAAACAACAGACAAAAAAAAAAACCCCAAAGAAATAACCCCAAACCCACTTGCCTCTACACAAATTGTTCAGAGATCACACACTATGTATGAGAATGTCATTTGTTCCTTTGGCTTTGGTAGGTTGGTTTGTTTCTGTTTGACCAGTAGCCCCAGGAGGCTGCACAGCAACTGGTATTGGCAGCAGGAATTATTTATTCCCAGAGGTAAACGTGCAGCTCCCAGCAGCTGGGACATGGTGGATGAGAGGCACTGCTAGCACACCCAGGAAGCCACCAGTGGGTGCTCTCCCTGGCCACCAGACAGAGAACAGGACCCACCACTTGCATAATGAACCAACATGCTGCAACGAGGTGGTTTCTGCAGCACATACCAGCTCCAGGCACCACACAAGTGCTGGAAACTAATGGAAAAAAAGAGGAGGAACTGAAGTAGTATCTCAAGTGAAGGGGACTGAAGCCCAACTAATTGTGGCTTCTGAATACAAGTTAGGTCTCCATGCTCTAAAACTATCAAACCACTAGTTAGAATCAGCAATGAAGCTATAAGTTTCACAGTCATAACAACAGCTTAAAGGAATAAAAACATAGCACCCTAAAGACTCCTACATTAATTTCTGAAGCATGTGTACAAGTTAAGCAGCTTAGTTCACCCTGACCCCCAGAGCAATTCAATACAAATGCTGGATTTTCATAAGGGGTTCGAGGATGCTTGTATTGACACTTGATCTGAAAGAACAATTTTGCTGAAAAACTTCAATAAATCAAAAACTATGAAATCTTTCCAAAGAAAGAGTAGGAAATAGCAAGGTAAGATGTATTTCTATACAATTACCAGTTCGGCATTCTCCATGAAAGCATGTATTTATTTCAGTTTTCACTCTCAGTCAGCATTTTGCCTCAAGCAATTGAAACAAGTGTAAGAGACTGGAGCAGAGGGTTTCTTAAATTTATTTCAAAGGAAAACACATCTCTTTAAGTTCAGGCATATAAATAGAATGAAGTCAAGCAGTTATATTATAAGACTGATTAACATCAGTTTTCCAGAAGACAGAACCTTCAGCATGATGGGATTTTCTCCAGATTTCAAGAATGAAAGATGTTTTAAATTTGGATGAATAAACATTAAATCATTCCAGTAGAAATAACTGTACGCTTCTTCTACATGGGCATAATTCTCCATAATCTCTTGACTCAAAATTAAAAATTAAAATAATGACACACTCTAATTATCTATCTTACCTTACAGCATCTGTATCAAATTGTAAATTTGGTTTATCAATCAATCCCAATGAATACAACTGGTAGGCCAAAGCACATTTCCCCACCATAAACTGGGCTGTGTTAGTGCGATCTAAACAGTCCACACAGTTGGTTCGGAGGACTCCAGTCTGGTAAAGCAAACCAAATAAAAGATTTATCTTAATCAACAAATTACTACACTCATTATTATTAGTTTTTTACTACTAGCTAAGTCTTATCAAATCTCAAATTACATCTTCACAAAAATTTGAGGAAAGACATTCCTAATAAAAGTTCAAGAGCAATTCATCCCTAGCAAGCTACATCAGACTGCTGTCATGCCTGTTTTGAAAACATTCTTGCTTTTATCATCACACCAACTGGATGTTCCTTCAACTCACAAACAGCCTTGAAAAAGTCATAATTTGGATGTGACTCACAATATGTCTAGTCAGAGATGAACTGTGATCTGAATGCTTACATGTATGTCACTGTGACTCTCAAATTATTAAAATAATAACTTTCCTACTACAGGTAAACCTGTAAGGCTAACATAAAAAAATCTAACAAGGGTTGGTTTTTTTTAAAGAGATCAGATTCTATCTGCTCTGCTGTTTATCCACCCTCAACAAATATATCCCAGTGATCAGGTAGTACAGGAATGGTCATATGCTCTCTAACTTACAAGAAATACAAAATTATGAATGGCAAGTCAAAGCAACTAATGCTTCTTAAGAATACACCCTGTGTTCAGAGTCTATAACCATAACATTCATTTGATACTGTATGGTTTGCAGTTTAGTCAGTACTTTTCTGACCTTAAAGGAAGACATGTTTCTAGTTTTATTTTCTTTTAGTGCTGGAAACTGTAACAATGTATAGAATATTCAGCACTGGTGAAAATGCCAGTAACCCATGTTCATGTGTATGAATATGTTACCAGGGTTAAGTATGTGCTTATTCCTCACTTCTTCCATGTAACATTTTATGATGCAGTTTGCTAAAATACTGCTGGTTTAACTTTCACTGCACTGGTAACATTACAGACTAAACAGTAATGGAAACTAGTTTAAAATACAAGCATTTCTCAGACTAAGACCAGCAAAGATAAAATTCCAACACCATAAGGTTTTGTGGTACCATGCAAGACCTTAAGGCCCTAATTCCCAATTAGATTTCTAGGAAGGACAGCCATAATAATGTGTACTATAAATATTAATTTAAGAGCAGTATGTGAGTCACCAATCAGCTATTGAAGTGAAATGATTCACTGTTCTTTGGGAGTGCTGACCTACATCACTATAACTATGAACTAAAAAAGTATATTTTAGTACCTGCAAGCGACCAGTGGAAACAACACAACCTCCCAGTTCATTCCACCTGAAAAAGAAAAAAAACCAGAATGACTTTCAAACTGGTTCATAAGATAACAGATCTTATCATGTATTGATCTACTCAGGGATAAATAGTTACTTCTGGATTTTCAGGTACTTGAGAGACTTCATCTGCAGCAGTGTAAGTAAATACAGCTTCTATTTTTTAAAAAGGCTTTAAATTTTCTATTTATAAAACCATAAAACTTACTGGTTAACAACAGACTCAGTAACATTTTGATGACAGTTTTCTTATTAGTATACATCAAAAGAAGTCACTTAATAGTTTCCAAATTAGTAAGTCCTAAAGTAAGAAATCATTTAATAAACATAGAAAATCCAAACAGCTTTCTAAAGAATAGTTACTATTCGTTATGCATAAAATAAATTATAGGTACTTCTCATCTGGACGCAAGATACTGCAGTAGGAATCAGGTCGATTTACAAAAAATCCAGTCTTCTTTACTACACTTTCTGCAATCACATTCAGTCTGTCAAGGACATTGCAAAGTTTGCTGAGGAGAGGGGAAAAAAAAAAAGAGAGACAGTCAAGAGATATTAATACTAAAAAAAATTTCACTACTTGAAAAGCTTTTCTGTAACAAAAATGATTTAAAACCAGGCCCATACCACAGCTTTATTCATCCAACATTCATTGTGTCTATAGTTTTCTTAGATTTTACAGACGAGAGACTGATTCTGAGTAATTTTGCTTCCTTTTGATAAAAAATATTGGATAAACTAGAAGCAGAAGACCTAAAACCTCTGAAACTCCTTGATTTTTTACATTACACTGATTTTTCTCTATCAAACTTTCTGTGATTCAAAAATATGAATGAGGCAGAAAAGGATGTATGATTATTCTGAATCACATTCCCTTGTTTTGTTTGCATGTTGCTGTTTTGTTCAGTAACATTTGCTTCCATACATGCATTGCAGCTTCAAGCACTAGTATAGGAAAGACTTTTTTCTACCTTTTAGTGTATTTGGCCATATCCCAGGGTATATATATAATTGCATGCTCTGGGGGTAAAAACTGGTTGAGATATGTCACAGCAGCAACAAGTTCTTCACTGAGAATCCTTTCGTGCTTTCTTTTTTCACGTTCCTTTAGCAAAAAGAAAACAAATATAACATCACAATTTTCATTAACAAACATATATAACCCATACACATGCACACATACATGTATGCATATATAATGGAAATCAAAAGTGGAAGCTGTAACAACAGCAGGCAGTTCTTCATAAATAGTACAATTAAATTAAGAACAGAAAAGATAGAAAAATCTGAACATTCTAGGTTTTTAACAATTAAATTTTATTAGTAGTAAAATTCACCTCTTAACTGTGCATAATCACTGGCTGAAAAATGGCATGCTGTAAGCATAAAGAAGAACACACAGAAATAAAAGTGGCAATATAGATGAAATGGAGAACCACAAAAGAGAATGAAAAACCACATTCAGTTGTGGAATATAAAAGGACAAAGGGAAATTCTTCTTCATTACTGGCAGGAGATGGGGAACAACAGCTCCCCATCTCCAGTCCTCCAGTCTTGCAATAATTTTTAAAAATTAGAACTGTGTTGCCATTGCCTGAATATAACATATGTTTTCATAGAACCACAGAATGGTTTGGGTTAGAAGAGGCCTTAAGGTCATCTAGTTCCAACCTCACTTTGAATGGAATCGTACTATTTTAGTAGTTTTTAGTGTTAAATTAAATTTAGTGATAAATTTATTTGGACTTAGATCTAATGGGTAATAGCAAAACCCTGAATCGAACAGTGAAAGGTTACTGTAAGAAATCTCTAAACATGAGAAATTTTGTTTTTGAAGGGCTGTAGTGGAAGCAGAGTTATGTACTATATCCTGTATGATGAGATGTACGAAGAAAATATTCCACTTGTAAGCTAATATTAGTTTTAGAACATAAACAAAATTACAGTGACTCTACAGAAAGAAGTATAATATTAAAAATCAAACACATAGAACATATTCAAAATATTGTACCTTCACAAGATTCAATATAATAATGGGAGAGCCAAATCTCTGAAGCATTTGGTCAAAGTGAAGAGCAGCAACATGTGCATAAGGATCTGCTTGGTCCACTGAAACAAACATAAATTGAAGATGACAATAAGTGAGCTGTAGAATTTTCCCTTAATAGTACTCGTCACAAAGGTGCATTAATTCTCTGGTAGTAATGACACAGTTAAATACTTTCCCCTCTTTTCATGCAAAAGCTTAAAAAAAATGTTCCCTTTGTGGAATAGTAGGCAACTTCTTAAATTTTCATGATATGCTTATAAAGAACAATTATTCTGGCCCCATTAATCTCATCCCAGGCATTTTCCACAGTACTAAAAATAATATTTTATTCACAATACTAAGATAAATGTAGCTAAATTCGCACACAAAGTGATACAAAAAAAGCTCACATCTTCAAACAGAAACTTTTCCTATTTAATTTCTAAATGTGAAGTCTAGGATGGAGATATTTTTCTTAATTTTTTACTTTAAATTACGGCTTCATAAAGCACAAGTGAACAGACAATCTGCTCATTTTTGAAAATTCAGTTTTCACTTATTCTCTCAGAGGTTCCTTTAGGACACAGCACTAACCATAATCTATCACAAAGAGTAATTTGTACACACGTGTTATGGGTGGCTTAGGCATCATAGTTGAAATATCTTGAGACCAGTACAGAGGGACAGACCCTCGAACCTGAACATAGGAAGAATAACTCCCCGCAGAAAATGACATAACTGAAGCATCATAAAGTATTTGTTCAGTTTCCACTTCATTAGCAACATCTCCCTAAACCAAACAGAAATACACATATAATGTAGACATGACATTCAAAGCTGCATGCAGTACAGAGAACTGATCATTACAAACAGAGCACAATTAACTGTGAAACACGGAATCACAGTAGTGAGAACAACCATGAAGGGTAAATTCCCATTTGTCCCTTATCTATATTACCACATTTTTATTTTTTTCCTCAGTTTGGGAGATAACACTATCTCTAAGTGTAAAAAACCAAAACAAGTGCCAATTTAGAACTATTAAATTTATTATTTTAGGAACAACTTTATTACGGCAACAAAAAAATGTAATGATACTTGCAATAACATCATCTAATAGCACAATTTATAGCCAAACCCTTAACAACCCTCTAAACCATTTCAGCTCTTCAGTCAGTCAAGCTCAAGCTTTGATATTGAGGAGGGGCAGAAGGAAACAACCCCTAAAATCATATTTGATTTACCTCACAGTTTGCTCCTCGTTTCAGAAAACGTGTTCCAGCAAATTTGCTTGACCTTCTGGCTATCAGAGTGACATATATAGGGCGACCATATATTAACAGCTCTTGAAAGAGAAGTTAAGGTTTACATGTCACATGCAATTTTTTGTTCCATTTACTTTATGCATGCAAAAATAAGTTCTAACAAAGGTGTACAAAACCAATATATCTGATTTACTAAAACCACCTTAACATTCCAACAATCAGTTTTAGGAACTTGAAAAGTGAATCTATATTGCAATACATAATACATCACCCACTTTTCAGAACCTACAGAAGAGAAGCATAATTTCTATTTTATGAAATGACAATGGAGGTGAAATAGATAGAAGATACACCTAGCACCACAAATGCTGATTTTGTGAATACTGAGATTAAAACTTGGAGTTTTCATTTTCAGATGAAGTATATTAGTCACCCTCTAATTATTTGTTTGGAAAAATAGATAAATTTGCAACCACTTAAGTAACAACAACTGAAAGCCAGAGGCAAACAGGCTATGGATGCAGTGGTGGCTTTTTTACAGTCTTTTTCCATTTTACTAAAACCAAACAGAATCAGAGCCTAGTGTGACAATCACTGCTTCCTCAGTGTAAGGGAGGCACAAGAAAGAATTAAGAAGACATTTGCTCACACACTAAGTAGCTGCAGGCATAATGCTGGCAGTCAGATCCAGCTTTGATTAAGTAAGACCACAAATGAAATAATAGTTTATAAAACCAGATCTAGATTTTTGTCTGGGGACTAAGCCAATGACCAACAGTCTTACAATCATAAAAATGCAAAATTAAATTTCACAGACACCACTAACGTTAATTTCATAATTGTATTTGCTTCCCCAGAAATTTTAAGCTGGTGAATAATAATAAAAGTGCTGGTGAATAAAACAGAGTGTCTTCGTAATACACTAAATTCTTAATGCATAACTTGACATTTCTTTGGACTGTGGTATGCATTTGGACTTTTGTTCCTTCTGCTACAATGTACATAGACCCATTTAACCATTTAAAATAGTATATAGTCAAGAAAGGCACTTTCACATGTCCTAGTGCTCTTCACACAGCAGGGCTGAATTTGTATTACCGTCTTCAACAGAAAGAGAGTAAATACAAGAATTTCTGCAAATCTCAGTTACTAAAAAATGTTTTAGAGAAAATTAGTAGGAGAGCATTTCTATTGCAATGTCATGGTTTAAACACAGCTGAAACCAGATCAGTCAGCAATTCAGTTCTGCTTAGCTTTTCTCCCTTTCCTCAAATATCTGTGAAAAAATACGGCTGAGCCTAAAAATCCTCTCAAGTTCTTTACTACTAAACCCCATGCTTATAAACACTGAAAATCTAGTCTACCTGTGTTAGGGCTTTCTTACAATAACTATATTTCTTACTTAGAAAGTAATGAAAATAAAAGCCAAACGTAAGTATAAAATTGAATTATATTTATATGACAAAGAAATAATTCAATGTTCAAATTGGGTTTTTTTCAAAACCAATAAACCAAAATTCATTACAACAGTAGAAGGATACTTGATTGCCCACAGAATCCATGAATAATATACAGCAGCCAGTCACGATGAACAGCACCTCTTACTGCTTCCAGAAGCTTGGCATTCCACACATACTTTTCATAAGGCTTACTGCAAATCCCAAATATACCTAGGAAGTTGTTACAATGAAAATGCATTAGCAATTAAGAAACAAGCTCACCTGCTTTAAAATCCATGACATTGGTCTTTGTTTTGATTTTCCCTTGACTGCAACTCAGTGTTATCATTTAATTCCATCCTTGAGGTTTGCCGAACACAGATAATTTCAGACACATGCTGAAGTCCAGTGTTTATGAGGATTTGCAGTTTTTCTATACTTGCCAGTCACTGTTATGATTGAGTGCCTTCATGCAGAAGTTACTGATATACTTCAGTACTGAAAAGGGATCTCTACCTAATAGCACCAACGGATTTGATAACAAGGGAAATAAAGTTGTGAATTCCAGTTAAGGCACAAATACTCTTACAGGAGGACTTTAGAAGCTTCTCAGTTCTGGGTCACCTCCAATTACCTACTAGGTTCTGGAAGATCATGCACATCCATCCTTTTTCACACAATTCAACACAGTTTTCCTAATTTGCACTAACACCAAGAAACACAGCTATTGTAGACCTGCAAATTAAAATTCTGCTTCTGATATATCTGGAATCAGAGACTTTTTCTGTTTCAAATATCAGGACCAAGATGACAACTGTCGCTGAAAGGTGGCAGAGGGAATTGAATGAATCTGAAACTTAGAAGAAAGAAGACAAGAATTCTATTACCTATATTTTTTCACACTTTTTTCAAATGAAGATTTTGACAGGATATATTATATTGTAGCAGTATGAATGCCAATTATAGCAGACAGCTACAGCAGTCAAATGTTCTGCTGGAGGAAAAAGGAGTTCTTACAGACTGCAGGTGAAAATGCAGCTGTTGAACAAACTATTGCTACCTAGACCCAACTTACTGTAAGCCCAAGGAAAATTGATGTAACCAAAATATTTTCATGAAGGAGTTTAGACAGTCAGCAGAAGCTGGTCACAAGCACTTAGCCAGCAATTTTCCCTCTTTCTTACTACTATCAGCAGTTGGTGAGAATTAATTCTTAAATGACAGGTGGCTATTTGTTACATTACACATGTTCTATGAATAGATACAAGACTAGAACACAGTGATGATGTGGTCAGGGTTAAGGCACATTCATTTCCTATGGTTTTTACAAAGACATAGAAGAGATGGTGCCCTTGTAAGGATTTCTGAGGGATCCTCCAGATTAGAGTCTTTGCAGAAGAGGAATTCTTGCACTCTTCATTCCTTATGGTCCTTTCTGATATTGTTGTATTTGATAACCAGTTGCTGGTACCTTGATATATATGACCATGTTACTAGTATCTTTTTCTTGGGGGGATGGGGGTTTCATTCAACAGAATAAAATCCAATATTAAGAATTTCAGGAGAAACTTTCTCTGAGTGTGTGTGTGTGTGTGTGTGTGCATGAAGAAAAGGGGAGAGAAAATAGTTTTTCTCTCTGGCTGTTCATCTTTATAATCTTAAGAGTATGTTAGATCCAAACTGAAGGCTGAAGTTTCCAACTGAAATGAGTAATTTTTCTTACATTTCTTGACAGGGGTTACAACAGTAAGATGATGCTAACTTCACAGAGTTCCTCTGTAGTCAGTATTCTCCAATACAAAAAAATATAACTGTATCGGTACTTAATCAGTTATTGCTTCTCACTCTCCTTGTAACTCATTCCTGTTGGGAGACTCCAAAGTCAGTTGAGTAATCAATTGCTGAAAAATGTCAGCATGCTCAGTCATCTTCCCCGGTTGCAATGTAACTTAAAACAATGACTACACACCTCTAGAAATCGTATTGTTCAAATTAAAATGTATTTGACACTTCACAAAATCTTTTATTAACTCACAGTTGTTAGGACATACTGACCAACAACAGAAGACATGAATGTTTCTCAAAAGTAAACCTAAATGGAACACATTTTAAATGCACTCATGATCAACAACATCAGTTTAATTAGATGTGTTTTCTTACCACTTCCCCCCTGTGTTGAAAGTCCTTCATCTTCAAATATATCAAAACTCTCTTGTCGGGTCTGGGTTGTTTCAGTTTTTAATGTCTCAAGTGGCATTCTCAGGACAGTAAGATTATACTGAAGGGAGTGAGACAGATCATAGCTGTAACTGATAGACAGTTAACATTTATTAATAATTGTAGACGCAGAGGAATTTTCTGAAAGCCCTTACTTTCCATCTGTACTAGTATTTAACATCGTACTATTTTATAGAAAAGACTTCTGAACGAGATACACAGATTCTGATTCTATAATGGCAAATGATACAAATGATTTCCAAAAGAGGCTTTACAAACACAGAAACTGTTTACAGTTTACAAAGACTGAAAGTGTGTTTATATTCTTCTTTTAACTGAAAACTAAAGATAACTTTTGAAGAAAGCATATCAAGAAACATAATTTACCATGTCCCAAGAAGCATTCCAAAAGTTTTAAAAACCTATTCCATTAGAAATATCTATATAAATTGACAACCTCATTTTTCTGAGATTTAACTGCTGCTACTTTCTATCTGCTACCTGAACTCAAAACAGCCAAAAAACTGGTCCACAAAAATTGTATTTGTCCCCAAATTTATGATTGCAGCACAGATGCATATTAAGGCAATGGCTGCTGAATAAAGAAAAGGGTTTTTTAGTTAGTTCCATAATAGTTACAAATTTTCCATCTCATGTCTCTTTTACTAACACTCTATACTAATTGCTATTTTTTTTAAGCTACTAGGCTTCTTCCAAAGGAGAAACCAAATGTACACTACACTTGAATCACAAATACTCATATATTTCTATTTTATTCTAAGACAGCATCAGTGATTTCTGGTCCTCATGTAAGTTCTAGATATTCATTAACGATCTAAAAAATTATTTAAACATTAGACACTTAGATTTATCACTAATGATAACAAAGTGTAACCCATGCATACACATATTTCCATAATAATGTCCTGACCCATCTATTAGGGGAAAAAGTAGTCTGTAACATGCTCTGTTTGCATATAACTGAACCTTTAAAGAGTATCCCAGTAAGGGACATATTCAGGCTGTTTTCCCACTCTCCTCTTAGACCAAATTTTTTTTTATAACCAATTTCTAATTTTCTTCAGGATTATATAAAAATCATGCAGAAAAATGTGCTATGCTTTCAGCCAAGAATAATTTAAATGAAGCTGATAAATTAAAAAGATTCTAAACTATAATAAAGAATATTACTATCATCCTGTGTTTCTCCTTTTGAAAGTGAAAATCAGGCTAAACATCCAGTTAAAACACAGAGCACAAAAACATTTAATGAAAACAATTCTTTTAATGAAAAAGAAAACATAAACAGTAAATTATCGGCCAGTAGGAAAGTTTTCATTTATGTCACACAGGATTTGTGCCAAATACATACTTACGTATAAGTCATTCACTTACTCATTTTTCTTCTGTACAAGAAATTTTAAATATGTATTATCTTAATTCTACAGTTTCAGCTTGGAAAAAAGTCTTTGGGAATACCTCCCTACAGCCTTCCAGTACTTTAAGGGTGCTTACGAAAAAGGAGTGAGAGCAACTTTTTACAGGGGCAGATGGTGATTAGACTAGGTGGAATGGTTCTAAAGTAAAACTGGAGAGATCTAGGAGGAAATTCTGTACTGTGAGTGCAGTAGGGCTGGAACTGGATGATATGTAAGGTCTCTTCCAGTCCAAACCATTCTATAATTAGTTTTATGATAAACATGTTTATTAGAGTCACATAAGAATCTTCTCCTTTCCCTTCTATGTAAAATCATGGAAACAGTACAAATTTGTCATCTCCAAGCAAAGGAGGTAGTGGAGAAGTACAATGTTAGGGCTGGGAGACAATGCATGAAAGAAAAACTCAGGTTTTATACTACAAAAAGTCTTTCACACGCAAAAGCATGAAACACACACAACTTGCGTAGGTTTTATCCTCACAGATCTAGCTGTGACAAAAAGCCTTCATTTTATAAGAGGAAGCATCTTCTAGACTGACACACCTTTTGGTAATTGCAAGAGGGATTTTTTTTGTTTATTTATTTTTTAAGCTTTCAAGTCTTCTAATTACTACTACTGCCAGGTTTATCACCACATTGCTCCTATTTTTGTGCTGTCCCAAAAATCTCACTTAAGCGTAGCTGGGAAATAGAAACTTGTATTAGGTATGGCATTCATGAAACAATAAACAAGAGAACTGCAATGCCTAGAAAGCCCTAAGAAAGACATACCCAACACAGGGTGTGTCTTAAATGAGGACCTATTTCTCTGCCTTTCCTCCTGAATCAAGGCAAAGCTTTATTTATGGAAAATGAGATCAATAAAGAATAAATAACAAGACAAGCAACCACCCTGAAACATAATATGTTTCCAAAGAGAGAACTTCTGCATAATCTGGCAAGGCTGAGCAGTCAGTGGAAACAGTAGTTTCAGTGTCTACTTTTTTCCATGCCATTAATAGTTCTATATTTTTTCATCTAACGGAGACTAAATTCCTAGCCAATTGATTAAAGGAGAAAGGTTCAAAATACACAGATGAAAATGAACAAGCAGCACGATCATATGTCTTATATCTCCAAAATATCAACCTAAAAGTCTTGGGTATCAAATACAAAACCTATAATCTTCTAGCAAGTATGAGTGCACATTTTTTAAAGAATAGTAACTAATACCTACCTAAAATAGAAGTTGCTAGAAAGGTCCACATTTTGAAAGATTCTCAGATACCTAGCAAAATAATTAAGGTTGTAAGAAAAATTATTATTTTAACCAGACAGACCATAAGAAGTCATTCAGAGGATCACAGAAAATAAGCCACACATAAATATTGATTCTTGCCCTATGTTCCCTTCCTATCTTACTGTAATTGTTTTGACAGGTAATCACACTAGAATGTCAGCATATGGATTAAATAAATCAAATACTCTTTTAAAAAAAAAAAAGGAACTAATGTCTATTCATACACATATGCTGTTTCTTTAAGCAGTTTTAAAGTTCTGGTTCTATTTTCCACTTATACACATCAAATTTTTCAACTAAAACAAGAAAACTCAAAAACAACTACAAAAGAAATAAAACTTTTCAGCTATTCTCATATAAATGAACAAGAAAAGAAATATCTAGTAAAATCTGTTGTAGACTTGCAAATTCCCAGAAGAAACCATTACATTGTCTGTGAATAATAAAATGGCTGATACCATAAATACATAGGTTAGATAACATGGTCTGCTGCACACTGAGAGGAGAGACTGAGGTCTATGATCAACCCAACCTTAAAGTGGAAGCTTTTTAATATTTACTACTGGCTTGGTTCATTACCTGACATCAATTTATCGTAAACCATCACTTTTTGACTATTCACACTTAGTGCAGACTGAAAAGCAGTTTATTGATACCAGTTGCCTGCTGTTTCATAGAAGCAAAGTTACCCTACCCTGATAAAAACATAAAGGCTCAAACTTCTCCCTTCATTAAAAAAGTCCCTGAAAGGAAAGAAACGGTTAAATTTACCAGTGAATCTTTTCACCACCCTTTACAACTGCAACATTCACAAGATTCTGACAGCACAGAATCATTTAATAATCTATTCAGCACTATTTGAAGGGCACAAAAGATCTCTTCAGGTGAGATTAACATCATGCAAGAGCTACTAAATAAAGAACAGCACCACAAATCATACAAACCAATATTAGCAGTCCTTTGTCCTTGCAGGAACAACGCTTATATTTGACACTTCTTGGTGAAGATTTGCCAAACTTAGCTGTGACATGGAGATGTGGACAATAAACTCTAGAAGACTATGACAGTTGTATTTACTCTCCAGGCTAGAGGCCACAGAACTTGTAGCCCATCTTCCATCCAATAAGATAAAATGGCTTGAATGACATACTAATACAAAAAACCTATGACAGAAGTTTCCAGTTGCAGATCAACATTGTTTAGAAAATATTCAAAAAATACACACTGATTACCAGCATTATTTACCTGGCCTCATCAGGATGACTGACTCTTACAGAGTCATTTGGAATGTAGATCATATTTGTATCTTCTATTTTATATATTGCATGACCTCCAATATCCGCCATCTTTCTTCTTTTTGTTATTAACACAATGTAGTAGCCTTCTAAAAACCTGACAAAACCTGTTAAAACAGCATTACAATGATTTTAGTTGCATGTTTGTGTTTATTTTATAAAACATATTTAGCATAACAGAATTGTCTTAAGACTTCAAAGAATTTTTATTTGTTCTTAATGTTATATGCATATCTATATCTATACAGAGTCTTAAAATTCACTCCCAATAATCAATTAAATATATAGTTTTTACTTATTTCCCCTCCTGTGGGTATGTTTAATACTAGGTAGCAGAGTTAGGACACTGAAAACTTGGACTATGTTTCTGTCTGCTTAACATACTTGTATTTGCTTTTGACAGGACTCCCATTGTTCAGTGAGGAATACTCTATTTACTTCAGATACCAAAAGGTTAATTTTCCAGGATAAGGAAGAATCCCAGACTCCAATTTTCTTTTCAGGTTCATGTATTCTGTATTGGGAGGGACACAGAACAGCAAAAGGAGTTGTGGGTAAAACACCTTTGTGCTCCCTCTCCGTAACAGCAGGGAACTGAGTTCCTTGACTAGAGCAGCATCTCCCCCAAAACAGCCATTTGGAGTATCAGGGGTACTTCCTTTTTTCCTGTTTCCTCCCTCAGGTATCAACACCTGACCCTGCTGAAATGCAGAAGGCTAGGAAGGTAGAACAGGCAGTGTCTGGTTTTATTGCCTATAAAAAGATGACTTCTGAAGCCTCCACCCTCATTCCCTGGAGGGCATAGCCATGCTGCGTCATGGAGTGCCTTCTCTGGATACCTTTATTATATATGATTAGGAAAACATGTAACAAATCTTTAAATACAACACAAATGTAGAAATTCAAATGAAAAATAGAAATACATAACCACTCCTGAATGCAAATGTGTTACTAATACAGTATAGTACAGCAGCAATATGCTTTAATAAGTAATAAATTACATTAATTAGCTACTGGAGGTAGCTGCTCTGATAGGTTGCTGACAGCTTGAAACTCACTCACTTCTGCATTATCAACAAATAAATTAATTTGGGGAGGAATGTGATGATGACATGATACAAATGGACTTCACAATTCATAGTTCTACTTGTATTTATACTCAGTTCTTTTAGCTTTGCATTACAAAGTAAAGAAGAAGGATGAGGAGAGCACACGTTTTCCTCCCTGTCACTGCTGGAGGTTGCAACGTGATCGAATGCACTGCAATCTTTTCTTCCACCTTATTAGCCCCCCTTGGAAAAATGCTCTCACCTGCACAAAGACAGGAGGCCCTGCTGACAGTAAGGAACAAACCTTCCATTTGAAGCAGATTATTGAATTTCAGTTGTTCAATAGTAGTTACAGTTCTTCCTGTATCCTCCAGGTACTAAAATCACTTATGTGAACAGCCTCTGTCCTTTGAATTTCACCAAAGATTATACCAAAGTCTGATAGGGAACTGAACCTTTCTCCTTGGCCTGGTTCCCTCTCTTTAAAAGCAACTTCGACTTTTAAACACTACACAGTAAACCAGAACTCAGCCTATCAGCATCCCTATTCTGAGTGCAGTGAATGTACTGTATCTGGTTAATGAAATAACTAGAGGACAGAACAAAGCTATTCTTTACAATTCTAGAAAAAATAGCCCCGTTCCTGACCTGAGCCAGGAGGCAGAAATAAACAACCAGTTGCATTCCCTCAAATTACATGTTCATACGGATATGATCTGAATCATGTAATTTGGAAGTATATAATCTGATAGAGAGTTTGTTACTTCCAAAGAGTCATCCAGAAACACATATACCATATCTGGTAACCAATACATTCATGCAACAGAACAGAAACTCTCCTGCTATGAACAGTACATATAAGTACATATAAGCATTCATACAATTGGGATGCAAAATTTTAATTGATCACAACCACTTTGCAACCAAGTATTTATCACATATTTAGACAGTGAGCACTGATAGCTTGTGCAAAAAAACCCCCAATACTGCAAGGCTGTTAGAAGCTCCTTTAGGTTTACCCATATTATGAATACTCTTAAATCAGTAAGAAACATAAACACCATCTGAGGAATTTCTGAAAAGCTGGATGCATTGAAAAGTTCCAAAATGCTTCACAGCCAAAAAGAATGAAGAAGAAAGTCTGCTTAATTTGCCGCTTTGGATTAGAATAGAATTTTATTATGTTTTGATTGTTATGCAAAATTCAGGAGCATCCTTTAAAGTAATTGCATTCTCTACTTTCTCTGCAGTTTTGGCTTTAAATGTCCAAGTGTATATTGACTCTAATAAACCACAAAGTACTCTTGAGAGCTGTCACAGCACACATTAACATTTACTTTAGAGGCATGAGCCATCAATATACTGACCTCAGATTCAGACAATAGGCAGGAAAGTAGTGACTTTCAGATGAAGTCAGAAGTTATTAAATCCTTGAAGCAATGCTTGAGGATTATGGACAGCTGAGCAGCATTTTAAAATTCAGCTGACATACCAGTCAGTTATACTTGTTCAAACATGAAAAAGAAATCTTTAAATATGTCACTGCAAAAAGTTAACCAAATAGAAAAGTCATCTTTCTGAATAGTGCGTGATAAAGAAATACAGCCTAATAAAGAATGTTGACTTTCATTTTCTTTTTAAAAAGCATTCTGTGAGCTGTGGAGTCAGATTCCACATAATTTGTATTCTAAAATCAGCTGAGTTTGGCAAGATCTTCAACTAAGTTTCCTAGATCTGTCCCTTAGTGACAAAGAAAAGACTGGTTACAGCACAACTTTCACCCCTGTATTGATCACCTGTTTTCAAAAAATACGGAGAACCTTCTTATCTTTGAGCATGAGAAACTTCTAAATCCTCTTTAGTTTTATAAATAAATAAAATCTGGGGGAGACAGAAAGATATACAGCATGACACAATAAGCCTCACCTCTTAGGAAAACAAAAGATTTTATAAAATCAATCAAAACACTTACCAACTATGCCAAAAGCAGAGACAGCTCGAGATAACCCAGAAGAGCCTTTCTGCCCCATCTTTGTTCTGTTTCCCAGGTCTAAACGACCGAGAAGTTCCCTCACCTCTTGTTGTGTATAAACATGCTTTAAAATAAAAAGTCACAGAAGTTACTGTTTCGGTATGTTATTAATAATGAATGTTATTTTATGTCAGAGAACAGCAGAATTTGCTTAAGCTGTGAAATATACAATAAACCAAAGGCCTGCTCTACGTTCTACATACTACAGTTCTACCAACAAGTAACCAGTATTATTTGAAACAACTGGGAAAAAAGCCCAGCAAACAAATACAGAGGCACTTACCTTATCATCAATTATAACCAAATCCTTTGGTTCAGTGCGATCTATTTTCAAAACACGGTATTTGGTTTCTGCAGGATTACTTCCAACTAGAAAATACCTCTACATAAAAGAAAACAAACAAAACAAGTCAGAATATTATACAAGACAAAGCACTAAAACCCAGTGTAAGACATTAGCAATGCCATTTACATATTGTCTAGATTAGATCCATTCCTACTAACATCAAACATGCAATATTCCATATGGACTGTTAATAAACTGTTTTAGACATCAGCATCTTAGGTAGGTGTATTTGTATACAATCAACCTTCACAACTTAAAAGACCTCTTACTCTCCTTTGTACAAGGAAGAAAAAAATTAAAATCAAAGGTTAAAACCTGTTTAGAGAAGATAAACTGTAACTTACACCAGGTACTGTCCAACTACACCCTGCCCCAGCCATTACTGTCTTTTCACTTGCTTTGTAAAATTTAGCAGAACCTTATACTTGAGTTTTTACCTTTTCATGATCTAAAACTTCCATTGCTATATTGTAGTCCTTTGGTACTTCTGTCAACTAGTGTTTCCTGATCCATACTGAACACTGCAAAATTTTAAGTACTTCAGTACTGCAAGTTTTCTTCTATTTTAATTTCTATTTGCTATGATAGTCTTCTCAACAATGTTCTTCCATAGAAACTAAAATTTTCTGGTTAACAATACTACTGTTTAAAAAAATCAGCTTTATTTCACATTTAAAACATGAAAGAATGACCACAGATAAACATATAGTATGTCCATTTTTCATGTAAGGAGATCAAACTATAAATTAATTTCTACATTTAGAGGAATTAACAATAAGCAGAGGTTGCAGGACTGACTTACTAAAAGTAGCTCTCATTTTTTTTAATTTATTGAATCAGTGTGGTGCTAGCACAGCAAGGCAGAACTCATTAATAATGCTCAGCCTAGTAGGAAAGCGTGGCAAAGTCATGTGGATCTATGCAGTCAGCTCGTAACTCTAAGAGTCACATGGACTTAAGACGTGGGAAAGGAAATCAGTAATCATATTCATACAAACCTCACAACTTCATAATTTATACCAACTAGATGCTAAGATCTTTACTCTCAAAATATTTAAGGTGAAAGAACTTAAAGCCTTCTTCAGCTCCCTTGAATTCACAAAAGCATATACATATTCAGTAAGCTCTAAATAGGAAAATAAAATACTTAACTTTAAAAGCCATAAAAGGAAACACCACTAACTTCTGGCTCTACCTTGGACAATGACATAACTGTGCTAACTGAGTGGTAAGTTTTGCTGTTTACTCCCAAATGACAGTAAGAAGGCCCTTCAAATTCATATCCCATTACAACACTCTCTCACTGAAGCCTTTGAGGCAGCACTTTGGCACAGGGAAGCATTTCCTACAGGGTTTTTTTCAGCAGTGATGTCCTGCAGCGCACAACCCAGGCTCCACAGTCTGGCCTCCTCAGAGCAGCCTCTGGAAGGGATCCCTTAGTGCCAAGCTCTTGCTTCCCAGGAGGGAAATCATAAGAACAGTGCGTGGCACCAAATGGTACAGCTCTTCTGCTGGTATCACCCACCATCACCAAGAAATACCAAACCACCAAGACAGACACTTGCTTTTCACCATGCCATTATATCATCTTTTTCTTATGCAGCAAAGCTGAATGGGTGGAGGGAAATACATTCATTTGTAATACTCAGATGGTAAGTTAGTATGTATTTCAAGAGTGCAGCTTCTTTATTTGTAGAAAACTGTTAGTTAATTAAAGGTAAACAATTTTAAGTATAATACTGCAGTACAGCTCAGTGATGTCCCACTATGTCCAGCTCACTAAATGAGTGCAATTTCTTCCCAAAGTGATATCTATGCTAACCAACAAATAATACTGAATAAAAATAGAAGAGCACAACAATAAGATGCTTGTCCTAATGGCAGTTTGGACCATAGAGCACATTTAAAATTGGGACACACAACACACAGGGAGGAGAGAGAGAGAGATGGATAGAGAGTTGCAAATGCTATTACTAAGAAGTTAAGTGGGATACTTCTCCATTTCCATTTTAATTAACCAATAAAACATAAAGAAGTGCTGTGAGGAATGCATCACTCACATCACCTTGGCAGCTGCAAGAGGGGTGTGCAGATCTACAGGGCCAGCATTAGGTCCTGCTGCTGCTTAGAACAGCAGCAGAGTTAGATTAGATAGCAGCAGAGTTAGATTAGATGAGGAGTAATGGTACCTGCAGACCATGGAAGCAACCACTATAATGAATACTACTTAACAGGCTCTCTGAAGTAATTTAAAGACTAATTTATGGGGTTTAAGCTGGAGAGCCAGAATGTGTAATGCATTAAGGAAGGTCAGTTGAGAGCAGCATCAAACCTGAGCATCAACGGACTTAAAGTAAGGCAGGCAATGAGAAATCTCTACTTAGCAAATGGGCATTTTACCCACTGCATGTTAGAGGATATTCTTGTGGAAGTAATAAAGGAAATATCTGCAAAAACTTTTGAATTTCGGTTAGTGTTCAAAACTGGAACCCAAAATTAGACCTCTGCTTGGGAAGTTTTCAGGACCGGCTAACAATCTCAGAATTACTTGAAAAACAGCCTGATGTGCCCATTCATATTCAACCTTCAAAAAAAACAAAGAAAGAAAAGAAAAAAGAAAACCAAAGATTGTATGAAAACTAATGATGCAAAAAAATACAAAAAAAGACACTTCATCATTAGCTGTTTTTGCTATCTAATTTATTCATCTAAAGAATAAAAAAGTCTGTCTTACTGGATGACAGAGAGCACAAATAAAACCATATCAGTGACAAGTGCTGCAATTATATTTCCCATCACAGGAATACTAGGAAATTATTAAAAAAAAACCCAAATCAACGCAACACTGAGCATATAACAGCAAATAAATTTCTATGGTTGTAATATAATTGTAAAATTAATCAAAGCTAAAATGTGCTGTAGTGTTTACAACTCTTTTGGTTAACAGAAAACGTTATAATAAAGAAAAAAGAAAAAGCTACGGAAACCTTTCTGGGAGTATTTATCCTTATTACTTCATTCTGTTTATTACTAAGTTGAACTGAATAATTTGAAGCATTTCCCAAGTGTCTCAAACAATTCCACAGCACAGCCAGTGCATTTAGATAAACAGGCAACCTTGACCAACAAAGTACTTTTTCCAGAGAACAGTACTCCAGGAGAATCTGCCAGCTCCCTCATCCTGTTCTGGCTAGAGCCCTCCAACCATACCTGAGGTGCCCCACGTCGCTTCCAGGTTTACTCTGCCCCTGGCCTCTGCTGAACTTGGTTAACAAGCACACTTTACCAACCATGGCAACACACCAGGCAGCTACAAGAGCTGGACTGAAGCTTAATTTATTACACAATTATCACTAAGCAACCACAAGATAGGAACAGTCATTAGTCATTTCCACCTGGGACTGACTTTTAACAAAAGCAATCTAATTGAAAGGCTTTACACCATCTTTTATCAATCTTTTGATTCAGCCAAAGCAAGCAAAACAGCTTCTTCTAAAAGGAGTCTAAACAAAATAAAAAAGCTTCTTACTGAGATTTGTTGTTTTTTAATGGCAGGATAATAGTTCTGAAATCAAACATTCTGCTCACTTCTTTTCTTTCCCTTTTTTTCTTTACGGTTACTTTTTAGAACTCTGAGTCTGTAAATATGATTTGCTTCTTTGTATAGACTAATTATGATTAAGGAATGCCAGCACAGCAAAAAACTTTTTCCATCCTCAGTTTAAAAGCTACAAACAGCTTAATCAGCAGGAAAGAAAGTGCAAAACTACACTACAAGTTGAAAAACAGGCAGTGCACTAATACAGCCAATTTTTAAATTTGCAAGTAGCATTAAGAAAATAGTTATGATCTTAGACAAAAAGCTTGCAAATGATACCTGTTGAGACCATGGATGCGTCTAAAAACACAAAGCCCTGAAGAGGTGGGTTCACTGTGCCATCTGCCAGATCCCTACCCAGCTGCTCTCTCACTCCCCCTCCTCAACAGGACAGGCACAGAAAATAAGATAGAAAAGGCGATGGGTCAGGACAGAAAGATTGCCTGACACTTACCATTACAGGCAAAATAGACTTGACCTGGGGAGAATGTATGTAATTTACTGACAATTAGAACAGCATCATAGTATAATTACACCTCAATGTAAAAACTCCACTCTGCTCCTTCTTTCTACAGGACCTAGAGTAATTCGGGAAGTATCTGTCTTTCTTCTCTCATAGAAACTGGCAGAATGACATGAAGAAAGGAAGACATGATAAGGCACAAAGAGAGGTACCTGGAAAAGCAAAGCCATCTGCTTCCTGTAATCGGTTGAAACTCTTCAAAAGAAGCTCTTGCAACATGAGAAATTTTAAGAACATATGCTGCCAAGCACCACTCCTTGGGCATGTCGGAATGGGTACCCATTCTGCATCCTACAAGCCACAGAATTCAGTGAATCCCTTTTGTCCCAAGGTAACCAAAGCTTTTTGGTCCCAAACAGGACTTTTCTCTTGCTACTCCAGTGAAGGATTCCTTCAGATTCTCCCTTCTAATTCTCAGCTAAATCTATTAATTATCTAACTATACATTTTTCTTTAGCCAAATACTTATTTGCTCTTTACCATCTATTCTGCTGGAATGCTTTCTGAAAAATAAGTAACTGGATGCCTTTTCAGCACTCATTTCAATAGACATAAAAAAGTCTTGCTGTCCCTGTACTCCTCCCAAGACATCGCTAGCATGTATGTTACCTCACTGGACCTTCAATAGACCTATTCCTGGCTGAATTCTTATTTCTTAGATGAATATGGACTGTAAATCTACACAATATACCATACAAGGTTTTATTCTAGAGAAACGTAAGTATTTTTCATTAATGACCTTACCACAAATAACCACATCCCTCTTTTTCAGAGCTGCAACTCAGCAGCAGCTCAACCCTCCCATTCCTTCAGATAAAACACCCAGATCTCCTTTCATCTCTGCTGCTTCTGAATTGATAAACTCTCAGTAAACTTTCATTGGTGTGTAATCTATTGTAAGGTGCATGAACTTTTATAGTATACCATTATACTTCAAATTATTTCTTTTATCTACTCCTGAGGATCATTATAATTTCTTGCTTAATTGTGCTCTGATTATCCTAATTATTTACCATACCTTAAAAGACTAATCAGGGCTGGTCCACATTCTGAACTAATAGTATTATTGAAAATGCTTAAGTACATCAGTCCTAAAAACATTACTTGAAAAAAACCATCCCTATCAGATGATTCCTCATTCACTCCACACTAATTTATCTACTAATTTCTCTACTAAGTTTCTTCCTTCCATAAAAAAACCAGAGATTTTCCTTGTGGCACTGCATTTCAACAGAGGATTTCATTACGTATAAATACATAAGGCCATCTAATTTTTAGATTAAAATGTGCACTATAACCAGGTTAATCTGACAGCATCTTTCTAAGTCTAGACTGTGTTTTATGTCATTTGTCTGAATTTGCAACCACTTTCCTATATGCAGGACTTCAGAATGGATTAAACATTCCGTTTGTCGTGTTCGTGTCACAGCACCACCCTTGACTTGAGCGACTTGAAAATATTCAGTCATTTCACAGTTAGTATATTTTATTTTATTTTTACCTCAACACTGATTGATCCCTTTTTCATAACCTTATTCTTGTTACTCACTTTCTCTTCACCCCTCGTTCAGTACATTAATACTCAAACTAAATTTTTACTTTAAATGAAGAAAAATAATTATTTAGGTTTTAGGCCCATAACAAATTCAGTTTTAATAATAAAAATTTGTAATAGAAAATGCCTATTTTATTCCTCCTTTGTTACATCATAATAAATACCTTTTTTTTTCCATAGAATCATTACCTTCAAATACATCAATTTGTGATCATTTATCAAAAAGCCTCCCATCCAGAAAGGTGGATTCACACCAAAACCAAACCTGTAAGTGTATCTCTCCTGTTGCTCTAGTGAGCAACATAGAACAAAAGAAATAAAACCCATGTTGCCAGAACTTAGGCAGACATTTGTAGGTACATCTTTCTCATGAAGTTGGATGCATCCACTTTTGAACTTTACTTTTGTTTTGCCTGAATAGCACATATCCTTCAAAACTTGTGGTGTCCTCATTGCTGCTATTCCACCAGCCATCTGCCCTGTTGGTAAATGCTCTCAGAACCCATGTACCAGTAGATCAAGTTTCTCTATTTTCTAGCCATATATCTGGCAGTATGGCAAGACAGTTAAGACAGAAACTGTTTTCTTGAGTTGCACAAAACTCCTCGTTGTGTCCCAATTCCATGCTCTACTACATCACCATCACTCCTAGAACAGCAATACACAGGGACACAGGACAGTCAGCTGAAAGGAGCTGTCTTCTGCTAATGAAACTGTTCATTTCACAGCCACTTCTAGCTAGAAAATCATGATAGCTAATGGTTACCCAGTAGGCTGTTCACTACTTTCAACAGTTTTTAAATGTGTCAGATACCCATCTATATAAATTAGTACACTTCATAATTCAGTAAAAATTCTATAGCTTTTTTTCTGTGAAATCACATTCTACATTGAAGTTTCTCCAAACTGACCACGGATTAGCTTCAACATTAAATATCCAACCTTTGGAGTTTTTAATATAAAAATCTTTACACTGTTATTATTAGAATAAATTACATTTAAAATAAAACAAATGCCCATAGTTTTCTCTGGTGAATAAAGAGCAGAAATATTTACAGATAATTATGCCAGTCACATTACTTAATAAGCTTGTGCAAGTCATTTGGATACTGTGGAGATGGAGACTGTAAAAGAACCTGATTAGAATAAAATGCTATTAATTAAGCCTCATAATATCCTAAAAGATAGGCAAGTGATATGACTTTATAGAGACAACACAAATTGTCTTGTTCAATGTCACGTTGCCTCAGGGGGAATGATAATTTCCAGTGAATGAACCTACAGCTTTCAGGTGGACTTCATCGGGGGAAACACAAAAGTTCCATCTTCTTCTTCTGAAGAGAGGAAAATATCTTTTGTCTTTTATTAGTCATAGTGCTCAAATATCTTTAGTGCCCTCTGGTGTGCATTTCAGTGATCAATATATGCATAAAAGGAAAGATAATTGGCATTGATCTGAATAAAACCGTCAGTTCATCTTTCTGACTACTTCTAAATAAGCTTTCAACTTCCTAGGACAATCAGGAGATACAGTTAACATCTCCATGGCAATTATTGACCCAAAGCATCAGTTGGAAAGATAGGTTTCAGCAACTATCCTAAATATAAATATAAGAGAATTTTGCTCTCTGTTAATTCAATTTACACTGTGAATTCAGTTCTCCTCACCTCTTGCAGTCTCTCATTTGACTCCAATAACTCTACCAAAGCCTATCCTCTTTGACTTCAAAAATACTACTGTATTTTTATCTAAAAAGAAACCCAAAGAAACCCTCTGTAAACCATTTCCACTTTTTACACTTCCTCATCCATTTCATATCTTCCTGCCTTAACACAGGGATTTTACAGGAATAAGCTGTATGACCAGTGTAGACTTCACTGTTTCCCCCACTGCTGACAACTTAAACAATCCCATCTTTGCGCCAGAAATTTTAGGATACAGTCTCATGTTAACTCCAAATCCCAGATGCTGGATCTAGCAAGTCTATGGCCTTAGGGAAATCAGAATACAGGAGAAAGCTGTTCATTTTTATTTTTGAATGATGCTTATGCAGTCCCAGTGACTGTCACAGCTGGCAACTGCATGATTGGAAGATCTTATGCAAAGGAGATGGCATGAGGGATACCTCAGGGAGAAGTTGTTTGTCAGCAGCACAACATGACACTGAAAGAGCTGCAACAGCAACTGATCAAACTAGAAGTCCAATTTTGGGCTCCCCAGTACGAGATAAACGTTGATATATCAGAGTGATTCCAGCAGAGAGCTCTCCAGATGATCCACAGGACAGGGCACATGATGTGCTGGGAGAGGCTGAGAGAACTGGGTTTAGGTTTGTTCACCCTTCAGAAAGCTTTGGCAGCATCTTGCTGCTGTCTAAAACCATGTAACAGGGAAGTGTAGATGAGAGAGACAAACTCAAGTGGTCTGCAGAGGTTGTAAAATCTATATATTTGAAGGTATTCAAAACTCAGCTATGTACAGTCCTGAGCAATATGCTCGTTGAAGCTGCTTTGAGCAAGCGGCTTGACTTGGTGTTCTCCTGAAGTCCCTTCTAACATCCCTTAGTCTATGCATTCATTAAGTGCTGCAAGTCTTTTCAAATAATCATACCAAATGATTCCTTCTGATTTTTTCCTTTTGAAAGAATTGCTAGAATTTGAATATCAAACCACAGAGTGCTTTAATTTGTACTTGTTTAAAGTAACAACAAAACTTTACTCAGGGAAAATATTCCATTTTCACCAGTCATGAGAAGTGACTGAAGTAACAGCTTTGAGATGCCCTTGCTCAGCTGAGACATTTCCAACAGCACATACTCATCCACAAATCATTGCCTTTCACAGCTGATGAAAACCACCTTGCCTCCTGGTGTGATCACCAGGCCTGCTGGGTCTGTCCCTCACTGAATTCTGAACAAAGCACAGCATGGACAAACCCATCCATTCAGGGAGAGACTGCCAGCTACCACTGGCCAGATGTAAAGGACTGTGGTTCCTGAAATAACAGGATCAGCTGGAAAGGCCTAGAGAGCTGGAGAATGGCAGAGAGCTGACAGAATACCAAAGCACAATATTGGCCCTGCACACAGCATGTTGTCTCTCAGCAACCGAGCCTCTCAGCTCAGAGAGAAGCAGGTATCCACACATGCCAGAAGAAGAAGCCAAATCTCAGCTAACTGAGATGTAGCATGAGTTGTGAGCCAAGAACAACTAAACCAAGCACACAGGACCTGATTCAGAAATCACATTTCCCCAGTGCCCTACTCACATATAACAATAATTTAGCTGAAAATAGAACAAAAAATGACCTTCACCAGCAACAATGAGAAAGATAAATAAGGTAGCCTTCAAAATTCCTTTAGGCATAGGTAAGAAAGTAACACTCTGGAAAGACTTTCTGGAGTGTGACCTTCATTTTTTAAATTTATTTGTAACAGTAACTCTGCATGCTTTAATCCTTCTCTGTTTCATAGGCTGTTCAGTGGGGAATTATCACAAAAGCACAAACCTACTTCTGACAGAAACAAAGCTGAAAGTCAGATTCCTAATTACACTGAGATCATTCTTCCATCTGTGACATTTTGGGAAGTTTCCAAGGGGCTTCAGTGTATAAATTATCTTTCTGTTTTCAGTACAGGTAACATCTGAACTTGAAACTAGACCTAACTGTTGCATTTAAAGCCATGGTACCGAATCCTATTCAAAACTACCTCAAGTGAAGAAAACAAACGTACTATGAAACAAGGGAGAAACCAACACATTATGAAACACAAAGAAATTTGATTGGGAGCTAAGGAACGGTAAACACATTGGTATTTACACCAAGAATTGGCTTCTGACTCACACTGTGCTCATCACATGGCTAAAGCAGCAATTACCACTCCAACCTCCAATCCACTTTGCCCATGACAAAAAAAGTACTGTGAATAACATATGCCTACAGTTTCTGCAACAGGACGTAAGGAACGCTGAAAATCTTCAAGAGCTTACTTCCAGAAGTCAGACTGAAAACTTTGGAAGCTGTTTCACCAGCCATTCAGACAATGAGGACTTGAAGTGTGTCATAAACAGCAAATAGGTCAGTGCTGGTGGTAACCAATTCAGCCACGCTTAATTCAAATCTTAATTCCGGACACCTTCAGCTGTCCAGTTTTGCCTCCCCCTGGCACGGGGAAGCACTGTTCTCCTGGCAGTGTGACAGCAGCCACAGCACAGAGCAAGCAGGGGCCCAACCTTTATTCCCACCTCCACACCGCAGGGCCCTGAGCTGACCTGCCTGCCAGAGGCCATTCCTTCCTTCGCCTAAGTCACGATGCAGAGACACAGTGAAAACAACTTTAAAACCTTCTTCTTCTCAGTTCTTGGGATGTTTTGAATGTGTGGCCAAAAAGAACCAGATCCCAACACACGAAAATAAAGGTAAGGCGTAGTTTTTGACAAGCTGCAACCCAGCCGAGGCAGCAGCTCCGGGCAGGGCCGAGCCAACACGCCGGGAGGGGCTGGGGCATCCTCCCCGCGCTGTGCGGCGGCCCCAGCCCCGGGACCTGCGGCGGCGGCGGGGGGGACTCTACTTACAGCCCGGGTCTCGTACAGCACCAGCTTCTGCACGGAGCTGATCAGAGGGGCGGCGGCCGCCACCGGCATGGCAACCCCGAGGCGCGGCGGGGGCAGGAGCGGCGGGGGCTGCCCGGGAACACCCCGAGAACAGCCGGAGCCGGGGGACGAACACACCGGGGCTGAGCGGGGAACCACCGCCGGCACCGAGGGAACCCGGAAGTGCCGGCGCGCCAATGCGCAGGCGCGCCCACGGATGGCCGCGAGAGCGCGCCTGCGTCGCGGGGCCGCGTCACGCGCGGCCTGTCGGCAACGGCAGCAGCGGGAGCTGCGGAGGCGGTAGCGCGGCACTGGGGCAGGCGAGGCGGCGCTGCTGCCGCATCCGCACCCGTTGTTCCCGCCGGGAACCGCTCCCTGCGGGGTGAGCACGGTCAGCACCAGGAACAGCTCCACAGCCCCGCCCACGCCCCTTTATGGGGCGGGGCCTCTGCGGCTTCCTACCTGCAGGGGGCGGGGCCGAGGGCCGGGGGCGGGGGCCGGGGCGGGGCCGAGGGCCGGGGCCCGGGGGCCGGGGGCGCGGCGCGGCCGTTGCCCGGGCAGCGGAGGCGCGCAGGGTGGTGGCGGCGGCGGGGGCGCGCACGACGGGGCTCCCACGACGGGGCTCCCACCGGGACTTCGTCCTGGGTGTGTGTGTCCCTGGTTTAATTCTTTGTTTTGGTTGTGGTGGTTTTTGTGAATTAGGAAATAGACCTTGTGAAGGTTTAGGAAGGAGCGAGACTGCTAGGAACGGCAGGTAAAGCTCAGCCGGTGAGTTTCCTGTCGGGGCAATGGGGAGTTGGTTCGCATATAGTGGGTTTTTTTTTCTTTTTTAAGATTAAAATGTTTAATGCAAGAGTGTCTGAACATTTGGGTATGGTGTTTCAAGACAAACTGTTTCAGATTCTCATCCTGAAGTAGACTTTTTTAGTTGAAGTTTTAAATTTAATTTAAAACTGACTGGGAGCTGTGTGGGGCTGTGCTGGGTTGGATGGTTGCATGTGGGTTTTGCTGGGGCTATGAGATTGAAGTAGCCCTCTAAAGACAGTGAGGTTTTGTTTTGCCTTTTCCAAAGAAACTTCAGCAAGCTCTTCATGTTTTTGCCTCTATTTTGTGTGAAAGGTCCATGCAAATTTTCCTCCAATTTACCTTAATCCAAAATTTGTTTAGATTTTAATTTATTGTGCAGCACTGGACTTGCTACTGCCTGCATTCCTGGAAGAGCTGGGATTTGTGAGAGGATGGTGGAAGAGATCATGAACTGTGAGTTAATTCCACAGAGTTTTTGCCTGTGTGGACACAAGGAGTAATTCCATTGACCATGGCAGGGCCCTTCTGAATCTGAAGCATAAAACCAAAGGTCTTGGCAGGCCTATGGCCCATTTCAGGGACCAGAGACAAGTCACATTTGTGTGGTAATTGGAGCGGGAAGGAAAAATCAACAAAACAACTAAAAAAGAGCAACAAGCAATATGAGAGTCACGAAGAAGTCATTGACAGCTGGTGATCAGGGTTTGTTCCAACAGTCCTTTGTTTTTCAGGATTGGATTCTCTTTTTTGATGGATGCATTGTGTATGTTCTCTAATGCTTTTTCTTCTTATAAAAGCTTTCTTTTTTACAAATCCATTTACTTTGTAATTCAGTTCCATTTTAAGGTAATTTTTCACCCATGTAACTACTGTACAATTTATTTTTTTCCTTCTAGACTTAGAAATGGCTTCACAAGAGGAAATACAAGCTCATCGCTTTACAGACATCTTTGATGAAGATGAAGCTGAAAGATCTTTTCTGTCGTCCAAGCCCACTTGCATAATTGTCTTTGGAAAGCCAGTAAGACGTCTCACAGAAGTATTTTTTTAAGATATTCTGCTAACAATTTTACTTTTCCTTTCAAAACATTTGTTTACCAGTGCTGCCAAAAGGTTCAAATACCTACTTCTTTACTTTTGTCACTCTTCAAATCCTGCAGAGGATGGTAAAAATTGTGGTCTCAATTTTTGCCTTCAGTGACCAGTCAATTGTGGTTAAAAATGTTATTACTGTACTTAAAAGTTACATGTTGCTCAAAACGGTTCTTCTCTTTTGACATTGACAACTGGATTGTTTTTATTTTTGTGGTGGTTTAACCCCAGGCAGCAAACAAACCCCACTCAGCCTCTTGCTCACTCACCCTGGTGAGGTGGAACAGAGAATCAGACAGGCAAAAGGGATAAAATGCATGGGTTGACAAAAGCCATGCACATGAGCAATGCAAAACAAGGAATTCGTTCACCACTTACTATGGGCAGGCAGATGTTCAGCCATTCCCGGGAAAGCAGGGCTCCATCATGCTTCATGGTGACTAGGGAAGACAAATGCTATCACTCCAAAAGTACTTCCCTTTTCTTCTCTTCCCCAGCTTTATATGCTGAGCATGACACCATGTGCTTTGGAATATCCTTGTGTGTCAGTCAGAGTCAGCTGTCCTAGCTCTGTTCCCTCCCAGCTTCCTATCCTCCCTTATTTTCTTCACCAGGGTTGCAGTATGGAAAGCAGGGAAGGCCTTGGCTCTGTGTCAGCCCTGCTCAGCAGTAACAGAAACATCTCTGTATTGTCAACACTTTTTTTCAGCACAAATCCAAAACACAGCCCCCACATGAGCTACTGTGAAGAAAGTTAACTCTACCCCAGCCAAAATTAGAACAATGCTATTAAAATATTCCAGTTTTTAATAGACTTGACCAATTAAAGACATAAATTCACGTAAAAGAACCTTCAGATTATATATAGTGACTTACAGACATGCAATGAGATATTACAGATCTTAATATTAAAACTTTGACAAAATTCTATCCTATATATTTGGAAACATTAAGAATCCACCAAGATGTCCTGATAAAAGGATCTGTACTACTTTTTAACTATATGTCAATGTCTGTCTTTTTCTCAACTAATTTGTGGCCTCCTTAACTAAGAAAAAAATAATGTTTTGTAAACATAAACTTTCCAGATTTCTTTTTTTTTCCCCCAAATGTGGGTTTGCATTATTGCCTCAGCTTGCTGAAAGGAGTTCTCTTTTTTTGGTACAAGTTTGCCTTATAACATGTCTTATGAGTACATGCACTTTTAAGAGTGCACTGAGCTCAACAGAAAACTACAGTGAACTAACTCATCTAGTTTTAAATGACTGAGCATCAAAATTTTAACCTTACATGAAAAAGGTGACTTTATGTTTTATAGTCCAAACCACCATAAAATGCTCATAGAAAGACAGTACAAGAAATCTGTCATATTCTTAGCCATTGCCTTCAGTAGATATTAATATAACAAAGGATTGAAATTGTACAGACCTTACCAGGAAAGCAGGGAATGAAATAGTTTATTTTTATGGTAATATCTTTTATGTATCTGACTGATATACAGAGTGCCTATCCTCTTTAAGATATAACTTTTAAATGAAAAACATAGTGCCATTAAAGCAAAGCCAAATACATATATTCTCATCACACCTATAAGATGTAAGGTATGTGTAGACTGGAGTGTTTGTTAATATAGTCTTAACTGGGAATGTAATTTATTTGTGGGGTTTTTATTATTTTTTACCATAAAATTTATCAAGGACAAAAAAACTGTCAAAACAAGTCTTCTTATATGCCCCTCTAAAAAAAAGGCACAATTCTAAGGATGGAAGATGATGAGTTTTGCAAAACCCCATTCACTCTTGGAGGCCTTATCACTCTCAGTTATGTTGGTTTTGCTCTGGATTCATGTAAATAATAAAGATTTTGTCAGTTTCTAACCAGATTTGTGGACTAACAAGGGCATGTTTTAAGCATTTGTTGTTTTAGTAAAAGAATATTATCCTACTCAGAAAGGGTTGAGTAGGTTTGCCTCATAATTTGCTTTGAGGCTGAAGATAATAAATTTTAGTCCTAAGGAGTTCCTCATAGGAACTTGTGGTCAAATCACAGCTGAGTTTTAGACAGAGTTACTCAGAAACAAACTCAGCATAATGACTTTGGAGATAATTGGCTACAAGTAGCAGCATATAAGAAGTGCTAAGCAATACAAAGTAGAGGATGGTATTAAAAAGAGTGTTTTGTGTTTGCCCAATGCATAACTCAGAGGCCCTAATCCCAATGGTAGATTTTCATTGTTTTTATCATGTGAAAATATGTTCTTCATTGTGTTATATGTTTGGTTTTGTTCTGTCTGTTTTTCTTTTAAAAGTGTATTTTTCATTTTAAGGGTTCTGGAAAGAAAACGTTAGCTAGAAAACTAGCACAGAGATGGAACTGCATTTTCATAGAAGGTAAACACATGCTGTATTTGGAACTTTGCTTCAGCTTCACAATAGCTTTTGGTTTAGAATACCCTCACTGTTCCCTGTAAGTCAAAGGGCATGTTTCTGATTGCAAACACTTCTGATAAGGACCAAATAACCATTTTACCAGAAATAAAATTGCTGATTGTGGTCTTTTAGTTATTGAAAGGCTTAGAAAAATCACTGTGGATTTTTTTTTAATCATAAATTCTATTCCTAATCCTGTAAGGGGATTCATGTGACCCTTCTTGTTCACATGGGGGCAACTCATTCAACTCCAAAGAGACAGACATTTTCCAGTGCAGAGCATGAAAACGTAGGAGGGTCTTTCCTTTCTATTTGTGCAGTGTCCAACACAAGGGAATGTACTCCAGGAAACAGAGTTATTTATCAAATGAAGTATCTTTACTTCTTGTGAAGATTTAGAATTGTAACATGGTAAAAATAACTTCTAATAAAGTGCTTTTTTGACTTAGAATTCTTAATTCATAGTATTGTATAACAAGAAAAAAAATTAATACCTGGTCCAAAACATAGATCAGGCCAAAAAAGGGACTTCAGGAATGTACTTAAGCCAGTCTACCTTGTTTGAATGTATTTAAATCAGTATTGACAAATGTTCATCAAATCTGTTTTAAAAAATTTCTAGGCAATCTCTGTAACACATTCTTTGCCATTAGAAAATTTTTCTTAGCAACTGATCTAAATCTCAGTTACTGTGTTTTTAAGCCTTATTTCTAATTCAGGAAATTACTCTTTTCTTATTTTGTTCATGAAATTTCTTTTAATCTTTTAGCTAGTGAATGCACATGTGTGTACACACTCGTTGTTATTTACCCTAGCAATTTTTTTTCATTTTCTACATCAAAAAAGAAAGAAACTAAGAAATTCAGCACACGTAGACATGAATAATTTAATTCAGAAAGAACCTCTAGCGGTGACTGGGTCCAACATTCCTCTCAAAGCAAGGTCAACTAGAGTGGCCTGCTCAGTTGCATCTGGAGTATCTCCAAGGATGGAGACTCCACCTCCTCCCAGAGAAACACTTTGCAATGTTTGACTACCTTCTTGATGAAAAATTGCTTCCTAATTACCCCATTTGAATTTCTCATGTTTGTGTCTGTGTCTGTTGCCTCCTGTCCTAACTGCACTTCTGTGGTGACCCTGGGTCCGTTTGTGACCTCCCGATAAGTAGTTTTAGATAGCAGTAAGAGCTGTCTGGTTTCCTCCTGGCTGAACAAGGTCAGTTCTTTTGGCATCTCCTAGGCTGTTCAATTCTTCTGATGGTTTTGGTGTTCTCCTCTGAACTTGCTCTGCAGTATCAACATCTATCCTGTGCTGGGTTAAAAATAAACCAAGACAGAAAATTTTTGAATAGGAAAGGTGTTTGCAATCTTTTTTATGATGTAATACTTTCTATTCATTTATCCAGTGAATAGTCAATACTCGTAAGTAAAATAGGGCCAAGGTGCACACAGATTGCTGATTTTCAGTTGCCTGTATTGTTAGTTAGTACATTCCCTATCTCAGTTTTGGCCTGTGGGAAATATGTTCTCCCAAACATCTACCCATAGCATGAAAGGTAGGATGTACAACAATCATTCCTAGTAGGAACAGTTGGAAAACAGTCACTGTGTTTTGAGAAGAAAGATTATGGCTGTATAGGCACTAATCACCTGGCTTCAGGACATTTCCCTGGCCTGGTTTATTAGTAACATAAATGTAGCCTTAAAAGTCATTCTTGAAAACTTTTGTAAAATGTCTGATTATTTAATTCATATAGAAGTGTGAAAGACATCCAGGGTCGTTCTAGTATGATGTCACTATCCACAGAGACATAGGGCAGTCTTTGAATTCGATGGATGTCACTTTCCTTAAAGTGGATGATTTTGTGTGTCTAAACCTTTCTTATAAATCTTGGGTTTTAAATTTAAAAAGTGATTGAACTCAAATACTCATCTCTGGATTACAAGACAGTAATGCTGATTGAATTTAAATCAGTAGCTGAAACAATCCTGCAAAACTACTGTTGTAGTAGTGCATTTTTGTGTAGTATATACAGGGTTAAATTGTAGAGAGAAACACTTACCTAGCCTTTGCTATAAGGCCCCAGGCTCTGGATGGGCAAAGTTTAATAATGGCCCTAAATATAATGGCTGTTCATTCAAAATAGTCTGGTTGCTTGGAGCACACATATATCCTCCTGTATGTGTATGTGTATATATATATGTATCTGTGTGTACAAGTCTGTTTAGAAAATATTTTGTATTAATTGCTTTTCTTATGTTTGATATGCTTCCTCAGCTTCAGAAGTAATTCAAACGAATATTCAACTAGGAACAGAATATGGACTTAAGGTAAAGGTCTAATCTAGTAAGTTTTGTCACATTCTTAACAAACACTTACTATAAAAGGCTATGTTTTGCATCTTACCCTAGTGTCAAGAATTGCTTTGTCAAGGTCAAAGCATTCCTGAGGAATTGGTGACAGAAATGATTCTGCAAAAGATTGAATCACCAGAAGCTGCTCATTTTGGTAAGTATATTTACAGCCTAAGCTTCTTAGAATGTGCTACCTATAATTTTACATCCATTTTACATCCATTGGTGCTTAAATATAATTCTAGCTTTTTCTTGTGCTCTTCAGGTTGTGGAATATCAATAAACTGTGTGTTTATTATAATAACAATAAAAGTGTGTTTAGGGATTAATTTACCAATGTGGGGGATCAGAAAGTGACATACCGGTCCTATGTTGTGTTGATTTTGAGAAAATAATTTTCCCAAAAATTTAAGTGTTGATATGACTCTTACTTGACAATATTATCTGTTCAGAAAAATCTTACGATTTAAAATACAGATATTTTATTCTTCAATACTTCTATAGCAACAACATAACAAAAATCCATCAGCAAAAACATTTTAAACATTTTAAATAATGAAAAAGAAGGAAAACAGATTACTGAAAATGCAAAATATGATGGCTTTTTCTTTCTCTTACAGAATTGTTTATTCCCTTTGCATTTTGTGACACAGAGTAGGGTGGATGAGGATAGTAATGGCAGTAGATATAATTCGTTTGTTTGAGGAAAGATTTTGTTAATTGAGGCTGTCAGGACAAGTGCTGCAGATCTTGCTAGTGTCTGAACCTGCTTCCTTGACGAGAAAACAAATGTACTGCTAAGAGGAAAGGAAGTAAAAAGGATACAATGTAGTTTCTTTTTCTTGTTTTGACTTTTATTTGAAATTTCCATTATAGGAGAGAGACAGGTGTAGTGCCAATGTTAGTTTCTCCTGCTTTAAAAACTAGCCTGCTTTTTAAGCTTTCAGTTGCAATGGGTTTTATTCCTTCTCTAGTACAAGACTCAACAGTTTTGCAAAAATACAGCCTTACATGGTGAAACCAGGCTTTTAAAACAGTACAAAAAAGAGAAATAGGGAAGAAATAATAAAAAAAAAGACACAAAAAACTGCTGGAAGAGGTAGCAGCAGAAATGCCAGTCTCTTAATCCTTGTGTGAGGGCTTTGATAAAGGCATGAAGAGGCTTCTGTGTTATTGGAGTTCCCCTCCTTGAGTCAGTCTGAAGATGTTTATATCACAGAGGTCCTGGAGACTGTAAATACAACCGTAAAGTTTGGTTCTTGTAGCCAAGACACTTTTGCATTACAGATGGCCCAAAGTAGCAAGGAATAAAATAACCAACATCCTCACTATTTTTCCTACCAACTAGAACTGACCTCCAAAACAAATTTTTGTTTTAGTATTTCTAATAACTTTTTATCAACTACTATCTTAACGAATCTTTGGGAAGCTTAAATAGGTTTTCAGCAGGAACTGATCAGTCAATTCACTGTAAATTATTCATTAAAGATTTTAGAAATTGTTGTATGAAAGGTTGGATATTTTACTTTTGGTGTTTGTAAAACGCAAATTTTTAAACAGTACACACAATAAGTGTGTCTCAAAAGCTTCTTGGTAATCCCCTAGTTACTTTTTGATCTAGTTGATAGATGCCTTAGGTATACTTCATGATTTTTATTCTCCTCAAATTACTGATTTGGGGGCAAATACTCTCTCAGACAATGGTTTCCCACATTACACTCCCATTTCCCTCACATCAGCTGTTGTTATCTGGGATGTGTTGATAAGCAGAGGCTGTGCACGTTTTTCACACCTCACTACCATAAAGGTATCAACAGTTTAGAATTCAAGATTTTAATTTCCTAGAGGAATGACTATATATTTTGCTCTCCCTTGCTTATCCTCTTCTTCTCTTGCATCCATGGATAGTAGCTTCCCAAAGAAGTAGGAGTCTTCACTCCTAACACGTCTTGCAAAGACTGCTGCCATGTGTTTGTGCTGCCCAGAGTTGCATTTAAATGTTATCACATAAAATTCTGAGCATGCACCATTTCACTAAGGGAATATTCCCATTATTTGGCTAAAAAAATCCACCTGATTTTTGTTTAGTCTCTCATCCTGGCTTCATGAATATTGATTTTGTTGCTATTCAGTAGTTTTTACTGCATGCATAGAGCCATCAGTAGTTACAGTACTTTCCTAGGAACTTGAAGCCACAAGTTCATCCATGGGGCTGAGTACTGTAATACTGGGAAAACATATTATTACCACTCTGCTTGCCATGTCTAGCCAATGTCTGTTTGCCAAACAGGACTCAGCATTGAGAGTCCTGAGTGAACAGATGCTTACCAAATTATCCATGTGCATACTATATGCATAGCACCTCCTTTTGAGAGGCAAGAGAGTGGTTCAGACTCCCTTCATTAGAAGCCAACACATTTAAAGGTTGTGTAAAAAGCCTAGACTCCTAGTTGAAATGCTTTAAATCAGAGTGGCTACTTTTTGCAGTTCCTTTTATAAAGTCTTTTAGTGGCAAAACTGGTCACTGAAAGCTTGTTACTTTTTAGACACTGCAATGTCTGAGCTAGCCACATAAAGCAGGTGGTCTGGGTATGGTCTTTAATGTCTACATGTTTTAAATTGAATTAAAATGTTGAGACTACTCTATAAAGCTGAAAACAACACACTTTTTTTGTCTGTATTTAATCTGAAACAGACATGGGTGCACAGTTTTTTAGCAGTGTTGTATCATGTACATGGTTTAACATTGTACCACTACATGTATTGTTTAAAGGAGATGAGTATAACTAGCTCTATAATTGTCAAACCCTCTTAAAATATGTTCAATTAACTGTATTTGGCAGGTTATGTTCTCACTGGATTTCCTTCTCTCTCGGAGGAATACATGACTGTTCCACAGCAAATAGAGAAAATAATGACTCTAAAATTAAAACCAGATGTCCTGATTAACATTAAGGTAATGTCATCTTCAGTAACTTCCTAGTATTTTTCCTAATTATTAGTAGACTCATATGCTATGCATGTCAAATATAATAATTTCCTCTGAATACCAGAGTATAGAATTTATTGAAGAATGATAAATTCTTCTCTTTTATAATGGAATAGAATTTCACTATTCACTATGGTTTGTTCCATTATAAGCATTGCTGAGGTAAAATAATGAACATGTCCTAAACATCTCCACCAATTAGAAGATACAGGTTTTCAAGAAAGGGAAACTTTGAATTACATGATCATTGTGGGATTTTGGACACATGTACATCTGCCACTTGTGTAATGCAGGAAGAAAACTCTCACATATGGAAGTTAGAAAAAAAATAGTTTTATTTTTAAGTCACTAATTGAGAAACTGCTTTATTGGTAAGTCATCTTGTTTACAAATCTCAATTTCTTCATGAGTAGTGATGTGACATACCAGATATTTTACAAAAGTGACTCTCATATAACCAGAGAAACATAAATCATTGTTACTGTGGGATTTAGAGTACTTTCTCAATGTAACTTAAAGGAATGGACTTGCTTGCTACATCCACAGTAGTAAACAAAACAAGGCAAGAGGGACTCTTCAGACACCAGGCCAACTGCTTTGGCCAAACACTGCTAAGCTGTCTTGTTAGTCAGAATGGGGTGTCAGTGCCCAAACTGCCCACAGGGAAGCCTGAGGCATGTGCCATTCTCCAGATTGTGACCAGCTGTTCACTGGGGAGGATTCCAGCTGGCCCACACTGAACTGTGCCAGACTCCATTCAAAAAATAACCGTATGTATAGTCTATAGTCATGAACACACTTTCAGGCCCTTCCTCTAGCAATATTTTATTTAGAAGCAACTAGATTATTTTTGTCTTCTACTCTGAATGTGCAGAATGAGCTGCTGAGACAGCTCTAAATAGTCAGCCTCTGGTGGTGTACTTCATTCTCATTGGGATTTTGATTCTAGTTGGCACATCTATGTGTTTTGTCAGATGCTAAGCCTCAGGGTATGGACCTACTCTATCACTTTGAGATCTAACTCAGTGTTTGTTTTAATCCCATACTTTTAAGACGTAATTTGCTTGAACATGCATAATGAAAGTTGGTGAATGTCTATTTCAAACCTTTTTTCTGTGGTCTCAAAAGATCCTAAAACATCAAGGAGACATATTTTTGTTCTGCTTTTCAGGCAGATTTTATTTTTTCAGATGGTCAGTCTTTGTTTTAATGCTACATAGTGAGAAATCCTCATTGTTGAGAATATGTGTTGTATAGATTCATGCAAATAGAAGAGTGATACTAACTACACCAGAAAGAAAAATGAAATTATTGACTTCATGTAGTAACATCATCTCCTCAAGTAAAAGGACTGAGACTAAATGTACATAAAAAATCCTTGCCTCAAAGTTAAAGAAATAACCTTGCCTTTGATTTCAGTGGATTAAAGCTGTTTTCACAAATATGTCAGAATTGTAATTATTTTCATTAGACCAAAAACAAAGGGAGAAGGGAGATTCTAGATAACTGTGGCAATAATGCAATACTGTTATTAGTAGACCAATTTAGAGAAATTTTGTCTCTCCAAGAAAAAGACGTTATAGCAGTACGATAAACATGATTTGCTTTTAATTTTTCCTTGCTAGTGTCCAGATTATGAGTTATGCCAAAGAATATCAGGACAAAGGCAAAACCCTGATTCAGGGGAGATATATCAGAGGAGCCAATGGGATCCTAAAGTTATTGGCAAGCGTAAGAAAGATCAGGATGAAGAAGAGGATGAAGAAGAAAATGAAGAGCAGGATGAAGAAGAAGAAGAAGGAGAAGAAGGAGAAGAAGAAGAGGTAAATATTGCTAATTTCTAGCCAGTGCAAAATATTACAATGTACTTTAGACAAAGCAGAAAAAATTCTGATCTTCTCAAATATCACCATACTATGTTATTTCTTTTGCTCAAATTTAATTTTAATTCCATTTCTGTCCTGCTTTAAGAGATGTGGAGTAACACTTAAACAGTAGGTTTAAATGACAGCAAATGTTGATCATTGTATAGCTTAACCTGGACTCAGTCTTGGACTCAAAAGTCACTGATCTGTTTCTTACCGTAAGTTAAAAGTGTGTATCAGGAGGAGAAGGGTGGCTCTACACTGCCTGCTTCTTGATCTAGACAAATAAGAGTTCTTAATTTTTGTCTATTGTAGCAACTTTTTTTACTAATATTTGCAGGACACTAACTTGTTTTCTGGTTTTGGTGTTACACTACTACAAATGGATTTTCTTCTTTTTCTCATGAAGGTATTAGTTTTGAATTCAGCTCAAATTTTTTTAATAGGGGCCAGAGACTTATCAAGGCAAGTTCTAGGTGCATTGCTTTCAATTTATAGAAACTACACTTCATCAGGATAGGATCATGGTCAGCAGTCACTGGAGTAATACTTATTGCAATACTCTCCAAAGCTACTTTATTTAAATTTGAGTGAAACAAAAATTATTTTAATACATTATTTCTGTGTCTTTAAATTTTGTTTTGCAGACTGGAGAAGGTCCACGTAAGAAATCAGAATCTTTTCATCAGTTAGTGCAGAGGCCTGAAGATTTTCTTGAAAATGCAGAAAAAAGAATTGGAATACACAAGGATATAATGCTTCCTGCTTTAGAAGTAAGAAAAAAGCAAAGTAATATGATTATGCCTAAGAAAAGATTTTTGAAATATCTTGCACTGTTTTCATTGGTTTTTTTAGTTTGAGATTTGTTGTATTGAAGTGGTCATGCTACAACATATCCCCAAATTCTGAAATTTATTCTGAAATCAGTGATACAAAGTTGTCATCTGTAGGTGTTGTTTCTACTCTGCAGTCAAGATAATCAACTTTGACTTTTAAAAGTGAAACCACACCTGCCACCACATATGCTTTCTAAATCTAGTAAGTGAAATATTTGAAGACTCTATTGTTTCATCGCCATGACCATAGTCCATTCCAGAATGCAATCCCATAAGTAATCTGCAACCATTGTCTTCCACTCCCTTTCTCACCTGCTTCATTGCCTGCAGATTTATATACCCAGTAATTAGCCCTTTAATTTGTTTTACTACTTACTTAATTTCAGAAGCTTTGACATTTTCTTTCCCTGTTGTGTTCGGGAAAGTGGATTTACTGTATGTTTCTTCCCCCCCTTCCCCTCACCAAAAAAAAAAAGGGAAAAAAAAAAAGCCCGAGGTCCAAAGGAATAGTTTGATTTTGGAGGGTTTGTTTTCTTTTGTTTTATTTTGGTGAGGGTTTTTTTTGGTTTGGTTTTGTTTTTCTTTTTTTTAATCTCTTAGTACAAGCAACTGCAAAATACTTGTGTTTGATTCCCTCTTGACAATTACTGTTTATGCCTTTCAATTTCCCTATGGATTAGTTAAACCTATAAATAAACCTAGATAAAATTGTGTAAAAGTGGTATAATGGGCTTTGCTAGAGTAACAAGCTTGTTACTGCGGTGAGGGCAAAACCGAAAAATGTGGTATCTTTAATCATAATACGATCTCACATGGATTTCTTATAAGTTAGCTAATGGAAGGTTGTTTAGATTAAATTACTTCAGGATGTATATCGAACTTCAACAGTTTCAACACATTCCACTAGGTAGTAGGGTTCACTTAGGGTTCACTAGCAATGAACATATTGGTGAAGATGCTTAGTGGTCCACTAATATATTAAAAGAACACACGGTTTTATCAATTGGCCCAGGCAGAGTTTGAGATGATGGAATTGAAACTGAAACAAAAAGTTTATAAGATGTGGAGTTTGCACTGATAGGGAGATAGGTAGAGTGAACTTTGGAGAACACATTTTGATTTCTTGATAAATTGCTGAGATTAAAATGACTTGAAATAAATGTGAAATACTACAATGAGGAAGGAAACCTGATGAACAACTACAACATGTGAAATAATTGGCTAGACCTCAGTACGTCGGACAATCTGCAATCTGTGGGGATTTAGTTAGTCAAAACTGAGTCAATAAATGAGATGCTATTGTCTAAACTCAAATACTATGGATTTACTAATAAGACTGTAAGACCATGGTATATAAGAGAAACACAAACTATTATTCTCTCTTTAGAAGAGTATTAGAAAGTATAGAAGACAGACTAAATGAAATGAGCCAGGAAATGAGCTCTGACCTATTGAAGAAGTGGAACAGATTACCTGCAAAGTTGTAACGTCGCCTTCAATAGGCCTTTTCAGGCTTGAGATTAGACTGGCGTTTATCAGGAATGGAGTGAGTGTTCTCAGTCCGCAGAGAAAGGCATTAACAATCAATACAGGATGTTTTTTTAGTCTAAGACATTATTTACTAATGTGAAAATTTAAAATAAGAAAAATAAAATATACGGTCCAAATTTTAGAGGAATTGAGAGTCAGGACCAAAATTAAAACATTGGTCTCATGATTTGCATTTCCAAGAAATGGATTAATTGAGATTGTCATCATTTTCCAGCAAAGAATTAAGGTAGTTAGACAATTAAAAGTTGAATTCATACACAAAATGTTACTGTGTCTTGGTATTTTTTAGCTCTCTTGCATTTGAGCTAAGACATCTAAGCTATTTTTTGAACCCACTGTAACTCCAGTTTTGGAATTATCTCTGTATTTATCTGTCATCAAATAAAAGTTAATCTCCATAGGATTTTGTAAGCCATTAATGCAATGAATCTTGATTTTGCTGAAGTCCCCAGGAGTCCAACCTTTGATATGTATAGGAGGAGAATGTGCTTCAGTGTCATTATCTGGTTAACTATACTCAGTTGACAGCTATATTCCTAAACAGGGATTGTTGGCTGACCAGGATTGTCGATATCTTATTGAAGTGGATGGAAGTCAGCAACCAGATCATGTTTTTGAGGTAGGTAAACTATGCATCAGCTAAGTTAACCTCCACTAGAAAATAATTTCCAATCCACAGAATTACTTTCCTGTTGGCAAAATTTTAGGTTGTGTTTAAAATGCATTTATTTACTCTTAGAAAACATGACTTTTGAAATACTTGCTTTTCTTCCTCTATTGTAAGATTCACTACTCTATCTCCAGGCTTACATATATGTTACATGAGACTATTTTCAGGCAGGCTATAAACTTTTTTATTATGTCCATCTGGTTTCAATGCTTTTTCTGATCTGTATTAATGTAAAATATAATGAGAAATTAAAACATTTTCAGTGTGGTATATTTACAAAACTGGTTTATTTGATGCTTGTGTCTAAAATATATTTTGTATAATGGAATATAATTTTAATTAATTTTGATATTGTTTTGCAATGTAATAGAAGACCCTTGATTCTTGTAAGAATTCTGCTGAGTGCTTTTGTCTAGATTTTTAGCTTGTAACAGCAACTTGCTCTCCCTGTTAAAAAACCTACAATGGTAAATTTTGAAGATAAATAATCTTATCCTTTGCCTCACAACTAGAAGTTGCTTCAAATCATAAGCTAAGGTATGGGGTTTAAAATTAGGTAGGAGATTGTCTCTGACAAGTTGGAAGTGAACTTCTGCATTTTCTCCTCTGTTTGGAATAAATTGTGTTATTATAATTCTGTAAGTTAATTATTTCAGTTTATGCTTAACTCTACCAAGAATGGTCCTATGGGGAAAAAAAACCAGTAATTTTGCAGCATTAGAACATACAATTTCCTCATTTATGATCTGTTTGTGAACGTTACAATACAAAATTTATAGTAAGTGCAACCAAGTTATGTTATGATTCCAACCATTTTACCTACAAGTAAGGCAAAGGATTATAATAAAACTAGCCCAAACATGACAGAATTTGCTTTTTCAAGAATACTTGCATTCAATCAATATTACATTCAGGAAATACTTCAAATAAACTTAATATCATCTAATTCTCATTGGTAGACATTTGGTGTAAATACCTTTCAAAACAAACTACCCAAAGTTGTATTGTTTCTGAATCTGCATAATCTGATTTCCCAAAGAGATTTGCCTCTTTTTCCAATTGGAGGTCATCTGAGTACTTGCACTGCCTTGGGGGAGTCTCCACAGTCTTGTCCTTTAGTAGGCTTGGGATTCACAGTATAATGAGAAGATACAAGGGCTGTGATTTGGCCTTTTGCACTGTCTATATCTACCAAATATCTTCTTAAAACTCAATAACCTGCATGAGTCTGAGTTAGAAACTGGGCCTCGGTGTTTATGTAGCCATTATATAAATAACTTACAGTTTTAAAGAGATTTTAGGGGCCCTTCAGAAGACAAAAGCAGTTTTGATTGGTACTAAATCAAGACTTATTTTCTCTTCAGGCAGTGGTAGGCCGACTTCAGTCTATGGAAGTTCAAATTGCAGCTCCTATAATCAGACTTCAAAGGGAGGAAGAAGACGAAGAAGTAGAAACACTGGAGGGAAAGCAAAATGTAAGTGTGCTTTTCTAAAGTGTGATTGACTGTAATAACTAGAATTATTTTTATTTTCTGCTGTAAGCTTATATTATAGCATCTTTGTTTCACAACAACCAGTTTGTTTTACCATGCAGTAAGGGCATTTTGTAAGCATTGACGTTTCAGAAATGAGAATTTAAGGTAATTCTGGGACTGAAATCCACTTTAAAAGTATGAAAATAAAAGAATCTATCATTTCCAAAAAAAATGGATAATGATTACAATAAAACTTTGAACAAAATGTTTGTTTTAGTAACAGAGGAAAAACCAATTCCTTCCAAGGAAATAAACTTTAGCCAAAGGATAACAATCTCAGCAACTGACTCTTAAGTCAGTCTAGTCTTTTCCTGAATAAAAAACAACATGCTAATCCAAATATAGCAATATTCTGCCTAACTGAGATCACATTCATTCTATTTTCCTGTCATTAATTAGAAGCATGACAAGTTAGTGCTGAATTTTTCTGAATCATGGCAATTATAATTTGTGTCCCTTCCAAATAAAACTGAAAACCAGAAGTTTTGCATTATGTCATCACCTATATTTAGTTGCAATCATCTTTCCTATTTCTTAAACAAAACTTAGAATATATGAATGGAGGTGTAGTGGGGAGGCTCCACATATTCAGAGAAATACCCCTCTCTTCACTTTTCTGTTGTCTAGTTCTTAACAAATTCACAAGTGAAAGACTTTCTGTGTCAGAGGTCATCTGTATTTATTATTTACTTAGTGTGTTTGTTTTAGTTTCTGTGTAAGCTTTTCATAACCACAGTATTCAGGGCAAAGAGTTCTGCATCTTAACTGAATATTATGTACAGAATTGCTTCCCTTTGTGTTAAACCTGCAGCCTTTTAGCTCAGTGTCCTCCAGTATGCAGAAGTCAGTGGATAGTTTGGTTCTCTATCTAACCTCTAATAGCTCATGATTTCAGACTTCTGTCCTGCTCTTACGTAGCTATACTGAAGAATTCCAGTCTGTATAATTTTATTCCTTCTAACACATCAATCTTTTTGTGGGATTGATCAGTTATATTACCTTTTTCTGAAACTTATCCAATTTTGCTGTGTCCTTTCTGAGATAAGGGCAGCAGGAGGCCCATTGCAGTAAAGACAAGGGCAATATTTAAACAATTTAAACATAAACCTTTATCGTCTGTTCTCTCTGTGTTCAACATTCCTAACATTCAAATTGGTTTTCTGACAGCTCTTGGGCATTGAAAAAATGTTTTCACAGAGGGATCTATTTCTGAATACTGAAAGTCAGTGAAAATTCATAACTTCCTGTGTAAAACTGCTATTTCAATGCCTACCTTTGTTGGTTCTGAAAGTTCTTCTGCAGTTCTTCACAGCCAGGACTTGTCTGTACTATTCTGAATTCAGAGTCACCATGACTTCAGAAGTCACTCACTATTCACATTCTGTAAAAAGGCTTTTAAATTTTTTCCTATCATATGATATTTCTGCATGCCTAAAATAGATATTTTAATATTGCTATTCCCTGACGCATATCATGGTCCTTTTTTCATACCCCCTAGAAGAAATCTTAGCCATTTTCTGTTGTCTTCAATAAATGACTCTTCGTAATTTTAAACTTCTAAAAATCATAAGTAAAGCCTACAGGAACTATTTTAAGTACCATTTCTTTCAAATAGACCTGAAAAATTATGTAATTTCTCTTTAAAATTGTCCTACAATTCTGAAATAAATAATTTTTAAAAAAATGTTCTGAAAAGCATGATGTAGTTTTCTTTTTAAGTTTGCTTATTTTCCATCAGAAAGTTTCAAAAAAGTCTAATAAAAAGGCATATGTAGCTTCAGACAAAAATTACACTTGCAATTATTGCTATTTTAATAAACAGGATGAACTTTTCCGGGCTCTGTCATCTTACAAGCTGATAGCACCCAGATACCGATGGCGTAGGAGCAGGTGGGGACAAGTGTGTCCCGTGGCTCTAAAGGAAGGGGACATTGTAATGGGAAACCCAGAGTTTGCTGTCAGGTTAGTGGAATTTGACACTCTTAATTTTCATATCTATTTTATGAGATAAGTGTCTATATCTGTTAGCTTCTCTTCTGTTTTAAGTTTTCTAGGTAGAATGTACGTATTGTCATCCGAAGAGGCATTGAAAAAATTTATGTTGAATCCACGGCCTTACCTCTTACCCCCAATGCCAGTTTCTCCTTGTAAAGTATTTGTATTTGGTCCTCCATTCTCTGGAAGAACAACTATTTGTAATGTAATTGCACACAATTATAAAGGAAAGGTAGGTTCATATATATCTTAGGTGCTGGGGCTTGGGAATCAGGGATGACAGAGGAAACATAGAATTTTAGTGAAATTCATTTTTATAAAAGTAACTACAGATCAGAAATACTTTTATATATCCTCTTATGTTGCAATTGTCTTAGCATTGGAATATTATGAATAACTTGTATTAGATATTAGACACTAGATAATTAAATATATAATTAAATATAAATACAAATTAAAAATAATTTCTTTTTCAAAAAGCCCCAACCTTACATTTGAATTATATGTAAACTTTTCTGAAATCTGCAGAGCTTTTCCAAAATAATTTCATTGTATAGAATTTGGATCAGATGCTGTATTTGTCTTCTGTGATATTTGTATTTTTTCAAATAATTTCACTAGGTTCTTGATATGGACAAACTCATTCAACAGTATAAAGAATCAAGAGAAAAAATCATTGAGGAATTGCAAAAGGATGCAATAGAAAAGGCTATAGCAGCAGTGAAAAGTAGATTGGAATCCAAAGAACAATCCGAAGAATCCAAAACATTGCAATCAGAAGAACAATCGGAAGAATCCAAAAAATTGCAGTCAGAAGAACAGTCAGAAGAATCCAAAAGATTGCAATCAGAAGAACAATCAGAAGAACAGTCAGAAGAATCCCAAAGATTGCAATCAGAAGAACAATCAGAAGAACAGTCAGAAGAATCCAAAATATTAGAATCAAAACAATCAGAAGAACAGTCAGAAGAACAATCAGAAGAATCCAAAAGATTGGAATCAGAAGAACAGTCAGAAGAACAATCAGAAGAATCCAAAAGATTGGAATCAGAACAACAATCAGAAGAATCCAAAAGATTGGAATCAGAACAACAATCAGAAGAACAATCAGAAGAATCCAAAAGACTGGAATCAGAAGAACACTCAGAAGAACAGTCAGAAGAATCCAAAAGATTGCAATCAGAAGAACAATCAGAAGAATCAGGTGAATAAGCTGTTCTGTGGTCTTTGAAGCTGTCTTATTTGCTTTACATTATTTAACTGAAGCAATTGCTGTCACTTGGACATAGAAAAAATTGCAGAAGTTGTTATGATTGCAATGCATTAAATATGAACTAAAAGACCATGGCAGTGAAGGGAATAGCTTAGTAAAATTCAGTATATTTTTACATATATATTAAAAAATCCTTTGAATTTGAGAGCCATGTAAAAAAGAGTTTTCTGAACTCTGAGCTGAAAGAAGAAATTGGTTCTGACTGACACTGGTTGAAAACATTCCATTTTAATGACTTTCTGACAAGTTAAATCTCTGCAAAAATGAAATACTCATCAAGAAAGCAGCTTGTCAGCTGGACTGATGTGAATCCACAACTACAGATTTTTCACTTTGGAGCAGCCTTCCAAGTATGCTGCCACAGATGGCACATTCATAAATCCCTCCAGCTCTGTTCACATTTAGACTTCTTAAGCTGCCTAGTTTTCTGCAGCTTGACAAATTCGATAAATATATTGAAAAGGTGAAAATAATGTGTTATTTTAGTATCTTTTAAAGAAAGTTTGCATTTTTTTCCAAGGAAGTTCAGTGGAGGCTTTTCAAAATAATTTCTTTTGAAATGAAAATACCCCATTGAATTAGAATTACCTTTTTATAGTTAGTTCTGGTTATGGCTCCAATGGACAATTCGGCCATTTTGCCTTGTTCACCTAAGCAAGGAATTGTGTTTGACTTTCTCATGGGTAGATACATCTAACAAGAGGTCAGTGTAGTCCTGTAGTGCTGCAAAACTAGTGCTGACAGCGCTAACAAATCATTGGCATTGCAGTAAGAATAATGATGAGCTGTGACACCAAAACTGAAAGAGTTAAACAGTGTTACGTTCCAGATTCCTGGCTATGTAAGTACTTTTGAGGCCAGGGATGTGAAATCCTATCAGAATTAATGAGAAATGAATCCTAATTAAAAACTTCGGAGGGCTCAAGCAATTTTATTGCAAAACTGAAGTACAAACAGAGGATGTCTTTTCCCTTACATATCTTTTTGTAGTATAAGATTGTTTCAGAATTTTTTAATAGAGAAGGAGATGTTTGGGTTTGGGCTGCATTGAGGTTTTTTTGAAAAATGGAAATTATTTAGATGCTGCCACTTTTCTAGGCACCTTGTAACTTGGCAAAAATAACCTATGTGTGGAAAAAATAAAATGTGTACATTTCTGCATGTAAAGACTAGTAATACAATCATTGAAAAATCCTTACATAAATATTGAAAGTAAATACGGCATTTTTTCCAAATTATAGTAGAACCAACTGCAGTTGGTTAAAACAGTTCTTCACCAAATTTTATCGAATTGTTAACTGTGAGTGTTCCTTAAAGAACTTCTAAATAATTACAGTTGTTGTGCCAGCAATTAATTAGAAAATGTGGATGCAATATGAATATTTTGTGTATCAGAGGGAATGCAGGCTACTTTATTGTTTAAAATACACTGCCTTGAGCTAAAATTTGTATTGATTAAAAATTAGTCTGGTCAACCTTTTGATTTGGGAATCAAAGAGAAATCAAATCCAAGGAAATTCTAGCATGTTTAAGTTCCTGATTGTTCTAGTACAGAAATGTCATTCTGTTCCTATTGGAACGATATTTAACTTAGAGGTAGAAAATACCATACAGTTTAAAAGGTTGAGTTTTTTATACTGAGAGAGCAAACCAAGATCGTAGTTTATGTGACACACTCGACATCTGCATTCAGAACTGGTGTTTGTTTCTTTCTCAGAGAAATTGTGTACTGCTTAAAATGACTGCTGTGCTGGAGTTATGGTTTAATGCTTTATTTGATTCCTAAATTTCTAATTTATCTGTGAAGTGCATTTAAAATATCTATGTTGTTAGGAATACCAGAGATAACTGCTGACCACCCAGAAGTTCAAGCCATGGTAGAAGAAGCCATGAAAAGTGCATCAGTCTCTGAAGTTATGTCACCTCAAATATATGCTGAAGTACTGGAGGGAGCTATTTTAGAGGTGAGACTACAAATACTATGTAGCAAAGTGCTTTTTTCCTAAGAGCAGCTTGTAACAGTTTATACATTATCCATATATGTTCTTAAATTTTCCATTTGAGTGATCAGTTTCATTTATATCACATAGCCCAAAAGCTTACATGGAATTGAGGAGACACTGAGGAAGATCATGAAAGACAAGTCTATTGAGGTCTATTTTATAGTCCTTTATATATAATAAAAATGTGTGTGCATGTGTGTATATATATTCACACACTTATACAGAAATTATTTCTGTCTTGCAAATTACCTGAGCTACAAATTGTTTAATTGTCAGGAGAATTATCTGAGAGATCATTGTATGCTTGCTTTATTCTTATATTTTTAGTCAATATTAAAGAGGTGAACACCAGATGTTAAAAGAACTGTTTATGAAGATTATCCAAGAATACTGAAATGTTTTAAATTTGTTCAATGGTATGTAACTATTGAAACTGAAGTGTAATTTCTTTATAGGCAAACTTAAAAAATCACTATTACATTAGTCTCTTCTTGTTTAAAATGTTTTTAATTTCATTCGGACATATAAAGTTATAAATGTCTTACTTTTTATTGACCTGAAATGACAATAAGGAAAAATCATAGCATTTAGAAAGTAATTTTGTATTGTGCAGTCTTTTTTGTACAGCTAACTTAAATCTTTTTAAATTCCTGAATGTAACATTTTTGAACAGCTTATGAAGACAAACAAAGACAGGTTTCCTGGTGCTTCAGAAAGAGGAGGGTGGGTAGTGGATAACTACCCTCTTCTGTCAGCAGACCACTGGTCAGCTTTATCAGAGAAAGGACTTCTGCCTGACACTGTTGTCTGTCTGAAGGATACACAAAAAGATGGTTAGTAAATGCACCCTATTGCAACTTTATATTTTCTTTTTCTTTTTTCCTGTGTTGATATCTGTATATAAAACGTGCTTATGAGAAAAACTGATAGTTATGTCACATTTATAAAACTTCAGAGGTCTAGAGAATGAATAATCCAGTGAATCAACAGGAGTACCACAATTTCTTACAATTTGGAGTAAGGGAATTACTCAGAATTCAAAACAGGAATGCTTTCCTATAACAGTAAAGAAGATTCCTCCTATTTTTAATCAATTTTCTCCTATTTACAACCAGCAGGAAATACCAGGAGACTCCTGTAGCATCAGATTTTTGTATTCTTTGGCTGGCTGGCTGGCCACCACCTTGAGATGTGGCTGTTGGTCAAATTTCTCTGCCTTGGTTTTCCCATTTGCAAAATCAGGTTAGATTTTTCTTAGCTTGAGAGAAAAGGCAAAGGGGTAAATATCTGTATGCAGGTGTATCCTGTTCTCCATTCTGGGATCAAAAAAACCCCCCATTAACTTCCTACCCAGATGTATACAATAACTTAGTATCCATGAATTCAGAGTAAGGTGTTTTTACTTTATTCTTTCAAGCCAAAAGGAAGGTTGGAAACAGGCATCGATAACTGGAACACATTCAAATACTTTTAAAAGTTTGTCTGTCAAATCATGTCTTCATGGATTATATCTGCTTGATTCATACCACACCACAAGTTTAATTGACCTTTGGCAATGTTTGATCATTACCTGTTCAACCCAGTCCATTATCAAAAGGTCTTTCTGTGGCAGAAACTTCCATTGAAGAAAGGTTCTATTCACATATAGTTCAAGAAAACTCAGTAGATACCTGTGGGCCTGACATTTCTGAGTCAGAGAGATTTTTAGCCTGCTAGCAGCTGCTAACTTCTTTCCCAAGAGAAAACTTCTCAACAAGGTTTCTTCTCAAAACAATCTTAGAAAACAACTATTCTTTCTCAAAACAATCTTTTCCAGGTGGTGTTTTGCTATTTCTCAAGTTTAACCAATGAGATTAGAGAGGTGTCGTTCCTATTCACCAATCATGTTAAGTCTGTATTGATATACCTTATAAGAAGGTGGTAAGAATGAGACAATAAAGCTTTCTATGCTTTTGCCTTCTGAAGTATTTTGGAGTCCTTTGTCTTTCTTTTGTGTCCTACAGTGACAAATGCCCAGCATTGGAATCAGTCCAGAGATCTTTTCAAACCCTTGTCCCTGAATATAAAAATCAACCTGAGAAAATAAGGTTACACAGTTTACTCAGAACAAATTTCTTATTTAAAAAACCCCAAACTTTTCAGAAGAATGTCAATTAATCAGCAAATCATCCTCACGACTCAGGAACAGTACCTAAATTACTTAGTCACACAGCTTTGTGAAATTTTGTTACTAAAAGTGTTTCAGTGTGGCCAGAACTCATACACAGACTAAATACTGGCTGAACATTTCTATGACAAAGTTCTAGATCCAGTGTTTTTCAGAAAATCATATTTGCAGAAGCTGTCATTCAAGACTTCATCTTGGACACTTTCAGAAAGGACCTGGGGCAAATTGCATTTCCATGCCTCATCTTTACTTCCCAGCCATTCCAAGCTTATTCAAATGTTCATGAACCTAGTTTCTGGGACACACAGTGCATTGTCCTTTCATACAACCACAAAAAGCATCTTCTTCCTGTAGTTGGCATATGGTAATGAAATGTCAATACTGTGTGCTAAATAATAAACACTAGGAGTCTATCTCTAGCCTGTACTGCAGGCAGAGCACTGAGGTACTGTGAGATGAGAGATGCTTTCAGAATTATATTAAATTTCTCTTCACTTCTCAGAATTTAACAAATTAGTGAATTAATTGGGTAGAAAAAAAGGTTGTCTCATCATCCCTGAAAGGTTTTAATCTAGATCAGACATTTTGGAAACACAAAATTCTTCAGGACAACCGTGTTGAAACTGGTCAGTAACTGCCCTTTAATTTTTTTTTTTTTTTCCCCCCTTGTGGGGAAGAATTTGGGAATTCATAGCAGAGGCTTTCAAATTAGGGCCTCTCAAGAGATTTCCTATTATGTACTTCCTTCCTGCAATATATACCTCTCTGCCATTTCCACTAGTTCTCAAAACCTAGCTCTGAATTACTTGCTCTAATCTGAACAACCTATTTTATACTCTTGGTAGTATAAAAATTTGGCTAAAAATGTAGCTTTTTGCTTATGGATACATTTACTTGAATTTAGCTATTTTGTTTCACTTTATTTTTATTTGCACAATTGTGTTAACTCTGTACTTGATTTCCACTTGTTTCTGTCATTCAAATAATCATGCAGTTGTGAAGTTTACATTTTCACAACATTTGAGTCATTACTTTGTAAGCTGTTCCCCGACCTAGTCTAAACTCTCATAAGTCCACTGATGAAAACAGGTTTCAACCACACAGCCATATATAAATGTATTTGTTGAAGTAAATAAATCAGTAGTGTTCCTAGTAAGAACAGCATATTCTTCATTTCTGCCAACAAGCTGTAGTAGTAGAGGTATGCACATTATTTATATTTTTATTTGAATGTTTTTTATTTGTTTCTTCATAGTTTTTTTGTACACTTGCAAATAAAATAAATGTCAGTGTAACACACGATATATAAAAGTATGAGATAAATCATTTCAGTTCTGTCTCCCTTTATAGCCTTCATAACCTTCCAATATCCCAGATTCAGTTTATTAGGTGCTTTGAATTGAATAAAAGTTCTAAAACTGTAGAAATCAACAGCATAATAACATTTCAGTGGTATAAATGCTTTTTGTTAACTTTAAAATAAAGTTGTCAATAATTTATTAAATGGTATTCCCAACCCTATGACCTTAGTTTTATACAGATGCATTAAAGTCATTACTGTCATGTAACTCTGCTGCAGGAGCCTGTATACTACGCAGAGCATACCTAGCAAGTAGGAATGAAAATAATTCTGAGATTTTGGAAGGACCAACAGATGAAGCATTAGAAAAGAAAGATGATGCAAGGTAAAATATTCCAAATATCTGAATGCATAAAATGAGCACAAGATAATTCTAGCCTCACTTTGTATTAAAGGTATCAGCACATTTATCACACAAATTAACTAAAGCAGTACACTAAGACTAGTTATGATGTATAAGAAATGATCCAGTATCTGTTGTCTTTGAGGAATATTACATTTCTTTCAGTACATATGGTGCCAGTTAAATCTCTTTCTAAATGCTTTTTCATTAGTCTTTCATTAGCCCAATCTTTTAATACAATGAGACAGTAACATCTTAGATAATGAAAGATGTATGATTTTTATTTTTTACAACTCAAATTATATTTCCACATCTTCACATTTAATATATCTGCAACTTGGTTTGGTAATATTTGTAAAGGTCTTATGATAAATAAACTTTTATTTACAGTGGGGCAATGGAAGAAACACTGACGTTAGAGGAAGATGAGTCTCCAGCTGTGGATGAGGAGAAAGGTGAAAATGTGTATCATTTGACTTCTGTTTTATGTAATTATGTGTTTCAATCATTTAGTGGTTTGATTTTCCAGTTTTGATTTCCTTTTTGCATTCCACATCTAGAAAAATGACTTTTTGTTACTATCTTCACTGATACAGGCACTCATTTCTTTGTGTCATTCCCATGGATGTTACAGAATAGAGATGGTTTCCATTAAATCAGCCAGCACTGTTGCAGTTTTCAATAATGACTCTATCTCCTCTAGCAGCTTTTCTAAGTGGTTTAGTAACTGTCTTGAAACTACTCATCAAAACGTCTGTAGCACTTTAAAAGTTACAAAACGTTGCTGGAACTTAGTCAATAGTTAATGGAAAATCACTAAATTGTCTGATTTTCTGGTCTTCCTCCAGTAAGCTCAGCCTGAAGTAATTAAAGGGGAATGGAAATCAGTTCAGCAGTGGCTCTCTTAACATGCATTAGGAATTGCTCAATCTGATAGCAACACACATTATGAATTGCTGAATCCAGAAGCCCAGTAGAGGTGAGGCTGCTGCAGCTCCATGTTCCTAGGACCATGCAATGAGTCTGAGCACGTATTCCCATTTCCCCTTTCATCCTCTTCTTACTCTATTATCCATGCTAGTTCCTCTCCAATCCACTCTAGTCCTTCCTTCTCTTTGCCTTTGGTCCTTCTCAGAAAAGGTTCCTAATATTATAAATCTCCCACAATCCCAAAGTGCTTTTCCCTGGGCATGCCCTAATGAATCTCATGCCCTGTAAGCAGTAAAACACCTCAGCCAGAGAGAGCTTCTCAGGGTGACCCATCTCAATAGATTTCACACCCAGGCAATGCCTTCATCATCATCTCCTAATGGCCCTGAGAGGTGTCAAGTCAAGGTTATATTTATTGTGATTAAGTGGGGGGGTTCACCCATCTGTCATTGTTTCTCCCCTCCTTTTTTGCTTATGGAGATTAGTCTTTAACAATGTAACTTAACACCATAAAAAATAATGGAATTCTGTGTATTACATGAGGTTTTCCCTCTGGTAACAACATTAATAAAACATTTTGGGTAAAGATGTTCTTACTTTGTTGCTTTCTATACCGACAAAACCACATTTTTTTTGTTTCCCATAAAGATCCTACTGTTATATCAGAATTGTGTTATACTAAGTTTCCAGCAGAGAAAATATAATTGTCCTGGGCAGAAGTGAATAATCTGTGAGTGAGATTCTGGCAGCAGACCAGCTGTTACAGATAGGCTGGATTTTTGCACCTCAGATTCTGCCAGTTGGATTGAGGTTTAGAGTTAGTTCTAGTTAGTTTCAATCTCAATAGTCCAAAAAGCTGCAGGGTTTTACTTCCCTCTTAGCCTTCTTTAATCAGTGCCTAGTGTCTTAGAACAATGTTTCTGTCTGATTTGGATCTGCTGTCACGATGAATTACCATGCATAAATATCTGTCTCTATGTTAAGAACTAGGCTGGGGACTTTGGAGTATTTTCTTTCTCTACTATGCAACCTCAAGATTTCCCATTCATAGCCTAAATTATCACTCAAGGCCTGAAGATGAAATTAAAAAATGAAATGCATGAATTGCCACTTTTTTTTTTCTCATCAAGGGTCTAGACTGCTATTACTGTCTTTCTTTCAAACATAACATACTGGTTTCTATACAACATTAATATGGCCAAGCTTAAGTTCTGTATTACCAGTATGTCTCACATGCATTTTCTTTCCTAGCCTAGTCTGGCATTTATTTTAAATATATATAACAAGGCCTAAGTTGTAAAGGTAGTATAAGATAGACTGAATAATTATGATAGCATGCTTTTAATTTTTAACGAGGTAACATTTCACCTACATTGTGAAAAAAATATTGTGGTTTTCTAGGATTCTTTAAATTGAATGTAAGCTTTTTAAAAAATCCACATTATAACTTTGTATAGTTTCTAATAAAACACACAGTTCTTCTCCAAAGTGAATGAATCCTGTAGTATTAAATAATAAAGGCTTCTACAAAGATACTTTTTCATCTGTATCTCAAATAACAAAGTTCATGGTAGTTCTGAATATCTAACTAATTTTGATTTGAGTACATCAAAACAACGTTTATTAATTATAGATGTAGTAATGTCATGTGGTCTTAAGATGTATTAAGCCCTTGTTCAGAGAAAATCATGTTTTCCTACACCTACATTTTATTTCAATAATCAAACACTGACTCACCAAAACACTTCAGTCATGCTGCTCTTACTCTTGATGTCGTTTTATTTCACATGTAGTGCCATCAGCACATTGACTGCAGCTTTTCTCCCATGTGACATGTCTTTACAACAATATAAATGAATGTTCACAGTTCACATGTTCACAGTTTGTTGGGTTTTTATAATATATAGTGGTTATAATATAAAAAATGATAGCTCAGAAAAATACTCCAGAGTCCAAATCATATTCTTCTCGTCTCTCATATATGGTATCCTATGGGAATGCCTCAAAGCTGCATGAGGAAAGGCTTAGATTGAGCATCAAGAAGTGTTTCTTTACCAGGAAGGTGGTCAAACACCAGAACAGGATTCCTAGAGATGTGATTGATGTCCCAAACCTGACAGCATTTAAGAAACATTTAGGAAATGCCACTAATAACATGCTTTAACTTTTGGTCAGCCCTGAATTGCTCAGTTGATGAGCAGTAGATGATCATTGTAGGTTCCTTCCAATTGAAACCATTCTGTTCTATTCTATTCTATTCTATTCCATTTTATTCTATTCTGTATAAATAGATGCACATTTTAATAATTACAATTTTTGTAATGTCAGTGGAATCTGGGATTGCTTCAGCACTGAACATATTCAAGTTTGTAATATTGTCTGTGTTTAAAAGGAAAAAATGGTTCCAGTAATGAACAAGGTACTTACACCTGTCTTAATGAGAGTAAAAGTAACTGGAGAAGGAGACTTCATGTAAATCTAACAAATGTATTTAAGTGAGTTAAGAAGCTAAGTTCAATGCTGAAATGTCTGCTAAAGATACAGAAATCAATTTATGTGGTAACTCTTGCTTGTAATGTCTAGCTGAAAATTATAGCCTCACTTTTTTTTTTCATGCCCTTTTGTCCTTTTCATGTCACTTTAAGCATTTTTGCAGGAGCTTTGCATGAGTATGACTGTATTTATACTAGGAGACAGCTATATCAATTCGTGAGACTGTATTTCAGCTGTTGTAGAGGAGTTCTCAGCTTCAAGCAGACATGTGGATTCACTCCAATCTTCCTGAAGGAATACTTGGCATATTCTTTTCCTGCCACATTTCTGCCAGAGATTACTTCTTTTCTGTAGCAAACTCAGCTGGAGTACACATGCCTATACCTCAGTAGCTCAGGTTGGTGTGTTTGTACATCATCTTCACTGATTTTCTTCTGTGGCTCTTGCTATTTGGGCAGAAGTTCTTGGCAAAAATAAATCGGTAGCTGGGCTGATAATTCCAGATGTCACCTCTCATGCTTGTGCTTTTCAAGCTGTTAAAATCAATATTAGTTATAGACTCTTTAATATTGAATCCCAGCTCTTTAATATTGATCTCCTTTCTCATTACAGATGGTGGAGGGTTGAATCAATACCCTTCTCTTTGGCTTTTATTCTACGTTCTCGCTTTTTTTATTTTTATCATCATGTTAAATTCAGTAAGATATTTGAAACAACAGAAAAAAATAATTAAACCTGTTCATGCATTTCCTATTTAGTCTTTGAAGATAAATACTTTTTGGAATCAACTGTAATTGTAACATTTACCAGGCAGATGACGTGTGCTCAGCTCTACAGCCTCTAAATATATTTCCTTTGTTTTTCTTGACTGACTTGCATCCTGATTTGTACTTTCCCCTACCTTTAACTGGAAGCTTTTCAGTGAGGGAGTTTGGACAAGGATGGTTTATTAAACTGGAGATGAGAGATTGCAAATTACTTCTACTGCAAACTTCAAAGCAAGCTCTAGTGATATTACCTTCACAGTTTGTTCAGTCTTTGAGCAAAGCTGCATGATCTTCAAAGCTTCTTTCTGACATCCTTCATAAATCAGATGTGATAATTGCATTTTAAAACCTGTAATCCCTGCATTTTAGGCAGAGAAATTTCAAAATTTGAAAACCACAAAGGTTAAGAACAACTTCCTCAATTAAATTCCAAATACCTTCAGTTCTTAAATTCTTTTAGTCTCTCATTCAGATAAATAAAGACTAAGGAATATTGGTAGAGAACAATTATGCAATGTTTTGCAGAAGAAAAAAGACCAAAAGTCTATGATTAGAGCTATCAATCTTTCTGAAAGCTCCTCTCACTTTCTGAACATAATAAGAGAAAGGATAGCCTCTTAATTTACTTCACTTAATGTCTGTCCATCTGTCCTCCTTGACCCTATCTAGTACCAGTCTTGTAAATGAAATAGAACCATAAGCTAATGAAAAGATTCATGAAATCTTGTAACAGCTTTCTCTCAAAAAACACTTTGAAGGCAACTCATCTTCAATGGAGATGGTCTGCTTTAGTTTTAAAAATACACATTTTAGCTTTTATCTGCTAGAATTTTTAGAATATTTTAAAGAACAAACAAGAAATAAATCAAATATAAACTATTTTATTTTAATAGAAAGTTGCTAAATATACATATTTTATGCATTAGAAAGAATCCACTTTATATGTAAACCAAAGTTGTCTTTCCAAATTAAAAAAATTAGTACATACAATATAAGTTTCTCTATTTAGTACATTTCACTGTAACTTGCTGAAGATTATTTGGCAGTGTATAAGTAAAAAATGAAAAGCCTGTATAAACAAACTACAGTCTGTTTCAAAAAGACAATTGAAAATACATTCATAATGAAATACAGATCAGTTCCAAGAAATTAAAGTGTCACTGTTATCATATATTTTGCCTTTCTGTTTATTTTGATAGTTAAGCTCTAATGAAGACAACATGCTGGCTTCTGATGTGTCTGTGTCAGCTTTGGCAGTGTTTCAAAGGGGAGAAAAGAAGGACCTTTTCATCTTTTTTGATGTTGCATAGGGATCGAGGGAAGAAAAAGTCACAGATACTAAGATATTAAAGGCTCTTTTTCCCCAGCAATTCACTTAGAGAATGTGGGGGCAGAAAGCCTTCGAGGATTGTTTGTCTCTATGGTAACTATGCTCAATAAAAGCACAGAAGATGCAGAGCAAAAGAATATGAGAGATTGGCATGTAGGCTTTCCCTATAAAAGCCCAAGATTTAAGGCTGGGGAAGATTGTTTCCTATCACCACCGTGATAAGAAAATTAAATTAAGAACAGTACTGTTAAGTAGAAGGCTACCTCCTTGGAGAGAAAGTTGTTTGGACTTTTATATAATTTATTTTTAACCATTGCTGTCTTTTCATGTCTTTTTCTTGACTATGTTTTTAATTTTTTAAAAAATATCTTCTCACCATAAATAACCTCTCCAAGCAGAGTTATTATAACTTATATCTAATGGCAAAGGTACAGCTGCCTTACTTGGTCCCTGAGACAAACTAAATGTCAGGGAGGCAACATTTTTGTCATAATAAGGTTCAAATACCTGAACCTAAAACAAATGAGGTTTGGGTAGTCTGATATTTGGTCTGTCTCTTTTCACTGGGAATATAAATGTTTTTTCTTTAGTTACTTCTCCCTTCTTTCTAGGGGAAAGTCTCTCCAGTTCACTTAGACCTGGGTAATCTATTTAAAAGTTCTGTAAGTATGCAATAATTGCTACTGGATATGTTTCCTTAAGCAACAAAACCTTCTGGATAAAGGTATTCTGTTGGAATTATGTGTCTAAAGTAGCAAAACTAAGCTGGAACACATGATGGTCCATCCTTTGCTAAATATGGCCTGTCAGGAGAGGTAACATGGATTGTAAGTGTATCTGAGTTAAAAGTCATGGGAACTACTCTGTATGTTCAATGTTGTCTCAGATGATGCCAAATATTAATTTAAATCTCTTGTTCTGCCTGTATATTTCCAAAGTGTCATGGCCTACTGAGAACTGAGAGGTTTTTAAAGGGCTGGACTGTAAGATGATTTGTTGAAAGCCAGATCCAGCCAGCCCTCATCCCATCTTCCATATGGTACTGCTGAGAATAGGGCTGTGGTTCACAAGGCAGCACATGTGATTTCTGCAGTGCAACTGTGCCAGGGATAACACGTGCAAGCAGCAGTTAGTGTAACCCAGTTATTAATGTGTCCTTTCCCTTCTTTTCTTAAAACCTGTGTTCCTAAGGGAATCATCATTACATATTGCATTAGAGCTGCCCAAATTTAAGCAGGTTTTACCTGGCTAAATCTCTGTCTCATTTGGAATATATCACTGCAGAATGCAACATAATGCAATGGTACCATTTGCACAACATCTTTTAATGTACATAAAAAGGTATATTTATGTTCCTATTTAGAATCATGGCAAGATGCAAAAATGTCATTGCAGGGTATGTGTAATGACATATACAGAATGAATGTCCAGTTTAGTAAAATGCAAATGTTTGTAAGCCTTTTCAAGGGAAAACATTATTTCTAATTCAAGATCAAACTATTTGAAATCTGCAAGGTGTTTCTGCTTAATGATATGCCCTTTTGCACTTTGATTTATGTTTAGACTAATAATCATATAAGAGGAAGGTTAGCCTCTAAGGTGTCAGTCTAATAGTTGTGTTGTTCAAAACTTTAAAAAAAGGGGTGGAGATATATTAAGGGGTGGAGATGTATTAAGGCTGACAAGGGGTCCAGGGCTCTGGGCAGGTAGGGGGAGCCTCAGGAGCTGGGTGGGGACAGCCTGGGCCGGGGGTCCCCTCAGGTCTCTGAGCCAGCACATGAACTGCTACAGAGAGCCCAAGTTGCTTCAAACCTCAGTTAATCAAATATGTTGTTCAGGTAAATGGTGGTATTGAGAAAATAAAAGTTTCAACCTCAAAAGTAGAAGAATAAAATTATGAAAAGCATCTTAGGATTTAGAAATTTAGCATATTTCTAGGGGACTACACATTGTGACATAGACCCTTAAGAAGATGTAGACATTGCAGTACCCAAAACTCCCATACTACCTCTGAAGTGCCTGATTTCATGTATGGACTAAAGGGTTGTAGAAACAAGCACAAGTAGCAAACTAGCAAGGGACCAACCTTAGTGGGCCATGAAGAAATTTCAAAAGGTGTGTTAGATATATTCCTTGTTCTGAAGGCACTCGCATATCCCAGCTGATATTGGCTCTTTGAGGTGATGCTTTAGTTGTCAGAACGTTACATAAAAATTAGGCAGCATCTCTACTCTGACCATTAAGTTTTGATCTGTTTCCTGCCAAGTCTTACTGGTACCTATTCACTGAAATCCAGCTACATTGTATACTTTTTGCATTTTGGCTTTATTTTGGAAAATTAAATGTGTCATTTGCAAATTTCTTCAACAGTCCACAAGAGGAGATTGAGAGATACTTGGTTCTGGGAGAAAATATGTTTTCTTAATGAAGAAAATTTTAACAGGACCACCTAACCCTTCATAAGCCAGAAAAATGGTTTGAATTTTTCAGACTGGGACAAACTCAAAATGAATGTTGCAGTGCTGCAATTTGACAGAGTGAGCACTGGTCTGCTTAATGCCAGAGAGTGACCATAAAGCATTGCAGTTTTAATGTTTTGAGGATTTGTATTTTTGAGAAAGTAGTCAAGGCTTTTTACATACAAGGCATTACAAAAGACTGTCATTTGCAGTAATACCTCTCCTTTGTTCATGTAGGAAGTTACATAAGGAAGAACAGTAGAAATGATCCTTTTTTATGTAAAAAATCAGTAGAAGTTCATTGGAATAGGCTGAGCACGTTGTTACTTGTGTCAAAATGTGTTCTTGCTCTTTCAAATTAAAAATAAGACAGGAACAACAAGAGAAGGGGAAAATTTTGGCAAAATAGAAAATCATTTCATTCACTGATTAAATTTTTTCTTCTATCTTCACTTCTGGCAAGAAAAAAACACAGCATATGCTTTAAGTCCTAGCAAACTTAGTAATATCAGATCATTTAAGTCACTGCTCTCAACTGCTTTTCTGTCTCTTAGCTGACATCACTTACTAACAGAACATAAAAGAAAAATACAAGGAAAAAAACACAATCAGAACTGAAAATTATATGAATGCAGAGAGTGGGAACAGCAGCAACAACACCACATTGCTGCTGCCAGCGACGAGGTCTTTATGGTGTCATATAGGCACTTGGGTATCATCTTCTGGCTGGGATAGGACTCTATCTCAGGGCTTTCAGGGTCTAACAATGTATGAATGGATAGTAATTGCAGCGCTACCTAGTTCCCAATTGGAATCCTTTTTAATGTGTCAATATCGAATTTTTAATTCCATATCTGTTGTCAATATCAAGTTTTAAATTCAACATCAGCTGTCAATATCAAGTTCTTAATTCCATCTGTCTTCTTCAGCAAGAAGTTGGGGTGGAAGAAACTATCCCTTTGTTTATTTGCTCACAGAGTATGACAACACATTTGGTATGGTTTTGTCATGTTTACAATGTGTAGTACCTGTGACTTTCTTATTTATATTAATGCATCTTTTCAGTCTCTAACTTCTATCTGCTTTCCCTGAGACAGGAGGGAAAATAGGAAACAGGCTTGGACTGATCTTAAGCAACAGACACTACAAGTTTCTGCACATTTCATGAGAGATTACAGTATTCTCTCTCTCTTAATTACTAAACAAGTGATTATATGCAGACATGGCATCATTAAAGCCAGAATTTCTTGTGAGCATTTCTCAGTTCCACTATTTACAGAGGGAAGTCATGATAAGATTTTTTACTTTATTTTCATTTATTTGTTCATTCAAATTTTTCCTATACTGGCATGAGGCATGACTATATGGAGAGTCTATCAAAAGCTGTTCATCATTAAATCATAATTTTTAGATTAATGTATTCTGTATTGTATTTCTTTGGAGAAAGAGTCATTTATTTTCAGTGCTGATTTAAATAACCATATGCAAATATAGTTCAGCAATTTGACCTCATTTATATTCCTGGAGAAGCCTCGGTGTATAGAGTATCAACATAATTAAACTGGGAGTTTTCAAAATGTCTTCGTAAACTACTAATATAATAATTCATAATTATGGGGAGGAAAAAGCATTAAAAAGTAAGCCACCATATTTGAGCAATATAAAAATCGTCCTAAAGCATAGTGATAGTTTACAAATGCCAAACATTTTAGAGGAGCATTGCCTATTTTACATGATTTGATTTTCAGAAATCACACAACCTGAGTTTGCAGAGGATGGTTTTCCGGATACAGAAGAAATGGAAACAATTAAAACAAAGATTGACCTTTTCATGAATGATTGGAAAAAAGTGGAATCACAAATCAAGAAGTCATCTCCAGTTCAGGTTGTTGTTTTAGAGATTGCTGAGCAAACACCAGAAAGTCTGCTTAACCAAATTGTACTAGTTATGGAAAGTAAGTAATGCTGTTTATGTGATTGGCACTTAAACTATCAAGAAGGTTTTTGGATAGCTCATGTGATGAGCATATAGGGAGTAGGTTATACTCAGTTTGATATTGCTAATATGAAGAGGGTCATATTGTGTTTCTCTGGGTCAGCTTGAAAAGCACAATAGCAGCCTTTCAGACATCTAAGAGTGGGGAATATATATATATTTGAAATACATATATAATGTGGCTAAGCAAATAGGTGTATAAGAGCTCCCTAAATGTTCTGAGAGCATATTTCCACAGTTACTTCTTCTATCTGTGCATGCCAGGATACTGGTTTGAGAAATGGACTGATAGTGAAGGTTCACTAGTGTACAATATTCATTGGGTTAGTGTCACAGTGGGGAAACGGCGAAGAAGGCACACACACAGAGTTCTTGGTCATCATAAGGCTTTACTCTATTTCACCTTTGTCCTTTTATAACACAAAGCACTGAAAGGGCAGTGAGTGGTCGGAGAAGGACTGTGTCTCTTCTCCTTTAGTAAACAACAGGTGCAGAAAACAGTTATGGGAACTGTTATGAGAAAACATGAGAAAAATCTTGAGAAAAAGTCAGCCCACAGAGATATTTACAATAACAATGAGAATGTGTATTGAGAATGAGAACTTGTAGATCAATTTCTCGTGGGAATCAGCAGCTTGGCAGCAGAGTTCCCAAAGCCCAAAATACAGAGCCACAGGTTAGTGAGACTTTCAGGGTGTGTAATAATCTAACCTAACCACCTGCCCAGACTGTATTTCAAAACTGAATTTTACTTTTTTTTTTAAAATTAATATTTCTTCGGCAAATTATATTTCTTCGGCAAATTATATTTCTTAGTTTGTGTGGTCTTGTAGAATTTTGAGCACTGGATAAGTAATACTATATTTTTCCTATTACCACAACAAATCAAAAAGTGTTTTATTAACCAAAACATCTATTGTGCTGGCTCTATAATAAACTAAAGTTTGAGTGATGATTCTTCCCAACAAGTAACAGGGGAAAAAAACCTGTTGCAAACAGTAATGGTACTATCTGCATGTGTTTGTATAATACTTTCGTAATACAGGTTCCCATTGAAAATACCAATTTACTTCAACAAAAAACAACTTGTAGAATTTCCATTCTACAGGTGGCAATATACTAATTGCCACATCTGGGGAGAACATTTTGTTCTGTGAGCAGAAAAAATGCAAGATACAGTTGGCATTATTTTCTTCCATGTATGTGCTTACTTTTATGGACAAAGAGAATATATTCTGGTATAGCCAAAGGGTAACTATTGAAACAGAAAAAAAAAAGATAACTAACCTTTTCAGAACGTTTTAAATATTATGGCTGGGAATTATCTGATGAAGACTTAGAGGAGGAAGCACAAGATCTTGCTGCTGAAGAGGAAAATGAGGAAGAGGAAGAGGAAGGTAAAGAAGAGGAAGAGGAAGAGGAAGAGGAAGGGGGAAAAGAGGAAGAAGAGGAAGAAGTAAGCATGCCAGCTTTATCTATTTATGCTTTTATTATAACTCCTTTATTTTCAGTTTGAACATAACCTCAGAGAAGTCAGATTTTGCTTGATCCTGGTTTTGTTTGATCCAGTTGAAGCCATCTTACAGAATAAATATTAGTATGTGCTTTGACTACATTTCTGTGTTGTGGCCGAGAGTAGTTTTACTACAGCAAGAAGGCTCAAATACCTCCATACTAATAGAGAGAATGACTGTACCTAATGTTGCCAGATGGCAAGGAGGGGTTTTATTAAAGAAACAAATGTGAACTTTGATTTCTGTCTGCTAACAATGATTCCCTGAGCCATCATGTAAACATCAGAAGAGACAGAGTACTCTTCCATTTCAGCTATTGATAATCTTCACACGCACACTTTAATGAAATTAGAGCTCTAGCTTTGCCTTTCTATTTTCATCCTATATTGGAAGATTCCCATCCCCAAATTTAAGAGTACAGGATATCCATAGACTGTACTAGAGCAGTATAGAATAGATATTTTAGAAATTAACTTTACTGGATAAGTAATCTGGCTTCATAACACAAGCTCTCGTATTTTCTGAAGCGGTCTACATTTAAACAGAAAATCAGTTACAAGATCAAAGTAGGAAAAGATTTTATTATAGATACTTCTACCCTAATTTTGGTCATCAATGGCTAACTATTACATTAATGATATTTTGAATTTAATTCTTTTCTCAGTAATTCTCTTGGACAGTTTCTTTTCTGACTCAATCTAAAAAGTGTGTATTTTCGTAGACTTATTTTCAGCATACAAACTGTTTTGAGAATACCGTCCTCATTCAATACTCAGTTAATTTATTTGACTTTAATCTGATCTACTTAATCTAAGTAAACTCCTGAATTCTAAGAGTTCTTTAAAATTTTCATATTTTCAGGATGAAGAAACAATTAAGGAAAAGAAAAGGCTCATGGGAGACACAAAACACTTTTGTCCAGTCAGTCTGAAAGAGAACTTTGTTCTCTACCCTGGACTCCAGGAACATGCAGCTAAATATAAAGAAAAGATTTATTACTTTTCAACTTCTAAGTACAGAGATAAATTTTTGAAGAACCCTGAGGAGTATGTGGCTCACAATGAACCACTACATGTGAGAATCTTAAAAATTATTTAATGCAGTGAATAGCAGATTAAAATAACTATTTTCCATTCCCATTTAGATTTGTTTATTATTGCTGATTTTTTTCCCATGTAACAATATATTAGGCAAGTCCTTGAAGCAAGGACTTCACTGCATAAATCACATGGCTTCCCTAGCGATTTTGTGATGTAAATTTAAATTAACACATTGAATTAATGATGCAAATACAGCTGAAAAGAGAGAAAGATTATAAAGACTTACAATAATCTCAAAATGTTTTTAACAAATGACACTTTGGGGGTCTTGTGGGTTTTTTGTAACTTGAAAAAGGGTAAAAGAATGGAGAATTTACCAGATTTGTCTAATGAAGTTTCATTTCTACTTGCTGATAGTAGGATAATATATTTGTTTGGTGTTTCCAGAGAGCAGGTAGTTTAGTTAGAACAGCAATATAAAGTCTGGAAAAACTGAAATACAGAATTGTGTGACTGTTTTTGATGGAATTTTTTATAATGATATTTTTAAAGTGAAAAACAGTAGGGAGTGGGTGCACTGTACACTCCAAAATGTTACAGAATATTCTATTCTTTCCCTATAGGCTCCTCCTTTACGGGTGTGTTTACTTGGGGTTCATGGAGCAGGTAAAACTACTTGTGCACGACAGATAGCGGACAAATTAGGCATTTTCCATATTCAATTTGAAGAGTATCTACAGGAATTGATTTTACCCAAAACTAAAAGAAAAGTTGGGCCCTCTTTTGATGAAGATCATGAAGATGACAATAAAATACCAGAGGAACTGGAAGACTTCTCTCAGACCATGAGTAAAACTGAAACAGAAAAAAGCAGACAGGTAATAATAATCTTTTATACATCCATACATAAAATAACCATTTTCAGAATAGGAATTTCCTATAAAATTGTAAAAATTTTTAAATTATGTTAAATTAAATATTTGATGAAATTTGGAAATTATCGTTCTTGACAACATTTTCTTGTAAGTATCACAAACATTCTTCAAAACATTTTCAAGATTCATATACAGTTTTTTTCTGAATAGTAGAGATAGATGCTAAATGGCCAAAGACCAACTGACAGGAAAGAAAGGTCAAGGCCAGAATAATAATAGGGAGGCATGGTTTCCTTTAATGTTTATAATATGCAGATTCAGTCAAGTGCATGTGTTCCAATTGCACAGGACTTTAAAAATGTTCCCCAGATGTGCTCTTTGTACTCTCTTGGAGCAAAAGGATAGAATGCCTCTACCAGCCCTTTGGTCTGATCATCCCTCATAAAACCCAGAAATATTCAGCATTAATAACAGGGTTAGCTAGTATTTTATTAATGCATAGGTTTCTTAACCTGGATTTTAGTGTTTCTTTGCCTATCGGCAGCAGTTTCAAACCACAAAAATAAAACACCTCTTGAGTGGCATAAAATATGCCTTGTAACTTAGCTAAAAAACTATTTCAAGTAGCTGTATGTTCATGAAACTAGTAGAATAATTAATGAACTATAATTTTCAGAAAATTAGTTCTTTTTCTTAATCAGATTGACTACTGGCTTAAAATCCTTATAAATGCACATTCTAAACCCTATTTCTTACAGGATGTAATTTCTGTGAAGAAGAAACTTTTACATAAATGTTTATTGGGGAGAGTAATTTCTTTTATTAGGCAGTGATCTGTTGGGAGAAAAACAAAAATCCACAAAGTTTTAATGCAAATGATTTCCTTAGATAGTAATGGATATGATAAAAGCCATTCATTCTGTGGAGAAGTCTCAACACAGGTACACAGCGTATGAATCTTTCAAAAATGTGTAGTAAAAACCTGAAAATCCATCTCTCACACAGCATGAATAGGATTTATCCTACACTCAAAGGCTCAGGAAGAAATGTGTTTCTGCATCACATTTTAAAAGCTTTTTTTATAGTGTCTGCTCCTGATAACTGCCAAGTTCCCTCAAGTTACTAGTCACCAAAGATCTTCAAACACTTCCTACTACAGGATTTAAGGAAGCATGCAGGAGAGGCAGCAGGCTACAAAGCAGGAGGCATACAGAAACAACATTCAGGCACAGCATCAGGAAGATGAGCACTTGGTGGGAGTGGAAACTAGTGAGAGATCTGAAGGGTTGCAAAAAGAACTTCTGCAGTACAACAGCAGTAAAAGATCTAGAAAATATGAGTCTAACACTGGAACATGGTCTTTGCAAGTACGGTCTAATCTTTGGCCTCGAGGGCCCTGTGTCTAATAGGAAAGCCTGGGTAAAAACAGGACTACTCAAAACCAAAATACAATCAAATTTGGGATAATTTATGTAAACTGGACACATATAGGTCAGTGAGGTGCACTTGCAGGTACTGATAGAGCTGCCAAAGGTGCATTCAAGGCCACTACTGTCTTGAGAAGTGGAGCAGGTTCCTGATAACTGGAAGGTAATGTTCTGATGAAATAATATAGGAGCAGGTAATATTGGAAGCAAATGCTTCAACACAGATGGAGTACAGATCAAAATCATGGATGTCAGAACAAAAATCCAGGTTTTCATCAAAATGAAAGAGGGGGTTCTTTTGAGAGGTCAGTTTACAACTTGGTCATCACAGCCAAAAATATGGCAAGTGTTTCTGACACTCATGGCTATGGCTGGCTCTCACTCAATTTTATTTTTATGGCATCAATACATGTCTTAGACCGAAGTATTTCTTTTAGTATTTTTCTCGTCATCTTTGTATTTGCTGGGAAACAATCTTCTACATCAGTATTTTTTTTCTCATACTTCTTGTAAAGTGCTTCATCTGATGGCATGACCTCAGCACAGCTCATACAATTTCAGTTCAGTTTAGAAACCCATTCATTGGTCCCTGCACAAAACTCTCGAGGGTCATTTCCAAGGTTGTAGAGTTCCCAGGCATTTCCCTGAATATGAATACCACTGGACTGTCTGACTATCCTATTTTTCACTGACCCACCACCTCTGCAAAATTTCATTAAATTCTGTTGTATCATTCTCTTTCACTTTGGCACAAGACTGTAGTTTATCTATCAAAGCTTAAGGTCAGCTGTAAAATTCAAAGCAAAACCACTAAAGGTAAACAAAAATATACCATGCTGTCTGGGAAATTCAGCAAACAGATATCATCCTGGTTGTTTTAGCACCACATCATTGACAGGTCTGGGGGACAGCCTTGACCTTCAAATCACTCTGTGGGGTGTTCTCTTTTTTCTACCTGGAATATACATCTCGTGCTTCTTTTCTTTTAATGCGATACAAACACTATTCCTACCTCTTTAGCAGTGGTAATGTCAGTGATACATTTTTATATATGTTTTACTGTTTTCGCCCACTTCACATATTTCTTTCAAGATGCCTCTGTGTTGCAAATCTGGCTACCACTTTGTCTACTTAGGCATATTCTGTCATACAAACATCTTTTAATATATATACTGTGTCAGGCACTAGAGAAAATATACTCATATACACTACATTAGACCTGTAACTTCCAGCATGTGCTCAAGTTCTTTTGGCTACATTATCAGAATAGATGTCAGGCATAGGAATTCTTATTCAGATGTGGCCTAGTGATATCAGACATACTGTGATTCTGACACGTTTTGATATATGAATTATGTAAACTAATCCAGAACCATCAATGTATATAGTCTTTTCATTTTTTTTACCACTCTCTGTGTCAGGAAGCCATTCTATGAGAAGTGCATCCTCAACCATATCAGTCTCACAGAGTTACATATTCTAGAAAAAACCCAACAGTTTTCCACAAGAATTGAGTAGTTTGATTTGGTATTTGAATGCTCAGCATTTGACTAGTCATCAATACTACTACTGTTGTATAGAACAATGCTATCTGTCTGGTATCTGTTCTTCTGCCTATACCCCATAAACTTACATATCCTTCTTCAACATATTTTTTTGGAATCTATCCAAATATAAAAGTTTTTCCAATTTCAAAAAGTGGAAAAACATTCTGATGTAGTACAGGTAGTCTTCTAGCACGGGAACATGTACAGCCAAGTGGAAAACTGCTTGTAGGCAATTAGGAGAAACTGTGCTCATTTCAGTTTCTATTCCTCTGAATTGAGCATATGTATAATTAAATACTTAACAGTTGTGCTTGATTTTAGGTTTCATTAAAACTCATACAGCAGCAATTGCCCTAATTTTAGGGAATTGCCTAAAATGTGTAATGTAGTATGATGCAATGTGGCAAATGAGTTTGTTTCTGCTGGTTTAAGTCAAATGAAGATAGTAGCCCAGTGTAAAGTAGATACTACTTCTGTTTTTGTTTGGTTGGTTGGTTGGTTGATTTGGGTGGGTGGTTTTTTGGTTTTGGGTGGTTTTTTTCCCTTTGGTTTTTTGTTTGTTTGTGGGTTTTGTTTGTTTGTTTTTTCATTTTTGGTGCATTTTCTTTACATAAAGAAAGTGGAATTAACTGGTGAGGAAGAGGCAATCAAAGCAAATCTAACGGATGACATAGAACTATCTCCAAAAGTCCTTGATAAGATTGTTCCTGACTGGTGGAAGAAAGAGCCATACCGGTAACTAATTACGTTCTCTCTTTCTTTAATTAATTTTAGGAAGCATAAAATCCATTGTGTCCACAACTGTAAATAACTATGGCAGAGTATTTCAAGGCTCTTGTACTTTTTATGAGTAATGACCTACCTGTCAGTCTTGGTTTTGTTGTACTATTTTAATTGATATTTTGACAGTAATATCATGTTTCATATGCTGCACACAGGATTGGATGAAAGTACTTGGCACACCTGAATTTGATTAAATCTCCTATATAGCTGGGTAGTTTTCATGAGCTTACAGGATAGATATGAAAACAAACATATTTTTATACAATTTTTGTCCTGACTTCAGATTGGGGGCCATGGTTCTCTACAAAGTGTGAAAACAGAGAGATCAGTTCTAGGAAAAAAAGAATGCACCAAGACAAAAAATTACCCAGCATTATGCATAATTTTCTAATATTATATTGTATTAGATTATATTCTATTGTATTATATCACATCACAATACATTACACCACTAAAATATACTATGTTGTACGCTTCTTTCCCATAAGCATCCAGGGCTACCTGTTCTTCTCTCCACTTCCACTTCCAGCTACTTTGGTTTTTTGTAATTTTACAGTGTATCCTATTAAAGTCTAAAGTAATAGATAGAAATATTAGCTTTGTATCAACACAACATTCATCCTTACATAACTACTCACCTAACTCAAAATTGTGAGAGCTCCAATAAGCCTTAGAGCTTTACAGGTATAACTGACTTGTTTTTAACATCTGCAGGAAGAGAAATACAAGTCATGCTGAGTGGCAAATTTCTCATCCTATACTACAGAAGAAACAAATTTTCAGGCACAAGCTTTCTTTGAGAGTTGTTACCAGAAAAGTGTTTGGGGCACCATCTATTTTTTCAAACCGGTGCCTGAGAAGTATTGGTTTTAGATTCACACAAGCAAGTCTGAGGACACAATTAGTTTTGGTTTAAGTTCCTTTAAAATATTTAAGCATTGCACATTAAAACCTAAGAAGAAAGTAATTAGTAAGTACACTAATGAAAATACACAGCAATATAGCAGTTTTACATTGTCAAAAGATACTAGGTGAAAGTATTTTTTAAATTTAACTCCTAATATATGCATTTAATATGGGAAGGTTTGTGGGATTTTTTTCCAAACTAATTACATGTTGCACTTTAAACTACAATGTGTAATGGTAAATATCTTGTTTTCTCATTAGGTCCACAGGCTTTATACTGGATGGCTTCCCTCGTACCTCAGATGAAGCCAGATATTTGTCAGAACAAGGACTCTGTCCTGATGTTGTAGTTTATATTCAAGTAGAAGAAGATGACATTCTTTACCGTCTTTTTCCTCCACGTCTGAAAAAATGGAAAGACAGACAGTATAAAAAAAAAGAATATAAAAGGAAGCTGAAGGAACTAAAAGCAAAAAAAAGGGTAAGTTTTCAGCCCTACGGCTTTTGTTGTTGTTGTTGTTTCTGCAGGAGTGGTCTGAACACAGATTCTGAAACGCCTAAAGCTTTGAAGAGCACATGGAGTAACAGATATTTGAGCCAGGAGACACAGTCCTACACATTCACAGCATTCCTAGGCTTACCACAGTAACCAAAAATAATTTAGGGCTCCTTTCCTCTTCTATGCAATTAGTGCAGGACTTCGGGCATCTCACAGCCCAAGAAAATTAGCTGTGCTGCCAGATAAATGGCACTCCCTGGAAAGAGAGTGAATATGGCCATAAAAAATCAAATTGACAGTTCATGCACTGTAATATTGTTGCATCCCAGACTCCCTGAGCCTGTGCTGTTGAGTTGATCAGCATCTCCCATAGGCTGACTTCACTACCATATGGGGAGTGTGTCTCTGTTCACAACTCTGATACTCTGCACAGGAATGAACTAACTCTAAGCCACATTCTCTGTGCCGTTGCAGCTGCTCTGTGTCCCATTCAAATGAAGCTGTGCCTACTGTTGAACAGGTTACCAGTTGGCTGAGGTAACCTGAAGCCTCTATGCAGACATTTACAATTGGCACATGTAAGATATTCAAAGTTCCTCTGTTTCTATAAAAGTGAGATAAAGTACTTCACATGTAATATCAGAAAAGGTCTGAGCATAATTACTACAGAGCAGCTGATACACAGGAAGTTAGGACAACAGAATTTAGGACAAGACTCATACAATACCATTAATATCCCTAAGCAGTCAAAGAGAACACCACACATTTACTACCATACTCAGTCACCCCTTTGCCAAATGGCAGAAACCACCTATAAATTTAGAAACTCTGTAGTTTACCAATGAACCTATTAGTATATTTTCAGTGTGGTAAGAATCACTGGGGTTTTTTTTCCTCTAATATCAATCTCAGAAATTGCCAAATTTTTCTAAAATAGACTTACGTGTTTGCCTAGTAGAGAGGTATATCTGGTCTGCAACATTTCAAACTCCAGGTAGTATTTTTTAACATGAGAACCAACTGGAACAGAATTTTAAGGTGGAAAGAACAGAGTAAATTATAAGTTACATTACCAATTTTCAGAGGGGAGCTTTTATTAGGCAGTATGTCTTTTTACATCTTCTTTTCACTAATAGAATGAGAAGATTGCCAGAAGAAGGGAAGAACTTTTAGCAGAGAGACGAAAAAAGAAGGAGGAGGTAAGAAAACAACCTAATAAGACAGTTTTTAAATAGAAGCAATATGCTATGGCATACAAACTGTGGTTTGCATTCATACCATAGAAATTTCTAGAGCTTTTAGTCACAGACTTCAGGACAATGTAGAACAGTAAAATTATGAAGGACTGTGAGAAACTTCGGCTTTCAAAAATAATTTTGTATTATGTTTGAATTGCTTTAGAAACTATGGATTCATGAAGACTAAAAACTATTTTAAAAGAATTTTCCATATATGCTTCAATTCAGGAAAGTACTTATGTATGTGTTTAATGTATCTAATTTGTAAGCATAAGAGTAGCCCCACTAATTGAAAGTAGGCATGTGCCTTGAGTACACTGTCAAATCCATGGTTAATCCAGAGTAGGACTATACCAGGATTTCTGCCCAAAGTCAATTACATAATATATCTATAAATGCATTTATGTACTACTTGACTGCTCATGATATTCTGTCAGCTACACTTTCATCAAATGCAATTGTTTATAACAAAGTTCTGTCAAACTACAATACCGTACATGAAAAAATACTCGTCTTATCAAAACTGCAGTGTAGTTCTTCAGGTTTTTAAAGTACTCTTGGAACTCGTATAATGCTTCACTGTATGTACTATCTAATACTGCTGTATTTTCTTCTGAAATAAGATTCTAGAATTTACTAGATTTTTGCATATGATAAAGGATATCCCAAAATGAGGTTTTGTTGAACTAATGGCTTTTTTAATTTAAAAAGAGACAAGAATACCATATGTTCCTTCAAAATATCTGTATCATAGACATGAAACAACAAAATATTTTGTCTTTATAGACTTTAGCAAATAAGGATGATGAAGCTACTAAGGAGGAGGAGGACGATGAAGATATTGAAGCTATACTTGCAGAAGAGTTTTTAGAAGAAGAAGAAGACGACGAAGAACCAGAAGAAGAAGAAACTGAAGAAGATGCTGTTGAGCGCATGCAAAATGAAATTTCAGAGAAGTTTGAATCAGAAGTAGAAATATTACAAAGTGTGCAGGTACTAATACCAGTGCTTATTTTGTTAAATTATATGATCACATGAGGAAGAATTTCTGTATTTATTTTTCACATTTAAAAATTATAGTGCCTAATAACCATGCTGCTGTACTCATTATCTAAGAATGTGATCAAGAAGAAGACTGTACTGAGAAGGTATAGACTTTAAAGAGTATATAATTTATATGACTAATATAGTCATATAAAAGAGAAAAAAAAAGCAAGCTTTTGGGTAGACCTATCCAGTCTTGGTGTCATTTCATTTTTGATAGGTCAGTTGACACAGGCAACCAACCTAGAGAGTTGTGAATGTATGAACAGTATTTCAAAATAATTTTTGAGGCAAAATTCTTACTAGGCAGCTGTATTTTTTTAATATAATTCCTAGTTGTTCGTGATGAAACCAAATGTAAAGAAAAATCCAAATCTAATCTTGATTAAGATGCCAGGTGTTTGGATGCACCATTCCCACACCTAGTGACATAATTTTCTTGAAATCAGGGCAATTGCCTGTGGCCAACCTCATCTAACACCAGATATCTGCATGGCAAATACCACATCTAAGACAGTAGGGATTGGTAACCTTTGTTTATTATCTACTAAGTATCTCACTTCAGAAAGAAACTAATCATGATTTAGAAGAAGCTCTATCCATTGACCAGAGAGAAGGTTTACTAAACCAGATAATAATACAATATTGTAGCAGTATGAGACCTAATATAGAAGTTTAAACTTCAGTGGGCAGGAAGACCAATTCCTATCAAATTTTGCTGATATATGTTAATTGAGAACATGCTTAGGAAATCCTTGATAGTTCACAGAAAATCTTGCCATCAGTCTTCATTAAAAATCTGATTGCATTTATGATTCTAATATTTCATTATGTTTTCATAACCAGGAAGAACTTGAACAGTTATTAATACCACCACTTGAGATCAATGGAGGACGGATGCCTCGCATTGTGTGCTACCAAATATACAGCAAGCTGAAATCTCTGGTGGAAAACCGCAGGAGCATTTTTGAGAAATGTTACCCAATAAGTTTACCACTTGCACAGAAGATGCTAGTTTTCTCATATAAATTACTGAGTTCTTTTGGTCAGTGGGATCCAGTCAAGGTAATGTTCTTAAATGGCTGAAGAATGTTTTCAAGAGTTGACAGTTTTTAAAAATGTATTTCACATTAACAAAATGTTATCAGACAGTAGCAACTAATACCAGAAATATTTAATGAAAACTACATTACTGAATCAAAATTACACCACTGAATATACAAAAAGTACAGCAAGCTTTAATAATAAAAGCTACTGGTCTTTTCAGTGTTGCAGTCAATTAAAGGCTGAGAGGCATTTAGTAAAATTTGTTTTGCTATCACTGATGACATGACTAAAGGTGACATTGAATCAGAAAGAAATGCCTAACTCTTAATGATGCACAAGACACAGGACAACAGAGAAGGTCTTAAAACCTTCCATCAGTAGTGAGAACAAACTGAAAGGATTTGGGATATGAATTTCTAAGAAGCCACACACACAGCTGCCCACCAAACCTAGTTGTGGCAAAAGATGATCTGGAAAGTTAAAGTCAGAAAGTACTCATCACTATCCCCAAGGTAGGAAATAAAATGTTCACAGGTAATTCTTTTGGTTTAATGCTAGAAATAAAAGCAGATTGGATTGTGAGTAAATAAAAATTAGAAAGGAAGGTTCATTGAAAAAAAAAGTCCAGTGAACAACATACAGAAAGCACAAAGGCCCTGAAGGAAACATTGGCCTTCATTTTACTGTGCCAATTAATCGAATCATTTTATTCCCTTTTGTATAGCATCATGTTGGGTTTTCACCTGTTCCAGATCACATTTGTCTCTCTTTAACCTTAGGATCAGAATCTTCATTCTTTTTCATGGCTGCATCAATTGGCATCTAATAATCTAGGTACATACTAATAGAAGTAGATATGTCTACACTTATGTCATTTCCAACTACTGAACCACAGTTCATGTGTTTAATTGCAATTAGTCTCTACACCCTAGTCCCTGCACTTCATTCTATCAGATTTCACTTTTTTGTATTCCATTTCTCCGCTTCATTCCTTTGTTCTACTCAGTTTTTTTACCAACCAAAAAGTACAATTCAGTTAGAAGAAAGAAGTCATAGGAAGCTATTGGATAAAATAAGATTAGTGTGCTGACAGTGAAAATGTACAAGCTGGTAAAAATGAAAAGCTGATAAATAGCATCATTTTTAGGGCATTTTAGGATAATCATAGAAATTATAAAATTGATTACAGACTGGAAGTTTTAGGGTAGAAATGGAGATTGAGTATATGCCAGTTACTTTGAGATTAAATCGGGGGGTGAGGAGGGGAAGTAGTTATGCAACTGATTAGATAAGCAGAGAATAAACATTATGAGCTGAGTGATGAGTGGAAGCAGATATGCAGTAGAGCAGACTCATGAAATACCATAAACTGAGGGCAAGCACCCTGAAATGACTTGATGCAGAAATAGGAACCTAAGGATATGAGAAGAGTCTGGCAGGACAATGCCACACAGTAGAACCGCCCCATCTCTAGCTGTAATAACCAGACCAACCTTACTGAGTCCTTCAAAGAATAGTAATAGATTTGTGAGGTATGGTTTTTCTTGACAAGAAGCTGAGTTGGCTCTTCCCTATTATTTGATAAGTATGCATGTAAGTACTGGGGTTTTTTCTGTAATGTATTTCAGTTTGCTCAATACAGAGTCAGATTTACTGGACTATTTTTGCCAGGTTCTATGCTAGAGGAAAGAAGAAACTAAAAATGGTAATTTTCTCCCCCTTCCTTCTTTTGTTGAAGGAAGTTCAATGTTACACATTAATCAGAATGACACTTCTGAGCCCCTTTAGAACAGTAAGGTGAATGCCATCTGGTCTGGGCAATTTTTTCTACATTTTGTTTCAAAGCATCTTTTATTGACACTTTAAGACAGTTCTTCCAAGAAGGGCTGCAACAGGGACATGACTAAGTTTTTCTATAGAGAAGAGCAGTGCAAGAAATTAATCTGGCATTACTTCAATGACTAATTCTGCCAATTGCATCTCTTACATGTCAATGATCTGTCAACACTGCAGACTTTTTAGTAGGCTGTCTGATGTGTTTGGAAAGATTTCATCAGCAGTCCATGTATTTTTCCAAGAACTTTTTCAGCTTATCTTCTTGTGGTTTTTCACTAGTGTGAAAAATTTTTACATCTTCTTCATTTGTATATGACTTCTGGTGAATACAATATTCTCAGTGTATTTTCTATTGGCAGACAGGCAGGTGAGTTTAATTCACTGAGGAATAAAATTATTCTCTTTGTTCTTTGAAAATTCAAAAAACTGTTATGTTAATCTTCTCTGACTACACTATCTTGACAGATATAAAGTGTTACGGTACCACCTACTGGAAATAGCAAGTATTCTTTCTGTCTTCAATGTTTATTTCATCTTTTTAACAAGAAATGTAGGTATAGAAGTTTCTCAGATTTGAGCAAAATCTGTGTGAATTTCAGAATGCTTTGATGGTTTGTCTCATACGGTTGGTACTCCTCTACCTTCCTATAAAGGGAAGGTACTCCTCTACCTTCCTATAACTTCTCTGGGATGGAGGAAGAAGAGGCTTTGTCAAACCTAATTAACTTATTCTCATTTTGTATGTTATACAGTTAAGCCAAGGAGATGTGATCAAGCCACAGCAAAGGCAGGGAAGCGCAGTCTTTCCAGTAATCCATCGACAATATATTTATTTCTTTTCAAGTAAAGAAAATAAAGAAACATTTATGACAAATCCCATCAAATATATTTGTCAGCCAAAACCTAATATGTCTGTGCCAGTAAAGATTGCATTTGTGGGACTTCCAAAATCTGGAAAGACTACAGGTATGAGCAGTTATCTAATAAAAAATAATTTTTAATGACTCAAGCTGTATCTCTCCTTACTATTATTAAGAAATCGTAAACCATTAATACTGTTGGTCTTCCTGCTTTTCTTGCTGGGCACAGATTCTTTTAGTTACATTCTCTAGCATCTCATTTGACAGTCTGATACTTATGCATTGTCCATCTGAATTTTATCCCAAATCCTTAAGATGTTAGTGACCTGGACTTGCACTTAGAAAAACTAGACTTATACTATTTATACTCCTTGTATTATTTGTTATTATTTTCTAATTGTTTCTTATTCTTTTTCAGTCAATATAAGCTAATGTAAAATGAAGAAATAGTCCTAAGATCAAGGATGAGGATCCCCAACTCCCCACTCCCCAGTCTCTTTCCAAATTTCTAGATTAAAAAACCCCCAAGATTTCCAATCTTCTCCCCTCCCCTTCCTCCTCTATGACTGTCAATCCACACATTTCTGCCTTATACTGGAGGAGGAGGAAATTAATTTTAAACCATAGTATTGATTAGAATAAGATGTTAGGAAGAAAAGAAACAGGTTCAATTATCTCATATTCAGGCTGAAATTTTGCCATATTTCCCATTTCCTGGACAAATGATGTGTAACTGACGGCCTGTTGTGTAAGAGGAGCAGCAATGGAGGCATATTTTCTAACACACTCTAATAATATTGACTATATCTGCTGAGGTTTATGCTAAATAGCGTTAGCATGCCCTGTGTATATGCCAGATTGTGATGTTGCTTACCCTAAAAGTTGTGACTTGAAATCAAAATATTTTGCAGTTGCCCAGAGACTTGCGAGTGTTTATGGGTTCCTGCGCCTGTCCTTAGGAGATGCCATCCGGTTTGTGATAAACCAGCCAGAGAGCGAGTTGGCCCTTAAGGTGCAGTCACACCTTCTCCAAGGACTCACCGTCCCTGATGAATTGGCCATCCAGGCTCTAGATGTGGCTCTGCTAAATCACATGAATAATGTCACTGGGTAAGAGTCTTCTTGGGGTTTTGGAGGTTTCTGCAAGACATGCCAGTCCCTTTATAGGCGTGGATTCCCATGTTATGGCTGTAAAACAATTTCACTAAAACATATCAATGGTTTCTGCATTAAGAAAATAATCTGTACAAAAGGAGATATTTTTACAATTGTTCTGCAAAATGAGACTGAAGCATAATTTTCTGAAATTTTCAAGTAACTATATTCCAGTAAAGCCAAGTAATATACTTTATAACAGTTACTTTTTTCAGTCATAAGCCAGTATCTTCTATTACCCTTTGAGAACTACCATTTGGTCTCGCTTATACCAACTCCAGAACCATCTTGGACACACCTGATTATCTTTGATCATGCAGGCTGGTTCAGTACTCAAGGGGTTTTTTCTGGTTTTTTTAACAACTGAAGTTATTAGAGAGGAACTGAAACCAGTGAGTCTTTCCACCTCATTCATATGTGATCCTAGGCTCTTTCTCCACACTGAAGCCCCTTTGAAGCTGGGCAGACTTAAAAAGCTTTATAATCAGTATTTCATGACATTCAACTTCTCTCCCCAAAAAGCAGAATTTTTACAGAGAAAGGCAATTCTGCAGTAATCTATGAAAATTATTTATGCTTGGGATCAGAGTTCTTTCAGCTTCTCTTTCATGTTAAATCTTGGAATATTGTTTCAGTATATTTTGTTCCAGTGTTGCCTAATATGTGAAAAGCATTTCGTCTTCAATATGATTTTAAAAACTCTTCAAATACTGTAGTATATAATTTTATTACCACTTTAAAAACTGCTCCTCCCAATCCACATGGAGACTTCTCATAGTTAAAATGATGTTTCTGAATGATTGATGTGTCAGTACACTATTTCTATAAGTCACAGCAATCCACTTACCTTTTGCTCTTTCTGCATTTCCTTTTCTCATTATTATTTATTCTTCTACGTACATGATTTTTTTTGTTTGGTCATAAATTCTTAGGAGTGAAGAATGTGCCTATCAAGTGAGAGCAGTGATAACTTCATGGCATGGGTATAGACTTTTGTCTTCATGGAAAATGTACTCGAAATATACATAGACTTAACTGGTTGATTTGAAACTCACTTCTTAGGAAAACTATTTTTCTGTTTCTGTTTGTGTGCAGAGTTGTAATTGATGGATATCCTCTAACAAGAAAGCACGTAGATCTCTTGGAATCAACTAAGATAATTCCAGTCAAAATTTTTGAATTCAATATGGATACAAAGGAAATCTTCAGAAGAGCACTGTTGGATAAGGAAAGCACAAACCGGTAGTGATACTCACTCATAGAATTTTTTTTATTTTCTACACAATATTGTAATATCTCTATTTATGTGCCTCAGTGCTATACCCAGAGGTTGTATCTAACCTGGAATATAACTCAGCTGTTTCTGAACTCCACATATAAAAAACATGGGAACCAGTCCCTCTCCTTTCTAATGCTTTGATTTCCATAGACCAGAAAGAGGGATGTAATGTGTTTGGGGCATGCTTTGGCCAGATCCCTCAATTACATGACTGAGATTACACATGTGCAATGCTGTGCACCCACTGCTTAATTTAACTGGTTTAATGAAACTGTACATCAGAAATGTCACCTCTTCTCTCTGCTGCTGAAATTTATATTTCATCAATTATTATCATAAAAGATATTGATATATTTAGAAACTTAAGTAGAGTTCTTTTAAAAATACAGAAATAATGCACATTTAGTAATGTATAGAATTCAGGATTTCTAATCCTTTCAATTCAGTTCATTCCCTTCTTTGTTTTTCTGAGAAGATAAATATTCTCTTTAAAGAGCTGTTGGTTATTTTTGAGGAAGAACAGTAAGTAGTTTATAAGCAGACAGAGAGTGAAACAGAACAGAACATTCACCTTAAAATTAAATTGTGTAAGAATCTGTTTCTCATTAGAGGAAGTGTTTCTAAGAAGTTCCAGATAGCTTGGAGCATTATTGCATGCCTCTTTCATTTTGTCCTTTTCTTTTTGTCTCTTTCTTTTTATCAAGTAATCAGTACAATGTTAAATTGTTTACTAAAAGACTAAAGAGAATTTGCATTGCAAACAATTAAATCAATGATGTGTTTTTGAAAGTATTTACTTTAAACTTCATTTTAAATACCATACTAATTATATTTCATAGGCTTAAGTATAAATCAAGTGTGCAATATCAGGGTACCATTTAAAGGTGTATTTGTTGTGTGTGTCAGGTAATATGTGTTGATACATTCCAAATCCTTTGCAAAATAATTATTGAGTTGTATTTGGGACATAAATGGAAAAAGTTTTGTCCTTTGTTTTTTCAACAGGACTGTCTGATCATAAGTACACTGCTTTTCATATGTAGCTGGTAGTATTCTTAATAAGAAATTTGTATTTCTCAAATATATTCTACAGTGTCAAATAAGCAAAATTTTGTAAAAATAACCTACAGTGAACTCTAGAATTTACACCTGAAATTCAATGGGATTATCTAATCTTCAGATTTAAATCACTGTGATTTTTCATTGTCTTTAGACCTCCCTATCCTGAACATGACAGCCCACAGATTCTAGCTATTAAAAATTCCTGCTATAAAGAGCACATTGATGATATTAGAACTTACTATATGAAGGAACATCAGAACTGGTGTGTGATTGATGCCAATCATAGCAAATGGAGGGTCTGGAACACTGTTCTGCAGGAAGTTCAGATGGTTGTTAAACAAACGCAGATATACCTGGAAAGAAGAAAAGAAGGTAAAAGAAAAACAAAGTGTCCCAGAATATTTGTTTCTTTAAAAAGCTGCAATGTACTATTGAGCATGACAACTTCACCTTTCTTTGGATGAGGCTAATTCTTGGGCACATACATACCCTTAAATTCTTCAATCTCATCTGCAGAGATCTTGAAGAGATCTCTTGAAAAGAGTGAAGACAAAGGCAACTACAGGGCAGTCTGAGGCCTCCCTCTAAAGAACAGAGTAACAGAAATCTGCTAAAGGAAGGCAGAATTCTTGGTCCATGGTAGATCTGGAAACACTGGGTGGTAAATCACGAAGAGTAGCCCAAAGGTACAAGGGGAACTCTGGCTTGCAGCTTCTCTTTAGAGTTAGTGAAGGAAAAGGAGGGGAAAGGGAAGATGTTAAAGTCTAGAAATACGCTTGGGTATGCCATCTGTGTTAATTTCTGTGCTTTGGGAAGAAGACCACTTTATTCTAAAATGGTACAGCTCCCACTTGACTTTTTGTGTGTCAGCACTGGTCAGGATTAAATATGCCTTTTAAACATGTCTGTACTATTTAACTAGAATTTTTCTGAAGGGCAAATATTCTTCTTTATCTTATATCCACCTTTTGGGTTTAACTTTTACAGCTCTGTGGCTGCATCCATCTTAAAAATTTGAGTCATAATCAAAAATAATAAAATACACTTAACTTTTACACATTGAGCTTGGAAAAGCATGCTTTTTAAGTAATTTGGGTTTGAGATTACATTTTATTCAAGATTTTGAATATATTTCCTTCCGATAGACTATACCATTTGCAAAATATGGATGAATAAAGGGGAGGCTTTCATTGCAACTTCTACTCTTTTTCAGCAATGTTAAGAAATAAAATAATAGCTGAAATGTCCCTTAGTAACACAAAGGAGTAAAACAATAAATCATAAAAAAGAACAACAGACTAATAAGCTGAGCATGCAGAGTATCCCAGATCATTAATAATTACTATATTTCTTAAATGCTACAATAATGTTATTAAAATTGGTAAAATGAGTTACAACTTCATTTTATTATCAAACTGCTGTTTTAGTTCTCATTATTTCATACAATTTTCAAATTATGAATTACCTTCTAGACTGTAGCGTTCCTGAGTAGAGCTGTTTGACGTTTTTATGTCTCTCATAAATAAAACATTATCATTAATTGCTTTCATTAACAGGAAAAGCAGCCAGAATTGCTTATTTAGGTGTCACTCCCAAGGAGCTGCAGGATCGGCTGGGAGAATGTGGACACTACTGTCCTGTCAGCCTTGCAGAGAAAGGTGAACTGATTGACTGCTCTGTAACCCCCTCACTGGAGTTTGCTGCAGAATTTCAAGGGCGCTATTACAGAATGGCTTCACAGGAAGAACTGGAAGTGCGTGTCAAAAAGCAGGTCAAAAAGGAGGGGTTATGGGAAGAGGGAACATTGTTGCTTAGATTCTGTGATTCCACACAGAAATAGGTAATATGCAACTTGAATTAGACCACTGTTGTTAGCAGTCAAGCTTTTGTTCTGCATACCTCTGCTACCAAATGTCTAGACAGACAAAATACAGCAAAGGCACCATTAAACTAAAGCTTCTCTTACAAATTGTCACAGATCAAGCATTCATTTGAAAACAGTAACTTTCTCCTTTATCTGTTGTGGGGAGACTGGGTTAGAAAGTGGCTTATGATAGCAGTAGATAGTGATGAATGGTGGGTGGATAGTGATTACTTCAGCTGAGAGTAGGTTGGAAAAGAAATTATCCAAGAGCAACAGCAGTGCCAACACACTGTTGCATTGTAGAAAAAATAGGTAGCTAAATTGTGTGAGCTAGTCCTCTGGAGTTTGACTAACAGTCCCGCAGTGCTTCTTTCATGATAAAAAAATTTCTTTTTCTATAGAAATTCTTGAGCAGACCAGAGGTTTATGTATCATCACTGGCATCTCACCCTCTCCCACCCCCCCATATGCTACCAAAGAAACTGACGGCAGCGGAAGTGAAGGCCTTATTCCCTGTGAAGGCTGAAATGCAGGGATACTGTCCAGTCACTTACCTAGATGGAAAACAGAGGTATGTCACTAGAGTTTTCATCATCTGACTTACAGACTATGTATCCTATATTAATGCATTCACAAGGAAATATTTTCAAAGTACTTTTTTATGCTGTTCAGGGTTTGGACAGGAAAAGTGATTACAGTTCTCTATATTGCACCTGTGGCTTTGGAAATCAAGATAAAATGACCTTTTAATACTAACATGGCTACAGGTTCTTCAAGAATCTGTGTTGGCTTGATGTCTTTCATGATGAAGAAGAACAGCTATAGTTTGAATTCTCTGTATCATAAGCCTTCAAACGTTCAAAGAAATCTCATAAATCCCTAGTAAATGCAAAACTAGCTATTACGATTTTTGTAAGAGATCCATAAAGCTCCACCATAAAGTCACACGGATTTTCTCAGTGTGCAAGAATTTCTTATCAGAGGAGAACTATGATAGCCAATTCTATGTTATCCCTTTTTAATCTCCTGAACAACTATGATTGGCATTTTAAATGGAGGAGCTCTAAAGAAGCACTATAAAAGTTCCTTAATAAGCAGATTTTGAGGCAGACACTATCAGATTTTGAACCTTGTGACTATCAGTCATGTAGTGGAAACTTGGATGATCCAATTGCTATTTTTTTTGTAGTTGCTACACTTGCTGAATTACCAGAAGGCTACCAGTAGCTCATGAATTTACACCACACAAATTATGTTTTACATCTTCTGTGAATGAGTAATTCTTGCTCCATCTCTTCAGATATGAAGCTTTGGTGCCTGGCAACATCGAGTATGCAGCAAAATACCAAGACAAGGTATATATTTTTGAAAGTGAAGAAAAACTTCAGAAGTTTATGAGGTGAATACACTTAACTGCATTTTAATCTTCAATCATGTCACTGTTTATACATCTTAAAAGTGCTTACTTTTTGTCTGGTTAGGTTACCGGAGAAGTACTGGAATCTGAAGCTTCCCCATAAACTCCCCCCCAAAAAAGAGCCAATGCTACTAACTACACTTCCTTTGGCTGGATACCTTGAACAGGCCAGTTTTTGCTTTTCTATTTTAACACATGATTTTTGATATATAGCATATCCCACTCAGTTTTTTAAAATTTTAATGCGTTTGAGTCTTATATTTATTAATGAGATTATATTAAATAGAAAAAAAATAAGCTACAATTGAGAGCAATTTTTTAAAGCTTTAAAATAATAGATGTTTGTGGTTTTAATGGAAAAAATACAAGACCATCAGAGGGAGATAATAAGCTGCAGTATTATATGATAGATTTTCTGACTTAGTTGTTTATTGTATCTTGTAAGAGTACATTTTAGTGTGACTTTTAACACCACCATAGACACAAGCTTACCTGGAAAAATTTAAGAGTAGTTTGTTACACTTTGACACATATATAAATAAAAAAAATGATTCATGGTCACAGCCCTCCCTATTTTATGCTAATTTGTTATCTTCTACTATTCACCAACTTAGAGTATCCTCCTGAATTGTTAGATCTGAGTTGCAACAGGATAAGGCATTGTTCAAGATTTCTGTAATGTTCTTTTGAACCTGTTTTCTTTCTTTAGGGAGTAGCAACTTCTCTAATAAAAGCTCTGCATGAAGTTGGCAGCCTTAAGCCAAAGTTTCCATTCCTAAGTGTGAAAGAAACTGCTCTGCTCTTTGTCTCCTTCCATCTAAAAGGTAGTGTATAAAAAGCATGCAATAAAAAACCCTAATTGTATAAATGACATAAGTCCTCTGATACAATATAGATAGCCAATTAGTGTTCATATTTGCTATTTTTTAGAATTTCTGTTTGGGTTTTTTTCAGCCAGAGATATCAGTTGCAGGTAATGATCTTTAATAGTTTGCAATCAGCTTAGCTATTGCCAGCTTTCTAGATTTCAATGTCCTTGTTTGCAGCTCTGCTATAGCTTTGGGCTGGTTTCCAGCACTGATGGAGATTTCTGGAGTATGATTGACATTTCTTTCAACCCACCACTTTTGTCTTTTATAAGCTAACCTGCTGACTGGGTAAACTTTACCTGGCTTTTCATATTTTACATTTTTACTTACTCTTTTAGATAATACCAATCTTAATTATTTTTTCAAAGCCCTTTACATCCTGTTTACTCATGTAGTTTCCAGAGCCCTCCGGAATTTTCTTGAACTATCACAGATTTTTTTGCTAGCACAGCTTTGTTAAGGAAGACCATTGAACAGTGCAGGCACATGTTAAGCCCCTGCATAAATGTACTAAGCCACCAAACTGCTTTTATACTGTAGCTTGTTTCATTCACAAAGGCTGTTCTCATTCTATTGTTAGCATGGCTTTGCTAACATAAGGATGCCCATGCTAGGAATGTTTTGCTCATATATTGCAACATTAAATCATTATTAGTAGTGGATCATGAACCAGAAGGGTTATGCAAGTGCAGAAATCTCTTCTCCTCATGCAGTGCCAAACAGCTTGACCATAGCAATTCAGAAAAGCAAGTTATCTTGTTCTAGCACTGGGTAGGACTGCTTCCAGCTTTAAGATATAGCAGTCCTGTACACTGACAAACCACTTGAACTTGAGGAAGAACTTCTTTCATGTATTAGTGACCAAACACTGGAATAGATTGCCCAGAGAAGTTGTGGAAATACTCAAGAGCCATCTGAACACAATCCTGTGCCATGTGCTCTGGGATGACCCTGCTTGAGCAGGGAGGTTGGCCCAGATGACCCACTGTGGTCCCTTCCAGCCTGACCTATCCTGTGATTCTGTGATTTGTTGCAAATACAGCATTATTTATTATTGTGCATCTCTTCAGAGTAGTCACACCATTCTTGATCAAAAAATTTGATCAAGTTGTGGTCCCCTGGAAATTTATTTCATCCTATTTCTATGTGAAATCAAACCCTCTCATCTTCAATTAACATCATTCTCTAATCTCACATCTTAATAGGGGACAAGAAGCAGGGATTTAGTTGCTCCTTCAGCTTCTCTCACAGCACTGGATTGCTTTCAGTATCTGAGAAGGTACAGGTGATCAACCACAAATGCAGAGGGTTTTACTCCTGAAAAGAGCTTAGTAAAAGAGGGGAAGCTGCTCCTCACACAGCTTCCCCTCAAGGCTCTTCACCATTTTTGTTGTCCTTCTTTAGATGCTCTCCAATAGTTTAATATCTTTCTATATTGTGGTGCCCTGTCCCCAGCACTCAAGGCCACCCCAGCACAGAGCAGAGTGGGACAATCCCCTCCCTTGCCCAGCTGCCAGTGCTGTGTTTGATGCACCCCAGGACACAGTTGGCCCTCCTGGCTGCCAGGGCACTGCTGAACCATGTTCCACTTTCCATCAACCAGGACTCCCAGGTCCCTTTCTGCAGCCCTGCTTTCCAGCCTCTCATTCCCCAGTCTGTCCATGCATCCAGGGTTGTCCCACCCCAGGTGCAGAATCTGATTGCTCAGTCCTCTGATTTGTCAAGGTCTCTCTGCTGCGTCTCCATGCCCTTATGGGAGTCAACAGCTCCTCCCAGTTTTGTATCATCTGTGACCTTGCTCAGTATCCCTTCCAGTCCTGCATCCAAGTCATTTATGAAGGTATTGAAGAGCACAGGGCTGAGGATGGAGCCCTGTGGGAAACCCCTCAGTAACAGGTCACCAGTCCCATGTCACCCCATTCCCTGTAACCTTTCGTGCCCGAGTGGTGAGCCAGTTGCTCACCCATGGCATGATGTGTTTATCCAGCTGTGTGCCTGACATTTTGTCCAAGATACTGTGAAAGAAAGTACTGAAAGCTTTACTGAAATTAAAAAATATTACATCAACTGGCATTCTTTGGTCAACTAGGTGGATTATTATAAGCAGGACTGTGACCAACATGGCTTCACAAGAGAAGAGTCCTGCTTATCAGAACTGACTTCCTTGTATAACAAGGTATATTTCCCATCTTATGGACAAAGCATTTAGGTCATAGAACACCTGTGCCAAGGACACAGTAACCCAGCACCAGCCACGCCAGACCTGGGCTATCCCCAGGATGTGCCACCTCAGGCTGTGTGCCACACTACTCAAATTTGTCACTGCCTGGAGTATCTCAAGGTCTGAGAAATAGGAAGTTGACAGCAGCTGGGCATGTTTGTTGTGTCTTCCTTTACAAAAGCCTGATCCTTCTAATTATTATTACCCTTTGGAGTCAGGAACTTTCTGAAATACTACACTGGATCTTTTTGGCTTAGCACCAACAGTCAAGGTGTTCATCTGTACCATGGGTAATGCTAACAGAGGTAGATTTGGTCCTTTTGAAAACTTCTTTAATGTAATGCCACAAAGTTTATAGGGGACACTAACATGCTGCTTAAATTCTTGCAGCATACAACCCTCGGAGCTCGGAGCCAGTGCGGCAGATGTACAGAAAGAAGCTGTTGCAGTTCATGGAGCACTGCCAACTCATCCCCTACCTGGGGACTGTCATGATGGGTCCATATAAGGAGCCAAGAGATCGGCCCCCTGGCTTTGATGACAGGCTGCAGACTTTTGTTTCCCTGAAAGGCACCCGCCCCACTTTTGTGTGAACCCCGTATTTCCACTGGTTAACACATGGGAGTGTTACCATCAGACACCAGCATGGCTGCAGCATGGCCCGCAAACATCACACATTCTCGGGCCAGTTTTTTAACTATGAAATCTTAGAAATAAAATCTTTTCTCTTAAGCTGAGAGATATAAAGCTACTAAAAAGCATCCAAAGGAAGGCTATGACGATAGTGAAGGGCCTTGAGGGGAAGCTGTGTGAGGAGCAGCTGAGGTCACTTGGTCTGTTCAGCCTGGAGGAGACTGAGATCTCATTGCAGTCTACAACTTCCTTGTGAGGAGCAGTGGCAGACACTGATCTCTGAGGACACCAGTGATAGGACCCGAAGGAATGGCCTGAAGTTCAGCCAGGGGAGGATCAGTTTAAATATTAGGAAAAGGTTTTTCACCCAGAGGGCGGCTGGGCACTAGAACAGACTCCCCAGGGAAGTGGTCACAGCACCAAGCCTGACAGAGTTCAAGAAGCATTTGGGAACGCTCTCTGGTACATGGTGTGATTTAGGGGGATGTCCTGGGCAGGGCAGGAGCTGGAACCGGATGATGCATGCAGCCCCCTCCCCTCCGAGGCTGTTCTATGCCGCCGTGGTTCCAAGCCCCGCCCGCGTCGCGCTCATTGCGGCAGCGCAGGCGCGGTGCCAGCCCCGGCCCGGAAGTGCAGCGGAGGCGGCGGCGAGCGGTGAGTGCCGGGGCAGGGCGGGCGGCAGCCGGGCCGGGCTCTCCGGGCCCGCTCCCTGCTTCTCCTGCCCCACGAGGGACGAGCGGCCTTCCCTCGAGGGGCGGCCCGTAGGGCTCTCGCGGTGCGCGGGGGGCGGCGACCTGCACGGCGCCCTTGGCCGTGCCCGTGTCGAGGCCTGGCCTCGGGCCGTGCGCTGCCCCCCGGGGTCACCTCCCGGGGGCTCCTGAGCCCTTCCACGGCTGGACCGGAGTGTGTATCGGAACGCAGTGCCGGCAGCGTGGGGCCTTCTGCTGGAGTACAGCCTCACCTGGAATGGGGAGGGGTTTTTAGGGTAGGCGGGTGGTTTGGATTTAGCATTCAGAATACTAATGCTGTCACCTCTTGGTTAAACACCGAAGTCCTTCATGTGATCAAAACTCAAAAAACACCCGCTGCCTTGTCTGAAACACGTGTGGATGTTAGCGAATGCCTGCAGGTAGAGTTGGCAGCAGCCGTCCAGGAGTTCTTGTAATGCACGATAAGGCAAATTGGGTCACACCTGCAGCTGTGCTTTAAGGTGCACCAGCAACTAACATCAGACTCACATGCTCCAGAAATTAAAGCTCCCAGATAAAACAATTTGACTTCACCGCCGTGAACTATTTGGTAGATGATTAGGGCTAAAGAATCCCCTTTTCACCACTTCGGTGGCATTTAGGTATCACATGTAGATAATGTGTGCTGTTTCATGGAGCATTTGTTCAGGTGATTAAGACTGTTGGAGTAACTAAATACAAATACGTGAATTTGTAGTGACACTTGTATAGGATATAACAGGTAGCTAATCTGTTTTATCTTTGATTTAGCTGAGCTTTGAAAATTGGACATTTTGGGCATATCTCTTCCATAATATTTAATGGATTCTTCTGAAATTGCTGGAATTTTTTTGTTTGTTAATTTTTGCAAATTTACTATCAAAGAAGCTTAGCAAGTCAAATTGATTGTTAATAGATACCTTAATGAACCCTATATTAGAACCCTTCAAAACACTGCTGTTTCTGTTTGTATTGCCTACCTTCTTAGGCTGAAGCTTAGTGAAGTTGAAAGTGTTAAAATGATTAAAAAGTGAAAGTGTTTAAAAAAAAGTGTTAAAAGAGAAATTTTCAGAAGGATAGATGTAAGGATAGTAAAAGGAGTCATGAAGTCCTGCCACACTGATATTGGTGGAATTTTGTCATTTATTACAGGATTCCCTAGCCTTGTCCCTGAGTAAACTGCACTAATCAAACTGCAGTTGACCTTTTTGTGTCCAGTGTGGTGGGTTGGTGCTGGCTGGACATCAGTGCCCACCAGAGCCACTCCATCACTCCCCTCCTCAGGTGGACAGGGGACAGAGAATATAATAGCAGCTCATGGGTTGAGATAAGGACAGATAGAGATCACTCATCAGTTTCCAGCACAGGCAAAACAGACTTGACTTGAGGAAATTACTTTATTGTCAATGAGATCACTGTCGGATAATGAGAAATAAACCCAAATCTTTAAACAGCTCACCCTGCCTCTCCCTTCTTTCCAGGCTCAGGTTTACTCTTAGTTTTCTTTACATCCTCCTCTCCATCCAGGTGGATGGAGAATGGGGGCTGCAGTCAGTTCATTGCACATTGTCTTTGATTCTCCTTTGACTCCTCACATTCTTCACATGCTCCAGTGTGGGCTCTCTCCTACAGGAGACAGTCCTTCTTCCACAAACTACTTTAGCCTGAGTCCTTCCCATGGGCTGCAGTTCTTCACAAAATACTCCAGCTTGGAACCCCTTGGATCCTGCAGGTGCAGTCCTTCAGGAATAGCCTGCTCCAGCCTGGGGCCTCCATGAGGTCACAAGCCCTGCCAGCAAACCCATTTCAGTGTGGGCTTCTCTCTCCATGAGGCCATAGATCCTGCCAGGAGCCTGCCCCAGCACAGGCTTTCCATGGGCTCCCAGCCTCTTTGAGGCATCCACCTGCTCTGGTGAGGGGTCCTCCAGGGGCTGCAGGTGGATCTGTGCTCCACCATGGACCTCCATGGGCTGCAGGAGCACAGGTGCCTCACCATAGTCTGCACCAGGGGCTGTGGGGGAGTCTCTGCTCTGGCACCTCCTCTTCCTCCTTCTCCACTGACATTGGTGTCTGCAGGGCTGCTGTTCCGACATATTCTCACTCCTCTCTCCAGCTGCAGTTGTGTACGTTTCTTTCCCCCTTATTAAATCTGTTATTCCAGAGGTGATACCACCATCAGCTGATGGGCTGAGCCTTGGCCAGCAGTGGGTCCATCTTGGAGCCAGCTGGTGACAGCTTTGTAAGACATTGGGGAAGCTTCTGGCAGCTTCTCACAGAAGCCACCCCTGTAGCTTCCTGGCTACCAGAACATTGCTATGCAAAGCCAGTGCTGTACTAAGGAGCTGTGACCAAGGAGTTGTTTCTGTCTGACTGTTTTAGTTTCAGAAGCTAGGGTAGCAATTTTTTTAGATACAGAGTTCACAGTACATCAGAGATTAAAAAATGATAGGCAGTAATTCTGATCTAAAAAACTGTCTGTAGCCTTTTCACAGGATTTAAAAATACTTTTTGAAGAAATTCCATGTCAGCAATAGTGTTGATTTTTCAGAAGTTCAGAGGATTCAGAATTGCTTCAGAAACTCTTAAACTCTGTTACTGGTATAACAAATGATACTTGGGTCTTAAAATGCCAACTATTAAAATAATTGTTTACTAAAGCTATTCTGTTTTTCTAGGCACCCCCTTTAATATTCATAATTAAAATGGCAAAAACAACTGATTCTTCTGAGAAACTGATCATCCACTCCAAAGCTCACAAAGATACCATTCTAGCTAATTTTGAGGAGCAAAGAAAAAAGGATTTTCTTTGTGACATTACTCTGATAGTGGAGAATGTGCAATTCAGAGCCCATAAGGCTTTGCTGGCTGCCAGCAGTGAATACTTCTCAATGATGTTTGTAAATGAGGGTGAAATAGGGCAGTCAATTTACATGTTGGAGGGAATGGTTGCAGACACCTTTGGAGTTCTGCTAGAATTTATCTACACTGGTTGCCTCTGTGCCAGTGAGAAAAGCACAGAACAAATCCTGGCTACTGCACAGCTGCTGAAAGTGACTGACTTGGTATGGGCCTGTACAGACTACCTGGAAAGCCGCAGCCCAGGCAGTGCATTGTCAGCTCCAGCTGAAAGTGGAGCCTCTGTCTTTGAAAGTGACAGGAAAAATTATGATCCACCAAAGCGAAAACGAGGGAGACCAAGGAAAATCAAGGTTGTCCAAGAAGAAGAGGAAGAAGAATCAGGAGCAAATTCTGCCGAAGATGGGCAGCTGAGAGAGAACAACTCTGTGCCAAATGAGCAAAATTATATAAAAAAAGACACTGAAGTAGAAGAAACAGTTACCAGTGAACAGGCTTCAGTGATGAAAGATGGAGAAGAAACTGAACCTGCTTGTGGCTCAGAGGCTGCTGTTGATCTATCAGCTGAGAAAGATGAAAACTATGATCCCAAATCTGAAGCAATACAGAGCACTCAGAGCCGTTACAGCAAACGCAGAATAAGGAGATCAATCAAACTAAAAGATTATAAACTTCTTGGGGATGAGGATGAGAAAGGACTGGCAAAGAGAACTGATGGAAAAAGAAAACATGCAGGTTCTGAATCTCGCTGTAAAGACTGTGGCAAAGTCTTTAAGTGTAATCACTTTTTGGCTGTTCACCAGCGAAGTCATACAGGTAGGCCTTCAGAGACTGCTGCTTTTGGGTTAGGTTTAGTGATGTTGCCAAATATAAGTGACTATTGAAGTGTTGGTTGTTGACTACAACAGGAATTTGCAAAATAGCATGCTGATCCAAATTATGCTGTGTTCTGTGTTTGCTGTTTTATTCTTGTCAGCAGATCTCAGAACCTTTATGTCTCACCTAGATTTCAGTGTAATAAATAACTTCATTGTCTAAGTACTGAATTATATGGCAATAGCTAAAGAATTATTTTATTCCTGTGTGAAGCTTATCTCTTTACCACTAACGAGACTAATTTTTTCAGTAGCTACAGCATTGCAGTGCATCTCACTATCAGCTTAGAATATCTAGTGAGAAATGATGCATCTATGCCTAAAAATGTCATCTTTTGCTTTCAGGGGAGCGCCCTTTTAAATGCAGTGAATGTGGCAAAGGCTTCTCCCAGAAGCATTCCCTTCAAGTCCATGAGCGGATGCACACTGGGGAACGGCCATACACGTGCACCATTTGCAGTAAGGCTCTGACAACCAAGCATTCTCTTCTGGAGCACATGAGCCTACATTCAGGTAAATACTTCAAGGCAAATACAGTTCTCTGCTGCAAGAATATGCCTTTCTGGAAAAAACGTACTTCTGCTCCGCCTTGTGTGTGCTGGTGTCACATTCCACTGAGGGAAACTGCAAGGAGTTCTTTAAAAAACGGATGGTCAGGAACGAAATAATGTCAAATGAGACAAACATTGTATCTGAGAACCATTTATTGGTAACAAAAAAACGAAGAGGAGTTATCCTACTAAAGAGAGCTAGAAAAGACAGAACAAGAGGAAGAAAAATGGGAAAGGAATGGAGAGAGAGAAGGGAAACAGAGAGAAAAAGAGGGCTTTACCACTGGAGGTCGGGGAGTGCCTGGATGTCCACAAGGTGGGGAGTGTGCACACTGCCTGTCTGTGCACGGCTCCTGTGGTGATGGGCGGCCAGACACGAGCCGAGGGGGGATTGGGCAGGAGGTCCAGAACCCTGTACACGGTCTTGGTGAGGATGGCAGCAGTGGGCAGGCCCAGAGGTGGGTGGGGTTGGACACAGGGGGCTCAGGCAGGGATGCTGGGACAAAGCAGGCAGGGAGTTGGTCAGGGTCACAGGGAGTCAGGACAGACACGAGGGCAAGAAAGAGCCAGCGAGGGCAGGAGAGCCAAAAGGCAGGCTGGGGCCAGGGCAAAAAGCATAAGACTCGAAAAGCCCTGACTCAAAAGCAAGTTTCCAAAAGCCCCTCACATCACCAAGCCTCAAAAGGAAAAGCACAGTCTAAAAGAAACCTCAAGCCAAAAGCCCAACTCAAAAAGCAAGTTGGAAAAGCCCCAGGGTTTGTGACCAGTTACTTTTCATGCCCTTGGCTCCTCCCAAAGTCTGCCAGCTGACAGGAGATCTTTGGCCCAGTCCCATGTCCCATTGCAGTCCACTGGTAGAGACCTTTTGCCATATGACTCCAGAGTGTCTCTGGGATACAGTGTCTTCGGTGTTCCCCTGCTGACTGCCTGTCCCATGTGAGACTTGAACTGGTTGCCACAAAAAGTTTCCCCAGGGACAAGGCTTTCCTCTATCTTCTAGCTGCCTCCTGGACATGGCACATGTGCAACCCCCCCCCCATGTGCCTCTGACAACCATTGTTGAGGCAAATCAAAACTGAATTGGCTCCTCACAGCTGGCTTTTGTATTTTATTTATTTCCTTACACTTGCTTTGGACATGGCTTACATTTTAATAAGTTATTTTCTCCACAGGGCAGAAGGCTTTTACCTGTGATCAGTGTGGGAAATACTTCAGCCAAAAGAGACAGCTCAAGAGCCACTATCGACGACACACAGGTATAACAAGTTTGGGTTGAGGGCCTGGCTTACAATCCATGCTGATTTGTCTTCCTAAAGATTGACTTAGGCTGAAAGTTCTTCCTCAGTGATGTATTTAGTCTCTGCTACCTTGATGTGTCCTATCTTGGTATAACAGTGGATAGAGTGAAAAAAACATAATGGTATATAGTAAATGGAATGTGTAGAAAAATATTTAATTGAGAAGGGCTCTTATGATGATTAAAAATTAGTTACACTGTATTTGACATAGAACTTGATTATTTTAATCTTGCTGTCCATGCTACATAGAAGCTGGGAATTGTATAAACAATTGTGTCTGCTGCCTGGTATGCAAATTGCATTGTAGTTGCCCACTACTTTGGACTAGTAAGGGCATACTAGCTTTAGGAATTGTTCTTCTCACTTCTGGAACGGGATGGAGATGCATACAGAGGAGGTGGTGGAGAAAATCAAAATTTACAAAGCTTCAAGAGAAGGTGGGTAGGAGCAGGTTTCCGTCCCCTCTTTTCCTGTAGTAATACTAAATTGAGAAATAGGAATGTGACAGTTAAGATAGGAAGGAGGCAGTGAATCACCTTTTGTTTTATCTCTATATTATATCAAAGTGGTTATTTTACAGGAAAGTGCTTTAACAAAGATCACTGAAGAGATACAGGGGATCACTTATGCACTGACACTTTTTTTGTTATTGCGACAAGGCCGTTCACTGCCGGAATGTAACCTGTGTCGTCGCAAATTCATGGATGCAGCTCAGCTAAAGAAACATCTAAGAACACATACAGGTAATGTTGTACCTTGGGTTTTGTGGGGTTTGTGGTTTGTTTTTCCTTGAAGTTATATGGACAAAACAATGTTAGGCAAATTACACTTGTCTCTATGGAATGAACTTCCGCTCTACTTGTATGTAATGATGTAGCCTGTGTTGCTAAAGAAGAGATTTGACATCAAGAATGCAGGAGCACAAAAAAAAGCTTGTGTTACAGCAGCACAGAAGCAGTGCCTATTACAGGAAGAAGGCTTTTTTCCCCAGTTTTATAAAACCTGCTGCAGAAAATGCCAGTTAGCTTTCCCGTGATAAAATTGTGCACTGAGAATTCAGTTTGTGGGGAGAGCTGTACCCAACATGTATCAGGCTTGCAGTCAGCTGACAAGTAACAGAAAGTGTGTGTCCTAAATGAGTTGGATACCTCTGTCTGTGAGGGATGGGTGCTTACAAAAAGTGCTGTGACCAGAAAAATAATATTTCCATTTAGCTTTTTACTGTACTGTAATAAAGCAGATGTTGAGAGAAGATGGGAGGGATGATTTAATGGAAGTGCGTCAGAGGGTGTTTTAAGAGATTTAGAGGGCAAGCCGGTAATGAATCACTGGATAACAGAGATAAAAATGTTGATATATCCTCTCATAATAACAGGGCATAAACTTCATAAAATACTTCCCTTTGAAGAGTAAGTTCATAAAGTTACATGTGAATAATTTTGTCTTTTAAAGTAACTAGAAACAGTGGCAATTGTTTTCCTCACAAAATTGAATTATTCTTAAACATGTTGCTTGCAGTTGTAATACATAACTCAGTCTCAAGCATACTTTATCTCGTTCATTTCCTCCTCTTTTCAAAGTGAAAATAACACAGCTTTAAATTTTCTGGGATATGCAGAGGTCAAAACTTGTGCTTCTGGGAGTTTTTGGTTATCCAGAATAATTGTTAGCGTGTGATATTTACATATTTTTTTGTATTGAGGAGAACACAGCATTAGTACACACAAGAGTTTTATATCTGAAGCTGATACACTCTCTAAATGTAGTGGGAAATGAGTTTGGGTGGGAAATGAGAAGAGGAAGCTTAGTAGCAAGGTAAGTTGCAAAAATATATGAACTAAGCTGAGTTTTAGCACAAACTGGCTTGCCATATATTTTGCTTCTAGAAAAGACAGGCAAGATCCCAGTATTAATTATGTAGAAATAATAATTGATCTGTCCCATGTCAAAACCAAAGTAAAATTCCAAGGAATTTGGGGGACAGGTGTTAACATAGATACAACTGTTCTCCTTTAGCAGCAGTTTGCTAACACTGAGTCATAATAGTACAGCCTACTTGGGAAGTTACTCCTGTTTTCAGTAGCAAGATGGGACTGGATTACAAGAGGTCCCTTCTGACAAATGTTTCTTGTTCTCTCATCCTTTATCCATGCCCTCCAAAGCCACATGAAAAGCTGGTAAGCATTGCAGTTCTATGCTAAATGGGAAGCTTCCTTGGAAACTGGCTGCTGCCCAGTCCCTGGGTTTGGTGTGCTTTGATGGTGTGAATTACCACAGTGATGATCTGGATTCTCATGTCTGCTGTCTTAAAGAACTTCAGTGCTACAAGGATTTGTTATGGTGCGAATTAGGATTTGCTTTGGTTGGGTAGTAGCTGTTTCTTGTGAACCTTCTTATAGTTTAATTTGGCCTCTCTGCTTCTACTCAATTAGACATCAGAATTCCAAATGCACTAAAAAAAAACCCCAACAAATAAACAAAAAATCCCCAAACAAGCTCATATTTCATTTAACTCACGATAATTTAATTTTTTTCTAACTGGTGTTCTCAGAATATCATAGGCCTAGTGTGATGGAGCCTTAAAGAAAGCCAGGCAAGTTGTTAAGATAATGGATTCATTTTCCAGCTTTGGAAGTTTGGGCTTATTTATCTGCATGGTGCTGCATGTGAACATGGCATTAGTGCCAGGATTCAGGGACAGCCTTTTTCAAAGCGTTTCTGTTCCATATGAAACACCCACATCTGTGCCATAGGTATGGCTTTTTGTTGCTTTGGGGGCTTGGATCACCTAATTCTTCATCTTCAAAGGAGAGAAATAGAAATGCTAGAGGTGTACATTTAAAATGTTATACCCTCATTTTGACTAGTGAGTTCATTCAAGTTTGAATATTTTCTGAACCATGGCAGAAGCGTGAGGAGCCAACAGTGCACACTTGATACCGTGTATGGTAAAATACAAAATGTTTTAAATGTATTGATGAAAAGTGCTATTTAAAAAGGGAATTTCTTTTTGATAGGTGAGAAGCCCTTCACTTGTGAGATTTGTGGCAAATCATTTACAGCTAAAAGTTCACTTCAGACTCACATTAGAATTCACAGGTAAAGTATGTCTTATTTTCATTACATTTTTTAAAAATGTAACTTTTAATTTTATAACTTGTATGTAGTTGTTTAATTTTAGGATGATCAAGACTTGTTTGCATTTTGAATGATTGTTAAAAACTTAACATTTTGCTTAATCTCCGTAAGGAAAAAATTGGTCGTGGAAAGTACTGAAGTCCTAAATACTCATGTGCCAAGATATTGTAAGAGTCTTCTTTGGTGTTTGTGTCTGTTCACTGACAATGTATTTACTGCTATATTATTTTTGTGAAAATTGTACTGTAAGTTTTGTTTGGCAGCAGAAGAGTAGCCATGGTGTATCAAGGTTATTGGAGTATTGTCCTGTTTCCATGTGAGCTGTCCTGTCTCTAATAGCATTAGTTGTCTTTTACCCCCGTCAGTGCAATGCTTTGCTTAAAGACATGTTAGATTTTAAGTCACTGGAGAACTGTTGTCTAAGAAAACATTTCCAGTAAAATTTCTTGTCCTTTTGACACAGGCAGCAAGTTAGGATTTGGACATTTCTTGATGTTTTTAGGACCACACTGTTAATGAATGTTCCTAAAATGGTCAGTGCTTGGAATTGTGCAAAGTTGTTGCATTTTTGTAAAGGTCTAGCAGCATGGAGCTTGTACCTCTGGTTTTTTGAGAGGAAGGCAGTTATCTCTGTAGTTCTGAAGTATATACTAATTATACAGTTTGTGAAGTCAAATAGAAATAATCAGGAGGTCAAATAGAGGATGTTTTTAATGACACTACCCTGTAAGTACTTACCCTGTAAGTACTTACAATTTAGAAAAACAATTTTATAATTTAAGTATTTTATTACAGAGTAAGTTTCAGAAAGCAGCATTGTCAAAGTGAATATTTTAATGAGATCAAATGCTTTCCTTTTGCAGAGGAGAAAAGCCATATTCTTGTGATATATGTGGAAAATCCTTCTCTGATTCCAGTGCTAAGAGAAGACACTGTATCTTACACACAGGCAAAAAGCCTTTTGCCTGTACAGAATGTAGTTTGCAGTTTGCTCGTCTGGACAACCTGAAGTCTCATTTGAAAATTCACAGCAAGGAAAAGCGGTTTCAGGAAGCCAGCGCTGCCCCGAGCACCAATGCTCATCCAGAAGAAGTGAGAAACATTCTCCAGCTGCAGCAGTACCAGCTTGCCACCTCAGGAGGGCAGGAAATTCAGCTGCTGGTTACGGATGCAGTGCACAACATCAACTTCATGTCCAGCCACAATCAAGGCATCAGTATTGTGACTGCAGAAAATGCCCCCAGCATGACGACAGAGCAGGCTGCGAACCTTGCGCTCCTTGCGCAGCCACCACAGCAGCTGCAAAACTTGTTGCTTTCAGCTCAGCAGGAGCAAGCAGAACAAATCCAAAGTATCAATGTGATTGCAAACCAAATAGAGGCTGCCCAACCTGAACAAATGCATGTCATCACTCTTTCCAAGGAAGCGCTAGAACATCTCCATGCTCATCAAGGACAAAATGAACAAATCCACTTGGCGGGATCTTCACATGCAGCTCAGCACATGCAGCTGGCTCAGGAATCAAGTCAGCAGTCTCACTCTAGCCATGATACAGTTCCTCCCCAGCAAGTCAGTGAAGAACAGAATCAAAGTGTACTTGTTGCCGAATCCCATCAGCAGCCTCTGTCAGTAAATGAGTCATCTCATGAGCATCCTATCCAAGGACAGGCTTTCTGAAATGCTTGTTTGTCAGCAGAGCGCTAAGCCAGAGAATGCTTCTCATCCAGGCAGGGAATTCATGTGTCATGCTTTTCTTTTTTTGCAACGTAAGCTATCCAAAGATGCATTTCTTGGTGATTTTGGATGGGTGACTCAGTTTCCTTAACCATATTTATTTTAGACTATTTTGTTTTTCTGGATTGGTATTTCTTTGCCACTTAGTCCATAACAAGCAATTAATGTGCCTCATACACATCTCTGCCTTCTGAGGAGATATTTAGCCCTTATTTGCATTTCTGTGTGACTCTCCAGAGAAGTTCACCTTGCTGGTAGGAGAACAATGTTTAGGACATCTGCTGATCACAAAGTACCACTTCTCTGACAAACTTAACATTATACCTGACCTACTGTCAAGCTTAAGACAACCAGTACTTTTTGCAAAGCTAACACCATATGTCTTATATTTAATGAGCTTTCTCGCTGCAGGTTAATGTGTAATTCTCTATGTAATCATTCCCTGAAGTGCATTATGAGTTACTGACTACCAAATTCATTTGGTTTGGGTTGAAACTGTTACAGCCTTTAACTGGCCCTGAATCTTCCCTGCTGTCTACTGTGTGCTGTAGATTTTGCTCCTCAGAAATATTTAAGCCATTGCACTTGAAGAGTGGCAATGAGATGTGATGATTACACTGGAGAACTGAAACCTCCCAAATTATGTGCTGTTAGTTCTACCACTCACTCTCTGTGTGACAGTGGGCAAGGTAGTTGACCTCTGTGCCTTATTTCATCATCTAGTAAGTGGGGATAGTGTTCACACACTCTGCCAAGCACTTTGAAGAGCTCTTGATGTTGAAGGCACTGTCTATTGAAGTGCAAAACTCTGTTCCTGACAGGATTCTGTCTAAGCTAAGGAGCCACTGTATATTTAAAGTGTTATTTTTTGTACTTTTGAGCGAAGAACGTAATCTTACTTTAATATATGTTAAGACTGGTAATTGTTTATGTGAGGATTCAAATAATGAAGAGCATCACTTCACAGCGTAACAAGTTATATGAATGGGGCACATCACTTAAAGTTGTACAACTGTTTTTGTTGACCAAATTAGATGTGTATAGGTTGTTTTCAATGACTGACTGCTAAAAAAAAGATTTGACGTTGTAATAAAATGCCTTGCCAAAATACATGCTTTCTGTTTTCAGGTTTGACTACTGGTAACACCTTTACATAGTTGGACTGGCATGTTAAAATCCAGATAAAACGCCACTGTTACTTAAAAGAACATGCTCAATTGTCACTTCAGCTTTACAATATCATACTTATGATTTAGATTGATGTTTTATGTTATAATGAACAAAAAATTCTAAAAAACATGGTGAATTTAAAAGCAAAATTATCCACAGTTTTTATAAAATCCCTTGTTCCAAGTCCAGACTACTTGGCCTGCTCCTGACTGCATACTGCAGAAGTTTGGCTAAGTATCTCCATGTCTTCAAAGTACTGGATCACTTTTATATAAATGGATCATGATAAGGGTAGACAGTGGGAATAAATCAATTAAAAAAAATCCAAAAACAACAAGCCATCCCCCAGCAAATGTGTTTAGGCTTTTCACATTTCCTCTCAGAATGAGAAAATAAAATCTGCGTACTTTCTGCCACCAAAGTGAACCAGCGTATTCTGTAGTTCTGCCTGAGAAGCTTGAAGTCTTGGTGTTGTAAGAGCAGATAAATAAATACAGTAAAGCCTGTTACAACACTTAAGACAATCTTGCTGATTAACTGTATAAGCTTACAGTAAATACTCTGGCAGTTTCATCCTAAAACTTCTGCTTTTATCTAAAACATTGTACAGTGCAGCCAGACTATTCTCTGGTCATAAGTTTACAGTAATTTGCACAGAATTCATTGTCATATATTTACAAATCCTGAAATGCTTAAAAACAAGTTACAAGCTAAATTCTGAGGCTACCAGTAAAGGAACTGTTCAATACTTTTCTTCTTTTTTGAACTTTGTTTTGTTTGTTACGCAGTTATCATTGCAGGATTCAGTTCCATGCTGCAGTTAAACACAAGACACTCCACATAGCGATTTTTCAGTGCTTTCCCTGTAACTAAAACACCTGGAGTTTGGTGTTTGGAATTCTGGTTTGCTTTTCTGCAGATTACCAATGAAGAAACGAGCTACTGTGAATAGCAGGGCAGTGACTCATCTTGCACCCCACATTGCTTAAGCTGTCAGCACATATTGTAGCTTGCACTCAAGAAGCTGGCGTGGCTTCTCGTATCACAAATGTTGCTTTTTGGACACCATTTGCTTCCTTTCTAGTGAATGCATTTCTGTTAAAAGATGAAAATGAATCCTTTTTCTGTGTGTGCATTTTGAAGGCTACAGCTGAAGTCTAGAATTGCTTTGAATTTGAAAGGAAACCCCTTCAGCTTTGTTTTTTAGTCCAGCTGCTACTAATGACAATGTAGGAAAATAATGCATCCCTTAGAAATGATGTTTCAGAACAGTTCTTTAAATATCCTTACTCCTTAGCCAGTAAACACCTTAACTTCTCCTTTTCTCACATAGACTAATCCTAGCAAATCCGTCTCACTGCTTTCTATGTTAAAATAAGATTAAGGTTTTAGACGTAAATGCAGGGCAGCAAGAGGACTACATAAAGATCCGGTTTTGTGAGCATTTAACACCATAGTGTGTTTCCTCTGCTCAATTTGTAAGTTACCCAGTGTAGTTGAACTCTTAATAGGATTTCACTTTTTTTCCCAAATGCAAGTTTATCAGATTTTGGCTTTTTCAGAAGATTTTGGTTGGTTCTCCAGGTGCAAGTTGAAACAAATCCCCAAGAGGTAGAGCAAATGCATTCTGGAGCCTACATTGCCTGTTGTGTGTGTAATTCCCCTGCTTGGCCTGCCAGTCCAGCATTTTGGGTTTTGATAAATGAGTATCAGTGTATTTATTTCATAGGGGCTGTAAAAGGAAATTACCCTGCCAATAGGAAAAGAAAGCACTGCTAGGGATTGTACAGCAATTTCCTCTTAGCATCTAAGAGGAAAAGGAGAGGACTCTACCTCATCACAAACTCTTTCCAACTGCCTATTCACGGGTTAACATTAAGGATATTGAGCCTGACATTGATCTTGCCAGTTGTTGAGGAAACCATTTTGCTTGCACTTCTTTGTGAAAGACTCGCTTCAGTGTTGTAGCTGATTAGTCATCGTGATGAAGGTTGGTTGGTGTTTGCTAGTACCTATCCTGGTGTGCTTGGATGTGGGGTTTTTCCAGTCTTTTCCCACTTCACCTTAACTGTGGAAGCTAGTATGGGATTAATTCCTAATCACCAACCCAGTGCCTGTGTGAGCACAGCAGCTGGGTATGCTTCCTGTTTCCCCATGTCTTCCAACTCTGCAGCAGACTGTGCCCTTGACAGTATCCTGTGTAAGTATCCTTATCCCAGAGAAGCCAAGTCTGAGCTGGGAGTGCCTGGGAGGAGGCCGGTTTGCACAGCAGGCGTGTCCCAGAGTGCGGGAGCAGCCAAGGGTCCTTCCTGGGTACACTTCACATGGGTAGAAGTCCATCTGTGCAGGCCTTTTTCCCAGTCCTGCACTGCAGGTTCTCGCCAGGAGCAGAGAAGGGAGAGGTAATGCCATACTCTGCAGAGCTATGATTTCAGGACCTCTTTTACTTATTCATTAGAGACTAATTAGAGTCTGCTTCTTGCAGAGTTGCAGTACCATGAGCTACAACTGTTCTCTATGTTCTATTCCTTTTCAGATCCTCTGTAAAACATGGTGAACAATAAATGGTTTTCCACAACAGAGGGACTACTGATCATATCTGTCCCAAGCAGTTCTTCCAAATGGAAAAACCCATCCAGGCATATTCTCAGCATGTCACTGTAGTATGCTTACTGCTCATTTCTGGCTAATATTTTAATCCTACTTAATTGAAAGTATCTTTGGAATAGCAGGAAGGAGACTTTTGCTTTAGTTAGCAAACTTCCTACTCTGTTCTGTAATTTTTTCTGACATGAGGAAGAACTTTCCTGTGTGAGTGACTGAGTGTACTGGAACACATTGCCCAGAGAAGTTGTGGAGTCTCCCTCCCTGGAGATACTCAAGAACTGTCTGGACACAATCCTGTGCCATGTGCTCTGGGATGACCCCACTTGAGCAGGGAGGTTGGACCAGATGATCCATTGTGGTTCCTTCCAACCTGACCCACTCCATGATTCTGTGGTTTTACTTCCCCTCACCAAGATGTCTCTTGGTGACCCCTAGCAGCTCTCCTTTAGTACCATCATGTAGGAGTCTCTCTCAAATATGTATGTGTATATATATGTGTGTGTGTCTAGGGTTTTTTAAATTAATTTTTTCTGCTTTCTCTTCTGTTTCTCAGTCCTTTTCAGAGGCTATTTTAGACTGAAAGGAACTGAAACAGCTGCAGCTGCACCAGGTGGAGAAGTTTGGACCAAGAAAACCCTCTAAGAATCACACAGAAGCAAAACTCTTGGGTCTTGTGTCAGGGTATATGTACATTCTTCAAAGGACTTTCAAGTTTCCAAGAGCATTGCTGCACAACCTTTGAAAGGCTTTTAGGATCATTGTTTAAAGGTGCTGCACAACCTCATGTGCTTTCCATATTTTCCTTCGTGGTAATTGTTTTCCTTTCTGAACTAAGTGCAGCACAGCACATCTGCCACAGCTGGCAAGCAGAACAGCACTGGCTAATTCACATCCAACTATTGCCACCCACAGAACATTTTTCCTTATCTGAGTACTACAAACAGAACAATATCATGTTGTCATAAACAGGTAATAAATAAAGTCTAAAATTAATATTAGTCACTCAGTTCAGGATTTTAATATATGTCATTTTCATAATTGGCAACCTGTTGAATAGAATTTAATGTACCTGAATTAACAAATGATGAGAAAAGAAGTAGAGAAATAAAAACCAGAGTAGATTGAGACAAGTAATTGGTGGTTCTTGGCATGCTCTTTTTATAAAAAAATACCCAACACAAATTTTCAGAAAACAGTCCTGTTATGCTAATCATTGCTTTTCTTTTTGACTTTGACTGTCAGTTGACTGTTACCAGTATGTTTATAGTTAATTTCCTTTCTAGCCCACAATGACAGTAAATGCCTAGAAATTATCAGTTTATTTTTTTTTTCAAAGGAAAATGATTAATGGGAGCCAGTCCTATGTATATGCAGAATTAAATTTCAAGAACAGAATTTCTTGTGTGTAAATTTAAGCACATTTACAAAATGCGGACATCAGTCTCAGGATTTTTTAAAAATAATATGTAGTGGATTGCTTTGGGTTTAATCCTTACATGTTGTGCAAAAAGGAGAAAAGAGATGTTTAAAAAATCTCAATGAACTTCAGTTGTATTAATCAAGCTAAAAATATGGATGTAGGGAAAAATAGATAGCCAAGACAATATTTTCTGAAGCTGATTTTATATCTGACTCTGGGTAGGCTGCTTCTGCTCTGGACTTTACATAAGGCTGCCGTAGACTTTTTTGGCTATAGCAAAAGCCATATGGTCTGTCTACCAAAATTAGATTCTGCTTAGCTTACAGCCTACAGAGGCTCTGGCAGCCATGCTACTGACCTTTGAGAGGAGGAAGGAAAGGGCTTTCCTTTGCATCACTCAGTCACAGCCCTCAAAACATCCCTGCATTTGCATGTGTTGCTTGGAGTTACCTAGTGTCACACCTCAGCCCATCTGCTGCCACCCAGGACCTGGCTGTGAATTAAAACTGCCTTGTCTTACCATTTTGTCCAAACTGTTCCGTCTGCCTCGTTTTTCTGCATTTTTTCAGCAGGAGAATATCATCACATGAAATGATAACACCTTGTGCACAGACCTTTTAGGCAAGGGCGCAGCTGTGGTAGCTAAACACTGAGACTCTGATCTTCTTCACTGTCTCTGATACTGCAAGGATGGAGCTCTTCAAATCCAGCACTGCTGCAAATCCCAAGAAAACTTTAAAAAGCTTTGCCCTAATGAACCACTGTAGGAAACTACCACTGAGCCCAACCAGAGAGACTTCAGGGCTACCTGGAGGAGGCCCATCTGCAACCTGTGATTTCTTTCTCAGTCTGGGTTTTTTATAGACTCTGTAATTTAACAACATTTAGCTAAGAGGCTTTTTGGTTCTGACTCTGTGGTTATGTAAAAATGTATCTCTTTATAAAGCCAGTAGGATATACGGTTGGGGGAAAAGACTACATTGATATTAAGATGAGAAATCAGTTGGTTTGGGGTTTTTTAATTTAACATACGTTTGTTCTGCATGAAAATCACATCTGTCTCATTTGCAATAGGACTTTGACACATGAAAGTTCACAGTGCTTAGAGATGAAAAGTGACCTGACCCTGCTGTGCTGACAGAAGCCTGAGCTGAACCTACAGCTGTCCCACAAAGCAGCTTTTGCACGTGCTGCATGAGCCAAAAGAGAGCAGAGCTGCCGCAGTGGCACAAAGCTTTGCTGTGGGAGCCGCGACCCCTCTGGAACTGCTCTGTCCACACGCTGCCGACGGGAATGATGTCTCAGCAGTGCCCAGCAAATAGAGCTGTGGGTAGGAGTTTTTGCGTCAAAAGGAGGCATACTCTACACAGGGTGTAATTAAGCTGTAAATCTCATCGCCGCAGAAATTTGTGGATGCCAGACTTTCACATATGCCTGAAAAGCAAAGAAATTCAAATGGAAAAGAGCTGCCAGGGAGAATTAAACACAGAGGTACCAGGAAATCCTTGAGCAGAGGCTAACTGGAGGCTGGGAGTGGAGTGGGGAAGCAGGTCTCTCATGTTTGCTTTTACTTACCACTTTTTGCTGGGCATTTGCTATTAGCAAGAGGCTCTTCATCCTTTCAGTATTATTGATAGCATCCATCAAGAGCTCTGGAAAAAGCTGGCTTCAGTCCTCTGCTCTGCCACATGCTTTCTGTGTAACCTGGTTTTCCTTCCTTCAGGGGAAAACAAAAATTGGAACATTTTCTAACCTGCCAAAGGGCTGAAAACTGCTTACATTAGGCTTTGGAAGTGGTTAGAAATGCAGGGTAGGGTGTGGGCTGGTGTCCAGTGTTGCTGTGGAGCTGGGCCCTGTTGACAGACTCAAACTCGTGGTGGCCAGGCTGCCAAGGGCCCACGGTGGGTGCCTGTGGCAGTGACAGTGGTGGGGCAGCTTCAGCCCCTGGTTTTCCATGTGACCAAGTTTATGGCAGAGGTAACCCCTGCGCTTCAGCCCCAGCACCAGTTTGGAAGCTGCAGGGAGTGGTGTGGGCTTGAAGCAAATTAATAACATCTATGTAGTCCATAAAAGCAATCTAATATTGTGTTTGCTACTGTAGAGGACTAATGATAACTGGACAATGTCTAAACAATGTAACAAAACCAGACTTATTTAAAAAAAGGGGAAAAAAAATCAGTTTTCCTTAGTGCCTCATTCAGCTGAATAGGAATTTCACTCTTATCAATTCTCCTTTCTTAGACAAGTTAGTGGCCTTAACTTACCATAAAATCACAGCTGCGTTTTCATTCTTCTTTCTTCTCACCCTACTCCCTCTGACAGATGTCCTTCTTTTGGGCACTGCTTCCATGGCTCAGTGCTGCCACTGCCGTAGCTCACCCAGCTGGAGATGCTGGACCTTCTAAGAGCAGCAGCAATTAAATGCACTGCATGAAATAATTCATAGAGAGACTGTCTCCTGGAATGGAAGCAGGGCTCTGGCCAAAGGTCTGTCAAAATTTCAATAGTGAAACAGAGATATAAGCAATTGTTTGCCCAGACTGATGGGCAACCCACATCTCTGACCTCAGCTGAGATGCTCACTGACAACCCTATGACAAATGTCTGTGATAACCATGGTCTCTGATGATTACTTTTATCCACCCTGCAGATACCATAACTGGAAAGGAAGATGAAGGAGAGTCAGTTTATGGTCCTACTTTTGAAGGTATGTCTACCCAGCTATCTGACTGTGCAAATGGTGAATTTCCACAAAAATCAAGTTGTTGATCTGATCTTATTCCCATAATAACCTGGGAACTGTTTTTCATCTCCTTAAAGGAAAAAGGATTGGTTTTCAGTCAGAATTATGATGTGCTTGTATTAGCAAGAGCAGACTGCTTTAGTGGGAACGTTTTTTGGTCTGTAACCTTGTCTATGTCCTCTTAAGTCCCCTGCCTGAGGCTCAGCTTCACCAGCCCCTTGTCCTTGCCAGAAGGAGGGCTGATGGTCACCCACTGCCTACTTCAAGCTTCAAATACTCACCTTTGTGGACAAGACCCTAGAAATGCAGAAGTGGGTTAGCTACAGACCTCCAGGCACACCTACCACCTGTTTAAATGCGTTTAAAGTAATAGAAGTAAATCAGCTTTAACTCTAGATTTCCTGGACCTCCAGCAACTTCTCAGGCTTGGGCAAGCATTAGGCATTGCTGCCAGCAGCCTCAACTCTGTGGGTGGAAGGGGAGTTCTGAATCTCATATCAAACCCTGAAAGTCAAGAAATGACAAACATGACCTAAGTTTAACAGAAAATGTTCCCTCATACTGGCATAAAGTAATAAAATGTAAATAAAAAAGAACATTCTAACTTTTAATATTTAAGAAAACAACCCATATAATTGACATAGGCATTTGGGATTTTCTGCTTAGATTAAATGCTACCCATTAAGACACTTTATGACAGTTACAGCACTTTTGAAAATTATTTATGTTCCCTTATATAAAAGCTTTCCCACTGGCAATGGTGCAAACATTTGAGTAGGCTGGGCAGCAGCCAACACTGAGATCAGAAATGCTAAGTGCAGCTGAAAAGTTTCTTTCCCAAGATGCTGAAGAGTCTGCCTGTGAGGAGAAGCTGCTCTCACCTCAAGGTCTGAGGTTGGATGGAGCAAAATGTAGTAGCACTGGTAAGCAGGAAAGCTGCTGGAGGTGGAAGCCTGGTGTGTGGGATTTGAGGCACTAAATGCTATGAGCTTCCTGCAGTGGAAAGAAAAAGGCAAAAGTCACTTCTTTGATGCTGGAGCTCCTGGAACAGCAGCAAGCCCAGGCTCCCAGGGCACACATATCTCCGAGAGAACATAAGCTGGTATTGGAAATAAACCAGGACTGGCTATTAAATTGTTTCCAAGGTGGGGTGTCATCAAGGACTTAAAATTTTGTGAATCCTCTTTTTCAGCAATGTTATCCAATGTATTTGTGCTAGAGCCCATCTTGCACCTTTTGCACCTTCTGTCTGGGTAGAAATTATCTTTTTTTATGACCTGTAGATTTACTTGATTTACACATCAGGTAGAAACAAGAAACCTCTGCACACAAGGGAGCTGTGGCACCTTGCATGCACTGTTTGACTCCAGCTCCATCATCCTCCTCCAGGCAGAGCTTGTGCTTTCCCTATGCTACTCAGGAAAGAAGCTGCCATGTCATGTGGGAAGGGGACAATATACCAAAAACTGCTTCAGTAATTTTAAGGTAGATTTAATTTGGAATTGCTCAACCTTGAATGTGTCCCTGCAAGAGTTTTGCTACCCATATTGCACATACTACATGTGTTGGTGCATTAAAGGAGGAGATTGCTACTTCTTGCTCTCCCCCTCTTTAACACCCTTGAGAAAGGTGTTCCCCTGGATATGCCTTTCTATTTTAAGGCTTAGATTGCTTTTCTGATACTTCCCCACAAAACTACTTTACCCTGAGGACAGAGAACAAATAACTTTGATATCTGAAAAGGGTGAGAGATGCCTCTGTCAGCTAGTAATGTTCTGGGAGATTCCGTGCTTGGCATGTGTCTGGGCACTGCAACCAGCACCTGCTGGAATTAATGGGACACAACCTCATTTTCCTGTAATGAGATGAGAAGACTGAGGCAATTACACAGAATCGCTTGTACTGGAGCATTGTGTCAAAGGACAAAGCATCCCACTCCAAAATTAGTCTGCTGAAGTAATTTTGCAAGCCACAAGGCAGCAGTCAGGGAGTGACTGATCAGTTAAAATTTAACTGCCATTTTTATGAATCAGTTTCTGAGAAAGGCTCTCAAACAAGGTAACAAGAATGGAAAAAAATCAGAGAAAAAAAAAAATCTAAATATTTCTTCACTTTCCTTAAAGCTTGTTGCGAGCTTGATGGGGCTCTTGATTGCTCATTATGATCAGGTCAGATGGTCATGGAGGATCACCATCCCACTCTGCTCCCCACCCCAAAGCCAGGCTCCTCTCCACAGAAAAGGAATCAAGTCCTTGCCATAATCCCCCAAATGCAAGCACACCTAATGCTTGCTTCTCCCCAGTCATCACTCTTGAGAGTCGTTTCTTCTCTCTCTCACGAGTCATTTCCAAGCCAGCATGGAGGATCCTCCTCACCTCCTCACAGCTCTCACTCCCATTTCCTGCCTCTTCTCCTCACTCTGGAAAAAAATCTTCTACTTTGGGAGCACCCTGGCTACCTTAACTCAATAGCTGCTCTCCATTTATTCAGCTCTGTCATTTTATTTAGATAAAGTGCAAGTTGCCAAGGGCTGGGAGCAGCTGGGTATCCCACCTTAGCCAGCCATGTCCCACCCTCACAGCCCTGACTGTGCTCATGGGAGTCTTGTCCTCTGCCACCAGCAGCAGCATGAGGGGAGGCAGAGCTGAGCCTGTGCTTGGAGCATCCTCTCTGCCTCCTACCTTCCTCATCCATACAGTGGGAATAATCACAAGCAGCCAAAGGGAATTGCCGTGATAAGTATCTTGAGCTACTCTGCCAAGAGTCATTACAGACCAACAACAGAGATTCAGAGTTCTTCTTTATGGGTACATTTTCATTAGCTTCTTTACTGGCTAAAAGATGGATTTCAACCAGACTTTGCTGGCATAAGACTCAGTGAAACCATTGAGGGAAAGGAAAAAGATGAGTGCAAAAGAAGGAAAGGGAGCTTGAGGGGGCTGGTAAAAGAGACTTGTACGGTGAATAGCAGCAAAGGGAGCACCCCAAATGCAGCCCTTCATCCCCCAACTCCTTCCCTGGATGAAAGCTTCTCCATCCATCACAGAGGAAGAGGAATCCTTGGGATGGCCAACAAGAGTCACCATAGGAACAGCTTGCAGTTCCACATCACCTTCGAGCCATCTCGCCACGTGGACAAGAAACATGTTACTCAAGCTAGAAAACCCTATGGTAAAACTAGGGAAGTTGCCAGGGCATCTCCAGGACCAAAGGTTACAAAATCATAGCTGCAGAGCTCACTGTCAGCCGAAGGTGGGCCCTGACAGACAGGGAGGCATTTCACAAAACCTCCAGGCTCTGCTCTGCCCTCACAAGCTGAAGAACATTACTTTAGCAAATGTATACAAGAAGTCTGTTCTCAGTAGGTTAACACATATAGAATGAGCCTGCTAAAATTTTTAGATTTTTAGGAATGTAATAAACAAGAATATTGCTTTGAGCAGTTTGCTTGATGGAAGAGAACAAAGTATTCAAGTATTACCACAGAGAGAAAAATTCACAGTGTAGCTTCCACGTTACCATACCACATAGAAAGACAGCATCTTTAACGTAGCAAAAAAGGATAACTTTCAAATCTACAGAGAACAAACCAAAAGCTGGGTATATTCATAACCAGCAACATTCACTTCAAGTTGCTGCCTTGCCACCGGCTCTGTGCCATCTGAACAGTGTAGGATCCATGATCTTATAGCCAGGCCCTCCTAAATCTGAGTGGGAGTTTAATCACAAGGAAGCAAAAGAAGCCACAGCATACAACAAGGACAACCAGATATTTTCCAGGCTGTGCTCGGATGTCCCCGCTTGGACAAGGGACGCCTGCAGCATACTCCTTGCTTGGTACCACACTGCTGAGTGGGGTGGGGTGGGATGGGGTACGGTACAAAGCTTTATGGAGCTCTGCTGGCATCTATCGCCGTGCCGGCGCCTGCAGGAGGCACAGCTTGTCCTCCCACAGTGTGGGAGAAGGACAGGCTGAAAATCATAGAGATCGCAAAATGTTGGACTGTTTTCAGGATTCAAATTAGTGCTGTGAAGGAAGGAAATGAAGGATATTTCACAGGGAGTCACTTCCAATACTGTCACTTCTCACAGTGTCTCCTGGCTTCATCTCAGAAATACTGGCCATTTGTAGCTGGGGCACATGGAATAACATGTGCTTCTTTAAATAAATGTAGCTGCATAAAGCCATAGTATTTTCACCTCTCCTAAAATGCCAACTGGAGGCTACTTAATCAAGAACTGACAGCATTCATTTTGAAGAAGGACTTTCTAAAGAGCATAGTGAGTGGAGCCTGCCAGTAGGAAACAGGTGCCTGGGTTTGTAATGGCCCCACACTGAGGCTGCAGAGCTCGGCTTTGGATGGAGGTGGATCCCATGTGCACTTTCTCCTTCCTGTAGGCAGGTGATCAAGGACATGGAGATCCTCCAAGCACTGGAGGCTGTACCCACATATAACAAAAGGCCTACAGTAACCTGCAAGACCTTCAACTCATGATTCCCAGAAGGTTTTCCTCCTGCTGTAAGGTAGAGCACTATTTCCCACTCAGCTTTTTACAGACCATGAAGACTTTCACTTACAGCAAAAATAAAATCATGTCATCTTGCACATGTGAATGGCATGGAACCTTTTTTTTTAAAACTTAAAAAGAAATGTTCACAAGGTGTTTAAAAGTACCTTTACAGAAGAAGAGAAAAAGACCTGTGAACATATCTCAGCGCACCTACAATTTATGGGAAATAGTGTTAATATGATTATATAGTTACAAGCACTGATATGGTAAAATGACATCTCAAACAAAAAAGAAGAAAAAATATGTTTGTAGGACTGTGGCCTCAGTGAAGGCCAAACATTTGATCCTGCGCTGACTACTATAAACTAAAAGTAATGTCCTTGAAATCAGGTTGGGCTGCCTGAGGATAAACCCAGGAAATGCTAGAGCAGGCAGAAGATTTAAGTAATTACTTATAGCAGATGGTCTCAATAAAAAAAAAAAAGTGACTACTGCCACTGAAACAGAGAAAAATATTGTTTATAAAGTTATTGCAATACAGTTAAGGTTGTGTGTAGATGTAAATACATAATCCAAAACGACTGCCAGTGTCAGTGATTTCTTACATGCAAGATCCCTCTGACACAGAACAGAGCTGGGGCACAGATGGCTCCAGGTGAGCATTAAAAGAAGAGAAGGTGTGTGTAAGATCAAAATGCAGGCTGGAAAGACAGTCCATAACTGGGTGCACTGGAGGTTCAAAGAAAAGAGCATTCATTTGTGGAGTTTGGATGCAGACAGAAGGCTAAACCAGCCCTGCTGTGCCAGGGCAACCTGGACACCATCAGAGTGCAGCTCTCCCACCCCTATTCCCAGCTCTGCCAGGAGTGTTGTGCTGAATGACCTTTGCTCTTGGGCTCACTGTATAAGCCACTAAACCTCACAGAATAGCACTGGGATAAGAGGGAGAAGGCTGAATTAGGGAAGTATTGGGAGAGACCTGGTTTTGTCCAAGCTTAAGTCCATGGATTTCATTAAAAGTAATGATCTTAAGTTTATTTGCTAAATGGGAACAAATTTAACAAATCGGCAAATGTTTAACTGAATGCCTGAAGAAGGCATGGACCCAGACTAATCTCCAGAGGCTCTGAGTATGAAAATCGTGTTAATTTTAGCAAGGGAATTTAGGTTTTCCTTTACTTATGCTACAAAACGAAAAGATTATTTAACTTAAAATACCTTTGTGTATCTGCAGCTAGCTAAGAAGACTGTAACACATTTCATCCTTCCATTTTCTAAAGCATTCTGTAATCTATACATAGACTACCATATAGGAATTAAATCTTCTGTAGGAACATTCCAAATCAATCTGCCTAGACAGTAATTTTTTTTCACTTCATAGTTCTGGGTCAAAGATTAAAATAGACTGTGATATTTTCTTCACAAAACCCCACATTTCCTAACAAATTACTTTTTGTAAGTAACAGAGACTACTGCTATGAGAAGATATGGTTTTGCATACTCAGTATTGACAGAGGTTAGTGGCTCTTATTTCTTGCAAGGATTTTAAATTATATTCAGATGTTTAAAATCAGGAAAGCAATTTTAGTTCTGAAGGCTACCAGAGGACAATGTTAGGAGGCCAGTTAATTGATTTTTTTTATTTGCTGTTGGTTTGGTTACCCATGGCAGGTCTGCTCTGTGGCAGCCACCCCAGTGTCCCCAGTGCTCCACAAGGGATCAAAGCAGAACACAACACGTGATTTGAGTCCAAATTACCTGATCTGAGCAGATGTCAGAGCCCAGAAACTCTTGCTCTGGCAGTGGACAATATTCAGGCACTCTGAGGGCAGGCAAATGCCTCATCACATCAAGTATCAGCAAGCTGATCCTGTTCCAAAAGCCACAGACCTGGTGACAAGGATGATAGCTGGATGTACAGCTGGATGTCATACACTCAAGATCCAGGAGAACACTGCATGGGAACTGGGCAGGGGACAACTGGCTGAAGTTACACCACATGAAAAATGTTATAACGAGAAGAGAAGAGGACAACCAGGAAATATTTTGAATTTCAGGCATAACAATTCTTCAGGCAAGCCATAATTACTGTATTTGCATTGGTCATGGCAGGACGCTCTGCCAGAAAAAAACATGGAAAAATCTTTCCTCCAGTATTAAGAGGTCACCTAAAGAAACAACAGTGAGTCTTTCAAGCCTGGTTCCCCAGTGTCTGCAAGCTGGAGTCCAAGGCTATGAACAATGAAACAGAAATGGAATATTCATCTTAATCCAAAAAGAAGTTTCATGACATACTTTCTGCTGCAACTTACATCTCTGACCAAGTCACTAGGAATACAGTGCTGCCTCTCAGAGTGCCATACCAGAGAAATAGTACACACAAGGATCCAGAGGGCGTGCAAGTCCAGAGGCAAGCCATAGGATCTCCACAAAGTTGGGAAATTCAGGGGCAGTCAGCAAATGGGGGGGGTGAAGACTTTCCTTGTCAGCTGCTGGGTTTGGAGAAGTTCCCTTCCCAGCAACCATATAAAAAAACTCCCTTCTATAAAGAACAGGGAGCAACATGCATTCTGAGAAAACTATTATCTTACTGGATTACAGTGTTTTATTTATGTAATGTGTCACCACTGTAAGAAAAACTGGTCTCTTTCAAGCTTTGCTTTATTGAGGTTATATGCTGAGCTTCTTACTCCAGCAAAACACTCTCTTAGATACTGCTTTAAATGAAAAGTGATGAAAGAAGCCCTCAGACTACACACCAATTTTCTTTGCACAAGCGTATGTGTCAAAAGTGCAAGGACATTGTGTTAATACAGCACAGACAGTAGGCTCCAATCATTCCCCCCTATTTATTCAAGCACTGATGAGACAAAAGTTGGAGGCCAAAGTCATTATCTACAAGATAGTTTACCTAATCTGAGGTCAGAGTTTCTGAATCTGATCCAGGAGGGCTGCTAATGCCAGCAGAAATTGTTAGCGTGGCTCCTCAGCTATGTAAATCCCACACGGATCTGGGGAAGCCCTGGGATCTCTGAAGTATATGGCCATTCTCAGGGTATCAGACAGACCTCTGACAACGTATTTCACCTTCCTACAGACCAGCCTCACCTTCCTTTTTAGACTGTCATGGCCACAGCTCTGTTATTGCCCTTCACACACTTTATTGCTTAGGATACCCTTCTCTAATCCACTGTTGACCCCCAGCTGTAAGTCAGACAAAAAATTCTTGCCACCAATTCCAGGGAGGAAAAATAGGTACTCAGAGGGACTGGTTTTGAAAGAACTTTATTGATAATATCAACTATGCAGCACATCAAATGAATCAGAATGATGTAATACAACTATTGCACAAAGAAAATGGGTAAGTGGAATGATTTTACAAACTTCACAGAAAAAAATCTTGATACTGTAATTCTAATAAGCTTTAGGATGTTAAGAGGCAGTAATGGGTGGCCAGATCAACACAGCTCAATTGTGCCTGTACCTCAGTTGCTGTGAGGGAAGAAGCACTGGTCCAGGCCATTGGGGCACAGCAAGAGCAGATGCCAGGCGAGTGGGACCCAAGGCCAGGCACAGGCACCCCACAAGTGTCACATTTCAGGCAGGGGCCACATGCAAGACCCTCAGAAGTGAAACATCTACTGAGAAAAAGTTGTGCAGACCCTCCTGAAGTTCCTTCACTTGAAAAACTCCCAGGTTGACCAAGGCATTTTTATCAGCCAGCCAGCCAGCCTTGAGGACACAGCTAAACTCCCAGGGAATATGCTCCTGCCCTGACACAGGCCAAAGCCCACCACTGTATTACACTATCACCAACTAAAAAATGCACATTAAAAATACAGTAAATGGATGTACTGTTGCAAGAACTCCATCTAAACGTGAGCTTTATTTTCCTTTGGTCACCTAAATCAGCCTGAGCTCATTCTTTGTTTGGCTGCAGCTGCACAGGTGAAAGGTTTATTACTTCCACTCCATCTTACCTCTACCTGTTGCCTTCCATTCTTCTTCTCAAGACATGTCTCTGGTTTGCCTTAGGCTAAAAGTATCAGCCTGTATCTCTAAAAGAATTAAGAAAATATATTTAACATTATTTCATTATCACTAACCACTCTCTCTGTTATTTGTTCCTTACGTTAAAAGCAGCCTTTCCACCTCACCTGGCGGGGCTGAATGAGTGCCTGTAACACAGAATTCGTGTGTACCAAACACAGCTCCACCTTGCCTGCCTCAGGCAAGCAGCTCGTACAGTACAGGTGCCAATGTCCTCACCCAGAATTCCTGCTGGGGACAGACACATGGGCACCTTAAATGCACCCCCTGATGTCATACAGCATGGCATGCACCACCCTGAATGCGCCCTGGGGCTGTATTCAGCCCTGGTTGGACACACCCCTACAGTGGGATTTATTGCCATACCTGCCTCACTATGCAAGGACAAAGGTTACAAAGCTTCAGGCAGAGGAGTCAACGTATTATTTCTGAACAATTCACCATTCTGGTGAATGGCACCAGGATAAATAATGCATCATTATGTAATGATAACAAATACCTCAAAACTTCCTTAGATGCTGTATTTTCCCTGCTAAAATACCCACCACATATTTAAACTTCACATACACTTTTTTTTCTGTGCACTTGAAATGACAATATGGAAATGAGATGGAAATGAGAACCAGTGTTTACAAAATGAAGGAAATATACATTCCCTTCAGTTTATCTACTAATTTTTTTCATTTACTGCTGTCATCCCAAGCTGCTATACGTTCCTGTGGAATCTCTTAAATCCATTATCGTATCTTGCCAAGCACCAATTGATACAACACAATCTGCTCCAAATCCTGGGCATTTGCCGTGTTTCAAATGTGCTTCTCTAAAATAGGCATCTGCAGACTCTTAGGTTTTGCCCATTTTGTCAAGGATTTTACGTAATTTTCCAGTAACGCAGTGCTTGGAATTCCTTTTAGATTCAAAACAGAGGTAAATGCCTTACTAACCACTAAGTATATAACAGTGCAATGAGAACTGAATCCAGTGATGAATGTGGTGTTTTAAATCCAGCAACAGCAACCCAGACTGCCATGATCCTGCTGACTGTATGCTACAACAAAGTCCCAAGATGCTGACTACAAGAAAAAACCAGACAAACCACATTTATCTTTTCCCTGGATTCCCACCAGCCCCCCAGAATGATAAACATGTTTTCACTTACTTGTGGAGATGTTCTTGCCCTGGCTGGTAGTCTTAGTTCTATTTTTTTATGTACTTCATTTTCTCCCACTTTTTCCAAACACATAAACACTAATTAGAGTCCTGTCTTTTATCTTACTTAACTGTCTCATTACTTTCTCAAAAGAAGAGATTTTTAGCATGCACTCCTGATGAAATGCAGATTGCAGCAACCATTACACTTCATGTGTCCAGCACATCAACAGAACTGCCACTGCAATCCCTCATAAAACACTGATAACTGCTGAAGATATATTGAACATTATAACCCACAAGACCTGCAAAAAAACCCCCGAGTTCAAATAATACCATGTGTCTAGTGAAATCTCAAGAGACCCTCTAAATCAAGTCCTGATCCAGACAGAAGACCCTTGTCCTAGAAGGACATAAAACTCTGCAGGTATCGCCAGGAGAGATGAGTGGAATCCATAGAAAACTCCCTTATTCCATGCTTCCTGCAATTTTGGTTACATTGCAATTTTTATTTATGCTGCTCCTCAATTTATGCTGTTTATTCAAAGGTAGAACAGAAATATTGTATTTTAATAATGCATGTGAAAAGTACTTATTAAAAGGCCAGAAACTTTTGTCATACTGTGGAAATAACTAAATTATTTTACACTACCACTCCAGTAAAAATAGAGAATGAGAGATAACTAAAGTCAGTGTGCGACTTCCGTTTCCTTATCACTTTTCAGAACTAAATTCTGATGTTACTGACATTTACACACAAGAGAACGTTTGGTAATTTTAATGCAGCTGTTACAAGGTTTCAGTTCATATCACAAAATTGATTCTCTGTTGTTTCTTAGCAGACCTTTCTTTTCTTTTCTCCCTAAGACTTCTTTGCAGGAAGGCAAAGCATTAGCCATCCTGCCTGCTAGCAGAAGGTACCACAATATATGACAGTACAGAACCTTGTCAGAAAGCTCTGTACCCAAATTAGGTATTACCAGCAGCCCTACAGGCCCCTCCATAGCTCACACAGTAACCATGATAGGTAGCTTGCCTTAAAATGTCTGCATTTGTATTGGTCTCTTGGCTCTTGGCAATATAACTCCTTCAGGAAAGAAAGCAACATGGGAAGATTAAGCTAGGGATTTATTTGGCAGTTTCCTCTTTACTGCCCAAAAAGCTCACACTTAGGAGAACCAAGGGGGAATTGTCCTGGCTGTAACTCTTCTCTTCCATTTGTCCTTTGACCTAGACCATAATAAAATTTGCTTAATAGCTCTAGCTTAGCTCTCCTTGAATACAAGCACACATGAATGTTTGCCTTGGTTTCCCAACATTTACCTGTGTTGGCACTGCACAAAATGCTAAGGCAGATTTACACAAACAAACTTTTATTTGCTGAGTGTCCAATGGTGATGATATATATAGACTCAAGCTGCCTTAAGGAAAAACAAAGGACAGAGAAAATGTGATAGGCATAGGGGGAACTCTGCCCACTGGTGTGGGGGAAATTGCTGATTCTTAGAAACACTTAGGCTGGATAAATCCTTTCATCAAGTCCAACTGCGAACCTGACACTGCCAAGTCCACGAAAAGAAGTGGTGGGATGCCCAAGGAGCCTTCTCCAGGTGCCCTCTACAGCACAGCTGTAAAAATATGGCTTACAATTTGTACCATGCTTCCCTTCTACTATGGCAGCCATTTCATCCCGGACCTACACAAACTCCCAGAGCGCAGCTTCCACCTGTGATGGCACCAGTGCTACTGGGAACACAGCCGGACAACACTTTGCAAGTGCTGCACGCAGATTGCCACGGTTCACGTGCGATTCATTTAAACTACCATTTAAAAACAATTTAAGGACGATTCGCTGTTTCGTCACGGTAGAAACGGGGAGGGGCGTGGGAACAGCTGCGGCCCGTGGCCACGGGCAGCTGGCGTGCGCCGGTGGGAGCATCTCTCTCCCCACCGCTCCGTGCGACCCCCGTAAGCGACACCGCCCGCCCAGCGGGGCTCCGCGGGACCAGCGCAGACCGCAAGCCCGCCACCCGCGCGCGGGAAAAGCGAGCCCGCGCGCCTCTGCCCCGCCCCAAGCCTCGCCCCCAGCCAATGAGCGGACCCAGCGGGGAGGGGGCGGGACCTCCGTGGTGACGTACCGGCGCGTGACGAGCGGGAAAAGCTCCTTCCCGGAGGAGAGGCGGGGTCACGTGGGGGAGCAGCGCCGCGCAGTCGCGCTGCGGACCGTTCCATTACCCGCCGGATGGGGGGGCAGGAGGAAGCCGGGCGGAACCACAGCGCCGCCGAGGGAGGGGGGCGGGGCCGGCTCGGGGCGCTCCCGTGACGAGGGGCGGGGCGGCGGCGCGCGGCGGGTGCGCGGCAGCGGCGGGAGCGGAGCGGGCGGAGGGAGACCGGGAAGCGCCGAGCAGGAGCTGCAGCTCTCTCGTTTCATCGCATCGCCACCATGGGTCGGACACTTATGACACTTACGTTCCCCCTCGCCGTCGTTTCCGTGGCGTGCTGCCTCGGCGGGCTGGCCGTGATCGCAGACTCGAGCGGTGAGTGATTCGCGCCCTCCCCCCCCCCCCCGTCCTCCGGGAGCTGCTGACGGGGCAGCCCCGCCCCGTGCCCGGCGCTGTGGGGAGCGAGGCGGGTTCCGCGCCCCGAGCCCCCCGGGACTGTCCGTCTGTGCGTGCCCGGTGCTGGACCCTCCGCGGGCGGCGGGCCGGGAGCGCCGCGGAGCCCCGGGACCCGCTGGGACCGGCCGGGACCGGCCCTGCGCTCCCCCGGCGCTCGCTCGGCCGCCGCCGTCGCCGCTTCCTGGGCGCCGCGGCCGCAGCCCGCCGAGCTTTTGGGCCGCTATCCCGCTTGTACTGCTCTGAGACCTGTTATCCCGGGGACCTCGGAGGGGGAAGCCGGTGCCAGGGAATTGTGCGCGGCTGCTTCTTGCATCCTTGGAAGGGTCTGGGAGCTTTGATTGAGCCGTGCCGTTCTGACCCTGCTGCCGCGTATTCGCTATCCCGTTCCTCGTCCTGTGGGTTTGCCCCCAGTTTCCCACAGCTCGGGCCCTGTGGGCTGTTTGCCAGAGTGTTTGCGGGGCTGAGAACCGCGAAATGTGCCGCGAGCCCCAAAACGCGGAGACAGCAACAAAGAAGACAAACCAAAAAGTTGTCTGGAAGCGCTTCAGTGTTCCCTGGCCGCGTTTCGTAGTGGCGCTGGGTGCAGCCGAGGGCGAGGCTGCCCGATCGCCACTGCAGCCCGTAGGGATCTCCTCTGCGGCCCTGCCCCGCCGGCGGGACACCCTGCGGGAGCCCGGGCTGCTCCGCCGCGGGTTAACACGCCGCTCCGCTGCGACGGGAGAGGGCACTGTTGGGCCGGCAGGACAGACCCCTCCAGCGGTTCCTGCTTTCCTCCTCGAGTGTAAGGGGGGTATCCGAATTTACGCTGTGCGAGAGCCAGTACAGCGGGTGTATCTTGGGAGCAAACGTCAGCTTGCCTAGGCTGAAAAGCTGTAGTTCGTGGTATCAGAGTAATTTTCTTTTTTCGGTGAAGAGTAGGCATCTGCTGATGGGGAGAGCTGGGGAACTTTCTGTTATCCCATGTAAAAGACCCCACAAGAGCCTTTCACAGCAGGAGGTGTCACTGGGAAAACGTCTGAGACCCTGCCACAGATTGTGAAGTTAACAGCTCATGGATAAAAACATCTCCTGACACTTTACTCTTGCAAATCTGATCCTCCTCCATGTTAGTCCGAGAAGGTTGTTTTTGAAACTAAAGTCCTAGTGTACCTGGTATAGGTTGGCTCTACCGACTGTCTTCCTGTCTTAACAGATGTACTCTGCTAAATTTCCCACATTCTAGTGAGGCATCTACCAAAGTGAAGGCTGTTCATTTGTCAGAGGCCGTTGTGTGTGCTGTGATCATTCCTCAGATGTATACCCCCTATAATTGACTGACTTCTTTTCCCCCCTGAAATCTGTTTTCTAGAAACAGTCATAAAGCTCTTGAAGTGCTTTGGGTGCTGCCTTCTTAAAGGGAATAGGGCAGCTGTTGCACACCTCACTGATGCAAACCCACAAAATGTCTTTTCATATCTTCTTATGTGAAAGGGAAGAAATAATGCCAGCCTCTCTGACCTGATCCTGTCGTAACCAAGAGAAGGGCCGTGTGGATTCAGGCTTACTTCAGATTGTTAGAATACTGAAGTTAGTTAATGTATTTGTAGTTGTTACTTGAGAGGTAAATGAGCGTGCTGCCTGCCAAAGAGCTGTGGATAGCAGCATTCCTTTCATGGAGAAAAGTGAAAGGTCACCCCAAGGTGCGTGGAGTGGGTGGATGTGATGTGAAATGTGCTGGAGAGCATGCAACAGAAGGAGTTGTGGGTTGTATGTGGGTTTGCTGGGTATGGTGGTTGTATGAGTAAGTCTCAATTAAAACTATGTGGTAAAAGTGTAGATAGGGAGAAGATCTTACTTAATCCAGTTAGTGGATGTGTTGTCATTATGGTTTTAAGGTAGCAATGTTTGACTGAGATTGACGTAAAAAAGCAGTTGGACTGGTTAGATTGCTTGCTTCTGCTGTGATCAAAATACAAATAGATTGACTTTTTTTTCTGCTCTCCTTTTTATGCATGTGTACATGAATTTCTCCAGGTTATGTTTATTTCCCATACTTTGATTGCTTAGGGCTATTTATAGCTGGCTGCATTACCTAAAAGAAAAATGTAATCGAAAGGAAACAAGCACTAACCATCTGAGGCTTCAATGAACTGCAAAATTAATTTACTGGACTTAGGTATCTTCACTAGAATGGTGTATGCTCTATTACTTGAGTTTACCATAGTTAGAGGTTGCATGAGGCAAAATCATGTAAGTGGGAGCCAGGAGAATGTAGATTCTGATGTATCTAACCTATCTCTGTAGAAACAGTCAGCTCTGATTTCCCACCCTGCTGAATTCTGCTCAAGAAATAAATAACTACAGCTTGAATGAGCCTGAGCATTAAAAGCTTCTGGACATCATGCTTTTTCAGCAGGTTTGCTGATGTATCAGTTTAGATAAGCTGTCTGTGTGTGATGAACCAGCTACAACCAGTAACACAATAAGTGTCAGAAGGCTTCTCAGTTCTGTGTTTTGGATGTTGTGAGGGGTTTTTTTTTTGGTACAACGTGTGCTGAAGCTGACAGCACCTACATCCAGTAACAACTCTCAGAACAGGAACTGTAGCTAAACTTTGAAATTCTTGATTGGTTTTCCCTCCATTCTGAATCAGTTGTCTGACCAACTCTGATTTATAGTTGAACTTGATAGCTCAGGTTCAGTCTCAGTTGCAGTGAGGTTGAGAAGCAGTACTATGTACCTTAGTGTTCTCCTGTGTAAAGCATGCACAGTTTCTGCTTGGACAGTAGGGTTCTTCTCACTCAGGTTTGCTTTGAGGAATCTTGAGTTGCCAGTTGAACGCTGGCTTGGTTGGGCTGCCCATGACAAGGTTTTTCATGTATTCACTCATGCAACTTTTGATGTTAGCAGTAGAACTCTGTGCTGTATGAATTTCCTAAAGCTATGCCTGCTGATGTTGTTTTGCTGGGTTGTTTTTGAGTTCAATACCTTCATTCTCTCTAATGTAACTCTTTATTTTTTCATAGTTCTCCCAGTTTCTTCTCCTACCAATGTTACTACGCCCCCTGCCAATGTCACTGTAGCACCTGCCAATGTCACTGTAGCACCTGCCAATGTCACTGTAACACCCACCAATGCGACCACGAATGCGACCACGACCACGGCGTCTTCCAATGTGACCACGGCGTCTTCCAACGCTACCACAGCCAGTTCTGCCACCACAGCTCATACTCCTATAGGTAATACAGTAGCACTGAACTAAGAGCAGCAGGAAACCAGGAACTGGTGAATAACTTGAAAGACGGGCTTCTTTCAAGGTTCACTATAGTAGCTGGGCTACTAAAAATTTGATGTGCAGAATGCATAAATGGTTCCAAGGTTTGGAAGAAGTGGGTTTTAGAAAACTCTTAGATATGTTGGCAGGAAGCAACTTCTGTGTTAAAAATTGGCTCAGTGGTAATTGAATTAGTAATTGCCGTTAATCATGAATTCTTAGGAGTTTGGTTTTGTTGGGGTTTTTTTTTCAAAAATTTCTCTGCCATCTCTACAGTGAAATTCTTTTTAAAAAATCACCTAATCTTTAAAAACTTGCTGATCAAGGGAGCTAGGAGGTAGCAAGTTGGTACTTGATTAGGCTCAGAATAGCCTAATGTACAGTAGGGTGCTTTGAGTAAACCCACAAATGTTGACACTTGTCCCAGGCACATAGTGAAATATTGATTAATTTTTATTAAAACTAATTTTTAGGGGGAGGAGGAGAGGTCAGAGACCCACCTTATGTGGCTTGGTAATGAAAGTTTCTAGGAGACAGTTTCATTTTAGTTGAGGAATTTTATTCCAATGATGGCATTCACAGTTAGTATTTTGAGGACAGGAGAAGAAAGAGTGTGCATCTCTTGTCTAGAGGTATTACATGAAGTACTTCTGTAGTACAATTAATACTAACTGGTTCTAATGAAAGTTTAATGAAAGTCCTTTGCCTTGATGTAGATTATCAGTTGTCTTGAAGCAGATCTCTTGATCCTTGTTCAAATACCAGCATTTATATGAGTGCTTGAAAGAAAAGTAATTTTGTCTGAACAAAGAATCACTGATCTGTGGAGAAGACTGAAATACTTGAATAATAATAGTATGCAAGTTTGAAAATAATCCTTGTTGCAGAAACTTGTCTTAATGCCATGCAGCTCACCACCTGAATTGTGTGGGATACAGACTGAGGGCAAAGTTTATCCTTGTTAAAGTAAAACAGGAAAAGTCATTTGAATAGGAACTTCAGTGCTTGCAAACTTTGCTTTGGAGTTTACAGTGTGTACATAATGTCTTCTCTCAAACAGCCAACGTCACCAATGCAACTACTCATGCTCCTCTGCCTAAAACTACCATTACTCCAGCTACCACGACACCCACTACTGCAGGTAACTGCTACAACTGCCATAATTAAAGCATAAATTACTTAAAAATCTGTGTCATTTTAAAAGTGTTATCTTGAAAGACTCACCAAGTGACAACATTAAAGTAGTAGTGGTGTATCTGGTGTTGTCACTTCAAACTTTATGGCAAGTCTAGTTTTCTTAAGGTGATGTATGCAAGCAGCAAGGTTATACAGCCTGAGAAATAGAGCTAACTGGTGAGATATAAAAAATCAGAAACATGTTGGTCATATAAGATCAGCTGGATGATTTTAATAGTGTGGTTGGAAGTCCCTTGTTAACTCCCCTGTTTTTGGGAGGTGGTATATTTGTTTTTGCAGCGTAATAATGGGATGGGGTTTTTTGTTTTTGTTAAATGAAATTGTGCTACAGTGATGGGAATAAGCTGAATTATTTTATTTCCAAGTCAGTCCTAAATATGCCATTTCATGAAAAGCTCTCACAAAGTAAAGCTCTTTAAAACTACCCATCAGCAGATGGCTGTTATTTCTGACTTGTATTTGTGACTTCAGCTGGTTTTTTAAGCCTAACTCTTGGGGTAAAGTACCGTAGATGGAAGATAACAATTTATGTTAAATATAAGCAAAAAAAAAAAAAAAAAAAACTGGAGCAAGGAGCAGTGACTGGAAAGTGTGTCTTAAATTTGGGCATATCAATAATATATTCCATGTGAAGGAGGAAGGCTTTGGCTTTTTGAAGTACAAATAAAGACCAGCTGGGTATTGCTCAGTTTTGAGGTCCAGAGCAGTTTATTTATAAATAGCTCTAGCCTTGTACAAACAGCATTTAATCAGAATTTCAATACCACTAATCTAAATACAGGTGCTGGCATGGCTTCGGTTTTGATTATCTTTTGTTTTCTGTTTGGTGTTTTGATGTTTTGAGTAATCCTAATACAAAGAATCCAGCACTAAAATCTGTAAAACTGTTGTGAGAATTGTGCACTTACAATTTCTAATTTGGTGTTTAACAGGTTCAAATACTACTGTGGCTCCTGTACCTGTTGCACGCAAATCTACGTTTGATGCTGCGAGTTTCATAGGTGGAATTGTCCTTGTTCTGGGTCTGCAGGCTGTTATATTCTTTCTGTACAAATTCTGCAGATCTAAAGACCGAAATTACCACACGCTTTAGGACCTGCCCCTTGGTAATGGACTAGTAGCCCAACACCTGTAGTTCACTGAACCAAAATATTTTCTGTTGCTCATGGAAGACAGCAGTTCACAATATCCTTTAAATCTCTAAAAGAAGACTTTAAATGAATATTTTTGCAACATTATACTTGGCAAGAAGTGATATGAATCTCTTCAACAGGATTACTTACAATATGCTGCATGGGTTCTAATGGCTGTTTTATTTTCCTTTAGTGGCTGCTGATGTGGAACTTTTCTTGATATGCCAAATGTAGAATGTTCAGAGATTCTTACTCAGTGGCAACACTGTCCAGTAGACAATCGTAAAATTACTTACTCTGAAGGCTAATTTAAACATCTGATACAGAATCCCTTCAGTTTTATCAAGATGTGAATTATTGGTGACTGATTTCAGGGAGTGAAATACCATTTATAGTAGCTTATGGCTCTTACAGTGTGTTGCTAGAAAGATGGACAAAAAAGTAGAATTAGATAATGTCTTAACAGAATAACCCTTTTTTTTAATGCAAGAGTAAAAGTTGCCTCATAAAATACTTCATTCCAAACAGAATTCCTATGCCATTTCCAATTAATGTTGAGGGTGGATGTAGGAATAATCCTTCTAATGGGGAAATGAATATTAGTGCCTTAAAATACTAAATTTCAGTAGGCTGTAAGCATGTCCCAGCTATCTCAAAGATAAATAAAACTTAAGTATTAGCTTTACATAGGAATATAGAATACACGTGACTTAAGCATTCCAGTTTAAAAAAAAATTCCCTAGAATAATTGTTCCTTAGTGATTTTGTTTTAGAGTGAGGAGTATGGTACAGTGATGTTCAGCCACAAACAGAAGCTTTGACTTGTTTACCTTTTGTTCTGGCCTACAAAGACCAACCATAATTCAGTTCTCTCCCTGTATAAAAAGGCAACAGCTCACATTTATACTTGAAATACTGATGTTTAGGAAATCCTGATGTTTTTGTTTTTCAAACGGTTCTTAAAACTAGTTGCAATTAGTTTCAGGAGCTTGGGTTGTTGTTTTTTTCTTTAGTATCCTCCTGTATGTCTGCTTGCTGAAGGAGCAATTAAGGGTCGTTCAGAGGATCTGCTGATTTGATCCTAGTCAGGATTGCTGTAATCCTGGGACAGCAGGCTACAACTTTTTTCTTTCCCTTTTCCCCTTCCTGGCTTCAGGTTTGTCACCTTGCAGTGAACTGGTTAAGGAAATCCATTCAGCCAAATAGTTTAGGTTTTTGTTTTTGTTTTTTTTCCCTTGGCTGGATCAGCCATGTGATCTGAGTATCAAAGGTACATCATCTCCAACACAGCCTGACTTGAGCACCTGTGAAAATAAACCCACAGGAAAAATGGAGATAAAATCAAGTGATGGAGGTAGCACATAATGCATAGCTTCTGATGATATCCCCTGATCATAAGTTTTGGGATAATCTGTAGTACTGTTTTAGTAGCTCTGACTTCACTGGAATTTCACACTCAATACAAAAATAGCATTGATAGCAGATAATAGTCATGACAGTGGGACTTGAATTATGAAGCAAATTAAGTGCATTTCAGTTGGAAACTTGAAGTGTACAGTGCTGCTTTCTTGTGTTCTTCTAATTTGAATGGCATTGTTTGTATTGTGCTGCATAGAAAACTCAAGTTGCTACAAAATGCAGAGGTTACTCACCAGTACTGTATCTTTGAGTTCATTAGCTTTTGGTTTTCTAAACAAAACTAAGACAATCAGCTCAGGTTTATGAAAGCAGCAGTGAGCAGCCAGTTTTCAGCAACAGTTATGTGTGTGAGTTAGATGGTATATCGTTGGCCTTATTGTGAAATCTCTTAATTCTGTCCTTTCCCTATCTAAGAACTATTTTACTACATTTATTTGTTAAAAAAAAATCCATGAGCTTGTATTTGAAAATAATCTTTTGAAATATGACAGTTTGCCTTTAGCTCAGCAAAGCAAACTGTACCTAGTATACAATTTTTGGCCTCAAAGGGCTCTTTTGGGAAACTTGCAGAAAAGTCCTACAGAACACTTCATAGCATGGAAAACATTGGCACAAAAAAGTTGCTCTGTAGAATGTTGCTGAAATGCTTATTCATGAGCTTTGCTAATCCTGATTTAGGTTGCTGATAAAGTATGCTGGTAAAGCAAACTAAAAATAATGTTTAAAGTGCCTTAAAATTGTTTACTTGTTTGCCTCAAATTTTGTTTAGAAGGGTAGAAGGGATACCTTGCCTTAGTTACTAAATTTGTTGTGGTGCCAGCAATTGCTATTTTCCAAGACATTAGGAAACCCAGGATCTCTGACATGTACAAATGCTATCTGAAAAACTCGAGTTTTTGCTGTATCAATTTAGTCACATTCCGGAAGGCCTGCACTACACACCTCTTGCTCATTAGCTTTGCCAGCAAGGTGTAATTCCACAGTTCAGAGTTGTGAATTGTTTCCCTTTTAGTTGTTTGGGGGGAGGGGAGGCTGGGTTATGCATCTTCACCATGTGCTTGGCTGCCTCACTGTTGAAAGTAATTACTCCTTTGTGAAATGCAGTATCAGCTGACTGTGCTGTGTACTAGCAAAAAACCTGAAGTAACAACTTGCAGTTTTTCTCGGCCTTGTGTTTTGAAGTGGAAGGTAGCTCATAGATCTGTAGTTGTACTTGCCCCTAAATCAGTTTTAGGCACTGAATTGTAGCGACTCTTCAAGTTATCTGGCTTTTTTTTGAAGCCAACTTGTGCAAATACCAAGCTGTTACCTTACGAATGTTCTCTGCAAGTGTTGCTGTAAAAGTTTGTATTTTGTCTTCAGTGGAAGAAAACTGAAGCAGTTGTAATCGCAGAACCAAATTCATAAATAAAATCTGTTGAATGGAATTTTACTTGTGAATTTTCTTTAATGTGAGCAATCCCCGAGAGGAATATCTGCTTGCTGACTTGGAGATGAACTGTTTCCAATGGGAATTGAGAAATATAAAGGGAAAGAGGAAGAATGCAAGGTTTGAAAAGTTAGTTCCCCTAAAAACAATATTAACTTTGTATTTAACAATGCTGATTCAGATTTAGAATTATCTCAAAAGGAATTTTTATTCAGGTCATGTTTTTCAATGTTAGCTTAACTCTTGTTCTCCACTTGAAGCCAAAGAGGAGCAAAGTATGCATTAAGTCTTATACTTGTAACAACCTGTGAGACTTAATACTCCTCTTTCTAAGCAAAGTTTGTAATACTGGATGTCAGGTGGAAGAGGGGCTGCTGTCTGTGTTTGCACAGAGGCTGTTGGAACTTTCATGAAAAAGGTATTGCTCTGAGCCTTGTTTCTTTTCTGATTGCATGGAGTGATTGGCAGGGACTTTGAGGATCACCTAGTTTCAACTCCCCTGCCCTGGGCAGGAGCACCTTCCACTAGACCAGGTTGCTCCAAGGCCAGGTTAGATGGAGCTTTAACATTTCCAGGGATGGGGTATCTGCAGCTGCTCTGGGCAACCTCTAGAGTCACTCCCGCAGGTCCGATCGATGCGGTACTCAAGGTGGGCTCTCACAGGAGTAGAGTGGAGAGCAGGAATCATCTTCCATGACCTGCTGATCACACTTCACTTGACACACCCCAGAACACAGTTGTTTTTCTGGGTTGTGAGTGCACACTGCCACCTCATGTTGGGCTTCTCATTGATCAGAACATCCAAGTCCTTCTCCTCAGGGCTGCTCTCAGTCCATTCACTGCCCAGCCTGTATTTTTGTAATTGCACTGACCCAGGTGCAGGACCTTGCACTTGACTTTGTTGAATTTCATGAGGTTTGCACAGTCCCACCTCTCAAGCCTGCCAGGGTCTTTCTGGATGACATCCCTTCCCTTAAGTGTGTCCACCGCATCACTCAGCCTGGTGTCATTGGCAAACTTGGTGAGGGTGCCCTTGATCCCAATGTCCGTGTCACCGACAGATGTTAAACTGTGCTGGTCCCAATACCGAGCCCTAAGGACACCACTCCTCACTGGTCTCCCCTTGGACACTGAGCCATTGACTGCAACTCTGAGTGTGGCCATCCAAGCAAATTCTTACCCACCCAGTGAGGTATCTGTCAAGTCTGTGTTTCTCCAGTTTAGAGACAAGGATATCATTCAGGACAGTGTCAAATACTTTGCACAGGTGAAGGTAAGTGATACCTGACACTCTTGTTTCACTCACTAGTGCTGTAACTCTGTTGTGGAAAACCACCAGATTGGTCAGGTATGATTTGCCCTGAATGAGGTTGTGTTGGCTGTCACCAATTGCCTCTTTATTTTCCATGGGCTTTAGCCCAGAGTCCAGGAGGATTTGCTCCATCTTCTTGCCAGGCACCAAGGTGACACTGACCAGCCTGTAGTTCCTTTGGCCTTCCTTTTTTCTTTTTGTTTTTAAAAATGAGGCTACATTTCCCCATTTCCAGTCAGTGGGAATTAAACCTGACTACAATGATTTCTGAAATATGATGGATAGCAGCTTCATCTGCCAGTTCCCTCAGTCCCCACATGCCAGGGAATTTATCAGTATGCTTGAGCAAGAGAACAGAGGGTGTGCAGTTCTGTGGTTGCTGACTGACGGAAATGATAACCAGTTCTGGGGGAAGAAACCTCAGTTTCACATCATGACCTTGATGCTTATGTGGGTAGTGTATCAAGTATGAATGTGGATTGACATGACTCAGTTGTATAATATGAGAAATTGCAAAAAATTTAACTGTAGTTCTGGAAAAGCTGTATGGAAGTGAAACCTAGAGCTTCCTGATGTTAAATAAAATTTCTATGCCTTCCAGAAAAGCATCCATCTGCTGCATGCAGTTAAGTCTGAATTCAGTTTTTGTTACAATGCACAACTGAAAGTCTGTGTACAGTGGTTTATCGCTATAGTACCAGTCTGTGTTACTGCAGTTCTTTGAAGACAATCTCCTGTAGGTATAACATTTTTCCTAAAATAGTCTTTGAATTTTGCTATATTGAGTAATACTTCAGGTGTTTTAACAAGAAGCTGTGATTACTGGAGAAAGCCCTTCCCCTTTTGCTACTGCAGTGGCATGTAAGTGCTTCATGCTGATGCAATTTCTGTTCTTCCAAATTGGCATTTGGTTTCTGGAGTGTGCTAAAATCAGGTTTGATGGCTTCTCTAGTGACAACTGACCTTGGATAGTTATCACTCACCTTGTCCTTCATTTATTGCATATCTTAGAAAGAACTAATGTTATTTGGTAACTGAATTCATAGCATTCTAGGAATAATGTTTGTTACTTGTTTCGATGTAGCAGCAAGCCTGCATGAATTAAAACTTGCTTCAGTAATGGTGAAGGATGTCAGCCCTATTCTAGGAATTCTGTATCTCTACATACTGCAGCATTTCTAATGCAACTTTGAGCTCTTTTAATCAGCATTTAACCAATGCAATGCTGTCAAGTTTTGCCTGAATTTAATTCTAGATCTTAGTTACTTATAAAAATAGTGCTTAAGTGTTTGGTTATTTGTGTTCACAAGCATCCAGGCATGTGGATGATGCCAAAAGGCACATAGATTAGTATTGTCACTGATCAACAGATGCAATACAATTTGATGCATCTCTGGAAGATACTCTGAGTCCTTTATTTGCTAGGCTATAAAAGCAAGCTTTTTTCCATGCAAGATAAATGCAGATATACTTATGAACATCTTCTGTTTTCTTCTAGGTAGTGTAGCATTGTGGAAGGAGCTGCACTCCTTCCCCTATCTAGGTGGAGAGCAGAGAAGCTGCTGGGGCAGGTCAAGAGAACACTTTTGATGAGTCATCTAAACAGACACGAAAGGTTTAGTGTGCAGGCAGCAGCCTCTGGGGGTGAGAGCACTGCACTGGGCAGGATGTGGTAGGCAAGGGTTGCAATAGGAAAGCAGTTAAAAAAAACCCAAATAGAACGTCAGACACCAATGTTTTTCTCTAAGCACCTAGCTGTGTTTTGCACCACCATGTTCCAAGGTTACCACAATCAAAAGAAACGTTTTAACTGATGTCCTTGCCTTTCTGTACTGTGCTGCACTGTCTGTGAAGGGAGGACATGAAGTGCTGCTCGTGCTCAGGAGGAGGATCTGCATTACCCAGTACCTAAAATGGATTAGCAGATTGAATGACAGGAGCTGCTATTGAACATTGCATCCAGACACATTGAAGTAAATGTGCACAGCACTGAAGTATTACTGCCTCTCTGATTTATGTGTGAGTTATTCTTCTCTTACTTCAACGTTGCCAGTTCAGTAGCATTTTCTAAAATTATCTGGAATGATTATAAAATACATTTAGGTTTACTTCTGGACCAGCCTTTGTTGCTGTAGGTATGTGAAGACATTTCATTTAGGTGTAGTAATATCCTATCTGCTGTTCTCTCCTTCCATCTGCTAGGCACCTGGAAGCATAAGTAACACATAAAAAGTGTCATTAATCATGGCACAGCACTCAAAAATATTCTCTCTTAGACTATTGCTAACTAAGTACCTCCTTCCTGCTCCCTTTCCTTAGTCAGTTTTTGGAACTTCTTTTCCCCATTTACTAACAATGCATATTGTCACCTTGCTCTTGAAGATAAATCTTCAAAGGGCTTTGACTCACTGTCTGCATGAAACCTGCCTGGGTCTGTATACAAATCACAGCCTGCAGACAAGGAAAAAATTTGCTCATTCTGCAACCATATCAGCTGATTGTCAATTCCATCATTACTTATTGTCTTTGGTCTGCGAGTGTTTCCTCTTATGTCATTGCTGCTTCTTGGGTCAAAATTAAAAGGATATTGCTGGTATTGCTGACAGCTTGTACCTGAGCTGCAAAACCTGAAGAGTTACTAACACAGAGTTAAAGTAAAACTCAAGTAAATGCAGAAACTGTTGTTTCTGACCTCTAAGAGAAGTGTTAGGTTAAAGGGAAAAAAAAAAAAAAAAGAATAGGAACCCCAAGTTGTGAACATTCAGCATAGTATAGTTGAATAATATATTGCTTAGTCTGCAACTCATGGATGATCTTGACAGAAAGTGAGACAAAATATTTTTGCAAACCATTGCAACTACTCACAAAACCTGAAATTTTCTGCAATTTTGCAGCTTGCTCTGTGACCTTTCAATTCATAGTAATGAGTGTATCAGCATTCATTCCTGCAGCAAGAGACATCTCAGTGAAGCAGAAGATTCCTGCTGTCCCAAATCTATTTTATTATATGAGACTATTTTCCCCACAACTGTGTCTTTTCTGGTCCTGTTGAAAGCCAAGATTAAAAGGTGTGGAGAGGTGTTAAAAGGTGGAGGTCTGTTCCCAGTGACACCAAATTCCCTAGTGAATTCCAGTCTTCAATTCAATTTCTGAAAAACAGAGGTGCAGCCACTTAATGCCAACCCTTCAGCTACCAAGAAAAATCCTCACTGACTCAAAGGCTTTGCTTGCTATCAGCTTTGATGTGATTTAGCCCTAATTAATATCCGTGTGCAATGTGGTGTGATTGTACCACTTCCTCACCCTATATTAGTATCTCACACTAACTTTAGCTAAGAAGATGAGCGTGTTTTTGCAGTGTATCTGTAGTCCTGCACTTAATATGTTAATTGAGACACTTCTCAGATGTGATCCAAGATGTTAGCTGTGGTTAGCTGTTTCTGGTGTTATTTCAGGGTGCATGCCCAAGGGACTCTGGCCTTCTGCTGAAGCAGCAGGAGAGCAGCTGGCAGCTGGCCAGAGTGCACAACGACCCAGTCTGACCAGATGCATCAGGTATCCACACATTCTGCAGCAGGATCTTGAGAGGGCTGCCTACACAAACATCACATGAACCCAGAAAGAAGAGCAGCAATTGTTCTATGCTGCTGAGACAGGCCAGGACCGAGTGCATTGGAGAGGGAAGAAGAGGAAGATGTGGAAGTGAAAGGAAAAGGACTGGAGAAAATACCTAGAGGACACAGCTCAAAGTCTTAGTCTACCTGGGCAATTCCTGAAGTTGACATGATCGGTTTCACAAACACCTTTGCCTTTACAGTCACAACACAGCTACTGCACGTAAGAGTTGCCACCCCTATATAGATAGATCTGGCCAAGTACTGTAGGTCTGAAGTCAAGTCAGTAGCACAGTGCAACCAATTTAACAGAAAAGATAAGTCTTTACATGATGCAAGCCTGGATTGCCTTATCAGAAGCACTAGTGTCAATGCTTAAAAATAGCCATTTTATATTGACTTACTGTCTGGCAAATTACTTCTTATACTGTTTGTACTGTGGGACAACAGCTGGGCAAACTTCCTCCTGCCTTTTTGAAATGGAAAAAAATCAAAACTTCACAGTATCCATTAAATATCGCAGGTGAAAAGGTAGCTACAATACATTGCAGGGTTTTGATGCATTTCAGATTGTGTTTAGAGTTTGACAGTGCTCCTGTGTTGAGCACAGAGAAATCCAAGCTCTTCAGACAATTTTTCCAGCTCTGCATCATCTTTAACAATAGTAACTCACAGCAGGAGAAAAGAAAGTCTCCTGTCACAGCTGCTCTCCTTGTGCTCAGTGGCATCAATGTGACTTATAAGTTTTGCACCAACTTTTCCCCTGAACTTGAAGCCAGAGAAGCCAAGTGTATTTGTACATTAGGTAAAGAGATCTCCAATTTCTTGATTTTCCCAGATTTGCTTTGTGTCTTGTTTTCAGCAGTGTGCTAATGAGCATTTCTCAGTTTCCTGCAGCAGGACAGCTGACATTTTCCTGCAGGAGGAAACTGTAATTAAATTTGTAGTACTTTATACTCCTCGGAGCATAGAAATGGACTTTGAGAGATCATTGGAGTTTTTTTCTGTGTACTTAACTTACTAGGAATTTGGGCATTGCCCGTCAATTTTTCGGCATGCGTTTCTCAGGCTCACAGTAGGATTTTAATAACACAGAAAAAAAGCAGAAACTTCAGACAGGTAGGGGTAGAAATCCCTAATCAAGCTTTTACAACTACATGATTTACATAAGCATTACATTTAAAAGTTGCATAACAAACAGCTGAGAAGAAAGATTTCTGTTAAAATGTTTAAGTTCCATGTTAATTCAATCAAGGGCTATAAAGCTCTCACTGCAGTCCTGAAAGCCTCTAAAAAACTCCTGCAATCACAGGCATATATCTAACTGAATTACAAAAATGCAGTCTTGTTTGACTGCCCCACATGATTTCTAAGTAAGCTATTCCAAGAACAGAACCATTACTGAAGCCTGCGTTCCTACCACTTGAGATCCTTTGTCTCCCAATTGCCTCCCCCACTAAATGCAGCTCTCCTTTTATTTCCCATGATATCCCTACAAAGCAATAGACAACACAAATTATGGTTTAAAGTTATTAACTGGATGTGTTGTGCTGCTTCAGCAGCTGTGGTGTCAGAAAGCATAGATATGGATTTTGAGTTGTCTGACTTTTCCTGAAGGTTGGTTTTGGTCTTTCTCCTCTACCTAAATACTTTCATTACAGAGCAGGTCGTCTCCTCTTTTATGTTTGGCTTAAGTTGTCTATTTCTTCAAAGGTTAAAGAGGCATTCAGAGACATGGACACATAACTCACAACCTGTCTTTACCTGCAGTCAATGTTCCTCTGGGAAACTGCAGCTTCCAGATCATAAACTTGACGTTGCAGTTCATCAGCCTGTCTCCCATTTTAAACTGTACTCTTGGGTTAGCTGACTTTGTATCTTAAAGATGGTGAAAGGATTAATGGTAGCAACAAAAATTCATCATCTGATAGCTCTGCCTCAAAGCAGGGGCCTAGATTGAAATGGAAAGATGTTGCCTTGTGCACTTAAGTGAATGAGTGGCTATCAGTTCTCTCTGGTTGAAATAATCCATAATTACAGCTTTGCTAAACATACCTATAATCCCTCTGAATGCAAAGTACAGCATGAATAGTGCAAATTGACATTCTCATTATTGTTTAACAGGAATCTGGGTTTCAGGCATTGCTGGAGGAAGATAAAAACAATAAAGAGGCCTTTACCTCACTGTTCTCTGCAGGTAACCCTAAGTAGAGAAGCCCCTACATCCATTTTCAGGGCAAACATGAGTGGAAAAAACAGCACCTCTTCCCTCACCTCTCCCACAGCCTGTAATTTGCTAACTAAATTTATATTTGAGGTTTGCTAGTGTTAATGACCACATAGGTGCTAGCTGCAGTTGGTTCTGTTGTGTGGCAATAAAAGCATGAGCACTGCAGTTACCGTTTGCTGTTCTGTTCTCCTCAAGGGCTGATACAGCTATTGACATCTCTGATCTCTTGAAGGGTTGTTTTTTAAACAAAGCAAAACAGTTCAGAGCCCCATCAAAAATAAGACACCTATGAAATCAGTGGCCTCATGTGTCTGTACCAACTGCTGTGGCTGTGTAAAAGTCTCTCATATAATTTTGTTTAGAAAACATGCCAGAAGCCCGAGAAATTATTTCCAGCAGAATGGCATTTGTCATTTTGACTCTGGAAAACAAACAATTCATGCTTTCACCTTGATGCTCGAAAAGATTGAAGACAGAATATATTTTGCTCGGTTTAGGGGAGAGACATTCAGATACACTTAGAAAGCTTTTTTCTCAATAGACCAAGAAAGCAAGGGTAAGGAGGCTTTTGAGGCAGCAAAGTTGTCAGTAGATGGATTCATCTAGTTAAATTGTAATCAAGTCGTTTCCAAACCGTATTTTTTTCTGCAGGCTATACTACAAAAGAAGCACTGCACATTTCACAGCCAAGAGCCTATTCCACTAACAGTGCTAAACAGAGATTGTATTTACTTGGCCAAAACAGTTTTCAAATTGAAGCAGTTAAAGCTCTACAGCGCCTTTTACATGGAGACAATCTTAAGAGTGGATCTGATTTCAGTTACACTAAATCAATGATTAGCAAATATGCACTAAGTTTTGGACTTAATACATCAGTTCAGTTCAGTACAATGACATTATTTTAGTGAAAACTAATGACATTTTTGTGGTCTGACTGGATTAAAGCAGTTCCCTCCCCAGTACATTCATTTGGTAGTCCAGAGTTTGGGGAACAGTGTTGTAATGTGTGACAATGTGAAACAGAGGTAATGGCAGAGAGTTCATGTCCAGTGCAGAGTAGATAAAGCCAAAGGACAGCAGTTTGTCAGCTCTGCAGCACTGGTGTCAAAGCCCTGCCTGGAAAATATCACAGGCACTGCAGACCTGGGAACATGGCACCAGCAGGGAGGCAGTGTCCAAGTGAGGCTCCAAAGTTATTTGTTTAGCCTGGTGAAGAGAATGGCCATTATGGCAGAGGCCCGGGGCACATCCAAGTCCATCAGAGCCACCAAACCCAGCCAGCTACTGCTTTAGCTGCACCACCCTCAGTCTCCCCAGGGCTGCCAGCATGTTCTGTCTAACAGTGCACACCCATTCCCTCTGCACCAGCACCTTACACAGATTCTTAGGCAGTTTACCTCTTAAGTATGGAGAATACTGCTCACTTTCTAGAGCAAGGATACTGACCCAGGGTCAACAGGATGGTCCTGAGAAGTAGCAAAAAGACAATCATAGAATCATAAAATATGCAGAATTGGAAGGGACCCATCACTATCCTTGAGTCCAATTTCTATCTCTGCACAGGACCATCCCCAACAGTCACACCCTGTGCCTGAGAGTGTTGTCCAAATTCTTCTTGAACCCTCTCAGGCTTCGTGCTGTGACCACCTCCCTGGGAAGCCTGTTCCTGTGCCCAGCCATCCTCTGGGTGAAGAACCTTTTCCTAGTATCAAACCTAAACTTCTCTTGACACAACTTCAGGCCATTCCCTTGGGTCTTGTCACTGGTCACCAGAAAGAAGAGATCAGTGCCTGTCCCTCCTCTCCCCCTCACAAGGAAGTTGCAGACTGCAGCGAGTTCTTCCCTCAGTCTCCTTTTCTCCAGGCTGAGCAGACCAAGTGACCTCAGCTGCTCCCCTCGTATGGCTTCCCCTCAAGGCCCTTCATCTTTGTAGCCTCCTTTGGACACTCTCCCATAGCTTAATATCTTCCATATATTGTGGTGCCCAACGCTGCACACAGGACTTGAGGTGAGGCCGCCCCAGTGCAGAGCAGAGCAGAACAATCCCCTCCCTTGCCCAACTGCTGATATTTTGCTTGATGCACAAGATGCCACCAACAAGTGGACCACAACCCTAAAGCCCCCAGCAATCAGGGGCCAGCACAGTGCCAAGGCTTCTTCTGCAAGACATGTCCAGCACACTTGGACAGCTACAGAGAAGCTCTGAAGTTCAGACACTTGAAGGGACACAGTCAGGCATGTGGTCAGACAACATTAAAACTTGAGACATCTCTTCAGAAATGCTAATATCTCCTTTTTACAACTCTGCATTATGAAAGTATCTGCTGCATTTCTTTCTTGTCCCCTTTTTTGTTGAGGGTAGTATGTTTTAGAAGGTTTTTCAGCTTCCCTGAAAGAGGCATTTCACTCTCTGCTCTTTTTCTTCCTTCTCTTCAAAAAGCTTCTCTGAGATTTTTAGCTTTCATTGCAGATTACTTGTCTCTTGGAAGTTCTTGGCTGCTTGTTACTTCCTCTATACTACTTCCAACAGCTTTTGTTTCTAAAACATGCAATTATAAACACTTCAGAGTTAATAGCTTTATCCCAGTTCCCATACCCACTTTTAAATGCTGGAGGATTTAAAAGGAATCCTCAGATGTCATGGCCAGTTGAGCTGAATGAAGAGAGACCCAGCCCCACATTGTCTTCATTGGTACTGAAGATAATGAAATGTTGGTAAACAAATCTGAATTATCCTAATATCTAAAGAACTCAGACCTAAACCCAAAATAAAATCTGGGTTGTGAAAAGGGGGAGCAAAAAGGAATGGTAGGGTGAGTTAGATACAGAATATTGTATTTATATCATTGCTTGTTAGAGAGAAGCCCCAAAACAACATTCATGTGGAGAGCTCATTCAATTGCAGATAAAAAGTTCAGTTGCTTCCAATTTCCTTGTTCTGTTGTAATTAGCTTTCTGCAACCAGCCTCTGTTCTGCATGTGAAACTTATTTTTAAAACCACGTATAAAAAGGGAAAGAGGGGGAAAATGAGCACAGCTTTTTCAAGCATTGCTGTTTGTACATATTTTGTAGAGACAGACAGTATGGCTACATGTTAAAATCTGCACTTCACTCAAATGCAATGGTATTACAAGCCACCCATATCAGGACAAACCCTCCTCTACAGGCAAGGTTGGAAGCTTACTGTTGGTAAATTCCATCATCATAATGGTAAGAAAGGAATTAGAAAGCGAAGAACCAGAAGCTGACATCAGAAACAAAAAGAAAACAAAACCAAGGAAAATCTGCTGCTAGAAAGATGATAGATGCAGTGGGTCTTCTGGAAGTAAACTGACAGCTTGTTGGTGAAGAAAACCAATTCATTAATTGCACTCTGCTAAAAAATCTGAACATGCAGAATTTAAAGCAGTCACAGCCCAAACATTTTTCACTGGGGAGCTCTCTCAGCCTTACTAAGGTTGGCATTTCATAGACTGATAAGCTCAGAATGGTGCAATATATCTACCAGATGTGAAATTTTAATATCACCTTTACCTTCATTACTCTTGTACTGGAATGAGTAAGTTGGTTTGGCTGATCCATGTTTCCCAAAAAGGCATTTGGTTTTGATGATACTCCGTTCTCTATATTGTCATTGCTTAATCACATTTTGAAAACATTGTTTCTAATTTCCTCTTTTTCAGTTTTTCTGGCCTCAACTTTGAAGGTTCACCTTTCCCTAAGTACTTTTTAATGTCTGATCTTCTCTCTCAACATAATTATCTGTAGATTGTAGGCATGCTACTCTTCTTTCAGATAACCTAAACAGATTGAGCCCTCTGCTAGAAAGCATTTCCTGCAGCCCTCAAATTATTTTTGGAACTCTTCTCTGTACTCCCTCATTTTTTTCTCTCATCTGTTTTACATAGTACACTCTGGAACTGGCAGCAGTATTTCTGTTGTATATAGAGCTACAAACTCTTTTTTACTATATCTGCACTGCTCTCCTTTTTTCAAACTAAAAGATTGCAGGATCCATTTTTCCAGTACCATGCTACTCAGCCAGTCATATGTCTGTTAAATTCTCTGTCCTGTCCAGGGATGCAGTCATCCAGCTCTGCACAAGTCCTGCTTTCTTCTTGTTCTTCATCTAAGCAGGCACGGAAATACTTCTCTGAGGGAGAACCAAGTTACTGAGTTACCTGTGTGATTCTGTACTCCTGCTCTGCCCACATCATTATTCACTGTATGTGCCTTATCAAATTCACTAACATTCCTCCCCAAATATGTCACTGGTTACTTTTATAATCTATAACTTTATATTTATTTCCAAGCCACTGACAAAAATGTATACTGATAGCTCTGCTACCAACCCTTGTAAGAACCCATCAGAAACCAACTAAATTTAATGAAAATGCTGCATTTTTATATGTCAAAAAAATCTAGCTCTCAATCCATTTAGCATTTTTATTGATATGGTGTAATACTGAAATTTAAAATACAAAATTTATGTGCAGCTAACCCACACAGCCCATCCAAATATACATTACATCTCTAGCATAATGTTTATCTATCTAACTTGTAATTTTATCAGTGGAATGAAATGAGGTTGGTTTGACAAGACTTATTTTCCATACAGTAATGTTGCCTGGCATTAAATATATTGCAAGTGAAGGGTGTGCTTTTCAGTCTGACTTTGAGGAATGGGGCATTTCAGCATGTGCAGCCATGTGTAGAAGTGAAAGGCAGCTTGCTGGCATAGTGCTATATCCATGAAGGTGTTCAGATTGAAAAAATACCCAACCAAAAATCACATAATTAATTAATTCTGGTTTTAATGGCAATGTCCTGAATGTTCCCTTGAAATTTAATAATTGGGTAGACAACTAATAACCTCAAGATCCGTAATTTAGGTTTTTTTAATCTGTGGAATAAAATACTGGTAGGGTTATTTGCACTACTAAAACATACATCCAGCACTGTTGGTGACACACGTAAATGTGGTGCCTGTGGGTGTCATTTCAGTACGTGACTCAACCTTCTTCCAAGATGCTACTGTTTTTTTCCTTCTCTCTTGCCTGGGATGGTGAGAACACTCAGACAAATACATTGTTTCAATGCCATAAAATGCACATCCAGCTTCAGTAACTGTATTATGTAGTTAGTTTTAAATCCATTTCTTTCCTAGGATAACAGCAGGCAAATTGCTCATTAAAGCAAGTGAGATGGAGAGGAGAATTCAGATACCAGTTTACATAGCTATTTCTTTAGCTTGACAGTATCTGCTCAAGATTTTGCAAGAGCTTTCCTTAAAAATATGAGCTGCCTCTGAAACAAAGCAGCATTCAGACACTCTTTTTGTTTTGAAGAGCTTCCTGTAAATAGAAAGCACATAACAGAAACAATATGAGAGCAGTCATTTTCTCTCTTTTGTAGAGAAGTGGGCTTCTGGAAAGGTAAATCTCTCAGAGAGTTTTGAGTAAACCGGGACTGAATTGTTCCTATCTTCTAAGAAAAGCTGGACATTTTTTAAAGCAGAGATGGGAAGAGGATGAACAAGAGGTGTCCCCTAAAGCAGAAAATGTAAGATGATGTTTCCTATGGGTACAGCTGCACATCTGTAATTATATTTCAGCAATTCAAGTTCTTGTGGGCAAATAAGCTCAGAAAAAATGCAAAACTTGATCTTTCTTATACATGAGAAGGAATTGTCCATCTACTAATCTGTTTATTCCTTCATTGTCTCTAAAGCAAAAGTGTGCTTGATGAAATTTGTTTTCCTTCCCGGCAGGGTCTTTTTGTTTCTCTTAAACACAAACATAAATCTGTGTATATATACATCTCACTATGTCAGGTACAGATTGAGCAGCCCTCTCTCCTTTCCCAGCCATTTGAACTGGAAAAAGCAGAGTCCAGGATCCTCTGCAGTTGGTGTGGGGGACAGTGAAACACAATTTCTTAGATCTTCAGGATCATTCTGAAGTCAAACACAAGAAATCTCTGCCAGTGAGCTGAGCTAGTTTTTAATTTTAAAAACGCCAGATTCTCCCAATAATTTTTCTCAGTTTTAGACTTCAAAATCCTGTGAAGATGGCTCTCATTTAAATCTACCAATTTGCAATAATTCAATCAATTTTTGACTGAGCTTTTTAGTTAAATAGTCTGATGATTTAGCATCTCCCTGATACAGCTGAACTAAGTGTATTCACATCCATTTTATTAGGGTTAAAATTAACAAGCACACAAAGCCCATTTTGTTTTCACCCTTTTTAAGTTAACAAATATGATCCATTCTGCTTTCCTTTGTTTGACATGTGCAGCTAATTAGCCTCTATAACAATCAATAGCTTGTTTGTTCAATCCTAATCAGCTTCATTCAAATCAGTGAGCCACTTTTCTTTCCATCCATCTTCACTTCAGTTTAATTTAGTAATTTTTGTCCTTTATCTTGTTTTTCTTTAATTAAATGTATAAACCTCATGCTGCGTTCTGCTTCGTTTAAGCAGATACCAATTTAAGAAAAGAAAGCGAATGCCACCACTTCCCAAAAAACAATCTAGTTCATTTTCACTTCATGTCTGCCTGTCCTCTTTCATACCTTCTGGTCAGTTATGAAATAGTAAATTTTGATGCACTTTCATAATTCATCTTCTGAGTCAATGACAGAATTAGGAATACTATAGGCTATACATACTTCCTAAACTCTTGCTTCAAGCAAGCATCAGAGAATTGTTTCACATGCTTCCCATTTGAAGACCACCATTATACCAGTAATACAGCGGGGAAGAAATTTAGAATTTTTACCTAAAATCTGCAGTTACCAAGAGCTCCTATAGGCTCAGCATTATTCCATGAGCCTTCCAACCTGACCACGAGTTTTGCAAAACAATTAGACATAGTAACAAATGAAATGATAAGGAAATATCATCTTCTCAGCCTCTCTGATCTTAGCAGAGATCTGTGCCTTCTGAGGGTTTTGCTTCCAACAGTTCAGAGCCTTTAGCTTACACAGCAGCTTGCTAAGCCTGATATGTTCATCCTGCATGACCTGCAGCTGCTCCTGTAAAGAAGACATTAGTAAGACTAGACCCAAAAGGATTATTTCCCCAGGAAGCAATGTGGTTTGGAAGTAAATAAGATTGTAAAAGCATGCAACTCTTTATATCACTTTTTAACTTTCAAATGCTCAAACTTTACAGTATAAAGCAGTGCAGCCTTTGGCAATAAATTTCCATTACTGTGTCTCTGGGGAAACAGGAAATGTGAATGGGAAAAAATTGAAGAAATTTAGTCCAGAAAAGCAAGCAGTGAACCCCTCCAAAATGAAGCCCTCTTGATGGTAATGAACACTATTATGCCAAATGGGGATTCTGGTTCACACTATATTCATATACTTGGTCCACCCTAATTACAGTGTCCTCAGTAAAAACAAAATTAGTGGATTCACGAAAAGTATAGTCACCAGGTTTTCTTCTTTGTTGTTCCAAATAGACTTGCCCAGAGAAGCTGTGGATTCCCCAACCCTGGCAGTGCTCAAGGCCAGGCTGGATAAGGCCTTGAGCAACCTGGTCTAGTGGATGGTGTCCCTGCCCATGGCAGGGGGGATTGGAACTCGATGGTGTTTAAGGTCCCTTGCAACCACTTAGCATTCTATGATTCTATGACTTCCTGCTGAAAACTCTTACAGAAGTTCCAGAGGACTGCTGGAGGTTCTGGCCCTCCTGGCAGAAGTGTCTCTGCAAAGAAGGTTTACCATTCAGTGACCACTTACCTTCTGAGCCTTTGTGCTCCATATTAATTTTATCTGCAGCTAGGCTTTGACCTTCCTAATTTCACCACTTTGGGTCTGAACTCAAATACTCCACCTCTTTTGCCTGCCCATGTTTCTACTATTTGCAGTCTTCCTTTTTGTATTTCAGTTCCTCAAGAAGCTCCTTGCTAAGGCAAGCAAGGCCAAATTTCTGCTATACTCCTTGGTCTTCTTGCATAACAGGGTAGCCGGTTACAAAATCTTCTCAGTTTTATTTAAAGTCAACCGGTTTTCCTCTGCACTTTTCCTCTCTTGGCAGTCTTTCAGGGATTCTGCCATCAATTCCCTAAGTAAGTCACAGTCCACTCTCCTGAAGTCCCAAGTCCTAACTCTGCAGCATAATTTTGTAACCTTTTTCCTGACCCTGAAATAATTTCACAGTCAATACAGCCTCAGATGGGTTACCTTGTTTGTGAGCGGCAGAAGTAGGGATTTACCAGAGTTGGCTTCTCTAGCACTTGCTTTTAAGATATTATCACTAAAGCTACCCAAGAACTGCCTCAGCTTTCTGAGGCAATGCTGTTTTCCCCTTCCAGTACATTTCCAGATGAACACCAAGACATCAAATCAAAACCACTTTTCCCTATCCCTCTATGGACAAATCCATCAAATTTGTTCTCTTGACCGGGCAGACTGTCACAGATTCCCCACCGCAGTCATCAATCTTCACTAACATTCCTCCCTCCTCTGACCTTGACTCATAGGCTGTCAGTAGTGCATCTCCACACTCACTCACAAGCTTTGTGCTGGGAATGAACCCCTTAGAAGAAAATGCAATCCTCACTTCTCTTCTTCCCTGCTGATCCTTCTTAAGCACCCTGGTTGTGGTGTGCAGCAGCCCACCAAGTTCCCATGGCTCCGCTCAAACCACAGCCCTCTGACTGCACCTGAGCTCCCCACTCTTCATGTCCACTGCACCTGCACACTGTCCCTTCCAAGCGGGTACACAGAGGTCTCCCTGCAGCCTTCTGACACACTGACCTCTTCCATTTCCACTGGTTCCTCATTTACTTCTGGCTGTCCCCACCACCCAGGTACATTTGGGGGTGCTGAAAGCCCTTCTCACCTTGATGGCATTGCAGTTATCTCCTGCTTTGCAAGCTTCTCTGCTTGAGGGAACTGCAGACCTATTTGCTTTAGACAGAAGTATATAGCCATTATCCATTTGATCTCATTTGTATTCACTGGCTGACTACCATAATTTCAGTACAAATTGAACTTTGCTGAGGAGGAATATGTTTGACTATAAAAGGAATTGATCTGGAAGTTGCAGCTTGGAAATAACTTTCCAGACTTTAGTTTATAATTCCCGGAAGGTCAGTTTTGGGGGCTCTTACTCAAAACATAAAGCTGAATATTTTTTTATTCTAAATAACTACTGGTGTGAAAAAGGATTCTGCCCACCTTCTTTTATGTGACCAGTCTGCACAACAAGAAGAAAAGACTCCCATCAACATATTTATCAGGGTCACTGAAATACCACAGACTCTTTCCCCTGCCCAGAAAAGGGACACTGGCAGTACATGAAAGCACTGACATGACTGAATGTGTGTTATCACTCATGCTTCCTCAGATCCAAGTTCAACCTCTCTGATGTTCACCTGTGTGGAAAGCATGGTGGTGGTTTCATTCAGAACAGTCTGAAAGCAGAATATTTAAGTTAGGACCCAATCCAGTTCAAATACATGTAGTTATTCAGGTTCTAAGGGCCCAGCATTTTTGCATTTGGAGCATAAGCATGCAAAGATTCATGACAGGAAGTGATGAATCCACAGAGTCCAGTAATGGGTCACCTCCAGCTCTTCACCCAGACCATGTCCCAGGCAGAACACAGTAACAGCAGCTATCTTCAGCAAGCTCAACCAGCATATTATCTTTGTTTACCGACACACAGATGTATTTCCTTGCTTTAGAAAAATGTTCTTTCAAGTCACCATTATTTTCAGTGGAGCCAAACTTTTCATTCAGATCAATCACACTGTCAGCTCGTCCCTTCTCACTTCACTGCTGATTTCAAACACTCATTGCTCCGTGCTAAGGCAATAGATATCTGACTTCCCTGCAATTACAAACTGAACCTGTAAGAGATGGAGTGTGCACATATGGGAAAGCAATGTTCAGAAGATTTCAAAAGTCTCTCAACTACAACCAGATGATCTTTCTTCTTCACTATTTTCCTAGAATCAATGTATCAGGAAGGCAGAGCAATATTCTTGCCTCCAGGCACTAAAAAAGTGGAATTTCAATTGTGTCATTTGCAGGCAATCTATCTGCAGTCCTGGGATGTATGTATTGAATGGAAGGAGCAGCACCATGGTGAAAAAGCAGGGTCTCTGGTAAAAACAGGATTCACTCTTAGGATTGCAAAAGTAATCACAATATTCTTAGAGTCACTATTGACATTAATGGGCTCATGTGCCATCAAATCAAAACTCTGAGGATCTTATAGAGGTAGTTGCTCTATGGTCCCAATCAGGTCAATTTTTATATTCATATATATATATATATACACACTTATATATTCAGGCTACATTGGGATGTCTTATTTCTGCAAAGTAATGACATATGTAGCCTCAAAGAAATTGTGAAAACAAAGACATTGTTAGAGTGAGCAATACAATTATGCAGCAGACATAAAGTTTCCAAGAAAAATAATGCAGAATATTACAAGCTGATATGCATCCAAAATATTCTCTCTGCTGTAACTAAAAAGAGCTTCCATCACTCTCTCTAATGTGGTACCTGTTCCATCGAGAATACATCTCTCTCAGAGAAGGTACATTATTTTTCCACCAGACATTTTTACAAGATGCTTCTAGCAGCAGGAGACAAATGATTCACACATTCATCCACCTGGCACACTGCAGCAATTTATTCCTTTGAGTGCTACACTTGTGGTGAGTTATACAGCAGAACAGAAACTCTGATTGAGTACCTCCTCTTATTTTGTACTTTTAGATGGACACAAGTCACAAAAAGAATCTGCACTAGAGATTCATATTCATCCCTTACTTTTCTAACCTGCTTTTTGAGACCGAGATTTTCTTCCTCTCAGTCACTGAGCTGGGCTCTGAGAGCAGTTATTTCCATTATCATCCCATGGCACAGCCCCACAATCTATCACAGCAGAGAAAGTGAATGAGCAAAGCTAGAGATGAGCAAATACCACAGCCTAGGAGTAAATGATTCAGAGCTCAGAATATGCTCTGTGATACCTATTTATTTAGAGCAAGAATATTTTCCTAACTGAGTGGCTCAGTGAAAATAATCCTTTGATGTTTTGAAATAATCAATTTTGTTCTTCTCTGTTTGTTGAATAGAAATGCTGACTCCCTGGAAGCAGTAGGACGTTCATGACCAATATTTGAAGGTGGCAACTGCTTGAGTCAGGAGGTTGGACTAGATGACCCACTGTGGTTCTTTCCAACCTTACCCATTCTGTGGTTCTGTGATTATGTGATTATGTGAAATGTGTAAGTTTCATACAGAATCTTAAAATGTCTTTTTCTGGTCATCAGGAAAGATTACCTCACTGGTAGGTAGGAGGGTATGAGAATTGACAGAATGAAATGTATGCCAAAGACAGAGGAGCAGAAAGATTGGGGGGCAGGATTAGGAAATCAAATTCTAGGAGATGATCCAGTGCCTGGTTCTGCTATATCAGTGAGCCTGGCCTCCCATAGCATAATGTCCCCTGCCTCCAGAGAGAAAGTTGGAACAACTGTGACCAGGCTTCTTTCAGCAAACAGTGAGGTAATGCATTGACCAGAACAAATATGCTCTTTCTGATAAGCTTGTACATACAGACCATTTAATATATGATAAAAACAATTGTGTGTTCCATTTGTTGATATTTGACAATCAAGCTGCCCTCAGAAAGGGCACACAGATTAGCACAAGTAGGAAGGTATGTGATAGAACTTAAACAGATTTAAATGACAGTATTGAAATTTCACATAGATAGGTCATTGCTAGGTACAAATGTTTGGTCATTCTCATACCACTGAACAGCACTCTCAAACAGATGAACACAACACAGGAAAGCTAGAAGTCATTCCTAGCATATTATGTTACTCAGATAAGAAAGAGGCACAACTGTAAACTGTGGGCTCAGCCAACAGCACAGTCTGCTTTCAAGGTTGCCTGGCACCTCTGCATGCCAGATCTAAGCACTAAATGCTAATAACTGCACTGAGTTGATGCTGAAATTTTCTGTGGAGTTTTTTTTTGTTTTTTTTTTTTTTCTTTTTGGTTGTTGTTATTGGGTGTTTTTTGTCTTGTAATGAGCATTACTAAGAGATTTCTGAAAAATGAATGTTGGAGGAAAATACAAGTATTTTAGCCCTTTTTAAAACTTCTGGTGATCTCTATTCAGAGCAGCACTAGCTTTCCTCTGATTTGGGTTTCTTTTTTCCAAAACCAGCAAAAAGCTTGTTGAATCCTAAGACTCTACTGTAGATAACAGAACAACCCACAAGGTTCATATATGTTCTTGAGATACTTTTTAGTTTTTCAACTATCTGCCATCCCATTTTAGCTGATCATGCCTGAACATTTTTTGTGGCTTCTAACAGCTCCATGGAGCATCTGAGCTTGCTCTTCAGACCTACAGTGGCCTCTGTTGATTGCTTTAGGATACTGAGAACTGGAACTGGGAGGGGGATATCACCTTCTGAGGTTGAAGCAGAGCCCAGTGACATTAGGCAACTGGTGACCACGGGCCACCTCCTATGAGTACAACACAGGTGACACAGGGTGGTGGGCCAGCAAAGTGGAGGGAGTGGGGGGAGACTGCACTGCCCACAGGCTACAGGAAAGCCCAGATGACTCCTCCTGTACCTTTCCATCCAGCTGAAACCTCACATGCATTTTTCATATTCTCTCACTTAGCCTTCTCAAACATATGGAACAGGACAGTGAAATCAGGCAAGAGGGAACGTTGCCAGACACTGTACACAAAAGGATATAGAAGAGGAAAAAAAAAAACCAAACGAAAAAAGCATGAGAAAATGCAGCAAAAAAAAATCCTGATAAGAAGCCCAGAGGAGAACTGAAATCATATAGTCAGTAATGAGGCTAGATTAGAGTAGGAGCCCAGGAATGAAATTAAAAAGTGGAGGTTTCTAACGCTACTGTGCAAACATCCTTGACACCCAAGCAGTCTTGTCCCCAGTGTAGGTTTCTGTAGAAGCTGACATGCCTGTAGCAGTAGAGTTTGCGTTAATGAAGCCTTGCCTCCAAGTCAGCGAACAGATTACATGGATGTCACGATTCCACAAGACAGCATTTCTGATTTATTGGCTGTGTTTACTTCTCTTCAAAATTCCACCCACATGCAGTTGCTATCCTAAAACGCACAACTGAAGCTGCAAAATCAAGCTCAGAACTCCAGAGGAGTTAGTTATGCAGCCATAAGGCAGAATGTCTCGTACTGACCCTGCAGTGCCTAACCCACTTCTGTTTTCTATCTCAGTCAATGCACAGGAACTGCTCTGGGAAAACACCTTGTGAAAAAAGAGACCCAGGAGTAGAAGTTCAATTTAGAAGGTTACCAGTGTAAAATTCATTGTGCACATGAACTGGGGAGCAGCAGGCCACTACCTCTGCCTTCAGGTTATCTTTGTTTCACCAAAGATAGTTGCTGATAGTTTCATCATGTCCTTCTGGCATGACTAAGCAACAGCCACAGAGCCTCCCTGCCTTCCCTTTCAAAGGCTGTCACCACATGCCCGTTCAGGGGGACTCTGTCCTAGCTGAGACCCTAAGTGCTGCCACTCGATGGAACAGCCTGTGTCAGAGCTGTGTCACTTGAGCTGCCACCTTCTTCCACTGCGTGCAGCTCCTGAGGCAAAGCACAAAGATGCACAGTGACTGTGCTTGTGCAGCCCAGCTCCCCTTCAACAACTTCCCAGCCAGACAGTTTGGCTTTAATTTTTACTTAGCAACTGCCTCCCACCCAGAGAAACCACCTTCTCCTGTTCTCAGAGAGTAGGATCGATGCTCTGAGCATACTTTTTAATTTTGGTAAAGTCAATGATGCTGCTGCTAAGGAATATTTTCATAAATCATGGAATGGGGCTCAAAGTTGCTGCACTCTCTGGCTGTGATGTCACAGCCCAGTACAGTGAAAAACTGCTGTAAATTACTTTTTTAAAAATAACCCAGGAAAACAAAATAAGAAACTCTGTGGGTGGCCTGAGTCACAAGGGTTGCTAAATACAACATGCATCAAAATGAAATATGGTCACTTTACTGTAAATAAAGTGCTTCTGCAATACCAAAATGAAGCAAAATCAAATCATTCAATGTAAAAGTTTGTACCCAACCTACAATTTCACTGAACTAATTGAGAACAGATTTGTCTTTTTTTTTTTTTTGACTGGTTCTAGCTGCAACTGTATAACGTTGTTTTTTCCAATTGAAGCTAGAAGAGAATTTTCAGTAGCGAAATTAAATCACCAGCACAGAAACTTCCTGGATTGCACTTGGGCCCCAACATCTCTCACTGAAAAATGTGGTTTGTGTTTTTTACCAGAAGTGGTCATATTTCCATAATTTTTGTTTCAAATTTCCCTGAAAGAAACTAATTCTGCTTCCTAACATCATGACTGACCCCTGATTTAGCAATGACTCAGGAAGAGGAGTTCCCACTACTGACTCTGTGAATAAAGTCCTGCAATCCTGCATTGCAGCTGCATAAAGCCTCCAGCCCTAACTCATCTTCACATTATTACAGTCCTGAGAGCCGAAGTAAACCTGTCAGAAGGCAGCTGGGCACTGCATAAGTTTGCTGCCAATGCTGCTACTACAAACCAACATAATCTACATCTAAGCTCATAAGCTCAAGAAATGTGTTTCTCTTTTAGGTCACTGATTGACAAGAGTTTTAAGAAATAAAGCTGTAAACACAGCTTTATTTAGCTGCTGCCTAGCTAGAAATGCAGAGTATTAACCTCTGTATCTGATTCTTGGTGGTTATCCATCAACCTTTGAAAAACTGTTTCAGCTATCTGTGGGTGCACAACTGAGAAGTTTTCTTGCTTTACCCCATGTTTCCAGAGCTCTTCGGAGACAGAGGGAGAAAACAAAACAAACAAAACAAACAAAAAAACATTCAGGATGAAACCACACATCAGTGGCTATCACTGTCACAAAATATTGATCCTTCAGTAATCCCTGGGATTTGACACTGGTTATGCTTTATAGCTTAGTGCTTCTCAGCTTTCCTAAAATGTTTACGGCAAAAAAGTAGATGTCATTGCAAACAGATTGCAAAGCCCGTGTTGAGCAGCAATATCAAATTCATTCTGGTATCAAAGCCAAAATGCAATTTCATTACAGACCAGTTCTGTCAATAATGACCTGGCCCACAGTTGTATATTGGAGTTCTCTGTAAATATTGGGAAAAGAATATGGCTTTTGTTTTGAACTGAGAATTTATATGCACTAATTATTGCTTCCTCCAAAAAGTAGGGCACATTTTTTCTTACCTTTTATTTCCTCTTTTTCTTTGCTTTACTATTTGTGTCCATGAATACTCAAATTGCCCACATCCGTGCAGTAATTGTACCAACGTAACATACCTAAAATACTAAAAATTCTGACATTTAAATTGCTCTGCTAGGCTTAAAATATTAACACTGCAACACAAAGGAATAGAGAAGCCTTTTCCTATCAGTTCAATTCAGCCTGCCTGCAAACTCCAGTGGGGAGCTGACAGTAAATGCATTCACACACTGGACAAGGCATTGATGCCTTTATGCAGCAAGGCTACTTTTCCCACACAAGAATTGAGCTCCCATATTTCTCAGAGAGGATATCTTAATTCTCCTGACCAGATGGGAGAACTACTCTTGTCTGGCTCTTTCAGATGTCACTAGAGTCATCTCCTGATTAATTTTTTCTGCACATCATGGATCATGTGGATTTTGGGACTTTGCAAAAGCTTGTGAAGTTAGAATCAAGCTAAATACTTAGCTTTTACTATATCTCTATGCTGTTTATGAAGCAACTTGCTAGCAAAAGGTAGCAGAATAAACCAAAGTAATTCTCTTGTAATTCTTCTTGAAAAGACAGAATTTTCCAATAAAATATCAATAATTTAATATTATTTATGGGTGATTTAATATTATTTGTGGGTGATTGTATGCCTAGTGCTGTGCCACAAACACTCTGGAAAGGGTTCCACTGTTGCTTTGGGCTCTCCCAGGACCCACACCTGCTGCCATGTGACAGAGGTGACATTGCAGAGCCTCTGGGGTCACCCACATGTGCCAGACTTCCCCTCCTGACAGCCCCCATGGACCCCTGCTGAACTTCACTTACCAAAAACTCCTCTTCCATGCCTATGTGATTGTGGCTTTCATGGCTGGGCACAGGATACCTGCATTATAATCACTGAGACGTGGATATTTCACACATTCTCTCTCAAAATTGCTGTATTTGCATTTACTGACCTTGGACTTTGACTTTCCTTTGTTCCTGTTCCTAATCCATGCAGAATGTGGTTAAGTCTCAGCTCACTGCATCAGCCCCACTCAACCTACAAGCAGGACAGGATCATCTATCTCTTCTTTGCTAGTTGTGCCTTACCACATAGTTCAGTCTCTCCAAGTTTATAATAACACAAAACTAAAACTGAAGGGAATAAACCAAGGGGTCAAGCACATAAGACAGGGAAATTTAGTCACTGGTAAGAAGATGTCTGTTCTTACACTGTTGATCAAATAGACCAAGAAGCTCTGTCCAACTCCTATCCCTGCTATCTTCAGTATCTGATCATGGCTTTGCTTTTGATCATGTCTTTGTTCTTGGAAATGGAGGATCCATTTGCAAGCCATATCCCTCAATTCAGTTTATTCCTTTAATCAAGCAGCATTTTAAACACTTGGTGACATGACACAAAGGTCAGCACAGAGAGGGAATTAGAGAGCTCTTATCTGTGAAAGGAGATGAGTGAGGATTTGGAGGAGGGAAAGAGGAGAATTTTTGGATCCAATATATTTAGGAGATTGCCTGCTGTGAAAGAGCGTAGCACTGCTCCAACATTGTTCCCTCCACAAATTGCTCCTTGGCACCAGCCACGTAATGGCCACTTCAGCCTCTGGAAAAGGCTTTTACTGCTCTGCTTAGGGTTAGGGTGTGAAAAATCCATAAAGCCTTGAGCTGCAGGGAGACTGGAACTACAAAAGACACCAAGGGTAGCACGGCACTGCCCCAAAATTGCTCTCTCCTGTCTTGGTTTAAAAGACAGCTGTCTGCCAAGGAAGGTGGGAAGATTCCTGAAATGAAAAATATGAACCCCTTCCCTCCAAATTAATATAGTTATGAATTTACAGGGCTTTCAGGATATGGGAAGGAATAACAGCTCTTTACTACGTATAACAAGGCAAACAAACAACAACAGCGGTAGCAACAACAAACAGAGCCAGGAGCCCAGTGACAGCCGCCTCTCTGCCGCAGGCGCTTTCCCTTCGGTGCAGTTCCGGTCACAGCCACCAGGGGCGCTGGGGGCTCCCGGCCGGGCAAGGCGGGTGCAGTGATTCCCCGCGCCTGCAGGGGGCGCTGTGGCGCGGGCTCGGCCGCCTCACGCCATGCGGGAACGGCGACTCAGTCCATGAGGGAGAAAGAGAATGTGGCTCCCTTTGCAAACTCATGGGGAGCAGCCGGTCTCAGTGCCATTCCAGGTGGTTAAATAGACTGTAGCAGGAACCTCGGAGTGGCAGCTGGAACAGCAGAGGTGAGCAGAGCCTCAGGGGCTGTGAATTGAATTGTAGCACTAACCCTGAATTGGTGGCAGGAGCAGAAGCATCTCGGGGGTCCTGGCGGACACAGGGCATCAGGCCAAACTGTAGCAAAAATGCCAAAGCAGCATCAGAGAACAGCGGGGCTGGGCAGGGGATTGCTCCTTTGCACAGCTCACTGGAGGTGGCTGGTCCTGGTGATGCCATTTGGGGTTTTTTGCCTTTTTTCCTGTATATTTTCTCTGTATTCTTCACACATATATTTGCAGCTTTGTAGCCTATTGTATTAGTGACTAGTTTTCCAAGTAATTTTCCATGGCCTTTCCCTAGGCAGAAAGATAAAACAAATCCCAGAACTCCAAGCCCTAGGGGTGCAAGGCCCTCTTTGTTCTATCTGGGAACCAAGGCTGAGAACAACTCTTCAAGATACATTTCATGGGCAAAGTACAGCTAGTGCCAAGGGGGGGACTCCAGAGAAGGGGCTTGACCTAGGGGAGAATTGCATCACCACTTGTCTTCCTAATTGGTGCTTTTCATCTATTATGTTAGTTTCCTAAAACCTGTAAAAACATACTCATCCCTGTGGGGATGGGCTTTTGTGGACGTCTTTCCTTAACTGCCCCTGAAGGCTTTCAAATAAAGATCCCTCTTATATTACCTCCTTACTAAAAGTATCTTGAGTTTCATTTCTAGATTGGGAAAAAGGCAACACCAGGGTCAGGCTGCCGTGCAGAGGGAACGGCCCAGCAGGTGAGGGGATGCTCCTGGCTCCTGGCACAGCACACACCAGCTCTAGGCTCCCATGTGGCAGAAGAGCAGAGAAGCAAGCCTGCAAGGCCTAGTCACAGTGCCAAAGGGAAAAAACCAAGAGGGAAAAAGAAAAAGGCAAAAACCACAAGGTAAGAGGATCTCCTGTCAGACGCACTGTGCTGCCTGGCAATTGGGTCAATCACCCCCCATGGGAAGGAAGAGCAGCCCCTGGCCCCAAGCCCCAGAGGATCCTGGGCTACCCTCACCCATTGCGATACTCCCAGAGCCAGGGGAGGGGAGGCAGTGACCATTCCAGACACAAAAACAAATCCAAAAATGGTTATGGGATACAAGCCATCCCCAAGACATCTCCACACCTTGTTCCTTGGCACCGGCCGTGTGCTGGCCTCCTCAGCCTCAGCAAAAGCCTGCTTTTACTGCTCTGCTTAGGGTTTGGGTTGAAAGAAACACAAGGCCAAGAACTCTGGGGACTCTTTGCCTGCCAGAAAGGACAAAGCTTTGGTCCTCTTGATTTTTAGGTGGAAATGAAAGCAAATGGAAATGAAGGGTCCTTTAGGTTAAATGTCACATGTGAGTAAACCAAAACATAACCACCCAAATATTTCCTATTTTCCACTTTTTTTCCAGCCCAACAGTTTGTATAGTATTGTCCCTGTCCCTGTGCACACTGAAATTTTAGGTCAGGCCATTTTTGACCTCTTGACTTAGCTCTGTAGAAATATGTGAGGTAGGGAACAGGAGGAATGAAGTACCTGGTGGGCCCTGGCACTGTGGGAGCTGGGGGAAAGGAGTGTGGGGAAAGGCTGGCTGTGTCTCTTTGAGTAAACACTGAAGAAAGCAGTACTGGGGAAGCAGTTTCTTAACCAGAAGCTGTGACAGTAGAAGGAATGGTGACAGCTGGGAGTGATACCCAGAGCCTCAACAAAACCCAGCAGCTGAGCTTGCTCTGGGATCCCCAGTGCCATCCCAGCAAGGTCTTATTTGGTTTCTAGGAGCAACTGTGGCCCAAGAAGCAAAAATATTTGCTACTTGGTGGGCTTACTTAGGGACATCATCTGAAAGGTTTCTTTTGTGCCTTGGTCTTGTCTGCAGCCTGCTCTCAGAGTTCCCCACCTAAGCCTAGGAATGGTGGATGCATTTTACCATGTATTTTCATATATCCTGGCTTTTGCTCAATTAGGAAATTCCCCAAACTGCTTTTGTGTCTTAAATCCAGAGCCCCTGACCCCAGACTGGGGAGCAACCAAGAGGATAGAAAAGTGACTGATACTGAGTGCTTAAGCAGATGGTTCCAGGTGCAAGAGAGTGTAAAATGCTGATAGTGGGAAAGGGGAAAAAGGAGGAGATTGATGTCAAGTGAAGAATAAGCCAAGATTAAATCTCATCCTTTTTCTTTTCTTTTTCCTTCTGCATTTTACTTGTGGAAGTCTGTTGCATTTCCAGAGCACGTCCACAGCATCACAGATCTGTCATGATCTCACAGAAAAGAAATGCACCCACCAGGCCTGAGCAGTCTGCTCCTGCAGGGATAGAAAACATGGTCCAAAAATTGTTCCTCCACATTGAGCAAGTACCTGTTAAACCATCTGATCAGCCTATGATGACTTTCTCTTTACCAGAAGATTTGAAGTGGCAGGCTGGGGTTACTATAGCAAATGTGTCATTTCCTTTCCTTTCCAAAGGGTGAAACAGCTGAGGTGTGTGTCATCCTGCATGGAGACAGATAGTACTGTTTCACCAAGAGCTTTGGCTTCTTATTCAAGTCAAAGTACTGCAGGACTGGGATTTGCCTGCTTTTCCTTTAGCAGTTAGCAGGGAGCTGGTGTGTAACTACTGGCATCTCACCACCGGTTTGGTACTTCTGCTGTCACTGGACACCTTTGCAGGACACTCTTAAAAAGACACCTTCAGCTAGAATGTGTTCATTGTGAGTGAGATGAAAGTCCTTTTGGAGGTGCCTGAGATTGCAGGAGCCCAATTAAACTTGATATATGATAATTAGGCAACCAAGGTCACATCAGATAATCCTGTCCCAAGGACTGAAATGCTCTTTTGCCATTTTACTTTTCAGCCCGTGGAGTATTCTCACAGTATAATGAGCTGGAATTTCAAAACATGGCATTTTATGCATATCATCTTCTCTGTGGGTGTGAGTGCTGCGTGTCTGGACTGTTTTTCTGTCACCAGGAAATGCCCCTCTTTATATATCTGTACATTTGCTGCTGCTCACATACAACGCAGGAGTAAAAAGTTTCTCTGCACAGCTTTCCTTTTGTCCTGGCATCTGTTAAAAAATGGAAAATTTATCACAACAATTTGATAAAAACAATAAATTTTTCAATAATTTGTTAAAATATATAAAAGACCCACTTGGTCTTTTAATATCTCCAGATTTTATCCTTTATGTATTTTTCTTTTTATGTGAATATGACTTTTATTATGAGTTCTGAATTTATCTTCTTGAATTTTCATTTTGGAAGGAAGAAAGGAGTCAGTGAATCATAAATACTTGTTACAGCTTTTATTTTACTACTGTGCTTATGAATGTTTGATGTTTGAAGTGGGTTTATTTTCTTTGACAGAAAGCCCTTCCTGTTCTGTGGTGTGTGCTCATTGTGCAATCAAGTGCATATCAGTAACTTCATTTGTATATGACTGAGAAAGCTCACGTAAATTAGCATGCATAACGAGCCTTGAAACAATCAAAAAGGCTGAGCTCAATGATCAGTGAGAAACCACATAACCAGATGTAGGAGGAATATTATGTGTAATGTATTTCAATTTCAGACACATCTAATGTGTGCCTAGCTACTACACTTTTAAAACAGAAAATATGAGCAGTGCTCTGCTGTCTCTGTTACACATTTTGTATAGAGTTTTATTCCATTGCTCGTGACCAAGAGATCTTTTTGATTGCTGCTGCTGAGGAATAATTTCCCTCTCCTCCAAATCAGACCATTTAACTTCCCTGAATGATGGCAGGCCCTTCAGTCTGACAGAGAGAACATTGGGTTTCTATAACAGGTAGTTCTGAGTTAAATCACTTCTGCCTGGGCTGTCTTGGGAGGCCGTCAAGCCCTGTGCACACACTTCCTACAAGCACCAAGAAAGAGTAGGTGCTCTTGTAAGGGTAATGACTTGAAGAGACCCATTGCTTTGAGAAGTTTTTCTTAAGCTTAGAGGGAATAAAAAACTTCAGAGCCTCAACACGAAAATATTTGTACCTTGCAGGATTGAGCTACCATAGTATTTCATTAAAAAACTGTTGGAAATGTCCCTCTCATCCTTACTCAAGTAGTATCTAGTATCTTTGGAGTAAAGTAAAATGCCATCTCTGGACATGATTCTACTTGTGTCTGACAAACCTAATCTTAAAATCATAGTCAGTAGGATTTACCACCATCCTTACTTGGATTTTTTAATGCTTAACTTTTTAATGGGAAAGGGTAATGAAAGAACCACTCTTTTGAATTGCTTGCAACTTTTTATTAGTATGCCTTTTCCTCCCTGACTTTACTACATCCTCATAATTCTCCACCTGCCATGATCTCTATTCTTAAAGCCTGGTTTTGTAATGTTGAGGAGGTTGTAAACACATTCTTCTTCTGCATCACAGGGGAGGATGAAAAATTGAGGAAGTCCTGAGGTACAAAACCTCTGGAGGAAAAACGAATTTACAAAACTGACATATTTTTATGTGCAGTTTCTGACACCTTACCTGATATACTTACTCTTCTTGAGATTGCAGGGACTGAACTTCAAGACATACAGAAAATTATTACAGGTTGCAGAATCCACTGGATCTCAGCAGAGTATCCCAGCTGTTAGCCTTTCACAGAGAAATGGTCTTTCAACAGTTCGATGCAGCAATCAGGCATCAATTATGGTAGGAATTACAACTTGTTGGGGACAGGACTGGCACTTTTTTTGATAAAGGGGTGCTTTTTTTCGGATGTTCACAAAGAAAGAAAAAAACATAGGAAAGGTGAATTTAAATTTTGTCTGTGGTGTCTCTTCCAAGATCATGATATGTGCCTTGTAAGCATAGACATTTTCCTTTCATTTAAAAACATTAATTTTTTTTAACTAAAAGTGCTGAAGATCCTTACACACCTCACTGAGGGATCTCAACATATCATGTTTGAGTACAGCTGCCCTATTAGCTGGGCATTATATCACCTTTATGTTCTGATTCATATTTTACTACACCAAGGAGATTGGTGGCTGCCACAGAGGTTGACCTATGAGTTAATCTTTTTGGTTTTCTGTAGGATCTATGTCCAATTTTATAATCTCCTCTATCAAAATATGCTTAATAAGCAGGTAGAGCATTTACCTACTTATTCTGATTTCAAAATAAGAGACTATATAAAAAGAAGAATACTTGCTCAAAAAAAAAAAAAAATCAGAAGTCTTAGGTGGGGGAATTCAGTCCTTGCAGATAGCAGGGAGACCCTTTGGGGACATACTGGAAGCATTCAAGAAATGCATACCACGTGTGAAGAAAGCCTTCAGAAAGGGTGAGAGGTTGCTAAACAGCAGGAATTAACAGATTATTAAAGCAAGAAGACATCCTTTAAAAAGTTGAATTTTTCTTCAAAGGAAGAGTTCAGTGTGTTGGTAAAATGATGCCCCTGGGGGAAAGAAACCAATCCCAATATATAAAATTACAGCCTCTAACTTGACCATTAAATGTCAATGCATTGACCATGCAATAGCAAAATCTTAGAATTACAACAGAGAATTTTGTCAAAATTTCAACTCAGTGAGAAAAGCAAATTGATTCCCTCTAGGCAAAAAAAAAAAACCCAAACACCACTTCACCTCTGGATAAATCTTTGTTGATAAGCCTGCAGGGTTGTGGTCCCCACATAAGGAAGGAGAGAGAACTCGGAAAGGTTCCCAAAGGAGCCACATGGATAGTGAAAGGTTGCTGGGTGGAACAAGAGGTACAACGGGGAGCCCTGTAAAATTGTTGGTCAAGGGCAGGGGATAAACAAGGAGTGTTTGTTCACAGTCTTTTCTAGTGTAAGGTGCAGAGGAGAACAGCAGGTAGCCAGCTCTCAACAACAACAACAAGCCTGTTGTTGTTTCTTGCACATAGCTGTAATTAGTTTGTAGGATTTCTTGCTGCATTGTGTGGAGGGTGGGAAAAGTTCATAGCATTCAGAGGGAGCCTGCACAGGCTCATGGAAGACAAATCTACCAAGGGTTATTAAATATTTAGCAATCACCTCTGGTGGAGGAAATGCCTGAGGGGGCCGTGAGAACATCAGTGAGAAATACCATCATATGCTTGTTCTGGAGATTTTTGTAATCTTCTCACGAGTCTGCTTTTGATCACTGTGGGAGGCAGGACTCTGAGCTGATGGACCTTTGCTCTGACCCGGTATGATCACGCTTGTGCTATCCAGTGGAGTTGTACATAATTGTAGACTGAGAATTTTTCTGGAGATTTGCGAGGAAATAAAACTACGTTGTGCTTTTATTTCTATTTTTCCCTGCTTGAAATACTATAAAGGCAATTAGTGAGGGAAATGTTTTCCTCAAATAAGGAATTGTGTGTTAATAGGAAGTAAGACAAAATGCAAATATCAGATGCTTCGTCTTTCTTGTTCTTTATTGCCAGTGCAATCAGTTTCCATTTTCTTCACACCAGGGCTTAGTGTAACACTGAATCACATTTAACCTCATTTGAACTTCTCTGCCAAGCTCAATACCAGAAGCTGTTATTTGCCCCTGTAATTTTCTTGCTAGTCCTGCAACTGATACAAACTCCATGTCACTTTTAAAAGCACTTGTGGGTATTTGACAAAAAAAAGAACAAGATCCTTGCCTTAGAGCTGCCTTATAAAGGAGGATGTACAGCTACAGAAAAAGTTGCAGTGTAGATTGCTTTTTATATTGCAAGAACTGGTCAAACAGGGACTCTTTTTTTGAAAAGCATGAGAATGAAGTAGAGAAGGATTGAGAGTGACAAACAGGATGCAATGAAATGACAAAGTCATATCTAAGTTTGGTTGAGTAATATATTTACAAGATGCATAAAGTGCAGTAAAATCTTTGTGTGTGGCATTGCACAGCACTATGGAATCCAAGCATGAGTCAGCTGGGTCTTGGAAGCTCTTGTACAACTGTATTGGAAGAGTGCTTTGATGGTTTAGCTGGGTACTGCTGTCCCCTGCATTGCTGTGTGAGTCCAGGTCTCATGAAAATCAGTGTGGAGTACTCCTGCTAAACCTGGCTCTTGACTGCAACTCCAAGAACCAGAGTAATTTAGTTTCCAAAGTTTCACAAGCACTTTTGAAAACTTTGGAAGGCTTTAGTGGCTCTCCCTACTTGGTATAGAGAATTATCCTAATATCAGGAATAGGAGGCAGTAGAGCTTCTGAATTATTATCCAGTCTATTAGCTACGGTAACATTCCTCTCTGGGAGCATTCCTCTCACACATAGGTTTTGCTGTAAACGTCCCCAGTCAGAGGCGCTTTCAAACATGTATCTAGATCACTAATATTTGTGTCTATTTGTTTTAATCAAGTCTGCCATTATCCCTCTTAGTTGCCACCATGTTGGGTTAAAAGGAAACGCAGGTAATTTTGTTATAGACCATTTGGAGAATTTTGAAGTCACCTTACTTCTTTTTTAATACAAACAGTTTGGTTCCTGTACCACAAGACATTTTAGTCCTCAGGGTGTGTTTCAGCCTACCAGAGTGTTACAGACAGGGTGCACCACGTGCTGCCTCTATCGAGTAACTCTGATTCAGAGCACATTTGCTTCACAGCTATGACTTCCACAGCTCCTGGATCCTCAAAGCTGCAGAGTGAGTAAATCCTACCCTCAGAGGCACTCTACCTTCCTTTATTTGCCTTGAACTCCTTGGAAATGTCCTCTGCACTGTTTACTCCTTCCTTACCACGGGGCAAAGAACCTAACCACTAACAGCTAATTAAAAAATTCCCATGAGCACAGCTTATTAACTTGATTCTCCATCAGGAGTTCTAGAAAGCACTCTCTACAGACGTGTACATAGAGGATAATAAAAATCTGAGACAGAATGCAATCACACCGATGTCACCAAAATGGAATTATTCTTCATGACAGATGTTGGTGTTTCTACTAACTTTCAGTTTTGGTTAATTACCCTTCTGAGCTCTCTTACCACCTGGCAGCAGTTTTGATTGATCAACGTGTCTGTTGTGGTTGTGTGCAAGATACTTAGGTGGAGTCATTTTCTCAGATATAGCCTCACATGGAGTTATATAAGGCCACATTACATACCAGTGTGCTCAAGAGGCACCTTGAATGACACTGGCAAAAAAAAGCTGGTATCTTGTTAGGGAAAGTAAAGATGAGTCTTGCTGACAATACTAATATGTTCCAAGGTAATAGGGAGTTTTAAGTAATTATTCTCACTTCATGTTTCTTCATTTTGATGCCATTCTGCTAATTATCCAATGCTAGATGCTATGATTTCACCTCTAATAATGCCTTTCCCCAACAATGATTTATAGGAATACAATTTTCTGCCTTGATTTAAGTCCAATGACACATAGTACCTATTTAGCATAACTGAGGAACAGGATTTATACTGGCATGCAAAATCTGGATGACTTTGATGAATAGGATGTCCTGATGCCTCTGAGGTAGGACCAACAACAGATGATTGACAGTAGCTAGGTAAAAGATGTGGAAGCTATTCCATGGAAGCAGAAGTAGTCCAGCATCTTGGTAAAACAAATATCCTGAAATTAATCTTATTGGGTTTTTTCCCAAGGATTGATAACAGATGCTTCTCTCTTTTCTCATACATGGCCTACTTTCAAAGTCAGAGCAGAGTGTACCACATGTCAAATATCAATGTGGCCTCTGAGTTGCCTTTTCCTCATCATATTAGATAGGACTCTCATGGCTAATTGAATGTTGTTCTTATTTACAAAGAGTCATCTCTATTTTTTTAGGTACACATGCATTTTTCCTTGGAGGATATTCCTAATGGAGGGAGGATTTTTTTTTCCAGTCACTATCAACAATGCAATTAATATAAATTAAAACATACAAGTACAGTGAGACAGTAGCCTTGTACTTATGTCCAAAGACATGAAAACAAGATCATTCTATGACACAGGAGGAAAGTAAACCAGGACTATCTTTTTTTCCTGTCTTTGTTTTAAAAAGGACAGAAGTGAAAAAAATCTCCCTCTTTTCTGTCCAAAAACCCTTTTTACCATTTGCATCACATCTGACTTTTCTTCAGGCAGAACAAAGCATTTTTATTGATAATAGACCTACACCTAGCATTTTTTTAGTGTGCTAGAGCTAGAAAATTTTGATGCATGGGCATATGTGTTTTAGAACCATGGTGCTAAAAACTTGAAACCCATTTGTGTTTGTAACACAAAATCCCGTGTTGAGAGTTATGAGGTTTGCTATAACTGGTGAAGCTCCAACAGCACACCTTCAGAGACCTTGCCTTCCCCCCCCCAGCTCTGCCTGTGCAGCCTGAATAGTTGCTCACACAGAGCTGGTGGTGATGCAGTTTCTCCTGGGAAATATCCTGCAGCCATGGCCATGCTGTGGAGGAGCACACTGACTGTCAGACGTTGTTAGCTCAGAGCAAGCTGGTGTCTCTGATTGCTGTTTGTTTTGGGCTGTACAGCTTCTGTGTAGGACTCCTCTCAATATTTGCAATCAAATCTCTGTGAACACAAGTGGCCTAGATCTGAATTGTGCCCTCACCTACTCCTGGCCAGCAGGTAAGAAGCAAAGGGAACAGTGTTGTCTCATAAATCCTGAGTGGTCTCAAGAGAAGCCCTAGTGGCAGGTGCCCTTTGAGGAGCTGCTGGCATCTCCAGACTTCTGGAGAAAGCAGAAACCCCATACTCCACCAAAGGACCAGCTCTTTCTTTTCAAGAGCCACTCAGTGCAAAGGGAAGAGGAACAGGCTGGTCACTGTCTAAAACGAAATGAAGGAGAGGAAAGGTACTTCCAGGCTGTACTTCACCTAGTACTTCCATTCTGGATGTGTTTGTGAGCAATGGCTCCTAAGGGCACCTGAGTCTACCAGAAGTTACATAAAGATTTGGTTCAAGGAATGGGGAGGGGTTCAAACTGTTTGTGATGGAAAACAAATGCTATGATCAATTCTTAAAGCAAAATGAGTGGAAAGGCAGATTTCTGTAACAGCACTTTTCACAGTGACCTAGCAGAGATGCTGTTGAAGTGATTCACTTGAGGAAAGCAGCAATAAAACAAAGGGTTTAACTTCTGTATGATTTTATCCCCATCTCTGCTGTGTGTGAGTACCCACTGCAGTCAAAAAATAGGCCCTTCTTCCCTGTGCTATGCTCTGAACAATCCTGGTGCAAGGCTGCAATTGCACAATAGCCTATCCCATGTCTTGTCTCATTGCGCATCTCATGGGGTGATATTAAGCAAAGAAAACATTTCCTTGTGACTTCCAGTAGAATGTGGCAGAAATGCTTGACTCAAGGACTAACTGGTTGGAGGATGGCAAAAAGGCATGCAAACATTTGCTGAGAGTTCATGATCTGGTTGTATCACTTAACTTGCTGAGATCTTTTCTGATACTGTGGATGCAACATTAAAGGCAGAATGGGGCCGACTGAAACTGAGGACTGAGCGGATCAATACAATTCTTCTCTACAAAGAATTTTGTTAGCCATAAGGATGCAAGGATATTCCAGAGTGACTGAAAAGATGAAAAATAAGAAAAGTCTCTGCCTTGTCCGTGCACTTTCCTCCTCTTTTACTTCTGTCCTGGGTTACAATGTAAGTTGTGCCCGAAGTATGTATTCTATCCTCATCCTCATGAGCTGCTGAAACCAGGTGGGGCAGTGTTTCCCTTATCTTCTGTCAATGGGCCCATCAATGCCTTGCCCATGACTCATAGATAACTCCCTCCAGGAGCTATCTCTGGTTAATGGGCCATCAAGGGCCCACTGCATGACTCATAGAATGAGATCAGCCCATTGCGAGATGCTCTGCCCATGGGGAGGAGCCAAGCATTCCCACCTGGATATAATCTGGTATTTGGGACAGCACAGTAGCCTTTACCCACTGGACTCCCAGAGGACAAGAGCTTCCAGACCTTTCTACAGGAATCACTGCTTTGACAAGACCATTTCATCTGGACTGCTACTACCACCCTAACAGGATGTCAGGTTGTATTCTGACTCTGTCGGTGGTTTTTTGTACTATTCATTTATCTTATTTTGCTTCTTTTCTTTTCGTCTTATTAAATTGTGTTTCTGACTTGGATTCTCTCAGTGGCTTTGCTTCCAAACCAGCACAACTTCCCTTTTTTTTTTTTTTTTTTTTTTGGTAATTTCTGTCTTTATTTTTGCTTATTGTTAGCTAAGTACTTTTGGTTTTCTCTCTCTAAAGGCTCGAGGGTTACCTTCTGTTTCTGTTTCAATACAGTTGTTTTTTCCCCTCTTTCAATATCTGTTCAGCCTGTTTGCTGGTGCTGTATTCCAAGTGCATTCTTCTCAGTCATGTAACCCACCCCTGTATTTCAGGCTCCATAAACAATGTTAAATACTGAACTCTAATAGATGGAAATTTGGGAAGCCTGTTCGATGAATTGTACCAGAATTCTTAACCCTCCCACTTGGCTCAACTTTGAGCAGTCAAGAATTGAAATTTGGAAGATTGCCATCAGAGAGGTCCTTCTGAAAGCAGAAAATGGAACATTGCCTTTTAAAAAACCTTGTCCCCAGAAATCACAAGAAAGGAAGCGAAAGAGCAGGATGACACAGTGAGGGTGAAATCTGTGCACACAGGCACTGGAAAACACTGTTGTCATGCAATGGCTCAGGGAAGAAGCAATGCTCAGTGGGTATGTCCCTATAAGGCCAAGGCATTTTAAATTGACATGTCTGAATCTGTCACAGAAAATCCGTGTGTTTTTATAAAGAGCTTGTATCAGATTTGCTCCATACTGGTCTCCAGGTATCCGTATCCCAGGGCTGTGTCCCATGCATTACTATCAGAGTGGAAGACACCCAGTCCAATCCTGGGGGCCCACTGCATTTGCCTCTAACTAATTTATGAACTCTGTTGAGGGAACAGCTTGAGGGGACAGAGCTGCAGGAGGGCTGGAAGTCAGGGATGCAACTTCTCTGTGTGGAATGAACAGCAGTTTGTGCATTATCCTGGAACTGGACAGTTGTGGGAGAGCCCTTGTAGGAGAAAAGAATACAGGTGACCGTGCCCCTGATAAGTAGCAGCTGTGTTAATTACCTAACACAGCTCACCCCTGATGAGTCACAGCTATATCCAATAAAGACCAGTGTGATTGATAAAAGGGAGTGGATTAGCTGGTGAAGGGATTGTCATGGAGGATCATGAACGTGAGAATCATGAAGAGGAAGGATCCTGGAGAGAGAGAATCACTGCTGTGAGGTCAGTCTGGGTCAGCAGTTAGAGCCTGTTGTTGGAACCTGCAGTCATAATCTAGCTAGGTAAAAGCCTGCATTCAGAGTCTGCAAACTAATATAGTTTGTAATATAGTCATAGTTTAGCAGGAAATAACCACTAGTCAGAGGCTGCAAGGGAAACCTACAATAGGAGCTTGCTGCAGCCAGAGCCAGTGACTAGTTGGAGTCAGGATGGCTAAGCTGTAAAGAGGAATGAACCAGCACCCTTTTCATGTTGTGATAAATAAGTCTGTGTCTCGTCTCATTTCTACTCTCTAACAAGAGGGCTGCTGCAACAAGCCTGGGCCTCAGCATGTTCCAGTCCTACACACAACAGATTTCTTGTGGTGATTCTTGAGATTCAGCATAGCAGTTATTGCCTCCTGAGAGAAGTGAGCTCTGTGCCCCTGCCTTACCTTGCACTAGCCATTGAGAGTAATGAGTACTTCTAGAAGCAACTTCTGCTTTTAAAATTTCAATATCCCTGGAGCTCTAGGCTTTGTGGTTTTCTTAAAGCATAAATCAAACCCCAAGACCAAACCTAAGCATAACACTAACACTAAGGGAGCAGTAAAAGGAGCACGAGCTGAGACTGAGGTGGCCAGCATGTGGCTGATGCCAAGGAGAAAGATGTGGAGGGAGCATTGTTCAGGCAGTGCTGTGCTGCTCTTGGCATGTATTTTGAAGTTCCAGTGTCCCTGGAGCTCTAGACTTTGTGGGTGTCTTAACCCTAACTCTAAGTGTAACCCTAAGTGGAGCAGTAAAAGCAGCCTTTGGTTGAAACAGGTTCCAGGCAGAAAAATGTGGAGGGAACAATGTTGTAGCAGTGCTGTGCTACCCCGGCATGTCTTTTTTACTTGCAGTATTCCTGGATCTCTGGGTTTTGTGGGTTTCTTAACCTTAACCCTTAGTGGAGAAATAAAAGCAGCCTTTTGCTGTGCCTGGTTCCAAGCAGAAAGGTGTGGAAGGAACAATGTTGGGGCAGTGCTGTGCTTCCCTTGGCATGCCTATTGTGGTTCCAGTGTCGCTGGAGCTTTAGGCTTTGTGGGTTTCTTAACACTAACCCTAAGTGGAGCAGTAAGTGCAGCCTTTTTTTCAGGCTGATGTGGCCATGACTTGGCTGGTGCTAAGGAGAAAGGTGTGGAGGGAGCCCTGTTAGAGCAATGCTGTGCTTCCTTTGGCATGCCTTTCATAGTTGCATCAAAACCCTTCATCTGTGGCTCACACTGACTGCATTCAGATTGTCACTGTAATTGTTTCTCTCCTGTGTCCAGTTGTAAGCTATATTGCAATGCATGTGAAAAGCTGTGGATGGCCAAGTGCCTAGAACAAATTCTCTTTTAGCATTAACAAATACTGACCTTCTCTTGAAGCATTTTGTACGTGACCAGCACTTTGTTAGCATGAGTTATTATCCACAAGTTAAGGAATGTGTGCCTGTGCTTAGACAGCGGAGTGTGTTTGAGGTTAGAAAGAGTTATTGCAAGAAGCTAGAAGTATATAGTGTTTTGAGGCTTCTTTGTGCCTGTCATTTCCCAGAAGTCCTTTTTTTGGTTTTATTTTAGTTAAACTTTTACTTGAACATAAGATTTGTCTCTCAGATTTGAAGCAAGTGTATTTTAGACATAACATGGTTTAGCTATAAATGTACAAGGTAAAGGTTTGACCTTCAAAACCTGCTGAATTTGAGTGACACTTGGAAGAAACTTTCTTAAAGCATCTAATTTATAAAGCAAGTATGTGAGCTGCTGCACTGAGGGCATTCAGGGTCTCTTCCTCCAGGAATGTGCTTTTGCTGGCTGGAACAGGAGACGGGCAGGGCAATGCAACTGACACACATTAAAAATCTGCATCATTATTTTAAAATATGATGTGCAATTACTAGTAGGCAGCCCACTTTTTTGCCAGAAGACATGAAAAAAACAACATTTATTACACGAATAATGCATTTTCCTGTTTTTATATACAATATGCCATTTCTTGTCTTCATATACATGAAGTACAATATGCAGTTAGTACATTCTGAAATAAGAGCCATCAGTTAATCTTGGAGATTAGGTTCAGGTCTTTTTGAAGTGAGTTTTATAGAGTTTTAATGTTTTTTCTTTTTCTTTTACTCTGAAAAAAGAACAAAGTAAAATTGAATGCAAAAAATTAGACCTTTGATTTGGGTGGAAAGGAGTAATGAAAGTTTAAGTACTCTGTGTTGTAAGCATGGAAAGTATAATTGGGCAGGGTTTGTTTAACCAGCTGTGACCTACTAACTTTTGCACAAGAATGATAAGCACAAACTGTACCTGAGGAAACCAGATCCTTTCCAGGGTGAGACTGATATTCACACTCCCCATTTCCTCTGCTTTACATCACAACCCGTAAACGATACCAGCAGAGTGAGAACAAGCAGGGTGAGCAGGGTTTCCTCCCAGGGCAGAAGCACATACACTGTCCAGATGTGCATCATCTTCACCAGTTTTGGTGGTTAAAGACCGAGCTGCCTGTCACAGATGCTGTTGTTCTCCACCTCACTGCAGGACACTAAGGGTGACTTCTCTGTAGCCAGTTTGCAGAGGAGTCTCAACACTTTGTCACTCTTCTATGATGTGGCACATGACTTCTTCAGAGAGAAAAGAACATCCCACTGCATCTAGATCAGCCCAGAAACAGATGAAAGACTTGCAGTTCCATTTCCCAAGAAACAGCTAAAATACATTTTAATCCCAAATAGGATCAATTTTACATATTATGTGAAAAAAAAAAAACAAATCCAAACCCTAGTGCCCTCCCCCCTCCAAAATGCTTTGTCATGCTCACAGAGTGACTAGTGCTTCTAAAACATATTTGGCTAAGAGCCTTGACCTAATTTCATATGCCAAATCCAGGAACAAAGAAAAAGTCTGGGGGAAGGAAAGAACAGGATGGCACTGTTGAACTAAACCCACAGTCCTACATTGTCCTCTTTCATCCTGCTTCCAACATCTACTTTTAAGACAGCAGTTGCTGTGGGAGTCCTTTACTGTCTTCTGTAAGGTAACATTTCTGCTGTACCCAGTGCTGCTTCCTCTTCCTCAGAGACACTGCTAGGGCCTAGGTAAGCCTGGATGGATGGATGGATGGATGCAGACTGCTATCCACAGCCTTTCCTTCATCCTGCTGCAGCTCAACACTATGTAACATCAGGAGAGCAAAATCAGGGAAGTAAGAGGATTCACTTGACCAAACGCAGATTTTCACAATGTCAGCATCTCCCCTGAGTTCCTGGGGAGAGAAAGAGGGACTTCCAGGACACAATACATCTCATCCAAACTCAGGAGTCTGAAACAAGTCATCCCTTTGAAGCACCTCTTGATGACTAGGGGAATCTTCTCAGATACAGATGATTGCAGTGAGATGGGCTATTCTCAAACTGTTCCCATTAACATTAATTAATTTTAGTCTTATGAAATGCATATATATATATTTCTCAAAAGATTTACATTATAACTATCTTCTCCCTCCCCAGAGTCAGTAGTTCCTTGCCCTCCTTTCCATCCATCCATCCACCTAGCTGCAGCTCCTCATCAGAGGGGAAAAAGGGAGAGAGGGACAGGAAAGGCAGGGCGTGCTCACCCTAGAAGCACCTGGCAACCACAAATGCACGTACCAAGAATAGTTCAGAAGATAAGAAAGCAATTGAATTAACTCCTGCTATAACCCTCCAAATGCAGGCAAGCTGGAAGCTAAATTTCTGCTTTCATTATAACTAATTGGCAGTTGCTGTCTACAAGGTGCTTCTTGGCTTCAGTTAAACAAAACCAGAAAATGAAACATTAGCTGGTAGTAGCTGATAAAGCAGGGATGAAAAAAGACCAGAGGAGTGGAAAGGGCAGGAGTGATACTGAATAAAGCCTTTTCTCCAGCAACTTGCAGCTGCCTTTCTGGCATGAATGCCAGTTTCTGTGGCAGCCTGTGCAGGACAGGTGGATGCAGAGGAGACAGGTGTGCTGCAGTGGTCCCCATGCTGCAGGGGTCCCTGAAACCCATATGAAGCCATCCTCAGTTCCTATACTGTAGCTGTCCCCACATTCACTGCTCTCTAGGCACCCTCACATCTGCCTCCCTCCAGTAGGTGAGGTTTTGCTCTCGGTTTTCTTTGTATCTAAAGCACAGAAAAGCAGCATATGAAGTGATAGGAAAGTGGGTGTAACTGGGCCACAAGTTGATGGAAAGACACAGGCAAGTGTCAAAGCACAGGAGGAGAAGAGGACACAAGAAAACTCAGTACTATTAAAGAAATAAAAGGGCATTCATATGTATACACACATTTTCTAGGATGTGTCAGTGTCTTGGATGTTTTATTTTAAAGTGTAAAAGGACAATGTGTAACTGCTTGTAAGTTAGTACACTTACATTAACTTCTTTGAAGAACTGTAATAGTATAACTCTACAAAGTATGACAGGGTACTGAAGTATTTTCTTGCTGTTGACAAGTTGCAGATTCAAGAGGCACAAACCAGTATCTGATCAGAGTGTGCAGCATTAGGACTCGCTGATCTCTCTTGATTATCCCAGCAGAGTCAATGATCTGGAATTCCTTCTCTGGCACAAGAGAGATGCTCCTGAAATGCACCATGTCTTTATTCTTTACATCCTTGTGACTCCAAGAGTAGCAGGAAGTACATGGCATGAACTGCATGAGTATAGGTTCTGCAGCTGAACTCAGCTCCTTAGTGCAGATAAATCAGGTTTGATTCAGTCCTTGTGGATAAACTAGAATGGCAATCAAGAGTTACTATGATAAAACCACCACTCTTGTCCTAACTCCCAAATGATTTCAGGGCAGAAGGACACTGAGACTCTTAAACCCACAAACTGAAACAATCTGAGGTGGGTGCAGCAGGACCTTGAAACTTAAGTCTACTAAAATAATCTGCTCTAGGTTACTATAGTCTCTTCTCTTATTGTGTCCAGAGAAAACTCCTTCTAAATCTAGGAGTAAATGTGCTATGAATGGCCTATATGCAATTTTTTATGATAATACATAAAAATATTAGAAAGCTTAAAAGCTTCTCAGAGCAGTCTGAGACAACATACGGTGGCTTAGACAACACCCAACAAAACTAGGCAGCTAAAGGAAGGAAAACAGCCTGTACAATAAGCCTATGACAGGGTTACTTTCCAGCAACTACCAGCCAGATAAGAGAAACCCCAAACTGGTGTAACTCCACATGCCTGTAACTGGTGTGCAGTTAAACAACAGGGGAGGCTAGATGAGCACCTTCTCAACTTTTATAGCTCACTGGGCTTGTAACTACAGCTTCCAGCCTTGACCCAAGTTTCTGCCTGAACCTTAAAATGTGTTTTCCTGCTGAGCTTCTCTTGTGCTGGGGAACAAGATGACCAAAAGCAAAACCAGGGCGCTGGATGACTACTTCTAAACCCATCTGTTTGCTGGTGCTAACAGAGTCACACAGGGAGTCAGCAGAAGGGCACGCCTTGCTGCACACAAGTTTTGAGGAAGGAGATCCTTGTGACACGGTCAAAAAATTGTGCTTTCTGAAAGGAACAGTTGATACAAGGTCATCTCCTAAGCTGTTGTGTGCTCTTTCCTTTCCTAACTTCCAACAAGTCACATGTCTGCAGCTTATTAACAGGTTTCATTTAAATCTTAAATAAATAAAATTTAAAGGGTAAACAACCCTCACTACCTAAGCTTAATCATTAAAGAAGTGGATTTACATCCTGAAAATGAGATTATCTGTTTATCTTTCCCTTACACATAGTGCTGGCATTAGAAGCAAGAACATTTTCAAAGTTTTGTTTCTCTGTATGCCGAGTTTGGCAGGAGACACTGTGAACATTCTCCATCCACCAAAAATTGCCTGAAGACTGACAGAACACACAGCTCAGGGCACTTTCAGACCATCATTCCCTTTACAGACATGTATTTACCTTTACTTACCTTACCGAGGACTCTGGCCCCCAGGAGCTCTTTTGCAAACATAATGCAAACCTGGCATTAGCTGCAGGGTTTTTCTTTAATTCTTGCTCCTCTTTTTTTTTCCTTGAGGTAGTTCAATTATGAAGTGCTTGTCTCTGAGGACAGGGATATCATCTAAGAGGCTTCTTGGGCTATAGCAGTGCCCAGTGAGCTGACCTCTCAGGGCGTGCGGGGACATATGGTGACACAGCCTAAAAAAGTATAATTTAAATATGTAATTTTGTGCAGGGCGTCATCAGCCCAGATAAACTCTACCTTTGTTGAACTTCTTTCTGTATAGACATTCTTGGCATCTTCTACAGCCAGATTTACAAACTATGCTCCTCTGTACTGTGATGACCAGCATGATAAAAATTGTGAAGGTGGCATTTAAGAACTAAAGGTAAATTTTAGACTTAATGCTTTTCATCTTATGTGTGTCTACAATGCTTTAGAAAAATCCACAAATTAATACAGTAGCCACTTTGGTAGCTTCTGATACTTAAGTTACAAAAAGGCAGCAGAAGCAGGAAGGAGCTAAGTGAGATGATGAGTTAATTGAAGAACTGAAGATTCAACAGTGTGACCCTGAGTCAGATTTCATCATCACTGAGCTGTGCTGAAACTCTACTCCAATTCTGGGCTGCAAGTGACCTCCAGATCCCTCAGTCTGGCCTTACCCACCCACCGTTACCTGGGTTACAGGCAGTCTGCACCTGCAGCGTGACACAAACCCACACAGTTCGCAGAACACGGCCTCCTGGAACAGCTGTCGTGCTTACAGCTCTCTCCTTGCTGAGAGGAGAGGCTTTCCTTGGATTTCCCAAGGTTGCTCAGATGCACTTTTCCATACCTGGGCATATGAAATGGCAGACTCGAATGCTGCCCACTTGCCAGCCCAGCACTTTGACACGGTGGGACATACAGTTCTAGGTGGCTTCACAACAGGCTACACAGCCAGTAGAAAGGACACACATAAACTAGGCTGTGGGGTTATGCCAAGTGTGGTCTGTTTCTTCGTGAAAATAGACTAGAAAAAGACCATTCCTTTTTTTTCTTTTCTTCTTTATTGGCATTTGTGCTCAATCTCAAGATATTGTGTGCAAGAGAAAGGTCTCAGAAACATAAACTTATCTGGGAAGAAAAACAATAAAATACTGAACATTTACATATGAACACAAAGTTAAAAAAATAAAAATCAAGTCCAACTCTGTTTGAACCTATATTTTGTCACAAATTGTTTTACAAGCTGTATTGAATTCACAGGATAGCACATCCCACTCATCCATTCTCCGATCTACTGCACATTATTTCCACTACAATTTATCACTCATATAAGTGATGTTTATCTCCTATTTCTGCTGAAGTACCAAAAAAGTGTAGGTTTTGTTGTTTAGCATCCCACCATCAATCTTTTCTCCTCACAAAGAAACCAATTGGCACATTTCCTACTCAGCAGCATGGCTTGTACTACCTGTAATGTTATCCCACTAAACCACTGAAAATGTTCTTTTCCTCACCTTGCAAAATAGCTTGCAGGCATATTCATAATATTCTGAATAAAGAGTCTGTAAATTCATATTATCCACATGCAAAAGATGACCTCAGAAAAAGAGTTAGGTTTAAATTGTGAAGCATTTGTATGGAAATGGCTATACTAGGTCTATATTAAACATTTATTAGACATACAGTAAACATCTATATAAGATATACTTACTTATGGCAATATTCAACAATAATTCTTCTTTTGAGTTTCAGAACTTTACCTTATATAGAGAAAACATTTTCTTCTTAGCATCATGTAGGACTTACATGCACTCTGAATCTAGCAAAGCCAAAACATTTGTAATATTTTCTATTAATATAATTTAAAAACCCCTCTAGATTATGTACAATATTACAAACATCTGAACTATGAAACTCCAAAACCTTAAGGAGGTTAAACATTAAAAAAACATTTCAACCATTATGCCAGGCCCTGTGGACAGCTAAATCAGTCTTGTAAATAAATCCAGAATTATTTTATTAGAGTCTGGTTCATATGGGTTTATTCACAAATTCTGTAGTATTTCCCCAAAAGAGCCTGCAGCTTGCAGGTATTTCCTTGTACACTCACAGTGTACAAGTGTACACTACAGTATTTCCTTGTACACTCACAGCTTGTACTGAGCTGACAAGAACCTTAGGAGTACATTAAACTAAATAATTTATGCTGGCTATTTTAAAAACAGAATAGGCATTAGAAGGTTATGTAGAAGAAGTTTGATTTCACTACCTGGTAAATTCTTAAAGGCTGTGCCTAACCTGTAATGCAGTCAGCACAAGATTCAGAATCACAAGCAGTTTAACACTCTGATCTCTGTTCTCACCTTTAGACACTGGATAAATAAGAATTTGCAAAAGACAAAATAGTCATAATTGTATGTTTACATTTATTATTTTTTAGTAAATGTCACACCTTCTTCTACAACAAAAGTATTTATAGACATAGCTATTAGAGGAGCCTTTCTCACACAGTGTCCCTCTCTAGCTAGGACTGTTGTTGGACACTTCATATGCAAAAGCCCAGAGCAGTTCTGCACCCATCAACAGAACTGCAGCCAGAATTTATGTCCACTCATAGGCTGGAAATAGTTGAGGAGCAAGGTCCATTAGCACCTACAGCTTTAATCAGCCCGTGGACTGCTGCTGTTTTCCATGCCCCTCTCCACCATGAGCCTTGTAGCTGTGTCCATGGGAGACCACAGGGAGACTGTGCAGCAGAAGGAGCCTGGCCACAGTCTAGACACCTGGCCACATCCCAGCCTCCTCTCCTCGAGTTTCCACACCTGCCACTGGCTTACCCTACCCCTAAAAGTAACCCTGAGAAAGTACCAAGGCAAACTCAAAGCTGCCACTTCATCTATGTGCCAAAACCCAACAGTCCCTCTCAAAATCACTTGGAGCATCCTGATGTACTTACAGGGCTTTGCAGCCTGCTGCCCAGTGCTTCTCTCTCTTGAGTGAAAAGGTTCAGCATCCTATCTCGGGGTCCCTATTTGTCTGGCCAAGGGGAAATGAAAGCCTCTGGAAGCCTAAAGAGGGAAGAAAAGCATGGGAGCTGAGAAGAGTCACCTTTTAAAAGGTGAAATTATTATCTACTTCTGAACCACTCCTTTAGGTAACTTCAACAACAACATTCATTTTACTGATTCCTTATATGTAACAGGTATAAATACACAGGGCATTGTGGATCAGCTATCAGAGATGAGTTCTGGAGAAAGTCCCACACTTTATGTTTTTTTAATTTCAGTGCACACGAAATATATGGTGGAAGAAATAGTGACAAAACAAAAAAAAACAACAAAACCCTCTTCATACTGGCATTAAAGTAATAATAGGAGCCACAAGTCTGCCTGAATGCCCTCTTATTTGTATCTTCAAACCAGGTTGTTCAATTAGAACACAGTGTTCTGTGCTCAACTTCCAGCTAATCAGCACTGAATAATATAAAAAAATATATCTATGTCTTGCCAGTACCTTATTAGTACACAGTACCCCATGTAAAAGCCAGGAAGTAGAAAGTGGGAATAAAACTACTGAGACCAAGGTCTGTTTTATGGGAGGAGGAAAATCGTATTAAATGGCCTTATTCTGGCCCACTTATTGGTCAAAATTTTGCAGTCTTTTCAATTGTAAACTTAATCATGCTTAGAAACTCCTGGGAAGTATCTGGATTTTTCTCCTTTAGTTAACTAAAGGTTTTCTCCTTGGGTTTTAATGTGAAACCAGAGTCATATAGAACCATAGAAAGGCTTTGGTTGGAGGGGCCCTTAGAGATCACAAAGCCCTGCCTTGGGCAGGGACACCTTCCACTAAACAACGTTACCCAAAGCCCCATAAACCTGGTCTTGGATGTCATCTAAGTAGCCAATCCTCTATTTCACTCCCAGAATTTCCAAATTTCTTTCATTTGTTGAACTCTAACTTGTTAGGCTTAACATGTCATTCCTAAAATATCACGAACATCAATTCTGTGCTTGCTGTCATAAAGACTGGCAGCTCTTCTTACTAAATCATTGCAGATTTGCAATTCTGTGTGTTTTCTTTTACTCTAGTTTTATGTTTTAATAATTCATTGAAAGTCACAGAAGAAAAATATTTCTCATTGAGCACAGGCATAATGAAACTATATCAGCAGCAGACTTAGAGGCAGTACCCTATTTATAAATCAGACAACATTATCAGCATTCAATCAGCTGCAAATAAAATATGAATATTTACAGATAATCACATTTTTCAAATACATACAAATAATTGTTTCTCTAGATTAGTTGTCTTGAAAATCATTTTGCCTCCCCACAAACAAAAAACTACATTCATCCCCTCACAACTCCTATGTAAGTCCCGTTGGCTCTTGGTATGAAGGAGCCTCAGAAATTTTTGCATATTTATATAAAAATAATCCTAGCTTTCAAATAGGAACAAGTGGTAGTTTTCTTAATAGTTTAAGTCATATTTCAAAAGTGTCAAAGGTACTTTGAAGTCCAAGAGTGCTAAAAAAGCACATTAATTCTAGTGCAGATCAAGGAGAACTATTGTTGTATGTATAGCAGGAAAGGGAAAGATCAAAGAGGGGAAAAAAGCCATGTTTTTGAAGATTGACTTCCTTCTCTTAACTAAGTACTAACTTGACTTGGGTTAGTGGCAGCTTGCAGATAGGTCTACTAAAGAATGCTTTGGCTCTGTTGTAGACAATTTATTGCCCAGAGAACAACTCTTCTGAACACAAGGAATATAAAACATGTTAAAAATCAGTGGTCAGCAATTGCCTTAGAAGTAAATGGGCAGACATGAGCAGTGTTTTCCTGAGAAATAGTTCAGCCTAAAAACAAAGGCAATATAGTAAACTGAGGTTTCAAATACAGGGAATTTCATCATTCTGAAAGTCCTAGACCTCTGTCAGACAGACTGGTCTGCATGAGGACTTACTACACAGTGAGTCTGGCCTGCTTAAGCCTGTGCCCTTCATGGCACAGCCCATGTGTCTTGGCTACCAACCAGGCAGACACAGCAGGTGCTGCAGAGCACACAGCTCCCTTGGCATCACACAAACAGCTTTCTTTCACACAGGCTGAAGGGAATCACCACTAACCTTGCCCCGTTTTGGGTGGGCAACCACACCACTCATGGCACTGGTGGTTCCCTTAGTGCAGACACTGCCTGTGATATCCCGAATCCCTCTCCTTTTCCTATGTAAGGAGGTTTTACAAGATTTGTTCCATTTTTACATATTACTCTGGAATAACAGATGCATGACCACCTTATCACTGCCTCTGTTGGTTCTATTGATTACCTCCTGTGTGTGAGTTTGATAAGTTAGCTAATACCCACTGACAGTAAATTAGCAAAAACTGATTCAGAATGGATGCAGCAGCCACTAAATGATTTACAGAGGAGAGGAGACATCTGAGAATGAACAACAGAGTTGCTGCCACTCTGTGGCAAAGAAACCTTTCCGCATTTAGACAGTAAGGGAGCTCCAAATGTTTGGAAGATCAATTCTTTTCAACTGGTTGTTCAGTTCCCCTTGAAGACTTCAGTGCTGCAGGATCTGATTAGAAATGAAGACATGTCTGTGAGAGGGAATGGAAACCAGTCTGTTGGATAAAGCAGACCCTGGCCAGCCCAAGGAGGCTGCACAGTTGGTCTCAATGCTATGTGCCCACCAAGTGGCTGCAGAGTGCAGCGGCCCCCAGAGACATGGGCTGTGTACTGCCAAAAGTTGCATTTCAGTGCTGTGAAGGTTCCAGCTCAGCAGCAAGCAGGCAGCTCTGATGACACAGCACCAGGCTTTTTCTGGGGGATCATCAGGGTATCAATTTGTTTGAGCCAGTGGATGTCATCCATACAGTGCAGAATCACTCTTCTGCTTGTGCCAGGACAGGATGCAAACCATGTAGTGATGGAACAAGTCTGTTCTGGTGCAGTTGACAGTCTCTGGGGGCAGTACTGGCTCTAGGACTTCCTTTACAATCATCTCCAGTGTAAGGAAAGACAGTGTGTAGGACACTGCTCTAGAAACAGCAGTTCGTGCTCAGAAACTTGCAAGTCACAGCTGCAGTGCATGTGATCTCTCTCCCTGCCCTCCTTACACTACAGCTATGAGTGACCCGAAATGAGACAATACAGTGTCACGATAACATCTATTTTTCATTTTTAAACTCAGAAAAAAACTAGTGGGGTGTCACACAGGAAATGGTTTAGCCCCATTCCCTTAGCTGGTTCATCTCCAACAACTTTTGAACCCTCTGACTAATTTTAAATACATTTGACATAAGGACAGAGGTCTCAAGCGTAAAAAGTTCCTTCCAGTTCTGCAAAATCAGCACTCAGCTAGTGAGGAGAACTCCCTGCTCAGGGAAAAGGCAAGGAGGGTTTGATCCCTGGCTGTTTTGTTTGGCTTGCTCAGCTCTCAGGAGAGAGCAGCCAGCTGGGTTCCCAGCATCACAGCCAGGCAGTCAGCACGTGCACAGCTCCAAACCTGCAGCGAAACACAGTGTTTCTTGCCTGCCTAGACAGCAAACCATGGGCACTTCCTATACTCAGGAATGCGCTGAGGATACTCCCTGGTGGTGAGGGATTGAGCACAGGGTACATCAGGGATACAAGAGGGAGCTGAGGGAAGATGGAAGAAGTGTACTAAGTAACATGGAAAGAGATGTCAATATAAGCACAGAGAAGGCACAACAAGCCCCAAAGAATCTCTCTTTGTTTATGAATTCAATATTGCACATGAGATCACTTAGCTCACCACTGTAAGGCAGCTATCCCTGGAAGAGACACAACAGCTGTGTGAGATAATACAAAACCTTAGCATGCATAATACAAGGACAGCTCCTGAACACCATATATTAAATACAGGACGTTAAAAAAAAAGGAAAGCCATATATGAGGAAGAATAATGTTGGCAACCCTAGAAGGTAGCTTTTGAACCAACATTATGGCATCAAGCTGGCATGGATGTTTCCCACTACAAGTAACATTGACCATACTTCTCTTTTTGGAAGACAGGACAAATGAAAGTAGTGGGAATTTATGGTTTCACCACGCCGGAAGAATGCATATTTCAAGGTCAGATTGTGATTGCTAGTCTTTTGCATACCACAGGATTTAGGATTCCACCTGTACCTTTTGAATCCAATTCATCTCCAACCTCCATCAGTCCTCTCTTGTGTATGTTTAGCTATGTTTCATCACTAACCCAACTCATAGACTTTGAATAAATCACTGATGTGACACCATTTATATTCATATGCTAATACACACCCACTATAGTTCCTGCAGTCATCAACGATGCTGGTTCCAAGTATTGTGCAGGACTGCCACCCAACTGATTATAAACAGAATTAACAGATACCCTCTTAGGGCTAAGTCTGACAAATCCCATTACTGCTAGTGCAGTGTGAGGAAGAAAATGCTGCTAACCTTTCTGTCCAGGATATGGGGAGGTTGGATCCAGTAACACAAGGAGGCTTGCTGAATGTCTGCCAAAAGAGCATTTTTCTGAATGATAGGCCAGGATAAGTTAGTTATATCTTCCTTATTCCAGATAGACACAAGAGCTAAGAAAAGGGAAAACAATGTGTTAGGCATTTCCTCTGCTGCTCATTTTTCATAAACTGTTCTCTGTTTTGTAGTACCTCAGCAGCTTAATTAAAGAAAGGAGGAATAAGGGAGGGCATTCTGTTACATTTGTTTGCATTCTTATCATTGAAACATGACTAAGTGTAGAGACTGAGGAAACATTTCACTCGTGTTTAGTGAGTTGTATGCTCAGTTCTACTCAGCAGAGCAGAGTGCTAGAGACTGCAGCCAAGTGCAAACAGGCTGGGAAAGGAATTGGTACCAAATAAAACATATTTCTTTTTCCTTGGTAAATTTTTAATTACATGCCACCATGCTCCAAAGTACAGGTCATGACTGAACTGATGGCAACAAAGAGACCTTGTGGAAAGCTTTGAAGAAGAAATATCCATGGCCTGGCAGTTTGTGATACTCTTTTTATACACCTATACAAAGAGGAAAAGATTAAGTATGCAAAAAAACCCATTGAAGACGAAAGTAATTTTCTATCATAATTTAATACACATCTTTTTGCTTATTCTGCAAATTAAATCATTCTCCTGCCTTATATGATCTTTTGTACAGACACTAAGCTTTCCAATATGATTGTCAATTCCTTGAATGCTTATTGGGAAGCTAAATGGAAAATATCTGCAATAAAAGCAAAATTATCTACAACATGGAGTATAACAGAAAGAAGCCCAACTGATAATAAAAGGAAAATTGTAATAAAATCAGAAACACTTTTTATTTCTTTCCCCCTTTAGATTTAGAACAATAATGGAATTGGTCACTCTAGTCCTTAATTTAGAGATGTTAGGATGATGCTTTGTTTTCAAAGGAGTTTTGTAAGAAAAGGAATATGTTCTCATGATATTTTGTGGTTGACTTTAGAATGATTCATTAATGGACAAATGGAACTCCCCCAAACCTTCTTTCACTGCAAAAGCCTTATATAACCTAAAACCAAAACCACATGGATACCTTTGAAAAATTAACCTTCCTTCTGCTGTAAACAATGTGTCCAGAAATCTACCTCCATCAGGGTCAGTGAGACACCTGCATTCAACTTAAAATGCTTCTTGGCATCTGAAATGGTGTGACAGATACAAAGCAAACAAGTGTTGTACCCAGATAGCTGATGGTTGCTCAGAATTGCCCATTCAATTGACACAGACAGCACTCACAAAGGGCAGCCAGTTGAAAGCCTGAAAATAAACGAAATAGGCTAATTTAGAAAGGATACCCTTTGGCAGAGAGATGAATAACATTATTTTAGACTAAAAACTGGGCAGAGGACTGACTGCCAGAGACGAAGCTTAAACAGACAAGAAGAGCTCATACACATCATTACTATTAAAACAGGGATTTCATAACTTACAAATCATTTATTCCAGATGGCCCCAGTATGACATAATCCTGACACAACCTCTCCCATCTAATGAATTATGAGAGCAGTCCATCAGCAGACAGTAAACACATGGTATGGATGTAACCACTAGCTCAGGAAATTTCTAATGCACCAAGTGTCAGAAGCTGGGCACTGTTCTGCTTTTAGCATTCCCTCCCTACAAATCCATCACTGCACTCCTTCAGATGCAAGACCACAGAAATATTGATCTGGTCTGTGATGCTTCATCTCATATAGTGTAAGAAGATGTCAGAAAGAAAGGCTTTGACTTTTAGGTACAGAAAAGGAGTAAGATACGCCCTTGCTTCCTCCTAACATCAGATCAGGTGTTTTATCAGTCAAACAATCAGGTCAAAGAGAATCTATGATGTGAGAATGTGATAAAAACACAAAGAGGACCTAGAAGACATAGCTCTTAATCTTTTAAAATCAGGTGTCTTTCCCTACCTGTGGAGTAAAGGAAAGAAAAGAAAAGGGGAGGAGACCAAATAATACATGAAAGATACCATGTGCATGAATGAAGAATCATATGGGGCACAGCCAAAATAAACTCTAGGGTCTTAAAACAAAGAGCTCTGTATTATTATTATAAATGTTTCTCTCAGTTAACCAGTATAGACATATAAAAAGCCTGCACAAAGCAGCCATCAGCTCACACATCAACTTGTTTTAAAACGTAAAGGGGAAAAATAGAGAACAATAAAATATATTAAAAAGGTGACTGTGTCAAACAAAACCAAAAAGAAGCAAAATTCAGACTAAAGCTGCACTGTCTAGTTCTAGTTTTCTACCAAAGGATGTCCATTGTCATCAAATGGTAGAAGAGGAATACTGGGAAACTGAGAACTGAGGAAACACTGAGGAACAAAGAGAAGCAATAGGGGCTGAAAGGAACAGTACATACAATATAAATGTGTACTTTTAACTGTAAATGACCTTCCACTCCAGGAATGGAGAGACAATCAAGTAATGGGAGTAATTCTGACAGGTCTGACAAAAGCTATTTTATGAGATAGAGGAATTTACGTATTAACTACATTTAACACCGCCTAACAGGGAAAGAGATCACCTTTTGGATGTTTCAGTCTGAATCTGAGCCTCTACCAGTTCATTCTGTAAAGAACTGTGAACTTCATCACACCAAAAGGAGATGTAAGAACATCACCTCCAAGTACCACATTAAATAAGCTATATAGGTTTATATTAATGTTTAGACTGACTTAACTGTTGCCTCTAAAATAATGATAATGTTATGCTTACTGGTCTTACATATGCATCTGAGGTCTTTCTGTTATAACTTTCCACTCAGTTCTCATACTGGAAAATTACAATTTACTGCTATTTCTCAGGGATTTGTAAGTAAGCCTCTTCAGATGAGTACATCCTCCTAGTCCTGTACCTAAAAGAAATGCATCCAGGCTGTGATCTGGACTGCCCATCTGCCTGCTTTATCTGACTTTTATAGCAATTGGTGAGTATTAATGAAATCTGACACAGAGACAGAATTTTCAAGATACTAAGTTCCTACAGGTTTCATAAAAAAAGGCAAGTGAAAAGTTTGAGTGTAATCTTACCCCCTATTAATTACCAGAAAATATTTGTGTTTGTAAATATGCATGTGCATAATTGGAGGAAAAGCTCAACCAGCAGTATCTTAATTATAATTTCTATTTTATTAGAAAACTGAGTATCCAAACAAGAAACAAAAACTGCCAAGAAAAAAGACCTCCTTACTTCATGGACTTTTTGGTTGAAGAAAATTAACCTGTTTGTTAGTTTGGTCAAGAAATTTCCACATGTCAGATTATAGTTCAAAAAGTTCTTATTTCAATGAAAAAGGGCTGTGACAGAAAACTAGATTTTCCACCGAAGTAAGTTGAGGGGTTATGGCTCACATATCTTAAAGATGTCTAGATTTTCAGCTGCTGAAAATAAATGCTGCTGACTTTTTGAGACTCTGAATTTTTAAGAGGAAAGTTAGAGAAAGGGTTAAGACAAAAAAAAGCTGTGACTGAAATGTCATCTATCCTACACACCCAGTTTTGCTATTGCAAGCAATCACATCCCACAAATCCTTTCCATAAATGAATCAAGCTCCACTTTAAAACTGTTAGTTTCCTACTATTTGCTCTTTCCGTTCCAGAACTTTGTTGTCTGATTCTTAGAAATCCCCTATTAATTTCAAGATTAAATTTATTCACAGTGATTAGATCCATTTGTTCTGCTGCCAAAATTGGCCTTTAGTTTAATAGCTTCCCTCCATTCTCCGTGCTTATCTTTCTGGTGTATTTATGGAGAAAAATCTTATCTTCTCTTAGCCTTCATTTTTGCTAGGATAAACAAGCCAATCTATTTCATTTGCTTTTGTAAAATGTGTCTTTTTTTCCCCCCCAGCATGACAGTATATTATCTTTGCCCCTATTCCAGGCTGAATTTATCTCACCTGAACACAAATCTCCAAATTATACCTAATAATGCAGGTAAGGCCTTACCAGAACCACACACAGACATCAATTTCCCCTATATCTAAAAACTCATTGCCTGACTCACAGTAAGAAATAATGACTTTCCTGCCCATCACAGTTGTGATTTGTTGGCAGTTTACAATCATCCCATGGTTAGCTCTTTACCAAGTTCCTTCTCTTCCTCTGTTGCTTCCGAGTAATAGGCACAAAGCCCACAGGAGAATTTTTTATTATGCATAACCTTAAGATTTGTGTTATTGATGCTTATCTCCTCTCTACTGCTCTAATCCTTAGAACTGTGAGTTCTTCCTGCAAGGTATTCCATCTATTTTCCATATCAGTTTTATCTGCCAGCGCTGCAATGTCCTGGATTTAATAACACCTCCTTATGTTTTCTACTGACATCATTAATAAAAGTGTCAAGTAGTATGGAGCTGAACAAGAAGAATTTTCACCAATAATCTGCCTCCAAGACAGCAGCGCAACATTAACCCTTGTAGTCTCTCCATTACCTCAGTCCTCATCTTCTTTGTCTTCCAAATTGTCATCTCCTCCAGCTGATAACTCCATAAATGACACTGACTTCCCTTGCCTATCTTATTTCATTATCATTGTAAAGATCAGCAGAGCTAGAGCAATTTTGATATTTTCCTACCTCTGGTGGTGAACAAAACTTGTACTTCTTGTGGCCCTCTTCTTATATTGCACTACCTTTCATGAAAAGGCTGTTAAAATATTTAAGAGTGTAAAACTCAGCAGAAGGAGGCATCTTCATGGGGTTTTTGATAAGTGAATTCCACCTGCTCCTTTTGACAGAATTTTGGTATTTTCATTGGGAAAGAGTTTCTCCTGTCAAACTTCGAGGAGCAGCGTGGCCTTAACATTTGAAAGTAAACCCATTTCCCCATCTCCACATGCAGGCAAACAGCTCCCATAACAAAAATGCAGGCACTCTCCTTCTCACTGCTTTTTTTCCAACTATAGTAAGTGGCCAATTTAAAAGAAGTAATTTTTTCCCCTACAAACCACACCTCTCTGAAATCACCACAGCTAAAACAGCACTAACCCTGCTAGCCATGCCTTCTCTGTTGCCACCTTCATCAGCCAATAGCAGAGTGTGACAAGATCCAGGAGAGTGGAGAAGGAATCCAAGATAAAGAACTGTTTTTCTATGCCTGATTTTTCTCTTTGTCTGCTTCCATCTCTAATAGTGACAAAGCAATTTCTTGCACCAACACAGGGTCTCCTACCAATACCTCAGCAAATAACTGCTAACAAAGGGATAATAAAAAAGGAAACAAAGAAATCATTTACATACAGATAACAAAGGCCTTTCAAAAGTTTAGGGAACCATTCAAAAATCAATCGTAAATTGTGTCTGGATTTGTTTCTGGCCTGCCATCCATGCAAAGCCAGAATTCTGCCCCCTCTGACTTATTCTGGCCCCTAAAAATATGCTGCCATTATGTCTTTTGCTTTGAAGGTAAGAGACACTGAATCCATAAACCTGGCTTTGCTCAAAGCTTATTTTATTCATAGAAAATGTTATTTTATCTATTTTTATATACTTTATGCTAGATATTTACCTTTTCAATCAAAATTCATCAGGCTTTCATCTGTATATACCTCTCTAAAGTATAAATACCTCTGTAACCTGGTTCACTTATTACTAGCTGAGGCCATTCCTCCTCCAAAGACTGCATATCCCAGCACATGCACCAGTGTACCTATGATGCTCCCAAAATGGGGTCAGCAAACACCTATGGTCTGCAGGGCTGGACCCCTTTTCTACTGATGATGGAAGCCTCCAAAAGAACAGCAACCCCAGCAAATAAAAATTATCAAAAGCTGCAGATTGGTCACGTGGAAGCTGAAAAGAAAATGGTCCATCATCTGTTGTGCTGTGGAAGCGGTGGCAAGAACAGCTCCTGGCTCTGTGCATGGAAAGATACTCCTTCTCTGTGTCTGTCCCAGCCTGTGCAACTGGGCCACCCTGCTCACTGCAGATGGCAGATGTGGTCACTGCTATAGCTGAGTGGCTTCACACTTTGCTGCTTATGACCAGTGAATCATAAGATCATAAGAAAATGTGAACATAGCCATGCAGTTATTAGTAATAAATGTTTAGATTTCAACACCAGCCATTCCCCGCATCTTCACAGCTACACTGATGAAAAGAGTTTGGAAAGACAGCACCCCAAAGCTCCGTGTCAGAAGCTGTGCAACTTTGTTCTGTCCCCCTTACCCAGTAGTTTGCAACGTGCTTTTGTAACTCTGTGACTCTGGATGGGTGGGACAGGACATCTTTACACACTTCTTCACAGAGCTGCTACAAGGAGAACAGCATCTTTCCTGTTTCCAGTGAGGACAGGAGAAGTAGCAAGCAACAACTAAGCTGACTAATTAAAAAACCCCCGACCTGCTACAGACATCCAACGTCAGTAATTTCATTCACAATAATTAGAATTTATCAAAATTATACCCAACCAAATTTGGAGTCCTACACCAGGAAATGGTAGATATTATAGTAATGATTTGCTTCAACTATAACAATATTTGCTTTGATGTTAAGTCCTTTTTTTTCTTTGCAGACTGTACACACACACAAAACCACAAAATCTGGAGACTTATCAGGACCTCACATCAGTATTAAACATGTGTATTTTCCTTCTCATTAAGCTGATTGTTTCTACTTCCTGCCACTATGAGGTCGAGTTCTACCTTTCTGTGGTCATTTGCAGGAGAAAAATAATTGTTTTAAGGGTGGTTAGAATGTATCTTCATCAGTCTTAAGCAATAAATAAATAAATAAAAAAAATCACATAGGCAGAATTTAACCAGGAAGTCTAATTGAACTAGCAAGATCACACTGGGGTATTCTACTTGAAAGAGTTGTTGCTAACCTAAGTAAAATGGAACTTATGTCCTTTTGAATCTGAGAACTGTAGAAAGTTTCTGGGTTTTCCATAGTTAGCCACTTATCAACTATTAGCTGCAGTAATTCTTTTTCTACATTACCTCCTTTATTGTCTGGTTTTGGTCTGTAGATGCTGTGGAATTCCTGGTAGACACACTCAAGAGCTTTGGGGATTGAGTGCACCAAACTAAGAGAAGGGTGAAACCCCAGTTAAATAAATGTTCCTCAAAGTAGAACTTAAAACCAACAAAGAAAAAAACAAATAGGTCTCAAATAAGGCTTTTATAATTTTTCTACATAAGAAACTTTGCAATAGGTTCATTTGCAAGAATAAACTGCAATGCTTTAGTGCACATCAGATATCAAACATCAAATATGAAAATAGAACTGAAGCCGTAATAAATGTAATTGTATTGGAACATGTCTAAGTAGTCTCATTTGCTAATGGAAACAGAAAACGTTTAAAATTCTGTTTTGTTAGCTGACAGGGTTTATTAACCATATTGTCACATCTACTATGATTATGCCTGCCCATTAAAACTGCCTGCACTTGGAAATAAATCCTCAGATAACCAACACAAAATCACAGGGTGTATGGGGAGAGAAACATGGGTAAGGGGCTCCAAGATGGAGGCAGGGATGCAGAAGGGATGTGAGGCAAGGAGCTCTTGGCTTCTGGGTGTGTAGCAGCTGCTCTGTGGCTGCTCTGCATAATGCACAGTGTTGCACAGCTGTGGGATGGGGAATGAGGGGCAGGCCTTACTGCAGGTAACGTGTGGGTTCCATATGTGAAATCACAGTGCAGACACATCCAGCCAGGCAGTTGTGCTCAGGCAAGTAATAGGCTGTGGCCAAAGGGCAGGGAAAGTTGTACCACCAGGTCAAAATACTGATGCAGCGACCCTGAGACCAGGCTAACCTCAGTAATTACTTCCATCATTACTGTTTAATATTCTGTACCCATAGGTATATCAATGCCCCAGAGCACTGCAAGATGCAATTACCAAATCCATTGTCATGAAAGGGCAGTGTAAAGCTGGTGGGGGAGGAATCACTTTTTCTCCTTATTTTTTTTTCTGGGTATCTAAACAGCATGAGACTTTTTATCTATTGCTTGACTCACCATACAACTGCAATATTTTCAGTCTTACTTTTGGGTGTTGGATCCTAAATTTTTTACAATCAATGTGGTGGCTGGATGCCAGGTGCCCATGAAGCTGCCCTATCTCTCCACTCCTCAGCAGGGCAGGAGAGACAATATAACAAAATTCTCATAAGGAGAGATAGGGATCAGGAGAGATAGGGACCAGTGGAGATCTCACCAGTTACTGTCAGGCAAAACATTCCTGACTTGGGGAAAATTAATATATTGACATTCAAAATTAGAGTAGGTAATGGAAAAAACCCCAACATTTTAAAACAGTTTCTTCCCATCCCTTCTTTCTTCCTAAGCTCTAATCCACTCCTGATTATCTCTACCATCCCCTACCAGCAGGGTAAGGGGACAGGGACTGGGAGCTGCAATGAGTTCATCACATGTTGTCTTTCCACTCCTTCCTCTTCACTGGCAGGTCTCCTCATGCTCTTCCCCTGCATGGGTTTGCTCCCACAGGAGGCAGTCCTCCGCAATCTTCTCCAACACGAGTCCTTTCCCCAGACTGCAGTTCTTCTCAAACTGCTCCAGCAAGGGTCTCCCACAGGGTCACAAGTCCTGCCAGCAAACCTTCTCCAGTGTGGGCTCCTCTCTCCCTGAGGCCATAGATCCTGCCAGGAGCCTGCCCCAGCACAGGCTTCCCACAGGCTTCCAGCTTCTTCCAGGCATCTACCTGTTCTGGTGTGGGGTCCTCCAGGGGCTGCAGGTGGATCTGTGCTCCACCATGGACCTTCATGGGCTGCAGAGGCACAGCTGCCTCACCATGGTCTGCACCAGGGGCTGTGTGGGACTCTGCTCTGGCACCTCCTCCCCCCTCCTTCTGACCTTAGTGTCTGTAGGGCTGTTTTTTCTCACTTCTTTCTCTGGCTGCAATTGCTGTTGTACAGGTTTTTTCTCCCTTCCTAAATCTGTTATCCCAGAGGCACTACCACTGTCACTGAGGGACTGAGCACTGACCAGCAGTGAGTCCATCTTGGAGCTGCTTGACGTTGGCTCTGTCAGACATTGGGGAAGCTTCTAGAAGCAAACAAGCCTTGTGGATATATTCCTTCTGGTCCTCTACGTAAAACTGAGCAATAAACACAGTGATGTTAGCCAACAAAATTCACATACAGCTAGAAATCAAGGCAAAAATCAACTATTCTTTATTTAAACAGAAGTTAGAAAAAAATCTAGTGTATATATATGTGTGTGTGTAAAATTTTCATGTCAATTATCTATGTACCCACTCTAGATGAATCATTCATGCTAAAATTATTTTGAGCCTTTCATATTGTTTCAGAACAAAATTTGAGATCCAGTCATACTGGCAACATTCCGTTTTTATTGTGAGCAATGTGGAAGCACTGGGTGGCAACAGCAACAAAACACAAGCCTCTTGTACCAAAACCCCAACCTCTGTCTGTGGACTAAAAGTCACATTACAAAAGTTAGATAATTAAGCTTCCCAACCTGCAGCCTCTGAAATCAAAGCTCAGAGAAAGGAAATACCCTGGGACAAGATACAGCAGAAAGCTGAGGCAGATTTTTAGACCTGAAGAAAAAATGTAAGGATTTGAAATGCTGTGCTTTAATTATTAGCACAGGAATTACCCACCTATCTGAAATTTTTCAAAGTGCACTATAAAGTACAAGCTTTGTTTATATTCTCTTTAAAGTCTCTTCTCTCTTACTAAAAACATGATTAGTTCCTTATTCACTGCATTACAGAAAAAAAAATTAGTTTATAAATTTTTTTTTTTTACCTTCTATGCCTCTCAAATACTATTTCTAGTTGTTTCAAACAGTAGCAGACGGGGCTGTACATGACACATGATGCTCTGCAATCTTTCCAATGTTTTGTTTTCTTATGTTGAGGAAATTATAGCTTACTGCTCCTGAGCTTCAGGCCTTCTTTACAAAACATCCATGGACTTCATTTTTAAATTGGTACTGACCCACCTTAACACTGTAAATCCGTGCAGGCTTTAATTAAAGTTTCCCATTATGGATTTCGCCTACTTCCCCAAGATGGCCACACTGTAAATTCAACCTACTTGTTGGTTTACTATGTTCCTCAGCAGTGGGGTGAAGTTGCAAACACATACATTCATCTTTGTAGGTGTTAACCTAGGTTGAAGCTCAAGACCAAACCCTGAATGTTAATGCATGATGTCAATCATTGCTCAGGCCAAAGTGAATCTTTCTTCTGGGTCCAAAGCATTCTGATAAACTTCAAAGTAAACATTAAAAAGCTGAAGAGGTACTAGGAAGCACACTTAGAAATGTTAATTTGCCCAAATATTCATTCTTTTGGGGGAGAGATTTCTGAACATGGAGATTGCTGCCTGTACCAAACTGCCAGTAACCCTGTACAGCATCATGTTTATGGTACAGGATTTATTGAGTGCTGCATCAGAAGGCTCAAGAACAGAACACAGAATAAACCACTCATAAGAGAAATTTCTTCCAAATCATGCAAAGTTAACATTTGGGTTTTTTCTACTGAAACATGAAGATTTTTATGATACACATTTTTCCTTTTAAAAAGTAACAGGCAGTGTACTTACTGATTTAAAAACACCTGCTTCTTTTGACAATTAGTCCATTTTCATATATTTGAAGAGCTCTGTTTCCCTCAGCCTGAAACCTGTTGACTCTTCCAAGACTTTCCATTACCACATTGGCAATGACTGCCACAGTTACTTTATATTTTTTGGAGAAACTCCAAATTAATTGAAGGTGTACTTAAAGATGCACAAAGGCTCAAGCCCTCTTTAGGCTCCTCTACCAAGAATAGTTGTTAAGTTCTTTTTAAATAAAAAATTTAATTACAAATGCCCACAGCTTAGAAAAGGAAACATTCCAAGAACAATGGCACGTGTGAACTCTTGAGATAATTGTAGTATTTTTGGTCAAATGGTAATTAGGAGATTGAAAATACAAACCAGTACTCTTCCTTCTGGACATACCAGTAATGTCACTATGCAATGATCTAGATCTGACTCTTTTGCATTAAAACAAGTGGAAAAGCATTCATGCTACTTTCCGTACTGAAACCAAAAGATTCTGGAAGAGGAAGATACAGAAAGGCTTAGGAGGTAACAGTTGCTGAGAATGCAGAATTCAACAGTCAGTTTATCTGATTTAGACCTGCCTGACCTGAACTGTTTTGAGGAAGCTAAGAGAGTGCTTGAGCAATAGACCAATAGCAAGTTTTATATTGGCTAAGCTAAGCTGCTGGACAGAGTGCTTTTGTTTCCTCATTCTTCTGCATGAACTCTGTCCCAGATGGAAAGAAAGCTAGCTAAAACTTTAGCTAAAAGTGAGACCTGCAGCAACAGCACATCTGTACACTTTATCCTGCCTAGATAGCTAGGTTTGAGAGTAATTCCAGAATATACCCTTTGATACTTTTGAAGAGAATTACTGTATTTGTTGCTGTAGAGATTTCACTATCCTCTAGCTGGAGTTTTTTCTTTATAAATTAATGCAAGTTTCCTTGTGCAGAAGACCCGCGATAAAAATGAAAGGTAGATTCACAAAGGTAGCATGGTCATACGGAAATGGAAAGTGAAGTCTGTTGGGATGAGGGCAGAAGCTTAGTGAACAAGGCAATTAGACAGTCTTTTATATAGCTCTATAATACCCATGAAAACGGTGGAGTAGCCTTAGGAGAGTTCCTAAACTACATACTTTTTGTCCTAAAAGGTCTTTCTATTTAAAGCCTCTTCAAGGGTACACAGGAGATTCCATAACACCCTCTACTATTCCTATTTTGAGAACTGCCCTGTGTTGCTCCAGGACTGAGAACAAAACAGTTCAAGTGTGTGAAGATGACCTCAATTAGTGCCATTTCTCCCTGCTTCTGAAGTGGTTTATCTACCCCTTCCCACTTTCTGACACTCACAGCATTGTCCTTGAGACTGCTGAGTCCCCTGGACAGAAATACACTTCCAAGCTTCCCTGGGTCCATTCCTTTCAATTTGTCCAATACTGATCTTTCAACACTGAAATCTTTGGGCAGAAATCCTGTATGCTTCCGTGGGCCATAGTGAAATACAGTCACATCTCTGGATTCATAGAGAGGAAGGGGAGAGCCCTCAGGATATGCAACAGCCCTAGTGAATAACAATGCTACACATTGCTTAAGACACATTTTAGTGTCAGTTTGTTCACTCTTTTTCTTAACTACATAATAAAGCATGGTACTTTTTTCTCATATTAAATAACAATGAAAAGAAAATTATAGTGAATATAGAGTGAAATTTATAGAATATATATAATTGCTGTCTCTAGCATCCTTATGTATGCGCAACAGGAAACATTGAAAGGGCATCTTACGCAACCCAAAGCAAACTGATTGCAAATCACTGTTTTCAGACCAAAAATCATCTGTACCTGACTTTTTTTCCCCAGGAGAACAGTTTGACAGGTTCAGAGGTCAAGCAGCATAGCACATTGATCCACAGAGGTGTATGCCCAGCCAAGGATTGGCTTGCTGCCACTAAATTGCGCACAAGTTACGTTGCTTAAGATGAACCAAAAAGGGGGAAAACAAGCAGATGTCAGTATCACAGGGATTTCCACATGCCTGTGGTCCCAAGGCTTGTGGTAATACTGTTTATTTATAGCACATGGTTGTGGGTTTTGCTTGCAGGGAACCCCAGGCCAGGAAAAGATTTTAAGTTCCATAAGCTTTGGTGCACCCCAGAGTATTCTGCAAGGAAAGGAACAAGCGCACCATCCATTTGGTGTAAACAAAACTCTTCCATCATCATTTAACAAATATTCTTTGTGAGGTTCAAGTTCAAAAGACCCACATCAAGAAACATAAAGCCAGAGAAAACACAAAAAAACTAGGAGAGGAAAGTGAAGAGAAGCTTAATTGTTCACAGCACCAAATCCTGTTGGTATCATCTTCATCCCTTCACCTTCACTCTCAGATCAATGAAAAGCAGCATAGACTACTCAAAGATACATTTTACTAAGAGATATAACAGGACAGAGGGTGGATCAAGGAGGTAGACTTCCTTTTCAGAAAGATAAAGTATAGCTTAGTATCAGAAAAGTCAGTGTTCATAATTTGAAAATTATTGTGAAATGAGGAGAAAACAACGCTACAAATGTTTCAATGCTCAGTCCATGAGAAATCCTTAAATAACCAATGCTTTTGTTTTCTTGGTTGTATTGCTATCTAAATTAGAGCTATTTTTGACAATAAATGATAAACCAAGTAGAGTGAATCTGAAAAGTTTAGAGCTGCAAAGTTAAAAATCAGCCATAGAGTTTCCAAGCTTCTTCCTCCTCACTCTTCTAGAAGTACATCTGGTCTTATTTAGAAATCTGTAATAGTCTCACTCAATTCAGATCTTACTGTTTAAGAGAAAGGAAGTCTAGAACACCAAATAATTTGTGGATTTTTATTTACAACTGAGAAAAGTTTAAAATTGTAGGAAGTTAAATATAGTTCTGTGGGAAAAGAAAACAAATACGTTAATTAAAAGGCATTCAGAAAAAATTAACATTTTCCTTTTCCAACTCCCTGTGCTTAGATGTGCTTGCTCATTATAATACTGAACTACATCAGTAAATGTCCCTTCTCTGTTATTATTCCCTCCAGGGTGACTTTGTTGTCTATGACCCTGAAAAAGTGCAAAACTTTGACATTAACAATATGTGACAACCAATTCCACATGTTCAGTTAGGCCTTTGTAGAACATTAATCACCTAACTAACTAGAAGGATAAAGAAAGGTCCCAGAAATGTCGTCAGCACTTGGTCTTGCAGAAGTACAGCAACAATTCAAGTCATGGGCTTGGCCTACCTTGAAAAGGGAAAACCCAACTGTCATAGGTCTTTCAGACCTGTGGATATCTTATGTTTATCTTTCTTAGTATACTGGCTGATCACAAGCAGCAGCTGTTCCCAATCTCCTTTGGATCCTCTAAATTCAAATCATATATTATGTAAAACCCACAGTGGTCCTGTGCATGAATATATTCATCCTCACCAGTGTGAGGGTTGTCATGGTTTTCCACCTCTGCAAACTCCATGAACTGCATGCTGTGGACTTGTGCCATGAGAAAGAGACACCCAGAAAACAGCAGCCAGCTCTGCAAAAATTTCAGTTCTGTATAATTGACCTAAGAATCTGGCCTCAGAGCAGTGTTTTGTCACTAGCAGAACAACTAAATAAAATATCACAAAAATATTACTTTTTTTTACAGGTAAGACCTACGCTGTGGCTTCATTTATATTGTCACAGAGTAAGACATACTGTAAGAATTTTTTATTGTGCCTAGTTTTTCCTTCAGTCATATAAAGTCACAAAAAGCACAAAGAAGGCATAAAAATGCAAAAGATTAGCTCTTGAACTAAGGTAGAACTTTTCTTCTTGTTTTCTAATTTAGCTAAAGTTTGGAAAAAAAGTCTTAAATTCTGATATTCGAAGCCAACACATTTTTAAAGCCTTCTTAGCTAAGTTCCACTTGCAGGGTTTGAAGATAAGCTCACACAACACAAGGACTTTAGCACTAATTAAAAGTAACACTCATTGACTGTTGTCCCAAATTGCTGTGACATCAGAACTTGTTCAGTAGAATAGTTTAACAATGACCTTATTTTTCTAAAAACCCCATCAGCATGTTTAAGCGAGAACTGTCTACCTTGGCAGTGAGTCATTAGTTCGGTTGGTAACACCCCAGGCAAGAATCCAGTACTGCAGTCAGCAGAAGTGGTGTTCATTTTCAAAAGATTCTGTTTCTTGACAAGGAGTGCCACAAAGAGAATTACATACATACATCACTGGGTGTACAATTACTGAAGTTAATCTTCCAGTATAAATAAGCACGTGGTATAGGGGTATAACCATGGAAATTTTTTAAATGGTTCTCCATGTAAGAATCTAGCAAGCAAATGCAAGGTCCTGGTTTTCCACAGGTTTTGTTATTTCCTAGTGTGTAATGCACCTTTATTCTCCCTTCAGTGCCAAATAATGATACATGATGTACTGCAGACTTCTCTTTTCACTATCTGTCCTAACATCTGCCTTGACAGGATCTCCAGTGCTTCCCAGGTGTTCCAAATTCTATTCAAAGAAAGGATGGAGAAAAGAAAAAACAATTTCCCTTAATCATTGAAATCTTAGTAAATTTAGATGTGCTGGGAAGAACAGCTTGCCAGCTTCACAGGTCTACACTGAATCAGAGTTCATTGTTTACCGTAAAGTTTATGAGGCACCCCTGACAAATGTTCACCTAATTTGAACATCATGTTGGATCAGCCTGGTCAGACTCCTTTTCTTTTTCTGATACAATTCTCTGCATTCTGTTCTTTCCTTACTCTTCTGAATACACTGTTTCACTGCTCTTAATGATGAGGAGCAGAGTTTGTTAAAGGTTAAACCAAAGCCCTTTACAGAAGAACTAAATTCAACTTGATTGAGGTAAGTAACTGAGCAAATTCTGGTTGAACAACGCAACACTTAGGCACCAACATATATCTTATCTACTTTCTTCCAAGCTGAATCTCAAAGTGGAACAGCAAATGGTCTTAACATAAAGTAATTCATTGGTTTGCAGGTCCTTCTGTCAGTGTAACTCACACCTCTGCTCATCCCAAGCAGTCTGCTAGGGAGGGTACAATGCTGACCCAATCTCATTTTCAGATAGATTATGTGCTGAGCTGTCCCATTGGCTCACAGCTTACAGGGATCCATAACACAGGTACCCCTCCAATTCTGAGCATTGAAATGATTATGTATTTAAGAAAAAATGGCATAGATTTTGTGTTTATAGCAGGTGCTACCTACATGTTAGGTAGGTCTCAAGTAGATTGCCAGTAAATTGGCTTTCCTGCTGTTCCAGTTCTTGGAAGACAGTCTGTGCAGTATATTAAAAAAAACCCAAAACAAACAAAACATTAGAGACTGTTGTTAAGGAAGTACTGTTGCCTCTGCTTCTAAACTCACTGCCAAATAAACTCTAATCAGGTTAATAAATATTTATTTAGGCTTTAGTTGAAGTTCAAGAGTATATATCCATATCCATGTATTAGTCCAGGGGAAAGACAGGCCCCTGTGCAATAATTTCTCTCTCATTGTGAGGGCTCTCTGAAGTATTTCACATCTAATCTCCAGATCAGAGATTGCGTACATGGAAGGTCAGAACTGATCTTTGCATCATTTCTCTGCTGCTGAAAAGAAGAGAAATGAAAACAAAGGTATATTATCTAGAATTCTGGAGATTTTGTCCAAGTGCCTGCTCCCTGGAAATCTGACCACCTCCCATTGGAAAGCAAAAGTTTTCAAATTACTTTTTCTGACTTGAAAATTTGAAGGTGCTGGAGCACTCTGTTTAACATTTCTTTAGTGCAAAAATACAATTTTCTAGCTCCAAGTAGCTTTCATTTAGGAATTTTACTGATTATATTTTTAAAGGATACATGTGATTATCTTAGAAATAAAACTAAAGATACCTTTAAAATATCATCAATTCCATATCTGTCCCCCACATTTTGTTTATTTTCAAAGAAGTTTAGGATTTTTCATGTTTCCGGATGAAGGTGGTGTGGGTTGGTTTTTTTTTTTTTTTTTGGTTGGTTGGTTGGTTTAATTTTTTGGTGGTTTTTTTCTTTGTTTGTTTTTGGTTTGGTTGGGGTTTTTTGGAGGGGATTGTTTTGGTTTGGTTTTTTTCTAGGGGGTGGATGGAACATGTGAAGTCTTACATGAGCAAAAAATGGGGGCTGGAATCCTACCTCCTTTTTGGTTGTAGCCACAGTTCTTCTTTTGAAGAAACATTTGTGTTTACTTCTATATGATTCTATGGAGAAAAACACACAAACAGGTTTCCAGTAAATAAGAAATAAATATGAGTTCAAAATGCTGACAAAAACTCCTTGTAGAATACCATCATGCTTCTTCAGTTTTCTACATGTGAACTTTGGGATGAGTGTTAAGTAGCAGAAATTCTACAGCTCAAAAGACAAAATACTGTATATCTCACATCAAACCACTAATATCAGCATGAGATACCAATTAAATTCAGAGTGTTCCACCAAAAAAACTGGAGACTCAAAGTTTGATAAGCATTAGGAATTACATCTGTAATTATTTTTTCAAATCTGTGGAGTAAATGTACAAATTATCTCACTTCGGCCACATGCCCTCATCCAAGATTAAAAAACAGTAAGTCCTAAGGTCTACCTAAATCTAATAATAAATTTTAGAAGTCATTAGGAATTACTTAAACAAGTATTTCCATACATTTTCTCAGAATGCCTTGGATTTTTCAGAACATCTATGCTGTATGATAGTCCCACACTTACAAAGGGTGTCGTTTAAGCACAACAAGCAGCACCTATCTAAGTAAATGTTTATCTGGCAGTCATAATTGACATTTTACTTCTACGTGCCTGAAGTTTATCAGGCTTGTTACAGACCACTGATAAATACAAGTTTTAGTGGCTAAGGGCAAGACATAGGGTTCTGAGGAATTGGTTACCCTGAATCCCTCAGATCATTCAGCAATTGATCAGAACACAGCTGGCATGGAGAGATCCAGAGCATTGGATAGGGTACTCCTGGTGAAGAACATGCTTTGGAAGACTCAGGTGCTACCTCACCTTGGTGTGTACTGAATATGTGTCTGAGAACTCAGGCCACCAGAAAACCCAGCACCTCCTTTGGCAGCATCTTTTGTGCTGGGATTTAGGCAATCAGCCTTTAAGTAGCACTGATGGTCAGGCTGCTCTCCACAGACATGAAATACTTAAGGATCCTCAGGCACATTGGCTGGAACAAGCAAACAGTTGCATTTTCAGTTGGACAATAGCTCCCCTCTTAAAAAAATTAACTCTGATCTCTGCAGATTTTATGTCGGTTTTTTTTTACCATTAGCTCATGGACTCCTCAGGGGACGTAAGAAAAGAAGGGACAAGTAGGCTCTTCTTTCCACGTGCTCCCTGTGGGCAGTGGCTGTGCCACCTTCTAGCCTGAGCAGCTGCAAGCTTGCCTGTATAACTATACCTTTGTCCAGACACGAAAAATGTCATTACATTTTTTTACTACAGAAGGAGATTTCTGAACCTCTCCAAATTAAACAGTTTGGCTATGTTTGTTGTCTAAAAGACTGGTGCTGCCTACAGGACTGAAAGTCATGGAAATCTGCAGTATGGAATAATGGAAAAGGATGGCACTACTGCTTCTGTTAATATGTTGATATCATTGGTTTTCCTTCTTTTGGGCTTTATTAAATATATACATACATAAACAGTTTTATGCATAGACTTTATCATAATAAAAAGAAAAGGGAAGGAAGTTCCATACTGGATGAAATTCATAACCCAGCCAGCAGTGAAATTATCCCAGCATATAACTACAATATTTGATTCCTTTTCAGTCCTTAGTGGTTTGTCCTTGCGCTGTATGAAAGCTCTGTCCCTGTTTCAAAGACAAGACTGTGGCAAGGGACAGAACAAGGAAATTTTCCAAAGTCAGAACATCTGTTTCACTAAAACCTGAGAACAGCTATGGCTAGTGACATGTCTGACCTCCTAGCTCATCCTCTTTCTTCCAGACATAAAAGCAAAACTAATTTCTGGGCTCCAGCAGATCATAGGAGCAGCATGGGGTAAAATCATAGTGTGGGAGAAAGAAATAACATCAGACTAGGCTGTAGGAAAGTTTTACTGTGACATATACACAACACCCCCAAAACAAGCATATATTAAATGCTCTATCCAACGTTCTGTAAAATGAAATTAAATATTTGGTTTGGGGTTTTTTCTCACTTCTTTTGAGCACACACAGCACTGTAGTAAAAGAATAGCAGAAGAACAGCAAGCAAGAAAACAGCTGTACCTGCCGTGGTATCAATTCCAAGGCCTTCTCACAAACATCAGGACTTACTCCACCAGTATCAGTGGAATTAAACTGGCATTAGTATCAGTGTAAATGAGAAGATCACTGTGAGTCACACAGTATTTATTAACTGTGGATCATTATGGACAGTGATTTACTTGGCATTATCCATTTCATTGTCTCAGACAATCAAGTAGATAAGAAAAATTCTTATATCTTCTCTAACCAAATTTATTTGGATGGCATAAATAGGAATTCTTTTCAGCATGCTAAAGGTTTTATAGCATTAATCTTGGCCTTGGTTTTTCTGATTACAGAAAATCATGTTATTGTATCTTTACAAATGGGTGTGTGTCAAATTTATCCTGCTCAACATGAGGCATTCTAACAAAGCTTCTAATAGAAGTGGCACAGATAAACTTGGGACTATGTTGGCAGTTCTGTAAATTTGCAAGTTGACATGAGTGTATTGTCTCCAAGAATTTCTTCAAGCCAAGCAAATCTTGATAACAAACTGTCAAGCAATGAATTCTTTACATAATCCTTGCAATGACAGATTATCTATGAACCAATTTCTTTATCTTACTTAGTATGATCATCCTCACTCATCCTGTTCTCATTGACTCTAAAGGTCTAATTTCTTAAATTTGAGAAACTCTAGGTCCTTCCATGTGTATTATTTAAAATAGCATAAAGTCAATTAATTTTAAAATATGTTTTCCTTAATCAATAGCATTAATTGTACATCTCTGTTAAATATCATGGTAAGTATATGGACTAAGCATGGGATGAAGCATTTCCATTTAAAATTTCCACTCTGAAACAACAGACAATGCTGTCTGAAAAACATGAGTGACATGAGGAAAAAAGTGATGGCACATTTTTGGCTAGCAACTAAAGTTTTATTTTAAAAGGGAGAGACCTGGACAGCATCTTTTTTTTTCTTTGTGGAGGATCAGGTTCTATTTTTTCAATAACCTTGATGACTAGACTGTTTTAAAATTTAGATCAGTCACATCCCTTGCATTGCCCTCAAACAGGTAATCTTTCCCAACTAAGTTGTGGATTTAGTGTACTTGACAGAAGATGTACAGTGCAAATCTGTTGATTGCATGAGTCAATCCAATGTTTGGAATTTTTTTCCTGAAGTTTTTATTAAATTATCAAATGTTTCCTGGTCTGGGTCTACCTGAGGTAGGAAGACCTTCAGTATTTTTTCGCATGTGGGAAATTTTCCTGACAGAAAAATGTGGTTATATTTTTTAACACAGAGTTGGTATCAAGCTTGGGACAGATTAATCAGCAGGAAAGAGAGAATGCATGAGACTAAATGTTCTCTCTCTTTCTCTGTTCCCTTTCCCCTGCTCCAGTATTATTGCCATGTGTGATCCTGGGCACAAAACCTTCTCATTAACATTAGGGCTGCCTGAGGTCCAGTAGTTGAGACCTTTCCTCTTCAAAAAACAGCAGCAAAGTAAGGAGATTTTCCAGTTTTTTCTTATCTTGCCTCAGGGCCCACTGGTGCAGGCATGGTAGAGGGAGCCAAATCAAACACTGGGCTGTAGAAACAAAAACTTCTGGGATGTAACCCTTCTGTGCAAAACGCAGCAGCTGTGAAGGGCTTCTCAGTCCGAAGAACAGTAAAGAAATAGGGAATCAAAGTCCATGTGCATGAAAGGGATAGCTTCACATTCAGAGGATTACTCCTAGGCCTTGCTGCACAGATGCTGTAACTTCTCCAGATACCAGAGAAGTAGGTCCAACTTTTCATTCACTACCCCCACCTACAGTGAGGCCATTTCTGCCTTCCCCCCCTCTACAAAATGTGGAGATTTCTTGCAGGTTCTGAGCCTCTGTGAGGCGATGTCCACAGATGCCACTTCCTCCTTTAGAGGAGGAACTTGCTATCACACCTGCCCCTACACAAAGTAGGCATTAGCCCTCAGATCCCCACGTGCTCAGCTGCTGGATGGCTCCCAGCAACCAGGTCATGCCCCCATCCTTCCTCCCATACACACATGCTAACCCATTCCCTAAGACCATTACCCTTCAGTAAATACTAGGACACACTTCTTGTAGCCAAATTTACACTCCAGCCATGCTACAGGCACATCCCTCTGTTGTTTTTACAGGGGTGCAGTCTCATGCTGCTTGTGCTGTACTGGAGGTGGTAAGCACAAGGAACAGAGGACACTTTGGCACACCACCATACACTGCAGCTGGGCAGCTCCTCCTTAGCAGCCGTAGCAGGAGACTGAATTTTGAAAAAGGGGAAGGCTGGTGTCCAAACAGAAATCTGTTACAGAAGCCCATTATCAAAGCTGACAAATGCCTGCTAGATGTGTTAATTGTCCATTATCCATAATTTCTACCTTTCTAAGTGTCTGGTGGAACTCCTCCCAGACATGATCATAGCTCTGCTGTCCAGTGGCATGAACAGAAGTGGTAGAATTTGACCACACAGGATGTGTTTCAAACACTGCTGCCACGCCTTGCTGGAGATCCTCCATCACTCTCACACCAAATACAGACAAAAGATTCACAAGGCCAATGAGTCAGCACACCAGACCCCATCCCGCTGTGAGTCAAGATCAATTTAGAGCATCTGGCCTCTGCAGCATGCTCCTCACTGCTTCTCCTTTATTTGAGAAAGTTCTCTGCTGCCCCCTCTCCAAGGTCAAAATGTAGAATGGATTTGCCTGCTAGAGCATATGGAGGAAATACACCAGATTGGAAAGAATATGAAAGTGGGTTTTTTCCTAAGATTTATAGAGGGGAGGGACTACCTCTCTCATTTCTTGTTACTCCTCATCCTTAAGAAGGGATGATCAAAATCAAACATACTGTATTTGGTCAGCAAATCACTATAGAAAAAACAAGGAGAATGATCTTTTTTTTCGTTGTCTCAGTGAGCAGCAAAGCCAGTTTTACTTCTGTTAGTGATGATGGCTTGTACCCAAGCTTTCCAGAAAAACTACCTGCTGTAGCAAGATTTGAAAGAATGGTTTCTTTGTGAAGTATCTGGCACAGGGAAAAGGTCTGAAAACAGAGATCATAAAAGAAAACTTATTTCAGTCCTAATTTTTTTTAAATGCCATAAACATCTAATTTTTCTAAGAGTATCATCAAAATCAAACCCGTTACATTAGTTAAAATATTGTAAAGCTAAATTGAGCTGTAAAGCCTACATACCCAGTTTCTGAATTCTGCAATTTAAGACAAGTCCTCTCTCAAATGCTCTGTGAGACCCACAAAAGGAATAATGAATGTTAAATAGGAACCAGTGAGAATATTAAAATGGAGAGTACTGTCAAACCCTAGGTTAATTAAAATTAATAGTAGTACAAAGTATTTTAAAAACCACACATCCCACCTTGCAGCAATTTTTTTAAATTGCCACTTCTATCAGAAGTATAATTTGAAGAACATAGTCATGTTTTAGCAGTTATTAGTATCCATAAAATTTTCTTGATGCAACTTCTAGTAAAGAATTACAGGAAGTCCAAGGATATTAAGAACAGGAGTTTCATAAGACTCTTTGTCATCTGTTTTGAACAAATGGAACCTTGCTTAACACAGGAGAAAAAAAAATTAAAAGGGGGAGCAGGGACCAAGAAGCCTTTAATAAAAACGTAAATTAAATCTCAAACTCTATGTAAATTACATTTCCATTAATTTCCCAAGTATTTGCTTTATTCTCTTTCTTACTGTTTGGGAGTTAGCAATTTCTAACCCTTTACTGCTTCTCTACTCAACAGCTACCAGCCAACAAGGGTCCCAAATAAGGGCTTGCCCACAACTCAAACACATCCACAGCATCATCTGCAGCTCTTTGACAAGCCCACTACCTCCTTTCTAGACAGCAGGGATTCTTCAAGCCTGAGCACAGAGATATTTGGATGGACTGCAGCAGTGGTTCTTTGGGAATAGAAAACTTTGGAGCTCAGCAACATTTCTGGGCTGAAACAGCTTCATGTGAGCTGGAGACACCACACAAGTAATAAAAGAAGAAAGAGAAGCACACCAAGGACTTTCCATTTGTCAAGAATGTGATTATTGATAGAAAAAGACACAAAGGGGCACAACTCCTCCACAGCTTCAGAGAAGGTATTTATTTTCTGTAAAACTGGCAGATGAGCTACAAGGTGTTCTTATTTTCATAGTGCTTCAGGCTCTCCCAGGGGCTGAGAGGAAGTAACCTTATGCTCTGACACTGTATCAGTGTCACTGGATGAGATATTTATATAGATCCAGCTCTATAGTAGCAGTTCACCATCTTAACTGCATTAGTTTTCTTCTTGTTTTGGAGGCAGAACACCCTTGTTATACCAGTTTTACAGATGAGGATACCAGACCTGCTCCAATTTCCCTGGGAAAATGTGGCAAGACCCCAGCACACTTGACCAGCCCGTCACACCCCACAGCTCCTTCAAGCATGCACAGCAGGGGTGAATGAGCAGCTCTTGCTGGGTAGGTGCAGGTCAGCCCTGAAGGGTACACACAGTGAATAAGATGCAATTAGGACAAATGAATGAGAGGTGTTAGAGGTGCCTCAGGCTCACTGTGGATGTAAAAGATACCTGATCTCTGAAGACACATTGCCATTTTTCCAAGGAGGCTGGCTGGCAGGTAGCACATCCTCCAAAAGTCCCAAAATGGCATTGTATCACCATAGTCAAGAGAACCTGGGAAGCTAAAACCAAAATAGAAACACTCAGGAGCTACTCCCTGGGGCACATTGTGCCCCACCGATTTGTACCTTATTGTTAGAGCATCTCTCCTTGTCTTTTGAGCACGGGGCTCAACCTTGGTTACATTGCAAGAGCTGTTCTGAGCAACTCCTTCGACACAAATTCCAGGGCTGATTTTGACTTCAGGGCTATTGAATATTTATGCAAGTGTTTGAGCTGCCTTTTGAAACTTCAGAACTGGAAAAGGGGGGGAAAAATATCTCTATAGCACCTTAGTAATGGATCTTTAATGAATTCAAGCATAAGTACATGATACACAAACCTGAGGCAGCCTTTCTCTAGAGATTTCTATTTCCCTGGAGGTGTTCAATAAATAAATTAACTTTAAATTAAATAACTTTAATCACTTATATTACCTCTACAGATTTAGAATTAAGGTCCCTCAGTTTATCTCCTTTTTTCTATTGTTGCAGTTTCATCAAAAGCTTTTGCTGCCAGGGATCTACTTTAGGATTAATCTGCTTGACATAAAAGTAACCACAAAACTTACAAATATTGCTCCATGTTTTTATATAGGAGGCAATATACAGTAAAACAAGAGCAACACATTCAGTTTGTGTTTTCAGCAGATATGAATAGGGATTCTTGACTATATAGAAATATTGTAGTTTGATAAGGCCTGAATTATTTGAAAAAATCATCTCTCGATTTGTCAAAAGAAACATTTTAGACTTTAATCGCTGAAATGTATCTTGGTACATCCTGAAGACTTGTTAGGACTAACATAACTGGAAAAGGAAATTTCCTATTTATCTTTAAATAAAGAATCCTGTAGTCTCTCTTTTCCAAAGTCCTGGCTGCATCTAGTATGCCCCAGCTCTCTGACTGAGAAACATCTGCATCATAAACTAGAAATGTTCTCATCATCTGCTGCTTGCAGAAAATGCTTCTAAAGTTTTGCAGAACCAAAAGCACAAAAGGAGATGGTACTGATAGAAATTTCCTAAGCTGTATATGAAATCCTAGAGTAAAGCAATACTGCATATTATCAGCAAAAAAAAAAAAAAAAAAAAAAAAAAAAGATCATAATAAGTGGAGTGATAAAGGGACAAAGGAGACATTCTGGTCCTGTGTTTCTTTTCTTTCCCAGCAGACACAATGAAGCTCCCTGCTGTTAATTCTAGCACCTCCAAATAGAAAACCAGGATTTTCAAAACCACTGTCTTTCAGCCAAAGTTAATAGCAAATTTCTTATCAATGGCTTTGGTCAGAATAGCATTAGCCCAGAAGGTAGGCTTTGAAAGTCTCGTTCAAAAACTAAGAAGCCACAAACTAAGCCAGCCTACAATATGTCAGTGTACATCATTGCCTAGTTGGGTAAACGTGTCTGCCTGTGCTTATCTTTGACAGCTCAAATGCTAATTTAAGGAAAGTCTTACAGATTGGTTTATGCAATCAAACCTTTGTCCTTTTCAGCTGATCACCTGTGCTTATTCAAGGTGCAGTTTGTAAGGCAAGTCATGCATTTAAAAGCAGTCTGTTTTTCTGTTTAACAGCTACACATCTCTTTTGGACCCTGGGCACACGGTGGAGATTTTAGTTTGGTTTTGCTTTTGGATGACAATAAAAATGAAACTGAGAGTTTTCCTGCTGGTATCCCAAGAACTGTGGAGGCTGGCAAGATCCTGGGTGATGGTGTGCTGTAGCCGACCTCTAGTGGAGGGACCACAGCTCAGGGAGACACCAAACAAAGGCAGGAAAACTCGAGAAAATGCACAGAAAACGCTAGTGAGAGCCGAGAGAACAAAGGCGCAGCCTCAGAACCAAGATACTGAAAATATGAATGTTGAGTAGTTATTAGAGCTTAGGGGGTGTGAGTTGAGCCTTTCTGCTGCTTCCTGTCAAGAGCAAAAATAACACAGTATTATTTTCCGTGATGCAAAACACTGACTCGTAATAAATGGAACTTTCTTCCATGCATTTAAAGACTTTTTTTTTTAACTTTTTACCATTGGGAAGTACATTTCAGCTACCAGGGAAAAGAGGTGCAATCTCATAATTGAGTTATTGAGATTCTTAAGGTTATAGTCAATATCAGAGTGAGAACGCAGAAGCTGGAACTGAGGTTTCAGCTCCTAGGTTTCGGTGTTGTGCCAGGGCAGAGTGAAACCATTGTCCCTGTGGTAGGACTCTGCAAGAAAAGCATAATCAGACCAGCTGGAGAATATCAATACTTTAGGCAACACAAGTGCAAGATTTCTGAAAGCAAAGCTGTTAGGGCCCTTTACGTTTCATCCACACCATGATTTAATTCCCTGGGGGTTTTTTATCCTGAAGCAGAAGTATGTCAGAGAATGGAATATGATGGCAGGGGAAACCTATGTTGTGTGGATTTTTATTATTTTCATATCTCTTTTAAGAAAGTGCCTTCTACCAGACCCCAAAAGACAAACAGCTGTTGGAGGTCAAGGCACCTCCACAGTCCTTGGACGAGTGCTTATCCTCTAGGAAAGGACATCAGCTAACAAATCCTTCTGCCTGAACAGAGTCCTGCTCAGGCATGTACAACATTCTTCTCACACACACACCTCCCAAATCTTCAAATGCCATGAGAACTTCAAGTATGTTACTATTTCAGGGTTATCACTCCTCCTGTATCTGATTCTGGCATGATGCTGCTATCGCCAGCTTCTGAAACAAGGGTGTCCTGGGGATGGCTGAGTCTGGCCTGGTATCAGTGTTGAAGAGTCTGTTGGCATCACAACACCCAATTTTAGAAGAGAACCGTTTCCTCCTTCTTTAAATCACCTCAGGGTTGCTCAAATCTTTGAAGAATACCAGTATTACTTCATCCTTGAAGAGCCAAAACTACTGTGTTCCTGTAAGTTTTCCCATATTTTCTTCCCTTTTCTCAGCTCTTTGATAGGTATATTTAACACTGGGGGGTTGGTTGGTTGGCTGCTTTTTGTCTTAGGCCAAACCATAACAAAGAGCAGCACTTTTTCTGCTACTACTTTTCCAGAGACCTTTGAAAGTCTACATAAGTATCAGCTGAGTCTTCTTTTGCCAGTATTGGTTAGTATTGCTTATATATGCAATGATCCTAACAGGTAAGACAGAATTTGCTGAAGTTCAGCAAAACCCATGGGGTTTACTGGAACTACATGTAATAAAATTTTTATCTCACTGTTTCATCAATAAGGGGCCATCTGTGTTTCTGTTCCATGCTTTATTTCAGCTTTGTTTTTAATGTCTTGTCTAATCATTCTGTTGTTTCATCTATGACACCCAGATCTAGATAGCAAATGAATGACACTTATGATGGTAAGATGAAACTGTTCCTCAAATACTAGATAACCAGATACTGAAGATCAAAATGATCCAGAGCATATCTGAGTTGCTTTTATTACTAATAAGGGTCTATTCCAGAGTGTATCTCAGGTGAACTTTGTAATGTTGTGGGTCTTGCTCCCTTCTCTGTACATTATTAGCCCATTGTATCCAAGATCATGGATCATCTCTCCTTCTATCCTGCTCATATAAGAGAAATGTGGCAGGTTCAAGAGGCTGCATTTGGAACAAAGAGTTTAACCCTGCTCTTCCTGCCCTGGTAGCATCATACTTCTGGGGCAGTGCTGCCTTGTCTCCCCACCATGGGATCCCTTTGGGCTAAGGAGTGAAAAATGGCTGCAACAGCACTGCCAGTTAGACCAGTCAGAGCTTGGTTAGACCACTAACTAATGCTACAGACCCCCTATCTGTCCCAGGTAAATCTGTACCTTCCTTAGCACTATTCCAATCAATTGTCACTGGCTGGGAAGTGCCACTCTGACCAAGGGCTGTACCTTCCTCCCCTGTGCCAATCCACATGTACATTAGGGATTTTTGGTGGAGAAAGGAGACAGGGAGGACAAGTCACAGCACCTTTTCCTTCCTCCATCCTGGGCAGCCCACTCCTCACCTGCAAGGTTGAGGCATAGACCTGCCTAGTTCCCAGAAGAGAGGAGTTGTACTTTTCTAGAGACAATCCTGAACTGCTACAGTTCCACACTGTTCCCACTTTGTAACAGCATGGGTTTAATCCTAGGTTTTAAACACTCTGCAACAGGAATGCTGCTTTGCTTGCTAAGTACCACTCACAAAAGTAATTCTATGTAAACAACTCCCTCCCTTCCTTCAAAAGGAATGAGAACTTGAGAATAACCACAAGCAGATACTCCTAGATACCCAGTCCCAATAGTGAATCTTGCTGAGCAGCTAATTCTGATCATAAGCAGACAGCTTAGAGTGAAAATCTAGAGATTCCTAGAGGTACTTCAGCATAAGTCTTTAAACGAGAGCCTTCTTCTCTTAGTTTGTCCAGAAACAGGCCACTCACAGAAATAATTTAAATATTATTGTTGCAGAAAATTGGAAGGGTGAATTTCAGGGTTTGGCATAATTGACACAATATCTTGGCTTCTCCATCAAGTTGATCCCACAAATATCCTTCTGAACTGCCTGTTTCTGCACTAAGACCCAGTGAGTCCAGAGGAAGAACTGCTGCAGAGTCAGGGCTCCAGACTCTGGAATTTGAGCACCAGATTTTCAGGATTCCTGCTGACTTTAAAAGCCACACTCCAGATTTCTCAAGCATACAAGGATGGCGACGTTTGCAGTGTTGAACTTTCTCAGAAAATACACATTAAAAATTGCATTATCTGTAGGACTGTGGTTTTAAAGAAAAGCTGATAATTCTTCACAATTTCTTCTTAAAACTCTTGAACAGGGAAGCACATCAGTATTAAAAATATCTAAAGCATTTCTGAATTTTCCCCAATTGTCTTGAGCCACATCAGGATATTTCTTATCAGCCACATTCATTCTATGAGAAATACGCAAATGCTGAAGAAATGGAGTTATGAACATATCAATTATTTTCTTAGTAATTTAGAAAGCACATAAACTGTTCAGTAGCCAATTTAGTAACAAAATGAAAAACAAAAGGGAAAAAACAAACCTGTAGCTATCAATTATATGTAATTCCAGAAGTTTATGCACTGTCAATGACACGTAGCACTGATAAAACAAGATTATTGAGGAAATTGGATAAAATAAGGAAGCATTCAAAACTACTTTCAAAAGGTGATGCTTAAACAAATACTCCCCAAGTCTGCAGGATTCATTGGAATGTCTCAGTCCCCAGTAGTGTCCTGCTCTATCAAAACATTGTCACAGTGATAATACAGAAAAAAGTCTCTCCCAAGCTTTCTCCTTCTCATCCCAGACCTCTTCAAATCCAAGCAGCTCAACACTACCTACACTGCAGACAGGGAGTTCATTAATTACCTAAATAATTTTTATCATTGTAACATTTCCTTTCTAGTAAAATCAATCTGCTAAAAGAATTGAAAGTCACATGTACACAGCCTAGCTCATTACTTATAGATTTCTTACATTGAATTTGATCTTCCTTGGCTTAGTTTTTAAAATGCTTCATAATTACACTGTTCAAAGGATGCTCATCTTATCAGGAGAAAACTACTTTCAGAGAGTGTAGGTGACACAATATAACTACTGGGTGTAAATCAATGATCTTCCTGCATCACTACATTCACTGGATTTTTCTTTCCTGTCAGGAACTTTTCTTTGCCACTGAAAACCATGCAGCCCTCTGAACTGCATTGCTGTGTTCCTGCTTGATGTGACTGAATTGCTTCTGCTAATGTATACAAAAGAGAGACTGTTACTTTTGCATTTCTGAATCTTCTTCCTGTGTTAGCTAGAAGGCCATTGCACTCCCACTGCATGAAGAATCCTAGCCTGAGAGTAATCTCAAAGGTTTATTTTCCTCCTGAGTGCTTACAAATGTTGTTTCCAACCCCATGAGGAAGAGGGAATTTCAGTCCCAATAGTGAATCTTGCTGAGCAGCTAATTCTGATCATAAGTAGACAGCTGAGAGTGGAAGTTTAGAGACAAATTACTCTCAACGTTAATAGCTTTTTATTTGGGTGGGGAAAAAAGCCATTGCTGACACACTGTTTTTCATGAACAGCTGCTGTGTTAGATGTATGCATGATAGAGTCTAGGTTTGGTTCACTCTTGATAAAGGGGATAAAACAGTCCAATAACACTGCCGTGTGTACAAAATCTCTTCCATTTTAGGATGTGCAAATATTTACTCTGGACTAGCTGAGTAACTCTGTCTGCAAGAAAAACTTAAATAAAATCAGAAATAACCAGCAAATTACACATTCATAAACAGTAGCAGCTTGACATAATAGGAAACTTAAAAAGCATATATATCATTAGCATTGGAGAGTAACACCAAAACAAGAGCTTATCAGCCACCAAAAACCATTGTGCTATTAGACTTATCCACGAAGTGTATTTCTCTTAAGTTGACCCAGTGGAAGTATTACAGGTATTAAAAACCCAAACCAGTTCATACCAGGAAAATGGCAGAATTCAGATCACTAGAAATTTGAAACCCACTTAAAAACTGAAAATAAAACTAACCTGCAACATAGATGTACTAGAGCAGCACAAAAACATCAGAGAATTAGGACAACCTTTGCTCAACCCATCTGCTCTGGCATTGATTCCTGTCTTTTCAAGAGAAAAAATTCATCTCCTACAAGGGAACTTCAAATACTGGCATTTTCATGCCTGTTCTCAGGAAGGAGTTTCATATTTGTTTTATTTTCAAATGTGCACAGTGCAGCCTGCTGGGCCAGTGAAAGCTCCTGGGTCCTCGCAGTCAGAGGGAGCCCTATCTGGAGCAGCAGCAGGGCTATGGTGTGCTCCCTTCTCCGGGCTATTCCCAGCTCTCTAACTCCCTCTGCATGACAGCAGCCTGAATAACAAGGACATTTGCTCCTGGCACATGCAAAAGGAGCATACACTGAATATACATATATAAGAAATCTAAAGTGGTAAATACAGAAAAATTATTAGGCATTGAATTTAGCTGGGAGTTGTAACACAAATAAATGCTGCAGAACCAGGTCCACAGTACTAGTCAGGTGAAAGAAGGGTTATGCTGTGTTACTACAGTGAAAACAGCATTATGACCCCTCCTATTCCATCTTTACAGGCAGATTTCAAAAATCATTTTAATTTCTCTGGTTTTAATTTTCAGTTACTTCTTGGCAAAGATCTAAGAGGTTTCTTTTAAACCAGTGTGCATTTTATCTACCTGTCAGTAAGCCTTTCTTCAGTATTACCTTCCTTTCTTTTCTGAAACAAGATGAATCCTTTGGAATTCCAACAGAACAACAGGGGAAAAAAATGTTCATCAGGATGCTACCCAGAAGCTGGCAGAATCCAAACATTTGTCAGGTTCAACACAGCTCAGATGGTGAATTTATGAGTAAGCAAGTTTAATGATATGAAAAGACTATATTAAAACAGCAGAATTTATTTAATTAGAAGATTTTTTTGGCAATTCCTTTTCTTCCACCTTTTTTTTTTTTTCTTTTTCCTCAAAGCCATTAAAAAGCCTATTTGGATACTTGACAATCCTATAAACACATATTACAATGCACAGCTATGCAGTGGAGTTTCTTGACAAGCATCCTTCCCAATTCTGTCACCTTCCTAGTATGCCTGTATCATAGAAGGGGGAGCTGAGAAAACTTCTGGAGGAGAACTGTTTTTTAATTCTCATGTATCAACCCTGGTCACTAGGAAAAGAATCTTCAGCCAGAGGGTGGTCTGTCACTGGACCGAGCTCCCAGGGAAATGGTCACGGCACCAAACCTGCCTGAGTTCAAGGAGCATCTGAAGGACACTGTTGCTCATTTGGTTTAGCTTTAGGTAGCCCTGCAAGGAGCAGGGAATCGGAATCTTTGGTTCTTATGGCTCACTTACATCCTGCGATATTCTAAGGTTCTGTGATAAATATTCTTACAAGAAGCATACATTACATAATTATCTATTTGAGTAAAATGAATGCATGAAAATTAAAACCACAGGTGAAAAACTGGACCATTAAACAAAGGCCCCCTCAATCTCATCCAAAAGCAAAACATGGCAAACTGCTGGAACACTTCAGAGCCCTGAAGAGGTAGGACCAAGATGGGCTTTATGATCTGTCTACTACTTTCACTGTTTTGGGGCTATTACAAACGTAAATCTGTTCCTTAAAGGTATTTACTTATCCTGTTCTTAAAAATGGATGGTACTTACAGATGGTCAACAATGTCCTAGCCTAGATGTCAGCATTTAGCTTACACTATCTTTGGAAAGCTTGAATTTTAGCCCAGTATTTTATGTCCTATTCATAAGTGTGAACAGAACTTTATTCCCTTCACCTTTACAGCAACGTCCCATGTATCTTAAGACGTACAACCTAGAGAAAAGAGTGGAGATGTAAATCCAGTTCCTTTCTTTTATTTTCTCCAGTGTCCTAGTCAAGTGTTCTTCACCTCTGTTTTTTCTCCACACATTCTCCAAGTAGTCTACAGCTTCCCCGAAGTGTAATGCCAAACCTGGATACATCATCTTAGCTTTCATCTCATCACTGCCGATGAAAGTCTCCTATGTAACCACTCTGTTCACACATTGCGTTTGAAGCTGCTTCCTCTTCACTCTAAGAAGCACACACTTGACCTGCCAGGAAGATCTGAAGTTTTGCTTACAATATACAACATGAAATGAATTTAGTTTACGTCTTGACATTCTGTTCCATTTCGAACATAATTCCGTGGTAAACACACAATGAAAAAGCTGGTATTCTTGGCTCCCATGCATGTATTCAGGTCTCAACATTGAACAGTTGACACAATTGTGACCAAAAAAAAAAAGGTGCAGCTAACCCAAATGTCAGGGCTGGGAAGCCCAAACTAAAGCAAGAAACACCAGCTAAATTAAAAATTGCTAAGGAAAATAAAAAGTAGGCAGTTCTTCAGCTGTATAAATAAGAAGGAAACAAAAGAAAAGAAATTATGCAGCCAGCGGAGTTCAGATAAAAATAACAAAGATAATGGCTGTAAAACTAATGACCAGGCATTTGGGATAAGATTCATCTGACCTGTTTCAGCTGTTTCCTCGGAGTAACACTTTCAGAAATCCTTGCTTCTCTCCTCTTATCTAAGACAGACTGTGGCACTCACATGGGAGCCCATGCAGACTTTCAGGTAAGCACAAGAGCTACAACTCAAGCAACTTGCAGAAGCTTCCACAGGCCTCAGCACGGAACACAGTAGAGGCAGCCTTGGCCACTTCAGTACAGGCAAGCAGAGGGAAACAAAACATGCTTCATCAAAAATAAGAATGCCTTTTTTATTATCCTCACTTCCTTGGCTTTTTTTCCTGCTATAAAATCATCATGTGTTTATACAATATTCTTATTCTGGGAATGTATTTCAGTCCACATAAACATCTGCACTTAGTTACGTTAGCCAGTATCCAAATCACAGCAAGATCCTGCCCTGATTATTTTGCTCTGAGTGTTTTTGCCAGCTTCTATTCCCAGAATACACTGGATTTATAGCTATGTCCAACCTCCAGCTTTGCAAGTTAGAAGATTATAACACATAGGCTCATACTGAATGTCTTTTGCATTAGGACAAAATCTTTCTCAAGTAACCAGCCACTAAATTGTGCTAGCATACATTAGCAGCAGGAAAGTGAACTATCGTTGGTTGTGATTTGTTGGTCTGTATTTTTAATCATACTGTTTGACCTACATCTTCTGTCTGCTTTCTTTGCTATCTAACCATAAAATACAGCCCTTGATTCAAACACCAATAAAACATGTTGTTGCAATTTTGCATAACTCAGTGCAAAAGAACCCAGATCTCAAGTAAATAAACTGATAAGTCTTTTTTCTGGGATCACTGTGTGTTTTTGTCTGCTGCCCCGCAGAGCTAGATCCAAACCATTAATAAAAAAGTGATATATATAGTTTCATCTGAACAGAAAAGAACATGCAGGATATAAATCAAAACAAGGATTTGCAAAAGAATAGAGTAAGCACTTACTAAGCCAAAAACATATTGTTCTTGTGAAGAAGCCTGCTCAGACCACTGTGCTTTCTCCAAATGTACATTTATGAAGTCCCAGGCCAGAACATTTTTGGAGCATAAAGACACGAAACATTAGATCCCAGCAAAATTCACTGCATTCTTCCTAATTCTCATGGAGCTGAACTCCACCACAGTAGTGCACAAGCTTACCTTCCCAATGCAGCTTCAAGACAATTATTCTCTGATGGATATTTCTTTGAAAACTTATTTTGCATGACTGACAACTGTCTCAAACTGTGAATATGCTAAAAGATAAATACATAACCTGACCTCCTACCCTACCCTCCCTCCCAAGATACAATCTGAAAACAAATTTTATGCCTTTCTTCAAGCAAGAAAACTGGTTTGGGACATGCTTTCTTTGTATTCAGTTTGGATCTCTCCGCCAATGCTGAAACGCATCTACTTTGCTTTGGTGTGTGAAAACACATGCACTGCAGAAATAAAAGCTTCAGAAAGAAAAAGCAGAAAAGAATTATTAAAATGCATTTAAATCTTTTGAGTTGAAATATAAGTGATGTAACCAGTCAGCCAACGTAAGCTTACATATTATCCATTCCTATTTTCCCCTCTCAAATCCCAGCTCCTGGCTCTGAGCAAGAGCTTTTCCAGCTCCTGGCCCTGCTGTGAAGCAGGCAGAGATGAGAAATGCCCAGCCATCTGCAGGACCAGGTTCAACTGCTTCCCTTTCCCTCCAGCCACTCACCCCACAGAAGGGCAAACACAAATTTTTTTCTGGGACTGGACAGCACACACGTTTTGAAGACTGACTACTCAATGCTGCCATTGTTTAAAGACTGCCCCATCCAGTATCTGGTTGACAGACCCAAAGTTGCAGCCCTCCACCACAGCTCCTGCCCCAGTGCGAAGTGGGGACCCTGCTTTTCCAGCTCCAAAATAACACTGTCTCCCCAGGATTCTGTAGTCAACAAAAAAAACAGGTCAAGGTACAGAGGGAGTCAGAGAGATTTATGTACCCTATCCCTACCAGTATCAGTGATTCCAGTATCCAGAAATGCATAAACCTATCTCAGAAAAGCTATCTGCACCATGAAAAAATACCATGCTGAAAATTTTGTCTAAGCAGCTTTAAGCATACAATATGCTTTTCTAAGCTAGAAATAATCCATAAATAAGAAGATTGGTAACAGGTACATGGCTAAAGGTCTCCTCTATGACAGTCTCCTCTCAAGTCACTGTATACTGTGCTAGAAGCAGGTTCTGTTAAAGAGAAGACAAGCACTCAAATGTTTGGCAGTGGCCTCTCCCACGCATGTATCAAGAACACTCCCATATTCTTGTGGCTAAATCAAGACATGGGTTATGCTTCCAGATCCCAGCTGTCCCTATACTAAGACTGTCAATAGAGCTTATAAAGTAATAATATTAATAATATTGAAAACATATATAAATAAAGAGACAATACCTCTTCTGCCTCATTCACAGAGATCTGAATCTTCAGTTATTAGAGAAAAGAAGACCTTTGTTTTTATTTGTACAGAAGCACTAGCACAAGTCATTCTGGAAAAGCAAGCTCTAAATATCTCCTTGGCAGCTGAGGAAATAGATCACATACTATTTTAAGAGTAAAAAAGTATAAAATTTTATTTGACAAGTTAACAAATAATAGCATTTCATTAGTCCATTAAAACACTTTATTACAAGAAAGTGTAGTTGAGTTATAGCTATACTACATGAAAGTTAATTCTAAGGTGAACAAACTGGCCTACTGGAGAGTAGGCAGTTTACACTGTACATGTCTACTGTATCCAGTTTATTTTTAAAAGGTATTTTGTACAACTAAAAATTTACTAGATGTCAGACAACTTCAAAAACTTCTAACATAGCAAACTTCGGAACTATTCTCCTCAGATGACGTCATCTTTTTTCAGAGAAAGCTGAAGTTTCCTTACAGCTTTTAGCAGCTGAAGAGAACTTCTGCTTTTCTGCCCAGGACAAGGTTTAGATATATTTTTCTTTACAGAGACTGCAATGTCCTTATCTTCCTTTTGTTCACCACATTTTAGTTTGACATGAGTTTCCTCTTGCTTCAATTTCTGAGTTTTTTCCTTTAATTTCTGCACCTAGGAAAAAAAAAAATTACTAATTATCATGTTACATACTCCAAAGACCCACAGCTATAGAGCTGACTGGACTCCTACTGGACTCCAAACTACAGATTACTAAGAGACATTTAAAAAAAGAGAGAAGTTTAAACTTAGTAACCTTGCACAGTTGTCTCACTGTAACAGAAAACTGACCTTGCCCATACAGAAACCACCACAGAAAAGTGACCTCACCTACACTCAATTGGTTGTTGAATCCCATCACTCCCTAACATAAAAATGCTTGCTTGAGAGAGCTGGAATATCATCTCTTAATAATCTATACTTACAACAATTTCTTTCCATTTCAGATTGTACTACCCTAATAAAAAAACCAAACAACCAATAAACCTCTAAAATGTACACTGTAATTGTCAGTTACTGGATCTAAGCATCTTATTTAGAAGCCTCCTTAATAAAGGTGGAAAACAGAATAAATAGGGTTAATTGCTAAAGAATGTTTTTTAAAATGTCAAATAATGAGTTTTGACTTGCACTTGGCATGAAAAGGTCACTTACCAAAGATAAAATTAGGCTGGAAGCATTTCAAATGCCAATTTAGGCTTTAAGTCCATTTCTAAAAATAATTAACTTTAATTGCATTCTAGAACAAATAATTAACTGTGAAACACAGAGATTGTTAGCATGGCACTTTTAGTACGGCAGGTTCTAGATAAAGAAATATGCATTAGAAATATTAAGATTGGTCTGTACAAAATAGAAATGGAAATGTCTGTGTACAGAAGCACCAGAAAAAAATATATACAGGCCAAGGGGTTAGAGAAATGGCCTGTATTGATAACCAGGGCATGATGGACAGTAATCATACAGACACTACTCTTTACACCATGACCCTAAGGGGTGTGCTCTGACCAGCCTGTACGAGGACTTGCCAGAAGATCTGCACACTGCTAAGAGTCAAAGATGACAACAAGGTTGCACCACATTGTAGGCACTACTCTTCATCATTCCAAAACCAGGGCAAACAGTGGCCATAAATATACACAAAAGAAAGAAACAAAGGTACAGCTGTTGTCCACTGTCTTAGGTTCCTGAGGATGAAGTCAGCAAGATTTTGAGGCAAGGACTGACACCATAATTGATGGGTCTTAAGAATGTAAGAGTTTTATCAAAGAAACCAGCTGACATTGCCAAGAGAGGCAATGAGGACTCAGCAGTCAATGCCCTTTGTCCATATTGCTAACATGCAAGTCTGACACAACTGCTGTGACATAAAGCACCTCTATGCTTGCAATTACATGGACAATAAAAAGTTTAAGTGAGTAAAATCCATCAAAAATGAATATGAATAAAACTGGTCAGATTTAAACTAACTATAACCTCTTTTTGTAAGGTCTTATGCTGAGTTTTGTTCTGTTTCCTGTATAAGCAAAGTTCTCAGGTGAGTATCTTGAAACATAAGATGAAAAATCAGAGAACAATCAGACAGAACTATGGATTGAATGTTTAATCATATGCCCAAACCAAATTGCTACAATAAAGTTAGACTGTTCAACAACAGAAGAGGGATTTTATATGGGCATGTATGAAAAGTTATCTATGGTTCAAAACTAAATACTGACAGAATGAGGACTGTTTAAGGGTTAAACAAAACTGAAAGGCTTGCCCAGATATGATTTTGGAGAAGCTCTGGTCAACAGACTTGTTAATAAAAGCTTCAATGTTTCAGTAATATAAAAGACATTTAATCCAGTCTGTACAGGAATTACAGCTTCTATTTTCTCATTCCCCTGAGGGACAGGATATAAAGGAATGAAATTTCAACAGTTTGTCTTAACACGGTGAGTAAAGTGACAGACAGTGCAACCCAGCTCTGTACTGCAGAACTGCCACAGGGCAGGAAGCTTTCCCACCAGCATATATTCCTAACTGCCAGTTTTAAGCACTTTTTCTTGATCAAGTGAAGAAATTGGAGGTACAAAAATATGAGCCAGCAGTCTAATTATAATCACCCATACTGGAACATGTTGGCTTAAAATATTCCAGTGACATTCTAGCTGATGACAACAGGAGGCAGAGTTGTGGCAGCCTTTCAACAGGAATGTTAGTAGCTAGAGAGTTTACATTTCTTTCTTACAGTAGCCTGATGCTTTTTCAGCTTGGATATTTGTTTTCCTTTTATCTCCATTTGTTTAACAAGGCAATCCAGCTCCTGTTCCAGGTCTTCACGAGCTTGAGAGTCTTGAGTATCCTGTATCTGCTTCAGAAGTTCTTGATGCTCACTATTAAAGACAAGAATGGCAATCTAAGTATTCATGACATAATTTCTAGGATTTCCTCCTGCAGGCGTTCCTAGCCATTTTGTGCAGAGTATAGAAATTGAGCATTATTTCCATTCTCACACAATACACATTAATCTGGAATATATTAACATGAGAAAGGGAAAATGTTTTCCCGTGAGTCTGATTTTCTCGTTAGAAATTTTTAGCTGATGTCCATCTTACTTCTCCCTCTTCCCACAGGCGTAACAACTACATGTGTAATAGTGTGAAAAATGAGATTTTTGAAAGTGAACAGCAGCTATGCAGTACAACACTTTCACTTCCTGCCCAATTTAGTGCAGACTTTGAAGGGTTAGTGTAATACACTACAGTATTTTTTAAACTAGTACCTTCAAGTAACAATTTTTCTGACAAATTATTAAAATTAAAATATTATACTCAAAAAGATTTACAGCAAAGTGGGCTGCTTAATTAAACTAACCAGATTAAGCAAAAGAAATTGCGTAGATCTTGATACCCAGATGTCTGAACAAGCTGAAGCCAGAGACCCTCTTTTAGATAAGTAATCCCTTTACAAAGGTCAGAGTTTCTTTTCTGACTTCTGAGTAACTGCTTCTCCTTGACAGTTTAATTGAAGCAACTGGTTGTTGCTATTAAAAAAAAAAAAAAGCCTGTCCTTGAACTGCCATGAGTAAGCCAGACATTGCTTTTTGAACATGAGATTGCTTGCCAGTTTAAATTTTACCACATCAAGGATTTCAAATCAGCGTCAACATCCTAACTGGCTTATTCAGCACATCCTCCTCTGTTCAAACCACAGCTCCTCGTGTTGACATGTCTGCTACGACCAGCTACAGAGCTCTGGCCCACAGTCCCACAAGCCTGCATTAATGGGAAGATGCCTAAGAACACAACGGGTTGTCATCCACATTTACTTGCACAGCTAAAAAGCTACATACACTCCCATCTGAAGAGTTAGCTTCTTCCATGCCCTGCCCATTTTCTGGCAGGAGACTGTCCCTCTTTCACAACCCTCTTACAAGACCAGCAAGTTCTCCAGCTATCAACAAGCAAAGGGTACAAGCACCAGATTGACTCAGCACAAAGACTCGGCAGGTACACCAGTAAGGAAAGAACACATAATGAATACAAAGGAACAGGAGAGATGCTGTGACAGGACTGTTCATGCCAGAGCTGTACTAACCTATTCCACCACCCAGACTTACTGCATCCTGCAAGCCTACTCAATATCAGCACCACCTTTGCAGCCTTCTCCAGGTGAAAAATTTTGGTTTACTCTGTACATCTCAGAATAGGTTTAAAATGTCTAAAAAGCACAGGTCTGAAAAGGCTCTTCACTTGCTGCAGCTGCCACTTCAGTAGCAGCTTGTTTAAATACAGGATGTGGAAGCAGAAAAACAAGACTAGTGAAAGACCAGAACAGAAAGAATTTTTTGAATGAGAAAAATCCTACCAGTCAAGCCTGCTCAGGTCAGTCTGTCAACAAATAGTCCTACAGCTAAAACAGGCTAGGCTCAACTATAGCACCCCGTCACTTCTCAGGGCTACCGCTGAAGTCACGTTTACTCACAACACCAACAATGGGTACTCACAAGCTCATTTGGCCCAGCTCGCCTTGTAAGGCCAACAGAAGGTCTGAAAAGCTCCTGGTGGCAGTGGGTGAAGTGGAACAAGAGGATACAGATTTTGAAAGTGCACCGTGTCCTGAAATCCCAGCTGTAGCTCCTCCTTGTCTTTGCGATGAGATACATGGATTGCGATGCTTCATAATGTGCAACACGCTTTGTATGTTTGCACTGACAGAATGGCTGGAGCTGACAGACTTAAAGAAGAATTATCAGTGGCTTACAGAAGTAATTAACAACTACACAGCCTTACTCAAACTGTAGATGTCACTTTAGTGAGAAACAGTGGTTTTCACCTACCTTCCCAGCCACAAAAGGTAGTTCACCAGCCTTTATATGTAATTGTGAAAGCTGCATTTTCTTCATTGTGGGATTTCTCTGCCATAAGAGCCATAAGAAAATATAAGACTAGGAATTCCAATCTGCTGACTCAAGAGGACAATCTTAAACTTTTTTTTTAGTAAGTAAAATTTCAAGTAAATACATAGTGAAATGCATCACCTCAGTTTTCTTCTGGTTTAAAAAAAATGTTTTCCCTCCTGTATGTGTAACAAGTAAGATTTTCCAATAGCTGACATGAATAAATTTTACTCCATATGCATGTAAGAGACTGTTTAACAATTAGGCTAACATTAAGGGAATTGAACCCTGTTTACTTAAGTTTTCAAAACCACAATTGCAAAATTTTGACTGATCTGTAACATGTGTTACAAAATACTGAAATCTTGATTTCAGTACACCATCTTAAGATGCTGGGCTAAAACTCCTTTGGAAATGTATTTTGCCAGATAAACTGAAAGACAGCTAAGAGAGGACACGGGGGATGGCAGCAAGACTTAAACAGAGGTAATCGTCAAGCTGGTAAGGGAAGGTTTTCTAGTCCTACTAGCCCCAGTACCATTTTAATTAATGAAGGAAAGAAAAAAAAGGGGAAAGAAGTTATTTAGCACTGTTTGTCACTTTAGAAGTGGAGTAAAGTGCAGCAGATTAATAAAGTGCCTCTTACATCATCATTTTTCACAAATTCCAGTCTCTGTGCAAGTCAGATGCTACCAGCAACAGTATGCTAATAAAAATTTCCATGTTACCTTCCTAGGTTTTTTGTTCTTCCCATTTTCCTTTTCGGGTTCATGTTGAGATGTTACTGAAGACATCAAAATTCTGTTTATATCAAATCCTGTTTGAAGCTGTGGCAATAAGCAAAAAAGAACACAGCCATTTAATGTAATACTAGAAATATGAAACAGCAAGGTTTAATTAATTCTCTCTTTCATTCATGGATAAGAACCAATTAAGGGCACTATTAATTGTCCTGCTTGGAAGGCATAAGCTACTCTTAAAAACTGAACAGATTACTAGGAAGACAGGGTATCAGGCAGATCTTGCAGCCCTTAGTATTCCTCATTTTCATATTCAGCTGCAGCAGCAGCTGTATTTTTCCACTGTGACAACCAGCAATTGAGATAAGCCAATCCTGCCACATGCTGAGGATCTGATCATAAAACCCAAATTATATGAACATTTGGCTCTTACAATCTGGGGACAGAGAGAACTAAGCCTGTCTGTGTTACATTGAGGTCAAACCTGCTGGACAATCCTCATATTGCTTGGTGGTTCAAAGTTGCTATCAAGGCCCATGATAAACAGGATGATAATCATTCCCAATTAAACATAGGACAAGGACTTTGTTTTGGCATGTGTTATAGCTCCAGCTAAGCAACGCTGGAGGTCCACCACTAAAGTGAGGATATTCTGGCTTTTCTGTCATCAAGAGGAAGTGAACCACACCACACCCTGTGCTTCCCAGCCCAGATCCAACAGACCTAAATCCATCCTGCAGCATACTAAGATGGTACTAACACTACTTTAGTACTCAGTTTACTGCATTTAAGTCCTTCCTTGAGCAAATGTTTAGACTATCTGCTCTGGGTCTGTCATTCTTACCATGTTTCTCAGAAGATAAAATCTCTGTACTAGGCCTTTTGCTCTGCAGCAGCAAGCAGTCTAAGCAAGAAACCAAAAAACCTACAAGTTTTCAACTGTGTCATTCTGCTGGATTCTGGAGGTGGTCAGACATCTGGGCTACAAATCTGCATGTTATTTAAAGCTTCCTGGATTGATGAAAAGCCATCATCCTTGGATGAGGTATAAGAGCTGACAGCAATGATGAACTAAATTAAGGCATCAGCTTTGCTTGCGTTCTTCCAATATTACTCTTCAGCACTGCAGCCTCCACCCCACCCCAATGGAATTCCCCCACAACTGGTCTCTCTTTCAAGCTGGCTGCTCCTTATGCACAAAGTGAAGTTTGGAATACGACTACCCTGCTCCTTTAACAAAAGGTTTTATCATTTTGCTCTCTTTGGCAAATGCTCCTCTCTCACATGGACACTGGCCCAACAAACTGATTATGGCTTCACAGAATAATGAATTATACAAGATCTCATTTGATGAACAATGTATCACTGATTCAGGTTTTTCCAAGTACAGCCCTATGTATTAGATTTCTACAGATCTTAACAAAGGGAAGAAAACAAATATAATAACCAACCTCACTTGGGATATAAGGTTTCATATGTGATCACTTTTGAATTACTGAAAATTAGGTTAACCTGATTTAGTTACAGATTTTCCAAAAATTAATTTTCTACCTGGGTCACTTAGATCAGCGTTGAGGCTGATGAACTGTATCACTAACACAAACCCAAGTAGAATCTTTTTTCATTGAGATATGCAACACACCAGCTTTCTAATACGTAGCTTATAACTGATCTAGGTAGTATTTCAGGAGTTTTGCCTGGGTAATAAACACGAGGAGTTAAAACAATAAAGTAATAAAACAAGAAGGGCATTTTGAACAGAGAGAATAGCTTTCTTCAGTACTAAAAAATAATGTAAAATAAAATCTTTTCAGTCTACCTGAGCAGTTTTATCTTGTATTAGCTTACGCTGATGCTCCTCTTTACACAGCTTTTCTTCTAAGCGTTTGATCTTGTCCTGAATTTGAAGGCAAGAATGATTAGGCCCACTTCAATTTCTCATGCTGAATCATAAGTCTGGAGGAGCTCACAATTGTAATGTGGGGATAAAACTGGTCTGTAGGAATTTTTAAAGCCCAGACTGAAAAAAGACGCATGCACTTGAAGCCAAGGTGGCATTCAGTCAGGTATGCTTTAACAGAGGTAACTTTTGCAGAACTTAGTACTATTAATAGTATGCCATAAAATGATACCACATGACTTTCAGACTGTCATTCCATGCATGCTTACTTCAGCAATTCTCTGAGTAGCAGTAAGTTTAAGACACTCTTTTTCTAGCATTTCAAGCTTTTCAAGTTTTGCACGCAGTTCCAACTGGTTCTGATCTTCCTCCTTCTGAAGCTGAGCCTGGAAAAAATAAGCAAGAATGGAGTTGGCAACTGACTGAAATTGTTTCAGACAGCAAAAAACCCCACCAAACCACCCCACACCAGAGTAAAGGTGTTTAATTAGCTTAAATTCCATATTTTTTAAATTGCAAAGTGATGAAAAATACCAGGCAGACAAAGACAACTTAAGCTTCCAGCAGCTTTTTTGTCTACCAAGTGTGCAAGTATTAGCATGGTTTTGCTCATTAGGAGTTCCACCCACAGAGCTTTTCATAAAATTCATTCAGTGGTTGTCATCAGCCATACACTAAATTGCTTCTGTTTGCTAGCAGCCTGAGCAGAGCTGAGGAAAAACAATGACCACAGAAGACTTCAGATCCTGTACATTTCTATACTTTTGAACTACGTCACTACTTTATTATTATGTTAAAGGGCTTCACCTGTTGTTCTAAAATCATTTTCTTTTCCAGTTCTGCACTAGAAACCATTTTTCTCACGTAGTCCAGCTGTTTCTCCAGCAGGGAGCAGCGGGATTGTGCTGCATTTAACTGCACACTTACATCTACAGAGAGAAACAAGACATTCAGTACAGCAAAGGGAGCTACACATTTAGCCAGACTGTCATTTCATTGAGGAATTCTCTGTCTTCAAAACAGGCAAGAACAGTTTTGTTGGTCTGAACAAGTCATGTGGTTAAAATGTATTTTATATATAAGACATGAGAATCAAAATATATTTTCAAAGTTAGTCCCTAATTTGAATTCCAAAGGCATGAGCACTGCAGTTACTTTGATTTGTATCAGCAGTTACTTGTATTTGTATACCTAACCATAATCTGAGGAGAATCTTCTCCTATCTTTTCTCAAGTTAGCAGTGTTATGTAAGTAGCTGCTTGCTTATTGTAGGAGTTAAACATACCATCTGAAACATGCTTAGTCTTTAAAATTTCTTTATGGCTTATGCAATACTCAGTTGATACATGTAAAAATATCTCAACTTGATTCACAATTATCAAGCTCCTGTCCCTCCTCAGTTCTGAAGCAAAGAACAAAAGGGGACTGCACTAATTAGCAGTTTTTCAAAACAAAACACTCCCTGGATTATAACTTAGTGTTGCTGTGGCTACACCTTATCGCTCAAAAGAAATACCTTTCCTCTGTTGCATCAGCTCCTGATGTGCTGTGTCCTTCTCGCAGGATTTGTGCTCTAAGACCTTCTTGTACTGAGCAACTGCTCTGGAGAGGCTGCACAGTTTATCTTCAGCCTGTGACTTCTCCAGCTCTAGACGGTGGATTTTTTCTTGCAGAGCTTTCAGGGCTGCCACTACAGCTAGGAAACAACATAGCAGCTACATCTTAAGTAACAGTATTTTGATGATGATTATCATTGTTAGAAAACACTTCACGTTACAATACAATACCTAAATTTTCTTCCTAGGATTACTCCTAAAATTAACTACCTTCCCCAGCTATACACTAACATATGCAGAACCCATATATGGGAGAAAATGGACATGTTTCCTGCATAACTGAGGTGTGAAGCTCTGGCCCTATGAGCAAAACTACTTTCACCCCAAATGGCAGCAAGCATAAATAAATGATGGCAAATAGAATATAATAAACCCTGGGAATTCTCTTTAAATAGAAGCAGAGAACACAGGTATCCAAGTGAAGTCACAACTTTTGGTGTAAAGCAACTGGTCTGGACAGATTAAAAAGAGAAAGCGTGCTCAGAATGGGGAGAAATGAGATACAAAGGACAATTTAGCAAAGAATAGATTGTTAAATACTTTATTGTTTCAAAAGGTAATCTGTCCATGTCTAGTATCTTGTATTAGATGATTCTTTAAACCATAGAAACAGGTGTGGAAGATTTTGCTTTCGGCCTCAAATCAGTATGTGTCAAATTATACCAAAAATAAAAGCTGCAATTTCAGCTACAAGAAAAAGTCTGCTAGCTCGCCATAAAGCATACACACCTGTGGAAGACATGTTCTGTAACAAGTCAAGCTTATTTTAGGACATTTTATAATTGACAGTTTCTCTATTCCAAACTCTCTCATCAAAAGAACACCATCAAATATTGCTATCTCCTTAACAACTTTCACCATTTTATCACAGATCCATAAAAAACAAACCAAACCAAACAAAAAACACAAACAAACAAAAAAAACAAACAAAAAAACCACACCAAACAAACAAAAAAAACCACACAACAGCAAAAACCAAACAAACATCAAACAAAAACTCAAAACAAAACAAAAAGCAAACACCAGAAAGCAAAAGGATGAAGTGGGACCAACTTTTCCATCTTTCTATTGGTATGCCAAACATTTTCTTAATCACTTAGCTACATAGCACTAAACTGATCACTGTAATCACAATCACAAAAAAGCCCAAACTCTGGATGACATAAGATCAGCACAGAAATCACAGATTTTTCAGGTGAAGAAATAATCACTCACAGGCTATGTCTGTGCAACGTAGCAAAGTTGTCCATGATAGTAAGTCCAAGTATGGGTATCCTCAAGATTCCCCAGGCTCTCCAGGTATGTTAAGCCACTGAGCATTTGCCTTGTGAGCTCCAGGGAGTAGTCACCCATTAAGGTACATGACCACCATATTTCATATGGACTAACTTTCATGCTGACTTTGCTGGTAGTCTGAATTGTTCAAAAGTTCTCCCAAGGAAACATACTACACAAAAAACCCCCTCCACCCTTAGAAGTGATTTTAAGCTGGAAGGAGTCAAATGGCACTATGCAAAGCCAATTTCAGGTCAGTGTACCACACTAATGATTTTTTTTTTACTGTATTTGAAGTCATGAACTCCTTCTACTGAGTTTGAAGCATTCTCCTTTGCTTTCAGAGGAAGTCTGACAATTTTAACTTAAACAAATTTCAAAGCCAAAGTTTACAAGGATGTTAGAAGACTTACAGAGGTTTCCATTCTAGACGTATGACTTCAAGGAGACTACTCCCTCAGGACACATATACATCCTGTCTCAATGTCAGACTGATAACTGCAGCAAGTCATTGAACTCAGTCAAATAGGATGGGGCGTTTGCTCAAGAGATTTCACATGGAACAATTAAAAAGACCATTTTAAGGACATATTTTGGCTATACCTTGGTTATTTGGGAGAGAAGGCCTGTCACCAGCAGCAACTGCCAACTTCTTTGATTCTGCATAAACAAAGGCTGCAGGAAGCATCCAATCTGGTGGCTGAAGAAAGCTTCCTATGAAACTGCTCTTTGACTCAGAATCCATAGCCTGTAGAAAGAGTGTCATTTAATGACATTATTTCTTTAACAGACTCTTTTTCAAAAGTATGTCACTGGGCTGTACCTGGCTCTGTTTATATCAAACCAGATCATGTACACCAAAAAAAAAAAAAAAAAAAAAAACAACAATAATGGTACTAATATCAACAATAATACCCACACCCCACCAGAAGAATCCTGCCTTTAATGCAATTCCAAAACAGTATCTTTCATAACACTAAACATAGCTTCCTTTGACCGACCAAAATTTTCCAAGATTTTTCTACATGCTTTCTAATAACTTATGCTGATTTTTGTCCTTTTTAAAACCCAAGTATTAAGAGCATTTTCTACTAACTGTTTTACAGAATTCAATGTCTTGACTATAAGTGCTCCCTGCAGAGCAAGCATTCCAGGTTTTACAGCCTGTTTCTATTTGTAGCCTCCTTAGTGCTCTTCTCCCCATCTTTTTGGATATAAAACCAAATTACATATGGTAAATAATTTACCATTATTACACAATAAAGATACAGTTCTCCACATTTAGTGTTGAGATAACAGGAGGATATTTAATATGCAATACTCCCAGTACTATCCCCATTATCAGGCGCATGTATTAAGTCCTGTTTCTTCACTTCCTTTCTGTTCCACCCTTTCACATTCTTTGTTTTATGAGAAGCACATTTGAAGACAGCTCATACCCTGTCAAATAGCAATTTTTCTTGATACTCAAGACATGGACAGTGAAATGTGTAGAAAGTGCTTTAGGTTAATACAACCTCTAAGAAGTTAAAGCAAGTTTGAAATCATCCTGCAGTTACCTATCAAAGTAGTATAAAGTATTTCACTTGATACAGTGTAAGAAGTGAAGAGTCTGTACAGCTTCAGCTAATAGAAAAACAGCTCATTTGAAGGTTCAGTGATATAACAAATATGATTGTTGTATCACTTGTGTTTAAAATACAAGGCATGCAACTGGAACGGTCTTCCCGCTTGGGTAAGACTATTTACAGATGTTAGTCCCCAAGAAAATCATCCAAAGGAGATATCTAGTAACATGAGGAAAAAACAGACCAAGACTAGAGCCTGCTGATAAAGCACATCCCAGGAAAAGCTATTCATACTGGGTGGCAAACATGGGAAAGAGTTTTCAGTAACAAAAGCAGTTTCTAGGAGCACTTACAGCTCTTACAGCCTGTTCCAAAGGCTGTATAAAAAACCAAAAAAAAAATGGTCTTCCAGCCACACTGCCTCTTCAAGGTATGCACTAAACTGAAGGCAAGCAGAAATCCTTTCTTCCCTCAAACTGGTCATCACGGTGATATCAACATGAGTATCTCTTCATCAGGGCTTGCTTGACTTGGGGCCTCCCAGTCATCACCCCCAAAGTCACATCACTCACAGCAGCCCCCCTGGTCCCAAAGAGAGAGTCCATCCAGGCCACTCTCATGCCACAGGTCTTTTCCATAGACTTCCCCATGGAGCCCTGTTGCCATCCTACTTGAGGGCAGACCACAAGCTCTTAGCACTGGGCTGGCAGAAGCAGACAGCCAGATTCCCACCACCACTTGGAAGAGGTCCCATCTGGTGACCCTCCCACATTTATGGCCACAAAAGCTGTTTACAGGCCTCCCTACCTCTGTCCTGAAGGACTGGAAAAGACCATCCAGGGACACCTGACCTTAACAGCCAAGTCTATCGACCATGTTCAACAGCACAAGGGGCAATGGCAGTGAAAGGCACAAAGCAAGGAGCAGCAGAAACCTCAAAACATGGGATAAGAAGGTCCTGCAGCCACAGAGGTGGTCAGGACCAAGACAAGAGAGGAGATGGTTGGTCCTGGCATGGCACAGTGCATCAGTATGGAGTTTCAGAAAATAAGAGATAAGCAAGACTTAAAAATTTTCCTGCTGCTATTCAACCCCTTCATATTGGTGATGAAAATGATTAGCAAAAAAAAGTCCATAAAAATGAGCATATGCACAGGCAAGAAGTTTCCTATCGCTGCTGTGAATAAAAGGCACAAACTTTGGAAACAGCAGAGGAAGAAGGTGGTTTTTGCTCACACTATCCAACCTTCTGGCAGTCAGCCTAAGTGGAGACTCGCTTTTCCAACATCCTCCAGTGGAACATGGCTTCCCTGCATGCCTGCACAGCTACACATCAATTACTTTCCTTATTACTTTCACATAAACAAGTTTTGCTGTTTCCAAGGAGATGGGCCAGTGGACAGTTGTAAGGAAGGCAGTGATCCGAAGCAAATAATGAATAAAAGAGGGAATAAAGCTGCAGAAAATTTGAGTTTGTGGACAAACTCAGTAAAACAAAGGTGTGGGGGCATGGGGGACACCTATTTGGCAGAAAGGGAAATAAAACCTCTTTAGTTCTGTAAGTGAAACCAAAGGGAAGTGAAAGAGGCCAGCTCACCTGCCTGGCGGTGGTGATCCAGCTAATCCGGTGTGGGCTTCAGCACAAAACCCCACAACTTTGCCAGCACAGCAGGGGATAATAAACACCCTCCAGCTGGAGGGGGGAGCTCCCCAGGCTGCTCCTAAGAGCACAGGCTCAGCAAAGGGTGTGAAAGAAAACACCAGAGGACCGAGGCACCTGTGTTTGCAGAAACTCTGCTGCACAGTTAGAGACGCCTTGCTTTACCACAGCTTCCTCAGATACAGAGGCTGTGTGGAGCAGCTGAGGGCACGGTTGCTATAGTGCTTTGAGGCTGTGTCAGCATAATTACTCTGGTAGAGGTGCTCTGGTGTAGACAAGTCCTAATATCTCAGCAGGTAAATAGAGTTTATAGAAACCAAAGAGCACAGGAGGAATGTCTCCAACACTGCAGACCTCAGACAAGGAGATGTGTGCCAGGAAAAGGACCAGGTCACTCTAGACCAGCAAGACATCACTAAACATCCTGGCTACTTCCAGCTCACTGCAACAAGAAACTTATCAGGAAATAATTAAGTAGTTTGACGTATGCTTGAACGTCAACTCTTCTACCACCAACTTTTCCCCCCCAAAGTATTTAAGCTTCTATAAAACCATCACAACCAGGTTTGCTTTTTAAAAAGTCTTATACAGCAAGCTTAAACCACTCTCTTATTCCATGGTGCTGCTGCCATGGACACCTGGTACACAGCCCTAGAGAGGTGCTTTAAAGCAGATACTTCTTTCCAAACAGCAGTGTTTGTACTAATGTAACTCCACAAGGCTTAGGGGGAATTAGCACTTGAACACTTGTTAAAGCAGCCAGAATATCGTTGTTTAGACAAGCCCTTGGTTGAGGAAAGCTGTGCACTCCTTTGAGTTTGGGCAAGAGCCAAGGGAGAAGTATGCATATTAAACAGAGGCTGACAAAATACCCCAGTTACATGCAGAGGGGAGGGGAAGAAGGAAGAAATGCCTCACTCCCACCCCAGCAGCCTACACTGCTGCGGTGAGCAGGGTGAAGCACTTGTGTTGTGCAGGTCATATCTGGAGTCAACACTTGCCCTTTGGGTTTTTTAACGGGAAATGGCACAGCCTGTGTTGGTGGATGCAGTAGAGATGCCCAGATACTGGGTGTTATTTTACCTAGAAAATGACAAAGTAACTGGTTCCAATACTGGCCACATCAAGCACGGGGTAACTTAGTTGTGCCCATGGGCTTACCAAGCGTCTCTTCCAACTTGGAATATTCTGTGATTAAACATCAGCCTGGGCAAGCCAGCTATGTTTTTCTCCAAGTCTGAGCTAGGGTGTCCATGGAGTTCTATGCCACACACTTGCAACCCTGTGCATGGTGCCAAGCATAGCACATTAGCTCTGTGACAGCACTGCATTAATGCAAATACTCTGCCCATCTCTTGCCTTGCTGCAGCTGGAGTGCTCTGCCCTGGGGTGTGAGCATGAGAAGGGCTGGTCCCTTCAGTGGGACCACTTCTGCCTCTTGGCTCACATCACATGCAGGCTGAGAGTGAGCTTGCACAAAGTAGGCTGGGGAGCAATCCCACCATCAGGTCCATCCCTGTGTATGTGAGGTTCGTGCCTCAGAAGAGAGCAAGAGAACTGGAGTTTGGCACCATAAGACAAACAGAATTTCCCATTTCATCACAGTCATCTAAGTACTAATACCATTTACCTTTATACCATTTCTATTTACTTTTGCTGAATATGGTTTGCAGTAAATGCCAGAGTACTGGATTGGGTTGCTGTAAAAATCAATTGACATTTTAGTTACTGCTGTCTGGCCCAAGCAAGTATACTAACACTGGAGAACTACTGAATACGACAGAAATCCCAAGTGTTACAGAAAGACCACTTATGACTTCTTCATTATCCTCCTCCCCTGGTCTGTGTTTCTCCCCTCCAATGCAAGCCACTTCATTACAAAGTTTCAAAAAAATGTCTCCTGAAGTGAAAAGTCCAGAAACATTTTGACACACATACCATTAGGTCTCATACTGTAAAGGAGCATATGGAAAAGCTTTTTCCACATGTAAACAATAGCAGACTTAGGGAATAATGCTGGCTTAAGAGTCTCCCAAAAGACATACTAAACGAATAATGTGATAATGTAAGGCATACCTCCACTAAATTCTCTGATGTTTGCTATCTCACAGGGACACTGGGTCATTCAAATTGCTGTGAGGACAATCTTTCAGAATCAAAGAAAGAGATGCTGTCAGAACACCTTCAAAGAGGAAAAAGAAAAAGCAGATCAAAGCATTTTTCAGAAAGAAATACAAAGGTACCTATCTTCTGGCCTGACCTACTGGGCATGCACAATTTATAGTGGGGTTTTTTTTTTGGTAACTGAAAACAAAGTCTTAGATGAACCTAAGACTGATTCAGTGTTTATCTGACATAAAAGAAGTTCCAAAGAACTGCCCCAACACTATAGGCTATACCACAAAGCTCCCAAAATTCTGGCTGCTGCCTTGTCTACTTGAGCCAAGCCTTGCTGGCTAATGGTTAAGCAAGAGGCCATTTTTGTGACACAGTCCAAACTGGTGTATTTTTCCCCTTTCACTTTCCTTTGAGAACTGAGAGAAAAGCTTGGTCAGCTGTACTAGCTCTGCTGCAACACTCAGCTTTATTCCCAGCAGACAAAGAACAGCCCTTCCACAGAGAAAAAAAAAAGAAATAAATAATGTTGTGGGCAAACTGCATTGTTGTTTTGGGAACACCCAGTCTCTAGCATCCTGACACAGCCACTTTAATCAGCCTGAAACACATGACAACGCTCGGGACATATCTAAGCAGCTGATACTCCCATGTCTGTTCTAATATAAGTGGGTTAGACATGAAATGGTGGCAGCTGCAAAACTAATAGGAAGCGAAACCTCGCTGAATCAATAAAGCATCTCAATGTGCTTTTTAAGTTTTGTCAAGTTCCACTTAAAATTAAAGGTCAGAGCAAAAGGCAAAAATTTCTTAGAGAAATTAAGGAACCTGGGAGTGTTTTGAAAAACTGATACAGCCAAATCCATGGGAGACAGTTTGTTGTACAAACTGCGAGATACACACTGGCAGTCTCAGAACTGGATACATAAAGGTTAAATTTCCAGTCTCCTCCTTGATACTACTGTAGCAAAGCCCATCCGTTCCTGAATATCAAGGCTTGTTCAGAACTTTCATACAGTCATTGTTCTTCATTCTTGGAAGGAAAAGAAATGGCATTCTGTTTTCTCATGACACCCTATGTACTGTCAAGTAGGATAAAACCTGGCATTTTAATAAAAAAAAAAAACCCAAACCACAAACAACCCAACAAATGCCCAAAACTCCGAAGATTTTTCATTGTGTCAGCATTTCATTTCTAAGCATTCACACTGATATTTCTCTAGTTCCTGTTTGCTAGAGAGAGAGAGAACAAAAAAAGAAAAAAATGAGGAAGAAAGAAAATGGAATGAGTTACATGAGTATTTTGTGAACAAGGCTAAGAAACAACCTAGTTGGAGAAAAAAAATTGTGATTTTTTTAACAATTTTTTGGGGAATAGATTCTAACCTGGCAGTGTATCAAGCAGGCAAACTTGGGTCAAAATGTTATTAAAGTTTTGCTGTTTTCTTCAATGAGTACAGCAGACCAAATTCCTCATCCAATTGGGCCTTCATCCAAAAGCACGATACACTCACAATCAACCCTTGGTGGGGAAATCAAGTTGGTGAAAAATGCTTTAACCTCTATGTGCAGATGATAACTGAACTTAGCTTTTAGAGGAGCAAGACTGCAAATTCCTGTCTAGTAATAATTATATCTTAGCATGAAAACATTTAGCCTGTTAACACAGTGCTATCAAAATAATTACATTTATATATCTTCAATCAGTCCAAAATAATTAAACACAATCTTTTTGTAATAAACATCAAACAAAACCCAAATACTATAAATGGTCATTAATATAGTTCCTCATTTCACCCACAGTTCTGTTCCTCTTCCTTCATGTACCTTCTGTTACATTTGGGGTCTGTCCCTCATCTCCTCTCTCTTTACTGTATTTACATGATTCTGTAGCTTTGTTCCTTGCCCTATGCCATTTGGTATTCTTTTTCTCCTACTCCCTCTTCTAGCATAAAAACCTAGGATTTTTTCAAATTAAAAATACCCACTTGCCCCCCCTCCAGCCCCCCCCAAAACATTAACTATCAAGTTTCTTCCTTTTATACTTAAAATCCAGTTCCAAGAGATGCTGCTTGCTCTTAGTATACTGACTGATGTGGAAATTGAAGGTGTTCTCCTCAGTCCTCTACATGTAAAAAGGCTGCTTTTTCTGCCCACTGTTATTTCCTGCTGATGCCATCACACTATCTTCCATATGTAGTTTCTTTAGTTTAGTGTGTCCTGATAGATTGGAAGGCGGGAAGAAATTTGGCTATAAATGGCTTTGGCTATAAACCCTTGGAAAAAAAAAAAAAAGGAAGGTTTGCTGTTGTGTAAAGGGAAAGTTTTCAAGGGTAACTGACTCCAGTATAAAAGAATATATCTGTGCACAGGCAGAATAATTAAATATTAGAAAGGCAAATGAAGAAAGGAAAGGGCATATTAGGGTAGGGCAGGGCAAATACAAGGGTAGGTTGAAATGACAATCCTAGTGAAGAAATGTAAGAAGGTAGGGGATGATTATTGCAGGTGTTGACGCATTCAGAGTAAACACTTTTACTGCACAATAATTTTCACCTTTTATGTCTCAAATATTTAATGGTTTCACTGAAAGCTGGTTTTGAACGTTGTAACTTGCCCTCTAGGCAGATGAAACACACAGATTGTGTCCCCACTGGTGCCTTGGAATTTATTTTTAAAGTAAACTTCTGTTTTTTACCAATACTTTCTTAGGGAAAAGTGTCAGTCTCTTAATCCACTATCCTTTAATCTAGCTTGAAGATGGAGTAGGAGGTAGATTTTAGACAGATAACCACAAAAGCTTGACATGGATGAGCAGAGAAACACAAAGAGGGCAATTATTCATAGGATTTGTCTCTTTTTACCAACTACCACGCCTACATTTTTTTCATATATTCCTGTGCTACTTACTGATAGCTAGGCACCTGGCAAGGAAGAAAAATTGCATTCTGCATTTGTACATCAGGCAGCCTAAGAAACAAAATGAGAAAAAAATAAAAAGTTAGCAAGGAAAAGATAAGTTTCACTCAGGCAAGAAATGATTCCGCAAATCATTTTTTGTCTGAAGTAGTTTTTTTAATAGTCTTTTAATATGCAGAAAAAATGAAAGCAGATCTGAGTTAGACCAACTCCTCAATCTTATTTTGGAGACTGATTTTGTTGAAGAATGATTTTAAAAAATATCATCTGTTTATATGACTCAGAATAATCATAGCAATTCTAACATCCACATTGTATATCCTGAACAGACACAATATTCTAGGTATTAATGCCAAATAGTTTGTATATCATATGGTATAATGAGTATTCAAAAATGCAGAAATGATTTTATCACTACTTCTGCCCCGAGTTGCCAGGGGAAACAAAATAGTCAAAGGCATTACTTGTTTCATATAATCTATACATTTAAACTTGCATGGCTTTGGAGATACAGAAAAAGCAAATCTGAGTATGATGCTACAAAATCCTGTGCAATGTTGCAGGTAGAAAACCAACTTCAATTGATTACAAAGTTTTTAATAGGCATTTCTCCCCTATTAACTATATGTAGTTTTCTGAATGCAAGGAAATTTAATGGATGCCTAAGTTCTTGACTTCAATTCTTGCTGTTCTGTGTGACCTTAATAAATCAGAGGGTTGGGACTGATAAGGGACTGATGTTTCAGGATACATGAGCCTTACAGCCTCGGGGCTGAGTGTGGTAATGACAGGCTTACATTCCCTGCATGAAAAAGAAATGCAGGTATAGATCCAAAACAAGCAGCACACTCAGTGAGGAGCTACCGAGAGCTTCAGTTCATCTCTGAACATAGACGTGGGTGAAGTCCCACCCTGGTGCTTGGCACCTTTATCTTTTTTGGACTCAGAATTTGGAATCCTCTTCTGGCAGTGAGTGCCAAAATCTGTTCTTTAAAACAATGAATAAAGAGTCCCTGTAGCTTTTCTGGTCTGTGACTTCAGTTCATGTGGCTGCTGGTCACAGCATTTTTCTTTGTGTTATTGCTGGAAAACACCAAGGTCGGTGTTAACAGCCTGCCAAAGGTGCTTAAAGGGCCTTTTGGGCTGTCAGCAGATATAAAATTCCCAACAAGCAATGCTCCTTTCCTTTTAAAGTGCAGCTGGAGGAAACAGTGTCCACCTTCTCTGTGCTGCTACCCAGTGGTCAGAGCATTGGCCAGGAAGTGGGAGTTCCTGGGGAGCATTCATGCCTCATCCCTGACCACCATGCTAGACTGGGAGGAGGAAGAGCAGGAAGGAAACAGGGAGTCACCACCTTTTCGTTTGAAGTTATGACCCTGTTCCCAAAAGCTTGTAAGTCTCAAACAAGGACAAGGCAGCTGAGGCGAAAGACAGAGTAAAACAAGGAGTTGTCTCTCTCACCTAGTTCAATCATCAAAACAGGGTCCTGGGGTTAATTTATGCATTTCTGTAGTAAATAGTTCCTGGATAAAAAAACAGCACTGGCTTCGAAAAAGTTATCAGAAACCAGGAATAAGTGCCTACAGATCCTTGTGTCTCCTTCCTTCTAGTTCACACTAGCGCCATGCATTTGCCATCCTTACCAACCGGGCACAAATTCAACAACTGAGGTGATGAATGCTTGCCTTCCATTTTGCAATCCTCCTGAGCACCTGGGACACTCTCCTGGTAGTTAGGAGGTGTTGATGTAAATGCCTTTGAGCTAAAAGGCAATTCCTTAATCCCTGGGTTACTGTTCTGAAGGTGAGCACTCTACCAAATTCTGCCAGGCACTGAAGCCATCTGTGGCTACAACAGAAGAACCTGACTTGTTGGGCTTGGAGAGGTTCCACTCAGCAGGACCTCTCTTAGAGCTGCTCCACCTACTTCCTAGATCACAAATGGGAACAAAGGGGAGACAGGTCCCAAGGTGCCCAGTCTGGGGCAATTTCAAACACTTCTATCCAGGAACAGATTAATAAGATTTCAGCTGGCTGCTCAGAGGAGTTCAGAGGCTGCTCAGCTCAGAACTGCACTTTTAGTGCAAACCCATACTGTTTTCCTAGCCCTCAGTGTTTCAGGTTACATTCATGCAGTTGAGTGGAGTGTAGTCAAAGAGTTAGCAAAGTCCAGCAGGACTCTAAGTGGCCTGTAGTTCTGGCCTAGTTCTGGTTCATAACCCAGCTCTTCTCAAAGCAACCCACTCTTCAGAATAAAGCATTCCACAGACTTTCTGCATGGAAGACTTGGTCTCCTAAGAAGAAGCTGGTGTCTAATTTACCCATCCCTGCTGTATTTGTGACCTCTAAGAAGGCAGGATGGCAGGGTTTGGTGTGCAAATGTACATCTGCAACACATAATAGGGCAGAACACATTAGATGTACAAACACATGCTCAGAAGCAAAAAAAGGACACATCTTCTCCCAAAAAGAATGGTTTGGGCTTGACACAAAGCTTGAGCCTGGGTTCAAAGGCAGTAGAGGAGTAACCTCTGGCTTTTTGGTGTCTCTTTGCAAAACAGGAGTCACAGAACTTTGTTTTCTCAGAGGGTAGCTGTGAAGAAAAATGCATTTTACTCTGGAGTGCCATTTATTGTGGCAACATGCCAAAACACAGATCTAAAAAAGGGAGGGTGAACTTTTTGAAGAGTCATCCCACCCTAGGCATTTAGCAATTGGAATGAAGTAAGCCTTAACAAAACCAGATGTAAAGGAAAACAGTTGAAGGAATGTAATTTAAAAAGCAATTTCTTCTAGACTGCAAAAGTTTTGCTGTGTTATTATCAGTTCTCCAGTATTTGACTAAATGCATTCTGGAGTAAAATGCTCTTTTGTGACATAAAAAAACTGGAATGAACTTTAAAAACTAAATACAATATATTTTAGATCTTATATCTTAGAAAGGACATGAATACAATTACTAGATATTGTATTTTCAAAAATAATTCTGCTGTTGGATGTCATCCGCATATGGCTATAGAAGTCCTTATCTAGTTAAAAAAAAAAAGGAAGTTGATAAATCATGAAGGAAGGAAATACTGAGGTTTAAAACAGCCACAAATTTGTTTTTCTTCAGCTTATCATTTTGAAAACTCAACGGCTGTAATTCTGGATGAGTTGCCAGATTGTTTCCTTCATAATTCTGCCTCTCTCTTATCCATTCTTTAGGGATCAAAAACAAGCGTATTAACTTCAGTCAGTGAACACGCAAATCAAACAAACACATTCCCCTAACTTTGGGCCCTGATTAATTCCACTGGTAGCCTTTGACCTTGATTTCCACAATGTCTTGCAGTGCATAAAGAAGCCTGACTTGGTATCAGAAAACTGCAGAGATTTGGTTTGGAAAAAAAATAAAGCCATCCTCATCGCTATTCCCTATGTGCTACATTAAAATCTATAAAACAAAGGGTTGAAATCTGAAGTTTAGGCCTTGGAGCCAGTTTCACAATCTGTTTCCTGTAGCCAGAGTTCATTTGGAGCCAGTGGAAAAAACAGCTTCTAAAAGATAAAAGGCGGTGCTGTGACTTTCAATCAATCTTGGCACTCAGTGTGTGAATACAGCTGTACCAAAGTCTAAAACACCAAAGCTCCAGTTCTGATTCTGGTTCACTCTACTCATCTTGGATGCATGTAGTCATTGTCAGAGACACCCAACAAGTCATGATGGGAAAAATAAGATCTAGCCAACTTCTGGAGATCAAAATTCAGAGAGAAATAAAGCAAATAGATGTGACATGCCCATTCACAGGAAAATGGGAGACTATAATGAGTGACAACAGAATGAGAAGCTAAAGTGGTAGCTAATGTAAAAACAAAACAAACAAAAAACCCCCCTCCAACAACATAAAAGGCACTGGCAGAACTACTTTCTTTGAACCCATCAGTTATGGTGGGTGGAGGCCTCGAGTGCTTAGAGAAGTCAAGACTCATATTTATTACAGGTAGTGCTGATTTCAGCACATACATTGTTCACAAGGGTGCCAAAGGCCTGGAGGAAGCAGCTGCATGAAGCAGTCCAGGCCTGTCCACCCTACTGAACAATAGCAATGCAGCCTCCTTGCAGAAAGGATTTTATGGGAAAAAAAAGACTGGTCTTCCTTCAAAGGTACAGGTAAATGCAAGTTTTAAAGAAACAGTTCCAGAAAACAAAGGGATGTCAGATGAAGTAATCAGATTCTTTACAAATAAGAGAGCTGTCGATGGATGGTGTTGGTGAGCCAGCCCAGGCTCTGTTCCTGGACCCAGAAGTGGTTTCTGTGTCTTTTTGTGGCATAAGAGTAGCTTGTTCTGCATTTACCTTCAGTTTTGATGTCTGAATTTTAGAATAGGAAATGTGTACATGAGAAGACAAAAATAATTATGCAAGACCCTATGCAGGCCCAATGTCCTGTTTCTAATTTATTCCCAAGTATTCTTTTGCCTTTCTGTATACTTAAAATTTTAGTTTCACGAGTGCTTCAATGTGACAGCTGCAAACAGTTCTGCCTTTGTTTTCTTCTGCTCTTGTCTGCCAAGAGGTGAACTGGATCAAGAAACTGACTTGGCTGAAAATTAAAATTTATCATGAACAGCACCTTTTTTTTTTCTCTCTCTCTGCAGGAAAAGCATGGGAAACAGCAATACCAGCCTCTTTAGTGGCAGATTACACTTAATCACAGAACGGCTGAGCTTGGCAGGGACCTCTGGAGACCATCTGGTCCAACCCCCCCAGTCAAGCAGGGCCACCTAGAGACAGCTACCCAGGCTGCCCCGTGTCCAGGCAGCTTTTCAATATCCCCAAGGACAGCACGTCCCCAGCCTCCCTGGGCAACCTGTGCCAGCACTTGGTCACCCTCACAGTAAAAAACGTGCTTCCTGATGTTCAGAGGGAAACCCCTGTGTCAAATTTGAGTCCCCTGCCTCTGATACCGTCACTGGGCACCACCGAGAACACCCTGGCTCCATCCTCACTGCACCTTCCCTCTAGGCACGTGTAAGTGTCCGGATATATACATGGGTAAAATTCCCGCCCACCTCCCCCGAGCCTTCGCTTCTCCAGCTTCATCAGCCCCTGCACAACTGGGATTAAAATAAAAATAATCTGGATAAATTAATCTGCGATTAATCTGGATAAAAACACCGCGGAGCTGTTGTTCAATGTGAATATTCCGGGGATTTCCCCCCGCCATCCTTCCTTTATCCCAAGTGATGACGGGACCGCGTTTTGCTAGCACCGACACTTTTTCCCTCCCCGCTGACGCGCTTACTTAGGACGCATCCCCAGCTCCGCCTCTGGCACGCCTTCGCGGCCGCTTGTGAAACACGTGCGTGCTTAAATGCCTGCCGGTGCAATGCTCTGAGGCAAACCTGCTACGGGGACTGCTTCAACCCCGGCTGCCGCCAGCCATCGGCGCTCCATAATCTGCAAAATCCCCCCAAAACCCGATCAAACAGGATAACAGGAATACCGTGCGCGCATCCCACAGCGAACGCCCGCCCTTCCCCGGCAGGAACCTGGCCGTGCACCGCGCTGCCTGCCGGGACACGTAGTCTTCCTCCGCGAGGGCCACAGGAGCGCCCTTTGGCCGGACTACATATCCCAGCAGCCCCCCCGGGAAACGCCGCTCCCCGCTGCGATTGGGCCCCCCGGCTGAGAGCTCTGAAAGTCGATTGGCTGACCGGCGTGTCTGTCATGCGGGCTCCCCGTGCTGGGCGGGGCTCTTTCCCCCCAACCCCGAGTGAGGGGACTGCCGGGGGTCGGTGGCGGCCCCGGCGGGGAGGGCTGAGGGGCCGCCCCGGGAGAGGCAGGGCCGGGGCCGCCCCTTCCCTCCATGCCCGGGGCAGGGAGGAGGAGCCGCCGGCGCCGCGGGGTGGTGGCCGGCCCTCTCCCCGCCGGGAAAGGCGAAGCCGCAGCGGCGCCGCTCGCTCGGCAGCCCCGGCGCGGGAGGGCGGCGGCGGCTGTCGGGGGCACCGGCCCGCGCTGCCCCCCATGCGGCGCGGGCAGCGGGCTCTGCGCTCGCCGCGGCCGCGCTCGTCGTCGTCTGTGTGGGCGGGCTGGCGGCTGCCGGGAGCCCGCCATGGGGCGGCCGCGCCGGGGCTGCTGAGGAGGAGGAGGCGGCGGCTGCGGCGGGGGAGCAGCGGCCGGGCGGCCCCATGGAGGAGCGGGAGGGCGAGGTTCGCTGGGACGGGCTGTGCAGCCGGGACGCCGCTGCCCGCGACGCCGCTCTGGACACCATCGGGCAAGCCGTGCTCCGCCGCGCAGAGAGCATCGCCTCCGGGGCGGCCGCCGACGGGCTGCCGGTGCCCGCCGCCCGCGACGGGCTGGGCGAGGCGCTGGCCCGCCTGCTCATGCTGTCCAAGAGGTGCCCCTTCGCCGACGTGAGGGAGAAGAGCGAGGCGATCCTCAGCGGGGTGCAGGTGAGCACGGCAGACCATCCCCTTCGGCTCTGGGACCGGGCCGGGGGCTCTCCCGCCCCGTCCCACGCAGAGCACCTTCGGGTTTCCTCTGTGCGATGAGGTGGGCGTCTGATCCACGCCCTGTCAGATTTATTCCTGCAGTTAAAACGTGCTAAGTGCTCTCCACCCCTGCGGCTCTGTCCCCAAAGAAACATTTGGAAAAGCATTATTAAAAGGCGGGGGGAATAGCTCACTGGAGACACTCATAAAACACCTGTGTCACCTGCTTTAGGCGACCCTGCCTTGGCAGTGAGGTTAGACTGGATGATCTCCAGAAGTCCCTTCCAACCCTAACTGTTTGTGAAAAACACGAAGCCTTTCAGTGCAATCCAGCAGAGGATTTGGCAATGAATGGCTGGAAAGTTGGGGCATCCCCAAGGAAGCACTAAAATGACAACTTTAACGCTCTAGTTTCAGTCTGTATGACCAGTGCTGTGGTATTACCTGGTTAGCTTTAATATAAAAACAGGAAGGATTTGGGTATTAATATTAGTGTTGCCACTTGAAAATATAAATGGGAAGTTTTAGAGCTTTTAAAAGCCATATGAGCTTGTTGTTAAGGCAGAGCCTGTCAGAATGCCCTTCTTGTTTATTGGTAAATAGTTTCTCCACTGGCATCGATAGGATCCAAACTATTTTTTTTTTCACAGCTCATAGGCAGCCTAGCCAATGGAGGATTACATTTACTGACCTAATGCTAACAAAAATAAATTTTACTTTGAACTCTTCCACTCTTACAGTCTAATTATAGTTTCTTGCATTGCGATTGTCTTGCTCACCTCAGGTTTTTGCAGGTCTTGGAATTCTTGTATCAGCGGGTCCATCAGCATTGCTAAAAATACTACTCCTAGCTGCAGAGTAGGAAAAGGAAATTCAGATATTTCTTTTAATCACAAGTGAATACATAGATCTGTGCTTGGAGATAGCTGCCTGATTCTCATTACTGGGCTTTTTCTCCCTGAATTTTACAAGGTTGAATATAGGGAAATCCAGGGAAACATAATAATATTGATATGATAATATTATGTATATAACAATCTATATATTGTATACATAAATATGTAGAACATAGAAACCATTATATGTTATCATATATATAGAAACGTTCTGGCTTTGGGTTATTGGAGCTGAAAGAGTCTCTGTTTATTTTGTTTAACTTTTCAGTAGTGTGCAGTGTGATAGATACAGTGTAACTTAGTTTACTCAGTTTAGGCTGTGTATAGAGTTTGCTCAAAGCTGATGGCTTCACATAGTCTAAGTGAAAAGCTGTCAAAGTTTAAAAACTGAAGCCAGGGAAACAACCAACCACCCCAAACTTGAATATTGGGTTGAAAAGTTAATCTGGCATCTTCCCTGTTAAAGGTTCGTATGAGAAGTGAGTCTGTTACCAGTGAGAATGACGAGTTACTGCAACAGGCTGCTAAGGGAAGACTTGTTTTTGTCAGGCTCAAGATATCAGAGTCTATTCAAAAGCCAAACAGATGGTGATCTCTCACCTAAATTTTGGGAGGAGGTCAGAATACAGGACCAGATGACTCCATTTTAGGTTTTTATGTGTTTGAAGTTAATGGCCTGTCCAACTATTAGTGCGGTTTAGAAACTTTGTTACTACCTTTTCTTTTAACTAGGCCAAAAAGTTCTGGCAGAAAATGCACATCTTCCTACAGCAAATTCAAGTTCAAATACTGTGGTTATTGCTGGCTTGATTAATAAATGCAAATGCGAAAGGTGAACAGCTGTGAAACCACTTGTTTACACACAGGGTGCAGTAAAAGTTTACCAGTAAGTTAAGCAAAATAAAATCAAATACAATATTATTTTAAGAAAAAAATTTAAAGTTGCTTTTGTAAATTTTCCTTTTCATAGATCTAAGAGAGGAGTATTCTGTATTTTATGAATTTAGAGTGGCAAATCTTAGTTCTTGTGTCTGTACTCATAAATGAAAGTTTTCATTGTAATCTTTGGATCTGCATTTGTTGAAGAAATAATCCAGTACAAGTATTCTGTTTTGGATGCTGAGGACTATTGTCAGGCATGAAATGGTTTTCTGTTGATTAATGACCAAGAATAATATGGTTCAGATCTCTGCAGTGAAGATGGCAGATAAAGCAAACTATTAAATTAAATATTATCACTCAATAAAACTTGTGGCTTTCAGCAGTGCTTCCAAAGATAAATAGCTTAGTAATATAAAAATGTGAAATCCCATTCAGAACAGCATCAGCACTTGTTATTACTTTATCTCCCTGTTTTGGGATTTGAAACAATACTGAAGTCCAAGCAATATGTACAATTATGCTGTCTAAAGTTATTAAATGACATAGAGCCCAGGGCAGGAGAGGCAACTCTGAGCCCAGCTCTCCTGTGAACTGAGGCTCCCCTCATTCTCTCTGCTGTGGAATGGTCCACCCCAGACTAGAAGTCTGAGCCTGGACTCATGTATTTCTTTTTATCCCTCCCCATTCCAGCTACCTCAATATGGAGAACTGTAAAATGTGCTTTATTCATCTTTCAGATTTGCTTCCAGCATAAATCAGTGAGGAAATCAAAGATTAGAATTTTCCATGTGGTCTGATTGCTATTTCTGTCTTTGAGGTAGTGCCCTTTTGCCTGTTGGGGCAGTCAGCAAGTATTTAGGCATGAGCAAGTGGTGCTCTTGGTGATTTTGCAGCTTTGTGTTTGGAGCAGGTTGGTAGAATGCATTATATGGCTGGTGTAAGCTGCAGGCTTGGCAGCAGCCTGTGTCAGCGTGGCATCCCTCTAAGCCTGTCTTTGTTATGTTTTGGGGGTTTTCTCCCCTGGGTAGAAATTCCTCTAATGTATGGTGGAATGCTAAGTATGCAGCTTTCTTCTTTGCTATTAATAAATAACATTATTAATGCTATTTTTAATAAATAATATTGTTTGTATCAGAATCTGTAGAATTAATTATCGCTTAACATAAATTCCTGTTGATTTGACTTCTGCTCAGGATAATGTGTTTTCTCCTTGTAGGCTATATATATTTATATATAATAACATATACTTTTTTACCTGAGAGAATATGTCTGTTTTCCCTTTAGAATAGACAAGTTGTTTTTGTAAGGGTTGTTATAAAGATCCCTACATAGTGTCAGCAAACAAATCCCTTTTTTCTAATTTTTGCTTTTATTAACAAAAGAAAGTTCCTAAAGCCACTTTGACCTCAATAGATAATTTTAAAAATATTTGAAAGATATTTCAGTTGCAATGCTTTAACCAAGTGAAAGCAGTTTCAATGTTTGTATTTGAAAATGTTTGACAAATAGTTTTTGAGCTAAAACCCCCAATATGTATCACAGGTTCTTGATAAATTCTTGCTCATGGAGTATTTTGCCTGCATTTATAGCATAGTGCCTATGACCTTGCAGAACCATGCATCATTCCTCCCAGTGTGCTGGGTCCCTGCAGACCAACACAAATATATTGGGAAAGAGCAGCACAGGAATGTCTAAACACATGCTCATTGAAAGTCTTCTGCCAGCCTCAGTTGGATCAATCAGAGATGTATGAGTGGAATATAAATACAAGGTGTCTGTCTGTAGCTGGAGAGGAATCACTGAAAGGATGAGATTTGATAATTAAAATCTCTTATAACCATTCAGTGGAGAAAAGTCAGCAGAACATACTGCTCTCCATGGGTATGTAAGTTCATTCTCTTCATAAACAAAGAGAATACATAGATGGAGGGCGGGTTCTGCAGGTGCAACAAGATGCTAGTCTACATAGGGTAAAAGATGACAACAGCAGAATAAAACCCCTAAGTGTCAAACAGCATAGAATTTGGCATGCAGAGCTTGACTGGGCACAAATGTGAGGAAAAAAGAAACAATCTCAACCTCTTTGAGAAGTAGTCTAATGATAGCCAACACTTGCATTGAAGGGGAAAATTAGTAATGAAAAAAGAACTTTGCTCTCTGTTGATCTTTTCATTGATGTAAACAAACATATAGAAAGTGCACAAATATGTATGACTAAATCTAGGATGGTCAAAAACGTAAGTAGGCATAGCTAAAATGAATATTGGAAGAAAGCAAGAAATAAAAGATCCACAGATTAGTGGATTAACAGATAATGCTGAGGTGATTGAAATGTTTTCTGAAATGGTTAATCCGGCCTGTGTAGTCAATAGCCATGATAAAAGCATAAATAGTACCTTCCTAGGCTGGAGGGTGGGGGGAAACCTGTAGGTTGCTTAGATAAGCAACAGATTTTCAATCTGGTAGGGCCTGATGAAATTAATTCCAAGGTGCTTAAAAAAGCAACTAGCTGAAGCAATCTCATGGAGTGGATGCAATTTCAAGATAGTGGAGGGAAGTAGCAGACTCAGATTAATTGGTGCATACCTCTTCAGTGTGGGCTAAATGGGATGGGATGGAGAGGAAGCTGATGGATTTTAACTGTAGCTCAAAAAAAAAAGTTGAACCAGTGTTGGAACACACTTTTAGTGCCTAGGAAAAGAAGTTGAGCAACAGCCAAAGCAGACTTAGCCAGGATAAATTCTTTTAAATCCAGCATTGCTATTGCTTCTGTGATGGAGTAACAGGCCTTGTGGTGCAGAGAGATTCTATTATATTAATAGGTTGATGTGCTGGAACCCTCAATGTTCACATGATAGCTTTATTAACAAGTTAGGGAATTATGATCTATAATCTGCACTTTAGTGAGTAAAATTAGCTGGAGAACCATCCCCAGAAGGCAAGTGAGGTCAGGTTGCAAGTACTTGGTAAAGGCTCTGTAAGGTCCTGTCCAGCAAAGTCTTGATTAACAAATTTTTAAGCTTTGTTGACTAGATTAAAAGCTGAGAGGGAGAGTAAGAATACTGTACAGCAACCATATAATTTAAGATTATTTTATTTTGAGCTTGTATCATATCTTCAATGTTTTCTGTGAAGAAAGTTTGAAGTACTTAGAGGTGGTGTGGTCGGCTAAAAGGAGGCTTAAGATAATATGTTACCAAAGCAAACGGGGATGGAAAGGGGTGAAAAGCCTGCTGCAAAAACAAAGAAAATGTGAGCTAGAATGAATAAACAATGGATCTAAACTCCAGAAAGGCTTGGTTTGGACATTTGGGGAAAATTTCAATATTAGGATAGGCTATCCAGTCACATTCATCACTAGATCTAAACTGTTATTAAACATCAGGCAGGAGCAAGGTGCTTATTTGATCTCTCCCTGGAAAAGGCAGAGCATTTCTAGCTGGATAATTTTTCCTTTCAGCCTCTCTTTCTGTGTTTTGTATTGGTAACTGCTTGGAGGGACTTCAAGAACCATCTAAGTCCTTTCCCTTTGATCTTCAAGACTGTGTTTACCAGACAAACAGTGCTCAAACCTGTGGTCTGAAACATGTCTCATACATAAAAGCATCAGGTGGGCTTGAGGGGGTGGTTTTGATTACCTCTTTGTTTTCTCAGGCCTGCTGCTTTAGTGGATAAATGTATCAGAATTCCACAGTTTGCCAAGGGCTGTTATGGCACAGAGGAGAGGGGTCATGTCAGCAGCCAAATAGATGATCTTGTCTTAAAACCTTGAGGGACTGATTGGGATCTAGGCTTGCTTGGCAGAGAACATGGAAGGGAATATCTTTCCTTTCCAAATCCTGGCAAAACACTTGTATGGTTTAAATTAAATGACCATCCATCCAGAAAGGGTGGGAAGACTTCTAGTCATAGCCAAGGTAGACATCATGTCCTCTGCCACTGTGGTAGGACAAATAAAGCCTCTGCCAGGAGAGGAAGTAGTAATTCTCTTGTGTGCATCCATAAAGGATAAAAAAGGAGTTACTTTTCTGTTTCATTGCTATATTTGCTCTAGCAATGTGAACTCAGAAGAGAATTCACTCTTTGCTTTGTGAGTGCTCCCTGTCTGAGCTCTGTGGTGCATGCTTTTTACCAGTAATAAGGGTGAAAATTATGCTCATTGTTCCCAGATGGTTTATCCTGATGAATGGTGTTATGGAAGACTGTCTAAGTTTCCAAATCTTTAATCTTCTTGGAGGTGATCTTTGATAGATCACTTTATGACTTTGTCTAAAGCCTTTTTTTAGCCTTCTTGTACAACACTAGTAGTTTTCTTTAGTGAACTTTGAGATCTCTAGCTAGGCAGATCTGTTAGGTTTACGATTTTTGTCTAAGTTAATTTGACTGTGTCCTGCTGCATGATAGGGATGTTCCCGTGTGATGCTTATGCTGGTCAGCCATCATAGAAAGGTGTCTCAGTTGAAATCTGTAGTCTATTCAAGCTTAAGGATTTAAATGTGGTATCCTCACTGGCGGTGGTGTATCTGATCCATCTGGAAGCTGACTAGTCCCTCTGCACAATAACAATGCCCAAATTGGTTCCTGTTTCCCATAGTGCTCCTATATACAGTGAATTAAAACATCCTCTTTTGTGAATTCACTTCATAGTAAAAGCATGTTCTGTCTCTTCCAGCCATTGGATGGAATGGATTTAATTTTTCATTGTAGGGTGCTCCCTTCAAAATCCACATGTTGCTTTACCAGATCACTAGTTTAGAAAACACCTGTCTGTTATGGGCTTTTTTGGAAGTGTTTAATACTCCTGCTTCTCTCAAATTGAGAGAGAATACTGAAGTAATGGCATGATGCTTTAAAATTATTAGTCTTATTTACAGCGTCTGCTGCCTCTGCACTATTTATTGTAAACATGTTCTTATGATGGGTCTGTATCACTTACATGGGGTGAGGCTGGCTGGAGATGTTCATGAAGAAGAATTAAATCTTGACATGTCAGGGAATATTCTGAGCAGGGGTGTGAACATATTTTTTAGAGACTTAAATGCTCAATAAAACTCAGATGTCCTTATCTGACTCTTCCCTCCTTCAGCCTACTTGCCTCCTTTCTTAAGGCTTCAGTCTGTTGAGAGAGATGAAGGGAAATTTTCTCTTGCTGAGCTTGTCAACTGCAGAATTGCCTGGTCTTGGGAATGTCTTTGGTTGGGATAAGGAGTTGCTCAAAAACAGTGGAGGTTCTCAAAATGATGCAAAGTAGGGCATCTGGGGCACTTCTAATGCTGTTTCTGTGTTTGGAGCCTTTCCATAATTTTCCATGCTAACAGTATGCTGCTCTCCATGTATGGAAATGAGCTTTGCTTAGTCAAGTTTTTCTTATAATTGTTTGAAATTACTTGATCTGTAAATTTATGTGTTTATATGATTCTGCTGAATTGATTTTCAGGACATCATAACTAGAATTTATATTTTCAAAAGAAGTGAAGCACGAAGCACACATTGGATAACATCTTGGTTGATATTTATTTTTTGACTGCATTGAAGTGTTTTAAAACTGAAGAAATCAAACACAAAGCTTGCCTTATCTCTTGCTGTTTAGTAATGAGGTAAGCAATTATAGGATGTACATTGGTGGCTTAGTTAAGAAAGATTTGTTTCCTTTTTAGAAACCTTTTTTTTTGGTTTTTTAATAGGAGCTAATGCCCAGAGATCTGTAGAAACCAGAAATGCTTCAGCTTGAGTGCATTTTGTAAATAGCAGCATCTGTTCTCCTGATCTAGCAGTCACTAAGTCACATGAGCTATTTTTTAGATTTTTTTAAAGCTTTCTTTTGATTCTGCTTCTCATTCTAGATGTAAGTTTAGATGTTGGCTGTTCATTTCAGCTCATAACTGGATATGATCCTTTCCAGTCTACACTCATATTCTAGTGTCAGCTTAGATTTCTGTCTGAAATTGTTTTTCTTACTCTGACACTAATAGTGTATGGGTAGCAGTGATCCTTTCCCTCTTTCTGCTGAGCTTTCTAGAAGTTTTGCTCTAAGTTTCCAAAAAGCTAATTTATTTGTAGTTTTTTTGCATTTTTTATCATATAATTTGTTTGTCCTGTTTATTATGTAAATACTGTCTTCATTTTGAGCTGTTGTCATACATTTGGATGCTTTTTGCTCACAAATGGGGAAATTTTATGTATCCTGAGGAGATGTTCAAGCAAAAGGAAAAGCACTAAGATTTTGGAATGTTTTGTAAATTAGCTTACAATATTAAGTAAAAAAAAAGTGTGGACTTCTAGGTTCAGTAAAATACTGTATCTTCTGTTAGCCTGAGCAAAGTATATTACTTTAAAGAAAATTACATTGTCTTACTGTAACAAGTGCAAAGTGAGCACTGAAGAAATACTTGCTGCTTTGTCATCTTACTCTTGACTTTTTCTTCAGGTCAGGGTTTCTCCTTTAAAATAAACATAGTGGAAAAGTACCGAATATACCATTGTGGGCCAGAAAAAATAGTTTTGAAAGCTTGATTATGTTTTCCTGTGGATACCAAGTGTTTAAATTTCCAAAAATATGGTTTGCTGTCAGTATGGTTTTCTATTCCAGTAAATTGTTTACAGTGTAATGGAGATTGGAGGGTGGGAAAAGCTTGGGTCTCTCTTCAGAAATCAAGTGAAACATGGAAATCTTCACTTGAAGCTACATAAATGAATTAAATCCAAAAAGTTAAGTGGTGGCATTTTTTCTTTTTTACTGCTTTCCTGATGTTTCGATGTTTCCAGTGACTTTGATTCTTTTTTTTCTTTGTCTTTTTTTTTTTTTTTTTTTTTTTTCTGGAAAGCTTAGGTTAAATTACTGCCAAAAGTTGGTTTGGGAAGGTGAACTGGTTTAGTTCTATTTAAACCTAGTAAACAATTCACCATTTTCCTTACTTCAGCTTTGTGTAGAAACCAAGCTTGTTCTTTCATGTAATTTTGGGTTAAAAGCTTCACCCAGTGTTGTGTTCTAGTGCAAGAATATTACCCAAAAATACACTGGGCTGTTATTTTAAAAATAGAGGTGATGCTACTTATGTAATCTGATAATGTATCCCTTCTGTGCAACTGCAAGAACTTACCTTCAATTCAAGCACTGTACTGTAGAAAAGCACTGAAAACTGCTTCTGAAAACACAGGGGTTTTTTTCCCCTGTAAATTAGTAAGAAATTGTAACTTCTTTTTCACTATTCTCTGCCTTCTGGAGTCAGTAATAAAGTTTTCTTGGTTGCAGATCTTTTCTGGCAGGTCCTTTGCCTAAATAGCTGACTGGCTTTGTGGGCCTTAGCTTTGAGAGTCAAGGTGTAACCAACAAATTTCCCTCCCTGGGGTATTCTTGCTTGCTATTGAATTGTTTTTAAGCAGTTTTGTTCTGAGACAAATATTTTTGTCAAGGATTCCTTAACTCCTAGAGAGTAAACATGGAATAATATGACATTTATTCAAAGGAGGAACAAACTTGAAAATATGAACTTATTTAAAGCTCTAAAGCATTTACAGTGTGTCTTTTGGGATTTTTTTCTTTTGTTTTCTTTTTTGGGGAGGAGGGGAATGGTGTTTGCTTTTGGGAGGAGGAGAACCTTTTTTCTGAAATACTTTTTTCCATTGCAGCTTGTTGCTGAGCCTGTTGCTGGTGTTTTGGTGCAACAAAGCTTTTAGCTTTAAATGCAGTCTGTTTGCCAACAGCACATTCCACTCAGATTAAACTGTTTGTTTGGATTTTCCATTTATTTAAATTTTAGTTCTAAATGAGTTTCACTCTGATATCCATGTAGATGAAAGATTGAAGAAAGGAAGACGTCTAAGAAACTTTCTGTGACTTTTGAGTCAGTGCTAAGTGCAAGCTTATATCCCTTTAACAGTACTAAATATTTGGCAACTGCTGTGCACAGTGTTTTCTGGAGCTCATCATGTTATAAGTCCTTACCAGGATAAGATTGCTTTTGATATTTGCTGTAGCTTCCTTTGTGTCCATTCTGTGCTTCCTACTTGTGTTATAGAGAAGGTTTTGGAAACCTTATAACTTCACCTAGATTACTTTTTTTTTGAGTTATGTTGGTAATGGTTGCTTATATTTACCTAGAAATTGATGTATAAATAGTGTTCTGTAAGAGAAGCTTAATTCTGACATTTTTATTGCTACTGTTCTGTTCTATGAGGCAGGAAAATAAGCCAAATGGAAATATTTTTGTCTGGCTTTTAGAAGGCATATTGGTATCTTGGCTTGTAGTGTTCTGCTTTTCTAGCCATTCAGAACATGGCAGCTCTGCTTGGCTGATATTGTCTATAATCTGTCAGAAGAGTATGTGTAAATTGGGAATGTCAAACGTTGCTTCTTTTTCTTTCATTATTTGGTGTCAGGCCTTTCTGTTAAAGGATTCAAGGTTTTGAGTAAGGTTTCACTAGAAATGAAAGTTGTTTTTTTTTTTAATTCAGAAGATACCATTTTGCAATGTACAATGTAGAAATCTTAATTTTAGATTCTAAAGGTAGTAGTTAACTGCTTGCAGCTTTTGCATTAAGTGAATACATGAGATTGAAGCATAGACTGCTTTGTGTTCTTTCTTCTTTTTAGGGTTTTCTGTATGTTTGTGTATAATGATAGAAGACTTGGGAAAAGTGCTGGTTTTATACACTCAGTGTGCAGATTATTACTCCTAAGGGCAGTGGAAAATATGGCTGCTTCATGATGCAGAATTTAATTTTGTGCTGGTAAGCTGTGGTGTGCTTCCCATATGTGTGGCTTCCACCTGTGTTCCTTCTCTCAGAGCCCAAAGTCTATGGTGCAGTGTGTCACACATCTGCATGTTTTGGGGGGAGTTACAGTTCTTAGATATCAGATCTCTGGGGTAGCGTAGCCACGTGGCTCAAAAGTAATTCCCAGTAGCAGTATAGCTTCTTTCATGTGCATAAAAACACACTAAGGCGATTGCAGAGTTCTGCTGAAAGTCTCATATGGAAGCTAAATGACTTGCTGTCTGTTCTCTCAAAAAAATAGCTGCTAAAAAATACTTGGGAAGATGTCCTGAGGTCAGAAAAACTAAAGTATTTTACAGAGAATAAAATCAGATTTTAATACTATCTTCTAAACTTCTTCTTGATTGTGTTGGGAAACTGAGAATTTCTCTAGATGCACACTCACGCAGACTCACAAATTCCCTGTTTAACGATGACTTCATGAATAAAAATAAAAATAAAACAAAATTGAGGAATAAAAAAATAAATAATAAAATTGAGGAATAAAATGTCTTAGAAGATGTATTCTCAGAATTTATGTCAGGGATGCTGGTGTGGGAGGGCCAAAGCTTGAAGTTTTGGTGCAAGTCTATGGCTTTAGTGCTAACTTACCCAGGTTATCCTTTGCCAATATAACCTGTCTGTCCTGTGTGGTAGTATGGTGTGAAATTTTTCTTTTCATATGTAGCTGTTTTAGACAGCTGTAAGGAGACAACCTCTTGATTCTGTAACAGAAACAAACATACAAGTCTATCATCATGTGTTTTCAAAACTTCAGCAGAAAAATGAATACTAATCTTCTAAATATTTGCTCTATGTACTTGTTGAGGGTGGAGTGACAAGTCCTGCTGCTGAGCCACGAGGTGCTGAAAGGAACCTCTTGCTTTCTAAATACCTTCTCAGAGAGGGGTCCAGGTGTGGCTGGATCCAATCTTAGCCCCAGAATTCTTTCCTGCACAGTATAAAAGCTAAAACTACTAGCAGTGTAGGTATAGGATAGCACAGTGCACTATTGCAAAGCAATTATATTAAAGCTCACAAGAAGAATAATTAACTCACCATACCAATGCTCGTGGGCAGATTTCTCTCTTAACCTTGAGGAGTGTCAAGAAGAAATATTCTAGAGAAACCTAGCCTTATGAAAGTGGACTGTACTTTCATAGTATAAAGTAGGTCTGTAGGACTGTAGGTCCCATGTCTGCCAGGTCAGCTTAGCAGCTTGTCTGCCAAATCTTTGCCTCACTATCAGGATACTGATTTGGGGTTAGTTAGCCAGACTGATTGAGCATAGTTCAACACCAAAACTAGCTCATGGCCTGAGCTCAGCCCACCACTGATAGCTCTGCAAACAGGACATTGTCCAAATTGCTTGATCACATTCTGGGGTAGAGTATCCTGCTACAGAACTACTTGAATATTTGTTTAAAAATCAGAGTGGACAATTCAACTAGGCAGGATTTGTAAAAAGCATCAAGCTCCTTTGTTGTCTAAAACTGCTAAGAAATGTAAATGGAAATCAAATTGGAAAGAGCATGTGCTGTAAGTTTTTATAATGTATCTACAATATAAGAGGCAATCTAACAAAGAACTTACTCTAAATTCTTAAGCCAAGCATAATTAATTTTGAAATAGAATGAAATTATTTTCCTAGGGATAGTATCATGTGAAATATCTTCTTCTGTATGTAACAGAAGCTAGGGATAATATAATTTAATAGCCTCATTTGAGACTTGATTCCTTTATCTGGTGCAATGGTAGTTTCTGATGCTCATTGAAATCAAGCTCTCCATCTCCAACAGAGTAAGACAGTCTTCATGTGGATAATAGAGTCTGTAAACAACTTTTCAAAATAGTGTGATACTTATTATATAGTCTGTGCTTCTGAATATTGACCTCTCTTTTAGAAGTCTTGAACCCTGAAACTTCTAAATGGCAAGGGGAAGCTTCTTGTAAGAAGTTATTTGAGTTCCTAACAATTCTGAACATTATAGAATGATAAAGAATAGAAGCAGCATGCTGTATATTCTGTTGCTATAAATAAAAGCTGCTATTATGTTGCTGTGGCAGTTGCTTTCCTTCACATAATTAGCTGGGATCATGATTCTTCACAGTCTGATTTGGAAATCTGGCATCATCTGCAGGAGAGCATCCTAAAGGGAATGCTCTCATTATTAATACAAATTCTAAATTTCTAGAAGGATCTTACAGTGGTCTTTTTTATTTCTCTCTTGTAGTGGAAATGAAGTCCAGGAAATGTGTGGGGCAGATTATTTAATAAAGAACAGATGTTATTTTTTTACCCCCCTGGCTCTGTATTTGTATTGGGTTTGCATGGCAAGATTTTGGTTTTGGAGCAGCTACAGGGGCGACTTCTGTGAGAAGCTGCTGAAAATTTTCCCTATGTCCAGTTGGCTCCAAGGTGGGCCTGTCCCTGGCCAAGGCCAAGCCCATCAGTGACAGTGGTGGTACCTCTGGGATAACATCTGTTAAGAAAGGGGAAAAGGTCCTGGGCAGTAGCAACTGCAGTGAGAGAAGGGAGGGATATGTGAGAGAAGCAGCTCTGCAGACAAGGGCAGTGAAGAAGGAGGGGAAGTGGTGTTTTAGGCACTGGAGCTGAGATTACATTGCAACCCATGATCCAGCCCATGGTGAGGTGGGATGTCCCAAAGGAGGTCTGTGTGGAGCAGATCTCCACCTACAGCCTGTGGAGGATCTCACACCAGAACAGGTAGATGCCTGAGGAAGTCTGGGAGCCTGTGCTGTAGCAGGCTCCTGGCAGGACCTGTGGCCCTGTGGAGAATGGAGCTGTAGAGGGTTTGCTGGCAGGATTTGTGACCCTAAGGGGGACCCATGCTGGAGCAGTCTGTTCCTAAATTGCTCCACCCAACTGGCAGGGACCCAAGCTGGATCAGTTCATGAAGAACTGCAGCCCTGAGGAAGGATGCACTTTGGAGAAGTTCATGGAGAACTGCCTCCTGTGGGGACAGACCCGGGGAGCAGGGGAGAAAGGAACAGCAGAGACAATGTATCTGACCACAAGGGCATTCCCTGTTCCACTGCATTGCTAGGGAGGAGGAAGTAGAAAAAATTGTGAGGGAAGTTAAGCCCAGGAAGAAGGTGGGGTTAGAGGGGATAAGATGCTTAAAAATTTGGGTTTATTTATCATTATCTTACTCTGATTTATTAATAATTTAAATTAATTTCCCCAAATTGAGTATGTTTTGCCTGTGATGGTAACTGGTGAGTGAATGATCTCTCCCTGTCCTTACCTTGGCCTATAAGATTTTTTTGTTATATTCTGTCTCCCTGTCTAGCTGAAGAAGAGAGGGATAGAGCAGCTTTGGAGACCTGGCATGCAGCCAGCATCAACCTACCACAATATTGGAAGTAGTTCTTTGGTGTGTTTTCTTGAGAGCGGAACTTAGAATTTGCTGGAATATCAGTGTTTATTTGGTTGTTACAAAGTTGATTGATGTCTCAAAAAAACCCCCCATTTTTGTGAAAAGTGCTTGCAGGGAAAGGCTTCCTCAGTAATGACTGAAAGTCCCATGAAGAGTAGGAAGAAAAATGCACTTAGAATTGCCAAAAACTTATGAGCATGAAGGTCTCACATTCCAGTCTCTTGGTTTGCCTCTCTCAGGTAAGTAACTTGTGGGCAGTTGAACAGACAAAGTAGATCTTCTCAAGTATTAGGAGTTTCATGTTTTAATTTAAAGTCGTAAAAGTCTTAGAGCATTTGCCTTGGATGTATGAGTATCTCATTCAAGCATGAATGGGATCTGTACTGAACTGGAGTTTGAAACTAGCTCTGCCTCATCTCAAAGCTTAACTTGGCCCTAAAGGTCATTTTTATTGACAAGATGTCACATTGAGAAATGAATACCTGAGGTCTTAAAACTTCATCAGGTTAGGAAATAAACCACATTTTGTCCAGGTGCTGTGAAATTTATTTACCTCAGTCCAAAAGTGCTTTATATTAAAGCCAAACTAGTGAGGAAGCTTTGAAGGCTCTGTAAGTTGGGTGAAGGATTTAACCTGAGTAGTGGTAATCCAGTTAGATAATGAGGTGAGTTGAACAGAAATTTTGGTGAAGACTGAAATATGCTAAAATAATTTTTCCAATCATAATGTTAATTTATCTTCTCTTTCTTTTTAGAAAAGTATTTATCTTCTCTTTATTTTTAGAACACTTCTAAATATGTTGACTTCAGAAAACTAGGATGAAATATATGTTTGTATGGCTTTTTTTTAAAGCTCAGCTTCTGGGATCTTTTTTTGAAGAGGAGAAAGAGTGTGTTGTGCTACAGAAATAGGACACAAATTTTTTTTGTACCACAAGAGGAAAGCATTTTTTCTTTATTCAGATGAAATTTATGATATTAAGCACATCTGTTTATTTAGATTGTTGTGGTAGGATTTGGGGTTGGTTTTTTCCATGATTTTTTCTGCAAATTTTAATTTTGAACTGAAGTATTTGTCTTAGCAGTTGTATTTTGGGTACTAACTGTCACATTTGGAGGGAACTGCTTTACTGGAGGTACTTATATTAATACCATCACTTGATCTAAAAATTATAGATTAAAAATAAACCAGCAGGTACTTCTTTAAAAGTTTTGTGTACCACAGACATTATGCTGAAAAAAATCACAACTGCCTGTCATTCCTGGGAGCAGCCCTAAGTTGCCAGGATGGCTGCTCCTGTGTGGTAGAGTGAAGCATACATGTGCTTGCAGGGTTGAGGCCCCTGTGCTGGTTGGTCTGTCCAGAGGCATGTTGAAAAGTTGCTGCAGGATTCTGCTTCAAAACTGTCTTAGTACTTCTATTTGTTATGAACAATCATGTGTCTCCTCGTACAGGTTTCAGGTTTCCTGGAGTTTCATGGCCATATGTGTGATCACTGTGCCAAGCTGACACTCACACTTGTCTCTTGATCTGAGAAGTTACACTGTAAGTAGAGAGATGCAGGAAGCAAGTTTTGGACGGGCCATGGGGATTCTGGAAGCACAGTGTCTCTGTTTTTTTGTGGTGGTGTACCTTTCAGCAGGGCCTGAGAGTTTAAATGTAATGTCATATGAATGCAGCTGCAGTATTTTCAGGACTAAATTGGCTCAGTGTGGGCTACCAGGTATGCCAGTTACCACAGCAGTAAACAGACATTCCTCACTTGTACGTGCTTCACGGAATTCCACATGGAATGAACGTAAGCTGGTGCACCTGCTCCAGGAAGATGTAATGAATTTGAAGGAACACTTGGGGGAGACTTCATGTCTCAGGTTTCATTGCCAGTTTTTTATTTGTTTGAAGTGACATCAATATGAATTGACATGTATTACTCTAAAATTCTTGAAAAAATGAAACTTCATTCTTTTTATATCATGTTATTTCTGTTTGCAGAATAGTAACATGAAAACTTCTTGAGATGGGGCATATTTTTAGGTATTTTTTTGCTGGTGATGGTATCTTGCTAGTTTTCTCTAGAAATAATGTAATTGTAACTGACTTCAAGTTGTGATGATTGACAGTTATAGGAAAGGGAAAAGAAAAGCATTCACAAATAAGAAGTTTGTGATAGTAGGTGAATCAGCACCTTATATATTAATTATGAATAGTCACCACTATATTCAAGTTTCATGCCTATTTCTATTTTAATTCATGGTTGTCACTATTTCAGTTTTGTAAGGCGTTTATCTCCACATGAAACTTCCCTGATATTACCTCTGTATTGTTAATGAAGCCTCGGCATCAATATGTCTTTTAGAAAAAAAACAAAACTGAAAGAAGGAAAGAAGGCACTAACTAACTGCAAGAAGTCATCTGTTCTGAACACAGGAGGCATATATTCCCATGTATTAAAAAAACCCTGAAGCCAAAACAACAACAGAAAAAAATCCCCTACCCAATTACAATGATGTTTTATTAATTGAAAGAGTTGGGGTCAAAGAGCTGAGGTTTGTGAAGGAAATCAGGCCTCAGTATGTATGATGGTGTCTTCTATTGCTGGCCATGGCATAGACTTTCCCTGATCTAACCAGAAAATACTAGTATAGGTACTAAGTGAAAATAATAACCATAATCAGTCTATTTTCTTTTTTCTGAAGGATCTAGCCAAGGGATCTAAGTGAAGGACATTAAGGGAAATGAAATTATTGGAAAACTTTGGTGAATAACTCTTAACTTTAATTTTGAGCTTACCAGCGAAGAATTTTAAACTAGCACATGGCACCTAACCAGTTTTCTGAGAATGGATTCAACAAAAGAATAGATTCTAGTTGGGAGGAGAGGGCTGGCATTTAATGTTTTAGGACTTTTTAGTTCCTGTTAAACAAAAGTAATGAATAAACATGTTAAGCTATCTCTGGAATAAAATATTTTTTTCTTCTGAACTGTATTATCTTAAGTAAAATAATGTGTTGTGTGGTAGTGTTATTTGCTTTTTTTTTCTTTATTCCAAGCAGAGTAAAACTACTGCATTGTCAAGGCTAAGATCTATTTAAATATTCTAATTGTCCACTATTATGAAGAGAGATAGTGGAAAATAGAATGCTTTGGCAGTCCTCACTTGCTAGAAAAAACTCTCTTATTTGTTGTGTGACTGTGGTGCACAGGAGTTGCTGGTTTGTGCTCAAAGGGACCCTGCATGGTGAAACTTCTGTCTGCATTTTAGCTTTTATCTGCCTGTATGGCAAGGCCTCAGCTAGTGGGAAAGGTGCTCTACTTAATTCACCCCTGGCTGTAGCAAAGACCCAACAGACTGCTTGTGTCCCCAGAGATTTACTACCAGTGTCTAATGGATCAGAACACAGGTGACATTTTTAGCAAAAGAAGGGGCTGGAGCTTGTGGCCTCTTAGATGCAAATAGTCTTCAAATTGTTTTAACTGTTTACTATATGTATGCAACTGAAAGAGTTAGCTTTTTTTTCTTGGAGGTATTTTCAGGTGCAGTGCTCTACTGTTTTTTACACTTTTACTACTGTTTCTTAGAGTCTCCTACAGGGAAATGGTAGTTCAGCCATTGGGATACATTTAGGTCCTGATTGTGACAGAGCTTACTATGCAGTATTTTCATTGACAAGTTTGTCCCTGCTTTATCATTGATATATTGTTCACAATAACAATAAAAGAGGTGAGGTTCTGCAATAGATGACATGATAGGAAAAGGTAACCCTAACAGGAAAGTGTTCTCCCTATAGTAGAATGAAAACTTAAAAATTGAAACAATCTGGGTAGACTCAACTTCTGGTAGTTGCTAGCATCAGAATGCTTTGCTTTTCAAACCTAATGTTTTTGTAGTACAGCTGGTGTGGGGTTGTTGGTTTTTGTTGGTTTGGGGTTTTTTTTTTTTTTGTTTTTTGCTTGGTTGGGTTTTGTTTAATTGTTTTAAATGGAATAAGATGCCTTCAGATTTCTGCATTTATAGCCACCAACGTGGGGGTTTCTCTGCTCTGTATTATAATTATTTCTCAAGACAAAGGTTCTGGTTTTCACTAAGTCACTGAAAGACAATTATGCAGTTTAAAGACAGGAGCTAAGTTCAGGAAGCTTGTGTTTATAACCCAACTCAGAGCTTTAAAACTCAGGATCCTCCTAACCCTGTAACTGAAGTCAGTGAGGGTATAGGCAGAACCTCATCAGATGTTCAGCCATGCTTAGGGGTGTTTCAGGTCAGGAAGTGGGCAGTAGTCATACGCCTGTGCTCAAGTAAGCTCACTCTGGATCCAGAGGTTAAATGTTTCCTTCTATCTCCTCTCAAGGCTTGCAGAACATGGTGTTCTTGGAGCATGTTTACTGAAGACCTATCAGATGGGCTTTGCACAAAACAAACCAGAGCTACCACTCCCACTCCCGAGTAATAGCTTAGTGGTTAGAGCATTCCCAAAGAGTGAGGACTCTGGGTTCAGCACCTTTTCTCCCTGAGGTGGTTCAAAGTCATGCCCTTAACATGCCTGGGCTCCCAAGATGAGAGAATTGAACTAGCTTTTGCTCTCATTTCCGAGTCTGTGAACAACTTAAGAATTGCATGTAAAGCAGGACTAATGCAGTTGGAAGTGCTGGCTGTGTTGCCATCATTAAACAGCATACCTTTATTTAGAGAGGAGGTGAAATCACCTTGGGCCCATTAATGACTTGGCTTTGGCCTCTATCTTGTTTAAGTGATCTCACTGCTGAGGTGAGAGCACCAGTCTCTGGCTTGAGGTTGTGGTAATGAATAGATGCAGTTGCCTTTTTGTGGCGGGCAGAAAACTCTAGCACAGTGAGAGATGAGACTGATAAGGCACTCCTGTCTTCGGTGCTTCCTGTTGGTTAACTTAGGTGACTTCCAACTTGACCTACAGGTTTTCTGCATGCTAGTTAAGGTGCATTAACCTACTCAATTTCTGTATAACTGTAGAAAAGATAACTTTTGTGTTCTTGGGTAATAGAGTGAAGTATGGTCTTTGCACTTGAAGAAATGCTGTCTTCAGCATCATTGGGCTTGTCTGCAGTGTTTATTGTATTTATAAATTTGACCTTCCGCTAAGGTGGTACTTCCTTGAAATTCCATTTAGAGGCTTCTACACTAGATAGCTAAACTGCCTTTGTTATGTTCCTGTGGTGAGAATGCACATGAAACTTCAAGCTCACCAGCATCTGAAAAGGCAGTTGAAAGTGGAGATGTTTTGTCATTTGTTTCTTGCACACATTTATAGTACACAGTCTGTCCTAATGCATTAGGGCAATTATCCCCACGTGCTGGTAAGCATCATTTTCTTCAGTGAGAGTCCTTCCTGAAGGCTTGAGAACGTTTCTCTCCCTTCCTAGATCTCCAGACTTCTTCTAATTCATATCCCCTCACACTTGAGGGCACTGTAGGTTCATTCTTCCTTTATAACTGACTGGTGCTGGAAGCTCTTGGTGGAGGTTTGAACCAAAACTGAGTGTCTCTTGGTATTTTTTATGAGCTTCCTATTTATCTTTAGTTTTGGAGAAAAATGTTCTCATCTACAGGTTTCCATTAAGGGAAAAGAAGAACAGTTCTTTAAAATATCAATGGGTGTTTGTATAAGACTTCATGGAACAGTTTGGCACCTAGAAAGGAAATAATTGGTCTCTAGTGGATTTGTAATTTGCTTTCAAAATCCAAGTGCAGTGAGATGTGAGTAACCTGCAGTACTGCAGCTAAGTGGCTGAAATAGGGTTACAGAACCAGCAGAACAGTCTGGAAGAAGAGCAAAACAGTGTCAACAAGTATTGTACACTGGGTTTAATAGAGGGTGAAGCTGAAATTCTTCTTGAAGAGAACTGTGTATTCTTGTTGCTTGTATTTAAGTTTTCCCATGTCAAGCTTTTTCATTTGACTGTACTATGCAGGAACTAGATCATTAGCATTAAAAGAACCTGAAGTTCTTCCAAGTTTATATTCAGGCCAAATGAAGTAAGCCTCAAGCAAACATGCAACTAGATGACATAATAGCATATATTAAATGTGCAGAGGCCTTTTTATTTCCCTATCTCCTAATTATATCAAGCAATAGGAGATAAAATACATCTCTTTAGTGACACTGTGCTTCAACTCTGTTTAATAGACCTTTTTTCAAACATAGGTATGTGTGCATAGGTATGTGTAAATCTTGCTCATAGTGGATGGCCAAGGGCATTGTGAAATGCCAGAGGTTTCATGAACAGTACCATGAAAATCTGCAACCTAAAGAGTACTTGAATGTTTATCTGTGACTGAACTCACAGGGTATACACTAACACTTCCCTTCACACTCAGGCCTTCTGATTTTAGGGTAACTTCCCATGATTGCACATAAAGTAAATTACTATTAACTTTGGAGTAGCTCATCTATAAAAACCAACTTGTCTGACTTGTTGTGTAAAACACATCAAATGGGGAGCATGCTGTCAGTGGCTGTGGCTGAAGTGACAAGATTTAACTCACAAGATGGTGGTAAAGTGATTGTCTGCAGTTGTGTGAACATATTATGATAACAGCTCTTATTAATGTTTACTTTTCCTTCTGTGTTAAAGCATGCCTGCCTGCTAAAACATATATTCCAGCATCTTCAAAACTTTTTCTTAAAGGATTTTGGAAAGGAAGGAAATGTAGCAAATGCCAAACATCAAGTGGTGCTGTAGACAATTATTGGTTTAATCTATTGGCAGTAGATTAAAGAAGGTGGCTGATGATGTCCAGTTCTTCCCTGTTTTCCCACAAGACTTGACTAATAGTTTTCCCCCTACCTTCCCCAACTGACATGAATTAGTTATACGATACCTGGGGTGACTGTTTAGTGACCTCCTAGTTGTAAAAACTTTTATGAACATCAGAAGCCTAGAGTTATAAATATGAAACTTCAAAATAGCCCCGTGGGTTTTTTTTTTTTTTTCCTTTGGTTCGTTGTTGTTTCTGGAATAGCTAGCATAAAACCAAAGGCAGGTCCATTGTCAGGTTAGCAGACTTCCTTTTTGGCGATTCCTTCCCTCTTCTGTGAAGTTTTAATCTTCAAAATATCAAATAGAGAAACAAAAGCAACAAAACCAAAGGAAAACAAAACCCCCATAGTTTTCCTTTTCACATTAAGTTATCAATGTCCTTGAAAAGATCAAGTCAGCCCTTTTATTGTAGATGGTTACACTTTGGGTGTGGAACCAGGGAAAGTAGCAGTTTGTGCAAAATGGATGCTGGTAAAGCTGTGCTTGTGTAATGATCTGTTTCATTTCTCCCTGCCGGAAGTCTGGGAATGCCCCCAACCTAAATGGTGGGCATTTATTTATTTAATCTATCCCACAGTGACTTACTTCTTGTGAACCCCTTATGCATTACTAGACCCAGCTGGTTTGGAAGGGGATGATTTATAGAGGCTTTAGTGAGTGTAGTTAGATCTGTACCTGGACCAGAGTTCAGGAATAGCATTGAGCTCCTACAGTTTACATTGTCCAACTGCTGGTTTGTTTTACTTTTTACCTTTTGGAAGAACCACTCTATAAGCTGAAGGGGAAAACAAGTGCTGAACCCTGGCATTTGGCTTTCATGGAATGAGAACACAGTCCAAAGGTCAAATTATACCATTTCTTCTAGTGATTTTTTTCCTTCCTTCTTGGAGTAGAAGAATTTGAGATGTGGTTTTCAGCAGTTGACAGTCTAGCAGGTTGCACCTCTGGCTCAAGATATCAGCCTCTTGGAGGACAGAGGCTGTCGGGCTCACTGCTTCAGGTGAGTTTGGTGCCAGACAGAGCCTTGTGCAGCAGTGCTGGGAGTAGTGCTCAGAACTGAGCAGGGGGTGTAATGCCTGCTGCTTATTTGCTTCTCTGGAGACAGAGATGAAACAAGAGATGAAGTCTAGTTACTGTTTCTGGAGTGGGAAAGAGAGAAGTACAGATTGGTGAGGGAGAGCAACAGAGTAGCTTGTGATGTTAGGAAGACTTTTCTGTTATTTCGCCTTCACTGTTACACTCTGGGAAAAGAAAATTCTGTGATCCATGAAGGTTCTGAGAAAATAAAGCTTTGCAAATATCTGCAAAGCAAAGCAGTAGTTTTCAGTCAGAGCTTTGTGTGAGTGTTTATATGGGGCAGGAGAGAGAGGTATTAGGAGAAAGCGTAGCTAATAGTTACACAATAAATATTGCTTTGGAATATATGCACCTCTGGCTGATTGTTTAGTGTTCTTGTCCTCGAAAAGTGCCCTGTGAAATATGAAGATTTTTGTAAAAAGAGTTTTATAAACCTTTTTGCCCGTTTTAACCTTTTAACAGTCTGATTATCAGATGGCAGGGAGATAAAAGTTCATGGAACATTAGATTGTTGAGACAACCAAGTACTGAATCATAACCCTAATGCCTGTTTTGTGCCAACTGCCAAATAAAATCATGTTATTGGAATGAAGTGCCTATATCCTGCTAAGGCACAAGAATACTTGGCAGTTAGCAGCCAGTCACTTCACTAAACTCTGCAGTTTAGTGAATTGTAAGGGATTGTAAGGAAAGAGTGGAACTTGCAAATATTAGATTGGCAGAATTGAAAAGTGAAAGCCACATGAATGGTAAAATCCATTCAATAAATGTTTTTAGTCCCAGGCTAATAAAGTTTTTTGACTCTAGTGTTTTTGTGGAAATTCTCTATGTTCATGTTAATTAAATGTGCAGGGTATTATTGTTGTAACTTTTTTTACACTTACTCTGCACTATCAAACTCATCAATGTTTTCCTTATTAATTTTCTTTGAGGTAGATGGTCTCTGGTCTCTGAATTTCAGATTCCATCTTCTGCCTCAGCTGTCTGGGCATAGGTCATATTCATGTCTGATGACTATACCTTAGTCAGGATATCCTAAATTGAACTCCTTTCAGCTTTCCCCTTCCCTGTTCTGTCATCATCATCTTATTGCTCTTGCTTCTTACTTTGCTATCATCTTACTATTTTCCTACAGTGTCACACGATGTCAACTTTCATGTTGCGTCGTGAAATCAAAAATTTGTTTTTAAAGATCTGTTCATTTCTGTGATGCTTGCTACATAAAGGTATTGATTTTTATATTGACTGTACAGACAGGTCCTGCCCAACTTTGTGTGCCCATAAGGCACACACCTTGCTGGGACGGTATCAATAACAGCCCTTGCAGATTGCACATTCTTGCATCATGCGGCGTGCGGGGCTGCAGGACACATCCCGCTGACGCACGGTAGTGTGACAGAAGAAGGTACTGCTGGGGCAGGACATGGGGGTGGGGAGGTGAGGAAATAAAGCAAACGAAGTTCAACTGTTTGAAATCTCAAATGAAAGAAAAACTGTCAGCCTGGGGGAGGTCATGATTTAGTGTTGCAGCTCTTTGACAGAGTGTGACAATTTAGGATTATCTGCATACATCTAAGATGCTGCTGAAAGCAGGTAAGTGAAGTAGAATCTTTCTGCTTTGATTGGGGTTTGGTTTTGTTACTTTGACATGTTTTTTTCATGCTAGTTGTGCAGAGGCTTTTTGCACAGTTTTTCCAGTCCTTACTGGTGAACCAAAAGAAAATGCCTTGGTAGCATGACTTAACCAGGTATTGTGTTACCATTAGAACAATATTCAAAATATCTACTTTAAGTCTGTCTGAATACTGGAAATTACGATTCCTGTCCTGAAATTCTCCTTACAGGTGCTAAGTGTCTCTAATAGCCTTAAAACTTATTTAAATATTAAAATCTTCTTTAAAATGAAACTTTTGAAAGAATAGAAACTGTACAGACAGTTCTCAAGTAATTTTGATTTCTTCCTAAGAAATTAACACTGGGATTGTGGTTGTTTTGTTGTTCGGACATTTTATTTGCAAGTTTTACATTGAATCTATAGACTTGTCAGCTTTAAATTCTGCTAATCAAAAGATACTGTAGTTAGCCTTTGAGATCAAATCTTAACTTCTGAAGCCTTTGCCAACTTGGTGTCACATTCACATTCATGTGTCTTGCTGTTGAAAAGCACTTTCAACAAGTTGTCTTATTGCAAGGAGGGGACAGAAATATAATCAAGACTTTGATCTCTCAAGAACTTGGCATATGAGTATTCCCCCTGACTCCCTACTAAGAAATCTTCCTCTGGCATTTCTCCCCAAAATGTACCTTCTCCTGCTTCAGCAATATTGAAATGGGCTTAACAGTTCTAGGAATGGCCTGGAAGATGAGTTCTGTTCCTGGCCTTGCCACTCTCTGATTTGCTGTGTGATCTTGGATGAGTTATAGCCCTGTTTCAATTTGCTTATCTGTAAAATGTAAATAATGCTCATGGAACTTCACAATAGTTTTGAGTTCTGTGAAAAGCTGACAGGGTGAATTTATAGAAGTATATTTTGTTCAAGCTGAAATACTTTGTGCTAACTTTTACATACCATTGCACTCTATAAAACTTCTATAGCATGACATATTAATGTGAAGAAAATTATCCATAGACAGAGTCTTGTGGAAATTATCTAAGAGATGTTGTAATTTCTTGTGAGACTTTGACAAGGCAACCTACAGTGTGGCTATTTGCAATTTCATTTTTTTGCCATTTCATTTCACTTTTCATTTACTTTAATTCAGAAGTGGCTAAACATATTCAAACTTTCAAAGAAACTGAATTTAAGGTGGAGGAGAGTAATAGGAACAGTAATAGGAGAAGAACTGTTATGCATCTGCATGTGCGAGCATTCTCCTTCCTTATAATCCTAACCCATTTCAATTTGGAGGTAGGTTAGATATTCTTATCAAGACATTAAACTTTGTTTTGCTGGCATTTGAAATGTAGCTAGCTTTGGGAAGTGAGAAAGCTGTTTAGCAGAACACAGCAGTGCTGCACAATATGTCAGGAGACAAAGAACAGCACAAGTGAAAGCAGCATCTGGCCGCACCAGAATCTGACCAGTCAAGAATGGTGTTTATAACCAAAAGAAAAAAACACCCCAAACCATGGCTTGTCTCAGTGTGTTTGCCAGTCTTTTTAGCTTAAAATCAGTAGTGGGCTTTATTTGAAAGCATTCCTTTAAAAGGGTGCCAGGCTGGATTGGCACACATTAGTACAACCTCAGCACAGTTACAAGATAAGTAAGGCTTACAGGTTAGGCTTTTGTACATTTGAGTTGCATATTCTAATAAATATACTCTGTTTGCATGCTACTGCTGCCGTCTTACAAGTTATACTGCAAAGTGGAGCCAGGCAGGAGGACAAAATATGGAGAACACCCTCATCTTGAAACCAGCTATGGCTGCAAAGTAGACCTTGTAAAAGCTCTAAGGTTGAGCTATGGTTATGCCATATCTTTTCTGGAAGGCAGATACAAAATAATAGTGAATTTCTGCAGCTGTTTGTAGAAGTTGCAGTGTTCAGTTTGAGAAAGGTTTGTCCTCTGTAGGTCATGTTTTCACTTATAGAAATGTTTTCTCTTATGAAATTCACATGTACTTAATGTAGGGTGCCAGGCTGATCACTGCAGCTGTTTAAAATAGAAAAGCAGATGGAACAAATAGGAAGATTTATTGCACGGCTTGATCTCTTCCCCTGAAGCAGCCATTCATCATCAGCGCCACCGAGACAAACTGCAAAACGAGTTTCCCTTCATGGCTGTGATTGGGCTGAGAGAGGTGGCAGAGCTGCACGACAGCCTCGGGATTGGCTGGGCAGGAACACACCTCTGGAATCTGTTTATTTCCCAAAAATAAGATACTATCTTTTACATTTTGCCTAGAGATCTTTTATCTTGCATTTAATATCCAAATAAACTAGAACAAACACGGTTAACCTCTTTGGAACAGATGTAGTACTTTAGATGGGTGGAATGAATTCAGGTGTTTGGGGTTTTATTTGGTGGTGGTTTTTTTGGTTTTTTCCTTATTTTCTCCTGTGAAAATTATGCCTGTGTGAGTTGTCTGCATTTGTTGTTTGCATTTTTCTGGGTGACTGTATATGATATTCAAGAACTTTTTTGCATCTTAACTAGAGCTGAAGGTTGTTTTCACATTTTATAATGTATTGACTTCAGCTTATACTAAAGGCAGTTTTAAAGCTGTTTTTGTGTTTGCTGAGTAAAATGTTTACACTTGCAGTACTGTCTTTCATTTTTTTGTAAATATCAAGTTGCTATGTCTGATCATGTTTTAGTGAGCTATGGCTTCTTTTTGATTATGTTAATCAATTTAAACAGATCTGGAAATTTTTTGGATTTTTTTTTTTTAAGTTAAGGACTTTAACTATTTTGATGCCATATGTAAAATAACTCCAGACCACTACTGAATGAGAGATCTGATCATCTACAGTGAATGTTCCAGCTGAGTAAGTATCTGGCATAACTGAATACATCAGAACTCATTAACCTACTTCCTCTCTCTCAAAATAAAAGGTAGAAAATTATATGGGAAACACATATGACTTATGGTGTGGTTCAGATGGGATGCATACAGAAGCTGAAGGTTGTGAAAGGCTAGTTTGTGAAGCAGGAACTTGTGGTTGTTATCAAGTAACAAGATTTGGACATGCACCAAACTCAGGAATACTGACTATAGGAGTTACTGCCCTCAGAAGAAGAAGCAAAGGAGAATGAGAATAGAAATGGATGAGAGGGAAGATTAAAGGCAAGAGAGACTGACTACCAGAAAGCTCTTAAAACCCAAGTTCAATTTTTTCCCTCCTCCCTGAATAATTGGTTTTGCTTCTGTTATATTAAAATATGGATAAAGGCAGTAGTTAGTAATATTTAAATTGCCAATCAGCTTTTGAAAAAGCATTTATTTTCCCGATCTATACAGAATTAACTGTTGAGGTTTTAAAAAGACTAGCTGTGATGTCTTATTGATGTTGCTTAACTAATATTAAACATTGCCTTCTTAAATCTTTGCCTCCTCAGTGATGGTTTTATAAGCTTTCACATTATCCTATTAAAATTCCTTGCTCTTTGGAGCAAAATGAGGAGGAAATAACATGTGCACTTATGGAGGAATTACCAGCAAAAGATACTTGAAATTCCCCAATACACAAGTCTCTTTGATTGTTTGTTTAAAATCTTAACCCAGAAAAGTGACTGAGAAAAGCCTTCCTCAGAAGCATAAAAACCAAAAAGTATGGAATTCAACAGTTGCAAATGGAGGAGTGGGATAGTAATGGTATTGTTGATTTCTAACATTTTTTTGTTAGTTATCAGCTAGAAAACAAGCAAAAGTAACTTTTTCTCTGAAGAAAACTTTCTTCCTGTTGGATAGGAATGGGACAGCTAGCAACCTCATTCCTTGTATGCTCACTTTCTAGCTGTTAATTGGAATATTTTCAAATTAGGATAATTAAGGGAGCTGTGTGAAGGAGGCAATCTTGTTCAGTGCTGCAGAGATTTTTAAGACTTGCTTAAGAAAAGGCTTCTCTGGCTGCTTCCCTTTTGTAAGCTGTAGGAAGTCCTGAAAATAACCTTCTATATCTGTGCCTTAGGGCTGATACAACAATTTAGGGTTTCTTTGGCTTACCAGCATTATGTTTGCATATCCTGAGACTTAGTGAGACTGAAAGATGAACCTATGCTTTCAGATCTAAATTTGAAAAGGACTTTCATTATTATATTATTATAGTCTTCTGTATTGCATTTGAAAATATTGAACTGTGCTCTCCCCTTTACATAAATGTTGCTGCTGTTTAGTCACTTTTGTGGAACAAAAGACACATCTCTTCCCTTTCTCCATAGATGTAAAAGAGCTAGTGAGGCAATCCTGAGAGTTCTTGTTTTGTTATCTTAATTGACAGTCTCTTAACCTCCTTAAATATTTGCTGATACTGAGTTGGTTAGTAAAATGGGAAGCTGGTAGCAGAGCTCTTCAAAAAGTGTGATTGGATAGCAGATGGCGTTTCAGACTGACGACTGCAAGATATGCATGGAAGGGGAAGCAAATTCTCATTTTTACATCTCTATGTATTTGCTATTCAGAAAACAATGAAATTGCAATAGACCTATCTGTTCATATTAGAAAATTCTAATTTCTGTTAGAGAATGGGAACAGTATTTTGCTGTTTCCACCTTTTGTGAAAGAATAAAAGGCTTTCAATATCCTTGTTGGATGGTAGTTTGCAAGCAAAATGAGATCAGTTCGTTTTTTATTATTTTTCTTAAATAAGACACAGCTAACCTTTGAAACTTTGTTTCTGTAGGCTAATATGTCTCCCAGTAGCTTATACTACTGTCTGTGGTTCAGACAACTGTACAGAAACTGGAAGAGGTTTTTGGAAGGGTTTTAAAATGCACTGCCCAACTGTGGCTCTCTCTGGGTGGCAGGTTGCTGGAGGCAGGCAAGGAGTGCCTTAACAAGGCAGATGGGTTGTGAGACTTCTACCTTACCCTCTTTTCTGGACCTCTGGTACTGATTGCTGTTGTTAGCCGAGGGGATGACTGTGCCTTTGTCCCAAAAATAGGATTTTGTCCTCCCTAAAAAACACAATGTGCCATGCTTTTGGGAGAGGATTGCACTTGCAAGTAGAAAGAAGAAGGCCAAGTGTCAAAGATGTAAATGAGGAGACAGAGAGTGAAGCACCTGTGTCACAGGCTGCACCTTGCTAAAGGTGTCTCTAGGAGGGTTGTTAGTGGTTACATGCTTTTTCTGTCCTCTGCTTAACATTCATGAAATGAGAAGTGGGCAACAAAAAGCAAACCCCGGAGTGGCTGGGATAGCTGTGGCTGTTCAGGAGACCTCTTTTGAGTTCTCCTCATGTGTGGAGGATTACAAATAAAAAGAGGAAGGTTGAAGTAAAAAAAGTCAAAATTATATTTTAAGGAATTGCTAGGAGGTTTGGCTTCTGTTCCCCTCGTAAACTCAAAAAGTCTGGACCAATATTTATCTGCAGAGGTGAATATGTTACTCAAATAACATTTTACAATTCTTGGACAAATCAGTAAAGTAAGAAGTTAGTTTTAGCAATTTAGAATCAGCGAGTGATAGATATCTGGAGATACTGATAGGAAAGAGTTTAGCATTGGTGTGACGTGACATGACATGAACAGTGACATGAATAGTGTCATATCTCTGGTTGTAACAACCAAACTTTGTAATTTTTTTCTTTTCAATTTGTAGAGTAGTCCTGGATTTTGTCAGATCACCAGTTGTTTCCAGTACTTAAAAGATGCATCAGGCTTAGCATTGTAAAAAGAGTCCTTAGATAGCAAAAGACTCAAACCCCAAGACTGTGATTGAAAACATAGTGGGGACTTTGGAAGCATAATGTTATTTTGCAGGTGAGTGTTTCTAGATTATAAATTTAATGTCTGTGGGGAAACAAGTATGTTCAAAGACATTCCCAACTGTTCTTCCGTAAATGTAAAAAGAACACATTGAGTTTGCTGCTTCTAATTTGAAAAATAAATTGAAAATTAGAAGAAAATATTACACATAGTAGTATTCCTCTTCCTGGAAGAAAGGTTAGAGTGGAATATGGATTCCTATTAACTAAATTCTGTGATACTTTGCATACTGCTGTAAGGCACCAATGTGGTGGTAATGGCAAAAGAGGATCCTACACAAAGCATAACTGAAAGTCTGTGTAGAAGTGGTTCAACATCATTGTGTGAGTCAGGTCAATATGGAATTAACTGTTGGCATGAGATTTACAGTTCCAGTTGCTCACACACCATTCCAATAATAACAAAAAAATCCCAAGAAATACACTTCAGAGTTTGCTCATGTAGGTTAGTTGAAAGGAAACCAGGTATTATTTAATTATTTTTACTGTAGTTTAAGAAAATTCTTTTAGGTCTTTTATTTTAATGTAGATCAAGATGATAAAATGGTGGGGTGGTTTGGTTTTGAAGCTGCTGAGTCTGCAGCTGGGGAAGTTCTGTTACTCAGTCTGCTCTGGTGATCCATCCTTGGCTCCTAGCAACTCCCAGAACAGTGAGACTTACAGAAGGAGGCTGTAGGTTTTCTTTACTGCCCTTAGGTTCTTCAGCCTGTAGGATTAATGTACTACAGATTTGGTTTATTTTTCATTTAAGATTCTTATGTTTACAGGTTTGTATAACCTGGGCAATACATGTGTAACTAAAATGTGTCATGAATTGACAACTTTGGCTTCTGTAGCATCTCATTACACTAACTTCATTAAATATAATGGAAATGGCCTATTGGGTAACACTGCACCCAGGCAAAACCAAGTAAATGTTTAACAGTAGTTACAGTGGTTTTTAGGAATGTGTTTGTGTTGCTTTTAAATGGCCTTCTTCCTAGTCTGATTTAAAACAAGTGTTTATATGTGTACATACATACATATGTGTGTATATATATATATATGAGGCCTTGTGCTCTTGTCTTTGCATTTGTCTTTTTATTTTTTCATATAATAATCTTGGAAAAACTAGCATGGAGAGTTACTGAGAATAAAACAAAATTATCTTTTTAGAGCAAAGGAGACAAGCTTTTGCTAGTGGTGTTTCTTCTTATCACCTCAGGTTAGTGAAGGGGGAAAGATGGAATGATAGAAAAGACAGAAGGCAACCTCATTCAGGAGAGCACCAATCTATTGTTTAGTGAAACCAAAAAGGAAGTTGCTGCAATTGAGGTGGTAAACTAACTCAACAACAAGAACAGCAGATGGGGGAAGGCAAGTGCAGATGTTTGGCTAGGAAAATGGAAAAGCTCAGAGAAGAACTGATTAATTCCTTGTGCTAAGAGGATGCAGGAGTTTACAAATAATAAAGATAAATTTAAGAGGAAAAATTTCAAAATCCCCCTGTGTGTTTCTTCTTTTAAATCTTAAAGGGAAAGGTGAAGTTTTTTTTAAAAAAATTGGATTTCTTTCGGATTATAAAGGTCAAAATTTTATTCTTGATTGCTGGAAATGTTTAACTTCAGTTATGCTCACTTGTCCAGGATCTTTCATCATGCAGCCCAGGGAGCAGGCAGAGCACAAACATTTAATAAATTCTGGAATTTACTTACATGTTTCCTGGAGGAAGAAGGAACATCTCTCTTGTGTTGGCAAAAAAAAAGTCTTGAAGTAGTGACTTCAGACTTACTGTGAACTTTGTACTGATTTCAGAGCTCAACCAAAGTAATAGCTCCATCAGCTGGTGCTAATTGTCCTCACAATGAAGAATCTTAATCTAGAAATGAAGGTAAAAGCATTAATTTGTTCAGACTGTATTTTGGAACAGCATGTGCACACCTCTGAACAGGTGAGACCTGACAGAAGAAAGGTGGCATTTTAGTAGCATGGTGTGAAGTGTTTGTACATGTCTGCATAGGTATGGGTTTGTGTGCATATACAGCTGGTGGTAATCTTTGCTGTTATATGTCAATTGTTCATAATACTGTGGACAGTCTCACTGAGGGGAATGAGTAGGGGGCAGATATTCCTGAATACATCAGCAGTCTGTACAATGTGACTAAACATGCTTTAATAGTGCTTCCTTTGGCAGGAGACTCTTCAGCATTCAAAACTGTCTTGGTGGCTATTAGAATTACATCCCCTTTATTGTGGGGCATTGCACTTCTGTGATATCCTTTTAATCTCGTGTTTCTTGTTAAAATAAATTATAAGCCTGCTGTGATAAATGGCTTAGCAGGAAACACCTTGGTACCCTCAGTGCTTTAAAATAAGAGGTGAAAGAATTCTTTGCCAAAAGGAAGCTGATAATAATTGCCTTCCACACTGAGGGACTGGACTGAGTTATACCATTCTGCTTCAAGTGGAAACTAAGGCAAAAGTGGCCTTGAACAGTTTGTTCAATCATTGTAAAAGCTCTATCTATTGTAGCTTAAACCCCCTCCTCTCTTCTTAAACCCCCTTCTCTACTTCTGAAGACAGGTGTCTATAACCTCTATTGAACAACTGAAGGAAAAGAATGAAATGCCACGAAGTAAATGTACTTAAGAGTGACTAATCTAATGTTTGAGGCAGTAAATCAGAGCTGGATAGGACACTGACTATAGTTTCATTTGCGGGGAAGAAGTGCATGGGTCAGTAGTTCTGGTTTCTTGGTTTGTAGATCAAATAGATTATGGAAATCACTTTGCATCAAGATGAGTTAAAGTATTTTTGCGCTCCTAGAACTTTTTTTTTCTGTTTCATAATGCTACTGCTCAGAAAATTTCCATAGTACAAACTATTCTCCATTTTATCCACAGCTATAAACTGTAGCAATAGAAGTGCTTTTGTCTTGTCATTACTATGACTTCATTTAAGAGTTTTATAGGTACACCCTACCCATATATCTTTCTAAACTAGCATTGGTTTGGATTACTGAGACATTACCATGTGCAAAACCTGCATAGATACGCCCTGATTTTTCCTTGGAAAGAGTTGTTATGACCTTTTTTTTGAGAGTCTATTTTTTTTTTTTTTTTTTTGCAGCAGATCTTTTGATATTTGACAGGAGCACTTGAACTACACAAGAGGTGTTTTCTTTTTCCCCGTGGCTGCCACTCAGATTTGTCAAGGCTGTAAGTGTTTAAAAGAAGGATTTGCCTTTGCGCAGTTACAAGCCTCTGAAAACTTTGCAGCAGTTGCAGGCATTGCTTAGGAGTTGAAGGAAGTTATCAGATGAGTAGTGAGAGTGGAGGTATAAGGGTAAAACTGGCCTCTGTCCTCAAGTCTAGTTGTGTAGACATGGTAGATTTTCCCTTTCCTTGGAGTTGCAGGGGGGGGATGGGGAATATTACAGTTGGAGCATGGACAATGTAACTGTTGCTGTTCACTGGAATTTCTGGACTCCAACAGTCTGCTAAGTGTAAAGAAACTTCTCCTTGTGTGTGAAGGTATCCCCATACCCTGGGGCACCACCGGCAGCAGCATTACACCATAGTGCCAAAGTTTCCAGGTTTGAAGCTTAGTGGGAGTTTATGCAGGTGCTGTTTGTGTTCAAAATCATTCATGCAACCTGAATTCTTCCAAGTGTTGACATTCTTTTCAGTTGCATAGAAAATGCAATCCATATCCCTGTCCAGTTAAATTCTGAGAATATAAATTCAGATTTCAATCAAAGACAAATTTACCACTTTCCTATGTCCAATTTATAGCATCTAAACTTTTTGATATAGGATTTTCTGTGAATCAGGGACTACTAAGAGTTGAAAAAGGGAAGTTCCTGTGTTTGCACACATTGTCTCAGATCTCTGGTGGAGCTATGCTTCATTGTTGTAGTCTATTTATGCTTTCCTCCAAGTTCTGGAAATGCTGAAACTGCAGAAAGCAACAGTGTGGTTCTGAGCAACTGTACAGCAAGTTCTATTTTAATCACTTTCATCAACTTTATCCTACAGTGAAAGCTCTGTATTGTATCTCTACATCATGGGGGGAGGAGGGGGAATTTAATTTGTAATTAAGCCCTATGCAAATACCTCATTTACATATGGAAATAATAAAAATAAAGTTGTTAAACATTTCCTAGGACTTTCAGAGCCTTATGAATCAAAAATTGGCTGACTGAATAGTTTTGTACCAGCAATTAAAATACAAGCCTATTAGTACTGTTTCTTTGCCCATGGATTCAGGGCATGGAAAAAAAGATAGAAAATGTTAGTTTGCTTCCCAGAACAACAGTATCACAATATGAATTTGATATTAAGTAGAAAATTCAAACCTGATTCTGGAGGACTGAGTATTTAATCTCCCAGGAGTTTTTCCACTGGCTGGTTAAGGTAGTATAACAATTATACACTGTTGGTGTTGGTAAAAAATAAACCTATATCCTGTGTGTTTTGCCAAGTTTAGCGTTGTTTTTCCTAGGTGGGTGCACATGTTCTTAGCTTTCATGTGGAAATGAAGTATTTCAAAAAAAGTATTGACTGAAACAGACAACTCCTGGTCTGCTTGTTCAGCTGTCAGATGCTTTCCCTTAATACATGTACAGCCTAGCTCAATAAGGAGGTACTGCTGCTAATGTGTCCCTTGGGTAATAAATAAGAAAGAATTTCAGATTTCATTTCTGGCTTAAAAACAAACAAAAATGTTTACAACATTTAATTTGAGCTCAATAAATATGAAGTAATGTTTAATATCTACATTAGATGCAGTTCTCCAAAATAGAGAATGCTTCTGTTTTAATGTAATGGGCTGTACTGTCATTTAGGATTTTGCTTTAGTGATACTATATTGTTCTTCCACATAGGAAGTACTGTTTATAAGACATATGAAGTGTAATTCCAGTGTTAGGAACATTTAAAATCATATTGTTAGATGTTTTGATAATGTTAGAAGCTTTAGAAGATGATATTAACTGGCCAGATGTTTAAGCAGCTATAAAGTACCCAGCATTGCAAGGAGGAGCCAAACCTACCTTACAATGCTGAAAAAAGTCCCCCATCTCCTCAACAAACAGTTTGTCTGAGTACACTTTGTGGAGCATTTTATCTCTCAGAATGTTTCCCGTGTTTGTTAGATGGCTCAGCTCCAGAAGAGCTTTAACATAGTCAGCCTGCCCTTTCCTTGTATGCTTTGCTGATGATGTTTTCCTGCTCTTCATTATTCAACTCTGTAATGAGGGTCATATTATGATTAATTCTTCCCTGCATATCCCTGATACATGTATTTTTCTTCCTATATCTCAGTTCTTCCATGTTCTGTTGTTTCCATATCGTGTAGGACAAGGTTTTATCTTTCTGTCCCAGGAACTCAAAATTTCATCCATAGGACTTCAGGACTCAGCTTCTCTAGGACTGTTTTTTTAAAGGGCATCTTTCCATATCACCCTTTATTCCATGGATGCCAGGAGATACTATTCAGTCAAGCATTCATTGATTCATAATGATCTGAAAGTCCTAGGAAATGTTTAAAATACTTATTTATCTAATATACTGATCTGAGGATATAGAGTATGAGTGTATCCTGTATTTCTTTTAACTTAACACTCTGACATGTCTTCCAAAACAGCAAAAATATCTTAAGGTTCTCCTGTTCTGAATGAATATCTTGTTTTGGCACCTCTGGAATCCTGTATGTGTTGGTACATAATAAGTCTTCCTCATTATTAAAATTTTAAGAATCTTTTCTACATTAATGTCTTAAGAAAAAAAACAACCTCAACTAATTATATTTAACTTAGGTTCTGTTTTCCAACTACTTTATAATTTACTCTGACATACAAAATTTCATTATTACTATTTATTTGGGACAACATTTTGATGAAATATTGAGACCTTAAGCCTGGGAATTATAAGTTATAGACATGTCAAATATGCTGGTTTGCTGTCACAGAAAAGATCCAGCCTGAACTGGCAATATTAAATTTTCTTTACTAGACAGGTAGCATAAATTAGTTACATTGCTGAAGTCTTCTGCTGAGCATCCAGTAGCAGCCTTGACAGTGTTTTGGAGTGAGACTTGATGCATTGCTGGCCAAAGGGAGAATTTGTTCTAGCAGTGGTTGTTAGGATGGACTGGAGGTTAAGTTATGACAATTACCACACTTGGAATCATAATCTATTATTGGAATTTTTTTTTCCTGATTGTTACTGTAGGGAAGGGAAAGATTCCTTTGGAACAACTTTAATAAAATGTAAACACTGTATGTAATGTACAGGGTAGGTTTAGATATGGATTAATCAGTACAGCAATAATAAAATACTTGCTTTTTGTAATGTCCCTGACTTTGGAACTGCTTTGTCAGGCAAGTCTGAGCCTATGGAGGGACAGCAGAAAACCTGAGGTACTTTTAACTTGAAACATGTCAGGCGGCCCAGGCTATGGGAGCAGATGAGTTTTATTTCTTTTTGCACATATTTCAAGGCCAAAGCCTTTTCAAGAGGCAACTCACCATTTCTTCCCTGATGGATAGCAATCATCTTCCTTATGATATATTGATTTTTCTCCCTGTATCTTTCCTTTCCCTAGGGCTCTCTGAGTTTTCCACTTGCCAAGTCTTAAATCTCCTTTCTTACTTTGTGGAATTTAAGGAGTTATTTTTATATGGCTGTTGCCTTTGAGGTACCTGAAAGAGTATTCTTTCTGCCTGTCTTTGCATCTGGTCACTTTTGTATTCGGTCCCTTCTGCTGCAAAATGCATAGACTAGGAGGCATCTCATAGAAGCTGAGAGAAAGAAGTGTTCAGACTTCTAGGCCTGGTTATAGAGTTGTGATAATCTAATTCAGTCTTGTGTATGTAGGTCAGAGAGTTTTGTTTCTCTCCCAGAAGCTGAATATAAGTTAAGTTTCTGAAAGATATCTAAATTTACTTAAAAATTGAAGCAATGATGTCCATTTCCTGTAGTAAGAGTTCTCAGAGTAATTTTATTGCTGCTAGGAAGTGATACCTCTGTAAGACACATTTGTGTAATGTCAATTTCTATTCTGTTGCAGTTTTCTGTGAGTTAATTTATGAATCTGAAAAAAATCTTAATATTTTTCCCAATAATTTTTTTCTTTTTAGACATCTTAATGAGTCTCAAAGGTTTGTATATATAAAAATACATGTGTATATGCAAAATGTCACATCATCTCTCAACTTTCGTTAATTTGCCTATAGTGAGGTTTTTAAGGTGTGTATTAAGAGGCTTGTTTTCTTTACCAAATCAACAGGAGCCCTAAAAATCCTTCCAGTATTTTAAAGTAAATTCTGACACATCATAAGCAATCAGATTGCCATAGTGTATGCAGGAAAGGGGGTTGTTTGTTTTACCTGATATTTCTACTTTTATATATTTTAGCTCAAATTAGCCTTCTAGGCAGCTGAACCACAGTAACAAATACACATTGGAGCCCAAGCTGCAGTTCCCAATGTTCTTTCTGGAGACAGTGCCTTCCAAATTACTTTCCCAAGTGTGCATGTTGATTATTTTCTTTGTCCTTATGTGTGGGATAGCTAAATTAAAACGTGTTTTCACAGAACCACAGAATAGGGAAGGTAGGGAAGGTGCTGAAGAGAGCTGTTAGGTCTGTTAAGATGCCCCAGGGAAGAAACAATTACTATATCTAGGCAGTGTATGAGAAGTTTATCTGACTGTTTCAAAGACTACCAGCAGCATGTGCCTTCACTTGTTCAAACTTATTATCCGTTGGGGAAGGCAAGCTAGAAAAGTTTCAGGATCTGTCCTCAATATGCATGTCAAACTGAATTTTGCCTTTTACCCCATTGCATATTATTGTCTAGGCACTTACAAACTGCTTTGTCAATTTTTTTCCCCCTTTTTTTTTAGGAATTGAAATTCAGCTGGCTGAACTGGTTCCTTTTTTGTTTCCTTCTTTAAATGAAAGCATTGTTTCTTGTTTCTCTAGTTTTTGGTACCTTGCCCATCCTCCATAAAATCTTGAAAACAACACTAGCCATTTCAGTCAATTCTGTCTATATTTAAGGTGAAATGTAAGTAATTTTTTTAACTGGCTAAGCTTCTTTACTACTCTCTAGACTGACTTTCTGTTTTCTGTGTTGATGTTGAGCTTTGAGGGTTAAAAAAGGAAATTCAGATGGTTTTGTATGAGTTATGTTGCCTTTTTTTATTTTCCATTCACTTTCAAAATTTTTGGTTTTAATAGATGCTGAAATTCCAAGGTTTTGACAACTTTTTTTTTTTCAGGGCCATGAAAATCTGTGTTCATGATACAGACCTTGTTTGCCTGTGTTACAACATCCTATTAGGTCTTAATTGCATATGCTAGTGGAAACAGAAGCTGTATCAAATAATTCAAGTTGTTTGTGATCATTACCAAAATAGACAAAGTACAATAAGCAAGCAAGGATAATGTTGTTTCTAAGTGGAATATGGACAGAAGATCCAGACAAGGCTTTCTCAGAAAATATCAGATTACCTTTACCTTCATAGTTGAACTCTTTAATTGGCTGTTAGATGAGTTGTACTAATGTTTTCCTGGAGAAGCAGAAATGCCCACACTTCTTTTTATTTGCCTTGACTTATTATTTAGGTCCAATGAAAAAGCAGGAAGTCAGCCATGGCTTTTGTAGCCACATCTGGTTTCCTTGTCAGGAAAATCCTTTTATTGAAAAAATACACGTTGTGTTCACACATGCTCTCACAGATTTCATTATGGTTAACACAAAAACTTAAAAAACAGATTTCTGAAATACGAGACACCTTTATAGAAGAAAGTCTTGTCAATTTATGACTAGTATTTAAATAGTGTAGTGGTTCCTATATTTATCAAATAGCTTTGAATTGTTTACTAAAGCAATTTTACAATCAGATGAACTATAGAAATTTTTCAAGATAATTAATGATTTAGATTTTTTTGTTTATGCAGGCACATTTAAGAATGTGAATCCTGAATTTTCAGGTTTTGAAAATCAGCTTTTTTTGGTAATAGATTTTGACAATTTTCTGTCTGATTAAGTTGAAAATGAAAAGAGGAATCTTCAAAGTGAGTATAAAAGTTCCATTATAAAGGAATGATTGCATCATGTTAATTTAAACTATCAATAAAACTGTATATATATTTAACTTTTTTGGGTATCACTCTATATTTTGCCTCTAATCTTTGCAATGGACTTCTATTTATAAAGTAAAAAAGAACATATCTTTTCTTGACAAAAGATGAATGAAGCCTACCGGTGGCTCCTTCCTCACTCATTATCTGTAAATCTCCTTCTCAACCAGAATTAAATCCTTTTATAGCTAGTCTTTATTGTAATTTTCTCCTTTTGCTTGCCCAGACAAGTATTATTCTCTAGTAGTGAAGTCCTGTGGGCTAACACTGGACCAGAGGACCAAAGAGTCTGGAGGAAAGTGCTCATCAACAAGGCTGACACGTAGACTGGGGACACTTGTACTTACATGCCTTTGACACAGCTGGGCACACCTGGTCTTGGGAGACAAGACCTGAGCAAAAACAAAAGCCTGGAATTCTACTTATGATATTAGGCAGGTGTGCAAAAAAGATGATATTCCTGGCAAGAGGTTGATGAGCAGGGCCTGTCAGATGTTAAAGCACAGTTGCAAAGGGAATTAGTCATGCCTGCTGGGCTGTATCCACTGTAATTTATGGCCAGAGCTGAACTTGCTGAAAATTGCAGTGTACCTGTGCTAGTTCTCTAGAGTCTCAGGTAAACAAACCTGAATTTTTAAGCTGGTCAAATGAAACTTCCTTTACCTCTCCCATTTTTTTGGAAGAGGGAAGAGCAGCACATAACACAGGCTTTCTTGGCTCCTTTAAAGACTACTGCAGATCTATTTAAACTTTTGTGCTTTATTGAGCAATGAAGCATATGTTTTTGCAATAACATAACCAATGTCTCCATTGGTTGTTTTGAGTTGATTGTCTCCAGCTGATGTTTTGAAAAAGTATATGCATTAAAGTGTTCTGTCTTATTAGATAAGTATTTATCATAGGAGATATATCCAAAGACTAATTACAGAGTATACCAAAATTTACTGGTTTGTGCTCTTATCACACAGACTGTACAACAAGAAGGCTTCTTTGTTTTTGAGGTTTACAATTTGTCAGTTCTATAACTTCCTCATTGTACCTGAAGATTCCTGAAGCTGAGAGAGCCTTTTCCCCTTCATGCTTTGATTACACATCTCTCTGAAACCATATTACTACAGTTCAGGTAAAAAATCTGGTTTAGAAGGTGTATTACCATATTTGAGAAATAAAGGAGGCTGTTTCTTCAATAGATAGACTTTTTGGATGTCTAGGTAGTGGCCGAGTGAGTGATTCTTGGGAAAGGACAAAAAAACCACTCATTTATACTCATTGTTTGAAATTAGCATTTCAACATAAATTGACATCAGTAATCCAGCAGAATCTTTGGAGTCCAGTTACACAGAACTGTATGCTAATTTTTAATTACAGGTAGACAACATGCGGATATTTGGATTATGCATATTTAAATTTGCTATTTTGGAAGCTAAGCTTTTCATAAATTACTTTTCTGAAGCTGAAAAGGGGCAGAGTTTGAAGCCTTGCTTAGCTCAGCTAGTATTAATAGACAGCATCAAGTGCAACTACTTAAGCTTCAAACCTGTAGTTTTCATGTTTAAAGCCCAGAATTACTTGCACCTATGTCATATAGGACTTTTGTTACCCAAGTCAATTTATAAGGATGAAGAACTGGAACTGAAATTCTGTCTTCATTATAATATACTCCTACAGTGTCTCTTATCAGATCATAAAGTGCTTAGACTTTCACAAGGAAACCACAGCAGTAGCTGTTCCCAAGCTGATTTGACAGTACTGTAAGAACAATGTTTGCATAGTGTTGTCAGTAGTCTGTTTTGCAAATGCTGTTCCATTCATAACCATCAGTAAAGTGTAAGCTGGTTTGAGTCCTGATGTAAATAAATGTACACTGGGTGATAGAAGCTTCTTTTTCATTTGGTTTTATCTCTTTCTTGTTTAAGCCATTTGTGAACAGTGTTTAAAAAGGTATGGACATGGCTTGTGGCAGTTAAATCAAACTCATTTTAAATAATCAGTAGCAGTTTGCCTATAAATACTGCATCTAGCTAAGGCCATGGAAAGACTGCTTTCTCAACAGATCTTGTCTCCTCTCACAGTACACCTATCTGCTGAGCATATCTGCAGGAATGCTCACTGCTTTTGAATCCTGTGGGTCAGTGAACTCTCCAGTAGAGTAAGAATGAATCGTCCAGGATTGAGCAGCATCAGCAGAGTCATTTTAGCTGCTTGAAATCTGATACCATTTCTAGGTTTGTATGGTTGTTAATGACGTGAACAGAGTGAAATTACAGGTATGCATCTGGAATATAACTTGACCTTCATTATGGTTGAATGTCTTCCAGGAAGTATTAGACCTGTTTCTCATTTTAAGAGGCAGAGTTTATTAGCTCTGAAATGGTGAAAACAGTGTTACAGTTATATGGTTGCTGCACTGAGGCTGGCTTGTTTTCAGACACCTGCTTGTACTGACGGTCTGTAGAAGTGCACTTTAGACTTTTGGACCTGGATGAATTTGCAAGCTCAGCTGTACAACTGTAGAAAACTGGTTTTAAAAACACTTTGTTTATGGACTCAGTTTATTTCCTATGGAATCATTCAGATATAGTGCAAATAATGCAGATGGAACCCAACTACATTTTTAAGCAGAAGAGAACTCTTTGAGATGCCAGCTCTAGGAAAAGAATTGCCTCTCTTGATGGTAAGGTAAGCTTTCAGTTTCAGATGAGTACAGTGCTTGAGTAAATAAGGTCAATATATTTAAAGATAACAATAAGTATCAGATATTTGTAGAGATGGATTTCACATTGAATTTGATCACATATGTAAGCTCTTTTTCATTCATGGATTGCTACACTAATTCATATTATAATTCAATAAACAATGGGTCTTAGTCTTTTTCCCCAGGTATTAATTTATTGTTATTATGTAGTGACAGTTCCCAGACATGGTAATCATTGACTGTGTTTCCACTGTGGTAACTGCTCTAACATGATGTTTTCTTTTTGCTGCTCTCCAATGAGATTGTAAGTTTTAAAGTTGGAAAAAGTGTCTAAGACTTTTCATAGGAAATTATTCCATGCAGACTGAGGTGTCTGATCATTGCCTCAAACTGAGCCATAATGATGAATAAGAAGCCAGTTTAACAGAGAAGAAAACCTAGCACTGATTGATAGATAAAGATGGAAATAGGGATTGTGTGCCCTATAGGGCTGGTGTGTATGACTACAGGCAAAATGTTTTTCTTTATGGAGTTCTTGAAAGGAGACAGGGAGTCCTAGGTTCCATGTAGGATAAAAGAAAAGGGACATTGGATGTGAAGAGACCTACAGTTTTCCAGCCATCTTCTTTCCCTGTCTTTACTGTGCCATTGTATACACACATGTGCAAATGTTCACAAATTAGGGTAGTCCAAGGCTCCAGTGGAAGGAAGGGTGTTCCTCTCAGCTACAGCACTGTCTTTCAGAGCTGCACGCAGCATTGTTTCCACCTTTTTTTCCTGTAGGATTGATTTTTGTAGTAATATATATTTAAAATGTCCTTAAGCCCGTTTCCCTTCTACCCTGAATTTCCTCTGTAGTAGTGTTAGAAATATCCTTTCACACTGACTCAGTAAAACTCCTGCAAAAACCTACTATTATCCATCTGTTACCTACATCTTACACTGGCTGGGGTCTTCCTTACTTCTGTTTCACCTCTACCCATGAAAACTTGAAAAGAGTTTCCATGCATTCCTTCTTTTTATCACCTGTGACTAGTTTTCTGAAATCTGACCTTCATGCACTTGGGGGAAGTTTTGCATGGAGACTCATTGGTCCTGCTTTTTTGTGAATTTTTGTGAGTATACTGAGGGTCCTCAACAAGACTTATTAAACTGCTGTGTGTTTTTTGTTTGCCTTTGTGTGTGCCTTGAGAGACTTGCTGATAATCATCACTGTTCTTTGATGTGATGACATCTGTTGTGCGAGGAAAAAAATATATGGGCCTTCCAGGATGTAGGACAGGATTGCTTTCTGTTGGCAGAGTTCCTATGAGCAGGGAATGGGAATATAATTGTAGTAAATTACCACTGAAAGAAACAATAGAGGAGAGCGCAGGAGGAAAGTTCTGTCTGAGCTTAAGCCACTGCCAAGGAAACCCCGAGAGGGACCTCTCACTGGGCCAACCAGGCAAGGGAGGGGATTGTCCCACTTTACTCTGTGCTGGTGCAGCCTCACCTCGAGTCCTGTGTGCAGTTTTAGGCACCACAATACAAGAAAAGGATATAAAGCTATTAGAGAACATCCAGAGGAGGCCTATGAGGATGATGAAGGATCTGGAGGGGAAGCCTCATGAGGAGCTGAGATCACTTGGCTTGTTCATTATGGAGGAGACAGCAGTACATCAGCCACTACTTGTTTCCTTCAGTAACAGGGATTGCACAGAACAAGTAGAACATTTTGTCCCCATCTTCTGAGGCAAAGATGAAGTAACAAACTTACTGTCCAAGGTCATTACTTATCTTGTCTCTCCCTGATAGAGTAACTAATAGTGGGGTTGCTGGAGAAGAACAAGAAATTCTCAAAAACTAGCAAGAGCTGGTGTGAAAGTGAGGTTGAATAGAGATGGCATCTAAGTCTTTTGAACCACCCTTGCCAATGGTGTACTGCAAGCTATTGTATTATAGAGTAGGAAATCTCTCTTAATCCCCCATCCTCTGCAAAGCATTGTTTTAAGATGTTTTTAAGATGTTTTAAGATGTTTTAAGTTTGTGTACTCCTGCTCTTCCTAGGAGCTTCATTCCTCTGCTCTGAAAAGTTTATCACAAAACAGGGTTTTTTGAGAAATTTTTAATCACCCTATTCTTTACCCTTGTCCCTCAGTCACAAATCCACTATAGCCATAAAAGAATTGAGAACAACGAAGAACAATGATGCTTTGAGCCACACTTAATTTGAAATACCTGATGTCACTTCTATTCTGTCATGCACTATGTTTAATGCTGTTTGCTTCTAGACTTGAGTTTGTTTTGCTTTATAACTGGATGAAAAGACAATTAAGTACCTCAGTCACACTGCAAGAACATAATAAAAGTCTTTCTTTTAGAACTGGTGGTGTGTCAAATTATTCAGCAGTAAGAGAAAATAAATTATTTTTTTATAACACTGAACATTCTGTGTTCACAAATTCATGCAGATAATGGTACCAGGTAAAATACAGTTCTTAATAATAAGGTTACTTGAGCACTCCTTTACTTAAGGACTCATGGCACTTCTGTCAGGTTAGGTAAACATCTGTCAGGATGGCAAAGCTGTAGTTGATTCTGCTGAAACAAGAGGTTGGTCTTGAGTAGGCTTTCAGGGGTCCTATTTGTCCTTTTTCCACAGCTGGGATACTTTTGTAATTTCTTTGTGACTGTTTCTGAAGTATTCTGCATGGTGTGCTGTACAAATTTCTTTCAAATTTCAAGGTGTGTTTCTCTTAGTGGTCATGAAGATTAAAACATTGAAAAATATGTAATAATTTTCTGCCACTTGTCCATCAGTTTTTGCACCCATCAGGTAAGCCAGGCAGAGTTCAATAACTATATATTGAAAATAAATAGCTACTCATTTTACAAAGTTGCATCCAAAAAAAAAAAAAAAAATCAAAGCTGTTGGCTAAACCTCTTTATCAAACCATTTTTCTTTGAAATCTCACTTGATGCAGAGTATATGTCTCTAAAATATGTTGTCTAACCACTGTTTCTCCTGCTCTGGTATTTGTAGCAGTGGAGCCTTTAAGGAAAGAATTATTTGCTGTTTTGATGGGGAGGGGAAAAAAAACAACTAAAAACATTGAGCAAACATTCTAAACTTGTTGTTTCTTTTTTGAATAAAAATACTGTTGTAGTTGTTTTAACAGCAAATCAGACTTGTGGGGAGAGGTGCTTGCTTTTCTTAGATGAGATCGTACAATTGATAAAAGTAGATAAGCTTCTAAGCCTGATCTGAAGTAGAGCTTGCCCCCTGTAGTTTTCCAGCTGCTTTAATTGATATAATGAAATACATGATATAAAAATAGACTTTCTTTTCTTACAGGATTCTTTGGTAAATATTTTGCAAACCAGGAATTTCTTTTAGAGTGACCTTGATACTTACTCTGATGGAATTTCTGTTCTTTAACACTGCTCGACATGAAATAGAATTCTGTTTTCAAGTATTAATAATGGAAGATGTAGTATAGGGGAGATTAAATGCTGGTAAATAGGATTTACCCTCTTCTAATCTGGACAGAACTGGGGTTTAGCTGTTTCTCCATGAGACCACAAGACAGTTGAATCAACCTATTCTTGGTTTTAATGGTAGAACTTGTGAATAACCAAAGACTTTATTTCCTTGCCAGTTTGCCAACAAGTAAGTAATATCTGTTGATTTAAGAAAGAAGGTAACAGATATTTATAGCTTCTTTCAAAGGGTTTGGACTTCTTTAACTTTCAGCATTTAAATTGAGTTTCACTGTCATGTCCAAAAAGCTTTAGAAGGTACTTTTCAAAAACACATTAATGGGGAGAAGTGGTCTTAATTCCAAAATGCAGTGTCCATTTGTTCAAATAGGCCAGTGGAAGTGTCATCAGTTCTTGGCTGTAACAGCAGAATACTTTCTAATGGTAATAATTGTTCAGAAAGCAAGATTGCTGAGTTTGGAAATGCTGTTTAGAAAAGTTAATCTTTGGAATATGGTATGCTAAATTACCACAATAGCAAACCCCCCTTCTTTGAAAGAATTCTTGGTCTAATTTTTCTTCATGAAAAACTGGGGGAGAACCTCCAAAAGCCCTATTTATGTATTTCCAGGTAACACAGTAAATACTCTCCATGGAAAAACCTTAAACATGCTCAGAAGCCTGTCATATTTCTGTGGCTGAGCCATGTTTACACAAGCTGCCTAGGTGAGATCACTTGCTTTGCAGTGTGATTGGTACGTGCCATGTTATTAGCAACTCTGGCTATTCATAAATGCCCAAATAACATCATGAGGTTACAGTGAAGGAGCCAAACTGCACGTTTTTAGATCATAATCCTCTTAGGTACGTGCATTGAGGCAGGGGACCTGTGACTGGTACTCTTGATGTTTCAATGAGGCAGCTGCCTGACTACATTCAGATGCAAGGTGGTTTTTCAGTTATTTAGGTTCACCTCATCTTTCACAGCCCTTCCAGACTGTCAATCCAATCCTTTTAAGTGTCAGACTAAGATGATAGGAATCCTAACAAATAGGGAGACCTGGCTATCTTACCTATGCTGACTTTGCAGCCCAAACAGAAGAAAGTACCAAGAAACCCTGCTTTTTTTCGGTTGGAACTTCATAAAAGAGTGATGAGCTTTAAGGAAGGATTGTGTTGCTACGTTTATTTCTATATCCTAAATGAGGATTCCTTGGGTATGTCATCCAGAGTAAGGACTGGACCATGAAAACATTGCTGCAAAATGAATAGTCACAAAGGCATTTTGAATGACAATGTACTTCTTACTCGAAGGATATAAAACCATACTTATTAAATGAAAAAGTATATTTCCTACAGGATTTTTATACAGGTTTATACAAACACAGCTGATTGAATAAAAGCTCATTGAATCTCCCTAAGGCAATTGTATATTGATGTTCTTCATTTCCACACTTGATTTGCATGGAGGCAGTGTACTTATAAGTATTTGTGGCTTGTTTGTTTGTATCTTAAATATTGCTTCTCAGTGGTGTTGCTTTCCCCTTCTGCAAGTAATATTCTGGTTATGTTTATGTAATGGTTTTTGTGATGCCTTGGAAAAAAACATAGGCTGATAAATGTCACAGATAAGTAATTGGAATATGTTTACATCATGTTTTGTGGTGCAGCATTGGACACACCTGAACTAGCTCTGACAGGCTGGTACAATGACGTGAAGGACTGTGCCAGGAGATAACCTCAGGTCCCAGAAGCTGCCCAGCTTTGCTGCCAAGCACCGCACTCCTGTTGAGAGCCCTGCACTAAAAGGGCAATGCTGCTTCCAGAGCTGGCGTGTTGAGCAGCTTTCTTTGGTGCTCTGTCATGGCTAAGTAGTCCTTGTTCAAATCAATGGCCCAGATTCTTACACAGCTTTTTCATAAAGCTCTTATTGTATCCTGGACAAGACCAAAGGAAGCAAATCAAATGTTAGGCTATGTTACAGGCAAGGGAAACCAAGACAAGACGTGGCATTGTACATTTTCACCTTGAATGCTCTTTGGCTTTGGCTGTTTTACAAAAGGCACGTCAGAAATAGGCAACTTAGGTTACCAGAATAGGCTGGATTTTGGATGGGATGAGAAGATGAGAAAGGATAGGGGAGGGATTAAGGACTGAAACGAGCTAGTTTTGTGTTCCTTTCTGTTGTCATATTCTAAGAAGTGATACATAAATGAAAAGCCATAGTAAGTCCTGGGTAAAACAGAATATTACATGATAATCTGGAGGCAAGAGAAAAAAACCCTTAAAAACAAGTTCTCATCTCTCTCCTCCTTCTCCCACTTGCCAGTCTCCATTGTCAATATTTACAGTGGTTTATACTGAAGGTGTGCAGTTATAAAAGTCTAACAGAGAATAGCAAGATCAATTACATAAAGGAAGGAAAAACCTAATCATTATAGCATGCCTGGACAGACTCTTGCAATTTATTTGTCTCTTTGGTATCTGCTAAATGTAACTGGTGAGACGGTAAAAGATGATTTTTAGTATGCAGTTTGGAAAAACAGAGAGGGGGAGAGTGAAGGGACAATAGAGCTCACAGCACTGTACAAGCATTAAATAGCTCTAATGCAAAGCCCACCTCACCAGCATAAGGCAGACTCTTACCCCTGCTGTGTGCCAGGAGACGAAGATAAGGTTAATCACTATGTACAGAATTCAAGGGCACAGTTTCTTTTTGCTTTCTTATCTATACAGACTTTTCAATTGACTTTTAATCCTTTTTACACAGGCTGTTTAAATCCCATCAACACTGTTTATAAATGGAGATTTCTTTAATAACTCAGCCTTACCCAAGCAGACAGTTTTCAAATTGCTGCTGAATGCTGTTGTATTCATTAAATCTCTTGCCAGCTGGCCACTATTTCCTGTCATCTGAAAGGCTTTGAATCCCTCTTTGCTTTGGAACTTGACTGGTTTTGTTAAATTGTGTTAACAAGTACTCCTGCATCATTTGTCACTGGCCTGTAGTGTTAATTGCAAAGTCGATGATAATTTGATGTCTCTGAAAATCTGTGATAATTAGATGCTCTGTGGAATTCTGATTTATTGAATTTTTTCTGAAGATGAAAAGTAAAAGCATCTCAATTTTCTTTTTCAGATGCTACAGATTTAATAACATACAAGGTTGTTGCTAATGCCGCAACATTAGAAGATTTTAGAAGGAAATTGTAATAAAGTCCATATGAAGGCTAGTTTCTGTTTGTAACTACTGCTGTATAAACTGCTGATGTAACCAGCTGGAATTGTCCCAAGTTTGGGTGAGTGTTTGTCCAAAGAGAGAAAACAAATACAGTAGCCACAGTGGAAGGAATAGGTAGGCTACCATTTTATTTTCGCATCAGATTTGTGTGTTTCTCTTTGCTAGCAGCTGTGCTTAATAATAAAACTTGGAAGTTCAATTCTACAAATTGAATCCATCTGAACAGATTATACAGCAAACCTCTCAGACCATTGGGAAGGATTTAGTTGCATTTTGGTCACAGACTCAGGTAAACCCATGTTTTCCATGAAGTCCCTGCCCTATTTGAAACTTCCACTGTTCGAAACTTCAGTGAAGTTGAATCACACCAAATCTTACCTCCTAAAAGCTGCTTGTAGCCTGAGAGAGATGTTTTCCACTAGTTGCTGATAGACTACCCAGCAATTTACAAGGTTGCTGTCCTGGGTGAGTCTCCATACTAAGGGGAGCCGTCCCTAAGCCCAACAAATAGAGGGATGCCTTTCCCTAGGAGTCCTTGGTTCTTGCTCTCCTTACCTAAGCCTCTGGTTTGCCATCCTTCATGTCCACAGACTGCCTTTTCTGGCTTTGCTCTCCTTCCCTGTCCTTAATGATCAGTGGATCCAGCTGTCAGGCACTGGGAAGGAGTGCAGCCTGTTTTCTTCTACTTTTACATGTGTACATGGAGAGTTTTCAACCTCTACCTTCCTAGTTCTTCAAGGCAGAAGTAAGTTGTGGTGTGATACTAGCTGAGACAAAGCCTGTATTTATTGAACTTGTGCAAGTTTCAGCTTCATAACAAGCTCAAACTTAGATAGATCTCCTGGGCTTTGTTTTTCCTGGGGCAGAAAAGACATTTTCAGTCTTCAAGTGGCTTTGATAAAGAGACATCAGCAACATAGTAATGAGATCTTGCAGACCTAGAATTCTTTTTTTTTTTTTTTAATAGCAGCAACCTATAACAGGGCAGAGATGAGACTCTTCCATAACATGAAAGAAAGTCTTTGCAGGTTGAAGTTTAGAGGAGAACTGAGGGGCTGCTGTGGTTTTGAGGCATTGTCCTGAAACCTTAGTACATTGCTTTAGCTCCTTCTAGTTCTCATGTCATTGAAAATCTGAGCTAGTTTGGGAAGCTCTAGGGTCAGGAGAGACTGAAAACAATAAAAGCAGCAGAAAACTGGCTTTTGTGTTCTGAATTTTGAACCTCATTTTGTTGAAGGGGCCTCCTATCAGGGGAGAACATGATGTACAAGCCTTACTGGCACATAAGAGAGCCACACATAGGTTGATACTGTCTCAATATGAAGAGGTCTTATATCTACATTAGAATCCAGATTTTTATTATACAAAATAGGTCATGAACCCAGGGTTCTGTTGAAATGTCTTTCACTGTGCAGTCTTCTGAGTTGCCTAGCTGTGCTTGGCTGTACTAGTCATTTTGGAAAAATACTGGGCAAAGGAAACAGTTCAAAACTATTTCACAGTATGGAACAGACGTACTGATTCTTGGAAATGCCACTTGGAAGTTAATTGGAAACCTTTGAAGCTTTTTTTCTGGGTCTTTCTCCACCTACTTTTCACATAATTGCAAGCTGCTTTAATAAGTTTTCAAATTGGTTCAAGGGCATCTGAGATGGGACACTGCTTGATGTAAACCGTTGTTTGTAAGCAGCAAACCGTGGAGGTCAAGCACCCTTCTACCACAGGAACCGTAGGCTTTCCAGGGTGATGTACAAATACACTTCTGTAATGGTTGAGGTTGTTACCAGACTAAAAATATGTGCTGTCTCTCAGGCACCTTGCTTAAAATCTTCAAATCTAACTTGTTGATTCTAGTTCCCTTCATGTTCCTTTCACAATGTTCTGTTAGTTACAGGCTTTCTGAGCAACTGCCCACTCCCTTTGCCCCCTGAGACTACTAGGAACATGGGCTAAAGATTGTAGACAGTCTGATGAGGAAGTTCATATTAGAGTCAAACACAGCTGGGGAACTTCTCCCAGCAGTTGGTGGAAGTTTTGTACGGTGAGAGGAAGAAAACATGCAGGGAGACACTGGTATAAAACATATGGGAAAATGGTTGCAGCTGTATTCCTTCAAATCTGATGGTGACCAAAATAGCAGCATAAATGCCAATAACATTTAGTTGATACATTGCTAGTTAACACAGAAAACATGAAATAAATTTGCTTTTATAGGCTTTATTTACTGTTTAAAAACTGTAATGTAAGTGTCTAGTCTGCTAACAAACTTAATGAAAAAAACAGTTACTATATTCTTGTATTTCATAAAAAAGCTTTAACCATACTTAGTTAAGAATTTAATGGGATACTCAAATGCAAAATTCAATTCCTTTAAAATAGACAACTTCCATCAAGGAAGTTTGTCTAAAAAGGAGTGGAAAAGGCATTTACTTGCCAAGTTCAGACTTCTTTCTACTGGAGCTTTTTGATATTCTTGACTTTTAAATAGACTGCAGTCTTTCCCATGCTCTAGGTGCTTGGAATTGAATGTTTTTAGCTACTGTTGACTGAGAATTGTTAGCCAGTAACTCAATGTGAGGCTGATTGCTTTAAGACTGGCTTGGATACCTCTGTGTCCAATGTTCCTTAACATTGTACTTTTAGAAAAAAGTTTTGCTTAGTGACTTGTTTGTGGTTGTTCTCTTTTTATTTAATAGCCATGTAAATGTCAACAAGCTGGCACGCAAGGCAGCATAGCAGGGTTGTAGGATAACTGTGTCCAGTACCTTTCTGTCATTCTTGTACGCAGATACCTTCTTAACTTAAACTCTCTCTTGGCCAGTATTCTTGTGATTCCTCTATACTCAGACCTGGATTTGTGCCATCTATCCCATACATGCTGGTTACTTATTACCAGGCAGGCCTGTCAGTGCCTGAGGATGTAGTGTCACTCTCTTGGGAAACTTGTAGCTGGTAAGGCTTTTTCAAAACAAAGAATCATTTGTTGATATGCAGAGCAACAATTCAGAGACAAGAATATCGAGCCAAAAATCTAAATGTGTGTTTTGTTTTATGTGAACGTCTGTCTTGTTATGAGGCAGAGCAGGCAGTTGTGGGTTGATTTTTTTCATCAGTGAGTACCCATGCAGAGAGCTAGTCTGTTTTTAGGACTTCATAAATAGGGCTGCCATTACCCACACACATTCCTGTTCTTTCCACCCCTGCCATCCTCCCCCTCCTGGAAGATGGTATAGAGAAGAAAAAAAAAGGCATTTAGTCACTTGGAGCTTCTGGTAGCTGGTTACAGTCCGTAAAATGATGGCTGCATGCATACACAATTGTCTGATGTTTTTGGAGTGGGTTTAGATCTGTTATACAAATGCTACTTGGGAGGGCACTTGCAGTACCCAGTGAACTAAGATGGTTTTGGATGCACTGCAGTTACATTTCATGTTTTTCCAAACTTTGTTGATTTAACATCGTCTGTGCTGCCCACCTGGGCTGTGCCCACGTTCCCATGCAGAAACATGCTAACCCTATCCTGTCATTTCTTTTATGGAGTTTCTCCCTGGGAACCAGCTCTTCAGCTTGCCTCTAGCTAATTTCTTCTTCTCTCTGCTTTCAGAGCAGCCTGTGTTTGAGGTTCAGAGCCGTTAGGAGAATTTGTCCAGTTGCTCTATCATAAGAAACCGGGCAAAGTCCTTCACTCCTAACATACTTGCTGTACAAGCTTATATGGGGGTTATCTTTCTTTCCTGTTCAGGTCAGCTTAGGCGTGGTCAGATGATTAATTTTGGTTGCTCGTACAAGACTATTTCCCTCAGCCAGAGCAATGTGTTGCCAGAAACAACCTGAAATCTCAAGTGACTCCAGTTTAAAACATCCCCTCCCAGCAATGTCTTGATTGTATTTCAACAAAATAATTAGAGCAGGACAGCTATTAAGAAAGTGCCTGCCTGTGTGTGTAATGCTGCATTATTGCTCTACAGCCTTGAGAAAGAATTCATTGTAGAAAATGTGGCCCTTGCACATGAGAGAAAATATAGATTATATTGCAGAGTGAATTATTTATTTATTCTTTCAGAGCAAAGAATCAGCCTCTTCTTGTTACAAGAGAGGATTCAGGAAGCCTTCTCATTTGCCATAATTGAACCTCCCTTTCTGGATCCTGGTTAGTACAAGTTCTACACTTCAGCTGCTGGCTGTGGATGTGCAAACACCTTGCCTTAGCAAAATGACTCCCACTAGGCTTAAGTTTAAATCTAGAGAGATGATGCTAAGGAGTTCGCTCTCATTCCCTAGCCCAAAGGCTGAATTCTGCCCTGCCAGTCATTGGTGGTTCAAATCCCATTGCTGATCCTGACTCTGGTTTCTCTGTGAACCCCTAGTCTAGGCTCACCAAAATGATTTCTCTTGGACTCGTCTCAGTCTTGTATGTGTTAGCCATTGTGCAGTGATCCTTGACATCTCCAGACCTATGCTTTGCCAAGTAATTCCTTATTTGCTGCAGCTCTAAAGCGTTGGCCTCTGGCCCTTGTTTGCTACAATCCAAATTTGGTTTAGTCTCACCCATCTAGCTTCAGAGGAGTGTGATGGGACATGTAAATTTCTTTCAAGTCACATTTCACTTTAAGTTATAATTTGTTACTTGAATGAAATTTACATTTACAAAAATAATAGAATGATTTATTTTTGTGATAGTCTCTCTCAAGAGAAGGACTTCTCAGGAATATGACAAATGCATCCTGATAAAGAGAAGTCATGCTCTGTGCTGTTGTTAGTAATATAGGCAAGTTAGCAAATGAAGTAGAGATTTTTGCTAACATTTTAGCATACAGTCTTCAGAGATCATTATTGCATCTTCATCAGTAGTGAAAATGTGGTGCAGTTCTGCCTGAGTTTTCAGCTCTGTTGTGCTGATTTGGAATCCCTGCTGAGTGTCCAGAGGGCAGTTGTTAGGCTGGTGAGGAGCAGAGGGACAGGTATGGATTTGTAGCTTTACTGACAAAATGAGAAGGTGTTTGAACACTTGTAGCTTCCTATCCAGGTTTATCAGCTCCTATTTTAATCCTATCTTAGTAAAATTGTGTATGTTTAGTGCGGTATGTGTGCATTTTCATTTACTTACTTGTACTTTATGTACTCACTTTACGTTTGCAAATTGCTATTAATCAGGCTTCAGTGGTAGCTTGATTACAAGATACTGATTCTGATAAGGAAATCGGAGAGCATTGTGTCTCTTACAGCACATCTGCTGTATGTATTTTGTGTGTGGTTTCAGCATGTGTGAGTGTGAGGGGCTACACAGTCAGTGCTGGCCTTTCCCAGGATTTTGGTAGGATCTATCATGGGTTTAAAATTCTGTATAGAAAGTAGGTAGGTAGGCAGTGGTAGGTGGCCTTTCCTCTCTCAGAACAGCAAGTGATTGGTTTAAAATTGTGATTGATCTAAAAGTATGATTGCAACAAACAGTGGATTTAAGGCTAAGCTCCAATACTGTGGTTAACTTAAAAAAAAAAAAAAAAAGTATTTGAACAGAAAGTGCTAGCAGGGTTTCAAGCCTGTTTCGATTTAGTTGCCCTAAAAAATATGCTTTTGAAAAGGTAGATGGGGAAAGGTATTAAGTTGGATTGTTTAGATGACACTATTGCAGACAGCAATGTTACAAAGTCTGGAAGAGTATGTGAGTTTATTCAGATCCTGAGCAGCTCAGTTGCAAAAATCTCCTGTGACTTTACGGTTGTCCTGCGGGGACCCAGTGGAAAGGTGCCAAGGTGGCAGTGGCAGTAGGAGGATGATAGTCCTGCAGGAGCTTGGTGCCAGGCCAGTTTGTCCCAGGGGCCTTGAGGGAGCTCTCCAAGCTCTGAAGTTATCCAGGATTTAGAAGGATGCAGAAGTTGTGCTGTGTTAAACAGGGGCACGTGTACCATGTCCTTGAAGCACGTGTTGGCAGGGGCACGGCAGTTTGCTGGGGCTCATCAGAGCGGATGTTGGCTTGGCGCTGGTCACAGGGCAGGGGTGGCTTCTGCTCCCTGCTGTGTACCCCCAGTGAGTGTCAGTGACCTCTTAACTCACTGTAAGAGGAAGAAATGGCATATTGCTGTAAGTAGCAACATAATAAGACCCACTGTAGGAAATTATATCAATTCCTGACTAGGAGGCAGATCTTTTAGGGTTTGTGTCAGCAGGAAAGAAGTGCTTTTCTCAGTTCTTCTGATTTCGAAAGCAAAGACCAAAAAAATTATTTGTTTCAAAAATCTTAGCCATATCTTCTGGAAATGGGAAGAATGAAGGTCACAGTGCTGTCTGAATTTAAACAAAATCACCAATAAAATTGCCAAAAATGACAAGAAATACGTGATTCATCTGGATATTTTTTATGGTTCTCCTCACGCAGAGATCTTAATGGGTTTGTCTCTGAGTACAAGAGCAAAAAGAAACAGATCTGATATGAAAATGACAGTTATCTCCTTAACTTATAGCAATCAGTTGTTGAATAGTACCAAGAGGATGATCTGTTTTCTTGATGGCTATCATTAAATAAATGATGTAGGTTGCTCTTCTATGATGATGCTATTTACTTTTGTACTTAACTTTTTGCCAAGATACTGTTCTAAAGGAGTTGATAAATCCTATATGATAGTATTTACTTGGCTCCATATATTAGGTAAATAAGGAGACAGATTCAGTAGATGAACCCTCCTGACAAGATAGGTCATTACAGAGAATGCAAGGGGAATACAGCTTTATGGTTATTTGGATTTTTTTCCTAATAAAAAACTGTGATGTTTTCCAAAATTCAGACTCCAAAAAATAATGTACATTATGTGGGACACAGCTAGACTGTGAAAACCAAAAATAAAATAACTGATTTTTCTTTTTTTTTCCCCTGGCTGCTGCTCTTAGGCATTCTGAGTATGTGCCTGAAAGTGGCAAGTGCAAGAAGAAAGCCACAAAACAGTTCCCCAAAGTGCAGTTACTGACAGAAGGGTTCCTGAATCTCTAGCAATAATTCACATTATTAGTTTAGTACTATTTCACTTAATTTATCTCATTGTAAAATCAAGCTACAGATAAATATCTGGGTCTTGAGGTACACTAAATGGCATGACATTTTGTCATATTCCATTCTTGTTACTCGTGGTTTTGTGGGGAAAACATTGAATTTATTTTAAAAACCCAACAAAACACACACACACAAAAAGAAAACACACAAATAAATCTTAGTTTTTGAAAGCAGTGTGAATATATAAGATTAAGGGTTGACTTGACTTCTTGACAAAGCATTTTATAGATTTCTAGTTTGTTCCTTGGTGAAGACTCTGCAAAAGTAACCTTTTTGTATGCTGTACCTGCGGAATCGAGTCAGGCATGAGCCTCAGGTCAGAGTAAGAAGCAAATTTCTAGAAATGCACTTGAGCCCCTAGGAGCAAAGATGGCAAAAAGCTTCTGGTAAGATGCACTTCTGAGCTGCATGTCTGTATGTTCCAGAATATGAGAGCAGGTTTTAGATGCAACTTTTTTACAGGACACTTGCAGATCATTTCCTGCACACTCGCTGTAACCTCACAGCAGTGCAGCTCTGGGTCACTTGCTGTCATGGTCTCAGCCAGTTCCAGTAAGCCAAGTGTAACACTCCAGTACTCCTAAAGGCCTTTTCTTTCTCCCATGTGTTTACTGTTGTGTCTTGTTTCTGTCTGAAGCTAGTAATGAGATGCATTTCACTGTTTTTTCTTCTATTTTCATAAAAAGATTATTTCTGAGGTTAAATCAAGTTAAAAGAAACCAAAACAGAAGCCTTAAACTCCCAGAGATGATTCAGCTGGCCTTTGCTTACTTTGAAGACGTATGTTTGCATTATGTAAAAGGTTTGTTGGCAGTTGATTGTTCAGTGAGTGATAGGGACACTTCTAGCCGTGCAGGACAGGCCTTCCAAAAGCATCTTTACGTGATAGTGGTGAGGCAGGGTCAAGCAGCATTCCAGGCAGCATAGCAAGTAAGGTACTGAATTGTCTCATTGCTCTTCACTGAAGCAGTCATGAGGATTAGGAGTTGCAGGAAGTTCTCAAAGGTGAATTTTCAGTCAGTGGACTGAAATGATATTCATCCCTTTTCAGCAGAGAGAAGGGATGCCAGTATAAGATGGTAGACTATATCCCAGCTCCAAGGAACTGTGAAATATGTTTGGCATTGGTGTGACCCAGCAGTTTGCTACTAAAGGAAAGAGAGGTGACCTATTTAGGCCAAACCAGTTCTAGACAGCTGTGAGCTAAGTTTTATTTTTCTTGTCTGAACTCCAGATACACTCTCTTATTAAGGTTAAACTAGTTTTGTTTAACCTTAATGCTTATTTACTACTGAGAGACTGCAGTGTGACTGGCAGCCTGTAGATGTTCCCTTCCCCAGGGAGTGGTGACAATCTGCAGCTGGACAGCCAGCCCCCTCTCTATGCACCTTCTAGCCATCAAAAGTTCAGAAGTTAACCTGTGAGATACCAAGGTCAGCTTTGAAGCCAGCTGACACAGACTTTGATTTTGGGAGAGCTGGGTCTGAGGGGACTTGTTAACTTGAATATTCTTCTGTGGTGCATGAGTCTGGAGCCATCTCAGAACAGCAGCAGCAGAACCCACAGCCAGCCAGACAAACAACTTCTATAGTTCAGCTGCTCTCTATCAGCCTAGGAAGAGCTGCATACCCTCATAAAAAAGAGGAAGGATAATCTGGTAAGACACTCTTTCAATCTTCTAAGCTTTAGATATGCATCTTTAATCTACCTATATGCAGTAGTCTTAGAAACCATGCTTTTGTTTTCGGGTCCTTGCATGAATAATCTCAAGATCTAAACTTCTTATAGCTCCCTAAATTAAACTTTGTGCTTCTGCTACCTAATGACTGCAGAACAGAATGTTAAATTTGGACAAGATGTGCTGACATTAAAAACAAAACAACTTGTGGTTTAGAGGTGGGAGTGAGCTGTAGAGATCTTAAAGGCAGAAATTACCAGAAGGACTCTTTGGGGGCAGTAAAAATTCTAAGTGATGAACCAAATAGTTCAGGAAACAAAACCATTGGAGTTCTTGCAGCTTGGTGAGTTCAAGTCAGTCAGTTGTGAGAACAGCTCAGGTGAAACAAAGGATTCTTACAGCCTCTTGCAGCTCTGAGAGAAAAGATGGTGTCTTTGGTGGGAAATACAGTGGGCTAGGAATGACCTGATTTATAATTGCTCACAAACCAGCATGATCACTTGCAAGTCATTTGCCCATTAATGCTGAAGATGTGGCCATTAAGAAAGCAGCATTTAAGCAGGGTCTAGAAACAGATAAACAGCATTTCAAGGACAGATAAGGTTTGAAGAAAAGACAATAAATCTAATGTGTGAATAGGGTAAAATGTTCAGTCTTAGCTAACCTTACAATCCTAAAGACTACGAAAGGAAAACTTCTGTGTATTAGTCTAAACTTATCTCCTGATGTGGCCAACTGTCAGCCCTCCATTCTAATAAACAACTTGGTTTTGTTATTATTATAAAAGTATCAGGTGTAGTGACATTCCTAAAGGATTGATCCTTTTGGACACATAGAGCAAGAATTTAGATTGTACAAAGAGTACAGTTTATTCTCCTCCCTAGAACTGTGTACCAATACTAATAATAGATTATTTTTTTTTTGAAGCCTGACAATCACATTAAGGTTAAATCAAGAGGAATGCTTTCAAATACTGGCCTTTTTTTTTTTACTTGCATGCTACAATGGTACATTCTTCTATTTAATTTAAATTCTTTCATCACTGTAATGAATTGTTTGATTTCTGTGCCATATTGTTATCGTGATTAAGATTTTTGCTGTTTGAGAAATAACAAATGTATAATCAAGGGATAGAAGAGATTAATAGACACATATGAAGTTTGTTATGAAAAGGGTAGTGGCTGTGGACAGCAAGGAACGAGAGGAATCCACAGGGAAATGTTCATAGTGGCCAGTGTGGGGCTGCTTAGTGGTTGCTGACACACCTGGTGACTTCATTAAGGCACCATATTAGGTGGAGCTAAAACTAATACAAATCAGCTCAGAGCCCCAAAGAATTACCTGGTTTTACTTATAAATGTTCCTGGGAAAGAATCATCTGATCATCCTCTGAGATACTAATTTGATGTCCAGGGCATTGCAGTAACAGCCATTTCAAGTACTCCTGCCTGGATGGCTTTTCTGTGGAAAGAATTTAAGATCTAGGTTTGCCAGTTCTTTGGAGTCATATGTTTGTGCTGAACTTGACCCAAAAAGTTGCCCTATTGTACTGAAATGGAACTGTTTCAACTTAAAGCAGCAAAGTGCAGACTTTTTGTTTGCAGGATAAGGCTTTTCACACTGTAGCTCATTTTAGCTTCACCAGCACTTTTCTTTAAATGTAGCAATAAGGAAAAATTGCATTTCTGATAACAGAGTGCACAGACATTAAATACCAACTTCTATGGATGTGCTTGCTATGAAGGAGTATGCTTCCATGCTTTAGGTGGTGTTTGCTTTGAGTATATCTCATGCACTCTTTCTGGGTGAAAGGAACTCAGTATCTATCGATATTTTCATGTTAAACATCTGTTTTGTTTTCCCATAGGAGCATTTCACTAGATCTCTGTTTACTTGCATTGATACATGGTCAAACACACTGTTGTGTTTCCCCAGGGGAACGCTCCAGTTATGCAAACCAAACCATGGATCTGTCCCCGTGTTCCCTGGCTGTGCTGCGGTTTGCACTCGTCAGTACTCAAGTGAGCTCTGTGCCATATTCTCTTATGAAATTGCTCATGTATTTGGTCATAGTAGCTCACAAATAGGAATAATTTCGGTCTACAATTGTGTACTGATTTATAGATGAGCAGGGGGCTCAGGTTTGTGGGGGCTCTTTAGTTTGGAGGACTTGCACTTCGGAAATACTTGTGTGAGGGCTGGGGTGGAGAAAGGGCTTGCAGCAAGCTGGGGTGATGGGATTCTGCTAAGGCAGAGGCATACCTGGGGTCTGAGCAGGGCTTGTGTACTCTGGCCATATGGGAGAGCTTTTAAGTCCATTATTATTTGTTTGCTGTGGCTGTGCAACTTCCTCTTCCCCTTTGTACACAGTTTTTCTGACATGCTGTCACTGCCTCCATCTCTCCTGACAGAGAAAGCAAAGAACACGATACAATTTCCTACCTTCTGTTGAGTTGGTTGGTTAAAGAGAGAGAATTTCCCTTGGACGATGCCAGAAAAGAATCTGTATCTGCCAAGGTTCTTTGTATAGGAAAAACTGTTAATATAAACAGGCTTCCTCACAAATAACCCAGGCAGTACAAATGACCACAGTGGGACAAAACCCCCACCCCTTCTTCCAAGGGTATTAACAAATTCATTGAAGGGGATGGCCATTTGTCTGTCATCTAGGGAGACTTCTTATGGCGAGGCATCTTCTTGCCTTTCAGCTTTCAGGTAATTCCTTTCCCTTTCAATAGTTTTTCTGAGCACAAGCCAGTTCTTCGCCTGTGTTGAAAGAGGAGCCCATGCCACCTTTTTGTTATACCTTGGCCTGGAGTAAGGAAGTAAGCAGTGGGAATTAAACACTGTTCTTCATTAGTTTATTTTATTAGCTCACAAAATGTAATCTTCCTTGCCAGTATTGCATTATTTTTTCTCCATGCTTCAGTTAAGCAGTTTATAAAGTGCAAGTAGGTAAAGGACACTTAGTTTCTTCTGGAGAAACTTACCGGCTTCAAGCCAAGGCCCCACATAAGGACAGAGCTGTGGTACTTGGGGCATCTCTTGGTAATTTAACCTTATAACTGCTGCTGAGCCTTCAGCAGTAGAGTATCCCTCGGTTCTCCAGCATTAATTGGATGACCCAGAGGCATGGTGGTATTTGAAAACTGGAGAGGAAAGAAAGCCTTTAAGGCTCAAGAATTAGAGATGTGAAGAACTGCTGCCTTGAGTCATGTTGTCATGTACCCCTGACAGCACTGTCCTCAGTGTTTTGTGCATTTAGCTGCTAGGTTTGGTAACAGGAACAGCCTGTGAGCAATTTTGCATTGTTCAGTTTTACATTCAACAGAAGTGTAAAGTTCAGTGTCATGGAATTTCCCTGCTTGGTTGTTAAGATAACTTGGTACAGCTCAAAACCGCACAGCCTGAATTGTAGGCAGAAGCCTTCCTCTCCCAGGTGAGTATGTTTAGGGGTTCGGAGCTGTCCTGGCCCTTCTCGCATGAAAACTGCAACAGATCGCTTCTTGTGGTCTACCATATTTTATTTTAATTCAAATTATTTGAAGGAAAACTATCTAGCAAAATGTATCTTTATAGATCTTATATTGTTGTGAAAGAAAAAAGAAGTAAAAATCACGTGGGCCAGCTCAGGGACTTTTGAAATAATTGATGACATAAAATCCCAGACCAAAAGAGGTGGGAGATGCAAGGCATCTGGCAGAGTTTACAGCCCTGGGGGGTCCGCAGGCGCAGCGCAGCCTGCTGCAAACAAAGGCCGAGTGTTTTGCTGATACGATTGCAAAACATATGTTTGCCCAGGACTATTATGATCTTGGGAATAGGCAGGAGGCCAGATTTCTGCTGCAGCAGCACACTTAGTCACACAAATATCTGCAAAATGTGAACCTCCTGCGATTTCTCCGTTTAAAAGCCGTAATTATTTTGTTGCTTAAAAAGAAGGTAGAAACTCTTGCATAAGGAACAAGAGAGGGGGGTGGAAAGCATTGTCCAAGGAGCGTCTCTGTGCCGGGGAGGAGAGTGGAAGGAAGCCGAGGGGTCTGGGGCTCGGGGCTGTCCTGCCGCCTCTTGTGCCCCAGCCCGGGCCATTCGGTGCCGCTCCCGGGCACAGGCAGCAGCCGTGGGGTCGCAGCGAGCGCCGGTCCCCGGCGGGGCAGCGCCTCGGCCGCCGCTCCGCCCCTGCACCGGGCGGGCGGGACGGGGCTGGGACCGCCCCGGCGGCGCTGGGGCAGAGCCCGGCGGGGCTGCGAGAGCGGAGAGCCCGGCCCCAACTCCGCAGCGCCGTCCGCACGGTGACGAGCCCGGGCCGGCAGCACCAGGTACTCGCGGGTGGCCGGGGTGCCGTCGCCGCCTGTCCCCGCGGCGCTGAGCTCCCCCAGGGGCGGGGGACTCTCTCCCCGGGCGCATCCCCCAGAGAAATCCCTGCTGGAAGGAGGGGCCGGGGTCCGGGCAGCCCCTTGCGGGTCATCCGCGGGGCTGCGGAGGCAGCAGTGGCGTTTCCCTGCGGGCTTCTCGCTCGCAAGGTGTTCCGGGGTTCGCAGGTCCTGTTCAGCTGCTGCCTGCGGTGACAGTGCAGATGCTGTCGCTGTCCTCCGCGACGCCCCCGGTCACAGGAGGGCTGTGTTCCGCTGATCTGTGTGGTGACTGGGTGCCTCTGCGGAGTTCTCGGGCTCGTCCAGGTGGTTTTTGCCTCGGAATTGCCCGGCGTTTACATCGTTCTTGCATAGATTTGGATTATCCTTTTGAAACAGTAAGGCTGGTTTTGTGTTTCTCATGAAGAAGAGCGGGCTGTAATTATAAACAAATGCAAGAGCATTATTTTGGGCAGGAATAAACCTGCTGATTTGGATCTCTCTTGTAAATTTCTTAGTGTCACCACGTTAAGATTCTTCTTTTAAAGGAAATTTTTAAATCCTTAGAACTGATGTAGGTTGCCACAGAACCTGTTATGTATTTTTCAGATTTAGAGTAATCCAGTACTTCATGGATACATATGGATACGTATATATGGATATATGCTTTGCTTTGACATAGTCCAGCAGTACAGTCTATGTAATTCAAATGGTTACTGTCACATTTAGACTGTTTCCTTCTGTGTCACCAATTTATTGGTATTTAAATAGTGTTTACAGCAGGGAGATTGCAGGCATTCATTGGAAATCCTTTGCCCTTTAATGCTTTCTGTTTCATTACAGAAGTGCCATATAAAAAAAGCTGGGCACTAATCAATGAAACTCAGCCTCAGTTTCAGTGAGGTCATATCAAAAGTAAATTGAGTTGTGGACTCTATGCAGTTGTGTCACAAAACAACTTCAGGAAGAGCTGTTTATGCTCAGGAAGAAGAGTAGGTAGCACATAGGCAGGCACCTTGAGACTACTGCAGTTGGACCTGCTTGTACTGCTCAGTTGTAGAAAATGACCAGAGAAGAGGTGCTATAGATGGAGACAGAGGAGTCTGGGCTTTACTTTTTATTCCTGCCATTGTGAACAAGGTGTGTGATCTTGCCTTGATTTCTGTCTTGAATCAAGTCACATAAACTAGATGGGAATGTTTTTAAAATCAGGTATTTCAAAAGACTTTGAGGCATTCACAGAAATGATAATGAAATTAAAGTAATTTACACCTTTAAATTCATGTAAGAATAACATATTCTATATGAAAGAGGAACAGTTCAGCATTTGCCATGCTCTAATTCCAGTGAAGAGTGGTAGGTCTGTGTAACAAAGTGCTTTGTAACAGAGGGGGAGTACTTGTTCCCACTTCTTTAAATCCGTACAAGTGGAGACATGTCTGTTGCTTCAGCTGAATGACAGTCTGACACAACCAGCAAATGGAACCAGTGCAAAAATTTAAAGTAGATGAACATTTCTAGGATATTTTTTTTTCTGTCATTTTAAGGTGAATCATGGTTTGTTTGTGAAAGCCACAACAAAAAAATTGCAGCTACTTCGGGATTAAGAAAAGAAATGAAAAAGGAAAAATGGCCAGCTCTGTATAGCCCCACATTTAGAAAATATGTAGGATTTCTCTGTGTGTAGGAAAAGAACTATATTTAATCACCACTCTTTGTTCTTAATTCCCTCCTTCCTAAAAGATTTCTGTCCAGTATGGGAACTACAGTAGCTACTGCATTTAGCAGAACTGAAAATACAGTTTTTAAGCTGAGTGTGTATCAGCTTGGGGACAGCTTGTCCTGTGGGACCAGTTGTGCCAGCCCTGGTTGTTAACTTCCTAAACGTGCAAACTCCATTTGTAGCCTCAGTGTCACCACTGGTGAGGCTTTGCTCGGTGGCCTTTAAAGGGGAAGTAGGAACCAGACAGTTCACAGTGAGCACAGCAGCAGCAGCAGCAGCATGAAGCCTCTTAGACTGGTAAGTGCCAAGTCTCCCTTGGAAATGCTGCACAACCTTCTTGGACACTTATATGCTTAGGGGCATTTCATCCTGTAAGCTTATAAAGCCCTAAATGGGTATTTTTAATGCCTGTGCTTCAAATGCTCATCATATTATACTAAGCTGAATTTTCAGCACTGGCATGCTGGAGGAGTAAATTCTATCCGGAGATTGTGTTGAAGGGTTTTTAACTCACAGCTCATTGTGCCTTTCTTAACCCTGAGCTTGGGTGGGAAAGCACTTAGATTATATAAATCTAATGGTTGTCTAGGAAAATGTTACCTCCAAAAATTCACCTCAATCTCATTTCCTTTCTCTGGTTCATTAAATTGAGTTGTTTTATATTGTATTATGGGGCATGATTTTCATATCATTTTGTTTGAATCTAGCAGCACTTAGTGCTTAATCAGGACATAGATGATTCAGATAAAGATGCAAATTTAAATTTAGTTTAGCGAAGTAAATTGATAATTACAATTTTACTTCCCCTGTGGCTTGTCTATGATAAAATGTTCCCTTTGCCATTTAGAGAAGGCCTAAGTAAGTATGTAAATAAGTCTTTCTGGTAGATACAAATCTGGTAGACTTGATAGTGGTACTGACTGTACTTGAGGGGAGCAAAATGACTCACTGTGCCAGCACCAGGGAAGCAGCCTGAGTGAGCATTGTGGATCATAGCTCATCAATCCTGAATGGCTGAAAATTAGCAGTTTGGTAACAGTCCCCAGATTCATTGGACAAAACTACCCTTGAGTTTTGGGAGAGGTTTTGTGATAAGTGACAGAGCTCTAGCTGCAAGGAGCCAATAGTGAGGGACCAACAAGGGTCTGAAAAAGCATTTTAGGCATACAGTGGAGGAAGAACTGTAGCTTAGGTTAGATATCTGTTCCTTTTCCAGAGGCTCTGTGACCTGGCTTGTAGCTTAGTTCTGTTTTCAGTATTTTTAGGTGAAATTTCTGATACTGGGTGTCTGCTTAGACTGTGACTTTTTTTTTTTTACATATATTTTAAAGAGACTCAGAACCAAAGCAGATGATGTTCTATTACTAGCAGAGGTAACGAGTGTTATACTTTTAAGTATTTACAAACTTCTTCTACACAATTGCAGTTCAATTTTTTATCTCAGGCTTTTATATAAATTTGACAGGAATGATGTTCCTTAAAAAAGCTACCTAAAAATTGGGCTAGATTGACAGTGTTAAGATACGGAAAAGCTCTAAGTTGTGTGAATTTACACATAATTGAGGCTTTAGGGTGGTCTTCCCTTGAGCATTTATGTGCAGGCAGTACAGACTTTTGGTCTGGTTGTCCTTGTGGAGTTGGATGTGCTAAGTGAGCCAGACTGGTCAGAGTGGTAACTGAGAAGTATATAATTAAGCTTGCAGACTTGTCTCATTAACTTTTCTGTCTCAGCTCTGCAGTGCTGTTTCTCGGTGTAAATTTGCATAAAGCATTTCCTAGCTGAGAAGTCTCTGAACAAGCACACAGTCTGATGGTTAGGGCATTAGCCTGTGACTTGAGAGATCTCAGCTCAAGCCACCAGTCTTGCATAGCAGCTTCTCTAAGATGTGCAGCTTTTCCATTTCTCAGGGATTTGTTTCTCCTAGATGGGAGATAATGTACTTGTCCTACCTCACAGAAATCTTGCATTATCTAAATGCATGAGATGTGATGAGGGGCTGATATGGCAGTGGTGAGGGATGTGTAGATTCGAGAAATGATAGGTATCTGGTGAGCATAGCTCCCATGGAAATAATAATAGTGGCTGTACAGAAATACAAGTTACATAAGGGGGAAGAGGAGGCCTTCCTGTGTTTTTTGAGGTTGTCTCTGTCAACACAGCAATACAGCATTTACATGGCTAAAGTCTTGCCTTTCTGTCAAGGTATATCTGGAAGGTGAGCAGTGGAGTGGATTGCCACCCAGCAAGGCCCACCTCCTTCCATTAATTTGAGCTTCTGGGTGTTGAAGGTGAAATCTGTTCCACCCTTGGTGCTCAGCTTTGCAGCCACCTGAGTTTTATGTTCTGGCTTTGAAGACGGTGTGCGTCTGATGCTGCATCATCATCATTATTATTGTTATTATTGTTATTGTTATTATTTATTTGCACCTAAAGCCTCAGTTGTGGTTGGCTTTCTGCTGAGCTTTGAGCTGTATTCAGCTGCAGAGTTTCTAGACTGAATGAAAGTGGTGTGGTGAGGTTGACAAACAGGAGGAAAGGAGCCAGGAGAAGTTGGATGCAGAGAATGTGTCACTAAGTAGGTCGCCTTGGTGTGCAATCCTGTGGCCTGGAATCACATGAAAGTTGCTTATACTTTTGGAATAACCAAAGGGAATACAGGCCTTGTTTTCCAGCTGCTGCTTGTCCTAGACACTGCTGCTTCATCAAGTGCTTGTTGGTGCTTCAGGTGAGATGGTGCTTCAAGAGAAAAGTGCAGGAGAGAGATGTAGTGGTGTGTCTGGTCAGGATGCAGGTCTTGCCTTTGAGAGGGAGAGTGTTGCTCCCTGAGTTGAGTGTATTGGAAGATGGAGGTTTGGTGAAGGATATCATGAAACAGAGAAATACATTCAGGAGAAAGGAGAGATTCACTAGGACCATTTTGATAATTATTGCTGTGTTATCGAGTATTTGAAATGCGGGGATGCTGGAAGCAGACAGCTATTTCTGAAGTACTAGGAGAACTTAATTAAATGCTGCTTCTGGAAGAGAGAGGGAAATGGTTTTTAAAAGGTCTGCCATAGCATGTAACTAAAGAACAAGGCTTCTAATGGGTCAGATTTTACACTCTCATGACTATGTTAAGCGTGCACCTCATGGCAAGTTGCTTCTGTTCTCAGCACGCTCTGGAAAAAAAAAACAAACATTTTGCAAATGGGAAACAGGCTCATCTTCACAAATCCTTTGTTACATCTCTGCCACAACAGAGCCTTGACCCCAGGCTTCTCAAGTACTAACCTGGTGCTATGATATCAGGGGGATGATCCCTCTCCTGATGGAAAACAAAGCAACTCATTTAATCGTTAAAAAAACACTCTTAAGTGACTGCAGTGAGAGTTTGGATAGTTGAGTAATATAACCTGTTACGTGCTGTGTAATCGAAAGTTTGACCTCTGTATGCTTTAAAAAACAGAAGTGTATTGATTGTGGTGTATTTTAGATTGTGAAGTAAAATACATTAGGAGTCTGCTGATCTCAGGTTCTTAAATCTGGGTTTGGGATTTTTTTCCTTCCTCTAACTGTTCTGGGAAAAGGAAAGACTGAAAAACACTTGTTCAAGAATTAAACTTCAAGGTATTTGTCTTGGAGGGCTTGATGTGGTAAACTGCAGACATCTGCTAAATTAAATGCTGTTTACAGTTTAAATTCTCTCTCTTTTTGCTTGCTGTTGTTTGGCTATAAGATGTTTCTCTAGTGTAGTTACAGCAAACATAAGAAGCTCTGCTGAAATTTTAAAGAGAGATGCTGATAAATTCCATCCTACAAGTGGCATTGCTTGGCTGACAGGCAAAATTTGTTTGTGTATGTTGGGACCCATAGCAGGAAATAAACTACACTGAGGGGAAAAAGTGAAAAGACTGTTTGTAAAGGTGCCCTTTGATCTTACTTTATGCAAGTAAGACTTGAGAAATGAAGGCATTTGACTTTAGGATTTAAGGAGACTGTCAGAGACTGAAGAGTTTGGTAGTCGCCACTTAGGCCTGCATGCATTGTTTCCAGCTCTCTGAAGCTGTTTTTTAATCTTAGGGGAAAGTTCAGGAAACAGTAACTGATTAATAAAATTGCTTCTCGTACAGTGAACTCTGTACTGCAGACAGAAACCTCAGCTAAAGAGAGAAAAAGCGCAGCAGTGAGTGCAACCAGTATTGCGTGTTTTAACAGCCTTTACCTACGTGGGGAAAATGTGGCCAAGTTAACAACTGCATTTGGCAGGCAGCTCTTGGGGCATCATCCGCTCTCGAGGCCTAAACCTGCTGAAGTGCCCCTCTGCTCTGTGTGGCCTGAACATGGTATTTATTCATCTAAACTTGCTTGAAAACCTGGATGAGGTTGGTATCATCACAAAATGGATGGGTTTGGCTATGGAACAGAGGCAATGGATATGTTCTAAAAAGTGATTGGGAAAGAGGGCACAGGTCAGGAGCCCAAACCATTCATTTATATAATGCCTAGTGTTTAGCCCTCAGCTCCATCCTCAGGTTTAATCCCAGGTCTCCCTCCATCTGTACGAGTGCCATGCCATCAGCTGGCAGGGCTCACATCTTCCCTGGTGAAGCCAAGCTGCTCACTGGGGAGTAATCTCAGGAGAACTGGTTTGCAGTGAGTGCCACACACATGGCAGAGGGAGCCTCTGCAGCGATGGCATGGGGGCATGTGTGAAAGTGTGAGGTGAGGCCATGTCCTGCTTTGGTGCCTGTCCCCTGGAGCCTGCTGTGCCTTCTCAGGGAGCTGCTCAGTGCTAAACAGAGAGACTGCCCTGGAACATGTAGCTCCCCATTTTCCAGAGAGAACAGTGTTAATGGGCAGACACAAATGCACCCAAGTCTTCTATGAATTTGCTCCTTGGCTGCAGGAAAGGCCTAGGGTGCCATAGGCCTGTCAGAAAGTTTCATTCAGCTGAAGGAGAGGACAAGTAGTGAACTGCCAGGGTTATCCAGCCTCCACCTTACCTGCAAGGCAACACATCCACACAAGTGGATGCAAGGACATAGCTGCTGCTGTTCTGATGGGGCAAATTCCCCTCCCTCCCTTCCTCCTTTCCTGCAAATGTGAATAGCTTTTTATCCTATCTTGAAAAGAAAGCAAATGCAAATGTACATCAGGTACTTTCAGCAGTTCAAGTGCTCTTTGAGGTTGGGAAGAAGAAATCTGATTAGGGTTACAGCTGTTTCATTTCCTGACAGATGCACAGGGTGTTGTGTGCTGGCAAAAACTGCGGATGTACACACACAGCAGCCTCGTTTTGTATCAGTGGCATAACCACACAGCAGCCGGCATGTTCGGAACTCCTTGTCCTGGACACCCTGCCAAAATATGCTTTATGCAGAATTTTCTGTGAACTAGGCTGTAGTGTGTTTGTGTGTGTGTGTGTGTGTGTGTGTGTGTGTGTGTGTGCATATAAATTTGTGTGTGTTTTCTTTGGTTGACAGGGCCTTTGTTGTTGAACTTTTTGTTGCTGGAGTGGGGCAGTGTGCTGTAAACAAGCCCAGCTAATTATAAAGCACTTGTATAAAAAAATGATTTGCATTTGTACAAACAGTACTAGTAAAAGTGCCTGTGCAAGAGTACCACAAGTACCCAAATAAGCCCAGCTCTGAATGGAGAACTCGTTTCTTTCTTGCAACCACAGCTAAAAAGCTGTTTATAACTAAATGCTGAGGTGGTGTAATTTTCTTTTCTAGGAACTTGGAATAAGAATTCCTAGACCACTGGGACACGGACCAAGCAGATTCATCCCTGAGAAGGAGGTGTGGTACTGTTTTCAAGTACATAGTGAACTTTATGCTTTTAAGGAACATCATTTTAGTAGTAGCCCACACTGGTTTCAGGACAGCTGCTGATCTGCAAAACATTTTCAGTAGTGATCACATTCAGTCCTGAGACTTTGGCCACAGTTCTAGTGTACAGAACAGTGAGAGCCTTGGGGAGCTTTGGAATAGTTATGACCCCTCCCATGCTGCTATCTAGCATGAGAGAAACCCAATACTCTTTCCTTGTGAACATCCGGATGTAATTTCCTACTGGTCCACAAGGTACCTGCCCCTCTGCTCTGGGATTGCTTTTTCTTGAGCTGCCTTCACCACTCTGAAGAATCTGAGGAACTTCAGAGTGCTGTGGATGAGCATTTCTACTGCTTCTCCCCTGATCATCTGGTAAGAGAATTTGGAGCAGAGGAAAAGTTAGTAATATGCCTATGGTTTTCTAGGAATTTTAGGTTTTTTCAATTTCCTTTTTTTTCTTTCTTGTCATCTTAGCTAGCTTTTTACTTCTTTCCCTCTTTTGCACCTAGTAGAAGTGATGATTCAATTAGCTTTTCATTGTAATAAACTAAGATCAGCCTGGGGTATTCAAGAAAGTAAAGGTGAAACAGTTAAAAATGAGAAGTCAGTATTGTATTAGAGAGACTAAAGCCAAAAATCTCCTTTTGCTGATATAACCACTTGTGATCTCCTAAATGAGAGGTATTACAAGGATTTAATGTGCCTTATGTGCACTGATTTAACACCATTAATAAATTTATAGTATAATTCCTTTCACTTGGGGCCTCTGGGTGTTGTCAGAATATATTTATTTGCTATTTTATTGGTGGTACTTGGACAATATTGCTCATTGCTCTTTCTCTCCAATCAGACAATTCAGGTGGGAAAGGAGGACGCCACAATGCATACACTGTTTGCAGAGTCTTTTGCCACGCTGGGCCGGCTGGACAACGTCACCTTGGTGATGGTTTTCCACCCGCAGTATCTCGAAAGCTTTCTAAAAACTCAGCACTATCTCCTGCAAATGGATGGCCCGCTCCCGCTCCATTACCGGCACTACATCGGGATAATGGTACGCACCAGGCAGAAACCGCCACGCTGGCCACGGCTTGAATCCTGTCTGAGAGCAGCTGTTGCTGTGTTTTGCACTTTCTAGCTGAAAGGCATTTCAGCAGCAGCTAAGGAAAAAACAGAGTAGGTTTGTTGATGTCTGCTTTACAGATGGTTTCAGAAGAGCAGCACTTTATGTCCATGGATTTGGTAGGACTGTAAGAAAAAGGGGAAAAGCGTGCTATAGAAATGAGACAAATTATTGGCTTCCTTAGTATTCCTCAAGAAAGCTTGGGTTTTTGTGTGTGTCCTGTCGTATACACCCGTCTCTGACTCAATAGTTGGTCCCATCATGCGTTTCTGAGTATGTAAATTTTCTGCCAAAAAGTGATTGATTTCTAATTTTTAATCTGCCAGTTCAATGATCTTTGTTTGCTGAAGTAGAATTAAAGTCTTGGGCTCTGTCTTAATTTGATGTAGAAAGTGTTGGAGTAAATGATACTGGGCCTTTCTTTGCTGAGAAGCTGCCCATAGTCTCTCTTGCCATATCAATCTAAAACCTGCTTTTGATTGTGGCTGATAAAGATGCAGCTAGAGACAGCTTCTTCCCCCTGGGGAGTATGATGCAGTATGGATTATTTGCTTCATGTAATAAATCATAGGCATGTTGCACCTGTAGCCAGTATAATGATGGTGTGTATGAACAAGCGATATTTATGTTGTGAGAACAATAAGCAAAACAAGCTGATGTGTTCATCTCAGAAATCTTTTTTTACTTGAGTCTTTGATCAATTGAAGTCTTCTTATCGGATGTTTTGAGGAAATGATGACTTATGGTATTTGTCATAAAGTACTAACTTTCTCTATTGTTTTCTGTATCACACTGTTATCCTTTCTAGGCTGCAGCACGACATCAGTGCTCTTACCTTGTTAACCTCCATGTGAATGACTTCCTTCATGTCGGTGGAGACCCTAAATGGTTGAATGGTCTGGAAAATGCACCTCAAAAATTGCAAAATTTAGGAGAATTGAACAAAATGTTGGCTCACCGACCCTGGCTTATCACCAAGGAACATATCGAGGTAGGTCTTTCATGGAGTAATGTGAATGTCCCCTTTTTTCAGTAAAGCAAGTACAGATCCTTGGGATTCAGAGCCAGACAGGGTGAAATGTAGAAGACAGTGGTAATGACTTTGATTTCAGTGCTACATCACTGCATGATATAGTATCACTTGTACCCTATTGTGTAAAACTAACAGGATCATAACTGCCTTTAAATGAGTAACAAATTCAGTTTGCAACACGCTGCAATTTCCTTGTCACGTTGGAATTCTGTTGGTGCAATGACAGCGTGCTCAGGTGTGCACCTCCCTCCTCAAGCTGTGTGCTTTCAGTAGCCGGAATCCCCAGGTGTTTCTGAGATGCTGCCAGAAGTCAGGCAGAACACCGGTCACCACATTTTTGTCTGGCTTGCTGCCAGTTCAAATGCTGAGTTTTCAGACTGGGATGGAGGGAGCAGGCTGGCAGAGCTGCCCAGGGGAGTGGTGGTGGTACAGGACAGCCACGACTGCAGCACCAACAAACCACCAAGGGGCTGCTTCTTCCAGCCCTTCTGCTCTCCTCAGTGCCTGTAGCAAGGAGCACGTGGGTGCTGGGACTTCCTCGGTGCTGCCTGGCCTGGTGAGAGGTGGTGGCAGGAGGTCCAGCTGGAGGCAGGACGCTGCGCTGTGGGGGAGACGCACACTCTGCCAGAAGGCCCCAAACCTCCCACACTTTCCTGCCTGAAGGGGAAGTTGGGGTTTGAAGCTTCTTGTTGAATCTAGAGCATTCCACCCACAGGGACAAGATGGAGGGAGCCTGGCCCTGGTTTTTACACAGATGATCTGCAAGGAGTTGCCTGGGTTTTCTGATGCTGTAAAGACCATTTGAACAAACATGCAACAGTTATGGTTGCATCTTCATTAGAGGTGTGAAATTTCAATGCAAGTCAGTATGGCCTCGATAGAAACCACATGGTGCAAAAGAGAAACCCCAACTTATTCAACTGCCCAGGGACAGAGAGAGGAGAGTTGTGTCCTTTGTGGCTTAACCACACAGGTCACTGTCTGGGAGGTCACTTGGTCACAGGTCACTGAGCACACTAATGGCAGCAGAGAGGTACGAGGCACGTTTGATGTTGGAAAAATAATTTTACCTGGCAAAGAAATGTCTTGATAAACTGCATTAAGGTGGGGTCAAGTGAATTACTTTAATACTTTTGTCTTGCATTATTTTTAAAGCAACTTTTGAAGACTGAAGAGAACAGCTGGTCCCTGGCAGAGCTGATCCATGCAGTCGTTCTCCTTACACACTACCACTCCCTTGCTTCCTTCACATTTGGCTGTGGGATCAGCCCAGAGATCGACTGTGAAGGGGGTCACACCTTCAGGCCCCCCTCTGTCAGTAACTATTGCATATGTGATATAACAAATGGTTACCATGGGGTGGATGAAATCCATGCCAGCCCAGCTGGAAGTATTCCAGTAAGTGTCTGAACAATCTCTTCCAATAGTAGTCATTTCTTTGTAAACTTAATACTTGGAGGGTGTCTGTCTCTTTTCATTCTTTGAGAGTGGGATTGATGAGCCTAATCTAGATGTGGGTATTGAAAAAATACATTTAGGAGGAGCTGAAATGATACTGGGAAGCTGGGGAAAGCTACCAAAGGGAGAAACAGACACAGTCTCTCTTGTCTTTTTTTTCTGTGTCATTCATAAAGGTGAACTGAGATGAGTCCCAGCCTCAGCTAGTTCATGACATGTGTCCTGAGCAGCAGTGGCCAGGAATGCGTTTTCATCAGTGCAGTGGAAAGTTGGCTCTTCCTTTAATTCCAGGCTCTGACTTTTTTGCCTTGAGGTGTTTGTCATGCATCACACAACAGATCATTCTTAACAGATCATTCACAACTTTGTGGCTCTCTTTAAAACACTCTCTTCTGCCTGCAGCAGTTATGTTGATCTGGACTTGTTTTCCCTTGGTGAAAAGCATGATGTGAACTAAGTGTTGGTTTAAGAACAGCCATGAGGGTGTTCTCACTGCAAGATCCTTGCCTGATATTTTACTGCAGTGGTGTGGGTGGCATTTAAATTAGTTTGATGGAGCTTGCTGGCTCTCTAAACGAGCAAACTGGGAAAGGCAGAGAGGAAAGGGGTAGAACTGTATAAATTAAAGATACTTCTACTTTACTTTGGTGCTGATTTTGGTTTACAAGATCAATTATTGAATACTTGCGGTGTTAAAACAGCTGTTTTGAATGACAGTTATCTTGCACTGGCTTTCTTTTGAGGCTTTGTTAAAGCTGCATTTGTGCTCACCCTTCCTTTTTCCTTCAATGTTTCTTCTTTATGAGCAGAGGAGGGGAAAAATACAGTTGGGTGGTAAATTGTTGTTACTTCCTCTATCAGAATTTCTGTTACAGCTCCTTGTTTTTCAGTTGCTGAACATCTAGACTAAGAGAAACTAATTTTAGTGTGAGAACAACTAGTTCCAAAATGCTGTGATTTTTAAATCATACTAAAAATACCAGGGATCTAATTGGGAAAAGATGATGACTAAATGTAAACCATTGGGTCAGTACAGATTTCTTTCAAAAACTGTGTTCCTTGAAAAATCTGTCTTTAAAGATGTAAAGATTTTGAGTTTATTTAAACTTTCTGGCTTGGCAATTTCTGCCATCATTGTCAGTTCCTTTTGCATAAAAATGAAACATCTTTCTCTTCTTTTTAGTCTACAGAGTCTGTCTGTGAAGTTGAAGCTCTTATGGAGAAAATGAAGCAACTGCAGGAGTGCAGAGATGAAGAGGAAGCCAGCCAAGAAGAGATGGCCACGCGTTTTGAAAGGGAGAAGAGAGAAAGCATGTTCGTGTGTTCTTCAGGTAGTGCACATGTAGTCTGTATATGTATTTTTTAAGACTTTCCAAATTATTTGAGGAAATACTCCTGCAAAAGGGGAAAGAAATGCTATTAGATGTCTCACAAACATTATCATTTCTTTGAAGGAATCAAGATTAGGGATGCCTTGTTTTCTTCCAGGAACACTTAAAAGCAAAGTAGTGGTGAGATTTGTGGCTGCTCGCAGACATACCTGTAACACTCTCTGACCAATATTGTGTTTAATAGAAATCTCCAGAAGAAATTAAATCTCTCTCTTGAGAGTTTCAGAAGTTTCACAGGAGATTTAAGCATCTTGCAAGATGCTGTAAAAACAAGACACTTGACATGCTTTGCTATTTAAGTGTATGAAACATTAGTTTTCAGATGACTGAGAGACAATACTTAATCTGTTACAAGTTTAGGGTTGTCATGGGCTCTTCAATACAATTTCCTCTTAGGACAAACTTGGCATGAAGTCTCAGCAGTCTCTTTTTTAATAAGCTCTCTGTTCCAAACCAAGTTTCTCCCCTGATATTTTTACAGACCTCTTGAGTTAGGGGGAAAATGTCCCCTAGATTCAGGGGAAGACTGCAGTACAACAGAAGGGAGAAGAAGATGCTTGTCTGTAAGAAAAAACCTGAGTGTTTTTCATGGAGTTGCCTCTGAACACCATAGCTGCAGTCACAGAGCTGTACCAGAGAATCTTAGTACGGGTAGTCCAGTGAAAATGTGTTTGATTAAAAAGCACAGAGACCCATTCTTCTGCAGGAGTTCTGATCATACACTTCCAATTTGTTCTTTCCAAATTGTGTGAAATTCTGTTTGACTTTAACAGAAGATGAAGAATCTGCAGCAACAAGAGATGTGTCTCGTCACTTTGAGGATACCAGCTATGGTTACAAAGACTTCTCCAGACACGGAATGCACGTGCCCACTTTTCGTGTTCAGGTAAAAGGCTGGGGGCTGCCATCGGGAGGTTTGGGGAACAACCTGCTCATTGTGCCAGGTACTAAACCTGGAAATGGCTGTGCTTTCACTGCCCTGTGGGTGAGGCTTAAAGCCAGCCAGTGAACAACCCCCACCCCCAGTGGATTATCTGCCCTGGGATCTATAACTGTATTAAAGCTCTGGGTCTTCACACGTTCATTTCTGAAATGCTTCGTTCTGCATTTTTACTTATTTTAAGGATTATTCCTGGGAAGACCATGGCTATTCCTTAGTTAATCGTCTTTATCCAGATGTGGGACAACTACTTGATGAGAAGTTCCATATTGCTTATAATCTGACTTACAACACAATGGCCATGCACAAAGATGTGGATACCTCAATGCTAAGACGAGCTATTTGGAACTATATTCATTGTATGTTTGGAATAAGGTCAGTTTTACTGTTTTCGTCTTCGGCTTTTCTTTCTTGGGTTGAACCAGAACTATTTATTAAGCAAGCATGCATGTATTTTTAAACATATTTTTGTTTATGGGGAGGGCCACTAGTGCTACACTTACCCAATAATTTGTTTTACCACAGAAACATAGAAACAATGCAAGTGAAATAACTGCTGCCTGAAAATGAAAGTGTTTTTTCTTTCAATTCCAAACAGATATGATGATTATGACTATGGTGAAATTAATCAGTTGTTGGACCGCAGCTTTAAAGTTTATATCAAGACTGTGGTTTGCACTCCTGAAAAGACCACAAAAAGAATGTATGATAGCTTCTGGAGACAGTTTGAACACTCTGAGAAGGTACAGTTTGTGTGCATGCTGAGGGACAGCCATGGGTGCCAGATCAGTGTCCCCCTGACAGCCACAGCCACACAGCTTAAGTTTTTAGCTGATGCTCCTGGGGTTCTGGTCACAGTCAAGTCATTGGGAAGTGTCGTGTTCCCAGGCTGAAATGATCTCCCCATTCCTCCTGCCTGTGTGTGTGGCTAACAGCTGACATGGACTGGGCAAGCTCTGAGCAGTACAGGGGCTTAGACATGAGGATGGTGCAGCTTCACCTCAACTGCAGTCAGCCCTGCCTGTATCCCAGAGAGGCAGGGAAGTGGTGCAAGATCCATCCATCCCTTGGCAGCAGACCTGGAACAGCTCTCTGGCTGGCCCAGGGTCTTTCCAGTCCCCTGGTCCTTCTGGCATGGATAGCCCCAATGCAGTTTCTTTGTTAAAGCCTAAAAGCTCTGCTACTGGGCTACAGTCTGAATTGCACCTCCCAGTCATATCTCCTGCTGTTAACTCCCAGATACTGAATTCATTATGTCCTTCAGTTTTTCTTTGGAAAGGTATTTCTTGGCCTCACTTAAAGTCAGTGCTGAAACCGAAAGATGCAGAAATCATTAATGCTTATCATATCATTACAGGCTCTAGTTCTTGATAAACCCCTTAAAGCAGGGTCCTGTAACTGCAACGATTTAAGATTGTTCAAGTAAAATACTGCCTATGTTTTGGTTAGACTAACTGTGATAGATAAGCTTTCCAAGCACACAAATCCTTCTTTAAAGCCCGAAACTTAGCATCTCCATAGCCACCAAAATCCAAGGCTCATTCACATTTGTGTCACTGAAGGCAATAACCATACATCCTCACAGAGATCATGCAAATGAAACCACACACAACCCTTACATGCCAGAGCAAACCCACAGCAACCTGCTGTTAGTGAGAAAATACTTTTACACCCTCCTCCCCACAAGTTTCTGATCTTATCCTCAAAGAAATGCAGTAAAGGCATTGAGGAGATGATCTGGGGAACTAAAATTCTTACTTCCAGTAGCTACTGAACACCTGTGTCTCAGTAGAGAAAGCAGGTTTATGACACTTGGGGAGTTTCCCTGGTGCTTCACCTTGGCCAACCTCTCTGTGTTGTTCAAGTGGTAGCTGCCTGTGTGTTTCCCTCTCAGTCCCCAGGGGCTAATGTCCTTATCACCTCTGCCTTTGTTAGCACCCTCCTCTGCTCCACAGGTACTCACTGCCCTTTTGCCTTTAATCAGCCTCATTAAAACTGAACGAGCTGTGCATATTGTGCTGCTGAGGAAGGGCTTGTGTGCCTGAAAGCTTGTCTGTTTTTTCCAGCTAAACCAGCTGGTGTGCTAAAGGATGATTTCCTCTTCCTATGGCCCTGGCCCTGCCTAAGTGAACCAGTGCCACACCGTGCCACAGTGCCAGGTGTGGCACCGGTTCCTCTGCCCCCCTCAGTGAGCTCCACAGCAAGGTCTTGGTGGTGACAGTGGCAGTGCTCCCCTGCTGCTGCACCAGCACAGCACCCACAGCCCCAAGGCTTCCTTTGGCTGCAGCACGTGGTGGTGAGCACAGTGCTAAAGTGTAACTTCTTCTCTCTCCTGAAGGTCCATGTAAATTTGCTTCTGGTAGAAGCTCGGATGCAAGCCGAACTACTTTATGCTCTGAGAGCTATTACTCGCTATATGACCTGATGTCTCTGGCTGCCTGTCGACGTTGGAATGTTCTGCAGCTGCAGTATGGTGGAGGAAGATACGAAGCCTCAGGACCAACAGTAGCTATAAGTTAAGATGCCCATTGTGCCATAACTCCTTTAGTTTCAGCTATTTCCATGTTTGGAATATCATTGCTGCCACTGGGCAGCGAATGCTTGGCAGTTGACAGACAGGGTTGTGCAGAAGTGCTGCCTGCTCATGGTATTTCGGCTTTAGACAGCCCGGGACGTTCTCTGAACTTGTGGCAATATAGCAAACCATAGATACATAGATCTTGTGTTAAGGCAATTACTGCGGGAGTCAGAGCGCGGAAAGAACTGGCACTTGATGACATTTGCTTTCCCTACAAGAATAATTTTAGAAAATCTTGATGCTGCTATTTGTGCAGGTGGAGTGAACAGACCCAGGCTGTTCCAGTTGAGCTAGAAGTGAAAGTGAGCACTGCTATTGTCTGAGCCTTTATTGTGTGTGGTTTCAAAAAAGCCTTGTTATTTAGATTCCCTGTTTAATCAGAACTAAACCTCTTCTGTCCACACTGATAATTTGAAAGATAGCAGTCAATTTTCTCAACTAGTTTAGCCTTAAAAACAGGATGTTTGTTCAGCATTATTTTGTGAGCTCCAAAGTGCAATGGTCTTCCTATGGAAAGAAGGGGACTGGAGTCCTCAGAGCTTCTTAGAGATCTACCTACACAAAGTGTCGAGTAGCTTCTTGTCCTCCTTTTCACGGATGAACCAAAAAGGAGCTAGGACAAGGTGTGGGAATGTTGTTCTAGACTGCCAAACAGTCCTACTGTATTACATGCCCAACGCTGGTCTTAATGATTTTTGCAGTTGCTTAAATAACTAGGCTAAAAAACATCTATTTTTAGTAAATCAAAATGTGATTAAAATGCTGACATTTAATATACAGTGGTTTTGGAGAACACATGAATACTTTTGTATGAGTGTGAATTGCTTTTTAAATTTGTCAGTATTATGGTATTTTTGAAATAAAGGTAACAACTTTTTCTCTTGGTGTTTCTGTGTGGTTTTACTTTAGGCTTCTGTTCTTACTGGCTCTAAGACCATTTAAAAATTTTGAAACAGTAACTGAGCAAACATAGTTAAAATCACAAGCCATGAATTTTTTAACTGAGTCTAAAATGGTGGGAGGAAAAGTTTAAAAACAGAGCTTGAGCTTCACCAACTGTACTGGGAATGCCTCTTCTGTATTGCTGGTATTTTCACCCATTTGGACAAAACTGTCAGGCAGAAGGTGTGATTCTTGGGGTGTCTGGTGCAGGGCCAGGAGTTGGACTCGATGATGCTGATGGGTCCTTTCCAACTCAGCTGATTCTATGATTTTCTGTAATTCTGTGAAATGGATCTTCCCAAGCCCACAGGCAGCATCCGTTTTATTTCTGTCCTCTGGGTCTGTGCTCAGACTGGTTTTTCTTTCTACAGAACCTTCTCAGAACAGTTTTAAGTTTACAGTCCAAGAAGCTAAAATATCTAAAAAGATCTAGGGGAGAAAGATTAATAAACTGTCAAAAATTGTGACTAACAGGAAGCATCTGGTGCTTCCTCTTAACTGAAAATACAGGATTTTTAATGTTCCAAAAACAGAGCAAAACTTTCCTGTCTTAAGGGCATTGTATAGCTGAGCTGTGAACAGCTTTCCAGTCTGTGAACAGTTTCTGCAGCGCTTGAGTCTCCAGGTGCTTTCTGAGGTCAAAGGTAGACATGAATTTTTCCAAGAAACCTAAACTGGCTGTTTCCATCCAATGCTCTCCGGCCACATCAAGTGCCCTCTCGCTTTTCAAGCAGTAAACACTGCAGCATATCTGTGTGAGTGACTTCATCTGGTCACAGCTGCCATCAGAGCACAAGCCACAGCCTGCACAAGTACTATCCCAACTCCCCGCCCAGTACTCCGGGGCAGCTCTGGCAGAGCCCCCGCCCATGGCTGTGAAGTGCAGCAGCCTCTCAGTACCTCAGCTGTGGTGCTGGCAGCTCTCCCCAAGGGAAAACAGGAATGGGCTCCTAGACACAAGAGAGCTGCTGCACTGAGGCCTGTGGCAGAGGTACCCAAACGGTAAATGAGGCTGTAAGAACACACCTGAAAACCAGCATTCTGGGGCTGCTTCTTCCTACTCACAGGTTTTTCTCCAGAGAAAGACAGAGGCTGGTATAGCTCGACTGGAGGGGTGCTCAAGAGTCCTGTGCCGCCCTCTCTTCTCACTCTAGCTCCTCTGAACATGCTTCTTCCTGCACAAAGACTAGAGCTCACATGCAGTGGCTGCCCCAGGATCCCCAGCTCTGCCCTGTGATCAGTAATAACTGACATAATTAGTGTTGCATTTGAACAAATCTTGATTGCCCAAGCACCACCTTGACTTGAGCCGGCCATCAATTTCTGCTGCCTTCTGACAGAGACTCGGCCCTTGTCAATTCTCATTAGTCCTGGTGACAGGGCTTGGCCATGAGGGCCTTTTCCAGTGCCCCTACCCTGCCCTGCACGGCTGGGTGTTTGCCTGCCTTGCTGTGACACAAATGCCAGGAACAAATGCCTCCAGCTTCTTCCCCACAGGGACTACTTACCCATCATCCTTTCTTTAATACTCGCTCAAAGCAAATCCATTTGTTTCTCCCAGAAACAAATGGGACATTGAAGCCATTTCTCTTCCTTTCAACTTCAGCTAAAATTAAAATGGCAAAAGAAGGGATAATAATTGAGATATTTTTCAGCTGAGCTGAGCTGTTGTTGGAGCCAAACCACACTGAATGTCAAGCACTTCTCTCCTGTGGATTTCAGTGACAGAGGCTGCCACCACACAAGCTCCCGAAGCAGGACTGAGCCTTGCTGGGCACAAGGAGCACCTGAGCTGCTGAGACACAAAGAATGGAGTAAATGTTACCACTTTCACTGAAGTTTCCTTCTCACCTCTCCTAAAACTTGGACCACAAAATCTCCCTTTCCCTGCCCCATAAAAGCAGTGATCTAAACTAGGAAAAAAGTCTCGCTGCCCTTCTACTATGGCTCTACTTCCCAGCCTCCTCTCTCTCACTGCCTCTCCTCACCTGGAAGCAGAGTCTAGCACCACCAAAGGTAGACAGAACGGTGCCACTGAGGGAGCTTGGAATCGCTGCCTCCCAAAAAAATTTCTCCAGCCTCTCCTGGGATTGCCAGGGCGGAGCCGCTCCTGCTGTGCACGGCCCGGCACCATGCTGCCGACCCGCGGGAGCAGGAGCCTGGCAGCCCCTGCACAGCCATTTATTCTTAGTAATCTGAGGTCAGGAAAAAGAGAAGTGGGTCAGGTCTGTAAAGCTCGCTGTGGCCAACTGGGCTGTTAACGCTCGAGGCCAGCGATGCGCCTGCTGAGCTAATCCATGGGCCACAAGCGGGGACTTTTACACACTGGAAGGACAAAAACAGCAATAAACAAGACAGCAGCAGTTGGGAGGAAAAGGGAGAAAGAGGCCTGTTACGGCCCCACAGATGGAGACAGAGGTTCAGGTGAGACAGCTGGCCAAGGAATCTGACCACACAGGAAGTTCCTGGGAGTGTGGGACCAACTGAAAGAAGGTAAAATCTTCTCTGACATCAGGGATATGGGTGTTTTGCCTAAAGATGTGAAGTCCCAATTCAGGAAAGACCAGCACAGCTGGACCTACATCCCACAAGCATCAAGGCAGCAGCTGGGTTAGCTGGGATACCTAGACCCTAGCCCCCAACGTCAGAAGGAAGGGGGATCTCCCAAGGAAAGGGGGTTGACTTTCCCTGACCACCAACAGTGTTCGATCTGAAGAGTGAAGTTCATGAAGGAACACAAGATGATGCCCCAACAGCACGGGGTTTCTCTGTCACAGAAGTTCCTTAAGGTAAAAGTGTATCAAAGTCTGTAGGTGAGATGTGGCTCCTGTCACATAACATTCATTTGCATGGCATTTTTTGTACCACAGAGGTCCAAGTAATCACTCAAAACTTACCTTTTCAAAATTAGAAGTTCAGCAAATATTTTTCTTTCATTTTTCCAGTCAAGAAACAATGCAATTACTACACAAGTCACACTGGCCAGCTGCTTCATCAGCTCAAGTATATTGTAAAAGGTAATTATACATGCAAAAATTTCATACAAGCTCTTCCAAAGATAGCATCCAGTACATAAATGCCAGGCTTTTGTGACTTATTATTTTTTTAAATAGTCATGCTCTCCAACAAGCTTACCAATGGCAATGTACAGGTAGTTTAGAAATATACAATTTACCCAACAAAAAAACCCCAACTGATTAAAATGGAGTGATAGACTCAGCTGGAAGAGTGATGGCTTTGAATTCTGTCAAGAAGTTTTTCTGCCACAGGTTTGAACTCTCTTTCCCAATATATTCTTTGGCAGTCCTTTATGTCTCTGTCAAGGCTGCACTCCAACTCTACCTCTTCATCTGTAATCAAGGAAAATACCATCATCAGTTCCAAATAAAAATATATTCAACTATGTATTTTGTGACAGACACCTTACCAGCTGTGTATGCCGATGGCTTAAAAACAACCGCACTTGAGATAAGTTAAGCATCAGTGTCTGAGGGTCTTAGATTTAATTGAAAACAAAGGATGGTAAGGTCAGTACAGCAGTTAAAATGGTACTGCAGGTTCTTTTATTCTCACACCTCACAGGTGTCTCTGAGACAAAAAACTGTCTCTGAGATTGATCATTTGCTGTGACTGTCAGTCTAGAAAGTACCCAGGGTTTAACATCGTCCACAGCAATTTTGCTGAGGTAAGGAATCCATTCATCTAACTACAGCTATGTTTTTCCTGTCCCAAATTGCTCTGCTAATCTGGAGACTTTTTCAAACCCTATCTACTCTCACACTGAAGGAACTTGAACCACACTAGACATTGTATTTACTGATGCCCTCCCTTCCTCGCAAATTTCAAAAATAAAACAACAGGACAGTCTTTATTAAAGACAATGTTAGGAATGAAAGGAAGTCATCAGTCATTTTTCCCCCTCCATTTTGCTTGGCATTGGATGTGGCAAAGAGACAAAATCTTAGAGAAAACAGAAATCAGTCTGCAACCAGAAGCATTCTCCTCAATCAGGAATCCACAAACACAGCTGATAATGCTGAACAAATGTTTTCACACAGTTTAACAGAAGGATATTTGACAGCCTTTAGGCCATAAACAGACCTAAAATTGAGGTAGAATCCTGCTCCAAATGGGCAATACTTAACCCTTGACCTACACTATGAAGAAGCACCAGATTCACAATGTGTTAAATAAATAACTCTGTTAGGGAGCTTATTGCACAGTCACAGCAGGTAAAGGCAACTTGGGGCTGAAGAGAAACTTCAGTTACCCACATTTTGAGTCAAACTTTGTGGAGAAAAGACATGCTACAACAGCACTTACTCCCATCCAAAAGCATGCCAAGGTGCCTGTGCAGATCAGATGGCCTGAGCTGAGATAGGTATGAAGGAGGAAATGACATTCCTGTGTGTGGAGATGGGCTCCAGCTCACACAAAGTCACCAGCAACTGCAAACAGTACTTGGCTCCTGTGCTACTACACTGCAACTATCAAAATTAAAGAGAGGCTGATTGTGAGAAGGATTCCAAAAGGGGTTCTATGTAAGGAGATGACATTTAGAGTCTTTCTCTAATAAAATAAAGAGGAAAAGAACATCCATTCTTTCAAGAAGGATGCCATATCTCTGCAGGAAGAAAACTTATCAGAGATAAAATCCAGCCTCTGACATCAAATGATGTCATTTGATGATGTCATAGTATAATTTAAGTTGGAAAAAAACTCTGGAGTAGAGTCACCATGTATCAATTTGCTCTAGTCCATGTACTGTTGAGTACTGAACACCTTCTAGGACAGCAGCCTGTTCCAGTGCTTAATGCTCTCCATGATGGAAATCTCTTTTCCTAATCTTTAATTGGAATTTTGTCTTATTGCAACCTGTGCCCATTAGCTCTTGTTCTATCAATGGCACAGTAACCCAACATACCTAAAAACAATCTCAGCAGCAGAGAAGCCAGAGAACCTGAAGTGGAAAATAAGGGATTATGGGGTTTGTTTTCAAGAATTGCTTTGCCTGCTCCTCTGGTTTTTTCTATTCAGATTAACTCTGTTAATTCGGGTAGGAAAAAAAAAAACAGAGCGAGAGGCATTTCTCCCTTTTATTAGACAGCTGTGCTCCCCAGAAGTCGACTGAATATTTATGGAATCACTGAGGTCGAGAATTCCAGCCTACAAGAACAAGGGTCAGAAGCAGTTCAAAGCTGAAGTGTAGAACTGAAACAGTAAATTTCCCAAAGCAGAACGTGAGTAACGCTGTGGATCAGCAAGGATCAGTGCTCCGCATGCAAGCTGTGCATCCTCAGATAATTTAATTTTCCCACGACTGTCCTCAGAAACCAGCAATATTGGGTCCTGGCCAAAGAGCATATGTGCTGGCTGCAAGCCCAGGAGCAAGACAAACACACTGGGCCTGCATGCTGTGGGGGAAACCGGAGGCTGGAGTGCAGACTCCTGCAGTCTGCAAGGGCTGCCCATCCTTGAAACACCAGCAAGACAGGGGCTGGCAGCCCTGGAAGCTCTGTCGTGTCATGTAAGAGTTCACCCAGACTGAGATTCCAAAATAACCTCCTGGAATTTATAGTGGAGGTAAAAGCATGATAAAAAGTCTGGAGAGAGGGAGAAACTTTCTTTTCAGTGAAAGACCAAACAGAAGAATGTTCCCAAGACAGAAGCTCGCCTCCACTGCTGCTTGTGAGGGCCTGGGCCAAGGCAAAGCTGCTGCCAGCGGCCTGGGAACAGCAGCCTCCAGAAGCTCTGTGCCAGCAGAGTGACATGAAACTCAAGAGCAGCTGAAAGAAGGTGAATGACAAGTGCCATTGGAAAGCAGGGCCACTGCATCCTAGACTGCTGGGATAGGCAGGGAAAAAAAGCCAACCAAATAGTGCCCTTTGTCCAGCCTTTCTCTTGGGCACAACATCATTTCAGGCCCTTTCCATTCCCTTTCACTTCCTTGTATCTTTTATCATCCTGTGCCAGATGGGGGAGGGAAAAATTAAGGGGAGGAGGCCAAGCACAGCAGGTGAAGCGAGGTGTCTGCTGTGCCATGCTCCACTTTTTCCGCTTCCTGAGGGTGTGCTGACGCTCAAGTACAGTTCACTGGCTGTCAGCAGTTGCCTCCTGCTTCCTGAATGATAGAATCAGAGCAATGACAGTTCAAGGCTGTCACTGGACACAATGGGAGGAGGAAGATGTAGGACAATATTCACCAGCTGCTATTACTAAGATTTGTTGGCTCACTGCACACAGAGGAACCAGATCCAATTAATAAGATATGCTTTTTCTACAGCTCCTCTTCAGACTACAGTGTGAAGAATGACTGGCCTTCTGATTTAATTCTAACCTATTCCTAACTAATTACCATTACAGCTGCATTAAAATCACAACTGTAACTGCAACTGCAATTGTACATGAACTTCCAGTTCATGAAAGTTATACTATTCAATGAGAGCTACAATTGCTATCCAGCCTGGACTCTGCAGTCAAACCAATTGCTTCAATAAGCAGTGTTAAATGCAGAGGAAAAAAATGAACTAGTACTTTCTAAAACAAAGATATATACCCCTCACTGTGTGCCAGAAAATTCAAGCATGATTGTGGCTGTAAAGTTTGCAGGTCTCTTGTAGAAGGTTAAAAAGTGCAGTAATAACCTTGAAACACTGCTATTTTCAGATAAATAGATGGAATTACTGCACATATTAAGATAAAGTCCATCATAGCAAGGAATGTAACACAAGGAACTATTACAGCAGCGAATATCAGTCATTCTGCTGTAACTGGAAAAAAATCCTCACTAATCCACCCACTTTTCTGATTGTCTGCAACAAAAGAGACCATAAGATTTGACGTTCTGTCTGGGTCTGACAGTAAGTATACATCTTTCATCAATTTCCAATTAAAACCATATCAAACATAGTTAGTTTCTTTCAATTTAATTTATATTTTAAAGATTTTTTTTAAGATAATTAAGACAGTGACCTACCCAAAATAAAATCATAAGCAAAGCAGTGCTCAAAAACTAAAGGAGGAAAATTACATATACTGACTACGGGACTGTTACATAGCCACTAAACTCCAAAATTTGAAGCAAAAGTAAATGCCCAGATGAAAAGATCTCAGTGGGTAAGCAAATCAAGATCCTTACATTCATCTTTCAGCCCTTGTGGAGCAATGAGCTTTAGGGAGCAGATGAGAGATTGTCAGGATGTTGTCCCTGCCCATAAGGAGACCATAGAGAGAAAAGGAAGGTGGCCCAGGCAGCAAAGTCAGCCTGCAGCATTCCAGAAACGCCACGATCCTCAGGGGCCCAGTGTGTGCAGCACAGGGACCACTGTGCTGCTGGACAGTTCACACTGGCCAGCCACCGAAAGCTGCAGGACAGACTTCCCACCTTAACTAATCCTGCTTTGATTCTGCTCCTTCCATTTCTTTTATTGAGGAAAAGAGATCAGGACTACGAGTCTCACCTAGAAGTGCTGTGAGCAGCCCCAGCAGCGTGTCGGTGTCTCCTCCGAAGCAGGAGGCTGCGCTCGTCATGCTCTCACTGTAGTTCCACAGGGTTTTGCAGATCAAACACGAGAGCTGCCAGTCTGCTGGCCCAAAGTCTTGTAAGCAGTCAACCAACCTGTCAGTACCAAACAAAAACAGTGGTTTGTTCCATGGACTTTTCTCCTGAGCTTTTCAAAATCTGGCAGTTAGAAATGTAAGCAAGCTCCATGGAAGTTTTCAGGAAAATTCTACGTTAATAAATTTCAGATGCTTCTTTCTTCCTCAGTAACTTCCCGCTTTTCATTTACTGTAGTTCCCCAAGGATGTGGACATATATGTACCTGCCTGCAGCTGCTCATCTTCTGTAACTTTCTAACTCAACTGACCAATTTCACTCACACACTTTGCAAATGTAACCATTTCAAAGACACTAAAATTCCATCAAATTTCATTACAATCTGTGACTGTCCCAAACATGTGGCTACCACTAAAGCAGCAACAGCAATCCAAGCCAAACTTTACCAGGCACCAGTGATTCATCTGGAAAAGGTGGTGTCAGAACATCCATCTTTCTCCACATCAGATCATCTCACCAAAATAAGAAATCCGAAGGAATTTGCTACTTCCATGATCAAAGAATTACCTTTCACATTCAGTGAATTCTCACAGTTTTGCAGATCTCAGCCATTCTTGCATTTTCTCAGCCTGTACTCCCAAGGGACTCCCCTCAGAAATGCCTGTTTAATTAAGGACCATTAGGTTCCAGACCTTTCTCCCTATCTCCCTTCCTTGCAGACACCAAACACAGGCTGGATCCTGAACAGGACTCTGAAATGAAGCTGTAACTTTTCTGCTTGCACCAGCTTACACACTGTAGCTATCCAGAGCTCCCATTTCCAAACTGCAGAGTTCCCAGGTCCTGGGGCTGCAGAAGTAAACCTCTCCCACCTGCTGTCCCTGGTGACCTCTCCAATAATAATCCTTCACTGCTGTTCTCTTTTTCAACCTTAGGACTCCCTCCTTCCCTCACTTCTCCACAGAGAGATTTATAATCTGTTGATTAGTAAAGGATAACTACTATATTCAGGTATGGCTGAAAATAACAGTCATTGAAGACCACCCAGAAAGAGGTTTGCTTTTTTTTCTCCTCTGTGAAGGCAGTCATTGTGGAACAACAGGAGGCATCTAATGAAAAGCCAAAATAACTTGCTTCAATTTTATTTAAATTTAACTCTCTGATAAGACTAATTCCCTATTTTGTTTGGGCCACTATATATTGGTACAACAACCTCAGTTCCAAAAATCCATAAAGCTGGTTTGGCACAGTCAGGATGATCTCCTTAACAATCACTTCCAAATTCTCTGGATTCATTCCAGGCTGTTACTATTTTTCGTTCTTTCCCTCACAAATTTTCAGACACAGTATAGAAAATTCTGAGTTTGTATGACTATATGGGCAACAGAATATTCTATATAATAGAAATTTCTCACATTTATTATTCAATTTGCCAGCAACTTATTTTTATTCTCCTTTTCCAGCTTTATATTGTAAATTACCTACAATGTGGGAAGGAAGGATGAGAAGACTATGCATTGTTTACAGTGTATAAAAAAGTAAGTATATGATGTACGAACAGGAAAGCATTTCAAAGTGAGGCATATTGTTGCATTACTGAGGGCTGTACCAACTGCTCTACAAGCACAGGAACATGATCTTTCATGTTGCTCCAATTAAGCTGGATCCGCTATTATCTGAACATCAAAGCCACAAGTGTTGCATCCACAGTGGTTTTTCAAGGTCTAATATCCCTTACAATGTTATGGTGCCTTAAACTTGAACTCCCAGAGAGAGGAGACTCAGGAGCTGTTCTCTGCCAAGCATGGCTACATCAGGTAGTTTTCCCTACAGAACCAAGTGCTTACAAAAATTACAAGGGCCCATGTGGGATATCAGTTCCTGAAGTACCTTCACACTTGCATCAGACACATACTGACTGTGCTGTTCACTATAGCCCACCGAGTCCAGTTAAGCTAAGCACAAGCAGCTGCTGTAAAGCCAGACCTTAGTTGCTTTCCTCTGTGGTACCCTCTGCTGTGTACATCACAGAGGATCTTTGGGAGACTTTTCTGTGGGGTTTGGCTGGTATGAAAGGCTTGTTCTCAAAGAACTTTAGATACCAAGTATCTACTATGCTGGTATCTTTAGTACAAGCTACTGGCCCCAGTAAAAAAAAAATCCAACTTAAACTTTTTGGCCAAACTACTCAGAATTGCCATTACTCAAGCACAGTCAGGAACTTACTTTCCAATTCCTCCATCTTCCATCAGAAAAGCTCGTTTGTTCTCATCTACTGTGAGATTGAGCAGAACTCCACAGGCAGGAAAACAGACCTCTCGGTTCTTGGAATCGAGCAGAGCAATCATGAACTTGTATACTAGATTGTAAAGAAGGAAACAATATTACAAGGAAGATGGATTTACCATACAAGTGGCATTACAACATACTTATTAAATGCAGTCAAATGTGGGATAACCCTATCCAAAAATTCATCCTTGTAGCGTATTACTGTGACATTTGTAGAGGAGGCACATGACAGTAACATCATGCTGAACACCAGTTTCCTTCAAAACAACAAACCAGAAATTCAAGGGAAGTTCTTTCCCCTGTGAGTGCAGGGTTGCCCCAGACTGCACTAAGTCCAGCTGGAAGTGCAGCAGCCTGGGGCTCCTGTGGGAGCCAGGCATAGATGAGCAGCATCCTGCAGCACCTGCTGGCACTGTGGAGCCAACCCCAGCCAGGGAGCAGGGCTGGCCTCACTGAGAGAAAGCCTCTCAGCAATTCCTGAGCTTGGCACACCAACACTACAGTCTCTCCCAGGTGGAAAATTTAGTCCTTTGACTGAGACTGTTCACCAGGAACCAGCTACCAAGGGTCATTTCTCCTTTCAAATGCGGTGATGTGCCACCCTTGGAATAAAGAGTTGCATACGGCGGCATCATCACCTCAGTCTCAGCACCAAGAGGCAGACAAAAATACCCCCCAAATTTACAGTGAACTGGTGTCTAAGCTGATGACACACCTTCTGTGAATAGCAAGGAGTTGCCATTTTTCCCAAAGCTCTTTAGATACCCAAAGCAAAAGGACTTGAGAAGACTTGTATCCTACTCCACCCTGAGGCAAATAGGAGGTGGTTGCTGAGGCAGTCAAATCCTAGCCGTACATTACGAAGTGCTAACAAGCTGTCAAATATGGGAGTCAAAAATCTGAGATTATGAACCTAAATGAGATTTTAGTTGGATTTTCATTTTATACCATATCACTACTAACCTTCAGGATCTGAAAAGCTATTTGAGTAAAGGGAAATTTCAAATTTGAAACTTTGGGAAAAAGAGTTTTTGTAGTATTTACCTTTGTGAAAGTACCATGGTATATTTTTCCTACTCCAATATTTCCATTTTAATGACACTGAAATAAAATGGTGTTTATAATGACTATTATTGGATTCTAATGTTTGCCTAATTTGCAAAACATCAGGGAAGATTGCTTCTACCCTTTAACTGAGACAGTTTATTAACAAGCTTTTCTTTTCAGAACCATGGACATTTAAAAATAGAACTACAAATGCAAAAGTAACTCACTCTTTTTCTGCATGATGAAGTCACGGATCTCATGATGCTGGGAAAGATTGCCAAAGACTCTGACAGCCTCCACAACTGCATCCATATTGTCACTCATTAACAGCTTTAAAAGCACTATTGGTTTGCAGAGAAATGAAATAAAAAGAATTACTTGTAAGTCACAAATACATGGTTGTTTTTTTAATCAGTGAATATCAGAATGCAAACAGCAACAGCGATAAATGTAATAAATGGGAGCAGTTGTCTGTCTGGTGGTAGAAGAAGGGGTGAGCTGATGGTAGAACAAGAATGAAATTGTGTAGGGCTTTGAAGATAAAACAAAGAGCTCCAATATGGGACTAAATGCAAAGGAACAAAAAACGAGCTATGGAGACAGTCTAAGCACAGTTGTAATAATGGGAGCCAGTTTTGCTATGCAGTTTTGAGTGGGCTCATGTGAAAATCCAGGAAGACATAATTTTAAAAATGTTGTAATATATAAGAGAATTGATTTAGATCCTGAACAGATGGCCTTATGGTGGGATGTCTCCTAAAGCTCAAATTATTTTCTGACATTAGCTCTATTTTCTCTCAGTTCTGCTATACCAAGCAAACACATTTTCTCTGAACAGCTACTTAATATTGTCCCAGTCTGAAGCATTCACCTCCTTGCTGCTTTTCTGCTTAGTAGTTTCACATATGATCAGTGTGTACTTCAGCAGTAGAAATGAGACCTTCAGCTCTTCCTAGGAAGAGCTACCATCATGGAGGATTTTGGTGCATGGCAGAGGAGTGACGTTACAGAAGTTAGATTTATCAGTCTTCTGTGAGTACAAAGCAAAGCACTGAAATCAGTCCATCATACAGAGGATTCAAATAAGTCAACCCTCAGCCCTTCATATAACAGATGAGAGAAAAAAATATAGAAGGGAGGTTGGCTTCATTCTCATTACTTCTGCCTCCGGATGTTGCAATACTGAACACATCTCGAACTTGTCTTAAAGAGACATCTGGAGGGATTTGTCCATCGCTCATATCAAACAGCAAGTTTTCTCAAAGCATCTGCAGGAGCAGAAAGCCTGCTGGTGTGCCATCAAAAGGTTTCCTCTTTCCTCAGTTCAGGAAGGTGATGGGACTAGTTCCGCATGCCAACAAATAGGACAGGAGAGAAGTAATTTGTTTCCAACCAGGAACAAGAGGCATCTGGCTTATAGGTGATAAAATGAGTCATGACAGAACAGCAGAGCTGTTACCTACAGAGAATATGATGTCTACCAGTCCAGGCACAGGCTGACAGCCAGGATATTTTTTTCTATTCCTCATTCTACCTGTTGTGTGAACTTCAGCTTCTGTCTCTCCCCAATATCCTGTCTATTTAGATAGAGAGATGTGCAAGACACACTCTCTACCTTTTGTACAACATTAACACAGCAGTCCCAGAAGTCAGTGCAGTTCCCACACATAACAAATTCTTGTCCGTAATGTCAGAGGGGAGAGAATCACTCAATACAATATTGCCAATGGATTTACAAGCCAGTAACAGAAATCAAATTTTACAGGTACAGAAAGTAACAAGAAGAAAAAAAAAAAACCTCTTGCCATACTGTGATTAGAAGGAAAAAAAAAATTATTATTTTGGCTCAGGTATATGGATTTTGAACAAATCTAGCAAAAATTGCTGAACAGAAAAATATACAGAAAATTCCTCTTCAGAGGAAAAGAAGGGGTTCTGTGAACAACCCAACTATTTTCATATAAGTCACAGTATTATTTAAAAAGAAAAAGGGAAATCATTATTTAAAGAATTCAGTCCTATGAACTTTATACTCCTGCAATATAACACCACAAAATGTCATCAGTGTATTTACTTTCTGTTGTGTCAAAATGTTTCTGCTTTCTAAAAGCTAAACAAAAAGTACTAGTTTTAAAGTCCTTACTTTCAGCAATGTGTAGCTTCTTGTCTTGAACTGCAGAATTCTTCACTTGGTAGTAGGACAAATTGTTGATTGTTGTTGCAGCATTGATGACCAACTCTTCACAGGCACTGACTGACTTGTATTCTGAGAGTAAAAAAACCCCAAAACATATGCATATGTAGATAAACACACACGTCTAATTTTGCAGTGCATTAGATCCCAGAAGAAAAGTAATAGTTTACACAGCCACTACTACAGTCAAACCTTGTGTTGTTCACTAACATGGCAGAAGCTAACAGGAACACCTGATCCAAAAATGGCAATACAAAACCCCTCTTACCCATTATTAATTTACAGAAATCATTGTGACTCAGGCAACATAGTTTAAAGTTTAGTTAGTTAAGGCGTTTTACAAATCCTGTTTGCTGTTTTAAGATGGCACTGAGGAGAGTCCACATGCAGAAACAGAGCTGTGTGATAGACATGGAGAAATGCCAAGGTACCTGAACTGTCAGGTATCTACGGAAAAAAATGGAAAAAACTCCTTCAACAATATTTGAAAATTTTTTCTCTTTGACTTCCTGACAGAATGTTAACCCATGTAAAAGTCTGAAAGACTTATCTGTCCAAGGTCTCTGGCCTCAGAAGCCAAGAGTGAAGAAAATAAAAGAGGGGTAAGCTCATAGGGAGACAGAACACTTTGTAGTAAACTGACTGATAGAGTGCTCAAGAAGAGGAGAGGGTGGCAGAGAAAAGCTTTGAAGGTCAAAAGCACTTACAAAATCATTAAGACAGTTTCAACCCATGAGACAGTATCAAGTTGTGAGTCTGACTTGTCTCATCCCTCATGACTGGTAAGACAGTGTACAATCAGGTTGATTATCTTAACATAATATTTAATGTTCTCATTACACAGTAAAATGTACTGAGCTGCTTAAGATGTATCTTGTCACAGTTAAACTCTGTTATGGGGAAAACAGACCAGCCCTGATCTGTAATTACATTTACGAAGGGATCAGTAAGTGGTAAAGGAATTAAAGTCCTAATCCTCCATTTGGAAGGAGACACTCTCTTCCATCTGAAAGAGATAAAAGGTTGGAAGACTGAAAAAGAAGAAAAAAGTAAGAAAAATTCTTTGAAGAGGCTGAAATCTATGGGTGCAGAGAACAGAAACAATACTTAATCCAAAACAGTCACAAAAAATGCAAACCTTAAAAAAACCAAACTACCACCAAACACATCTATATAGCACCTGGTAAGAACTTTCTCTGTGTATTAACTCTCAGTGACATGTGTTTAAAATAAAGTTTGTTTTCTTATCTTTAATGATTCTATTTGCAAATCTGATCATTGAATTAAAGACTTCTACAACATCTTTCCCCAGATACTGAAAAGTCAGTACCAAAGTAGCAACGCTTCCACTGTCTCAAGCAGGCCTTCTACATAAAACAGTTTATGAATATCAGCCAACTGACTTTGGGGTTTTTTGCAATGGAAAGTCATAAACTCTCCTTACAGGCTGAACGAAGATAACAATCACAACATAAATTTTATTACCTAGTACTGTAACAAGTAATCCTACAACAGGGTGGGCAGCTGCCAGAGCTGCACCTACTCTAGAGTGAATGGAGAGATTGGCCAACACTCTTATCAGTTTTATCAGAACATCTTCTGCTTCTGAAGGATACTTTGGGGGTTTTTTTCCTTCTCTATCATGGTGCCATGTTGGTGCATTCAAATCAAGTTCATAGTAGATTTGGAACAGTGATATCAAGGTGTTAATACTTTCTTTTTCTTGAAAAAATTGCTCCCGGGACTGGTCACTCTTTGCTGTTAAATTACCAAGAATGAAGATGATACGGACAACCAAATCCTGTAACAAAATAAATAAACAAACCATGTTACATGGAAAACATCAGAAGGTGGCAGCTGCTTAAAAAGAAGATAATACTTCATTTGCTTCCCAATTCAGATAACAGCACATCCAGAACAACTGAAAGAATGCCAAACACAGTAACTAGAAATAATTTTTTATGCTACCAATTTTCATAGCCTGATTTACAGAAGAAATCAAAACATCTGACAGAACTAGTATAGCACTGGAGTAATTACTAATGGGATATACTTAGTACAGGTCATCTATTTTTACCATGCCCACAGTAATCTTAAAACGTCTTAAAACCACATTTTACATAACTAGAATAATCATATGGGCCAGAATTTACTAATCTTTTGAGTAAGCAAGTGTCAGCTGTGATGGACAGAGACCACAACCTTTCCTTTTCTAGGCCTGGCAACCATTGTAGAGGTTAAACTCCTTCCCCTTGATTTGTTACTGTTAAATCCAAATTAAATTTTGTTGTTCATTCTAATTGCTTACAGACAGCTGAACTATTTGTTCCAGATTTTTACCAGAAGTACAATCTAAATTAACTGGTCTGGCATTCCCCAGTTCCTCCTCTTTCTCCTTTTAAAAACAGGCATCCTACGACCTTGCAATTCTTCATAACTTTTCAAGAATCCCAGAGATTGGGATGTCCTTTCTGTCTTTTTGTGAACATCAAAAGGTAAATTTCCTCAGCTGGTTTGACGACATTTAATATGCTTCAGCTTGTTTTTTAGTGATAAAAGAATCCAGGCTGAAGTAGAGATTATTCATTTGGTCATACATAACCCTTTCAGAAAAAGAAGCAAAAAAAAAAAAGGCATTTCACACTTCACTATTCACAATGCTATCTGTCAGTAATGCTCACCTTCTTCTAAACACCGGAGTAATTACTTCCTTGTTGTCTTCTCACTGTACTATAAAAAGTTTTGTTTCTTTTTATGTCCCTTTGTAGTTGCACCTCATATTGTGCTCTGTTGGAGTTTTTTTCTGATTTTATATGCTCTTCCTACCCTTTTATTTTTATCATTGCTGAATGAGACCTACTTTCTAGTTCTATAAGGTGCATAAGGTTCTTTCTAGGTTTTATAAGGTATATTGAGATCTCATGATTTAACCAAGTTGCCCTCCTAAAGCACTTTCTAGCCTGACCTTCATTTTGTACATACGGAGATACAACCTTTTAGTGGCAAGATTAGTGGATCCTAATTGAATGGCATTCAACGACATCCCTATCTTTCTTACTCACCAGTATGTGATAAGGAAAAAAAAAATCTGAAAGTCTAAAGTAACTCAAGTTTAAACTACTTTTAAAACATTTCTCTCTGTCACTTGCATCAAAACCTACCCATTTTTACAAAAGTCTGTAGCTTTAGCTTAATGGTGCAGGTAAAGTAACAGCATTTCTTCAAGTACATGAGAACCATCTACCTTTAACTGCTAATCTGCTGTACTTGCAATAACCTAGAATTTTGCTGAACAATTCATACCCTGTTTTTCTTTAAATGTAATTATACTTACACATATTCTAACCCTCCCTGTTATTAGTAACATAAGTTAACCAGGCACAGTCTAACTTTTTAAAGCATGCAAGCTAATACTGAAGGAAAAAAGATGTTTAGGCAGCAACTCCTTCTTTGACACATGCCTTCATCAGTAAGTTTCAAGTCTTAAGCCTCTGCCACAAGACACTGGCAATAACATCCTCTCAGGAAGATGAGTTCTATGCCTGAATATGAGAAGCAGCAGTCTCCTAAGTGAGGAAATGGTTTTCACATCCATGTATTTAATAATATCACTCTGTAGGACCCACTTCCATTTTTTTTTTTTTTTTTAACTAGGCATCACTTTTTTGTTAGGTTCTAAATGTCATCAAGACCATTTTTTATGAATATTCTTAATGACTAACCGCTAAGAGCTTTCACCTTTGCTGGCACAACACCCAACTTACAAAGGCTGTAAAAATTTGAAACAAACAACTGATGAATCAGAAGAGAGAACTGAAAAAAGCAGGCAGTCTAGTTTGACTCGTTTATATTGACTTTCTAATTTTGGTCAAAATGATATCAGCCCAGCAACAGCTCTACCCAATCAGGAAATAGACAAACAGGTACCGCACAGCAATCAACTGATATTTTGAGAAGTGTGATCTCAGCTGTGCTTTCCACCTACAGCCCAGCAAAACAAACTTATAAAATACTTCTTTTTTAGCTAAGCATATCCGGCTTTAATAGAATAGTACCGAAGTTCCATTATCTTCCCATGAAAATTTAACTAGCAAAGTCAAAGAGGAAAGCTCTACAACTTCTCCTGAGTAGTACAATGCTCGAGGGTTTGTATTATTTTTGGGTATATTTCTTTAAATGCTCATGAGTAAGGACTGCAAGAGTAAGAAACACCATCTTAGAATGACTGTGTAAAAAAATACATGCAAAGTTACATGGTATTTTGAAACTGCTTGCAAGACTAAACCTGTGCAAGGCCCATGGGCCTTTCTGTACATAGCAAAAAAATCAGTATAATAGACATTACTGTGCATTTCCACATGTTTGGAGTATTAACTGCATATGGAATTTCAGACATTCTTTCACACGTACAGAAAAATTACATTTATCAGATCAATTTATATGATATGGAACTTTAAACATGTATTGCACTAAAGACAAACTAGATTAAAGATAGGAATTACACTCAAGTTATTTCATCTTTTTATAGTTAGGCATTCATGTGAGACATGATGAACACAGGGTGTACTCAAACCTGAGTGGAAGGCTATATAGAAGAGCACATAGCTTCAGTTACACAAATAAACTTGAACAAACAAACCAAGAAAATCTTAAGAAGATAATTTTCTTTGCTTCCTATCTGTGAAGAAACTGTGATATATTGAGTTTTGAGGTGGTAATGGCACCACATACTCCATCTGCATTTAACTCTTATTCTTCTGGCAACTGAAACATCAACATTTGATCATCACAGATATGAAAGATTTTTTTGCTTATCTACTTCTAAAACTCTCTTCCTTGCACTGCCCCAGTAGCAAAGGTACCCCATGTACCTTGGGTATGTTGGGCATGTTCTGTGACCTGCTGAGTCACAGAACCTGACAACAGTTTATCTTGGCAATTAAAGTACACCTGCCTTTCAGTGTAAGCATGATGAGCACAGGTACAGACTGTACAGGCATCCTTATCAGTATGGAAGGAAAGCAAATTAGGTCAGTAGCTTCTAACTAAAATAAGAACAATAAGGAAGGACAGTCCAATCTAGAACATGTGAATGCTGGCCAAGTACCTGTTGTTACTTTATTTGGTGTCTGGAGCCTCAGAATGAGAGGGATAGTACAAAACAAAAGGTCAGATTCCAGCGGCTGAGTTCCTATTGAATCATCAGCTGTAAATGAAATCTGCTTTCCATGTTACACAAATTTCAGTAGAGTTAGTCAAAATTCTACCACCTAGCCTGCTTCTCATTGAAATTTAATTCACACTTCACTTCCAAATTTGTATTTCTGCTTTATTATGCACCTTGGAAAGAAAATTTGGGAGTTTTCTTTGCAGGGTCTCATAGTCTACTTGTTGGCAAAATTACCGTAGTTACACTAACCTGGAGCTAATCTCTTCCAAATACAGTAAAGATTCATCTAAGTGACAATCTAAGTGACATTCTAGCTGGGAAAATTTCTGTTCAAACCCAGAAATGACAGCTGTCACAATATGAAACTCAATTTAAAGAATAGAAAGGGGGAGAGGGCAGTGGTGTAGAACACCCTGGAAGTATCAAAAACCTCTTGACTGAGGAATGTGAAATAAGGAGCAGAGAGGAGTTTTGCCACAGTGACAGCAGGGAGTACCTTGTCAGTAAAGAGAACCTCTTTCTCCTCCCAAATATTAATGCATTTGAGGGGAAGGAGAGAACATTAGTAAAATGTAATTATACTTCTGTGTATTCACACCATAGGACCCTACCCAATAATTTCTACATCCCAAAATCTGATCTGTTCAGCTGAACTTTTCAAAAAAGGGATCATTTGCACTTAGTAAATTTCAGCAATTAAGAACTTGAGCTTGGGTTTGTTCGTGGACACCTGGAGACTTGGGAAAGGTAAAGAAGAAAAGCAAGCACACTGGCACCAGAAACCAGTATTTGATGAAAAGCTGTGTAGGCTCTCTAAAAAGCAGTATTTCAGAAACTAAATTAATTGGAAAAAAAAAAAAGTTGAAAATCATATCCTCCATGCTATTGCTCCAAACGAGTGCTGATCTCTCTGGTTAAAATCTTTATTCTTATTACTACTTTAAATTTCAACAGCTTTGGCCCCTATTTCTTATCAGCTCTTTCTTTTTCTAGATTAAAGGCTGGTCTAGTAACAGAAACATCTTCCTTGTGCAGATTCTATTAATAGGCAGCTTGCTAATGGTCTGACCTTTGTCATGGATAAATTAATTTCCTTGGGGCATTTTAACTCTAATAATTCTTTTAGGTTTTTTAGAGGTGTTTCCAAGCTTTCAGCATCATTTAGAGAAATCAAAACTTAAAATAACATATATTAATAATGTCCAACTAAGCAGTAATATCTTATTGCTATTGATATCCTATTGTTCACCTATCTAGTAATTCCATACACTCATTTGTATGATACTTGCCAATGAAGACTGGTTCATTACAAACTTTGAACACTGCATTTCTGATAATTTTACACTCAGTGTACAGATTAAATATTCTGCATTTTTCTTAACATTTGTGCTTTTTCTTTCAGCCAAAAAAAAAAAAGAAAAAAAAAAGTAAAAAAAGGAAAAAAAATCACAACTAAAGCATTAGGAAGATGCACATACATTTTCCAGCTCAGCACACTGTCAGAAATCGTACTGTAGGGAAAGAGTGACCTTCTGTAGTTATTCACATTTATCAGCAGGGAAATTCCTTCAGAGTTGTCGAAATATGTATCCTAGAATTGCTACTTCCTTCTCAAAAAAAAAAAAAAGGCAAATTCAGAGAGAATGATTGATCAGTTATGAATATGCAAGTACACACACAAAATACTGGAGAAAAACCTTGTATTTTTTACTCTTTAATGATCAAGTACATTCATGATCAATTCCTTTAATGATCATTTCCCTTTTTTAAATTGTCCTAGAAGCTATTATAATGTTGGGCTACACTGAGGAGGAATACAACTGAAAATATGTACTAGTAAATGTAGAAGAAAAGAACCACATTATCGATGCAAGGTCCTTGTAGGGTTACCTTGACAAGCATTTCAGCACAAGCAGTGGCATAAACAGCACTCAATATCCTTTCCATACATAGTTTCTTTCCTCTCCTACATTGCTGCCTCAGTATTTGTGATCAAGGATGCATTTGTGTGGCTGTTCAACAAACTAGACAGGAAAGCAATTCAGATGATAACCGGGAAAGGACTGGGGTTCTTTTTTCAGTTTTAGAGTTATTGGAAGCTGGGTCAGTTCTCTTACATGATGTATTGTGCTGTCACACAAACAACTGTCCTCAGCCCAAATGAGGTAGGATGGCACAGAGGAAAAAGTGAGTAACCAAAACACAAAGAACACTTGGGTCAGCACTGATAACCATTTATTTAGAAGCAAGCAGTAAACACAGGAAGACACCATCGCCCCCAATAGCAATGTTAATAAAAAAACTCTTTGGTATCCCAGAAGACTGTGATGGCACTGAGCAGAAGACCAATAACACTCTTGAAGTATTTAAAAGGCAAACGTGTAGCTGAACTAAACACAGGTGCAGCACTACACTGTATAAGGAAGAGCCTGTGATTGCTTTTGGGCATTACATGACTTATGTTTCATGACTGACTGAAACAGACAGATGGTGGGCTCCTGGGAGCTCATCACAGAGTGATCCATAAACCAAAACACCAGCCAGAAAGACCAGTCACCACATGCAGATAAACCTCTGCCTAATCAATAAAGCCAGAAACACAGAAACTCCCCTACAGTTAGAGGCCTCACCAGTGACAACCTTCCCCAAGGCAGCACTCCTAAAAGCAAAAAAGGACATTCAACAGCCCTGAAACAAGGGTTTTTTCCTTTGGAGGAGACAAGAACAAGTCTCACAAGCAAAAGCCTGCTTGCTCACAGAAGACAATAAGCTGATTTGGAGCCACTACTTGGTAGATGCATTTGGTAAGGAAGCTGGGCAGACCCAGGCACAGAGAACCTGATAAATGTGGACATGTCCTTAGAGAGGATAAGGCAACATCTCTTCATATAATAAACTGTTACTGACAAATTGATTGCTACATCAACCAGGTAAAGCAGTGTGCAAATTATAACTGAAAATGAGTGCAGTTCTTCTAGCTGATGCAAGAGATGCAAAAATAATAACAAATCTTTTCAAATGTATCAGGACTGGGAAGTTTGCCAGAATCTGCAGAACTAATTGATGATCAGGATAGAACAGGAGCACTGAGAGAAGAAAATGTCATTGCAGAGAAGCTAAATGAGTTCTTTGCATTGATTCATGCCCACTCTGGAAGCAACTGGGAGATCTCAATGCGACAGCATTCTCCAGGGAAGGCTCATCAGAGCCATCTGTCCAAAACTGAGGCAATCACAAATAACTTTAAGGAACAAACTGACAAAACAAAGAGCAACCAATCACCGGGACTGGATAATTATCCAACAGTTCTAAAAGAACTAATCAATTAAATAGCTTAATTACTAACACCACTATGCAACCTCCTAAAACAGTAACAAACATGAAAAGATTCCAAGTGAGAATCAAGTCTGGTGTCTGGACCAGATAAATTAGTAGAGACCACAAAAAAGGAGCAAAAAAATGAGTGGACAGCCAGATAAACACAATCAGCTTTAAGAATTCTAACTTCTGACTTATGCATTAACTGAGTTCTTTGAAGGGATTAACAAATATGCATAAAAAAGACCCATCTGATACCACTCATGTGACTTTCCAGGAGACATTTAACAAAGTCACTCACCAAAATCCTAGTGAAACTAAGGAGTCATGCTGTAAGGGAGAATGTCTTGGTATAGATAAATGATTAGAGTATGTAAAACAGAGTAAATTAGCAGTTTCTGCAATGGTGGAATATGACCAGTGGAATTACCAACGTTTTTTGCTGGGATCTGTTGTATTCAATTTGCCCATAAACACAGAAAATGAGCAGCAGCAGTGATATGGAAGAATGTACAGATTTCACTATGATACTCAAAGTACCAAAGATAAAGGCTGACTGAAGAGCAGAAAAAGAATAGAGTCAGTTGGTACTAAAAGAGCAGATGAAACTTAAATGCATGAATTTAAACATTAACGGATCTGTAGAAATGAACAGAGCAAGCATATCTTCATGTATAAAATTACAGCCTTTAAACCAATCATAACCACCTACGGATCAATCTTGGAGTTAATGACAGAGTTTAATGATCACAGATCAAGAAAGCAAATGAAGTATTGGGAATTATTGGGAAGTAAATTTATGCAGGCATGTAAATCTATGATATGGCCACATCTTAAGTGCTGTGTTCTGGTTTCCTCCTCTCAAAAAAAGAGACAGGAATCAGGACTGGAAAATGTTATGAGAAAAGCAACATGGATGCACCATGGCATGGAAGAATCTATCAGGAAGGGCTAAGTAAGCAAGGACTCCTCAGCATGGAAAAGAGGTAACTTTAAGAGGGTAGGATAAACGTCTAGAAAATCAAGGGAGGTGTGAAACAAACTGTGGGCTTCACCACATTTGCCATACAAAAACCAAAAGGCATCAAATAAAGACAGTAAAGGCCAAATTCAAAATAGGCAAAAGGAATTGTTTGATATGCAACTCCTTGTCAATGGATCTTTAACACATTAAAAAGTTTATATGGGGTAGAAAAGAGACTGTAGAATTTCACAGAAAATAAGTCAGCCGTGGTTTATTTCATACACAGCTGGCTGAGGGTGTTTCCAAACTGGAAAGAGTTGGACGTTTGGTAAGTACTCACAGGAAGTATCATACATGCCTGCTCCATTTTTACTGTCCTCTAGACATCTGAATCTCACCATTGCCAAGTATCAAGAGCAGCCGGGATGAACAGTTCATGTGATCCAATGTAATTATTATTTTGCTGAATAGGCAATTACTGCATCCAATGATGTCAGATCGTTAAACGAATGCTTCCCAATTTCAAAATTAGGCTACACTAATTTGTGTAAGAGGACCTTTCTATACAACAGGAATAAGATTGCTTCTATACAAATTTTAGTATCACACCCTGTGTTTATGTTCTTAGGATTGAAAATAGACTCCTAACTGATAAAACATTACACGGAAGCTGGCAGGGTCCCAAAATACCACCTAAGCTCAGGTAGTGCCTGACTGATTGACAGAAGCTACTGTCATATTTAGGCAATGTCCCTGTTCCAAAAGCATGGCCTGCTTGTGACATTAACCACAATCTGAGAAAGTCACTCTTTATGCAGTTTATCTGGAAAGCTTAGAGATGATAATGATGTGGGAAAGTGGAACAGAACCCGGCTAAGAGATTTCTTGAGATGAGCAAAAGTCTGCAATGCTGACTTTTCAAAACAAATCAACAAAACAAAGAAACAGAATCATGCAAAACTTATCCTGCAAGACAGAGGCTCTACACAAACACTTCTGACAGTTTTGACAGCATGTGGCAACCACCAAGGATTTTTTTTGTTACTCCACACAAGTAAGGTCCAAAGCCAACCATGAACACATACTTCAGACGTGTGTAAAAGCCCAGTTGACTTCCCCAGTCCTTCCCTGAAGATTCAACTTTTCCAGTCTTCTGCATTCCCTACCTAAGACTATGACACATGGTTTCTATTATCAAGTCTTGCCAACTCAATTTCCCCAAGTCTGTCTCATAGAGTTGAATCATTACTCTTCCATTCCTTCTGACTCTTTCCCCCAAGAGAGAATATGAGCTGAGAAAAAAATGGGAAAGAGCTGTAACTGCAGTGTGGAGCAAAGAACAGAGACTATTTGGGTTGCAACTGTGGAATTCAGTGTGTGGTGTGGGTGCAAGTCATTAATCCTATTTCCAGTGCTCCCATTTTAATTTTCCCAGTATTTAATATTTATCTTTGAAGTCACAGTTATGATAGCCCTTGAGAAAGTCTGAATGCGGGTTTTCCTCTATTTTTTCCCCTGTATGTTTCTAGCTGCTATGACTGCCAGTAAAAAACCTGATCCCACAAAATTTGCAACCTGAAAACTCAGAAAACACGCGCATGCACACACACACAAACCCACACTTCCTTTCTTCATATATCAGTTTTTTGTCCTGAAGATTTTTAATGCTTTAATAATGATGATTTTTCCTTCTCTTTTATTCTTCCCACAGTAGACAATTTTACTCACACTGCTGTTACTTCATTTCTTTTCAACACATATCAACTCACACTGTAACTCACTAGCTGTGGGCATTTAAAAAAAATAGCAGTGCCAACTACACCTCAGGAAAAACATTTACACTCCTCACAGCTCAAGTGTTTATTATACACTACAGAAAAAGTGGTGTATTACATTATCTATGTCCTTCTTTTTGTTTCTGCACGGCTTCACTAAGCTGACAACTGACAATTGCATGCTTGTTTCAAAAGTGCAGTAAGAAATAATTATTCAGAAGACATTACATATATAATCAACACAATGTAATAGCTAAGTTAGTTTTTTAATACACTTTTTTTAATACACTTTTTTAATACTACTTTACTCATTTGTATTTTGATGAAACGACTGACAATTTAACACAAAATGCAATGCTAACCTTGTGAAAAAAGATGTATTTTAAGACCACTTAATAGACAAATGAGGAGCTAAATTCTGAATACTAAATAATAACAAACAATTTGAGGCAGTTGGGAGCCTACAATTCATCATGACACAAAGCTACTATCTCAGAAACCTAGAAAATCTACCCTTAAAATGCCAGATTAAGTTTAGGAGAAAGGTGTTACTTAATTAAAGATCTTTATTCTCAATTCCATAATTTGATGAGTTTTTAATACAATGGTTACAAGGAAGAACAACTACAAATCTAGGAAAATAGAATGCCTTTGTCCTTTTTCATCTTATTTACATAGTATTTACATAGTATTTTACTGAAGTGTCTTTGAAGACTAAACTATGTAACAGCAGCCTGAACCTAGAAATACTCTGATATGCTACAGAAGTGTTAATCACCAGATATTTAGAAGAAGAGAAACAACTTAATCTTTGTTCCTCTTCCATGTGCATTATCACAGAAAACAGGGATGCTGGTAAACAGGAAAGGAACTAATTATTTTTGTATTTGGCAGGAGAAAGAATATTGTTCAGCATAGCCAATCTAGTTACCTTCATTAACTCCCTTCAATGACAGCAGCACAAAAGACCTCCTTCCAACAAATCTCCAAGAATTACTAACCCTGGGATAAATTTTATAGGATAACTAAATGATCTCAAACTAGTTTAGATGCTGGATCAGCCAAGAAAGTTTCTTACTTTTAAGACTGATCTTAATGTAATTTAATATACTATGTTTTGAAATCTTGCTCCACTTCTGAACATTTATGCTTTAGATAAAAATTATTTTCTTCTTAAAACTTACCTGGCAATAGAGCTGAGTAATTTGCCCTGCACAGCAAATTACTATTACTATTACCAGTGCATCAATCTGTAAGACTTGGATCCTGCACCAAACTCTAAGAATCCAGTGCCCCAGTAAATGTAAGAAAGATCACTGTGATACAGCAGGACAATAGAGCAACACCCCTGGAGTTCTAATAAAGTTGGCAACTATACTCAGAATTTTACTTTGTGACACAAGGCATTTTGACAAAGTCTAAACATTTATTTCTACATGGACATCCAAATGTTGTACTCCAGGCATGCGTTTTTCTCTGTTAAAGGAGAGACACATTTTGATATGGGAAGATGACTGAGGGTAAAAAGATAATGGTTTGGAAGTTACAGGGAAAAATACAGTTGTACTTCCTGGATGAAACATAGTCAGCATATCTGATCTCCCACATACTATGCAATCTAAGGAGGACCCAACAGAGGGTGGAGCAGAGTGGAGACACCATGGCCCTGTGTTGAAACCCTTGCAGAGGAGGGAATTCAGTGGTACTTTCTAGTTGATAAGCCCTATAGCAGCTGAAAACCAAGGGAGATAAAGGAAAATGTCCTGCTCTTGAATCAGCAACTGTTATCATTCTACTTGGATCAACACATGTCCCCATCCCAAAGTTATCTTGGGTATTATCCTGAGATATCCACCCCCTAGTACAACCACTCCTCACTGATTAAGAGGTATGACCAAAGCTACTCAAGTTCCACCTAAACATAAAGAAATAGTAAAAAAAAATGAGTTAAGAATGGGGACAAATGGGGGAAGACTCCATTGTAACTTCTGGGATCTGTTGACAAGCTGAACCTGTCTTCTCCCTTATAAGAATGCCTACTGTGTAAGAAATGTGATCTCTACATGCTGAACGATGGTCTAAGACTAGCTTGTACTGGGGATTAGAGCTTGTTAGTACATTGCTTTAAATTACTATATTGTTTTGAGTATATTTCTGCAGTCTGATACTATCACTGGCAAGCCTCAAACCCTAACCTTTCACAATTCTATTAATAGAGTGTTATTCTGCAAACTGTTAATGCCAATCCTTCAAGGGCACTGCCCATTGCCCACAGTGGGTAAAGGGGGAGACCCAAGACGAGGTTTCTCTGGCAGGTGTGTGACCCTGAATAAGTCAGTGGAACAGATCTTGTAGGATTGCTTAGTGAAGGGTCCCATAATGGGACACTGACAGACTGGGTTATGGTTTTCCTGGAGCTCTGAAAGAACTAATCAAACACAAAGGGTTTGAGCAAATCTCCCCTTTTTACATGACAGTGAGGAACGTATTTTCCTCTGCTTTCACATTGCTTAGCTCTAGAAAAGTCACACTTCTTTTGCAGGTGAGGATGACAGGAGAAAGCCCAACAATTTTGTACTATTAAATATTGAAATAGCTTTTTGCTTTAAAAAATATTTCTCAAAGCTAGGAAAAAAAAATCGGTACTTAAAGGACTGTTTCTACGCATGGATAGACAAGTTAATCAACTGTCCTCTGTAATGCTTTGAATTTTTAATCTAAATTATTTCATTACAATTATTTACTACTTAGAAATGCTGTCAACCATTTAAAATTTTTATTTGGTAAATGCATAAAAGTAGGTCACTGAAAACAAGCTTATACGCAATAATACACAGACACATCAGAGGATTAATATATAAAAATCAAGAGATGAAAAACTGACCTGCTGCTTCTGGTATTTGTTTAGTAGGGCTAAAAATAAGATGTAACATCTGGAGTAGTCTGCTAAAGCTGCACAGAAGTCATTGTAGGTAGAAAGTTTACTGTAAAGAAAAAAATATATAAATGAACGAAAGGACTTTTTTCCACAAAATATTTTCTAGAAAGTCACTTCTGACTCTCAGAGCTGTATTTTCCAACAAGCGAAGTGAATGCCAATACTCTGACTTCTAGCAGAGGCATGTGCAGTTATATAAGAGCACAACAGAGCCTAGCCATCCTTGCCACAGTGAATTAAGGGAAGAAGCAAACATAAGGAGCTTCCCAACCTGCTTGCCATATGGGCACAGTATGCTAACACCAGCACTTCTTAGTGCTAAATGCGAGAACTGGAATCTCAAGATGATGTGCAAAAGTCAGACAAGAGGAAATAAGGGGTCCCTACCTAGTGCACATCTAGTAGAGCCCAGCAACAGCACTAAGAGAACACATCTCTTACCAAAAAATACAGGGATTTTGTATCCTTGCAGGCAGGATTTATCTCTGCATATTAAACAGCTGCTCCAGTCCTACACTGCTCACCTTGACCACTGCCAAAACAGGGAACTAGACATGCTTTGGTCATACCAGAAAAATGCAGTAACAGAACAAGCTAGGGTAACAACTTACTTCTCATGTAGTCAAAACCAGAAAAGATCTGTGTTGATGTTCAATTACAACTAATTACAGGAATATTTACGGTCCTATTGAAAGAATAATCTGAACAGATTGAACATATTCTCTACAAAGAAGCTGCCTAAAGTTGATTGAGAGAATAATCATTCTGTATTACTAGAAGACAAAACAAAATTCAAATCTGAGCTCTGTAGTGCATAGTATTTTTGTGTGTGTGTGTGACTGCAATTTCCAGGAAGCTAATGAAATTGATTTTATGGCTAATTTATATTCTTGGAGCATGCAGTTCTAATCTTAAGTAAAAAAAATTGAAGCAGTAGGAAACTTTAAGTAAGGCAAGTTATTTTTTCTCCATATTGAATTCTATATCAAGTAAATGTCCTTATCAGGATTACAGTGTAAGTATCAATTACACTTAATTACAACCCCATTATCCCACTTTTCATGGCATCTTCCAAGTAAAAGAAATGTTCCCTCCTCAGAAAAAGTAAATATGCTCAAAGTGCTGTAATCATTGCTAGAGCTCATTTTTAGGAAGAAAACTGAGAGATGTGAACAAGGTAGCATGGAATTGGGGAGGCCATTCACATGCTTTATAGGTAGCACAAACAGCAAAGGAGATTTGCCTGGTTTCAGCTGTGGGGAGGAAGGAATGCCAGTCCCTTATTGTAGCCACTACTCAAAGCACAACTTATCCGCATCCAGAAAGGAGAATGTGATGGATAATTTGGAGGAGCTGAACAGGAGGAGAAGTACATAATAGAATCTCACTGAACATAGAGCCACAGGCAACATGACTCAAATGCAGTAATAAAGCAGCAATGGCAAATACTTCATCCAGCACATCATTCATAACTACTCCTGAAATTACCAACAGCCGATTTCACAACTTCTTCAAAATCCTTACATTGTTTGCAAGTCCATTTAGCACTGAATATTGCAAACTGATGCTTGGTAACTGAAAGACTGAGAAACTATTCAGACTACAAAATTATCTTTTTGGTGACTAACTCATACTGATCTCCCTCTAAAAAGCACAACTTGGGAAGTAGCCGTTGGCTGCTCATAAAACTGAGATTCTTTCATCACTTCTATCTGCACACTCAAACCCTGATCCCAGGGATTAATCTCCTCAAATATTCTGTAACAGCTCAGAACAATGAACACTGGTCACATTTTCTCTCTTGTGTATGTTATTTCACAATACACAGTTCCTTGCGTAATTTCTCTCATTTTTTTTTTTTCAAACATGGCCTAAACCAGGATTAATAAATACCTAGTAATTTACGCAGTTTTAAAATAAAAAAAAATGGTACTTTAAAAAACTCAATCAGAATCTGTGGGATCAAAGAATGACATAATACAACAAAATATTTTTCGTGGGGATGATGAATCCAAGTTTGTATGGCTACAATTAAACAATTCTGTAAGTTTTAAGAGACACAATTGGCACACAATATCATTAAAAGCTACATAGAGCTTTTTAATAAGTAAATGCAAATCTTCCAATCTTAGTGTTTGATCCTGCCTCCTTGGAGGTTACTCAAGCAGGAAGAGGGAGCTGCCTGCACGCAGAACCTGAGGACCTGCGTACGTACCTGAGGACCCTGACAATGCAGATGCACACGTCCTTGTCGCTGCTGCGCTGCTCCAGCGCCACGCAGAGCTCGGGGATGGCACCGCTGTCGCTGAGCCGGCTCCGCGCCAGGGCGCAGTCAGCCAGGATCCGCAGAGTGGCTGTCAGCTGCACACGGAGGGTTGAACATTTATTAACCACAGCTGCTCATAGCAGAACACGTTGCTGTGAAAATTCAGTAAAGCTCAGGTCTCACTTATAGCATCTAAGGCAGTCTGCATGCCCTGTTAACATTCTGCAGGTATGTATAAACCAATAAACAACAAGAGGAAACGTGTAGGCAGCAAGATGTGTATTTGGGATAACTGTTTGAAAATATAAGACTGATACTGCTCTTTGCCTGCATGTAACCTCCTTCTATGAGAGACACATGATCTTTCATATGATTTAAAATCTTGCATGTATACAACCATGTACCAACTGGAATTAGGTGAAATGCCGTAGATGGTTAAAGTATTTTTTTTCCCTAATTCTTCAATAAATCTTAGTATTGCAAATTTATGTTTAAGTCTTGAAAATGCTAATATATATTTTGATGAACTCATTTTAAAACACAATCTGATTTATTCCAATTTCAAAATTAAAAGGTAATCAAGAGAAATCCACTGTCTGAATAATATAAAAATGAAAAGCTTAAGTGCTCAAGTCTATTTGAAGAAACGAAAATATTTTCAGATTATACTGCTCTATTTCAAGGAGCTTAAAGCATAATCTAACACTTGTAGATGCACAAAATGCATCACCTATTGCATATTTTGAAATATTCTGGTTCTCTTCCAAGGCAAGAGTATTCAAATGACAAGGTCAGACAGGCAATGACATGTAAGTTAATTTTGATCTAATTCAGAACTGACTACAAAACTAATGTGAAGTCATTCAATATTATCTGAATATGAGAATTCTTCAAATTTTTCTTATTCAGAGTGAAGTCATTAACTTCAATTTGGCTTTGAATTTAGTTTGATAAGGCACAAAAACTATCTCTTCAAATTGTTTCTTATCATAAAAACTCTGGAAATTAAGAATTTTATCACTAAATTGGACTGCTTATCCAGTGATATGTAATAGCTAATTTTTAAGAAAAAACTCTTGACAAGGAGCAGGTTAAGATGTTGTGTTTCAGTTTTTGCACATAGGACTCTATGCATATTCTGTACGTTCTCCAGCAGCTTTCAAATTTGCTGTTCTACTTCAACAAATTTGACAGCAGAGCAACCAGCAATGCCATGATGTTCTGTAATGGAGCAACAGGAGATGCAACATCAAAATGGAGAAGCAAGGAATAGAGGGGAAAAAATATGTGATAATGTGATATGTGAATGGATTTAACTTCAGCACTAAAAATGCAATTTATACTATATTCATAATACAGAGAATCTGAACCAACAGAAGCCATTTGCTTCATATCACTCATATTTTAAGACACCTGGAGTTTTTTATTAACTGAACAACTGCAAAAAAAAATTCCAGATACACGTTTCTTCTCAAGTGATGCTGCTTCAAAAATCAACACAATACTGGTGATATATTTTAATAAATATATTATGATCAAATAATTTGCTTTTCAAAAGTTTTGGTAGAAAAATCCTTGTCACATGGAACAGAGACAGGCAACTCCATTCAGTGCTTACATACAAGATGCTCACAGTCAGCCTGGGATGATATCTGTTGAATTCTAACTAAGCTTCAATAGAGACAATAAAGGAAATGAAGGATAGGCCACATATTACAAGAGCTGTTCAAACCTAGACAAGAGCTTTCACTGCAGCAAAGAGACTTACATACTAGGTAATGGAAAAAAAATATCAATAGACTATGGTACAGAGGTCTCCAAAAAGAGAGTAGAATTTTTCAATGCCTGATACAGTTAGGTGGTTCAAAATCCTCAAGCAGTAAATTCTATCAGGTGCCATCCTCAGACAAAGACAGGTTGGAAAGTAAAAGCAATGTATAATAGCATGTACACTTAAATGTACAAGAAAACAGCATTCAGCAGTTCATAGAAGTATACATCCACAAAACACAGTTAATGTGCAACTGAAATTGGAAGAGTACAGACTAAAAAATAATAGAAGCTAGCCAGATAGCAGCTGAATTCTAGAGATACTGTGATTGCTTCAAGCAGACCCTATGTTTCAGGGAGAAATGTGTAACAATTGTCTTTAGCAATCCCCACCAGCCCTAATCCTTATGTTGCCATATGAAAGATCAAATTCTCGCAAACATAAAATGTAACTGCTGACAAATGCTATTTTTAAAGGAGAAGACATTTAAATGCTTTTCAATTTAGGAACATGGACCACTTATTAAGTCTTGACAGTGGCTCCTCAAAAATCTTGGTTTTTGAATAAGCATTACTATATTTTGTATAAATATTAACAGGCTGTTAGGTTAAGCAACATAAAATTAATCAAAGATGACCTTGGTTTCATGTCCTCTGTTAAGGAAAAAAAATCATTACAAACATTTTTATTCTTGTATTGTATGACTTCTGCAAAAAATCCACTGTGGAAGAATGAAGAAATCAGATAAGGACTTTATTCCCACAAAAAGGATCTAGCAAGATTATGTATAACACTGCCATCTGGTGATTGTGCAATTATACAGTTAAAGAATGAAGAGTTGGTCCCAATTAAATGAGATACTTGGGTTACCAAGGTTAAGAGACAGCAGAGCTTCCTTCAGAGACCACTGTGATTATCTGAAGTGTTTTTCTCCTCCAATACCATTTGCTTTCTATAACTGAAGACATTATTTCTGTACATCACTGGCTATTTGACCTGTTGCTACAAGATGCAGAATGCTACAAAAACTTTATTCTGAAGACATCGATCACAGAAGGAAAACAGAACTACTCGTTCATCTGTCCATGACAACTGATCAATTAACTCACATGAAGGAAGTAGTGCAGAAGATTTGTTGAAGGAACCAATAAAAGAATTCCATAGAAGCAGGAATCACTACTTTTCTCACAAGAGGAAGGAAATTGAACCATCTGTACTACTATAGAAGAGAACACAAGTGAAAGAGCAATCTCAATAAGAGACAGCTGTCAGTACTGAGTTCTCCACAAAACACTCAAGAACTTCTTAGAAACAGCCAGTCTATTCAAATGGTACAAAGTAATTTTGCGACACTTCCACTTGTACTGAAAAGAGCAGAGATATGAGGGATTTTTTTAAAGAAAGCATAAAATATAACATTTTCCTTTCACACATTTGCGAACTAAACCCTTAATTAAAAAAAAAATTTACATTTATCCACAGGCAAATAATGGAAGAAAAACATTCCTGCAAAGTTGTGGGGAAGTTCAGAGAGCTAGTCAAAATCCTGGAAATAAACTGATTCATTAGTTGTATTACTAAGACTAAAAAAATCAAACAAAAATCACCAATAGTAATGTGATGATGTTTTCTCATATAATTTCAAGAAGTATAAAATCCCATGCTTATAAATTGAGAATTAAAGAAATCTGGCATAATTAGCAGACAAACCTAGTACAAATGCTACCTCAGAAAATTGTCCAATATATTTTCCTATGAAGTACTTGAAAGTTTACAATTAAACCATTTGCTAATCATTACATCAATATCTTCCAAACAAGTACCAGGAATCTACCTGGCAAATCCTTGGTAAACACAATACCCATCCCCCAGTCTTTCTAAAAACTACATTGGTTTAAACAGTTTTAGGGCCAAAGATTAGTTTTCAGAGCCACTGCTTATCAAGGTGCTTTGTACGTGAAAACAGTTTTGAGCCTGCTGCCTTCAAAAGATTGAAAAAGCATTTGCTTTTGCAACTACTTTTTCCTTACATTGCAGTTATTCAAAAACACTTTGTCAAAGAAATACAGCTGTATTTCCCATTTTTTAAATGCATTATTTTTGTAATAAAAAGCTTTTTGTAATCTCCTGGAGTACTGCAGAACCAGTTTATATTTATTATTTCAGTTTCAAGAATTTAGGTAGAGAACACATTTTTATCTGTTTACTACAGTACCCAGAACACTGTCAGCACAATAAAGTAGTAATGAGAAACTAGTTTATTACATACCTAAAGTATTTCTAAGGCCTTTAAAATTGACTACATACAAACATCTGTGATAATTAAATTAGGTCCTGAACAACTTCATTAAAGTTCTTAAAAGTAAGTCTATTGAAATATAGGTACAACTCTGTCAGTAGCACACAGGGTTAGCTTATCTCCTCTAATTAAATTTTTAATTTGCCCTTGAAGTATGTACTTCTAGAAATAAAAGTAAATGCTAACCTGGACTAATAAGTGGCCCAACTTGTAGAAATATGTGTCATGTTCTTTTATATTATTAATCTGCTTCATTAATTCCAGAAACATTTCAACAGCTCCTTTGCTGACCATTTTATAAAGGAGTCTATCCTTTTCAGACATGAATTTTATAGCTGCCATGCAATAGACAAGAGCTTCATTGTTTGTTTGTAGATCTTCATTCCACAAAACCTGCAACAAATAATCTAAAAGGAAAATCATTATTCAGAAAGTCTAATATTAAAAATTTATAGTTCATACAGTGCAATCATTAAAGAGATTAACAATTGGAAAACACCCTCAGATTGAACTCCTACATTTCTAATAAGTGGGCTAGAAAAATTGGATATTTGGACTGAAACCAAAAAACAATTATTGATGAATAAGAGAATGGGCCTGACTTTTGTTCTCCTAGACTTCAAGAACCAGTGTAAACTGTAAACACATAGCAGCAATCATTGAAATCCTTAGTCAAGATTTGCAGAAGTGATTGTGTGTGCCTGGAATTTTGTGTACTAATTCCCCCTACTTCCTTAAAAATCAAATGTCCTAAAACATCTCAAATGGAGCATTAAAAAGCACAGGGGCCTAAGTCAACTCTCACATTTGAAATCTGTTCATAGCCTTTTTAGATTTATTTTTTATGTAGGTAAAGTTGACATAAAAGTTTTGGTTTGTGTAACCACTGTCAGACATCTGAAATGTTAAAATTTACAGTTAACACAAGCCCAATGTATCTTCTGCAGTCAAACTGAGACATTCTGAATTTAGTGGGGGTATCTTGAATAAATGAGTAATCCTAATCAACTTTATACTTTTCAATTTCTAGAAACTGATTCAAAGAGATACTTATTTCTGCTTCCTATGTTCCATTCAGTTCCAATTGAATAAAAACATTTCCTGTATCACTAAGCTGAAGAAATTTAAAAATTTTTTTCTGTCTCAACTGAAGCTGAAAGTCTCTCAAAGTATATATGTATATGAATGGAGTACACACACGCTAGGCTCTTATGAAAACTCCCACCCTCACCAATTAAATCACTTGAGTTGTGGCAATGTGAGAACGCAGTTTCAGGTTCCTGCTCTGCACAGTATCAAACAGAGTCTTGAACAGTAGTTTGCTCTGGGATGAAGGATTAATTTATTTCTTCTACTGGAGCTGCTGCACTGCACATAAATTGTTCACAGGCACAAAAGAGGAAGAAGAAATTGAATGTATAACCCAGTGACTGCAACAGGAATTTGGGCAGCTGTGATGATAGACCAGGGTCACATCTTCTTCCAGGACAAGGAGGGTCCAAAACACAATGAGTGAATAAACAAATAAAACAACACCTACCAATGCTCTTTCCTTCACTAGTTTTTAAAATACAAAGAAGCGCAAGTGAAAGAAAGTGAATGAGGATGGAAATGAGAGCAAAATGCAACTTGTTCAAATGCTGTGTATGATGCTGATCTCTACAAAACGGTACTTTTCAGTATTCAAAGTCAACCCAGATGTTCTGTTTCCTGTGAGTCCTTCCTTTACCACTTGAAAGGCCTGTCTTTATTTATGACAACAATTGTGTACTAAACTTTTACACCATGAATACTCTCTAATATTTAAGGATATATACATATATGCCTTAACCAATACACATGCAATAACTGCTTCCAAGATCAAGGCCTACATTATTCAAACATACTAAAGTTTTAATGAAAGGAAATACTATCAATACTGAGTATCATCTGCACACTTTCATTTTCTTCATATTTCTCATATTTGCAAGGGGCAGGGGGGTGTGCATGACATATACACTGTCACAAGCACAAAAGAGATCTTTGAGCCATTGCTGACAGTTCTCCAAAACCATTGACTTGATGTACAGCCACAGCTATAAAAAAATATAAAAAAGCTGATGACTATCCTCAAGATCCTCCCTGATGATGGCCAACACCACAGTCAGAATTATTTTGTTTCCATAAAATTTGGTGCAGACACAGCTTGAATTCTATAGACAGTTCTGTTCCATAAATCTCAAGACGGATCCACTGGAGTTTGAGAAGCTACAGAGAAGGACTTACAAAACAACTGAATGACACAATATCTGTTCAAAGAGCTAAGAGGCTGAGATGCCTCAGGCTTGAAAAGGAGAAGACAGAGTTAAGTGGTGAGACTGCATTTTAAAAAATCCTGAAGGTGAAAGATAAGCTGACTGTACAAACACTTACAATTCCTCCAGAACTACAAGCAGGGGGATAAAGAAAAATATATAGATTAAAAACAACACACAGAAAATTTCTGGAACTTGTTCTGTGACACTGTAGAGGCAGACAGAATCAGAAAATCCAAGAAGGCAAATTAATGAACAAAAGACATAAACAGAGACTAACAAGGGATTAGGCAGGAATGCACCATCCAATATCCCTTATAGAATAGAACAGTTCTGGATGTTGGAGTTGTGCTGGGGAAACAGATCACAGAAAACACATAAGCTCCCGTGCTCCCCCTAAACAGCATTCTCTGTACCCATCACTACTTAGACACAGAATACTGGACTAGACCATTAGTTTGACCTAGGCAGGCAATTTTTACTCTGTGACTAAGTTAACTCTGAAAATGTTTTTTCAAAGAAGAACAACTTTAACTGTTGAATTTCAACATCTAACTTACAGACAAGAAAGAATACATACCCAATAATGTATCATTTTGAACAATGAAATCATTTTTTTTGTTCCTACAAATTTTAAATGCTAGCTTGCAAACACTAAGAAGATTTTTTCCATCTACTTTCATCTGCAAAGAAATTAAAAGACATAAAATCACAACTAAAATCTGCATGCAAAAATGCACCATAACATTCCACACGTTCAGACATCATAGCAAACTTGTATTCTCACAGAATTATTAAATTACAGCTGAAATCCTAACAATACATTAATCCAAACTGAAGATATATGCAGAATTAAAGGAAACTGAAATATCTGAAACTCAGGTATTTTAAACTCTATTTAGCAAATTGTGCTGACTTTAAAATAACAGACAGTTTATCAATAACTGCAGGATGTTTTTTCCAATTCCCTTACAAAGAAATTCTGTATGGAAATCAGTGATTTGGCATCTATGGCCCTAACACAAAGACCACCAGTACAACAGTACATGTCATAGTGAAATTTACTCTCAGCTATCAGAAAACAAGATCTGATGATGAGAGACCATGAAAGGGAAGTAAAGGTGGTAAAAATACAATGACATCTCTCCTCCTTTCCTCTGCATTTCAAAGGCAATTTCTTCTAGGGTCATGATTTTTAAAAGATTACACAGAAAAATGTCTGAAAAGGAACCTTTCTTTTTAATAAATACCACTTAACATCTCAGTGGTATCTGAGCATATAACTGTATCTTCTGATTAAAATAACTTTCATTACCTTATAGGGGAACACATGACTCCCTCAACACACACACAAATTACTCAGATGTTTACAACACAATGTTAGTGGGCATCCTTTTACCAGTGACTCTCTATACATGCTTTGTAGAACATGAACAGAAGCCCTAAAGCACAAAATTTAATTGACCGTTTTAATCAGAAATATTAAAGCAAAAGATTATTTACATTCACTCATTAAAAAAAACTCTCTCCATTCTGGTATTTCCAGAACAAGGTCAAGTTATTATTCAAAAACTAAGCTTCATTTCCATGTGTGCATTTTTTAATCATTGAGGTTTTTAAATCTCTGCATGTGTATCCCAGTTTAGGACACTGTGTTTTTTCCATGCCTATACAATATTCCTGCCACCATACACCCACTAGCCTATATTTTGTGCCCCTCCTTCCTCCCCTAGATGTAACTTCTCTGCAGAAAACAGCTACAAGTACTGATCTAGATGGATGGGAGACTAGTATCTCTGTGGTAGTAAACTGTACTCAGGAAAGGGTTAGTTTAGACACAGTTTACTACTATGAAATAAAAAATTAAATGCAAGTTGTAATTCATGACTTTGAGCTTTACATTTTACCAAAGAGCATTTCAAAACACTTACAGCCAGAATAATCTTTGCTAGCTTCAGGGAAAGGGGATCTGAATCAATGTCTACAAGTTTATATAATGTCTTCAGAAGAATGTTTCTTCTTTTGAATCTTTTTCCAAGCATATTTCCTTCATCCAATGCTTGATAGAGCTTGGTACAAGCTAGACAAAGGTGTTCTACATTGTCTTCTCCTTGAAGGGTGTAGGAAGGGAGAGAAAAATAAAAAATATTATTAGTGCCACTTTATCCAAAGCATGTCAATACACGAAGAACAAAATAAAAAACAGATTGCACAACAACAAAAATTAAGACACCAAATAAATGTCCTCACATGATAACATGATGTCCAGAAATAATTTTATTCTGCTTTTTCAAAAAAAAGAAGACTTAAGTCAAGAAATCATTGAGCCAAAAGAATGCCTATAGCTGAAATGAAACTCACCTTTGATGCTCAATAATCAGAATGACCAAATGTCTACCAGGAAACTGTGACTCTGAAAACATACTTTAAAGCACTCCACCAAACACTAAATGTGAATAAGGGATAGTTAAGGAGCATTTTTCGCCCCATATATGTGACTTTATACATCAAACCTTGCTGGGATTAAAAAAAAGTGAATGTAAAAACTTGCTAGAACTCTTCAATGTAGAGGTGCAAGATATATTTGAGTGGAATGTTGTCCTAGTGACAAAAACCTGATCTACTTCCTCACCCAAGTACCTGAGACTCTGTTGAAAATACACAAAAATAAAACAGTAAATTATTACAAAAACTGCATCTCAACACAATGGAATCATGTACACATTTACTTTACAGAGAAAATGAAAAGTCCTTTCTATTTTTAAAATTGAACAGTGAGATTTTTTTTTTTTAATTTTCTTACATTTGCTTTTGTCCATAAGGTGACACTAACAAAGCCCCACATAAATCCACCTGAACTGGCAGTATAAACTCTGCATTTACTCAGGGTGTACTTCACAGCTGAAATAAGAGTCATATTCAAGGAGGCAAAGCACCTGTGATGACATATGTATGGACAGAAAATTACAACAAAAAACATGTCCGAGGCCCAAACTTGTAGGCAGATTCAAGGACCAATCTCTCAGGCTGAGAAGTGCCTGGAAGCTCTCAATCTGCAATCATCACTCTCTAGGAACAGCAATGACTATTCCATTTCCATGGGAGCATCATGATGGAAAAATTAACAAAATATACCACGATTCTAAATGCTCTGCTCCAGTAAGCTGTGAAACAGGAGTGGCAAGGAACCAAAACTGAAAGGTCTTACACTCCATTTCATCAAAATTAACAACAAAAATTATTCACCACTCCTCTCATGGGGCATTTTAAAGCTTAACCTCCTGAGTATTGGAATGTAAGAAAATAAATTATTTGCTCCTCTAGAAAAAGAGACTTCGGGGGTTTTTTTTGTCATATTACAAACAACTCAAGCACATCATATTCAGAAGAATTTAGGCAATAAATAAGTTCCAGGTTAACTTCAGATTTGTTTTGAATAGAAAGGTTTCTGCAAATATTCTTGCATGAGGAAGGTGAAGAAAAAGGCTTCTCTATTAATATACGAAAAACTAAATGTCACCTAAGTTCATGTGCAGGGAATTACCCAAAAGCTATGAAGCAAATGACTGCACATGAAATTAAAAAATATTAAATTACTAACAGAGCCACTCAAAGCATTTCAATTATGGAATTCTAATATTCATTTTTATAAGAATTGTGCAGTAAATAGTCTAAAGAAAGCATTATATCACACAGTTGCAGGAGGCAATGATGTAATTCAGTTACAAATTGTGTTAATATTCAAGAAGTAGCAAAACTCAGGTTTTAAGGTTTTTGTAGTATTATATTCAATCAACTGGTGAGAAAGTATCACTAGATAATGTCATCCATTACTACAAAAACTAAGCCAAAATCAGGTTTTTAAAAAAGCTAAAAAAACCCCAATACACTAAACAAATCAAGTAAAGACTGAGGAAAAGGGGCATGAAAATGGATTTTCCTTAGCTATGACAAGGGAAAGACATGATTAGATTTTACCTCTAAAATTTATTTTGCTTATGAATAAAGAACATCTCACCATGCAAAACAATAACTCAGTGGCTGATATTTGACAATCTTGGCATTAAGCAAGGAAAATGTGAAGTTACATAGCTGTTTTCAAATTTCCTTATCACTGTTTTCTATACATCAGTGACAGATGTGAGAATGAGAATCCTGTCTTTTTTAAACAGTTACATATATTGGAAATCACTTAGCACTGTACAGGTGTTTCATACTCATCAACATCTGCAAAACTATGCAAAAAAAATTCTAATTTGTACTATGCTATCACAAACACTGCTAAGACCCTGTATAATAGAACTACTTGTAAAAACAAATCTAATTTCTATATTCTTACCATTCAAATAAATACAGTGTCTACAGAAGGCAACTGAACAACTTTTTCAATGAAAAATGGATTCCAGAGTTTAATCTTTCAAGCTACACTTAATTTACTCAATTTTGCTTCAGTATTCTGAGTCATTACATACTTTTCTGGTGCATCTAAGAATTTAATCACAAATGGACATTTTCATTAAGATTTCCTTGGTTTTTTAAAATGAATTGAGACCTTCAATACAGTCTGTGGTTAAAGCAGTGAATCTGTGGATTACTTAAAATTCTTAAAATTATTAGCTCAACACTGACTGCTAAGCTGGCAAAGCTACGTTGTCTAAAATAAGGTAATTAAATCAGACAAGAGAAGATCTTCTCTAAACGAGTTTTAGGATTTTTTTACAGGATCACAGAATGGGTAAGGTTGGAAATTACCTCTGAAAGTCATCTGGTATAACCCCTGTGCTCAAGCAGCACCACCTAGACTGCCCAGGCCAGTTTAACACTGTGAAGTCACTGAACATATGAAAGTTTAAAAGGCCACATTTTCCAATTACTGTTATTATTTTATAGTAAACACAAATTAGTCCCATGCTTCCTGCAAGAAACAGTATAGAAAACACACCATTTCAGAGCAGCGTTACCCACTTTTTTCCAGTTCACGCAGAATTGGTAGAATCTTTGTATGCCAAAAAAAATCTTCCTCTTCCCATTCATCTATTCTTGTTTCATCCTTTAAGCCTTCAAAATACATTCAAAACAAAAGCACACATTCAGTGAAGGTTTCACTTTCTACAATAATAAATAGCTACAAATACTTTATTCATTAGTCAGAAAAAAATCTAAAAATGTCACATTTTGCTATATTCTGGGCTATTCGATGAATTCAAGCTTTTATTTTTATTTACATGTTCTCAAAAACTAACATTTCAAATGAAACTAGATGGATAAGTGGTTTGATATGTAAAGCTGTACTGTAAAGCTTTTGTTTGCTGACATTAATGTTTCATTTGATCACTGAATTGGAAGGTAATGACTACTTAAACATCAAAGTGTCCTACTATTTTTCATCTCTGTGTTCACGTGACAGCTTATTATTTGTTTTAAAAAAATGCATAATACAGACAATCCTCTAGGATTGTAGAATTTTATCTAGTACTCATGCATGATATTACACTAAGCTTGATTAACTGACTGGTCAGTTAGGGAAAAGTCCTGTTAGTTATTACACCCTGTTAGCAATTCTAACTACTTCATGCAATTAGTTTTGTGAACTTCATGACTAAACTTCTATAAAATGTACGTTTCTTTCCTGTTCTTTACTGCATTCAGCAGTTTTTCACACGGCAACCTGTGAAATGAATAGTAAACTGTAGTTATGTGAAAGATATTTTGCCTCCAAAAAACATGCCAGAAATCTTCAAGGCAACCAACTCCCACTGTTCTTGGGCACGCTCAGCCAAATGTCCCTGTCACTGAGAAAAAACTACTCTTCACTATCAGAAACCTTGTCCACTTCATAAAGAGAGTTTTAAAAAATATTTAAGCTTTTTTTATACTTGGCTTCAAAAAGAAAATACAAAAAAAAATGTATCACAGACATCAAGACAAAAATTGGTTGACCTAAAAACCAGTGGACTAGAACTCTTCCAGAAACAAGACTGGGAGCATGGATCTGTTTTCAGATTGGACAAGGAAGTTGGTGAAAACACAGTATATTGGAATCCAGGATTCACTTTCATATGGATGCAGTATCATTGGGAATTATTCCAACTTGCTGAACATCCTTTACACCCCCACCTAGTCTTTTGTGAAGTGACAAATTTTGGCCTTGACCATTGGGCCTCTACAGATGGAGAGCCAGAGTTTCTGTGAAACTCGAGACGTAAAGGATCTCACAGTTGCCTACCAGGTGCATACAGGCATATGTTTGGAGTTCAAGATTGGGTTAAGCTCTTTATCTTGCAGGCAAGCAAAGTTGTTATAAAGACAAGGTCTGGTTTGTTGTGTTGTTTTTGCTTTGAGTTTTTTTAAATAGGGAAATAAAAGTCCCACAACTCTACTAAATAACATTAAGAAAGCTATTAAGACTGGATTATACACATTTCTTTAAGTGACGGATTTGTCTGAAAATCTCTCCTGCTGTTCATTACTAGCTCTTGCATTTAAAGGACAATGTAGATTCTTAACACAAACATGAAGAAACACAAAAAATACTATACTACCTGAGAACACCAATAATAAGAGGTTTGCATCACAAGAACAGTATCTCAAACTTTAAAACAGTGACTGTCTACTGGCATTACTTAGAACAGTAAAACAATTTTAAAACTTCCTATTTTAAAAGCTTCCTCTTTAGAAAATAATCCAGGCTTTTTTTTTTTTTTTTTGGTGGGGGGAGCATCTATATTAACTGTCTACCTACATCTTACACACAATCTATCAAATATACCTATTTCAAAAGGTTATTAAAAATGCTGCTATTTCATAAGTAATACACTATATTTGTTATATATATTATATATAAGTACATGTTATTGGCAAATATTATTTTGCATACCATTTTTATTTTCTAGATCAAATGAGTTGACAATCTTATTTAAATTGATGAGTAACCTAATTAATAAAACACTATGCAGTGTTTGCAATGAAGTGAAAATTCTGCTCTGGATAATGTAAAAGTACAGCTGAAATGAGAACAGTAGAATGGTGTGCACTCTTCCTTCCTGCCACAAAACCCACATATTGACTCAATTCTTTCTTTTCTTTTCTATCTGTAGCTACCTCTCTTAAACTGAAAGATGGGACTGACTTTTTTAACTACACATATACTTAACTTCATTAGGCAAGAAATGGAAAACATCAGGCATTGCATTTGCAGATAGAGTCAAACTTCTCACTTAAAAAAAATTACCAAAGCCATTTAATTTTCAGTTCAGAATGAAAAGAACAGATATTTTTATGTACTAGTCTGCTTCACTTGTCTGAAGTGTATTCACAAGAATACAGCAAACTGGAAGTCATAATGGCATAATTTTTTAAAAAAGTATCTCTTATATCTAAGTAAAAAGGAAGATAATCAGCTTTTACTAAACAGTATTAATCCTAGCAATAAGAATGACCAGACAATACATGACTATAAAGAAAAGCAACATTACTAAATTGTATGTGTTTCAGTTCTGGGAGATTTTTTAAGCTGCTGATGAAAAGTTAGGATATTAGCTATATTTAAAATATTGCAGAAGCGGTCCAGAACTTTCTAATAGAGCAAACCACAGTTCAACAGCAAAAATACTCAAGCAAAAGAATGCAGCAAGTTCAAGTTGGTTGTCTCAGTTTTTCATAGGTCTTAACCGCTGCTTTGCATTCTGGTCAAAAAAAAAAATCACTAATCAGTCTACATTTATTGGTTGCTGTTTTTAGCATGTAAATACAAGAGCCTTAGCAACACTGAGCTTTCAGAAGCTGAGTTCTGCCTGACTTATAATGTTTAGCCTTTTCACTGAATACTGAGTGGCCACGAATAGATCAATATTAAAACAGTCTACCTCCTCTCTAAAATGCCAAAGCATAAACACAATTCATATCAGAAAATAGAAATAATGTGTAAATGAATACTTCACCCAGAATCCCATTGTAGAGAAGAAATGACAGAGAATTCCTAGTGCTATCCCACTCTTTAGTGTGGGATTAAAGATGGAGCACACACAGACTAACTAAGGAAGCTACATAATGTTAAGAAAAGTAGATGTAAAAAGAAACAATCCTAAAAACACACTTTATATTTTCAGTAACACCAATAAAATAGCACAAACTAATTAAAAGGCTTATAAGTATACTAGCTCGCATGACATGGTAAATACTCTCTGCTCCTTATAAGGAAATGAGAGCACAGCACAGTACAGCTTTGCCAGAATGATCTGAAATAACATAATTTCTCAGTTCTAGAAAAATAGTAATAAAGCATAATAATAGCACAGTAGAAACTTCAGGTTTCCATACCAGACTCTCAAATATACACTTGTGATGTATGAAATGTGCCAGCTATGAGGAAATATTATTCAAATATGGAAAATTAGCAAAATGCATCCCTACACAACAATCCAAAATATGTTTCTTCAGATAATACAGGCTGGCATAACTTTATTAGTTTCTGTGCAACTACAATAGATTACAAAAAGTGATGGGCAAATAAGGTATTAATGGATTGGCAAATTCTTAAGCCTAGATATTGGAAAAGCAAGATAGAAAATACCACCAGATTTGTAGAGTGAAGATCTCTTGAATACTCTTTCTCTTTACTAAGAAGAGTAAGAAAACCCAATATATCTAGAAAACCAAAAATATTGTTCAGTGAATAACAAAGAATAATATTGACAAATCACAAGAATTAAATTATTTCTATTTGACTGCATTCTACATTTTTTGAGTGGAGACTGAAATTCCTTGTACCTGTTACTCTTCTCTTCTGGCCTGAATTCCTTGGCTGTGATAACTTTTTGCCAGGCTCTTTCATCTGGTCACTAAAAGTATGGACACACAAAAGCATTATCAGAAAACTGTGCTCAAAATGCTTGTTCTTTCACATGCATTGAATTGTGCATATTAATAACTAGCTGGAAAAGATTATGTTAATTTACTAAGTTAGTAAGTTAGCTGCTCATTAGAAGTTACATGTAAATATAACCTCTTCCCGTATGTATTACAGAAAGCTCCTTCAGAAATACTGACATATTCACACCACAAGAGGTCACTATTATGGAACACAAAAACTAAAGCATTTCTGCTTGCTCAAGAAACTGCAAGATGAACCAAACTAAATTCAGAAAAAGACAATTTCTATTTCACCATCATTTACCATTAAATGAATGTAAAACTCAACTAGCTTAAAACCGTAAGTTCATCCATTCACAAGAACAGTATTTTTTCCTGACAGGATTAACACTTTTAAAATATTTAATGAGAAGACCTTACAAAGAAGCAAACACTTGAGTAACCTTTAAAGTAGATATTAGAATTTCTGGGTCTGCCAGTGAACTATTGCTAACTGCATAGTGGTCACTAGTTCTGTTAGTACAAGAAATAGGTATGTTGCAATTTCTATTGTTTTACAAAGCAATGCCATAATTCCTGCTGATTTTATGGTCAGTCTTTGGACAGAAGAAACTACTACATACATATCTATCATAAATTTATTTATTTATTCTGTCTGCCTAGCTACACACTCAAGCTGCACTGATCTAAAAAAAATATACAAGATGTAGACTCAGCTATCAAACTGGAATCCTTCCTCCTGTACTAAAGAGGAAAATCTTAACCTATGTTTTCTATTCTCTAATTTAACACCTCTTATTCCATTTAAAGTTCATGTACCAATACAACCTAATCTCCTGAACTCCATTCTAAAGATGATAGTAGTGTGTTAGCAATGTTATTTCATTTTTTTTGAACCAGGTAATTCAGTTACTCTAAGGCTTAAAGCTAAACTGTTGTTTAAGTAGTTTGCTGGATTGGTGACTAAATCCTGTCTGTCAGTCCAGACAGAAGATCTAAGTCATCCTATCAACAGATGGAGACAGAATAAAAGACAAAGCTCTTGCAAGATCAGTTCCCTACAAAAGGGACTGGATAGCTCACTGTTATCAGTCAAAAAAATTCCCAAGCAATCACATTATAGAGGAACAGTTGCTTCATTATAGCTAACAGTGAATAATGCTTTATTTTTACAGCATGAGGATTTAAGTGCTCCAAAATCTAAATGCTTACACAAACTACCTTGAAATTATTTCAGCTCATATATAGCAATTTCTACTCCTCTGGGAAGAAATACTTTATAAAGAAAAAAGTCAAGTGCTTGCGTTTTTAAAATTGACATCTCTAAGAAAGAAGGGGTTTAGAGCACACATTACAGACAGTTCAATACCTTTGTATTGGTAGAAATAAAATTTGATTCCATTTCTGTGAATGCCCTGTCCTACAGACTTTAAAATGTAGGACTTTAAACTTTCAGAAATGTTTCTATATGTTTCAGCCACCCCTGAAATCAAGACTACAACTTGACGGGACATTGGATAAGCAAGAGAACAACCTCAGTCACCTTATATTAAACATAACTGTATTCAGAAATCAGTACCTTCAGAATTGTGTGTAGGCAGGATGATACTATATGCCTATATGAATATGGATGTTTGAATTCGCTTTCCTCAGAGAGTTTTGTAACTATATCCTGTCTGTGCCTCTTCCCTGAAAATGTAAATCCAGGATGAATCCAAGAAACTCAACAAAGACAATCCTATGAGTTTTGCTGGAAGCAAAAGCAGATTAATATAAAAAGCTACTGAAGCTAAGGATGAGTTAACTTACCAGATAGAAACACCACATGTGCGAGATGCAGAGTAAGACCACGTCAATTGTGCATAAAAAGAAGTTGAGTTGGAATTTATTGGTTTTTAAACACTGGGATCAACCAGTTTAGAGACTTAAATTAGTAGGAAAGTAAATTGTTCTGTGAATACCAGCAGGACAATCATCTATGCTTTCGGGAAACATCCTTGTAAGTTACTCAAACTTCCACTATTTTCAGAAAATGAATACACCAAATACCTATAAAAATGGGAATGGTTGGTGGTCAGTCTTATCTTTAGGGAATATGTACAATTTAGGAATTCTGTTAAGAGATTATAAAATCCCTTTACGTATCTTTACCACTCCACCAACTTCATTTTAGTTGCACAGACTTTCAGTTCGTTATCTTTATATTTTCATTTAGGATTGAAACCTAAATATAAGTATCTTATTAAGAACAACTTAGTTAAAATATAATCAACCTATTCTAAAAAATAAGTCACCTACTATTGAAGGGAGCTGGCTTGTCAAGAGAGTGGTTGCCTTGGAAACAAAGTCAATCGGCAGAAATCTGAGCGTCTGATAAGGGGCTCATCAAGAAATCAGCTGACAGAGGCTCTGATGATTTACAGAAGAAAAAGAAATTGGCAACTGGATCATTTTTATCCTTCTCACATAAAAGAAATTATAGTAGCCTCAGTGAAGAACACTGTTTTCTCCAATGTACACAGAGTGTGAGGACTTCTAAAAGGAAAGTGAGCCTGTACTGCAGTAGTGTGGTGGGCTGACCTTGGACAGATGCCAGGTGCCCAGTCACGCCACCCTTTTCACCTCCCTCCTCAGCAGGACCGAGGGTAGAAACAAGATGGAGAAAAACCCATGGGTCATGACAAAAACAGTTTAATAAAGCAAAAGCAAAGGCCACTTGCAGAAGCAAAGAAAAATGAAAGATTATCCTCAACTTCCCACTAGTAGGCAACATCCAGCCATTTCTAAGGAAGTAGGGCTTGAGTATGCATAGTGATTGCTCTGGAGGACAAACCTCATAATAATAAATGCCCCCTCACTTCCTCTGTCCTAGCTTTCATTGCTGAGCAGACATCATACATTATGGAATCCCTTTGGTCAGTCTTGTCCAGCTGTCCTGGTTATGTCCCCTCAAAAGACCTTGCCCACCCTGAGCCTACTGGTGACAGGCTTACATTGGAGAGACAGTGCTGATGCTGTGGAGTGCTGCTCAGCAGTAGCCAAAATGCTGGTGTGTTATCAACAACACCCTTCACCCCTGTAGCTGCCAAGGCAAAGCACAGCACTGTGAGGGCTGCTCCAGGGAAAATCAGCTCCATCTCAGCCAGACCCTGAGTATGTGCTCAGTATTTTCCCCTGGTGAAAGAATGGATAATTAAGTGAAAGCTGCTTTTATTAAGAAATTCTGCATGTTTAGACATTTACTTGCTTGTTCTTGCCATGAGCCTCCTGTTAATAGTAAACCTCCAAACTCTCACCCTTCCACCGTATTCCAGGGAAAACTACATTTCTTCAAACTATATCCCAGAGGCAAAGAACTGAACTAGTAATCTCCAAAGAAGCTGCACACAATAGGAAAGTTTGAATAATAAATGTGAAGGTAAGATCTCAATGAAGGAACACTGCTTCAGCTCCTTCCTCATACTGCACCATAAACATCTGAGAATCTGGCTACCTCTTTACCTGCCAAACAGAGTCTGGCAATGGGCCTGAATTTTGTCTCATACCGTCCCATATCTTTAGACCCTTAGCATCACCCCTGCTACAGTTTTGGCCCAAAAAAGGTGTTATTTTCCTTGATAAACGCCTGGGCACAGATAAGCAGAGGTAGGGACATTACCAGACACTACCTTGTGTGTGGGTATTAAAAATAGTGAGGTAATTAAAAATAGTTTCATTGTATTAACATAACCTATAATGCTGCAGATAGCTACCAAGCCAGAGACTTATTCCTTTGTTTAATTTTTATTAATTATTAGAAGAGATGTATCACTGGTACTCCTGATTATTTAGTTATTATTTAGTACCTAATACTAACAAGTTAATGCTTTTCTACAAAATTGTATCTATAAAGCACCTGTTGTCAGCGAGGTAGCAAAGCTCAACTAGAACAAAAAGAGAACATGACTATCTTTTCTGACTTGTCCAGCTTCAAGGCATTCCCTCTTGACATTACCCTCTCCTCATGGTAAGGATGTAACATCTTACAAATCTTTACAGCTTTGGGAAGCAAAACTAGATAAAGAGGGAGAAGAACAGAGAAGCACGGTAACTGAGATAGTGTAATAAAGAATGAAGAACATACAGGTTACTTTTCAAAGAGAAGAGTAGGAATAAAGGGGAATGAGAAAAAGATGAGGGCAGTGGGGATGGAAAATGTCATAAGCCCCATAGTATCTCCTTATGTAAGTGCCAAGGCCTCACACAACTTTGCTCATCCAGATGTTATAAGCCTTTCCTTTTGCGCCCATGTAAACTGGATCTACGGACTCTCTGCTGAAGCAGAGACAGGAATTGGGACTATCCCATGTAAACCAGAACCTGAACAGATTCTTAAAAAGGCAGAGAGCTACTAACACACATACTGTGCATAGCATGCCCTGACTAAATGCTGTAAGGAAGCTCTAGACTGTAGACACAATCTGATGTCTTTTCAGATTTCTTTTCCATTTTTAAACATGCCTTTTTTATTAAGCCAAAGAACTTTAATTATGAGCACATGATTTCTACACATCTATAACTGCAGAGCCCTTTCTATATCTACAGAACCACCATTCTTATCTTTAAGTTAATTCCTCAGAAGCAAATCTAAGCTCCAGATAGTTTGTTTAACCTTAGAGCCGTTTTATTTTTGGTCTTTATTTTGTTATGGTAAATAAACTTTTTTTCTTCCATTTTCCCCTCATAGTCATTTCATTTCTCCCCAATGTATTTTCCTTCATTCATCCCCTTCAGCTCCCACAAAATTCCTTTTTCTAGTTTATTTAAAACCCAAGAAAGTGGCTGAAATTTTTACAAATTTTATTTTGGATCCTTGATATATCAATGTTTTCAGGTCTGCAAAAGTCTAGGAGAGCAATTTCTAACTTTTCACAAAGCTCTAAAAACAGTCTAGGCACTGCAGTAGATGCAGACTGTTTATACATAAATACAAGCACTGAACATCTGATTTTACCAACATACATTGTGTGAGTTGGAAAGCCAGACATGATGTATCTACACCCAAAAATTAAGACATTTTCACTAAGCGTTAGGAAGAACAGATTTCAAGCAATGCTAAGATCCTGGGACCTGTTCAGGCAAGCCAGATGTATCAAAATGACCACTAGGCACAAAGGTGTTCTTACAGACTAGATCAGAGTTCAGTTCCCTTGATTCTGGATAATCCTTAAACAGACAGGCCATTTAGAAAGAATGTTATTTGAGATTTTACTCACCTGTATTTTCAGAGTGTGACTACACATCTACACTGTAATCTGGGTTTATTTTTATTGCCAGCACTGTCCAGGATGGCATACCTTATATAATGATAAGGATCATTTGGCTATTTAAGCAGCTGAATGCTTTTCTTTCAACCCAAGATTCACAATTCTACATGTACTACAAAGGGAAAAGCTGCAAGGAGGTGTTGTGGAAATATATACAACCACTAAATCCTTAAAAAGAACCGTCACAGGTTAAATAATTTTTCCTGTTTTGAGTGCTTGCCATGGGGGAGAAGAAAGAGCTCTTGTCACACAATCAATGATGGTGTCACAATGCACCCTCCCTCCAGGTATTAAAAGATGTTGATAAGAACCCCTGCCAAGCCTTCTCTTCTCCATGCTGAACAGCTCCAGCTCTCAGCCTTTCCTCATACAAAGGATCTCTTCACATCTTAGTAGCTGGATTCCCTCCAGCCATTTCATATCTCTATTGCACTGGGGAGCCTGGATCTGGTCCCAGCAGCCCAGGTGTAGTGGAGGTTTTCAAGACGCAAATTAACAAGTTGCTAGATAATATAATCTACTCTTTTTTCCACAAAAGATTGGGCCAGATGATCTTCTGAGGTCTCTCCCGTCCTGAGCTGTTCTATGAACTTGGTGTACACCAGGACCTCCAGGTCTTTTTCTGCAAAGCTGCCTCGCAGCTGGACCACTCCCAGTATATAATGGTGCCCGGGATTGTTGCTGCCCAGATGCAAGACTTTGCATTTGTCTTTGTTAAACTGCATCTCATTCCTGTCAAACTATTTTTCCAGCCTGCTGAGGCACCTCTGGACAATCCTCTGGCGTATCAGCCAATGGGCTGTTCACCTATTGACTGCCAGCTAGCACTTTTTCTAAATTATTCAGAACTGTATTCTCATGAACAGCCATCATATCTCTTGGTAGGAGCACTGTGGAGCACTGTGCAAAGAAAGATGAGTAGGGCTCTAGACCAAGTTTATGAGGGCACAGCCAAACTCAGCAGCTTTGTCTCAAAAAGAACAATAGCGGCTGCAGGGAAAGTTGAAGGAGCTAATGGTGATGCTGGGAATTAGGGCACTAAGGACAATGGAGCAAACCCTGAGTCAATAACAAGGGACAAAGTGGTGTAAGGGCCCCAAGGCAGAGTCAGGTGCAGAGCTGCAGCAACTGAGAGAAACTGCAATGGATCTTCTCAGAGCAGACTCATTTACACAATACTTCTAGGAGCCACTGCTTCAGAACACAATCCCCTGCTACCATGATTCTTCCACTGTGTTTAGCAACAAAGAAACAAGAGTTCCAACTCTAAACGAAAATTACTGATGATAACAAAAAGACATTGCTCTGTAGACTTTGAAAGGAAGTATAAACAACATCCCAGTATTCTTGCCAAAGCAACTAGTAGGAAGTGTTTTTAGCTTTTGGCAAAATGAGAAAAATAAGTATTTTGTTTTGTCATTTACTCTCACAGAAATTAATTTTCCACATACCAATTAACATTTGCATTTCTCATTAATCCCTTTATTCCAATTTCATTATACTATCCAGACCTTTTATGTTGCCAGAAGGACATCAGAATTAGTTTCTGGTATTGTCTTTCATTAGTTGAATAGTAGGGAATATGTTTTTGTGGTTTTTATTACAAACCAACTGATTTCTTCCTGACCCATAACTTAGCACTTGAAAAGCATCCTATCCTTTTAGACAAAGCATTGACCTTCACTGAGCTACTTAAGAGATTCTGTCCCTATTTTGCTCAGCTACCACAGAATCTTCCATTCTGTGATGTCATCTGAGGGACAAACAAGACAGATAAACATAATCTGGAAAAAACCCCCAGTATAATAGCTCAATTTTTAAAGACTATTTTCCTTTTCAAAAAAACCAATGGAGACAAAATTACTTGCAGACAGCTAAAAGAGATATAAAATAAAGTATTAAGCCAATTACACACAACTTGAGTCAGTTTTATTTCTCAACCACAAAACCTCTCAAAAGCATGAAAATAATTCAAAAACTGGTAATACAGACGTCCTAAAATTATTTCAGGAACTATCGAGGATTATGAGGAACACCACAAGAAGAGAAAAAACAAAGGGAGTGAAAACTATAATCAAGAATAAAACTGATACCACTGATATGAGAAAAGATAACTAGTAGAAAGACAACATAACTTGCAAAAATCTATTGACAAATAGACCAACTACACTCTGAGTCATCCTAAAGATAAGTAAATAACAATTCTATAAACAAAATCATGGGAATAGCTCATTTCTTATGAGAACTCCAGCAATAAAAAAATACAGCATTTCTTATTTATATAGGCTCTTGATGGAGAACCTCATGCACATGTTAAATGGTATGACTTAAAAGAATAATCAAGGTTGATGAAAAACCTCTATCTTTATCCTTTTTATTCTTCACAGTCTTTGCATATTCCATCTAATATTGAAAATATTAACAGTATCTATTTGTAGCAGAGTATCTTTAGGCAACCAGACAACTGACAGTCTAACTCTAACCATAAAAAAATATCTAAAACACTAGCCTAAATATATTCGAGTTTGAAAACCAAACCCTCATCATCCTCCTAACTTGGATCTTGCATAAGCATTGCATTTCCAAACAGAAAATAAATTAAAATCCGTTGTTACTACAGGTCTACCTGGACTGAACTGGCAGCCCTTCTTTAACCTTTGCGTGGCACATTTACCCATTCCAGAATTGCAATTCAGTTGGTATTAAGGACTCTCAAGACTCTCCCAGATTTGGAGACCAATGACTCTGGCCTGAAACTACTAGAGTGGAAAGACTCTTTGGAGTATATGGTAAAAATGAGCCTCAACTCCACTGTCTCTTCTGTGAGCTAAGAGACCAGACATAACAGTTACCTCTTACCCTTTTCTTTAGAAGTCTAGAACAAGTTCTGAAAAAAAAGAATTCTTCTTTCCCAGTGTTGTCTCAGTATCCCTTAACCCTATACCAAACCAGGCACCTTCTTGAAAGGTTAGGTGTCACAATCTGGAAAACACTGTAGAAACCTCTACCAGTGAAGGATTTCCCACCATTCAATGGCTTCTTTCTGAAATCAGTGGTCCAAATAGAAAGTGGAACTGAAGCAGAAATAGATAAAATTAGTTGGGAGTAGATTAATTTCCTGTTTCCCTGTCTTTATGAGAATTTCAGAAGTTGTCAATATAAATAATTTTAAAAAAAAGAGAAGAATACTGAAAAAAGTCTTGAGAATCAGCTACACCATAAAACAAACCAATATCCACACCATGTCACTCATTTCAAAAAAAATCATCCAGAGCAAAACAGAGTGGGTGTTCCCCTCAGAAAAAGAAAAAATCTCTCCTCTGTGGGAATCCTTTTCGTTGACAAGAAAAAGAATGTATATTTTGACCAAAGATATGAGGGTAGTTTAAGCAACCCAAGAGAAGTGATTTCCAGTGGTCCCCTCCAACCCATCCCATTCTATGAATATATGATTCACTTTATTATTTAAACCTTTGCTTTTATCATTTTTTATTGAAATATTCCAAAACTCTAAAAAAGCACAAGAATGAGAAACTACTCTCATGAAAGAAGAATATATTTCAAGGATACTCTAAAACAGGCATTTAATAAAGAGAGCAATGATGAGAGAAAACAGGGCACAGTATTTCTTCATAGCACCTGCTAATCCTTTTTTGGCTCTTTATAAAACTCACTTATTAAAAAAGAACAGGCCACTTGGGAATGAACTGTTTGCCTCCAAACTCTTCCTCACTCAAGGCACCTCTGCTTTTAAGAAGTCCTGGAATGACATCTAAGCTTTTAGAATATTGAGAAATTGGAGTAGGAAAAAAAAGAAATCATCATCTTTTCTCACCAGGGAAACTGTTGCTCTTCATCAGCAAATCTGCCATCACTGTTGACACTTCTGTTGAAATACATGAATGCAGAAAACATTTTAGAAGTTTCACTTCTATAGCAATCACAATAGATGGCACAGCACAATGGTTAGAGGAAGATGTAAACAAAACTGAGCTTCCTTATGATTGCCAGAAATTGTTCCTAGCTTTCCTGAGGCAACATGTCAATAAATTCAATCTGCTTCAATTAATATACCTATTCTATTACACTAGATAGTTATTTGCAAAACAGAATTGCAAACAAAATGGCAAATAACTTTTCCCCTCAAAAGGTCCTTTTCGTTTTTCCCCCCAGTACATTTATAAGGCAGTTGTGATTTCATTAGCACTGTTCATTCTTTTCTTCAGTCTTTGGGACAACAAAAGAATGTGAGACAGAGAGTGATCAAGTCTCTTGCTGGAATAGAATACCTCCCTTCTGTTCTCTTTAAATATAATTGTATTAATGGCAGGAATCTGCCATGCTATTTTGCCATGCTCTACTGTTTACTCATTAGCAGAAAAAAGGTTTCATTAGGGAAGTTATTTCAGTACACGTATAGGAACTGTAGGGAAAGGGGAGTAGGAAGCCCCACACACCTTATCCTGTATGAAGTGTGCCTATTTCTACAATCCTCTTGCTTAATTCCTGCAAGGATTTTAAATCATTGTGATACAGAATTGAGGTTGACACCTGCTTCGTATAGAGAATGACAGGACACTAGGTAATAAAAGATTTCATATTCCTTTAAGCTTTCATCCTGTTACTCCTGAATACAATGTATTTTAAAGAGAAAATATCTTGTAACCCCATACAAGGTGCCTCAAGTATTTATGACACAGAACTAATGCAATCTAACCTTACAATCTTCTAGTAAACATGTTCTCCTGAGAAAGAATGCCATATCTCTCACTGCAATGACCCCTCTATGGTTCTGGAGCCTTTTAGATACAATTATCACAAAGACCAAACTCAACAAACTATATGGAAGGCTAGGTTTATGGTATCTTTCAACTGCCTTGTCAGATGAAGAATGACATCTCTGAACTCACACAAGCACACAGAACAAGGTCTGCCTGACTTGTGTAGCATCATAAACAAACACTGGACCAATGTGCTCATTGATATAAGTTTTAGCAAGGAGTTAGAACGTATGAGAGCAGCTGAGATTATCCACAGCCACCCTATCACATGATGGCAGGAACTGCTTGGGCTGATATAGATGAGAGATCTTTGTCTGTGGCTAAAGGGAAAGCATTTTGTATTATTCTTGCACATCCTGCAGCACTGCAGACATATGTGGTGCTGTAAGCCACGTGAGCGCCTGAATGGTGTCAGGAAGCTTCGCTTAGGGAGCACTGGCAAAAACCAGCTCTGACTCAAGTACACAGAACACATCCACAACTCATAGGAGAAGTAAAAACGGGCCATTCAAAAATACACATCTGCATTCAACACAGAAAGATGGAGAAACGTTACATTCCTCTTCCATTTTGGAGATAACTAGTCAGAACAATATTGGAAAGCAATTTTTTGTACTATCTTAAGGCCAGTAATTTGAGATCTAATTTAACTGATGTATGAGATTCGTGATTGCAAAAAGCACCAGTAACAAAAATGCAAAATTAAAATTTTGCAGATCTCTTATAAAGAGAAGTGTACAATTTTGAACAGACAGGAAACATGCCTATTAGGTTAGCTGTTCAATTATACATGCAAGTTTTAAAATTATGACTGAGAAGGAAGGTCATTCTTTTCAACTAGCCAAAGTATCAACTGACCCTTTCCTATCAGAGGTATTTGGACAACCATCAGCTAAAATAGCAACCCAAACAGAAAGCAGAACTGAAAACAGCAGGATGCATATTCCACAAAAGGTACTACCCATTTCCACTGCAACACTGAAGTACTTCACACCACGCCTTTATTAAATAGAATTGAAACTACAGTAATTTATGTAATATGTTAATCCAAATAGTCTTTATCCAAGAAGTTATTAGATCACTGTTTTTAAAGGGAGAAAATTATATTGCAGTATTCTCCTTGGTGCTTTACTTTTCTTTTTTTCACCTACATTTTTCATCTCTGCTCTTATTTTCCCATTCTTCCTCCCCACTCATGGAGTCTTTGCTACAACAAGTCTTCATTCTTTTAGAATCTGTCTCTTTTTAAAATCCTGCTTACAGTTTATTATAAAAGAGTGCTATGATAGCTCCATTATGTATCATTTACTGTAACAGCCTCAGTGGACAACATTCTCCTAAACTATTAAGTGCTATCATCAAGTTAGTAAATGAAAGACCTTTAATTTTATAAAATTAGGAACATAATCTTTAATATCAAAGGTGCTTAAGAATATCCAGGGAAATAGCTTTTCCCTAAGCATACAAACATGCTAGAAAGAAGATACCTACTGGCAAATACATATTCTTAAGAGTGAACAAGTTTAACAAGGATGTGTTTTGAAAATATGTTTTTAATTTTGTTGTTGTGATTGCCAGATCTGTTAATGTTATTAGCACAAAACAGTTGTTCATTTGACTGCTAATGCAGCAACTGATACACCAACTATACACAGTGCCACAGGACTATTCCTCCCTGCACAAGAATTCATATCTGAATCAAAAGAAAAACAAACTATTTGAGAACAAATTAAAGAATGGATATGATATTCCAGGTTCAGTAAAAACAAGACTGCAGGCACGTGAGTCTCATTAATCTCTTACACCTATTCAGTCATGCAAAAAAAACAGAACTAAAAACTCAAAGTCACAAAAAATTCTGCTTCTACTGCCCAAGAGTTTAAGCCTGGTTTTGGTGTATGATCACTGAACTGAAAACATGGCTCTACTCATCTGTCAAGCTAAGTGAAGATGGTATAGCACCTTAAAACAACAGGACTAAACTACAAAAGCAAGCACATAAAACTTAAACTTGAGGATTTTACATGCAGTGGTTAGAAGACTTAGTTTTGAAATGTTAATGATCAAACAAATCATATTGAACCAATTTCTACCAACAGTATTTCACAAATTAGTCTTTTGAATGTAGAAACTTCCTAAAAGAAGAAATGTAAATTTTTCAAATAATCTAAACACAGTTTCATTTTAAAGCATATGTAATGTTATCTTCAAATTCCATTAATTTTAAGCATTTTGATACTTATACAACTGAGTATCTAGGAAGAAGGTTTTATGGAATATGCACATCACCATACTTGACCAATGCTGACCTTTCTCCTCGCAGCTGAAATGAAAATTTTCCTGGTGTCTCTTCCATGGCGTCTCCACTTCCTGATCTGCCAGCATACTCATTACAAATTAATTGTCTACTCTCATCATTAAATGATGTGTACAACTTTTGTTCTGCTAAGCAGTTATTGTTACTTCTGTCAAGATTATTCACCATCACAGCTGGCTCTTCAGAATCTAGCTTCACTTCATCTGAAATAGTCAAAGAGAACACATTTTGTTCAAGTGTTATTAATTACCACTAGCCACGTTACATTATCAAAATTTGCTTGTATCAATTTAAAAGGTAAGAAAGCTTAAGACTATTAAGAGTAAGGTAGTCAATGTCTTCTTATGAACAGTATGTCTTGAAGTCTTTTGGAGTTGTGTTTAAAGTTTTAATATTTTATCTTACTTATTTCCCTTTTATGAATAGGTGGATTGTACCTTGAGAAAAAAGTGATTGTGTTTCAGGACCTGAATATTATGAAGGAACTCAGGAAAAAGGTAGCTGTTAATCCTGTAGCTTCTATATATACACAATAAAAACCTCCACAAATAAAACCCCTTACATAAACATTTGCATGATCCCAAAAGGGGAGAAGAGACCAAGGCAGGTTACAACTACACTAGCTTTTCAACTTCTTCAATTTGTAACAACAACTTATTAAGGCTACATGAAGGGGTACATTATATAAAGATGTATTTATAGAATACATACATAAAAATGAAGTAAAGTTTAGTACTTTTTATGTAAGATTTATTTTAAAATAAGGTAAAAAGTGAGATATACAGTTTATCATGTAAAGTAACAATCCCGGTCAATGTAAGAACTGTCATTATTATAAATGAGTCTTCTGAAATAAAGACAGAGTCCCAGCACACTTCATTATGAGCCAACATGCAGGAAGCCAAGATGCCATTTCTCATCTTCAAGAAAATTACTTTTAAACCCCACATTTGGTGACCTTTATTAAGTCTCCACTAATGAAACTCTCAACAACAAATACGATGTAGTTGGAGGCCTGTCAAGACATATCATTCCTTTTTATTCCTCCTTTTATGCTCAATAATCCCTCAGGGAATCTCCTTAGATGATGGCATCTCTTTAAGCATGTCAGCATTTAATGTTAATTTTACTCACTGAAGACAACTTTCAGTAAAATCCCACTGCTTGGAAACCTATAGAAGAAGAGGCACCTGAGTAGCTTTCAATTCACTTTCAGTAGTGCAAGCCAGCATCTTTTTGGGAAACCACAGTTTCAAAACTGCCTTAAACCCATTTAAATACTTCCAGAATTCACACTGAAACGACACCAGGTCCTTTAACATATTAGTAATTCATGTAATGACCAATATTAAAACCCATCGTGCAGTTATGCAGTTATTATTTTCTAGCAAATAATATGTATCAAAACATTCTTACTCTGATCCAGAGGAACCACTTGAGCAGAAAATACATCTTTTGGAGAAGTTGTTCTAAATAAGCTTTTCCAAGCACTGCTGACTTTTCTAACCTCTGCAGCATCAACAGGAGGTGTTGGAAGGAAAACGGAAGAAGTTTCTTTTTTTTTTTCAGAAATTATTAGTATTGGTTTCTGTGACAAAAATAAAGGAGTCTTTTAACAAAAGCACATATAATTTAATTTTCATTTAAGTAAAAATTTAAAAAAGAAATACACATAATTTCTAACAAAGGGATAATTTCAAAATTGAACAGAAGTTACACTTGCTTGCTCATTAAGAAATTTTCATATCCTGAATCTAATGATACCATTCCACCGAACAAACCAGATGTCTATACCATTATCACCACAGAAAGCCATTTAAAAGCCAACATTCAGGGGTGCAGAAAACAAAACCTAGCTTTAGTAGAACAACTCAGAATTATTTATTCCTCATAAATACTCATTTAACTACATCTGCAGCAAGCTTATTTATCAAAGAAAATATTATGCCAATGACTATTGCTAACAATTCTAGAGATACATCTATTCTTTGATTTGCCTTTGAGGATTAAAACAGTATTTCCAAAACATTCCAAATATGTTCACATCATATGTACTACTTTCTATCACACTGAGACAGATCGTGCAGACCCAGAAACGTGAAAATCCTAGTTTTATGTCAGTATCTTGTATCTTAGAGGAGGTGAACAAGCCCCTGAATCTTTAGTACCAAGCACTTGTCGTGCCCTTGCCCTATATAAATGCACTGACCTCTAAAATCAATACCAATTTCCTTAAAATAAAGAATCCACTACAGAGTCTCCAGCCAATCCTTCAGAGCTCTCCACAGTATTAAGAAGCCAACAGAAGAGACCGACTACCCACAAACACCATGATTAACAGATGCTCTTAATTTACAGTGTACTAACTTATACCCATTGATAAAGCAAAAAAAACCCCAGGTTTTGCATTGGTCAGTAGTTTCCTCTAATTTTTTTTTCACTCTCACATACAAAATAAATGAAAATTTAACACTAGTTCTTAAATCCAAATGTAGATATACTTAATCTAAATAGAAGTATGCTCAGAATTTTTGAACTTGATTCATCTAAATACATTACCTTATCCAAATTACTGAAGTATAAAATTTATTGGATATTTCCCCTAATTTCCTAAAGAATACTTTCCTAAAGAATTTCCTAAAGGTTACTGTCTGGAAAAAGCAGTGTATACAGCAAGCACATTTAATTGCTACAGCATGCTCTGTTATCTTGGGTACTAAACAAACAACATCTGTGACTTAATCTTATATTTGAAGAGCAAATAAAAAGAAACTGTGAAAGAGCAGATATACTTATAAATTGAAAACAATTCACAGCTTTCGCAGAGAGAGAAAAGAGGTTCTTAAAGGACCTCTATCTGTTTTGAAATAAACTACAATCATGACATTTTATAGAAATGTAAGCCAAATACAAAGCAACCAGCTACCTTCAAGTTACTGATCAAACAACCACAAAATAGATGAGGAAGGAACCCCTGGAGGTCCAAGCCTCATATTCAACTACAGCCACCTAAACTCAATTGCCCAGGACCATGCCCAAGAAGCTTCTGAAGACCTCTGGGCAACCTGTGCCAAGGCCTCGTCACCCTCACAGCTGGAAAACTGTTTCCTGAAGTTCAGATAAAACCTCCTGTGTCCCAGTTTGTGCCCTCTGCCTCTGGTCCAGTAACCACAAAGAGGCTGGCCCCATCCTCTTTGAACTCACCTTCCAGGTATTTACATCCATGGGTAAGATCCTCCCTTGGTCTTCTCCAGGCTGAACGTTCTCATTTCTCCCTGTCCCCTCATCACCTTTGGGGCCACTCATCAGATTCTCTCCAGTAGCTCCATGTCTTTCTTGTACTGTGGAGCCCAGAACTGCATACAGCACTCCAGGTGTGGCCTTACCAGTGTTGAGGGGAAGGATCATTTCCCTCAACCTACTGGCAACACTCCTCCTAACACAGCCTCAGATACCATCAGCTACTTTCTTAACAGCAAGGGCACATTGTTGGCTCAGGCTCATGAACTTCATCTATTTTAGTAAACTTACACAAGAAAGCTGACTCAAGTATCCATCTTCTGATTCTTGTTAATGTCACTTTGAATCATAAAGCAATACAGCAATATTTAAGTAGTTTAAATTATTTTCAGGTTTCTTTTGGGGAAAAAATGACAAACTGACTTTATGAGTCTCAGACTAATGTTACAACAAGCCTCTGTTTTCCCTAAATGTCTTTAAACCATTTCTTTTCCTAACACTACCAAGACACAGATTTTTATATCAGTACTGCATGAGCTATTTCCATAGTACTTACATGAGCCAGTGGGCTTAGATGAACACCAGAATGTGGTCTTGACTCAGACGATTCAGAACTGGGTGTACCAAAACTAACAAAGAAACGAAACATAGTTAGAATAAAGCAGACCCAGATTTGTGTGATTAGCTGTTTGTTTTAATTGCATGCCTCTTCCCTTTGCCAGTGAATATGGGAAAAGGGAAGAAAGGAAAAGTGACAACAGCACTTCATGCTAACAAAACTTCACCTAGAAGTAATTTTGAAGCAGTAAAAACTTTGTTTGAAAATGGTCATTTTAATCTGCAGGACCTAAAATTTTACATTTAAAATATCTCAGAAGGCTCTGAAAAAAGATCTAGCACATAGGTTTAAGGAAACAAGCAAGCTTTCACATGTTCTAGGAAAAAAGCTAAAGACTATCTCAATTAAAAGCATTCAATTGTCTCAAGAAAAGGTGAATAACAGACTATTTCCTTATACTATTCTCCACATAGAAAATTAGTGTAATGACTGCCTCTGGTAGCTCTAATCTACGGGAACTTCCTGGACATGTAGATTAACACCAATGGTAAAGATCATTAGAAGAAGGCAAAGGATGTGATTAGGAATACAGATTAACACAGGGAAAATAATCACCAGAAGCATAATTAGAGAATCAAATCTCTTGCTGCTAAAGGATATCTGAAAAAATCTTAAAGCCACAGTACCTAAAAACTGAAGAGGATCTACTTTGAGAACATGGTGAGGATTGAGACCCAAAAAGTTTCCTTTGTTCATCTGTAGGTGTGAAAGGTCTTTGAGTTTTTACTGTTCGTAGAGCATCTCTGGCTTCATTTACAATCTCAGAACTGGTCTTAGGCTTTGTCACTGACAGCCAGTAGAATGGTTCTGCTTTTCTCCTGTTTTCAGTCTTTGAAGCTTGCATTCCTCTGCAAAATACTGCACAGGAAGAACACTGGAAAATACATGTGAAAGTCACAAAGTATTATGCTAGTTTTAAGTTACAAACTATTAATTCATCACTGGTTATGCTACCACAATATAGTTAAAAAAGGTAAATAAATCCTAAATAGTGCTGAAATAGTGGGAAATACGGTACATTGATATTGCATTTCCTCTCTATTCCTCAGTTCTGCAGGAAAATACCCAAAACCAGAAAGCATCTGACATGGAGGATCTACCTCTACCTTTAGTTTTTCAGAGGAAGCTGTAATATGTCACTGTGCTTCATGGGCCAAATGTGGTCCTCTACAATTCCACAGAAAATCTGTTTCTTGACACACAATTACTTAGGAAACACCACAGCCAAAACAGGAAGTCAATAATACACTGCAAAGAGATGGGTTTTTCCAACTTAGGAAAAACCAATATATATTGCTGACCTTACCAAGGTCAGTCTCCTAATATGAGAGAGGCATCATTATCAGTAACTGAAGCACAGCTACCAGCAATTGATAAGCAGAGACAAGGAAGAACAAACAATTCATTTTTTTTTCTTCTGAATAAAATGACTCCCCAACCCACTCCCAAGCACAGGCAAAGAAAGGTAACACTAATATAAGTTATAAACCCAAACTTCCAATCAATGTTCTGTCCTGCTGTAGTTTCTGGGAAATGCAGTGGGCAGTGACAGACTTGCTCCATCACCCCCTCGACCCACAACACATCACTATCATGGTGCAGTTCCCTGTAGATATCATCCTTGTCATTTTACAGCAAACTCATCATGAGTTTTACACCATGCAAAATTCCACTTCTCTTTCAAACTTACCTAAAAAGAAAAATATGTTTCTGCACTGTGACTCAAACCATCTGGTAACTTCTATTCTCTCACACAGTTTATGACAATGAACAGTAGATCAGATATCATCATCTGGGTTATTTCTAAACTATGGAGTAAAAAAAAAAATCTGTTTTACAGTTTAACTTTTCCACCTGGTTCTTATTTCTTTGAGAGCCTGCACATTCTGGCACAGTGTCTTTCATTCTTGCACGCCCAACATAAAACTGGATGCTAAGGAGAAATGCACCAACCTCTTTCACTTAGTGATGCATAATTAAAAAAACCTCAGGAAGAGATCAGGAGCCTGAAACTACCAGCGTTTTTAATATTTCCAACTATCATGAATATATTACTTACCTTCACTGTGACTGAATTTTGTTCTCTATGCTTCTTCCTCTTCCCTCTATTACAATGTGATTAAAAAAAAAGTAAGGAGTTTCACTGCAGCTGTCTGTCTGGAAAAATTATACAGTCAGTCCTCATTGAAAAAAGGAAGGTGAACTATCATTCCCTATTCCCCCAGCTACTGGGAGCCAGAATATTGACCTTAAGTGGAAAGTCTGCTCTGAAGGCCTTATGTCTGATACAGTTGGGAATGGTCCTGTGCAGGGCTAGGAGCAGGACTTCATGATCATTGTGAGTCCCTTCCAACTCAGCATATTCTATGATTCTGTAATTTTGCTCCCCAGTCCCAGCAGGAAACAGATAGAGGAAATACTGCAGTGTCAATGGGGACAGCATAATTGGTACACACAGATCTTGTCCCTCACTACTGTCACCATTTCCCAAGTAGCCTTTAACCTGCACAAGTGAAGAGCTCCTCTCTGACTCTCTGCTAGAAGGTAGAAGAGTATCACAGCAGTGTCTGAAAAGCCATACTTGGGCTCTTGTCTTTATTCCTCAGTTGTTTACTCCAGAAATCTGGTCTTTTGTCGTACGGGGAGATTTTAAAGCAGCAGATAGCAGTACAGGATCTACACATTAGTCCCAGCAATGTCCAGAAGCGAGACAGCTGTACTTTCACAGCTCTTAGCTCAATCAAGATGAGAGAAGCATGGCTGACTACATCAGATATGGCACCACACTGGCTCTGCCATCTCACACTGGCTCTGCCATCCTCTTTCCCATCTCAAGACTGATGTCATTTAATTGCTAGGGGACAGAGTGGGTGCATTTGCGTTCACTAAGTATAGTGAGGAGAAGCCCTGTACTCAAGCTATGAACGCTCTGCTTTCTGACATCTGAATCTGTCTACCCTAGCAAATCTGTAGACTAGTTAGTACACAGGTACAGGTTTAAAAAGAATCCCAGAATCATCGAGGTTGGAAGATCAAGTCCAACAGCCAACCCCTCACTGCCCCTGTAACCCCCAAACCACATCAAGCAGTGCCAGATCCAGATGACTCCTAAACATGTCCAAGGTCCATCACCTTCCTGGCCAACCTATTCCAGTGCATGGCCATCCTTACAGTGATTTTTTTTTTTTTTTGGTAATATCTAATCTGTATCTCCCCTGTCTCAGCTTAAGGCCATTTCCTCTTGTCCTTTCACTAAAGCCACGGTAGAAGAGATGGGCTCCCACCTCACCACAACCTCCTTTCAGGAACATGCAAATAATATCTGTTATTAGACATAATTCTGAACACCAGCAACTTACCAATCACAACTGATGCACTTTGATCCTGGTGAAATTTTGTCGCAGAGAAATCGCCATCAAAGAGAAACAAGAACGAACTTTCCGAGAGTTGAGTTCTCAGCGGAGTTAGGTTTCCAGCGCAGCCGTGGGACAACACGTCCAAGAGGAACCCCCCAAATAAGCAGCACCTGTGGATTAAACGCTTTCCCAACCCACACCCGGCAATCAAGCCTCCCTCCCGAGCACGGGGAAGCTGCCGGGAAGCGGCACAGGGGTTATCGGTCTCCGGCCGCTTTCCAAAGCCTCCCGCCCGACTTACCGCACAGTCCGGCCCTTCGCCCTCGCCCGGCCAGGAGGCACCCCCAGGGACGAGCACTGCGGCCGGGGGTCACAGGGGGCTGCCCGGGGGACTGAGTCGGGACCCGCCACCACCTCCGCAGGGCCCCAGCCTCGCTCGGCCGCCCGCCGTTCCCATGGCAACCGTACGCGCCGCGGCGCCGCCGGGCCGGGCCGGGCCGGGCCGGGGCCGCGCCCCCCGCGCCCTGAGGCGCACGCGCGAGCACCTGCGGGCGCGTGCGCGCCGCTGCCCGGCCGGGATGGCGTGGCCGGGTCCCCGGGATGGCGAGCCCGGCTCCCGGAGATGGCGTGGCCGGGTCCCGGAGATGGCATGGCCGGGTCCCGGGGATGGCGAGCCCGGGTCCCGGGGATGGCGAGCCCGGGTCCCCGGGATGGCGTGCCCGGGTCCCGGGGATGGCGAGCCCGGGTCCCGGGGATGGCGAGCCCGGGTCCCGGGGATGGCGTGCCCGGCTCCCGGGGATGGCGTGCCCGGGTCCCGGGGATGGCGAGCCCGGGTCCCGGGGATGGCGCGCCCGGGTCCCGGGGATGGCGTGCTCGGGTCCCGGGGATGGGGTGCCCGGGTCCCGGGGATGGGGTGCCCGGGTCCCGGGGATGGGGTGCCCGGGTCCCGGGGATGGCGGCTCCACATCCCAGGGTCAGTGCGGGCTCCTGCCGCGGCGCTGGCCCGTTGGACGGTGTGTTCCTGGTGGAGAGCTCTCTCCCGTGGCCCGCGTTCAGGGAGGGCGTCCTGGCGGCTGGCACAAGCCCAGGGCACGGCTGGCAGAAGTTACTCGGTGTGACCTGCTGTTGTTGCCAATTTAGGGACGCTAAACACAGACACGGAGCCCGCTTTAGACAGGAGACGTTTTTTGTTCTGTGCAGGGTTCAAGGTTGGAGTGTTACACAAATCAAGCGCTCAGATTCTCAAAAATTAACAGAATCACAGAATCTATTAGCTTGGAAAACACCTCTGAGATCATCGAGTCCAACCTGTGACTGAACACCACCGTGTCAACTAGACTATGGCACTAAGTGCCACATCCAGTCTTTCCTTAAAACCTCCAAGGGTCAGTGGCTCCACCACCACCATGGGCAGTCTGTTTCAATTTACACTAAATATACATTTTAGCAAAAAAATCACAGTTCATTGGCGATTTCTCCTATTAATTAGTATTTTGCCTTCTATTGATTTAATGATTTTCTTGCTTCTTGCACTCCTTAGTCCTCATGCTTAATCTTTCTCTTCTTTTGAGTTCTTGGGTTTCTTGAGTTGGTGGTCAGTGGTGGTTGAGTCTCCACGGTGGAATCAAGAGGCTGTGAACTGGCACTGACTCCTTGCATTATAAAGAGCGTGGGACTTGTGGCCAGACAGGTGACAAGAGACACAGCAAGTGACAATAGATGGAGAGGTGACACAGCTGGACACTCACAGGATGACCCCAGACTATTGGATAAAAGCCCAGGTGATCCTTTGTTCAGGGTCACTCCTTCAAAGCTAAGATGCCTCTTTCACTCATAAGGCAAGACTGTTTCCCAACCCCCTTCTCATCCTCTGTAACTCTCTGGGCAAATTGTTGGCTATTTCTGACTCCTTGGATGTCAGCATCATTGTAATACCTTCTCTCTGAGCTCAGATTTACAGGTTCAAAATGGGGACATTGAAAGTTTTCCAAAGTAAAAAACCAGGGTCTCTGACACAGTGTAGCAGCAGCCACAGACTCTTGTCCTGGGCCTGGGTCACTCTGGTCAGGCAGTGAAAGTTGGATTGCCCACATTAGTGGTTCCCTTGCAGGGCAGAAGTGCTGTCACATCTCCCACTTGCCTCCTGTTCTCTGGAAGGCCAAAAGATGGACATTTTCACATTGGCTTGTAACTTCACACACTTGGGGTCCCACAGGCCAGATCGCTTTGTTGGAGTGGCACAAAGCTCCAGGTTTTGGGATCCCATTGGCCAGGTGAACCAGACACTCGCTCCCTGAACAGCTCCCTTGAGTGCCTCCTGCTATTGCAATGAGTAATATGATCACAGCCTGTATCAGAAAATCTCCAGACATGTAACAACAAAGACAGGTCTTTTGTGGCAAGTGGGTTGTTTGTGACTGACTTTGTTTGCTATCTCTGAATGCATTTTGAAATTTTTCTAAAAACTGCTGTAGGAGTGCAGTTGTTACCTGTGTGAATAATAGAACAACACAGCAAATACAGCTCCATCTGACCAAGCTTCTTCCTTTCTTCCTTTATTATATACCTCAGATACATATGAAAGCATTCCCCAAATAAATTCATCTTGTGTATATATTTATATGTAAATATATTTATATATCTTGCTACTGAAGTTCCTTTTACCAATCACTTGCTAACATAACTTTTACTTTTTCATTTTTGCTAGACAAGAACCCTGTGGATATTTTAAATTTAATTTGTCTTTCTGATTTTGATGATAAGCTTTGTTATGCTCCTCTCTTCTAGAAAAATACCCTCTTCCAGTTCCTTTTTTGATTCTGACAGGCATTATGATAGCAGTAAAAAGATCTCCGTGTGTAATGCTACCTGGTTTACATAACACATGCCATTATCTCCGCTAGCTTCTACTTTATCTCTAATTATTAGACATCTAGTCCTCTTTTTTTTGCAGCCAAGTTCAATACCTCAGAAGTAATGAAAGCTTTGTTATTATTGTACCCTCTTTTCTCTGTATATTCTTCTTTAAAAGCCAAAAGAATGTGTCTGTGCACATGCATGTATGCTATTTTCAGATCATTCACAGTTAGCTCATTTTCTGTTACTTTCTTCTGAACCTTTATTTTATTTAAATAATACAAGGGACATTTCACAGAAAAATGTGTAGATCTGTTTCCTGGTAAAGCCAGTTTGAATTTCTTTTTACTGTTATCTCATCATTCTTTAAACAATTTTTAAATCCACCCAGTTAAACCCACTAAGCCTCCTTTCTTGGCTTCTTCTTTAATCCTTTTCATATGCACATTATTTCTCCTCTCTATTTTCTAGGTCATCAAATTGAAGAGTTAAATTTTATTCATTTTCTGAGCTTTGGCAATTATAGCAAATACTTCTTTTGTGATGTCTCTGCTATGTCTCAACTGTTAGAACTTTCTCACTTAAATCCTTTCTATCCTGTGCTTTTTATTGAAGGAACTCTCTCAGCACCTCTTTTAAGTGCAGGTACATAATTAAATCTTGTTTGCAGTAACAGTGCTTTAGGATGGAAATATCATCAAAACCTATAAATTGACGTGGTCTAGGTAAGCTAGTATTTGCTGAAATGATTGCTAAGGTAAAAGCAGTGTGTTCTGAACATTTCTGCCTAACTAATGAAAAAAACACAAAGTATTCAATTAGGTCATATTCATTCAAATTACTTTTTTAATTTTTGTTTGATTTGAAAATCATGAAAGGGATTTTGTGCTGGTATCCAGTCTCAGATTTTGGTCCAGGTAACTTAAATCTGTCTAGAGATGAAACTTATCTCTAACTTACGTTATCCAAACATACCAGACCTATATTTCAATGCAATTCAGAATTAATTAGCAGTGTTAAGCACTTTGTCTGCCAAGTGTTCATTGACCACATTTGCTGCTTCTAGTTGCTGACCTGTAAAAGCAGCCTCCAGTGCAATTTGAGAAACACAAGTGGCAATGCAGCCCCCATTTGTCCATATTTCTTTCCTCTTTTTCAAAATAAAACAACAGTCCCACCCCCAATCTGGACAAAAATCTTCCTGTTGTATTCCACCTTACATAAACCATCTGGTATGTGCTGCTAAATAGGCTCAATGTTTTGTATCACTTGTAGATCATTACAAAGGCAGGTGGAGCCATTCATTTTGTAGCAGCTAGAAGCAACCCCAATACCAAGTGGCCTAATAAGTCTTAATAAAGCAAGTTTATGAAGATCTTCATTACATGCAGCAGGGAAATCTGTCACAGGAAAGAGTGCTGCGTATATGATGAGATGACTAGTTGGTGGATAAAGGGAGAGCCTACATTGTTTATCTTAAGTAAGGCTTTTGACTGTCTCCCATTACACCCTGACAGACAAACTGATGAAGCATGGGCTATTAGGATGGATATGGACCTGCACTGAAATTTGACAGAACTGCAGAGCTCAAAGGGTTGAGATTGGCTGCACAAAATGCAGCTGGGGACTGCTCATCCTCAGGGTGCACCCTCAGCAAGTTTACAGATGATGTAGAACTGGATAGAGTGACTGGTACATCAGATGGTTGTGCTGCTATTCAGAGGGACCTGAACAGGCTAGAGAACTGGGCCAGGAGGGATCTCAAGAAGCACAACAAAGGAAAATGTGAAGTCCTGCACCTCGAGAAGAATAACCCCATGCACAAGTACATGCTGGGGGCCAACTGGCTGGAAAGGAGCTTGGCAGAAAAGGACCTGGGGATGCCAGCTGACATAAGTTGAACCAGCAATGTGCCCTTGCTGCAGAGGTGGCCTCTTGGGCTGCATTAAGAAAAGCACTGCCAGGAGGTAGATAAAAGTGATCCTTTCTTTCTGTGCAGCACCAGTGAGGCCACAACTGTAGTGCTGGGTCCAGTCATGGTGTCCCCAGTACAACAGGGACATACTGGAGTTTATAGAAGGGCCACTAAGGTGACTAAGGAATTGAAGCATCCTTAGGATGAGGAAAGGCTGAGAGAGCTGGGACTGTTCAGCCTGGAGAAGAGAAGGCTCTGGTGGGAACTTATCTGTGTGTATCTGAAGGAAGGGTGCAAAGAAGATGGAGACAGACTTCTTGGTGGTGCCCAGTGAAAAAAACAAGAGAAAGAAGGCATAAATTGAAATACAGGGAACACCATTTAATCGTAAAATCAAATTTCTGTGATGAGAATGGTCATCTCTAAACATCTCAAACACTAAAACAGGTTGTTCATAGAGCTTATATGGTCTCCCCCTTTGACAATATTAAAAATTTGATTGAAAAAGTGCCTGAACAGCCTTCTCTAGTTAACTGCTTTGAGCAAGGGGGTTGGACTAGATTATCTCCAGAGGTTATTTCAAACCTTAAATATTTTGTGATAGATGTAAATTTTTAAAAATTTCTTAAAATCTTATTCAGATTTGGCTGAAATTTTAGATTTTGGAAATTGCCATGATCAATCTCTGGCTTGCATTGCTTAGTGTGATTTGGCCACTGCATCCTGCAAACCCTGCCCTTTACCCTCTCTCTGACCAACAACTGATTCTCTTCGTGCTCAGTGCTCAACCCTCCAGCCAAAAGCTGAGATTTCCCAGTGAAGCTATGCCAGCTTCCCAAGTGAAATACACTTCTGTTGTAACCATGTTTGTGCTGACACACAGCATGCAAAGACTTCTTGTACCAACTAACTAAGCCTTGTGAGCAAACTACCAGCTGCACACCCACTATGCAATTGTCTCTACATCAGTGATTGCTTTCATTGATTTCCTGATATTTCTGCTGCCTCTGCCAGTGACTTGAAATCCCTGGCATGTTAGTGAAATACCTGCTTTTCCTCTACTCTGCCTTTTGACACAGCTCGACAAACAGAACTCCCCATGACTTTGGTGCTGCTTGTCAATTTAAGACTCAAATTTCTTCAGGCCAGGCAGGAAGAAATATTAGAGAAACAGCCTTTTTTGAAGAATAAATAATTTTGGAAGAAAAATGTGAAGGTCATTGAAGATTGCAATCCAACGTAGAGCCTAAAGAGCAAGATAAGAACCAGTGAAGGCAGTGAAGGGTGAAAAAGAAAGGGCTCTTTTTTTTTTTTTTTCTCAGAAGACACAACCTTCAGTTTAGTGGTCCAAGGTGTTTCTTTCATGAGCATTTTGTTGTGCACAACTTATGATGGCTGTGCATTCGTACGGAGCTTGGACACTGCACTTAAAATTCACAGAAGCCTGTGGTGAAGAATACCAAAAACTGACTAAATTGGAAGGGATTTTTGGGGACAGAAATGTGGATAAAGTCAAAACTGTTGAGATACAGAACTCATTAGGGAGCTCACTGAACACACATAGCTAATTGAGTAGGGGGATCCACTGAATAGTGCATTAACATGGTGATCTTATTTGCTTTCTCAAGGTGTCTACATCAGCATTCCTTGCCTGTCCTTCAAACAGATTCTCCTGTTAAATTGTGTCTGGTGGGAGGGCATGTTAATATTGCTGAAATATTAGTTTTCAGCCAAAGTTCAAAAAGTCATAGAATCATAGAATGGTTTGGGTTGCAAGAGACCTTAAACATCATCTAGTTCCAACTCCCTGCAATGGGCAGGGACACCTTCCACTAGACTGGGTTGCTCCAAGCCCCATTCAGCCTGGCCTTGAATGCTTCCAGGGATGGGGCATCCACAACTTCTCTGAGCAACTTGCTCCAGTGTCTCACCACCCTCATAATAAAGAATATCTTTCTTATATCTAATCTAAACCTATCTTCTTTCAGGTTAAAGCCATTCCCCTTTATCCTGTCACTACATACACTTGTAAAAAGTCCCTCTCCAGATTTCTTGTACCCCTCTTTAGGTGCTACAAAGTGCTATAAGGTCTCCCCAGACCCTTCTCTTCTCCAGGCTGAACAACCCCAACTTTCTCAGCCTGTTTTCATGTACACAAAGGCTGCCTGCAAACCACAGGTGCTGCAGGTCCATAACATGTCTGACTCATTGTTTGGAACTTGCCTTACACATGTGGTTATGCTCAAGTCCAGCAGGTTCCATGCCTACATACGTTCTCTAAGCTCTGTGTGTTTTCCATCCCTCTGTATATTCTGCATGTATGATAGCTATCTAAGGAATCCACTTGTCTCTAGTATCTGGAAATGTTATGGAAAAATACAAAGCACTGCTCCTGCCTCTATGTTGAATGCAGGAAACAGGATGAAACTCCACTCAAATGGAGGAACCCTATGAGACCCTTCATGTGTCTTGCAGGAGACTGCTAAATCAAAGGTTTTTGGGTTGGTTTTATTTTTGTCCAGTTACTGTGGTTTTGTTTTCACAAACACCTTTCCAACCAGATCTGCCTTGTCTTTCCTGCCAGGGTTGGCTTTGTAGCTCTGTTAATGAAAACAGTATAGATAGAAAGGAAAGCATGGGCTTTCTCACAAACAACATTGATATAAAATACTCTCTCAAGAGATCACCACAGAGAAGCACTGCTTTCATTTTATGTATTCAAAACAAGATGGGACCAAATTGGACATAAACCTTATTTACTCTTCCACCACAATCAGCAAAGCTCATTGTATCAGGTTCATCTCTGATTTCCAGTACATTACCCAGCATGAAAAGACTGTGAAGTAGGAAATACTTAATTTTGTGTATCTTACTGGAGTCTCAGCATTTCAAATAATGCCAAAATTCCCAGATGGGCACAGCTTTCCAGAATGCTGGCACCACCTATTTCCCCACTGTCTTTGCTGTAAGCAGCTCTTAACTCAGAGTGAATGTGCAGTGAGGATAACACAAACTTTACATCCAACCCTGAAATCTTCCCTCACCCTGTGTTTACAGTATGTCTCGAAACTACAATTTGTTCTTGTAGTTTAGCAAATACTTACTGCAAATAGTTAGCTACCATTCATTGTCTCTATGTCCCACTTGCCCAAAGTACCCACTATTTTAAGCTCCTCTTTGGATATGAAAGAATTCTTTCATCTGCTCTAAATGAACGAGAGAGCTCTGCTGTTGGATACAGTCTGGGTTTCTGGCAGTGAGAAATCTGCAATATGGAGAAACAACACATATAAAAATAGTTTATTGTAGAAGATAGAAAAGCATTTTTAAATCTGACCCAATATTTACACAGATTTTAGGATGAGACATTGTACCTCACAGTATACAGTGCAGTTCCACAACATGCTGCAAAGCGTTACCAAAAAGCAATTTACAAAATGTGGCACAAGGTACTCTGGGTTAGGGTCCCATAGCACCAGATTTCTCTTGCTGATAGAAGCCTGATGATCTGAGGACATTCTGCATCTTTAAACAACAGCCAAATGTGAACACATCCTGCCAAAACAGCTATGTCAGTAGCACATGCCAGCAGAACTTCTGCCAGTAGAACTTTCTAGTTCAAGCAAGGCCAGCAGCAGCAGCAGCAGCAGTGGTGTGCACAGCCTCAGGATGCCTGATGAGCACAAGTGTAGAGTTAGGCACAGCTGAGATAGGTACAAGCTTCACTTTGGCTGCTGTGAGTGGGATTTTTCCTTAAAATTTTTGACAAAAGGTGATGTACTTCAGCGACAATCCCTTTGCAAATAAATACCAGCAGGAATAAAAGAAATACCACTGCTAATTATTGAAAGATTTTCATTGATTTTGCTGATGCTGAACTCTCCAGCTGGGGGAAAAAAAAAAAAAAATATATATATCTATATATATAAAAGAAGAGAGGGGCTAAGAAGGTCATGAATCTAGGTCCAGTGTTTCCTGAAAGAAGAACAGTATGGCTGCTGAAAATGGAAGCATGAGGAAATTTGAAATTTCAGGCTCGCAGAGAAAAAGAATTCATGGAGAATGTCATCTCAAGTCTGGAGATCATCTTCTCCAGGGAAGTTGTACTTGCAGGAATAGTAGGAAGGTGATAAGATTAAATATAAGACTGGATAAATGATAAAATTGACCACTAAGGCAATAATAACTTTAAAACTATTGTTTTTACTATCAGAGTCAAATGCTTAGAAACAACCAAAGGGACCACTACATCATGAGTGCAGTTCTTACACTCCAAATTTTTGTAGCTGTAAAGAGGTATGTACATGTCTTCATGAAAATCCTTAATCTGTTATTTTAAGGAGGTGTTATTAAATTTTTTGTAATTGCAGATATGAAATAGTTTCGGGTTTTTGAAAATAACAGTTTGGAAAGTTTAGATCCAGTAGGATCCAAAAAATTAATTTTCATTGAGCTGAATTGTATTTCCTTCAAATGTGAAATTGGAGAATACAGTTCCTACTGTTGTGATACCTGACTTTGAGTGGTGTTTTACCAAGAGTTCCTCAAGGATACATCTTCAGTCATATTTTTATTCATTACCTTAAAATAGGAAGACGGAGTTTGTTAATAAAATTTGCTGAAGTGGGAGGCATCATTAATAAGGAAAAGGATGGCAATGTGATACAGGAAGACCTGAATAACCTTGAGAACTAGAGTAATAAAAATGGACTGAAACTTAATAGTGCAAATTGCAAGCTTGTGCCCTTCTGTACTAATACAAATTTCTGTCATAAGCTGCAAGGTCATCAGTTCAGAAACACAAATACGCGAGATGTGCCTGGAAGTGCAAGTTAACCACTGGCTACAAAGGTTAAGGGGATGGGGAAAAGGCAAATTTGATCCTTGGGTCTACTGGGTGAGATATTTCCAGCAGACATTGTGAGTGCGTGTCAGGAGGAGGCAGTGTTGGGAGCCCCTCTGTGGCTCAGTGCCATCCAGAGCATCTACATGCAGGAGAGAGAGACTGAGGCTGGGATGAGTGTAGAGAAGAGTGGTGAGACTGATCCAGGGACAAGCCTATTCTGCCATAAAGCTACAGTGGCACAGTTTGTTTATTCTGCCAAAGGGAAGGGTGAGACACTCTGTTCATATCATCTCTTTAAAGAAGATAAAAAGCAATTTGTACTTTATTTATGTTCAGGAACAAATGAGCGTTATCTGACCTGGAAAAATCAGAATGCAAATTTTTTAAAAGGTTTAAAACTATTAGAAAAGTGAGATTCTGAAACAGCCTCCCAGGAAGACTGGAGGAGTCAAAAACCAAACTATATTAAGAGCTGTAATAAAGTTGTATTAAAAGAATGAAAGAATGAGGTAGGGTACTTGCTGGAAGCAGCTGGAGCTGAAAGCCAGTGGTTTCATACAGTATTACTCTGAAAAAAATTGAAGTGATTTAGTAGCCATTTGTAAAAATACCCCACAAAAGTAAACTGCCTTCGTTTCTAAATGGGCACTCCATTTGCATGAGATTATTTTTTTACTGGTAAGCTAATTTTTTGTTTTTCTTGGTAATATGAATAGTAGTACCACTACCAAGGACAAGAGGAATACCCGTGGAATTTTGTATTTCTAGCTACAGAACTAAAAAACTAAATATTATTTCTCCTTTGGATCACACTGAAGTTCTTAGAGCATTACTTTTCTCAGTAGATTGTTTGCTGTAAGGCCAGTTGTCTGCCTTCATTAAAGAGAAAAGTGCAGGGAAAAGGCAGCATAGCACTGCAAGCCTTGAAAAGAAAACAACCGTTTTTGTGTCTATGTGTCTGTGTGTTTTCTGTTGTGGTTTGTTGTGCAACAGCAATAATCTCTATTGCTTTGTAGTATACTCACAATAAATGGCTTTTTAGATTGATTACATGCCTCAACTTTGCTTTGGCTATTAATCAATCTCAGCAGCTGTTTATTGCTTTGTACATTACAAAGCAATAAAGATTATCCCTTAAAGAGCTGCTAATGCCTCGTGGAAAAGTTTGGAAACCATCATTTTTAGAAATAGTGCTGCTGATATATAATTTTCTGGCTACCATCTTTGTTGCTTCTTTGGGTTCCTTCCTGATTGCATCACATTTCTCTCCTAAATTGCTAATCACAGTGCTTCATTGCTGACAGTGCTTTGTGTGATGGTCCAGATTTGTCCAAAGAGGGCAAAGCATTTTGCATGCAAGGGTACCATCCCCAGAACACAGTAATGTCAATATTGTTCCTGCTCTTCCTCAAAGGTTCAGGAATCTTCCATCAAGTAATAGTTTTGAGACTATTGACTTGACTCACTGAAAAAATGAACTACTAAAAATCTTACAATATAATTATGGATGTAAAGCTGCCTGTGTGGACACTTCTATTCCATGATAAAGAAACTAAGGAAAAGGGCATTTTTTGTTATTTTGGAACACAAAAGTTCCTGTGGGGATTGATCCTACGTACAAGAATTTTTTTTTTTACCTGTAGAATTACATTGAAAGGAAAAACACTTTAATTTCTGGCAGCAGTTGCAGCTCAAATATTCATGGATACTTGAGTGATATTTGCATGACTTTCTGACTGTTGCAGATGTGCTCTTTTTGTACTTGTCCTAAACCTATCCCAGTCTGCAACCTTGCTGACCTGCTCAGTACCACCTCTGAAGAAAAGCTGGCCTGATCAGTATTTTTGCAGCTGCTGTTTTTCATCACGTCTTATATTCTACAGCCTGCCTCTGAGCACAGAAAGGAAAGACTGGGTGAAAAACTTTATTTTTCCTCCAGTCCTTTTTCCTATGCCCAGCAAATCACATTTTGTCCCATCCTTTCTGTCTCAGTGCACAGGACATTTATTGTCAATGTTAAACCAGACTTAAATGTTAAGCTAATGTTAAACCTAAAGCCTTGGTTTTGCAAGCTTTTCTGTGGTCTCCTTTCAATGCAGTTTTCAGTCATGGTGTAAAGAAAACCATTCTAGTGACGAGAAGCTGTTAAATTCAGTCATCTACTTTCTCTACTTAAAGTATCAACAAAAACTCAAAATGTGAGCAAAATTTTATAATCATTACCCTCTCCTTCAAAGTTTGACTGTTATCTGCTCATTTTTATCAGAAATACTAAGACTACTAATCAGCCATTGGTTGATGCTGAACTTGGTTCCAATCTCATTGTCATTACTAATAAAAATACAGGGAATGCCTGGAAATAAATAGAAATATTATCACACATAGTAGTAGTGTAACCTAGAACATTTTCCTGGTTTCAGCTGGGATAGAGTTGATTTTCTTCCTAGTAACTGTCACAGTGCAGTGGTTTGGATTTAGGAAGAGAGTGATGTCAATAACACAGGGATGTTTTAGTTGTTGCTACATGAAGTCAAGGAAGGCCTTTTCTGCTTCTCACACCTCCCAGCAAGCAGGCTGGAGCGCACAAGAGGTTGGGAGGAGACACAACTGCACAAGGTGACCTAAAATGGCAAAGGGGACATTCTACACCACCTAGTGTCATGCTCAATATACATGATGCCTTGGGCAGGCTGACCTGAAACAGAGACTGGACAGAGCTAGAGAATAAAGTAGGTATTTATTGAAAGGCCTCCAGGATCCACCTTGGGCAAGACAGGAGCCTCACCATGGCTACACCCAGGGTGGACTAAGAACAGTCAAGAAATGGATGACTGGTCATGAGATCTTAAATTTTTACAAGTTTTGGTGCATTTGCTTATTGGGGTTTAATTACAGCTTCAGGCTGTGAGGTCTCATCCTTCTTATTTTCTCTCTTTAGTCCACCAATGTTTATGTTGTTGGGCTGAAAGTTGTCTTTGGTCCTCAGCAGGAAAGGGATTTGTTTTATCTACCTACTCTGTGAAGAGAACTTAATAACACTTAATATGAGGCTCAGAACTACATCCCTAGGCAGCACAGAATCTGAAAATATGAAAGCTAAAGCTTAAGGTGTCATATAAACTAGCGGGAAAGGTGGTCAGGGGCTGCTACTCAGGAACTGGCTGGGCATCAGTCAGTGGGTAGAGAGCAATTGCATTTTGCAACATTTGTTTTGCATATTCTATTATTTTTCCCTTTTTTTCCTGTCCTATGAAAATGTCTTTATCTCAGGTCATTAATTTTATTTTTATTATGCAATTCCCTCCACCATCCCACTGAGGTGGGGAAGAGTGAGAGAGTGAGAGAGTGAGAGAGTGAGTGAGTGAGTGAGTGAGTGAGTGAGTGAGTGAGTGAGTGAGTGGCTGTGCAATGTTTAGCTGCCTGCCAGGTTAAACCACAACAAATAGGCAGAAGGAAACAAGAGAAAGAAAAGATATACAAAATGGCAAAATTGATTTGGTGACAGAAAGTTTATCTGAGGGTAGATGCAATAAAAGGGAAACAACAGTGAAGAAGAGGAAATAAACATGAAAGGGTATATGGAATCCTTCCTCTTCCTTTTTCCTTTTAAATGACACGTATCTTAAGGAATTCTTAAATCATCAAAATATCCCTGGAGGATACAGTTTCCCATTTTGTTAGTAGGTGAATGCAGCTCATTCATCTTAGGACTCTTCAGTTTTGTAAAATTAGCTACAGAATTAGATCTTACAGACTGACACATGTGAGAGGGCAAGATTCACTCATTTAAGAACAGCTATTTTTAGTAGGTGTATCATGTGGAATGGATAAATAAAGTAGGTAACATGCCATGATGAATTTTCCTGTTGAACCTCATGTACAACATCTAGAGAACTCACTGTAGACAGAGGGTATGTAGTGGGAGACTACTTATCTTTTGAGACATCACCCGTCATTATCCCTGTTTCTGAGGAGACAACATAGAGAACAGGCAGTGCAATGAATTGCTCTTAAATGATACAAAAATTCCCATTCAGCAAGGCTCAGTAGAATCAGAATGGCCAGTTTTGACATGCTGTGAAATGTTAATAGCCAATGGAGCATAAAAGAAACCCCTGAAAATAGCCCCACTGTAGATTTAGTGAGATTTTTCAGGTATGTTTAGATCTAAATTTGCTGGAAGCAGAGTAAGTACAAGTTGCTAAAACCAGCACTACAACATGATCTAATTTACTTTAATTTCCACAATATGAATACTTTAAAAGTATATCCCTTATTTTGAAAGCTGAGGTTATGCTTCTGATGATAAGCCATGGAAACAGATAATGTGTTTTCATTACGTGAGGTAGCATGGCTGTAGTACTGCTGGCTGCTGCAGCATCACTCAACCTTGTCCAGGCAGGATGTACTGAGGAATCAAATTAGGCTATCAACAAAGATCTGCACAGATATGTTTTGCTTTTCCCATAGTGGTTATGAATGTCTGTTCCTTTACTGCAAAAATCAAGCAGGCATCTCAGCATCAAACAACTGAACCTTTTTGTACCACATCACCAGTTTAAAAGTGATCAAGTCCTTCACGCATTAAAAGGATTTGGCAGAGATTCAAGCAATGAAAATTTGCCCAAGATGTTTAATCTTTGTCAGGTACAGGAGGTCAGTTGGTAACAAGACTATCATTAAATGTACTCCAGAGTCACGATAGAAAAATTACCTTTACAGTTTAGCATACATTTAAACATAATCAACAGGAGAAAGAGAATCACACCCTATGGGGTCTTGCAGCTGCTGCTACCTCCAGTCCAAAGCTGGGGTAATTTTGAAAAGTAGGCACATTTGGTAGGATAGACTGTGAGAAGCAGATGAAACTGAAGGTACAAGAAACAGCATTGCTAAGTAGGAGGAGTTTAAAAGCTCCAGTATTTCTCTTAGCTGTCTTCTTCATCACACAACTTTTTCAGACACTTCTTTTCTGCCTTTCAGTTCTCCACTTACTGCTCCTGGATCAAGCCGACACAAAGGAAAAACATAAGGAGTTTTGTTCAGTAGGCTCCCAAATACTTTCTAACATTCTCCATCTGCGATGCAAATAGAACAACATAATATTAATAAATGTAAGAAGCAAATAAAGATCTCTTACTGCACAGCTCCAATACTAAGGCTGTAAAAATGTGACAAAAGATAACTTCCTGCCAAGCTAAAGATAGCGTGATGGTTTTTATGGTAGTGCATTGACCAATGATCCTCTTCCTTTCTCAGGTGTACAGTCATCTTTAGGATTGTTTTCAACAGCAATTGTCACTGGGATAGAACATCATTTTGCTAAGTGTGTTTATACATCATCCCACATTATTAAGACCCAGCCGGCCATGACTGGACACCAGGGTGTTACCAGTCTGCAAGTGATAGATGAACCAAACAAATTAAGCTGAACCACAGAGAACTGGTTCAAAGTGAAAAGATGTATCGTCACTAAAAAAATTTTTACTAATTCTGTGATTTTTAGAAAACAACTTTTGAAAACTTCTGAGATATTGAGGTTTTGCCTAACACCAAAGGATGTGAAATGGAAGGCATTTATGAAAAACTGCTAAACTTCACTTTTGAAACAGCTGTGCCCTTCCCTTCAAAATCTAACCACTGGCTGATCAAAAGGGAATTTTGGAGTCATCACGTTTGATAGAGAAGTTCTCTCTTCATACTTGGCCAGCAATGTCAAGTGCTAATACGAAAATACTTCACTGTACAAGATACCATGATTTGTACCCCATGCTTCCATCACCAAGCCTGTGAGAAGCCCTTGACAGGATACTCAGAGATGGAACAGGAATGCTTACAGCAGCAGACTAGTTAGAGACACGTGCCAAGAGACTAGGCACTTGCAAAAAGCTGGAGTTGAGGTAAGTGTGAAAATTTTACCCAAAGAGTTCTCACACTCAGTCGAGTTCTTCAGCCTCTTTTCTTTCTAATAGATCTTCTTCGTAGTAGTTGAAATCTCACTAAACTACCTCGCGTTTTGTTCCAGCATTTCACTATTCAGAGCAAACTCTAACCAAAATGCTATTTCAGGCCTGACCATTGATAGTTATCACAAAGCAAACCGTATCGCACAGCTCTCCCATATTTCATGTAAAATCTGGGTTCATTTTAAAAATAAATTAAATGAATTTAATTGATTGATGAGAGGCACCAGCCCTGAAGCAGGTCTTGAGGCCCTTGTGGAAGAACAATTCTGTGCTGCATAGACAGATGTGGCTTTTGTGGATCAACTTTGCAACAACGAATGCCAAGTTATTGGTCAGTAAAATTCCAACTGACTGAAGTGAGATAACAGCCAGAAAGATCATATTCTACAGCAGCAGACAGTAAAATATTATCTCAAGTTTTAAACACATGGGAACAGCTCTTTAAATAATTAGCATTTTTGAAGATTGCTCCACTCCTTTTTCTATTGTCTGTCCAAATTTTTTCTATCCCTGACTCAAAAGCCATGAATTCATCCCCCATATCATAACATCAGATCAAAACCTCTTCATGTTTATTGTGTCTTTTAATGATTTTTAAAGTATCATTCTACTTTTTAAGCCTTTGCACATTTACATTTTTATCTTTTCTCCATAAGTGCAAGGCTAGGGACACATTTTTCTTCAAATAAAAACTGAGATTCTCATGTGAGTCACTTGACCTTTTGAGCTGGTACATTAATAACTATGATAAATAAAGGAGTCAAAACCCTGATAATGGACTTAGCCACATTCTCCTAGGCCAGGCACAGTCCTGAACATAGAATTTCAGTGACACTCCCCACTTGACCTTGCACATTGCTCCACCATGGAACAACTCAAGAAACTCCTGCTGAAAAGCCACAAGCAAGTGACAAAACTGGAACCTAGACTCACAATGCTGCTACCATGTTCACAGTGACTTCCCTAATGCATGTTAACGTGAACCACTGAATAATGATCCCAAGTCCAATTTTCAATGCAGCTTATGTTTATTTTTCATATAGAAATTCTGACTTCCATTTTTCCTCTGTGGAAATTAGAAGTCCACACTTACAGACAGGGATTTAATTTAAATCAAAATGCAAACTGTTCCACAGTGGCAATTAGGGGTATTTGAAAAGTTGTCGAACCTGGAACAATCCCAAACCAAAACTGCAGAGCTCACATGCCTGTCCTTCAGGGTCCCTAGACTATGTCACTTTGTAAGGTAAAGATAAAACAAACATCACCAGACAGGTTTTCTCTTTAAATAGGACGAATGAAGGTCATTACTTTGTCTCTGCCATGAAAATTACTTTGTCTTTGTCTTTGCCATGAATATTTGTTATTAAAAGCAAAGGAAAGAAAGAACTGAGAAAAATGAAAGTATGTCTTCATCTCAGTAAAAAATCATCTAAAATATTTTTTGTCAAATTATGTGTTTTCATCCCTAGCATACAGGGCAGATGCAACAAACAAACAGACAACCTATTAAGACAGACAGCTAATTACAATAACGTTGTGAGTCTGTGGGATTTTATTTGAGGGGCTTCTTGGGCTGACCTGTGCTACTTAATTATTTTCATAATTGCAGGTATACATGTGATATAGATGATACATGATATACATGTGAAAAGATGTTCACCTGCTATACGACTTCTAAGGAAATGGTCAGACTGGTCAATCTTAGATCTCCTATTACAGTGTACACTGAGATGTGGCTAAGCATCCGGAGATGAATGCTGGACACAGCTGGATACTTTCTGATAATGGAGATGATTGTGTCCCCGGATTATTCTCATGTAACAGCATAAAGTTACAAACTTTACCGTGGTACTTGTATTGCTGTTCATCAGAAGGAGGGCATGGAGGTGTACAACCAAGGCATAGTTTCTGCCTAAATTTTGCTCCACATTTAGGAAGGTAAGCAGTATTGCAATTTATGGGTTGCTGTTATCTCTGAGATAGTATTGATGTGAGCAGTAATATGGAAAGCTTTGTATAAAGGAAACTTCACATGTAATTTTAAAAATTACCTGCTTTTTCAAAAGTTCTGGGTTTTTTAAATTACCACTGGGCAGTTTACCAAAAATTGGGAGGTTTATTGTGTCCCATACTTTTAAATTTTTTTTCTTTCCTGTATTTGAAGTATAGAAGTCTTCTGCAAACACTTTTTTGTTAAAATTTCTTACGATTTCACCTGGTATTGAACAGTCTAAGGTTTGTTGTTAGAGGGGCGTACTTAAAACTGGCTGGTGACCAGTCACCAGCAGTGTTCCTCTGCATTCAGTTCTAGGGCCAGTCCTGTTGAATATATTTATAATAGGATAAATATTTTCTTACCCCAAGATGTTGCTGCCCTATAGTGGATAAGCAAATTTAGTCTTTTCAGGTACTTTACAGTTTCATAGACACAACATTCCTCATAACCCAGATTTGTCATTTCTGCCATTTTTCTGCAGTTGGCCAGGTTCTTTTTCACCAGTTGGCCCGGTCTGTGAAATTCTATAAAATTTTACAATATCTGAAAAGGCTAAATCTCCCTGTTCCCTTTAGGACAGCAACATCTGGTGGCTCTGTGGGACAGTTTCTATACTGGTAAATTACTCATAGATGGCATTTAGTTTGGGTTCTGGCTTGCCACTATTCATTTTGTTAAACTCAGACTGATACCTGCCATGACTTTGGCTAAGACCCCAGCATTAATCAGAAAGGATTCCCACTGTGCACCTTGGCAAGTTGTAAGAAGCCCAAAATGCAGCCATGCATCACAGTTACAGGGACATCCATGGGCAGAGATTATGAAGCTTATCACCCAGTGCAATTTTTTTGTTGAGTTTACTTCCTTTTACCACAAAATCCTTGGGGTGAAATTGTGACTTCACTCAGCTGAAAAACTTGTCAGGGATTTTGGCAAGACTAGGATTCAGCTGATGGACTTGGAGACATTTCAACCCATGGTTGCAATATGCTCCATGCTTCCCTTGTCTGCATCTCAGACACAACAAAAAATATTCCTTCCATTCCTCTAACCTTTCTGCATTTCAAAGGAAGTTCTGATATTCTACCCCCAGAGGAATGTGGCCTGCTGAGCAGTAATTCCATTTTGGTAGCTCATCCTAGCAATTTCCAGTAGCAGCATTTCTTGTGTAGTCATATTTATACTGAAGTAAAGAATTATCTAAATGCACCATATTTTAAATAATTTCAATTATGATGCTGTCACTTTTATAATGGATGGTAGCACGGGAAAACAATAGTCCATCAGTGTACCAATGTAAAAAATTAGTTGTGATAGGGTGAAAAATTGAGCATTTTTCCCTATGATTTAAGACATTGGACAAGGTTTTTTCATATAAAAAGTAAAATTTCACCCATAAATCAGGAAAAGCAGCTTTTAGACATGTGCTCTATACTTTCATCAATACACTTTTTTAGATTGGTTGAGTCTCTTTCTGTTTTGTAATTAACTTATCAAGGAGTAATGCTCTAATTTAAAAAATCCAACTGGATGACAGAAATACTATTTGTTCTAAATTGAAAATATTTCAGCATCTGCCAAGATAGATTTCTTTAAATTACCCTTTAAAAACATTGATTTCTAATACTGTATTTCCTTTTCTCAATAAAATAGAAATATGTGTTCAGAGGAAGCTGTTTTTAAGGAGGCATTGCTGAGAAACAAAGCTATTCCAGTAATATTAATCCCTCTACAATGAGCTGCCAAAAATACAGTCTCCATTTAATGCTCCAAGTTTGGTGGGTCGTCATTTTTTATTATCCACTGGGCTGAAAATCTGAAATTAAATGTTTAGCAATATTTATATAAATGAAGAAGCCCCCAGCTCTATACTTTGACATAACTAGGACACTCTAGTGTAATAACTTTATAAAGATTAATTCTCCCCCAAATTAGTGCCTGATAAAAACATATGGCATGGTGTTTACCAGGAGAAAGTGCTCTGGTCTCATATAGAGGTTTGTTGCATCCATGGCATAAGACAAGTTCCACTTGAATGATGCTGAATAATGCCCTTTGGGTATTTCATAGCTGTTAATCAAGGTAATATGGAGTTAGATGTAATATCTAAAATATTGCCTACCTGTGCTAACCTCACATTATGTGGCTGATATTAGAAGCCTCATTGAAGTAATTTACTGTGTTTGGAAAGTAGAAGTTAAAATGTCTGTTCTTGGACAGACCAGAGGTCTTTGTAGCTCAGTTCCCTCTTCCCCACAGTGGCCAATTGTGGGTGCTTATGAAAAGCTCATTAGACATACATATCTGTTCTTTCCAGGGCATATCCTGTAGCTCCCAATAATTCCAAGCTGGAGATTTCTTTCTAGACCACTGCATAATAGTCTTCAATAGGCTTGTCTCCAAGATGGCTCTGATTCCTTTTTTAACCCATTCTCTTTTTTATTACTATAACAACTAGTGTATTCTAAATTCAATCTTATTTTATGGAAAAAAATTACTTCCTTGTGTTTGGAACCTGCCAAACAACAATTTTATAGACTCCCATTCAATTCTCTTATTGTGAGAAGCTGTGTGTGATTGCTCTCTATCTGCCCTAATACCAGTCACCATTTCATAGATTTTCTTCATAGCATCCCCTCAATTACCCTTTCTCCAAATAGAAACATCTTGGTCTGTTTACTTTTCATTTACTATCTCCTGAGATGGAAATGTTCCATACCTTTGATCATTCCTCTTGATCTTCCTTGTAACCTAGAAAAATACGAGATAGAGAAAAGTAGAATGCTTTAACAATGTTTTCCTGCTTAATCCCAGTTTCTTTCCTTGTGGTTTACCTTTGAACTGTGATATTTTAATCAAACTGGTCAAAATGATTCTATAGCCTCTTTCTTGAATGCTAGTGTTGTTTAGAAACCATTAGTCTGTATTGAAAAGTTAAGATTTGCTTAACGTTTACCTAATTTTATTAGCTCTTTTCTCATTCAGCAATTCGTGGTGTCCTCCTGCAACACCTTATAGCTGGCTTTTGATTTTAGTATCCTAAAGAACCTAGTATCATCAGTAAACCTCATCATTATATTGTATTCTTCACCTTTTCACTGGGTAATGAAAGGCTAATAACAGTGAAATTGTAACAAATCTTTATTGTGAAAACACTTGTATTTTTATCCATTGCTGCACAGCTTTTAAACAGTTACTAACCAACAGATCTTGTTTCTTGCTTCATCAAACTTTTTTTTTTTATGAGCTTTTACTGAGGGACCTGGTCAAAAGTATTTTGAAACCTACTGGATCCCCTCTCAGCTCCTTGTTTATTTTCATACACTCAGCATAAAGGACTCTAATATAAATTTTTGAAGTACAACTTCCCTGTGATAAAGCCATATTGACCCTTCATATTCTATCCACCTGCTGTATACACTAGTTCTAGTTTCGGTTACAGTTTTAGTTTATTTTCTTGGTACAAAAGTCAGACATACTGGCTTATGCTTACCAAAAATATCCCAAACCCTGCACCTTCAATTCCTGCACCCAATTCAACTGGTACACCACAAACAGCAATAGAGCAGTGTCATATTTTAACCATGCTAGAACTGAAGAATAGATACTGTCAAGTCCTGGCAATTTCTAAATTCATTTTTATCAGTCTGTTCTAATGCCTTTTGTAGTGGGAGATTTAACTTAAGTCATCTGCATTGCTGCTACAAATATGGACCACCTTATGTCCTGCTCCACATGACGCATGCCCTTATGTCCTGCTCCTGCCCCCTTGCTGTGTGTTGGTGCTGACTCTCACAGGGCTGTGTAGGGGGCAAGGGACCTGCCTAAGCAGAAAAGAGACACTCTCCCCTCTCCAAAATCAGCTGGCTTTGCCAAATAAGGTGGCTGATCAGTCTGTATGTAATTGTAGGACCACTTTTGCTGCTGGCAGGTGTGAGGCACAGGGGAAGGATATGGCAAAATGGACTGAGAGCAGCGTAGGCTAATTGTGAAACTGCGTCCTGATACTTCAGCTTGAGGCGCTTTGCTGTCATTATTGTTCTACTCATTTATGTGCATGAGGGCTTTCCACAGAAACCCATGCCACCACACAATTTAATGGTACTGTTGAGAAACAATATGAAGTGATGGTGTCTGAGAGTGTAGGAAGCCTCTCTGACTAGGAACACAACATCCGAAGAAAGGCTCCTTTGCCATCATGGGTACAAACAAACAGAGTAGGATTTGGTCAGTTGTAAATATTTAACTTTTGTATCCTGTCCTGTTATTCACACACTACATTGAGAGATCTGTATTATGATTTTTGTCCATAGCACAGGAAGAATGGTGTTCCTGAGTTGGGGGAACAAAGGACAAACATTGTTCAAATTACACATTCCTATCAGGTCTAGGGAGGAAGGTCCCACAATCTGCTTTCTCAGTTTTGTTGATGCTCTTCCATCTTCAAAAACATTGCTAAATTTCTTGAATTCTGAAAATACATTCAACAGTTATGATTAAAAAACATCTTGCATTTTTTGGGAGGGGGAGGGCATACTTGGACTTTTGTGATGGTACAGACAGATGGTGTCCTTTAAGAATCTGGTGAGATTATACAGCTTAGAAAATCTATTACTTTAAGTATCTAAAAGAATACATGGTTGCTGAGGTTTTGAAACTGCTCTGTCCTAATATCACTGCATTCCCACAGTGGAGGTTGGTCCAGTGTATGGTCTTGTGGTGAGGGTCCAGATAAACACTGAAATGTTTAATATTGGCTTTACAAACAAGGTAAAAAGAAGAACTTAATTTCAATTTGAGTGATAGAGAAACCATTTTATGGATAGAATCCTGAATCACTGACATTTTGTATTTTCAGGAATATTCCACTAAAATATCCTAAAATACTCCCTTAAAACACATGGTATTTTTGAATGAATACATGATTAATTTTTTTCAAAAAAAATCTGTATTTCTGTAACATCTAGGAATTCCAGTAATGAATGATAAGCCAATTGTAATAGACGTCTCTCTAATACAGAGCAATATGACAATTCTCAAGCACAGATTTTGCAATTTAATTACTAAGAAAAGGAGAGGTAGATGCAGAGGTAGAAAGAGATGGTATTTATGAAGTAGCTACTATGGTGAGTATAAATCCTGGAATGTCTGCAACGAAACTCTAGCCATGATAGGCCAAATCGTGACAGATAGCTTTGCAGAGTGACTGGAAGGATAATACTTAAAATGTCCTACATTACCTGTTTGTAAAGGACTATTCAGACTTCAAATGAAGAAGAAAGCATTTTGAAGCATGAGTTGATACTCAAACAGACAAGCCACTATGGAAGCATTCTGAGCAAAGATAGGGACCAGCTTCCTTGAAAACCAGGAAAGAGAACAAAGAGCTTCTCCAACCACTGAAACTCATCTTTCAATAATAAAGCTATAAGTCTAAGTAACTTTCTATTGTTCAAGAAGACTAAACTATTTTAGGGATAACTTATTGGGAAAATCATCCAGTTTTACACTCTGCATGGTTATGAAGACCCCGAGAAGACCAAAGGCAATACATGAATGAAGAGATCATTAGTCATTTAAGTCAGGGTAATTAGCAGGAAACACATTCATGGTTTATTTATGCTGGGAGACAGCGGACATTATCAATGAGGTAGATACATCAACTGGCCAAGGTTTTAGTTTGGCTAGAAAACAGATCTGGAATGAAGAGGAAAATGGTTTTTTCCATCCATGCACATTCGGTTAGCAAGTGAATGTTGCACATTTAAACCAGATGCAAAGCTATATAAACGTAACATCTACTTACACACAAAGGCATAGAGACAAAAGAGGCTAGTGTGTCCATCAGGGCTCTTTAAACTGAGCTATGATCCTGATGCATCCAATGGCCATCACTGCCTGACCCCCACTGCACTGGAAAACAGACTTCAAAGGCAAAGGGCAGGAACTGGGACAGGAGCTTGCAGAGAGTGTGCATAAAATACCTACCATTAATTGATCCTGGTTTAGAAACCTACAAGACAGTCTTGAACTGACTCAAGAGACTTCAGCATCTTGTGGCTTGGGTCAAGATGGGCTGAATTGCACATTAATTATTATTCAGTAATTGGATACGTGGGAAGGAGTGTGACTATTCATTACCTCTATGAAAGAGTGATTAATAATGCAAGGGACACTACAAAGTTTCAGAAGAGTGGCTATCTCTTCTTCCACTCTCTTTGCTGACAGGACCAGAGATTGTCAATAGAGCAGCATTAATTGTGCTGGTTCCAGCTACATAGGCTTGGTCCCAGGTGTCCCTGAAGGTAGGGCTCTGTTACTGCCCTTCAGGTTGAAGTAGATGAGTTTCATGAGGTGGAGAGCACCATGCATGTTGGCTGATTTTTACTGGTTGGTGGTTCATTCTAAAGTGTTGCTTGATGATGGGTACATTGAGTCACTGGACAAGTATTCTTACATTAAGTTAGTTCTGCTACTGCTACCAGTCATGTTTTCTTAATAAGACTTGCCTGATCATGCTTTACCTAACAGAAGTTAATGCCTGACAGCTACATAATGAAGATTGAACTGTGAGCCTCTGACATCAGTTGCATTACTTGAGTGTGGTCAGCTCAGTAGGGGCAGCTGAAGACTGTAAGGGACTGTGCCTTGGGATACAGAACCTGCTGTTCTGACCTAAATAATCCCCACTCCCATTCTGCTCCTATTTGCTCCTAACAGGAGCCACACCAGCATCCTCTTCTTTTCAGCAGAGAACAGAGGCTACAGCAAAGCTACGAGGAGGGCTTTTTCTAGGTACAATTGACTTGATAGAGAAAAGCTTCAGAAAAAAGCTCGAATCTCCCAAGAATATGAGGAGCCACCCCTGAGGAGGAAGAGATGAGAACATATTGAGAGAAGGGAGAAACTGAATAAAGCTTCCCCTTCATTGCAGGTCTACCACAGACCCATGACATCCTGTTGGCTTCTCACAGATTTCCTCCCTATCCCTACAGGTGTCTCCCAGGTGTCTCACAAAAACCTTCTGAGATTTCCCTTACCATTCCCAGGAACCTGCTCCACTGCCACAAAGGCTGAAAAATGGCAACTGCTGCCAAGGAAATTTCAGCTGCAAATTCCTAACAGCAATGTAGCCTGCAGGCTTGCTCCAGGCAAGTAGGCATGAAGAGTTTTAACCCAAGCTAACTCCAAAACAAGAAGCACTATTGTTTGACAGCTGTAGCTGTTTGAACCATGGAACCAAATGCACTATGACTCTTCTTTACTAGGCTTCCTCCTCTCCTGGATTATGGATTATGAGGGACCTCAGGCATCAGCATCTGCAGATCCAGCAGATGAATTGCCTGTATTGCTTATCTCCACATTGTAGTACAGCTTGCACATTACTTGTATTCTAGTAATACCACAGATAAAATAATTAGACAAGCAGGTCTGCCATGCTTAGGCAAAGAACACTCTTCAGCTTCCCACAGGTCCAAGCAGCCCTAGGTAACATCTTAAACTATACAATAATGGTACATAATGGTACTCTTCTGTTCATTCTTTGCACTCCATGCTTGTTCACTTCGGCTTCTTTCCATTGACCTCTTCACTTCTCTGAATCCTCTTGCATCTTCCAGCAGTTGCTGGGTCCATTCCAATGACATATGCCATTCAGGCTCCCTTCTCTAGAGTCCTTCAAATAACCTCAAAATTGCCAGGAAATAGCACCATGTAGTCATAACAAGCAGAAACTAGAGTTTAGGATGCTACCAAGTTTTCCACACTGGGTTTTTTGGCAATCACACAAAGCCAGAGAGACTCTGCCACAGCTCAGAGTTTTTGGCATTTGAATTCTACCTGATCAACAACATGTGACACAAGTTTATATAGGATACTTCAGATAGATGAAGCATCTCACAGGATTGTACAGCAACACACTTCTCCATATACCCAACCAGCTTCTTTTGCTGTGTATATTATTCCCACCCACACCTATAACCTGGTTATCTCTCTCCAGCATCTTATCATAGCTGATTTATGGATAAATTAAATTCAGCTAAATTAATTTGAAGATTACACACACACTCAGCTCTCTGCAGCATATCACAGCTTCTTGGCTCTCATTTTTTAATGATGCCATATAGAGTTGCACTCCTATGTTTGAGCAGCAGCTCACCTGCCACTTTTTAACAATCGTTGCTTTTCTTGCCCTGGAAAAAGCCATGTAAGATTCAGGCAAATGATTAAGTGGAAACAGGTTTTTTCTTTCTGTCTCCTGCAGCCTAGACTGTCACATTCTTTAATGACATCTTTATAAATGCTGTGTGCTTTGGTGCTGTATGCTATATGATCAGATATTGAATGCAACACACAAAAGCAAGATACCAAAGCACTTGTGATACTGATGTGCCCATTATGACCTGTTTTCTCTTTGTTTTCCTTTTTGATGTGGGTATTTGGATAACTTAGAAATTAAAATTATATCATGCTCTGAGTGATCATTCTTATCAGGCAGAATGAAAAGGGTACTTCTTTTCCTTTCTACTACTGCATGCTTTGCTGTCTCCTGAGCACATCTCATTTAATTTATCTGTTATAAATCCTGGTATGTGTATTCATTATGGACAAGGGATTGTTTGTGCAAATGAGTTATGATTCCTGTGGAAAAACAAACCCAAAACAAGACACCAATCAAACACATGGACAAAGCTCCTAGATAAGTAATGCTGGATTCACTCCAGGGGCTCCTGCTCTGTGTTGGGACAAGTTAACCCAGTAGTTTCTCAGTGCTCTGTATTGCTCAGGACAAGAAGTTGTAAATGCTGTCTTGCCAGTGTTGCCTTGTGAGTGGTTGATGATTTCATTTTGGTTCCTAAATTTGATATGCACTTCTCCCGCATGCTGAATGGAATGAATTGAAAAGCACTGTGTGCTTTAAAACTCCTAACAGAATAGTTATTCAAAGGATGCAAGAGAAGCTGGTTCCAGACAATAGATATATATTTTTTATCTTATAAAGTAAAGACCTATGGAAATAGCACTAGAGATATTCTTCTCTATCTACTCAAGAGTCAGATACAATTTCAGTTCTTGTGTTAAAATTATCCCTTTCCTTACTACAAACCTTGAATTCCACAGAAACTAAAGGAGAATGTCATTTTAAGTGGTTATAGAAAGGAAAACAGTCCCATGCAAGCATGGTAGAGACTATAAATCAACTCTGAAAACCATGGAAGAGGATGTGTCATGATTCCACTCATGCCACTAAGGTGAAATCTGTCATCTAATAAGTGGGAATTGTTGTCTGACAGTGCTGAAAGTCTGATTTCCTCACCAAGTCCTCTATCCTCTAAATATATGGCCATTAGGAAAGAGGTGGACAGTAACCATCTCTGCTGTTTTGCATTCTTGACTGGAAATAGCTCTGTGCTGAGCTCAGTAATCTTCCATGTATGCTAAAAATGCAGCTGCCTTCATGAAGACATTCCACATAGTATTAAAACAGTGTCACAAAAATGGTAGGTGTCTGCATATGCTCAGATGATGAAGAGGTGATGAGTAGTTTACATGGGTTTGCTTTTTTGGAACACGGTGCTCAACCCCCAGCTACATCATCCTCTAGTACCAATACATACATATGCATACCTATAGGATCTAAGATTTATCACAGATATTTTTAGGCAAGAATTTATATTAAATGTCATGCTGGTATTTACAGTAAGAGTCATCTCTGGACTTAAATTTTATGCTAGTGATTGAATAATCTGTTTTTCAGGACTGTGAGGAGAAGAAAGACCACAGTGAAATGTGACAGCTAACTTTTAAAAACAAAAATAATCCACATACTGGGCAAATCAGCTGACAAGCTTCCCCCTTCATTATGGGGAATTGTAAAAGAACATTTCTCTCAAGTTCCATACCCTTTATGGAAAATTATGTAGAGATTAATACTGCCTACTGACATGATATCACATCACATTTCATCCCAAATCTAAAAGTAGTTGCTCAAAGAAGCCAATACTTAAAAACAGACTTTGTTATACACATGGGTAAGTTTTGTGAAAGAATAAAGTAAAATTTTTCACTTCTTTAGGAACATTTTACCTAGGAAATACTACTTAGGGTTCCTTCTTATGCTATTTTGAACACATTCTTACAGCCTTCTTCAGTGTCCCATGCCTTTTGATATGTGGAGCCAGCCTACTGACAAAGGAAGTATCAAGATCGTAGTCATTCAGCTTTATCACAACAGGAAAGCTACAGTTCAACATCATTTTGGAAATGCTAATCAGTAATATTAAAACAAGCCTCTAAATCTCAGAGATGGTAAATAACCCCTGCAGTCTTCAAAAACAGATTGGTCTGTTCTATTCTGCTCCCTGCTTTTCAGCACACAGGAGTTCACCATACTTGAATTGCAAATGAGCAGCATAAATGTTAAAAATGTTTCTGCCTGTTATTTTCATTGGCATCAGTCTTGGCAGTGTTTGGGAGATGGAAGAGATTGTGCAAGCTGCAGCAGGGCTACAAGGAAACACCCATTTGCCCAGTCTGATTGCCAGATTGGAGAATTAGTTTTATTCAAGCCCTTGATTCTTCCCTGCAATCCTCACTGGCCTAACTAGGGACCTGGTCCTTAACAGACCACTGAGTACCACTGCAAACATCCCCTTTATACTCCATGATGGTCATCAGCATCCTGTGTGTTCCAGCAAGCTGGAAGAGACTTTTCTAAAGGCTTTCACAGGATGCTTGTTGCAAGTGCTAACCAGGCAACACTGTGGAAGAAACTGATGCGGGCAAAATACGTGACTGAGCCCCAGTGCGTGAAGAGACAGCATGCACAGGTGACCATTTTCTGTATAACACAGTTTACAAACCAAACTGGAGCAGCCGCCTAAGCAGTGGCTGTAAAATTAAGCAGAGGTCTGCTTAGACACTTGAGTTATTGGTGCTACACCAGGGGAGGAGAATGGGAAGTTAGGTTATATTCTTAGAGAACTTTTGTGTGATGTAGGCATATTTGGTTAATCAACATTTGTCTGTCTCCTGTAATCTGGAGCAATTTCTTCAAGCTAAGGAACCCATATCTGCATCTTCTGGCAGACAAAAGGCTCCCACAGACTGCCAGGATGGCTGTTAGGTCCAACACACATGAGGATTGAAGCATTTTTTTTCTTCAGGAACGGTGCTGCCCATTGCAGTGCTAGGGATAGAAAACTATCTGAGAATTCAAAGTTTGCCTAGAAGACAGGACGAAACAACTTTCTAGGAAAACTGATGTGAGAGTTACCACTCTGTCACACCAGGGCCTGGTGGTGTAGCCTAACAGCAGTGAGATGTACAGAAATGCCCACAGCAGAGCCAGGACCACACTTCTGACACAACCTCCTGTTCAAAGAGCCCCAGGAACACAGATCTGATCATCAAAATTACTTAAAAGGTGATCTTACCCTTCATTACATGAAAAGAATAATTTGTAACTCCACTTCTAAAAGGAAAAGGGTTAATCTGAATAGCTTTTATGCCAAATTCTTACTTTTAAACACAATTAGTGTCCATTGATACCTAAGACTAATTCATGTAACAGCAATGATTTTTTTTTTCTGCCTGAGGAAAATTTACACTAAAATGTGGATTAAGGCTATGTAAAAGGTAAAACAAACAAGCCATCTTAGCCTATGCCTGCCAAGAAAATAAGATCCAGCACTGGAATTCTTTGTACTGCTGAACTACTCAGTCTCTGTTTTTCACATTTACAGCTTGTGCAGATTTTTTTTTTTGTAAACTCAAATGTCCACTGGGAATAGAAGAAAAAGTATGGCTAAACTCTTCTTCTGTCCAGCTGCATTCCTTGAGTAATTGGATGTAAAAGAAATAAACGATGAAGTCTCTCTCTTCCAGCGGTCAGAGTATTACAAAATGAATTGTGGTTAATCTATAGCAACAGAACTGTCCATTTCTTCCAGGCAGACGAAATATAAAATATGCAGTAATGCTCAGAGAACTTGCTAATTATTTAACAGAGGAATTTTCCACACAAAACACATTTAAAAATTGAAAAGCTTCTCTAGTCCTGACCGGAACATTTAAAAAAAGATTTTTATCAGTGATGTTTTAAAGCAGAAGACTGCAGTGACCCCATCTTGTAGCCTGAATTCAGCTGAATCTTACACTGTGTTATAGTCCCTTCTGCAAAATGCGTTCTTAACAGGAAAAATGACAGTATAATGTATCACTAGTCCAGAGCAGGAATGATTTCTAAAGATTGGCCAGGAAGAAGCTGGGAAAGGATTTCTGGATGAGTTCTGCCTTGTCTGAGCTTCAGTTACTCACATGCCTCCTAGTTTCTCCGTGTCTCTGTTTACCCAGCTCTAGCAGTGATCTTTTTACACCCTTAAAAACTCTGAAGCTGAGGTGCTGCAACACACTATCATGTCCAGTGAGTATCATTTACAGTAGTACTTTATTGTTCATCTTTCAGTATCCCTTTCTTTAAGCATGCTAAAATTTGGAGGTTGGGTTTTTTCCTTTTTTTCAGTGGAGCTGCACCCAGCTGTCCCTATCTTTTTCTTTAGAGCTGATGTCATCACTTCATCACCATCCATCCATCTTCCCCTGCAGTGTGTGCTACTTTCCCAGGGCTGCAAATTTCACCTGCCATTAATTTCGTTAATTCACCATGCTTGTTTAGGAAGAAAAAAATAAAACCATGAGGAAATGTTGACATAACTACTGGCCTTTTTTCTCCAGACCTTTCTTAAGCAGATGTGTAGAACTAAGTGAGGAAGAGTCAGGGATTGCAGTCTCCCAGGGTCATAAAAAGAGAACTAGACTGTCCTAAGCTAAGGAAAGCAGAGCACTCAAAGAGATGCATGGGGAGGTTATTATCTAGCTTCATCCCTTAAGATATTTACATAATTTGGGTATTTACCAGGAAAGAGATGGGGAGATTGGATCCTGCTTTATGGTAGTAAAATCATGGGATGGATGAGATGAACTCTTCACATTCCTTTTTGCCCCTGTAAGTTTATGCCATAGCTGTGAAGTCCAGAAAGAACCATTTGTCTTCTACTTACATATATTAACCTCTTCCCCTCCAACCACCTGCCAACAGATTTAAGGTTTATACTGCTCCAGGGTGAGGGTTCTGTCTATTCCAGCAGTTCTTGTCCCCAAAATACCCAAGTTCCTTTTACAAAATGAACCACATTCCATCTTGCTGAGTGGTGTGAATGCTTCCCCCTTCCCCCCATTTTCTTTTTAACCTCCAGTGCAACAGCCCACTTTAGAGAAAAATTTCTTCTTAATTCAGATCTGATCACTAGTTCTAAGCATTTGAGCAAGATGCATGTGTCAGGAGCAGGGCCACTATGAACACCTCTGCCTAGCTTTTCATCTCTTGCTAATGTTGATTTGATATTTTAGAGGAAGGTAACACTGCCCCAAGTCACCCTGGAAGTAACAGAGCTGGGAACCAGGGAGGAAAGTGCAGTCAAAACAAAACAAAAAATTATATTATTTGTGAGCCTTGTTGGTAGATAACAGAAAATCTGGAGTATGGTGGCATTGATGGACAAATACAATACATAAACAACACGTTGAGTGTAGTGAGTTAATCTTTATTCCAGGCAGCTTCCCAAATAGGGAAAATAAGGAAATGCCAGTGGGACTTAAAAGGCACGTGGAGTCAGCTCCTGAAAGGGGGTCTCATTCTTCCATCTGACTCTCAGTGGAATAATGTCCTTAAAAGAATATCAGATTCATCTTGAGAGCCCCAAGTTATGACATGCCATCCCCAACCTCACAGAAGCCACCTCCATGATCAGCCGCCTTCTGCTGTCCCCTACCTCTGTTGCCATACCCTACCACTGCAAAGAAACAAACATGCTTTCAGTGACAGCCTCCTTCCTGCCAGCTTTTGGTCCTAACTTCCTCATGATAAATTTTCTTTGGCATCAACAATATTCAGCTCAGTGACCTCCTCTGTGTTCATCTTAACCATACCACAGAACTGCTTTTAGGGAACCACTTCCACATGTCACCTCATCATAAGTCCTTCCACAGCCACATAGCTGAACACACATTTTTGGGCAACCAAAATGCCTGTAGTTATATGGGCCAAAGAACTATGGTCACAGCATGCATCCATCTGCAAACTGAGAAAATCCTGCAGTTGTGTCTTCCTATCATGGGTGACACATCTTTGTGTAAAGTAAGATGCCTGCATTTTGGTCACATGGGAAAGTTTCGATCACAGATCCCAGGGGCAGTGATTCCACCATGTCCTTTAGCAGTCATTCCAATGTCTAATCACCCTTTCTGTGAAGAAATTCCTCCTGTTGTCTGAACCTCCCCTGGCACAGTTTAAGGCTGTGTCCTCTTGTCTTGCCACTGGTTGCCTGGGAGAAGAGACCGACCCCACCTGCCTACACCCAGCTTTCAGGCGGCTGTAGAGAGCAATAAGGTCTCCCCCAGCCTCCTTTTCTCCAGGCTAAACAACCCCAGATCCTTCAGTCTCTCCTCACAGGACTTGTGCTCCAGGCCCTTCACCAGCTTCACTGCCCTTCTCTGGATACGCTCGTGCCCCTCAACATCCTCCCTGAATTGACGAGCTCAGCGTCACCGAAGCCACGGAAAGGCACTGGGTACAAATAAAGTACAGTGAGGGTACTTCTCCCCCTGAACATTTGGCAGAAGTGTTTTTAACGCGGAGAGCTGCCCTTCTGCTTCCTCCGCGAGCGAGGGCTTAGCGCGACACTCGCGCAACCAGAGAGCGCGCCCAGCACCCCGGGATTACCCCCCACCCTCCAGGAGCGACACCGGGCCAAGTCAGCGGGGCGCTGCCAGGGCTGGAGAGGCGGGGCCTGCCGTGCAGGTGCGCCGGGCCCCTCCCGCCCCGCTCCCCGCGGAGGGGGCGGCGGCCGCGCTGCTCCTAACGCGGCCTGACAGGCGCGGCCGCCGCTCCCGCGCGCCCTCCCCGGCGCTCCCCCCGCGCGGCCCGCGCTGACATCACCGGGCAGGATTTAAATAGCTCCGCAGCCGCTGCCTCCCGGATACAGCGCGCCCCATTGGCCGCCGCCGCGGCCAATGGCCGCGCCGCGCCTCTGCGCTCCGCCAATGGCGGGGCCGCGGCCGGCGCGCGCCTCCCCTGTCGCTAAGGGAGGGAAATACAGCGCGCGCGGCGGGCTGTCAGGTGCGCCGGGATGCGCCGGGAACGGGGAGCAGCCGGGGGGCTCCGGGCTGGGTGGGTGGGTTCTCCTGCCTTCGCCCCCCCTTGTTTTTCATCCCTGCTAGGCGAGCTCCCCTAGCCAGCCGCGTTACTCGGCGCGGGGAGGGAAGGGAACAGTGTGGAAAGTGACTGTTCTCCGCTTTGTTTTAAGCGCTCCGGCGGCGGCGGCAGCGTCTCCCGGGCGGTGAAATGCAGGACGAGCGGCCCCGCCGCGCTGTTTCCTCCTCGGGGAGAGCTTGAAACGAGAGAGAAAGAGAGAGAGAGCGAGAGCGAGAGGGGAGAGCGATCGGTGGTGACTCGGGGGCTGGTCGGGCTGCTGCTGGGGCTCGGCAGCCGCAGACGGTGGATTTGTGGGAAGAGGACGGGATGAGAAATAAACGCACCTGGCCAGCGGTGTTTAGGGGAGCGGGGGCCGGGTGCCCCCGCTGGCTGCCGGAGCCCCTGGACTCCGGACGCGGACCCGCCGAGCTGCAATGGACGCTGCCCGCCGCTGGCCGCAGAGCGGAGCATCCCCGCTGCCGCCGCCGCCGCCGCCGCCGAGGAGGGAGAGCTGCCCGCCCGGAGCCGGCCCGCAGCGCGCCTCTCGCCCGAAGAGGGACCGGGAGTTTCCTCTTCGGCATCGCTCCGGTGACCGCGGGCTGTGCCAGCCGGCCGCCCAGATAGGTTGCGCGGCAGCCACGGCGCGAGCGAATAGGTAAACGCCACTGTGTAGATGTGCTGTTTTGAGAGGAGAAAAAAAAAAATTAAAAAATTAAAACATGCGAGGATGCGGTCATTGGGCCTGGCACAGGGGATGGGGCTGCACGGGGAGGTGGAATAGCTTCCTCTCCCGTGCCTGGCGCGGCGGCGAGATGTAGCCGAAGGAAAATGAAGTCCTTACGTAAGGCGGGCTGGCTGGATGGCTGGGTACCTGCTGGGTCCTGCATCGCCAGCCGCTGCCCCGCCAGAATTACCTGGGCTTCTCCCTGCCATGCCGCAGCCTGTCACTGCGGGGCCTGTCCTAAAAGCAGACTTCCATCCGCAGGAGCTCGTACATTTAAGAGCTGCGTAGCATTGTGGAACAGACATAAATCAATTGCATTCCAAACTCAGAAAATTTAACCCATTTCACTTGTTACCAAGCTTACTAGCTTGAAAGGACATGGTATGAATCTACTTTGCTGTCAAGCCATGATAGCGTTATGTAAATCATTTCTTCTCGGTTACAGTTTACTGCTTCACACCCTACAAATATTTCTGACTTATTTCTTTCCCGTATCTACAGTGTGTTAATGCATTGCCTGAATATCCTAAAGATGTCGGCCTGCGTACTCAAAAGGCAAAGAACTGTAGGAAAAACACTGTGTAAGAACTGTAGGAAAAACACGAAACAGGGCTGAGACCTTTTTGGTTTTCTAATTTGATTTCAGTTTCTGGTTCTCCCTACATTATCGAGTAGGGTGATAAACTTTCTGCCTTGCTGCTTTTCTTCCCCATTCATCATCAAATTAGGAACACAGCTTAAGTCACGGTTTTGTTGGAGAGAGGTTTTTTCATGCAATCAGAAATTCCTATACAACATGAAACATTAATTATTGCAGAAGAAGCTGCAAATTCTTGCTGTAGAGGCCCCGTTAAAAGTAAAACTAAAAATCAAATGAATGCTTAATCTTTCCCTGAAACAAACCATCGAGTTATCAGAAATCTGAGGTGCCTACCTGTCTACATGTCTGTGATGTGATGAAGTTTGTGTCAAGGTTTCTTTCCCTTTGGAAAAGGGGAGCCTCTAAAATGAAATCGTTACCCCCGTCCTCCCCCATGTTTCTGTTTCCTCCTTCTCCTTACCTGTTATTCCTCTCAGTGAAAGATGAGGACTGTGAAGCCTTGTTTCCCCTTCTGTTGTTGCAGAACTACTTGGATGCGTCGGAAGTAAGCGCCGGGAGCATTTGGTGATCTTTGTGGGAGGAAGGCACAAGCAGCCACCCAGGCCCCGTTCCCTCCATCTTGAGCCTTCCATGGTGATTTGCAGCAGCACAGGGAAGTATGAAGCACTGAGGGACAGAAGTCAGTGTTTAAACCTGACTTCAACATTAATGACCACGCAAGTTTCAGATAACAGAGGACCAGGGGTAGAATAGCAGAAGTACTTAAGGTGCCTCTTTTAAAAGTTCTCTTCTGCATATCTAAAGATTAGGGAGCTGTTTAGAAAAGATGATTATAGAAGTGTTTTTATTTACTGTCCTAACAGACGATCATGATCCGCATTATCTTACATGTGTCTTGGATGCATCTGTATCATCATACAGATTTTAGGGGAGCTGTATTGATTTAAGTTAGTAAAGAAACCCAGTGAAGTTTTAAATAATTGGAATAATATTCTCCCTCTCTTTCAGTCAGATTTGCCCTTCATGTTACTTGTGTTTCATAATCCTCCTAGCTCTCCATTTCGTCATTACAAGACCAGCATCTCTACTGTAAAAAAAAAAAAAAAAAAAAAAAGACAGAGAGCAACCCCCCCCGGAAAAAAAAAGTGTATTTACAAGCTTCTACTTATATCAATGTTAAAATAAATTTAGGGCACAAACTGATCCTGTTTTTTTAATAGGCCTACTTAGTTTCATTTACTTACACAGGTATTTTTTTGGAACCAGGAGCTCTCAGGAAGAGAATGTGTTTGATGCACCAATACCCTTCAGGGTTTTGATAAAAGACATGATATCATGAGTATCATCGCCACTTCTGTTATTCTTCTTATATAGTAGCGACAAGATTGAATCACCATTTTTAGCTATTCTTCAGCAGAACTCGTAATCGATCAAAGTGTCAGCTCAACAGCAGTTTTCTCTTCACACTAATGTGAACCAGAAGGTCCAGCTATCACTGATTTTGACAATTTTATTTTATCTGAGATTGCATGTATTGCAGAAGTTTGAAGCAGATGAATTATAGGACCTATTATATTTTCCTAAAGATGTACAAAACATAGAATACGTCACCTAAAATGTTTCAAACTAATTTGTATCGGATAACATTCCTATGTTTGGTGTTTCATAAGCCTTATGCTAGAAGCACTATTAAATATTTGTCTGATGGATAACAAGAACGAGATCAAATGTGGGTCCTGTAGTTTTTTGAATGCCTCACATTGCCCTCTCTGTTGTTACATAATGCATCATAAAGAAATACGTGCCTTCATTCTCTTTAAATCACTCCAGCATGGATAGAACTAAGCCTTCCTTCAAGTCCTCGTTATGCAAGTCCTTGCTACTGCTAATAGCTGTCAGCTCTGCATGGTTACTTAAAAAACAAGGTAACTGCAGACTTTTTGTGAAGCTCCTTGCATTTCTGGAATTTTCAGTGAGGTGATTCCAGGTGTCCTGCTCACTTTCTCAGCTATAAACTAAATTATTACAAACAAACAGGTTTTCCCTCATTAGAATAAAGTCCCATTCATTCCAGTACATCAGAAGGTAATCAGTTTTTTTGTTGTCGCCTCTACAAGCACATTATGAGTATCTGAATGCACTTCAGTGTCAAAACAGTGAAATAGACCAGAGTGCAGTAATATTTTGAACGTCTGTTGGAGAATGCAGGCATATAACTAAGTACCGAAAAAATACATAGCACAGAAAAAAATCCATGACCAATTTAGCAAAGCTATTAGGTAACAAAAAATCCATATGGGCATTAAGTACTATTATTTAAAGTAAAATCTGTGTTATACAGTACAAGCAGCATTCAAGTGAAATTGATGAGACATCTACATAGAACAGAAAGAATCATTTTTTAAAGCTATGATACAATGTTTTGTATTTCTTTACATGGAAAGTGGAATTTTACTCGTCATTTTGTAGAGGTATAAAATTAACAAAAAGCACTTCAGAGAGTTAGGAGCACTGCCTGATTTGTGGGATTTTTTTTTCCTTCTGTAAAACACAGAGATCGTTAGCGGCAAAAAATCAGGAAAAACCTGTCTGGGTTTTCCAATATCATGTAGATCTTTTCAAGTACCCTGTCCTTTAAGATGGTCTTGGTTTTAAAGAGACTGAAATAGGAATATCTCAAAATTCATCATACTGAAAATACAAAAAAATTTTGCTCTTCCTTTCTACTTGTAGAATATGCAAGTAGTAACTCAGCGATGTGTCACCAGGAAAGGAGGGCTTGTTTCATATTCTGTTAGTAGATCTATTAGTTTAACTATCCTTTATTACATTTCTACAGTTTTTTACCTTTTCATTGCTTTTGTAAATTTGAGGTACTAGCTTATTTGTTTATTTCCATTTTCTTACTTCTAATTATTGTGAAATGTTCAATTATAATCTGTTCAGATCTTGGTATGACACATGGAAAATATATTTTTTCATTCCTTTTGCAAGCAGTAGTTTGGTGGGAGGAGGTCTGCACTGTAAAAAAGTGTACCTACGAAATTGTACTCCAGTGGGAGATTAAATAAGAAAGAGCAGGATGACTGAGACAAGTCATTTGTCACAGATGTTCATGCAGTTCTGGTTTTTTATTTTAAGCTGGATTCATCAAACGTGCTAAGGAGTAATTTCTGTCTGATATGAAGTTCCCATCAAAGGAGACTAAGTGGTTTAAGTTTAAACCGTGGTTTGAAAATACAGGGAGATGTTACTGGACCGGTGACAGTTTGAGCCGGTAGCCAAAGTGGACACAAGGAGGTAAATTGAAGAATGCTATTTCTGGCCTAAAATACATCAGGAAAATACATCACTAATATATTACTGTGGAGCAGTGACTTTACCTAGAAGGTGGTTTTATCTATGAAGCACAAAGATCTTACTGCAGGCGTCTGAATTATGTAGATTGTAAAGGGTACCGATGCCATTGGAAAGCAAGCATGAAATGGTGGTGTGTGAACCTCAGATATTTGAGCAACATTTACTGACCATTTTTACGGTATCTTGCAAGTTCATAAAATAGGTTTAGTATTAGTTTGATTTAGTGAAAATGGAGGAGGTAAGCACTAGTGTAATATTGATGTAAGTTTTTTTAGATAGGCCGATTATCATATTTAGCGAAGTACAATACGAATGAGAAGGCCCAGGACTAAGATTACTTTGAAAGGGAGATTTTTAAAAAAATCAGTATTGGACTTATTCTTAGTTTGTATTAGTCGCTCTCTCTTTTAATATAATTTTCTCTCTTGCTAAGTTCCGTCTCTCTTCCTTCAGAAATACTGTGTCCCAACCCCGAAAGGGAGAAATATAATGGCTACAATTAGCTTCTGTTTACTGGAGCAAAATGATTTTTTCCCAAACTGAAATACATGCATTAATTTGCTAGACTTCCAGCAATTTTTACATATGGTGTTTCTGAGAAAGAGATCGTAATGTCCATTTTTTAATGCAGCTTACCACTGTACAGCAGCCGTAATTGAACATTTTTCTCTTTGGTAGTCAGATATACAGAATTGCCAGGCTGTTAGCTTTTAAGTACCTGAAAACTAAATCAGAAAAAAAGTATTTTTGATACGATAAGTTTGGCTTTCCAGTCTGTACTTTCTTTTGAGTTTTCTCGGTAAATGCTGCGCAGATTGATTATCAGAAAAATTGAGGCTTACGTAATCGGGACATACATTTTTCTACTGCCTCCCTTCCCCCACTTAGCTTTCATTTTACTATGAAAAATGAAAAATTTTGGAAAGAAAATTACTATGGCATACTGATTTTACACACTTTTTCATGGAACTGCACAGCTAAGCTATTGTATGTATTTAGTAAAAGAAAGCAGCAAGCAAAATATTAAAACCTTGAGACAGCTAAACTTTAAAATTATAGTTGTCATTAAATACAGCTTTATCTAAAATGCTGTGCCTAGCTGTATAACAATGAGTCTTTTTTCTTTGCATAGGGAATTAGAGTACTTCTGTGTAGTCTTTATTCAGAATAAGAAAAATAAGAACGTCGTACCCCATTTTTTTATTCATCATAGAGCTGATGTTCTTTCATAAGGGAATTGATTTAATACCTAACTTTCAGAGGATGATTTTCAGTGATTGTTGTTGACAAAATAGAAGCAAATGAATCAGAACTCTGTCCTGGTAGATAATTACAAAATGAATTAACTAAAAAGAATAATATTAAAATTTTATCTAAATATGTTAACATGAGCTCTTACCCATAGGTGGCAGTCATCTTTCACTGTAGCAGGGATGCCAAACTTTTGGTTCGTGGTATTCACGCTTACGCTGAAATAATTTTGATGAGGTGTGCGTATGTACATAAAAATATACATGTCTGCATTTTGAGAAAGGGGGAAGGAGGTGAAATTAACCACAAAATTAGTTAGTCATTAGGAGGAATCTGAATTGCTATGTATAAGCAATAAGATAAGGAATTATCGTATTTTGGAGAACAGGTAGAGGTATTTATAAAACCACAGAAACACATTTTTTATTGATCCATTGCTGACGCTCCTCAAAACAAAATAGTGATAATTCAGAAACCAGTTAGCCCTACAAATTGAGCAAAAAGGCAAGTATCTTGCCAGCCTTAGTGAGCACAACTCCATATTTTGCCCAGTCCTCCAAACCACATTTCTGTTTCATCACCCTTTTTCTGTAAATTACAGAAGCACCACAGTGGTGATGTTGCCCTGGAAATCCCAGCAATAAGTTCCCTTAAATATTGAGCAAATACAGAAAAAGTGCTCGGGGTGAGAGTGTCCTTTCAGTCATGGAGAGCAAGCAGAACCTGCGGGCTGCTGTGCCGTCCTCTGTCCCTTCGCAGGGCTGCGATCGACACCCGTGGCAGCGCTGCGCAAGGGGAGGACGCTGCCTGCTCAAACAGAGATCTGCTCAGTTTTGCCATCAGCTTTTTAAGGGATTTATGTGGTTTATGGAGATTTCCTTTTGCAATACCACTAAGGAGGCACTTGGGACCCCACCAAAACTGGAGGGTATGGATGGAGCTAATAAGCCCAGGTCATCTCAGGCTAAAACAAACAGAACTTGTGAAACTACAAATGTGTCATAGTGAGACGATAACATTCTTCTGAGAAAAGAAGACCGAAACCTGAAATTCATGGGTAGGTGAGGTCATATTCTTTTTTCTATTACAGCTGCACTGAAACTCTTTTCAGTTAAGATTCATCTAATATTGTGTCAAGGTAGGGCACTGTACACATTCAGCAGAGGTTAGGAACTAGCATTTTACAAAATAGAAAATTGTAAAAATAGACAATTACGTGTTGCTGTTACAGTGTTTTACTGTGATGCAAGATTAAGGGCTCAGAATTGAGCAGAATGGTGCAGTATTATTAAAACAGAAGGACTAATTCTCCTTATGCAAGAGTCGCGGCAACACACATCATTGTATAAGCCAAAGCAGGCAGTATGATTTCATAGTCACACAGGGTATTTCCACAGACAGACAACCACAATGTGACTAATTAGATATTTGCATATGCATGGCCCCATTTGCTCCCCAACTGTAATAATTAGGAGTATTGCACTCCACATTAATTTACACTCTTGTGTAACACCATTGAATATGAGATAGCGGGTGGTGATAAACTGGCCGGTGACAAATGGGTAAATTTGATACGTGTTTCAAAAATCAGCACTTTCATAGCCGGCTTTGTCCTTGACAAAGTGGGCAGGGCTAGAGAAGACCTCTTCTGCTGTGGGGCCTGATCCTCTCTGTCGCAGGCATCCGTGTTGTACTCTTCAACTTAACCTGCAGAGACACTGGACTCCATCTTGAAGCTACCCCCACCATCAGCTTGCCTCTGTTTTTCTGTTCCTCCGCATGGTTAAAGATTTCAGATCATGTGTATCATGACCAGCTGAACCTCTCACATTCTGCAAGGTCTTTGACTTCAGTTTAAAGAGCATTTCTCTCACCTGGTATAAAGTCCGTTCCCGTCTGTCCTCCCTTGAGTTGTTCAGGTTCCTGCCGAAACCTGCTCAGCCTGAGTTCAGCCAGACCAGCTGTGCCATACCTGTTGTAGAGAGGGGTGATTTTCCCTGACCATTCTTCTAACCCTCCTTTGCGCCTCCACTTCCAGTAAATATCTTTTAATCTGCAGGGTTAGAAGTAAGCACGGTGATCCAGATAAGATGTTGCCAGTGCCTCTTATGTCGGCATTAATACCCTCTTATGCCTCCTAGATACAAAGCAACAAATATTTTGATTTTTAATGTATTTATTTTTATATTAGAGCTACTTGCTCTCAACATCTCAAAAGCCTTAAGGATTGACTGAAACACCCAACTTACCCTTTTTTTACGTATGCTAACAGCAAAACTTCTTCATTCCTAGCTTGTGACCTTGACCTTTGCACTATCATACTGGTATTGCATGACAAGGGTGTCAAAAGGCTTTTTTATGAAAGGGTGTCATCGCTTTCATACAAGCCACAGGCTTCCCCTGAATTTCCCGGCATGTCCAGATTTGTTTGGGATGCTGTGCACTTTGCACAACTATGGACGTGAGCTGGCACACGCACACGATACTGCGCAGGGCACTGCAGGTGAGCTAGCTTGGCTCATGAAACAGAGTTGTCTCTAGGATTAGGTTACCTCCGGCACATCACAGTTTGTTAGTTCAGGGTAAGCCTCCCAGAATTTGTACAGCACTTCTGACTCGCTGTCCTGCACTGGCTTCATTTGACAGCTCTGGGAGCAAGAGACCAAGTTCTGAAATATTTTTACGGGAACAACAGAGGAGATGGACTTAGTGTCTCATTATATTGTTTCTATTGATCTTGTAGGTTAATCTCCATTTTACAGGTGATGCCTGTGAAATTGAAGGAGAAAGAGATGTACAAGATTTGTGGGGCACTCTTGAATAATATCTAAAAATAAGATTTTTTTTTTTTTAAATGGAAGAATCTGGAGGATTTTGGTTGTTGTGTTTGTGGAAGTTAGCTAAAATTATGACTTTCTCTAATTAAACAAGCAAAAATCTGTTTTCCTAATTTTTTTCCAAGCCTTCCCTTGGAAGTGGCTACATAGCATTTGTATTGTGGCATTTTTATATAGCAATTTTATTTGATATATTTTATTTCTGTGCCTGTGGGACAACTAAGAAACTTGACCACTTGGTTTGCCTTTATAGTGAAAATACCATACTGAAGAACTTTTCCTAAGTTTAGTATAGGCAGAGTTCCAGGGTACTGGGTGAAGCTCATCGTGTAAAATGACTCTCATGCCATTGTTATACAATATTCCAGCCCCACTTTGTGCAGGCAGTACCCCAGCTTTATATCCTCAGTTGATCATTCCTAATTTAAGGTAGTCAGTGAAAATAACTAATAAGATCTATCTGAGGCCATTCTTTAAGGAAGTCCACTATAAACTTTCTGCTGAGACTTTCCCTTCCAAACTACTTTGCAAACTTTTATTCATATTAACAGTTAATGTAGCAACTGCCATCTTCCTCAGTTTATTTTTTTTCTCAAGTAGCATACTAACAAATGTTTTCCTGAAATCCAGTCAGATTAGGTCAGCTCACTTCCTTGATGTAGAAAGTACGGTTTGGTGCGTTTTTGTAAATGTCTGGCTAGCATGCCATAATCTATTATTAGGAAAGCTTTGTAATGTTTTTCTTTTTCTCTATTTACCCAGTTTTATCCCACGCATCCTTGCATCCAAGTTTTTGATAGGCGGTCCCAGTTTTTCCTCCTGTTAAATTCTCATTACTTCTAAAATCTTAGTTGAGGTGACTGCTCTTGTGCTTGGATTCAAGGACCAAGTTTTCCACCCAAAAATTAAGAAACCCAGAACAAAACTTTTTTTTTTTTTTTTTTTTGCCATTTCACCTCCATGTAAACGATTCACAGAGAAGCTCACTCACAGAGATAGTAGTAAAACATGGATTTTCTTGGAGTCTTCAGCATATAGCTGAGAAGACCATAGATATAAGAGCCTCTAAATCCTGAAATTTACTCCTCCAGGACTTTCACACTTCGCTTCTAGTCCAGCCCAGGGCTGATCATATCTTGGAGGTTTTATAAAGTCTTAAAAAGGATATGAACATAGCTAAACAACTTATTCAGGGTTGCTGCAAGTTAAAAATCATCCTTTAAAAACGTGAAGTAATACCCAAATGGAGAAATCAGAAAAGAACATCAGCTGGCTGGTTATGTATATATATATAAAACCACTATTAACTGTATCAAAAAAGTATTTTGAAGAAAACGAGCATGACACAGGGGAAAAGAAGCAGACAGCTTTTGCAAAGGGCTCAAGTCCTTCTGTGGGGAGGGGAGATATGGTTGACACATTTAAAAGGAATTAAAGACATTTGACAACTTTTACCAGGGGCTCTAAAAAACCTTAAGCTGCATGGGCAAAGATGCAGCTTCTCACATGGACAAACACACGAAAGAGAAGAAGCAAAGGTCAGAAACAAATGGTCACTTTTTGTGGTGATGGGTGTCCAGTAGCAGAGCCCCTCCGCCAGCACGCTCAGAAATGTTCTGTGAAGGGGCAAGAATAGAAGGTGCAGAGGTTACTGTGAGCATGAGGAGAGAATGAAGGACGAGGCCATAAAGTGGATGACTGAGCAAGAAAACAGCAGATGAGCCTTGCTGTGGATAAATGCCCAGTGGTACACACAGGGGTCTTGGCTGGCTCCTACCCCTCCAGAGCAGCGTCACGGGGCTGTAATAAATGCTGCCACAAAAACATCAATGCACAGCTTGGCAGTGGTTCAACAGGCATGAAAAATGTTAGGAATTGCAAAGAAAGGGATGGGGAACAAAATCTTAAAAAAAAAAAAATCTCATTATTATGGTGCTGCGTGAAACTCTTCTACCACTTTATAAGTGTTGCACGTGTTTCTTTGGTCTGTCTGCCTTTAGCATAAAGGCATGGCAACGCGTGTGTTTAAAAAACATTGCAAAATCAAAGCTAGAAAGCCAGTATCAGACAAACAAAACCCACTGCACTAAAGGAAAACAACAGTTTGCTTCGCAGGCTTCTCCCCCACCTGCAGAAAAACCAAAAGGAAAAGAAATCAGCATAAGAAGAGATAGCTATGGCACTACTGGAAACATGCTAAGGGTTAATGAAGGTGAGTATGTAGAACAGTCTGATCATAGTTTGACCTTCATTGGCACCTCTCTTCCCCTCTTTTATCCTCATAGATCAAATCTACTAATAATGGTAAAGCAGTTGTTCAATATCATGCTAAAAATCATTGATAAGCAAGAGAGATCATCAGATCCATTAACCTGTAGATGGACAGGAAGGACATAGTTTTTTGAGGGTTTTTTTCTCAGACTTCAACAGCCTTCCCGGTCACTGCTGCTCAGGGACATGTGGAGAACTGTAGGTGAGGAGAAGCAGGGTTGGATGCACTTGGCAGCTCCTCCACAAAGTGTGGAGGATGATTGCAGGAACTGGTGTTAAGCCAAAGGTTCTGCCATATGCATGATGGATAGTAATATTTTTCACTGCTGTAAGGCAGCAGCAAATATTTTTAAGTGTGGTGATCAATTTGGTTCTCTAGCATCTAATTGAACATCAGTAAATATGTTATTAAGATGCTTGACAGTGCTCTTTTGCAATCAAGGCCAAGACGTAGCCAGATACTCATCTTAATCTCTTGAGACACATTTGTAATGAATTTTTACAGTACCTAGAGGAAAGGTCCTTGGTCTGAAGTGGGACACCTGGATGCTAAAAGCAAATGATAATTAATAATATATTGTGTTTATGATGTCAGAGTGTCATCTCAAGACAGTGGTAAAACCTTGTAGAGGCTACTGCTGGAATCCTATTAATAAAACTGCTTACTTTAAATCACTCCCAGGGCATAAGATATGATGTTTCTTTGTTGACAGTACTTTCTCCTGGATATTTATATTTACGGTTATCAAGTATTACCCAATACTGAGAGAAGCAGTATTTTGAAATAACTCCATTGTATTGCAATGTCTTTGTTATCATTTTGCCCTGTGAAGATATGGATAAACTTCCTTTCTTATCAGAAGTATGGAAGAAGGTTGAGGCCCACTGCAAAATGCAATTAGGGAGGTAAGCTATACCTGTTTAAGATAGGTATTTACTGTCTCCTTCACTACTCAGTCCACTATGAGTAATCAGTCCTCAATTCTACAATGGCAATTTTTTGATGTTCTTTTTTTCTGCTGTGCTGAAGGAACTTTTTTACTCAAATTTTTTGGAATAAAATTTACAAATTTTACTCAAAACATCTACTAAATTCTACCATATACTGCAGTGATTGCTACAGAAATGGATTCTAGTTCTGATTTAAATTCACATTGTTAGTCAACATAATTTAACTGCAAAAGGATTTTGTTTTACTTTCACTACTAGGTTTTCTAATTATTTTTGAACCATTGAGAGAGGAAGGATGGAATCTTAGACCCATTGCAGTGCTAGAAAATGTGCAGAGAGCTACACTGAAATGAGAGCTCAAGGTGTCCAGAGCTCAAACAAAAGCAATTTGGCTACTGTAGTTGGTTTTGAGCAGTCTTCTCAACATTTTAGTTTCAAAACCTACAGAACCAATCTAAAAAAAATCCATTTATCACCTTGTGGAGTAGCCACAAATGGTTTAAGTAATAGTAATAATAAAGACTGAATCATCAATTTTAGTGGTCTGCCTTTATTTTTTTCAATTGTATACTTTTTACTATTGTTAGTTGACTCCTACATGTGTGAAAGCATAAGTATGTTTTAGTTAGGGGTGCACTGTGATATTTCTTCTGGACAAACAAATAGGTGCAACAGTTTTGCAGGCAATTATGTAGTCTTTCACAATCTCCCAAACTGCTGGACAGCAGACCTGAATTAGAAGACATAAAAATTGCCTCCATTAAGGTATTTATCAGAAAGCCTGAAGTGACATATGTTGGAGTAATTTGTAGCAAACCATTATTACCAGATATGAAGTAAATTTTCCAATAATTAATTAGTACAGTCCTTGGACATTCATCCTTGATCTATAGATTATTTTACCCTTTTTCAAGAGACAGCACAACGTGAAAACATTATCGTAATAACATGTCAAAAAATAAAAGGCAATAACATGGCAAAACCCCCTCAGAGCTGTAATCAAAGTGGTAATAGGACAAGTCTATCTGAGCTGGGAACAGCCAGAAGAGCACATCTTCTGTGCCATAAATGCAGGCAGAGTTCAAATGCGTAAAAGCTGTTGTTGAACTAAAGCACACAGACCTCCTAAAAAAATGGGATTCTTGGGGTGATCATGTATCATAGAATTGTAGAATGGGTCTGGTTGAAGAGGACCTGAAAGAGTATCTAGTTCTAGCCTCCCTAGCTCCCAAGCTAGGCTACCATCCTTCCCAGAGGGCTCTTTCAGAAGTTGTCCGCTGTCTCCAAGCAAGCCTGCAGCAGAGCAGAGCTCTTAACCCTCATCCCTGTCCCAGCAGCCAGACGCAGATTGAGTGTCTGGCCCTTCTGCCCAGGTGAAGGTGGGTGAGCACAGTACAACTTAACTTCAAACGGAGCAGTGCAAGCTGCAGGAAAAACACTTGTGATGTCCCTGTTCTGTCAGCCTAATGAAACTCCCAACTCCAAAATCTGGAGGCCTCATGTGAACCTTTTTAACCCTGGGGCATGGCCATAGAGATAAAAGCACAGAATGGCAGAGTATAGTAAACTTCAGGATGTCTGGCATCATTATATTCCGATGCTGTGTAAGCCTGATACAATAGTTTGTACCACATCATATTTGAACTTGAACTATACCTTATTTAGGGCAGAGAAACATTTTCAAAATTGCCTGGACATCATAGAATTTTTTAGAGGTATAATTTTCAGCTTTTCCATTGATCATTTTTTTTCCAAGTCACTAGTTCACTTTCCCCTCATCTATTTGACTTTATCATAGGGGTAGCTGTATTTGCCTGCTAGCGTGGAATGCTGGAGGGTCCTACAATTTTTGTAGTTTCAGATTTTGGTTTATCTTGCTAAAAAATATGGGTATGGGGATGAATACAGATGTATCTTCTTCATCATATTTGCTTTGTGCTCAGGGATACAAGGAAGCTTTCACTGGATGCAGAACATACTGTATTAATTTCATAGATTTGGTTTTGCATGTGGTACAAGTATTTGTTTTGCTGAATTCTCAAAACTTCTGGAGAAAAGAAAAGGAATGTTGCCACGTAAATGCCTTTCCAGAAAACAAGCAAACAAACCGAAGAGCCAAGATCTCTGTTGTGGCGCCGCTCGGCTGACCTCAGCCACTTTGCTCGAGGAGGGAGCATAGCTTGTATCTGCTGTAGTTGTATCACTGCAGATGAAAAGCAAAGGCAAGGTTTCCTCCTACCATGTTTTTGTCAGAAAGGGAGGTCTGCTTTCTGTACACACATTAGCAGTGCCTGAGGGAATGGGGCAAGTTTTATTTCCTGGTGACATGTATGAAACACCCTTTAGGTGTGAGAAAATCGGGGAAGTTTTGAAGAAAGAAGACTAAGAGTAAAGCAGGGAGTATTAACTACAAATGAAGGGGACAGTCCTTAAGAGGATCATTTTCTGCTTTTAAATCTGGTGCCTGTATTAAAATTTCTCCCAGCAGCATAAGCGTGACTGATACTTATTCGGCTGATAGCGCAAAGCAACAGTGACCCTGGCACCAATGCCGAGGCAATATTTACAAAAGGATGAACTATTTTCGAACAATGTCTTCAATGTACTAAGCACAAACAAGCTTTTCTTCAGCATCAGGCATGCATGTTGACTCGTTCCAACGATTTTGTTCATGTACAAATGTATTCATTGTGGACAATGCAAGGAAAATGTCATTCTCTATTTATATCCCAGTTTCCCTTTGTCCTCTTTACAGTATCTTGGGGCAGTGATGCAGAGCAGAATCTTGTTCTAAACTCCTGCTATTTTCCTCCCCATCTTCCTCCGAAGCGCTCACAGTAGCAGAGCCACAGTGAGTTAAAAGGCTCCCTACAGCAGATTTTTTTTTTTCTTTTGAGACACAAAGATCGGTCTCTCTCCCTCCGCTTCCCAGCAGAGAAGATCTAAGTCCTGCCTCTTGCTCCATCACTCAGAGCATATAATGGTCTTGGCAGCAGAGGATGTGGTGGTAGCAGCATTTTGAGCCATGTAAGTGGATGCACCTGGCACAGCAGTGTGAATAAGTGATGTTAAGGCAATTCTCCCCCAGCAATATATGAAACCATCCACTTCATGAACAGCCTCTCTGTGATAAAGGCTGCCTTTCTGTTGACTTGGATAAGTTCCCCAGTATGGTCAAAACAGAATAATGGAGGACTTTGAAAGAAAGGCCCTTGTACAGAAAATAATTAATCTTGCAGCAGAGGGGCTGGGAGAAAGATTTAGTGACACTTGAAAACAAAAAACAAATCCCCAAGTCCTAGGACTAAACTAAAAAGCACGAATACAGGCTCACACTGTGTTTTCATTGTAGAACAAATTCATCTGTCCTGAAAGCATCATTCTTGGGCAGGTTGGCCACCATTTCAGGTAGGAAGTAGGAGCATTATTTTAAAGGACATTTCAGGGAAATTTTATTTTCCCTTTCAAGCATCATTTGATTTTCTTCAAGGTGGAAATGTCCCCTTCTCTAAACTGCAGCATTCCACTCTGATAAGCTTCACTTTATTGGTAAAATGATATGCATTGTCTTAATACTATAATCATATCTTTACAAAAATCAAGTAATAAAACTCTTTACTTCTACAATGAAAATAACTTAAATTGCTCAACTAAATAGAGTTTGCCTTTAATAGATTTCTGCACTCTTTCCAACTATGTGTATACAACGAAAATTGTCACGCATGCCTCAGATGCAACAGTGAAAGGAATATAACACATTCCACATGTTCTAAGAAATTGAAAAACTCACATTTCTGAAGGATGAATTTGTGGCTGTTTTTCATTGTGAGATTCCTGAGGCCTGTGCACTCACTTGAATGGATCTCCCAGTAAAGAACATCCCTTATACACAGGATTCACATCCAATTCACTGTCAAGCATCAAAACATTCACTGATGATTATAGATTTTGTAAAAAAAAAGTCACTCTTTTCTTTCCCCAGATAAAATATCTCAATCAGGTTGAAGCAATTTTGTTCTCTGAAAGATGAGTTTGAGACTTAATGAATATTACCAAGTGAAAAAATTTTAACCACATAATGCATTTTAGATAAAGGGTATATATAACACCAAATAAACGAACTCTTCTTGTAATTCATGCTTCTAATAATGCATGATTTCATATGCTTTAGCATATAAAAGATTAGATAGCTTGAAAATTAGAGCAGTCAAACTTTTAGCACAGTGTGAGATGAAGATAAGGAGTATTCAGTCGCTGAAAACATTTTTCCTTCATCACCATCTAACTCATCCTTAAGGAATTTTTAAAATTACAATTGAGCAATTCTTAACTACTGTACAAAAATAACTTCTATTAGCTGGAAAACATTTTAAGATCTTTCAACTTTAGGGTATAGAGATAAACTGCCATGTGAAGGCTTGCCTTATCACTCCCATGAATTGAAGTTTGACAAAGGTTGGTAATTCTGACATTTGGAGAGATGATTAAACCCCCTAAATGATTGAAAGCTTAGCATAACCTTCAAGATTAAATGAAGATTAAATGATCATCTATTACGGATGTATGCAATATATATGATTCCAACAGTTAGCTGGCAGCAATCATTCATTCTCATTTTTCATCAAATTTTTAGAAAGTATGTCCCACAGTTAACACTGGCATCTGCAACTAAGGACAGTATTGAAATACAAATAATTTGGTTGTAATCTAGTTTATTGGTGGGGATTTTTTTCCAAAAATTTCTATCACTGCTGCATTATCATATTGAAATCTCTCAGACAAATAACTGATCAGTCCCTGTTCAAATGATAAAGACCTTTGGAAGTGTTTTAATATGATGTGAGTCTTTAGTGAGTGGCAGGAAAAATATGCTCTCTTCAGTAAAAATCTCAAAACTGTTTTCTTTCATACATACTGTATATATGCAATATGTGTCAATACAGAAGACCTTTTCCACCAAAATGTAATTTTATCTAAGAGCAAGCCTTGGAAAATGCTACTTATCAGGTTCTTTTAATCAGATGATGTATAATGAATGACTGCAGCTAACAATATTTTGTGCTTTTGTTGGTACTGCAGCAACTGATATTACTGCTTTTTGTAATTTCACATTTCTTAGCAACAAAAAGTTTAACTTCTGTTGTTGGAAGCTATGCTAGGATTATTTTCACAGTCTGCTCAATTTGCCTCCTCTTACATCTGACAATCCACCATAAGCAATTGAGAAATATTTTCTGCACAAGCTACATTAAGCCTCATAACAATTATTGCTATCTTGGCTGATCCACTCAAAACCGTTTCTCCACTTAATCCAAAACCTAAAGCTCTTTCTTGTCAGGCAGCATATCCTGCCTCATGGAAGGCATGTTACCACTACAGTCATGGTCAGAATCTGGGTACAGATGCAATGGGAGTTATTAAAGTTATGTAGGCTCAATGTTAGATAATCAATCCTCTGATTACTCCCCTTCAGTGCTGGGTCCCACCCCTGGACACTGTGCTTGACTTACAGACAGTACTGAGCCTGCAATAAAAGCATGTGGTCACCATTTTTAGAGACAAAAAAAAAATTGCATAGGAGATGACTGTAACAGCAGTTCTGGTTTCACCACGTTTAGTCTGGGCACATATTTTACACTTTTTACATTAGTGATAGTTCAGTTTAGCAAAGAAATTTAGGATTCATTGTGTTTAAAGATACAATATGAACATAAGGCCTGAAATGAGACGAGGGTTTGGGAAATAAGAGACTTCAGCAGAGACATATGAGGTTCAGCATCTGAGAAATCCTTTTGAGAGGGTGAGTACTTAGCACTTCTCATAGTAGTTGTGAGATCTTTGTTTTGCACTGAACAGATTCAGTAATTTTCAGGCTGTGGTGTCAGTTTAGTGTCTGAACCAGTGCCTTGAACCTGGAGCCTTCCCTGTTATTTCTATTTAGAGCAGGGTGCATCTCCAGTTGACACAAATACCCAGCACTTGGGGACTCATTTGACACATCCACCCTTTCACTGCCTGTGGGCTGCAGGGACCCTTCCAGTCCTGAGGGCAGAGGAGCCCTCCTGACCCAGGTGGGAGCAGACAGCCAGCATGGCAAACCCAGCCCTGCACTCGGCCACCATATGCCCATGCTGTCTGTCCCTGCCCAGTGCAGTTAAAAAAAATGGATGTTCTTTATTTCCTGGCCTTCACTGAATTGGAGACACATTGTACACTTGGCTGTGATTTGTATTTCCTTCAGCACCTGTAGTCTGTGGTATGCCCTTGGCTGCTGTGATGTGTAAGTGTGTTACAACAACTGTTCATTGTGGGAAACTTGAGCTCTTGGACAGGTGACATTTTTGATGCTGTGGAACAGAAGCAAACACCCATAATACAAGCTAAGTAGTTGTTTTTACTGAGGCCATGAAGTGCAAACATTTTTATTTATTTCATAATCCAACTTGTATTTTATTCTTCAAAGTCAGATAACCACAATAATTCTGCCAGAAAGAAACCTTTCTGAGCTGGCTGGTTCTACAGCTGAATGCCACACAACTGAATTCTCCATTCATAAACTGAAGGTTTACTTCTGCAACTCTAAGCACCAGAAGTGTTGTTTGGGGTCTTTGGGAGAGGCTACATGACCCCAAGCAGGGTCCATAGCTCAGTAGCCAAGGAGCTGGGAAGATCCTGGCCAGGCTGGCTCTGCATGGGAGTTGCCTGCACACCTCAGTCCCACTGCTCAACAAACACTACGTCTGCTTGGGCTTTTGTCACCCTGACACTCATTCACAGTCCTGGGCCAAATGTTTCTTAGACACAGGGATTAAGAGATGGGGCCAGACAGACCTCAGTCCTTCAACCATTTGGAAGCATGTTCAGGGGCTGAACAGAAACATTGCACCCTATTTCTAGTCGGGCAGAAGTTGAACTGCATCACTGACTTTCTGCTTAAGTCCTCAGGTGAGCACTCCCACTCTCTCCAGGCAAAATGTTTTAAGTGATGGATGAATATAAGGTTTTATTTGCACCAGAGAAGCCAATAAAAAGGAGTGAAGTTTTCAGTTCAGTTTTAAGTGAAATTTCGAAGACTGTATAACATTTAAGCAGTAATAAACAGCTGGCTAGAAGGGAGAGCAAAATGCTGGTACAAACTTTGGAAGCTGGTAGTTTTCAGAAATTTGGCAACCATCTCCAATATTACCATCTAGTATGGGTCAAATGTCTTCATGCTGATCTTTTTTTTTTTTTCCCTGTGGCAAGATGATTTGTTCATTAAATTGCTATTTATTTCAATGTATTCCTGGGAAATAAAGCCTCTAGTCTGTAGCAGTGACAGGTCACTGAAAGGTGGCTTTCATGTACTCAAGCACTTCACACATTCTAGGTCAGGCACCCTTGATGTGTGTCCTTGTGCAAAAGCTCCTGTAGGATGTTTTACTTCACTCCTTAGACAGAGGCATTCAATTTGACAGCAAAATTGCTTCCACCCTCTTTTTATCAGTAACTACATAAAGGTAAGTTAGAGCACATGGTTTTAATTTAGCCTTTAGTGGTTTTATTTGGCAGGGGAAAAAAAAAAACTGTTGAGCACTAACCTTGAATTAGAAGCTGACCTCCGAATTAGTCAGCCTTTTTCTTGTAAATGCATTTTCTAGAGTATAAACATGAACCATCTATTTACATAACGTTAGTGACAGCCAAATGATTTCTTAGGAGCATTAATGCTGGAAATCCCAAACACTCCTTCCTTGCTGGAAAATGGTTTATAACTCCTGAGAATAATCTCTCCAGCAAGTAACTGCAAACAGAAAAGGCTGATCTTCTCCAACCAAATTTAGGATTTCTCCAGTATTTCACTAAGAAACCCTAGATAATAATTTTAAGCTGCTGTTAAGTGAAATGCAGCTGGTCACCTCCCAGGGTGCATGTGGAAAGCTCTGGCAGTGCTGGTGGTGGTGCAGCCTGTTCCTGTACTGCAGTGGCTTTATAGGAGATGCTGTGAAAAAGCAAAGAACCACCTGAATCCAGCTTGGCGCTGGGGAGCCCTGGTGAAGAGCAGCAGTGATGGCCCTGAGGGATGTCCGAGGACAGGAACCCCATGGTATGCCTAAGCTTCTCCACCTGTCCCGTTCCTGATTTGCTGGGAGCCAAGACAAGGAATTTCAGGCCGCCTGAAGCTGAGATCCTACTTCCACCCAAGGGAACCTTCAGAGGATCTGCAGCCCCCCTCTGCTTCCCCAGCTGGAGCAGCACGAGAAGGCAGCCTAGCAAACTGATGGGTCCTGCACATGTGCTGCTGCCTCTGACATGTGTGCAAGCACTGCATGCTAACAGAGCTCACAGCAGTGTCTTTGAGTTTTTAGGGCTTTTTCCTCACATCCAGGTAAAATGAAAGCCATGAAATGCCACTAGGCTTTGAAGTTCCTGTGTTTCTTTGAGTGTGAGTTTTACTGATTTTAAGAATAAAATTGTACAAAACTGATATAGTAACAATGATGAAAAACAACCTGCAAAAGATCAAAATAATTAGTGTGAAATATTCTTCAGGCCATGGGGACAGCTAACTGGTGTTCAGAAGCAGAAAAGTAGCTTGGCTCATTTTAGTTTATTTTTGTCCACTTTAAAGAGAGAGTGTTTTGTAGATGTCATAGTTTTCCTCTTTATTGTTGAATAAACAGTGGAATGTCCTTTCTTCTTTTTTTAACTGTCTTTTCAGTAGGTATTTTTATTACTATTATGATTATTATAATTATCATTATTATTACTATTGCAATAAGAGTACGTACTATAGCATAGCACTTCTAGCTTGCTCCACATTTGTCAGCATGCCCTGCCATAATATGCCATAATAGGTGTCTAAATTAAGATGGTATTTTTCATGCTTTCAGCAACAGCAGCAAGGTACTCTGCTCTTTGCTGTGTGTTATTATTAGCTCTCTCATGATCGAATTCCAGCCTCGGGCACTGGTTGTGTGATGGGGCCGAGCTCTGATGGTAGGTTTCAGCCCGCGTTTTGTCTGGCTGTGTTTGCCCTACCTAATTCATGATAGGGAACACAAAGACTGGGCTGAACAGAAGGGAAGTACACAGCCATTTTACGTATCCTCAAATTACTGCTTACGACTTGTCTCCAAACTAGAGTAAAGTGGGTTCTGTTTAACATAAAAGGTGGGAAGGGTTTCACTCCAGGCAGAGGGTTTTCAGTCCCAGCACTCTCTCTAGCAAGTAGGAATAAGAAAAGTATGCAAGTAGGAAACATCTGAAGACTTCTCAAATAAGCAGCAGTGGACCACTTTCCCCTGCCCTGCACTGTTTTGCTCACTGGCATGCTCCATGGGGGTGCCACCAGGCCACTTGTGTTTGGCATTTGGGGCCAGGTTGCAAGGAGCACAGACAGTGTTTCTTTGTTTGTCAGTGTTGTGAAACACTCAGTTCAGAGTGACCCTGGTGCCCTCCTGTGCAGCATAGAGCCTTTCCCAAAGGTTTGGCACAAATACCATCACTCATTGCCAGTGAAATAAGGCAAACACCTTCCTCTCCCACTGAGAGCAGGAACATTGACTCCTGCAGGTGTAGCTTGTCCTTTCTCAGGCCTCCTTCCTCTGCTGGCCGGCAGTGTGCAGCAGAAAAAGTGTCCTGTGAATAGGCCAGCTCTCTCCAGGACTGAGGGGTAATATGCATTCGTTATGCTCATTCAATAGAATCATAGATCCACAGAATGGTTTGGGTTGGAAGGGACCTTAAAGATCATTTAGTTCCAACCCCCCTGCTGTGGACAGAGGCACCTTCCACTAGACCAAATTGCTCCCAGCCTCCTCCAACCTATCCTTGTACACTTTGAGGAATGGGGTATCCACAGCTTCTCTTGGCAACCTTTTCCAGTGTCCATGCTCACAATAAAGAATTTCTTCCGAATATCAAACCTAAATTTATTGACTTCAGTTAAAAGCCATTCCCCCTTATCCTGTCACTACATTCTCTAGTAAATAGTCTCTCTCCATCTTTCCTGTAGGCTCCTTTTAGGTGATGGAAGGTCATAATTAGGTCATCCCAAAGCTTTCTCTTTTCCAGGCCAAAAAATCTCAATTCTTCTAGCCTTTTCTCATAGGAGAGGTGCTCCATCCCCCTAATCATCTTGGTGATGCTCCTCTTTATGCTCTCCAAGAGGTTGATATCCTTCCAGTTGGTACTCATTTTGCTCATTTTACTTGCTGTGTTCAGACATGAAAGCAGTGTCCCTTCAAAAGTGGAAAAAGCAATTTTTCCATCTCATTTTAGGATGACTTTAGGGAATATAGCACTGTGTGGCTGAGGTATGTGTCCTGCTGAGGCAGGGGGATATTTCTCATCTTCAAAAACCCTGTAGAAGTTCCCTGTCTGCCTTCTGAACTGCCTGGTCCTGAGCTTGGACACACCTGGGAAATGAAGTATTGCTGCCTATTTCTCTTTAGCAGGTCAGTCTTGAGCTGTACAGGGAGTCTCGCTGGCTGTGTGCTCCTCTTCTGCTGAAAGAGCTCCTTGTCCAAACAAAAAGGATTGAATGAAAATCTTAGTGTGATTAGAATACATTTCTCATGGGAAAAGCCTTTGCCTGGCCAAACAAGGACATTTCTGTTCCAGAATATGTTAGAGATCATGGCAAAAAAACCTCCGAAACTTTTCTAGGTAGTTACTGATATAAATAAACAGTGGTAAAAATTATTGTCTTTTGCCTGGCTTGTTTTGTGTCCAAAATTGAAGTGTTCTGCTTGCTCTGCCTTCCAGTAAAATGTCTTGCACTAGCTATTTTCCTATGTAGGAGGGAAAAAAGAAGTGTTGGCAAGATTCTTTCAATCTGTCTCATCAGCACCATCATTAATTGAGCATTTTTGGTAGTGGATCAGTTCTTGTAAGCTAAGGAAGTGAGGTATCTTTATTGAGGCCCACGTGATGAACAGGAGCATGGCACAGTGGGGCTCAGGTGACCTGGAATATCTGCTGCCATGTTTCTCTCTCTGGCCTTGGAGGGCAGTAGTTCCTCCCAAGGATCCCGGAACCAGGCCACAGCTGCCGCCGAGCTGTCCTTTGCTTTTCTTTTGCTCCTTCAGGTTACAAAGCTTTGAATTTTCTTCCAGCTCTGTGGTGGGCGACATGGATGGCAACTTATTTATGCTCCTGTTGTCTCTAGAAACCTCCAATTGGGTTCCTCCTGGCATAGTTTAACACGCCTACTGCCTGCCAAATATTTTTTTTAATCCTAAAAGCCTTTCTGTTGCTAGGTTGAAATTTTTTCTGCCTTTCAGATATAAAGTGACTAATGGGATACATTTCATAATACATCAGCAAGCATAATACTTGTTATTATCATATTTTAGTGCCCTTTAAAAATTACCAACCTTTACTGGGAGGATGGGGTAGTATGTAAATTGTACATCATAAAGACAGTAGGGCAAATTCTTTGATAATCACATTTTATAATTAGGGGTTAGGGAGATGAAGTTAAAAAGTATCGGTGTGGGGTTTTTAACCAATGTTTTTCAGGCGATGAACAAATGTCCAACAGTAAACATTAGGTGTTAGGACTTATGTGGAATTTAGACACTGTAAACCTCATCCTGGTCTGGTACAAATGTGTCTCAGGTTTCCATGTTCACAGGCTGGGAACACAACTTCTCCTATCCTGTCTGGATAGCTGCTGTGTTTTTTCTCCTCCTGCTGCTTCCTCCTCTGGTTCTGTATTTGTAGACAAGACAGAACCTCAACCCATAGAAGAGCAAATGAAAGCAGAAGTCATGTGGACCAAAAGGAGTGGTGGAAACTGACGCTGGATGACATCTTGGGATAGCGTTGAATGCACATTCAAAATAAAAGTGGTAAGGCCATTTAATCAAATGTTACTGCATTTTTTGTCCTTTCATCTCCTTATAACAACTCTTTGTGCCTGAGACAAGAAACAGTCACTCTAGTTCACTCTCAGTCACAGGTGGGATAGTTCTAGCCCCTGAAAACCCACAGGAGCCATGCTAAAAGAAACAGGCTTGAAAAATTGATATATGGCTTAATAAAGCAAGCGATTTCCACTTACACAGGTTTATGGATTCTAGAATAACTAAGACTTGCGTCCTCCCTGAGGACTCTGGGGAATGTGTACATGGAATGGTGTCTTCCCTAGGTGAGGGCAAAAGGGAGAGCCCAGCTCTGTACTGGGGAGCCCACTTCAACCTGCTCTGCCACGTCTCCTCTTTCTGTATTCTTAAATGTTCCATCGATTGATATTATCAAGTGAGAAACTCACATTGCAGAGATTTCACCATGCAAGTACATTTAAAACACCAGGCAATTCCAGTTAGCCACAGTGCAATGGTTTTGGGCAATAAAGACGTAAGGTTTTTCTTAGTATATTGAAGCTGTTACAGAATAAAGCTTGGTTATAATACAATCCAAGATGTCTTGCTGGTTCTGTTATGCCTTCTTGCACAGTAAGTGAATTAGCAAAATGTCTTGTGAAGATTCTTCTTGAGCATTTGTTCACTCTTCTTAAAGTGATACCAAGAGGTCTTGTTGTAATTCCTAATTATTTTCTAGACCCCCAGTTGAAGGTAACAGATTTATTTATTGTAACTGATAATAATGAAAAGATAAATGAATTTTGAGCCTAGTTTTGAGTCTTTGAAAAAAGTGTTCGAATCAGGAAGAAGTCTAAATTCACATAAGTCTAGAAAAAATATACTAGAAATTGTGAAGTAAAAATATATTTTTTTAGTGACATAGAATAATTTGGGTTGGAAGGAACCTCTGGAACCCTCCTATGGTACAACCCCCTACTCATAACTGGACCAGCTTTTACACCAGTTCAGGCTCCACAGTGCCTTGTGCAACTGAGTTTGAATATAACTGAGTTGGGGTTTTTTATGGTTTCTCATACTTGAATAATTTGCAAAATAAAAATTCAGTCTTAATGTCTAAAACAAGGGTTGCCTGACAGTGTAGGAATTTTGCTTTCAATGGCAAAATTTTGTTTGCCTTTGAAATTCCTTGACATATCTCAATAGCAAAGAGAAATAAAAAAATCGCTGTTTATAATCCTGAAGAAATAAAAGCATAGAAAAAGTCAAATCTCATCATTATTTTTAAGGCAAAATTGAAGTGATGATGACATTCTTAGCTGTGAAAAATACATTTCTAGGTATGACTTTAGTTACATTGAAAAACTTCTGTGCAAAGTCATTGGGAAAAAAACCCTCAAACAAAAATCCTTAAAATATATTAAATGCACTGTGTACTTTCACAGGTTTTTAATTTTCAATCTCACATGTGCATGGCAAAACTGAGTGCCATTCAGTGGACTCATTATAGTAACTCGAATCTGCATTAGGAAGAGGACTACACAGAAGAAAGGTTTCTTTTCTCTGAGTTTTTAATAATTTTGCCAGACTTTTATTAAAAAAAGTGATGTTGAAATTTTGAGGTTTTTTATAAGACACCAACCACGTCAGATCACTCTTCAATGCTATTTAAAACAAAAGTATCTGAATTAGATTTTCCAGCCCTTTTGTTTGTTTTTATTCGAGTTCTGCAACTGTTAATATAAATCTTTTTTCTCTTTTAAGTAAAATATTTTCATTTTAGCTGAATGTCCTACTTCCTCTCCAACACTCCAAAACCATATGAATGAAAGGATGTTTATCAGCCAGCTTGCACATTCTGGTCAAGGACATAGAAGCCTTATCCAATGCTCTGGTCTTACAACTATCATTCATGTTATCTCTTATACTTTCCTTCCTACCCTTGTCTGTTATTTCTCCCATCTTTCATTACACAGAAAATGTAAAGTAAATACTGCAAGGGAGATTCTGCATTTTTTCTGTATCATGTTGTCTTACCCACACTCATTTGGAAGGATGAATAAGCAAAAAGTGTTTCAACTGTCCAGGCTTCCCATCACATATACGTTTATAGTATTGCCAAAAAGACATCTGACTTATGTTTAACCTCTGAAAACCAAAATGTTGCATCTTAAACCATCTTTCACCACATTTCTTCACTTCTTACAAACATATCCTACCCAGAAAACACAGAAGAATATGTAAGTCTTGAACTGAAGACCCATCTGAAACATTTTCAAGGCTAGAAAGAGAGAAGCAAGGTGTGGGATCAGGGCCATCTCATGTGAGAGCTGAGGCTCAGTGTTGGACCAAATCCATGACTGCTACGAGTTGTCCCAGCTCCGCTGTTTAAGCACGGCAGTTTCCACAGAGTGAGAGTGCCAGTAACTAACACTCTGGTTTTGGGGCTGCTGACCAAAATTCAGGCCCTGGACTGGATCATTTCAACAAATTCAGATGCACAGCTCACTGTACAGTTGGAAAGGTCTACATGCCCACCTCCTGTTGTTTCTGCCACCTGTTTTGGCAGAAACAACAAAATAGGTTTTGTGTGTGTGCCTGTGCGTATTGCATAATTCACGATCCAAACTGAATCCAAAATATTTGGATGGCGGCCCGCCCCACATTTGCTTGGTGGAGCTGGAGAGGCATGCCAAGAGCAGCACCAACAGCTGGCGGCCCAGGATGCTCCGACCCCTGGGCTGGAGGCAGAATCCAGAGACTGTGCAAGTAAAATGGTCCTGTTTTTTTAGATCAGCTCTGTAGGCAGCTGAGGTTTGCTCCGGTGAAAGCAAAGCAAGGGATTGCTTTCAGCCCAGAAATAGACCACCTCTCCTACCAAAGCTCTGCAAGTCATTCATTTCTTGCAGCATTTTATTTTGGTGGTGACCGGGAAGCATTTCACAAGTCACTGCTGTTGTACAGGTGGAAGCTCAGCTCAACCACACCTGAGAGCAGCAAGGTAACGACTTGTAGTGTTTTATGCACGGCTGTAAATGTTCTTTTGCCTTTCAGTGCTGCTTGCAACCCAAGATTTCATTTAAGCTGGTATAACATACACTTGCATCATTAACAATTACCAGTCATTGTTCCATTTGGATTTCTCTTGCTAATTAGATTCACTCTGACAATCTGTACGGCCCATAAACACAACCCCAAAAGGAGTATCTTCCCACAGTGAACAGAATGGAATATGAATAATCAGTTTAATAATTGTATTTGACTTAGCTTCTCAACACCAACATGTTAATCAAGAGCCTGCCAGGGTTCCCTGGTGGGAGAGACCCGCTCTGCTCCTGACTGTTCTCACGAGAGGAGCTGGAGCTTGCCTGACTGCTTTGCCAAGGCTGCAAATGCCGTGTGGGTCTTACACAAGCATTGAGAGCCGCCACTTTAATTCTTGCAGTTTTGCATGAGCACCCAGCTCTTCTCTGTCTCACTTTCCTCTCACATTCTTGCCTTTCACCCCTCCCTTTAGAAAGGCAGTGGTGATGGAGACAATATTAGCTCTTAGAGAAGCTGGAGAAATTCTGGAATGTAACCTTGCAGTCCTTGTGTGAAAGGCCCTGCAGCCCCGAGCACTTCTGCTCCCCTTGCTGACATGAGTATTCGGGCAACAAACCTGGGCTGGAAACCATTTCTTGGCCACTTGCTGGGCCGTGTCTGACAGCTCACTACAACAGCCCCTCTCCCAGTGCATCTTCAGCAAAGGCAGCAGTGTAGCTTCCAGACCCAGGTTGCTCCATATCTGACTGGCCTGAGGCATAGCCAGAGGGTCAGGTTCTGCTCATACCTGTTTGGTTAGGCTTCACCTGGAGCCCTCCTGCAAATTCCCTTCTCCACAACACATGTATGAAACCTCTGGTAATTGCTAGGCAGAGCAAGATATAGTTGGTTGCTTTGGCTGTGAATCATGCAGACAGGCAGTTGTTTTTATTCATTTTTTCATTGCTTTTCCAAGCTTTAAGGAAAAACATTAAAACAAATGCAATTGCACGCCACTGCAACTGCTCTTCACAGAATGCCACTGTCGGAGTCAGACCCCTGATGCTGCAGCTCAGATGCCAGGGACTGGGGGAGGAAGAGCTGGCAGCTCCCAGGACAGAGAGTGGTTCCAGGCTTTGGAAAGCACTGGGAGGCACCACTGAGCTTTTCTCTATCCCCCACCCTACCCCCACTTATGCTTCTTGTTCCAGGGGATTCTTTTGACCCTAATCCAAAGAAAATAGATGTGGATATACTAGTGGCTGGCAACAATTGGGGGCTAGCCTTAGGCTGGAGCAGGGAGCACTTGGATACTTGTGACAGCAGGAGGGTGCCTGTTTCATCAAACTCCATCTGCACCACCACATGCATGTGCTCCAGTAACTTCCCATGGCCTCCCGGGAAAGCGGGTCACTGGTCTCCCCATGTCCCTTGTGGGTCTTCTCGGCTGCTGTGCTGCTATATCTTTCCCAAAAAGAGGGGTGGGAAGGGAGGAGAGTTGATCTGGGCACTAATACTTCCTCTTCTTAGTTGGAAATAGGTGCAACATCAGAATCAAGGTGGCAGTACACAACCCTCCTGTGAGTATCTAATGCTGATTTTTGTTTTTCCTCAGTTCTTTTCCCAACTGATTCGCTTTCTGTTAATAGCAAAAGCCACCTCTGACATCAGTTTTCACCTGCATGACGCTTTGTCTTTTACTTGAATGTCACCCTCCTTTTATTACAGCCATTCTCCAGGCGCCCTGCTCATCCTGCCTGGCCTGCAAACCACCTCCATGCCAGCAGTGCCTAATGGCTTTGTGCAGCACATTTCATCAGCACAGTGCTCACATGGGCCAGGAGCGTGCCATTAACACAAACAGTGAAACAAAATTGGTCCCAAAACTCCTGTTTGAAGAACTCTCACAGATAACTTCTCCTGACCTGAGATCTCCAGCCTCAGCACTCATTGTCTCTTCCTCTTACCAACAACACAATTTCTCTAATAATCTATTTTGTCTCCAGCAACATCAGTGGTTTCTCACTTGACATCATAGCAAATACATTAAAGTAGTCTAGATAAACGAAATCTGGCAGATATCACCTGTCTGGAAAAATAATTGTTTTATCAAAGAGAGCCATCGGGTTAGTCTGGCAGGATGTGCTTTCAGTTGCATTTCATCCCATTTTTGATGTGCCTTTGCATTTTTAATTAACCTTCAAGGCATGTTCCAAAGCCCCGCATACCAGTGAGGTCAGAGTTACAAGGACGCCGATGGTTGGCTGGATTATTTTTTAACCCTGCACAACTGAACACGTTGTAATGGATATCCTGCAGTCACGGGGTCCCTCTCGGACTTGGCAGATGTGTAAAAACAGTTGCTGGTAGACGTGCCACCTCTCATGCTGGTCTTTCCAGAACTCCTGGACAGGCATGACCTGCCTCCCCGAGAGGAACGCCGCCTGCTCTTGGAGCACAGTAACCATTCTATTTCCATATCCCTGTTCCCATTAACCAGCCTTTTTTTACCCCTAGGATTTGTCTTCCTTAAACCAGAGCAGAGGTAAAATACTCCTTTGATTGCAGGCCATGCCTAAATTATCTTTAATCTCATTTACTGCACAACAGTCTGACTTTACTTTTCTTCCTTTCTTACATTGAAGAAGCTTTCCCCATTTTTTCTGGAATGCTTTGCAAATTTCAGGCTTTCTTCTGATGCTTACTCTATTTTTGGGCCTCTAAATGATAAAGTCCTCCTTCTGCAAGGCTCTCCAGGATTAGCCAGAGAATGAGCATCCCAGTCATGTGGAGCAAGCAGGCAGGGTGCAGGCTGCCTCGCCTCCACACCTCAGTCTGTGCCTCCCCTGCACAGAAGCCTCGACTTTCTCCACTCAAGTCAGCTTTGCCGAGGAGCGTTGCCCCACTTGTCAGCTTGCCCGCTGGCAAACTGAGCCTCAGACACATACGTATTTGTGTTTATTCTCCCCATTTGCTTCAAACAGGGAGAGCTACTTAGTTCAAAGCTCTGCTCTGTGACTAGATCTCTAGTAACTTAATTGCACATCAAAACAACACTGCCTTGTATGACTTCACTGATGAAGATGTTTGTTGATTGTCAAATCCAAGGATATCTGGGCCCTACCATTGCTAGTTTGAAGCATCATTGAGTAATGGATTCTCCTCAGATTGCCAAAGCACTGAACAAAGACATGAATAATTTCCAAAAGAGTTTTTATCTCAGCCAAAACCATGAACAGCAGCTAAAGGGGTGAAGAGAAAGTGTACTTGTGACCCCGCAGCTTTTCTCCTGCTGAGTTTCAGAGGCCACGGGACCATCAGAAGTGCAAAAGCTACCCAGCAAAATATTACCAGAAACTTCTTTGCTAGTAAATGTGTGCTTATCATCCTGAAGCGTTCAAAGGCATGTCAGAGAATGCCCCTCACTACCTAAGAACAGCTGCAGGCCAAGTCCAAACAGTATTAGAGAAAGTTTTGTTTGACTGTTCTCTCCAGTGCAGATGTGTTTGTGTTTGCACCCTCTGCACAAAGGACTGCCTGACCTTGCCTGCGTGAGGTTGGGATAAGTGTCAACAGTGATTCTTTCAAGATCTGCTTAATTTCATCTATCCTCATCAAATACTGCTGTCCTCCAAACCCTACTGTTAAAGCTTTCAAATCCTAGCAGTTAAAGAAAAGATCTTCTCCTCAAAAGAGCAGACACACCACAAGTGCTGTCATGAAGAATTTCATAGAGTCATAGAATGGTTTGGGCTAGAAGGGACCTTAGAGATCATTTGGTTCCAATCCCCTTCCACGGCCAGGGACACCTTCCACTAGAGCAGATTGCTCACAGCCCATCCAGCCTGGTCTTGAACACTTCCAGGGATGGGGTTTCCACAACTTCTCTGGACAACTGTTCCAGTTGGAACAGTCTCACCACCCTCATAGTGAAGAATTTCTTCCTGATATCTAATCTAAACCTGTCCTCTTTCAGTTCAAAGCCATTCCCCCATGTCCTTTCACTTCATGCCATTGAAAAAGCCTCCTCTATCCAGATCACTTGTAGCCCCTTTTAGGCACAGGAAGGTCCTGTAAGGCCTCCTCAGAGCCTTCTTTTCTCCAGGCTGAACAACCCCAACTCTCTCAGTCCGTCTTCATAGGAGAGGTGCACCAGTCCTTTGGTCATCAAGCCATACAAGAACTGAAGAACTGAAGTCAGTCCATGCAGCCTACAGCACACCCTGCAGGGTGCTACAGGACGCCAGTCACATAAAATATCTGAGATGTACCCATCTGAATCCAGCCTTAGCAGAGACACCCTTGCATGGCCAGCTCCACATCTCTCATTCCGCACTCAGCAGCCAGATGCGAAACAACAATTACATTGTGAAATGTCATGGGTCCACTGGGAAGCAAAAACACATCAATATTGTCTCCTGGTTGCATTGAGCCATGATGATTTTGCTTGACTACATGTCTGGATGAAATAACAGACAACACAAACAGAGATGGGGCCAGAGCTTGCATGTGCACCACTTTTATCTTCCTGCCTTTCCAGTGCACCCATCGCAGCAGCGTCTAGGTGATAAGTCTGTCTCTTTGCAAAACAGGAAGACCGTGGGCTGGCTGGCTTCTCTGATGAGCTATAAATTACAGGGGTTTTACCTGGCTGCCAGCCTCGCTGTGCGCTGGGTAAGGCAGGCGCTAATGCAGGGCGCTGCAGTGGCCAGCGATAGGATAATTACTGTTATTGCATTAGGAGAGAATAGCTGAGACTTAACAGCCGGAGGGTAAAAGAGTCCCAGAAATTGGAGCACCGAAGGCATTGCTAGCTTCATGCACACAAAGGCGACCGACCTATAAATAATCTGACCTCTTTGTTCCAGTAAAATAGCACAAGAATTAAGACCCCGGTTCAGGAAGAAACTTAAAATGCATGACTAAACTCGGCATAGCTGAGCAGACCTATTGACACGCCGGGGGCCCGAAGGCATTTCTGCTCTGTGAGCCTTTGTGCTCACCTGTGAGAGGTGTCCCACTGGCAGAGCTGCTTTCCAGAGGCTGTGGGGGGCCAGCTTAATTACTGCAGGTAGAGGAGCAAAAGCACCCTGCCAAATTTCGAGTGGGACTTCTCAGTAGTCTCTACTCTTCCTCTGCTTTCTAAGTTACAGCTAAAGAAGGAGACTTCTGTTAACCTCAGTTACCTGATAGTAGCTGGCGATTTGAAAATTAAAAGCTGACATGTAGAGCAAAAATATGAAGTGTTAGAACATGAGCCTAACAAATGTAGCCCAGAAATTTTCCAGGAAAACAAATCAGGGGCCAAAAAGAAAAAAAAGAGAGAGATTAGCCAGCAACAGGGCAGGTCATCTCTAGGTTAGCTTCATCCTGCATGTATATCATCTCTCAGCTTTTCGGAGAAAACCCACCTAAGGATGTGCTTGTTCAAATTAAAAGGCTTGTCGTTAGACCCAAAAAGCACATGGAATGCTTGATAAAGTAAAACTAGAACTACTTTTGAAAAGAAAGCTTTGATGGTTGCCTGAGGTGGGGAGTAGCACCATTTACAAATATTTTTCCTCCAGCTCTTGATCACAAAGACTTAGAAAAAGTATACCTGAAAATTATTAGTAAATATAAATATATTATGAACCCTTCCCTGCTCTTTTTTTAAAGTCTTTGCAGTAGAGAGAGAGAGTAAATAACTATTTTCCTTGTGCTGGAGGTGGGGAGTAAGCATGGAGAAGCTGCAAGACTGACTCAGCATCACCTAGCAGCAGCCCCTGGCCTGACCCCTCAAGTCTGGGATCCACAACAAATACGTGTGTCCCAGGGAAGGCATGTGCAGGGTGGGTGTAAGCGCCATTCTGTTCCTTGGGAGGTGAGTAACAGGGTTTGGCAAGCAAACTTGGGTCAAGTGGGGCGTCAGACTTGATTGTGTGCTACTGGTTCAGCAACTTATCTGCTGGCTGGCAAAATAATAACCCAGCAGCCTTTCTCCCAGGTGAGGGGGAACAATAGGACATGCAAAGGGATCTGCCAGAAAGTTTGCAGTGGACATTTGGAGAAATGCAGGAAGTCCAGCCACCCTCATTTGTGCTGTGAACACCTGGACAACAAGGAGCTCTCAGGTACACACTTGTCCCTTCTCCCTGCACTGTTTTTTGTTGCATCCAGGGACAGCAAGGGTGAGGAAAGAGCCACATTCTTCTCTTATGACTGCTTATCCCAATCCACAGCACCTCTCCACCGGCCTTCCCCATGCCCCACACGTATACACAGCCCCTAAAGCGAGCACTTTAAGACTGGAAGTGTAATCCAAGTTTGCACTATAATAGCTCAGTCATTAGTTACTGTGGAGCAATTAGGAACTAACAGGTCTTGCAGAGAGATGTGTGTTTTTTGGTGACTTTTTCCAAGCTCCCAGGACAATTTTGTCTGTTGTTCTGGGTGGCTCACAGCCCCGTCACGGTGTTATCTGTCAGAAACTCAGCGGGCCAAAGCTCTGCAGCCACAGGCTCTGTGTGCCCTGTGCTTACACCATTTCCTGCTGGGAGCCATGATGTTAAGAGCCGTGTTGTCCGCCTGTCCCTCACGCTCCTCCCATGCGCGCGGTCCCAAAGAGCCGTCAGGCTGCCGACACAGCCAAGAGGCAAAGTTCGTCTTTTTGTTCTGAGGCAGCGCAGCGCCTGGCACAACTATTCCTGGTCCCTGACTCAGAGCACAACCATCTTTGAAATAAATAAAATGAAGAAGGAGAACATCTCTGAGCCTATATTTGACACTTGTATTCCCACACCACTTGGCTTTATATAAACATACGAATGGGTATGGTGGTTATTTTGATTCATCTGCTTAGCAATCATTTTATTTTAATCAATATTTATTTAACTCACCAGCTAGACAAAAGCTCCCTAATTTCTTCATCTGATTTAATTGATGTTCCCTGACAGAATGAAGCTAGACTGGATAAGACAGTACAAGCTGTGCCAGTCTTCTTTGGTTTGCATCTCTTTTAACAAGTCCTGTGACTGTCGCAGAGCCAAGCACATCTTACATCTCGCAGAGGAATTGGGACCATACGTGGCTGTATACCCTGGGACAAAGAGCCAAGAAACACGCCAAAACAATAAGCGTTGACACAATAATTAGCATATTGATTCTCCATGCAAATTACCTCTTCATACATTGTGAAACACTTTGCATTGTCAGAGGACTTAAGAGGAGCCTGGAGTTTCTTACAGGCACCACAATAATTAAATAAACCTCTTCAGTTGTAACATTAAAATACAATTCTGGGTGAAGGATGAGATACATGCACGTTGTGCAGATAAAAATGTATGGGATACATCTGCCTGTATCAGGAATGGTGTGGCCAGCAGGAACAGGGAGGTCATTCTTCCTCTGTACCTGGCACTGGTGAGGTCACACCTTGAGTGCTGTGCCCAGCTCTGGCCCCTCAGTTCAGGAAGGACATTGAGATGCTTGAGCGCATCCAGAGGAGGCAACGAGGCTGGTGAGGGGCTTGGAACACAAACTCTGTGAGGAACGGCTGAGGGAGCTGGGGTTGTTTAGCCTGGAGAAAAGGAGACTCAGAGGTGACCTTATCACTCTCTACAATTTCCTGAAATGTGGCTGTAGTCAGCTGGGGGTTGGTCTCTTTTGCCAGGCAAAGAGACAGAATGAGAGGATACAGTCTTAAGCTGTGCCAAGCAAAATATAGGTTGGATATGAGCAAAAAGTTTTTTTACAGGAAGGGTGATAAAGTACTGGAATGGCCTGCCCAGGGAGGTGGTGGAGTCACCATCCCTGGATGTGTTTAAAAAAAGACTGGATGTGGCACTTGGTGCCATGGTCTAGTTGAGGTGTTAGAGCATGGGTTGGACTCGATGATCTTGGAGGTCCCTTTCAACCTAGAAATTCTGTGATTCTGTGACACCTTCACCACAAAAAAGCACCATAAATTATATTCCTGAAGAAGCTTTCAGGCCATGGATATTTCAGGCCTTCTTAGAAGAACATTTTGTTTTTTATTTGAAGGAAATGATCTGTACCTTGTGTCACCTCAACCTCATGCCAAGGGTGAGGAGTGGCTGCAAGCTGAAGGATTGAATCACAAAGCTCAATCTCAGCCCAGTACTCCACTTGCCTGGAAAGAAGGGTTCACTTTAGCAAATGCTAAAATACACTGGCTTTCAGAGGAGCTAATTTTTCAAGCTCAGTCACAAGTGCTGGGGGAAAAATGAACTCTCATATTTATATCAGTGGAGTCATACAGTAACTATGATCCTGAAGTCAACACGTGGAAAAGCTTAAGTGAAGCAACCTGTAGCTTGCTGCCCAGATTAGTTCATGCCCAGCTCTCTCTGCCAGCATTTAAAGTCTTTGTGAAATGCTAAAGTGTAAAGGGTAGCAGCGTCTCTCAAGGCCAAAGTCAACTGATATTAGGAATGGGTACAGTAATTTTACAGCCATTAACAGCATCAATAACTCTGTGAGCCAAGACAGAAAGCTGCCAGAAAGACCCAGAACTGCCTCTGCAAGAAGGAAAAATTGCCTTGCCTCCACAAGCATACTGCACTGCTGTAAAAATCGTGTAAATATCTCAACAGCAGGCTGAAAGGGCAGAGCTGTCTGCAGTGACAGAGACAGAGACAAATGTGACACCATGAAGCACCCACCAGGACACCTAGATTTGCATGTAGGTGTCCTGGTGGACATCAGAGCAGGGTGGTGAGTCCTACAAAGGGAGCTGCTTCACCACCACAAAGTTTTAGGAGCAGGTCACCATCCTCTAATGGAGAGTCCTGAGTTTCATTGAGAGGACCAGAGCTCATAGATGGTGCCCTTCCCTTTCCCTCTGGTAAAGCCCTTTTTGTGCTCCTCACCTGTGTTGCCACATGTTCACACTGTCACAGCCTCTTGATGGAAAAACACGAGCTGCCAGCATGTTCAAGTGCTTCAGGTAAGCGTTTGAGGGGAGGGCTTGGAAAAGGTCTTAGAAAGACCCAGACCACACTCCTAAGGGCTCCAGGCAACAGGAGACAAATGAAAAAATCTAATCTTCTCCAAAGGCACTCAGGCTTGCTCAAGATTTGCTCAAGCTTGGTTTTCTACACAAGCAGGTGGTCAGATACTCCCTGTACAGCAGCTCTTGAAAACATTGCCTGGTTTTGGTCAAGCATGGCAGGACTGAGGATCTCTGTAGTCACCCAGTTCCTGGGAGTTTTCAATACAAACGTTACCCTTTCCTGGTTTGCACAGGAAGGCAGCACCAGAGGAGTTAGGGGTGCTGGCAGAGGACATGGAAGTGCACATGGATTCACTGGGTGTCTGTTCCCCACAGCAGAGGAGCAACTGATTGCACCTGGAATCATGGGACATACCTGCACCAAGGCCAAATCCTGGCTTCCAAGCCTGCACATCCAGGAATGAGGGGAGGTCCCAGCCCTGGGGAGTTGAGTGGCACCATATGAAATGGCTCTCATTTTGGTCCAAGTGCAATCCAGCTCCTCCACTCTTTGCCCCAACAAGTCCTGGCTGTCGGCAAAAGCTGCCATCCTTGAAAACTGCCTGTAATTGCAGACTTGCTGCACTCGGAGGGAAAGGGGAGAGACTGGATCAAAAAACCACCTTGGGTCTTTGAAACACAGAAAACATGTCCGAGTCAGTTCAATAGCCTTTCACAGGCTCAATAAAAGATTATTCAAATCATCCACAACGAAAGCAAGTTTGGCATCCTTGTCCCTGGGCTAGTGGTAATGCAGAATCTTCACCTGCAGTTTCTTAAAATTGATGCTATCATTCGTGAAAGGCCTCAAGTACTGTCCTGTGAGGGGTGATAAAAAACCCACCCCAAAGCCAAAAAGGATGCATGGGCAGAATTGTGATAGGAATTTGTACTTTTCCTGCCTATGAACAATAATTCATGCAGTTAGTGCTTTATCAGAACTAATTTAACCCAGTTTTTCATTTAAACTAAAGCAAGTTCAAGTAGGTTTCTCTAACATGAAGGACATCTTTGAACCCAACTTTTGCTCCTGTTCACCCCACCCCCACCTAATGCTATTAAATGGCTTGAAACATGACACAAAAATACATGTCTTATCATATCAGTTGGCTTCTCTCACTATAGCAGCCCTTATCAACATTCAGCAGCCCTATTAATGCAGTCCCTTTCAATCAGCATGAAAAGGTAGCACTCCACAGATCTCTGATCTGTCCCTTCCCACTATCATAGGCCGTTTCTGATGCCGAATAAAGAGCAGGAGCTCTTTGCATGCCAGCAGTTTGCTCCTTTACATGTGGCCTGTATGCCCATGGTCCACAGCCCTCACAGCTCGCTCCATGGCAGACCCCTGAGCTGCCAGTCTCACATGAAGCTGTCCTTCCTGGAAGCAGCTGCTGGAGCCCTGTCCCTGTCCTGCTGGGCTCCTTCCAGTGGCAAGGCTAGGAGAGCCCTGTGCTTGTGCCCTTTGCCCAGCATGTACTTTTAGGAGAAGGTTTACCTGTGTAAGTATTACATACATTGTACTGATAAATGCAAACTGCTCTGAAAATACATCATGGATTTTCCTTAATCCTACACTACATTCTCGAGAGATGTGATGGAATAAAATGCTAGAAAACCATTCCTCATGAACTTCCAGGATTTTTGTAGGAAAGAACTGTGGAGACCCAAACCTACTGAGCCTACCGCAAGAAGCAGAGCTTCAGGAGCTGTTCAGGAACTGGGAAGTGGACACCCTCAATGGGCACTAAATTTGACTTACAAACCAGAGAATCCCAGACTTTGGCAGCCATATCTCTGTTCCTTTTAGTGGCAGTATGTCTACCATGTTGCAGTCTGCGTTGAATATATTGGCAAGTCCTTAACTAACATTTTCCCTTGGGTTATTTTCATTTCATGAGTGGTTGCATTTAATTTAGGATTCCCAAGAAATTACAAAATAATGTAAACAAGTGTTTTCAAAATTGTTTGCATCTCTCCTTTTCCCCCCATGGAACTGGGGTGTCCTTGAGATATTATACTGGACCTTAGCCAACAGACTGAGAAACAGGATTGGCAAAAACAGAGGAAGGATGTTGCAACATACCAATTGAATCTTTTCCCTTGGGGTTTTGAGTTTGGTCTGGCCAGAGAGGTTGGTAGAAGGTGAAGGGGACAACCTCTCCTCTTTTGCTCCATGTGAAGGCAGGCTTGCAAGGAGGAAGCCTGTTTACTGCAAATGCCTCTTGGGCAGAGTTTGCACCAGGCCTGAGAGGTTATTTGGGGTCCACAGGACACCCCAGGGCCATGTTTTTCCCCTGAGGCTTCATGCCCCTCTTTCAGGGCATGCAGGTCAGGTAGGGAGACTCAATCTCTGCAGGCAATTTGTGTTGCAAAACAGAAACTGCAATGCATGGTTGCTAGCTATGAAAAACTATCCAGGGAGAAGGTTTCTCTCTTACGAAATGCACCTCCTGATCATCCTGCAGAAATCATTCCTGCCCTTGCCAGTGCTGCCATCCCCCCTCAGCTTTTCAGTTCTACCTTTGACTTCCTTACAAGCTTTTAAGAATGTCCCCACATGAGGCTGCTGAGCAGCGCCAGCCTTGCTGCCTTTCCTAAAATGTGCACTTTCAATTAGAGGGAAAGAACCCCCAACACCTATCTCAGCTTCACAGTGTTGGTGCAAATGGTTTAAGCTTTACTGGGGCTTATGAGATAGAATTCTAGCTAATCTAAGGTCAATTTCTATAGCCAGAGTGTTAGTTTATTATTCTTTAGTGCATTGTTCGGTGGTATTATTGACATATAAAATGGTGAAATGAATGGTGGAATGATCTTCCCTTCAAGTATTTAGTCATGTGCACAAAAGCAGAGACGTTTCAACTTCCCTGACAATTTTGTTTCTCTATTTCCAACATCATTCTCCAGTGTCTGGAGAATTATTACACACAAGGAAGAATCATTCCTCAGTTAAATAGAAGTATATGTGCTTTTTGTAGGAAAGGAGGAAAAAGCAGATATTTTTATACTGCCTTTAAGAACTGTTACCATTGTAAGAATGGACTAAATTTGGACCAGTCACCTAGAGCCCAAACACATGTACTGCCAAATTGATTCCCTTTTTCTAGACTTCTAGTTTGCAGTAGGTTGAACATGAAAACAAATTCTTAATGTTCTTAACATTAAACCCCCACTTGGTACAAATGCAATTCAAAAGGTGCAAATTGCTAAAGTTTGTGGAGAGACATTTATTTAGCTGTTAATCTAGGTAATCATAGGTTCTCAGTGCCCTCTGTGTGAAACTCTTCTGTTTCTTACCATCTGTATACATTGTCATCATCAGGACAAGTAGAGAAGAAAACTGTAAGAGAAAACTTCTTTCAGAACTTTTGGCTTTGATGTTTACAGGGCACTGTGTCTGCCACATGAGCATTCAGTCCACAAAACTTCATATTTATGTGAGGTGAACACCTTTTTCTTGGGGAAAATGAACAAACCCCTCTTGCCAGTCAACTTATTAGGGTTTTGTCATTGTTTGCATGGAATGATTTAGGCATGACTGGGGAGCAGGCTCTTCAGCAGCCACACGCACATGGATTACACAACTCTCAAAAAGCTTGATAGTGTCATTACCACACCTCTGTTTTTTTAGATACACTTCCTCCTGCTTTTAGGTTGGGTCCAGTTATTCATAGGGAACACCTGGCTCTGCACAAGGAAGCACTAAATCTTTGCCTTCAAAGCACACAGACAGCAAGGAAGGTCAAGTATTACTCAGGGATTTCTCACCTGATCTTCTGATCAGATCTCTTATTTTCTCAGTAAAACGCAGCACAACATTTTTGCATGTTCAGCTCTGGAGGAAAGGACTTGATTAAACCTGTGAAGCTAAACCATCTCCCTGAATGTTGCTAAAACAGGGAAACATAAAAATCAGCATTTAAATCTACCACTGAGCAACTAATCCCAGTTAATCCCAACAGCCCCTGGAAGTCCCTTATGGCACAGGACAGGCAAGGACCAGCCATGTCCTGCAGCCATGGATCATGCCAATAGCTTCACAGCCAGGAATGGCACCTCCTCACCCAGGGACACAGGGTCTGCAGTCCCACAGCATGCCAGGAGTCCTCAACACCCCACCAGTGGGACCAGGAGAGGAGTCAGCCAGGAGGAAGTTCAGGGTAGCCCTAGGCACCTTGTTTGTTTGCTCATTCTCTTCAGAGACCCTGAACTTCCCACCCCTCAAAACACCGACACCAGCACAAGGGAGCAAGAGACTAATTTATCATTATTTGGAAGGAACTGCTCTAAGTTTACTCATAGGTAAAGGCAGTTGTAGATGAAAGAGCAACAAGGACAAGGACAGACCCCTGGCAGGTTTTTCTCCAGGTCTGTGCCCTGGGCAGGGCAGGAAGATAGGATCTGCAGCACCATAAATCACCTCACGGCAAAGGGAGAAGAGAAACGGATTGTGAAATGAACTGTAAAATAAACTTCTAATGTAAACATCAAACAGGCAGGGGGTTGTTTTTTCTGTCTGGGAGCCCAGGTCTGGTACAGCTTACTGACTGACTGTGCTGGAACCTTGTTTGATGAGGTTACTGCTGGCCCTATTGCAGGGCAAGGAGGCAGCCATCACTCTTGTTTGCCAGCAGGAGAGGAGGCTGGTGCTGCCATGAGCATCTTCTTGTCCTCTGGCATAATATTCTTGCTCAAGCACCAAAGCTTTGCCCACAGCTGCCATTATGGACTGTCTGGATCCTCCTGCCCCAGAATGACACCCTCCCAGACACCCGCCTTGGTGGCCTGGCAACAGTGATGGGGACACCCCAAAAGGCTTCAGGCTGCATCTTTCACCAGGGCCTTGGTTTTCTGATAAGCAGGTGCTCACCCAAAGCTGCCTCTCCCTGACATGTCCCTGCCCACTCCAGTCCTGCTGCTCACAGCCAGTGGGGGCTTTGCTGCTTGCACTTTTTCCTGGTTTGGCCTCTTGTCCCTGCCAGGAGGGCCAACACGTGCCCTCATCAGGGAAAGCAGGCCACCTCTGAGACAAACCTGAGCCACTGCAGAAATGTCTGTATTTTCACCTGTGTTTATACTTCTGGTCCAGAAGGAGTCAGACTCGATGATCCTAAGGGGTCCCTTCCAACTCAGCATGTTCTGGGATCCTGTGATTGTACTACATCAATATCTCCCTGGGGTCGGGGGCACACCCTGGCTCATGCGTCAGCACAGTGGGACAACATTTCTCAATACCTCTTACAGTCAAACCAGCAGAAAAGATAACAGTTTGCTACTGTACATAGAGACCTGTGCCTGTGCCTCAGGTGGGAAAGGACAGAAGCCTCTATGCCTTTTTTTTTTATTATTTTTGGGTCTTGTTTTAAAGCTGCTTCAAGTCCTTAAGGCAAGTCATAGGAACATGAGGTTAGAAGCGACCTCTGGAGATAATCCCCCTGCTCTGAGGCAGGGCCACGGAAAATCTAGGCAAACATTTTGCTCCCCAAATCACCCTTAATGAAGAAAAGTCCACACCTCTAAGGAAATGTGTTAATTACCCTCCTAGCTAAGAGAACATAACCTAAATTTCCTGCAGATGAAACACAGCTATGTCCTCTCCTTAGTGGGTATGAAGGGTGAGGGTGGGGGGTTTTAAGTAATTTTATACATGAAGTAATGCAAAGGTTTTTTGTGTCCCCTCTCAACTTGTTCTAACAAATAACATCAGCCTTCTCCCACTGGTCCCCATTCTCACTGCCTCTGCTCATTCTTGCTCCTCTTCAGCCTGGCACTCCAAGGGGGCCCTGGAGTGCCACAGCTCCACAGCAGGAGCTCAGACTGTTTCTTCTCATTACTGCCAAACACCACCTTTCTTCCAGGGTTGTTGCTTGCTCCCCACTTGGTGCTTGGCAGCTGATCCTTTTTCCTCAGCACAGCACCTTTGTCTGCCGAATCTCACCTGGCTGATTTCCCCTCCCAGTTCCTCAGGTTGGCACGTGGTGGCAGTCCTCATTCTGCACCAGGGCCTTGCTGGGTGCTGGGCACGTGTCCTCCAGCTGCTGGGCTGGCTGATGCACCAGCACTCAAAGGCTGCTGCCAACTTTTGGGTTTCCAGGGCCCTGCAGCCATGGGCACCCAGCCAAGGCTGGGTGGGGCAGGTGGCAGGAGGACCAGGGGGACAAGTGTGGCACAAGATTAGGCTCACAGAAGGAGGACAGAAGGGACAGTTGGGAGGGGAGATAGCACGCAAGTCCTACTTTTAGAAATGCACACAAGCAAGCTGATAGTTATTGAAGTGTCTTGGTGAAAAAGCAGTTGCTATTTCCAAACTCTTCCTTTCTGGTCAACACCTGAGGTTTTTCTGCTGGGTGGAAGGTAGAGGGGCTGAAAATGGACAATTGGCCAAAAAGTTTGTGGGACACGGTGGAGAAATCCCCAGGATGTAAGGACTGGTCATTGTTTCCCAGCATGAGAGTCTGCATCCCATAATGGCCTACCCAAAATTTGGGAGTAAACTGCTTAAACACAAAGTACTTCAGCAGTTTGTCATAATTCAGGTTTTAGGTAAGAGGGGTCAGAACAATGTAATTCTGCTCCATTTCTTTCTTCAAACATTTCTTTTGTCAAACTCTTATTATTTTATGTTTCAGGTGCCAGATTCAACCCACATCTAACATTCCTAGTACAGCTTTATCCTGATACTCTTGGCACATAGGTCATGTCTGAGACAAGGCTAGATGAGAAAGAAATGTGTGTGAACTCTGAAAGAGAGAGAGTGTGTGTGTGTGTGTGTATGTGTGTGTACAGATGCTAGACAAGTCACCTTTAGATGGTCTTTCCTCAACCATGAGCTCATCCAATCTGCCCGTATGGTAAATTTGACCTTTAAGCCAGTCTTGAAATGCTGAGCATGTGCCTACAGAGGACTGTCAGTTATAGTGGAAAAGAAACAGATAAGCCTTTTGTTAGCTTAGGGATGAGGTGATCAGCATAAAATGTTCAAATTCTGATAACCTTCAGTTGGAAAAGTTTGCAGATTCTTAACTCTGAAATAGAGAGAATCAAAGGTTTTCAATTTTATTTTGCAGATTATGGCCCAGGGAAGTATTGCAGGTCACATGTGCCAGCACTGCCAGAGAGCAGACACCACGGTCAACTCTGTAGCTGGTTGTTCTGGGCTGCACCTAAACTGTACAAAGTTACTTCACAATATTCATTTCTCACAGTAAAACTTGGTAGAGCGTGAACAACAAGAGACACTTTCTAAAAGAATAAGGCATTTATTTCTTTCCCATTTTTTTTGTCTGTAGGAATTTGCTCTGCAGTGGTTGGCTCGTGTCCCTTTGAGCTGCCATATCTGGTAAGAGGTTCACAAACCATTTGTACTCTCAGCTTTATATCTCCTCACCTTAGCAGACCTGTGAATAGAGCCACCAGACCACATTGGCTGCAAACTTACTATTCCAAGTAAAGCAATGTTCAGGGTTTAGCCTATGTTAGGAAAGGGTGGCTGATGCAGCTAGAGCAGCAAACTGTGTCTTCAGACTCAGATGTAGCTTGAAGCAGAAAAACAAGGAGTGTGTCTTCCTAGCGTAGCTGGAATGGTGTGACTTGTGCTGGCAATGAGCTCTTACCAGGTAACTGTGGTTCTGGGCTTCTTACTTAAATAAAAGCCTCATAAAAATAATCATAATTGGCCAAAAAAACATTTTAATAACTGGCCTTAGAAAAACAGAGAATGTAAAAAAGTCATAGAGTGAAGAAAAGAAAAAAAAAAAGGAAGAAAACCAAATTTATTTCCAAAGAAAGATTCATGAGGATTAAAAGATAAGAAGATCATTGCTGACAGCAATGGAAACCACTGGTGACCTTAGATATGGATTGAGGAATGACTGAAGGGAATGAAAAAGAGGTTCAGACGCCCCCATGGAATTGTATCATTTAAAGAGTAGCATTTTATGAAACCCTTTCTACTTGTCGCTTTTTCACTCCTGTGTGCTCACATCTCTTAACACTTTCTCTGCACACGAGGAGAAGCCCCCCTGGATGCATGGCCCCTGAGATCCGTAAGGTGGGAGCTGGCCACCCCCTCCTCCTTACACATCCCTTTGTGTGGGAAAACCAAACCTTGAGAGTCTCCTGCTAACAGCAACATCATGTTGTCATCCCGGAGGCCCTTTCTTAATGAGGGAACAAAGCTTTGGCAAGTGAAGGTGAAGACATTGTGGAAGAGCAAAGATGTTCAGGTGGGAGATTTAAGAGGCTGGAAATGCAGCTGCAGAGTCTCAGCCACATCCCCCAGGACCCAGCAATTCAGGGCACTTTCTGCAGACAGCTTCTCACCTTGACTTCCTCTGGTGAAAAACCCAGTGAAATGGGCTCACCCTGAAGTGCTTGTTATGGGTGAGGAGAAGGGAAGAGAGGCTTTGAATTTGTGTTGCTCCAAGGAAACTTCCCATGTGACTGCCCCTGTCTGTGTAACTTGGTTAGCGCCGACCCTTTGGTGACAACCACCGTGCCCAGACTGCAGAGCAAACACAACTCCACCACACATCCCCTGGACATCCATGCCTGACCTTCCCCTCTGTTACCTACTCCAAAGGCAGAAGCTTCAGAGAAGACACCCAAAAGTAGCTGCCTCCCTCAGGAAGAGACTTAGATCCAGCTCTGAAAGCCACTATAATTTTATAACCGCTCAGGCAGAGTAGATTTTTAACTTGAATTGTGGCTTTTCCATGGGAGTCTGCTAGGCTGAGTGACAGTGCATGGCAAAAACTTCTGTATAAATGAGACAGCCTTGCCATAAATTTTGACTAACAGATGCACACTGAGGTTGATAACACAATTTGATACTGCGAATATGACTCTCCAGAGAAGTGTGAATGACAATGGGTTTCATTTAATGAATAAAAGGAGGTTGTTGGGGTTTTTTTATTGTATGTCTTTTATGAATTGCTTTATTGCTTTCTAAGCAGTGACTTTTCTCCAGGACATTCATCCATTAATTAGTTAATGGTGTACAAGCCCAGTTAGCCTTAAGTAAGAGGAACCTAATAGAGATTTAAGATGAAGCACTGGTGAAATATGAATTTTCTACTGAAACAATAAATTCAAGACAAACACCATGCTAGTCATTCACAGCAGAAGATTGGAAAGGCTGGACCTCTCCCTCCTCGAGGGGCAGGTGTCAGGAGCAGCTTCCTCTGCTGCTCTCCAGGGAGCCCCTCTGAGGTGACTCTGCCGATGCAGTTTTCCTCCATCTTTTCCTTTGGAGGTCAGAGGTAGAGTACACCTGTATTTCTTAACTAGCACTTTCTAACCAATGCCATCCTTTTCCAAGGTGGTTAGGAACAGCAGAAGGAACCACTGTCCATGCAGCAGGCGAGTCTTCAGAGAGGTTACCAGACACCAGAGCAAGGTGCTGGCATCTGCTGTGTTTGCTCCCACTGATGTCCTTCCCATCCTCCTGCACAGGACGCCGCTGCACCAGCCATGGGATCTTTCAGGGTTTACAGTGGCCCTCAGAGCAGGAAGAAGAGCCAAGGTCTGACATTCCTGGGGTGCCAGGGTCCACAGGTGCCAGCAGCAGCCTCAATGCCCATTGCAGTGAGCACTGCTGGAAGGCTAATCCCCAGGGAAATAGACAAGGAGTTGCTCTGTGCCTTAAATTTCAGCGAAAACAAAGTTTTAAGGTATTGCCTAAAAAGAGGAAAACTGAGGGAAAAGACTCCTGGTCAGCATTATATTTGTCTTGGAAGTTGCATATAGTTTTATGAGATGTCATGTATTTTTATAGTTTTTCCCCCACTTCTCCACATGTCACTCATAGGATATAGGCATCTTTAAACTTGAATGGCATAACATAACAATAAAAGAATGTTACAACAGTTACCCTCTTTTAGGTCAGTTGTTCCTACTGAATTGGGACATTTTATCTCATTTTCTAGATTAAATCAGGTCCTTGGTCTGTCATCAAACCATCAAAAAATAAAAGCAGGAGACGCTTTGTTCTAGTAAGTAAATGTTTTGGCATAAGCAAAACTGCTCCTGTCATGAGTATGCAAAGAAAATCCAGGTGCAAAAATAAAAATTTCAAACTGGAGATTCTGAATTTTTTCAGACAATTCCAAAGTTTCTCAAATATTTAAACCACAGTTAAAAAAAAAAAGCTTACTTTTTGTTGTTGTTGCTCTAATGGAATTTTCTTACTCTTCGTGCTTATATGATAAATATATTTTCATTTTTAAAAATTCCACAGGCAGAGCCAGTGGGAAAAAAACCTCTGTGGGCTGGGTTGGGCAAACAGAGATGCCATGAGACACTGCAGAAGCTGCTGGCAGTGAGACCAATCTGTGTACCAGCAAGAACAGTATCTACTCCATCTAGCTTGGGCTCCACTTCATCCAGGAAGACTTCCTTTTGAAGGGGAAGATTCCAGTCATGATGACTCCAACCAGTAAAAGAGGTAGCCTCCCAGATTTACTTATCTCAGCCTTCTTGAAAGCACCCCTAACTTCCTTGGAAGCAGTAACCAAACAAGAGCTGTAAAATACTGTTTTCCCTAGTCTGGCTGAACTCACGACTCAGCATATGTGGTGGGGAGCTCCTAAAATAGTTCTCTGTTGCCTCACTAGCCTCAGCAGCAACTTGAAAAGTCTTTTGCCTTCTGGGACAACTTGGAGAAGTTTTAAAATGTTTGGACTTATTTTGAAAGTACTGTGAAAGATAAGAACGATCTATTCCAAGGCTGGGTGAACCTTGTGTGAAGGTCACAGCTAAGGCATTGCACAACAGACCCAAGAAGGCTCAGCACAAAACTTGCTCAGGAGTTGATCAGCTTCTCTTCATTGCTGCTGCCACCCCTGCCTAAATTCCGATTAAAGCTGAGTCCCTTTGACCTGGCACCTCACTGGGACAAAAAGCCATTATAGTTTGTTCCAACTCTCAGTGAGGTGATGACAAAGCAGAGGGCACAAGTCCTTCCCTGGCAGAGCCTTGTTGGAGAAGCCTTCTGAAAAAACCAAGCAAACCAGCTGTTTGTGAGGGGAAGCTGTAGTTGCTGCTGGACAAGTGCACTCTCACTCTGGGAAGTTTAATGCACACTTTCTCCAAGTCAAAGGCTATTTATTCTCTGTCTGGATCTTGTCATATTTCAGGCTATCTCTAGTTAGAACAAAACCTGGACAGCTCTTGCAATGTTTAACAAGGGATATCCCCAAGCTGCTCTTTATTGCTGCAGTACTTCAGTGTAGCGTTCCTGTGGGCTCTGCACAGGCATCATGGTTCATCCCCGTGGAGTAACAAGAACCCCCTCCCTCCTATGAGGAAAGGCTCCTCCTTCTTGAAAATATAATTTCTTCCTGAAAGACGACTTCAAAAGATCATAGACATCTCTGGCTTCCCATCGGGGTGGGAGAAGAGTTTTTGTGTTGACATGTCTACTGTTTCCAAGCACGCTCTCCAGTGCCTCAGCCAGAGCCCTCAGTATAACTTTCTGCTGAGTCAGGCTGCTGGTTTTATTATCCCAAATCCCAAACGGGTGGTTTCAAGTACTCCAGGCATTTTTCAAAGACAGTCTGAAACCCAGCCAAGCCCATGGTGCGGGGTGTAACCCTTCTCCCGACAGGTCTGCAGTCAGACTGGTTCTCTCCCAGGTCAGGCAAGCTGGTCTGCAGCTGCAGAGTACAGCTGCCACCCCTGGGGACAACCCTCTCTGTCCCCAGATTCTAGTGAACTTTGTGATTTTTTAACAGCAGTAAATGACCCCCCCCGTAGGTTATTTGACCACCAACACTACACTGGCTTGGCTGAAGGATTGAAGGGCCGAGGCCCATGTCAATATGCATTGACAGGTATTAGTGGAAGTAGGCTGGGGATCCCTCCCCAGCCCCAAGCTGCCCACCAGCCATTTTCACTTGCTGCTTGAAAGTCACCCCTTCTCCAGGTCCTGTGCTTACATGTCTGCTATGACACAACAGAAGAGAGCAAAGGCAAATGTGCAACGTAGAGATCCATTATGCTTTATTTACATGCGTCACCATCTCTTTTACAAACTAGATTACAATTTAAAATGGAATACACAAGGCAATATCTACTAACACCAAGTGGAGTAAGCACTGCGTCTCTACTTCATTTGGAAAGGGGCAGGTTTTGCTCCAAAACAAACTTCCTTTCAACCTCTGAGCAGTAAGGTAATATATTCCTCCAGGGCAGCATATTTTTCTTGGGTTTTTTTTTTTAGTTTTTTTTTTTTAATATAAAATCCTCAGTAAGACTGCAACGTGAGAGTGTCTGCTTTCAAATGAAAGTACAAGATAGCCCAAATGAAAAGTATAAACTGTTCAGCTCTTCAGTATGTAAAGACGGCCATGCGCGATAAGGCTGTGGATTTAATATTCTTCCAATTTACATGGCTTGAAACAGAAACAGATAAAACAGTTTTACAGATACTGTATACATATTTTTTCCAATCATGCAACTTTTTAAAAAAAAAGTTAAACATGTGAAGCCAAATGTACAACCCATTTTTTCCAACCCACAGTTACGAAATGTATCTGGTCCCCCTTCGCATCTGTTGGCAATTCCAAAGGTATATTGTGTACTTCAAACACTTACAGGACACCAACTGCCAAGCAATGATATAATTTTGGAGAAATACATGACCTAAGAGGTAACTTTTTTAAGCAGTGGCACAAAAGTTTCTGGAGTTAAGCAGTGTTTAACTATCCAATTATTCTTAAGAGAATTTTTTTTTACAAAATCATTAAATCAAGCCCCAACCTGTGACTAGAAACTGCATAAATGACACCTTTTTAGACCTTTTGTTTAGACCACGTGTTCAGAAGATAACCATGTAATTGTGACCTTGACCTTCATCTGTTTTACATGATTTCACAAGGAAAACTTCTAGGCATAAAACATGTTCAAAGACTCAAAGGCCAGATTTTCAAGAAGTAGGTTCCCCAAACTAGCTATTAAAGGCTTAACTTTGACACCTAAATAACTGGCCCTTTGAATTCGGGGAGATTTACTTAGCACCTCTGGAGTGAAGGGTCTTTGCTGGGCACCTCAGCAGGTGTAGAGGGTGATGACCTTACCCTGGGCCTGGGGGGACCTGTCACCTCCCTTTCCTTCAAGAAGCCATGAGGGCAGAGCAGCTCGCCTCTGCGACCACACTCGAGTCCCTGATGTTTGGTGCCTGACATCAGGCACTTCTGCTTGAAAATTCTGGCCCCAAAACTGAACAACAGAAACCAAACCAAACTGAAGAAGCTGGCCAAGTCCATCCCTCCTCAGTGAGTGCTGGGATGTTCTCCAAAGCAGGGGCCCAAGCTGTCCCAGCCACACCAATGGAAATGCGCCCCTTGACATTGCTGGGAGGCAGGTTAAGCCTTTCAGCTACTAATGCTTTTATTATTTCTTTTAAAAAAACTTCTCTGCCATTGATGGGCTATCTCTAAACCAAGTGTTTTTTCTCCATTTCCTGAACAGGGCAGACCATAGTTTTGTCTCTCATTTCTGCCAGTGGAAAGCAGTTCCAGTGAACCCAAGCAGGCTAAGTTGCTGGAACAGAGCAGAATTTGCAGCTGTTTCATTTAAGCTTTCACTTGCCTTTGACAAGAACTGAATCTGTACCAAGAAAAAAAATAAATCATGGGGTTTGGTCACTTTGGCCATACCATCAAGTTGAGCTTTACTGATCTGTCAGTGATGGTGGTCTTTGGGCAGCACCACGGCTCTCACTGGAAGCTCATCTGTGTAGGGATTAAATGCTGCACCTCAGCACGAGTGAGCTCTGCTGACAGCCAAAACACGGGGTTGGGGCTCAAGTCCAGCCACGGGGCAGCAGCTGCAGAGAAGCCTCAGCAAAGAAACACCAGAGGGGAGTCCTTCAGCACACACTCACATTTTGGGGTGTACCAGGAAGCTCTGAGCTAATGGCACACGCTCAGAGGTGGCCAGTGATGAACTCTTGATCACTTTCAGTAAAAGGTGCCTGCAACTGGACTCGGGTAAGCAGGGTGCCCAGCTGTGCCACACAAGCATCCTGGGAAGCCAGCTGCTGATAGACAGGAGCAATGTGCACCAGCCAGCTCCAATGAATGCAATAGACTAGGCCACATGCTAACAAATAGAACCCCTCAGTGTAAAAAGAAAAGAGAAGTTTTTTTAAAAGGCAAATGATAAACCCTTGGCTGCTTGAAAGAGTTGATATGCTACAGGGCTATGCTAACCACAACAGCACAGAGCCTACACAGTCATAACTGGGGGAAGAAACCAAGAGGTGCATCTTTATGAGAGAACAGCATGGGGGCTACGGTACAAAACCAAAACTTCCATCACACTGGGAGCCGTTGTTTCACCAAAATCACCTCAGGGACCTGGAAGGTAAGGAGTGAGGAAGGGCCCACAAATGCGTGTGAGTGTTGGTGCATGACTGTGCATGTGTGGTGGCAGTGGCAAGAGGGAGTCACTCCACATTGCATGGGACACGGGTCGGTGGGAACTCATGCACTGAGACTTTGGGTTAAAATGCTAGTTTTGTTTTCCTAACATCCATGCATAATGATCCATTTCTGTACATAATAAAATATATTTATATATTTATATGCATAATGCTTTTATGCAAAGGAAAAAACTTCATATATCGCTTTGGAGAATTATGTATACACTGTCCTATTCAGAACCTCTTCATACCAAGTTCCTATGTACCACTGGTGTTTTCCCCTCTTTTTTTGTATCCCTCCCCCCCAAGATACTAATAAAAAGTAATCAAACTTTCCAGATTATAGAGAGGATCTATACAGCACCATACCTTTTATTCATTATTATTATTATTAATTATTATTCATTTTACAAAAGAAAATCTTAGAAGCAAAATATATAAAACTGCCTTGTCTTTCAGTGTCATTTATCCTGCTACAATCTACGCTCATATGAAAAGCCATTTGTATGATATTGTCACCTTGCCATTCCCATTCCTACTTCTTCTGCCACAAGGGATTAATACATAATGAGAAGGAAAAAATAATCAAGGATATGTCCAAAACAACAACAACAAAAATAAACAGGATCACTAATGCCATAACACACCCTGCAGTGATCTGTGCCTCAGCTCCTGACATTGTCACTGCAAGTCACCTGCCAATGCCCAGCCGCTAGGTTTCCTGTAATTTCTGTGTTTTCAAGCACATCTCTACAGGTGTGGACTACGTCCACCTTGTGTGGCAGCTCAGCCCAAAACTCCTCACTGTGGCAGTGAGGGCAGCTTTGCCAATGTAAGGCAGGAGGGGTGCCTGCTCCAGCAGGCAGGGAAGGGGCTCCTGCCTCGGCGCATGTGAGGGCAATGGCACCCGCTGTCAGTCCGTCCTCATGAGCCAAGAGGCAAACTCACCAGCTTCCCCTGTTTTGCAACCAACTCCGGGTTGACCCTTATGGAAAACAGGGGTGTACCATTAAACTTAAGGAAAGAATAAGAAAGAAACAAACCAACCAACCATCCAACCCAACAAACAAACAGGCCAGGTACATCCCCTCTCTGGAATCCAGCTGGCTGATAGGACTAACAAATGCTGTATCTTCAGAAAACCCTGACACCTGAGCAGTGTTGGGTTACGGTCATTTCCATGCATGTGCACAGTACCTCAGATTCCCAAGGGAGAGAAAGCAAAAATGGTTAATAATCTATGGAAATCAAACTGGAGGCTGTAGCGGGGAGGGTGGGCAGATAGGGAAAACCTCCAAAAAGAAAAGCCAACTTAAAACATCCCATAAACCATTAATATATTGAAACACCACATACTCATTGACAAGTAACTAGTGTAAAGGCTACACAGTGTGTTCTCAACAGGATGGTGCTGAACATTGTCTCCACAGCAGGTGCTTGGCCATCCCAGAAAAGGAAGATTTTGCATACTTCAGAATAGGTTCAATTCCCAACAAAAAGAGAGAAAAAAAAAAAAAAAAGAAAAAACAAAGGGGGGGGGGGGGAAAGAAGTAGGTTCTTCACTCCAGTAAGGGGCCTATTAACAGTCTGCTTCATTAGGAAAATAATGCAGGGTTCACAAAGGTCGTAAGCTGTAAACAGTATCACTGTCCACTTGCTGACAGCAGATTTGGCAAAGGGTTCTCTCTCTACATCTCGTGTCAGTTTGAGGGCCTGGAAAGGAGAAAAAGAAGAAAAGACAGTGAGATTACTGCATGTAGGAAAAAAAAAAACAAACCCCACAACAATAAAGGCAACTGAGCAAACCTCCAAACAAAACAACAGCTTACACTGAGGAGCAATTCAGGTATGTTTACACCCAGAAACTTCAAACATATAGCAAGGAATAAGATGACCCTGCCTGAAAATACTTCTCCCTTGCCAAGGTTCATGTGTTTCTTTGCTGGCTTAGCTACTCCCAAACAGGACAGAAAAAACCCTCTCTCTGATAAAAAATGATGGTCAAGTCTGATTTACAGAAACCCAGTGCATTGTCTATTTGTTAAGCCTATTTCCAGGTAGAAGCAATGAAGGATCTTCCTGCTTTTCTCCATTTTTCACGATCACCTTTTCTCAGAATCACCAAAAAGCTGAATAAATCTTCCCTAAGTGTTTGATATCTGCCGCCAATCTTGAAGGACAGATGATGTGGATGCTCAAGACAAACAGTAAAGAGCCATGAATTTCAGTGTGGACTTTGAATGTTTTCCATTTTCCTGCTCACACAACACACCAGCAACAAACAAGGTCCACCTGGCTTTAAAAACTGGGTAAGGGTCCATCTGATTCTGTAGCCAAGAAACTTCTCTGCAGAGAGAGAAGAACGGGGAAGACACCTTGGATACAGCATGGAGATGCCTATGAAGCAACACGGTAAGTAGGTAAAACACTGAAAACAGATGAACATTTCAACCAAGGGGGCCAAAGGGATGGAGTTTTAAAGGTACTCAGTGCCTTAAAGATATAGGCAGGCAACACAAAGGGTTTTGGAAAGTATGTACATTTAAACATTCCCATGAAATCCTCTCTACATTTTCAGAAAGTCCACTTGGTGGACATCCGTGTTGAGGGGCATGCAGCTTCTGGCTCTGAAATGGCTTCTAAAAACAGGGTTTAGTCCCCTCACACCACTTACTACCTTTTGAGGATTTTCCCCAAGACAAAAGACTGATGATTTTTTATACAGTGCAAGAACAAGGGGACACTGGCTGAAACCAAAAAGCCATTGATTGCAGGAATGTCTTTACTTTCAAAAGACCCTGCTATCAGGCACCCTCATGAAAAATGGTGGATTTAGTGAAACTGCTGGTTTAACCAGGATGGGCGTCTCCTGCAAGGAGGATCACTCAAAGACTGTCTCCTGTCTGAGGTGCCAGGCACTGATCCTGTGATAACAATTTATTAAAATGACCTATTCTGATAATGCTAAATGATTGATGGAAATTTAATCATTTTGTCTCATGGTTATTAGAGCAACAGTGTGACAGCTGCTCCCTGCGCCATTAGGGGAGAACTTCATTCAGCACAGCTTAGGGAGCAGACAGATTGTGCATTTCACCCAAACAAAATTTGGCTTTAGCCTTAATTATGTGGAGGGGTTTGGGGTAGACTGTTTGTGAATAAAGGGATTTCCGACTGGATCAACATATTGATTTCTTCGTTTTCAAAGGGCAAATTAACGCTGGCCATTCGTTAATGTGACTGCCTGGCAAGGACTCCATTTGGTGTGCCCCAATGGCCCTAACAAGGTCAGCAGAAGATACCCAGACAGGCCTGGTAGCCCCCAGTAAAACCTGGCTAGTGGCTCGTAAGCAGTTCAAACAAGTGCAAGCCCATTTCTCTACTTCTTAAAGCCTGAGCACCAGAGTGGGCTGGAGCTGAGTGACTTCCCAAAGCACAACATCCTCTGAAGGCAAGGCTCGGGCCCCAGATGCCACAGCCCAGCAAGTCAGCTCCCTCTCAGGCAGCTGCCAGTTAGACCGAGCATAGGCTTAACTTTGGCACGTGTGAGAAGCCTTGCTGACTTTGAATAAAGCTATTGATTAAAAATAAAACAGTACAGAAACTCCCAATAAAGCACCAGAGTATTGCTTAATGTTTAAATTAAAAATCTATGTGAAATATTACACTATGAAACCGAGTGATAATAAAAAACTGGAGGATTTACCCATCCTCCATCTATCTTGAGCATCTTTTGTGGAAGTGGCACTGCCCGATATTTTTTCTTGTGGGACCTGTACTTCAAACAGTGCCAACATTTTGGAGACAAATGCACAACTGAGATGTGCATCACACAGCAAAATCAAACTATGTTCCACTTTCACAGCTCTGCTTACATGGACTTTGCAAATGGATTAAAAATGAGAAGAGCTAGATCAAAGTCTTAACCTTCCTGCCTTCAAATTACCCTGTTAAAGTCTGTAACAGACCCACACAGTCTTGCTTTCTGTCTCACCACAAAAAGCCTATTTACCCCGAGTTAGCAGCCTGCTACCCCACAGTGATGAAAACTCTTATCAAGACAGGGAAAAAAGTGCTCCACTTACATCTCCATTTATCACAGAATGGTAGAATTACAGAATTATAGAATGGTTTGGGTTAGCAGAGGCCTTAAAGATTGTCTAGTCCAATTCCCTCAAAGTGAGCAAGAACATCTTCAACTAGATCAGGTTGCTCAGAGCCCCATCCAACCTGGCCTTGAGCAGTTTCAGGGATGGGTCATCCGCCTCCTCCCTGGGCAACCTCTTGTGGTGTTTTACCACTCTCACTGCAAAAAACCTTTTCCTTATACTTTATCTAAATCTGCCTTCTTCTGGCTTAAAACCACTACCCATGTCCTATTGCAACAGGCCCTGGTGAAAGCTTTGAAAACAGTCATGCAGGAGATGAGATGCCCCCTTCTTCTGTCCTATTCTCTGCCCTCCCATCCTCTATCTTGCTACTGAGCAGTTACAAATGCTACTCTCATTTTACTCTGTGGCCAAGCTGACTAGTTCTAATTTCCCTCCAGCAAAAACATTTCTTCACCTCTGTCTCACATCATTCCATCACTTAACTGGACTCCCAAGCCAGCTTGTGCACCATCAGAGCAGCTCTGAAGAATCATTTGCTACCTATTGCTTTCTCCTTTTGATTCCCAGTGGTGACAATTATGAAGCACTGGAAATTTCTTCAGAACAGAAAAGTGACACAGCAATGCGCCCCAGAGTGGGGCATAGATAAAGTGCCCTGGTTTATCACTGAGCCAACACAGCAACCAGCACACGAAGTTTTATGTTGGAAGGAAAGCTGTGTGCTCTCCTTTACACAAATATGGTATGAGAATCTGCACTGCCAACACACAGCTCCTCTGTATGGCAGCCTAACATGGATCTCTTGATTTGGCTGGAAGGTTTGTTGAGTGGATCTCATCGTGGAAAATATCACCCTTTAGAGGTCTGTAAAACAAGGGTTCTCCCTGGGTACCACTTTGCAACAACTCTCCAGGGACAGGAAATCCTAGTAACTACTTTTACTGTCTAGACACTTGGGATGCAAACATTTTCAAGGAAACTTGTGTCCTTTAGTGACAGATGTGCATTTGTTCTGGTGCCTCTGCCCTTCGATTTGTCATTGCCTCTAGCAACAGAGCTTCTACTCCAAAGTGGGGGTAGGCTCAAAAAAGCAAGACTTTATTACATGTGGTTACAAGTTAATACTCTGCCAGAGGTTTCACAGCTAAAGACTGAAAAATACACAGAAATTGTTTAAAAACAAGTAAGGAAGATAACTACTGTGGCCTGTCTTTCTGTAACAACAAAATTACAGCATGAGATTTGTATTTCAAGCACAATAAAAACTGGAAATCCCAATGCCACAGCAGGTATGCCACAGTGACACCCTACAGGCTTTGCACACGCTGCACTAGGATGGCCCTGTTCTGAGGGACAACACTGAAGTCAGGGGACAAAGCCTAAGGACAAAAAAAAAAAAAGAGCTGGTAACTTAATGTGGCTTTATTTCCTGAACTTTCAGGCATGTTGCAACTTCACGTTTTCTCTTTAAATTCTGCTTGCAAAAATAGATCTTTCCCAGCTCAGAACTGGGGGCAGAGAATAAGGGTTGAAGGATGGAAAGAGGAAGAATACCAGCACAGAACCAGGACTTATGTGAGCTAAAATGTTGCCATGTTTGTAGCTGCATAAGCACGTAAAGCACGGAAGTGTCTCTTTTCCTTCTTTTGCGGCTCCTCTTCCAAGGAACACCGCAAACCATAGGAGACAACTAAGTATTTTGGAAGTAAATGTAACCGAAGACAGCAGATCATTCTCTCATCCTGTACCAGCTCTCTGGGAAAGAAGGCCAAAAATATAGTGAGCTGCCACAACTATTTATAAGCAGGTTATTCTGATATCCCACTGGTCTACAGAATCATATAAAAGTCCAGGCTGGAAGGGATCGACATCATCTGATCCAACTTTCCGTTCAAGGCAGGGCTTTAGGTTAGATTACTCAGGATCCTGTCATGTATGGAGTATTTCCAGCACAGGAGAATCCAGTGCTCCTCTGGGCAGTTCATTTTACCCATAAAGGTGAGTAAAGTCCCTTCTACCCATTGTACAGCTGAGAAGGAAACTCTGAGCCCAAGCACTGTTGATACACAACTGCTGTTGAGAACCATCACATCTGGCTGGGTTTAATCCTCCACCCTGGCCAACATAGGAGAGCTTAGATACAGGACAACTTCTCTCCATAAGGTCATCAGGTTTCTTACTAGACAACCTTCTGGTCAATTTTATCCCTTGTATTTTGTTCAGGAGCCCAAGGAGTTGGATGGAAATCCTGCCAGTTTTGGGTGACATTGTCAATGACTGAGAGCTGCCTGAGAGCCCAGGCGTTCAACACAGCCCTTTTTAGGCAGAATGCTGCTGGACTAGAGGAAGAAAGCCAAAACCATTTATAAAATAGATTTTTTTTTTAGGGGTAAAGCCAATCAGCTAGAATGACTGTGCTTTCTTTAGGCACTCGGGAGCACTGGGAAGGAGATGTCTACTGTGGATCACAAAAAGATGTGTAACTATTACACCTGCGCAAGACCAGAGGATTTTGCTTGCATTTTTGAATCCGAAGAAAAAGAGTCACATTTTAGAGTGAAAGGTACCTGCATGGCTAGAGACATCCTGAATTACAGGTTTATAGTGCTATGGAAACACGCTATGTAGCTGTTATTCTGAATGTGCTCATAGACAGCTTCTTTTTCTTTGCTAGGTACCAAGCCTATTTTAAAAACATCTTCTCTGCTATGGAATCTTCTTGTTTTCCTCTGCAGTAAGTTGAAAATGAGAGGCCAATGCCATGTTGATAAAAAGCAGGACATTTTCTATCATAACTTAGAAGTAGTAGAAAATGCAAGAGAGGAAAGATCCTACCTCAAACCCAGATTTTATCTACATTTTTATGTAGATAAAAGCCAAGAGATGTAGGCAGCGCAAGGGAAGAACAATGGGCAAGACATTCAGCTCAGCTGCAGAAGTGCACAAGCACAAGCCATTCTCCCAGCATTATCTAGGAAAAGTGGCCTTTTTCCTGGAGTAATGGCAGACAGCCGTGGCTGCACAGCAGCTTCCGCTAGCAGAGCTGCATCCCTGTCCGATTCCTGCTCAGCAGATGTCCCCTCTGCCAGACTCCAGTAACTGCCACCCTGTGCAGCAATCCGAGTGGAAAAGCTGATTAAACAGCTCCGGCAGACTGGACCAGAGCGGGGCATTCCCACCACCCAGCCACAGGTACCTGATTGAAGCAGGTCAGCATCCCCACACATTGCTCAGGACTTGATCGGGGACAGTGCTGATGGGAACATCCTGCTGGACATCCTTCACCACTGGCACCAGGAGCTCAGGGTGGCTCCTTCCTTCATCCCCCTTCCCCAGGCCAGGACAGAAAGGCTGGCTGTTGGCACACAGTACTACTCAAACACGCACTCCCACTGCCCACACTGTACCTGTGCTTTTTGGCTGTCACCAACACAAGACTTAAACCTCTCCAGCTGTCAGTTCATCACCTGGGCTGCATGCCCAATTGCTCTGAAAAAAAGATCCTGACCTTTCCTCAGCTGCATGACGCTATGTTTCTAAAAAGGAGCTCTTATTACGTACTTCTTCAAGAAAATATGCTTTCATGGGGGCTATTTAAAAGTCTGGCTCAAAGGAAGGAATGAACAAAGAAAAGCCACCTGTAACCAGCCCAGTTATCAGGCAAACCACATATCGAGGGACCAACACTGATCTGCAGCTCTAAACAATCATTATGGCTCATTCACATGAGACAGACGATTTGCAAAGACTCATTCTGTAACAAAACCTGTGCACTGCTGATCCAAGGAGGAAAGCACTGGGGAGACCAGTTGATGTGGGCTGTTCTAAAAATATCAGTTTGTGCTGTCATCTGGTGAGAGTATGTCATCCTGTAATCTTAGCATCTGCAGGGACAGCAAGTTTCTGCCTAATTATTGCTGCTGAATCACATGACAAAGCATGAGGTTCTAAAAAATACATCTATATAAAACACCAACAGAACACCCAAACCACAGGATAAGACCACTGTCCTGGCTTCAGCTGCTTTACACTCACAACACAAGCCTGTGGAGGCAACCCTGGTTTTTACAGACCTTTTGCCTGCATTAATAAAACCCCAAACAATAAACCCAGATTAAAACCATACCAGAACAAAAAAGCCCTACTCCCAGAAGGAGTGAGCAATTCATTGTGTTTGTGTGTCAGCTCCTGCTGTCTTCACACAGCAAAAGTCACATCATCCCTGCAAGCTCAGGACTGGCCCCTGTATGCAAGGGGATTTGATGAGTTTCAGTGGGACCTCATGGGGGGCAGTCCCAATGGGGTTTGCCCAGATTTCCCCTCTCCTCCTTCTCAGCAGTCATGAGCATGGAGTTTGTTCCTCTGCCACTGATGTATTCCCTAGCCTCTGAGGAGCCTGCTCAGGGCAGGCCCTCCTTGGAGTTGAAGGGATCCCTGTTCTCCAAAAAATACATTTTCTACATAGATATTTTTGTTCAAAGACTAAACCTGGCATGTGTGGAGTTCAAATAGTCAAAAAACCACCTTTCAAAACTTGGGCTGGCAGAAACAACATTTAAATGTTACAAGTGCCACCACCTTAACCACTAGCCTACTAGAAATGGAGCAGAAGAATGTGCTGCTCTTGAATTTCCTTTAGATTTTTTACAGGCAAACAGCCCCACCTTAGCTCTGTGTAAGAAACCTGGCAGCCCCATCTCTAAAACCTCATTTTTGAAAATAAGAGAGAAGGAAGTGCAGCTATGGTACTGAGGCAGTCACATGTCCTCAGGTAAGAGGTCCAGTAATTCAGTTTTCACAGGCAGAAGTTTTCTGGCAGAAAACAAAAATCATCTTCTTTTTGGCAAACTGTACAGAACTCTCTGATTCAAAACTCCATCCAAATGGAGATCTTTGACTACCTATTTTCACTTTTAAGATAGTGCTGTAAACATGAAGTCACCCTCAGACCTATTTGTCTTAGGTATGAATTGTACACAGAAACAGTCTGAAGACGAATTAACAAACTGGCAAGTAGTCCAAGCTGATATGGACTAATTAAAGACTAGCAGACATTTTGTTAGGTTTCCTAAGATTTATTTTCACCAGAGATGCTAATCATCAAGTGTGAACATTACATGATCTTGCTATTTGCAGCTTGTGTATCTGCAATAAGAAGATGTGGGACCTAGATGATAACAGTGGAAAATTAGTGACTTTAACTGATCTGTCAAGTATTTTACATGTAATTTTCAAATAAGTCAACATGGGTCCAGCACAGCTCTGTTACAGAGCCCAGAGGTACCCTCATAAATGACATATTGAAATCTCTTTCAGAAGATGCAGCTTAGATGAGTTTTTAGACTATGACACCAGCTCAAGAAGTTCCTGCCCTCCTCGTGCTGAGCCTTCCTCCACCCCATGCCCAACCCTGCCAGCATTGCTGCCTGCATGATGCCATTGTAAACTGCATCACTGAAACAATCCAGGTAAAAGCAACTTCTTGGATGGGTTTTGGTGCTGGAGAAAATGTTTGCTCATGCAGCAACTGTTCACCAGCTCCTGACCTTCCAGGCAGCAGCAAATGTCCTGAATGGTCTTGCCTGATGCTCTGTTTTGGGATTACCCTTTGGCAAAAGCCAAGTCCCTTTGGACTTGCCAGGCGAGACAGACCCCAGAGCAAAGTGCAGAGTTGTGGGAATCCCAGACTAAGAGAAGGACCTATTAATTTCAAAATAAAAGGTATTCTAGAGACAGATGAGGGAACAGTGATGTCTTTATTTATTGCTAAACCTGCTGAAATATCAAGGTGATGATTGTCTGAGTGGGTGGAGGGCATTATCCAGTGCTTTTGAAAGCAGGTAGAGATAGAGGAACAAAGGCCCCAGGCAGTATAAGAGGAAAAAATTATGGCTGAGTGAATAAAGCAAGAAAAAAAAATTGATTTTCTCCATTCCTTCTTGTAAGAGGAAAAAAAAAAACCAAATCAAACCCAAATTCATTTATATGCCTCAATGAGGGTCCTCTGAAAGGCTGGGCATGGGCAGCCTCATGGGCACAGGTTGGTGGGGTGGGATTGGGCAGGGCTCTTTGCAGGGACTATGCACAGGCTTGCATGCAGCAAATGTGCACAGCCGCTAAACCTGCAACAGTATCATCTTCTGCAGGGTTTTTTATATTTCTCTATGAAGAAGTTGTAGTTGATTTTCATCCAAAGTAAACCTCCCTCTATACGTAAGTATGTGTAAATTAAATACCTATGTATTTGCCTTCTTTCTTTTCTTCCTGAAAACTGACTCCAGTGTTTCTCTTATTTTTAACAGAAAACACAGCACTCACTATTCCTAGGTATGCCAATAATCCATTGTAACTGCTTTTGCCTGCCTGCAAAACACACCTGGCTACCCTTGTGAAACGGATTTAACGTAAGCAATTGCCAGGCTGTTCTGCCAAAAGCATTCCCCAGTCTTTGGGCTTGTAAAGATTCATTACTGGGGTCATGAACATTGCTGAGAGAAGATTTTAATTCAGGTATCCCTATTGCTATAATGGAGAAGTAACCAAGAAAAGCAATTCAGAACAATTGCATCTGATGTCATGCGAGAAGCCCCTATCAAATTGTGAGATGCTCACAGGGAGGCAAACTCTCAAACAGCGCTGCTTAACAGATGAGGAAGGGTGCATGATGAACCAGCTCAGCAGAAATCATCTGCGCTTGCACCTGATACCGGAGGCACCCCGCAGCAGCCGGTCCACTTGTCAGGGAGAGGGAGAGAGGCTTCCACAGATGACTGGACAGTAATCCGCCGAGGAGAGCTGTCTCGTTAATAAATCTGTCCTCTGCAATGAGACTCTGCTCACACAGATGTGTCAGTTCCTTTATTCGGAGGGAGCAGCCTGAAAAAGATCACGGCAGCTATGCTTTCCATGGATGCCAGAGGCTGGGGTGAAGAGGCAGCAAGGAGCATCAGTGAGGAGGTGGGGTGCTGTCTCTACTCCACGCTGTCCACGCAAGTCCCCCTGCGGCGGCTGCTACCTACACGCAGCACGCAAAGCTATGGAAGCAGGAGGCTGCCCTGTTTGCCTGTGTCAAACAAAACTGTCAATAACATGTATTTTTCAGGCCCCATTTGACAAACTGTACTGCTGGATGTTGCACAGCAATAAAATTCCTGCAGTTTTCTGGGGGTTTTTTTGTTTGTTTTTTTTTTACATGGTGCAAAGAAGGTTTTTAAACCTAAGCAGCTAATGCACCTGAAGGAAGAGAGAACTGGTCAGCAAGCATGACCTTCTGCAAATTTTTGCTTCCTCATCCTTGAATCAATTTTCTTTTTCCCCCCTTTCTTTCTTCAGTTCTCCACTACTGGAACTGAAGAAAGCCCAAAACTCATCCATGGCCCTGGCCTTGCCAAGTTGCTGCCTTGCTCAGGGTCTGTGGGACGCAGGGTCCTCTACAGCCCCTCTCTGTAGCCCGTCTCCTGGCTGTGCACTGTAGTGCTCTTGCTAAGAGTGAGAAGATGTGCAAGGACCAGAGGATATCCTTGCACTGACAGAGAAAGCACTGTGTACACCAACCACTCCATCAGATCATGGCAGCTTTGCAGATCGACTGAAAGGAGGATGCCTGGGCAGCCTCGTTCTCCCTGACAGAGAGCAGATCCCAGCACATCTCCTGAGGTGCTCTGTACACACAGGAAACAGGAAAACATTCCCGAGGTTCGCCACTGCTGCTCACCTACCTCAAAGCTTTCCCTTGAACACCTAACTGTGAAACAGTGAATGAAAACACAATTAAAGATGAAAGGGGAAAATTATGCACTGTAAAGTCAAAGGACACTGACTCCTTCTTTCTGTCCTTCACCTGAAAGAAAGCTGGAAGTAAACTGTAAACTGAATGAATGCCTCATTTAACCTCATCACTGAGATGCTCTACATACTATTCTGAAGTTAACAGAACACTTTCAATAATTTATAGTTAACCTTTTATGCTACTACATTTTGAAATTTACTCCCTTATACTAATAAATAAACAAAGGAGAAAGGGTACTTTGTGTGGCACCTGCCCTATGAGTCAGGGAATATGTATGTGTGAGCAGGAAGAGGTATGGGTAGGATCCTTCAGAATCACAAAAGGATGACAGAAACAATGATTACAAGTCCCCAGCTGTGGAAAATAAACAACAGGAAAAGTCATTTCAATCTTGAAGAAAATTAATCTGAAGAAGCTAACATTTAAAAAACACCTATGTCAGAACCCAAATCTACAGATATTCTCTTGGAGGAGTCCAAAAGAAAAAGATATCTATCCTGTTAAGGGGCCAGAGGAGGAGGACAACAGTTATTGGGTACTTAAGATATTAAGTGGGCCAGGACATTCCTGAGATCAGGATTCCACCAATATGTAATTCCGCCTTTTGATACCTTTTTTTGGCCAACAAATACAATTTTGCGAAAAAGCAAACCCAAACAACCTTGCTAGTGTTGCTATGCCACAGAAGCAGCACAACTCTTGATTCTGTCCAGATCTGTCCAACACACCTGATCCCCACTGAGCGCTCTGATCTTGCAAAGACACTCTTACTCCTCTCCTGCAGCAACACTGCTCCACTGACTTCAGAGCCCCTGGCCCCATCCCTGTGTAAAACAGCCTAGCTACACATGGCATCGGCTGCAAGAAAGAATCCATCTGTTGTGACTTCAAAGAAGAGGAGTTACAGCTTTGCGATTCCTAAAACCCACAAATATTCCACCTTGGTTTGCCTGATTTGTCATTAACATTTCTCATGCCTAAATTAAGAAGGGTGCTGAACACCAGATGCGTGCTGACAGTGTTGCAGTCAAGCAGCTTTTATAGCTTAGCCTCGTTTCCCTCCACACCTCCACATTTCTTGGTTGTGCCTGTTGCATACCACCACACAGCAAACCATCACAAGCCAAATTACTATTATTAGTGTGCACTAACTATTAAGGGTTTGGTGCAAACTCCAATAAAACTAAGGAACCAATTATTTTACCACATCTATGGGGCACTGACCTGTTTGCCCGTTTTCCCTGTTCTCAAAGATCCTTCAGCCTGGCACCCAACTCTGTGACGAAGCCTGTTTAGCACCAGTGAAGTTCCCCACATTCAGACTGACAACGTTCTGAGCTGAGATGAGGGAATCAAAGTTAAAATCCAGCCCATCGGCATCCATGAGTTCACTGCGGATAATGGACTCCATGTCACACTCCAGGCTCCCATTGAAAATATCCAGGTCCAAGTCACTCGGGAATTTCTCATGTCCCATGACTGGGAGGTTCACGCTAGAGGAGTACAAAGAGGAGCCTGACAGCGGGTCAGAAAGTGTTTGCATAGACTGATTGACAGGTGACTGCTGATGTTTGGTGGAACCCAAGCTGTTGGAGTCACTCAAGCCTATGTTACTGATGGAATTGGACAAGGCACGGCTGCCACTAAGAGAGGAGTTGTGGGACTGGTGCTGGTGATGGGACAGGTTCTGATTGACCAGGCCGCCCTGGCTGGACTGCGCAGCAAACGACATCATGGGGTCGTTGCGGAGCATTATATTCCTGCGGGAATTCTGAGCGGACACGGCCGTGCTGGCTTGTGACATGAGCGGGTCAGACTGTGTCATCATGACGTCGCTGTGACTGAGCGCATCAGAGGTGAGGAGATCCTGCAGCGTCTGGTTGTTGTAATGAGAAATGGAAGAGAAGGTGGCCTGCTTGTTCTCCTGAATTGTCTGCATGGGTGACTGGCGGAGGGAATTCAGGGACGATGGCCCAAACACAGCGTTGTTGAAACTACTTGATGGGGAGCCCAGCCCTGAACCTTTGGAACCATAAGGAAAACTGGAGCTTCTCTGCATTATCCCTCCTGTGGGTGACTGCTGGGAGGGAGGCAGTGTTATATTGTCCAAGAGATCATCCATGAGGTTATCAGTCAGTCCATCATTCAAGTTCATTGTCCCAGCCATATCAGTCAACCTAGGCAACTCAACAGTACATGGTTTGTTTACCGATGGGGACAAGCTCGATGGACTACTGTACAACATGGGAGAAAGTGGAGCATCGTCATCTTGAACATCATCGAGCTCGGTGCTTGCCAAAATTGGTGACAAGCGGCCACTGATCGTACTGGCGTTTGAATTTGTACGGGAGCGAAAATCTGTCCAAGCATCCAGCTCGTCGCTGCTGCGGGAGGTGGGACTCCCTGGCCACTTGGAGAGCTGGGAAGGGCTGTCCTCACTCGTCTCCTGGGCTGTCTGCAGGGCTGCCTTTTTCTTTGCTGCCCGCCCTCTGCTCTTGGTGTACTTGTTGCTGTTGTCCATTGACACAGCGCGTCTCCGGGGCGCCTTGCCACCTTTTCCACCATCTGGATTGATCATCCACCAAGAGCTTTTCCCGGTGCCTTCGTTCTGCACCCTGACAAATCGGCTGTGGAGTGACAAGTTGTGCCGGATCGAATTCTGCAGGAAAGGAGGAAAACAAAACGTCAAGACCAGCATCCCACCTCTTTTACAACCCAAATCTCAATCATTAAGCCAACATCCCATGATAACAGCAACATGAATAAAATCACTGAACCCTCCTGGACATCTCTGTGAATTTCTCTGGTGCTGGATATGGGAAAGGCTGGAGCATGATTGTGGCATGGCAGCGTCCTGCTGTAAAGCAAGCCTGCACCAAGCTTGCACCAGCTGTGTATTCCTTGTGCCCATCTCTACACCCCTAAAAGCTTCATCCTAAGAAATGGAGTCTGACATTCCTGACAGAAAGGAGCTAGATGTTTCTCCCTTACTTTTGACTCAAGACAAACTATTACTATCAGTAATTTTGCCATCAGTTCCTTGAAATAAAAACTGCAAAGGCACAGCAAAAATCTGGCTAGAGGGGTAGTCACACTCATTGCAGCCTCTGCAAATGTCTTTTTAATCCTTCATGGGCACGCGTGCTGTATACGTATTATAATTCCTGAGAAAACTGCAAGTGCTGTTGCTCCTCTCCCACAGGCACTCTGTGCATGACTAAGCTGTACTTTCTCTCTTGATTAGAGGCACCAGAATTATGCCCATACGGCAATAGCTAGCCAGCTGTCCCCTCGCTATAGTATCCTCACAGTCTTCAAAACATGATGTGACACAGTAGGCAACGATATCCCTGTCCCCGTAAGCTGCTGGATACAGAGCTGTATAAAGCTGCTGTACACAGCTGGATACTCCGTGTGGTACAGGATGCTATGAAATACTGGGCTCTCAAGGGAGCCTGCTCACAGCCTGTTCTTGCATCCTACCTGCTTGCACTTGTCAGCAGCATTGAACTGCCCGAACACCACGTTGGCTCAAACCGATGATAATCACCTCGGAAAGAGCCTGAGAAAACCAGCCCACGGTACCCCCAGAGAAACGGCGTCAGATTTAAACCAAAATAACTGAGATGAAAATCCCACTCCACTCATCCTGCTGATCTTGTGCTTAAAATATGGATCAAAGAAAGGAAAAGCAAATAGTATTTGTTAGTGTGAATGCTTCTAGGTTTGGTAAACCAACATTTTTTTCACATGTGGAAGTCGAAAGATTTTTGGAGCTATCCCATATTCCTTTGAAAAACCCCTTGTGCTATTCCTCTAAGTTTAAAGAGTGCAGAGTTCTTTTATCTTAAATTTTGGCAATTACCAGGTGTATCTATGAAAAGGATAAAGGATTTGTCCCATCAACATCTTTTAAAAACACATAGTCTGCAAGACCATAACACAATCAAACAATTCAGAACAAGTGCCCTTCGTTTGCAAAACACTGAAGAAACTCCAGATTTAAACAGGCAAAGAATGAATCAGTCAACAAATCATTCACCAGCACCTCAATATTTGCATCCTTAGGAAAAATGGATGCTTGACATAAATAAACTAGAGATACATATAGAGAAGTGCAGCCCAGCTTTTTAAAAAACATTTCTTTTCAGTATAAAATGCCTTTCTTTCCCACTGTTGAGCATTGTGGTTTTTTGTCAGATTGTGAAATGGAAAACATGCCTGAAGTTCTTGCACGCAGACAGCAGATGTGGTTGTGATTATCACTTAATGAAAAGAGAAATCATATGGACCACGCTTCAAAACAGCAACTGTTATGTTTTAAACAATTTACACAAAGCAGCTGATCAGACTTTGCTGACATGCTCAAGAGAAGTTTGGGTCAGTGCCTCAGCTATAAACATGTCCATTTCTGAGGGACTATCATGCCATCATGATATGGTGGATTGAGTAGCACCATAATAGTTCTTTAGTCTAAGGAGGGAAAAAGCTTTTTATTGTTTAACTGATGACATTTTAACCATATTTTGAGTCTGGCAACAGTCTAACTTCTAATAACTAGGCACCACTTCTTACTTCCTCAGGTTTCTCCCTGGAAAACTGGCTGGAGAACAGATTTTTTTTTTTTTTTTTAAATAACCTTTCTTGGTATTCCAGCTTGTACTGCATCTCTGCAGGTAGCTCTCACCCTCACTCCCTCTAACTCCCACTGACAACCACTTGTGAGAATATCTGCATGGGGATTTCTCCATTGTGAGAATATCTGCACGGGGATTTCTCCATGCAAAGTCCACGCCAGGCTTCAAAGGCCATATGAACCATGCTGTTCCCCACCTAAAAATGCTGGGTATAAAAATACATGGCATCATCACTCTTGCTAATGAAAAACAAATCTAAGAGAGGAGAAACACCTGAGGCAGCATATGCAGCGTGCCATGAACAGCTTCAGATATAAAAACACTTAGCCAAAGTGCCAGCAGCTAACAGTTTTCAGCCTATAGTATTCCCATAAAAGGGCTTATTTCTGCTGCTGGTATCTGTAGTATGAAAGTATTTGGCCTAAAACCATGAAAAATTCTAAATGGTAAAATTGTGAGACTGAGGCACCTTTCAGGATGAGGACTCCTGCATGTGCGGATATGTATGTACACATGTGCAATTTTCTTATTATATCTTTTTGCTCAGTGTCCACTTTACACAAATAATAAAAGAATGTAATAATCCTTCTGAATTGAAAATTGGTGGTTATAAAAAATCCAAGCAGCTTGTTTTCCTTTACATCAAGCACTATGCCACTTGCAATCCTGCTTCTGTTTTTCTTTGCTTTTCTTCTGCAGGATGATTTTCTTAAGCATAATTATGGGCTAATTTATTTTTGTGTACCCCAACTCCACCCTCTGTTCAAACACTGCCTTAAAACCCACTTCTTTCACGTAACCTCCCTCACTAACCTCTTCAGCAACAGTATCTTGAGTTTTTTGGTTTCTCCTTCTGTTGGATGCCCTGCCAAATCAAATTAGGGCTGGATCCTATTATCCTTTCTCATGCAAGTTTTGCTACAAAAGCCACCAGGATTGACAACGCACATCAGTAAAGGCTACCAGGTGGCAATCTGGATGGAAATAACTGTATTTTTTACATGTTTTCTGAGCTGTCAAAAAAATTCCCATCTTCTTAAAAGATAGGAAAGTATATGGGGACAATCGTTGCTCAGTCATGTGCATTACTAATATATGACCATGCAACAAACCACAAAAGAGGTGGGGAAGCAAAGAAAACACAGTTTATCATTTGAACCCACTGCTGAAAAAATTAATGGGGATTTGTCTTTGACTTAAGTGGGAGATGAATTAGGCCATAATGATGGAACTTAACACATTTTTCCATGCCAAACTGCAATGAGAAACTTTAAAACATTCATAAAAGAACTTCCATCATGTGTCCTGGAGACCATATGTAGATGGGATAGATGCTAGCCAGGCTGCAGACAGCTCAGACACTACCGATGGGTACAGCATATGGACTGAACTCGAGCAGAGTGAAAATGAAATATGATGAGCTCCTCCCTTTATTAGTGTTACTATTTATACTGGGCTTGAAGAATGTCGTGTGCTCTACTGAAAGCCAGAAGACAGAGGTTCCTGCAGATAACATCTAGAGCATCATGTACTGCCCTGAGGCCAGACCAGCTGGATTGAAGTCTCCTTTGAAAGTGGTCCTGCAAGAAGAGGAAATGTCCCTGGAGACAAGGAAGACTCAGGGCAGAGGAACATTGAAGATGGGGCAGAACTGGTGTGAGCAGAGGGTGGTGCAGTGCCACAGGCAAGCAGTGCTGCTGTCCTCCCTTGGCTTAGGCTGATGGCACCAGAAATGGAGGGGCGAGCTGGGTGCCCAGAACAGCCAGGGCAGCAACACCAGGGCTTATACCACTTCCCCCAAACTCAGGGACATGCTCACAACTTCAATAAATGCTGATCCACTGCGCTGTGTTTTATTCGGTTAATACTCCTCCAGCTACATTTTGCTCACAAGAAAATCCCCCGAGATCAGCTACCATGTCCTAATTACACCAGTCTCTCAATATTTTGATAGGACTGCAAATGGGCAAACTGACAGAGAGGACACTCAAAAATTTCCAAAGTGCCGTATCCCTAATTTGATACAAACAACTGAATGAGTCTCCCAGGGAGGCTGGGATGTGTTATTTCAACACTCAGACTCAGTCAGACAACAGCAGCAAATGTTTGAGCTTTCAAAATGGAGAAAATTCCCCCTCCCTGTGCCTGTTTCAGCCTCTTCCAAGCCGTGTTTACCTTGTGGAGCCTGTCCACTAACTCAGACACCAGCTGCAAGTGCTTCCACTGCAGTACAGAGTCTTTTTTGTCTGGAAGCAACATGTGGTATCAATTTATCATCCTCGACAACGCAACAAGGAATCCACTCGCTTTAAAAATAAAATGAGAGTTGTGTAACTTAACTCTTGAAAGCCCCTGCTTTTTTTTTTTTTTTCTTAAAAAAAAAGCCTAAAGATTAGCAAGATGAGGTGCAGCTGGTGGCTGATGAGTCCAAGTCACACACTGGCCTGTTTTTCTTTCAGTGTTTTGTAGTGAGTAGCAAAATTGCTATTTCAGATACGGGCTCCTAACCTCTAAAGTAAGGCTAAAAATCAAAAGCAGTAGTTTAACAAGTGGTATATTAGGACATGGTGGGAGAAAAAACAAACACTATCTGCAGACCCATAAAGGCTGCTAATGCTCACTTGGGAGAATTACACTTTATTTTATTCTTTATTAACATATATAATGTTTTTACTTCACCATATGAAGTTGTCTGGTGGACATACAGTAGAGAAAGGCACTGATCTAATACCACTGAAAAGAAGTCATGAAAATAACTCCATCTTATCAGCCTCCAGCTGAACAGAAGCAGTCCAGCTTCTCCATGGCTCCGTCTGCTCACTTGAATTTCAGTTTTCAGCTTATGTCATCTTGCTCAAAATGCTGTCACACAAATCTCATTTGAGATGAATACCCCTAGAGACAGCTTCCACCAAAAAATTATTTTCTTTAAGAAAACTCTACTTTTTTTGCATTCAGTGGTTGATGAAACTGGAATCTGTTAATAATTCAACACATTTTGCCCACCTGTCCAGACCAGTGTCTGTATCTTCTCATGAAGTAACTCAAAACTTGCTTCAACTACCAGTTTTCTTAGAATCATAGAATCACAGAATATGTTGAGTTGGAAGGAACACAATCAGAATCATCACATCCAATGTCCAGCCCTGCACAGGACACCCCAAAAATCACACCATGTGCCTGAGGCCATTGTCCAAACACCTGAACTCAGACAAGTGGATGCTGTGACCACTTACCTGGGGAGCCCAACCACTCTCTGGGTGAAAAAACATTTCCTGATATCCAACCTAACCCTCCCCTGGCACAGCTTCATGCCATTCTCTTGGGTCCTGTCACTGGTCACCACAAAGAAGAGATCAGTACCCGGTCCTCCTCTCGCGAGGAAGCTGTAACTGCAATGAGTTCTCCCCTCAGTCTCCTTTTCCTCCAGGCTAAACAGACCAAGTGACCTCAGTGCTCCTCATATGGCTTCTCCTCAAGGCCCTTCCCATCCTTGTGGCCCTCCTTTGGACACCCTCTAATAGTTCAGTGTCTTTTTTATACTGTGGTGCCCAAAACTGCATACAGGACTAAAGGGTATGCTGCATCGGTGCAGAGCAGAGAGCATTTTACACTCTGATTTTTAAAAATCACATTTTACATTTCACATTTTACATTTTGTTTGCTTTAAAGTCCCCAAGAAGATTCAGTTGCAACTAAACAAGAAAACAGATGCAGTGACTAAAGTTGCCAGTTGTGTGCATGTACATAGGAATTCCTGGTGAAAGGGATTTGCAAGCCTAAGGAAGTTGATCTTTAGGAAGTACCAATCTATTGGTTCCATACAGTCCCTTGTTGCCTAGCTCCGTAAGGCTGAAATGCTACTCTTCTCAAAGAACTCTGAAATCCCAAAGTGGTCTCAGAATTTCTTCCTCTTTTCCATGAGTTTTTGCAAACCAGGAAAATGTATATAATTTAATAAAGTAGTGAGGGTGCTCTGCAGATAAAGGAAAAGCAAGAACTAAAACATAAAGAGAGTTCTCCCACAATATCTATCCAGCCATGTTGTCCTGATATATCTCTTTTTCCATATTAAAACAAACACTATGTGTGCCAGATTGTTATATTTTCCCTAACTTATGGAAGCTGCAGGGACAAAAAAAGCATTAAGAAAATTACGCACAGAAAAAGAAATATTTTCTGACACCCAAAGTGGTTTTGATGCCTGATGTTTGGTATCATCTGCATGCTCCCTAGGCAGCTCCCAAAAATCCCACCAGCTGTTCAGCAGAAGCAGGCGGCCAGAGCATACCAGAGTCCTGCAGGGTACACCCCCTCACACCCAGCTGGGAAAGGCACCATCCTCACACTCCTGGGTATGTGGGGAGACACAGGCTCAGACCTACTCAAGCATGCCCTCCTTCAAAAAAAGGAAAAAAAAATATCCCACAGATTTAAGAAAGTCAGCTCAGCATCTGAAAGGTGGCTCTGTGGTTTCCCCTTCTCATCCTCTCTTCAAAGGAGTTTTCTGACCTTGGTGGTAGAGGAAGAACACTACAAGAAGCCTTCACTGTGATTAGCTATGCCTGCACCTCTGCCCATTGTCCCCTACCCCAGAAGAGTAGAGCCTTGAGGGATTTGAGCTTCTTGGGAGAACAGTAAGTCCAGAAAGGTTTATTCCCTGAAATGTGCTGGCTCGGACAGGAGAGGAGTACACGGATCTGCCTCCGTGCCGTACACAGGGCACCACAGCGTGCCAAATTACCACAGGAGAAAGTGATTAGCAGAGGGAAAACAAACCCTCCCCGACACGCACACCACGCTTCCCCAGCTGTGCTGGCCACGAGGGCAGGCAGCGAGCGATCTGCCCACCAAGGGGGTTTATGACCTCCTCTTTAAAAAGGAAAGCATCTCAAAGCATGGACCTATGGGAATTGAGTCATGACTTGAAAGCTTTTCCAAAAAAAAAAAAAAAAAAAAAAAAAAAAAAAAAAAAAGTAAGAAAAGTAAAAAAAATTAATTCTAGTTAAAACAACCACTGCCTCGCTCTTTGCAAACAGTGATATTGCAAATTGCTACGCTGACGTAAATAAAACTTAGCTGAAAATATACACTGCCTGGAAATTGCCTCAGAGCACCATGCTTCCAGTTAGCAGAAAAATCTCCAGTTATTTTACAGTCAGACATGCTCTGACCACATGAGGACTCTAATAAATAACATTTGTTTTGCTGTGAATAGAGCATGCTGGTTGTCGTTTACACTGGGTGTTGGGAGATGGGAAGCAGAGTGCAAGGAAAATGTGGATACTTCAACGCAGCTGTGAAACAGGAAGGTCAGACTCTCCAGCAACCCCTCTCAGTGTCAGGAGCCAGGTACCTCACCACCCTTTGCTATAGAAAGTTCCCTAAAAAGTAAGTTGTTATCCTCTGCATGCTATGGCAATGCTTTTCCACCTTAGGATAGGATTTGGGAATCAGAAGGCAGGCACTCTCACTGAGAGGTTGCTAGGGCACCTTGTCAAGAAGAACCTTTTTCAGTCCCTTCCACTCGCTTCATATTGTGGCTGCCCAAAACCACAGTTGATTTAAATGAAACGATTTAACTTAATTAAGAGTAAAAATTTACTGTGAGGCATTGCTCTTGTAAGGTGAAATCCCAAGGCAACTCATCACAGGCTTGACTGGGACATGAACAGAGTCAGCAAGAAAATGGGAGATGTTGCCCCTTACTGAATTTAAACCCAAGAAGTTGTATTCAAAAAGGCTGCAATGGACACACAGGGCTGGGTCTTAACAGAGCCAGAGCAAAACAGTTGTAATTTCTGTTCAGGTTTGGTATCACCAGCAGATAACATCTTTCTTTTCTCCTATTGTTTCTCAATGGCGAGCCCCAGCGTTTCAAGTGTTTCCACTGTAGGAACTTTGGAAATAACATCATGCTTTATTTGTGGAGCTCCTTCAGCACAGCATTGCTGCGTTTCTCCTCCATGCCTTGGAGCCCCCAGAGAAGTGCAGGCACACACAGCTAATCAACCTGAACACTGTACGTAACAGTAACTCCCATAAAAAACAGCTACTCCTGTCAGCACAGCACCAATCCACCAGCTGCTGAAGCTACTGGAAGAGTCCTCCCAAACCTCAGTGGTCACCCAGTTAGACCTCAACAAAAACAATGTAATTTAACTGCAAGGCAGACTTTCACCATGAAGGCTTTGGGTTTATATTGCTAGAAAGAAGATCTAGGGAAAAAAAAAAAAAAAAGCGCCTCTGTTTTTCATTTCTTAGATGCAAAGATCCCAGCACAATTCTCACACAGCATTGTGGAAGCCAGAGTGCTCAATTCTATTTTTACTCATTCTCAGCATATGGCTGTTACTATACATTGACTATTTAGAAACATGTATGGGCGTTCTTTCATGCCTTTATAAATAAATGTGAGTGATGCTACTGCTTATAATAATTCACTAAAAATAGTAGCTTCCCATGGAAGATCACAAAAGCCTCTCACTGCTGAATCACCTATTATAAATCTTTATTTTTTGAAATCTTTTGCAGTCATGGGTTGATTTTTTTTAACACTTTCTAAGCCTATGAAATGCAACTTAAATCAGCAACAACTCCCACCACACAGTGGCAGGGGAGGAGTAAAATCTATGTGCATTCCAGGGCTCCTGGAACCCAAGCTCAAGGCTGCCCTGCACGTGGCTGTGAAGTGCTAGCTCTGAAATGATAGATTGTTAAACACCCAGCCTGGATTAACTGCAAGTGTTGAGCTGCACACACTAAATTGCAAATCTGGTGATAGTTACAGCAAACGTGACTGATGAGAGGCATAGATCCTATATACTGTCGCCTGACTGAGTTTGACCTGGCCTGAGCAAGCCCTTCAAAAGCCAGCACAGGCATCCGAGACCTCTCAAGAAAGCCCACAAGCAACCTCCAAACCAGCCCCCAGCATTTCTGCTCTGTCAACTAATCTGAAACAGGACCCCTCTCCTGTGCTATTTTAAGCACATAATTACTTTATTATTGAACCAGAAGATACTATCTGATTTTAAAAAAGTAAAAAAAAACGCGTTTTAAAATATGATGTGCTTCAGTTGGCAGCTGAGGTGGCAAAGGGAATGGTCCTGCTCCACAGACCTGAGCTCTGGGGGGAGCTGGGGATGCACCTCATAAGCATGGCTCTCAGTGGGTCTGACCCACTGACTTTGGCAGGCAAAAAACCCTTGGGAGTCTCACAAAGGGCAGCTGGTGTGGGAACACGCAGCTGTGACTCCAGATATCCTCTGAATCACTGCAGTACTGGGGTGGACAGGGTGTGAATTAGGAGACAAGGGATAAGTGAACAGAACAACTTGAAAAACAGGTATCTCCTCCTTCATGACTCCGGACTGGATAGCTACCAATAAATACCTGAGCACTCTTCAAAACATAATGGCAGCTGTAAAATATTAATGCCTTTTGAAAGCAGAAAGTGATCGGTTTTCCTTTTGATGTATTCTGATGTGCATTCTGCTTTCATCCTGAGAATAACACATGGGTCCTCCCTAGCCTCTTGGTTACATAGATTCCTGTATTTTCCCTCTGCATTGGGGAACATATTTTAAACACTGCACTTAAGGGTATATTTGAAGAATCATACAGACTTGCTCTCTGTATATACAAACACAGCTCATGCTGTGCCAGATGACATGGGTGGACAAAAATATCCATCTCCACACCATTTTTACAAGAATAGTAGCAAGGTGGGTTTACTCCAGAAGTCTTTCCCCAGCCCATCCTTTGATCTGACTTCCACTGATACATTGCATCAGGGCAGTCAGTCCCAAACCAGGTCTGCCCAGAAACTCACCACCAAGGCATGCGGCTTTAGTTTCTATGCTGTGATGCCCTGGATGTAATCTCCAAGTTGACAGCATTTGATTCTTTTTTCCCTCCCTATGAAAAAAGCTTTTCTGCAGACTAAAAATCTGTGCAGCTCCAGGTCAGACCTGGAGCTAGTGATACCAGCCACCCTTGGGAGTCCTGGGGAGAAATGGGCACCTCCACCAAACAGGCTCACTAGTCTGTCTTCCTGTTCTCCTCTGAGAGTGCCTGACCCTCTCCACTAGTGGGGGCAGATCTCATCCTCTAGCAGGGAGGTTTTGGGATGGTGACTCCCAGTGCTTCCCAGGGCATGGCAGCTTCAGAGAGCTCCTCTGCACCCAAACCAAACTCTACGTCTCCGCATTCATCCCAGCCTCACCTAACCTCACTTAGTTTTCATTGAACCTCACCTCACTCAGACAACTTGCATGTTACTGGTTCTACTGGATTTTTAAAATTTATTTTCTGTTTACTGCAGGGGCAAAATATACCTGAGGAGCTGACAGAAGGGAATATGACACCTATTACAATGCCAATGAATCAGCCCTTTGCTACAGCAAGCAGGACATTCCTGTTTCACTGGCAGCAGCACCATCCCAGAAACCTCACAATCTAGGTAAATGCACAAGTATGAAAGTAATTTTTTTTAAAGCTGTTTACCTAATTTGAGAAAATAAAACCACTGTCATCGATACAATCACAATCCCAAGAGCTGAATGTTGAGCCTAAAGCTAGACTGTCAAAATGCTTCAGCACTTGACGCTTTGTTAAAGCCGCACCCCAACACCAGAGCCTGAATAGCAGAATGATGAGTGGAGGAGCCTTTTCATGTTCTGGATTTGAACCTGTACACATGAGTAATCCCTCCTGAGGCCAACACTCAGGCCATGATGGTGTCCTTGTATCACTCCATACATGCCTCTTTCAGAGGCAGCTGTGGAGCCACAGGGCAATGGATTTTAGGACCTTGACTGTGTCAACAGCAAGAGCCGTCACCAGGTGCTATGACAAGAATTATCTCTCTGTAGAATGCAGTCTGGTTGAGCTCCAAGTGTGGGAAGCACTGCACCCATAGAAGACACTTGCATCTGAAAGTTTACAGCCTCAACAGACAGACAAAGAAGCACTAACTCAATAAAGATGCTACAGAAAATAAAATCAAGACTTATTTTGCTTTTATTTGCTAGCACAAACCAGTCTTGCCTTCCCTGCCCTTCAGGACAAGCTTTGAGGCAACTTCACAGACATCATCCTGTATGCTGGAAAATTCTAAGTTTTGACTTGCTGAATCAAAATCTATGTGCTTTGGGGTTGCAGTAGCCATATGGACTCCGAGATAGCCCTACAATTCCTCCAGATACATTCTCTCCTAGATAACTTTCTGCTTCTTAGAGAAACTATCCCAGACCCCACATGGGTTGGGTGGACATAGGCCACATTTGGTTTTTAGGGGAAAACTGTTGAGTTTTATTAGTGGAACTACACTGCTTAAAATAAGCTCTTTTTCAACACCTACATATTCAAGACACAGGACAAATTTTTAAGGACAATGTCAAGAATGGTGATGCCTTTGTACATCATCTTTTTCTTACGACACTGTTCACAGCATTCATAGCTCAAGAATGCAAGGCCTCCTAAGTATGCCAGGTATCATTTTCATAACCAAAGTACACAAGAAACAAGCACTTTCAAGTTGCAGTTGAATAGATGAGGGCAAAACCAGCAAGCAATGGCAAATACTTATGGGGATATTTTCCCTCCTTCGGAAAAGGAAAGGGCCCAATACACCAAGAAACCTGAGATATACATACATTATGAAAGGCCTGCTAATACTTTTGCAATATGAGATGATATGCAAAATATAAAATGGGCTTACTAGCTTTGTGCTTTTTATTTCCTTCTTCTTCTTCCTACCCCCCATCCCTCATGACTAAAGTTTAGAGGCGATAAGATATCTAGAAAAAAAGAGAAATTAACCAGGCTACTTTCTGGTTAAGGTTAGAAAAAGGAGAATGAAAAAATAATGAGATGGAAGAGTCCACACTAATCTCCAGTTTGACTTTTTTCAGAGCTAGTGGAAACTAATTCTGTTTACAAAGATCTGCTCATGTGCCTGTTGCAAACTGAGATTCTCACCTGCAAAGGCTTTTCTTGCATGTCTAAATGCGTATGAACTACTCTGTGTGCTTGAACAGGAATGCCCTCAATGTGTAGGGTAGATGTGCACCAGCTTTTGCCAGACTCTGCCTTGTTGACAAGGATAAACACAAGGAGACATACAGAAATTTCCAATTTTGCTCACAGGCAAGTTTAAAAGCTTGCAAAAGCTAATGAAAACCTTCTAGTACTTTTGTAACAGGTTCTTTTTGAGGTGAAAATGCACCATATTAATTATTTTCAGTAGAAATGGGTTTTTGGTGCCATCCAATCACAGCTATGACACCAGCAGCCCTTCCACAGGAGAGCGACAGCTGAGTCACTAATGCTAAAACAGGGATGAGAAAAGGAAAATGAAAAAGAAACTAGGCTACTTCCCCTGAGGAGCTAAATACAGTATTTAATGGCATCTTTTTATAAGGTTAACAAATCAAATGCCTCAGCTGTGAATTGTTGCCATCATTGTAACTACATCAGGATGACCCTGAACAGCCTATCTCCATCTAGGTTTTTTCCTCCTGTGACACATAAATAAGGAGGAAGAGGCTGGGAGCAGCCCGGCCTTTCGCCATACTCTGTTCTTTGGGGAGACAGGTTGTGACAACCACACAAGGATTGGGTAGGACAAACAGCTATGCTGTCAACACAGGGGAAGGCGGCAGGAGGGAGCAGCTGGGTACTTGTCTTTTCCTGCATCTGCAGCAGCTGCCATCGTCGTCAGCTGCTGCCCCCGTGGCACTCTGCCTGCACGAGCTGGAGCACGCAGCACTTGGGTTCCTCTTGTTAACTCACACCAAAGAGTTGTGTCCCCTCCCCGCCCTACTGCCCTTAAATGAGTGTGTCAAAAGCAATTAAAGTCAGGATGGCAAGAAACCTTAAAGCTCAGTGTACAGAGGAACATCTTTTTTCCATCACCATAGAAGTGCTGGACACTTTGGGCTCCATGTTGCAAGTTGCATTTTAGTAAGTTGCATTTTAGTGAAGTATCTAAGAAATATATGCATACTCCAGAAAATATCTGTTCAGCAGAAAAGTAAGGACTGAAGCAGATTCTCCAGGAAATCAACTGCAGCTACCTGACAAGACCTTCTGTATTAGGAGACCCTATATATAGTCATAAGGTATTAGAGCACAACAGAATGAAATTTTTGCTTGTTTACCCAAGGTCAAGTTTGTCAGCAACAGCCCTGGCTCAGGGCTGCACCAGGGGAGCTGCTTTTGCACCTTCAGGCCCCAACAAATGGTTCCCACTGCAAGAGCCAACAATGTAATCACAAATGCAACATGATCACGGGTTGGTTCGGAACACTGCCTCCCAATCTGATAGCCAAACACGGGAGTGCACAAGACACTGGTATGCAGGGAACTGGGCCACCTGGGCAGATAATTCCTGGCAAGATCATGTGTACTTGGACTAACCTTCCTCCTTGAGGGCAATGCTAGGGAGTGCACACTGGACATTGGTGGCACTGCATTTATATATTCTTTTTAGAGAAACACTTTCTCTGAGTCGTAGAGTTTAGCCAAACCCAGCCATCCTTGCCAAATGCACAAAATTTCTATTTAATTAATCCCATGCATGTCTTCAGCAGACTCCCTGCTGAGTTGGCTTAAAGCCCCCCATCCACGCCTTATCACAAACTCTGACCATGTTTTTATGACTACTTTAAGCACAACTCGAGCATGATGCCAAATAGCAAGTAAGTCACTGTTCGTGCAAAATGTCTGGCTGACCTCTGTAGAACTCTTCACATGAGAAAAAGTTTGCAGGATTAGGACTAAAGCCTGGAAGCCGGGTCATCCCTTCCCTCTGCCCACACCCCCCCTTCCCTTGGCTCCAACATCCAGTACATGCTGTCCTCTTCATTACTCCAACACAGTCCTTAAGGCCTTAGACCTGAATGAAGAAAACGAGCAGGCTCTGTGACTCAGGGTATTTAAAAGTGGAAAAAAAGCACAACTGTTAGGCAGAATCTGCTAGGAGGAAGAGAAGGAATCGGCAGTGCCAAGAGACAAGGGTCCATAGGATTCAAATTTCAAAGGCTTTCAGGATAGATGACCTCAAGATACTTTTCACAAGCTAGTCTGAACGAGTCACAGTTTGGTAGTCCGCTGTTTTTTTCCACCTAGATAACTCTGGGGTTTGTTTCACTTGGTGAAAGACAAAATAACTTTAATAACTTCAAATAACTTTACTCCCCTGTGGCACTTACATGTCAATTAGCTCTGGATTGCTGCTATATACTGGGACAGTGTACATGCTTGGGAAAGCGTCCCTGGGAATTGTAACGCCATAAAACGCCTCGGTGCTTCAAACCTACCCCATCATTCTGGTACACCAGCCAGTGAACACAGAGTGCTTTCTTCTGCTGTGCCCCTCTCTGTCCCCCACTCCCTCCACGGAATTAGGACATTGCTGGAACTCAGCACAATGCTATTTGCAGCCATGCATGTTAGAATAAAAAATGAAAATTGTATCTCAGGCTGCCTGAGATTCAGCCCCCTTCTACTGCCCAAAACCACAAAGATGGTGTTTGCATGTTTAGATAACAATTACAGCAAAGTGAAGACTAAAACTGTAAGCAATCCCTTTTAAATGTAGACAGGGCAGGGACTGACTGCCAAGACACACTGACACTGATCCAATGGAACCTTATGAACATTTGACTTGTTTTACTCCCAGGTTTCCACCCTGAGTCCCAGGTACATGGAAGTCATCTGGGAACACAACTGGGTTTATCGAAGAACTCCTGGACTCCCATGTGTCGAGTGACAATGAGCTCTGCTCTTCGGGTGAGGTATTTTCAGCTTCGGGGAGTACTGAGAGAAAAGCTGGGGCATGAATCCCATAAGCCAAATTTTCAGGGGAGCTACTGAGAAAAAGAAAAAAAAACTGTCTAGGAAATGTCATGGTGTCATGACATTGTCCTGTTAGATGGATTTTTGGACTTTGCCACACATGCTGCTGCAAGGTTTCCACCCTACAGCCCAAGCACTGCAATACAGGCAGTATTTAATGGGCTAAATCACATCAAGTCTCCAGACTTGCAATGGTTGGATAGAAACATTCTTCTTCTGGAACAGGAAAAATTCCAAGCATCCTACAGGAACCGATCCATGCTTCTTCATGACTGCCCCAACACGTAAGGGTAAAATGAAAAGCCTGGAACAGACATCAGCAGCTCCCAGAGGCCTGACAAGCACTGGAAAGGAGAGCTTTCCAGCACCAAGAAAAGGCTGGGAGTATCACCTTCCCCTGGGTACATAGCAACAGTTGCTAGTTTTGGCAGGCAGTGAGATGCAGTGCAAGACGTGAGGGTGACATCATTTGATTATCACCTTGCTTCCCCTGGATTCAATTGGATTCCAATAAGAAATTATTTTTAGAATCACTACAGACAAAAGCCTTGAAAACTAATTTATTACAGATTTGGATAGAGGAGGCTGGGGACTATATTAATAGCAGACAAAGCCTTAACAAGGCCCAAGTATTTGGAACCCAAAACCACAGCAAGAACAGCATCTACATATTAACAGCAAAGATAATTAACCTTCTGAAAAACACACTTGAAGATGGGGTGGATTCTCCATTGCCTTAAGTTTTTGCATTTAAGGCTGGATAGTCTTCCAAAAGGTGGGATGAAGCTGAATCTGATTTTGGTATTTGTTGTTGAAAGATCTGATTGGAGCTCTAATACTTTTACTCAGAAGTCCTGCCCTTAAAATCTAAAAGCTTGCCTCTTGCCTGTGCTTGGGAAGTTAAGTCCCAGTTTGTTGATATGGGAATTTGCAGTTTCAAAGAAAGTTAAGAATTACTAGAGGATATCATGACATATGATGTTAACTCTCCAGAGTAAGCAGTACAGGGAAAAAAAAAAATAAAAGCTCTCCAAAATGTTAAGCCTGAGGTCCATTGCTTTTGCCCTGGGCACAAGAAATGAATAACATCATGTCTCGTTACTCCATGACACTGAGAGCTTGAAAGGAATTGATCTTGCCTCCAATTTCAAGTTAGCCACGGTGTTTGTTTAGGAGAAGAGGCTCACACAACATGCTGGAGCTTCTGAAGGAGACCTTTCCCTGAAGTGGTAGCAGCTGTGTGGAAATAAATAACTACAGGGATTCACATGCAGTTGTGGAATTGTCAGCAGCAGTCCACTGCTTGGTGGTGCACAGCACTTCTCCATTATGTTTATGCAACTGTAGGTATTAGTATTTACAGCAAGCGGCTTCTTTTTACATCACTTACTTTGAATATTTGATATCCTATATGAATTTTAATGGACTGTTGTACTGTCTTCTGTCTTTTAGCTTGTCATTTAGTATGCTTGTACAGTGACAGACTAATGAACTACTGAGTGACATGAGGAACCATGTAGTATACAACAACTTGTTTTGTAAAATAACAGGGCAGAGCTTTCTCTACTTTTTATAGCAGAGACAGAGTCTCTGCTCTGCTTGCCCCAAATGACAGTGAAAAAAGTCTTCTGAGCAAGAAAAAACGAAAACCAAAAAGCAGAACAGAAGTGAAACTGCACTGTCAGGTTTTCATTCTGTTAGAGCCCTTGTAATCAAACCCAGGAAGGCTACCCAGTGAGGGGCCCTGGGCTATCACATCATCCCCACTGCAAAACTTCTGACTGACGTAAGCAATTGACTTGCCTGCTAATTTGATTTCTACAACTCACTGCATCGGGATGTGACTGATAAGAGCTGACTAGCAATTCCCACAGATAGGGATTTTGCAGAGTCTTGCATGCTGTACAGTGCGGCCAACTCCACCCCTTTCTGCACATGCCACTGTCGCCCACAAATCTGAGGCAGACACACACGACTCTATCAGCAGGACCATATGTGTCTGCAGAGATAGCAAAAGCGAGACTGCCATAATTTAGCCAAATAAACAACTTCACATACAAGAAATGACATGTGGCAGAAGAGATCCAGGAAAGGACACGGTTTAAGTCTCCTAAATTCAGAAGCTGCCTGCTTCAAGAGAGGGGAGGCAAGAGGCAACCCAATAGCCACAGATTCCTCTGCAGCACCAATTTCTGTTAGGGAGAAGTCAAAGTCAAGAAGGACAAACCATACCCAAAGCAGAGGATATAGACTTCTTCAAAACTGATGCATCTAAATTGAGGATTTTTTTGTGTGTGAAAGGCCTTGGATAAATATTTGGGTAAGAATGGGAAAATGGATAGCAAAATCAGACCAGCAAGTAAGTAACAGGAGTAACATGAAAATGTTTGGTGGGGTAAAGTGGGCAATAAATTATGAACCATCTGGCCCACAGAGATTTATGAGAAACTGTGTCCCAGTGAGGCCAAGCAACTCTTTTTTCTGGAGTGGGATAGGAGAGGAAGCACAAGGGCAAAGACTGAGACTCTTGTTCACTAGAAAAGTAGATTTTTGAAAACCCTCAGAGAAGGCAGGAGAGACTTCAAAGTAGACTGCAAAAGCTCGGGCTTCCTGGAGCGCCGTGCCTTAAACTGAGGGCTGTGCTGGTACCTGTGGCCATAACTGCCTCAAACAAAAAACACTGCTCCTGGAGGGCTGGGAGGTGTCTGACCTTACCTGCCCAAGTCCCATTGCACCCTCCTTCTCAAGGGCCAGGCAAGGATTTACTGCTTCCCCTGGGGTATGCAGGGGTCATAGAATCAGAGAATCCTTAAGGCTGGAAAAGACTTACGATCAAGTCCAACCACTAACCTAAACCCAGCATGCTCTGCACTAAACCATGCCCCCAAGTGCCACATCCACACTTTTTTAACACTTCCAGGGGTGGTGATTCCACCACTTTCCTGGGCAGCCTGACCAACCTTTCAGTGAACAAAAAGGGTCAGTGTACAACAGAGTATCAAGCTGCAAAAGACACGCTCCCCAGTGTTGCTGCATCCTTTCTCCCTGTCCAAAAGTGCCCACTGAGACTCAGTGACCACAGCTCCGAGGAGCAGCACTCAAGGACCTCAAATCCTGTTGATCGCTGATGACAGTGACCCCATGAAACAGCTCTCTCAAATCAAAATATGATTTACTAGTAACAGAAGGTAGGCAGTGTAATGCTTTCTAAAACTGACTCAAAAGAAGGTATTTGTTTCTCCTAGCTTGGTCCCATGCCAATACATGTTCCAGGAGCTGCTGAGAAGCTGAGATTCCTGCAAACTTAAAGGCAGGTGTCTGATCCTGGTGAGTGGCTCTCGAACAACTGCCTACTTTCTGCCTAAAGAGTTTTTTTAACTCTTGGCAGCTCCTTTGATCTGTTCCTCCTTAACACTGGCAAAAAAACCTGAGGAGGTAGCATCTTCCCAGTTAATGGCTTCAGCATTGTATTTTAATCCCTCCTGAAGCACCTTCCCAAAGTTATTTTACCAGCAGCCACTGTCTTGCCTGCCTGGTTGTTTTTAAAACTACTTTGATACAAAACCAACAATACACACATCCCTGAAGCAGCCATCCCAGTACAGGGGGATACACTCTCTCTACCCCCAGCTGGAAATGCATGCCATGCTGGGGACAGAGGGCAAGGAAGAGAGGGACAAGCCCGACTGCACACCTTTAGGCATCCTGGATGCCCAAGCTGGGAGTTGAGGCTAGTGAGGCATCCTGACACCTGAAGCTTCTTTCAGAAGTCCCAAGATCAGAACTGCCCTGCTGCTCATGTGAGGCACAGAGACATCTGAAGCCAGACCATAATGATTTTCTCCTCTTCTCTCTTCCTGAAGGTATTTTTTCTTTGAGTTTCTCCCTTTTCACTGCTGAGATTACAAGCTCTGCACAAGCTGTTCTCATCTTTGCATACTCAGAGAAACAAACCAAATCATAATAACAGCATATGAAAAAGCAGAAATTTATCTCAAGACCATGGTGTTTCTATTAAGGTGACTGGAAGCAAACACTTATGCCCCAAATCGTGGGGAATACAGTAAGGCAGAAAGGTATGGGAAAAGGAATTAGTAGTAGAAACAACGTGATAATTCATCTCTACCAACAAAAAGGTGCTACAGACTTTCTTCTTGCCCCTCTCAAATAAATGACTTGTAACAAACAATAACGGTTTATCTAACAATAAAACAGACAAAGCACTTAATATCTGTAATTTCAGCCCCAGAGAATAAACTACTTAATCCTTCATTTTTTAAATTTCTTTTACTTCTAAAAACAATCACTAGCTCCTCACTCTGGTGCTTCTACAGCAATGTAGCAGGCATCAAATGACAAGGTAAGAAATTGATGTATCTCAGTCCAAAGGAGAAATCTGTCTACCCTGTCTTAGAGGAGAAACTTTCCTGTTCAGCTCCCTCTTGAGAAAAGCCGGCATAAATAAATACCTTTCCTACCTTCTTCATTTAGGAAAAAAACACCATCACCACCATGTGATACAGCCTCAAGACCACAGCTTTCTTGAAAAAAAGGTCAAGTGAAACAGCTCTTCCTAAAGAGTTTGCCTGACTGCAGAAACAGGATTGCACCAAGCAATGAGCAGCAGGATGAGTGCCTTCAATCACACATCACTGGTGCTTCTCCAGCCTCCACGATGCCAGCATGGACAGCAAAGGAGTGGGAAGGGGGGGAGGAAATATGGGGATGCTGCCAGAGTTTTCACATTGACCACAGTTTTGCCTGACAAAAAGGTCCTGGAAAAGGCAAGGCCATTTGGCCACAACAACAGCCAGGCATTGGACCAGGCCAACAAAAGCCCTCAATCTCTGTTCCACCGAGGTGGAGGTATGACCACGTAGAATAGAAGGCAGGAAGTAGTGATCAATTGGAAAACTACCATGAACAAACCCCAAGCACTACCACAAAAATATGAAAACTCAGGGAAAAAATTCTATGAAAATACTGTAATAGGTTACCTTTATGTGAATGACTCTTCACGCTCGCCTAGACTGAGTCACTCTTGTGAACTGCCTCGCAGTCCATCTGGCTGCCAACTCCTGGCTAAACTTGAACATCCTGTGACTGAAATGAATGCATCAAAGGCTAAGGCACCGCAAGGTAACAAGGTTTGCTTTGTCCAGCACTTCCAGATGCACCAGCATTCCCCTTATGCTAACTCTCATATATCCTCTGGGTCTGTGTTTGGTATATTTCTGACTTTAGGAGGCTGTAAAGAAAGGGGAGACTTGAACTTTGCCTCTCACCCTAATTCACAGACCTTCTCAATCCATCTCTGGCCATGTACCAGTGACAGTATAGTTTTGGATGTGAAACTGTTCACAGTTTTTCATTACTCTGGACATAAAATTTTGCTACCTCCTATGTAAACAACTTTCAAATACTGAGGATGCAGTTGCTGCAGATGAATGCAGGCACAGAAGCCACTCTGACACGACCTTACACAGAGTGAGACTGCACTACTGGATACTGCACTTACACAGTCTGACTGTCAACCCACTTACAGTTGTAGTGGAAGGGGGAAGGAAAAAAAAAATTAAAAAAGGATTCCTTACATTCCCAGCTTTCCTCCCCGAATCAGGAACACACTCCAATCTCTAAGGTGGCAATATAAACTTAAATAATCTTTCCTGCCCTCACTAAAACTATTTTTAAACCAGAGTCAGGTACAAAACAAATATCCCAGCTAATGCAATGTGTATTACTCAGTGATGATAAACACTATACACCCACCTAGACTTTTCACTTGATGTGGTTGGAAACTGCTATGTAAGGTGGAAAAAGTAAGGCAGGCTGCTTTATTTTTGGCATTTACTTAAGGGTTTAGGCTTACTGCAGGAGTACATTTACTCTGGCTCCATGTGCTGCTTCCAGCCAACTGTGTAAAGATATTTAGTGGCTATTTTTCTTGTCGGAAAGAAAGAGGTATCACCCCCCACCTCCGTTGTGTCTCCTACTCCACCACACTGCCAGGCTGCAAGAAGGGAGCGCGCTGGGAGGGGACCTTCTCTTTCTCATCTGACAGAGTAGAGCTCAGCAAGGTAAAGCTCTGTCTAGCCAACAAAGCTCTTTACCACGAATATCCTTATTAAACACAGCCTTATCAGAGACCAGTTTCTGCAGTCTGAAGCAGTCAGGAATTAACTCTGTCAATATAAAATTTCAAGCCAGGATTACGGCCTAGACCCAAGGGGATGTGAGCAAGCATTCAAGCCACAGCAGTCACCTGACCATGCTCACACCATGTCAGGGGGCTGCCCAAGGGGCTGGGACTCAGGCTGTGCACCCACAACCCTGGTGGTACCCCAGCCCCCCAAAGGGCTCACTCCCCAGGCTGCTGCAGCAGGAGAAGAGGGATGCTGAAACTTGTCTGTCTAGCAGAATGGAAGGGAAAGGCTCTGCCAGTGCTTCCAAAAGTGGACAGGCTGAGGGAAGACCTTGGTCCAGCAGCATCACCTGTGTGCAGACAGCATGAAAAGCCAGTCTGGAAGGGACAGACAGCACTCCATAAGTGTAGCCCAGGACTTTTAGCATGGGAAGTTCACAAGCACTTCCCAAAAGGGTGCCACCATCCAGCAGGTGCATGACCAAGATATAAACTCATATATACTCATTCAGTATGCTCCTTTGTTAGCCTCTGGCTCTAATCCCCACCCACAGGATCAGGCTGTGTCTTCTGCCTTATCCACAAGGCGAAGCTGTCTATCCCAGACACAGCCCTCAGGGCTGTGGGACCAACGCTGCCTGCCTTGGCTGCAGGGCGAGCCTCCTCTGCTGGCACGGCACGGCCGCCTGCCCGGCCTGCAGCAGGTGTGAGCTTCGCCCCACAGCTCCATGAGTCAAGGCCTTAATGGTGACCTCGCTTCTCCTGCTAATATTGAAAGCTGGCAATGCTATTGACGGAGACTCTGTGAAACATGTTTGTAATACTGAGCTAATAAGGCAGCAGTGAGGCTATTGTGCCCTGTCATTAGGCAATCCCAGTGAAAAAGCCTTCATGCTGCCCTTTCCTACAGAATACCTGTCCACCTCCCAGTAAGGCAGAAGTACATTTCAGTGCATGCCTAAAGTACAGTAACATTTAAGCTCTTTCTCTGAGCTTATTTTACAGCAGTTACTAAACAGTTAAGCTCATTACTGAGTCCAAATATGAACACAGGAAAAAATACTTCCATCGCTTTTGGCACAAAATAAGTGAAAAAGTTGCCTTTCTGCTTGACTAAAAGCCTGAAAAGCAAACAATGCACACAGCATACATTGTTCAAGAAGGGAGTGCAAACAAGCCTAAAAGCAGATTAACTTTGAAGGTGTTGTGCAGGAGCAAAGCAGGCAGCACCTACTGTTCCCAGCCCAGCACCCCAGGCTGCAGGTGCAGAACCCAGAACCGACTGCAATCCTGACCATTAATCTCCCCGCCAAAACTGGGAAAGCCGAAGTTGCACCGCAGAAAACAAGCAGCTATTAAAAGAAATGAAAAGGGGAAGGAAAAAAAAAAGAAAAGAGGTACAGTCGTAAGAGCTTTAACAAGACAAGGCCTTCACCCCCAAAGAGCACACACTCCTTCTTTTAAGACTTATTCATCCTTTTCTAAACAAAATGAAGAAGCTTTCAGTGAACCAAAACCTGTGGGGAGATTTTCAGTCACCAGAGGCTGTAGCACATGCCTTGATTCCTACTCAAGTCAGCAGAAATCAGGTGCCTAACGCATCCGCGCCTCTGAAATCCCCTCAGTAACAGCTTAATGCCACAAAAGGGAGAAGCAAGTGAGTTTTGTCTATAGGCTGCTTCTCAAACAAAGAATACAAATTGCATGTGACAGGCTGCTGCACAAGTTTGACTGCATATGTCTACGTGCAAGTAGAAGAGCTAATGGAGAAGTATACCAGCTTCAGAAAGGCATATTGCTGCCAGTCATTTTTAATAAAAAATAAAATAAAATAAAATAAATAAAAATAAAATAAACAAAAATATCATCCCAGAGATTCTGTAGGCCTCATCATGCAAGGCCATTCGATTTGAGCAACCTGCAATTTGGAAGTAGCATGCACCACTGCCTGCCCATGGCCACAGACCCCATGGGCCACACAGCTCAATCACCAGAACTGGATTCACCAGAACTGGATTTACCAGACACAGACAAGACTTCCAGCCTACTGTCCTAAGAGCTAACTCCAGTCAACCCCAAATCTTCCTCCTTTTCTTTAAAGGCATTTACCTCCACGTTCCAATGCATCTGTTTAGAGCAGCATGGCCACTCCATGGCTACAGCTGTGAAACAGACCTGTTGCCCAGGCCTGCCCCTGGACTGTACCCCTAGATTTTCTGGAGATGATTAGGTGGTTGCATGAGTGTATAGTTTTCCACCCTTAGCAGCTCCTTTGTCTAGGGAATTGCCTGCCTACAGCTTCACCACCACGATGCAAGTGCAGGCTCATGTTAGGTGGCACTGCTGCAAACAGGGTTCCCAGAGTCCACTTGTCTCTTTTTTGTTCTTCTTCACTCCCCTCTGTGCTCTGCATTGTGCCCCAGTGAGCATGAGAGCACCTTGAGAATTCATAGCCATGGCTTCAAGTGAAATCAACAAAGCACTGCAAATTCAAGCATTTTTTTTAAAAAAAGTTTTTGTTTATCTTTCAAAAGCAGAGAAAGAGCACAATTTAAAATTTAGATCTGATCTTCTCATATAGGATGCCTGGACTAAAGTAGGGAGCCAAGTCAGGCACCTATGAATTCAAGTTCTCACCTGGACCTGCTGGCTTCCAAAAGGCTCCTCTGCTCATCACTTCACAGCACTGCAATTGAACCATCATCCCCCACCCCAGCCCTTTATCTTCCACAAATCTCCCTGGGTGATAAATAGTAAAGTTTGTAAACACACTGGCATTTTGATGTGGATTTTCAGTTCAAAAATATTCAAACTGACACGCATTTAGCAATACTGGAGGAATCATATGCGGAAGGTTCCATCCTCACTGAGCATCTGGGGAGAAACATCCAGCAAGGTGTTGGGTGTGCTAATGTAAAATCAGTTTGTAAGGGCCAGCACCTCCCTCAGTTGTTAGCATTTAAAAGAGGCCACGGCTTTCAGAGGGACCCAAGAAGACAGACTCATAGAATTTCAATTAGATTCATGTGCTTACTTCCTTCAGGTTCTTCTAAAATCAAACCCAGTGCTTACACCTATAATCATACCTAGGTTTTGAAATACCTTTCTCCTTTTGTGATTGTGCAAGTCTTTATTGGGGAAAATCTTTCATGTGGATGGTTAACTACAATACTTAAGTATTTCTTGAAGTAAACACAACTTAAGTTCATTTAGATTTAAGTAGGTGTTTGCCTGCTTGCTTTTCTGAAGGCAGATGAACTTAATTATATGTCTACCTATTCTTCTAAACAAGGGCCATTCAGACATCTAGCATTACTTTTTGCAGGGTTTTTTTTTAATCAAGATGTTCACATCACACTACAGAGTTTATAAACTCAGTATATTTATATCCTTATATATCCTCTGGTATATTTATATCCTTATGATATTCTCAGACTGGGATATGTGAGTACAGAATATACTTACTTGGAATACATTAATTTTCATCTGAAGAAAACCATTTACACATACCCAGTTTCACTACAAATTTAAGCAGTATATGATTAGCACTAATTGTTGGATATGCTGTTTTACTGTGTAATACACTGATCTTCTAAAACCTTGAATTGTAAAGTTTAATAATCTGTCCCTAAACAGCGGTCTAAACTTGGCTTCTCCGCACATTTTGTCTTACTGTATTTGACTTGTTAATTATCTGCCCAAAAGCTGCACTCAAAGGAAAGTAAAATGTAAAGATCCATGTTAAGATAGGCATATTTGGATTCATCTCGTTAGAAATCAGTAATGCTAACTCTCACGTTCTAAGTAATGCTTAGATGAAAGACAGGCACTAAGTACTTTTCAATGAAATGTGTGGAAGCCCTTGACAGTGCCTTACATAAGATTAAAACAAAGCAAAGCAAAGCAAAACAAAACAGGCACAAGCACAGCAGACATTGAATGACCACTCTCATAGACATCTGTGTCTAACTTCTCATCTGAAGAACTTGTACCTTGAACTTGTACAAGCATGCCACTTGTCCAGAGGACTATTGGGAGAACACAGGACAGGTTAAGGCAGGGACAGTGACTAAGGTCAGCTCACCAGCTGTAACACACTCTGTTAAAATTGCAGCTGCACTAGAGTGGAGGTTTTATGCAGAAAAGGAAGCAGCTCTGCCCTTTTGCACATCTGCGACGCAATGCACTATTAAGCAAAATTAACTGATTATGTAGCAAATGTGGCAAAATGAAGCCCTGACTCCTCTGACAGCGCTATCTCCTTTTTAATGAGGCACAGAACAATCTGTTACCAGGGTTAGTGCTGCAGACAGTGTTTATGGTAATGGGTCCCAGCTCATCTAGGTTTTTTATAGTTCAGTAGGTACTGCAGATGCCAGAGGTACCATACATTAACTGCTGAGCCTACAGGGGCACAATGTTTGGCCATGTCACTGGATATTAACAAACTTGTACAAAGGGCCTCCAACAGTTTAATATGTTTAACGACATCTATTCTAGTCATCCCAATCTGTTCCTCCAGCTTGCCTTACTAACACTCTGTCCAACGTGTTCACACCTGTATGGCTCATCCTCCTCCGTTACCTGGAACTTTCCTTGCCTCAAGTATGTTGTGCTGGTCATGCCTAACTTACCAGGCTTTTGTAAGCCAAGGAGCAGCTGAACAGCACTGCTAGGAAACCCTACAGGCAACTGCAGAATCAGCTGAACTGTGCACAAAATAGGTCACTTCTGCATTATCAAATGCATTTAGTGTAATTACAATCACCAGAAAAATGAAAAAAAATACAGTAAAGAACAGAGAAAGAGGGCAGGCCATCAACAGCAAGTGTGAAATCCTGTTTCTTCACAAGAGAACGCCATTATCAGGTCACCCTCTCTGGTAAAAGAACAGACTTTAAACTGGACACAGTTTTTATCACATAATTAAAGGCTGCAAGAGGGCATATTGAGGTTTTTTCAGTACTGTGATGAACACTGGAAGCCAGAGCATGGAATAAAGCATTAAAAATCAGTATCAGCAGTCTCTGGAAAGGAACCAGACAGGAGCTGCTACCTGTGCAAGAAGCCCACTGCCTTTCCACAAAGCCTCCTCATCACTTGTAACTTCTCAGAAGAGCATGTTATAAAGGGGAAGAATGCACTTTGCAGGGCTTTTAGCCCATGAGATAGAGTAAAAAGTAGTTTTCAATTCCCAGCAGGCCATGCATCTCTGAAAGACTGTCTCCACAATCTTCTCCCCAGTGAGCATCAACACCAGCTCTTCTGCCTGGATATCCTGCTTAAAATTTGCACCCTACTAACTCTAATGAACAACTCTCACTAAAGTGAGGCTGTTCCCCTAAGGAGCCAGAAAGTCTTGTATTTAATGACCCTGACACATGACTGTCCTGTATCAATGCAGCAGGTTGACACAGGACACGAAGATGACAAGTGCTTCAGTGAGGATCCCTTCCTGCACTAAACAGTCCATAAGGCTGCACTTCATCCCCTTGCAGACAGAATCACCTGCAATCCAGTACAGCCTTGAGCATTTTCATTATTTGAAATCACAAATGTAATTTAACACCTTTAAAAGTAGTAAGGGCTCACCTTGGACGTTGGGATTCAAACCATTTTGAGTGACACGGTGTGCCATGATGAGTACAACTCTTACTGTGTAGTATGCAGACTGACAGGAAAGCATCACAATGTAGGGAGTCAACCAAATTCTTGCATGTCAATTATCAAATTATTTCATGTCAGTCAAAATCACTCTCCTCTCTGCTCTTAGGACACACTCCAGACAGGCCATAAGCACCATATCTGTCAAGTGAAGTACTGAAAACAAGGCACCCATTTTGTTTACTGCATGGTTTCTTGTGCAAAGTGAATGCTTTCATCATCTAAATATGTGGGTTTCATAAATGAAAAAAACTAAAGTGAAAATAAAACTATTCTGATTACCTGGTTGTTTTCCGTACCTCACTTGAGAAATACAGATTGAAAGATTACCTACTGGACAGCACTGATGCAGAGTGATTGTGACACCACACCAAACCATAACGACACTAATTCCTCCTCCTAATCCTTCTGAGAATGCAGGATATTTACTTCTATTATCACCATCGTTCCACTTCCCAGCCCTGACTGCTGGTTACTGTAGTACAGTATGTACTCTTCAGAGTTGCTGAGTCAAAGAAAAAACAGCCCAAGCAATTAGAAAACAAACAAACAAAAATAGACTTTTCCTTCTGTCCCTCCCTTCCTCCTTAAATAAAGCAACATCACAGACTGTGAATCACATTGTGGCCATCATATGACCGTATCAAAAGCCTTGTATTTGTTATTTCTTTTGCTGTGCACACAGACAAGATAAAAATGTTTTACTGAGAGCTAATCATCATAAAGTACTCACTGAGACAATCATTTATCTTTGCATGCAAGAGATCTCAAGATGTAGATTGCTGTTTAAAGATTACAGATTTTTTGGAGGAGGGAATATTAAATAGAGAGAAGTCACGTCATATATTTGATCCTAATATTTGTTGGCTTAGGAGCAGCATTGTGTGAGACTTGTTCAATTTTAAAATGTACCTGCTGATACTGAAAGTCAATGTCTTTTTACAAGAAAATCAACAAACACAATAGATTATGTATGTATTATGTAATATACTCTTTCTCTCTTTGTGCCTCAGTTTGGACCTAACACACAAATTGGACCCCTTAAAGCTTCACTTGTACTGAAACCTAAAATTAATAATGTGTAAGCATCCCAAGCAGTACATGAACAACAGTCACCATTAAAATAACACCAGAAAAACTGGAATCAATTTACAGTAAGTTTTCAAAACCAGCATTTAACACAGCCCTTAAAGCCTCTAAGTGACACAAGAATGCCTACTTCCAGGTAGAGCTGTGCTGTGTTGAAAGACATGGGCAGAATGGAAAATGCACTCACTTCAGCCAACCACTGCCACTACATTTCTCTCTAAAGAAAGCAAATGACTGAATTATCAAATGTAAATGACTTCTGGGTCACAGAAGGAGGTGGAAGGGTTGAAACCTTGAACTACAGCTGCTGATGCCTAGTGTCTTTATCTCCCTGCTCCCTATGGCGTGTAGTTGCTGGTTATCTCAAAGGACGAACAACCTGCCTGCATGAATTATGCCTGCTTATCTTCCAGACAGGCTATATACCAAGTCATTAAGTCATCTAAGAGTATAACCCCAAGGGAATTACCAAATGAATGTGAAATCCTGCCCTGCTCTTAGCCCATGTGCTTCTGGTGCAGGCACCACAGGGAGCAAGAATGGGGCTTGGATGTCTCACCTGTTGGCATGGCTACTTGTTTTCTAATATTAACATTTTCTACTTCTAAGGCTGCAAAGTTAGGTGGTGTCAGAATAGAAACAACAGTCATTTCCTTCAGAGGAAGGGAAAACACAGCCCCTCTCCAATGTACTAGCTGAGACAAGCAGCCAACATGAGACTAGCAGAGAGCTTACGGCTATCATATTTGTGTTGGGATATAATGGATTTCGTCCAGATAAAAGCGTGCACTTCTTCTGAAGAGCAGCACATTTTTTTAATTAAAAGAAATTGATTTAGTGACAGGATTTACAATTGGGTATCTGACAAGCCCACTGACCTTCACACACATATACAAACGACTGAGGCTTGATGCATTCAGAGAAAAGAATTCTCGCTTGAAACCACAAAACATTGAGATCACTGACTCCTGCAGAACCCAAGGAACTCTAAAGTTCTAAAGCAGAGTGTATCAAAGGAGACTTAGGGTAAAGACTGATCTGCACAGCAAACCTTTCCAGATAACACCTCATGAAGTCAGGGTGATAAATAACATCTTTAAATAGAGAGAAAAAAGCATGTCTGACAAAGGCTCACCCATGCTTTATTACAGTCTGGCAAAGCTTTAGCTCACCATTTGCCTGGGATGCTGTCCTTACCGTCCCTACTCCCATTGCTCCTTGTACTCAACTCAGTAAGTTGTGCAGTAGCTAAATATCTCCTTTCAAGTATTCTCAGTGCCCACACAAAAGAAAGAGGCTCAGCAGCACCCTTAATGAGAAGAGACACACTAGCACCTCCAGACAGCGCTAAACAGTTTGGCACCCAGCCTCTAAAGCTGTTTTCAAGGGGCTGTTGCTCAGGTTTGTTTTTAGTTTCCCATTATCTGCAGCCAGGGTGACGAACACCCTAGGAGATGTTTCCTTGGAAGTGGTGGTGCGACAGCCTCTGTGTTCCACCCTGGCTAAACAGCAACCGAACCTAAGTTTTACTGGGAAGGAAAATAAGCAGGATCCTCCATGAAAGAACAAGCCCATCAGAATGGAAATCTGCGCCTTCACAAAAGGGCAATGACAATCTCTTACCTTCTGCCTGGTGATGCCTACAAAACACATGAACAAATGATGCTCAGCACCATTTCAGGATCCCCTTCTAAATTTAAAATTATAGATTAAAAATAATAATAATTTTTTAAAAGCTCTGTTGTCTTTACTTACAGGCTTTACTGAATGAAAACCTCTTGCAGCCTGGTCAACCTGACAGGTTTCTCTGAATGCTACCAGATAAAAAATAAAACCTAATCCTTGCTTGAATGTTCCTGGGACAGGGCCAGGATATTTATATCTTTCCAGGGCAAAACTCAAACTAGGCCTTGTGCTGTGCCAAGAAAAGTCCTGCTAGGACAAGGAAAGAGGAAATTGCTCTCGTTTCCATGTGGACATCAGAAAACTTTGTCTGGAAAACAGAAGATACCACACAGATGGTCAGAGAGTAACCAGACTTCCTTTAGAAAGCTACACATAACACTCCTCCCAAAACTTTTTATTTTGGAGGATGGCTCAAGCTTGTTGTTCTTCTGTGTGTGTTTTGCTTTTTTTTTTTTAATCAGGACCTTCAACATGAATAAAAAGTAATCTAAGTAATCCAAGTTTCTTTTTCAATCAGTACATCATGCCCAGAGACATACCGGGCACCTCCACAAGTGTGATTTTAATCTTATCTTCCTATGCATAGTGATTTATATAAGGACTTAGGGGTTTTTTTTCTCTTATATAACACCTGTTTTTTCACACTGTACCTCCAGCCACTACCATAAACAAGGAATTAAACTGCATGATGGTGAAAATTTATCACTAATAGACCAGCTTCTAAGCCTGCAAGTAGTCTGCTAAAGGAAAAATAAAAGCAACAGATTTTCAGTTTTAGTGGACAAGGAAAGCAAGGGCTCCCTTGTTAGCTTCTATTTATGGTCCCACAGCAGATGACCTGAATCTCCTCCATACTCATCCCCCTCTACAGAGCCTATAGCTTAGATTATTCACTTCTTAATGAAAACACCACCTGCCAGATGGACAAGAGTATAATTACATTACACTTACATTAATAAAATACATACGAGTCCTGTTTGCTTTGGACAGAGCAGTGCTATACATCTGGATCTGTGTACAGTAGAAAGACTTTCAGAAATGGGATTTTCCTTGCTGTATTTTTTGGTAATAAAGATCAGCATCTGATTCATGCAATCGCCTGATGCAAATCTACCTGATGTGGGCAAGGCAGCTCTTGGAGTAATAGGCTGCCTTTCCTTATCATCTGAGCTAGCTGGGTTTTGTAGGCCAGGGTTCAACTATTGCATCCACAACACGCTGGCATTCCTACCTGAAACCCCAGACAGAATAGAGGAGACACCACCATGAACTACACAGAAGGACAGAGCTCTAATGGGATTCAAATAGAGGTAGGGACCTTATCTGAACTTGATAAAAAAGCTTTGGATTTAAGTCTAGGGGTGAGCAAAAGTTCAAGCCAATTACGCTCCCGTATCCCTAATACGAACCATGGTATCAACGAACAGCACATCCTGCCCTGGTGGTGTGTCTCAGGGAGCATTTCCACCTCTTTGGTAAAAGCATAATTATTCATATTTCTGGGAGCCAGAGGTAGAGAATTAGAAATCAAAATGCCTGAATGGGCAGTGCAGCACATAATAGTTTCATCATTAAAAAGATGGCCACAGAGTGAGTCACTTACAGTATGGCCACGGCTGCATCTGCATTGAACTGAGGAGTGCAGAAAATTGACTTCCCCTCCTGAGAAACGTCCTGAGAAACCTTTAATGATGTTTATCCAGGAGGGTGAGACCAGGGAACACTTTCTGCTGGTTGAACCCATTTCTCTCTTCCCCCAAGAGAAGCTACATCTTTAACAAAAAAGGCCATGTTTTGTTAAAAACATGTTTTAATGTCTAACATTCATAAATTGTGCTAACATAGAAATTTCAGTAATACCATTTCTTTTTGTCTGTCCCACTACTTCAAATACTACTCAGAAATACTACTCTGGGGCTAATGAGACTATTCCAGCCTATTCCTACTTTCTTGGCTCTTGTTCCTCACTTGGAGCAGAGCTGTAAAAGACCCTTTGGGGACTTATCAATGCATATTTGCAGACCCTCAAAGAAATTACTGGTTGGTTTGGCTGAATACATAAACTCTGCCATTCAGCTCAGTGGTATCAGAAATGCTGGATGGCTGTTGTCCTCACAGGGTGAAACAACAGGAGCACAGTGTTCAGTGTACCTTCGGTTCACTGCCTCTGCTACTGGGAAAACCAGTAAAGTTTCTCCTTAGAAGGATGATCATGTTTTGGTAAGTAAGTAAGATGGAAGAAGTCCAGAGCTCACACTAAGCAATGCTACAAAAACCTTGCACACGAGCCATCCTGTCTTTCTGGCTGACGACTAAACACATATTTCCTTGAGGGAAGAAAACATCTCAATCAGTTTGCCAAAGACCCAAACTTCAGTCCTAGCCAGACAGCAGTCCTAATTTCACCAGGAGCCAGACTCCAGCCCTGGATGGTTTCCATCAGTATTCCATTAAGCCTGTGCATGTGCAGCTCTCATCATTTGCAAGAGCCACGTGTATATTCAAGAGCAGATTTGGATGTTGTGTTTGTTTCTAGCTTCGTAATGGTTCTCATGCCCCTTAAGTAACAGTCTGTTTTCTGGAAACTTAGTAATTTTTTAAACATGTTCACAAGTTCATTCCTCTTATCTGGCAAACAAGATTGAAATTATCAAATGTCTGTAGCTTTTGTTTTTACTTTTGAAGACAAAAGACTGTGTCTCAGAAGGAAAGTGTTGGTTAGACTGCATAGTTTCCTGCTCAGCAATCTTTTTCCTTTACCAATACCAATGCCTGCAGAGGTCCTGCCATGTACAGCTCCTAGTTTTTCTCCTAGGTTCCACTGAGGCAGTCTAAGGTGTCACAGAACTGGACTAACACCTATTTTATGAAACCAGAAACTACCTCGGAACACGGAATACCCAAAGAACAACTTTGCACTAGGAATAGTTCAGGTGGCCTGTGATCCCAAGCAATTCCCATTGTTCTTGGCAATAGCAGGGTATATATCTGAACTCCCAAACGCAGCAATGTTTATTGCACTAGCTTGGTGATTCACTAAGTACAGGATGTGCCCAATTATTCTGTGTATTTTTCCAATCCTATTTCATAAACTTCAGTTGCACAAGTACAGCAATACATTCTTTCTTTCTTGTCCATTAAAATTAATTTTAAGAAAGGCCATCTGACTTGAACAATACAATCACCAACTGGCTATATGTATGAGGCTTTTTTGTTTTGTTGTTGTAACCATGGAATCAAAAACCTCAGCTGTTAAGTGCATGTATTCTGTGATACAATCACTTTATTTTTTGTCTCAACCTGCTGAGGAAAGTTTTGCTTTTAACTTAGGATGCTGGGTTTGCTCCAAATCCAAAAATTAAAAACAGCAGTTCTGAAGGACTTGGGTATCTAAGCCAACAACATTTGACTGTCTAACATAAAAATTAGCAGAATTGTTATTACTAAAAACAAACTATTAGATCTTTCCAAGATAAATAAAAACTTAGAATTCTGACTATCAGTCCACAAACAAAGCTTCTAATTTAGTTTGTTTGAACACAACACCAGGGATAAAAGAGATACAACTTAAATTTTTGTATGTCTAAGTAATTTCACTACCTTAAGCAAGGATGTCTTATTACAAGTAAATACAAGTCTTTGAATTATCATCAAGGCTGACAACCATGCCCCATTGCTACACATTCAAGATTATTTTATGAATGAAGTGTGGGGTTTGCTGCAAGAGTAGCAAAGGCAACAACATGCAAGACAAACGCAGTGCAAGGTCCCCAACTCCCACAAAGCACATGCAGCGTTTATGAGAAGCCCAGCAGCCAGGATGTGTTCAGCTGTGACGAAGCAGGTTTCACCTGGAGAGCTCACAACACCCTGCCTGAAGCAGATGGGGCAGCATGAAGCGCAGTAACTTCCCATAAGCCACATGGCTCCCTTTGGTACCACAGATGCAAAGGAAACCTGGGTTTCTTAAACCTCCAGCTAAGATCACCTTGGCTGTGTCCACACAAGTGGGTGGTCTGAAGCAGTTCTGAAGCAATTCCCCTAGCCATCTCGCCCATTGCAAGATGACTTTCTTCACAGGGTGGCTCTAGTAGGTCCAAATGAAATCCCTTTCAGAAAAAACTAAAAAGGAAATTCAGGTCCAGGGACATACCAAATGCCTTCACATCTTTGAATTAAGACTGAAGTATATGAAACAAGTATATGAAACAAGTTGTTTGGGCAGATTCAACCCACACATGCAGCAGGGACATTTAGTCCAAAGGACCAGACAAAATCTAGTCTGGAATAAAATGCTCAGTTTGAATATAGTGTAGATACAGGAGCCTCTGTACCTGCTGCTTTGATCTACTCATCCTCTCCAACTGTGCCACATAGCAGGTAAAAAAGCCCTGTCTGTCTAGCATGGCAAGCTGGCAGGCCAGCCAGTGCCTCTTGCTGTGTGTGCAGGACAGACACTCAACATATCTTTCCTGGACAGCCAAGTATTGTACCAACAAACCATTTTATGCTCTAAATTTGAGGATGAAGGTACAACCTTCACACTCCAGATCGCAAATTCACAAGGCAGATCAGAGTTCTGCTCTGGCTTGCATGAGCTCTTCTCTGACAAGACCTGCATAACTGCTGAATCCCATCATGGAAAGTACACCAGAAGCAGCTGCCTGCTACAAACCTGAGGCATCTACACCACTGCACAAGGCCAAGCAACACCTGAAACATCATTGATGTGACCCATGAATGAGATCACCCACTCTTTCCAGTGGCGCTCAGACAGCTGAGCCCAAAGTGCCCTGAGACACTTGGATCTGGCAAAGCAGTGCCCTCCAAACCAGGTCAGCCAATTTGAAGCAGGCTCACCCCTGCTCCTGGCAGCAGAGGTTTACCTCCAGCAGCTGTCCAGCACTTCAAGGAAATAAGTGTCACCTCACCACTTTGCTCATGCACCCCACAGTCGCAGTCACTGGTCAGGCTTTGCAACCTCGCTGGAAAGAGACACGAGAGTAAGATAGGCCAAATTAAAACCCTAAGCCCATTAATCACACCCTCATGACTTCAGATAATGCAACGTGCACCATATGCTTATGTAGGTCTTGCCCTTGGCCATAATCTAGATTATGGAATAAACTAGGAGCAGGGCTGTGGTGAAAAAATGAAACAACACCAGGCAGGAGGGACAGGCAAGAGTCACGTGAATTCACTCCTTTCCACAGAAGGCAGTTATGCAAAGAGTTCATACCTGAACTCAAATGGCTCAATTAACATTCCTGAAACAAAACTCATTGATTCTTCACATAAAATGCATCACATCAGAAGTGTTGGCATGTACCCACTCTTTGACACCCTCAGTGCTTGAAGTGGAGCTCAAATGGATCATTGCTGCTTTGCAAAGCTCTCTGTCAAGAACTGCCAAAAGAACAAAGTTATGTGAAATATCACTTTATCATTCCTACAGTGGAAGCAATCACAGAAATGGCAGTGGAAGAATGCAGCTGAAGTAGATTACTCTGACCTGCTGCAAGGCACCAAGAAAGCTCTTCAGCCTCACTGGAGAATTGCAGAGATCTCTGCATTAAAGTGATTTCATGCCTCTATTTGTAGACAGTGTTGCATGATATTTGAAGAGCTGCATTAATAGAAATCTTTTAAATAAAAAATGCAAGTGAAAATTGGACATACTCAAATTGCATGATCTCCATGCTATGCTAAATATTAATGCTGTTTGGTATAACTGTAGACTACTTCACATGGAAAAAAACCCATTACTTTTGAGGGGGAAATGATCCATGTGGAGATTTACAAAGATTTAAAATCAAACACATCAGAAAATGAGTATTCCTATTTAGGTTAATTGCTTAAAGTCATTTTCTTTTCTAAAGACTGTATTTCTACACATCTGATATAGGAGGTTTACAGTGGAGAGATGACAAGTCCCAGAGGGAAACTGTCCTTGCAATCCTTTATCACTTAACACGTTACACAGAATCACCAAATGTATTAGGTTGTAAAAGACTTTTGAGATCATCAAGTCCAACCTATGACCTAATACAACCTTGTCAACTAGACTATGGCACTAAGTGCCACATCCAGTCTTTCCTTAAATACCTCCAGGGATGGTGACTCCATCACCTCCTCGGGCAGCCCATTCCAACATCTGATCACCATTTCTGTGAATAAATTTCTCCTGATGTCTAAACCAAACCTCCCCTGGAATAGCCTGAGGCCATTTCCTCTCATCCTACTGCTGGTTGCCTGAGAGAAGAGACCAACCCCACATGGCCACCATCTCCTGTCAGGCACTTACAGAGAGCAGTAAGGTCACCCCTGAGCCTCCTTTTGTCCAGGCTAAACAACCCCAAACCTCTCAGCTGCTCCTCACAGGACTTGTGCTCCAGACCCTTCACCAGCTTCATTGCCCTTCTCTGGACTTGTTCAGCCCCTCAATGTCCTTCTTGTACTGAGGGGCCCAGAACCAAACACAGAATTCAAGGTGTGGCCTCACCAGTGCCAAGCACAGAGGAAGAATGTTCTAATAACAGCCTTAGTATCCAGATACAAATCACCTGATTTTTCATTCTATCTCCCAGTGTATTTTTTTTGCCTGCAGATAGTGAAAGATTGTTTCTAAGTGATAAAACCGTTAATTCCTGCAACTCCACCTGGCAGAAACAGCAGGACACTTTAAACAATGTAGTCTGCATGTAAGACATTTACCTTACAGATGACTTTAATGCACACAATAGAAAATGTCCTTCTGTCTTCATCGATGACTTGCTACCAGCTCAAAATCCAATTAACTTAATAAAATAAAAGGAGGGGAAAAAAAAGAGGCAAAAAAAAGGAACAGTGAGGTTGGCAAGAACAACGGTAGGACACGAACTGCCCACAATTTCTTCTGTATCTGAAGTCTCCTTCAGCCCGCCTGAAAGGGCTTGTTTACTTAGGTAGAAAGCCTAGACTGATGCTAGGATTGGGAAAGTATCTTTTTCTGACCTATGGAGACCAAATTTAGAAGCCCATGGTACCTAAGTGCTGTAATGGAAAGACGGGGAGTAGAGCAAGTTTCCTAAAGAGAACGATTCAACTCAGCAGGTATGAGCTGTGTTGTGAGCTCTCCTTGTCTGCAGAGAGCACCCTGGACACACACTGCCATTGCAGTAACATCTGGAGGAGCTGATGGGAGGAGGCAGCCCCAGATAACACTGCTTCACCCTCAAAGAAGCCTGCAGTGCAGCAGGCACAGTAAGGAACACTGTGGAGGCAAATATTTTACCTGAACTTTTCAGTTTGAGTAATCTTAGATAATATGAGTGGCAATAGTAGGTAATAAAAAACAACATAAATATACAACCTAAAGCCTCCTGAACTCCTTTGATCCCAACAAACCATTCTGTCAAGCACTCGAAATGCTGTACACCTTGCCAGGATAGTGAGGGGAGACACCAAAAACACACCACCAAGAATACCACGCCTCAGTGAGAACTAATCAGTGCTCCCTGCTCTGCTGAAAAGGAAGCCACAGAGCAGGGGAAAGGAGAGTTCACCCTCCAGAGCCAGGGCTCTGCCTGGGGACAACCACCAGCCGGCATTCCCATTACATGCACCCCCCAGCTGCCACTGCACAGCATGGGTGGGCATGCCGCCTGCCCAGCTGGCACGGGAAAGCCATGTTCTCTTGTGCTTGGGGTAAGCAGACTCAAGAGTCAAATGCCCTTCTTGGATAGGGACTATAGGCACAAAAGCACAAGCCATGACTTCTATTAGCAATTCCTGTGCTGGAGCAAATGCTTTCTCTAAATATGTTGATATGCACCATTGGAAGTGGACAACGCTTTTACTCCCCCCCAACCATTCCTGTTGATAAAACACAAAGGCATCATCTTTAGCAACCTTCCTCTTTTAACTCGCCCTCAAGCCAACAGCAGCCAACCACTAAAAATAAAGGTAAAAGCTGCTCCATGAAGGTTCTAAAGATGACAGCAGTGCTGAATGCCTCGGAGGAATCATTTGTCCCTAGCATTTCAGGCATTCAGACAGAGATGGACAGAAAGACACTTGGCTTAATGCTCCTTCCCCTCTCCCCTCCCTTCCTTCTTGGAAATGGTATTCTGTTTGAACAGTTTGCTCCGAGTACCCGTAACCATCCTCGGCTTTAAATGCCTCTTTCCTCCAGGAATCATTTCAATGTAGGCCACTCTATTTATGCTGCTCTTCCGTAATCGGGGAATGAAAGAATATCGCTTGCAAGACATGCCTGCCTGGTTCACAACTATCTCCAGGCGGTGCCAACAATAGGACTGCTTACAGCTAATCCATTTACTTGGCTTACCTGTTATATTCCCATCCCCCTAATAAGCACTACACAGCAGCTCCACCAAACTTGGAAACTGCTAAGTGACACATAGTAACCTCCTCTGTGCCACATACTTGGAAAGCTGGGGATTTGGATTTACACAGAAGCAGACCAAAATTGTCATGGAGCTTCCAGCGGCCTGCCATTGAGAGAAGATGTCTGTGCCCTTCCCTGCCTGGAGACAGTGCCGTAACTATTTGTGGATACAAGCACCTCCTTCTTCATGGCTAACCTACAAGGAACAGAAGCTACATACAACACAAATAGCAGCTCCGTTTTCAATGTCTGAAAAAAAAAAAATCACATTATACTACCTTTTTCTACACCCTCTTGCAGGCAGAAAAGGTTCCCAAAATGCTGCTGACATATGCAGTAAAAGGGAATTTACCATCCTGAAAGTGGCTGTGAGATGCTGGAACTCACCGTTTCCTTTCTTCCCTTCAAGAAGTAGCAGCTTCAGTGCTGCTTCTCCCTGCAAACTGCTGTGCAAGGTAACAGGCAAACAAAAAGCACCAGAAAACAGAGACTGGAGCTCCAGTGGCTTCAGAAGAGCTGCAGCTCCTGCATCTACAAAAGCCCAAATTCTTCATCACATGCAGAACAAAACAGGGAAATGGATCAAGAATATGGAATGCAAGATCCACATTATTTCTACTTAAAACACTTAACCTATTTGGGCAAGTAAAGAAAGCTATCTTTCACTACAAAGAGGTCTAGAGAGGGAAGTGGGGATTTTGGAACTCTGGCATCAGAAATACATTCAATTACAATGCTAAACAAACAAAAATCCACAAACTAAATTTAATTAAAAGAAGACAAAAAATCAAACCCCCCCCACACCCTGATATTGACTAAAAAATTTAGTAAAAGAAAGCCTCTAATAGAACTGAACTTTAATGGAGACTCCAGCTAGATGCTGTGGAGCAAGTGAAGAGACTCAAATACTATGAAGTGTGTTTGCAAGCACATTTCAGGATGCACTGAAGTAGCAATACTTACACAAATTTTATTAAGGAAAGTAAAGGACTATGAGAGTAAAGCTCTAAAAGATACAACTTTCAGGAGAGGCAGGAGGAGTCCAAGGATTCAGGTTATCTAAGAGAACATCTGGTCATTTGTACCTTCCCTGTGCAAAGGTCTCTGATATCAGACATCAGCTGATGTTACCACACAAAAATGGAATACTAAAAAACCCAAACAGTGGCTTGACAAATTCAGACAGGAAAAGAAGTATGAAACTTCTTATAAGAAAACAAAACAAAAAATGAAGGTAATTAACCACTGTGAAAAAGAATTCTAAAAGCTTTATTATCTTAAGTCTTTAAATCAGAACTGGATGCCTTAAGAGTAACTTCAAGCTCAGCCAGAATTCACATCCTTTATGTAGGAACTATTAGATGAAATTTGATGTCCTGTATGTCACAGACATCAAATCACGAGCATAATCAGTTCCTCCAGCTTTAAAATCTATCAATTCTATTCTATATGTGCTAGGAACACAATGACATTTTGTAACCATCAAAACCTATACAAATATTATCACATTGCTGCAAAAGACAAGCTAAAGAAGAAACGGTTAATCAATCATAAAGCATTGCAAAGTGAGGCTTCTTATCACAACAAAAGTGCATTAATGAACAAAAAATTTTAAAAAAAGGTGCTTTGTAAAACCCATCTATACCCAAGGCAATTCCTCCTCACGTTACCCTACTGTTAAAACACAACTTTTCCAGTAAAATTTTATGGTTAACAAATAATATTAATAATCAGAACAAAATGTGTTCACCTATTTTCTGCTGCTTGACTGGAAAAAAAAACCAAGAATAAAGGGAGGAAAAGTCTCTTTTCAAATCCAACACCTGGACCCTAGTTGATAAGAAGTGCTCTCTTTACAGATGCTTCATTCCAGAATGGAGAAAAAAAATTCTTAGAGAATAAAATACTTTGAGTTGGAACAGCATTTTCCACTATTAGCACTAGAAGACATTAGCAGTTAATGTCTTTCTCATAAGGGTGCATCCTCCCTTGTGGCTGGCCTGGATGAGAGACTCACAGTGCTGGGTGCTACATGAACACAGAGTACCAGGAAATGTCTGCTCTTTCAAACAGCTTGTTTAGAGCAAGCTGCCTTTGTCCCACATCTCAAGGAAATGCAGAAGGTAGGTGAGAGAACCGTACTTTTTGGAAACTGCAGCTGTACTTTAGATCACTCCAACATCTCTCCCTTCCCCATTGTGTCATCACCTCCCATCCCCTCTTGTGAAGGTTGAACAGTACATGCTTACTTAGACCTGTGAGTAGATTAATCACAGCTCCTGATACATAAAATGAAGTAGATGGGGTTCTATCATATTTCTACATTAATGCCACTTTATTTCACTAAAAACATTAGGCACAGTTTTCAAATTTGCATTTTATTATTAAAAAAAAGAATTTTATGGTGATTTTTCCCCTCCCAAACAAAACAGAAAAAAAAGAGGTCTAGTCCATTTTTTTGAGAACAGGCTTTTTCTTAGTAATAAAAAGGATCATATGACAACAGTTTTGCAGTGTATCGTGCAAGCTCTGCTGGAGTCAATCCAATTTCTATACAAGTGCTGCCATTTGGACAACAAAGCCGCCTTATTGAAACGGGCAGGCTTCATCTTAATTCTGGCACTACTGAATGGAGAATACACACTAGCTGGGGAACAATGAACCAAGAAAAGAGTTACAAATCTCTCGTGACAACTGCACGCCAAGGAAGAGAAGACGCATTATGATAGTGTTGCTTGCTCTGCTTCTTCCCAAGACCACTTTCAAACAAAGATGGCTTTTTTGCACTCAAAGCTGAAGGCTCTTTCCAGATTTTACACATGTACCTTCCAACCCCCATCACACATCCAGTGAGACTCTCCACTACTGCGCCATTCTTTGGACAAAGGTGATGAAAAAGAGGCTCCCACCTTCCCTCTCCCTTTCCTCTCCTGCCTGCTCTGTCACCCCTCCTAATTAGAGCCTCCCCTGCTATTTTCACATTTAAAGCACATTCAGCTGGACTGTTGTATTGCTCTGAGGAAATAAGTATTTGCCCTTTATTAAATTTACTTAACTTACTTCTCAGTGAAATTTCACTTACGAATTCCTGAGATTTTCTGAAGTTAGACTTAGTCCAAAAGTGCCTGCCTTGACCTCAGCTCCTGAAATGGGTTTGGCTCACACTGGTCCCCAACTCATCTGGTGACACAAGCAGAAACTCCCTCCAACATGATGCATTTTGATGAACCATTACACACAGCTGTATAAATAAATGCTGAAGTGTGTATGTGACACGATATACTGTGCAACAGTGTGCATTACAACCCTTACAGAACAGTGTGAATAAAATCCCTTACAGAACAGGTTAGAAAATGTTGTCACCTACCTAGTGTTTTCTCCTGACATGCACTTTTTAAGTGGGAGTGTAAGAAACCAATATAATCCCACACAGGGGACAAAAATAACATTATATCTCAAGGTAGCAGAAGATCACCTGCACATCACTTAGCCATATTGCCAGCAATTCTCAGGTGACAGCATGTGACACCACAAGGGGAAACACACATCCCTGGGCAGAAAGGGGTGGTGACTCCAAGCCCTGTTCTCAAAGTTTTCCACTTTGCTTCAGTTTGCATGGAGGAGACTGAGACTGCATCCACAGGAGCAGACCAAACCTTTTCCTGCAATTCAAGGCAATTTCACCAGTGTTTGCAGGAGTTTCAGAAAACCTGGCACTGGGTATTTATCCCCACCACAGATGACTATGGCTCTTCAGGCTGCTAGCTTTTTGGTAGGGTAAACACAAGGACATATATACACCCATATAAACATGCACACACATAGGGAGATAGGATAGAACCTTGTGAAACCTGCGAAACAGGCCAGCTCAGTCCATGAGCTTCACTGTAATGAGGTTCTTAAAACCTTTCAGGTATTTACTCTGGCAAATACAACCTGATAATACAGGTATTTGTAATATAAATCAAATGCAGGTACGTGCATGTTTTTTTTAATTAAAGCAATTACAATCTTTTAAATATTTGAATATAAAGCTTTGCTTGGTAATTCTGGTAAGAAGGATCCAGGAAAATACTAGCTTCAAAGACTCCTGGAGAGAAACACCAACTCATCACAAAATGCTAGACATTTACAAAGAGATCCTTCAAGGACAACAGCACAGCTTTCTCTTCATACCTCACCAGTAAAAGCCAACAGGAGCTGAGAGACTAACTCTTCTGGTACACCTGAAAATCTCCTCATTACTGCTCAAATTGAAAACTGGAAAGCATGAAGGACTTTAAATTAAAAGGCATTTAAACTAAAGCCTTTTCTGTCACACCTGGTTTCAGAAACTTGATAATTCTAATGCTGTTTTGTACAAAATGTCCCACAGAAAGGGGGAATGCAGAGTCAAAAGCAGGATGAGTACCCTTCTCATGCCCACACATACAAGATGAGAAGGAGAAGTATCTAGCACTTTCCTTATTAATAAATAGCTTTGGATTCTCACTCAGCAAAAAGGAATTAATTTTATCTCCAGTGGATTGCAGCATCTTGGCAGGAAACAGAGAACACAAGTTTAATCTTTCTAGAGCAAGTCCTCAAGCTTGGTTGATGTGAACGAAAATACGCAATGGGAGTTTTTCTCTCTGCAAATAATTGTATGGGAGGGAGATGAAGCAAGTCACAGGCCTGATGAGCAGAACTGCTCAGCTTTGCCATTTTGCTGTCCTGCAAGGGAAGCACAGTTTCTGTTCTCTTTGATGAATAGGACTCTTTTGAGACTAGGAATATGTGTCCACAGTCTACAACAACCACTGCTCTCTTACCTCTAATATGAATTACTGAAAGATGGGGCAAAAATAAAAGCCCTGGAAGCCAGGAAATCTTGAGAACATCAGAAAAAGGAAAAACAGTAAGGAGTCCAGTCACTCAAAGTACCTGGAGAAGACTCCAGAGCTAGAAGGAATGTATCAGAGCACATGGTCCAGGCTTGGGCTATCCACCCCAGCTAGATGCAAAGTGTACTAGAGAGACAACAACAGAGCTGGGCTGTGCCTAACAGGTCCTCCTATCCAAAGTGAATTACAAAATACAATGTGAAAGGTACTGTAAGGAGATAACTACTAATCAGCTAATAAAGGCAAAGGTCAACTGTGTTCAAAAAGCTGCTAGACCAGCTACATGGATATCTCAACTCTCCATGGAACACTTCCATTGAAGACCACAGCTGAAGCTGGCCTATATAAATCAGTCAAGAGCTCACCTTTCCATCCATCAGAGTTGGGACTCACAGTACTTACAAACCTGCAAATATGGGTACAACACACTGCATGGGGCATGCACATCACAGAGACAGCTGAGGTCTCCAGCAGCTGTCAGGGATCCTGAAAGCCTCACAGCACCTTGACTGATTCCCAGAATATGCATCCATATCAAGATGATTTGGGTCCAAAGGCTTGGACTCCCCTGGTAAAAAAAAACTCCAAATTGTCATCTCCACTGTGTCAATCTTGCTAGAGAAAAAAAATGCAATTATCCAATCCATCACAAATTCTGAGAAACACTGCTGATGAGAAAAGGTACCAGGTTACATGTGAAGGATACAGTGTGCTTTTATTAAGAAAAATCTACTAACTTGCTCCCTAAAACTTTTGATCTGAGAGAGCTCTGAGAGAGGCAACTGAGTGGTGAACAAAAGAACCTCATTCATCACTGTTTAGCACATTTAAATTCACAGGTAATAACTGACAGAATGTACTAGACTTTAGACTCAGTTCTACTTCCCTGCTTGCAATTTTAAAAAAAAAAAATCCTTAGAAAATAAAAAGCACCTTGCAAATCTATCATAACAAGTCCCTAGAGAAGAAGATTCAGCATACAAGGTTACACCTGCCACCCATCCTTCATGCAAAGGAAGATGGAAGGTGACTGCTCTGGCATCTGCTCTTTGGTCCTCACTCAGGTGCCAGTGATTGAGAAATGCAATGCAATTAAAAAAATTCAACAAAGTAAGTTTGTGTATTCTATCTGATTATCAGGTGTTTTAAGACTTAACCTGAGTAATTAGATAAACAATGCAATAGCAAAGAAATACAGCTTTGACATAGGGTGCTTTTTTGCGATCCTTTCTGTTAAAGTATTGTGGAAAGCACAGATAAATTTCCAGCATTTTCTAGCACAGTAATACTGGAAATCTCCTTCATCTGAGTCAGGAATTCCAAAAAGGAAAAGAGAAAAAAAGAAAACAGAAACCAACTGTAAATAAGGAGACATTTAGAAGTGCCCAGTCTATTCAAGGGAATTTTTAAAGTTCATGAACAAGCTCTTTTAAATCTTCTGCATTTGTCTTTGTTTCCAGCATTATAAATTCAGCCCAACCAAGGGGAAATTAACACAGACTCAGAAAGAAGTGCTGGGGAAATAAGATGAGCTTCTTTATGTTTCCCAAGTGAGGAAAGGTCACTCTCTAAAACAATGTAAAATATGGTATTAATTTCAGTCGGCTTGTCATAACTCACTGAAGGTCTGAGCCACTTTTCAGCAGCCCGCCAAGCCAGATTGAAAATTATAATAATAGAAGTCCGATTCCCAAGTGACATTCTTTTTGAGCCCAGAGTCTCCCAACACAGAGTGGCAGGCGGCAGAGGCTTTTGACACCAAATGAGCCCGCTTTTGTGTTGCCTTAACACAAACATTGGCCATGCACAGACGCGTCCGGCTCAGTTGCAAAACTGCCCCATGTCCCAGTGGTGTCCTCTCATCTTGCCCCTTCCTGTCTCAAGAAGAGGATGCTTTTGGGAAGGTGTTTAACATCCTTAAAGCACAGCCCAAACCACTCCCCATGCCCAGCCACATTGTCTTTGAAAGAACACTTACCATGCTAAAGCAAGAGTTTGTAAAATGAAGCCTAAAAGTGGTAAATGAAAAACAAAAATCTCAGTATGTACTTTTATTGTCTGGGAAAGTTGTTCACACTGTTCCTTAAGAACTTTTCGCTCTTCTGAGAAAAAAAAAACCAGAATTGTAGTCCAAAACTGATGTCCCATTATGACATTAAATCAATTTTCATTCCATCCTTTCTGAGCCAGAAGACACAGAAGAACATCCTGCATTAAACCAAAAATGTATGGAATATTAGCTACATATAAGACACCTCTGGCATAATCCTGCAGCTGTATTTAGATAAAATAAAAATGACAAGTATGAAATTTCAAACTAATTTTCTCTTTTTCTTGCTTAGACTCTAAGTAACTGCTGTTGGGTAGCAAACAGTGGTATGACCACCACACACACTGAGCTAATAAAACAACCTCCCACAAAAATCATCACTGGAGACAAAGGAAAAAGAGAGGCTACTGGAGGGTAAATAAACCTAACCACTGAGAAGTACCTAAAATAAGCAAAGGATTACAAAACTGTTCTCAAGACCATTCCATTAAATATGAATTCTGAAATTATTTCTCTTGAGCAGGAATTAGTTCACCTAGCATATTATGCACCAATATAATTACCAATACATCTCCATGCAGGTATGGAGAAGCAGCTGCAAAGTATCCTGACAAAAACAATGATCCCATGATAACTGCAACCCTCTAATACTTGCTACAGGAAAACAATGCAGAAAACACCCAGTCTGTAGTTTGTTTGTTCTGAATACACCTAACTGCCTACAACAGAATGAAAATTTTAAGACCTTGCAAAGGAAACATTCAGGTTTTGAGTTACCACCTGTACTCTGTAAGGAACAGAGCCTTTGGGTCACATGACTTTGATTGTCCCTGGTATCTCCCACCTGAGGGAGGACAGCTGTCAGTCACACCTCGTGAGACCATGTCAACATCCTCCATCTTCAAACGGCCTGGCAGGATCACCCCACACCCAGCAACACTTCCAGGAGCACATAGGCAGTTGCCTTGCAACCTTTATGATTAAAATTTGGCTGGCCCAACATGCAAGGAAGTCAGAAAAGCTCCTGAAACGGGCAGCCTCTTCTGAGCGAAACCACTTGCACGATGTGGAAGAGGCTGGAAGAAAGAGGAACATCTTTGGATTTTGCTTGTCTTGCAAAGTACTGAACAGTCCTAACTGCCTCACATATTAAAGATAATAACAAAGGATCTGAGTTGACTTTGTGGAAACAGCACTAATTTGAAATGAATTCTCGGACTGAAAAGAATAAACACAACTCCCTCAGTAAAATACTAACTGGAGGCAGCAAAGATGGGAAGGCTGAACAACTGCGTCCCAGCACTGTAATGAACTATTTATTCCTAAAGAAAGAGGTTGCTTGCTTTCCCCAGGTGGTTGGGGAGGAAGAGGCAGAAGGTTCCTAAAGATAGGTTGCCTCTGATCCTCTTAATACACTAGATTAAAACAATTTCATTTCTTTTTGCCAGAGGTCTTGGAAACATCTATATCTTGGCTAGCTTTAAGATACTTAAAAAACAATTCAGTCCCATCTCTTGCTATTTATTTCTTTAAATGACAGCATGAGGTATGAAAGACAAGTTCTTGCAGCCAAAAGGTATTTAAACACAGACATGCTATCAGATTGAAATATCACTCTTCCCTTTATGGCTCTCTAGTTCCTGACTCTGACATCTCCTCACAGGATAATGGGAGTCCTGAGGAAGATGGAAAGTCCCCACCACAGGATCCCCCTAACGGCTGCAGAAGTCCTGGTGGACACAGCATCCACGTTCTAAGAAACCATCCTAACTCCAGCATAGTAGCACTGATGTGTTTCACACACTGGGACCAGGCTCTCCTGGCAGCTCATGCTTGGGTGTCTTTGCCCAAGAAAAGGAAAGAGATTTTGCCACCTTAAACATTCTGATGCTGATTTGGCAAATTTGAACATTAATGCACATTTGAATCAAGTTCATCATGGTGAGTAAGAGTAGTGGGAAGTATTTTCTTGGCTTTGAAGAAGAAACCTGGCCTCACAAGGAACTGCATGGGGAGAGTGCCAGCCCAAGATGCCTCTCTCCTCACACCCAAAAGACTGATCACCATCTCCTCCTTACAATTCAACCCCCTCTGCAGCAAGAGAGACAAACCCACAGCCTTAGTGAGTGCTCCCCTAACCTTGCTGAACTCTATGACTGCCAAAATACCTGTTTGAGAGGAGGCAGTCAGCAAGGGAAGGATGTGCCTATGGAACTGGTGATGGGGTTGGATATTTCATACACCACCACAGTGGAGCACTACATACAGGAGTGAATTGGCCCTCTCTGTGACCCTATTTGTGTTTGCAACAGCATGCTAGGGAGTACAGATCCTTTTCTTTTGGTTGTCCCTAGCAGACGCGGGGAGATCCCAGCAGAGGAGATGGCAGCATCCCAACTAAAGCTGCTCTGCCTGGCCTGGCAGCATCCTCCCGCACAGCCACTGGCAGCAGGGTCACCCCCGAGGTACCACAGCTGCTCCAAAGCAGCAGAGTAGTCTCCTACCTGGCACAGCACTGCCTCGGCAGCGGAGCCTGGGAGAGGAATGTATTAAAAACAGGGTGGTAACTGTAAATCCTCGGGATCTTTCTGGCTCTGCAGAGCCCTTTCAGAGCCATTAGGCAGGGAAAGGCTGATGCCCCGAGGGACCTGGAACCACACATGGGCTGATAACCACACAAGTGAGCACAAACAAATGGATGCAGAGCTCGAAAAGCCAAGGGTGAAAGGGAATCATGCTTAAGATTAAAAACAACAAAAATGAAAGAACTTTTCTTCCTCCCCACTAAATCATTAGAGGGCTTTGAATTACTTCAGACATGGCATTTTCACATATATTCTCTTTAGGTAAACAAACTGCTTTTAATGAATTTTTTTAGCCCTCACAAGACATTCATTAAATGCACAGCAACTGCAGGACGAAGAGGTGACAGCGTTACCTAGAACCCTTTTTGTCTAGGAAACTACTTCAGTTGCTGCTAAAAAACAATTTGCACCTTGGATCAAGACCATCACAAAAAACCACTTCCTTCTTTTGGGAGGAAAAGATAACAAGCTCCAAATTGTGCCTTTTTCAGAATCGAAGTTCAAAAATACAGAATACTAAAACTTGCTAGTTAAGAACCAAAAGGGTTCATATTCATCACCAAGATAACCACAGCTGCTTTTCCTAACCAAAGCGATCCAAATTCACCCTGTGTGGCACCAGCCCAGCCCCTTTGCCTCCTGACAGGCAGGCAAACTTTAGCCTTCATATGCAGCACCAACCTATCCTGAAACCCATGAAAAGCACAGAGGCCCTCAGAAGTTCTTAAAAATACTGTGAACAGCTGTTTTAACTCCCCCTCCCATTACACTTACTGGAAAGAGGGGAAAACCACCACCCTGTGCGGCGCAGCCTTGCAGAGCCACACCAGCCTGAGGCACACAGCAATGTCTGAGGTGAGCTGGGAAGGTGCCAGATTAAACAAAAGCAAGCATGGGATGGCACAGGGGCCGAGCCCAGGTTGCTGTGCTGACCTGGCACACTCCTATCTGCACACCCTGGCAGCTGAGTGGGGTTCAGATCATCTGGGCATTGTAGGGTGCAGACAGCAAAATCTTTAGGCAAGCAGTCTGCGCAGCCTAACACCAAATTTCTTCAGATACACAAATAAAAAATCACATTCACTGAGCAAATAAAAGCTACACCTGCAGCAAGCTTGGCTTCATGTGGCAGATCATCCTTCTTCAGCCTTTCAGAAGATCTCACACACCAGGGGAAATGCTTGGGTTGGGTTTGATTTTGTCAGAAGCCACCCACAAAGTGTGGCAATGGACCAGTGACAGGGAAGGGCCTTCCGTTTCCCCAGCATCAGACCAAAATCCTACCTGGGTCAGCTTCTGATAGCTGTTAAAAAACCTCTGTGAAACAAATTGGCTGTTTTAATTCAGTTTCAAGTGGACTGTGCATAGATCCCAAGGTGGTAAAAGCATCAGCAATGCAGTGCACAGGAACATACCCTTCACAAGTACAACAAGCACTAATCAGGAGCAGCCATGCAGGAGAGGAGCCAAGGACAGAGGGGAGGCTGGAAATCCAGTTACCCACTCCATTCCTAGAAATGATTCAGCTAGATTGGACTTACAGCAAACGGGCAGAAGCACAACAAGTAGCTTGTCTTTGCTCCCTACATTTTATGAATAAGTATTTCAGCTCCTGAACCCTTGATCTTTCTTCCCATAAAATGCTATTGCAAAAGCCAACTCATATTTTCCACACACATGGAAAAGTATTTGCTACCCATTCAATTCCTTAACCAAACACATACACTTAATACACCAGCAGCTTTCTTCCTCACCCTTTTTGCATTTTTTTCTTCAAAAAATGCTTAAGTTTCCTCTTTAGGGTCTTTCTTTTCAATATTACAACATTCTTTTTGACTGTGCCATCACTAACATTTGGGGGCAGCAGAAATCATCAGGATGATGCAGTAAACATTAATACCAAGATTGCTGTTTGCAACCTTACCATAGCATGGTGTTTTCCTGTGAGATTTTCACTCTTTTAGAGCAGTTGACCAGTGATTGAAAAATTATTAAATGCCTTGACTGCACTGCAATAAAATAAATTTAGGAAAAAAACCTCTTAAAACCTCCTAAAGCACAGAATACAGGAGGGGCAAAAGGGTGTGTTTTGGAAATTGTACATGTGCAGTCACGATGTGTTACTTCCAAAAACATACTTCCAGCTGTTATGTATAAATATTGGCTTGAAAATGAAGCCCTAGACGACGTGCTGGCACTTGGTTGGATCTGTTGGCTGGTGGGGCACTCTCGGGTGACACCATGTACATGCTGTGCTGTCACAGAGCGTGCTGGTCCCTCCCGTCCTGGTGTGTCACCGGCATTGCATCACTGCCAGTGAAATAACGCAGCTGCCTCACTGCTTTTTTTCCTTTTTTTTAAGAGACAGCAAATTTCACTGCAATAAATCTCTGAGCCTGTGCCCAGCTCTATTGCTCACACAGGCCAGCTTCTGTGCTTTGTAGAATCCTTCTTTCTCCCTCAATATGGCCTAATTTGAGGAAAATAACATTCTCACCACCTGAAAGATGTCGTGATTAAGCTAAAGTTTGGCAGCCATGTTATTGCCTGTCATTGTCCCTTAGGCTCCTGGGATTACTGATTTCCCTGGCTATTATATCGTTGCCCTCCCAGAAGCGAGTTAGATGGTCTCTCCAATAACATCTACAATCTACTGCAAACCTGAGCTAAAACACCCCAGCAGTCACTGACAAATCTCAGCAGCAAAATACACAAAACTTTCCTGGAGTAAACACAGCAGCAGCAATAGGTGTGGTAAGGACTGTCTTACCAGGCTGCTGGCCTTCACTACTGTTCAGCAGGCAGGAGGCCATGGCCAGGTTGCCCACATGGCTTTCAAAGAGCACCTCAATGCCATAACCAAGATGCAGAAAAGTTCATTCATCCAGCTTTATCCACTACTTGCCCACAGCAAACCTGCCAAAGTGTCAGATAAAGCATATTATGGCAGAGCTATCTGTGGCCACTGCTTGTCATTTTAGTAGGACACCTCAGTCCATCAAAACAACCTACCATATGGTTCAACCACAATTTTAGAAAATCCACTCAGTTATGACAAAAAAAAACCCAAGCCACCACCATAAAATATTTTTTTCTGTATTTTGACAGTGCAGGAAAAACCCACTTTGTGTGAGCTTTCAAAAGGGTTCCCAAACGATGGACACATAGAAAACACTGCTGATCCCTCTAGAGCACCCTCTTTTCATTTTGACAATTAAATGCATGAGCATAGGATTCAGCATCGTCTGCAGCTGCAAACACTCTAGCTGAAACCTGCAAGCTACGTACTTGTTCAACCAGATTCATGTTATTATCTTTTCCCTTTCCTTTCGTTGTGGCAAGAGTAACAATTTAATTAGACATGGGAAGAAAAAAAAAAAAGCCCGTATTATTTATAACTGTAGCGCAATACATTATTTTTAGCTAAAGGACTCTTAAGAAAGAAACAGTGTCCAGACCGATTTTCATGTACAACTTCCTGAATTTGTGATTCACAGCCAAATTTCAGGGACAAGTTTAATTTAGGTTTTGATCCTTTTGACCTTGGCACATTAGCAAGAGCTCTAGTTTTAGTGCCTGCAGCTTCACCTCTTTGGAACTCTATAGATATAAAGCTCAACAGGTCTACTGGCTACAAAACCAGCAACACTTCAGAAAAGGCAGCCTTTGAAGAAACAAAGCTGTCATCCAACTGTGGCTCTTGGGGAAATTTGGGAGGTGGGGAGCATTTACCCAGGCACAATACCACACTGATAGGAGCAGGACATATCCCATTACGGGAACTGTGCGTTCACATACAAGTGCCAGAGTCACAGGCTGTTCTGTGCCACGCGGCACAGATAACACCGACAGGCTTCATGCTGCAAATTTACCCTCCCTAGCCACTTTTTTTTTTTTTACCTAAACTATATTTGACTTCACTGTCAAATATTTCAGCACAGCTGCTATTCTCAGGTTCTCCTAAAATACACACAGTAGGTACTGTACTATTGCACATACAAACATCTACCTTCCTACCACAGCTATTTATGATTAAAATAACTTTTCTCCATTTCTGATTTCATTTCCTTTCTCTGGGCCCTGTTTTACATTGCACAGGAGGTGCTTTCAAGACCAGAACTAGCCTCTAGCATGAAATAAAGAAGTAAAATGTTAGCCTTGTTAGAAGTTTAAAATTTAATGTCCAGTTTCCCTTGTGGCTAACCTATAAGCAGGATCTATCTCTGATGCCTCACAGTTTAGGGAAAAGAAAGGACTGAAAGTCAGCAATTAGCTAGGGGGTGGTGGTAAAGAGGAGCTGCCTGTCATCTGCTGGTCCCTCAAATATCACCAGTGCCCATTCCAGTCTCTGCTGGGTTTGTTACATATCTTACCGGGCCTTGCACAGCACAAGTCCTCTCTAAAGATCTGCCCCAACTTCAGGCATCACTGTCAAAAATTGCGCAGGTACACAACAGTGGCACTTAGCAATGGTAGATCTTACTGTGTCTAAAAACAAACTTCTTGGGTAAAGAACACCACACATGCTTTTCAGTTGCACTGAAATAGGACAGAATGGTGGCATGAAATTGAGCACACTTTTCCACCTTTCTGGGACACTTCCATGGTTCAGGGGTTCTCTGCTGATATGATGCAAGTGTTGGGGAGGATGAAAATGCAAGAAAAAGAGCCAGTGGCTCATCTGCATCTGAAAGATGGCCTCTCTGCATTGAAACCAACAGCATCACCTTCCAAACTTACCCACACAGATTGGAAAAGCAAACACCTTGTCTTCACCCACCCTTGCACCAGGCAAGAGTGAAGGTAAAGCATTAGCACCACAGTTATGGTGCAGAGGAGGCTGTACACATGAGCAGACTAAGTTTCTACTGAGCTCCCAGCAGAAGCTCTGCAAGTGGTCGGGATGTTCTGACAGATGTTCTCAGCACCTGGTTCTTATCCAAACCCTCCCGTAGAGGCATGTGTTCCACTCAAGAGGACCTTGCTTTCTGTACATGTATTCTTCCATAACTGAATGTGTTGAAGCTCAAAGCTTCTTTTCCTCCCAAAGCTTTTGCATGATTCCTAACTTCAGCATGACATTAGCTCTGCTAGCTAATAGCTTCTGGAGGGCTAAGCAAAACCCCTCCTACTCCCTGAAACGGTTACGCTGGACATAGTTGACCAGCCTCATTCCTTGTCCATGATCATCCTGCCTACTCGGCCGACTATTAAATAATTAACCCACGCTGAGGCAAAGGCTCCTTTCTGCTTCATGGAATGAAGCCTCAAGTTTTCAGTGTGAAGCTCCTTTGTACTGAACCCAGTATGTCCTAGAAATCTTTCTGTGGGCAGCTGTACTCTGTATAAACAGTAATATAAACAACAGAGATTAAAGGGGCTCATCTCTCACTGTTAAACATAAACAAATACAATTGTTACAAATCATTTTGAGGTGATAAGAGATTTGGGGTGAGTGAAGCTGAACCCTGACTCCATGACCCTGTGGCACACATCCAAGCACAGTGAGAGGAAGCTCCCAGTGGTCCTGAAGCTGGGCCCACAAGCTATCCCAGAAGGGCACAGGCACTAGTGCTGCAAGGCTGCACTTTGGCAGCACTGCACTCCATTCTGCCTCCTCTTTGAAGTCGCCTCCCCCTCACTGACCAGTGCTTAAAGTTGGCTGCACCAACTGAACCTTAATCCTAGGTTTTAGCACAACCCAAGCAGTTGGATACCTTCATACATGCACACACTCTGAACCTGTCTTTTCCTTAGACAATTTGGTCGTTTCCCTAAACAGCTGCTGCTTCCAAAGATCCTTAGCCCTCTTTCTCCTTGCTTTTAAGTTCCCTTTCATTTAGAATTTAGGCATTTACATTTCTAGGATGGAAAAAAGACGTTTGTGATCAGACGCTCTAGACACTCCTATACATCAGAAATCAGGGACAGGAGTATAAAATACCACGCTAATACTGGTCTGTGCTGCCTCTTCTTCCTGCTCCAAAGCCCACTGCTGCAAGAATGAAGCTGCTGCTCTCCCGGGCCCAGCACTGTCAGAACCCCAAGGCAGAGCAGGGTACTCCTCTTGACACCTGCCCATTTAAAACAACTGCTGGATTTACAGTCAGAGAAAACCTCCCTTCTTTGTCCTGCCCTGAAGATCAGACTGACAAGGAAGGCTGAAGATTTTTTTGTCTTGACTTCTGGCATGGGATCCTTTGGATATTTCATTTAACAGACATACTGCACCTGCAATGCCTTCTGTTTTTCCTGGTCTCTGCATTCAGTAAGTCACTGTTGTGGTCTCTGTCTTGTAACTACAGAGTTACAAGAGTTTGGTTTGTCACAAGGTGACAGAAAAATGCTTTATCTGACATGCTGTGGGCCAGATCTCTTAGAGATTTTGGAAAAAGATGCTCATTGGCATGGGTGACCAGACCGGGCCCATGCACTTCAGGGCCTTTGGAGGCCAGAAAGGTGCACATATATTGAAAAAAAAAAAAAAAAGAAAATTACCACCATGTCAGAACACAAAGTTACATCGTTTTCTTTAACCTTCTTTTACCTACTTTTCATACCTTTCTACTGAAAGAAGAGGTTTACAGTATGGAGAGTTGCATCAAACAAAACTCTGCTCAATAGCCTTTTTTCAATTCCACAACGTGCTAATTCAAGGTTGTTACCTCTTCCATCTCTTTCCTCGCATACTATAAGACAAACAAAATATACAAAGGGCACATGGAAAAGCCTCAGTGCAGTACAAATAGAACAGATTTTCTGATTCAACTTCAATCTCTTCACTTTTTTATTTTCCACAGACACTAAGAAATACGTATAATTCTTGAATCTATGTAAGTTGCCCATTTCTAACTGATGCAGGCTTCAATAGATGACCTGCAGCATAGAAAACAAAAGTTTTAAACTTTTTTTAAACTTAAACTCCTCCACTCTCCATAAATGCAAAGGAAAACCTCAGCTGGCAGCCAGCATGCTGCAGTACTGACACTGCTCCTAAAACCTACAAACCAGTCCCCAGCATGTGTTGCGGCAGACACTTATCTGCACTTTAAATGTGTACATTTGAATGTTTTTGAATGTGCAGAAACCAGGCAATGTAAATAGAAAACAGTTTTAACATGACACAGAGACACAGGGTAATGCTCCCTCCACATTACGCAGCTAAAGCTTCAGCCGACAGCGCCGGCTACATGACAGAAATGCTCCATCAAGCCAGGGCTATGGCTCTGCAAAACTGTAAATGATTACAGAATAATGCCCTGCAATCAGAGAACAAAATGTGTGCTGCAGATTAATCACTTTCCAAGACGGGAAAGGAAAGATAGGCTTGAGAGATAAATCTGGCTGGGGTGTTTATGCAAGCGTATCATGCTCCTTAGTACTGAATGTCCCAGAACTTACAGAGGAAGTAAACAATGTGCTGGGGGGGTGTGCGGGGGGTGTGCGAGGGGTGTGCATGTGCCCGTGCTCACAACTCCAAATAAGACAGCTTGTGAAAAATGCTGAACTTTCAGTTGCGAAGCACAGGCGTCAGGAGTCACTTTATTGCCGGCTGTACTGCTCCTGTCTGGGAAAATCTAAAACAGGGAGCCCTTCAGATAGAACCAACGCTTCTCTCTGGCATTTCAAACTTCCCTATAAAACTCCACAAGGATGCCCACGGACTCCTGAGCCTTCTCGCCCATGTCACCTCAGCAGCTACAGCAGATGGGCAGCACATCTGAAGGCAGGGACTGCAAGCACTTGTAGTTGCGATTTACTTCTGGAAGCACACTCCAGCAACCTACATTGTCAGTGTCCCTCTAGCATAAAATCACACTGCTTTTGGCTGTTTAGGCAATGCCAGCTTTCATGCACTCCACTTTTCCCTGTAAACATATTTACATTTGTAACTCCTAACTGGCTTAACACTACATAGGCATTTTGAGGAAAACTCTACCAGCACGTGAATTAAATGCAACACTTCGACAATCAATTACAAACACAGTAAACTGACAGCAATGGGTGCAGGAGAGGCTGCTGACATGGATTTAGATTCAGGGCTGCACAGGCTATTGGGAAGGCTTTCTGCAAAAGCTCACCAGGGGTCCTACACCACAGCAGACTGAGTCACCCAAGTGACACATTACAAAAAAAGTTAGAAAATCTTCATGCTGAGAGTTTTAGTTGTCATCAATGGCTTTGAAAGGCATAGGGACACCATGCTGCAATTCTTCACCTGAGGATGACGGTCTTATACGAAATTTACTTCCACACAGGAACTAATAAAAATTTCCTAAAAACTAAAGCGAGAGGCAGCGCTGGGATATGCACTGCAACAGTGCTGCATATAGGGAAAGTACTTCACAGAAACTGACTACTGAGGTTCCTTCTCCCTGCAAATATCTGGCTCTCTATTAAAACAAATTAACAACACGCTACTAATAACAAGACTGTGATACAGCTGGGAGGTTCCCCTAAAGCAAAATCCTACCAATGCTAATAATTGATTCAGCAATGTGCACCAGTTCAATGGCACAGGCGTCTCCAATTCTTGGAAACATTACATCCACTCTAATTCTCCCCTCAAGGTCACCACAACCATCAGAAAATCCTCCATACGTGGTGACCCAGAGAGCTGTGTCTACACAGCTGTTATCAATAGCCTGGGAAACTGAAGCACCGCACCTGAAAGGCATCAGCCACCAGAAGTAAATCCCTCAGCCAACCTGCCAGAGTGGCTTGGAGAGCAGTGGCAGAGAACAAACTGCAAATTTCTCTTGCAGGGGAAAAAGCGGGGTGTGCTAGATTTGCCTTTGCACTATTTGTTGCAATGTGTGTTTCCATACACTTTATTGCAATGGAAAGAGGACAGGACACCCTGTTACCTGATTAAAGTTTTGAACTTTTATCATGAAGGAACAAGGGACTCATGGATGACACACTCTATGTCCAAGCTCTTTAACAGGTCAATACAAGGTTATTCACACCAATAAATGACTTGGTCTAGCTAGCACCACAATTCAGTATGAGTTTCTCAATCCAATTCTGATAACAGAAACACTGTCATCAGCTTCCCCAGATGTGAAGGCATTTTACCAGAACCATTAAAGACCAGGCATGAAGTTAGTGTCAGAGGCAAAATGTACAAGAAACCATGAAGCAGTATCAGAAAAGGTCAGCTACATCATTATATCTTCAAGTCTAAATCCACCAAGTCAGAGGGTCTTTACTGGAGGACACAGAACGTGCTATGACTATGGACTGTACACTTTCATGCCTTCTATTTTTTCAGTGATGAACTTGAACGTCTCCTCTCTTTTTACAGATAAGGAAAGAAAAAGGAACAGCCCCTCACCATGGAAATAAGAGCAATTACTACCTATACCATTAAATACTTTGGGGACAGCTCAGTAGCCCTATGAACTGTAGAATCTCAGATGCTTCTGGTGTCTAGGTCAGGCCACAGAGAAGTAAGACATCCAAGTCTCTCTGAGATAGGACCCTCCATCTCTTACACAAATGAGCAACCTCTCAGCACCCAGTATCAGCAGAAGGAACAGGATTATCCAAATGACAAAGGATTCACACACTGACAGGACCAGGACTGCTTACCTAAGGGTGGATCAGTCAAAAATATAAACAGTGTTCTAAATTATAGGTGGTGCTGTGAGCCCCACCTACACCCTGTATTGTCCAACACTTCCTACTACAAAACCTTGTTTGTTCCTCAGCACTAATAACTTTGCAAACCTGAACTAAAACTGGGATTAGAAACCGGATAAGTGGTCCAGGATAGGCAAGCAAGACACAGGAAATACACAATCCTGGGGGGCAGGAGAAAAATGTGGAATGGGGAGCTGGACAAAAAAAACCAGACAAGCTGGACAAGCAGAACAGTTACGAATACCAGTGGGGGCGGGCAGAGGTGTGGAAGATCACAGGAAAAGGGAGGAGGGATGCATGGAGCAAGACTGAGAATCACCAAAAAAGAGGCTGGGATGAGAGAACATAGTAAGGAGCTTGGGGAGGGGAGAAGAAGATAGGGTGCCGGGACAGTGCTCGTCAGGGAAGCCTATGGATACTGAGGAGGCAAATGACACAGACAAGCACACTGGGAAGGGTGTATTTCTTTAGTCAGAGCCAAGTGCAACAACTATGGCACAGGGCCCACAGAGCACAAGGGATGAGCTGAAACCGAGTCCCCTTGAAGGATACAGCCCAACAAGGAGAGTAGGGGTGGATAGAGCCTGTGAGCTCCTTACTAATAACAGTGTTATAGCCAGCATGAGAAGTAATTTCAAGTGTTAGAGGCAACTTCATTTCTGACATTTTGTACTTCACAAGCACTTGACTTTTATATTGATACATTTTTTCAGTGTAGATTTTTGGGTAAATAAAGAATGCTCTTATTTAGTCCTTCTCCTTAGCCGTTCACTGAACACTGAGAATTATGCACATAGATACTTCAGTGATCCACAGTTTGTGGTCAAACCACGCAAAATCTCCCTGGCAGCTCCTTGAAAATGGGGAAAACCCATCACTGGCATTGCTCAAACCCACCCACTACATCACAATATTTCTAGGGAGAAAGCTGCTGACCCCCACAAATCTGTAACCACCTGGAAGAATTTGTGGTCTGATACAGTTTCCTGCAAAAAATAAAGAAAATACCACCTCCCTGACCATGAAAAGCTTTTTTTTTTTTTTTTTTTTTAACCAAATAGAACCAATAGCCACCAACAAAAATGTCAAACCAGAAAGCAGGCACTCAAAACTGGATAAATTTATTAAGATGTCACAATTCAACTACAATTGAAGGAAATCCATACTTAATTTCTCAAACAACTGCTATCATACAGTTCAAGCAGTGTTTTTCCTTCAGGCTGAGAAGGCACCAAATACACACTATTTCTCAATTTACTACTTTTTTCCTCTTTTCTTTCTTTCAATTAGAGAACATTGTCATTCCACATGCTTAGTACAAGCCTGAACAGAAATGACACGTGAGAAGCTTTTGCCAGGGTTAAGTCCTGACCAGCTGTTGGAAAAACCCAAAATGAACATTTTATCCTGGCCAAATCAGTGTTCTTTTCACTATTTATACTCTTGGATCCAGCAGCTGCAAGTGACGCTACAGGTCATGCTGTCCAAAATGGACAAGGAATCTGAAGATCCTCTCAAGTTTTGGAAGCTTGCTGCAAGTTTAAGTAGAATACCAAACTCTGGTCAGAACTGATTTTTTTGATTCTTCAGCAAAAATTTCCATTTAAAAAAAAAGTGTCTTTTTCTGCTTTCATTTTTCAGCACCATAGGACCAACACTGGCTGCTCAGCTGATAATGCCCTCTTTATTTGAAATTATTTTTCTCCTTTCACCACCCACATTCATCTGGGACTTATTCAGTATTATTCTGCCTGACACTGGTCCAAAACAGCAAACAATTTCTTTAATAGTACAATAAGCAGAGAAGACCCTAACAGAGCTGCTTCATTGTCTAAGAACCCCTTTCCATAGCGAAAATAAGGCTGAAAAACTTGTAAGGAGGCTAGATACAGCTGTGCCTTTAACACCACAACCTCTCTGGTATTTTACATTTGGCATCTGGCATTTTACAAGCAGGAAAACATTTCTGCTGTACTTTGGCCTTCTGTCATCTGAGAGAGGTGGAGATTTATGCCCTTTCTCCTTCTAAATTAGACTACTTCAGTGCCCTATTTTATATTCCTCCTGACAGGTCCCTATTTTGTATAAAACAAAAAGTACTACTGTCGCTGTGTTGCGTGGCCAAAGCCCTTTCCAGCTGAAGGAGAAAACTCCTGCCACCGAGTCAAGCTGCAAGATGTAACTTTGCAGTTATAACTGTGAGGATAAAGTAACTTTGCCCAGCAACATATTAATTTCCAGCAGGATTTGATAAAATTATAATTCACTCTACAGAAAACGACTAAAACATTAAACATATTATACTGAGAAAGTCAAAATAGGTCATTCAATCAACGTTATTCCCCCTTCATTTCACACATAATACAAAGCAGTTAAGTATTTTCTCTTGCAATTAGCATCATCTTTGTCTCCTTGGTGTCTAAAATACACTGGAGATATGAAGCTGCTCTGTACTGCAGCCCAGGCCCTGCTTCCCACCATCACCGACTCCTCAATAAATACAGAGGTGAAATCCTGTCTTCAATGATTTCAACAACGATAATTTTCTTTTGTTATTCCAATTCCCTGGTCTATCATCTCAAACAATAGGCCTTTTCCCTCTGGTTAAAAAGGAGTACAGGTGCGCTCAGGAAGAACCCAAGCATCTCCAGCTGCTAACGCACATCCCACTCCATCTTCCAACCAAGAAGACTTGTTACCTGGCAGAGCCCTGAAGAAAGTGGGCTAGAAACAGCCTTCATGAGGAACGGCAGGGTTTTAAGAGATCTTTCCTGGATGTGAGAAGTCTGACATATGCTTCAGATGCATTTTAATTTAGAAGAATGTTGGAAAGATTTTATTTATGTTTCTAATTAGGTAAACAGTATGCTTCTTCCACCTGCTTTGAGCTACCCCACTAGGCCCAGTAGACATCAGATGTCTGTGAACATACATCAGGTTGATTTACACCCTACTGCTAGCTCATGGAATCCTTCCTCATCCCAGTCCTGTATGCCACTACTTTATGGACTACACACTTCCCTTCTTTTTTGTTTGGAAAATGGCCTCACTATTGATTTTCAAATACCTTCCTAAGCACACAGCTCCCTTCCCCATAGCTTTATATAGAATCAACTCCTCATTAAAGATTTCTCTCCTACCCTAAGCATGCAAGTCTTCTAGCACATTTTAATCAGAAGTATTTTTGCCATGCATGAATCAGGATGCAAGAGCACCAGGGCAAGAAATAAATCTCAACAAGCCACTGGAAGTGAAAATCACACTGTCAACATCATGACGAACATGATACTAGGTCGGAGCTTTTGGCTGCTGCACAAGCTAGGCTGGAAACCTCTGGCCCAATTCATGCAGAGCTCTGACATGGCTTCCGTTTGTAAATCGAAGATTTTAAATGTAGCCCACTTATCTGGGACACGAATTCAAAAAATGCTTCAGAGTTTTTACAGCTCCTCAGTGGCAGCATCATTTTCAGTGCCAAGGTTCTTGTCCTACAAAGGCATAGAAGGGTCAGCAGCCTCCCACTGTAGGTCTTGATGCATACTTAAAGAAGCACCATTCACTCTGAAACCTGACATCTCACACAAATGGTTTTGAGTTCCCCCATACAGTGAAGCTCTTAGGCACAATAGATTGTGTTGCACAAAAACAGGGGCAGCAGCTCTACATGTCTCAGCTTACAAGCATCTCAGGACACGACCTGAACTGGCATCACCTTCTTGTACAAATTCTTGGAAAAAACATTCTCTGAAAATTAGTCAAGGTCCAGAGCAGTTGTGCAGAACAAACACTAAGTTATAGGCTTTCAGGAAACCACATAACTGCTCTCTGCACAAAACCAATCAGAAAAAAGGTGATAATGTGGGAGCCTGTGAAACACTCACAATAAGACATTCTTTCTTGAGCACTGTTCTCACTTGTCAGATGCCAAATTTTATGTACTAAAGCATATCTAGAACTTAATACATGAAACTGATAAATCCTCCAATGAAGTATTAGCAAATATATTTACACAAGATTTGGGTTCACACAAAGTCAGAAACTTTTGATCTGGATTAAGTCTCACATTTAAAGGTATGTTTACACTGCAAATTTCATGTAAGAAAGTAGGGTTAACCTTGGTCACAATGTGTCTTTTGAGAGCTGCAATAGGTGCTTGAAGAGATACTGTGGAGAGAAAAAACCCCAGATACAGCAGGATTTAAAAGCACTGCTATGTGAGTACATATCAAGACAATTCAGTCCACATTCTAGATAAAGCAAATATGGCCCTGGAATTCGGCCCATGTCCTAAAATTACTTCTTTAGAATAATGCATTTATTCGTCTGCATCATGTTTTGGAAAAAGCATAGAAACCAACATGATACAGCATGAGAAAATGTTTAAGTTATAAGGGCAAATTGTCTCCAGAGTCAGAGCTGCTGTCTAGACTAGGAGAGCGGCTTGTATTAGATATTACTAGGTAATTAATACATTTTAAAACAAAGCTTTGTTATTTAAGTATGACACTGTTACTAATGCTCCCTGGTCATACTGAGTCCTCACATGGGGCTCAGGTTCAGCTGCAATTAGGATTTTTGGCACTACTGGCTTGAGTCTGTCTAGCACTAATGCAAATGTGTGCTCCTGCCTTAACATGGCCTTTAGCAGGGATGAGAGTCAGACCTGCCTTCTTTACTTCATCTACCCATGAAAGTTGCACTGTCATAAACCTGCATCCATGCAAACTCTTTTTCATTCCCACTCCAAACTGGGCAGTCCCAGCAACCAGGACACAGAGTGAAGCCCCAGCAGACACATCCTGATGTTTTTGGGTGTTCCTCTATCTGTCCTCCCACAGCAGATCGCCGTCTGTCCTCATCAGTCTGCTGACTTATCTGTTGTCTCCCACTCCCCTAGGGTTGGGATAAGCAGATGTTACCTCCCTGTTCAAGTCCTGGCAAGCAGCCCAGACCTACCCTTTCTGCTCACGTGACTCAGGAGCCAGCAAACCTAGGGAAAACTCTTTCCTCGGACTGAGTCCCACCCACTGATCACAATCCCGGGAGTGCCATGGCCTCCACTGCTCCCTAGTCAGAGACAAAGTCCTCTGAAGGCCAGGGATAGGGAGACAGGCTGGCCTGAAGACACTGCAAGGCTGAAGGCTGGGTTATGAGGAGCCCCCAGGCAGACCCACAGCACAACAGAGAGTGTGAAGGCAGCCTGAGAGGTAGGTGTCAAAGGAGCTCCTTTGGCAGCACTCCTGCCTCTTACCCTCATTCCAGAGCTCTCAACTGGGTTTTGGCATGGAGACGTCAGCACAGACCCACCCTTCACCTCGGCACGGGCAGTGGGCGAAGGGACACAGAAGTGGCGTGATCCAGTGACTCACCCCACGGAAGTGCACCTGACCATGGGCAGCACTCAGGTGTACAGCAGCCCCAGGCTGCACAGGTACAGCCCTGCACCCACAGCCTCCAGACCCCCAAAACTGGAGACACACACTGCAGAGGTCCTGACAACAAGCTGTCAGCACCATATGGCGTCGTCCTTGCTTCAAGTGGTCCTTCCTCCACCAGTTCCTCCGACAATGGCTGCCTCTACCCTTCTGTATCAGCACGCACCGTCCTCACACCTCTCTTTACAAGCAGCGAGTAGAAACTTCATCATCAGGGGAAAAATAATAAAGAAAAGCAAAATAATACCCTGCCAAATAAACATGTTCATGTGAGAACCCAGCATTCCATAATTCAGCTCTGAAGTATGGAGCATGTTGTGATAGAGCAAGCAATACACTCAACTTGTTAGCAAAAGTCTATTATAAGAGCTAATTTTCACAAAGCATTTTTTTTACTAGTACAAATCCACAGAAGGGCACTTCTCTGTCTGTGAAATCTTAAGAAGGTATTTGAAAAAGTATTTAGGTAGCCTTTATTTTTAATAAGTACCAGCATAAAGAAACTTGCCCCAGTAAGCAAAGACCAGGTAGGACACACAAAGAGTTATTAACAACCCATCAATGCTGCTAACTCCCAACCTGCCTCAAATTGCCTGCGAAGCAGCATCATAAGCATATCAATCCTTGAGCAAACGTGCAAGGTAGGTGGCCCAAAGAAAGGACTCTGTCTTTGCAGGGCAAGAGGGGCTCCTCCTGGACCTCACAGCCAAGCATAGCACCAGGAGAAAATACTCTGTAAAAAAGCAATGCTCCTCTCTAGCCCTACTGGAAGGCATCTCCCTTGCTATTTCACACCACGGATGAGGCAAAGCACTGATGCAATCACTCACTTGTTCCCAACTCCTCACACTGCACCGGCATTGCTTTTCATCAGTCCTGTAGCCTAATTGTCTCCACGTTGCATCCCACGTTGTCTCCACATTCCAAGACAGGAATGAGAAACTGGGGTATGGAGAATTGAGGCATGGATTTTTTTTTTTAATATTGGTATTTGGAAATCGAACAAATCCTCTCTGGTTCTTACTTCCCTCACAGGTTTTGTGTTTTTTATCAGGACCAATGATCTGTGACAACCCTTATCCAACACACTGCCCAGGAGATAACTTAGGTAATGTAGTTGATGAATACAGCAAAACTCCTCCTATTGTTGGAGATCACACTCCACTCCAGCGGTGGCCTGCTCTCAATGGCTGCAGGAGCTCTAAGGTCCATCATCCTCATCCACACAGAGCTGAAGATGACCTCCCTGGAGGGCACCACGCTGTGCCCCAGCCACTCCTACATCCCCTCTCCAGCCTTGCACACCTGAGCTTTTCCTACTCCGTCACCCTAGAGGGGCTGAGGTCACATCACCACAGTACTCCAGACGCCCCTGCAGTTCCTGGCAGGCTGAGAAGCGCGGCTCTTTCTCTGCTGCCTCAAGCAGATGAGCAAGAGCTGTACCCACCACTAGCAGAAAATACTTGGAAACATGCTAGTTTGCTTGGGAAGCTAAGCTGTCAAATAAATGCCAAACACACACAGGTAAGGAGTTGGTGCCTACCAGTGGTACAACTGTATCCCACACACACAACTAGAACATCAGGAAACTGGTACAGCCATGCAGAGAAGCACGGGATACCCCAACCTGACTTCGTCTGAAGCAAGTTAGAACAAAACACCTCACACTGAAGGAAAACCCCTTTCTGTAGACAAGCCACTTTTTAATAATAAGTGTTAAATGGACTATTCAAGCAGGTAATTAATGTTAATTAACATATGTCAGGCCATAAATTGACTAAATACACCTCATTTTCCAAGCTTGGTGTGTGGCAATGCTCAGGAAATTGTAACAGAACCATCTAAGTTTGTAGAAGCACAAAAAATGAGCAAATAAAAGGTTAAGCATGATCTTCACTTAACTCATGGTGTGCTGAGCCAGCAGTACAGAAAACTGCATGACTATGCACACTACATGAACCCTTCATTTTGCTTCTGAACCGCTGCGCTACGCAGATATCGTCAGTCCCAAGAAAAGCCACATCAAAAAAAAAACCCTGCAGCTCCCTGAGTGCTGCGTTATCGGCCAGGCCTTCATTGGGATCGTCACTATGTGCGGGACCTGGACGCACCTCCTGTTCCAGGACCTAGTCAAGCTGTGGCCCTTTCCAGAGCCAAGTCGAGAACTGCAGTTTTCCAGGGCAAGGGGAACAAATCAGCACCAGGAGGATGCTCAGAGCTGCCCTTCTCCTGACAAGAGTACCTCCAAATGCACAGGGCCTCTTGCCTTTAAAACAAACTAATATTGACATTTTGTAATGCTGCCCTTGGGCACATTTTCTGTGACAGACACAGTAGTAAGGCTTTTTTAAAAAGTGGGAGAGAAACAAGAACATGCAGAGACTTCAGTCTAAGTAGCAACTTGCATTAGGAAACACTTTCAGTTTCTCCTTTGGCAAGCTGCCACTACACCAAGACCCACTTTAATTGCATTGCAAATAAGGAACAATCCTCACAAAAGATTTTCCATACTTCTATGCAAAATAGCTGGCTGCCAAAATCTAGCAGGGCACCTTTAGGAGGCTGCCACCTAGAGAAATGCTTTGGCTGCTTATCCCGTTTTCCCTTATCTCCAAGGCAATCCCTTCGGCCTCCCTTTGAAGCCAACACACCCACCATAATTTTCTGAGGTGGTTTCATGCTTGTTCACCCTGTCTACCCCAGGCAAGCTGGCTGAAACCCACCCAGCCACTGCAGGAGGGTGCGGGGGGGCTGCCCCAGAGCTGCCTACCTTCTACTCAGGGCTGCTACTTTGTCCACATCAGCACAAAGAGCTTTCACAAAACCACACAGCTAACCCTAATCACTTGCCTTTCTAAATGCACCAGCACGTGCCCAGCCTCCCCTAATCTCCCAGGATTACAGCAAAGTAGTGTAGCACCACCAAAATGACCCGAATACAAAATGGCCTCGAGAGTAAGATACCACTTGCTTCACCAAGACAACACCAAGCACAGGCAGGATGTCCCAGGGCAGTGCCAGGATATTTCTCCTCCCCAGCCTCATAGTTTCACACAGTGTTTGTTCAAGCCAGTGCAATACATCGGATATAGCTGCTACTAAGGTGATTTAATTTTTGTTAGCATTAACTGCGTACTTTCAAACACACAGAGGTAAGAATAGAAGCCAACATCTTGGTCTCAAGCTTTCTATTTTAAATATGCTCAAATTTTAAATACGTACAAATATTGACACTAATAAACCTATTATAGACAATGTCAATTGCTGCATGACTGGTTTAGGTTACCTTCTGTTTCTGAAGAATGGAGGGACATTGATTCCAGCCTTTATCATGCAGATCTACCTGATGACGATACTATCCAGCAATACCACATCATCATCATCGACTGGAAGTTTCTCATTCACATCAAAAGTTGAGTTTATCAGAGCCTGTGATTCTTTGCAGCTGAAGACATTCACCAAGGTGATGTGTTTATGTCTACATTTAACAAGTCCTTCAGCAGAAGTGCTCCTCACTGTCACACTGCGGATCAAACAGTATCAGTGATTCTGGGACAGCTACTTACTTGGTCTCTCTCTCACTGCTCTAATAGCTGTCACCTGCTTGCATGAGCTGGGGAAAACTGAGATCTTTGATGTACATTACAGATATGAAATAACAATGTGCGCTAATATCTACATACGGTTTCTGCTGGAAAGTTTAAAAGTCATTTGTTACTGTGATACTAAAGTATACTCCTCTTTGATGCAAGACATCTGTTATCTAGTGGTTTCAACCGCTGGAACCACACATCTCTTTACACCGCTCAGCATAAAAGTCACTTACAAATGTTTCTGAGTATTTTGTTAAAGCACAACATAGTAAGGCTTTGATCAGGTAAGATGCTTAAGCAGCAAGTTTAAGCACACAAGTAATCCCAGTGAAGTCCCAAGGATCCATTCACGTGCTTAAATCCGAGCTCTCTTTGGCAGGTCAAAACTTAAAATAATCAGGCTAGAGCATGTAACTCAAACCCTTCTGTACAGATGAATAAGGCAACACAAAAATGTATTTTAAAAAATATAATAGAAGGCTGGAAAAATATTCTTGCCAGCAGTTAACTGGGAAACAGAACCTTTAAAGAAATAAAAAGAAAAAAAGTTTAAAAGTCAGCAGAGGAAAAGAAGAAACTGATGCAGACTCCAGTTTTATGCTGCCGCTCCTGATAAAGACATTGTGTGTCAGTCCGAGGAAGGAGAAATAAGAAGAAAGAGAGTGGTGTTACTTCCTTCTCACATCTTTGCAAGAAGATGATAAGAAGACGCATCTTGTGTATCAGCATCTGGTTAACAGATTTAGACATCTGTCTACATCACTGGCAAATTTCTCAAGCCTTTTCAAGTCTCAGTAATTAGAGAAGAGACTTGTGCATTTGCTACACTGAAGGGACTGCAGCCCTTTGGTACATACTGGCTAATAAAACACAGTAAGAAATGACGGAATGTCCATGTACAAAGTTTAAAAAACCCTCAGCTTCAAAGTAAATGCCCCAGCAGCTAGTGTTTCTCTTTTATGGGGAAGATGAATACAATGGATGTAAAACAGAATACGTTTCTGATATGAAAAACAAATCAAAGCAAATCAGGTACATTTAAATTTGGGAATTGCTGGTATCTCTGTATAAAGGACAAGATTCACAGTCTTACTATACCGCTTAACAAAGAGGAAAATAGTCCCCCTAGTGTACTCTCCATGTAGAAAAGACTGTTTCACAAGATAGTGCTGCAAGAAATTACAAAATAACATTGTGGGAAGAGGTATGGAATTACTTAAGCTGTAGCGAAACTCGGCACCTCTACTACGTACATGCATGAAAAGCTTTTTCAGTCTCCGATTTCAAGATTATTGAGGGAAGTGAGTGCTTCACTCTAAATACTTGTGAGGTAAAACTTGGTTTTTAAGTCAGCACACTAGTTTTGTGACTGCAGAACTCCGACTGGGAAGCAGATACCTGAATGAGGAAAGATCTAGTCATTGAGGAGCTTTGTAGAAGTACCTGGAACAGTCCCCTGGCACAGTGCATTTCACAAGGGTGAAACCAGCTCACCCTGGAATATCCTCCCCCCTCCAGTGACAATGAACATAAATACCGACCTTCCCTAAGTATTCAAGACAGAAGCAGATATTGGAACATGCACGGAAACCCTCTCCAGCGATTTGGAAGTGTACAGGATTGTACCAACCGGGGCTGCCCATGGCACACAGGAGTGTCCGGAGCATGCCACCTCTGCAGCACTGCACCATACACTACTGCCCTAGTTAGCTTCAGGGACTATTGGGATAGTCAACGTCCTACCAGGGCCCAGGGGAGGGGGAAGCAAAGGAGATTGTTGGGGGGGTGTATTGGGCAAACCTTATCCGAATTACCGGAAACATAATAAATGCCTTCCTAACCACATATGAAATATTCACTTCTGCTTTAATGCCCTAGGCAGGAAAAAAAAAAAAAAGTGATAGTTGTAACTTTAATTTATAGCTCTTAAAATAATTGTTTGAGGAGAATAATCCTGGCTATATTTACAGATTATGGTATTCAGCACATCTCACTGGAAAGAGTATTAATATTTCATATATAATAATACATAAGGTAATAAGACCAAGTTCTTTTCTTCACTCTGTTTAAAACAACAATTTTCCCACTCAGTGGCAGAGCAGAATATTGCTAAATGGGCTTGCTGCCTTCAACAATGAATTTAGCTGTGTAAAAATACTCTAAATTAAGATTAAAGTCTTCTAACACAGAACTATCTTCTGTTCATTTAAAGTCTCGGTGTAACTAGCAATCTGAAGAAGTCTAATGTGAAAAGCTGACATTAGCTCCTGAAGAATTGTGTTCATTACCTATGAAGGAAACAAAGATGATAATAACATATAATGTGTTTTAACATCAGGAGACTAAGATGGAGTCCCCATATAAGAGTGTCACCTCTGCACAAACTAAGCTACTTTCCAGTCAAGAAATTGAAGTAGTCCTCTTCTGAATGTATATGCACTTGAAAAAGAAATCCTAGCCTTGCTAAGGAATTATATTTTCCAGTTTTAGATGCCTGGCAAATTATTAGCTCCTGGCCTACCCTTTGCCCCTTCCAGTATGCTCCTACCACCCACGCACAACTGCACCCACCGTTAATGCGACCGAATGCCTTACCCTAACTTCAGAGACAGTTCACAGTCATTAGAGGCAGAATTTGCTGCTACCAGTGTGCCTGCATCTCCTGAGAAAGGTCATCCTAAAGGCTTGTGAGAAACTTCTGAACTAAATTATAACAGAAGAATCTCAAGGGATCTAAGTTTTTAACATTTTAATTAGCTCCAAGTACCAGTTAATGCTGCTCAGCAAAGAAATCAATATCAAATTAACAGCATAAATTGTCAGAAAAATTGTGACGGTATTAAGGATACTAATCAATGTAAGCACTTCATGTTATGGCCCAGATTCTGCTTCTGCTAGAGTGAAAAGGAGTTTTGGCCCCAAATTCAGCCAAAACAGTGTCAGCCCCATTGTTAGTTAAGTCTTTGTTTGAATCAGATATTGAGAATTTACTGAAAATTCCAAGGACCAGATAAAAATGCTGGATTTGTCATAGCAGCTGGTATCTAAAGCCACTGCTTCTGTGTGAAACCAAACAATTTACGAAGGCACAGGCTGTCATTGGAAGATGTAACCCTTTATCACACTCTGCGTCACGCTTGTAAAGTCAGATCAAAATTCGACACCTAATACAGACGCAAAAGCTGTAAAAAGGATGTGTAGTTTTCAAAGCCTTGTCTTCAACTAGCTATTCCAGCGATAAACTTTTTGTCTGTATTTTCCCCAGCTTGAGACAAGTCTTGTCAACTAAATACTTCCTCTACTGTGCTTCATTTGGAAGGTAAAAATCATACAGTCACACTTCAATTCCTAGCAGCAAGTCCTACTCAGGCACCAAAATACAAGACAGGGCTGCTAGTACAGAAACTGCCAGAAATGTTTCATCTATACAGTATTTCTGACCAACCTGTATACTGAAGGTTATCACCTGCTCCAAACCTGGATAGATTCAAAGAGAAAATTCAATTTCTCTGTAAAAGCACTGAACTTGCTGGCAAATTCACCTTCAGCCATCCATTCAAAAACTCCGGTCAGATGCCGCTAGTATCGGCCCTCAGCAGCAACTGAGCCTTGCCGGGATTTCCTCCTGCAAACAGTATCGGCATCAAGGAGCACCTGCATTTCTGTACAGCTGCAAGTACATGACATTTCGGCGTCCAATAAACGCTGACAGATGAACAGGAAAATGAGAAGAAAAAAAGCAGTTCTGGAAATCACTTCAAATGTGCTTTACGTGCAGTTCTAGCTCCTGGTAGGCCTTAGAAGACTCTTTCTTGAGGGTAAAACCCTGCCTGCCCGCAACGCGCTTTTGCACGCGCTGAGTAAACAAGCCACAAAACCAGACTTTTTTTTCCCTCTCATTTATTAAAAAGGTAGCACTCTTAGCTGCTCACTGTCGCAGTGCTGGACAGAAAATGCTGGGCTATCAGCAGACGGTGCTCTCATACGGTGGCACCGCAGGAATCCCGAACCAAGCATTCCCGTGGCTGAACAGCCAATAACTCCATGCTTTGATTAACTTTATGAAGAAACGTCAAAACTGGAATTTCCCTCTACTACTTTTAAGGAACACACGGGCAAAACCGGGGGTTTTCTTGACAAAAATAATGAAGTCGATCTATATTTGAGCTTTGAGACTCAGACTGACCATGCATAAAAGCAATTCTGCTCATTTCCATCATGAGTTACCTGTGGTGTTACCATAACTTAAAAAAAAAAAAAAGGCGCAACAAAACCCGCACACCTTACAAATATTTTTCTTTCTCTCTCTTCCTCTCTCTTTCCCTGCTTATGTGCTTGTGCATCACAAAAGCCAGCTCCGCTCCAACGTGTACTCTGCCCCCAGAGTCAATAGCCCTCACCGCTTGTACACAGCAACAGGAAAGAGACAAAACTTTCCTTAATCCCTCCCGTAAAAAAAGCAAAGCCGACAGAGCGACCACCATCAGCACGACCATCAGCAGCGCCCAGAGGGCTGCTGCCGGGGACAGCTGCCAGCAGCACCCCGCTCCGCGACCGCATCCTCCACGGGCAGCCCGCCCGTCGGGTCGGGGCGGCGCGGCGGGAGCGCCGCGGCCCCGGGAATCCCGCCTCACCTTCCACCCGGCCGAGCTGTTGCTGTCGCCCTTGTCCTTGAAGTAGGGCACGCAGCGGACCATCCAGTCGTAGATCTGGGAGAGAGTGAGGCGCTTCTCCGGGGAGCTCTCGATGGCGCGGGTGATGAGGTCGGCGTAGGAGAGGTTGCCCCACGCGTTGCGCCGCGACGAGCACTTCCTCGGCGCCGCCGCCGGGCCCCCGCTCAGCCCCCCGCCGCCTGCCGCCGCCGCCGCTCCCCCCGGCGAGAGGCTCGGCCCCTCCGGGCCGCCGCAGGGCAGCGGGGCCAGCAGCCGCGCCGCCTCCTCCGGCACGGCGGGGGTCGCCGCCGCCGCCGCTGCTTCTCCACCCGCGGGGGCCGCGCTGCCGACGGTCATGGCCGAGCAGCCCCCCTCCTCCTCGTCGTCCTCCTCCTCGGGGATCATGGAGGCGGCGTCGGCGGTCGACTCGCCGGCGGGCTTGGCTGGGCTGGCCTGCAGCTCGGGCCTCTGCAGGGGCCAGGTGCAGGAGCGGGGGCGGCTCTGCGGCTCGAACTCGGGGTCCAGCTCCACGTCCAGGGGCGAGCGGGGCGGGGGGCGACGCCTCTGCCATCTTGGCCTCCCCCGCGGGCGGCTGCGGGGCGCTGCGACGGGGCGGGCGGGCGGCCGCCGACCCCGCTCCTCCTCCGCCGCCTCCTCGGTGCCGACGGGAGCCTAGCAGGCGGGGGCCCGCCGGGCGGGCATGCCGCGCTCCGCTAAGGGCTGGCCGGCTCTCCGCTGCGCCCCGAGCCCCGCTCCCCGCGGGCGATGCGCACGCCGGAGCTGGGAGGCGGGGGGAGAAGGGGAGGAAGGGAAAAAAAAAAAAATCAGATTAGGAGCCGGAGCGGCCGCGCAGGGCGGCAGCACGGGCCGGGCGGTGCCGGAGGTGCCCGCGGCACTGCCCTCCGCGCCGGCGGAGCGGCGGCCGCTCCTGCGGTGCGTGTGTGCGTTTGTTTATGTTTCACTCCATGCGGATGCAGAAGTAGCTCCAGCGGGAACCGCGCTGTATCCAGCCGGGAGAGGACCCCCCCACGCCCCCGGCGCCTCCGCGCTCGCTCCTCGTCGCTTCCGCAGATATCTTGCCTTTTGAGGGGGGGGGGGTGGTCCTTTGCGCCCTCCGTCGGCTGGAGAGCAGGGAGAGGGGTCCTTTGGGTTACGCCGAAGACTTTTTTCCTTCTTCAAAACGCCCTAAAGGGAGCCGAAGTCTTAGCATACATCCAACTGTACACTAGCGTAAACCTGTCACTTTGCGGTGCCCCCAAGCCATACGCAAGCAACCCCCAAAATCTCACAGCCAACGGAGCAGGGGGCAGGAGAAGGCCACCCCGGGGGCTGGTCGGTTTAAAAAAAAATAGTAATAAATCCTCCTTCTTGCAGGGAAAAAGCAACCACAATGGAACAAATCAAATCGCCAGTCTTCCAACAGGTCCAGTAGCTTTAAGCCCTCCCTAGGGCTGCCAAAGAGAATAGGTTTTGTTCCAGCATCAACACCACATTCATAACCTCCTTGCTCCTGCTGCTGCCATCTTGACAGTTTTTCCCCCCTTCACTTAAGTCATTTAAAAAGCGCAGGCAGACGAGGCAGGGAAAGCCACATCGGGAGGGGCGGGAGGCGGCGGGGGGGTGCTGGATCGACAGCCACCTCCACAACTGGCAGCAATCGAGATCCGAATTCACGGGAGGAAGAAGCAGCGCTGCTGCATGGTTCCTGCTGCTCCTGCGCCTTCAGCTCCAGAGAGCCTTCCCTTTAAAGGCGAAGGATGGGAAAACGGCAGAGCGCCCGCTCCCCCTGCGAGCAGCCGGCGAGAGGCAAGCGATCCGCCCGCCCCAGCCCGTCCGCCGCCGCAGCCCGCCCGAGCAGCCTGTCACCCTGCTCGCCGCCGACTTCCACATCCCTCCTCCTAACAACCACCGGCAGCAACACAAAGTTATAGACACACGCAGGGAGACTCAACCAAACCGCACGGCTCGGCACGGCCCGCCCACGGGCGGGCGGAGGGCGGGAGGCGCCGAGCAGGAGCCGCCCCAACGGGGCGGGAGCGCCGGGATGGGGGGAGCCGCCGGAGCTGGGCGGGCTGGAGAAGCTGCCGGCACCTGGCCAGGGCAGCGCTACTGTCCTGGCTGTCCTGCGGCTCCGGAGCCCTGTCCGGCCGGCCCGGTGGAAAGCGCTCAAGCCTCTCCAAGCACCCGGTAAATCTTTCCAAGGGTTGTATTAGTCCTGTTTCTTTTCTGTACTTGTTTCCACTGGTCATAAATTATTGGTGCATGAGCAATTCTGGTAAACTTTAAGATATAGAGTCTAATTTAGTAATTCTTTGAAAACTTTCACTCTGCCTGTGGGTGATGCCAGGAACATGTTCAGACATGTCCACACGTGAATATAATCCCGCTGTACCTCCTCCTTGGAGGCCATGCCCTAGCAGAAAGCTCTCCAGAGTAGCTCACTTGAAGATGTAGTTAATTATGGGTTCAATAAAGGGGTGACCCACAAAACCAAAGAACATAGAAGCTATTAATATGGATGTAGTTATAAATACTTCACGTGGCAACTTCTGTGTATCAGTTCTCACCTGGCTTGATAGTGACCTAGACCGTGGACTAGATTTAGTCCAACAGTAGCATTGTCTCTGAGATAAGATACAGACAATAGTATGGACTGAGAAGCAGGAGTGCTTCAGAAGCTTTGCTGGATAGAATTAGTAAATTAAACTATTCCTGATGCATTGCATTATAGACAAGTAGAGAGATTTGAAAACATTCAGTTTGATTAGAAAAGAGCAAGGCCCTGATCCTGCATGCCTTACACATCCTGCTAAGTAAGGCCTAAGGCCCTAAGGATCGAGTTAGGTTTTGAATTCAAGTGGCACTGAAGTTAGGAATAGTTTAGTGTGATTTTATTACAAGGGACAGCATTTCAGCATGCATACAATTAATCCCTTGTTATCTAAATATAGCAGGAGACGCTGAATTAATAAGAATGAATGCAGGTTCGAGTAATGGAAATAATTTTCATTGCAACTCCATTTTGGGTCACAATGTTGAGTGCTTTGCCATGGCTTTTGTTGTAACATGGCCCCTACAGGAATGCAAGGCAGCTCAAAAAGACACCAGTCACTCTGCAATTGTGACACTGGCATTCATGTGTATGATTTAGCAGTAGGTAAGGAGGAAAACCACAGTGGCATTGAAGAGCCAGCAACCAAGTTCAGACAAAAAGATGTGGTGAGAAGACACTTAGTCCAACACCACATCTCCAAGGAGCCTTTCCTTGTGGCTTTCAGCAGTTAGCCAGAGCAGGCTGGCTGTGAAACTGTGACTGGAGCTGAGCCCTTTCCCAAAACTAGCTACTGCTTGGGGCTGATTTTGACCATTGCAGATACCTCCACATGGAGCGCATCCTCAGGTTCCGGGGAAGCATGGCACTTTGACCTTGGGCTGGGTTACAAGCAGCAAATCTAAATGATATTATCATCTTCATTTATTTGTTTAATTGGCATTGCATTATTCTACAGGCACTGCTATTAGGTCTCATTGTACTGGATGAAGGCCCTGCACGTGATTAGAAATGCTCCACTCCCTGGCAGAATTGCAGCCTAAGTGAGGTGGGAGAGGGTGGGAGAAAGGAAATAAGTAAGTAGTAACTCTATTAAAAAGATGATGGACTGAGGCACTGAACAATTACATGACTGTACTGAGGTCACACAGGAAGCCCATGCCAGAACTGAGAAATGAAACTGGATCACCTGAGTGCCAGCCTTGAGCAAGGTTATAGGTCCTCTTCAGAATTCACTGGTGTATCAGTCGCACGACCTTTATCACACGTCATGGTACCAGTTCTTCAGAGCTCCATGCACCATGTGTGTGCCCATGATAATGATAAGTTTAGGGGCGTAATTAAAACCACAATATAATTGTTCCTACACATTTTGCTTATGAAAAGTGTATGACCAATACAGAAAGACACAGGAGCTCTGTTTACTATCGTTCCATGGCTGGGTCCACTGAAATACACATAAAAACTGATCAAAATTTAATCTAAAGCCTGCACAATTTTCAGTCTCTTCCTTTAAGTACTTTCATGCCCCAAGAGTGGGATTTTTCAAAAGGCTCCATTTATGGGAGTTTTATCAGTGACTTCAACAGGAATAAAGTTAGGCCAGCCCTCAGGCCATTTGAAAGCCGGCTCACTTATTTTGCCTACTTAGACTGTGAGTGTTTTAGGGCAGGGCTGCATCTTCCTTTGCATCTCCTTTTATCTACTACGGCCCGCTCAAGTTGATGTGGGGAACGTGTGTGCCTATCACGGTATCTGGATTATATGGATCTGGCAGGGTCACAGTCACATGGCAGCTAGAGAAGTACAGGTGACATTTCTAGCTTCACCTCTCACACAAATATCTTAACTGCAGAAGCAGGGTTGGAGCTAAAGTCTCATGGGGGGGTGGGAGACCTGCAATTTCTTGTCAGTACAGCATTATGGACATGTCCTGTAAAGTGTACTGCCGCTCAATAAATGAATGTTATATTGCACTTACGTTAAACAATGGCTGCATTGTCTATGTGGACCTCACACAAACAAGCATATCATGGGTTGTTTTGTAAGGCACCTGCAGCCTGGTCTCTGAGCAGTTTGTCCCCCCTACAGTAACCCTGTGTACCCCTCCCATTCACCCTGTGAGAGAGTGGCTCCCTGAGTGTGTTTTTGTTCTTCCCACAGTTCCCTACTGTGTCCTTTAAACACAGACTGGGCAACAGGCTTTGTGGCTGATTCAGAGCAACCTGGATGCTGATGATCAGAAAGAAATGTCATTTATAAACCAGCCAAATTCATACCCTGAGACTTTAACTTTTTGACCTAGTTTGGCTAAAACTGGCTAATGGGTTTCACAGTTGTTATGGAAAGATTGGCTGACTGGCAGACACAGAGCAAGGGTCCAAATTGTGCCATGGAAACTTGATTGGTTTGCCAAACATAGCCACAGATTTCTAACTATAAAATTTTCCCTGAAGTGATGAACAGCAACTTAAATATCACTTCAAGTTGGACTCTCTCAGCATTATTTATGAGGCCTTCAACACTGGTATTTCCCTGAAATCCCTCTTCTTAATGTCCCATTGAAGAGCATCTCAGCTTCCATTTTTAAACCAATAGCCAGGTTCTTGATGCACCGTGGATGTGACCCAAATATACATTGAGGGCCAGGAAGAAAGGTAAGAGGTGGGGGAAAAGAAAAAACTAATTGAATATTTTAAACCCTTTTTAAAAACCTGGTCTTTAGACTGACATTGCTCAAAAGCTTGCTTTGTAATTTTTAAATACACGGGAGCACATGGAGTTCTTGAGTTTATACTATTAGGGTGCAGTCAAATTGCTGAGATACAGAAAGAAACTCCACCTTTTTTATTATTATTATTCGTCTTAGATTATATGATAGAATTATGACTTGTGAAGATAGACAGCTCTCCCCCTTAGCTTGGGCTGGTCCGAGTAACCAAACGTCGTTGTGCAACGCGGCCGTGTCCACTTAAGCCCGTCTCGGTTACCCCACGTGGGGTTAATTATACCCACTTATCGCTTAATTGCTCCATCATTATAACTTAACACCTTCCTGCGCCCACACAGCGCGGGGAGGGGGAGCGGCGGCGCTGGCCCCGCCCTGGCCCCGCCCCGCGCCAGCCCCGCCCCCGCCGGGCCCCGCCCCCACCAAGCTAGGCTGCGCCGTGCGAACTGAATGATGTCATGCTCCGGGGCCGCGCGTGACCGCCGGGGCCCGCCCTCGCCGCCCATTGGTCGGCGCCCGTCGCCCGTCAGGCCAGCGACGCCTCCCATTGGCCGGCGCCTCCGCCCCGCCGCCGCCCCTCGGAAAATAATAAACAATCGAGTAAAATGCGGCGCGGGGCGGGGGCCCCGGTGGGCTCCGCGCCCCCGCCCCTGGAGATGCCCCTCACTCCCGGCGCTGCTTGCAGCCCTGCCGCCAGAAAAGCCTTTTCTGAAGGTGCTGTGGCGCTCGCACGAAAATCGCCTTCAGCCAGAGGCTACCGCTGCACTGAGGACCAAGCCAAGCCACCTCTCGGCTTTCCCCGATCCCCTTGTCTGAAAGCTAAGTTGTGCCAGGCTGCAGGTGCCCTCCAGATGTGGGCTTCGAGGCAGTGGAGATCTGTGTGGGGTGGGAGGGGAAGGGACTGGGTGGGTACGTGTCTGGCAGCCAGGTATGCCAAATGCCTAGAGGTAGGGCACCGACAGGGAGACCTGGAAGCCACACCTCTGAAACTATGTCAGTGTGTTGGTTGTCTTCACGGGACAAAAAACGTCGCCGAGGTGATTGTCCTGTCTGCATGGTGCTGCGCAGAGAGATGCATCCTCAACATTGCTTCGTTGTGGTGATGCTTACACAGCACAGCCCTAAAATAATTGCCTCTTACAGCCCTGCTTCCCTCTACCTGCTAACAGAAGGCGCGCTTGTACAGCAGGGGATTTAAGGGGGGGATCAGGTGACGAGAATGAGGGCTGCAGGAAAGGATTTACCTTTTCTCAGGCTCGCAGCCTTGCCTTTCCTTTTGAGAGCAGGTGCCCAATACGGCCTATTTCACTTCCTCCAAAGAATTAATTATTTTCTCCTGTACGTGGCCCCTGGAGGAAGAAGTCTAAGCACCTCCCTCATGCTGTCATCCTGTATTTCCAGTGATCAGAGCACTTGTTCAGGAGCTGAAGATGTGGCTCCTGGTCCTTTTCCCAGAACTTTGTGTTTTCTTCTCTGACAGATGTTTGATGTAAAGTGCATAGAGCACACTTTCAAAAGGGGACTGAAATGCAAGGCTGCTCCCCTCCCTTCCCCATGGCAATGTTATTACTGCTAGGTCATGGCCTCTCCTTGATTGCTCCCGTGAATGCCGAAGCCCCACCCTCTCCCCCAAGCAGCAGTACGGGTTCAACAGGCTGGTTGGAAATGGAGTGCGTGTGAGGCTAGCCTGCCTGCCTGCCTGGTGAGATACTCTTCGGGAAGGTCAGAGCGAGGCATCTGAACCCTCTGGGCAGAAGAAGGAGAAAATGACCTCGTGTCTCCTGGTGTGAGGGGCACTGCAAGGCGCACAGGGGGAAGGAAATCTCCCCTGGGGAGTTGAGGAAGGGTTCAAAGGGGCTGGTGAAGTGTTAAGCAAAAGCAGTCAGCGGCTTAGCACATGGTGAGGAAGTCGATAAGCATTTGCAGCTGGTTCTCTCTCTCCTACCTCGAAGGAACTGTGTAACTGCTGACTCAGGAGCTGCATCAAGTCGGAGGAATGGGAAGGGGGTCATGTTTCCCGAGTGCCTGTACACGCCGCAGAGCGATGGGATAGCGCCGGGCACCTCCTGACCTGCTATCCCGTCTTGGAAGAGCGAGTACAGCCGCGTGTTCTAAGAAGCCAGAGCCTATTAGTGTGTGTTGGATGTGCTCTGAGCAGGTTACGCTGCCGGGGCCGTGGGTCTCGTCTTACATGGAGACGTGTCCAAGCTACGAATTCCAGCGCTGGGTCCAGGGGGAAGACAGGCGCAGAGCTGCCCAACCTAGGGCGGTTTTGGGTATGTGAAAGGCAGAATATCCTGTATCTTGAGATGCTGACAACCTAAAAATAGGACTTCATTGCCTCCAGGATTAGGCGTCAGTTGAGCAGGGAATTTTGGGAGGGCAGTTCTGAACTTTAATGCCTCGGTTCTGCCCCGGTCTTGTTCTGGTATTAAAGACCTTACATTCTTTGCAGCTCATGTGAATGTCCCTCACACATGCTCAGGGCATGCAGTTACAGCAACTGCCCTGCAAACTCCTCCTGGATCTGAAAAGTTTAATTCTTCCATTTGCACACACCCTTGCCTGCCTTGCAAAATCATTTCCTTCAGTTTAGCAAACCAAAACTTCAACTGAAGTCATTCACTGCCAGTTTACCTATGGAAAGGCAATGAGAGCAAGAGTGAGACCTGATTTTATTGTTTCTTAAATTTATTTTTGGGGAGCGGGGTACCATTTAGGTGAGCCCATCTAATTGAATACACGCTGATCCACTAAACAGCTTGCTACTTCTAAATACAGTAGTTACTCTTCATAATAGGCATGTCTAGTTTAAAATATAGGTGGAGATATTATAAACCTTGTTTAACCAAAATGGATGTTTTTTCCTTGGAAGTAAACAGGGAAAACTGGGGAGGAACCCTAGCTGAGGTCTGACAGATGTTCAAGTATGCGAAGCTTAAAGAGGAACGTGTGCTATTCAGTTTGCTCACAGAGCCTTTGTGACCTGTGTCTTCATAGTAATGATGACACAAGCTTTTTTGAATAAAAGGAAGAAATTAACTGCCGTGGCTAATTGCACCCTTGCTAGCTTGCTAACCAAGGACACCATTTGACTGTGAAAATTGTTAGTGTACCCAAATCTCTCAGCTGGAGAGAACATCCAAAGTGAGAGTGTTCCCATATCTGTGGGTTAGAAGAGCTATTTTAAAAACTTCTTTTAATTGGAAAATTAAACACTATTGCTTTAAAACAGTGGTGCACTGCTTTGAAAAATTAAGATCATATGGAATCATTTATTGCTTTCCAATATGTATTCAGTCTCTGGTGCAATTTTATGTACTTGCTAATGCATAAAGTCTTTTGGAGCAGGAATAAAGCACCACAAAGCATGATTTAATGCTACAGGGTCACCAGATCTGTTTCACATTACTGGATGTTTCAATCTGCTGAAAAGAAGGAGTTGTCCCCAAACCAGTGAAACAATGATGAGGAAGGGGGGGGAAGCCCATAAATCTGAAACACTTAGGAAATATAGTGCACATATCAACAAAAACTTTCAAAGGATTCAGTGGGGATTTGGCTGCATAAGACATTAAAATTATGTAAATTTATATTAAGTAACAGGAAAGTTAAAACAAAGTCAGTATTAATAGTACAATACTTGGTTGCAATTTAAGGCGTCTTAATAAATCGTGTTTTCAAACAGTGCAGGCCTACATAAGCATGTGACTGTAAGAGAAAATAAGAGCAAGTAATCTGGGACTGCACAAAAGTGCTTTTGTTTGTAGTTCTGTGGTCACTGGAAGTGCCTATTCTTGTGCTTATTCACAAACACCTCTGGCTCCTTCTTCCAGAAATCCTATCCAAACGTTTTTGTTCTGACTTCGTTAGAGGGCTTTGTGCTTTGGTTCTTTTCATATGACTTGTTCAGGGTTCAGTCTTACAGCGTCTCTCCTCTGGCAAGGGACTGAGATGGGTCCAATGCCTTCGCTGCTTTCTTTTTCCTTTTGCCTTCTTTCTCCCCCAGAATGACAAGCCGTGGGGCAATCTTTGCTCTGGGGGCCTGGGCCTTTCCCTTTCACTGGTTCAGCAGGGATCAACAAGAAGAGGCCGAGTCTGACAAGTAAACCATGCATGGTTTGAGCCACCTGGCAATGAACTCAGCAGGCATGGGAGGCAACCTTTCTGCTCTTGTCGTGAACCTAAGAGCAGTATAACTGTCTGGCTAGTTATAATTTAACAGAAACTGCATTTTTCATCTTGCTGTGGTGATATGCTTTCTTTTAAATGTCATCTGTAGAGTCTCCCAGTGAGTGGGAGCTTCAGTTTTGCTTTGTATTTCTTACAGATACTGAAATCTAAACAAAATCTAGTCCACCAGGTTATTGAATAAGAGCCATATTCCTTCTCAGAGGCCTAAGCACACTAAAATGAGTTTGCAGTAACTTTAATACTTCAATCAAAATATTTTTCAGTGTATATTTGTCATTTATAACCAGTAGAATAATTGACTGGTTCTTTTATTAATTTTGAATTCTTACATTTTCAGCAGCTTTATTAAGCAAGTAAATTAATCTTTAGATTTCCTGTAGCACTGTTCACACTGGAGCTTGTTCATCATGGCTGTGCCTTCCATCATTCTTTGGTAATTGATAGTAGTAATTTCAAAAAAGTTCAGATCTTTTGTTCAAAATAAACAGAGTATGCATGTGTCTTCTCAATCTGCCCCTTTATGTGACCTCTCTTGTCTGCTCAAATTATAGTATCAAAATAAAAATCTTCAGAAAAATGGAGCCAGTTGAATGAAAACATAAGCAGTATTAAAACCAATACCATGAGGACTGATTGCTGTCTTCAGTTACCTTTCGCTCCAATCCTATATGTTGGCCATTGGAAAATCTTAAATAAAATCCTCTGTAAAGTCCTATCAAGCTTTTTCAAGAATAGTTGTCTGTTTAGGCATGTATTCCTACTTTAACTTGTATGTATGTTTGTTAAGACTATTGCTTGTCTGTAGATGGCAACAGCATTACAGTGGTGAAGTAGCCCCCAGCCTGTGAAATAAGGCTGTGGTGCTGGTAAGCATTAACTTTGAGAATGGAAAGAAAAAATATCTTGCCTTTTTCTTTTTTGTTTTTTGGGTTTTTTGTTTTGTTTTAATGTCTGCAGCAGTGGCAATGGAGACTGTTCTAGTTGCAGGAATGTTGGGACTAATCATGTGAGAAAAGATCCTGGAGTGATGAGGCAGCATATTTCCCATGTCTGAGGTCAGGATTTGTTCTGTGAAGCTGACCTTTAAAACAGCCTGAAAATGAGGAACGTGGCACCAGAGAGCAGAGCAGGAAGCATGAAATTATGTAAGATATGTTTCTTCTGCATATGATTTTTTTTTTTTTTAAGCTCCAGGTTTGTGATTCAGCATTTTCTGCCACTGAGAGACACAAGAATGGGGAAGATCTGTAGCAAAAAAGAAAGTCCCTATTGTTCTAATCAAAACCTAATAAAATATTAGCCATCGGGTATTTTTGTTCCCTTTTAATGAGCTGGGGTTGAGATTATATTTTCCCAAAATCACTCTCCCCTCAGCCTCCTGATCTGAGAACCCTGGAATTGAAGACAAAGTTTTATTTAGGCACAGCCTGGGCACCTTTTCTATATAGAATCTGTGTGAAGTGCTTCCAGCTTTGGTGGCATTGGATTCCTGGGTGACTGCTGTTTCAGCTCTGACAATCAACTGCAGGACGGGCCTGTGATGAGGAAGCTCCAGGGTGCTGGTGCCCCGTGGATGTTTGGTTCAGGACAGGCATGTCAGGGACCCCCCAGGGCTAAAGCATCAGCTTGGGTGAGGTTGCCAGCCTGGATTTGATCCCAGCTGCATGGTGATGCAAGCCCTAGACACAAGCTCTCCTCTCTAAGCTTATGCAAAAGTGCCTTTACTGCCTTTTTTTCCTTCTTGCCTTTTCACCCTGTGCCCTTTCCCTTGTTGAGATGCATGAGGTTGCATTGAGAGGTTTGATGCAACTGCTGGATGGCCCAGCCTGTTGCTGCCTCCCTGGTCTTAGAAATGCTGCTGACCTGTTTGGAAGGAGAAAGTGAGGGAGCCATTTGATCCTTCTCCCTCCTTGGAGACTGGTTCTGTTCTAAGATGGCATTTAGCTCTCTTGATAAAGGAGGTGGCAGTGGTGGGGAGCACTCACAGGTAGTGGAGCTCAGCTGGGTCCATGGAGAGGCTGGTCCCTGGCACAGTGTTGGCCTCAAGACGTTAGCATATTCCCAGGTATGGGCATGAAAAGTCTGCAGTCACTATATTTTGATGGGTAAGAAGGTTTAACAGCCTGTACACATCTAGTCTGTGCCCACTGGCTTGTTTATCTGTGTAGATGGTCTGGGTGCCTGGGGCAATCTGTGCTCAGAGCAGAACCCTGCACAGGGGCAACCTTGTTTTCCAGTGTTGAATTATGTCATGGGGAGAAAGGCAGACAGCCTTGTAATGCTTTCCCTTTACCTGCTGAGATGGCAGCACCAGCAGAGGTCACTGATGGCTCTTTTTTGGTTGTTCCAAATGCCAGACAAAGGAAGCTGGCTTGCATCTGCCTCAGACTCTGAATAGATTTGGGGGGTTTTGTTAAGAGTCCTAAGGGACAAGCAAATGGATATAAGCACATACTGTAATTGTGAGACCAGCACTGGGATGGCCTGCATGTTATAAATGGATGTTGAAAAATGGGTGGTGGAACATTAGAGCCACACAAAATGATTCAGAGCCTGAAGAAAATGCTTCACAATGGGAGACATGAAGCACTTCGTCTCTTTAGTTTATCAAAAAAGGCCGAGGAGAGAATTGATTATGATGGTGAAGGAACTTCCTTGGAAGAAAAATATCAGGTACTGAAAAGCTCTTTAATCTAGTAAATTATGGGAATGTTTCAGCAAGCTGAACTCAGATACATTCATATGAAAATCTGGGCACAAATTTATTGGAATGAAGGTGGTTAATCACCATAACAAGCTGTCAGAGTAGTTGGAACATTTTCCAGATGTGTCCAAGCCAAGACAGCCCTGTTTCTGAAGGGTGTGCACTAACCACAGTTAAAAGTGTGAGGGACACTGCAGCAAGGTAAACAGGTGAGGTTTGAAGGACTGTGATGTGTGACAGGCTTGACTAACAGCTCCCAAAGGAGCTGTGAAGATCTAATGGTTCCCATCTGTCCTTAACCTCTGAGAGACTGAGAAAAACAGCACTTAGCAGAAAGTGGAAGGGAGGAATCAGAATGACAGCCTCATGGCTGGCACACTCCTGTGACCTCTGTTTCTAGATGGACTATGTCTTTCACCTGATTGGGGCTTTACTAACGTTTGCTCTACTCCCAACACAAGAACAACCTTTCTCCAGTCTACAAGCTCTCTGTACAGATTGGTATCAGCACCTTTCATTTTAGGAGAGCATGAATAAAAATTCATGATGCTCAACAGCTCAGTGATAGCTGGGGTAAGTAGTTTCCTTTTTCATTTTTTTTTTACATACATCTTCTTAAGCTTTGGACTTGCCTGTTCTTCACTTGCTTGCTCTTCATACCTCCTAATTTCCCTAGTATCCATTTCCTTGTATTGCCTTTGCCACCAGGCTCAGTGTATTTTCCAGCATTTTGTATTTTTGATAATCTGTGGTTCATGATGTCTTGGAGGGTGCTTCCTACCTATAATTTGACAAAATAAACCCTGTCTTTCTTGCACAGATTTCACACAGGATGGGTATGTCAGTGATGTGCTGTGTAGATAAGAGCTTGTCAGGAACTTTTTGATAAAGTACCTTTCATCCGAAAGTACAAATTTGTAGCTGCTGTAGCTATTGATGGAAAGACACTAAGGTATCTTTGCAAAATACCTGCAGTCTGTATCTAGAGAAGTGCTCTAATCTAATTTTAAAAACAAGGCTCCTTTTCCAGAAAACCAGTTGGTGGTGGTAATCAGAAATTTCTTATCTCCTGTTGCCTATTCTGGAGTCCCAGTGCTTTCCTGCTTATTCCCCATCTGCCAGGGATGCTGCAAGTATTTTATTCTCTCAAGCCCTAAGACAAGTATGCTCACTTTTCCTTGTTCCAAAGGGCAATTATGTACAAAGTCAGAGCTGAAACAAGGCAAGTGGTTTCCATACAGCATCCCTATCTTCAAATTGGAGAGACATGGATTTGAAAGGTGGACTGTTTGGTGGATAAGTCATTGACTGGGTGGATGCAGCCAGAGAGTTGTCAAAGACTCTGTGCCTAGGTAGAGGCTGGAGCTGAGTGGTGTCCCTTGAAACTCTGTCTCTGTAGTATCTTTATTAGTGACAGTAGGACCAAGTGCACCCTCAGCAAGTTTGCAGATGGCATAAAGCTGAGCGTTGCAGTTGGCACAACAGAGGGAAGGGATGCCATCTAGAGGAACCTGCACAAACTGGAGAAGTAGGTGCCTGAGAACCTCATGAGGTTCAACAAGTGCAAGGCACTGCAGCTGGGTCAGGGCAATCCCAGGCAGTACAGACTGGAAGAAGAACTAACAGAGATCAGCCCTGTGGAGAAGGACTTTGGGGTTCTCATGGATGAAAAGCTGCACAGGAGCCAACAGTGTGCACTTGCAGCCCAGAAAGCCAAACACCTCCTGGGCTGCATCAAGAGGTGTGGCCAGCAGGTCAAGGGATGTGATTCTGCCCCTTTACTCTGCTGAGTCCTCCCCTGGAGTGCTGCTGCTCTGGGGTTCCCAGCACAAGAAAGGTGTGAACCTGTTAGCGTGAGTCCAGAGGAGGCCACAAAGATGATCAGAGGGATGGAGCACCTCTCCTTCCCAGACAGGCTGAATGAGCTGGGATTGCTCTTCTCTTGATAGAGAAGACTACAAGAGGACCTCATTGCAGCCTTCCAGTACTTAAAATGGCTTATAAAAATGAGGGAGAGAGGCTTTTTCATGTAGTGATAAGACAAGGAGGAATGGTTTTAAGCTTAAAGAGGATAGGTCTAGATTACATGTTAGGGAGAAATTCTTTACTGTGAGGGTGGTGAGACACTGGAACAAATTGCCCAAGAAGCTGTGGGTGCCCCATCTCTGGAAGTGTTTGAGGTCAGGCTGGATGGACCTTGAAGCAACCTGATCTAGTGGAAGGTGTCCCTGCCCCTGGCAGGGGGGTAGGAACTAGATGATCCTTAAGGTCCCTTCCAACCCAAACCATTCTATGATTGTATAAAAGGAAGGGGTGGAGTTGTCATCCAGTTGTCATGCAGTTGTTGTCAATACCCACAAACCATTAACTTGGGTCATAGACTCTCTAGAACAGGGAAGTTAGAGGTAGAGCAGGGTTTTGAACTGACATGTCCAAATAGTGAGAGTTCTGACCTTATTTTTATGCAGGAAAAGACCCCTTTGAAGAATAAGAAATGGGGGGGGGGGGGGGGGGGGGCGGGAAGGGGCAACAGTTGTGTTTGTTTTAGATTTGGGGTTTTTTTTGGAGGACACGCAAGAAGTTTTCCAACCAGCTTTCCTGAAGTCCCCATACCTCTGGAAAGCAGTAGAAGTATCTGCATGAGCAAAGAGCTCCAGTACAGGAAGGTACAGAGGATGTTAGAAGAACAGGGCTTTGGCTGGAGTGATGGAAGTGGTGAAGTGCTGCAGCCACGGGTAGGCTTTTCTGCAAAGACTTCAGTTGCAAACAGACCAGGCAGCTCACCCACACTTTAAGAAACTTTTAGTTTTAGATCTTAAGAACCCATGTTTTAGTCTGAACTCAACCCATTACTCTTAAACTTCTTTAAACTCTGGATGAATGTTGCTTTTAACCTACCCTGTAGCTTGGATCCATTTGTTCAGTCATTGGCCAGATGAAGGTTATTCTTTGTCTCAGAGAAAATATTTACCTTTGCTTTCTGTCTCAGGTTAGCTTACTGTTGTCCCCACAGTTCATCTGCTTTTATATGCATATCCTGCTGCTAAATGTGGATAAAATAAGTAGATAGTCCTTTTACTCTCTTTCCTTTCAGCTTGTTGATGCAGGATTTGGTCATATGCATGGTAATGTGTAACTGAAGGATGTTGGCCCTGCCCAGCTGGCTTAGATCTCACCTCTAAGCCTGTACTCAAAAAATCCTAACTATTCTGAGCAGCATGGGAAGCTCTCCCGGGCCCAGAATGTGAAAATTAATCAATTTTTGTAGAAATGTTTCTGCAATGCTGTGGAATCCAGCCAAGAGACATGATGAATGTGAAAACTGTTTTCTAGGACATCCAATTTCATTTAATTTTGTCATGCCCATAGAACTTTTCAGCAAATGTCTGTATCCTTCCATCCTGCATCCTTTTGTGATGTGGTTACCCTGGCAATCCAGCTGACTTTCCAGAAAAGCCAGCTCCATCAAAGTTCATTGACTTGCTACATTAAAGATCTTCAGTAGGCTTTAGCATCTATTGATGCCAGTTCTTTCATGGGCTTGGACTGTTATGAGAAGAGATCTGCAGAGTGGGTTATGCTGTAGCATGCTTGATTGGAGCTGATCTTTTTTCCTTGTTTTTTCTTCACTCTACATGGACTAATAATCTTGAAACACTGAGGTAATTTTTCTGCACATCATCAGACTGCTGTTCCAGCAGATTCTCTATAGGGGCAAAGTTTTCCAGGAAAGGTCTTTTCTTATGTACCTCCCTTCAATGTGTTTGTGCAATAGTTTGACTTAAAAAAATATAATTGCTTCCTTTAGGCAAGCCACAGAGGGACCAATGTTTAACAAGTTCATCTATATTTTCCACTTGAATTTAGCAATTTTTTTAACTCTTGAGGATTAAGAAGTAGAGCTTAAAAGGTACTTAAGTATGCAAGAACACCGAGCATTGAAATGCCTGACTCCCTGAGTGCCACATGGAGTGCTTGCACTTCATGAGGGGAAAGTTTGGTGCCTCAGAAGAACAGAACCTGAATGCACAAGGAGCTGCTTGCACCAATCAACAGAGGTATGAGCTTGGAAGGGGAAATCACATGGGGATTCAGCAGACAAGAGCTGCTCTCATGACAAAAACAAACATCAAAATTTTTAAAAAACCCAAACCAAACAACAACCCCATGAAATGTTAAACAGAGGTTGACCCATCTCCTCTAGTACCTTATAGTTTCTTTGCTTATGTTTTTGGAGAGGATACAGTCTGTACATTCTCCTAGGATTGATGTTGTTAGTGGATAGGATTTCTGCAAGCAATCCTATCCTGTGGGAGGAGGAGGAGGAGAAGTGAAGACACTGCTGATGAAGGAGTGGTAGAACAGGACTAGGGAGCTTCTTGAAGCTCTTAACCATAGTAAGCCTGAGCAAGGGCCATCTTTTTTTATAAAGGCATAGTCATGGGAGTGTCTTTGAGGATCCTGTCATAAGCCAAATCCTACAAGTGCTCTGATTTCAGAGCATTGCGTCTTCAGGCTTGTTCAAAAGCCAGACTCCTCTAAGCCTGTTCCCAATATTATGATTTTTTCAGAACAGGATCCCAGCAGAAGACAACCACAATAGAGAGATTTCTTCTCTGAGATACCAAGAGCAACTCATTAACACAGCTGCCCTTGAATGGGGGGAATTCACAGCTGCACCTGAAGTTGTGTGAGTCACTGTTTCTCGTAAGACCACCTGTATGTGCAACGAGCATCCCAGAATTACTTCAATCCCAGGAACAGGTCACTACCAGCTCCAAAAAGTCCCCACATGCAGGGGCAGCAATGACCCCCACCAAGATCCAGGTGGATCCCTGTCACAAGGTAGCCATGCAGAAGCTTTCCAAAGGCTTTTCAGGGCTCTGCCTCTGGCTTTGCTCAGGAGCACACATGCCCTGTATCCTGCACCAAAGGATCCTGCTGGTGCTGTGACGGGAAGGATTCAGCTTGAGCCATTGCAAGGCAGCATCTGGCCATAGGGAGAAGGCTGGGATAGGATCAAGCAACATGAAAGGGGTCACAGCACCAAGAGAGTTCAAGAAGTTTGGACAGTACTCTCAGGCTCATGGCGTGATTCTTGGGGATGGTCCTGTGGAGGGCCAGGAGCTGGACTTGATGATCCCTGTGGGTCCCTTCCAACTTAGATTATTCTGTGATACAAGGCAGCCCTGATTTCAAGGAAGCCCTTGCTTCCCAAAACCAAATTATAATGGACTGCTTGTATATTAAAAACATAAATCATGGTGGGCCATCCCTGTCCTGTGGAAGGCTCTGCTGCCCACCTGCCTCACGCTTCCTTGTCCAGCAGCCACCCTGCAGCCCCTCACAACCCTTCTGTCCCCCATTTTTGTGTCCACCCTGCCTGACATGGGACACAGGGCAGTATCCAATGTGAGTGTGAGTGTTTGATGTCTCCTTTTCTTTTTTTTTTCAGCACTTCACAGAATTTTTCAGGTTGGAGGGGGCCTCTGGAAATCATCCAGTCTGAACCCTCTGCCAAAGCAGGGTCACCTAGAGCAGGTGACACAGGAAGGTGTCCAGGTGGATTTCTCTCCAGAGAAGGACACTCCACAACCTCCAGGGGCAGCCTATTCCAGTAACATAAAGAAGTTCTGCATCATGTTGAGTTGGAACTTACTGTGTTTTAGTTCATGTCCCTTGCTCCTCATCCTGTCGCTGGGCAGCGCCGAAAGTAGTCTGGCACCATCCTCTTGGCTCCTGCCTTTAAAACACATCTGTATGCATTAATGGGACCCCCTGTCAGTCTTCTCTACTCCAAACTAAACTTTCTGAAAGGGATCTCAGCCCAGGCTACGGTGTATTTGCTTGACTTTGTTCTCAGCCTGGCGGTGACAGCCTGGGGTGTGTTTTCACCCTGTCCTTGCCAGGCCGCCCCCCGCGCCGCCGCCGCCCGGCCGCGGAGCGCGCCCGCCATCTTGTGGGCTCTGCCCGCCTTGCAGGCCGCCCTCAGCCCAACCCCGGCGGCGCTCGAGCTTTAGCGGGAGTTTTCCAGAGTAGATTTAGAACATGGAAGATAAATGGCACTGGGACAGGTTGCCCAGAGAAGTTGTCCCATCCTTGGAAGTGTTCAAGGCCAGATTGGGTATGGCTCTAAAGAAGGAAGGTGTCCCTGTTCCTGGCAGGGGGCTGGGAACTTTAAGGTCCTTTCTGTCCCAAGCTATTCTATGATTCTTATTCTGTGATTTTGCAAACAAGGATAGGAGAAAGCCGAAAGCAGTGTTAATGCAGGCCTTCACATTATCAGTGGGAAGTGGCTGATTGCAGAGTGAGTGGATGTGTTTCCAGAGCCCTAGCAGGTGCAAGTCTTGTGGGGAGCCTGGGTTATCTGGATTACTCCTGTTATCCTAAGGATAGGTATCCCCACAAATCCTTGGGGCTAGGATTTCATAGCCCCAGCCTGCTAATTTTTTACCATCAGAGGGGCCGGCGTGGGCAGATTCTGGAGAAGACAAGCGAAGAACAGGGAGTGCATTTTGACTGGGAGTGCCACTGAATTGCAGAAACAATGAGCATGGTTGATGAGAAATTATCTTCTTGACACTACTACAACAGCCTGCTGAAGAGGGAGTGATGCAAGTGCATGCGCACTCCTTTAGGAAAGGGTGAGGAACAAAATTTCTCCTCCCCTGAGGCAAGAGAAGAGATCCCAACACACAGATGATGGCGTATGGTGCACCCAAGTACAGAAGTATTCCTACAGAACTAGGGGCTAACTTTCCCTTTTCAGTCAGTCTTTCATGATAATTTCCTTTTTATCCTGCTGTAGCCTGGACTCTCTGTTTTGCCTGCCTAATGGAACAGTGGTGCCTCAATTCACTTAAAAAACAGCATGGAACTTGTCTTTTGTCACCGATGGTAGATGCACCCAATTTAGAGGAGAGGGAATCACAAATCCTGACAGCTTCCCTAACATCTCCCTTCAACAGGAACATCTCAGCCCAAGTGAAACAGTAAAATCTCCCCAGAACCTGTGGCACAACAGGGCTTTGTATCATGCAAAGGGGGATCCTCCCTTCCACAGGAGAGCTGTGAAGTTAATAGGAAGATGGGAGCTTGTGTCCGTTTTAAGCCAAGAAATGGGAAACTCTGCTGAAACTCCCTTTGCCCTGCTTTTACCCTCTGCTTACCGTGTTAATATGCAAAAAATATTTAATCATCTTTCTGTTTGAAAGACAGGAGGTACTAGAGTCCAGCCTCTCTTTTGTAGGGACTCATCTTCCACACTGGTCAAGTACCTAAATACATTGGATGATTTTGACCCAATTGCTGAGACTTCTGAAGCTCATTTCTTATTTGGGACATAGGCAGGAGGGTGTGGCATTAACGGCTCAATGGCTTCAGGTCTAAATGAGCTGGCAAAGGTGTTCTCAACCCAGAAAGTTTTTCTATTTCCAGCTGTAGAAGTTGATCAGAGAAGCAGGTCATAGGATCACAGAAGCATAGAATACGCTGAGTTGGAATGATTCCTCAGGATCCTCCAAGTCCAACTCCTAGCCCTGCACAGCCCCACCCTAAGAATCCCACCTTGCATCTGAGAGCGTTGTGCAAATGCTTCTTGAACTCTCTCAGGCTTGGTGCTGTGACCACTTCCCTGGGGAACCTGTGCCAATGCCGAACCACCCTCCTGGGTGAAGAACCTTTTCCTAATATCCAACCCAGCCCTCCCCTGACACAATTTCAGGCCATTCCCTCTCCGGGTCCTGTCACTTGTTTCCACAGAGAAGAGTGTGCCCCTCTTCTTCCCCTTTCTGCAGCCCTGCTCTCCAGCCTCTCATTCCCCAGTCTGTCCATGCATCCAGGGTTGCCCCACCCCAGGTGCAGAATCTGGCACTTTCCCTCCTTAAACTTCATATGGTTGATGATTGCACAGTCCTCTGATTCGTCAAAGTCTCTCTCCTGGGCCTCCCTGCCCTTGAGGGCTTCAACAGCTCCTCCCAATTTAATATCATTGGCAAACTTACCCAGGATCCCTCCATCCAAATAATTTATGAAGATGTTGAAGAGCACAGGGCTGAGGATGGAGCCCTGTGGGAAACCCCTCAGTAACAGGTCACCAGTCCGATGTCACCCCACAACCCTTGGTGCCTGAGTGGTGAGCCAGTTGCTCACCCATGGCATGATGTGTTTATCCAGCTGTGTGCCTGACATTTTGTCCAGAAGGATACTGTGAGAGAGTATTGAAAGCTTTACTAAAATTGAAAAAGGTTACATCAAGTGGCTTCCCTTGATCAGCTAGGTGGGTTCCCTTGTAAAATGAAGTTTGACAAGCAGGACCTTGCCCTCAGGAGGCCATGCTGGCTGTGACCAATGAATGGTGGTTTCCTGGTTGGTCGTGCTCTCCTTGCAAACCTTGTTCCTCTTCCACACCAAGTCACTTAGGACACTTCTCTTCTGATTCATTATTGCTGCCTCATTTTGGAAAACTGAAATAAATGCTGGATCAAACCAAGGAGAACTGCAGGGCTGCCTGGATGCTATGGTGTAGAGGCGGGTGGTTAAACAGCAGGCAGCTGGCTGTCAAGCCTGTGAGTGTGACAGAAGGAAGAGCTGAGGTGGAGGAGTGGGTTGGAGCGTGCCCAAGCAGTACCATACAGCCCACCAAGGGCAAGGAAAGGGATAGAAGGCAGTCCCTGTTCAGAGAGGGAACAGTAGTTAGTCTGAAGAGGAAAAGGGAATCTGGCAAGGACAAGGGCGCAGTTTTATAATGGTACAGGGGACCCCTGGAAAGACCATGAAATGAGAACAATCAATTAACAAGCTGCTGTGGCTTCAGAAAAGCCATTATAGACATACTGGTGTAATGAGCACATCTGATGCACAGAAGCTATTTAACCTTCAGCCTCTTGCCTTGTAAAGCACCTCTGGGGCACTGGGTAAAGCTGTTAATTATTAAGGTCAACTCTAGCAGACAGAGGTGTCCTCAAGTATGGGTTGCTGTGATACACTCAGATAATTTCTCAATTATGTCAATAACTAATTTCCTGAATTTTCAAGAATTGACAGATTAGCATCCATTAACCAAGTCTTAACTCATGGCTGCGGGAGCAGTTACAGGCCACAAGGACTGCAGAACCCATTTGTACCTCCTTGAGTACATGTAATATATATACATAGACAGTACTGCAGCAGCTTGGTGTTAGTAAAACAAATAACCAATGTATGTAAAAAGGCTGGGCCGGCAGTGACAGGCACTGGCTTGAGCAGATGTCTTGATGTTTATCCTCAGGTGCTCTGAGAGCAGAGGATGAAGCCACTTTGACATTTAAAGAACTGTGTATTGAGGAATTATAAATGAACAGAACCACAACCAAAGCAAAATACCCATTATATTCACTACCAAAAGGGCCTTTTTTTCTTTTTCCTAAAAAAAAATCCATACAGCAAACATTTCATGGATTTGATTAGTGTGACATTTTACTTTGTTCACCCTTACGCTGCAAGACAAATCTCATTGCTTTTATTTATGCAGGCCATATAATTTTGTGTACCTAAATGCTAACATTTTTTCCAAGCACAGCCTATGAAGAACCTTTGGAAACTGGAATACAGGTAGGTAAGGAATTCCTTTGCTTCACACAGTGGTTTTATTGTTTTGCCTCAAAGCCAAGTGTGACTGGAAAAGCAGCTGAAGTGGAGCTGTGGTGAAGGGACACGGGGTGGGGGACACAGTGCTGAAGCTGCCTGAGCCTGGCACGTGGCTGCATCCAGCTGGTGGAGGAGGAGGGAAATGGCCGTGTGACTGCGGCACAGCATTACCTGTGTCTGCACTTACCTGTCTGAGACTCTTCTGGCTGACTGCCTGAAGTTAAACCTAAGGAGGCTGAGGAGAGACAGGAAAGAGAAGGAAATGAAACTATGATGGTGATAAAGCCTACTAATACCAACATTCCTTTAGGGAATCAGTGGGGAACAAGGCACTGGAATAACTGCTGCCAGCCTGCTGCCAGAAGGGTGACAAGCTGTTTTACCCAGGCCAGCAATGAACACAAAAAGATATTGAACCCTCCCCCAGCATAGGTAACAGGGCTGGGGACTGGGGGTATGGAAGGGAGGTCAGAGCAGTTCTTAAGAAGAAATACTACTGGACTTGCAGCTGCACCTGCGTGTCCCACCAAAGCTGGGGACAATGGGAGGGGATTTCAAGGGTTTGTCTAAGCTGCTGAAAAGGTGGAAAAGGGGAAGTCCCAAGCACCAAAACCTCCCTCAGGCTTAGACTTGTCTCCTGATTCATGGCAGGCTTTTGGCTGTACTGCCAGCTGCTCTGCTCCGAAGGGAGAGTTTCAGCTGTCCACTGCAGGCTGCTTGGAGGGGAAGGGATTGGCAGGCAATGTTCAAAGACAGCAGTCCTGTTTAAATGCCAACACAGGGAGTAGGATGGGCGAGACAGGCAAGGGGTGCCAGCCCAGTCACAGGGCGGTGAACATGGCAGCAGCCCTCATCTCCTGGGCTTGTGCCCTGGCAGAGATGTCAAAGATGGAGTGGGGAGGGGCACTACTCCCTTACCTGGAATGGTGTCTAGCTCTTTTTTCCCCTTGAGACATCCTTTACTAGACCAGTCACTACCACCTTTCCCAACAAACCTCATCTCACCTGTATTCCTTAGGCTGCCATGGCCGCAGCATCACTGCTGCAGCATTGCTGCAGTACCTGTGTGCAAGGGGCAGGTGGCCGTGGGAGAGGCCACAGGGGGAGAGCAAGCCCAGGTGCACCACAGGCTGGAGCTGTCTGCCCACTGAAACTGCCCAGGCGGCTGTGACTGAAATTTAATTTTCCTGGTGCATTCCATGGACATTTTAATCAGCATTTCCTACAATCTACTTGGCAAAGAGGTTCGATTGGCAGCTGCCTGACTGAATGGGCTTTGCACCCAGTCTAACCTTCTCCATTTGCAATTTTCAGTGCTGGAAAACCTCTCTGTCTCACTTTCAGAAGTTTCTATAGCAATCACAGCCATCCTAGTGAAGCACTGGAAATGGCAGCCCATTCAGATTGTAATATTGCTGGACAATTGCTCCTCTCTCCACTGGCCTCTGAAATGTTACTTTTTGGAAGATATCAACTGCAACTGGAGGAGACTGGTCCTCTGCCCATGTTTCCAACCAACTCTGCTCCCCCCCCCGCCCCCTGAGGAACTTTGTTAGCTGTTTACAGTGTGTGAACCTCGCTTAGCAGGGAAGTGTTGCTGGGCACATCATACCTCAGCTACAGGAAAGACCTGACATGAGTGATGCTCTTAACAGGCCTGCAGGAACAAACCTCACCACCCAACTCATAATATTGTGACCTGAACATTATCCATCACTGCATGTAGAAAAAGCTACACAAATGTGTTTGCCTTTGCTATATGTAAAAGACCAGAGCACTCAAAGCTTTTTCTTCATGTCGGTGAGCTTACTTTTCTTGGTTTGGTTGACTTCAGCTTAAACAATCACTTGATCTTTTGTTCCATGCTTCATTTTTCAGTGGCTGTGATTGCTCTTAATTACTGTGACACTGAAGAACCATGTGCTAAAAATACATTAAGTAACTTCTTGCAATAGGAGAATGTGGTAGAATTATCCCACAGCTTGTGAAGAGATCAGTTAACCATTTCTTAAGCTCTTGTAATAGTCTTCCCCTATACTTTTATGGCTATTGTTGCCTGCTGGAAAAATTAGCTTAAAGCTGAGTAAGGGGAATTTCGGATAAGTGTTTGCAATTTGGCTTTGGACTGACATAGTGCGGTTGCACTCAGAGAATTTGAAGTCTTTGTGCTGGCAGCAGTACTCAAATCTGGGAATATAGGATTCGCATTGGAAAAGAGTGGATTTTTATAACGATTTAAATGAACAATTTCAGCTAGAGAGTGGATTAACAGAGCCAACTAAACCCTTCACCCTGACAAAGAACTGGCGAGAGGACTGTAGAAACACATCCAAAATTTTAGCACCATGAATGCAGAGTACTAGGTCAGTGAGAAGCATTTCTGTATTTTAATGGCTCTCTTAGAAATCAATTCAATTTAAAACAAAAGTTGTTTTACCAATATGTGGAGCATGCAGAAGGCTGGAGAGGGAGCAAGTGGCCTGCATCCTCCATCTGCTCCATCCTCCCTCTCCTCTCGCACTAGGAACTGCTACTGCAAGTCCCCCTTCTGGGCAGACACAGAGGCAAAAGCAGGCAGTGCCCCAAACCCAAGGGTCAGAAATGTCTCCCATTCTGCAGGTGCATGGGTGCACCCCCAGACCCCACACCCTGTATTTCATATGTGCCAGAGCTCCTGAGGCCCAAAGCCAAGCAGCAGGAAACTCTTAAGCCCAGGGGTCTTGGGGAAGCGGAAACACCAAAATCTGTGCTTCTCCATCAGAAATGAGGCTACAGAACTAGAGAATATTAACTATCCCAGGATAAGGAGCAATCTTCACTGCCAAGAGATGGACATGTTGGGGATTGCTCATCTCTGAAAGGAACTGGATCAAGGTGACACTGGAGAAGCATTCACTGGACAAACAAAGCTGCAAAGATTGGCAAAACCTGTTCTTGAAAAATTTCAGAAGAGGCAGCAAAGCTAAGGGACTTGTTTTTGAGAAAAATTTCTAATCAAACCCTGACAGCTTACTGCTGCAGGATGTTTGAAGGAACAAAAGGGATCTTAAATTGATCTGGAGAAGGGTCCAATGTTTACCTGAGTGACAAGGCACACAACCATTGTTGGGGGTACAGCCTCATCCTTCACAAACCCGTGCGAATCTGTAATGGGAGAGTAAGACACCCCATTCTGGATGCTCTTCTCAAGCATTGGATACCACAATGCTGCAAGGAAGATACTGGAGCAAGTTGGTTGCTTGACTTTCAATATTACAATATCCCTCCCCAAGAAACGGGAAAATATAATGTTTGCAGTAAAAGGTATTGAAATAGGCCCAAAGTTTAACCCCTGCCTAAAAGTTTTCTCAAGTCCAAACTGTGAAATGCTGCTTAACCATCTGCCAGCAAGAACTGCCTGTCTGCCACTAGCATCCATGGAGAGGTGCCATGCTGGAGGCAGTGCTCTCCCACTCTCAACACTCAGAGCTGCTCCTTCAGGGCACTTGCACTGGGGAGCTGCAGTGGTCCTCAGATCCTCCCAGCCCTTCAGTGTGGGGCTTCTTTGCCAGCCTCCATGTTAACTGCTTCCCCGGGCAATTTTCCAAGCTGTGCAAAACCTGTAACAACTAACCGCAGAACTAATTGGCTGACAGCAAAAGCTCATCTTGAACCCTAAGAATCCCAAATTACAGGGGGAGGGGGGGTGGGAGGGAAAAGCACTTTAATTGTGGTTTGCATACAGATATTTTGTCTCACCCTCAAGTTTTGGAGCAAAGAGCCAAAGAGGTGGAAAAGAGAGTTCCAAACCCCCAAATTAGGGCTGCTGGCAGCCATAACAGAGGCAGACAAGTCTAAACTACTTCTGGAGGAGGACCTTTCTGACAAGCCCTGGATATTTCAACCCAAAAGCTGAACCATGTGTAGGGAAATGGCTACAGCTCATACTGGCAACCACCTGTCCAGAAATGGCAGTGCTGCCAGTCCAGGTTTGCCCCCTGGATACAGAGATTCAAGAAAAAACAGTCACAATAAGTCATGAAGATCAAAGGGCTGGAGCACCTGAGGCTGAGACAGGTGAGGTTGTTCAGCCTGAAGAAGCCTCCAGGGAGACCTTACAGCACCTTCCAGTACCTGAAGGGCACTGCAAGAGACCTGGAGAGGGAATTTTTACAAGGGTATGTAGTGACAGGACAAGGGAGAATAGCTTTAAACTGAAAGAGGAGGGCTTAGAGTGGCTATTAGGAATAAATCCTTTACTGTGAGGGTGGTGAGGCACTGGAACAGGTTTCCCAGAGCAGCTGTGGATGCCCCTTCCCTGGCAGTGTTCCCAGACAGGTTGGATAAGGCCTTGAGCAACCTGGTCCAGTGGGAGGTGTCCTTGCCCATGGCAATGGAGGTTGGGATTAGATGATCTTAAAGGTCAATTCCAACCCCTTAACATTCTATTATTCTAATTAACAGTGGATCTGTCTATCCAGAACACAGATATTTTTAGGCATTTTTCTGTATCTAAAAATAGCATGAATAAATGACAAGTTTATGAAATCTGGATTTATTAATTTTTCTTTATTACAAATAAATTCTTCTCAAATACCAGATGGATTTGACAGTGTTCAGTTTGTAATATTAGATTCAAAATGACATATTTTTAAAAATATTCTCTGTATACAAGGAAAATCCCAACAGAATTTACAAAGTCACTGTATTTCACATGTATAGGATCTGAGGTTGTTACAGATCTTATAGGAAAATTGTTATTACAAAAAAAAAAAAAACTACACAAATGGTTTACAGTTTTAATCTCAAATCTCAATTTTTTTCTTTAAATAGATTCTTAAAATAGATGCATTATTTAAAACAAAATCACTACAAAGAGGCACATGGTGTTTAGTGGATGACATTAATTCTGTAACCCAAACAAGGAGACTAATCCACTCTGAGTAGCTAAATTATTTTTTAGCACTATTTACATACTTTACTGAAGTATTTTCATCCCAGAGCCTCAGCAAGCATCTTAGAATATTAATGAGAAAAGCCTGGCAGCACGCCAGAGTTAGGAAGTAAGAAAGTAACATCATTCCCATTTTATCAACAGAGAAACTGAGGCACCAGGTGCATTCAGATCCAGGCAACTGCAGCAAGAAAAATCCTGAATCTTAGTCCTGTTAGCCACATCTTGACAGAAAGACTGTTCTTCCTCCTTGTTACATGGCTGGTGACTGTGCTGGGCAGTGTTTGAAACCTGGTCAGTTGCTTTTTTTCATGTTTAGATTGCTGCAAAATAGGTGAAATCTATCCAGCTGTAGTGTCATCATGAACACCGTTACTTAAAGAAATGCCATTAATGGTTTTCCTTTTCAGATAAAAAACCAGCAACAGCAAAAAGTGCATCTTCAATCCCTCCAAAGCCTTTGGAAGGCTGTCTTGTTCTACCCAAAATACTGCAATTGTTCCCTCAATCTGCACAGTAACAAATACTGAAAACCAGTAACTCTGAAAGACAGAATTGCACTATTTATTATTAAAAGAAGAAAAAAAAAAAGTTAAACCTTTGGGCATTGTGAACATTCTTTGGTCAATCAAGTATTTGAAGTTAGTCGAGAGATTTTCAGCCAGGACGTGACCTTTAGAAAACAAAGTGTTTCACATGGTTCATAATCCCCAGGATTTTACTTCCTATGACAGCAAAATATTATACCACATTAAAAAGGTCACTTGAAAAGGCCTTTAAAAATAACTTGTCAATAATGTTTGCTGAACAACTAAAGGAAATAAAAACTTGTTGCAGATCTGCGATTACATGAATTCACAAGTTAAGATAAATCTAAAAAGCCAGGACTTAAACTCTGGATAGAAGCATCCAGCACAAATCCAGCAATTTTTAAGGTTTTTATGGAGCGTGCATAATTTAGTCACAGGCATCTCACTGTTTCCATTTTGGCAAATACAACATCTTCATGTGGGAATAAAGTCCTGGACTGTTGCTGTCTCACAGCAGCAGGAGCAGGCCAGGCAGCAGGGGACAGGACAGCTGGGAGCACAGGTGGCCCAGCACCCTGGGACACGACATAACCACTCTCATCCGTGGTGTCCAGTGAGATTCTAGCTGTCACCAGTTTCCTGGAAGGTAAGGTCTGACCCCAGAAGCAGCACCCCCAACTCAGCACTGCAAAAAGGCTTTGTATATGCTACAGCATCATAAAATAAGCAAATAGGGCCTCACTTTCTTCAGGGAAATGTGCTGCTTCTGTGGTTACTGGGGCACCCTCTGCCCTGACATCTGGGCTGGCTGAGAAACCGGTCCAATAAATTCCTCCTTGTCGACCTGATCCAAAAGTGGCAAACCTCCCTCTGCAGCACAATCACAAATACAGCACAGTGATTTAGGCAACTTTTTTTGGTTTTAGCCTCCAAACACTTCTTGGAATGGAATTTTCCCCATTTCTTTTCCTTCATTATTGCTGATACCTACCAGGGACTCCCAAAAGACAAATTCCTTGCTGGCTTAGGGAAGACTGCACTATATTATTTAGCAATATGTCCTGGAAGCGGTGCTGGCTCTGGAAGCTTTTGGGAACTTCCCTCCTGTGTTTTCACAGAGCTCACCTATATCCTTTCAATGGTACATCAGTCCCACTGCATTTAGGAGCTTCCAAAATCCTGTGGTATCTGAGTTTGGGGTGTGCACTCAGACTGCAGAAAAGCCTTAAATACCAATGGGCAAAGCAGCACCAGTTTGAACACAAACAGGGATCCTGTGGTTAAAGAAGCTTCATCATCACCCACACAGATGGTGGAGAAACACCTCACTTCTCTGGCCTGAGACAATCTCTGTGGGAATGAAGAACCTGCCAGGACCTCCTCTCTCATATGTCCCAGACATGTCATCTGTGTTCAGCAAGACTACACGTTTCCCCTGTACCACATGACATACAGGCTAAACATATAAACAGTTTTTAAAAGAATGTAAATAAATATCCAGATGCAAAGTGCCTTAGGTTATCTACCACCACCTCCCATTTTCCCACAACACATTCTGGTTCAAGGCAGGAGGCATTTGAATGTTACTCAAAAAAAGTCAAGGCTGAAGCTTCAGGAGAGTTATCAGTACAGTCCCAGGCTGGTAAGTATAGAGTGCCACATATAAATACAGAAACACACACACTTAAATTAATATATATTAAGTTTTATCTAGATTTATATATACATGTATAAATTAACTATACAACACAGATGAATGTCAATAGTCCCTCAGCTGAGAAACCTAATCCGAATCTCTGAAAGCATACACCAATTATTTGGATATTCTTAAGTGTAAGCAGTGTATGCTGATTGGAGTTTTCATAAATATGCATTAAAATTCTCCATGTCACCCTTATGGGAATAATAATATAGTTCCATGAGTTGCAAACTATAAATATAGGCTTTAAAAATTACTTGAAGAGCAGGTATAGCCAGTGTAAGTAACTTCCAGAACAAACAGAAGGGATCAGAACAGAAAACCAGACTTGAGCATGTGGCTCCCTAATAAAAGTAAGTGCACAGGACCTCTCCAGCCCTCCCTGTTGCCCAGAAGGCCCTTTTAGAAGCTTTTTGTAATTGTGATGGGACACAATTTGGTAATAGACAGAGAAAGGTCATGTTGCAAAATTCAAGAAAACCTCTCAGAGCTGGGGATACATATCTTCTCCCTAGGAAATGAGGGCAATCTTTCCAGTCCAACTACCTGTTTTTTTTCTACTCAGTTTCTAAATATGCTCTTAAGATTACTTTATAAAAATACACAATAAGCAAATACACACAATACCATGTTTTGTTTCAGTTAGATTAAAATCAAGAATGACACCACTGCATCTTTAACTAAAATGGTTTCCAACTACAAACATGAGGATAGGTGATGTGTCTTGAGGTATCAATTACTATCCTATCTTTTCCATAAAACACATTCCTATGGTAACATGATGAATTGCCTCAGTAGTACTGAGTACTGCTCCCCCCAGATCAGAGCAGGTGTGTTAGCAGCAGAGGAAGGTTTGGTGTAGAAGAAGCCTAAGAAAATTCAGGGTAGAGATGTTACTGGTGTAGAGGCAGCGTATCCAGGCTTGCAAGAACCACAAAATAAGAAGAATATGAACTTGCACTTACTTGTTACAGCATACTCTGTCTTATCAAGGTCACTTTTCCCATCCATTACTTAAAACTTAATCCTGTGCAGCTTCAAGTACCTTAAAGCTCCTCCTCAGGGTTCTCCCTTGGTTAAAACCATTAACTTGTAATGAACCAGACTGACCAACAATCTGATCAAAACAAATTCCTAGAGCCTGAATGTCAACACATAGCTAGACTCAGAGAATAGAAAAAACCCCAAACCAGAACACACTACAGAGGAGTTCCAGGATTCTAGCATGGGCAATATCAGGAGCTTCTTAAAGAAAGCGTTTGCTTTTTCTTTTGTGCAAGCAGCACTGTACATGACAGAAGCAGTGCATAAACAATGAAGTGCCCACTTTATGTGACATCATAAAATGACTCTGCATAGCCCATTAACTTCATCTGTAGACCAATTCTCCAGAAAAATTCTAATCCCATTAAAACTTCCTGAACATCAAAGTTATATTTTAGAGAATCATTAAGGTTGGGAAAAAACTCTAAGATCATCAAGTCCAACTTTTGTCCAAACTTCACTCTATCAAATAAAGCACAGCACTAAGTGCCATGTCCAGCAACTTCCTTAACACTTCCAGGGATGGTGACTCCATCACCTCCCCAGGCAGCCTGTTCCAATACTGAACAACACTTTCAATGAAGAAATTCTTCTCATGTCCAACCTGAATCTCCCCTTGAGCAGCTTGAGGCTGTGTCCTCTCATCTGGTCACTGGTTGCCTGGGAGAAGAGTCCAACCCTCAACTCATTACAGCCTCCTTTCAGGGAGTTGTAGAGAGCAATAAGGTCACCCCTGAGCCTCCTTTTCTGCAAGCTAAGCCACCCCAGATCCCTCAGCTGCTCCTCACAGGACTTGTGCTCCAGAGCCTTCACCAGCTTCACTGCCCTTCTCTGGACACACTCCTGCCCCTCAATGTCCTTTTAGTGAGGGGCCCAGATGGACACAGCACTCAAGGTGAGGCCTCACCAGTGTGGGTATAGGGGACAGTCCCTGCCTGGTCCTGCTGGCCACACTGTTGCTGAGATACAGGCCAAGATTCCATTGGCCTTCTTGGCCACAAGGGCAGAGCTGGCTCATGTTCTGTTGACCAGCACCTCCAGGTCCTTTTCCCCTGGGCAGCTTTCCAGCCACTCTGCCCCAGCCTGTGGTGCTGCCTGGGGTTGTTGTGACCCGAGGGCAGAACCTGGCACTTGGCCTTGTAGAACCTCATACAGCTGGCCTCAGCTGAATTTATCCAGCCTGTCCAAATCCCTTTGCAGAGCCTTCCCTCCTGCAGATCAACACTCCCACCCAACCATCATCTGTGAACTTACTGAGGCTGCACTTTGATCCCCTTGTCCATGCCATGGATAAAGATATTGAAGAGGGCTGGCCCCAATACTGAGCCCTGGGGACCCCCACTGGTGACCAGCCAGCAGCTGGATGTAACTCCATTCACACCACTGTATGGACACAGACATCCAGACAGGTTTGAAGAAGAACAAATGAAGGCAAAATTTCACATATCCACACACTGGTGGTATAGAAAAATAACTGAAACCTCATGTCTTAAACTCATAAAACTATTGATGAAAGAAAACATGGTCCAGATGATAAAGTGCAATTATTATTCAAGTTGTGCTAAAAAGCTTTCTAGTGCTTTTCCGAAGCTTTTCCAGTTTTTCTTCTTGGAGGTTTCATGCTGTAATTTTACTTCTTGGTGATTTCATTCAAATTTTAATTATGTTTTTTTGCTTCTGTCCCCATCATTCCAGTACTGCTCAGTTTGCATTTCTGTGAGCCGTGAGAGAGTACGCTGAAAGGCAAAGATTTCCTCTTCTCCAGTAAACATGGAGAGTCCTTTGGCAGAATCCTACATCAATACACAAAAACAGTGCCACACACCTGTGAGACTCACAGCTATACTGAAGTGTATCTTGTCTAATTCCTAAGACTTAGTGCTTTACAGACTTTGACAAAACAAGACAGCAGCATGGCATGGTTTTAATTAAAAAATTAAAACTAGTGTCCAAAAATTAAAGAAAAGCACCTATTTCAGCTAGGCAATCCCCTGAAGGAATATAGCAAAAAGAATAATTTGGTTTTAAAACTACACAATAACAGGTTAATCATCCATTTTCCCTTTTTTGTTGACTAATTGTATGCCGATTTAAACAAATTATTTTAAAAGTCATTTGCAGTCATTTGCACCAGAATAAGAAACATGCAAAGTAGTACTGTTAGTGAGGCTGTTCTGTAGTCTAGGAAGAGGTAGAACAAACCATCTTTTATTTCTGTATTTTAAATGTAGGTGCTAAACTTAAATCAGCATTTTCATATGTGACTGAACAGATACAATGATTAATATTCAAAATCACCCAAAATCGTGCACAAAATGGTTCTACAGATAGTGACGTTTTCTTTGGCTATGAATAAGTAGCACAACATGTAATTATCAGAGTAACAGATAACACTGCAAAAAAAGCAGCAAAAAAAAATCGTTAAGTTAAATGTTTTCTTGATTCCCCCTCCTAAAATGCTGCTGCAATTATGAGACTAAACCAAATTTTGTTACGAAAGGGAGATGATGTTAGATTCATGTACCTGGCTCAAATCCAAATCATCCATCAACACTCTGTTGTCCTGCAGTTGACCACTGTCACGTTCCACCAGGAACAAACTCTGGAGCGGAGCTGCTGCAGAACAGATAATGCGCACCTGACAGGAGGAGAACAGGCAACAGTATCATCACTTGGGCTTCACAGGAACAGGATACAATACATCAAACTTCAAGTTAAAATGTCAGGATTTTTTCCCCAGTGTTTTAACCTTACAGGATCTATTTCTCAATAACATCTGATGGAACTTTTACTCAGAGAATAGAAGAACTCTGCTATCAAATACTCAGAATATCTGCTACACAGGCAATGAGTTCACCATAAAGTTTACTTTCTAAAGTAACAGCTGTATAGTAAGCAACGCTTACTTTTCACCCATAGTGAGAGTCGTCTCAGTGGATAGATACACTACACTATTTAAAGAATACCTAAATTCCAAATTTCCCAGAAGCCTTTCTTGCCTTCACCTGTGCTACTCCAGTAAGTTATTTGCTAGTAAAAATAATGATGCTGTTTTCATGTCTGCTGGGAAGAGATACAGCATGCAGTGAGAGATGGGGGCTGCAATGGAAACAGACTGAAATAATAATACCACAGAAGGAGACTCTTGTTGAGACCATGCAGGCAAGATGTTTGCGTTGTGGACAGACATCCACAAATATACTCAGGTATTTTTCCCAACTACTTTTGATGGGTGTTTAACACTTGAGTTTTTCCCATGGAGGAAGTAATAGAAAGTGACTGCTTGCAATTCTTAATGACAGCACAAACGCAGAGCAGACCATCCCCCCATTTCTAACACATTAGTTTAATATTAGCATACTGTCTTAGCAAATGTCCACTTCCAAACCATAAAGCATAAAGAATCTGGGTAATTTGAATGACACTGATTTGAATCTGGCTGATTTGTATGAGACTACTCATACACTGAGTTAGTTCAATACCTTGCCGAGTTGGGGCCTTTCTGATCAACAACCCATGCCAGAACATTCTTGATAAGAACCAACCTCAGCTGACACTTCCCAACTGCATAAATGTTTAAGTGTGAGCAAATATGATCACATATAAGATAGTTTCAAATCTTGCATCACTTTAAAAAAATCACCTTAAACAGGAACTTCCCTTTGTTTTTGTTACGCTAATTTTGCTTCCATGATTGAAATCTCTGTAAAGCCACATGAAGTGCTGCATTTATCATTATTATTCCAGAAGCAATTCTGCAATCTAATGTAAAGCCTACAATGACTGTTTCCTTTAAACTTTATGATGATGTAATTGTGCTATTAACTCCTCCTTCCTGATCAAAAAGGCACTGATTCCTGACCAACTGCCCCTACAGATTAAAATCTAAAAACTCTATTTCACTCCAGCACAGTTGGCAGCACAATCCTTCATTATTAAAATAAGACATGGCTTCTATTGTTTTCTTAGGTTAGGAAAGAACATCCCCCTTCAAGAAAGGCAAATGAGCTCAAGCTTATATTTATGCTTATGCTTAATACTCACAGAAACAAAAAACCCCCATCTGTTTATTTGCCTTCATTGCAATGGGACTTTTTTTGTCAGTGTGAAGCTGGAATGATGTTTCTTTGCAGTGCTAGTTCATTCCGCTTATGTTTTCCAAACCATTACTACAGAAAGCCTTATTTCAAACCAATAGCAACAATCAGTTTTAGGACTCCCAATATTATTCCTATGCATATAAGAAAGGCTTGGTTCTCACCTTATGCTCATAAAAGGTATCAATAAGAGTAATGAAACGACGAGTTTGTGTCCTTTTTGCTATTGTAAGAAGTGGTATGTCACGAACAAACACTGTGTCAAAATGCTTTGATATTTCCAAATAGTCGCTGGCTCCAAGAGGCTGAAATAAAACAAACCACAAGCAATGGAAACCCATAATAGAATGACACATAAACATTGTATCTTGACATACTACAGTAACAGAAGAGAGCTGTAAAGTCTTGATCATATTCTTATTTTTATTGCTTTGTATTTCGCTTGAGGAATGCTGGATTGCCCTTAGGGACATAGGTACATGTGGGTGCTCATACTGCTGGCTTTACATGAAGAGTGAGAATTAAAAATTTGGCTCTTCTGCACCCAGACAACATTATGATCTCTCTCTGACAACCTCAAATAAAATAATCACTATAAACCATAATCTATAGAAGACATGTGATTTCAACCTAAAGCATCATTTGAATAGCTATTAGGACACTTTCCAGCAGGCAAGATTTTTAAATGCAAATTCATAGGCTAGTTACTAAATCCTAAGTAGACCTGAATTTAGTTCACCCAGGACTAACCCAGACTGAATAAATATCTTACATTTTAAGCACAGAAAACAAGAGGAAACAGGCAAAACTACAATTTTGCAGCAATTCCTTTGTTCATGGTTTCTCCTGTAATGATGAAATAAAAATCTTCAAGAAGAACTCATTAGTTTCTCTTTCTGTATCTAAACCATCAACAGAAAATATGCACAAATAGTAGTAGCTCATTCAAGTACATTCCTCTAAAATTACTTTTTCATTACATGGAAGGGTTTTTTCCTGCAAGATCTATCCTACCAGTACCACAGGCAGTACTTTATCATGAGCTATTAAAATTCGTACTCCTGAACTCGTTCTATCAGTTTTACTTGTACAAATACTTCAGAATTCTTGTCTGCAGCTACTGCACAGAACAAATTCAGCAGCATTTTGCGTGGTCACAATTTCCTTCCCAGCTAATGACATGTACCATGTGCTGTACCAAGTATAATACTGTTATAAAGCACTGCAATACTGCTATTTCCTTAAAACCAGTAAATACAAAATATTTTCTCTAACTGAAATTGTGAGATTAATTTGTTGTAGGCCACATGTAACTTCTTAACTAGAATCCTTCTCCAAGAAGTTATTTCAAGCAATTATTAATAGCTGCCCATGAACAGGACTTTGGGTTTTGTTTAGATGCTAGAATAAGAAGACTTGTAGAAATGATCTCTACACAAGTACAGGAGAGAGAAGCCCTGATGGCATTCCAGAAGTTCTTCTGAAAATTAATGGGAATAAGCTAACCTTCCAAGTGGGTACTAAAGCCTCTCACTCTTCACCAGCTCTCCCACTTGTAGTTCCATACATCACCCTTCTCTCCCATTCCCAAGCACGCAACTTCCCTGTAGCAGCTATGGAAAAGAATTATTACAAAAACTTTCAATTCTTTTGAGCAGTGACTAAGATTAGTATATGCTATATTCTCCCCTTAGAATTATATTTAATGCTTATTTTCTCCCTCCATTTCAGGGAGACTATGGACTTAGTCATCAGAAACCAAAAATTCATCATCATGAGGGCCACCAGCAAAGCTTCCTGCAACACCACTGGAAAAAACAAAATCCTATCTAGATAAACCAAAGTAGAGGAACTCAAAATGTTTTGATGAAATAAAGCAGGAAAAGGTTCAAGAAAGCAAAAGGAACTGATGGATGGAAACAACACAGCGCTAACTCACTGGACACCTTGCCACCAGATACAAGCGATACATCTGGACAGCCAGACCATCAAGTGCAAAAGAAAACAATGGGAGCACTAAAAGCAACACAGCCAAGATGCTGCCGGACATTTTAAGATTAGTGATAAGCAAATAATTTAGGTAAGGGTAATTTTATTCCATACTTAGGACTGGAGTACTGTTAAACATGGAGATCAAGTATGCCTGCGTGATGAGTACCTGCAAGGGAGAACAGCAGTACATGAGAAAGGTTAAGAATTTCTCATGCCTCCCCTTAGGTAAGAAATTACAGACATCAACTGCTATGCTGATTCATTCTTTTATCACATGAAGAGCCCAAGCAGTCTTCTGCTGAAACCCAAAACCCTGAGGAATTGTTCTTTGTGACACACTTTCTCACACAAACCAAACCTCCTCATCTCAAAGTATCTCAAAAGTAGATATTAAAAGCTGATTCCTAAAATAAATAACTATATAACTAAAAATTAAGTCCAAACTTTTACAAAGAAGGCAAACTGAAGTGCCCAACTAATGAACTATACAGCTAAGAAGTTGGTGGGTATCTTGTTTAGTAAATATCCAGACAGGAGAATAAAAATCTTCGGCAGTCAGAAGGAAGAAAAAGGTGGAAGACAAAAATAAGGCTAATGCATTTCACACGGGAAGAATGGAAGATGTAGTACTCATATTGCTTTTCACACAGATATAAGATCATGTTTCATAGAAGGTTACAATATGCATCTTTATCAGTCAAAAAGGAATTCAATCTATTTCAGCAGTGCAAAAAGCAAGCAATTCAAGAATTCCTCTAACCAAGGGCATAAAAGGCAAGAACTTCTGAAACATCTACACCAAAACTAAGTGATAATAGTCTGTAAATGTTGACAGAAATGTGCCTTTGGAGACTCCAAAATCTTACACTTGGAAAGATCTAACAGCATATAGAGTACTTTATTAGAGTAAATTTGGTACCTCCCTGACAAGACTCAAGTCTAGTGAGACACAACTGAAATGCTGAGTCAGCCATTTTGCTGTTACATATGGCTCAGCTGATATGAGCAGCAGGCCCTTACATAGAGGAGTTCTCAAAATTTTCTGCTTTTGGAATTTAGAGACAGTCCTAGAGATAACAGACAAAGCTTTTAATCTTGTTCCTAACATGACTTACTATCATCTTGGGAAGTCCTCTGTTTTCCTTTTGTCTTACTCAGTGTAAAAAGTGGAACCACTCACAAAATTGCCAGTGCTCTGGTGACAGATTAAAGCCCTTTTTTGTATACCTCTGACCTTGCTATTGGCCCAGTTTCCATGCTCCCTGTAACTGCTTTAAAGCTGGTCTAACCCACCAGCTAACTCAAAATGCTCCGAACGCAAGAGACCATGATGCAGGGGCTCACATTCTCACTGTCCTGCTGCCCCCCAAACCTGGCATGAGGCTGACACAAGCACCCACGCACCACCTCTGCCACACAGGAACAGAGACAGGGAAATGGGTTCAAGGCCAGATTGTGCCATTGCTAGAGGCTCTGGCTGTACAGTCCATATACAGAAGCACCACCAAGGAGCAAATTTCTGCTGTTCCAGCCCACAGCTCTCCCCTCACCTTCGCAGCACTGCCTTACTGCCTTTAGGCCCTTTTTCCCTGACCTTGCAGCAAGCACTGGCCAGCTCCCCACTGCCAGCAACACCAGCTCAGACTAGGTAACAAGACTAGAGGCAATTTTAGACACATAGCACTGTCCTCTGTATAACCCTCCATGGCTGAAATTTATTTCGTGAATCTCAACCAATCACAGAAAGTATTTCACTATAGTTGCCAGCATACATGAAAGTATTTCTTCCTCTGAAGTTGCTAATGAAGCCACAAATCCTCCTAATATTGATACATATATATGTAATCCTCTTACTAAAAGTTTAGCCTGATTAATCTCATCCTCTGAATAACACTGTAAAAATAACTTCATTTGGTGTGTGTTTCTGGTACTGTCTGATCTCTTTCGTTCCATCGATTATTGATCAAAACTCAACTACAGAAAAGTAAGACATTTATGTAATGACTGTCACTTACCATTTGTTATCAGCTCTTTCACATGCTATAATATGTGAAAAAACCTCAAAACATTAACAGATAAGAATCTTTCTTATGGTATTATTGTTTCTGCATGTGTATATACTGTAGAATTGTTGTGGATTTTTGTCATTAGCTCTGATGCCAAGAGTCAGTATTTTACAGGCTAATGCAAAATGCATTAGCGCTAACGTGGGCTATGCTCCTGACAGTGTTTACTCCACTTCAACCCGCTTGACTGAGTTCTCACCTTCATTTATTTTTGTTTCTCTGTCTACTTAATGCATTTTCAGCTATCATCATCTCAGTTCAAGTAGTATGTTTATTATTTGGAGCTCTCTGTGGGCTGTTTTAGAGTTAGTCGTCTCCTGTTTCTATTACATAGTCCATTTAGTTATAGTATAAAGCATCTTTTTTTCCTTGTTGACTCATCAGTGGCCCAGTATATCACCTTTCAGAGATTGTCTGAACAATACAGAATGTTTTACATATGACAGAAAAGGATATGTCATCTCAATATGTATTTTGTGTTGCTGTTGCAAGATATTCCAGGGCCAGTTCCAGCCTATCCCAAAGACTCATGATTGACAGCAGCTATAATTTTGTGCAGACACTCTCAACACTCCAAAACTTCCTACAGACAACACCCAGTTTAAGACCAGATAATATTTACAATTTAATCATTAAGTATAAACAAAAAAATATAAAGCTCTGTTGTTGGCAAATGAACAACACACTATCACTAGTGAGGCTCATAAAACAGAGCACAGAGATAATGTGTCAAGAGCATAATTCCCAGAAAGGAATAGAAAAAGCCAAGGCATGATATATGATGCCACAGCATGCTCAAGTTTAAATAAAAATGGGAAGAGGTAGGGCATGGCTAATTTGGTTAAAAAATTTGAAGCTACTGATGGCAGTGCAAATCATAGAACCACATATGGGTTCAAATATCCCTTAAAGATCATCTAGTTCCAACCAGGAGAGCAGGAATCTAGGATCTGCAAACCCTGGAGTGAAAGATATTTTTTGTGTCAAGCACGGCCCCTTCTCAGGTTATCGCACCACAGAATCCTGTTAAGAAGTAATTTTGCTTGTTCTTACAGCAAAAGTTTTTTAGTCACATTTCTCATAGTGGAAAGTTGTTTCAGATCTTTGCTCTTCTGCTTAAGATGTTTGTAATCTCCTGTTCTTTTATTTATGTATTTATTTAAACAGTATGTTCAAAGCTAGCTGAATACTGGAAGCATGGAAAAGGCATGTTTCTGCTCTAGAAGCTCTCACTGCAAAGTTTCCAGTTCCAACTCCAAACTACACCATTACCAATGAAATGGTCTCTAAAAATAGTTAAGGCTTAAAAAATGTATAGATCTATTTAAATATTTACACTTACTGTTAAGATTTCAAAACCGTGATCAAAAAAGCTTTGAAAAAAGAGAGAGAAGTACATTCAAGAATTTAAGAAACAAAAAAAAAAAAAAAAAAAAAAAAGAAAAAGGCAAACCCTTAAAACTCCAATCAGCTTCAAAAATCTTGTATTACCTGGTCTATAAAGTATAGGATCTAAACCCTCAAGGTTTATGCAGCTTTCACTGAAAGAAGTGCTCTCTAAAAATTAAGCTCTGACACACATAAAATATAAAACAGAAAGGTGGTTTGACTAACAGTATAACTGTGTTGCAATATTTCCACCTGAAAGAAGTTTTCTTAAGTTTATTTTCTAAAAAATGCTCATGAATAAGATAAGGCAGATTTTTGATGGGGTAGAGAACCTGATTAAATCCTTAAAACAAAGGTACCTAATAAAAGACAGACTCTCAGTCTAGAACTTAAGCTGCAAAAATTCTTAGGAATAAAACTAAGATTACAAACTAAGGAAAACTGTGATTCTAAAAGGTTACTGGAAATAGTGCTTACCCTGTGGTATGTTTATTTATACCTGACAATCCCACAATTCTAAAGATGACATCAAATTATAATGTGTGTACATTCAGCAGCTTTTAATGAAAATAGTTCCCTCAAAATTACTCAGAATCATTAAACTATAAATGCAGCTGAGTTATGTCATCACATAGGGCAGACGTTCAGCTGACTCAAAAAACAGACACTTGCCTTTCTAAATCACTTGATGCATTAGAAAATGGTGAGTTTTTTCTTTTCTTTCCTTTTTTTTTTTAAAGCTTAGTTACATCTTTTCCTTTGAAGTGCAAGCTATTCAAGTTGAGAACCACATCTTCCTCATGGTTTGTACAGCATTCCTATTGCAATGGAACAACAACCTAACAGAAACTGTTCACCATTTATTTGCTGTGTTAATCTACACAAAAATTCTCTTTTGCCAATTTCAAAACCATTGAATATCTACAAGGAAAACAAATTCATAGCAGGATAACCTTTTACAACATAAATACAGATATTAAATTTATTTTCAGAGTTTTAATGTTATCATATGTTTGCTAATGGTTAGTATGACGTTAAAGCACTATATTCATTGGTACTAGGCAGCTGGATGAAAGGATATATTGGATTACCTAATGGAAAGCCTACAGGATCCATGAACCGAGCAGCTGAGGCTCTGTGAGGAGCAGGCTGCCATGCCTGAGCGCTCCCGGCGTTCCCGGCAGAGGGCAGCAGCTGCTGCGCACAAGCCCGGGGAGCACGGAGAGCTCCGGATCTCCCGACTCCCTCAGCTCCATGAAGATTACACAGAAGGTACGCTGTTGGCTGTGCTCTTTATACCAGATCCAACTGTCACAATTACCAGTTTTCAGGGAAAATTTTAAAAGGGAAGTGAAGAACGGTAATTGGCAAAGAGTGATCTTTTTCTAAGGTGTAATGAAGCCTGTTCTTCATGTGTGAACGCACTAAAATGAGGTAAGACCTATATTTGCACAATTGCGTGTATGTATATATATACAGGGATTTAAAAACCAAGTTAATATATACATTTTATTTTTAGAAGTATCTGGCAATCTTTCATTCACACATTTAACTCAATTAACAATTGCAAATTATGTTTTGCAAGAATCTAACACCACTGGTAGTGTTTCCCTCATTGTATTGATGGGAAGAAAGAAATAAAAGGCCCCCAAAAATGGAAGAAGTCAATGTTAGCATTAAAATTCGGGAACGGTATGTCTCTATTCTGCCTGGTGCCTGTCCCAGCCTCCTGTGGCTACATCTTATTTTGATGAAAACCAAGCAGAGTCCTCCTGGCTGATTACACTGGAGAAGCAAATTCACAAGGCTCCATTCTAGTACTGGGTAACTGCTTCATGCCCATACAAAGACCATCATGTGCCACTCTACCCCATAAACCCTGGTGTGTCAGGTCTGAAGAGCTGCTTCTCCTTTGTTTTAAAGCAACCAAACTAGATCAGTATCCTCTTATCCAGTTTTTTGTTGGTTTTCCACATGTTCACATAGCTAGTAAAGAAAAAAAAATAAAAAGCAAAGTGTATGAATTTGATGTTAACTAAGTTAGCTAAAACTTGGGATTATCCTCAACTGGGAAACCAGAATTTACAAACTGACGCACACAATAGCTCAGCAAGTCAACTGCAATGTCATATCAGCATTGCATACAATATATTCTCTGTATTTTATTTTTATAAACATTAATGGACAACCAGTAATTGGCAGTATCTGAAGCATTATTTTAGACAGAAATAATTCTTTACACTCTTGACATGAAAAAGTTTGATGCTAAGATATGAAATATCGTAATACCAGAAAGGTATCACTAACTCCCAAGGTCTCCAGGTATTAATTAAAAAGCAGCTATTATGAAAATTCTACTTAAACTAGGACATGTTACAAATATATCAGGTTACCAATTACTGATTTACTGTTTTCATCTACTATATATTAGCTGGCATCTCATGAAATTGCATGATATCAAAATGGAAAATGTTTCACTATTTCCTCTTAAAACAGAATTTTATTTCAAAGGAAACTTCAGTGAAATTGAACAGGTTTTACAGACTGTACATACAAAATATTGTATTACAGAAATCACTACGTAATTACCTGAGAAATTTCAAACACATCTCCTTAATCCTACAAAAGCAAATGCAGATTTTTAGGTCTGGATATTTGTCCCTTGGAATGCACTGTAACAGTTACCCAAGACCAGACTAGAAGACAGACTGCAGCTATTCTTTAGTCACCCACTGTATGCATCTAGAATCAACTTCTCCATCACCCTTCCTGGACTAAAATCTCACCAACAGCCTGCAGTTCCACCATCATCATAAGCATGTGTGAATTTTACTTGTTTGTTTTTTAATACTGACACATAGAGCATTATTCTAGTGATGTGGAATTTCTCTTCGCATTTATCAAAAATTAAAAGCTAGTCAGAGATTTCAGCCTAGTTTTCCAGGACTCCAATAATATAAAATGTATTTGCAGGCTATTTTTAACACGTTAACTATTTACAGACTGAAAATTATTTCATTATCCTTTAGTAAAATGGATATTTCACTCTGCTTCACCTAGAACACTCATTTTTTGCCAAACCTTTTCCTTTTTCCACATCATTATTAAAAGTTCATCCATCTCCAGCTAAGAATAAGCCAGTAACATTTAGATAATATAAACCATCAAAACTCCAATTTTACTTAACTCTTGTATCTGAATGAACATATTTACCTATGACCTTTATTTTATAATTTTCCTGCACTTTGTAACTAGTTGCCATTCATTCAGTATTATTTGATTCTGTCTCAACAGTGACATAGGAAATACTTTTACTTCCTCCTCAGAGAGTCCCTCTTGGGTTTGTGTTGCTCTTTTTGTTGTTGTTTACACTTCCCTTTCCAGTTAGTCACACCTCCCTTTCACTTTTGAAAATTACTCTTCCTGTACACTCACATATGCAACTTCACTGTTGGAATATCTTTTGGTTTTATTAAATGTTAGAAAATTAAGATTGATCCTACACAACACAAAATTCTAGATTAATTCATCAATGTAAGTTCCAACCAAATGACCTTGTACTGGATGTAGTACATTTTACACTAGAAAATTATCATTTGCAATTTTCTGGCTAATAACATTTCACCTTTGTCTGTATTCCACCTACAGCGTAACATACCATGGTGTATTTTCTTTGTATGCTTTTTATAGCCAAGTGCTCAAGGAGCAATCCACCTCATGCTCCGTTTGCAACAGATCCCTATGAGTACTTTCCTTCTGGGTTTGTTAATTAGTAGACTGATATGTACTCAAGAACCTTGTATTAATTAACTTTAAGGCAGGTACCAGTACCTTCAATGCTGCACACTGTTCTCCACCTCTTTTAGCCACTCTGTCTTTAAGTAGGCTGTAAGCACCCATTCTGTATTATTATTTTATGAATTGTCCCACAAGGTTTCAATAATAGCAATTATCTCTCATTTTCCCCCATTAATGAGAATTTCCCATTTATCATGCTTGTCACCACATCTTAAAACTGTTACAAAACCAACTGCAAATCTTGTTTTCAATTCTGTTACAAGTTTAATGAGCTCCTACAACACCAACTTTAGATTTCATTTATCTACCTGAAGGCTTTCCTTGAGCTGTCAATTAAGCTTCACCCTGGTTGCAACAGGCTCCAGCGAGATGATTTCCTGCCCCATGTCCCTTCGTACAATCTGCCTTCCTCTTCCCATGGGATTTTGTCCCATGTCCTGCACAAAGAAATCTGCAGATTTGCTCCACACAAATCCAAAAAATTCCCCTCATTTTCTTTTGTCAATCTTGCTTTTTGTTACGCCTTTCCCAGCTTTCTACTTTCTTTCATAGTAGCACTTATGATGCCTGTCAAATTATCTATCATTTGGCTTCACAAGAAGTAGCAAATACCTTGTTGCTATGTCCTCTACAGATTTCTGCTTTATCCCTCCACAAATCACTCCCACTATTAGCAAGCTTACTTCAATATATATAAATTACTTTATACTTGCTGTCATGTTGAATGTCTCCTCATTTTGGGTTATTTTTTGCTATAAACCACCAGTGCACTCTTCTAGATCGTCCCTATGTTTTCTGTGACATAAGTGGGAGCAATTTCCCACTCTGACTGTTTAAAAAAGACACTGCATGTTAAAGTTTTTCCATCAAAATTTAAAAGAATTCATGAAAGAAAGGAAGGGGTTTAATGGTTTGACAGCTGCATTTTTCCTTTTTAGAATTTTTCCTTCTAGCAGATTTTAATGGCAGCAGGTCAGGCAAACAGAGCAATGGCAAGGTCCTAAATGCAGCTTATACTGAGGGAGATTTTCTACCATTGTTATGCTATGAATCATTGCAAAAATTTACAGTACTGAAAAAAAAAATCACATTTATCTAAATCTGATAGACAATTCTGAAGTTCATGACTATACTTTTCTGCCTCTGAATGGAGCACACTGATACCCCTTATCAACATACTAATCTAATATTTATGAAGATCCATCAGTGATATGAAGAGAAAAATCAGCGATGACTGAGGAAGTTGTCAAAAGAAAGCCATTTACTGTCTGCCGTGTTGTTTTAGTTTTAAGCACGTGGTTTTGTTATAAGAGACTACCAAAACACATCTGCAGAAGCCATCTGAATTGAGACAGCGAGATTTCCTAAGTCCTAGGTGATCCATGTAAGAACAATACCGTTAAACAATGATGAACATTTCACAGGGGCTCTCTTTACTTGCTCTGAGTGCAAACCAAGACCCCCAGTTCCATTATGCCAAGATGATCTGAACCCCAAATAATTCTTAAACAGGATAAGAACCTTCAGGCCACTGACATGAGCTAATCAGAGCATTTCTACGTAGAAGCAACTTATTATCCCATTTAAGTACATAAGGCATTTACTGGACTAAAGAATTGTACTAGTATTTGCTGACAGCATAGCTTCCCCATACTTTAAGAGGCACAAGGCAGAAAAGGTCTCAAAACCTTTAGTGAAAAGCTAGCTATTCTATCCATGACACATATCCACTCTTACAAATAGCTTATTGGTTTTGTCTGAAACTGAAAACCAACAGTCTAAAACCTACAGTCTGAAACACAACCAGTGAAATCTCTGTCCAAATAGTTATCAACTCCGTAGGTGCAAGGAAGTGAAAGAATAATGTTATAACCAAAGACTGGTCACTATCCTGAATCAAAAGTGCTATTGGCCCAGTTTAGGGTCACGACCATTTAACAGCAACTTCAGATATCAGTACAGAGATCACTGAAGTACAGTGCAACTCCTGGGATGTCTTCCAACCCACTGGATAATACAAATAGAAGGAGAACTTTTCAAGATTCACAGCTCACATGTTTAAGCAGAGAATGTGGCAGTATTTAGCAAAATCTGGCATATTTTGAGAAGGCCTGGGATTAAACATTCTTTGTACAGGCAGTTGAAACCAAAGTATAGAACAGCAGTGTTTCTCTAGTGGTGCCAGGATCACTACTCCTTTGCTTGTGTATCAAACTAGAACCCCAGATTATAAAAACAGCATTTGACTGCTATTTACATATTGAGATGTTACCACCACTCATATAACAGCAGTGATGTTAGGGCAAGCATATATTGTAGTAGGATTATTGAAGTTAATCTGTGATACACCTAAGAGTGAATTTATTGTATCATTAAAAAGAAAATTAGTATGGTTCTTTTGAAGAAAGGGATTTTTTTTTCCTGTTAAATTAAAAATATTTCTGTTAATCAAGTTTTTTTAAAAAGCCTTTTTAATTTAGTGCAACTTGGGAAAATAGCAAGTTTGTGTGGTTTGAATTTTTTTTTAAACTGTGAAAAGTCTGAGCATTAACTGATCTAGATTGGACTGGGTACTCACTCTGTCACACAGCTCTTCAAACGTGAAGTCTGCAATGGTTCCACACGCTTTATTCAGCCTCAGCTCTCTGCCTTGCACTTTTAGAATCCTTGGTCTAGTTACTATGGGAACATGAACAAAGACTCAATCTTCTCTGGATAATTACTATAAAATTCATCTCTTACAGATAGGAAATGCATAGCTTCATGAATAATAGCACATGATTCAACACATAAATTAGACAAAATGCTGATACAATGACTGCCACTTGAGTGTGGCATCAACCCATATACAGCAATGGAACTTATTAATTGGTCAGTGGAGATTGGGCATTGTGTTCTAAATGTATTCTCTTTCAAGAGAAATTAACTTACGTACAATCATTTTGTTTCTGAGCCAGCTCATCAAACAACTTATCCATGACAGCCTCCACATCAGCTTCACTTGTGCTACAGTGAAAAGAATAATAGAATATGAAATTAATAACACTTGAAGCCAACATCAAACAGCTGCCTGAGCCTGCTTAGCTTTTTGCCCATAAAAAAAAGAGAACAGGATGTTATGCTCTAAATACAAACATTACATTTAGAATACACTTAAAAGTAGAGAATATTAACTCTCAGGTAGATGATTCTGCCTTATTTGCATATACTGAAAGACTTCTGTGTTTTGAGCTGTTTCCAGTAATGAGGCAATACAGGCAGAGCAGATCCATTAACACTATGTGTACACAATGAGAAAAAAGGCTTCTGGCTCTATCTTGCATGCAAAATAAGAGCAAATAGACAACGCAAGGCAAGGCAGTCAAGCACCTGAAGAAGTATCCTTTGAAATTTCTGAGAGGGGACTTTGTGAAATTAGATGTTGAAGCAGATTTTTCTTTTTTTTTTGTGGGCAGGGGGGTGCTGTGTTAAGTCAACCAATTGTATTGACCAAACAATTTGTAAAATTAAACTGTGAAATTAAAAATACCACTATGATCTCTGCATTAGCAGTTTAAGCAGTTTCCCAACCTCTGTTCCTAATACTGCTTGGGAAAAGATCAACTACAGGTGGTGAAATGCAAAGTATCTGTGCTGATAGCTGAAATAAAGTTTACATTCATCTTCTGGGCCACAAGAATTAAAAAATCAGTCTAATCACAGAACTTTTTTTTAATTACTGAATAGGTTAGAGAGCCAACCTTTCCATGTTTTATTCTTAAAGACGGATAGATAGATAAGATTTCTAGCTGAGAATTGTAAATTAATGTTATGGTAGACAACAAATTAGAACTAGGATATATAATGCTTCACTAAAGTTTGTGTAAACTCTTTTGGTGTGAAGTCTTATTTTATAGATCTTGATGGACTGAAGTCACACTGCTTCACACAATTCTAGACATCCTCTTTACTGACAAACGAGTATCAGCTTGTTAAACAAATACTCTCCCGCTCATTAGGCCTTAAGCACCCTAAAAATGCTAACAGCAGAACTGAAGTAACTACTTTTTAGCTAAAGCTTAACAATGACAAACCTTGTAGATACAAAGAATTTGGGAAAAAAAGTTACAAACTCACAAACTCATAAAAGTGCCATTTTGAAGACTTTAAAAACCTTTTCTGACTAGGAGGTTACATAAAATTTTAGAAGTTTCTCTCAACATTGATATTGGTGTGATGCATTCGTCTGACAAAATGAAATGAAAATTGAATGAAATAAAAAATAAATGAAAAAGGACAACACCAGAAAAAAAAAAAAAGGCCGTAATAGGGGGTAAAGAGTGTGTGCATGTGTGTGTAAATATATATCTATCTGTATTTCTGTATCTATCTCAGAGAGTATGTGCATACATATCAGTAACAGAAATTTCAATTGAAACGCTACCAGAAGAAACAGGTGAATATGATGCTAAGGTGGATATTTGTACCTAATTACCAAGAAAGTTTGTTTTGAAAATAGACACCTGAGACTGAGATCGATGAAGTTGCTTTGATCAGACATCTTGTAATCGTGTTACAGTGACTGCTCTCAGATGAGTACGAAACAGCTTTTAGTAACCCTCAGTTACATATTTTAAGTGAAGACAAGACTACACAACATATAAAGCATCAAGAGGATTCTTAAAAAAATGTGACAATGATGCTATAGCCATTAACAGAAGAACATATACAGGCTGAACAAGAACCTTTTCTTTGGGGGACAAGAACTGCTAATTAAGTTTCAGAAATCTGTAGCAAACTACTGTACAGTACCTAATTTTAAAACAAACCAAACAAAAAGGAATCCCCACATACTAAGCTAGTTCTACAGGGTTGAAAACTCCAATAAACCAGTTTGAATAGAAGAATGAATGAGAGTCCCTCAGAAGAAGAAAGGACAAAGAAGTAAGTACCTAATTCCATTGGCAGGTATGGGATTTTTTAAATAATTTTCAGCCCCACTTCTTCCTAATGATTTACACATCAAGTTCTGAAGGCAACCAACATTTTCCAGTACGAGAGCACAGGACATAATTACTGCCAATCTCTGCTATTCACTTGATCATAAGTTTCACAGCAGAACACAATAAAATATTTTGGCTGGGTACTACAGGGAACTTGTTTGTATTGCTTCTCCTCTGAGAGCTGATGCCACAGGCACCATGTTTGGCCTATTACCTGCTAGAAACCACAAACATTCTTTTCCTTTCTTCAGAGTATGGACAGTGAGAAAGAAATGTGGCAGGTGCTCTCCACAAGTGTCCAACAGAAAGTCACAGAGTGCAGCAGGCACAGGGAGCAGCACCACAGGCAGGGACAGCAGCACTCAGAACGAGGGCCATGATGAGCAACACACAGGTATCAGTGGTGGCTTCCAAAAGTATTTCTGAGCAGACATGACAAAGCACAGAGCAAGTGGAGCCAGGCAAGAATATAGAACAAGAGTTACTTTTCTCAAGTTCATACAGCCACACTTTAAGGATACAGAACTTGCATTGGATCTGTATTCCATATATGAAATTCTGTCACTTCCTTTCAAAGGCAGGAAGAGTTACCAGTTTTAGTTCTACTGAGCAGTATTCATCTTTCCAAACAAGTAACTACAACATCTAACTTCATTAAAAGTAGCATGGACATACTTGGTTTCAAACACCCATCACAGCAGTGAAAATACCCCATTTTTCTTAGTGGAGAAATGATTTTTAAATCAGTATTTTAAAGGCACAACTATTATAAATCTAATATTAAGCTGTTGTAGTCTTCTTTGTTCGGGTTGCCACTGATTAAATAATATTACAAGAGAAAATACAAGGTAGAAAAATGTTTGTATTGCAAAGGTTTTGAAGTATTAAAGAGGATGTTCCTATTAGGCAGATGTATGCTGCAACCAGAAACACAACTGTGAATAAATTTTAAAATATATTTATTTGCAAATATAAAGTGCTAAAGCAATTTTGTCATGATAAACAAAAACAATCTGTCAAAACAGAAGGGTGTTGGGTTTTTTAGTCCACAGCACTGGAAACACCCAAAATTAAATGAATCCTTGTCATTGGATTTCTATAAATACTTAATTACTTAAATACAATAAGGATGTTCTTCTATTATAAGAGAATTGTACGATCTCTTACAAGAGGATATTCATTACTTTCTAACCATCTGTCACTTCAGTTCTCCAAACACCACACCTCCCCAAAAAATCTAATTAGTTTTTATTCAGTCACACATTATAAATGATGCTAGTGTGGATACCAAAAATGTAGTTTAATGAAGTTAATATCAAGGCATAATGGAAGGCGGTTTGCTGAACAAAATGAACCAGAAGGCACAGAAAGGAAAAGTCACACCCTGCTAATTCTACTATACATTTTTCATTTCCCATTGAATAGGAAATTATTGGCTAATAAGAAGTAAAAAGAGAGCAAATACAGTATCATAGATAAACTTACAGGTAGTAAAGTTTTCCAGCAGCTGGAAGCGCTCTTTTCCTGTAGTCTATTCCAGAATCAAGCTGGACTGTGCTGCAGTATTTCTACAGAGACAAAAAATAAATTTAAAATAATAGCTTTCCTCGAGCCAAAGCTGTATTTACTATTGTCTGTGACACAGAGAAGACACGCTGCTGTGATAAACCATCAGCATGAATATCATCTGCAAAACGGAAATTCAAGATCTAAAAGCTGAAGTCTCATTTGCAATTATCAAAGCAAAGAAATAAGCTGAAAATCATTCACATATGCAAAACTAAAAGGTCTGTCACAAGTCTATCAACTAAAAAAATAATATAGATTAGAAGCACATGGGATGAAATTTCATTTTCTCTAGGCACTGCTTTGTTGCAAAAATAATTATTTTCACATTAAAATATATACATTTTGAAATACAAAATTAGAAGCACTAGAAGTTTAACAGAACAGAAACAAATTCTAGCAACAAGTGAAACCACTTCTATTTTATAAGCTAAAAATAATTTTATCTTTTCCTTCAACTAAGAAGAGTAAAGATTTTATAATACAAAGATCAAATATATGAACCACACCAAGTTTTGCTGCAAAATGGACAAGGGGGGGAATAAACAAATCTCTATATCTAAAAGATTTTATTTCATTTTTGCAATGTCTGAATTAACTCAGAAAAGGATCTTTTTTGCTCCCCTTTAAACAACCTATAAGATTCTAAGTGTGATATAGATGTCCCTGAGTAGTTAGAATAATTGCTTCTGTTAGAAAACTTAAATCCAGCTGTACTAAAGGGTGGTTTTTTTTGATTCAAGGTCTGAGGCTGAGGGGAAAATTCTCACTAGTATCAATAAGATCAAGATTTTAACACACCCCCCCGCCCCGGCAAAGGGAATAGCTCTGCTTATCTGTTATGACTACTTCCAACAAACACAACTTCTGGGTGTTATGTACAGCAAGAAGCAAAACAAGCTATAGAAGAAAGAGAGGAAGAGAGGAAATGTTTCAGTATTTTAGAAAATACAGCTCTATCAACAATTAAATTAAAACAATAAAACTTTTTTATGTAATTCAACACCAGTAAAATTCTTCCATTTGCTAGAATCCACTAAATCAGTCTGCTTCTTCACTGCACCATGAACTATTGGTTTATCTTTAATATTCTTGTTAAGCGTTTCATATTCTGCATGTTCGAATTTTTCAAAGCCTCCTTGAGGCTATTCAAATAGCAAAATTGGAAATGTCAAACCTCATTCATAGCAACTACATTGCAGGGAAAACATTTAGAAGAACTATCATCAGTGGTTTAAGGAACAATGGCCCTTTTGAACAAATGTATTGCATAGGACACAGATCACAAATATCTGCAGGAATTACTGTGATGACTCATTGCACTAATTTTTTGCCCTTGGCTATTAGTGAAGGCTCTATACCTATTTTAAACCTCCAGCTTCTCTGCAAAGAGATACAGCTGAAGAAAGAAGGTAAAAAAAAACCATCCTGAAAGCACAGAATCCCAGGAAAATCCGTGTATCTTTAATTCCAGTAAGTGAAAAAGCCATGCTAATCAAATCATTATCTTGGACTAAGGCTACTGCAAACACAATAGCATTGGTGCTACAATATTATTATAATCTATTCCCTTTCTTTTCGTGAGAGCTCACAAAGAAAGAGAATAACAGAGTAGAAGAAAAAAGTTCCAGAGGCATGTAATAATATGCACAGGGGAGGGAGGATGTTTAAGCTTTTCTTCAGCATCCGTCTGGCAGCCAAGGCCAGAAGGAAGATTATTGAAATTTCACAGCAAAGCTAGATCACTTAGCTTTTCTTTGCCAGCATCTTTCCACCTAATGGTTTATTTTTCCAAAGTAGTATGTTAACTTCAGTAGTATTTTCTTTATGTTAATAGGGCAAAAAATCCTGCAGATTACTACTACAGCTTTGAGGTCTATGAGATTACTTAGATTAACTTTAGATACTTGAATATTTAGTAATGCTGTTAATCATTGGTTTGTTTTTTCCTGGAAACAAGAGATGGAAATTTTACATAAATTTTTAAATTCTGCTGCTCCCTCAGGATGTTGTGTTGCACACAGCGAAAAGTGAACACAGACCACATATACTTGCGAGTATTCCATGGTTATGGTAGGATTGAAAGGAAAAAAAGCACAACTGAGCACTGTAGCTGGTGTAAAGTTGTTCCCTGATATTTAGTGGTGCTGGAGGCTCAGCTGCTAATGATAAGTAGGTGTCCTGTGCACTCAGCTACAGACTTGTACTGGGCTATATTATGCAGGTCAGTGCAGCCTGACCATGCCCAGTGCTACACTGTTTCAGTCCATTTGTGCTCCACACAGAAACTTGTCACCCCTTACATGCACCAACAGCTTTTATGACTCCATGATTTAACATTACACTGAATAAGTTTTGCAGGTAAGAACCATGGAACTGAAGATGTAAATACTATCAATACAGCTACAGAGAAGATGCCTGTAATGATGTACTACTTTTGATTTGAATATGATACAACATAATATAATTTATTTCAAAAAAACCAGTTACATTTAAGACCTTTCAGCCAAAAATGAAATAGCAGAATCCTGTTCAGAGACCTGTAAAATACTGTTAATATAGTCCTAGTCATTTTTTGCTTCCTTAGGAGGTGAAAGTCAACTGAACTAAATATAAACAAAATCAAAAACCAGAATTCTGACGTACAGTAGTTTTCTGTAACACACAGTGCAAGCATAAAAGCAGGGGACAGCTAACAGGAACCAAGAAATACTTGGTACTTTTGAAAATATTTGGCATTTTATTCCTTGGAAGCTCCTAATTGATTCATGTGTTTGGCCTCCTCAAACTGATGGTCAGTTCAGGAAGGTACTCTGGCCATTCAGAGATCATATTCTAAATACAAATAAAAGAGCCACACGAATTTCCTAACCCTTCTACAGGTTCAGGTGTCTATCCATGCTCACTGCTAATTATTTTCACTAAGACACTTCAAAGCTCATCCACACCTATTGTGTTAAGACACTGTATGAATATACATAAAATGAACTCAAACATCATAATCTTAATCACAACAAATCTGCTCTCAGAAAACAGCCCTTTAAGATATGATTCCTGCAGTTAGATTATAAGCTTTGCAGGGTAGGAACAGCCTTTTGTTATGTGAATATATGACGAGTACAGATCCATAGGTGCTAATGGAAATTAACAAAAAAAATCCCCAAACCACCAAACAGAGGTGGGAAATGTTATTTACACAAACTGAGCTCTACACAGTAGAGGAGAGAAAAGGTGGGACAGCAGCAGCAGTGAACTGAAGGGCAGTAGGAGGAGGATTGCTTGCACTGCTAGACAATAACACCATCTCTTCTCCTAGTTAAGAAGGTACCCTTGGAGATAGTTTTAAACTATCACATGGTGACCTTTGCTCAGTCAGAAAGGTCCCAGAGAAGTTATGTGCTGAGTAGAGAGCCAAAAGTTTTTCCTTTTGGGGCTTCCTTTGTCAACAAGGGTATCCACCACAGTTCTTTGTTTCTGTACACATAAACATTCACTTATCTGTTTCTCAGGAAGGCAGAAGGAAAAATATTCATAAATTTTTTTAGGATATATGCTTTAAATGTTAAAAAGACAGCATATAATCAGTACATATAACAAAAGAAAATAAAGCACAACAAAATAATGTCAATGTCCAAGCTAAACACTTAAAATACTAGATTTGCAAAAAGGAAAACCAGATACATGGTTGCATGGTATGGATAAACAAATCCTGTTCACAAGTGTAAGAATGAAATAGTGAGCATCAGAGAGGGTGCCTATGTGAGTTATCACCATGCATCTTCTCTGCCCTTCACAGGTATCAGCAATACTATTCTCCTGCATCATAGTACTAAAAATCAGTACGATAATTTAAAAATCCTGGAAGTTTGGAGAGGGATGAAAAGATAGGCTTCTCTACTTTTTACCCTTCAGCTTCTCACAGCATGGGGAAACCCCTACTAAGATTTACATATAGAAGTCCTACTTTCTCGTCTTTGAACTTCCTCATTCAGCACGGGACTGACTAAACCCTATGGATGTGATTGCATTCTCACGCTCACTAATCACCATGGAATCCTAATCAATAACCAAAGAACTAATTGGAGTGCTCAGGTTGTTAGCACTTAATTGTCAAACCCATAAATATAACAATTGGTTTCCATTTCTTAGGATGGAGTTTTAAATTTTAAAATTTCATTTTGGGCTAAACTTTTGAAAGAAATACTTAATATTGAAGCCACAGTCAATCTGGTGGAACCATCCGCAGTTTCCAACAGATTTTCTATTCTATTGCGATATTTAAAGTTTGACTTACCCTATTCAATTCAAATGCATAAAATTAATTAGTTATACAATTTATTTTGAAATAATTTATGTATCTATGTATACAAATGGCAAATATAATTACAGAATTGAAAATGCAATTACTAAGTTAAAAATGCAGTGTAACCATGCACTCAATCCCACTGAGTGGCACAAAAATTTTTTATTCCAAAAGGAAAAAAAAAGGTAAAGCCTCAATGCTCAACTCAAGAACACTTAAAACAATCACCTTTAGACAGAATAGATAAAATTAGACTGTCAACAGACCTACTCTAGAAAGTTATTAAATACAGACTAACAAATACTTTTTTTTTTCCATTAAGTACCTCTGATATTCCTTTATTGCTGCAATCAAGAATGGTAGCTATTAAAATATTTAACTGCTCAAGAAATTAAAGCACATAACAGGATAGATTATTATGAAGAAAGAAACTTCAGAGAATTTCAAAAGGTAGTCCAGGCTAGCTGGATAACCTGCAAGTTATCAAGACATGTGTCTCCCCTGTGTCACAAAAAGCCCTGAAATGCTATAGATGGCCTTAACACCATACTAAGTATTATGTGCCCCCTGAGCTCACATGTGGTGATCAGCTGGTAACACTTGATAATGTAGGTGAGGAGATATTTCTTAACCTTGAAGATCACCATAAGTCAACCAATTCTCTGCTCTTCATTTTAATGGTATTAAAACAAAAAAACCCAAAAAAACCCCCAACTTATAAATCATCCTATTAGGCCACAAGAACAGACAAACTAATCACCCCAGAATTCTTATCAACAGCCAAAGAACTAACTGGAGTGCTCAGATTAGCACTTAGCTGTCAAACCCACCTGAGGACCTCCAGAAAATGTGTAGGGGAACAGAGACAGAAGAGTGCTTCAATTTAGGAGGATCACCACCTTAATTCCTACACCTGCTGAGTTTTCACAGCCTTTCACACCTGTCAAACCAGACACCAGGAAAATGCAGTGGCAGCACGGCATCTGCAGTATCATATGCTCATTTTCCACACAACCAAAGAGAGTATAGCTCTATCCCCAAGCAGGCAAAGCTGCACAATTAATACTCTTGGCCTCTGAACAAACACATTAGAACACCTAATATTAGTAACCACACCTATCTAAGAAGTGCAACTTCCAGCCACTCTTTCAGAGGAAAAGGAATTACAATTTTCACATAGGTCTCATCCTCCTTTTCAAACGCATCCTCTGATTTGATCTCCATTAACAATACACAGGATCACTAATACTCCTCTCCTCCAGCAGATCAGAAAATAATTAGGTTCATTTGCAATCATTCTTCTCATACATTTACATTCAGCCTAAGATGTTCTCCTATATCACACAACATGTAGACATGTGATGAGAGTCACCAGCTAACAGAGAAAGAGTTCCTCAGGTAAACAAAACTCACTAGACTTAACCATTTTTATTTTTCATTATTTGACTTCACACAGTGTTATCAACTAGAATATTATTTCTTCTTTCTTAAAATTCTTCCTTAAGCAATTTCAAGAAAAGCTTTCTCCATCCAAAGGATACCACAACAACTGGCATTTTCCGTAACTATGTCAGAACAAGAATCATCTTAAGCAAAAATGTAGTATGTAATGAAAAAAAATATTGCTGATATACAAAACATACCCACAGGTTTTTAATTCAGTGTATTCTTAAAGTCACCAGCATATGACAGTCACCAGAATGTGAAATTTCAGAATGTCAGTCCAGTCCAGCTGGGACTCATGAGCTGAACAGGTCTGTCCACAGCCTGCTGACAGAAGTGTACCAGGGTAAGTGCAGTTTCCTCTCTGGTGCAGCTCTACAAGGAGATCAACCAGACTGTTAGTCATGAGCATCCATGGTAAAGGTGAGGGACCTTCAAAGGGCTGCTCCTTTTATCCTTTTGCCTTACTTGAAAACAAAGAAAGCACAAACGAAAAAAAAAAGGAAGTTAATCAAGTTTGTAGCACTCCTAACTTTCTGCTTCACTAACCCACGGGACTGAGATGTACTCAGGGAGAGGAGGAAGGAGAAAGGGAATCACCAGGTATTTGGTGGTGGAGAAAAACTTGGTCCAAGCATTGTTGGATGTACATCTAGTTTTGTCTCCTTGTTCAGATGTTGTTGAAACAGTAGACTTTAAAGAAAATGTCAATGAATCCTCATAAGCACTATATATGACCTCTGGGGTAATTAGCAATCATTCAAAAGCAACAAGACTAAAGTGTTCTATTCTTTATTACTGTCAGCTCTTTTCTTGATCAGCATTTTAATAAAGATGGTTCATTGCTAAGACAGTTTCATGAATCAGTCATAATTACATTCTGACATGCAGTGAATAGTAAAACAAAACTAAATATCACTTCATCAACCTTTCTAACCTTTGTGCAAGTATTAACTGTAAATAATTTTTACACAATCTTACAACAGAAAATCTGCATATTTCTTAGCTTTGTACATACTCTACCCTAACTGAATTTCCTGTGACCTATACCTGAAAAAGCCCCAACATTACAATCAGGAATAATTACCTATCTGGCATGGTATTCAGGTATTGCCTTTCATAGACCAAATTAACTTCAAGCAGAAAAGGCTCTTTCCTCTACAAAACAGTGCAATGCTTTACAGGGTTAACTAAGGGAGTTTTTACAGTCTTTTCCCCTACATTCTTCTGCAATAATGAAATATGGGAAATTGTTACAATAGCCTCAGATACTTGATGTTACTGCAATTGCAAACAATGTAATAAAACCAACCAACCAAACAAAAACCTCCAAAGAACCACATGAACAAAATTTTAGGAAAACTTTCTAAATGCCATCCAAGAATCCTGTACAATATCAGGGAAAGTAGTCACTCTCAGTCTCAAGTTGATTTAAGATAACAAACATTTTGCTTGTGAATTATTTTTCAGATCTGGGATCTGGGAAAAGAAATATTGCCAAATATAACTTCTTCCATCAATCTTTTTCTTACACTTTTGACAAGAACATTTAAACTTTAAACTGAAGAATTTAGCAGAGATAAATTGAGAGGCAAAATTCATTCAGTGGAAGTTGCACAAGTTTACATTACAGCCTTCAAAACTTTAACAACTAAGAAACCCCACTATTCTTGCTACCACAAGGAACATACGATCTATTGTACAACTTTTCAATAACTTATTTTAATGTCTAGCTACAAATCAGCTACCCCCTAAGAAGAGGAAAAATAGACAATTAACTTGTAAAATAATGGTGCATGAATAAAAAGAGAGACTCTTAAAATGTACTGTTCTGTGAATAGTATTTCAGATATTCAAACAAAAGTGAAAGAATTCAGGAGGTACAGATGTGGCTGTGCCGGCTCGGAGACAAGTAGCCTCTCCTTTTTCCAGTCAGGGAACAGAAGAATGGCAGAGTAAACTTCCATGCTCTAAGAATTACACTGAACAGTGCTCCCCATTTCACATCACTTCAGAAAAAAATCTTCCTTGCAGAATAAGAATAAATACAAAAGAAAAAAACCCACCTGCAAACCACAAATCACTGCGTAACACCCAGTTTTGCTAAAGGACCAGTAATGACTGTAACTTTCAATCTCCTAATAAGCAAGCTGTGGCATTCTGTGAAAAACAAACACCAAGAGTTCATGCTGAATTTATAACACGATGTTTCATAAGCTAAGGGTCAAATTCATCCAATACATGTACTTCACTGGAATTATACCCTGGACGAAGTTATTTGTCTAGATTTCTTTTATGCTGTTGTTTTTCTTTTTAACATTTGATTTGTATTTCTTTTCCCCAGTATTAGCCTTTGCTCCTGCCAGAACTGTTGGCAGGCAGGAAAAAAAAAAAAAAAAAAAGAAAAAAAAGTAGCCATGATTTACAAAACTGAATTTCCCAGAATAATAATAAAAAAAAAGTGATTAAGGTCTAAACAAAGGCTAAAGATGGCTTACGCTTAGCTCTGATGAGGTCCACTACCTCATTACCCACAACTGAAAACTTCTGATGCATTTTGTTTCAAGGGAATCCAAAAGTCCTTGCTGTAAAGCAGGCTGGGGGGTGCAGGGTCCATTCACTCTTTCAGTATCACAACCATTATGTAAGAAGCATAAAACACTGCCTTTATGCTGCCAAACCACAATGACTCTTCTTACATCAAAGGGTTTTTGCCACTAGGGTTTTTTTTCTCTGAAATTTATTCAAGCCAAGGGCAGGGAGACAACAATTCATACACACTAATTACACCTAATTATCTATTCCTTTTTTTTCCCCTTTCCACCAGCTTCGGCCAGTGTTATTTGCTATCTGGGTTTCTCACAACCTCCCCTTGCCCTGTCCATCCAACTCAACAGCAAAGTCTTTGAAGAAAACAGTTGTGGCTTCTTAGAATTTTAACAATATAAGGTTCAACTCAAATTAAATTATTCTATTATTAGTTTTGACACATTTATGTGTTAAATATGAAGGCCTCTTGGTTAATTTGGCAAATTCCTCACATCTCTTCACAACTAGAATTGCTGGTAACACCCTCTCTTGTAGGAGCTTCTCCTCATGCTTTCTTTTCATGATCTAAATGAAATGTTTATTGGATTAAAGTTCTTCTCTGCAGACCTCCACGGTGGCCTATGACAAAGAGCTTAAAAGCTTTATTAATTGGCTCGGGCTTTTTAGGGGGAGGCAGGACCTCATTTCACATTACATCACAAGCAAACAGAACTGCCACGTGTAATTAGACTAATTTACCCTGATACAGCAGGAACCAACTATTCCATATCTATGATATGCTTTCATTTACTCATTTTAATCAAGGAGCAAACAAACCAAGCAAGAGCTCAGGAAATCCCAACAATTAAAGAAAGAGAGAAGGCAGGAAGTCTAGCACAGAGCTACAGTAGCAACTATTTCATCCTAAGATAAAGTTTTGATCTGCATCTAAATAAACTCTAGGAGAAAGTGTCTAAGACAGATATAAAAGGTAAACAAACTGAATAGTTCATTCCTTGAGAATACAATAAAGCAATAGGTACATTATAAAATATTGTAACAGTTACATGCTCTGATCTACAGAATTCAAATAACCCTTGTGTTTAAATTTAACACACACACACACACAGAGGCTTAGAAGGCTGAATGCAGAAGAGATTGGTAGCTTCTAATCTGACACCTTGCTTTCTATATACAGTAGTTTATTACTTGATAGTCTAACAAATTTATCAAACTAAGATTTCCCAGAAATTATTCTGAGGTTCAAAAATACTTGCAGCACAAAATACTTGCAATCATGCTGTATTTCCTATTTTTATTTTTTCTATGTTTAATTAGGTACACTTCACAAAAGATGAGTACTTCTATTACTTGCACAGAGAAAGAACAAGAACAAATGCTCCTTCTACTTAGGAGTTTGCTTGGTTACATACTAAGAAGGGAAACAAAAGGCCCAACATCTTCAGTAATGAAAAAGTCAATTGATAGGCGAAGCCATCACAATATCAAAGGCCTAATCCCTGCAATTCTGACTCAGGTGACAGTTCACAGGGGTCAGAGTGGCTGACACTGACCTCAAAAGCAGGTTTTAACTATTCAACATACTGAAAGCTGCTGGGCTATCACACCATTAGACTGGAACAAACTGACAAATCAATTTCATCAAGGAGATGACTTTTTTGGGAGAGGGGGGAGGAAAGAGGCAGATCCGCCACTCAACAAATCCCTGCATTTCTCACACAGGTGGTTGGACAAAAGCTGACTGCACCATCAAAGACATTTTATATCTACCAAATGCCTTTGTACAAAACTAACTCCCACAATTTCCTTAGGGGCAGCTCTAAATGTTTTTTAAACAAGTATTTTTCACATTCTTATACTAACCTATTGAAAACTGAAAATGCTTTTACATTCCTCAGTTTCTTGCTTTGTAAGAAAGGGTATACTTCAATTAAAACTACAGCCAGCAACATTCTAAATAAATAATCATTAACTGAGTTGAAGAAAGACGGGGCAATACAGCATATAAATAATGCATTGCTTTCTATTTGAAAGGAGTGTACAATGCTTACTTACAGTTAAAAGTCATATTAACCAAACAGTTTTAAAATAAATAATTATTTGGTCCCTAATAACAAAAGAAAAAAGAAAATAAGAAGAGAAAAAAAGACTCTGAAAGTAATTTCATGTCCTACTGACAACAGATTTCTGGCTGATTCCTCCCCTTTACTCAAAGCAAAATGCACGTAACCAAAGCCCAACATTTTTTCTAAAATCGGGCCTTTAAAAGTTAGATGATGAAGGGCCCTAAACCTTTTTGATTTTGAGTTAAAATTCAGTGTAGTGCAAGTCTATTGCATGAAGAAAATCTGACAAAATGCAGAAGTTACATACTTGGTATTTCAACTCAGCTTGACATTTTGAAGCTTCATGCTACACTTCCAGGGAACCTTTGGTATCACAAGAACTGCTCACTCAAGTTACAGGTTCTATACAACAAATTATTTGAGGAGCTTTTGTTCCTGATTTTCCAGAGAATGAAACATTGAACTAGCCACTGAACTAGAGTCAGGATTTCAGAACAGCTAAGGGTTGATATAAATGTCTTCATTAAATGTCTGCAAAAATTAAAATGTTGCCAAAATTATTGTCAATACAGTAAATTAAAGCATGCTCTTTTTTTTCCCCCCCAAGAGTCTCACATAGTATCTTACATCAAGTTATTAAAGATTAATGCAGTGTTGATCTGCTGGGGGGCAGAAAGGCTCTGCAGAGGGACCTGGACAGGCTGGATCCATGGGCCAAGGCCAGTTGTATGAGGTTCAACAAGGCCAAGTGCCGGGTCCTGCACTTGGCTCCCAACAACCGCTTGCAGCGCTACAGGCTGGGGACAGAATGGCTGGAAAGCTCCACAGCAAAAAAAGACCTGGGATTAAAATTTCTTCACCAAAAGGGTTTGTCAAGCATCGGAACAGACAGCCCAAAGAAGTGTGTGAGACACCATCCCCGGAGGAAAGGCATGCAGATGTGGCACTTGGGGACATGGTTTAGTGATGGACTTGGCAGTGATGGGTTAACAGTTGGACTCAACAATCTTCAAGGTCTTTTCCAATTTTAACACTTCCACGATTCCAAGATACATAGCTTTATTTGTAAATCGGCTTTAAAACATTTATAAATTTTGTATATGTCTTTTTGGTTGAGAGTAACAATTTTTGGAGTATTTCTGCTCTCCGCATATGAACAAAGTAATTGCGAGCAAGGACTGTTTTTCTCAAGAACTGCCTTTAAAAAAAAATCACATAGGAATTCCACACACTTTAAAATGCTCAGCAAGAGATCCTGTGAGATTAAAAGCTCAGTCAGAAGAGACTGAATCGAATTACAATTACAGAATTAAAAGATTTTTCTTCCTAATACTTCTTATCTCTGTAAAGCTCTACCTTTGTAAAATTTCATGGATTGAAGAAGCACTCTTATCTGTTGCAGAAACTAAACCCTTTTGTAAGGAATACTGTGTCCCAAAAAATCGTAACTACAATGATGAACTGATCAATTCAGAGTTTTCCCCTGTTCATAAAAACTTCGAGTTACAGGATTAAAGAACCCCTGAAAAAATACATCTCAAACTATTTAATATTTCATAAGAAGAGAACACTGGGGTAAGATCAGAATTGAACAGGGAACACACACAGGGCAGAAGAAGCTGCCAGTGGTGTTACTGATCTGCCCAACAACACAAACCTGGAGCTTTTATGTGGCCACCAGCTGTAGAACCTGAAGCTTTCATGTGGCTCTAAAAATTGGAACTTTTCAGTTGCAACCTCACACAAGTCACTTGTCCCAGTAATCTACCACCTAGAAAGACAATATGGACAAACTTTGGAATATAACTGTATCTTCCCTAGAGTGCTATTTCACCCTTTTGCTTATTCCACAGAAACTAGTTTGCAATTATCTTTGTAAGAAATAGGAACTCAAACACATACTGGAATTACACAGACTGAAGGAAATGAAAACAAAATTGAGGATGAACATGGGTAACTCTAGATCTAAGGAAGAAACCATTACTTTTGATCATTTGAAGACAAGAAAAGATATTTGTATAACAGTTACCCAGGTATCTAGAAACCTGATGAGGAATGAAAATTTCAAATGAAGCATCTCTTCACAGAAATATACTGCAAATATTTTCCATTCATTCCACCCTCCCAAGAACATTTAACGGAATTTGAAACTCCTGTGTTGAACTTGAACTACTTTTAGTGCTCAAGTCTTAAATAAGAGTTATGATCATAAAAGGTAATTACTGAAAACAAACAAACAAAACCAACCCACCTATTCACTCCTGCTAAACCCCAGACAAAAGCCCTCTGGGAGGCTCTGAGCCCAGAGAAAACTAAGAGAGGAGTTAGTCCCAGCTGTCAAAGCCAGTACCAGGGGGATAGGTCAGATGAGACTGACACTACCACAGACACATATGGCTTGGAGCAAGGAAAAGGTTGAGAAGACAGTAAATCAAACGTTTGCAAGGAACCAATGCAGTATTTGCCTTCATATTTTCATGAAAATCCTAGAAGAAATCATATTTACATTTCCTAGTCACGGAACTATGCACAGCTGAGGGAGAAACTATTTTATCCATTCACACCAATGCCATCACACAGATTCTACACACATCAGGGAGGCCTAAATCTGCATTTCTCAAACCACTAAAGCCAGAGTATCAATGTAGTTCTGTCCACACCTTTGTAACATAAAGGTCAATGGTTAAAATCTTACTCTAGCATACATTCCAATGTGATTTTTAAATGCTGACTTCTGCTGTATTAAATTAAAAATGTAGATTTCGATATTTTTTGATTAATAAGTTTAATAGTATGTCCTTAGCCTTCCACTTTCCAACCAGGCTCGGAGAAGCATTTTGTAAATAAGCTTCCTCTGATCCACCTTTTGGTCATTATGTCTTTGGGAAAGAATAATGTTACATTGATAATATTTATTAAAGTGACACTGAAGGCACATATATTTAGAGTAGTGTTAAAACATAAAGGTGCTGGGAGAAAGAACAATGACAGGAAATACAGTATTTTAGAAAGGCCCTTGTGAATTATGTTAACATTTGCTTCTCCCTTCATTCATTATGTTGATAATATTCATCTGCCTCTCGTCTGGGTTGTGCTACTTGTTTCTTTTTGCAGTACTCCATTCGCTAGACTAAGCCACCTTTACCATTTCTCTCAGCATTCCACCTGTTCTCTACTAAAAATTTTTGATTACCTTCCTAGTCCTGATGAGGTGTTCTGATGCATAAACTACATTTCACATTTTTTTAATTCAGCTAGCTAAAAAGAGAAAAAAAGGAAACTATAAATAAGCATATATGATAGGTATTCTTAAAGCCTGACGATCACTGAAACGAAAGAGCCTTATGTTTATCAGGGAGAAAACTAGGAGTCAACGAAGAAAAACATATAGGAAAGAATGATTTGCCACGGTTGCTGCATTTCAAAAAGCAAATGCAAATGAAACTACTTCTATGCTTGAAAATACTCTGTGATTGGGAGCTCTCATCCAGTGCAGGCAGCTACAAAATAAACCCTTTTCAAGAAACTGTGAAACGGAAGTGGTTGTTCATTTACTTTTATGTTCCTTACTTTTCTAAAGCCATCCAGGTAAGAACCACTCTCACTGGTAACCTCCCTGACTTCATACACAGCTATTCTGAGATGCACAAGAATGCCATAATCATGTCAAAGGCATATTAACTTTTAAACCTGGCAATTGTACAAATGTCAGCATTAGATGGGATTTTCAAAGGTTCTCAGGCAATTAAGCAATCTTATGATTCCAAAAGAGCCCACTGAAAATGCAAGGCACTGTCAGCTGCTTTATTGCAGACCACCTGAGCAGAAACATCCAGTCAATTCAGCAATTCCAAATTTCCTATCACAAAGCCAAACCTACCTAAACTTTAATTTACAATTCTTTTATCCTAGATACCAATACAGTTAACATTATTTATGTATTTATTCAAGCAATACTTCTGTGAAGCAGGGAAATGTTGTTATTTCCATTTTACATGTCATGTCAATCCAGGCAGAGCAGGATACAAGAGTGGTATGCTAGCCCTCAATAACATAACTATACAACTGTAGCTTGTGAATAAAAAATAGCTGCAACTTGTCCAGAACTTAAAAGTGTCATTTCAGCTTACGTTCTTTTTAACAGCAAAATAAGCACCAATTGTGTTATTCACAGAGGAAGGATCCTCCATTTTTTAATTTAAATGGAGCTATTATAGTTTTTGACCTCCCACAACACAACATACAGACTGAAGGAAGCTTGCTTCAGAGCTGCTGCTTGTTGAACATTATGTGAAGCCTCACAAACAGCCATTGAAAAAAAACTACTTACACACGAGAAAGACCCAGAAACAAGGTAATTGAGAGGTACAGAACAAATCCTACTTTCCTTACATCAAAGTAACAGCAAGCTGTTCCAGCATTATAAATGTAAGATATCTGCAAGTACAACACAGTATAAATGTTAGAGGGACACTATGTTACACAGCATACATGCACCAGCAAAAAAGTCTTATCTAAACAAACGTTAGTCAAAAAGATAACTTTTTGTCATGCTTTAAAAACATGTTAATTCTAGAAGGAAAATGTCCCTTCTTGCCTTACCTTCAATTAGTTTTGCCCTAAATAGTTAAAGCAAATACATAATCTGGAAACTTGCATCAAAGCAATCCTCTAAAAATCTACAAATTCATTAATAAAGCAGGCAAAACTGAAAAGCATTGAACAAGTGGCTTTTCTTACCTTCAGCACAGCAATGAATGGTACAAAATTAGCCCTCTGAAGACCATTTTTATAGAGATCTGAAAGAAAGGAAATCAGTATCATTTTGCTACTTAGTCTTAATAGCATCGGCTTGTCTTCTAGTCTAGCAAATAAAACTCGAAGTTGCTAGAGACAAGAGGAGGAACAAAAGGCAGAAAAAGAGAGCAAAAATCCATTTCTCTTCTTTTACTGTATGAAAATTCAATACAATCCTATGGAAGAAAGGGACATCCTGAGGAAGTATGAAAATGGCAGGGAGCAAAAAATGCCTTAGATCTCTAATGACATATAACTAATTCTAGTAAAAGAAATTACAGCAGCATCTATTTTAAAGTAAGTGTATAAAAATATTTGTAATGCTGGGTATATATTGGCATAGATTGTAAGGCCAAACTATGCAACTGCTAAACCCAAGTGTTTGGCAGCGGACAAAAACCCCACATAAACTAAAAATACACAATCTGTCTTTACTAAGTTAGCATCATTCTTGTTTGATGTACTGTGGTACATTTTATCTTCCAGCAATTCTGCCAGGTACATTCCCTCTTCAAAAGCAACAAAGGCGATCACCCCTAAGGCAAAAAACCTGAAAATTAAATTAGTATGTTAACTTAGCCAAAGTTGCTAAAAATACAACTGAATAAAGAAAAAAAATAGTATGTTACGTAACAAAATGCAGATCTGCATCATCAAACAAAATACAAATTAACAAAAACTGCAAAGCAGCATTTTTCATCTTACTTATCTCTATATTTATACAATATAAACTTTTCTTCTCTGGAAATTATCCAACTGCCCAACAAATTCATAAAAGAGTTACTTCTTTGAAAACACAATCACTTAAAACTGTATGATGATTTGCTCTGTTTTATTAATATTCAGAAACCTTATAAAAATGCAGCTTAGCACCTATAACTGACAGAAGGAATGAAAAGGAGAATACAGACAGTTGGCAGAGATATCACCAAATTCCACACAAAGCACATGCCAGGTTATGATTATCCTTTATATTCCCCATAAGGCCTGAAGGCTACAGCTACACTAAAGCTTTTATGCTTTACTAACACCTCGTGGTGGACAGAAGATGCTGCATCCATGAGACACCAAGAGGGCACCTACAGAATGGTTTTCACAAAATTATATATGAACGTGGAAACATTTAGAAAAATTATCAGTAAAGGCAAATCCACTACCCTAATTACTAACAAAGTTCTAAGAAGCCATGTATCATGCTCATTCCCAGCTCAGCAAATCAGGATGGCCATCCATTTGTTAAAAGATATAGCAATCAATAGTGTATTTACATGGAAAAATTAGTGAACGTGTAACAGTAGTGTAAGACAGCTGTTTTAGTTCTTCTAGCTAATAGGGCTGTAAGCTTTGTATTATGTCTCTGTTTCATGAGGATCAGAAAAATAAACAGCAATTTTGGTGGAGAAATGAAGCCAGGACTCCTCAAATAGAATCTCAGTGTCTCCCCTGGGGCAGGAGTTCCACACAGCTACGCGTATCACCAATGGTCAGCAGCTGGGCACACCTGCTCTCTAATGAAAAAGCCACTTTTCGCCTTTGTATCCACAAGAAACAAATCTCTCCATTCAGCCTTAAACCTTGGTGTGGCATATTAACTAACCCAACTCCCTTTCTTGCAGGGGGATGTCAGACACACTATGAGCATTCACAAACAGTGACCAAAAAAGAGAGGCATCAGCCAACACCTGGACTTGTAACACAGTCTGGAAATGCTGTTCATGACATTCGCTGGGGTGCTTAATACAGGTGGATGTATTTTAGGTTGATACAGTGACATAATATATATGAAAAACACCCATACAACAATAAAGGTGACAAAATGACATCTTGATTCAAAACACTGGCTACAATTCTTAAGTTATGATAAAAAATTCCCCTGAACTTTAAAGTGCAGTGCTTCAAAAAACCCAAGGATGGCTCTCAAGTGAATAAAGCACTCAGTCCATCTGTAGTCAATGCAACTACAGCAGTTACAACTTCACCTTGTTTGTGCAAAAAAGGAAAATAAGTCAATGGGAAATTATTTTCTCCCCTAATAAAAACATTTGGATGGGTTTTTTGGTTGTGGGTTTTTTTTTTATTTTTTGCTAAGATAAAATTCATTGTAGAATTGCCCATCATTAGTGACTGTCTTTTACTCAATTAATATGGGTAGGAAAATTAATGGTTGTTATAGTTAACAATTAAGGTCACTCTTCAGTATTTGAAATTGATGAATCTGAAATGTCATAAAAGTTTATACATTATGCTAACTGCTAATAGTATACAATACAAACATTTTTCTCCTCTACAAAAACTTACAGTTACTGCATGGTTAAAACCCATACAGATTTGACGACTTCAAAGAAGGATCTACTTAGCTAGTCACTAGAAGTGACTAGTCACTGTAAAAAAATAGGTAGAAATGGAAACAATTCCCTCAAACCAGCTTGTAAGAATGTAAAAAATGGCACCCTGGTAAGTGGCTCTCCTTCAAGCTGGAACCACGTCTGCAAGTTTCTGAGTTAGAAACTGGGAAGGAATGTGATCCCATTTCCCTTCTTTTGCAGGATCTTATCTTTTCCTATCCTTAAACACATTCAAAACAGCAATGTTTTACCCCTCCCTCAACTGCCCTGTGCCCAAACACCCTCTCAATGGTTTGGATAGAGTAGAGGAGATCAGAAAACACAGAAGGTTTTGAGAGTGGTGGAGGAAGAAACATTCTGAGTTTGAGATAAAGGAGGGATGAGAGTAATTGAAAAACCTTCCCTCTTTAAGAAAAGAAAAAGCAGGGGACAACCTGATCTTGCAGTATCTCTGACTCTTGCAGTCTAGAGGGTTCATTAGTATTAAATATTGTATGATATAAATACAATGGTTTTGTAAGATTCATTGGATTTGGGTAATACTGGTAGAATGTTTGTTTTTACCTTCTGGCGGCCTGTTAGATGTTGCCACAACGACAACCCCATTTTGGAAGAGATTTTCAAAAAGCTGCTTCAGAATCATGGCATCAGCAATGTCAGTGACCTGAGAAGACAACACATTTGTTTTATCTTGCTTTCAGCTTCTGCTGCAATAGATCTGCAAGTGGCTTTGTAGCTAGGAAAATGCTTGTTAGTGAAAGCCATGGAAAAAGATTCTAATTATTGCTTGGTGAGAAAAAAAAAAAAAGGGATAATTAATAAGCAGTGAATGTACCACAGTCTTTCAAAACTTGCCCACTCTTTATTGCGGAACTCCACCATTTCTTTACCAATTGCTAAATGATTCCATGTTAACTTCTATTATAAAACTACAGGTGGGAGACACAGAAAACAGAGCTAAACATTTAAGAGCCTACTTAATTAGGAACAACATGAAAAAAAAAAACCAGAAGATAAAACGAGATGCACACCGGCTGTTTTACATTTCTATTACCTTTGAGGCAAAGGTTTGCAGAGGTGAATTTAAAATGGTCATGGGACTTCAGAAATAAAGACAAGTAGCCAACTATACATAATCAGCTGCTGTTGAAAATAGAATGATATGACATAGATACTATTGTGTGATTGTTGCAAAAAACAATTCAACAGATGGCCCATCACAAAAATAAGCAATTTCATTGTTCTTTTTAAGTGCCTTCTATTACTGTCCATGAATAATCAAAAGGCAGGCAGTCACTTCCAGCACAGTCAGCCTCTTCTAACCTTCAGGCACAAAACACAAATGAAAAAATAAAATGGGTAGGACAAGTGATACTGGGGAGGGGTAAGGAAGAAAAAATGACTACAAAATAAAGCCATTAAGTAAAATTTCTTTAAGTAGCTTTATTTTAGCTTAACAAATTTGCTTTATAGTACCAAGAAATAAAAGGATACAGGAACAATGCTATTTTAAAAAAAAAAGTTTTTCTGAAAAAACAGCAATTCATATTTTACAGGAGTTCACCATCTTAATCCATAAACCACCTTTACGATCATTACACTTGAATTTCCTGCAGTCTCTGTGGTTATTACAAAGACACTTGTTGCATTTTGGCTTGCCAAAACAGACCCCAGTTCTGAGGAAATAAACCACTGGTGGAATGCTGGGAGTTACACATTCCCATGACACAAGTGATTGACAAATTGCTGTGCTTTCACCAACTTAGATGTGTATGCTGTGATGGCAACACTTGTGCAGAAAGATTTTACCCAGCATAATGTTTTCTTCTACTCCACACCGCTCCATTTCCCATCATTCTCCCACTCCTAAATTACTTTTCTGGGCAGAAAAAAAAAAAAAAAAAAAGAGATAATTCTACACTAGAGCCTTAGGTAAAAGACCTAGGTTACATTTCTGGCAGCTATTTTGAAGCAGTAATGTTCTTAATGAATGTTATATAAACACTGGTTTTCTTCTTCCTAAGACTTTTTCCATTTTGTTCTATGAATGCTTTAATAGGTATTTTTTTTCCTTTTTAAAAAAGAAACTTTTACACAATCTGTAACACATGCCTCAGATTTGCATATCTCTGCTCCCTATGATTAGATATTAAAAAGAATAGTAATTCACTATCGTACCATATGTTTAATACACTTGCTTATGTTTCACTTATCAATAATTTATTTCTTCTGGATACTAAAATTTAGGAACTTCTCCCATTCCTAAAAAAACAAGACTCACAAGGAATCACTGTAGATGTGCATCTTAGGGGTAACTGAATTTCTTGTACCACAAAGCACACCTAAAAGCCAAGTTTTAAAATTCTATTAAAGAAGTAATTTGGTTACCAACCTTTTTGTTTAATAGTCTACAAAGCATGCTACCTTTAGCAAATAGTGAATGAAAGAGTATTAATGCTCACATGAAACAAAACAATAACATTCTCTTATTAATGAGAACTGTTATTTGATGCAGAATTCTGAGCTCTGTTACAAAAAAAAAAGAAAAACACAAAACAAAACAACAATAACACAAAAAACCCTCTTGAAAGTCCTGTCTAAAAAAGCAAGAGCCATTTTCAGGACTAGGATCCAAATATGGGCTCTTTTTATCTAATACACTTTAGGAAAGAAATAATTTCTACAAGGTAAAGCAGGTAGAAGAGAGTAACTAAAAGATTTTAAGTTCTCATGTGTTTTACTGTATCCAGCATTTATTGCAATTGATAATAAAAGCAAAGTCTACCAATTACCAATAAGAAGAGCCTGCTAGGGGAGAGAATGGAGAAATTTCATTAGCATTTAAGAGAAGAAAGAAAAAAAATGAAAGACACTAGACTAATAGTTAATTTACATATGTAAGTGCCTGAGACTCAGTCACCACTGATTGGTACAGTTCCACGTAATGAATGACAAACATAAGCATGTATTATCAGCAATTAGTATTAGCACAAAAATAAGAGCCTAATTTTTATTAGAGGCTTTTAATAGAATGCAGGTTAGTAAAAACTCCCTAAAATTGTTAGTTCACTTTTGTAGTCCAAATGGTACCATTGGTACCTTAAGGCTAACTCTGCATGATGGCTCAGCTTCCCAAGAAGGAGGGACTCTGGTTTACCAATACTCACTATCAATACTAACATAGGTTACAGTCCTGTGCCAAAATTAGAGCTTCTAATTACCTATAGTTATATAGTGTATAGTTATTTGGTCACTGCTAGCTACCCCTGTGTTCTGAAATATCATAATTACAAATGGCTTAATTTTAGGGTTTTTCTTCAAAATGAAGACTTTTTAGAATGGCTTAAGACTCTTGCAATTAAAAAAAGATTTTAATATTTCCAGTAAACTTGTACGACAAAGATCAGTAAGACATATCAATGCTTTAATAACCTGACAGCCTGGGGCTCAGGTAACTGCTGACAAAATCCTGTTTCAAAATGGACAAACACAGAAGCAAAGTGCTATCACTGAGGTCCTGGCTATCACACAGTATTTGCACAAGGAAGCATTAAAATACTTTTTTTTTTTTTATACAACAATACTTTGGAACACCGAAAATTGCTTTTAAAAGAAGTACTGAAATATTTTTCTAGATCAATTAGTAGTCAATTCTCCACTTGCTTAATAGTTCTCTGGGCTTTGCAGGAAGATTCACTTCAAAATACTTCTGGTTTGCTTTAGCCCATTGTCAATGAAGAAAATGCAACCTCAGCAATGCTTTTGTCTTCTGAAGTTCTGCATTTGGTTTCCTCTGCAAAATGAGCATTAACAATACGTTTTGCTGTCCCTGTTTAAAACATCACTCATTTATATTTCTGTTTTTAAGATAGATAAATAATTAATTTCAACTTAGTCTCCTTTTTTTGTTCAGCAGGCATCTGAAAACAACTTGAAGTGTTTAAAGCAAATCTCAATAGTTTTCTGATGTTGCCTCCACACACAATTATTTTGCCAAAACAACCTCACTTTTCATCTGTCAAAACAGAGACTTGCTTTGTCCACAAGTCAGAGCAGTGTGTGTTCTAAGCCTGCAGCTCTTTCCAGTTTCATTTTAATCTAGCAATTCTTTAAATATGAGTAAATCGGCCTGCAGGGAAATGAAGCCATGACCTCCACTGCAGAAATGAGCTGCAAACATCCCAAATTAAATATGGCTCCTTATTAATATTATTTGTGTCACCATGTGAGCTCCTCTTCCAGTCACTGCACTACTTTATGATTATTTAAGCAGAGGGTTTCTTATCCCAAATTCAGTGCTTTCTGCGAAATTTCAGAAAGCTGGAACTTCTCTTAAACAGCTAGAACCTGTGCAGAGTTCCAATTACAGAAAATCAGGCAAGAAATCCAGCCATTCAGAAATCTGTGAATTTAGAAAATTAGTATACCTAAGCCAAGTAGATTTTTAAAATTAACTTATTAATGCAAAGTCTTGGAAACACATTTTAAAGTATAGTTCTTGTATTAATTTCTCAACTCCGACAGTTCAAGAGAACAGGTGATTTTTACAACTGAAGTCATTGGTGTACCTCAAGCAAGTCAGCAGGGGGAGCAGGCAATCAGCTTGGGAACAAAAAATACCATAATCTCTCCCTTTAAAATGTGGAAACATGACAGTCAGTCTGTAAACACCGCAATACTGCAACATGAAAGCAGCGAGCATTTATACAGAAAAGAGGTATTTACACTAATACATGGCACAGCCATTTTCTACCATTTGAGCATTTAATGCTGTGACAGTAACACTTCCCTCTCCAGACCTTCCAATTTCTTCATAGTGTAAGGACAATTGTCTCTCTATTTAGATTTTACGCTCAGGTTTTAGAAGCCCAGCATAATCATATTCACTGAACAGGGCACAAATGAAATGATCAAACAGCAGTAACTGCAATGACCCCACACATTCTGAAACCACAGGTTAAAGGACCACCTCTACTTGAAAAATGCAAGAGAAACTTAAAACAAGAACAACTGTTACTTGACCAAAATTTCCTTCATGGGAGGTGACCATAGAACAGTAACTTCTGCAGGTGTGCAGGTTTGCAAAATAAGACCAAGGAAATATAAACTGCTCCATCCATTTCAGAAATGTATTAATTTAACACCATAACAGACAACTTACAGTCAATAGATTATTTTATTCTTGGTGATTTAAGAACTAACATAGATCTGTTCTTATCTTGCTCTGCATTTTCTCTCTGAATTGAAAAAAATCTCAGCTTGTTAAAGCTGCCAAATACCTCTAGATTTTTATTTAACATTTTTATAAAGAATTTTACATTTAAGTTTGTGACATGCTCTTAATATTCACAAGCTGTATAAAACAAGTGAAATAATCAAGTTAGCTCGGGGAAAGATGATTTTATACACTTATTTTTAATTTTCATGTTTAATTCAATAGAAGTTTCTTAAAATCCTTTATCACATTGAGAGTGTTTGTTGCATTATATGAACTACCAAAGCAAAGATCAGTTGCAAGCAAGCATCAGGTGGCACTGTACAGACTCAGTACAGGATGATGGTCCCTTCCCTGAAGTACTCATGAGCCTTTAGACAAACTCAAATATCTCCTTGTATGATCAGTGACCAGACTGGTAGACAAAAGCACTGTAAGGGGACTTACACTGCTAACTTGCATCCTGTCTACTGTGGAAAAAAACCCCAGACCCCACCATCTTCAGATTGACACAAAAGTGTAAATTGACTTCTAGTCTTTAACTTCAGGTCATCACTGGCAAGTGATTCAAATACTCTATTAGCAGTAACAAGTATTGTATTTTAAGATCAAAAGTAATTTTATTAAGTTTCCCTTGAAGTGAAGGAGTAATCTGAGACTTCTTACCTGAAACTCATCAAAACACAGGAGAGCAGCCTCTTTGCTTATTTCCTCTGCCACAGGTGCAATTGGGTCATACGATTTGGCCATAAACCCTGCTTTTCTTTTTGGTAAGTTCTGCTTAAGGCGATGTATTCCTTAGATGATAAAACAGAAAAGAACAAATATCTCTTATTTCTTTTTCTGAGATGGGAAGAACAAAATTATTTAGCTAACAAATAAAAAGTATACTGGTTCAGTAAAAATAAGAAAGCTTCAAACTTAATCCAGTTTCAAGAGGGTAAAAACACTTTTCAATCACATCCACACAACAGTTAAAAGCTCACAGATTTTGTGATTCTTTTAGATTTTGTTTAGAAAGACATAAAACAAATGTTGAAAACATTTTGAATGCTATGCACCTATATTTTATCTTCTATAAACTGATACAAACTGCAGTTTTACCTTGCTCTGAAGGTATTCTTAGAATGCATTTAGCTAAAAGAAGGCAGACGTAGCAACAGAGTTATACTTCAACATGTGAAGATGATGAGAGTAGCACAAGGTAAGATTGTTAAATCCATACTTTACTGTCTCATGGATTGTATTGCATCTGATTATAAACAGTCTGAAAAAAAAAGTCTCGCAGAAGGAAGCTACCTTTGTTAAGATTAAGCACAAATGACAAGAAATGGAAACAGAAAATCACAAGTGACCCAGCAATGATAGAAAAGTGGGCACTAAAAAGTATCTCAAGTTATTCACACCAGTGAAAGCTTCCCAAGAAAAATGCAGCTGTCACAACACTAGTAAAATACAGCAATAGTTAACTATTTGAGAGTATTATAAGGTCACAGAATTTAGAAACAGAAGTGAGTTTTAAAATATCTAGAACAGCATCCCTGTCAAAACAACGTCCCTTATTCAGCTGATCAGAAAATATCCTGAAACTTAGGATGCACTTCTATTACTTTTTTCCTCTAAATTACTGACAGTTTTACTAAGTTAGTCAACCAGAATAGTTCCCATTCTCCTTGGCATTTATATCTGATTTAGTTATTGCTTATTCAAAATACAGATTGAGTTCAACTTTTACATTTTCAGTTTCAGCACTGCCTTCTTCAGATTTCAGGTAAGCTAATTGGTATGTGGAAAACATTTATTAAGGATTTCATTCTAACCAATATACTTGAGTTATATATATTTTTCTTACAAAAAAGATACTTGAGAAATAACATGCAATTAATATCTATGCTGGTATGATAAACAATGCTAAAATACTTTCACTTTTTTCCTAATTTTTTTTCTTTTCTTTATGCTAAAATATTTAAATAAAATTACAGTGATTAATATGAATATGAGACAGACATTTAATAGATACTGTATTTTATAAAATTCTTGTCAATACCTGTGTCTGCACTTACTCTGGTGTACATCCAACATGAAGCCATGAAAATGGACTCTCTTTTTCCTTTCTACTTTTAAGTGAGAATAGAACATGTCCATCACCATTGTCTTTCCTGTGCCTTCAAATAAGAACAACAAAAAACACTCAACAGGTAGTTAATTTAAGAGCAGTATGTACTGATTACAGTAATGATTGATTGTTAGCTTGGCCCTAATGAAACTATAATTTTCCACAGGGTAAGTACAAGACCAGACTGCTGTGAGGAATTTTCTGTTCAAAAATTTGGAACAACTACATTTTTATTTTTCTGTTTTAAAATACAGAGATGGTCCAAAGGTTGCACAAATTACTCCCCATACATCCATAAAACATGCTAGTATTTAATTTGGAAAGCAAGTATGTTTTCACACTGCACTGTTGCAATTAGAATATATGAATTCTCTCCCACAATTACTTCCCAAATTCTTAAATTGCATTCTTAAATATTAGTGAATGGGTAACGCTGAAAACAACTACACATAGTAATGTGGTCCAATCAAACAGTTTCCAGCATAGAGTGTAATTATATTAAATAACATCATAATGTTACATCTTGTAAAATTCATTAAACCAATAACGCTACATAAACATAAAGCTTTTAGACACTTCAGAAATTGAATAGACATGAATTTAGAAAAAATTCCATTGGATGCAAATGAAACTTACCTACATCTCCATAGACATAAAGGCCTTTTGGGGGTTTGGTTTTGGCAAAGAGCTGCAAGCCAAGAGAAAAAGCGTAAGTATAGATATGGGGTAAAATAAAAGCAAGCACGTAGCTGTGATAAAGTAAGAAAGTAGCTACACTTAACCACAACAGTAGCACTAGGTAGTGAAGTGTAACTTTGACTAAATCATTAGTTCAGGATTCCTAAGTAATGTTAGAATTGTGCAAAATTCTGTATAAGAAGTGAAACACACATGCAGGGCTCAGGATTTGGGGTTTTGGGTTTTTTTAATATTATTGTGAAAATATCCCCAGCCCTAGCCCTAGCACATGTGCCTTTTTATCAGAACACATAAAATGAATCAGTGTTTCCAAATTCACCATCATCAAAACAATTCCTTTCCCTCATTAAGCCATTTGAGCAAACGGTCCTAGGAAAAAAGAATATAAAGTTAAGCAGTATTGTACTATTCATAGATGTATACACTAAATACCTATTAGAGCAGATCTGCTAAAGAGATAAACTATTGGGACTTAGAAAATCAGTACTGCAAACCCCATGAATATTGTACATCCTATTTCTCTCAGCTTTGAATATTAAAGGCAAAAACATCTCTGGTTTAAACATGATTAAAATCAATGGAGTCACAGTAAAAATATGTATCTATATACACATGCATGTGTCTGTATATGTAAAAATATATAAACATATAAAAATACACTTTCAAAGTAGGCCTTTTATTAACCATTTTTTGCAGTGAGTTACTTTCTGGAATGAATACTGCTTAAAAATTTTAAATTTCTTAATATTATTCAGGACATATATTATGACCCCAGATATCTATTTTACTCAAGTATATATATTTTATGGAAAAACTTCCAGTTATGCTAAGACTTTCAATTTGAAATAGTCCTCTTTCCCTTTACCCCAGTACTGTGCACAGCCACTTCCAAGTATAATTCAAAAAAGAAGCAGCTTCTAAAAAACTGAAGATGTTAACAAAATTCAATCAAATCCATGAAACTGAATTGACATCCACGAAAAACACTGCAGAAGAGTATTCGCTTATTTTAAAGTGCTCCACTTTCAGAGCTCTATGGGCTGAGCCAACACAGAGGAAAATTAAAATTGCAACCCTGTGGTCTCATTTGGAGCTGGGTAATTGCTAAACAACTTGAATCTAAAGCACTTTTTCAAAATACAGTGCCATGTTAAAGAAATAGAGGAGTCAGTACAAAACACTAATTAAATATGAAAGAAAATGCATGACCAAAAAGTAGAAGGGTAGTATCTCGGGTCTATAGTACCAGCTCACTCAGAAAACATGCAAGCATGGCTCTTACACAAGAGCCCCTTTTAGATTTAATTTAGATCTCTATTAATAGGGTAATCAAAAATTTGTATCATCAATCTGTGGCTGGAAAGGGTTTCAGATGTTTGGAAACTATTCCATTAATTGACAAGGCTGCAACTATTTGCTAGAACTTTGAATGCTTTCAAATTATAAGACAATTTAATTGTTGAGTATTTTTCAGTGTGTACTTTTTAAGAGCTTGTGCTCAATAAAACTACTGATGCTCAAAGTTACACGAGAAAAAGAGAAACAGACAAAAACTGAGATACATATGAGATTTTAAAAAAAATTCTTTGGGTTTAGTTTTAGATTACCAACAACCATTTTAATAATATAAAAGACTATCACATTCAATTTATTATACAGGAAGGCTGTACTAATGTGATTTGCAGTTTCACAAGAAGCAGCACAAAGCTAGAAAAACAAATCAATGTGTAGAGTACAGCTTTACCTGTTTTTGCAAAGGTTATACAACCAGAACCAATAATAATGCCTACATTTTTATACCAATATTTTCATTGTGAAGCTTTTATTAATTACATTTAAATATCTTAATATTTGTCTTTTTAGGCATATTTATTTCCAGCTAACATGTTACAGAAAAAGGAACTTTTATTTTGACTAAAGGAAACAAAAATAATGGCTTGGGCTCTATAAAAGTTGATTTAAAAAATGAAATTAATTTCCCTTTGAAGACAGCAATTTTTGGGCGATAACTGATGGCTAAAAAGGATGGATACTGTGGCAGATCCAAACATATTTGCTGAAGCTGATCATCTCTAAAAACAAATCAAATATCAGAAAACCTCTTGTCTTCCTTCAGCAATTAAAGAAGTTTGTAGGAAATATTTTACATATATTTCTAAACATCACACTATATTGACAGCTTTAGGACAACGACTTTGTCATTCATGTCAGATATTGTATAACTCTAAGAATTTGTTTTTATATTCTTTGGTTGTTTTGGTTTGTTTTTTTCTTAACATACATTTTATTGCAAAAAAGTAAAACTTTATCAGTGGATTTTTCTTAATACTGAAAACTCTGACATCCTACCAGTCTCAAGCTATTTTGCATGATCATAAGATGGATTTTTTGTTTTGTTTTAATTATTCTAATGTATCTTCTGAAGTCTGGAAGTTGTCTAAGAAAAAGGGAAAGTTCCACTAGGATTGCTGATAAAATCCCATCAACCTTCTTGAACCAATTTAAATCACAGCAAGCAGTCAGTCAGTGGTATGTGGGGCAAAGAAAGCAGAAGACTCATCTTGGTTCTATGCAAACATACCCTCTGCAAGAAGGAGGGGGAAGATCTAATGCAGAAGATCCTCCAGTCACTCTAAAATAAGGACAGTCTACTTCAGGCATGAAAGGGAGAAACATAGGAAATGTAGGAAGACAAACAACGACTTCTCCTTGCTAACTGCTGAGTTATCCTGAGGTACGTTTGGGGTCTCAGCATAATAATGTTAAATTTGTTGACAATATATTTTCTTTGGCAACAATGGTAAGATTTAAGGATGTTAAAGTTAATATTTACAGGTACTAACACAAAGATATTAAGTGACACACAAAATTTGAGTCTGAAGGGGAGATTATCTTTAGTAACACGCAGTGTCTTCCCACCTTCCCCTTTGCTCAGACACCAGAAGCAAGCAACTCATCTCCTGGGAGTATTTACACTCTGACTGGAAAAACTTTTTTAAGTGCAAATGCATGTCAATACTAAGACAGTTAATTAAAATATGCAAAATTCAAGAGACAAGTCTCCCAACAGCAGATTTTTTTTTTAAAAAGCGCTAACAAAACTGCCTCTTTCTCCTACTCTTTCAGGCCTCCTTTTTGGCTGCTGTTGTAGCTGAAGACATTTTCAAGGTCTTGAATGGTGTTTACTATTGTTCATACCTCTTTTCAAAACATGACCTCATTTATAATTGAGCTTATTTCAAGTCATTAGTATAGTAACTCAACAACTCTTAAGATGTCCCAATTGGTATTATTTTGAAAAGCTGGAGATCTGAAATGTCTATGCAAACTCTTATGGCCTTGAACTTCAATTCAGAGGATCTCAAAATATCTCAAAACATAAGGCCATGCTTTCACCAAGCTGAAGATTGAAGTCCTTGTTCAAATTTGACGAGTAATTTTGAAAAACAGAAGCCTACTTGGTTGGCAGCAAGACTAATTGTTTTCTCCCCTGAGATTCATTCTAAGCTGATGCCCCCAAAAACCTACATCCTAACAAAATAGTTTTATTACCATGAAGAAAATGGCTGGTGTCTGCTGTGCCTGTGTGCCCCAGACTACTCATTTCAGAAAGGTTTGGCCTGTGAGGTAACACAAGTGCTCCAGATAAAAAAAAAACTGAAAGGCCTCTATTGTATCTGATATAAATATTTGCTCCCTAATCCTACTTTTACCATATTTTAGTGAATAAAACCATTTAGAGAAAAAGTGACAAAAGAAGAACAAAGCTAAAACCAAAGCAGACCATTCTTTTAACGGTTGAGAAGTGCAAGAAGTTTCTATTTCTGGAATAGTTTCTGCTACTTTGGAAGAGGCTTCTGCAATTCTATCACAGAAGAAACAAAGCAATAAAATAAGGACTATCAGACTACAGAAGAGGCTGGTAGAGAGGCTTCTCTTCCACTGCCCCTTCTTCTTCACTGCAGCCTTTCAACCACATTCTCTTCAATGACAGAGCCAGGAAAAATGAGCACACTTGAAATGCCAAGCACCACTATTTTTGTTTTTTTGAAAAAGCTGCCAGTAGATTAATTTATTCTCAACACAGGAGATTTCATACTAAAAGTGGGCTATTCAAGTTGCTAGAAATCTCCTGCAAAAGCAAGAAGTCAACCTACAAAATACTAAGTATAACTGACGCAGTATTTCATTTTTTCAAAATATATCCTAATTAGTTTAAAATACATCAATTTTTTTTCATTTACATCTATTAAAACTGAGTACAAAACGGAAAGGAAATCCAGTGGTTTTATCACAAAAACATGACAGTATTCAAAGTTACAAAGTACCTGGCCTCCATGAGAGGAGAATGCCAAAAAACTATTCACAAACACAACATTTACCGCTATTGGTAGTATTTCCTAGAGTAGCCTTCTACTGGTCATACACATGAATTCCATCCATAAACTTACACAAATTCTATTCAATCCAGGCCAACTCCAGAAAGCAGTACTCAGCACCAGCTCTTCTTGGCATGAAAAGCTTAGCTCTAACTGAACCAAGTCTGCAGCAGCACCACTACACTGAAAGTCCAGAACAGAAAACCAAGTATTTTGTTGACTTAGCATAACTCCTCAGTAGATGTAAACGTATGCTAAGCATGTAATTTTACCAACTACCTAGTCACATTTGTGACTTATTCTGGCAAAACCCTCATTAGGATGTTGATCACAGCTTTGCTGAAGCAAAACCTGGCCTGCACTAGAATTTAAACTATCATCTGTTTGGCTTCATTTTATCTCATAAGGAGCTGTGTTTGAACTGGCAAATTTTTTTTGAACTGGCAAATTGCTTACTCTAAGATAGCAGAAGAGGAGCAAAGCTGTTGTGGCCTCTTCTCCCTGAGTCATGATTTCATTTAATTACACAAGCTAGCAGACTTTGACAGATTTATGCAAAAGTCACTGCTCTCCTCCTTTTCTGGGGTTTTGATGTATGGCACGGCACTGTAGTGGTCACCAATCTTAATACTGTTCTATATATTGGTCACCAATCTTAAGATTTCCATAGAAATACCAAACCAGTGAAAAAACCTCAAACTGCAACACTTACCCCTGTAGCAAGTAGTTCTTCAGCTGCTTCTCACTGACTCATTAGTTCCATCAGTGAGCCATGCAACAATTTTTAAAAGTTGGTTTAAAATTAAAGCAATGTTAAATGGAGAAGTGGAATGCTTTAAAGGAAGTAGTGAAAAATGCACATTCTCAAGTAAAAAATGGCATTTAAGTAAGAAAGTGTCAGTGTGACTTTACTGCAATTAGCTCTGTTATACAGGGATATAGCAGCATCATATTTCCTAAACAGAATAAAGTTGGTGATTGTTCTCTGCAATTAAAGCTTTCTTTCCTATTCACACTTCCCAATCAAAGAATCAGTAAATAACAAACCCACATAATGCTTTGATCTACAAGGCCATGACACCTGCTCTAACAACTAAGAATGATTTGGGGCACTCCAGTTAACACAAGTCAGCTCTCAAAATTATTCTCCAGGGCAGTGCTTTTAGAACTTAATATCCAAATGTCCAAAACATCTTGCCAGAAAAGATCAAAAGGCTCTAGTCTACTGATCCTCAGGTTTGACAGTAAGGCAAATGCCTTCGACATAACATTTTTTTCTAAGAAATGAAAATTAGTAAAAGTCTGGCACTTATGTGTGATGGCTTTATAACTTAGATCAAAGTTACAAGGTGCTTACATAGCTTGAGTTATAAGATATCTATATAACCTGATATCAATATAAGCTGAATAATGACTTTTTATATATCTATATAACCTGATAGCTATATAACCTGAATCATAGCTTTTTATACCTATATAACCTGATATAAATAACATTTTATACAATGTAATGGCTAGTATATGGTTAACTAATTGCTTAATGCTGAACAGACAAAAAAAGAAGAAAAAACTTGCCAGTTGGACAGCTTTAGAGATAGCTAAGTATAGTACTATTGAAAAACTGACAAGTGCAGAGCCAATTAGCCACAAAACAAAGAACTTAGGTGGTTGAGACCAGACAGACCAAGGAACACTGTAACTGCACATGCTCCGAGGACAAAGTTAGAAAAGTTCAGCTGCAAAGACCTTGGAAGCTGTCCTAGGTTACAATGTAAAATTGTGCCCAAGGTATGTATTCTATCCCCAGGAGCCGTTGGAGCCAAGGTGGGGCAGTGTTTTCCTTATCTTCTGTTAACGAGCCTAACAATGCTTTGCCACATGACTTATAGATAACTCCCTCCAGGAGTTATCTCTGTTTAATGGGCCATCAAGGACCCACTGCATGACTCATAGAATGAGATCAGCCCATTGGGAGATGCTCTGCCCAGGGGGAGGAGCCAAGCATTCCCACCTGGATAAATCCAGGGTTTGGGACAGCACAGGGAGCCTTTACCCACTGGACTCCCAGAGGAGACAAGACCTACCAGATGTTTCTACAAGAATCACTGCTTTGACAAGACCATCTCATCTGGACTGCCACTACCACCCTAACAGGGTAACTGACTCTGTCAGTGGGGGTTTTTTTGTACTATTACTTTGATTTTATTTTACTTTCTTTTCTTTTCCTCTTATTAAATTGTGTTTCTGACTTGGAGTCTTTCACTGGTTTTGCTTTCAAACCAGCACAGAAGCCTTCATCAGAGACCCTCAACGACCCTCAAATTGGAGAGGTGCATACGCAGTGCAAAAGAACTATCTAATAACCATGAGATCATACCATGTAAATTAGTTGCAGAGTGTATGTGGTGATGTTGCAGTGACATAGTTGCAGTGACATAGACTAAGCAATACTTACTGTAAAAATATACCACAGCACTTGACAAAGGTGGGTGAGTTAGGTGGAGATATCCACCTTTACCACCAGCGCTACAATAAACAAATACCTGCTCTATACACATCAGTCTATGGGGATTTATTTCCAGCCTATCTTTTGGGCCTCATGTCCAAAAAAAATTTTAAAAAACAGGAGCAAAACTGATAATTGGCTTCCTTTTGAATTACTTCATTTACAGTCCAGGTACAGTAAGACAATTCTGAGATAGGCAAGTTAAAAGAAGACCAACACCAGAGATTGAAAAAAACCATAGAGAGATGAAGAAACCCCAAAATCTAACCCAACAGCTTTTCACATTCAGAATCCTCACAAGATACAAGACACTGGTCAGCAGCTTAAGACTCAAATTAAAGAAGTAATTTAGCAAGCAGAATCCAGCTTGGTCTCCTTACACTTAAGCAAAGGTCAGCACGCAGGCATACTGCCACACTGCTCTGGATACCACAGATAAGAAATAGGCATTTTGAAAAAAGGATGTTTCTATTTTTTGTTTGGTACTTGCACAAACTGAATCGAGAGACTGGTTTAGACTCAGGAGTTAGCCCACAAATCCATCAAGACAACATGAATCCACAGGCATACACCCACACACAACATGCACAAGTGTTTTAAAATAAACATACAGGTTTCAGGCTGTTTGTCATTTTTACACTGCTTGTATGTTTTTAATAATTTTAAGTAAACGAAATCCCTAAAGTAAAAAGGTAAGTAATGTGTTGACCTGATCCAAGTGCCAGAGGAAGCAAAAACATACCCCAAAACCATTGTTTGGCTCCAATTCCCACATCAGAGCTAGAATCACTGAATGCTTTGGACTGTCAGGGATATCAGGGGTCACATGGCCAAACACCCTGTTTAAAGCTGATTTGAAAGGGACCCATAAGGATGATGGGGTCAACTGCTTCCAGAATAGAACTTCCAAAGAAACATTTACTGGCCTTTAGGAACAGTCTTGCCTTAGGATTTTGCTTCACGTATTTGTGAGTTTTCTTCCAGAGTGCCCGACTTTTACTTCATGGAATTATTTCCCATTCATGTTTCTTCTTAATAAAAAGCTCTTTCCTAGGTGCTTAGTCTGCTTCCTTCCATGAGAAGGACATTTATGGCATTTCCAGCCAAGCACATGACTAGCAAATAGATGATCTCCAGCTACACATCCGAGTTTAAGGCATTTAGGGGATGTTGCAAGCAGACTGATAGGCAGGTGTGTGCACCCTGCTACTCTTGCCTATTTGAAAGAGCCCTATTTATAGGTGCAATACTTGTTCTCTACTTTTTCACACCTTAAAGCTAGTACCCATCACAAGAGCCTTAGAATGGTTAACTTATGATTTGGTCCCTGAAGGCCAGAGGACAGCGTGCCATTTAAAGGCACTTGAGCCCACTAGGTTTTGGTTCCCCTGATCTCATGCTACATCATTTAGTCTTGCCCTGCAAACAAAAGCCAGTATTTGTGACAGGTAAGAGAACAATCTGGTATGGTTAGGTAACAAGTTCAACAGAACAGTATATTTAGATTTATGCCCATGAGATGAGGAGTGCTGTGTAATGAATGCTTAAAAAGGCTGACATGGAGATTTGTTAGCAAGGACTGCAAAGGACGTTTATTGACCATAAATGTTAAAGTTACTTCTGATAAAAAAAAAACAACAAATGTGGTGCAAGAGAAAGAGAGAAATAAAAAAAAAAGCATTCAGGGTCTAGCTGGGGAAAATGCTGACAGTTTCCCTCCTCCATCCAGGGACAGGGAGGTATCTCCAGTGCAGGCAGGGAAAGTGCAGATGAGACAGCAATGTATATTTTGCCATGCTTTTTCCCCATGCACTATACTTTTATCATCAGACTTAGTCAAACACCCCACGCTTGTTGTTTCCTCCAACCTCAGCGTACGACTGTGCTGACTGGAGTATGTTCATCAGGTGCAAATGAAGTACATTCACTGGGCATCCAACTTCTGTGCACATCTATGACTGCCCAATATTTAGCACGGAATGAAATGTCTTATCTGCTTTGTTGGGTGCTACATTTGGTTTTCTGGGATATAAACTCCTATCTACAAAACGAGGCAAGGAAAGCTGAAGAGGGAATTCCCACATCAGTTCTAGTTGCTTCCCATGAGAACATGCCATAACAATGCTATCAATATTTCCAGGTGCAAGGCCACCAGAGTAGCAACCTGAGAATAACAGCATGAAAACAAGAAATGTGCAAAACACTGTCAATAAGAGTCTGGAAAACACTGTGTCAAGAGCTTCAAAGAAAAGTTAGAGATGCAACAGCAGGCTAACAGCACTATGATTGTTAAGGCAATGTGGAACAGGGATATGTCTAAACTTTTGTAAATCCTTTGTAAAGAAACTGTGATGCCCTCAAAAACACAAGGGTGCAGATTATACCTAGGCCTTCTTTCCTTACCTCATCTGGAAACTAGCAACATGGAGAAGAATTGTTTTTAAAGTCATGTCTGATGTATATTGTAACGTGGAATTATTTGTGGAATATCTGTTAGAACACAAAACATCAGTGTTCAGTTTATGTAATCCAAACACACAAGTATAATACTAGTGCTTGAGAATTAAAACCTGGGTTATGCCCCTCTCTCCTATAGCCAAATGACATTTTTGGAAAGGTAGTCAGCAGACATAACTAAAACCATATTTAATAATATTTATTTCGGTTACTTCTGGAGTGCCACTGGATTTTACAAACCAAAAAAGAAAGAAGAGAGATTGAAACATGAAGAATAATCTATCTGGAAAGAGGCATTTGCAAAAATAAGATCTGTGCTCTTGACCGAAATTTATGCATTTTAAGCACACTCTTATGAGCAAATATAAATGTAAAAACTATTTTTATCATTATAAACCTCACCTTTGAAAGAACATTTTTTGAATCAATGCTGTAGCCTTTAAGGCTCTCATGCAATTTCTGCAGGTGCTGCACAACTCTTCTTTGTTGCTCATCATTCTTCAGCTCTTTCTGCTTAATCAAAAAGTCATAATGTTCTAAAGGTCCATTGCAAACCAGTAAGGCTCTGGTGTGAGCATCTGTGCCAGGGCCTGTCTTCTCATCTGCCTGGGCTGTGTAGGCTGTAAAAATAAAAGTAGCCAATTAATAGAGAAGTTTTAAAGGTATCTCCTTACAAACAACACATATTCCTAACAGTTTACACAAAGACCTATAACCACGACTTACCTATATAACCACTGGTTACCCCTTCATTTTTCATTAACTCAATTTCTAACTTTACTCCAGTAGTATGTTTTAACATTCCTTTATTTTATTAACAAGCACACATTCTAAGAAGCCCGTCTGGAGAGTTGGTAAGATTTGGATGAACTGTTGCAAGGGAAGTTTTGAACCTTTTTTTTTCCAAATTGGGTTAAAATCATTTAAAAATTCCAAAGTGGACTTCTATAAACAGATAATCCTTTAGGTAAAACTTCAGGAAATATTTAAAAGTCAACAAACAATAGACCAAACCAGGAGTTCTGTAGGAAAGTTGAAAGACTCAAACACCACACTAAACAAGGCAGCAGCTGGGAAGCCCTGCAATGCCACAGCCTGATCTGCTGGCATTATCTTCTGCCTAGAAGAGACAGGGACAAGCTCAGGTAGGAATACTGTCAAAAACAAGACATTAAAAAGTCAGAATTGCTAGACATAAAACAAGAAACTAGGAAAGGAAAGAATGCACAAGATTACAAAGAAGGCGTGCCAAATCATTCATATCAGAAACAATGGCATACACTGGAAAGCTGTTAAATATCTTCTTTGCTTCCAGTGTCATTTAACAGGCTAAGTATAATAAAGAAAAACATGATTTCTTAATTGGTAAAGGAAAAGCATGTTAATTGCAATAATGCTTTTGCCACATAGCATTGCCATCTATAGAGTAGGAAAGAAAGTTGCAAGTGAAAGTACTTTTAAGCAGGTACAAAACAGCTGGAAAAAGAGTATGTAACTAATTACTACAGTTAAACTAGGTGTATATGTGCAGTAGAGTTTCATTGAGGGCTCAGAATCTTATCTTGGTGCAACCCTGAATTTCCCACCATGCCATATATGGCAAAATAAAGTACACAGACTGGGAACACAACAGAAAATCAGGAGAGGGCTGCACACACTCTAGGAGGCAAATAAAATCTGACAAACTGGACAAATAATCTAATACAAAGAGGATGCAATCCAACAGGGACAAAGCATGTTATTTAGAGGAATTAACTAACTCATGAGATGGGGAATGACCAGCTAAAGAGTACCTCTGCAAAAAAAGGACCCAACAGCTACATTGGATCACAAAATGACAGTGAGACAATATCGTAACACTATTAGAGGAAAAAATAAACTAAAATAAAATAAACACAAGTACGCCAATATAAATACACAAAGGGGAAAAAAAAGCCCTGCTCTATTAAATACTGGAATAGTCTGCCCTGGAAGATGCTTTCCAATTTTCACATCGTATGTTATGAGAAGTATGACCCAAATGGGAGAGTAAATGGAGATTTAAAGGACTGGTTTTTAAAATAGGAGTCACAACCCACAAAGATGCCATAAAAAGCACAAAAAGAGTTTTAAATAGTTACAAGACAGAATATTAGAAAACTATAAAACTGAACAAGTAGATCAAACTATGTTTACTTATTGCAAATAACGATTTCTCCATAAAAAGACAGTCACTGTTTGTATCTGCAGCCAATAATTGCACCAAATTCCCTTGTTCCTGGAGGAACTGAGTTGCTGTTTTGAATTAAAGAGTAATTAGCTCATCCCTATCTAAAGAGATCACATAAACAAAGTTGAGTTCAAAGTCTGTTATTGCAAAAATGTGAGTAAAACCTATGGCAAAAAAAACCCATACAGCTGTCTCCAGATACATACAGGGTACTGAGAAAATGAAAGGAAATGGTATTTATACAGATAACTTAATAACTGTAATTAAGGTAGTGAAATAGATTAATAGTCTAGAAGCTGTAAAACTTCCAATGCTGTGGGGTGAATTTTAAAAATAAGTTTGATGAAAATCTGTCAGGAACAGGTCAGCAAAACTTGACCTGCCTCTGAAGGGGAAAAGGTCACACAATTATGGAATGGCATGGGTTCAAAGAGAGCTGAAGTATCACCTAGATCCAACACTCCTGCCATGGGCAGGGACACCTTCCACTAGACCAGGTTGCTCAGATGATCTCAACTTTTTTCATCTTGTTTTCCACTATTCCAGTCCCCAAAAAAGTAAACCTCAGTCCTGTGATCCGTACCTCTGACCTATCTGTACCTTTGCAATACAGAGAAGCTGATGACCCCAAGAGCTCCAGTGTGCCTCCTTATACCTATAAATTCTTGAGTTCCTACTGCTTACCACAGGATCAAAGAGTGGAAAAAAAAAAAAAAGATGATTTAGGGGTAAGAAAGGGTTTGCAGCTCATGACCTTCCTGGCCATGGATGAAGCACAGAAGGACTACTCAGAAGCATGGGGCTTGTCTCAGAGTACATGTACTCACAGCTAACCATCCTGGGAGTGGGAGAAAACACTCTTGTCATCAACACGTGGCAGAGGTGGAGACTATGCCCAAATGGCCACAGAGGGTGACCTGGCACAAATCACTCACTGTCCTCCTAAAACAATATTGAACACTGGAATTTAAATATGATGGGAATACACTATAGTACACTACTACCAGGAGACACCCAGTAACTGATTAAGTGATAAACTCACACCTGTAGCTGCAAAAGGCAGACACTACTGAAGAGCATGTGGAGGTTTTAGAGGTAAGCCAACAGAAGGCAGCTATACAAGAGACAGAAAAAAATGTGCACCTTCCATTCTAACCTGCATTTTGTACAACAGTCTGCAAAATCTATCACTCAACTATAGAAATCACCTATCATTCAGTGCACTAACTGTAGTCGTACAGCCCTCTTTTCCACATTGCAAAATAGGGGTTTTCATTTATTCCTTACTGTTTCATTATCTATTCTTTGTATTACAGAAACTGCAACTCAATTTTTATTAGTTCCCTTCTGAAATCTTTAAGTGTTACACACAGAAAAAGCATCCTCTACACCTATGTAGTGTTCTAGATACAACTATAGAAAAGCACAACATCAATTCACTGTTCACTTAGTTTTACATACAACAGTGTAAAACTAGACATATGGTTATCCATAACCTACCTTTCCCACCTTCAGAGTGCAGGACAGTGCTGGATGTTACCACATTAACCTGACGTTCACTGCTTCTTTAGATTTGACACCAAGGTGCAACATTTTCCTAAATTCTTGTTCCCGAAATATACATACATAAGTATAATCTCACTTTATTTCATACCATATAATTAGGTCTTTGCATTTGCCTTTCTGCTTACACATAAAAGGATCACAGACACAGCTGCAGTGAAGACCTACTGTGATACATCCCAAAAAAAGAAAGAAACCGGAGGGGAAAATCTCATCAAGGTAAATAAAACTTATTTTAAAAAATGCCAATCTGGAATTATAAAAAAATTTGTTTCAAGTGGACGACTTAAGACATATTCAGTAAACTTAATTTGGACATTAATTTACCACTGCAACGATAATTAATGCCTACATAAAAATATAATAGGTGTTCTTAAATCCAGGAACTTTCTGCTCTGGAAAAAAGCAGCAAATTGGAAAACAGATCGGTGTGTTATTGAGTTTTTCTACTGCTATTTAGAACTGATGTCTGAGATGACACAGAAAAAGGCAAGTGAGTTTTAATGACACAGCTTATGAAAGCAACAGTCACTTCTGAGGTAGGCACTAGAGTTATTTATGCAAGACAAACTGAAATGGAAGCTGAGTTGTGGCATACCAAAATTGATCCTGACAGCAGCCAAGAGGTTGAGAGCACAGAAGGGTAACCAAGGTACAAGGTAGAGAATTAACACTTTCCCCTTCCTTCTTTGCTATAATCGTTAATTACTGTTTGTCCTAAAAATAAAGAATATTTGCAATCAACAGTTGTGCAAGAACTGCGTCTAAACCAAAGCCATGTAGGTTACAACTGCACCAAAATTAAGTACCCCAAAATCACCCAAGTGCCACCTTTGCTGACAGTCACAATCAAGAAGCTGGAATAGCTTCTACTAAATCAGTGTTAACGCAAGATACAAAGATCACATCTGTTTCATTACTGCTCTGCCAGCACAATCTGCCTTGAGAGCTTTTTACAAATCCTGGAATTTGTGTGGAAAGAGAAAAAAAAATTATAGAAACCAACTTTTAAAAACTGTCATGTTTTCAATAATCCAAGCTGAAGTTCAGGGTATTAGTTTGGGTCACAATGAAGCCAAACTGCTTCAAACCTTGAAACTCTTAGTGTAAAGCTGTTAAGAGTGCCTATGAAACACAACTGCCACAACAGAAAAAGAGGATTCGGAAGTCAGAGGCCACTTTCATCAACAGGCAGATGGTGGTATCAGAGACCTTCCTAAACTCAAGATTAAGCTGGTAACAGAACTGCTGCTCCTTCTTAGATGACAGCACAGTGAGGAGGAAGGGCAATGGTAAAGTCTTGTAGCTCCAAAGGTTGTTTTCCTGCGTGAAAATAGGAGCAAAGGTAGCAAAAGATCAGAAAGGATTTTTTTCATCCTAGTATCTGTAAACAATAATAATGTCTTCTTGTCTCATCTTTTATTAAATATATATGCAAGTTTTGCAGAATCAGACTCAAACAGGTAATCTGCCCCATGATGTAGAAGGATTTTGATAAATGAAACGTGTTAAAGTTAAGCACATGAATAAACCTGCAGAAGAACAAAGACTTGCCATGTAAGCTTCTTGGGAAAGAGATCATGTGCTAGGTATAAAGCTAAAAATAAATTTATAGTCCTATAATAAACAAACGCTCCTTTTGAAATATTGCACTATGACTAATGACAAGAATGTAAGAGCAGGTGATCTGAAAAAATTATTTACTTCCCAGTGCTTAACAGAAAGCCTTTTATATTTTTATGTAGATCAAAATCCAACTGATCATATTGGGGAGGGAAGGGGGCATACATGCATGAATTGAAGATGTTAGGCCAATATAATGTAAAATTCATAAAAGTCCCACACTTGCTCAAATTAGTAATTCAAACCAGAAGCAGCAGCTTGCAGCTAAGACATTAGGACAAGGATTTGCATTTTTGTCTCATTATATGACCTCAGATGACTCACTGAAGGCCGTTCATTCAGGCAGCATATGAAATAGTATTTAATCTTCTAGAGAAACTTGAGTCGGAACTAGAATTCTACATTTTGCATACATGCCTGATAAATTATTCTGCTAGAAGATTATTTGTATTTTTTCCATGTACACCCTGTTTAACAACCTGACCTATAGATCAAAGTAGGGAAAGACAAGAGAAGCGTATCAGTGAAATCGTCATGTCTTTCCTTAATTAAAGGAAAAGGTACAAAACTGTGGAAGGCAAGTCACACAAACACAGAAAATACTATAAACCAGTGACCATAAAACCAGGATTATAAATCAATTCCATGATGACATCCCATCCCTGAAGTCTGATGTCCTCAAACAACATATGCAGGAACTGCCTTCCCTTTAAGCTGACAAACTGCCTAAAGCCACTGGATTTGCTCTGACAACTTTTTCTAAATGCTAGTATGTCGGTTATAAAAAAAAAAACAACCCTACATAGAGTCCAAGTGTTAGACCGGTATCAAATAAAACACAAATAGTCCTGTAGTACTACCTGCAGTGCTTGTCTATTTTTCTTAGGATGTATAAATATTCTACAATCACAACATAATGTGTGATGTGAACATTTTTTAATCCTGAGACCCACCAGTCACCAGCTGAATTCTCACACTTTGGCCAGACTGGCAGAGGATGAACGAAGAGCTCTCACTAAAGAAAAAAGACCTCTATTCCTAACCTAAGCCTCTAGTTAACAAAACCCCATAAATTTTTGTACCGAAGAGACTTTCAAAGCAAGGCTGTGAGGACAGCCTAGAGGTCGTTCATTTTACACCGGAGGGTCCTTGAGGGAGAACAGTCCCTGAGACATCCCGCAGCCCGGCCAAACGCTGGCAGCCACCGGCGCACTCACCGACGGCCCGGTACAGCCGCAAGGCTTTTAAACCAGGCAGCGCACCGAAGCCCTGTTTCCCAGGGGAAAAGCGGCATCACCAATTCAGGGAGCCACGGGCCCCCTTCGCGGGTCCCCCCGGGGACCGGCGCCGACTCCCGGTGCCACCCCGGCAGGCGGGACCCCTCCGGGGCTGGGTCGCGGACAAGCCCAGGCCGGGGAATGCCAGAACACCGGCAGGTCATGGCAGAGCAGCGGGGCCTGTGCGTGTCCCGGCGGTTGCCGCGTGCCCCGTCCGGCACCGCCACCCACCTCCCCTCTGCCGGGGACAGACCCGCGGCACGACGGGGACGGGCGGCACGCACCGGCTCCTGCGACCGCTCCTCGGTGCCCTTCCTGCGCGGTGCCCCAGCAGCCTGTGGCCCGCCCGGGCCTAGCGAGCCCCGGAGAGCCGCGGCGGCGGCACTGACCTCTGTGCGGCGGGAGCAGGCGGGCACGGCACCCCAGAGCCCGCAGCAGGCAGCGCGCAGTAGCCAAGGGCGACACAAGGGCTGCCATCTTCCCGGCGCAGCGGCGGCGAGGGCGCGGGGCGCGCTGGGAAATGGAGTCCCGCGGGGCTCTGGGGGAGCACGGGCGCGGCCGGTGCTGGGCGAACCGCTTCTTCCTGGATCACGGAATCATAGGGTCGATTAGACTGGAAAAACACTCTGAGATCGTCGAGTCCAACCTATGACCTAACACACAGTGTCGACTAGACTGTGGCACTAAGTGCCACGTCCAGTCTTTCTTAGAAACCTGCAGGGACGGTGACTCCACCACTTCCCTGGGCAGCACCTTTCAATATCTAATCACCCTTCCTGTGGAGAAATTCCTCCTCATGTCTAACCTAAATCTCTCCTGGCACAGCTTGAGGCTGTGTCTTCTCATCCTCATGCTGGTTGCATGCAAGAAGAGGCCAACCCTCACTTGGCTAAAACCTCCTTTCAGGCAGCTACAGAAAGCAATAAGGTCACCCCTGAGCCTCCTTTTCTCCAGGCTAAACAACCGCAGATCCTTCAGCCGCTGCTCATAGGACTTGTGCTCCAGACCCTTCATCAGTTTCATTGCCCCACTCCGGACTCATTCCAGCCCCTCAATGTCCTTTGTGTAGTGAGAAGCCCAGAACTGAACACAGGATTTGAGGTGCGGCATTGCTGGTGCTGAGTACAGGGAGACAATCACTGCCCTGGTCCTGCTGGCCACACTATTGCTGATACAGGCCAGCAAGCCGGTGTCCTTGGGCACACACTGGCTCACGCTGAGCTGCTGTTAACCACCATCCCCAGGTCATTTGCTGATCTCTGGCTCCTTCCCCCTCTCTTTTCCCCCCAAACTGTGCTGCAGGCAGTGGGGGAGCCCCTGAGGAGCCCACCTGCCTGCCTGCCCCAGGGCTACACTCCCTATGCAGCCACTTCAGCCACTCGGTACAAATCCACTTTCCAGACCCACCTGGAGCTGCACACACCACCTTACTGCCCATGCACTCCAGTTTCCAAACAACTTCTTCGTCCACCTCAACCCAAAGAAGAGCTTCTTTGTACTGAGAGTGGCAGAGTACTGGAACAGGCTCCCCAGCAAGGTCATGGAGACATTCAAAACCCACCTGGACGCATTCCTGTGTCACCTGCTCTAGGTGACCTTGCCATGGACTAGATTATCTCCAGACGTCCCTTCCAACCCTAAATATCCTGTGAGTCTGTAATTTGTATCGTGCTGCACCATGCCCGTATTGGGTGCCACAGCTGTCATCTGGGAGTTTTGGCAACTGAATTTGCATTTGTTGATAATTTCTATCTTGTGCTATTTGCTTTTATCTCTAAAAACATGGACCATAAAATACTAAAGACATATATCTGTAAAATATTAAGGACAAATATCCCTAGCCAGAGTTATAACCTATCTGCACATCAGCAGTATCAGTTTTATGTCTATCAGTATAATTTTTGTGCCTATGAACATATATTTAAAATGCAACAAGGTATGTTAACATAAAAGCAGATTTCTCTGGAGATAATTCAACCCCTAGAGGCTGATTCAGTCTCAGTGTCTGCTTAGCATACAGTAAACCTTGTCTTTGGTATCAATTCAAATACCCACATGGGATTCCTGAGAACTCCTCGGGAGAATACTCACCACCTTCCTCCTTTGGTAGGTAGCTGACTGCCTTATCCAAGCACCTCCACTACAATTACAAAGTTCTTTAGACAGAAAGGCACAATGCAAAAAGCCTGCACTCCGAGGGAAGGGCACTGGCACTCAGGAATCACTAATCATAACACTGGCTCATTGGCCAGCCTGTCATTCCCATCAGAAATGCACCCAAATGTCAGGATGGGGCTTCAGGAGATGTTGCCTGCAGAGCGCATTTTGCAAGAAATAGTTAACACAGTGTCTTTTCCTGGTAAAGCACAAAGGAAGTGCTTAAACTGACTTTTGGTTTTGCAACATCAGAATTCCTGTATCCCATTCTAGCACTAAGTTTTTGTGCAACATGAGAAAAGTGAGCAAGTAGTTTTCATAGACCATCAATTAACTTTTTTTACAAAAGTATTGGAAAATGTTGCTTTAGGGAACTATAGAACAGCTTGCAAACAAAAGTTGATTATACCCTGAATAGTACTGCTAATTCTAAAAATAATACTTATGATCTTGAAAATATTAGCAGTGATTGAAGTTTCACTCTAACATGTTCAGCTGTTTAAAATACGTAGTTGCTCCAGACACATCTTCAGCACTATATACCTAATTAAGTAGTGAATTAAAGTGCCTATTTATTGCATCCTAAAAGAGCTGTTTTCAGTGCATTTTCTTTCATCTTTCCTCTATTGGGCATTTATTGGTTTTGACTCATTCCAGCATATTATAGCTATCAACACCTGTGCCCATTTAGGAATGAATTCCAGTACAAATCATAGCGAATTGAATAGACATCTCAAAGATGCATCACAATTGTTGCAATATATTTAGAAACTCAAACAAGGAAACAAACAAATTCTGTAAAAGTGATTTAAATAACAAATAAGTTATCTTTATAAACAGCTTATCTCCTTGAGAACAAAGAATAAACAAGGCAACAAGAGCTGGGTTTTCTTCCATTATTAACTCAGATCACAATATGAATGGGTGAAATGTCAAGAATAATTGGAGAAAATGACAGTATAATCTTCAGCAAAAACATCTGATTTATTTAAATTGTCACTGGTTTTTTCTTAACCTTGCTATGCAAGGCAGTGTAGAAAAACCTCTCATTTAGATCTATTCGGACATTTTCTACCTAAATGAATAAACTCTCTGCAATGCTGTGAACCTTCTATACACTGGCCTACTGAAATGCCACCATGCACTGGATTGCACATCCCAGGAACTCACTGTCCTTTGGCTGTAAGCACTTGGCAAAAGCAAGTTTTGGTGTTAACCTAAACAAACAGGACTTTCAAGTACACTTCTGTAAACTACCATGGTTTATGTCCTGTAGCAGGTACAGATCCATTCTGTGGTACATTTGTACCCTTCATTACCAGTACCTGTGCCTTTGCCCACCTTCAAAAATGTGGCATTGAAACTGTGTAGAAATTAAATTGGCACTTGTTCAACCCTGCTGCATTATTTCTCTGCCAGCTACCCAAAAGTGGCCTCTAATAGGAATAAAACAGTAATAAAAATGAAGGGTAAAATCAAATCACTCCAGATGTCTATTCTGGCCTCTAGTGGTATGTATAACTGCACTGCTTTTAGAAATTTGGATGTGCTGAACCCTATGGGGATGGATGTGTCCAAGAGTCTTTGGGTCTCTGCCAGAATCATTCTGAGTTTCTCCAGAAGGAGGGCTGGGTTTACCTGACTGCAAGGCTCCAAGATATTCCCACCATGGGAAATACCTTTGATTCCCAAACACAAAGGTACTTTTGGTACAGAACTGACCATTCAGCCTACTCTATGAAAATGGATTTTCCAAGTAGTTTTCATCAACACAGTTTCCAGCAAAAGTCATTTTCCTGAGATTATGTCGAAACACTCCACGGTAGACTTCTACCCCCATTAACCTCATGTATTCTGAGACAGTCAAATATGCTATTAAAAGTCTACATTGCTTATAAAGACTCAGGTTAATAAAGCTGCACAAATGTTCCCAAAATTATGGACTTACAGCCCTTTTCACTATCTGTTTACACTTTGCATCTCAGTAAGCTCAAATAGCTCAACATGTTAGAAATTCACTGCAGTATTTCAGCTACACAGGCATTATTCAATTTCTCAGAATAGGAGGTCACAGTATATGGGTGTTCATATAAATGTAGATTTTACAAATTATGTTTAGAAGCTTAATATTATTATCTTGCAGGCAGGAGCACAATGGAGACATTCAAACACCATGTTTCAAAGCACTGGCAGCTACTGCAGGGATCAGGAAGTCATTTTTCCACACAAGGCATTTCACAATTAGTTCAATGCCTTGTGGGTTTTGCCTTATCCTGAGTCAGCATTTCCCACAAGTTCTGACAAAATATGCTGTCTAAAATGTGCTAACCTGGGCCTTTGTCAGAAAGGCTGGAGAGTCGTAACAAGATAATGGAACAATTTCTTGTTAAATATGATTTGTTCTTTTTAAAAATGAAGAAAGAAACAAAAAACTACTGGAGAAGTATTACTACCCAAAATTCCAGAAGTAATCATCCATTAATACTGCTTCTGTGGGTCTATGCTGTGAGGCTCTGGTATCCATTTTGCCCCTTGAAGTTATGCCAGAAAAATCTTTGTGTCACAGTTTAATAAACAAGATTTAATAACAAATCATTGAGTACTTGATTGTTAAAGAATTTAGTTTCACTAGGATTTTCACTGATATGACAGAACATGCTGACTTGGAAGGGACCCAGAAGGATCATTGAGTCCAACTCTAAATGCTTGATCTAATCTTTGAACCTACAAACACAGCTGACCTCTCTCCCTCCAGATTTGAAATTTGGCCCAAAGTGCACGTCAGAAACAGAATTAAAACTTTATTTTCTGAGTTTATGCTCACCTTCATGCTGAGAAAATAACCTTTCTAGCATGAAGAAACAACTCCATATAACATAACTCCAGTCTCATGATCACACACAAAAAAAAATCATGAACATGATTCAAAGTAAACAAATGCATTTTCTGAGGATTGGAAGGAAACAAAGAATTGCAGGACTCTGCTTTTCCCCCACTTTCAGGCCTTCTCCTTGCCTCATAAGCCAGTGGGGCATTTATGCTTTCTTGTGATGTAAGGGAGGCGCTAGTCGTGATGCTGGGCATCTTCCCCTTTGTCTTCCAGGTCAGAGGAGCTGTATTTGACTTCAGTGGGACAGAGACGGGACAACTCATGAAATCACTGCAACCCCTTTATATACCCATGCTGTCGACAAGTGGGCACTAAAACTATCACTCCCTGTGGCCTCCACAAGGCTCTCCACAACCAGTCATCCCTGATAGGAAAAGCAGACAGAATAGCGGTGCTGAGAAGGTGTGCTGTGAGAAAAGCATTCAACTTAAGGCTCACTCTTAGTATCTACCCAGCACGAGAACAAACTTTTTATTCATCACAGACTCAGCAACTTCCCAAATGTACAGTACTGTACACTTTTTTGTTGCTTTGAACAGATAACGAAACCAGACTTGGCCAGGAGACAGACAATGTATTATAGTTAAGACAACACCAGTGCTTTGTTTCTTTTTCAAATTTGCAGTCAGATGTGGCAGCATAGGTTGTGTAACAAACAAAAGCTTTTCCAGATGCATATGTAATCTCAGTAGAATTAATGAGTTTTTTCTTGCCTTGCTGCACAACCAGTTTAATAACTAGTATGACTCAGGTAAAGCTCCCCTTCATTCCTGCTTTTTAAAACTCATTCCTCTTTTTAAAACTCAGCCTCATTTCTGTTTATAATTATTAAGTGAATAGTTGGCAGCTATTAGTGGAAAGAAAGGTGCACTAGTAAGTGGGAGAAATAACACTGGAAGAGTGATGACAATAAATTCACAGAAAAGTTACCAAGCAAATCACCCATGGTATACTGGTTATGGGGATGACCTCTTTTTGAACTTTGGGATCATCTCCGCTTTCTGATTACCTTTTTATCAACACAGACAACAGCTAACTAAACTTGCCAGATGTTCACTTTGTGTCTCTTGGATGTGATTTGTGGGCAGCCTGCCAGTTTACCTACTGCCTACACAGATTTTCGTAAAAAATATGACTCGTTTTCACGCAGCCTCATTCAACCTGGATAGTAAAGGATCATCACTAGAACTCTTTCATAACAAAAGATGGAAGGAATATGATATATGCATTTAATTATTGGAGGGGTACTTTTAACAGGTATTAAAAAAAGTCCAAAGTCCTCCAAGATGATAGAAAAATTTAAAAATAATAGCCAATTTATGTCATTTCAATTCGCTGATATTCAAGGTAAACACTGCACTACTTTGGGAAATATTTCTTTTATAAATTTTCAATTTTCTTTGTAACACACCACCTACTTAATCAGATAATGAGAAATAAAGACCTTATATCTTGGAAGGGGACAATTCTGTCAGCTCTGCTTCTCCCTTTCTCTCATTCTCTTTCTTGCTCTCTCAGTCATTTTAATAACTTATTCTGTAATCACAATTTTCCTTTCCTATCCTTTATGAACATTTTAGCTTTGCAAGCTATGAGGACATAAAATCTAGTCCCGTTGGTAATATTAAGTGTGTATCATTTGTTAAAACTGCATTAAATTTTAAAAGGTTTAAGGCTGCTACATACAACACCGCCACCTCGACTGCGGCTTGGGTCAGTGACTTAAGACTTTGTTTTTAACACAAAGCTTCTGGTGGGCATGTCCACCCGCCTACGTTTGCAGCAGGCTAATTCCTTTTGCATAACTCCTTGCATATACACCATTTTCCACCCAGTCTTTTCATTCCCCGAAGGATGAGGATCTGCAGGAAGAGTCGAGCCATCCCTCCAACTCCGCCGCCTCCGGCCCCCGCACCCGACCGAGGGGACGGGCGCGCCCGACAAACCAGCGCTCCCGGCCAGCGCGCCGCGCCCCCAGCGCCCGCCGGGACGTGTAGTTCAGAAGGCGGGCGGCCGCGCCAGGCGTGAGCAAGCAAGGCGGCCCCCGAGAACTACACTACCCAGCGTGCCGTGGGGGCGCGCTGGCGGCGGGCGCGGGTGCGCGTTGCCGGGCAGTCAGCTGGGCGCGGGGCGGGCGGTCGGGCGGCGCGGGTGGCGGAGGCGGCGGCGCTCGGGTCTCGGTCGCTGGCTCAGGGGAGAAGGCGCCCGCTCCGCCATGGCCGAGACGATCGCGGACACCCGGCGGCTGATCAGCAAGCCGCAAAACCTCAACGACGCCTATGGGCCGCCCAGCAACTTCCTGGAGATCGACGTGGGCAACCCGCAGACGGTGGGGGTGGGCCGCGGCCGCTTCACCACCTACGAGATTCGCGTCAAGGTGAGGCAGCGCCGGTCCGGCCCGGGAGCCGGGCTGGCGGTGTCGGGCTCTCCCGTCGCTGGGGCTGGCCGGGGTGGTGTGACGGGCTCCCGCCGCCGTGTCCTTCAGGACCCGTGCCACGGCTACTGCGGTGCGGGGCGCTGGGGGGGCGGTGGCCGAGCCGCAGCGGACACTCCATCCTCGGCCTGGGGCTGATGACGGGCTTCTGGTAGCTAAGGCGATGCAGCTCGGTTCAGATAACCAAAGGACAAGTGCTCTTTCGGCTCTGCTGTGTACAGCTTGTCCTCAGACTGAAATATCGCTGTACTGTGAGCAATTGCTTTTCCGTCTCTAGGTAAATAGAGGAAAGCAAACTCTCCACTCTCTGAGATGGAGTAATATGGGTGGATCTGCCCTGCGGAGGAGGTCAAGTTCAGGATTCCAGCGGCCTCAAAAAGTACATAGAGAAGGTGTAAATAAGTCTAGTGGGCACACGCGCTAGATCAGAGCCAGCTGAAGTGATAAGGTGCGTGTGTATGTGGGAGGACTTCCTGTTTTCTTTTGTACCTGAAATAAAATTGTAGTGCCTAATAAATAAGGCTGTTTCTCGCAATGTTTTGCCGTCAAGTACTTCTTAGTAACACTAGAATCCTTCATAACTGGAAGGGCTGTGTTCAGTGACTTGCCCCAAAGGCTAGAAGTCTTGAGCTTGAAAAAGGCTATGTGAAGTTATTACTGTGTCCCTTGGCCTTTCTAGTTTCATAAATAGGGCCCAGAGCAATGGTCAAAAAATGCAGTGTCTACAGCACAGTCCTTGCCTGTGGCTGGTAGGGCCTTGAGGCAGAGAACCCTTTTTGGTCTACATTGCCAGAAAGAAGTTGGGTTGAGAAAGTTGAATACTTATAGATGGGGGTTTTTATAGTTTGTGGTCAAGTGTGCTACCTGGTGTAGCTTTACTCTGTTACAACTGATTGAACCTTGTCAGTTGTTACAGTCAGTAATAAAGGGTGAAGCTTCATTGTCTACCTGCACACATTCTCTGCAATATGAGTTCTTCACAGCAAGGAAGGATACAGCTGAGGGCTGCTGCCTCGGTCACTAAAATTAACCAGACAAGATGTAACCTTGTGTGAATTTTCTGGTTTTAAAGGTCTAAGTTCCCAGCTTAGTGTAACCTTACTTAAAAAAGCAAAATCACCTGAAATCTAAAGCTACTAGGGAGGATACTTCTTTATTTCTGATGTGTATAAATTGTCATGCTCAGTAGCTATTTCTGTCTTTCAGGATGTGTCAATGGGGCAGGAAGAATAAACTAGCATGCTTGTAGCCTATGTTTGGCCTCTGTGTGAGGTCAAACTAGAATTTGCAGATTTGTGTTGCATTGCACTGCCCTTATCAGAACCCTAGCAATCCACTTAGAAGGAAGATGTAATTCTACCTTGATGGAAAGTATTTGCACCTTAAGTTCTTGATGACGTTTCTTTCCATGAGACTAAGCATTTGGGATGGCTGGATCCAGGGAAGATGATCCAAAAGGGACTTGGCCATGATATGGCCTTGGGAATTAGGTCAAATTTCCTATGATTAAAAAATAACAATTTTTTAAAATACTCGACTGAAGTTCTTCATCAGAAAGGGAAGCAGAAAAACAGGTTTTGAGACAGGTTAGACTTAGCCCACCTGGTGTTTGGGGTAGAAAATTCCGGATTCCTGTTGTAATGAAGACCAAGAATGATTTGAACAAATGTACACTGTGATAGTGCTGTGACCTTCCTCTGTTCTCCCTCCCAGACTGACTACTATGTAAACATTGCATCCTCCACCCTCCTTGCTTGCATCTGTACATGCTGGTATACAGGACTGTCTCTTTTATCATTCCCTTTCCAGTTGTGCACTGCTGTATGCATAGTTCATAGCTACCATGAACTGTAAAATTGAGTTTTATGTCTCAGTGTGCTGGAGGGCTACAGAGCAGGTAGTGCAAGTCATGCAGAGTTATATTTACTGTCTAAACTTGTATCAATTAACTGCTTCTCAGCAGAGCATGGACCGTGTCACTAATACACAAATTTCAGCACAGAGGAAGAATTCAAACATGAATTGCTGTGGTATTGTGTTTGTGAAAGATAGGCCTAGTACCATAAGCTGCTTGTTGGAGTGTGGCTGACAGTGGTTACCAGCTGGTCTCTGTGGTTTGACAACTGCCTGTGGTCACAGAAAGTAAGAAATTAGCAGCTGATGTGCAGTTTCCCCCAGCAGTGCTGGTGGTAGTGGCAGAGCAAACCTGAGAAGATGGTGTGAGTTACCTGTATCATATCTGGAGAGCTGTGTCTTCAAGTAACTCCAACAGTAAAATGTTGAGTGTGCAGAAATGGAGGGCTTAACTGCTGCCAAATTCTGGTGAAAGCTAAAGGACAGCAGCCTCGTGTTACAGCTGGAGATCTTCTAAGCCAGAAACATTGTCAGAGAAGACGCTGAAATTCAAGTTTTCGTTGAGACAATTACACTTGTACCATTGTCATGGTGTTTACAGACTCTGTAATTCTATCTTTGTCTGAATCTCAAAGCTTCACTTTGGGGTTTTTTTGGAAAGACTGAACTTGCTAGCAGACTCTTGAACTGATATCTGATAAAAAATATCTTGCAAAACATATGTGTGTGAAATACTGCAGAGTCTCCCCAAAGCTTCTATTGGCAAGCTTTCTACTGGTACTGCAGTTTAAGCATTTTTTTTGTCTGGAAAGAAGCAAGTGGAACAACTTCATGCTTTAGTTCTTGTAATGCTGTACTCATCAAGTTCTGGTGGAAGTCGGAAAGCCTGACAGGGAACTCTAAAGTTTTGGGTAGATTGCTCAGCTGTTCGCTACTGTGTAAGGAAGGCAGTAGTGTTTTGGAACTTAGGAGGGTTTGCCACAGTGAGTGTCTCTGTGCAGGGTGGCTGTGTGTTGGGGTAGATGCATGGTGCTTTGAGAAGCATTTAAGGAGTCTTGAGAGGAGTGCTGCAGTTAGACCCTATGCAGCACTTCTAGCCAGGCAGGTCACTTCACAGATGGACAGTTGGCCAAAGTATTGACTTTCTGAGCCTGAGTTTGTGCATGAAATAACAGTCTGTTCTTGGCAAAGCTGGACAAGGTGATGACAGAAAGCTTTCCACTGTAGCAACCACTATAAGGCACACAATGTGGCAGTGTGCCACTGCAGTGCAGCCTAGCAGTGAAAGTCAAGTATCTTGTTCAGAAATAAGTGATAGAAAATCACCCGGCTGTGCTAAAATAGCAAATTTGTGTTGGTCGTGTTTTTGACAGGGTACTTAAAAATATGCTTTCCATCAGCAGCATCAGGCAGTGCATTTGTACCATTCTGAGGTGTCCTTTGTGTGTGAAGGCTTAGAGTGAGCTAGACTGGGAATAATACAGTAGGATATAAAGCTCTAAGTGCTTTGTCTAGTGAAATAAAACTTGATAAAGTACTTATCTCATCTGAAGGTATCTAGATGATCACAGTATGGTGATTGTGCAGCATTTAAAAGTAGCATAATCAACTAGACTGCCTGCTAAAGGAATACAATAAACTACTTCATTGTCCTTACCTCTTGAGGAAAAATGTGAACCAAAAGTCAAGTTCTCAGTGTAGATACCTCTGCATGCTGTTTTTCCTAAGTATTTATTAGCTCTGCTCTTCTTATTATTAAACCTTTCCAGGATGGGCTAGTTCAAGTCAATACACCTGAATGAGAGCATAGGAATACCTGTTACTATTTATGGACTAAAAGCCAGTTCTCTCTCTGAATTCCAGGAAGCAAACATAGAACAAATTAAATTATCATATTAGCATCCTACAGCATGTATTTAGTCCTCAATCCATTTCCAGGTATCATTTGTCTTCTACTGTAGTTGAGACATAGTTTGCTTGATAAGTGGGTCAAAAGGAAGGTCTTTGCTCAAGCAGATTCTATGCAATAGCTTCAGTTGTTAAATCCTTTAAGGAGCCAAGACTTAAGCTTTACAAGCTGACTCTGATCCAGTGACTGCATCACAGCCATACACCCATTGTAAAGGCAGCACCATAGGAGATAAGCACTTTGGTTAGAATACTGTCAACAAACCATATGGGTATCCAGGAACTTGCTGCTTTGGGAAAGATCCCTTTGGCCACCCTGAGAATAGCTCAGTTGGTTAGAGCATGATGCCATATAACACCAGGCTTGTGGATTCAGTCCCTGTATGGGCTGTTCACTGAAGAATTGGACTTCAGGATCCTTGTGGATCCCTTTGAACTCAGAATATTCAGTGATCTGGAAATAAACTGTTAACACTATTTCCTCTGGTTTTGTTTCTGTAGAAGTAAAAGTGACTTCTGTGCTGCCCATTTTGGTTGGATTTGTCACCTAGACTGAAACGTTAAATCATGTTTATGATTACTGAGAACTTGCAGAGAAGTCATTGATATTCAAACTGACCATAGTATAATAAAGTACCTATTACAGGAGCTATTAGTCCAAGTAGTTAAAGAATTTTTTTTTGTCAGTCCAAAGCCAAACTAAAAGCCTTTGTCATCTTAGCTCTGTTCTTTAGAGTTCAATTGCCTCTTGCCTCTAATCATTATTATTAAATTTGGCACTAAGGTATACCTTAGCTTTTTGATATTCCATAGTGCAGTTGCTTGTCTTAAGGTGTAGAAAGGGAATGTTTTGCTGTGCTTCCATTGTGAAATGCAATAGTTGGGTGGTACCAGTGCTCTTTAGAGCACCAGTCAGGTTTTCTGTATTTTCTGCAGGAAACTTCTGTACACCTGCAGAGGTGCTCAACTGTGTAGGTCCAGTGTGGGGAAGGAAATGAATACACAGGCTGTCAAGTGCCTGCAGTATTAAGAGTAGTATTGCTTTCAAGGGACTGGGGAAGTTTATCTGAGTACTGCAGAACTCAAGTTGCTTTTGAAAGTCCTGTTCTCCCCTTAAGCAATTTTTTTAAGACCTAGTTTGGACACAATATTTACATTTCAGCATGTTTATAGTGGTCTGACTTGTGATTAACTTACTGAAGTCTGATTGCTGTGAACAAGTCAGAGTAAGATAGAAAATGAACTGAAAGTGAAACTTGCTCAGAAAACATTTGTCTTGTGCCATGTTTTGCAAAGTGGTGCTCTTGAATGTGTTTTTGAAATGTTTTGTCCTTGAGCAGTTCCAAATGTCCTGTCCTTCATGTTTGGCAGGGTTTGAAGCTGCAGATTCTTCCCCCACCATGAAAAGAATCAAATCTGCAGTTCCTGTAGTTGACTTCAGTTTCATAGTTGAAGCTTGTGGTGGAGTCATGACTAAACACTGACTCAGTGGGGATGTGTTTACGGATGCATAATCAGCAGTAATTCTCTATTTCTCTACTACTACAAATCTTGCATAACATTGAAAGTCTGCTCTAACTGTAGTAAATTATGCTTTTAAACCCCATTCTTAGACACTGCTACAATTTAGGTGTTTTCAGACTCTTCTACAAAGAATAAAAGTGCAGTAATTCAGGGGTCTGTTTTTCTGTTCTACAGCCTGGATACTGCACCCTCACAAGCAGTAATGGTTCCTTCAAGCAGTAATTCAGAAGAGGGTAACTGGAAGGCTAAGAATTTCCAAGGACACTGACTAGGGAGACAGAGAAGTAGAATGGCTTGGGTGAAAGAAACTTCCAAAACAAGGAAAGTGTATTTACTCTTGAGCAGCTGGTTTTCTTCTGCAGAAGTTTGTCATTAAACCAGGTTCAAGAGGCTGGTCCAAAGGTACTGAACTAGTTTGGCATTGATATCTGTTACTGTGTAAATAAAATAACCAAGTCTCTGAATAGTGCTTCTTATTAGTGTATTAGTTTAACTTGTGGCTTACACTCCTTTTATTTTAGTGCATACAGTGCAGGCCTTGATTGCCATGTTTTAAGATTGTACTCTAGTACAGTGCAGAACAGACCAAATCAAATGGAACAATGACTAATCTTTGTAGGACAGATGGCTGTCATCCAGGTAGGCATGTGATGCCAGGGAGTTCTGATACGTGCTTATTTTTAGATGGCTTGCTAAAAGAGTGTCAGCTTGAACTTTTAGAGCAGTCCAGTCTCTGCTGCTTTTCATCTGGAGAAATAAATGATGCAGCAGAAGTTTATGTCTTCTGACAGTAAGGGAAGTATTTTATTTAGTTTTTTCACTTGGTAAAGCAATTCCAGTTGCACTACTGGAGGCTGTTTTAACAAGCACATAATCCAAATAGCCTGTGAAGCTGTAGCACTGAGTGAAGGGTATGAAGTTGCTACTGTTGCTGTAACTTCTAACATAAAAAGGATGGAGAAGCCCTAACATTCTAGTCAAGGTATAAAAACAAGTGTTTTACCAACTGAAGACAGGTCCATGAAATGTTCCTTCTGTGGTTATTTCTTGAGAATCCAATTCAAAATCTGTTATGCCCCAGAAGATTCTCCCACATGACAGTGTAGTTTGTGTTGGCCACAAAGCCTATTTGAAAGTATAACCATAAGCATATATAGCAGCTTTACTCTAAAATCCAGAAGAAAATGAAGCTATATATTAAGTGGTTCAAAGCCACCTCTAGACCTGGAAACAAAGCTTTAGAGATTATTTCTATGGGCCTAAGCTGTAGCACCCTCTAAGTGTTAAGATATGCTGCAGATTAATGAACAAGAGTTGGAAGCCTTTTTATAGCTTTTAGTGGCTACTTAAGAGCGTTACTGCTCCAATAAAAATGGAAATATGAACCGAATTTTTTTGCTACTTAGTAGACCCACTTTTAAACTAGTTAACTTACTGCTTTTTTTCTTGCATATTTGAAGTATAGGGATGCTAGACAGTCTCTAGCTCACAAAGCATATCAGAAGTTTCGTTTTTGATAAAAAATTAGCACCCGCAGCAATGCACTGGAATTTTTTTTATCCTCATTTGACTGTAGCTGATGGATGTCAGTAATGATGCTAAAGCATCAACTTAATGTGATCCCTTTTCAGTCACTCCTAATGAGGGATGAGTAAGAACATTATGGTAGGTCAAATCAGGGCCATATGGCTGTTACACCTTGAGTTGTGTAAAAGTAGCAATCTCTTCTCTTTCAAATGAATATTGGGTATTTCACAGGAGGCTTTGACTTACTAACCCTGATCTAGTTACTAGTTCTGTCTGAGTGTTGTGGAAGTCTTTGTCCAAGTGTGTCCTCAATGCAGGCTCCAGTTTTTATCTTTGGCTTCTGAGCATGGAACCTGAAGAATAAAGAATCACTAAGCAATGTTTCTTGACTCACCCTATTTAGAGTCTTTTGACCATGGTACACCATAATTCAGCTGTTCATGATGCTGTTGAACTTGTTCAGGCGATGTTAGATGCTTTTTGGCAAAAATACAGGCATTCCTGTGCTCATTTTTCAGAGCACAACTCTGGACTCAAAGCATTGGATTTGGCAAAGGTTATGATAGTCTCTGTCGTTGTGTTGCTATAAGGATTTCATTCTTTAAGATAAAAAACATCCTGGCACCATATCTCCAGTACTGCAGTGAGGGAAGCACAAAAGTTCTTGGCATTGTTTAAAACTTGCATGGTCAGATTTTTCAGTGTTCTCTTTAACTTTTTTTTTTTTTTTAATATGACATACCTTCAGTAGATCTGGACACCAAGTGAAGAAAAGGGGAGATAGAACTCTGTTTTGATGAAAAGGGCTGAAAATTAGAAAAATAACAATCTCTAGTCTGACATTTTGCAGTGGGGAAAGAAGCTTTCCTTCAGTAATATACCCAGCAAAAAACTAGAAACTAGAAGTTTAAAGCACGTTTTCCTTCTTTCTTGCTTTTTATAATTGTAGGAAATTGAGAGGTAGCTGCTTATGTTGAGTCGGGAAGGAAACAAACCACTGGCAAGGTTTCTACAATAACAGCGGACTGCTGGAACCGGTTTCTTGTATTCAAGGACAGCAGGCTCTTATGTTAAGAAAATCATAATACTTTTTTTTTATCCACCCTGAATGCTACTTACTGTGATACCCCAGAGCTGCCTTTGACTGTAAATGCAGTCAAAGGGTGTAGGCTCTTGACAAAGATTACAGCTTGCACGAGACAGTCGAGATGCTTGAATTTAGCTTCTGAGAGTCAAAGCCACAAACTTTTATCAAAAGTGAGCTGTGTGCTTTCTTTCACTCTATTTTAATGGAAATAGAGTTCTCTAAAGGCTACCATAACCTACTTGAAAAGATGACATCAAAGTAGGTGCTGTGGCAACAGTGCAGCTTTATTCTCAGTCTGTTAGAAGTGGGAGACAGGCAATGCAGTGCTGCTGTTGAGTGTTATGGTGGCAGATGAAGTTAACCAAATTTACCTCAAACTATGCTGAACAACAACATTGGGGAGTTTGTTATTGTGGGGATGGACTAGGCTGCAGTATCATACAATCTTGTGGAGTGTCAGCATACTCTTTGAAGGAACCCAAATGATATTTGCATTTGATTTATGTCTGGAAACAAATTTTAGTCTGAGTATTTGCAAGACCTTTTCCCCTCAGTGGATAAGCTAGTCTAAAAACTAAGAATTAAAAATACTTAGAATTATTTTATTAATTTAAACTAATTAGAAAGTAATAAATTACTGTAGTTCTCCTCCTTCATTTAAGCTAATTTGTTTACCAGAATGGCTGTATTGGATGACTGTATCTGAAGCTGAATGGACAGTATTGACTAGTACTCAAACTACTTGCATTCTGCTTGTGAAATTCTCTTCACTTGCATACAGAAACAATTTTTCAGCTTCTAACTGGGCATAGCTTGGAGAGTGACTGTATTAAGAGCTGGAAGATTGTTACCTAGTTATCTAAGCTACTGTCTTACAACTATAATTTGCTTCTGAGGTGAACTGGGTATCTCCTGAACTTAGAGTTGGACTCAAAGTTGAATATGTTATGGTGACATAAATGAAGTTGAAAAAACATGCTTACTGTGAACACAGATTTTGCCTGAAGTCTTGGCAAGGAACCACTGCTTCCCATTTCTAGTTTGTTGAACACTAGCCAAATAAATGACTGTAGAAACTTGTTTGGCCTCTGAGTGGAGAAATGCAGGAGTGACTTAAGGATCTGAGTTGGTCACCTGTTGTTTAATAATGTAATGTAACTTGGCACCAGTTTTGACAATATTTATTCTGGTGTATTGGCTGGCCATTAACTGCCCCAGCAGAATACAAGCTGTGTGACAGTTGTCAGAGAAAGCCTAATGGTGTTTACATACAGTCTGATAAAGAGGCAGTGCTACACAAAATCTGTCTTGACTTAGTATCTTTCTGTGGCTTAGGATTTTGGGCTGTGTGAGACTTCTGCAGAACTGGTTTGTTTGTCCTTCTGCAGCAGTGCTTTATCTGCAATTCTGACTAGTGACTTTGAGTTGTCTAATGTCTTGGGTAATACATAATCCTTTCAGGTTGAAGGCTTGCATTCAAACTGCTAAGCAGCGTGATTTTGGACTAGGAAGCTGTTGAATTTTATTTTTTTTTTCAATAAATGATATCATTATTACACTATTGAAGAAAGAATTGCTGCAGAAATTACACTGAAATTATCACAGGAATGAGCTGTGCTCCAGGGGCTGTTCCAAACTGGGTCATGAGCTTTGTGATAGTAGACTTAGCAGCTCAACAGGCCAGAAAGTTGACATTATAATGCTGAATGAGCATGGGAAGAAATGCTTGTAAAAATGAAACTAGCCTGACTTCGAGTTTTGTGCCTTACTCTGATCTCTGTTCTAGCAGACAACCAAAGCACTGGCAGTGCTCAGAATAGCTGGTGACACGTTAGTGACTGAACAATGATAACTCAACATAATATGTCAAGGAGAGCATAACATTTTTGATAGCCTGCATGGTCTTGAAATGACAATTGAATAGAAAATTAAAGTTTCTGTTGACTCTTCAGTATTGTCTCTTTCTACCAAATTCTTGTCCAATGAAAGCCTGTGCTTCAGGAGGTGTCTGACTTGCCTAATGAAAACTGTCTATCCATGGGAGATGGAGGTGGTAGGGTGTGCAGAAGCCCATCCTACTGAAGGAAAGGGTGGTCTGCTCAAACAGGGCAATAATCTTTAGTGACAAAGGCCCATACTTCAGTAACTTCAGGTGTGAATATAGCTTGAATTAAAGATAGGGACCTAAGATGATAATAGGGTAAGCAGTATAAAACAGGACTCTCAAATTGCATTTTTAAATAGATCCTTCCTAACAGCTGCTTACCTTAGGAACACTGCTCTCTCAGTACTTACTTCTAGAGGAAGGAGAATTGCTGCAGTTTCTAGGTTTAAAGAAACATGAGGTTTAGAAATTGATCTCAATAGAGAGCTCTAGTTCATATCCAGACCAAAGGACAGTGAACATGTACTTTGTTTTAGAATCTAGTTTTCAAGTTGTGACTTGCAAGAAACTTAACTTAGTTGATGCCTTTTGACGTACTTTTCAATCTGAATATTTATGGTATTTATGATCAAAATTTGAGAAGATTTTTCAACTCACAAGGAAAGCAAAGAACTCTGTCCTTTTCTCCAACTTGCTAGTTGGGCTAGCGTGCCAAAAGTTCAAAAGGGAATATAGAAGGTAAAGTGAGCTCAATTGGAATTTCTACCCCCACAATGTACTTGTAAGCCTGATATGCTGTTTAGAGATTAACTTTATAGACTTCATGCCTAGAAGCATGAAAAGAGTTCCTGAAGACCTGGAAACTTAAGTTTTTTAGCTGCTTTTATCCAGTTCTAATCCCTTTTTTAGTCACTTGAGAGGAGAAATGAATATTTTCTGCAGGTGAGAACCTATATGTTAAATAATTTAAAGGACTTTCTACCTGAGGCACTGACAAAGAGTTGATGTTGTAATGTGTAACGGTGAACTTGGTTAAAAAAACAATAGCTGAAATCAGAAGAAAATAATGAGTATTTAACTTCTGGGAATCTCCTTCATGTACTCTGGGGAACCTAGCTGTATTCACTCTTGAGCAGAGAATTCTTACGATTGAGACAAGAGTGTTTATTTATAAAGCCTGGCTTCTGATGTAAGTCTTAAATGTGATTTTATTATTAGCCGCTAGCACAACTGACAGTATTTTACCTGGGAAAGAGAACTTGAATGCTTTTAAACATTTAGCAATAAGATACCATAACAAAATATTGTTCTATACTTTATTACTTTTAAATTATGAACTAACTTGCATGATGTGAAAGTACACAACTAACTTATCAAGTACTTTTGTGTGACAGCCAGTACTGGCTGGCAGCAATACAATGACCCATAGTCATGGACCTGCCTAGTGCAGGAAAATATCTTTGTAATTAAACTTGTTTGGAGTAGCCAAAAGTATTCCCTAGTGATAGCTTAAGCATAACATGCTACAAATGATATTGTACAGGGGTATCCACTCAAGCAGTGGCCCGATCCTGAGTTAGGTGGCCTGGAAGATAAAAACCGAAACAACAAAAAGTAAAAGGCAGTAGCTGAGAATGACTACTGTGCATCTGTCATCAGGAAACCTGGAGGTAACTGTAGTCCCAAGTGAGCATCAGCCTCCTAGGGTGCTTACTGAGAGTCTTCTTTAAAAGTATATGAAGACTGTTAGTGAATTTGCAGTCTGACAACAGTAGACATTATTCTGTGACTTCTGGTTGTGTATGGTTATAGGCTCATAGTCTTACTTTTAGGTGGTCATAACTCCTAGAAACAATTTTGTAGTGTTCTAGCCAGGATGTCATTAGGAGAGGACTCTCTCAGTGTCTAGTTGTAAAATAACGTGTGACTTGGATTGCAAAAGTGGGATAACGTTGCACCCCAAGGATGAAGAGAAGTAATGCAGGCTCTCACACAAGTTAATATAAGTACTTGTAGCAGGATGCCTGTGTATTTAACATGGTCTTGTACAGTATTATAACCTTGCTCCCATGTGATGTCACTTTCAAGGATGTTAGGTTTGGGTGCTGCCTCCTAGCCTTGTTCAGCAAAGCTCTCCCTAATCATGCTTTGCTTGATTTAACTCTGTAGTCTAACAGTCTGATGTCGTCACTACTGAATGTTGTAATGCATCTCAGGCTTATTGGCTTCTTTGGAGCTACCCAAACTTGGCAGCTTGTGCTATCAAATCTTCATCAGTCCTGGATTCGCTGTAAAACTTACAGGTTTTGCTTTTAAAGATGTTGGAGGCCATGTTGTATAAGGAAGTAGAAAAGTACAGGAAGTTTGGTAATGTCCTATGCTGATACTTGAAACATTCCCTTGAATGCAGTAAGAGAAACTTGTGTGGAATAAGACTTTCTTCCCCCTTCCCTCTCCACCTCCAGTTTTGTATATATTGGGAATCCAGCTCCTGAGACAGTAAGAATAGCAGATGCTTCTGCAACCTTAGAAACATCTCAAGTGGCCAGCAAATCAGATATTCTGCTTGGTGATATGATGACAAAATACCAGGAATTGGGATACTATGTAAATGAGGCTCATAGCTATGCAGTTCGAGGCACAGCTTACTCATCTAGCTTAGAGCCTTATCTCTATTTCTGTATCTTGAGTGTTTCTCAATATTGCTGTTATTGCCTAAATAGAACTAATGTATAACTTCACAGCTTGGCACTTGCTTCTGCTTATCAAAACTTCTAATCTGTCTAATCAATAGCTTGTGTTCTTGTTTTCAGACAAATCTACCTATCTTTAAACTGAAAGAATCTACAGTCAGAAGAAGATATAGTGACTTTGAATGGCTAAGGAATGAACTAGAAAGAGAAAGCAAGGTGAGTAAAGTGAAAAGTAAATACAAGTCTTCATAGACATACAGAGTCATGATGCTGAAATGTTTCATGCTATTATAAAGCCTGTATCATATAAAGCAGATACTGTGGTTGAAAATGCCCAGAAATAAACCATTGTGTCAGTCTTTTTATCAAGCTTCAGTGTTACAATGGCAGAGGCTTTTTGTTTTAATAGCTGTGAGTTAATTCGGCGATAAACTAGTTGATTTCAGCTTACCTGTCTGGGCAGGGACTGTTCTTTGCTCATGTTTTATTACTTCACTAGGAATGTGACTGGTGAGTTGGGTCTTCTAGGAAGAAGAGGTGGATGAACTTGCTTACAGGCTGCACTTAATAACACTTCTGTAAATCTTTCAGGTTGTAGTGCCACCTCTACCAGGAAAAGCTCTTCTCCGTCAGCTTCCCTTCCGAGGAGATGATGGTATATTTGATGATTCCTTTATAGAGGAAAGAAAGCAGGCTCTTGAACAATTCATAAACAAGTAAGTGTTGGATCTAGTTATGTAGAGTCAAACCTGGAGCTCAGCCCTGGAAAATTGAATTGAAGCTACTAATCCTCCTAAGGATGCACTAGGTTCAGAATATTAACTTCCACACAATCTTGCAGTAGGACGTACTAACAGTATTAGTCCCATGTTTAGTTTGGATATCTTAGTGCTTACCTGAACAGCTGAAATGACTGTTGGTGTTGTTGTTAATTTATGCAAATCGCTACTATAATTATAGTGTTCAAAATAATTCTACTTTATAATTTCTGGAAAGGTACCTTCCAACTGGGTGAACAGTAGAGCTTACAGTGGGCTTACAGCAGTTTACTTTGATTGCAGATGTGAGGTATTATTAGTTTGTGTGATGATGCATCTTTTCTCTAATCATCCTGAGAATCTTCAGAGAGATTCTGAGGTAAAAACACTACTCGAGGTATGCACACATAGTTTGAAATAGACACTTTGGATTTTGTCCCAGCCTTTCAAAGGGTGAGCAGAAATTATAGTAACAAAGTCTTATGATTCTTTTTCCACCATCTGACACTACTAACCACTGTCTGTACACTGACCTGAATAGCTGGTTCAATCTCTTTAACAGTGTGAATCCAAACAGTGGGTAAGGAGTGTTGTCAATTAACCAGCTCTTCTGGTCCCTGGAGTCAATGCTGTTCAGACCAAGTGGATTTGGGACTGCTCCCTCAGGGAATTCAAGCCTCTCAGTTCCCCTGGCATTCTATTCTTGTTCAATAGTAATGCTGTTTAACAGGAACAGAGGATGCTTGTGAATTATGCCAGAAGTTAGGAAAATGTGCTTTTTCAGTTACTGTTAGTTCAGGCATGTGTCTTGAAATTGCAAGTGACTAGTTCACTAAAACTGTCAGTCCTGTACAAGTAAGTGTGACCATGTGAAATCTCTGAAATTTTCCTTCACATAGTTGCTTCTTAAATCATTTTAGAAGTATTGCTAATGGTTCTGAACAGGTAAAATGCTTCAGACTGCTCTTTTTGTTGTTCAGAGACAAATGGAATGAACTTCCAAGGCATCCAGTAGTAAGATTGAATGTGTTTGGGTTTTTTTTAATGCTGTAAAATCAAGGCAGTCATGACTGTAAAGTAAAACCTTTATCCATGCAGACTTGGAACTCTATCTTAAATGGAGAAAAAGTGCACTTACTGGAAGCTAGCAATATGCAGGGAAGCAGCTGGTGTGAAACAGTCATCTTACCCTGACTCTCTGAAAATCTCTGTATAGCTGACAGAAATGAATGGCCAGTTTATTGGTATCCATTTTTCAGTCCTACTGCAAGTAATAAATCAATTTTGTAGAAGTGTAAAACTTCTTGGTTAATTTTTTCTCCTTTGAAACATAAAAGGAGATTAATGTAGATATTGATATAGTGGCGCAGTTGAGTACATCTGGAATAAGGCTTTCCAGGCACAAATCATAGCAATTTAATTCATCAGTGTATTCTAATGGCATAACCAACTCGTTAAGTAAATATTACTAAAGTTTTGAACCATGTAGAAGCTTTAAGGCTTCTGCCAAGTACTCTGGGCACTAATGAACTTAGACCTGAAGGTCCTTTGCACTGTATAGTCACATTATTGCATAATCAAAGCTGATCTTTGCTTCTGGAATTAAGAGTCCCTCAGATAACTGATACCACTGGAACAAAAAAAATCTTGGTGCACCAATGCTAGTTCTTAATATTTGGGAGTGTGAGATGGGTGTTGTTGAGAAGCTCTGTCCCTCTAGATGTAAAATCTGAATCACCACAGTGCAGCTTGAGTCAGTTTTCTTGGGCCAGTTTGCCGGCACCACACATACAGTGACATTCACAGGGGTGGTTATGTCTCAACACTTTTGTCTGCCTCAACCTGACTTTGAGATAGATGAAAATTCTTGAAGTAGCGGCTGCTGTATGTAAGGGTCACCTTGGTGAAAAACATTGAGGAAAATCCAGTGCAGAGTGAGGTATTCCTGTGAAACCAAGAGCTGATTCCGAGATCAGATCTAGTCTTGCAATTCAGCCATCAATTTTCAAGCCTTCCTGAAAGGAAGAAGAAATTTGCTGCTGCCTCATCCTCTCCTATATATCTTTTCCTTGAAGTTTAACACCAGTAAATTATAGTACCCATCATTCTGATGGGGTAAGAAACTCAAACTAGTTACTGTCATCCTTGTGAACTAGTGCTTGAGACAGCTGGCCTTTTACTAGAACCTGTCAAGATGGATACATTTTATAACTGCACTTGAAATAATCCATCAATACTGAATAGAAGAGCTCAGCTTCCTCATTATAGCTTCCTCAGTGACAAGTGAGTAGTGGCAAGTGAGTATGATGTGTTGAAATAAACACTAATAGATAAATTTGGAGAAGATGCACAGAAGTGCTTGGAAGTGATGCTGAGCCATTGGACCTGAATCTGTATTGCATGTGTTCAACCAGATGCCTTCTGTTATGAGTGGAAATCTTCTGACAGATACAGAGGCTGCAAGGCTTACACAAGCTGCCCTTGGGATGGTGGGGGACTTTCTCTTCTAAAGGAAGAAGTCTTGTCTTGATTGACCAAACTGGATGTAGTTTTTTTCAAACCAAACTGCATTAGGTATTTGTGTCCATAAATGATAAACTTTCAGTTATCCGATTCTTTTGGATTTTTACATACACAGGAGTTTGCATGGTATTTTAAGGGTTCAAGTGCAGTACCTTGTGATTTTCTTCCAAGTTTATGAGTGTCTCCTAATTCAATTTCAGCTCCTTTACTGTTAAAAGGATGGCTTTACAGCTTAAATTAAATCTACAATAGAGATGCTGGTGTCCCCTAGAACAGGCAAGCTCTGTCTCCTGTGTTTGCAAGCTACCACATGTGCAATGAGCGGAAGGGCAGTACCCCCTGGCTGTCTGCAGTGCTGCCCATACAGGCCAGGACACTGACCCCGGGGAGTCTCTGGAGCAGTGCCCCAGCCTCCGGGGGAAGCTTTTGCACCCCCTGCTGGAGCCAGGCTTCAGCTCTGCCGGGATGAGCTGGTGCTCAGTGACACTGACAACTGAGAGGATAAGTGGCTTTTAGAACGGTGTCCCGTGGCAAAAGTGTTAAGACCTTTTTTTAAAAGAAATCCTCTTACCTTTCGTAGCTCTAGATTTCCTAATGCTAGAATGAGCACTTACTTGGATAGCCCCATCAGTTGCAGGTGACACATGATGTAATATGCTTCTGAGGGATCAGAGGTAGCTCAGGGTTCATATGGACTAACTTCATCTGGGAAAGGGTGATAAATCTTGCTGCTAGAAAGCATTCCAGTTGCCAACAGTGAAGTGAAAGTGGGATCTATGCACAGGTGCAGAACAGTAGGTTATTAGTACAAAACCTTGATCTGCAGGATAGCTGCAAGTAGGCTCAACTAGTTCACACTAATGCTTGTCTTTTTTTTCCTCTCCAGGGTTGCAGGCCACCCACTGGCACAGAACGAGCGTTGTCTTCACATGTTCTTACAAGATGAAGTAATAGATAAAAACTACACACCATCCAAAATAAGACATACTTGAATTTTAAAAGCATCTCCTCAAATATTAGTGGTTCTTAGGCTTGGTTTTAAGAGGTTGTAGTTTGTCTTAGCATGCTGAGGATGAACAGGCATGAGGTCTCCACTAACACCAGTACACTGCTTGGTCTTTGCATATGCTTTATAGCATTTAAGAACTCACTTGTCTTCTAGCTAATCCCTCTGAATCCTTGATTTAAGAGTATTATAGTATGAAACCATCCACCCCTTGCAATGTCTCACAAACCTTTCCACTATTATTTGCAATGACTTAACAATGTTTACTGACTTGGCCTTACTTGAACTTTCACAACTGTAGCGTCACGTGTTCACTTGTATTTGACTAAACTGCTATGCTGTTTCTGAGGTAGTCACCTGTCTGAATGTCTGTAGAAAGACTGCTTTATTTCTGATATCCTGTATGAGAAACACTTATGCAATTGTCTTCAAGCTTGTAAAACACTTTATACTGAAGTAATGAGGGAATTATCTTTATATTCTGTAAGAGGAAAAAAATTGAATTTATATACTAAAGTAACTTGTCTAAAGTTTTGAAATAAAAGTGAAAATGCACTTCAAATGTTTTGTCACTCTTGACCTTGAGTGTGGAGTGTCTCATGCTTTCTGAAGAGGAGGGGCTTGCCTATGCTAAGTGAACTGGTGTTACAGCCTCACTGTGATACTCTTCCACAGTGTAGTTGTGTACCACTAACAGCCAGCACTAAGTACCCTTAGATGCTGGCACTCACTCTGCAAGTGTTAAAGAACATATAAAGGTATAAAATGCTGTTCCTGTGTTGTGGAGCCAAAGTTGGAATACCACTCATGGTAGGCAGTCAACAGAACTCTTTAATTACTTTGGGAAGAGAGTACCTTTCTACCTGGCATGAGAAGCATGCTTCTCATGCTTCAAATAGCTAGTGAAAACTATGCCATCCTATAGAGAAAGGAACGTTTACTTAACTTACATTATAACATTCCTAGATTAAAATAGCTCTGCTCTACAAATAGAATTAGGAACATGAGGTCATAGAAGTCTGCTGTAAGATGTGATCATAGACCACTTCCCTGAATACTAAAGGAAGGGTGAGCTGTAGCATTGTGCTGGTTTGACTACTGGTGTAAGGCAGGTGCTAGATGGCTGAACTGCAGTTCACAGGCAGCACTGCTGAAGTTGTCTTTTATATGAGAAGGAAGTGAGCTAGAGAATCTTCTTTGTCTTCCAAATGTGACGTGGAAGTTGCCCATCCAGACGCTCTTGACAGCAGATTCCAGAACACCAGTAGCAATCTGCTTTAGTGTTTCATGCTATTTGGTAGCTACGTGTTGGCTTAGACTCAGCTCTGCTGCTTTTTTCCTTCTTATGACACTTATCTCTGTAAAGAGCATCCTACAAACTTACTGGCAAAATTAGTAGCTTCTTTTATTAAGACCATTAACCTCATTTACGGAAATCTGAATGTTAAAAGACTGAACTGACAAGGCAGTGGTGGCTGGCTGGATTACACATAGTACTAGTGATTAGCTACACTGAATAGATAGATGTTTGAATAATTGCTCTGAAAAATTTAGGTGGAAACCTCATACTTAACTGAGACTGTGCTGATTCTCTCTAATTGTTCTATTCATGAAACCAAGGACCAAAACCGACAGTCCATTTGCAGCCCAGGGCTGTCACTTTTCAAGATGTTTTTGATAATGTAAATAATTTCCAAATTTCCCTCTCCTTGTTGAATCACCCCCAAAAGTTGAGTTATTCTTGAAAAGGGGGAAAGAAGAATTAAATGTATTGAAATTTCATTATGTAGGTTAGATACAGAATAAGTTGCTATTTTTCTTTTTTTAAATGTTATTTTCTGAGAGAAGCTTCTTTTAGAAATCAAAGTAAATGCCACATCTTAAACCTGAAAGATGATGACACAATCTCTATCATTTGCCATGAAAAGAACCAAAATATTTAAGATGAAGAGGGAAAAGCTGCATGCTTGATACTAAAGTATTCCTATTTCCAAAGTGAGGACTTTGGTGCATTAGTCTCTTAGAATGACAGGGTATTTGCATAGCACTTTGGGATCTCACCTAGCCTTCAGTCCTTCAAGGCTAGCTAGAGACCCTAATTCTAGTGTAGTGTAACTGGTTGTGCTTCAGTGCAGCATGCAGTAGTGGGGTAGTCTGAGATTAGCTGTGCCTAAATCAGGGATCTGGGCATTGTTCACAGCTTGTGTCTGCTCTGGAGCTGGGCCAGGTCCTGCAGGTAAGAGGATGAGATACAGGTCCCATTGCCCTGGCTGCTTTGCCAGTACACTCTGTTTTGTTCTCTAGCCTGGGTGATGAAGGGACTGGGACTACAGCGAACTGCAGAGTGTGATGGCTTGTTTGCCTAGCAGGGCAGATGCAGTTCATGTTTATTGCTGCTCTGGGACAGCAGCATGAATCTTATTGAAATGAATGTTCTGTGATGGATTCTGTGCAGCACTGGGTTCTACTTCTCTAGCTTATAAACTAACTGAATTGTCACAGAGTGGAGAACTGCAATTGATTTTTTCTGCCCTATCAGGTTCTTTTTAGTGTAGAGCACAAAATGATTGAAGATTATCACAGGTACAGGAAGAATGGATTATAAACAGTTTGTTGGTTTCTTTCTAAGAATGTGCTGTGCCCTGTAGTAAGTGCATGTTTAAGTGCTCTGAGCTAGTTTGTATAGAAGATACTTTGAGGTCACATAGCCTGTGAATCATCCTGTGTATTTATGGTCTATCTGTCTTGGAAAAGATAGAATGTGAGACCCAGCAGACTGCAAATGGAAGAGAGCTGGGGTTAAAACTTTGACCTCTGAAACACGTGAGATTTTTGAGCTTGGAAGTCAACAGAGCTAGGATTTCACTTGTGACCTGTATTCCTTGACACTGCAAACCAATGAGCCATCAATACACACAGTATATTTCCACTTGTCATTTTAGCGTGTATGGTTCTTCAGTTACTCATTGAACAATACATTTCCCTCCTACTGTTGCCAAGTTGTTCTGTTGATTTGGAGTTGTTTCCCTCTTTGTTTGGTGTGATTAAGGTTAGACAACACCTTAATAAAACCTCAGTCTCTAATTGAAGCAGTGCTTTTGTACCCATCACCTTTTGTTAGCTGCACAGTCCACCGATACTAAAAATTGTGATAGAGTGCAACAGAAGGCACTGGGGTAGATATCTGATGCACTTAGTGTTGTATCCTAGAAAAAGCTACTTGTCACCTTCTTGAGAAAGAAACCTTGCAGCTGGTATTTATTTGGATTACAGAAAATTATGCAGGATCTCACAAGGCAGAATCACCCAAGCTACTCTTTTAATGTTGTCTAATCTGTTTTTAAAAACCTCTGGTGATGGAAACTCCACAGGATCTAGGGCAATCCATTTTAGTAAAGAATATTTCTATTATCTGGTAAGTGGGGGACAGTGAAAGAAGCTGGTTAAGGACAATGGTTAAAAAAACAGTGGAAACTAATTTAAATTCAATATATTTTTATTCTTTGTAAATACAATGAGTACAACTTTTTAACTTCACAAATCAGTTAATCCACTTTGTACAGGAAAAGTTTTACTCATTCTATGATAGTTCAAGTGCTGATCTTTCTCAGTGCTAGTTCCTAATAACAAATCAAATTTTGAAAAGTACAGCAGCTATCTTTAGATTTTTTCTACATTTTTTGTACATCAAATAAGCAGCTTATAAAGTTTTTGTGTGTGAGAGGGTGTAGGCGAACAAGGCTTCAAAATTAGAACCTGGAGTTTTCTAAAAAGGCATTGGAGACTTTTGGAAATAGTTAGCATTGTATCAGTCAACAACCTTTATTTCTTTGAAATAAAATTCCTTCCATTGACTTTTTTATAGTCATTTCGTTTCTCTGCACTTCTAATCGACAGAGTTTGGCCACCGTTGCCTTTGGTTTCAGCACTGTGCCAACGGGACAGCCAGCAGATCACTGAAGCGGTCATCTCCATTGTATTTGGTTTTGCTGTTTTAGTCTTCCTTTCTTGTGTTGTCTCTTTTCAGGTGTGTGTGTGTGAATGTATGTCTATGTGTGTGGAAGAAGAAGGAGGGAAGGTCAGGGAGGAAATGTATAAAGCTCTTCTGTCTTCGAGATGTTAACCGAACAAATTGTGGTGACATCCGCATCAAAGATCACCAGTTCATTTTGTAGGAAGAATGGAGCTGCCGTCATAAGCTACCTTTTAATCAGTTCTGAAGGCCACTTCATGATGTATTATAGCAGAAGCAATGTTTTGGTAACTTGGTCTCAAATGTTGCCTATCATATTAAAAACATTTTCCCAACATAGGCTACAACATTGTTTTAAAACAATTCTGAAGGCCACCACGTCTTGTGTTACAACAGAAGCTAAGTTTGGTCACCCGGTTCCAAATACTGAACAAGCTAAAGTACCTTTCACATTTTGTCTCAGATCTGCCAGTTAAATGAGAGAATAGCAGAGTCTTTGTTAACTATGACTGGCATCTGAATTGCCTCCATCCTGTAGTAACAGGAGTAGCAGCCAAATTCCAACCACTTTCACTTTTTCTATAGAACAAAGCATTCTCTCCATGATCTAAATCACTCTGTTCAGAGCAGCAGAATCATACCTACTGGGGTATTTTTTGTCAATGAGTTTAAGGACTAAACATTCCCAGGCTTATGCTTCCTGTAGATTTTGTTAGTTGAGGCTTATTCTCCATAGATAAAAGTTCTTCTCAAACTGTCCATCCTGATTGTTTATTTTAAGGTAATTTATATGTCACTGGATTTGTACATATCCGAAAGCAGTCTTGTGATTGGTACATTCCCAATGGTCTTTTTGAAAAACACTTCTTCTATTGTAGATGGACTAATTGAACGTAAAGCTGGTAAAAGCAATAGAAGTTTTCCAAAACGACAGGGTTGTGTGGGATACCTGAGAGACAGAGAGAAAAATAATTTTGTTGAAGTTTTAAAGTATTTTTTCAAAGGAAGACCTTTATTTTATAGAAAAAGACCAGTATTTACTAAATTGCTCAGGTGCTGCTACCTGTGTGTTCCAGTTTGAGACAAATTTGGGAGGAAACCCCATAACCTCAACCTAAGTGCAGTCTGCATGGTCCAGAATGACTCAGAATCTAGTGGGATACTAGTGTCACCCCAGGACACTGTGCCAAAACCCTGTGTTTTGTACTTGTGTGATCAAGAAGGTTGATTCCAAGGAAAACTCTCCGTGGCAGTCAGCAAAATATAGGACGAGGTTTCTGAGTTTTGTTTAGCTTCTTTGTTAATTCCTCTAGAGCAGGAGCATTACAAAACTGGACCTGTTCTGATGTGTCCCTCATACAGCAATGTTCTCAATGCAGTTCAGGGAAGAGCTTGACTTGTAGTAACTACCCTGTCATTTGAAGTACAGTTTAAAACTAGCTGGATTGTCATGGTAATCACATTACCCCCTTTTTGGTTAGCAGATATATTGAATACCAGTTGACATTTGTAAGGCAAGTTTTTGTTAAAGAAGCTGTGTTTTCCCCCAGGTAATGTGTTTGTGTATAGGATGTTTTCCATCCCTTCTGCCAGGTTTTGAAGCCAGCACAGCATAGGATGTGCATTTCTAGCTGTGCTTATGCTGTCTTTACAACAGTGATTCTCAAACTTCTGCTTACAGTGGTCTCCCTATAGGAAAGTGTAGGTTGTTTGGAGAAACACACTGCTTCTCTGGGCTGCCCTCCCTTGCATCCTGCTGAGAGCGACTCCACTGGGATCAAAGGGCTGATACTGCAGTGACATTGGCAGGAGGGTAAATTCAAGCCTGAGGATGAAGCACACAGGCTGAAAGCCCTCTCACAATGGAGTCTGAGCCAGTGGACTGCACTTTTCCCTTATAAAAGGATATTGTTTACAACATACACTGGGTAGCTCAGTGTCTAAATACTTCCAGCAACACAGAAATGCTGTGGAAAAGTTGTTTCCTTGGAAGGGAAGCTATGCCTATATATTCATCCCTGCTTCTCTCTCCAACAGGCCCTGTCATACTTAAGGTTCCCAGGAAGCAATCTTCATGGAAAAGGCTTTCCTTAACAGGAAGAGACTGCTATGCAGCAGTTACTCTTTTTGCTCTGAAGCAGCCATAACTGGATGGAATTTGCATTTTTATTTCCAATCCCCAGTGCAGGCCATTCCCTGTAGACTAACAGAAGTGCTTCAGAGACTGCTACCATCTAATCTCTGATACTGATAGGACTTGTGCCTGACAGAGCTACCATGAAAGCAAATCAAAGTTTCAGAGGGAAAAAATGGTATAAAAGTTCCTCTTCCACTGCTCCATCTCCAACTGTTTTAGTCTCATGGACCTCCACTGCAACTAAAGGACTTTGCTGTGGCACCGCAATGGGGTTCACAAATTCTGGGGTTTTCATTTGAACCTGAGCACAAACTCCAGGCAGTATCTTGGAAGAGCCACTTAAGTTCCTTGTGTCCTGATTTTTGTGTCTGCAAAAAGGAGGACATTAAATGAGAACTGGAGATTGTGGGTGAAAGGTGCTCATACTGGTCTGAGATGCAATGTTTTGAGTATCACTTTTAGTGGTGTTTGATTGAATAAAACATAGGGGAAAATTTAGCCCTCTGAACAGCAAAGTGACACCCAGGTATCCCTTCCCAGAGGAAGAGTTCTCCTTTTAACACTTCTCTATTTGTTTAAAAACAACAAGGTGCTGGAGTACACCTGAAGAGGAAAAACAAGCTGGTAAGGGTCTAGAGCACAAGTCCTGGTTGAGGGTCTAGAACAACAGCTAAGGGAGTTGGGGTTGTTTAGTCTGAAGGAGGCTAAGGGGAGGCTTTATCACTCTCTACCTGAAAGGAAATTGTAGTGATGTGGGTTTTGGCCCCTGCTCCCAGTCATAAGCAGTAGGACAAGAGGAAATGGCCTCAAGTTGCACCAGTGGAGATTTTGTTTGGATATTAGGAAAAATTTCTTTCCTGAAAAGGTTGTCAAGCATTGGAACAGGCTGCACAGGGAAGTGGTGGAGTCATCATCCCTGAAGGTATTTAAAACACATGTAGATGTGGCACTTGGGAACATGATTTAATGATGGACTTGGCAGTGTTAATGGTTGAACTGGATGATTTTAAGGATCCTTTCCAACATTTTCTATGGTTCTATTTCATCAGGAAATGCCAAATCCTAGCAGACTGACAGCCAATGTATATTCTCTGTAGCAGCCTGGTCCCCATTTCTGTCAATGCAAGTGCCACCTTCTGTGCAATGAGAGCAGGATTTTGCCCCTACACCTGCCAGAAGCATTGACAGAGAACACCACTGACCTGGTGTGAATGTAGCTGTTCAGGGTGAGCTGGGCTTCATCTTGAAGAGCTGCTATGGCAGCAGCATTTCGGAAACTCCTCAGTTCAGAACCACTGTGTGTGGGCACTGGAAAGCAGATCAGTTACTAGTTCAGCTTGACTCTTGGGTGGATCAAAACAGTTCAGCTAGTGCTATCAATGGAAATTAAATGTTCCCATTAGTTCCCCAGCACTCCACTGTCAGCCCTTTCAAAATGCAGCAATGACTATTGGAATTCAATATTGGGAAACCTACTAGGTGATACAAAGCTATGCCTGGTTTAAAACATCATTTTCACTTTAAAGCAGCAACCTTATCATTATCAGACCAGACAAGTGAGAGATCCTTTCTGCTTACCAGCTTTAAAAGTGACAATGCATTTGAGACAGGCAAATTCAGTAGCATCTAGCCGAAGTTGTCTAAATCTAGCCACAACCTCCTGTAAAGCCTGTATTTCTGAAATAATTTTATTCAGCTTCTGAGAATCTGTATTGTCACCATTCATGCCTGAAACAGAAACAGATGAAATAAATAATATTAAAGGCATTTGCTTTATTTTATATTGATTTCTGACAAAATCCTCTGTATCAATGTCCTCTCTATTGTCACACTTGTCTATCTGGTTCCATGTAAACTGACTATATTGTATGAAAGTTAATATAAAATCTTCCCTTGGATGATAACAAACACAGTAATTTGCATTTAAATGACAATTCAAGCAGTCATGAATACAACAAAACAACATTATTTGCATTTAAATATAGATTTATAAATGACAGGTATGCTCTATTGTTCAGTAGGAATTTGTTATTCTTTACATGTTGTTCTTTTTTCAGTAATGTATTTTTATGGTAATTTTTGTAACAAAGTCATTAAATTGTGCAATTCTTACCAGATACAGCCAGTAGAGTGTTAGCATCAACTGGAATGGCCCATTGTGCTATTCCTAGAACAAACAGTTCTCTCCAAGCATCTTCCAAAAGCATCAGCTGTCATACAATAGATGTACAATATAACATAGTGTATAATTTATAGATTTATAAACAATTTAAATATGTAAATTTCTGTTATTTTAAAAACCACTTTAAATGCCTGTCATGGTATTTCCCCCACAGCATTCATTAACTCTTCTCTTAGCCTTTTGAGAAGGTGTCTAGAAATAAGTCTATGCATTGTAGAAAAACACTGAGGGTTGGCTCACTATGCACCATGTTGTGGACCAAAAGAGAAGAGAAAGAGAACTCTTTTCCCACAGCATTTGCTCACAACATGAACACACTTGCTTTCTCATGGTATGGGTTCTCTTCTCCTCCTGCTCAGCACTTACACAGCTGTTCTAGGACAGGTTGGATGAGTGCTTTCCTCTTGCTCTCTGGAGATTACGCTCCTTTCCCTTGGGAAGGCAGAATTTTTTGAAGAAAAGCCCAGATAATATCCTGCATCAGTGTAGGGAGCAGCGTTTTATAGCACACATCCATCTTATAACCCCTTCCTTACTAAGCCGGTCTCTAGATCTGTCAAGCACGGCATCTGGACACACAGACAATTTCTCACTGTCACCTGGTTTTTTGCTCTTTTGCTTAAAATCACTCAGAGATTCCAGGCACTAAGAGCTGTTTCCTTTCAGAGATGCAAATATCCAGGCACCCAACGCTGACAGCATTGCTAGTTTTCTGCAGCTTTTGCACATTGCGTGTCTGCATGGAGGATGTGTTTTTCTGTTTTCTCTGAGGCAGTGCTTGTGATTTCCCTGAAGAGGCAGTGGTGTCATCTGAAGAGGAGACAAGACTTCTGGAAATGCTGTCTGGCAAAGCCAGAACAGACATGTTTAGGCTTGAGGGCATTTATGGATTGTTAGCCCAGACCAACTCTTAAGAGAGGTTTGGAGGGCCTCTGGTTCAGCTGAAGTTTGTGGCCAAAGGGCACGTGGTGGTGTGTGCATGTTGCTGGGACTTTGTGTCACACAATAGGGTGAGAGAAATTTGAAGGGGTGAGAACTGTAGTGGGCTCAGAAGATACCTGCTAGCAGCTCCATGCAGTGAAAGCAGATTGCCCAGGTCTCAAGCAGAAAAAAAATGAAACCACCAAACCAAAACCCCAAAACCTGCAATCATTAATGTTGCCATGATCCCTGAAACTTTCAGCAGCTGAGCTTCTTAGGAAAAGAGGAAGGAGAGTACTTTAAGTATGTAAAGAGTCTGTAAAGAAGAAAAAGTAAAAAAAAACCACTGTATTAATTATAAAAACCCCACAGATTAATGATGATATCCTTGGAATCAGATATGTGAAAGTAGTAGGTGATACAGAAAGCATCAGTAAAAGCAAATCCTTAATCTATGTGCAAACTCTTAACAATATTGCTGTACAGGAGAGTGTTACTTGTTGCCAGCCACTAGGACACCAGGCAATGGGCAGAAATTGCACAGGAAATTCCACCTGAATATGAGGAAAAACTTCTTTACTGTGCATCAAGTGCTGGAACAGTTTACCCAAGGAGTTCGTGAAGTCTCCGTCACTGGAGATATTCAAGAACTGCCTGGACACAATCCTGTGTCCCGTGCTCTAGGAGGGCCCTGCTTGAGCAGGGAGGTTGGATCAGATGTGATCCCTTCCAGCCTGACCCCTCCTGTGATTCCGTGATTACAAGTTTTAAACCACCCTGTTCCAATCTGAATGGGAGGAAGAATTCTCAGAGTCTCTGCTCTCAACTTGTCACTGCAGGTTTATGTCCATTTTATGGCTTTTTGCCCTGTGTGCTTTGCAGAACTTCTCCATAACCTAAGGAAATTGTGACAGGAAGGTACTCATATCTCTGCATACAGTTGCTGTTTGAAACACACTGAATTTTACAGTACCAAAACCTGCCCAGATTATTGCCTTAAATGGAGACAGAGAGGGGGTGCTGTGTCTAGAGTATGGTGCCCATCTCAGCTTTCTTCTGATAGCAGATGAATCTACTCTCAAGTTTCCTAACCACTGCGGCCTGCAAACCCAGTCCCTCCTCTCGATAATCCCACCTGATGGATGTGCAGGTGTCTGTATGACATAGGAAATGATTCGCCAGCCTTTCATTTGCTTTTGTGAAACTTTTTTTGTCATTCATTCATGCAGATACAATGGTAATGAATGGTGGTTCCTGGAAGATATCAATTTCATATTTTCTTTCCCACCAAGTCTTTAAAGTCAGAAGACTTTAGAAATAAGAGACTATTCCAATAGCTAAAGCTGTCTTCATGCCTATGCATAAGTCTGTAAAACCACCAATTAAAATAATTCATACTGAAGTCATACCCAGCCCTCCTTCTTCAAAGAAACAACAAATACCTGGCTTTCTGAACAACTGGTTTTGCTTCTTAATCAGCCCCATCCTTAGTGTGACCTTTTGTTGGTGACCTGCATTGGGGCAACTTGTCTCACAGATAACGTGAGCAGGTGTGTGGGCCAGCAGAACTAGAAGCATGACATTTTTTGTTATGTGGTTTCCGGTTCAAGATGGACTTATGTGTATGAATCTAGGGAAGGGACACAGCCTCTGTTTTACCAGAGGTAAGCAATGCAGAGATGCTCAGACTTGTGTTTTATCAGCAAATTGGTTTCTATTTATTTCCCTGCCTTCAAGATAAAACCACCCCAAAATCCTGAAATTACAGTGCACTTGCCTTTTTAGAAGAGCACAAAAAAAAGGCAAAATTCAGGAAAAGATTTTAGTCTCTCCTCAGCCAGATGTCAGGGATACCAAAAGAGAAATGCAGGCATTTACATCTGGGCCATTGTCAAATTAAATAAAGCAATAGCAATGTTATAAAAATCAACTGTATGATTATTCATTAAATAAGGTGATTAAATTCAGAATTGTTCTTCTCCAGCTCTCCTAAGTATGACAGGGGAATCATGCAGAAAGAGGCCCAAATCAAAGCTTTTGAGCTGAGCAGCTCTGAGTTTTGAGGAAGCTGACCTGCAATGAGGTACAGCAAATGAGAGTGATGTTAAGGAAAGGCTGGGTTTTTAAAGTTATTCCCTAAGATTAATCCCTGCTATGAAAGCCAAAGAGGTAGTGGGTTATTTAATGGGAACACTGTGCTATCTATGGTAGATAAGCAGGCCATGCTGTCTGAGGCGTACGTGGTCACATGCCATGGAGATTTCCCCTGCTCCCAGATCCTGCTGCCTCCTCCTCTGCACACTAATAGAGATGATGGTGTGGGAAATGCCTCCCTATTATGTCAGGTAAACGCTTTGCCTAGGGAGCCTCCTGTGGACATCACTGGTCTAGAGATGGACCCAGTCTCCTCCCTTGTGCTGGGGCTGCTGCTAGAGCAGCGCCCCTGCTTCTTGGCCCTGACACTTGAGCCTGGTTCTTTGGTTGCTCACTGTGACAGACCCTGTGCTCCATAGGATTAGAAGACATCATTAGAGGGCAGCAGGATGCCACACTGGGATTGTTGTCTTCCTACTGGCATGTGTGACTTTCCAGGCCCTGTCTCACTGCTCCCTCATCCTCACTGCATAGCAGGACTGCTGGTGGAGCTGAGCAGGATTCCTCTGTCTAATTTCACAACAAGGATTTCAAAACGTGGGTTTGGTGCTAGAAAATGAGCATTTTTATATACCTTAGCTTTATAACACACTGTGACCATCATTATTTACCTTTACATTGAAAACACTATTGGTTTTCTAAGGAGCTCTTCTCTTTTAGTTCAAAATACACATTTGCATATCAGCTGCAACACTTGTAATGTGCCTCTGAGGAGAGGAACTAGTTTCTCTGACGACTGCTATGTAACATCTATGGCACGGTTTTTCTAGTTACCATTTTGGTAAATTACCTCAATCATATCAAAGTATTAGATGTCTTTTATGATTGGAGCTTTGTGTAAATTTCCACCCTTCAATTTTACAATTATCTGATTACTTTTTAAAAAATTGGTGCATTATACAAAGCACACTGAGTCCTCATCAAGAATCAAGTCATTAAGAAATTGTTTCATCTTGTATGGTTCACCTATGATTTACTTGAGGCAAAGGCAAATTATCATAGAGGAAAACAAAACATATTAGGGAAGACTTTAATTAATGGTAAAAAATATTAGGGGCTGGCCAAATACTGCTTCCACCATACTGATGTAATTATAAGCCAAGGTGAATAAGGAAAAAATGCTGGCTGTGTAAACAGTTGAGAGGAGAGGAGAAGAGGAGAAGGAGGAGGAGGAGGAAGGGAGGGGGAGGAAGAGGAGGAAGAAGAACTGGTAGAGGAGGAGGAGGAGGAAAATTGGTCTTCAGAAATAACCTCAGTCATATCCTGAGACCATAAACTTAACTAAGCATTTCTCATCCCAAAATAGCAAAGTAAGATGCTGATCCCCATTTTATGGAAGGAAAAGCTGTTCTACAAGTAGAGAAGTAATTTGGGCATGCTAAGCTTGGTCTGCAGCCTGGTGATTTCTCCTCTAGCACGTGTCCTTCCATAATATTAGTTGTATGTTAGATTTTTTTTTTTCCTGGCTTGATTTTCACTTGCTTCATAACATAAAAGTTGGAGGAAAGCAGTTTCTAAATCCCTGCCTGATTTTCAGAGACAGACTGAAACTCTGCACTGAACTTCAGAGCTGCTGAAGTCCATTGTGGATTTCAAGGTCTAGGGCTCAATGTGAAGTCTGAGCCTTCTTTAACAGGCAGGCCAGGCCGATGCCACTCCCACTGCCAGTGCCTTACCTGGTCTTGTAAGGACAAGGTGGAGAAGGCTGGGACACTTTTGGCCCACTTGATGCTCATGAACAGAAGTCTGGCTGCTGACTCACAGACGGATTCAGTGGCTACTTCGTAGAGATACATAGGGGTACCGTTGACTTCATGTGGGTACTAATGTCAAAGAGAAAATAAAGCCATTTCATACAGTGTCACCAAGGCAGCCTGGTTTTCCTCTCCCCTACATTCAGTGCTCCTGCTCATGCCCAATAGAGAGTGTGCACTCTCGTGTTCTGCAAGCAGAGGGCATTGCTTGCAATGGGCTCACTCCAAACTGCTCCTTGCTGCTTATCCATGTGGATGAGCTGTACTAAAGAAACTGTTCAGAGCAGGAGGTTGAAAGAAGAGTGAAATCATTACATCGGAGGGGGAAAAGTGTACCAAAATAATGCGTCATGCTTTACTCTGTTACACAATAGCACACTTCTGATAGCAAAGTTAGAAGAATAAAAATTTGATTAGCAACATGTAGCTTGCTTTGGAAGCTGATTTAGCATTCCAGCCCTGCTCAGCAAAGCACTAAATATGCTTTTAGCCTAAACCTTGATCTTGCTCACTGACTGCAACAGGTTGTAAGTAGATGCATAGAGCTAAGCATAACTATCTAGAGGCTGTGTGGGGTGTGAATGGAGTTATGTTTTTGAGTGTGTGCTACTTTTTCTTGGCAAATAATTTCTGATTCAGCATTTTTCAAAATTGCCACATAAACTGTATGTTGAGACCACATTTATGATGGGTTCTGACAAGCTACCTACCTGCTCTGAAAACGCAGAACTATTTAAGCAGTTTCTTCTGTGATTTTCTAAATGCTGTGAAGACACAAAATGCCATTGCAAATGGGCTAATGAAAAACATCGCCTTGCAGCTAATTCCTGTGCAGTTGAGGCCACAGCAGTGCTTCCACTGGGCTGCTTAGGAAATGTCACAACCAAGAAGTGCAGAGAGCCAGCTTAGCCAAGTTTGGGTTTTGTGTCTGTGGGGACAAGCTGCAGGCTTGGTCAGTACACAAAGTACTTTCTGAACTACATCACTGTGGAGATTGGCATTTTGCTGAAGAAAACTCATTCACAGGGATTGCGTTCCTTGTGAAACAAGGTTTAAAACTGACTTGTGGATGGGCTCCAGGCAGGAGGAGCATTTTGCATCCATGAAGGTGTAAGAATGTATGAGAGGCAGGGTTTGTATGGAGCAGGTTACCAGTTGGTCCTGCTGCATACCCCTTCTCCAGAGGGCATTGCACCTCGTATCCTCACAGCTTTTAGGGGTGTAACAGAAGTCCCCACCGCAACCCACAAAGCTTCAAGCCTTGCTGTTTGCCACGTCTACCCCAGAGGCGGGACAGAGCCGACAAGGTTTGCAGCCCGCCGGGGGCCAGGGCAGTGGCTGACCTTCGGGGTGGGCTGTGCCAGGCCCACCAGAGCCTGTCTCTCCGGGGTGCCGGTGACAGCGGCCAGCTCCAGGCCGTGGGGCTCCAGCTGGGAGACGGCGGTGAAGAAGGCGGGCGCCGGCAGGGCGGCGGCGGGGAAGTGCGGGGCCCCGCCGCTCTCCTCCTTGTGCCCGCGGAAGTAGAGAGCCACCTGCTTCCGTATCGTCGACGTCCGGGGGCCCCGCTCGTGCTGCACCGCTGTGGGGCATCAAAGAGAGGCGAGGGGGTCACTCGGGGATCCGCACCGGGTGCCCCGCACCGCTCGACCAGCCTTCCCTCCCTCGCTGCAATTTTCTGAAGTCAGCCCTGTGCCCCCCTGCCCGAGAGGTGTTCTCTCTCCTGGTTTGGAAAAGGGTCTGAGAGCTGCCACAGGATGGGAGGGTCATTAGTGCCCGGGCCAAGGAGGCATCGGGGTGACACAGCGCTCCTCGGTTCAGAGCAGCTCCCTGCTGCTGCCCCGCCACCCCAGCCCCGGGAGAGGGGGAGCAGGTACCATCTTTGTTCATGTTGACCTCCAGGCACTTCTTCAGCCGGCAGGCTCGGCACTGGTTCCTGTGCGTCTTGTCCACCGGGCATCCTCCCTGCAACACAGCCAGACGTCGGGCCGGGGGCAGCAGCGCGCCCACCCCGCCTGCCCCACCGCGCGGAGGGGCCGCCCCTGCGTGCGCCGGCCGGCCGTGCCGGGCCGTGCCGGCCGTGCCGGGTGCTCGTGCCCCGGGACAGGGCGGGCCGGGCGGGCCGGGCCGGGCCGCCTTCAGCACCCGAGACAGCGACGGCGACGCCGCCCCCTCGGGGCGCCCCGGGCACCGCGCATCCCTCCGCGTTCCCAGCCTCACATCCCACGGGGACGCTCCGGGAGCGGGCAGGACAGCGGCCGGAGCAGGAAGGGGAAAAGCAGGGCTGCCTCTGCCTGGGAGCAGCACGACACGCCGGCGTGTAAACCTATGGCTGTCCATCGCCTGGCTGTGCTGAGGCTTACCGGCAGGCTGCCCCTCTCTGTCCACCCATAACCAGGAGGTGCGCTGGCTGTGCCCTGCCCCTGCCCGCATCCCTCCTTCTCCCTGCGCATCTTCCGCGTCCTCTCCGGCGGGCTGGGGCGAGGGGACGCGCTGGGGGCACCCAGCGCCGGCCTCGGCCCGGGACCCCCTGGGAAGGGAGGGTGAGGCTGCGGGCTGCTGCATCTTGCTGCGGATGTCTCTCTGTTGGTGTGGCGGGGGCAATGCGGACCCCTGGGGAAATGCAGGGTAGGGGGTGCAGGCAGTGAGGGGGCTAGGCTGTGGCTGGTACCTGATTTCCTGATTTGCAAACATAGGTCCTGTTCCTCCTGATGCTCCGCTTGAAAAATCCCGAGCACCCATCGCAGGCGTAAACCCCATAGTGTTTCCCGGAGCTGCGGTCCCCACACACTTTGCAAGGGATGTCTAAAATGCGACCTGAAAGCAGAGAAGGGAAAGAGGGAGAGAGAGAGCGCTCAGCAATCTGACCTCCGGAGGGATTAGCCCCAGAGCCGCAGTACAAGCAAATAATGAAGTGATTTTATAGCCAACTTTCTTTTCCTTGAGCAAGTGTCAGTTTTCTACAATGAGCATTATTCATGCCCCGCTACGTTTATTTGGATCTTCTATAATCGCCAAGACCCATTTTGGAAGGGAAGATTACAGCAGCGGGAGCAGCAGTCTTGCCTGCTAGATGTGAGGATGAGGGGGGAGGGGAGGGAATTCGGGGGGTTTGGTGAGGGGGGTATGTGTTTCCCTCGCTTTCTGGCGCTCGGCAAACAGAGGACGGCGCTTTCCCTGGGCAGGAGAGCAGTCAGGAGACCTATGCACAGAATAAACTAAACCAAAACAAAATAAAATAACCAGGAAGCCAAGTAACCTCCTCTCCCCGCTAGCAGCCCTGGCGAAAGGGGGCTGATTGCCGCCGCGGAGAAGGCGTGCCATTTTCTTCACCCCAAAACCTGCAGCGAAACTTCCCGTCTCCGTTTTGTGCGCGGAGGAGTCATCGGAGCTGCGAGCCTGGGGGCGGGCAGAGCCCCTCCGTCCCGCTCCGCTCCGCCTCGCCGGCAGCCCCGCTCCGCGGGCGCTGCCTTCGCCCCGGCTTTGACTAGAATTGCAAATGCTCTCAGCGAGATGTAAAAACTAGTACAGAGACTATTGCAGCCCGGTTCAAGAAACCCGCCAAAACCACGCTCGGCTTCTGCCTTTTCTCCGGTTTTTTCCTTCTCTCTTCTGCTGTTTCTTTTCTTTTTCTTCTCTCTCTTTCTCTTTCTCTTTTTCCTTTAATTTTTTTCTTTTTCCTTTAATTTTTCTTTTAATTTCGTCTCATTTTCATTTTCATTTTCTTTTCCTTTTCCTTGTCTTCTTCTTCTTTTTCCTTTAATTTTTCTTTTAATTTTCGTTTTCCTGTTTTCTTTCTCTTATTCTCTTCCTTTTCCTTGTTTTCCTTTTCTTTTTTATATTTTTCTTTTCTTTTGCTTTTCATTTTACTTTCTTTCTCTTCTCTTCTTCTCTTCTCTTCTTTCTCTTCTCTTCTCTTCTCTTCTCTTCTTTCTCTTCTTCTCTCTTCTCTTCTCTTCTCTTCTCTTCTCTTCTCTTCTCTTCTCTTCTCTTCTCTTCTCTTCTCTTTTTTTTCCCTCTCTGCCTCAAACAGCCTTCTGCCCACTTACCAGAACTTAAGTCAGAAATTCAGTCCCTCACACCAAACCTTGGTCTCCAAACTCTAATGTAGGGCTCTCGGGGCCACTCTATTTGTTTGGAAGTAGTTCAGGGAGAGCCCCGGCTACGGGTGGATGAGGATGAAGGCTGGAGGGGGAAAGGCGGCAGCGTGCGGAGCGGTGCTGGGGGGCGGGAGGGGGTCAATGGAAACAGGCCGCAGGGGCTCCTCTCGCTCCCTAGAGAATTTAGGAGTCCGAGATACTTTCAGACATGTCTGCGCTAAGGCTCTAAGACAATGCCCGCTGGCAGACAATAGGGACATTAGATAAAGTGTTAACTTAATGATTTTGCCCATTGAAACTCATTTGACTGCCTCCAATGAGCACAAGCTGCCAGCTTCTCCCCTAAATGAAACCCGACAGCTGCTATACACAACACGGCGAGAGGGACGGGGATTAGGTTAGGGACTGCGAGAGGGAGGGGTGGCGGAGGGAGGGAAGGTGGGAGGGGGGGAGAGAGGTTAAAGAATAGAAAACTTTTGCGCAATTAATAAGGAGCGCAGCTGAAGGATGCCCCCCCGCACCACTGCCTGCGAGCAAACCGCGGCTTTGGAGCTGCAGGTAGGCGCCCGTGAGGAGGGCTGAGGCCAAGGCACGGTTTCTGGGAGTGTGTAATTACAAGCCCTCCTTGCCACCTGCCTATTGGGGCACCAGTGACCCGTCAAAAAGTGTAGCATGGGAATTCGGATATCGCACAATGCAAACGGGGGAAAGCGCCCGACTTCCCTCTCCAGTCCTTAGCATCCACGGGGAGAGAGAGGATCCACACGCACGCACACAAAGGAGGAGGAGGAGGGGCAGGCTGGGGGTGGGGGGAGAGACACTGAAGCGGTACGTGCAGCCGTGGTACATCCCGGTGCCGAGCCCGGCGCTGCCGCGCAGCCCCCGCGCACCCCGTCCCACCGCCGCTCCCGGGGCCGGGGCCCCGTCCGTTCCCCTTCCCGCGGCGGCGGGCCCCGGCTTCGGTGGCGCACCCGGGCCCGCCGTGTCACCGCCGCCCCCTGGGGCACCGTGCAGCCGCGGGGTCCCCGCTTCCCGAGCCGGCCTGCGGTGCGGTGCGGTGCGGCGGGCTCTGCTCCGCCGGCGCTGAAGTTGGCCAGGGGAGACGGAAGAAACTTGTGTTATTTTTCCTCACATAGATTTTAAGTTTGGGACCCGCTTTGAAAAAAGAAAAAAAATCCTATGCACCACGTATGTACATATCCACACCACGCATGTAAACATACGGCCCGTATATTCCTTACACGTCCCGTATTCCTGCTATCAATCGCGAGCACCTGGAGCACCTCACCAAACCCACATAACCACGTTTCCAGCCGCCGGAGCGGCGTGGCCGGTCTGCTCAGCTTCGTGGCCCCCGGCGAGGCGGCGGACGGGGAGGGGGCACGGCGGAGGGAGCGGCTGGAGCCCCCCGCGTCGGCGTTCGCGGGGCCGCCCCGTCCCGCCGCCCGCCCGGCCGCGCTCTGCCCACCCCCTCCACCCCCCAACCCCGCAGCCCTGCCCCGCGGGGGCTGTTATGAGAAAACTTTCGTGCAGGGCAAAATATGAAATAAGTAGACGGGTAAGAGGCAGGGCGGGGGGTGGGAAGGGAAAAATGTAAGCTTGACACGGGGTCATGCGATAACTGATTAACTCTGTTTAAAAGCGCTCCGGTTCCCCGAGGTACCGCTTCGTCTCAGAAGTTTTAGCGCTAAGAAAATGGGATTTCTGTTCAGCAGGGAAACCGTTTTGAACATCCCACGACAGGGGGTCCTTGGGGGCTTTTTTTGTGTGCCATAATTGCTTAAAGGATATATGGCAGCCCCGATTACTGTAATTACCATCAGAGGCTGTTGAAAGAAGTTAGTCTGGGCTCAGGGGACGGCGGGATGGGGTCTTGTTACCACCCAGGCAGACATCGCAGCTGACATTGCCGGGCGCCCACCGGCGGGCAGAGAAGCCAGGGCGCAGCCCCCTTGCCCGGGAGCCCCGGCAGGACCCCCGGGACGAGCGCCCAGGCCCTGGGACAGCTGGTCCGGCTTTTGCGTGCGCTGCCAAGGCCGGCTGGGCTCGGGCCCCGGCGCTGAGCAGACCCAGCGTGTCCCCATCCCCGTGGGGTTTGACTGAGTCGGGCCTGGGGGTTCCTTTCGGGAGGTCCGCAGGGGTCAGGGGGTCATCAGTGAAAGCAGCGGCGGTGGCCGGGGGTCTCTCAGCGCCGTGGGGCACGATCCAGCCTGACGGGTTTTCACCTCTGCAAAATGTCTCCGGCAGAAGCTCCGCCGCTCTTTGGGGACGAGACTCCCCGGTCCTTCCCGACCCTTCCTCATCACTCAGACACCTGCCAGGAGCCCCGATAACTTCCCGGCGCTGCTGCCCGCGGGCCCGATCCCTCTCCGGCTGCCTCGCACTTCCCGGGCAGCCTGCGGAGCGCAGCCGGCCGAAGCAGCCCCGGCCGCCGCAGGATTTTTAGCCCCCGTGCCCTTCCCCGGTCAGTACCTTAGTACTTCGACTACAATTTTATTTCCTCCCCCGCGGGGCTGGGGCAAAAAGGCGCCGCGCTCGGCCCCGCGGAGGAAGAGGACAGAGCGGCGAGGCCGAGGCGGCGCAGCTCGGCCGCAGCTCGGGGGCTCCGCGCCGCCCGCCTCCCCCCGGCGCGCCCTCCGCGCCGCGGCCCCCGGCTGCCCCGGCTGCCCCCTCCCTCCGCGCCGGCTTCCCGGCCCCCCGCGGACAAAGGGCGGACTCGGGTCAAAATAATGGAGGGCAGCGGCGAGGAGAAGGCCGCGGGGCTGGCGGGGGGCGGCCGGTGGCAGGTACCGCGGCGGGTCCCTCCCGGCTTTGCCTCCCGTGGCCGCTTCTCCGCAACCCCGGGAGCCTGTCGGAGCGCAGAGGAAATAGCTGTCCGATCCATCACTTGTCAGACATTAAATTGGATTGGGTATTTTTTCCCCCTTTGTTACTGACTCCATCCATATTACAAACTCCGAAAGTCCCGTTGGGATTATACGAATTGAGCCATTCTGTAAGAGCGGTTAGTCATGCTTTAAATTCCCCAGTTATGAGGTGCATGGATTTAGGATTAAGGAAAATGTGACTTTTAAGTTGTTTCTGCTTTCCTCGTTGCAGGATTATTTGTTGTAACTGGGAATGGTGTGCAAAGTATTGCATTTAAATCCTCCTTCGACTGAGTTGCTTACGCGATTCCGTGTAATTGAGTGACCGGAGTTTCAAACTCTTAAAAAGAAATTATTATGTTGCAGAAGGTTGCATAAAGTCCGTAAGAAAAACAGCACGTTTCAACGCCAAAACGCCTTTTAAAACCAAACCTTCTCCCCTCCGCCCCGGTACCGGAGACCCGCACGTCCTCGTCCCGGCGGGACCGGCCCCCTCCCCGCCGTCGGCCGAGCCGCCTTCCCGGGGGCTCGCTGCCCACGGGCTTCTGCCCCGGTTCCCAGCTCGGAAAGCCGGGGCACGCAGCTGGAAAGCGGCTTTTTGTAAGCCCCAGGCCCGAACCGCATCGGGGCAACTCCGAGCCTATATATTCGTTGCCCCTCCGGTTGGAAATATACACTTCTTTTTCAATTGGGCGCGGGGTGTGGGGGGGTGCAAACCCAAGCCACAACCCCCCCTCCCCTTCCTCTCCCTCCCCTCCACCTCCCGCCCCCCAGGCCAGGCTGCAGCCGGCCTCGGGAAGGCTGCTCGAAGCCTCCACCGCGTTATTACCCACTTGTTGATCCCGCCGGCTTGCTCATGCTCGAAGCCCCCGTGAGTCCTTAAACTCGGGGCGAAGTGTCGGCGCCGGGGCGAGGCGGTGCGGCCCCCCCGGGGCCCCCCTGCTCCGCGGGGCAGGTGCCTCCCTTGGGTGCTCACTGCTGGCTCTGCCGCGGGGGCCGGCACATCCTCGCCGCAGCCCCGCTCCCCCGGCGATGTCCTCCCGAGGGACGGGGACACGCTGCGGGGACGCGGAAAGGAGGTGGGGGGGGAAGGAAAAGTGGAGCAAAATTTAAAAAAAAAAAAAAAAGGCAGGAAAAAAGAAAAAAAAAAAAAAAAAAGCAACGAAGTGACCCAAAGTCGGCGGCCGCTGGCTGCCCCTCTGCGAGTAGATGCTCTCGGGACCCTGGGAGGGTGCTGGGGGTGCGACTGTGCTCGCCACCGCGCTCCTGGAAGGCAAGCGAGAGCCACAGCAGCCAGGACAACAATGAGGCGAAGGAGAAGGTAGGATAGGGAGCGGGGCTCTGCGCCGAGCGCCTCGGTGGAGCAAGCAGGGAGATCAGAGCCTGGAAAAATAATGGAAGGGGGGAAAAGGCGTCAGAGGAGGCAGTCTCTGCCTCTCAGAAACTGAATGGTATAAAAAGGGAAAGGTTTCCAGAAGTTCATTACACTGGCTGACTTCGCGCTTTGAGCTCCAGGCTTCGGCCCCTATAATATCGGCAGAGAGGCTGTGACAGGCAGCGGCGGGGAGGGGAGAGGGACGCCCCCTGCCCACTGAGCTTCCCTCGCTTTCCCCCCGACTCCTGCCGCCGCGTGACGTCACCCCGCGCTGGCAAGGGGAGGGGGCAGGGAGGGGGTTAAATGCTAATGATATTAATGAACCCCGGAGCGGCTTCCACACAAAATGCAGCGGCTGCCGAGACGATTCCGCCTCCTCGCTCGCCTTGTGCCCTCGCTGTCATAAAAAGGGACAGCTCCTCCGCACCTAAAAAAAAAAAAAAAAAAAAATTAAAAAAAAAAAGAAAAAAAAAAGGAAAAAACGGAAGACAAAAGGAAAGCAGAAAGAACGGATCAAGATCCCGTTTCTTTCGCATTTTCCCGTGCTGAGGTGGAGCCCGCCTGCGGTTCGCCCCTGCCCTTGCCCTTGCCCCGTCCCGGGCAGCGGCATCGCTGGCAGCCGGCGGGGCCGGGCGGGGAGCGGGCCGGGGCTGCGAGCCCGGCCGGGCCGAGCCGGGCCGAGCCTCCAGCGTTCCCGCCGAGCAGCCGGACCGCAGGGGGAGCAGGGCCGGCCGGCTCCTGGAGGCGCACGGAGGGCTGTGCTCCCGCTCCCCGGCGCCGGGACTTGTTGCACGGCGGCCTGCGAGGAGCCCGCCCTTGCCCACGGAGCTGCTCCGACCCCCGGGCACCGCCGCCCTCGCCGCCCCCAGCTGCTCTCGCCACCCCCGAGCGTCCCAGGAGCGCGGCCAGAGCCGCGGCGCGGGGGGCGGCGGGGGGCCAAAGGTGGGACCCTTTCTCAACTCCAGTTTCACCGAGAGGCTGCCGAGCTCCGCCACTCCTGTTGGGAACCGAGAGGTGAGAGCTGCTAGAGCAGCCGAAGGATGGTGAGAGGTGCGCATCTGGGGAGGAAGGAAAGACTGTCTCCTGCCTGCAAGCTGGGGCGGGCAGCGACAGCAGAGGGCAGGGGCTGCAGGTGCTGTCCCTCGGTCTCTTCTTCCTCGTCCCTGTCACTCGTGTGAGATGTTGGTGCACCCACAACTGACGTCCTCCTTGTTGGTCGTGATCCTGGGGGAATGTGGTGTTCAGCCCAGTCCCAAGCATACTGTCCCCTCCTCCTGCACTTCATATTTCATCCTTGCATCTTTCTACCTCAGGTTATGGGCGATTCCTCCCATGCTGACACCATATCTGTGTCGCAGGGCTGCATGACTCTGGGCAGCACTGGAATCCCAGTGACTTTTTGCTCTTTGCTCCCCACGACCAGTGCATCAACGACACAGAAGGAAGCCTTGAACCAGGACAAGCCTGGTCCTGCCTAACACTGAGGGACACTGTTCAGAGGACTGGGAAGTTGCTCAGGGAGATCTCTGAATGCAAAGAAACTGGTGGATCAGGGAATGCAGACAAATTCACTCCAAATCTGCTTCCAGGGAGGCAGGGAAAAGTTCACCTCCTTGAGCAATGTGGAAAGCAACAGGGAAGGAGATGCTACATTAGCAAGGTCTGAAGGCCAAAAGAAAGAGGATTAAATGGCAGCAGGGCCCAAATCTGGCCCTGGGCATCCCCTGCTCTAGAGAGGCAGATCTCTGGCTCTATAGCAGCCACAGTTTTTTGTGTTGTAAACTCAAAGCCACCACAAAAACGCTGTGAAGGTTGATCAGACCATGTCCACAGGTTTCCGATGCACCTGAGAGAGGCTGCTCTGAGTGCAGACAGGGCTTTCCCTTCCTTGTACAGCATCATGCTCTGCCAAAAGAAAAAAAAAGAAGAGCTCAAACATCCCATCTCTCCACCCAAAACTCCTCTAACATACCCCGGGCACCCAAAGCTGGCTCTGCATGTGGGCTGGGGCTGCAGCTGCTGTGCAGAGAGCAAATCATCAGCCCTGTCCTGTTTCCTGGGCTGTGCTTAGCATTGCTTTATACTGGCTGAGGTTTGTCCTTTGTCTCTTCAGAGCCTTTCCTGTGGTATCTGTGATGGACAGAGGTATCTCAGCCCTGAAAGTGAAGGCAGGATGCATTTTCCAAGAGTACAGGGAAGAGTTCTTTCCTGCCTCTAGCTTTTCACTGCTGGTTCTATCAAAGCTGTTTCCAGGCCCACTTGGTGGAAAAGTATTTCAGCTTCCAAAAGGTGAGAAATTGTAGTTAAAATTTGGTATTTGTAATTATTACCATTATTGCAATTTAACATTTATCATTATTGTCCTGGTTTTTGATGCAGTAGTAGTTAATTTTCTTCATAGTAGCTGGCATAGTGCTGTGTTTGGGATTTAGGGTGAGAATGATGTTGATAACATGCTGATGTTTTAGTTGTTGCTCAGCAGTGCTTATACTAAGTCAAGGATTCTTCAGCTTCTCATACTGCCCTGCCAGAGAGTAGGCTAGGGGTGTGCAAGAAGCTGGGGGGAGATGCTGCTGGGATAACTGACCCAAACTGGCCGTAGGTATATCCCGTATCATACAGCATCATGCTGAACAAAAAAGCTGGGGGGAGGTGGCAAGAGGACTGGCTGGGCAGCAGTCAGATGGTGGTGAGCGATTGTCCATCACTTTCACTGTATATCCTTTTACCATTATATTATTTTTCCCTTCATCCTCTGTTTCTTTAAGCTGCCTTTATCTCAGCCCACAAGTTTTACCTTTTATTTTGATTCTCTCCCTCACCCCACTGTGCTGGCAGTGAATGAATGGCTGCATGGTGTTTAGCTGTCTGTTGGGTTAAATAGGTTTTGTTTATTAAGCAGGCCTACATATACAGAAGATACTAATACAGCAATGAAATTTACTGTCTCCTTGTACTGCCCTGGAAATACAAATAGTTGTCAATCCTGTGACAGAAAATGGCATGTGTTCCCTTTTGAGTGTATCTCCTTCAGGACTCTGGACTCTGGTTACTGTTACATGGTGATATTTTTTAGCATTGTGCCATGGACTCTTGTCAGGTATCTTTTCTTTACTCAGAGTTTAGCAGCAATAAAAATCCGATGTGTGACCCATCTTCAAGTACAGAACTCCCTCTGCCTTTATCTTGCTTTTCTCCTCTGGTCTTTGGATGGGGAGCCAAAAGGTCTCAGTGAATAAAAGGAAAAAAAAAATGAAAAAGTGAAGAAGGTCAGGTGAGGAAAAAATTTAAGATGCCAGAGGCATGTGGATATAACAGCAGAATGTATGGAAGTCAGTTTTTGTCTGTTTCTCTCAACAGGAAGTAGGTGGGTAAATTCAGGCAAATCTAACACACCTGTTTTCTTGGGAAGGTGATAAGAAGGAAAAGGATAGAGCTATTTTCTCCTGGGAGGAGGAGCTGCTCTTGCTTTGGGATACTTGAGAAGCTATCTCCACTCCCCTCCTTCGGTGCATGTGCCAGGTGATAGGCAGAGATGTCCCTTGGTGCCCTAGGCAGCCCTATGCAGGGAGCTGAGTACAGCAGCACCCTTGCAGCATAAATACCTTCAGGGTTTAGTTCTTTCAAATTACCCCAGCAATCTAAGGTGCCTTCCCTTCTTTGTTGGTCACAGTCTGTGTTTTTGTGGCACTACCACAAATCCCTTTTCTGCATCCCCCTGCAGGCAGATGGATGGGCAGCATCACTGTGAAAGCTACTGAAGGGACCTTGGCTGTCCCACCACACTCCTGGTCTGTGACACAGCTGTGCTTGGTGCCCAACCCAGGCTGCTCCCTGTGTGGAAATGCACTTAAGAAGCTCTTCTGCAGTACTGAGTTTTCCTTGCAAAGCCCCTGCCCCATGGATGCGTTCCTGGGAGGGCCCCGCACTGGGCAAACAGCAGCGGTGGTATTAACTCTCCTTTTGTCCTTCCTGGGCCATCTCACTGTGCTGGTTTTGGCCAAGGTAGGTAATTTTCTGCATGGGAGCTGGCATGGACCTGTGTTTTGGGTTAGTACTGGAAACAGTGTTGATAACACAGGGATGTTTTCATTACTGCTGAGCAGCGTTTACGCAAAGTCAAGGCCTTTTCAGCCTCTCACTCCATCCCACCAGAGAGGAGCTGGGAGAGGACACAAGCCAGGACAGCTGACTCCGACAGACTAAAGGCATATTCCAGACCATATGGCTGGAATATCATATAAAGCTGGGAGGAAGGAGAAAGGGGAGGATGTTTGGAGTGATGGCATTTGCCTTCTCAAGTCACTGTTATGTGTGACGCAGCCCTGCTTTCCTGGGGATGGCTGAACACCTGCCTGCCCATGGGAAGCAGTGAATGAATCCCTTGTTTTGCTTTGCTCACGTGCATGGCTTTTCCTTCACCTATTAAACTGTCTTTATCTCAACCCCTGAGTTTTCTCAACTTTACTCTTCCAGTTCCCTCCTGTGTTCCACTGTGTGGGAGTGGGCAGGTGGCTGTGTTGGGGCTGAGATGTTGGCTGAGACTAAGCCCCACCACACACCCAATGTAGCTGATCTCGGTGGCTGAGCTATGTGGCAGCTGCCCTGGCTGCCACTGTGGATGCCTTGGGGCCAGGTGCCTTCCAGGGCTGCAGGATCATACTGGGAGCCCCAGCTAATTAACAAAATCCACAACAAAAAAATGCATCGCAGTTTGGTGCTGTGAATTTTCTCCAGGTGAATCAAGAAAAGGCTTTTTTTCCCAAAATGTGAAAATCAAGGAACAGAAAGATGACTTGGTGAAGTCTGTCGGAGCACTCCCTCTCTCCTGGCAGAAGAGGGATTTCCTTGTGCTTATGCATCCTCTGTAAAGCAAAACCACCTTCTGGCTGCAGCTGGGGATGACTTTCCCTGAGCTGGTGGCACCATGTGTTTCATCTCTGCATGCTGATGTGTCCCACAGTGAATGTAGCAGTTACCTCTGGCAGGTTTGGGCTTGAACCAGCCCATCCTCCACGTGGGGTAATTTATCCAACAAAGTTCTGGGGAAGGCCTGTGTTCCCTGCAGATGCCAGTGAAAAAGTGGCAAGTTTCTCCCTTGTGCATGTGCATGCTTGGTTAAGTAAGATAATGGCTGCGAGCAACAGTGACCGTACAGCTCAATTTCCACATGTGCATCTGGTAAGTGCACACCAGCATTGTGCAGAATAGCAGGGAAAATTACACCTAAGAAAGATAACTGGGGAAAGAGTATCGCTGTAAGTCATGGCACTTCTCCTCAATACTTGTATTCAGGGGTGGAACAAGCCTGAGTTCACTTGCAGCAATGAAATGCCCCATTAATCACGTATGCCTTTGAAAGGGATATGTCAGGCTTGGCTTATACGCCTACATTGGTACCTGATCCCATCTAGACAATGCCAGACAAGCGCTTAACAAAGCGGCTCTAGTTAGTTACTTGACTTATTTGTTAGTTTGCTAGTTAGATATAAATCAAAGTGTCGTAATAAGCCAATGATGTAGCAACAGCTGCAATCTAATTTAGAGAGAAACAGCCTCATTTTAGTTTTCCTGACACGAACACAAAAGACAGTATCAATACTGAAGCTGGCAGAGACACAGCTGTATAAAACAAGTGAAAGGTCCAAATAGGAGGTCAAATAAATATATTATAAACCAAATAAAAGAAAACTTAAAATAAAATCGGTCTATACTTTAACAGTTTTAGTTTGTCAGCAAAAGAATTCTGACTACTAGGAATAAACACATCTTGGAGCTACACTGTAACATTTAAAAATAATTTTATCAATATAGCAAACAAATAACTCCGGCTATATCCTAAGTACATGTGTGTGCATAGGAAAGAGTTGCCTCAGCTATGACCCTGATTGATTGTCCTTTGAATGTAATAATTTCTGTGGTAGACTGTTCTCCCAAATTTTTCTGTAGAAGCCTATTAACAAGCTGACCTTTGAGGCAACTGCAAAGAATAGTGGCAGCAAAGAATGCTCTTAGGAAGGGTTGTATTTCTGGCTGGCAATGTAATGGCTCAGCCCCATTGATTTCAATTTATCTATATCTCTTGATTTTGGCTGGAGAGCAGATCTGTGGTGTCTATTTTGGGAAATGAATTTAAAAACAACAAAAATAAATACTTCCAGATGCAGCATTGAATCAGCATATCATATTCAGTGCTGCTTGAAACTATTGAGTCAGTTGGTGCAGAGAGATTTTTAAGAAGACATGTACAGTTCAATGACTGACTAAGAAAATTATAGATAATCTTGCTTCATCTCTTGCTTCATAAAATATAGGTCACAGAAGTATCCTTGCAGATAGAACAATTAGTGGCAAATCCAAGCAGAGGAGAACACCATATGCATCACTCTGCAATTAGCTAAATGTATTATGAGGTTGGTTGGGGTTTTCTGCCTTTTGAGATTTCAGACATTGATGAGAGCTAGACGGTGAGCTTGTAAAACCAGTGGCCTGAGCCTGTGTAACAAAATCTAGCACTCTTACCTCTAGGGAAAGTGGAAAGCAGAGGTCTGCCATGTTCCTCTGTAAAGTGAATTAATCCTGCAGCTATTTACATTTGTCCTGCTTGAACAGGAAATGTAGTCCAGTGAAAACATATCACTGAGGCAGATTCTGATCCCACAGTCTTCCCTCGTAAATATGAAACAAGTTTTTTAACCAACTTCAGCAGGATTGCCAGGGTGCACAAGAAAATGCAATGTGAACAATCAAAGTTTTAGGCAGTTTTATCTGACTGGAAGAGTCCTGTCAGTCCTCAACTAAGATTTCACCATTAAAATTCAATGCATACCCTTGAACTTGTAATACATTTTGGTGGTTTACAAACCCTGGTGCATGGAGTGCTTTCTGCAGTGTGGGGCACTCAAATGCTATCAACCCAGGGATTCTGAGCTCTAAGTGCTCTTAAAAGAGACTTCAGGTATTTTTACTCATCCCCTCACTTGATTTTGCCAGATACAGTTTTGCTGCAATTGTCACAAAAACATTTTATCACCATAAGTATCAGGGAATTACAGGTGCATGTATATAGGAGATGATATCTCCTAGTGAGGTGTGATCCACTATCTCTATGCCCCTCTTTTTCATGAAGCATGCCTCTTTTTAAGAAATATAAATTGAGGGAATGTGTTATGAGAATCCCAGGACAGGGTTACCTTGTGACCTTGTTCTTCATGCTGCAATACAGAACACAAAGTACTGAAGCACTGAATTAAAAACTCTGAGGATTGGCATGGATGCCAATCCACCATGGAATGGTGCTTGTGGATTAATAACCACTAGTAATGCTTACCTTAACTGCTTTCCATAATTACTCTGTTGTGTGACAGTGCTGTTGCCGGTGCTGTGACAGATCACTTAGCAAAATCAGTATAAATCCAATGTACAGATTATTGCTCAACAATGGTTTTATTCCAACTACAAGTTCAGAGACTATACTCCATAGTAAATCATGATGTTTAGGAAACCCTGAGAGTGATACAAATACTGTAATTTGGCTGCAAATACACGTGGGAAGTTGTTACTAATCTACTGTGTGGTTGATCAACCAGTTTTGTACTGTCAGGAGCATTTGTTTGATTCTTATTTAAATTTTCTATATATTGTCATTGCAGTCAGGGTTGGCTGATGTTGCTCAAATCCAGACAGCCTTTTTGCTGGCATGAGGTTCCTGTGATTCAGAACCTGACAGACAAACAGAGGAAATGTGATCTTCTTCTGCTCTTTTTACTGTGTGCGTGGTAAGCACACTGTGGCTGGTAAAATATTTTCTGTTGTATCAGTGGCCTTTCTTTTCTTTTATTGAAAATCACAAGCAAAATTACTACTAAAGGAAGAAGAGTTTTGGGTGTGGGAATCTCATCAATTTGATTGATAACCAGGGCCACTCATGGTAAAGGAATACAGGATGGGACAACTAAGCTTCCTCAGGAATATCATTATCCCTGGTATCGATGTTCCTCCCATGCTAGGAAAGAAGGAATGGTAATTTACATGTGCATTTCCATGACAGTTGAAGGAGTGAGGCCTCCACTGGAGAGATGGCATATGGAGAAAGCTGTGTTTGAATGTATTTGCCATTGTACTGCTTGACTTTCAGCTCATCTCTGTGCATTGTACCATTGTAAGGTGTGTCCATCCTTACTCACCCGCCCTTACGGTCTCTTAAAATTCCTCTGCAAATGAGGAAGGTCTTAGGTCCCTCATCTGCCTTCTGGAACTTGGGACACTGCTGCTCTGCAACTCTTTGTCCCCTGTGGTGAGAACCTAGAACATGTGACACCCACTGGTGTGGATGTATCTTGGAGAGTGGAGCCCAATACTCAGACTTTTAACTCAGTTTCAGGTTCAACTCAAAGCATTCTAGTTCTCTTGGAAACCAAATCACTTTGAACAGACCTAACCTAATAGTGAGCAAACCCTGCTTCAGGCTGAGTTATAATTAGGTTGCAGCCACTTGTGCCCTTTTCCCTTTCCAAGAGCAGGTGTAAGCAGGCTTAGGGGAACTTGGTGGGTAAAAAGCAGGCTGGTGACATTTTTGGTATCAATTTAAAGTTGTTCTTCATATCTCTATCTTTCAGGAAATGCCTTGGGAAGGCCATCAAATAAACAACAGTGGGCTGGGCTATACTCAGACAATGAGGTTCTTTGAGTAATGTAGACAAACCCCATTTTAGATACAGCAAGACAAAATAGTCTGACAGAAGTGCTGGATCTCCTGTCACCCAGCAATGGAGCTTCCAGAGTTTGTTTGAAAGTTTTAGGGCTATTAGCTGCCTTGCATCCATTTCTCATGCCCTCCTTTTGGTCAGATGGTTGCAGCAGATCTACATGAGTGAACTGGATTTCTTCAGCTTAGTTTGGGCAGCCAAACTGCCTGAGTGGCAGCAGATAAGCACTGAGACTGCAGTAGAACCTTGTTCTCCTATGAATTTGGCTCCATTGCCATGCAAAGGCCTCTGGGGAAGAGCAGACTATACTTGCTGTGTAGGTGATTAGATGATGGTTTCTCATATGCAAAGGGCAATTCATCTCAGGCTGAACAACCTTTCCCAACTCTTCCTAGGGAAAAACAGGGCTCTAGATTCCAGCACCATGGTGCTCACAGGAATGTGGTACCCCCTCATCTCCCCACCTGCCCAGCAGGTGTAACAGAAGGTGGATTAACAGATGAGAGTAGGCATATTTTTCCATTTTTTTCCAAAATTTGTGCTATTAAGACAGATTAGTCTGACAGGCTTGGGAACTTCCCAGTTGCTGCTCTCCAGTGTGAGAACAAGGCTGGAAGAGGCTGTCTATATGTGGATCTGCTGGATGTGGATCCGTTGGAATCCAAGCTGTGGTGAGAGTTTCCTGCACATTTTCCTGTTCTGGTTTTGGAGTATGGGAGGAAGTTTTGAGGGGAAGAGCAGGTTCCATGTATAAACCAGGGATATTGGACAGTGCTATGCTCTGAGGCTGGGAGCAAGAGCAGTGCCTGTGAATAGCTGCAGTTTGCAACAGAGCAGGTTTGACTCTCTGTCCCTGCAAACAGACCTTGAAGTACAGAGGGTGTACCCATAAGGAGCACAGCAGCTTCAGTGTGGGAAACACACATTTGTTTCCCCTTTTCCTGCCTGGAACACGAGCCCCACTGCACTGTGCATAGGAAAAGGTACACAAGCCAGTTTGCAAAAAATTCTTGCATTGGTTTAAATGCAGTTTTGGTGGCAAGACCACAGAGAACGAGGCCTGCTCCTCTCAGGGTTGAGCTGCTGTTGGAGTATTTGAGGCTGAGAAACCCTGGCCAGCCTAGCACATTGCTGTGTAGCAGGCATGACAATGCCATGTAAAAGAAGTTCCCTGAAAGGCTTTCAGAAGTCAGAGCTGCTATACAACAGCCTGGGAGCTTGTTAGCTCCCTTGCTACATCTGCCTTGAGATGAACAAGAGCCCCCATCAATGCCATTTTGCCTTTCTGTACCTCAGGCCTGGCACCCACCCCACCTGCTCAGGACAGGCTTCCAGACAGACAGACAGACAGACGGACAAGGATGCACTTGCTCTTCCCCCCACACTTCTTTTTCTCCCCTTTTTCCTCCATGGCTTTTTGCTTTTAAAGGTTGCTGCTGACAAATCTATCTATTTGGGGCAAATTGTCAGTGAGAAACTTCCGCTCGAACTCTTTGGGACAAAACTGCCTCTTTGAAAGGGTAAATCCCGTTGCATGAAGGTCTGAACAATGGCCAAATGTGTTGCTGCTACTGCTGCCGCTGCTGCTGAGGCCGGGGCTGTGACAAAGAGCGGATTAATTGGTGCCGCGGCTGACTGGTTCGAGATGGCTCCACTCAGCCCGCGCCGCGGGGAGCCCCATTGACTGGGCCCCGAGTCCCACTTTTCACAAACTCCAAACAAAAGTCAATTTCTTTTTTATAAGGCGAGGGAAGAAAAAAAAAAAATCAGTTCATGTTTGAGCTCGGGAAGTTGACTTGTTGGATTATAGGGCGTCATGCTCTCTCTGTCTGTCTCTCCCATGCTTTAAAGTTGCTTCTCCCACTAAGAGAAGAGTGAAGAGGGGAAAATGGAAGCAAAAGTGAGCCGTTCTCGTCGGTGTGAGCATGAGAGTGGGCGCTGGGAATAGAAAGATACCAAGGACCCTGAACTATGCAACTGTGCTGGGAACCAAGCAGGAGCTCTTCTTTAGTGGGGTTAAACTTCTTCAGCCATGTGATTCTGGAGGGTGTCTGCAGGACAGTCAATCCTGAGATAGATAGTCCTGTCAGGGAATGCAACCGAGTCAACATGGTCAAAGTCAGCATATCCATGTGGGACTTCGTGACCGGCAAATTATCCTGCCTTCTTCCATCAGGGAAGGTTTTCTCATGTGGGAGTGGGCAACACAAATAGATGTTTTGTGTCCTCCTTGAATAACCTTTGACTTCCTCTGGCTCTAAGCAGGTCAAACAAGGAAACGTAGAATGAGCTTCCCAGGAGGTATATCCCATGCACTCAGAAAAACTACAATATATATTGGAGCAATCAGAGAGAGAGAGAGGAAAAAAGAAAGAAAACTAGGGGATTACTCTTGTGCATACAGATGTTAATAGCCATTACCAAGTTGGCACAGTTTCTGCAGCTGAGGTTATACTGGAGCATTTTGGGAAGTTAATCCCTGTAATTGCTTTGATAATCTTGTGGTATTTAAGGTATCACTTAATCAATATTTAGCTTTTCTTTTAGAAAATAGTGATCCCCAATAAAAGAGAGAGGCTATTATCAGATGTAACTGCTGACCCTCTCCTCCTGGAGGTGGTATAGTATCAGATCTCCAGGTTACCTGCAATTTATTTGCATATATTCTGTCTTTGCAGGGGGATATTTCACACTGGATTCTATTTCTCCATTTTCTGCAGAGTGGATCCTTTGATCTAACTCTCACTAATTGTTTTGACACACAGGGGAGGGAGTAGGGCATCCAACAGCTAAAGTTAATTCCCTTGGTTTTTTAAAACGCTATAATCTGCAACTTATTTAAATGGAAAACACAGGGCGATTTATCATTCACAGCTTTGCTGCAGACTATAAGGAGGAAAACAGCTTGAAGTTAGAGTAGAAGGCTACAAGAGTGCAGAAGTTTTATCTGAAGTCACTGATAATTCTTGTGTGTTATATCTGTGTGCACTTTGCTCATGAACTTCTGATATTTTAAGGTCCACATAAAGTGATTACAGGTGATATTCAGTCTATGTTTTAAGTAGAGCTATCTTTGTAGAAATGGGTACAGCAAGAGCCAAACAGTAGGAACATCTGTTCAAGTTATCCGCGTAGCTCTGCAAGTACAGCTTAACTTGAAAAGAGCCTCTGGCTTCACTACTGAGCTGGAGGATTTAACAACACACCACACCCCCCCTCCCCTGAACCTTTGACTGTGACCTTCGCTACGCCACTGCATTTGCTTTTACCCTCTAGATGTTCTTTGACTTTTGGCTAACCTGACACTGGAAAGACTCCTCTATCTTCCCAGGGTGATCCTCGTTTTGTCTGTTTTATATATCTGTATATAGTTCTGAATTAACCCATCTCTGATTTTGTCAGTGAACAGAGAGAAACACGAATCAACAGATCTGTAGAAAGGTGAAATGATTAGTTTCAGTTATTTTCCTTTTTCTTCCTCCTTACAAAATTCCATCAAGGAAACTCCAAAGATATGAAAGTGAAATTTCCTTTATTATGCATTAAGTCTGGCATAGAGGCCTATAGGAAGCAAAGAGATGCAGTGCTGGAGTTTTCCCTACTGTTGGGTATGCCCTTAACATTTTCATGGTTTCCTGAGGAGCTTCATTAGTGTGCAGAAGACAATGCAAAGAATTATCCTTTTCACTGTGCCCCTATTCTGGCTGTCAACTACGAAGCTCTAAAACGAAAGGAGGCAATTTTCAGCACAGCAGCTGAGTCGTGGGGAACTCCAAGGGAAGGAATGGTCTGATACGTCAAAGGTGTTGGAAAAATCAAAGGGAAAGAGACTGGAGAAGAGGTGGTTAGAATTGACTAGAAGGACATCATTAGTGATTTTAGAGAGAGCAATTCCTGCAGAGTGAAGTGGCTGGAAACCAGACTGCTGAGTGTCAGAGAGGTGAGTTCAAGAGAATGGGAGTAAACTGGTCATTTGAAAGGATAAGAAGTAAGGAGATGAGAAAGGCATAATGGTATGTAGAGGAGGGTTGTTTTTGCAGAGACTTCAGAGGCTTGTTTGAAAACCGACGAAGAGGGTGATCCATAGAAAGAGTCTGCTGGTGAGTCTGGAGAAAGAAAATGCTAATCAAAGAATGAGTCGCAATGGGGGAGGTTGAAGGGACCCTAGCAGGGAGTGGGTGAAGAAAGGATTTTTTTTTTTCCAAGGATAAATGCAAAGATGCAGAAGATGAACACAAGGGTCTAGAGAAATTCACCAGACCACGTGCCTGGATGAAAAAAGGCAGGGTAGAGGCTGGAAGAGTTAGCAGTTAGTGCTTGGGGAAGGGTAACAATGGAAGCTAAGAGAAGAGTTGGGGGTAACTATCACCAGAAGTGACAAAAAGGAGGAGAAAAAATGGCAATCAGAGTAGCCAAAAGGTAACTGGAGAATGCACAAGGTGTAAAAGGCAGAAACAGCTCTGCAGTGAGGTCAGCGACTCTCTGTTGAGCTGGCAGCTGAAACTGGACTTAAGCTGCAAAAATCAGCAAGAGAAACCAGATCAGTGACAGTGAGGAGGGAAAGGAATGGTTACCAGGAACACACTGTAAGGTAGCAGATAAGAGAACAGGAGAAAGGGACTGACACCACAGCTGGCAGATATAACAGAGTTCACAGTGTGGCAAGGAGAACTGGGGACACAGCAGTGCCATTATATACAAGGGATTTTGACATATTAATCTAGAAGTGTGGCCATAAAGGTTTCCAAAGCTCACAGTCCTCATTCAGTTGGTATAGTTGGGAAATATAAAGGACACCCTTAAAACAAAACAACAGCAGATAGGGAAGAATCTATGGATTCTGGTTTTTATTTTTCATCTATATAAAACCCTTGTAATCCTCAGAACTTGTCAGGTATTTGGATTTGCATCTTGGACAGATGGATCTGTCTTCTGAGCCTGTTATTTTTGCTTTCTATCTAGAGAGTCTAGTGTTCAGCAATGGGCTTTTGCTCTAGGACTGAACAATGTGCTTTCCTTTCACTCCACATTTTCCCTTCAGTGCCCAACATCATCATACAGGTGCCTATATCAACCAGGAGGCACTTAAAAACATTCTTCTGGGGTTAAAGTATTTACTTTTTCTCCACATCCACTGTTGGACAATGCTGAGCAGTTCAGTCACCCTTCCTGTGTCTCAGACTGTAAGTCTAGTGCTGCTCATGCACAAAATTCTGACACTGTACAGAGACCTGTGGAGAAATAAAAATGAGAGTTGTGCTTTTTTCTGTCTAAAGAGCTGTAGAGGTGGTTTTTGGCTTCTAAGAGAAGTGCATTTATTGCATTGAAACTTTACTAGGGTGATGTGTTCATGGGCACTATGATTGCTGGCATAAGTTAGGCAACCAGGTAGAGTTGATTTTTCATACCTTTTTCAAGCCTTCTGCCTCTCAGAGCCCAGGCTGCTTCTGCCAGAGCAGCAAGCAGGGAAAGAAACACTGTATTTTTTCCTGTAAGTAAAACATATACGGTATGAAAACCACCAAGAGGCAGCAGATGTGCAGCCTTGCTGTGCTTTGTGTAAGGTCACTTTTGAGAGTTGAGCTCACTCTAAAGCTGCAATGGACAAGGACTCACATCTCTGTTTGAGTCCATGGGCTTCTCACCCACGGAAACGTTCAGAGGATGGAGAAAACCCATACAGGCCTCCCGTGCTGGGAAGTCAGCTCATCACACCCCTCATGGCTGAAAAGGAGGCAAGGTGGAATTTCTAGTCCAGGCAATAGTACTGGAGTTGTAATATTTACAGTACCTCAGGTCCAACTCCAGTCTTGCCGAGGCAGTGGATTCAATGAGCTAGGTTAGACCTCACTCCAGTTTGACCTAAAAAGGATCATGTTTCTGTTGTGACAAGCCAAATCAAATGCATTTTAGGTGCCCTGGTTTACACTCTCTGTCCATAAATCCTTTTCATGGTTATTTGTATGACATTGTTATTTCTAGATGACATCTGAGCATAATTTAATTTAACTGCACACTACCAGGATCCACACTATCTGGTAAAAAAAATTAATTTCCTCTGGGAAATAAACTGCAGGGAGGGATCTTTCACAAACTGTGAAAAATTACTTTAATGTTAGAATCAGACAGGTAATTCCAGTTCTGGCTACACACAACCCAGTCTGTTGCATCAAGATGGCAAATAATGAGTGTCCCAGCTGATGTGGAGTATTTCCACAGATCATTCATTTAATTTGAAATAACAAGTTTTAAATTGTTATATTAATTACTAAATGTCCTGGTTTTGGCTGTTATAGAGTTAGTTTTCTTCCTAGTAGCTGGTACAGTGCCGTGTTTTGGATTCAGTTTGAGAATAATGTTGATAACACACTGGTGTTTTAGTTGTTGCTAAGTAGTGCTTACCCAAAGTCAAGGACTTTTCAGTTTCTCATGCTGTGCCAAGAGGAGGTGCACTAGAAGCCGGGAGGGAGCATAGCCAGGACAGGGGACTTGAACCAGCCAAAAGGATATCCCATGCTTTAGAACATCATGCTCAGTATACAAACTGTGAGGAATTGTCTGGGAAGGGCTGAGTGTAGTTCCAGAATGGGTTGGGATTTGGTCAGCAGAAGTAAACAATTGTATTGTACGTCACTTGTCTTTCCTGGGTTTTATTTTTCTCTGTCTTTCTGCTGTCTCCCTTTTCTTTACAATTATTATCGTAATGTTATTGTATTTTATTTCAATCATTAAACTGCTCCTATCTCAAAACGTGGGTTTTAACTTCTTTCTCAATCTGCATCTCAATCCCACCGGTAGGAGGTGTGTGGGTGTGTGTGTGTGTGTGAAAGCAGCTGTGTGGTAGTTAAACTGTGACACTGAGAAAAATGTCATTTTATTCTACTGAGTATTAACTAGGTTTTCCCAATTGATCATTCGATTATTTAAGATGCAGGGGCATTAAAACAGTACTAGAAGAAACTGAAACTATTTTTGTCAAAGCCCTCTGTTGTGAATGGTATTGTGTAAACAGAGGAGATTAATTTTACTTGACCTTAAAAATCCAAATTGCCGACTTGGTTATATTCATCTCTGTGCTGAGAAAAAAAAAATTTGTGATGCACTTCTCAGATCTATTTTAGATTTTGAACTTGGATGAAATTAATTACTTCATAAAAATACCAATTTAGTAGATGCCCTAAAATTAGCTGTCCACTTCCTGCCAGGTGAATCCCAGACAGATCATTAATGGGCTTACTGTTTAGGATTGAAAACGGAAGAATGGAAAAATCATTATCTCCTTCTCACAAATGGGAAACCAAGGTGCAGAGAGACTGAAAGTGGGATTCATCTGCCTGAAGACAGACATTTGCATTACTATCTGCAAATGTTCAAGTGTTGTATGTGGACTTCTCATAGTCAATCATGGGAAATCTCTCCTGGAGCACAGTTCATTCTTGCTGTACCAGACATCCAAAATAAGCACTTCTTGGTTAGTAGTTGTATGATGTCTTACCTTCCATTGACTCTCAAGGCATTCAGTCTCACAAGGCTCAGGTGCAGAAAACGTCGCATGGATATTAAAAGTCGGATGAGATGAATCCCCCCCAGCTCCATGTCACATGGGAGGTTTGTGTTGGTGCCTGGGAATGAGCCCATGTTTCCTGAGAAATTAACAGCGACCTCATTCTCTGAAGACCTCTGGCTTTAGTACCAATACTCCTTCTGAGGGAGAGCCTGATGCTGGGGACCCTGAAAGTTTTCATAAGCTATAAAGGGCAATACATGACCACTGATGTGGGATCCCTTGTCTCTTCACTGAATGGTCAGATAAAACATTGCCCGGTTGTGGTGTTCCGTGGGAGCAGGGTAGAGCCCTAAGCCTCCATTAGTCCTCCAGCTGTCCAGAGATAAGACTTCCAGAGGGAGGGAAAGTGAACTGCTTCTTTTCTGTGTCTTGATCCCATATCTGTACCATCAGTCAGTCCTGCATGATGTCAAACATCCTTCAGGACACTGCAGTCAGAAACATACAAGGCGTGTCCAACTGAGGATATTTTTGATAGGTGACATGATTCAAATCTCCTCAGAGATTTGGGTCTTTCTTATCCACTGCCAAGACTTTTATAGAGCAATCAAGGGACCCTTGGGAGGACCATTAATATACTTTGCACCACTTGTTTGGAGAGTAAAGAGCCATAGATGTCCATGTACATGCCAATTATTCTACTATAAAATATGTACATGGTGCCAGAATCAAACCATCAAAATAAGAATTTCAAGAACTCAGACTCTTGGTCAGGCATGTTTCATTTTGTATGACTGCAGCTTTCACACCTGATTAGCTCAAGGCCTTTTGGGTTTTTTCAATGCTACTTCACTGACACATAATTTCTCTAAAGAGTGAGAAACTGCATCAAGGTCAAAGCTGGTGTTTTCCACAGTGAACCAATGGCAGTGAAGGATAAATCTGGAGATAGTCTGATTTTCAGGCCTGTTTTAATTATTACATCAGGCTTCTTTCTCAGTTAATCAAAAAATTTCTCCAAACCATACTGTTTCAGATTTTTTTTTCCAATGTAAATTTTAAGCTTGGTTCATTCTGTCCAAGAATATGGGTTGCATAGTCAAATATTTGTGCAGGGATGTACATCTGTATGTTTATATTGGGGAACAATTATTATTCTCTTCTACTCTTCTCTGTTGTTCTTTGCTGAGCAGAAAAAACTCGGAACAATTAATTTCATGTCTCTTCTGTAAGCCAAAGAAGCACTCTAAATCTTTACTTTCAAGAAGCAATTAACTTCAGGTTTATTAGTCAAGTTGTGCTATGAAGTTCCAATCTTTCATTGTACACTGTGAATTTTAATTACAATTTATTAAAATAATTTAATTGACTTCAGTCAATGGGCGTGAATGAGGGCAGAATTTCCCTGAGAAAGCTGTAGACAGAAGAAAAGGCCACCCATCCTAAATGCCTTCTGCCTGCCCTTTTTTGGTTGCATCAGACTGTTTGAAAGAGGGCTGCATTTATCATCTTTGATGCCTCCAGCTCAATGGTCAATTCATATTAGATTCCACAAAAGGCAGTGAACCAAATTCATCTCTGATACAATTCCATTGACTTCAATGGTCTTACCACAGGGATTAATCTGGCCTAATATTATAGTGTTAGAATGAGTGTGTGTGTGTACTATTAGCCCAGGCTCTTTGCTGGAGATCATACCATGTAAAAGCTGGTGGCTGTTGCAGTTGCAATTTCCTCAAGAAATCCAATTCCTTTTGTTGACCCACTGAAGTTCTCATTCCAAAAAAAAAAAAAAAAAAAAAAGGAAAAAAAAAAAGGAAAAAAAAAGGGAGCAAAACCCTCTCCAAATCTCTAATCAATTTGGAACTGCAGCTGAATTTAGATGTATATTTGCTAATTTGGTGTATTATGCATGCAAATATTGGTATAAAAGGTGTTTCAATTATTTTCTAAGGCAGGGACCTATGCATTCTGCACAGTCACAAAGAGTTTAAATGGAGTTATTTTTCCCTGCCCATAATCGTTCTCCCTTTTAAGTACCCAGGCAGAAAAAGTAAGTTTACTGCTTCTAGCACAATGGCTCTCTTCACTTTTAGGTTTGGGAGACCTGGGTGACCTACGAAAGTTAATTAGAAGGTTAACAAAGACTAAGGCAGAGTAGAATACAGCGCCTCTCCTCCAGCCAAAGATGTCATCCATTAATTAGGGAAATCGTTAAGGTGGCCTTTATTGAATCCATAGAAAATTGTCAGTTTGCGGTCGACAGTTTTGATCAGATTTTCCTCTCCCCAATAACACTACCCTTAATCGTAGGAGCCGCGGAGGGTGCGGGACGGGCCGGGAGGGGTGCGGGGGAAAGTGTGTGCACATAGGGGGAGTGTGTGTTTCAGCGACATTACAGTTAAACAGCCGCCAATTGTGACGGCTTTGATTCTCAGGCTTACATGGCATACTTATTCCATGATGTAATCTTTATTGAACCTGGAAGCTTGGGGGTGGGGGGCAGGGGGCAAGTGAAACTCGCTGCTGCCTCTCAGGCGCAGGAAGCCCTGGGAGTTAATATTGCAGTCATCATAGGCAGAGCTCGCTGCTTTTGCATGGTAATACGCTATCTGACTCCCCTTTCCTCCTCACTGGAGAGTGTCTGCTCCCAGCAATGAGAGCAAACAGCCATCTGCACAACAGACCCTTCACTTCTCCAAGAATATGTTCACTTTAAAGTTGAAGGGCCTTTTTTGTAGATCTTAGAATTTTTTTTAATATACTCTCTTTTGCAACTGCAGTACCAACTTGGTGTTGCTATGGAGAATTTCAAATGAAATGTTGGACAGTCCTGGCATTTTAACATGTATATTTTTTAACCTACAGGGAGAACTGGCTAGCTGGAGTTTTTTACTGGTTTAGTTTTGACAACTTTCCCTACACATTGAAAGAAGCTGTGTCAAGGACAGCGGCTACAGCGAGTCCAGCCTGTTCAGTGTTGAGACCAAGAAAGCGACCCAGCATTGAAGAAGTGTTTTGTTTAAACATGGGAAGCCATCACCTTTCAGGGGAGGAAGGCAAAGACAAGGGCTACTGCAATCTAGGATGTTTACATTTAAACAATGCTGTCCTAGCTCCAATGTGCTGGAAAATATTGCCTGAAGCCATTGGTTTGAGAGTTTTAAACATGAGGAATCAAGAGCTGTTTGGGTATCTGGAAGTCTATATCCTATGCAGCATGTGGCACAAAATGTCTTAGAAAGATTTTAAAAATAAAACAATTGTATGAATAATACTTTAACTGACTGGGGTTCAGGATAAATTATGCACGTTTCTGGGCTGTTAAAGAACAACAAGCTATTAAAAATATCTTGCACTTATTCTTGCACCTCAAATTCTGGGAAAAAGCCTCTTCATGGTAGCATGAATTTCTCTACCAAAAAGTATTTGCATGTAAAATGCCAAGAAAAAGCAAGTTTTTTATATTTACAGGGTACAGATCTGCCTCATTGCCTATATATTTCAGTACAATGTACTATTTATACGTATATCAATATGTGTGTTATTTTTATGTATATGTGATATATGTATATTATAATTCAAGCTCTCTTATAATATAATTCAAGTTTACTTTGTATTTTTAGTATGCAGAAGATGTTATAAGTATCAGCACAGAAACAGCAGCAAAGAAATGCCAAGTTGCTTCTGGTACTCTCCATGAGACCCTCAGCTTTTCTGCATCCTTCCTGTGTCTAAAGGGAATGTCCTGGTTTGAGCTGGGATAGAGTTAGTTTTCCTCCTAGCATCTTGTACAGTGCTGTGGTTTGGAGTCAGCATGAGAGCAATGTTGGTATCACACTGGTGTTTTAGTTGTTGCTAAGTAGTGCTTACCCAAAATCAAGGACTTTCCAGTTTCTCATGCTCTGCCAGCAAGGAGGCACAGAAGAAGCCAGGAGGGACCGTAGCCAGGACAGCTGACCCAAACTAGCCAAAGGGGTATTCCATGCCATAGAACATCATGCTCAGTATATTAAGCTGGGGGAGTTGTCTGGGAGGGGCTGATTGTGCTTCAGGGATGGGCTGGGCATTGGTCAGCATGTGGCAAGAAATAGTGTTGAGTATAATGTGCCACTCTTGGGCTTTATCTCTCTCTTTTTATTGTCTTCCTTTTCATTACTTCTTCTTCTTCTTCTTCTTCTTCTTCTTCTTCTTCTTCTTCTTATTATTATTATTATTATTATTATTATTATTATTATTATTATTTTCAATAATAAACTGTTCTTATCTCAACTCATGGGTTTTATCTTTTTTTCCAATTCTCTTCCCCTCGCCACTGGGGTGGGTGGGTGTGTGTGTGTGACTGAGTGGCTGCATGGTACTGGTTGCCAGGTGAAGTTAAACCATGTCATGGAGATGGAACAAGGTATATTCCATGAGCAAGGCTTTCTCCAAGTGTTGAAGGGTTCCCAGAGGCTTGTGATTTGAACTGGAGAGACACTGTGTTCCCACAGCTCAGTTTTGGACATTTTTCTGGTTTAGGCAAAGAGACAAACTAACCCACCCATTGTGTAACCACTGAGACCCCCAGATAAAGTGCTGTAAGAGGGCCACACGCTATTCTTCTTTTATTATGGAGCAGCAGAGGCTGTTCAAGAGTTACATTGGATTTTTATATGTTTTCCTACTTCCTTTTGTCTTCTAGTAGCAGTCCTGAGGCTTTGAGAGCTTTGGACTCCAACTAGAGGCGGGTTCCTAAATTTAAGGTGGCATCACTGGGAGGCTTTGGAAATCATTCTGGGTAGGGCAACACAGGGTCTCTGTTGCTTAGACATATTTTCATACTGCTACATTTTCCATATGGAGACCTCATGTGTGTTAACTTCAGCACTCCTGCAATGAATTTTCTGGCACTATCAAACAGCATTTGTACAAAACCCCTGGTAATCAGTGCATTACTAATGAAGGTGTATGGGCTGAATCAAATCTCAAGTGTGAGAGAAGCTTATTGTAGCTACTGCTATAAGAAACATACCAAACAAAAGAATATGATGACTTAGAGGTGATTTTTTCTCAGCTGATGGTGCTGGAGTTGCAGGCCAAATTTGTATCCTTGGCATGGAATTTTACTGTATTTTTCATGTGATTTTTTTCCTCTTGGCAGCTGTGACTGGGAGCAAAGCAAAACAAAAGTCACTACAAACGCAATTTCTTTGCAATAGAAACAGTGATTTCAGTTAATACAGCTTTGAGAATGCTGGTAAAAGGTACACACTAATACTGCTTTTTAAGCATATTCTATATAGCAACAAGTGACTGAGAAGTCACTGGCTTTGAGGTTTTTTTAACTCAAATTTCTTAAAATGGCACAGGAAGGAATCAGTTAAAGGAGACAAGTCAATAGAAGGCCAGTCAAAACTGATGGACGTTCTCCGGAGCCTGGTTTTGGCTGCTTGTGCAGTTTCTCCCACCGCCGTCTTTAAAAGCATCATGGAAGGTATTTCAAGGAAAGTCTGAGTATCTAGAATGTAGATAATTCCACTTAACTATGGTCATCTGCTCCTGTTTTTGAGTCCTGAGTGTCTTTTTCTATTCACAGTGGGCAGGGGACCATATGTAAATCTCACTACTGTGACCTTTTTCAGCCTCCCGTGTCAAGTTAAGATAAACTGTGCCCTGAACACGCCTAGCCCCTGCCTTGGAGTATAAAAAGGATCTAGAGAACAGATTCATCTGAGTTAGGCTCATTCTTGAAAACAAGAGCTTCATCTAAAGCAGAAGCATTTTCTTGTCAAGGGACTCCAGCATATAACATCTTGTGGGAGGAATGAAGGACCATGGCAGAGCTATGAGGTGGAAAAGGAGCTGGGAAGAAAAGAGAAGAGAGAGAAGAGAAGAAGAGAAGAGAAGAGAAGAGAAGAGAAGAGAAGAGAAGAGAAGAGAAGAGAAGAGAAGAGAAGAGAAGAGAAGAGAAGAGAAGAGAAGAGAAGAGAAGAGAAGAGAAGAGAAGAGAAGAGAAGAGAAGAGACAGTTGGCTATTCCAGGGCTGTGCTAGAAGGGAATTTCACTCCCTGCAAATCTTAAGAAAATTTATATTTTTAATAAATAGGTGGATGCAAAATAGAGAAGCATCAGCTATAAAGAGTAGGACTAGACTATTCAGGAAGAGATGATAGCCTTTATAAATATAATGGAGATGGTTTGTAATTGTGCAAAATGTTTTTAAAGGTGAATCGGAAGCATCTCTGCTTGAAGCCAGAAGTTCATTAAATAGAAATGTAAAAAGGGGAAAAAAGTACCTCCTTCTCTTACTCACCACACTCTGACCATGAAACTCCAAAGTTATAGGGTTGCCAAGTAGGCAAATGCAATTCCAGTTTATATCAAATGAGCTGTTTCCAGTAGAGAAAGGAAAACAGGAATGCTGTGCTCTGCCATGCACTGAGACTTCCTGTGGAACTCTATGAACAAAACCTGCAGAAATGGAGGCTATCACAAGTGACTAAAATAAGGTCTAAAGACCCAAGAAAAGAGCATGAGACCTTGCAGAAGGGATTAAAGCAACATCTGAAGGCTTTGCTGAAAGGCTTAGGAGATGGCCTGAGACTGGAGGTAAAATTTTTAGGGGCAGCAGAAGCTGGAACAAGTTCAAAATAAATGAATAAGGAACCAGTAACCAGATGGCTGAGGACCAGCAGCTTTTCCGGGGACAGAGGAGGCCAAGGAATCTTTGGCAAGCTTGGAGGTTACTAACCGAGCAGGACAGCAGTGAGGATTAAAAAAGCTAAAAATACCAACAGCACAAGGAAATCAAAAAGTTGCAAAAGTCAGAAACCTGATGTGGAATTAAGGCTGTCAGAGGACTTCTATTGCCTAGCTTTATAACAATGTCACAACTGCAGAAACAGGAAAGAAAGAAGTCAAACTGTACTAATACATGAGAAACTGGCTAAAAAATTGCGGTGAATGATCTGAGAAGGCATGCCCAGAACCCTTGTGTCAGAGAAGATGGACAGCTACAGTATTTCCCAGGAACCAAATAGTTCTGAAACATGACCTGCAGGAATAAAAAAATAAATTAAAAAAAAAAAAAGCTTAGTTTCTAAACTGGGGCACACATTCCAAAGCCAGAAACCATCTCAGTAGAATGGGGCTCACTGGGGTCTCAGGGAAGAGAAGGGGGGAATCTACCCAAGCTAGGAAGAACCTGAGGAACCTTGCCTCATGGCACACCTCCAGCAAAGGCTGCCAAGATGCTTTGGCAATGGACCAGTTTGGAGGGACTCAGCTGGACTTGGCCTGGCCTGCAAAGACCAGCAAAAGGAGGCCAGAGCCATTCTGAGAAGTGCTGGAATTTGTCACGGGGCTCAGCTGCAGCTGTGTGCTGAAAGGGGACATTGCTGCGGGGCAGAGAGAGAGGAGATCAGTGCTGCAGACACTGTGAGTATGGGCAAGAGTCTGCACATGGGATGGAAATCCTCCTTGTAGCACTTCTGAGTGATTAGAAGGAAAGATGAAGTTGGTTTGTGTGAAGGGAAAAATGTTTTTTAAGCCCTATTAACTGCTCATTTATTGGTAGAAGGTAGAGAAATATCACAATAACTATAGCCTGGAGCGTGGCCAAAATGGGGTAACTGATGGTACCCGGTGAAAGCCCTTGCCCAGCTTTGAAGGGAAAAAGGTGCAGCTTATTGACCTGAAAGTACAAGGAAGTAGAAGGGTCAGAGATAGTAAAAGAAAGCTGAGGAGGATCCAAGATGTAACTTGAGATCTGGGAAATCCTGGCAGTGAATGCTGCTGTGCACCAGGGGTGGTACCTGCATGGGCAGGTTGCCTTGGAGCAGAAGGGCAGGTTTGAAGCTAATGCTGTGATGACCCTCACTCGCTGTCACAGAGCCCCTGAAGTGCTCACAAGCCCATCTCCTGTTGGAGAACACCACTTGGGCAGCACCACTTGTGTGGTGGGCTGTTTGGGCCAGAGAGAAGCTGGCTAAGTGTCCTATGAAGGAAACTCCCCCAGGCTGCAGGCAGTGCAGATTTGTAGGCCAATAATTGTGGCAGTCCTCTGCTGAGCCAAAATTCTTGCTAACACCAACAGAGCCAGAACATATGGTGACTGCAGTTGTGAGTTATGGGCAGCAAACAGGGAGAGTGTGAGTGCTGGGTCAGATGTCTTTTTAATGACTCTAGTTAATGAAAAAAACTGTGAAGCTCTGCCTCTGGTAAGGGATCAAGGACAGCTCCTCTGAGTCCTGAAGTCACTTGTTCTACTTCATAATGAAGACTCAAGGCTCATCTTTAGAGGCAATGACCCATTAAACTGCCCCACACTGTCTGGGGAGAAGGCATTGTACAGACCACTGAAGACCTAAAGGTGCCTTCAGCAGTAACTTGGACGTCTTCCACAGGTCTGGTGAAGGGAGGTGGCACTGCGTGCCTTGGGACGAAGTAGAACATGCCGAAAGAAGCGACACCATTGTAGGTGCAGCCACTGCCGTGAGAGAGTAACACCTTGGATATTGCAGTCTGCTCTCCAAACTTAGTTTTAAGAAGAGTTGGCAAATGACAGTGGAAGCAAAGAGCAGGGGAGAAAGGCAGGAGACAGCATTTCTACTGCGTCAGTAAGCAGCACTTGAAAGTGCCGGCTTCTGGCTGACACTGAGTGATCTTGGAAGCAGCCACTGCAAAATAGGTCCCTCTCAGCCTGTCTGCTCTGCTGAGATGGCTCAGGGCACACTCAGAGGCTGTTGGTAAGAAAGGCTGCATTTACAACTAGCCTGGGATCAGATCAAGGCTACCACTGAACTTGAGCTTCCTGAAATGAGAGTTGCTCTGAAAAGGCGCTCCTTCTCATGGACACACAACCTGGCAAGAGAGAGTTTTCTCTGGCAAAAAGAAAAATATGGTTGTGCACAGGACTGGGCAGTTTCCCAGGCAGTCACAGATGTGCAGAGTTTTGTGGGGCTCTGAATTTACTACGAAGACCTCATTTGTGGGTTTGCCAATATTGCAGACTCACTATATAAACTGGGTAAGAAAGCACCAACTGCAGTGGCATGGGAAATTTAACCGCTTCAGAATCAGAGTTTCCTTTTACTTGGCAGATCCAATTTTAAAACTCCATAGGGGGTTTGTAGTCCCTCTGGACCCAGATGCAAGTCTCTGCAGATGGGAAGCTGCTCTGAAAGAAAAAATATATAGGTTATGTTAATGAGAAGATTTAGTATTTAATTTATAAAGTTAGAGATCTAATATATTTGGATATTTGCAGAACGCAAAAAATCTTGGACAAACTATTAGAGAATTTGTGATCAGTAAAACACCAGTTAAAGGCATAAGAAATTGGGCAAGAAATGAGTTCTTTGTAATAATTAGTCTGTTGGGATGGAATAGACATAAGGAGTAAGGAAGAAGCTGGCTAATGACTTATTAGAGAAGGGATGCGGAAAGAGACCCCAAGATTTTGTTTCGGTCTCCTGAACTCCTCCTGCAAACAGGAACATCCTCAGTGAGGAAGACAGTCTGTTAGATGCTGTATGCGGCATGTATTACACAGCTGAAGACTGTAGGTCACATCATCAGCTGGGAGAGAGCAGCACAGCTCCATTTACTTTCATGGAACAGCACCCGCTCCCCTCAGCTGCAGATTCACCTCCTCTGTGCTCTTCTGCTCCATTAAGGAAGCCAGTTTTTCCCAGCAACTTTGTTTTCTGGGTGTTGCTTTTTTCTGTGGGCATTGGGAGAAGACTCAATGTGTCCTCCAAGGGTGGACCTTGGAAATAGTTGAAAAGATAACTCCTTACACAGCCAGCCTTTGCCAACTTCTCCTTCACCTGAGGTCAACCCAGCATGTTTGGTTGGGGTAGTTCTCTTACTCTCCTGCAGAGAGAGATCTGCCTTCATGACTCCTGCCAGCCCTGCAATGTGTGTAAGAACTTCATATCAGTCTCGAGAAGAAGAAAATTTTGTTTGCTTTTCCAGTGAGTGAAGAAAAAGCTGAGATGGATCCCCCAAATTACTTTGTCCTTAACAATCTAAGTCCTTGTCTAAACTTCCAGACCACATAGACAAAATACCCTTAAGAATAGAGTGAAGAAAACGTCATCCCCACCTGCATCCCCCTACAGTGGGAATGGATGAGAGGAAAGATTGGAAGGGGACAGGATAAACTGAGAACATAAGAGACAAAGAAAGGCAGAGACCAATTTGTCCCCTGCATCCTGTACAACACCTTGCCCAACAACTCTGACTGCTGAAAGACTGTGGGGTTTTCTGTGGCATCTAAAACTATGGAAGGGGTTTTGATATGCCCAAAGGTATGGAACTGTGTCCCTTGAGTTGGGGGAATTTGGGAGGGGAAGAGGCACCCACAGGGAAGGGAACAGAAGCTGGTAGGTACAAATTGAGGCTGAGTGGGAGGTAGGAAAGGTAATAAGGTTATCTCAGGTTTGCAGCAGTAAGAGAAAACTCTGGGATGGCAGAGGCTCAGCTGGTGTGGAAAGGAGAAATCTCTGCTTGGAAGGAGCATCTGCAGGAACATCACTGTCTCTCCACTCTGAGTCTGTTCAGCAATGTCTTCTGGTACAACAGGATGGGGGAAGTAGTGCCATTGGGAAACCTGCTTCTTACCTAGTCCTGCAGGACTTGCCGCCTCAACTCCTAGTCCTTAATCTGGAGTTCCTGGAGGTCCTAGGGGAGCTGGGATCCCTCTGTGCTTAGCACCCTCAAATGTATTGGGGAGAAGGGAGAGTGTTGCATACCTGGGAGGGCTGTCCTGCTCCAGGGAGGCTCAAAAGAGATAGAAGCTTCCATGAGAACATGCTGCTTCTTAATCAACAGACCTTGCTTGAACACCCTGCAGAACAAATGCCACTTCCTACCATGCCATATTGCTTACAATGTTGCCACATAGCAGATAAACTGAAGTTCTAAACTTCCCAGGTCATGAACTCTAGGCTGTCTGAGGCTGTGCCGGGGCACGCCAGAGCTCAGAGCAGAGCAAACCTCCCAGAAGCAGCGATCACACCCACAGCCCGTGAAGGTGGCTCACTGCTCCCTCCGCCGGGGCTGTTATCCAGGGAAGCTGAGGAGGATGTGCTCTTTAACTCCAATGGGCTTGGGATCAGGTTTATATTCCTTTTGAAATCCTTGCCACTTGTGCAAACAAGTTGCACTGGGTGGTGTAATTTGAGAACAAAATTAAATGAAGAGGTGACATGCCAACAGCATACACAAAACAAGGGAAGCGTTTCCAAATCACAAGCTGCCACGGAGCAACGAGTTTTTACATAATAGCAAAATTAGGGTTTGGATGACTGGTATTCTTCAACAAACTTTTCAGAAATATTTCCTGGAGCAAACCCAAAGAGAGAATCCTCATTTACCCTATTCCTTTCATAAGTAATTGAATTCACTTGTTTAGGGTTTCTGCCTCCTCCACCTTTCATTCAGAGGCAATGTGAATTCTGCTAATCTCTCTACAAAACAGTCAATCTCCTCTAGTCTCACTAACCATCATTCAGCCACCCAGTAATGAAAAATTGCTTTGATCCTCTCTGTTTGCTTCATCTCCAAAAAATATCTCCATTAAAAAACAAAATCAAAAATCTTTAATAAACTATTCCACCCAAAGGAGTGTGTATGATTAGTTTGGTGGATTTTTTTTTTTTCCATTGCAGTGGGTTGTTTGAGAAACCCTGAGAGCTAAGAAGATTGCAAAAGTGGCTCATAGCTTCAGGAATGGGTATACAGCATCAACATGAGTGTCCAATGGTTATGCAAGCCACGGAAAATTACATAGAGGAGAAGAGGGAAAATGCAGGGAGCGGATTAGTAGGCACATTTTCTTTCTGGATACCATATTTATGGGTAAATGTGAGTTTCAGATTTTTCAGACTGCAGCCATCCTGCTGCATGCAGCTATCCAGTGCTGTATTCACAATGTATTAGCTTGGATAAGCAGGATGGTGCTTTCAACATCTATTCGGGGAGGAGATCTGAAAACCATCTCCCCAGGAGATTACATTACTTGTCAATCATCTCTCTACAAGACAGAAAACTTTCCCCACATTTTGGAATGAGGGTGAAGGGGGCAGCTTACTGCAGCCTGTCCACCTTCATTGAATGTATACTTTTCTACTGGTTCATTCTCCAATATGAATTTTCACAGCAATCAGCAAAAATTAAAACCTGTTGAGAAAAAAGCACACCCACAGTCCTTTTCTTTGTTCTCCTTGGGAAAAGTACAGAATTGCAAAAAGACTGAAAAATATTGCACTTCAGTCTGAGAAGAGATAAATAAAAATTAATGCCTCTCAGTCCTCATTTTCTCCAGTTCTGTGGAAGGCACAAACAGTAATTTCTTCGCTGGTGAAAGTAGGTGTTTTTTCCTCGTTCATCTTCCTCCCTTGGAAGAGAGTATAGCCAGCCTCATACAGCACAAATCTCCGTTAATTTCTGTGATGAATTTACAGGCTAATTTCCTCCTGCCTACTATTCTGAGCCATCAGATCATGAGATCTGTTGCTGTAAAGTACACTGTAGCACCTGGAAAAAAGTTACCATGCTTTGAAGTCATGTAGCATTCTTCAGGGGAGAATCGGAGGCACACTGCAAACACTTGGAGCCAGATCAAGGGAACACTGCTAGTGAGTCATTTTACTTGAATGAAACAACTTCCATTCCCCACAAATATGTGTCTATATGTGTGCTTTTATTTTCCTAGACACATTAGTTTTAGTTATTTACCCATTTGTGCTCCAGATAATTACATGCTGTGGATTCAATTGGATGCAGATTTATTCTTCACTTCCTGTCCTAAATTCTCTGCAATTAAACAGCTGCTGTGTGCTTGGTGTAATAAATTTACACAAAATCTGGGATGGTTTGGCATAGCAGAAAGGTTGTTTGGCACGGGCTTAGGACGGCTACATTACGTACAACTGGCAACCCCTGTGCAGGTTATGCTTTCTCTCCCAAATCAGAATTGCCCTACTGCAACTAGAACTGGCCATTTGCATGACAGAAATGTTTACAAATTTATAACTTGTTTTGCTTGGCTACATAGAATATTATGTCCCAACCTGAAAAAGATAATTCCCTTAGTTTTCATTAGCTAGGTCTTTCAAAAGACCTGGTTGGAAAGGAACAAGAAGAATAGATTCTCCAGGAAGCCCCTGTCTGCAGAAATACCTCCACTTAATTTTATCAGGTGGAACTTTCTCCTGTTACTGCTGAGAAGGGTGGGAAATAGAGGAGGGGCCTTTTTTACCTACCTCTGTGCATGCCATAGTATTTGCAGCATTTTGCACTGTCATTAATCAAACACAGATCAAATGGTGATCTCATCCTTTGCCAGGGCACCCACTGACCTCCATCATGTTCTGAACCAACTCCCTCGGGAGCAGATCTCACACCTCCAAAACAAACATCTCCCCTTTGATATGTGCCCGTCATCCACACAGTGTCCCCATCTCCTATGGCATTTGTGGCCTCAGATGGCTGTGGTCTGTGTGCCAGCATGAGCAGCACACTGTTCTTTTGGGGGAGCAGATGTAAAGTCTGCTCTAGTGGGGCCTGCAGACTGGAATTAGAGATGTGCTTCTGTTTATGAGTTAGCACACGTGTCTTTTTGTTTCCTGATACCTTCTGCATAATGAAGTCAATGAGAGTTAAACTCCTCAGCTGTGATTCACATATTCATTAATCTCCTGCAGTAACAAGTACAAATTTTACAGCACATACAGTGAGCTTATTACCAGTGTAAACAACTTGCTGCATCCAAAAAAAGTGTTGCGGGAATTAGGTCCCATTGTACTGAACTATAGGAAGGAAGGGTTAGAAAAAAATGCTGTGCACTGCTACCTAGGCTCAGATGGCTCCAACGTGGTTATTGCATGGCAGTAATTCTGGGTCTTGCAGTGAGAGCTGCCCACATAATTTCCACAAATGTCATTGGGGTTTGCTGGGGTTCCACAGGAATTAACAGGGATTTAGCCAAGCATGGGAGTCACTAAAAATGCCTAGAGAAACAACATATCTGAATGCAAGAAGGATTATTTATTTAATTTATTGGTTCAGGGGTGAACTGATGCCCAGGCAAAAGCAGAGAGCAGATCATGTTGTGTTTCTTCAGCAGGAATTCCCAAGGTAGACTGCTTCTCAGGGATCGCCCCACAGGCTGAATTTGGAGTCACATGCAGAGGCATATCCCTTCTCCAAGGGCTCTGAAGGCATTTCTGTGCTGTATCTGCTCCCAATCCATCTCCACAGAGCTGAACTATTGTGGTTCCCTTCACAAACCCACACGTGGTACCCGTGCAGCTGCTGGACTGCAAATGCCTCTGGGATTAAAGAGAATGTGACATGCTCAGGATAATCTTCCATAGGAAAGACTGAAGAAATACTCTTCTTTTCAAGAACAAGCATCCATCTCATTATTCCCACTCTTTCCACAGCCTGTGATTGTGTCTACCCCTTTCCTGATAATATTCAAGTTGCTTTGACTTAAATAAATAACTCAAGCACCCCCTTGGCTATTTGAGAAAGGATCATTTTCCAAACCACTTTGACTCAGGTTGTGTACAGGTTATGGAGGATTTTCCCTTTTCTCCCAACCTTCCCTCCACTGAGTTGAAGACGAACAGGATCAGGCCCATGATATGATACAATACAATTTTTCTTGTGTTTTATGCTTCTCAAAGGTTCAACTCTAATCCACATTCTCTTCCTCCTGTGAAATTCTTCTGATTCAGTTTTGAGGGAGCTCTGAACAAGATAAAAATATTGAGTGGGTGGGAGCAGGTAGAAGTTTATTAGCTTGAGGCTGCCTATAAAGATGTATGGAGAGGGGCATCTCTGCAAAGGAGGCTGGCATGTTTAGTGACATAAAGTGGCTTGACTGTTAGCTTCTTTTTTTTTTTTTTCTTGCTAAATGACAAGACAAAGCCACCTCTGCTCTCCTCCAACTCCCCTCACCCTCCCAAGCCATCCCCTTCCCCCTAGATGCTTGGTGTTTCTTCTTTTAGAGGGAAAAAAAAAAAAAAAAAAAAAAAAAAAAGAAAAGAAAGGGAGAGAGACATTTTCTTTCACACAAGCCCTCAGAATTACAGTTCATGAACTATTCAGTAAACTGACCGGCATGAACCTCCCTTCAACGGCCTAATCTAAGGGGTGGATCTATGTGTTTTGTTGCTTGTCAAAAACAATCACTGCTCGGCCCATTACATTTACAGCACGTCGTCCTTTAATTGGTGTAACACACTGAGGGCTGAAAGGAAGAAAGTCCTACAAAAGCCCCCGAGTGAATGAACCCTGACTCACACAAAAATACTCTTCAGAAGTTCAGAGCTGGGCACTAACAAGGGAGGTAGAGAGTTAGTTTGAAAAGGGGTTAAGTTCAGAAATGTGCCACCTTGAAGACCCTCCCATCAAAGCCATGATAGCATTGACAAGATGCAGGGGGAAGAAAGTTAATATTCCAGCCTTTCGGGCTTGAAGGGAATGCGGGAAAGGACTGGAGATTCCTCCCGGCTCCCCTTCCCGGCCTTACCCTTTTCACTTCGGGGCCGTTCTCATTGTGTCCTTCGCCTGCTTAAGAAAAATACGACAGAAAAAGAAGAAAAAAGCCCCACGAAAAGCAAAATGCGGCCCTGGCCGGGCCGGGCCGGCCGAACGCTGACCCGGCCCGGGACAAAGCCCGCGCCCCTCGCAGATACCGCCTCCAGCCCGGTCCCCTCGCCAGGCGCTGTCCCCGGCCCCTAATGATTAGACTAATTAACAAAATCGATGTTTAAACGCCCGAAGCCACACTTCGGGGGAGGGGCACCGGGGGTGCCGGGCCCCGGGGCCCCTCCGCTGCTGCCCAAAACCCTGCGGCGGGACCGGCCCCGCCTGCCCCGCGCCCACCGGCTGGGGAGACCGGCGGCAGCGGGGCAGAGGGGCTCCTTTCCTTTCCTTTCCTTTCCTTTCCTTTCCTTTCCTTTCCTTTCCTTTCCTTTCCTTCCTTTCCTTTCCTTTCCTTTCCTTTCCTTTCCTTTCCTTTCCTTTCCTTTCCTTTCCTTTCCTTTCCTTTCCTTTCCTTTCCTTTCCTTTCCTTTCCTTTCCTTTCCTTTCCTTTCCTTTCCTTTCCTTTCCTTTCCTTTCCTTTCCTTTCCTTTCCTTTCCTTTCCTTTCCTTTCCTTTCCTTTCCTTTCCTTTCCTTTCCTTTCCTTTCCTTTCCTTTCCTTTCCTTTCCTTTCCTTTCCTTTCCTTTCCTTTCCTTTCCTTTCCTTTCCTTTCCTTTCCTTTCCTTTCCTTTCCTTTCCTTTCCTTTCCTTTCCTTTCCTTTCCTTTCCTTTCCTTTCCTTTCCTTTTTTTTTCCCTTCTCTCCTGTCCTCCACCTTTTACGCGGACTGTTGCTGCAGAGGGATTTTTTTTTTATCTCTCTAAAGATACAATAACTATTTTGATGTAAATGACGAGGCCTGGGTGGGTCTCTGGGGTAGAGAGTTAATGATTCTTCTTACACCGGGCTGTTCTTTCACTTTTCCTGTGCGCACCGTGTTAATAAATTAATGCACCTTTCATTACTCCTACACGCATCAAACCTCAGCTTTGTATTTTGCGGCCTGACCCTCGTTCCCAAACTTTTGTGAGCAAGTTGCCCTCATGCTAAGGCTAGGGCACTTTTAAATGCGGCCCCATAGTCCTACCCAGGTTTGTAATCCGTCAAAAAGCCGTTGATTGCTGCAAGCGTTACTTTTCATTAAGAAAACTTAGAAGCAATTTGGAAGAACCCTTCTCAATGAATACATTTACCCCCAAATGCTTTTTATTCTTCGCCTATACTTGATGAGTTTCTCTGGCACAAATCAGTTCTTACAGGCACAGAATGGGCAATCCCCTGATCCCCATCAATTGTCATCCAGAGTTTGGGCCACTTTGACCGCCAATAGTGGGGAAGTCAGAGCTAATCCTCAGAAGGAATCACGGGAAAAGAAAAGCAACAATAACCAAGTCAAGCGTAAAAAATGAAAGAGAAATCTCTATTATCACTCACTACATTTCCCAGCGATGTACTGAAAAAATCAGCTCGTTTGTCATTCGAGTCAGACACCCGGAGAAGAATATGGGGTCGTGGTGGGTTGGTAGACTCACACGACGTAAGGAACAATATTTTAGAGCAAAAGGCCTCTTCATTTGCCAAATCCTCCTCACATCCGCCATAACCATTAAATACAGACTGACTTTATTCTCTATGGGAAGAACAAGGGGAAAGGAGCCTTCAGCCACATAGTCCAGACAAAAGTCCAAAGAGCCGGGGACCGGGGAGGCGAGGCGGGAGGAGAGCGGCCACCCTCCTCCGCACCGGCCCCGGGCCCCGGCTCAGGGGTGTGCGAGGGGACGGGGGGTGTCGGGGGGAGGTTTGTGAAGCGGGGTGTCTGTCTGTCTGTCTGTCTGTCTGAGGGCGTGTGAGCAGGTGAGCTTGCAGAGAAGGTGGGGGGCATGTGCGTGTGAGTGTGCTTGGGGTGCCGCGAGGTGCACGTGTGCGAGGAGGGATTTGGGGAATGTGAGGAATCCGTGCACTCGAGACGGCGACGCGCGGGTGTGAGCGCCGGGCTCTCGAGTGTGCGCGGAACGGAGCGGGAGCGGGAGCGGGAGCGGGAGCGGGAGCGGGAGCGGGAGAGGGGTGTCCGTCTGTGGGTGCGAGGTCACGGATGGTGTGCGTGCGCGGGAGGTGTGCGCGCCGCGGGGGCGGGCGAGGGGGGACACGTGTGGAGAGGGAAAGGTGTGAACCCGGGAGAGGTGGCTGCGAGGGGTGCGCGTAGCCGGGACACCTGGTCCTGCGTGCAGGGCGGTGTGCGGCGGGGCCGGCCGGGAGCTGCTGGGGGGCGAGAGACACAGTGAGACTTTTGAGAGGCGGCAAACATTGCCGCTTTCCACGCTGACACCTACAATTAGCCCAAAGAAGGCCGTGAATCCTTTACTCCCCGGCCAAGCGAGGGGCAAATTTAGCGCTGACAGCCAGCTGCCAAACCTCCCGCGGCTGATACCTTTCGGGCAAGTAAACAACTCGATAGCCACCAGCCTGCTGCTGGACCCCCGGCTGTTGGGGGGAGCTTCCCCAAAGCCCCACGGGTGCGGTGTCCTTCCTCCTCGGAGGGTTGTCCGAAGCTGAGGGGCTTTGCTCGAGTTTGGGTCTGTCTGTGCCGTCAGAGAGGACGCGAGACAGGACTGGGGACAAGGAGGAAGAGAGCAGCTCTGGTGAAAGGAGGGGGCGATGGCCCCACTGGTGCTCCGTGGGGAAGGAGGTGTCCGGGAGCCCGCGGACAGCGGGAGGGAGTGGCTGATCCCAAGCTCGTCTCTCGGAAGGTGGGGGGCGGCGGGCGCTCCCCATTCCCCGCAGAGATGAGAGCTCTGCTCGCAGCTTGCCGCCAAGCTCTCCTTAGTTTTTAGCTGCCCGCAGGCTCACGGGTACCTTACCCGTGACTTTTTATTTTTCATTGGTGTGAGGCTTATTTTTTTCACTCTATTTTTTTTTCAACCAACGAATAAACCTTTCCGCAAAGGGGTTTTGTTTTTTTTTTTTTTTTTTTTTTTTTTTTTCCCCTTCTTGTCTTGTTCCCCCACCCCAGAGATTTCAGTGCAAACCCGCCGCTCTTTACCGCAGTGTTTCCTCCGAGCTGCCCGGGCTGCTCGGGGCTGCCCGAGTCCCGCAGGCTCTGTGCCGCGGCGGCCGCGCACCCTGGAGCCCGGAGCAGCCCCGGGGACCCGACCCGTCCCCGCTCGGCAATCCCTGCCGGGGAGCAGCACCCCGGTCGCGGTGTCCTAGCCCGAATTTACATAAAAGTGCGGTCGCTTTGCATCATCCCTCATCTCTAAAGGGTGCTTGAAGAACTCGAGACACTCTGCAGTCCTAATTAGTGATTTTTGTCCTCTTGTTACGGGGCTCAGCATCTCATGCAAATGAACTCTTCATCGCCGGCACCATTACCCCTGCGCCAGAATTAACTGACTCTTATCTTTAATGATATGCCGCTGAACTTCTCGGAGCCCGGCTAGCTTTTTATCTTGATTACTCTAATCAATAAGAAATGATAGAGTAAAATTATAAACTCTATTGGCTTTTGAATGTTGCCGACAAGCCCTCTAGATGCGCTCCTCTTTCATTGTTATTTATTAAAATGATCTTCAGCTAACTGCGGATGCAAATAGGGAAATGAACTGGCGAGGGGGCCCTGCACGGAGGCATCCCCCCCGCTCCTTGATGGAGCCCTGCCGGGTGGGCTCAGATGGGGGCAGTGGGGCTTTGTAAACAAATGGCTCTTTTTTTTTTTTTACCAGAAGCGAGAGTAAGAAAAAAAAAATAAAAAAAAAATAAACCCAAACCAAAACAACAACAAACCCAACCACAATCCCCCAAGCGCTCCCCTTCACAACAAACTAGGACATAAACTTCCCCCTCCTCCCCGAGGCCCGACGCCCTCGGGAGCTGCCTCCGGGCGGGGGCGGAGAGAGGGCAGGCACGGGTGGGAAAGGGGAAGGTGGCCCTGGCCCGGGCCTCCCGTGGAGGGAGGACGCGAAGGGTCCGATCCTGGCCGGCCTCCCCCCACCCCAAAGGAGCCAGAAGCGGTGTGCAGGACCCGGCCCTAACCACCCCCTCCCCGCAAGGTCAGCAAACGCCCGCTCCTCGCTGGCGGTAATAGGGGATCAATATTAAACCAGCGGCAGCCCAAGTCGCCGTGGCGGAGCCTTCCACAGCCTGATCTGTGCAGGGCTGGCCGGGAATGCGCCCCGCACTCCGCCGCCCCCCTCGCCAGCCCGCTCGGTCCGCCCGAAAACGTCTTTTCTTATCTGTCAGCAATAATTAGATATCCTTGCAGTGACAGAGGGACGCACGGCACCAGCACTTTGTCTCAGGGGGAAGGAATACGTGGGTATGCGCGCACACACACACACAGGCACAGAGAGCGCCAATTTTGCTGCTGCCTTTTCCTCCCCCTCTTTCCTTCCCCCCTGTCTCCCCCCTCCCCTTTTTGAACCTCAAGGAGTGGCACTGTTGGGGCCCGGCGGCTGCCGGGGGGTCCCCGGGGCTCCCAGAGCCCCCTCCCCTCGGCCCGGGCGGGCACAGCCCCTGCGAAGGAATTCGGGCACATCCCGGGCTGGCAGCACGGGTCGCCGCTCCGCAGCCTCTGTTCGGCCCCGCTCCTTTCCTTCCTTCCTTCCTTCTTTCCTTCCAGCGAGGAGTCAGTTTGCTGTCAGTGCCCGAGATTTTAGCTGAATTGTTAGATGCGTGCGAGGAGAGGCTTTTAGGTGACAATTTTCAAGGCTGTCGAAAAGTAAAGGATACATTTAGTTTCCTGCATGAAAATGAAACCTCTCTAAAATCAATTTTTGGGGCAGAAACGTTGGCTGTAATGAGCGGTCTGGGGGCCGTCATATCGTCCCTCTCTGAGAGGCGAATTTCACGGCACTCCGAACCCCGAGGCTGAAGTTAACAAATCCCCGGCTCTTTGCGATCACCCATAAGAGAAACTCTGCATATTTATTTCAACCCGTAGTCTTTAAGCCTGTAGAGCACCAACGCCTGCAGAAAATACTTTCCCCCTCTGAAGAGTTTAATTACTTTTAATATTTTCAATATAAACCTGTTCTTATCTCTTAGGGAGATAATTAATCAGAGCAAAGGAAGAGTTGCAATATCCAAGATGGGTTGGACGGTTAAAATAAAATTAGAAATCCACGAGGGACAATTTTTTTTTCTTATATCAGACACGTGCTTTTTTTTTTTTCCCCCTAAATATTCAGACGACACAGAGGCACATAAAATATGTAATTGGCGTATAATGGAGCAGTACACAGGGGAAGACTAACAAAGTAGTCGTACGCATGAAAATTGAAGTTGTGTGCCACAAAGACAGACCCTTCCATGGGGGAAGGGCTGAATGTGGCAAAATCATGTAAAATCTCCGTTCTCAGTAACATCTCGTTATTAGGAATGATGACTAAACCTCCAGGATTATTCTGGACTGTAAGTTATCAAGAGCCCACTAATTTCACATTAAAACCCATTGACTGCAACAGCGTGATTGAAGGGTTTTTAACAATTAACATAATCAGAAAATGAGCGGAGATAATTTTTATTCAACTCATTACTTTTTAATCATGTATTTCTTTTAATTAATATCTTCTCCGTGAAAATAACAAAAAAGCCGAGTCCCAAAGCGGCCCCAGGCAGGGGAGGCGACCCCGGCGGCGGCGGCGGGGCGGGCCGGGGGGCTGGGGGTGGCAGAGCCGGGGGTCCCGGGGGAGCGGGGCGGGAGGGCAGCATCGCTCCCAAAGCCACCGCCGGGGCTGCAGCCACAGCCGCTCCTCAAAATAACCCCTTCCCCGTGCCAAAAAACACCCGGCTTGTGTCGGAGTCTCGGACCGCCGCCCCCCCAAGCCCCCTACCCAAGGGGCGCAGGACAGCCTGGGCATATCCCAGATCCCCGACGCAGCGCCGAGCGAGCTTTCCCCAGCGGCTGCCCGCATCCCTACCCTGCCCAGGAGAAAAGGGTGGGAGGTTTTGGGGGAGTGGGAGGCCGCCCCCGGCCCCAGGAAAGTTGCCTGTCCTGTCGCTGATGACAACAGGTTGCTGCTGCCGCTCAGCCCCACGCCCCTCGGTGCCAAGCTCACCTGTGCCCGGGGCAGCGTGCCCGGCTCCCGTGTGCGAGAGGCTGGGGAGGGGTTCCGTGGAGCCCTGGGTGTGTGCTGGGCTTCACCGGCGCTTGTCCTTTCCTCGGCTGAGTTGTGTAAGCCTCCCCTATGGCAAGTTCAGGAGTTGTGAGTACGGGAACACCTGGCTTGGGAAAAAAAAAAGTCCCAAAGCTGGTGTCCGTGTTTCTGTGCTCCGAAGGGGGAAAAAAAAAAACCCAACAAAAAACCAACAAACCACCAACTTCACAGCTGCTCTCCAGAGGTCTGCGTGGGAGTGAGCTCCGGGGGTTGGCCCGGCATGTCCTCGCCGAGACAGAGCCGTGAGCGAGTGGAAGGGCGCACCTGAAGTCTGTCCGTCCGTCTGTCCACCCGTCCGGACACTCACGTGTCCTCCACACCCCCGCCGGCCCCACGGTGCCCCCGAGGGCGCGGGAGGGCTGCGGGGGAGAGCCCCACGGGCGGGGGCTCCACGGGCGCCGCGGGGCCCAGCGCCCGCCACAAGGAACCGGGCACGGAGAGTTCCCACCGCGGGGGCTGCGCGGAGCTCTCACAGGGCGGGGGCTGGCCCCAGCCGGTGCTGGGGACTCTCCGGTCTGTGTGTGAGTGTGTGTGTGTGTCCCCGCTTTCACCGCGGGTGAATATGCTGAAAATCCCGTGGGAAATTCCCGGGATAACCCGTTCCTTATTTTCTTAAAATCGCTTGTGGACAAAGGTATGCAGGCTCTGAATAGCTGGAAGATGGTGAGGCATCAATTCACGTAAGACAGTCCCAGACATTCACGAACCCGTGCTGCTCAGAAAGGCTTCTGAGCTGAGGACTTGACAGGATCGTGTTGAATAATTAACTGCTCTCTTTTCAACACTTCAATTAATACAGTGTAGAAAGGTAAGAAAGTCAAATTCTATTCTTTTATAGATTCTCACAGCCTGACCTCCCCTCTGCCACTGAAACTTCCCTTCTTGAAAATTTACTTGGGATCCCTTGCCCCTGGAAGGAGCCAGTGTAAATGTCTCCTTGCATACGGACTGGAGCTAAATTCTGCCAGCCAGAGATTTCGGGGTCACGGTGTGGCCAGGATGGCCAGGCTGCCTGCACTGCCCCTGCAGCAAGGTTTGTACAGCCCCTCCTCGCAGAGAAAGATTGAGTACACAGTATTAGATCAGTTTAAAGGATGGAAATAGGTCGTGGGGTTTTTATCTGTTATTGTTGTTGGTTAGTTATTTAGGTCTTTTATTTGGGGGGGGGGGGGGTGTGTGAAGGGGCAGAATGACCATTTTTTAAAATGAAAACACTCTAAATGGACAAAATAATTTTGAACAGAAGTGGTTACAAATAAAACATCCATAAATATCTTCCCAACACATGAAGTTGCATTCACTACATGTGATATTTACAACTGTGACAGCATTTGTTGGTTTGGGGTTTTTTTTAATATAAACTCTGTGGGAATCCTTGGAAGATGGGAAGTGACTTGCAGGTCACAGCAGCAAGCTCGAAGTGAAACATGGTAATGAACATTGCAAGGTGTGAAGGCAACTGTTTACAAAATTTCATCCAGTCCTCAGCTGCCTGTAGCCTTTTGGAAGTGCCTGTTGGAGCCTGCTATCCATCTGGTACTCAGTATTATGTTTACAGACTCTTGACCAAAGCATGATCCCTTTCTCACAGGCACACAACCTCGATGGATTGTGTCGAACAGACTTTAAAATTCAAAAAAGAGAAAATTTGGCTCTTTTTGGAAACCACAATGGACCAATGGTGGTGACAAACCCCAAGTGGGAACAGTGCTTGGCTCTTCCTAAGCCCCTCACATCTCATAACAGTGTGCCTGTAGCTGGCTGAGGCCCAGAGGGATGCAGCCACAGTGGACTTTCCCTCCACAGATGTCTCTGCCAGCTCTCTGCCAGAAGTCACCTTGTTGTTACAATGACCTAAAACTGTGCTGAATACTCTTTCTCTTTTTTTTTCCTTTCTCAGAATTAACATAGATGGGGACTACTTCAGGTAAGATTTCAACTCTGTAGGATAATCAATGCTTACATTCAATACATTACTGAAATAACCTGCCAGGTTTATGTTATCTTCTGTTAGGGTTCATCTTTCTGTGGTTCTTTACCCAGAGATGAAAGGGAAAACCTTTTCTAGAAAATTATATTAGTGAACAGATAATTTTTTACTATCGTGTGTAAAAGGAAGTACCTAGGTACAGTTCAAAGAAGAGATATAAAGCAAAAACTCACCAGAACAAATGTATATGGAGACACTTGTAAAAATATTCTTTCTCCCTTAGCTGATTAGTTCAGATGTTCATGTCAGGTCCTGCAGCGCTGCTTCAGTCCTGGCCACATAAGTACGGGAGGGAAGGACTCCTGCTTCCGGAGAGTGTCCTCCACTGGCTCATCCCAGAGGGGCTGCAACACAAGGAGTGAAACTTGACAAGTGTACAAGCAGATCCAATGTCTGTCAAAGCCCAGCCACTTTCCCGTACATGTTTTAGGCTTGTGCTTTGGGAACTTGATGAAATTCAATTGAGATATACAAGTAGCAAGAAATAATCTCTGCAAAGGAGAACAGTTCTGGTTTGCTTCCTGCTGGAGAAGAGAGGGATGATATCACACGAACCTCAGGGTAACAAAGAGCAAAACTTGGCTCACTGGGTATCTCTGAGCATGGACAGTCATCCACACCGCAGTGAGCTGTGAAAAGAATACAGCTTTCATATTATTTGTGTTGATCAGTAAGTTATTTGTGATAAATTTGCTATTATTCTGCTTCTAATCTTTCTGCTGGGTTTTAAACATTATCTTCAGATGTCTTTTTTCATACTTTATTTTTCTATACATTAGCTATTCCATCGGTATCATCCTGTTTTACTGACATGAAAAATATCCAGTCTAGCAGCTCTTTCATTTCATAACGAACAGCACAATTAAGACTTAATTAGATGCATATGAGTAAGGAAATGGCAATGCCACACAGGACCTTAAATGTGGTATCATTCGGTTGCTCAAGTGCAGAATCCTGGGGAAAAAAATCCAAACAAAAAAAAATCCCATCGACTTAGTTCTAGCTGTATCTTTACAGGCTGGCATGATTGCCACTGACAATTATTGTTTTTCTAGTCATTATTCTAAAAATACAATGTACCTGGTTTTTTTTTTTTCCCTTTCCACAGTAAAAACTCTGACAGGTGTGTAGAAATGACATTTCTCTGTGCATTGGATTCATAGAGAAGATTATATGCAAACATTTAAGGTCTAATCAAAGATCCTATGGCACTAGATATGATTCCTGAAGCTATTATGCTGTTATATGCCTACAGAAAAAAAAAGCCTTCATACAAAGAGGTGAGGTTATTTTCTCTCTTCAGAAGTGTGCTGGTGCTAACTAGGGAGGAGGGGTAGTTGATGGATGGCCTGTCTCGGTGTTTTCCCTATATTTGTTTGGAAATGGGAAAACCACTGCTGGCTCTCTGGCTTACCATCACAGATCACTTCAGTGCCTTCCGATACCCCAGCCTCAAGGGCAGGACAGTGTCCAGTGCTCCTCCACCCAGCTTGTTCCACCTTGAGTACCCACCAGAGGCTACAACAAGAGACTTCAGGAGCAGGTGGATATGGAAAATGGGTCCTGGGCAGGTCTCTGTGGACAGTGATAGTCAGAAAAATGACTGTTGATCCTTTGAGGATGCCAAGTGCAGGTCCAGCCTCCCCCCAAGTGAACAGCTCGAAAAAAGGAGGGGCTAGCTGTACTAGGTAGCATCTAAACCTAAACCTTGCTCTGACATGGAGGAGATCTGTGATTCTCCAAAATGAGAATGTGGTGATTTGGCTTAGGTGAGCTAAGAGCCTGTTTCACAAGTTTCCATGGAATTGCCCAAGACAAACACATGGCAGTTGAGTTGGACAGCCTGGCACCACAGAGCTAGCCACAGCTCTTTGGAAAACTGTGATGCTATGAGTGTTCCCTTGTTTCACTTGGCAATTCAGAGAACAAACCAATTTGCAGAACATCCCTAAAAAAGCATTCTGTATGAGGCACTGATACACATTTTCTCTAAGTATAACATTGAAGAAGTTATAGTTGCTGATAGCAGTTTCTTGTTCTTACCCAGAGAATGATGTTCCTGAGTGCAACTTCACTTTCCTAGCATCTGATCTTCCCTGACTTCCAAGTAGCTGATGCAACATTTTTGCTCCTAAAAGCTCCAGGCATGATTTGGCATCTGCTTTGGAAAGACACTGATAGATAGATTTTGGGAGTTTCTGAATTAAGGACTGAAATATTGTGAATCAACTGTTTTTTTGTTTTCCTGACTTTTAAGTCCTTTTGCTCATTCTTCACCGTTTAGCGCGGGTGTGACTATTTTCTTGCCCTGAGTGAGAAGGCTTTGATATCCTTTGCTATCCACATAGAAAAATAATGCTGCAAATGAAAAGTGCTAGCAAGCACAGTAGCTCAGGCTGGTCAGAAATAGTGCAGCTAGACAAGCCTTTGTCAATCTCTTTTAAACAAAGCTCACATCATATTTTGAAAATAAGAATTGGCTCAGAGCAGCTCTACAGTATTGCAAGAGTGATTTTGACTCGCAACTAACCAAAAAGTGCTTCAACATGCTGACAGTTTGTTTAACATATTTATTTCCTAACAAGTTAGCTGTCAAGGCTGTGATGAAGATGTCTGTGTGCCCTTTATTAATCACATATGTGCTACTGTTTCCTGAACCACTTTCTGATTCTCTGCAGAATCTGGAAAACAGTCATTTAAACAGGTGACCCACAGTTAGGCTTTGACATAAGCCACAATCAGCACACAAGGGATCCAAAATGGCCCAGTGAATTAGAGGGACGTGCAGGACTGTGATGGAGAGCAGGAGGAAAAGGTTTCTGTAGGCAGGGAATAGATGTAATATACTGATCCTATTTTCACGTTGAGCTTTGTAATCTTTGCAATGAAGTGAGTTAAGATTAAAAAATATTTCCATTTCAACAATGTCAGAAGCAGCTCTCTGTGGACAACCCTCACACCTCCCTGGTCCCAGCAGCCCCTGTTTCACATGATGGGTAGTCTGTCTCCTGTGTAGCAGTTATGGCCTAGGAGGCAGAACCCCTTTTCTCCTTTCTTCCTGCCCTCTGAGCCGCTGCCTGCCCCAGTCTCCCTTGCAGAGGCCATTGCAGTCTCCCAGCATCCAGCCTTTCAGTCACCCCGACTCCTTTCACTCTTAGTCATCACTTACTTTTCTGGCACTGCCTTGACACTTACGGTCTGTTCCTCTTTTTCCAGCCCTCTGGTGCAAAGGTTTTATCCAAGCCATCGTCCTTCAAAGATAACAAGAAAACTTGATAAAAGAGTTTGTTTCTCAGCTCACAGTGCCATAACTCAGGAAAAAGAGCATTGAAGGAAACAGGAAGACTGACAATCAGAGGGGAAAAACAGGTTCACAGCTTCAAACTGTTCATATTCCTTGGTTCACACTGCCATCTCCTCAGCTCCAGCAAGATGGCATAGGAAATCAATATTCATTTTCTGTGTTCTGTTTCTGCACTTTAAAGGTAAGATTTTTTTCCTTCTGCGGAGTAATGGTCTTGCCTGTAGTCAGGGCAGGTTTTTTCAATTATTCTTGAAAACACTTGGATGTGTTTTCAAGAATAATTGGGTATACTCACACAAGATTTCTGATATTCTTGAATATTTCTGAGATTTGCTGGTGAAGGCCAAATCCTGCTTGTGAGGTACAACCCCTTTGAGCAGAAAGGTAATGGCACCAAGTCTACTACAAAATTAACTGAATGAGCTTGACAGCCAAGTTCTCCGTGTAAATGCCTGTTTCTGCTTGGTAACCAAATTCATCTATTATCAGAGAAGGGGACCACGCCTCCTTCAAGACCAGTTCTGAACCACAGCTGAAAAAGTTAGTGACTTTCTATTTTTTTGCTTTGTAGTGTCATGCATATTTTGGATAAAAATGAGAAGCACTTAGTGACCAGACATCTTCCTCACTGGTCTGCAGCAACTGGTTACACCTCAGAGATCTCATCTGAAACTTCTACGTTTTTTCCCCTTTATTCTCCCCCCTCCCCTTTTCTTTTAATTTTTTTTTTCTTTCTCTCTTTTCCCCTTCTTTTTTTCCTTCTCCACAACCCTCCGAGTCCAGGAAGAGCACATTATCTCACAGGAGAACATTAAAGTCTCTAACGACGTGGGAAAGCGCATCCCCCTTGACCCGCGAGATGAAGGCGCAGCTCTGCCCCCGCCAGCCGGTCCCTCCCGGTGCCCTCAAGTCCGGGCCAGGGACAGCCCCGGTGAGGATGCCGAGAGCCTGCCCTGGGGAGTGTTCGCATCGCTCCCCCGAGCTACAGCTGCCGTCGGGGCGGTGTGGGACAGGTCGAGGTCCCTTTGCAGCCCCCCTGGCCCCTCGGTAGGGGGATGAGCGGGAGTGCTGCTGCCCTCTCCCGGGGGGATGCGGGCAGCCCGGCCGTGCCGCCCCAGCCCAGCCCCGGGCCGCCGTCGCCCTGCAGGGACCTCCCGCCTTGCAGGGACACCCCGCTCTGCAGGGAATCCTGCGGGGAGATCCCGCCCTGCAGGGACATCCCGCCCTGCAGGGACATCCAGCTCTGCAGGGACACCCAGCTCTGCAGGGACACCCAGCTCTGCAGGGACAACCCGCCCTGCAGGGACACCCCGCCCTGCAGGGACAACCCGCCCTGCAGGGACACCCCGCTCTGCGGGAACATCCCGCCTTGCAGTGACATCCCGCCCTGCAGGGACACCCCGCCCTGCAGGGACACCCCGCTCTGCGGGGACATCCCGCTCTGCAGGGACACCCCGCTCTGAAGGGACACCCCGCTCTGCGGGAACATCCCGCTCTGCAGGGACACCCCGCTCTGCGGGAACATCCCGCTCTGCAGGGACACCCCGCCCTGCAGGGACACCCCGCTCTGCGGGAACACGCCACTCTGCAGGGACACCGTCTCACGGCTGCGGGTGCCGGCTTGGTGCAGGTAGCTCTGCCGCCCCAGGGTTTCTCGGTGTTTTGGCTGCACCTCCGCTAGGGAGCCACGGAAGGGTGACAATCTTCTGGTGCCACCTGGGCACACGCGTCCTGCTAAGCAGCCGCAGGCTTCCACTTGCTACATGCGGTCCCCAAACCAACAGGCGCTGTGCGGGAAGGTATTGCCTGGCCTCGGACAAAACCTCGGAGGGACTTGCCTGGCGTCCGGACAGCAAGGCTCAGGGAAGGTCCGGCACCCAATCCGGGGCCCTCGCCTATGTCATTTGCAAGTACAGGCGACGTGGTACGTTGTTGACCACACTGCCGCATTTGTCTGTGTCATACTCATTTGTTTAATTCATTGCTTTGAGGGCCAGTTCTTCAGAGCTGAGGCATTCAGTACTCTCAGAGAAGTCAGATGCTCTCTGTTGGGTTGCTCCTTGCCTGTTGATGGCATCTGTATCACCACGTTTACTTCCGTGTTTTCACAAATCTGTCCTGGATATTTCCATGCCGTGAGGTTTACTGCATGACTGGCACAATCCAGCACCAGGTAGGCCAGGTGACACGGAGCTGGGTACAACTGGTTGCTCTGGAAGCCACTTCAAATAGTCCTGAGCTCCCAGCAGCTGCCAAAACTGTCACGGCACTGTCGGCCGGCACTGTGTCCCATCACCCCTGCCATGTGTGCAGCCCCAAACCGGCTGCAAAAAACGGATGGGGCCATTCCTGCTTGGCTCTGTTATTCCCGAAGGCACCATGCTACGGAATCGCAGGGCCCGCCTTTACCTCTCTGATGTGTGTCTTACCAGAGCGCTACAAACCCCAGCTCGGTAGGAAGTCCATGGAAGTGGCTGAAATAGCTTGAGCCAGAAGGAACGGGCATGGGGTCAAGGTCCTGCCGGGCAGTTATCGTGCAGCCTGGCACTTCAACCCCCGGGAGGGGCTACCCACTGCTCCACTCACTCCTCCTGCTCCGAGAAGAGCTTTCCTTTGGTGGCTGTGGTTTTATTCAGAGTCGGCCACGCGGAAACTTGGAGCCAGGTACCAACAAAGGTGTCCAGCTTCAGCAAAATGTGGGAAATACTTTGTTCGCAGAAAGTTGCAGTTTATTTCTCCATCACAATTCCTTTCTCTGGGGGATTTCTTTGGGGGATTTTTAGTCCTTAAATTGTTGCTGTATTTCAGCATATTTTAAAGTCACTTCCCACACGACAGATACTCCTAAAACCTCTTCTCGGATGAAGAGAGTATGACCTGGATGAAACGCACGGCACAGAAACAGCGCTCTCCGTGGAGCAGCATGCGTCCGAGGCAGGTACATCCCGCGGGCACAGGCACAGCTCGCACACACTCCCGGACCGGGGGCCACCCCAGCGCCGTGTCCCGAGATGAGCCCCGGCATGAGCCCCCGGGATGAGCCCCCGACATGAGCCCCCGACATGAGCCCTGGGACGAGCTCCCGGGATGAGCCCCAGGATGAGCCCCGACATGAGCCCTGGGACGAGTCCCGGGATGAGCCCCGACATGAGCCCTGGGACGAGTCCCGGGATGAGCCCCGGGATGAGCCCCGACATGAGCCCCGGGATGAGCCCCGGGATGGAGCCCCCGGCATGAACCCCGACATGAGCCCCGGGATGGCCCCCGACATGAGCCCCGGGATGGCCCCCGACATGAGCCCCCAACATGAGCCCCCGACATGAGCCCCGGGACGAGCTCCCGGGATGAGCCCCAGGATGAGCCCCGACATGAGCCCCCGGGATGAGCCCCGACATGACCCCCCAACATGAGCCCCCGACATGAGCCCCCAACATGAGCCCCCGACATGAGCCCCCGACATGAGCCCCGGGACGAGCTCCCGGGATGAGCCCCAGGATGAGCCCCGACATGAGCCCCCGGGATGAGCCCCGACATGAGCCCCGACATGAGCTCCCGGTATGAGCCCCCGACATGAATCCCTGACATAAGCCCAGACATGAATCCCCGACATGAGTTCCGACATGAGCCCCGACATGAATCCCTGACATAAGCCCAGACATGAATCCCCGACATGAGTTCCGACATGAGCCCCGACATGAGCTCCGACATGAATCCCCGGGACGAGCCCCGGGATGCGCTCCCGCCCCGCCCCCGGGACCTCCCGTCTCGGCCCCGCCCCTGCCCCGCCCTTTTCCCCGCCCCCTCCCCGCCTCGGCCAATCAGCGGCGGCGCCCCGGGGCGGGGGCGGCTCTTTCCCGGTGTGGCGCTTCCGGTTCCTCGGCGCGGCCGCCATGGCGCCGCCGTGGTGCTTCTGCCGGGCGCTGCTGCCGGCGCTGGCGCTCGCCCTCCTCGGCCTCGCCGCCGCCGCGGGGCCGCACCAGACCCCGGCGCTGGAGCTGGTGCAGGAGCTGGCAGAAGAGCTGTGGAGCGCGGGGCTTCCCGGCGACCTGCCCGAGCTGGAGCCCGAGTGCCGCAGCCTGCTGGCCGCCTTCGCGGAGGGCAGCGCGGCGCTGACGGGCTGCCTGGGCCGGCGCGCCCGCCCGGTGCGGCTGTGCCAGGGCTGCCACGGCCACTACCGCCGCCTGCTCGCACAGTACGGCAGCATCGCCCGCGCCGTCGGGGTGCGTCCGTGGGGCCGAGGGGGTGCGTGGCTACCGGGGAGGGCTGGGGGCCTGGCACCTTTCCTTGAGGCTTCCAGGCCTGTGAGTTGGGTGCCGGAGCACGTCAGGTGCGGTGGGATCCTGGGGAAGGCAGGCTGAAAGCCTCGCTGGGGTGCGCAGGGCAGTTTGGCAGAGGCTGGGAGTGTTTTTGTACGGCCGCCGCCTTCTGCTGTGTTGTGGCACGGTCCGTGCCGCCAGCTCCTGCCATGGCTGGGGGCGAGTAGCTCCACCTGCAGAGAAAGCTGTGCGAGTGGAAAAACTTGAGTTGTTCTTGCTGATGTAGCAATGGCTAAAGCAGTGCTCTGGCTCACAGGTTGTATGAGCGCTAATGGGGAGCACTGCTGGAGCTTAGCTGTCTGGCACTTCCCGGAAAACTGATGGTCTGTGGAGCTGTGTCGAGTGAGGCACATCTGGTCAGGAGCCGTGTCACAGCGTTCGTGGCTCCAAAGCTGGTGGGAGCGTGTGTAGAAAGCCTGAGCACTGGCTGGGGTCAGTGCACCCTACTGGTGGGAGAACTTTGACTGAAGCTGGGTCTTCTGTTTACATCCTCCAGACTCTGATCGTGCTTTGTTTGGGGTTTTTTCCCCCTCCTTTTCTTAGTGTTGGATGTGGCTCATTGCTTGTCTTGTGTGTTCTCATCGAGTTGATCCATTTGTAAAAGTTCCTGGGATGATGTGAGGATGATGTTAGTGAATCAGACCAAAGGACCTTTGTTCTGTGATGATGGCTAAAAGTGGGCGCCCTGGTAAGAGAACAGGCAGAGAGCAGGTTTATAGGAGTAAGTACCCTGGATTGTGCTTTCAGTCTTAGGGTTTCTCAATTCCAGGATTTAAGATTGCCATTGACAAGAAAAATCTGTTGCTCTTCCAGCCCAGGCAATAAATAGGTGCCACAGTGGCCTGCAGACCATTTCACTGCACAGTTTCCTGTCATTAGAGAAGTATCAGTCCTGCTTTTGGTAGTGTTTTGGATTGTTTTCCTATTTCCCCTCACTATCCCAGTGCTTGTATTGGAAGAGTGCACACATGTTCCCTTGGTAATTATTCTCTCCAGAGTAAATATGTAGCCGGTGGTCTCCTCTTTTAGTTTGCAAACTTGTGGTCTGTTCTGTTGGTTTCTTTTACAGAAGCTGTTTCAGTGTGAAAGTGAGAAATTGAATGTGTAATTCTCTTGGGTACTTCTACCATGATAATTTGGCTAAGGTCAGGTAGTCAAACGTATTGCAGCACTTAGAATATATATGAACTCATTGAGTACTAGCAGCCTGGGAGGACTTGTCCACTATGTGGTCTGGAAGACACATCTGTTGGCTTTCTTTCTGTGTGTGGATTAACAAACTAGGTGAATAAAGGAGGTGGCCTCTTGCAAGCTCAGTCCCTGATTACAATTAATCAGGTATCTGATGTTTCTATCTTAACAGTAGTTAAGAGTGCAATGTGACAGAAACAGCCAGTTTATGTTTTGGACATCTCTGAAATACAAAATTCTCCTCACCAGGCTAATTAAAAAATCAATTAGGCAGACGTTGTTTAAGTAATGATTTAGGTCTATGTGATTCAGTTTTGGTAAAGTGCTTTTTCCTACTCTTGAGCCCAGGTGGTGAGGAAGCTTCACAGTCTCTGTGAAGCAACCAGAGTTTCCTGCGTAAACAACATTCTTGCATATCTGTAATTTAGTAGAAATGAAAGCAGGCGAACGTGGGAGTTACCAGATGTGGCAATATTTGACTTCTGCAGTTGAGCCTCCAGGGGAAAGTTCTTATTTAATCTCCCCTCTTCATTTTAACAAAGAGAGGCAGAAACTGGATCTCTTGTAAAGCACTGTAAGGAGCAAGTTTCTTATTAAAGAGATTATTTTTTTCTGTGTCCCACGTCACTTATCAAAGAAGCTTTTGGCAGCTTTGGCAATTTTGAGAAGTGCTTAAGTCAATTTAGCAGCCAGACACTAGGAGCTAGAGCATGGGAGTCAGCTGACTGGAGAGCATGGTTCTGTATCTGAATTCTGATCAGAATACTTCCTGTTTATTCTACAACTGCTTTTGCAGTCGCCCTGCATTTTTTATGAGCTTGATCCAGAGAGTAAGTTGCTGTAAGAGTTGTGGCAGAGCCTGCTTTGAGGATGGGGGTGCACTGAATGGCTCACTAAGACAGATGAGCTTGGTATCCTAGTCTGGGGAGGGCAAGAGCTTGGCCTGGTCATATGCTTGGGCGCGTGAGCAGGGGCACTGCTCCACAGAGGACTCTGTTCCTGGCGTTGCTGCACTGGGGGAAGTTTGCTGCTGATCGACTACATTGGTGCAGTGGTTTTGGAGGCTGCTTCTGTTTGGGTTTGGTTTGTTTGAGGCCAGTCTGCTGGTTCAGTTCCTTCAATTAGTCCTTTTGTCTAATGAGAACAACCCTGTCCTCTTCTCTGACAGCACATGCCTTGAGCATGGCTGAGTAGTGGGTGAATGTGAGCCACCTGACAGAGAAGGTCTTGTCTGTGTGCTTGTTTTTTCTTTTTTTCTTTCCCCCCCATGTATTTTTGACTGACTTGCATGCAGCCCTAGTAGACCTGCAGAGATTGTGTGCAGTAAGCTGTGTTGCTCACAGTGTGAATTGGAGGATCAAAAGATTTTTGTTCCATCACTTCTGCTGTGCCTTTCCCAGAAATATCCATTTGATGTGTTGTGATTGTTTTAGATGCGCTTGTGTAAAATTCATGTCAGAAATTCCCCTTCGTATTTTTAACACTTGTTTGCTTCCTTTCTTTTTTCTTTTTATTTCTAGAATTCCTCTGAGAGCCACAATTGTGCCAAAAGCATCTTGACCTCAGACAGGCTGCAGATAGTTGTGACCCTTTCGGAGTTCTTCAATGAAACCTGGGAGGCAGCCAACTGCGCAAGTACGTGACTCATTCTGTAGCTCTCATGCTGCTGTGATGACGTAGCCCCTAAAATCTGCACAGATCAGAATTGTATGTGTTTGTTTGAATACAGCCACCGGATAACACACAAATTCTGAACTATAGTCACTCCAAGAGTGTTTTCTTTTGTAAGGGCCAAAATCTGAGGGCAGTAGTCTTGTCAGAAAGCTACTGATGGTGCTTACTACTTTCAGGAGAATTTTCTAGGATGTTGTCTTGCTCTCACGGTGCTGTTGCTGAACCCCTAAATTCCTCAAATACTGTTGTTTTTAAAGGTCTGGCTGGTTACAGCACCTGAAGTAGGGTAGGATGGATGGAAGCAGTAACATGGGGTTGAACCCATGACTGGAAGGAAAGCCCCAGAGCTTCCCTCAAAGCTGGTAAAAAGCTCAGCTCTTTTCTTCAGAAATAATAATTACACTGTGATTTCTACTATTGTGTTCATGGTCTAGCTGTTTCCTGGGTGCTCTCCATTTCATCTCTGCTGCTGGTGCTTCTGCTTCCACAAAATGGCTGTTACTGTTGCTGGGCAAAGCCAGATTTGTGGGCTCGGAAATAAAAGTAATGTCTTGTTTTATCTCAAAGTCCAAAGATAATTCAGTCCCCCTCTTCAGAAAGCTCTTGATGATAGTCTTCATCTTTCACTTAATCAAGGCCAATTAATTCTGAAATGTGTTCTCGAAGAAGCGTTAGGTCAGCAGGTCTGAGATATCAGTGGCAGGCAGATAAGGAAACCGCTGTGTTGACTAGACCTGTCCTTTATAGTCGAGAGCTCTTTTTGCAGGAGTGGAGTGTCTGGGGCTTGCTGGCTGTGGAAATGTTAGAAATTAAAATATCCTGATGTTTTTCTTTCTTTTCAACAGATTGTTTAAAGAATAACAGTGAGGGATTATCAAATTCTACTGAAGAATTCCTGGACTTATTCAATAAATCTCTGACGTGTTTTGAACATAACCTTCAGGTATTTGTGCTATGTATTTAAGAGAAGCACTAAATCCTCTAACTGCTACCAAAATTTTATTTATGCTGAATAAACAGCAGATGCAGACTAGGCAAATAAACTGCTGCTGGGTTTGTGAATTGTAGGCAGATAAATGCATGATCGGTAAAATGCTGTTGTTTACAGACTGAGTGCCTGAAATTAATTCTAATTGATACTCACCTTGACTTCATTTTGTCTGTAATTGCAATGCTACTTCAAATCAAAATTTCTGAATTCACAGTAGTTGATAATTACATAGTAAAAACCGGCATGTCTGCATGCTCTTGCTTTGTAGAATTGTCTTTTTTATGTAGAAATTCAATCTTTAAATACCCTTTTGATAATATGGACTAGCTCAGAAGGACCAGCCACCTTTAATTCTTGCCATATTTCTTTTGCCTGTTAAAATTACTCATAGTTAAAGGTTGGCCATATTGCACAGACAGTATAACTTCCTTAGTGAAATAAATGTGGTAATTACCCTCAGAGAAAATGCCCTATATAGCCTAGGAAACGGTATATTCCATTTCAGTCAGAAACTGGCCAGATTTCAGGATTATTCAGTAGTAAAATGAGTTTACTTCAATGGTATGGGACAATCTCTGAGGAAACTGTCTGCTTCTTTATTAATGCTTTCTAGGAAATGTGCCTTTATAGGCCTTGGTCAGGAGCAATGTGGACTGACTTATTGAAAACTTCAAGTGATTAAGCTAGAACTTAACCCAGTGGTCAGTGGGTAGCTGGTACAGCCATTACTGGGTTGAAATATCTTCAGAGATTGTAGTTTTGTTTTCATGTGTCCTGTCTTGCATTCATGGAGTGCAATTCATTCAGTGAAGGCCACAGATAGAAAGGATTGCTTGGTATGGCACAGTCTGTCCTTGTCAATGTAGTCAGCAGTAACAAATAAAACTAATTTCTTTTAACACCTTAAACTGTCATTCATTCAGAGTTTTATAACCCTAGGGGCAAGCCATTGATCTGTCACCAAATAACTACACAGAAGTGTGTAAAAACTGCAATGAAACCTACACAAAATTGAATGACCTGTATAACCACCTGCAGAAGATGAACAGGCAAGGTGGTGAATCTGCACACTCCGCACACTTGTGTATCGACGTGGAAGATGCAGTAAGTGTTTGTTAATACACTTCATTAATCTCAGCCATTTGTGGTTTTCTTACTAGGATTGCTTTTTCCTTTGGGCAGGGGGCAGCAGGGGCAGCAGTGCCTTTGGCAGGCTGGTGTCCCATGGTGGGAGGTGCTTCGTGGGGCGGTCTTGCGAGGTCCTGCCCTCAGGCAGTGCCGCGCGGGAGTGTGACTGAAGCTCCTGATCTCCCGAGCGCATTCCAGTTTGAGTAGCCGAACTTTCGCACTTTCGTTTCTTGTTACTGTGAAGGAGATGGATTAAAAAAAAAAAAATCTCTTAATCTTCTGGCTTTTAATATGAGGCTTTACTGGTATTGTTCTAGCTAGTGTATTAATTGATTCCTTATTACAGCAGCTGTTTCTAAGGATCCTCAGTGTTGACGACATATGTTTGGAAAAATCTTTGGTATATTGTGGGGTTTAAGTGGCTGGGCTGAAGGAGTGCTCCTCAAAAGTAGGGGATTAGCCCTGTCCTCACAGACTATCAGTGAGCTCTCTGGGAAACAGGCATGCAGCAGTGTCTACATGTAGCTGAGTATAGTTATGTTTTTGAAGCTTATAGAAGTTTTGATGTGAAATCTTAGCTCCATCGAAATAGTTTGGTTCAACATTTCCAAGTTTGCTTGCTTTTGGGGGGGAAATCTGTTCAAGTGCAGTTTTCTGAGGTGATGCTTGAACACTTGCATGTCTTGAGGCCAGAGTGTTTGCCATGCCATGCTGCACAGAAAAAAAATGCATGTGCTTGCTTTCATGGTTTGCTTCTGTTTTCCTTTTAGATGAACATCACTCGGAAGCTTTGGAGCAGGACTTTCAACTGTTCTCTTCCCTGCAGTGATACAGTCCCAGTGATTGCAGTTTCATCCTTTATTCTCTTCCTACCTATTGTTTTTTATCTTAGTAGCTTCCTTCACTCAAAGCAGAAGAAACGGATACTCATTTTGCGTAAGTGGTGGTGTTGGCATTTCACTGTTGGAGTTGGGAGGTGCCAGGGATTTGCTTGGCTCTTGTGGAAGAGGAAGCCCAGCCAGATCTGCCTGCAGCTGTGCTGACGGCGCTAATAGCAACTATTAGTCTGCTGCTGTCCCCTGAAGAAGGATAGTAAAGAGCTTCAGCCATATCTTTTCATTAAAGTTTCTGGACGTGAACAGAAAGCTGTTTGCAAGTCTGTGTCGGATAAATAGAGGGAGTGGAGAGACTAGTTTTGTGGAATTCTTTGTGTTTAATTTTCATATAATTTTTTCCTTTCTAGCCAAGCGTATCCAGTCAAATGCCAATCTTGTGAACATCCAAGAAAAATACAGCTGAGCTGCAAAACAAAACCTGAGAACTGCTGCTGGTATACAGTGGGTACAATTGTGTTGGAATGAGGCCGGCACAAAAGAGGAGTTAATTATGGTTTAGTGTAATGATACAGAGCAACACAAGTTAAACAAAATGCTGTCTGACTTCTAAGCGAGGATATTAACAAACATGACAAGGCAGAGCTGTGTGACACTGTATGGACTCTGGTTTTGAAAAATCTGTGGTGGTTTTTTTTATCAGTCTCGGGCTGAAGCTGATGTTTTTCTGTTCCTAAGCTTTTGTACTTCACATCAGTAGAATAGCTACACTTTCCTTGCATGGTATTTTCCTGTTTCTGTTTCACAAAAAACTAATATTTTGAATATTTTTGAGGTGATTCTGATAGACAGACAAAATTTCAAATAATGTTTGATGTTTCTGCTTAAAACATTATTTTTAATTCCACATAATATTCAAACTTGGGATGGAAGGAACCCTTTAAAAAAGGTCCCATCTTTCCTATACCACTGAAAAGTCTGCTGCTGGCCTCTGTTAAAAAAGAGGCATTAAATATGCAGAGAAAGTGATAATATATAGTGTCTAAAATGGCAACAAAAGCAGCACAACTGCCATTGCTGGACTTGAATAGTAATTATTGATGGCTACAGTATTCTGTTTTCTCTGAAAGCGGTGGCGTATTTAGTCTTTTGCACACTTTAACCACTAAAATCGTTGCTTTTCAAATCTTACATTTTCAAAAGCTAATTTTACATACCTGCTTGGGTAACAAGATTTCACTCCATTTATTATGCCATTTCCTTTCCTTTTTAATTCTAACGTTTTTGGTGGTTTTTTTATATTTTTGTGGAGGAGAAGTGAGGTAAAGTCAAGTCACTGGAGATGCTGAATTTCCTGGTCTAGACCTTGCTGTGGCTTAATACAGAGGTGTTTACAGGAACTTTGTAGGGTAAAAGTTGTGTTTTCTAGTTAACATGTTTTAGCAGTAAGTGAACCAGTGGGTTCTCTTACTTAAAAACTGTTTTGAAGAACATGAATATACTGTGTTGGGAATTGGTGACTTTCAAGAAATAGTTTAAAAATATTATTCCTGTGAAATATTTGGATGTAAACAAATTCAAACTTGTAGAACTCCAAAGCTGATGGAGAAATTTGTGCAATAACTGCGGGGATGGGTGATGCTGCTGTCAGGCTGTGGGCACAATTTAATGGCTGCAGCAAGAGTGGAAGTTCAGTTTGTTTATTGTATTTCTGATTTGGGAGAGTGGTGGGGTTTAAATTATTTATAGCTGTACCTGTGGTTAATGAATGCCAGAGTCTTTACTCCAGTTTTTAAATGTATTTTCTAACCTTGATTTAAAAAAATAATGGTCATTACAGCTAAAAAAATTAAATTTCTCTTGGAATCTGTGTCTGCTGTCTGTCAAAATGCCCCATGAAATAGTTGTATTTGATTTGCTTTGGAGCCTATAATGTTGAATTTTTCCTTTGCACTAAGGCTCAAATAAATATGTAACAGTGTAACAAAAACAGTCCTAAAGCTCTTCAAATCATTGGTTTTGTTCATTATTTTATTTTTCTTCTGTTAGGACATTCTGTTGGTTTTGAAGTCAACTTTAGCTAGTTTATTAAACAGTATATTTAATAATAAGTAAAATACTCTGTTAGCATTGGTCCCACCCACATGATTGCCTTTTTGTGTTTTATCAGAAAGAAGTATCTTCCTCTGTTTAACGTGTGAATTACTAGATCAGCAGTCACTTTGTCTTAGGTAGTTTACAACAATGATATAAAACTGTGTTTCTCTTGCTTATTGCATAACGTTACCTTCATTCGGCTGGGAGAGGTATGCTGCCTTTTAAGACAAAAAATATTTTTTATATCTATTATTCTTAAACTTCAACTTTCTGGTACTTATTCAGCTGCCTGCTCTAATAGCATTACATTGATTTGGGACATCATATGATTGAGAGCTGTTCAAAGGAATCTTTCATTCGTGCAGATAAAGCCAGTTTGTATGTTCAGCATTTCAGAATGACAGCTTTTATACTGTAAGCAGTGGCTTTTTGAGCACATTCATGTTAAGTAGGTCTGAAAGTCATTACTTTTGGATATGGTGGTTAAGCACTTTAAAAAAAAAAATCAGCTTTTCTTATTTTCCTGGCTTCTAAGCCAAACGGAAATACTCATGTGACTTTTGTTGGTTTTGATTTTAAAGCAGCAGCAAAGTTTACACTTGAGATTTTTAATGTTAAATCTACTATTTTCTCCTTTTTTTTCTTCCCACCCTCCCCCCGACTTTCTACTGTTAACTTTCTTTACACAGTGTTATATTTTTGGTAGGATATTTCATATAAAAATTGATCCAATTCTCTTTATACTCTGCTAGAGAAATGTGGAAGCAAACAGACTGTTGAAAGAGAAATAGAATTCTTTTTGCTGCTAGTCTTTCATCTTTTTTATTTTTGCCTTTTTGGTATTATATGTATTAAAAAATGAACTTTGAAATACTGGTTGTTTGTACCTTTTTTTTTTTTTTTGTGGAAATAAAGATTTCTTATTATGGGGGGTAGCACTTTGATTCATATTTATACTTACTAGGAAACCCTGAACGTCCAAAGTCAGCTCTAATAAAGATTGTCAATAAACAGTGAACAGTGTGGTTATTTAATTGCTTCATCTATAGTAGTTTTATACTCCTCCTGTTCTAGATCTGTGTTCAGAAGCACCTGCTTATTATTCTTCATTATGCTGTTTGCAGGACAACAGCATCAGAAAGGTGTTTCCTAAGCAGTGCTGTGCTGAATTAAAGAACAGCAGCTGTTGAGAGGCTGGAGTTTCAGCTCTGTCGAAGCCTCCTGAAGCCTGTGGAAGGGCTCGTGATAGCTGCAGCTGAGTTTCATGGATGGGTGTGCAGAAGTAAGGCTGGTGGGGATAACTTGCTGTCTTTGTGGGGAGGCTTTTGGTTGCCTGCACTGGCCCCTTAGAGCTTCAGCAGGCACGGTGTTGGATCGCTGCTGGGCTGCAAGCTTTAAAAAGCAGCAGCGCAGTGCCTCACCATGGAGAGTCGGGTGTCTCGCCTGGTGGCAGGAGCCTTGTGCTCTAGTGGTGTGATTTGCAAAGGCAAATTTAAGTGTCGGTGTGTCCCTTGCAAGGGATGTCTGGGAAGGTGGGGGAATTGCAATGTTGGTGTGGTTCTGGCTGCTTGTATGCTTGGGAGAGAAACTTGAAAGGGAATCTGCATAGGAGAAGGGCGAGTGGGAAGAATAGAAGATTTAACTAATGAGTGGAGCAGAGGTTCAGAAATATGGGTCTCTAAACACACAGAAGGGAGGCTGCTAAGGTGGTTGAAAGATGCTGAGAAAAGAGGGTAGGAATGGGACCTTGATGGCAGCTGAGCTGGAAGGGAGATGCTCTGGCTTCTTGGTCAAAGCAAGGCTGGGGGCTGCTGGATGCAGTGCAGCTGAGCTTGAGCCCCACACTGGTCTGTGCTGGGTGCCTGCACAGGTCAGAAGTGGGAGTGAGTAGGAAGATGACAATAGGGAATTGTTTCTGAGTTAAAAACAACTGCTTTCTTCTGGAAGGGGACCTAGATTGTGTGATGGTGTTGAAATAATCCTAGTTCAAGGGTTCTTAATCTCGGGTTTCTTCCTGGGATGACCTGAGGTATTAGTAAAAGTCTTTCTCTCAAGCCCCATGCCAGAAGAAGAGGTCGAGATGCGTCGGCTCAGTTTCTCAAGGTTGTTTATTATTTCTTATCTAGTACATTCGGTCCCTACCCTGCTAGGGTTCTTGCTGCAGTCCTGGTTGTGGCTGACTGGGCACAACCAAGGCAGTCTTAACTATACTAAGTATTATGTGCTCCATGTTTACAGATAAATACCAATACCTATCATCTATGTTAGACAGTACATTTCTACTCCAATCCAAGAGTGTCACCATCACAGCAGAAGACGGAGGACAAGAAGAAGGAGCAGAAGGACAGGGACACACCCAAATTCCTCCATTTTGCCTTCTTGAACACCCATTCAAAACCCCACAATTTTACATTTACACCCAGTGATACATTAACTATCATCCTAATCACACTCTTGTGGCTTGTAAATCCTCACACAAGGTTGGCAGCTGCTCCTATGGACTGAGATTGAAGCCACTAGTGCTTTTGACTCTGTGCCAAGGTCTCTGGACCCCTTGCCAGGGTCTCGGACCACCCAGGGCAGCTAGAGGGATGTCCTGGGCTCCGACACTTTAAAGCTCCTGTTCTATTTTGAGCTGAGTGAGGAGTCCTGTTTAGCACTAAACAAGGGACTCCTTTAAAAAAACCCAAACACAGATATTTTTTTGTGTAATGGCTGCTTTTTGCACCTTCATTAAATAACTGCTATAATCACAAAATGGCTTCAGTTTCCTAATGTTTTGTTTCTGGTGCTTTCTGTCCAGTTAATCAAGTACCATCAAATCTTGTATTTCTGCTAATTTCTACCTTAGTTTTCATGCTCTGAATATAGAGTTCCTCTGGAATGATAAGCTGTGTGATTAGCAAAATCACTGTACTCCTAATCAGAATGAATGGGTAACTTATCAATTTTTGTTCATATTTTATTGTGAATTTTCCCACTGGGACTGATGTAAGCATTTTTAGCCTGACCTTCATTAAGTTTGTGCAGGATGCGTGTTCTGTATCTTTGCCAGAGTGAAGACTTACATTGAAAGAGTGAAACCAGTAAATTCTGCAGCTTCTCTGGAGTGTTGCTTCTCCAGCATTGTGATGAGTGCCTGTTGCTACTGGGCTGGAGGCAGTCAGGGTGATTGATGTGCAGCAGTAGCCTTGTGTTGTGCTGAGAGTTGAAGTGCAGTTGCTATCTTGGAGATCATAATCTAATTGAAGACAAAAATAACATGGAAAGGAAGAAAACAGGTGATGTGATCAGTGACCACAATCAGTTGTGTGATATCTGTATCAAACACCTGCATTAGAAGAGGTTACCAGCATCTTTGCTGGCCTTTTGGAGTGTTCCTGGCACAGTCTGTACCCAGGACTGGGTGTGGGCTTCGGGAGCTGTCAGACCAGCATCTTCTTCCGTGATGGCAGAAGCTCAATGCTTTGCTGGAAGGTTGATGCTGCTCCAAACTGGTTTCCCCCAGCATCTGCTCTGAACTGTGGCAAGGACAGTGCCAGAGAACTGGCACTGTGGGGAAGGAATATGGGGATACTCTAGAGTACAGCTTTGAAAGGAGCCTGTTGCTTGAAATATGAGCTAGGTTTGGGCTTTTTCACTTCTATGCATCCTGTTTGCAGAGGGGATTGAGCAGAACAGGGCTGAGTGAGCACAAAGACAGCAGGGACACTGCTGCAATGTTTTGCCATGTCAGAGAGGCAAAGTTGTGTCAAGTAAATGCTAATTATTTTTTAACAATATCTTAATTAGTTGCAGCAGAAATAAGTTAAATAGTTACATGAGCTCTAATCTTCCTCTGCTCCCATCTGAGGTGAAAATAATGGATTTTTTTCCCAAATAATTCTTAAAAGAAAGATACTCACTAGTAGCTCAGTTGAATTTTTAACTTTTAGTACTGAAAATTCTCCTCTGGTGCCAGCACAGTAAGTATCATGGATTGCTGCAATTAAACCAATGCATTAAGTTATTCATAATACTCTTTCTGGGCAGTGTTCCCACCTGCTTAATCGGTGCTATACAAGCGTTTATTAGAACTGACTGTTGAAAAACGCCAAGCTAAATCAGACACTAAAAAAAAAAATTGAAAAATCAATATGATGCCCTAAACTGGTTTAATGTGCCTTTCCTCTTCAATAATCCTACATGTTACTGATTTATTTGCTGTAATGAACATGCCATTCAACCGAAACAAGATTAGCTGCTTAAACTGCCGCATTAAGCATGGAGCAACTTTAATGCTGCTTTACATTTCGTTGTAATGCTCAGCACTTACAGTGGTGTGACTTTCTCTCCTCTGCAACATTGAGTTTGTGTGAGTCACAGAAGGCTTCCCAAATGGTATTTGGTTAAAGTATTTGCAATGGTAAATATGGGTTGGAGAATTGCAACGTGGCACCTCCTTCATCCAAACCTAAGTGGAACCAAACCAGTGAGCAGGATTAATGCACAAACTTATACTCCCTTCAGGATTTTTCCAGGGCTAACCATGAAATAAATGGCTTATGTCAAAATGATCTAGGTTAAGACAGAGAGAACAGCCACTGGCAATCAGAATCTTCCTTTGGACTTCATTCAAAACACTTTTTTCAAGCATTTCAAAGAATAGCAATTTACTGTGCTGCATCAAAAAACAGACTGCAAAGGAGTAGGCATCTTGGCTTTGCAAGAAAGAGTTCTAAGATAGATGTGGTAAAGACAGAAGGTTTTTAAAGGAGTCTCTAGGGGAAGACAGGGAAGTAAAAGTAAAGGTATTTACACTTGTCCAGTATTGTGTAATGTATAATAGAAAGTCTGTTCTTTTGCATAATACTGGGCAGGTCTGAAAAGTTTAAGCTCTCCAGTTTCCAGGTAAAACTGTGTGTTTTCTTCCTGCTATAGTGGCAAACTTCAACTGGGTTTGCCGTGGGTTTTGATTACTGTTTTGTTCTTCCCCTCTATCATGAAAATGCTGTTTTAGATATTTACCTTCCCTTCGTGTTGATTAAGAAGCAAGTTGTATTTGCTGGATCATCTGTATATTCTCCATAGTTCTCGAAATTGCAATGAATTTTCTGTTTGCAGTGCAATGTTACGTTTCTTTTTCTTTGGAAGATTATGATGAGTTGCCAACATGTTTCAGCAGCTTTTTGGGATATTGGAGTCAAACTTAGAATATCAAACCCAGAGAAATGTGTTTCAAAGTATTGTAGATGTGTGTTGAGAGCAATTACCTAAACATGTAGAAATTATAAAAAAAATATAGTGTATTTGCACTGTGCTGGAGCAGGTTTTCAAATGCAGGTGGTGGTTCTCGCTTGGGAAAGTGCATGTTATTTCTGGTGGATGCTGCTTTTGTCCAGGTGATCAGAACATGGAATCAAAAGTGATCTGATAGTAGGAGAGTTGAGGGATTGAAGGAAGCTGTTTCTGGAGGAGCAAATGCAATCTGGAAGTCTGTTAGGGGCAGCAGCCTTACTTTGCATTGCTCCATTTAAACAAACAAACAAACAAACAAACAAACCTGAAGATGCTTTCAGAACATCTGCCTGAAGGGTGAGTACTGGGATGCAAAAGGAGGGCTTGTGAGTATTGGCAAAGATATTAATTTGCCACCGATATGACACTTTTTCATGGAAGAACAGAATCTGAATGTGAATACGATGGAGTGGCCTGAGAGGAACACGCATGCTTCAGGGGAAAACATTGTCCTCAGCAGCTGGTCTAAAATGGAGGAATAGTAACAGTCATGTTTCTGTGGAATACTTGTGTGTTTTTTCTCAATTAACAGGAGCCCTCTTGGCATTGTTTGCTGTTGCTGTCCAAATGCACAGATCTAAATGATGCTTGCATTTAGCCCCTGGGCTCTGGTCACTCTGTGTTACAGCAGGCTCAGTTCCTACTGCATAATACGCTTATTTTTTCTGCTACACAGATAAGCAGCTGCCTTTATTGCAGCCACTCACATGAGCAACTTTAGGCCCACTCATAAGCTCCCACAGTCATATTTTATTATAAGAGGAAGTGATTTGAGTGATCTTCTAATTCACAGTGATGGAAGCATTTGGACTGACCTGTTTGATGTCCAAGCAAGCATCAGAAGAAGGGATAGTGAGAAGATAGTGAAAAGGAAGGAATGAGGGAGCAACAGTGAAACTGAGCAGAAGAATGGAGGATTGAATAGTCCTGGGAAAGTCTCTGCCCTGCCTTGGCTTGTATAATGGGGACTTACACAACATGTAACCCAACCTGACCCTGACCCTGCCAGTGCTCAGGGACTATATTTTTTACTAAGATTAAGCTTTTCTTTTCTTTCTTTTTCCTGGAACAATTTCATTGGCTTTTAGCTTGCCTCTTGGCTGGCATGGTCAAAGCAAGCTTGCCTGTTTTTATCTGCGATATTTATCTGCATCCTCCACCAGTCGTGCAGCATTTGACCCAGCAGCTGTGCGTGTGCCAGCTTTGATAGGGAGCATGTGGCTGTCTCACAAATGGTTGGGTAGTGAGGAACCACTCCAAAAATTGAAAAGGTGAAGGGGCCCACCATGCCTTGTTTCTTTACAGGGCTTCTCTCTTGCTTTCCTGAGAAGATTGAGTGCACAAGCTGATCCCCAGTGATTGGTAACAGGGGCAGATTTCTGCCTCTTATGCATACAGATGCCCACTTACTTCTGTTCAAGTGAAAACAGCTCTCTGTAATAAGAGGTCAGAAGCAAAACTATGTGTCCTGTGCTTTCTGACAAGAATGCAGAGGGCCTACAGCTCTGGGACAGGAACTAGGCTTCCCTCTCTGGCTTAAGGGTTTATCCCTAAATGGGATGGCTGCCCGACAGCGCACACCTCATATACAGGTAGGCAACCTCAAGGAAAAAGCAAAGCATACACAGATCTGCTCTGCCTGATCTCTCACCTTCTCAATGTTTTTGCTGCTGCCGTTTCTAGAAGTCTGTAAGCAAAAAGGACACATCACAGGGATTTGGATACATGGCCTCTCAGCACAAGGATACCAGATGTGACCTGTGTGCTCTGTGCTTGAACTAATCCTTGTGAATCAACCATAAGATCTTGAAGGTACTTAAGCTGGGCAAAGTTTTCTTGCCATGTTTTCTTCCCTGTTCTGGTTTCTATTTCTAATAATTTTGATTCAAGATCTGCATTTTTTCCCCTGAAAATTTATGCTCAAACAGCTGTGATAGCTCAGTAAAAGGAACAGCACCATCCTTTATGTGATTGGGGCAGAAATCAAGCTGTGAGTTATCTTCATGGTCTGACATTACAGAACTCACATATTTTTACACTGGAAACTCATTCTGAGGGGACAACAAGCATTAGACAACATGGACAGAAATAGAAGTAACAGACAAAAGTGTCTAAAGTAGATTTTATACCTATATATTTATATATATAGGTATTTCTTTTTCCTTTTAAGTGCACCTTCCTGATTTCAGAGTGCATTACTTCTTAGCTCCTGTGCCATGAGTCAGACAATCTGTGAAATGGGGGTGCACACACTCTACGGTTCTAGCTTCCAGCATCTGAGAGGGGAGATGAGGTAAAAGGGAAAAAATGTATAGATTGAGAGACTAAGAGACTCCATCTTATTCACTGTTAGAAAAAAATGTGTATCTGCTAAAAGGGGATAAAAAAAGAGCATAAATTCCAGTCATATGTGTCTCTTGTGCAAAATGACTAATTAAGTGACATTGGTATCTTAAAAATAGACCTTGCTTTAATGGGAAAATATTTTAGAGGTCATTTAAAAAGAAATCAAAACCCCAGGAATGATGAAGAAGGTATGACTGCCTGCCTGGGCTTTGTTATTTCTTAGAAGTAAGTCTCATTTTGGAGACAGCTTTTAAGAAGAACGGTAAAGCCTGGCTCACATACAATAGCCAGGCTCATACAAACAAGCGTGGGCCAGGGCTCACAAAGGGGCTGCAGAGGTCAGAAAACAAGTGCTGAGTGGTGTGTAAGTGAACTCAACCTCTCCTGACCCTTGGGCAAACCCTCCTGCCCACGTGGAAGCAGGAGCTTTGCCGGCTCCCTGCATCCAGCGGCAAACCCGCCCCTGCCTGACCCTGGCAGGAGCCCGGAATGGCCAGGCAGGTCCCGGCTGGTGGAGCAGCCTGGCACAATGCAGGAGCAGGAGATCCCAGGCATCTGTAGTTTCCAGGCACAGGCTTTGGGGTGACAACTGCCTATGAGCAGTGCCCATTGAAGAACATAGAGAGCTGCTGTAGTGGGTCATTTCTAGTCCAGGAGCCTGTCTCCACTGTGCCTGTCTGACTCTGGCACCCTGGGTAGGATTCATCATTTTTTGTTCACGCTTTCTATGCTGGGTTTTCCTAAACCTTTGCTGTTTCTCTTCTGTAGTTCCCCCAGTACCACATATGCCCCAAATAACTGTTTGTCAAACCATGTGCTCAAACACCTGCAAGATGAGACTTCTAAAAATTAGTTTATATACTAAAAACATGAAACGGATTAATGCAAAGGGGAAACGTTTGATCTCTTTCACCAAATAACCATATCAAAAGCTCTTTTCAACGCCTTTTGTTGAAACATATAAAAGTCATGAACTCCTTGGCTGCTAGCCAGTACATCAGAGCATTGCCTGGTATGAACTAAAGTCGCTCTGTCAGTCTCCAAGGACATGAACTGACTCCTGCCATGCCTGGATGCAGCCTCCAGGGATTAACAGGGCGTTTGTATGACTGGCAGCACTGTATGTTCTGTACTGAAATGGGTAAATGTGTATGAAAACCTGTGGTATATTTGAGAAGGTAACTCCTGAAGTACAGCAGATATTACCTCCAAGAGAAAGAGACTGACAGACTGTCTATCTTTGAGATGATGAATAAGAAATGAAACCACATTTTTTTTTCTAAAAACTTGGGAGTTTTTATTGAAAATGACACATTGCTCCAAATACATCAATTTTGATTTCCTGGTGTTTGCTAGGAAAAGCTACTCCCCAGTAATGGAGAAGTTCCCTTCTGGTTTTGTTACAGTAACACCAAAACTCAGTTATGGCAAATTTTCCACCTCTTTTCCTGAGCTGATGATTCAAGAGGAAAGTAACAGGTTTCCTACTTTAATATTTCACCCTTCAGAGCTTTTCCTGCTAATTCAGAGGGGTACTGAAAATGAATAAGTTAAAATTATGAGAGTGCTTTGCAACTGCAGTGAAGTATATTACCACGAACAGGTAATGGCATGATCACTTGGTAAACACCAAGCAAGCCAAGGAGGGGTGCAGCAAGAAGAAGTTTATGGGAGAGGTTAGCATTGATGAGTTTACAGGTCCCAGAACACCCACAGTGACTAACTGTGGTCATGTGCTGCCAAGTCTGGGGCTCACTGACCAGGAATTACTGGGGAGCCCAGGGAGCTGCAATGCCAAGGAAATCACTGCTGAAACGGGCAGGCATGTGGAGAGGAAGCAGGAGCTCCTAGAAGTGCGTGGTTCAGTCAGGACTGGAAGTCTCAGCAGTGCTCCACTCAGGGCAGGACAGCTGACACAGGTCCTGGAATTTGCAAGGTGGGAAGAACTCCTCATTTGGTCTTGTAAGCAGCTTCCTCTGTTTGCTTTTCACATAAATCCTCAGTTCTCCCCTCCAGTCCTTCCTTGTAGCATTTCAGCCATGTTCATGAGCAGCCCTTCACTTGTGAACACTCAGAGTGGCTTTGAAGATTCATCTGCCATCACTCCTGTGGTTGTTTGATTCCAGAATCATGGCCGTTACTTCATGCAGGCTATGAAATGAATCCACATCTCACTAGTGTTATACTTGTCAAATTCACACTGGTCCTCCTCAAAATATCACAGAATACTTGAGTGTGGAAGGGACCTCTGGTCTGATCCCCCTCTCATGCAGGACCACCCAGACACAGTTGCCCCAAAGTGAGTCTATGCTGAGCTTCTCAGTTACCTGTTTTTGCAGGGATACATCCGAAAGTGAACCTAGCAGCTCTGGGAAGGTGCTGAGAAAGGACTGCTGGGTGTCAGATCTCATGCCCAGCTCCTTGCTGGGGCACGATGGTGTCTAATATAATCCTACAAAAACCTCTTCTTGGCCAGTCTTTGTCCTCCAGGGGCTGTGGCTCCTCTTGCTGCTGAGCCTCTGTGCACTGTATTTCCTGTGGCAGCTGGCTCCAAGCGCAGGTGTCTCCAGGAAGGATATTTTGTGGGTTTGGTGTCAAAGCTCCTGCTGTGATCCCTGGAGGTCTGAGCAGTGCGCTGTGCAGGAGCTGGGAGCCCTATGTCTGCTTCAGAGAGAGCCAAATAGCTCCTTAAATCCTTGTTAACCTAAATCCAGGGTGGGCATTGGATGTTCCTTCATTTTGGGACCAGCTCTAAGCTTGATCCTTTGTCATGATAGGACATGAAATGATGACACGGAGACTGGAGCCTTTCAGCAAGGACCAGGAGAAGCCCAGAGAAGGGCAGTTTATTTTGAAACTTCATCATTTATAGTTTTAGAAAAATGACTGTGGATTGTAGGGTGGTTTGCCCACCTCTCAACGACGTTGGTCAAACAGACTATCAATCAGGATTCTCCTACTACTACAAAATACGTAAACAATGGTAGTAGTTGTGAAAACAAGGGATTGTTTATGTGAAAGAAGCGTGAGAAAGTGAGAACTCTGACTCCAATATAAGAACAATCAGAAGGCTAAAAAAAATCAGGGCGACATCCCTTTATTAACCATGCAAGAAGCTGCTGCTGCTATTGCTGCTAAGTGACACTCAAGTGACTATTGTAAACAATAGGTGGCTATTGTAAACTTTAGGTGGCTAAAGTTGTGTTCTCTACATGATATTTCAAGAAGAAAAGACCTCAATGAATAACTGGTCAAGTGCATTCTGAGCTTGGCTTCCTGGGGAAAGCAAGCTTGTGTCTTAAGGGGTTTGAACACAGATTATGACCTCCTACATTTGTAACCTCTTGGCAAATCTTAAACTGGACTTGAGGGAGAACATACAAAGAGACAGGAGTTCCTACAAGTTTCATGATAAGGGCTGCTGAGGAAAGGAAAGAAATTACCCAGAAATTATCCCTCAAAGAGGTGGCAGCCTGACCTCACCATTGGTTAGTCATGACAAAATTCCACAGTACAGAGCCTGTAGAAGCCCCAGCTGCAGGGAAAGCTACAGCCAGATTTTGCATCTTTCTGGGCACCACGATCAATTGATCATGGGGCACAGATGTGGCTTTGTTAGTTCCAGTTCTTAAGGACTACCCAAGCCAGCCTGCTGGTTCTGCTTTACTCCCCAGTCTTTCTGTGCCACACTGGCAGCCCTCCTGGCCTTGGCAAAGCTGCCAGACTGGTGACAGGGCAAAATAACCACCTCAAGGCACTGGTGGAACTACCTCTCTTCAGTAGAATCTCAGAAGGTTGTGGTCTGTCAGAAATGTATGTGCCTACAGTGCTGACTACTGCTATGTTTCTCAAACACAAGAGGATTTTCTCTCCCCTTGGTACCAAGGAGTTTTATGCTGAGTTGACTGAATAAGACTTTCCAGCAGAATAATTTCCCTGAAAGATTAGGAAAGTCAAACAGTTCTTAGGACATCTATCATGTCTGAAATCTCTTTATCCTACATATGAATGATCTTTTTCCTTTTAAACTGATGCATGCACCAAAGCTGAACCCAATACTTCATTCCCACCTGCTGCTGTTTAGCTGCTCCCCTCTCTAAAACTTTTTATTTACTATTTTTTTAAGGTGAGAGCCTGAGAGAGGTCAGCTGGAGCATAAGTGCTCTGCTTTTTCCTTTCATTAGCACAACTAACGGCTACACATGGATTTCAAATTTGTTTCAGCTCTTACTGGGAGCTCTTTGCAGCCCGAAGCAGGCATTGATTGTCTGTGAAGAGGCTCTGTGGTAACAAAGGCAGAAGTCAGGCAGGGAAGGTCTGGCATGTGAGCTGTCAGAGGTGGTGTCACTGCCAGCTGACCCATCATAAGACTGCCGGGAACAGCCAAAGGGTGCCCTGCTCGGGAGGTTCTAGTGCCCTGCTCCCTGCTAGTTTGTGCTTGGAAACAGATTGACTAACATAATAGAGTGATTTTGTAATCTGTCATAATACCATAAGCTACAGATCCACAGACTTTGACCCCTTGCAGGTATAATGAGCTCCTTTATTCAGCTGCACATGCTCTCTCGATGGGGGAGAGAGAGGGGGGTTTTTTTCTAATTATATATCCAAAGCATATGTTTTGCCCAGAAACAAAGCATTATATTCATTAGTGAAATCCTATAAGCTTGGCTCTTTTTATTAGCCAGTTAACTAATTGACAGTTAAGAACATGTATTAATATCATGGTGTAACCATGCAGTCACTTAATCTGACAGCTTTATTAAAATCATAGCATTGCTCCTCTAAGTTGCTACAGTGAAAGGCTGTAGCATTTGCATTAGAAACACTGGTGTTTCGAGATATAAAGCTCAGCTGTGGAAAAAAATCAACATAACAACACACAAAGTCTCAGCCTGGTGTTGGTCTCTGTTAATCCTTTGTCAGAATTGGAGAAGAGCACTAAAAGTCCTTGTATTGATCTTTAAAACCATGCTCAATCAATTTAAAGTAGGTTTTAGGAGCCTACAAAAACGTTTGTTGGTACGTTATTTTTTTTCCTTACTGCATCAGAAAATTGTAGCGAAACGCAGAGCACTGTACATCCGAAAGAATGATGCAAAACTCTGGGTGCAGTTTGGGCAGGGGGTGTGTGTCACACTGGGGACAGGGGGAGCCCAAGTACAACTGGGGATGTGGCACTGAACACAGCCCTTCCGTTTGTTATGGTAGTTTAAAAAAGTAAATGACCTGTAAATAGAAAAGCTTTGAAAATAAATACTGGTAATGGAATCAATGTCATCACGGTGTGATGACAGTGTACAAATCAATCTGACATCCTCACCTCACCAAAGTAACAACTCTCCATAACAGCCCATGTTCAAAAAGGTTGAGGTGGCAGATTTTTGTCACGAAGCGCGGTGCTTTCATGAGGAATGAGAATGAAAGCTCTACAGAATCACATTATTCCTTTCATTATGTTTGCACAGCCTCTGCATCTGGTTTACAGATCTTTATTACCTGGTGCCTGACATATAAGATGGAGAATACAAAACAGCTCATGGTTTGTCAGACTGATAGCTATAGAGGAAAAAAAAAGGAAAAAAATGGAAATCAGTGAAGGGAAAATAAATATGAAAACACATAACAGTATCTTTACCAATCTTTACTCCATACAGATTGACAGACATCATGGTGGAAACCCCAAAAATCTTTAAAATTCCCCCCCACTGAGCAGCAAGGCTGCCCACTGTGGGCATGCCTTCCCTGTTGCAGCTGTGAGAGCTGTGCTTGGCTGGGCTGGAGCTACTGTGCCTTTACTGGCCTGACGTGAATCACTCTGCTTTATTCATAGCAAAGATGTGCATGTCCCCATCCCTGCTTGGCCAGGCTAAATTGCTCTGGTTCTGCACTCCCTGCCCTCTGTGCCTGAAATGCCCATGACCATTATTTTAGCTCAGCAAGCAGAGGAGCAGAGACCAGGACCAAAGGCCTTACAAAAAAGGCTTCTCTCCCTTCTTCATTTATTACTGACTTCCCATTTTTTACCATGGGCAGTATTGAAGTGAATGTCACAGAACTGCGTAGTCAGCCAATTCCTGTTATATGAAAGATCTCATCTGGAATAGTTGGAACCAAGTGGAAACTACCATGCCTGAAGAAGATGGATTTGGGCTGGATATTTCTGATACAGAAACAGAAAAGTGATATTGTCTTCAAGCACTTGTTAATTACACTGCCACCAAGAAGCCTGTTCATGGAAAAAAAAGTAATTTTTTGAAGCAAAGTAACCTCTCAATGAGAAGTGGGCTGAATCAGTGAGTACACATGAATACGAGCACATGTTGGTGCTGGGCAGAGGTTAATAGAAGAGAGCACATGAGCCTTGCCACCTCCTGCAGTCCATTGCCCCTTTCTCTGCTATATCCACCAAGTGGTACTGTGCTAGCGGTGTTCAGGGGTATATCCTAGCCTAGCTCTTTTAGTATCCACCCATGGATCTATTGTCCATCTAATTCCTTAGTCAACTTGCTGATACCATTTGACTCCCCCAGCTTTATGTAGCTGCCAGCAACAGAAGTTCACTGCCATCAGCCTAACAAATGCCTCTTTTAAGCCCAGCTCCTACTTGTTTCCTCCAGTCTCCCGCATACTGACGTTTGCTGATGCAATATTTGTGAGTTGCTCTTCCATCTGGCTGTTGTTGCCAAAGCTTTGTAAACCTCCAACACATCTTTTCTCGGCCACCTCCTCTGCAGAACCCCAGCTTGCCTCCTTGCTCCTCATAAGACGATCTTCAGATGATCTCCTTGATCATTTCAGTTGCCCTTTCCCATCTTTCCTCTAGTTCTATATACAAGGTCAACAGGTGTCTGCTCCAGCCAGCAGTGGTAAGTGTAGATCAGTTCAGCCAGTAAGTACAATTTTCAAAGTCCCTTTATTTTTGCCATGACATCTATTAGGATTCAATATTAATGAAAAAGAATTTTCATCCTTTGCCTTCAGAAATGTTCATCTAAACCCAGACAATGTTGCCCCTTAAAACGAAGCAGTGGACAAAGTCAGTCAGAGAATGGTAGTTAATTAAAAATAATAAATGAAAACTGTAAAAAACTCTCTCAAAGTCAGGACAAGCCTCTGTGCATAAAATTGGTGACCAGTGACAGGACCTGAGGGAATGGCCTGAAGTTGTGTCAGGAGAGAATTAGTTTAGATATCAGGAAAAGGTTCTTCCCCCAGAGGATGGCTGGGCACAGGAACAGGCTCCCCAGGGAAGAGGTCACAGCACCAGCCTGACAGAGTTCAAGAAGTGTTTGGACAACGCTCTCAGGCATATGGTGGAATTCTTGGGGCTGTCTAGTGCAGGGCACAAGCTGGAGTCTATGATCCTTGTGGGTCCCCTCCAACTCAGGACATTTTCTGGTTCTAATTTAGGATTCATTACAGTCATGGTTTTACAACTATTTCTTAGACAAATCTTGCACAGGTAGCAGCCAGGCAATGGTGTCAATGTGAATTTTTCCTGAACATTGGCAGCACGGTTGCAATCATAATAAACAAAATGTCAGGGAAAGCCTCTTTTAAACATTTAAACAATATCTGGTAAAAAACCCCAGCCATGGTGAACAGATGGCTGCTCTATATTGGAGCAGACTTGTGGGGAAGACCATAATATCACACTTCCCAAGCAATTTCTGAGCAGCAGAGGAGTAAGCAATACCTCTAATGCGAAATCAGAGGTAAAATGAATTAGGTGGTGATAACCCTCAAAAAAGAAAAGGTATTTTGTGAGTTTCTGTGCAAAGACCATTTGAGCTCTAAGCTTCATAATCAGCTTGGGAAATAGTTTAACCCACAGGAATCTTTGTGACTTACTTCTGTCTTCCTGAATTTGCAAGGTCAACTATCAAAACAGATATAGTTTGGAGAGCTTTGAGTGACAAGCAGTGAGCATAATTTAAAAACAATTTTCTGTTTCTGAAGGCAGTGCTATTGCATCATTTTTAGGTCATGTTTAACAACATGGCATAAAATAGTTAATTTAAACAAAAATGGGAAACCCAGAGGGGAAAAAGGGGGGTGTGGACTTTTCAGATAATCCACTTACTGCATCTTTGTTGTGCATATCCTCATAATACCCCTGAGTCCCAGTTGCTGGATTTAGCTGTAACACTTACCAACTTCCAGAGGAGCAGTAGCCATGCTCCAGCTTTCATTGCTAATATTTCTGAGAAAGAAAAGAAAGAAAAGAAAGAAAAGAAAGAAAAGAAAAGAAAGAAAAGAAAGAAAAGAAAAGAAAGAAAAGAAAGAAAATAAAAGAAAGAAAGTTTTTTCCTCTACTGAGTCTCAGTTTTTATCTAGGAAGGAATGGTTGCCTCCCCCACACACACTGGGTGGAGCATCTCACAATGGGATGATGTAATGTGTCATGTAATTGGTGAGCCTTAATGGCCCATTATCAGAAGATATCTCCCTGGAGGATGGACGGGTGGTGAAGGAGATAAGAAACACTGCCCCACCTGGTTTTAACAGCTGGGCCATTATCAGAAGGCATTGGCCCCCCTCCCCCTGGAGTTACAAGAGATAAAGAAAAAACATCTCAACAGCTTTCAACAGATGAAATAGAATACACTGTTTTTGGTTACATTACCCAAGACTCTGCCTTTATTTCATGGGTTTTCTCCCTTCTACTCTCTTGATTCTCCTCCCCATATTACCAGAAGAGAGTGAGTGAGTGCATGGGATAGAGTTGCCAGCTGTTTCATCCCTGATGTGCTTGTCATGGGTAATTTTTACTGTAATGGGGTTAATGTGGTCAGAGCAGCCATAGTAGTGATGACACACAGTATTATATAGCAATTGTTCACCACCTTCGGACCAATGCCCAGCCAGACCACGGGCAGTGTCCCCCCAGTTTATTTAAAGAATCTCACTGTGCAATACATAAAGCCAATTGCGTATCTTTCCCCTCTGCAAACCAACTGGATTCATCTTGTCCTTCAGCAGTCAATTGGGGTTAAAACATGGCACCCATCCTACAGACTTCCATGCTCCTGCCCTTTAGCTCTTACCCTTCACTTTCCCCATCCCATTCCTATTGGTCTGGCACAATCTTTGTGCCTAGCCAGGAGTGGATCTATGAAGATATTTGTGGAAATTGCGTGAAAATGTTAGGAAGTGTGTCAAGGAAAACGTGATACAAACATTTTCTCACCCCTGTTGGGAAGCAAATTGGACACTGGGGTATGCAAGGATGGGGCAATGCCAAAAGGGAGCTACGTTCCTGTGGGTAGTTCAAGAAAAGGTTAAAACATGGGACTTTCTTCCTTGTATGGTCGTGTTATAACTCCTCTATGTCTCTGGAGAGCACTAGTTTTATTCCCATCAAAAGCAATAGGCAAATCTAAAGAAGGCAGGTCCACTTGGGTCCCAAGGTGGATTATTGGGGCATCAGTTTTAATCTGGCTTCTCTGTCAGAAATAAATAAAATCGCAGCAATAAAAAATGCCAGTGAGAAGGGCAGTGGTGTTTACAGGGAAGTGGGTGCATGCACTCATTTGCCTTCATGGAACCAGCTAAGGGCAGCTTCCCTCCTATGGTGTGTTTCCCTTCATGAAAATCTGTTTTGGGTTCATGGCTCTTCAGGGTGGTCACACTAAACTTTTGACTGGAAGCAGTTGGAAGAATGGACCATCTTGTGTCACAGGACAGACAAGAAAGAACATTTCTAAAATAGCTGGGCCAAACACAAAGACTTCCATGCAACACTGCTTGCAGTGTTGATCAGGAGCAGAACCAAAACAGGGACTGTGAGCCCACCCAACACGGCTGGGCAGCCTGGGTTGGATCCCAGACACACACAGTGCAGATCCTGGTGCCTTTCTGGTGTCTGTAGCTTTTCCATGGTGACAGATTCTTCTGAAGCCCTCACAAAGAGCTGCTTTGTTAGCAAAGCCCATTTCAATGAAATACGCCATGTAAACCTGTTATCTTCTCTCTTTCTCACCTAAACACACAAAGAGCTTTCTTCTTTGGTTGCTTTGATGGCCCAGATATGCTAGACTTATGTAATGCCACACTGCATTTTATTGGGAACTAGTATACCTACAAAACTGGCAAATCATTGGAAATTCATCACCTTCTCATCAGATTTGTTTGGCAGCAGCATGAGCTGGAGAATGTGCCAGCATTGTGTTGGATTGCCATTGTTGTAGAAGAAGTTAGTAGAAATTTAGTACTAGCAGCTTAAACATTAATAGCTAGAGTGCACAAAGCCTATAGACTGTGGCACATGAATTATAACAACCATATTACAACATGCCAAATAGCTAACTACAGAATTGGCCAAAACATCCATAAGAGAATGTGAAATAGAAGCACTATTTACTGGGTAAGATGACTATTTAGTATTGAAGCAGCAAGAAAATGGAACTGATGCAAAACCAGCAGATCCCAGACCCCAATATTATGGAACTGCTGCATCATGAGGGATGGGGAGCTTAGATTGTAAGGAACTAATTGCCCAAGGATCTCTCTGTTCAGGGTCCCTCTTTGGAGGCACCCAGCTTGAGCTGTAGTGGTAGTAATAAAAAGGATTGTGCAGAAAAATGTCTTTTCAGTTTGTTGATTTAGAGAAAGCCTGTAGTTGAACCTTGCTGTGGTGGCTGCTATGTGTAATTTCCATAGCAGTTTGGGGAGCCAGTGGGACTCTAGGTATCCACCACTAGATATTGGATGCTCCAGTCTCCAAATGTCCAGCTGCTGGCATCACCTGAGAACTTTGGAGACAGGAGACACTGACTGATGAGTGCTAAAATTCCACCACTAAATTCTGGATATTCTGTCTTCAAGTGAGTTCAAGTTCCAGCTCAGAAGCATGGTAGAACAGGTGCATGGCTTGATCAGAGCAAGGCAGACAAATTTGGTAAACAGGTATGGGGAATGTACCCAGCATAGTGAAGGGGATGGCCCTGAAGTGAGGTATAATTTAGTGGAAGCTATTAGAGCTCATGGAAACTCTGGAGTGAGCTGGACCAAAATACAGGAATGTAGGCAGAGGCTAGAGGAAAACCTTAGTGATATTGGGGATGACCATGGTGGGATTTATCAAAACACAGAGGAATGATCACACAGAATTTAAAAATGAGCTAGTGGCAAGAGTATTTGTTGATCAAGTCACCCCAGATATACAGAAATATTTTAAAGAACATATGGCTGGTTGGCCAGGAGGGACATTAAAAAAGACCCAAGTTTTATGGTTATGTTTATGTGTTACATGTTTATGTTTGACAGATGGGAAGAAACACACATAGAGCTGAACTTGCAAAGGAAAAGAAATACGAAAAGCAACAAGAGGCTAGTCTTTTAGTGACAGTACTGGCAAAGAGTTTACAACTAAGAGGGTGAAGGAAAGGATTTCCCCCTTGAAGAAAGGGCAGAGGTAGGTCAGATAGCAGATTAAAAAAAAAAAAAAAAGAGAGAGAGAGAAGATTTATAATTAAATGGGGGGGGGAAGTATCATAACTGTGGGAAACTTGGTCACTGGCAAAGAAAATGCCCACTGTATAAGGGGGCATCATGGGAACCTGGTCATGGGAGATGTAAGACAGAAACCACGAAGTAATCTGCAATGACTGAAGGCAAGGACTCAGAATATTGTGGAAATCAGAGTTCATGGGATGTGGAAATTACTGTATGAAATAGGAATTAGAGGGCTGTGAAGATGATTTGTATTAGCAGATGTGACCCTGTCTTTTTTATTAGGAAGAGGTCTACTCCAAACCATGGATGTACAATTACGTCTATCATTCGGAGTCCTGACTTGACAATCACGGGGGTATGTGTAACATCTGAAGCTCAGGGGCCCGACCTGGAATTACCTAAACCCTTGGAAGTGGTGCCCAGGGAAATGCAGAGTCAATCGGGAGCTGACGTGAGACTGCCGAAATACGCCTGAAAAGAAAGCGAAGCGCGCCCTCTGCTGTGAGCAGAATCCCATCTCCGGGAAGCAAGGAAAAGTAATCAAAACCAAGTAGATCAGCACCTTGTCCAAGGAATCTTGGAAGTGTCTGAATTCCCATATAAAACCCCAACGTTACCAGCTGGAAAAAAACCAGATCGGACAAAGATGGGGATCTTAAGTTTCAATTGATTCTAGAGAGAGCATTCTAGATTCTGAGAGCAACTAACCAGCATGTCCCACACCCCTCAGTGCCAGATTTCTCTCCTGCACTCTCACAAATCATGCACTGGGCTACGTTTTACCGTGACTGATCTGACTGCAGTGTTCTTCAGTATTCCCACAGATGAAGGAAGCCACCCCTTGTTCGCATTCATTTGGAAGAGACTTCAGCTGATGTGATCTTGTCTTTTAGAGGGGTTTAATGGGTCTTTCACCATATTTTCTCAGATATTAGAAGAAGATTTAAAGGATATTGAGTTGGTGGATAAGTTTTAGTGCAATATGTAGATAATTTTTCTAATAGCTAGTAGAACTTGCAATGACTGTTTGAAAGATATTAAACATTTATGTATTGCCTTAGCAACCAAGGGCACATCTCCATCCTAGCTCCAGTTGTGTCAAATGGGAGTAAAATAACTGGGATTGTTTTAAAAGAAGGATAGTAAGTAATAGATACAGAAAGACTGAAGGTTATAAATTAAATTCTTTGGCCAATTAAAAAAACCCCAGAACCAGCTATGAGGATTCTTAGGTGTAGCTGGGTTTTGCCAACTGTGGATACCAGGATTAGGGGAACTAATGTAATCTCTGCCAGAAGCAACAAAAAATGAAGAAATAGAATCCATTAAATGGGGGCCAGAATGGGAAAAAACCTCAGATCTATAAAAGAATCCTTGGTTTTGACTCCAGCTTTTTGACTTCCAGACTACACAAAGCCTTTTGATATGTATACACATACAAAAGAGGATGGCTAGTGGAGTATTAATGCAGAAATTAGGAAATTAAGACCTCATCAAAGACCTGTGGCATTTTATTCTGTCCAACTGGATCTGGTGGCAGCTGGAGCTCCAACATACATTAGATCCATGTCAGTGGCAGCCACAATCAGGGAAAACCTCAGTCTTTAGTATTAGGGCACCCAATTACAATCTATGTGCCATATGAAGTTGAACTGCTTCAGGACCACTAAAGACACAAGCCCTGTCTCCCCAGTGTGCACATAAATACAAACTCTTAAATGTAGATGTGTGACTCTACCTGGCAACACTATTACCAATACCAGGAGAAGGGGAAGAGCTTCACTGATGTGATGTGGTAATACAGACTATTAGTGAGCCATGAGAATATCACAGACAGACAAAACCCAGGTCTTGTTTTATTCACAGATGGATCATCCTACTGTTTACACAGGCAGCAAAAGCCAGGCTACACAATTGTGGAACAGTGTCAGGTTGCAGATGCCAGAGCTCTTCCAGCAAGAGTTAGTGCTTAAGGAGCAGAGTTAATTGCCTCAGCCTGAGCAGCAATGCCTGGGAAGCAGAAAGTATACAGATTCAAAGCATACTCTTGGTGTATGCTTCTGATGTATGCCACACAATAGGCATACTGTGGAAAGAAGGGTGGTGTCCCATCTCCTCAGGAAAAGGCTAATGGAACAGAAATTTGGGACTTGTTGGACACAATTCAACATCCCAAAGAAATTGCCGTGGTTTGCTGTCCATTCTGTACAGGAGACACTACTGTTATTAGCCAAGGGAATGTCTTAGCTGAAGCAGCAGCAAAGGCCACAGTTTGCAACCTGCAGTGAACATTATGGCAGTTACTTCAGATAAGAGCTCATGGCCTGATGCTGACCATCCACAAGGATTATGAACAATCAGGCATGACAAGTGAAGAAAAGGAACTGTGGAGAAAGTTGGAAGCAGTGCAAGTCTGAAGATTGAATATGAACAATAGGGGGAATGCCTGTCTTACTGAAGAAATAACTGATAACTGAGTGGTTCTATGATGAAGCTCAGGGAAGAACAGAAGCAGTGGTTAATCAAGTACAGCAAGTACGGGCAGATCTGGGTGTCTACGCAGCTGCAAAAACAATTACTAACACCTGTCCCACCTGCCATAAATTATTACATATAAAATTGATTTGTGAAATTGACCATGAGCATTTTTCCCATTCCAAAGATGGCAAATAGATTATAAGGATATGCCTGCAGCCTGTGGATATAAAAACTAGTGAAAGCAGCTTAATTTTCTTAAGTTTCACAAGAGGAGGCATGCACAATTAGCATTACCAGTTGTTGCACGTGTATTGACCAGAGTGGAAGGAATTCAGCCAATGTCCAAAGTGGTGGGAACAAGTAAAATTAATGCATAAAATATAATAGGACAATATTTCAGCAAGATTCCAAGAAGTATGGTCACTTCTTCACCAATACTTCAGCTCCGGCTCCCCTCCTGGGTACCAGATTAGGAGCCTGGGCAAAATGAATTCTTTACAAGTTATTCATTTTTATTATGATCTTTGAAATCGTGTTTGTTTGTATTAAATGAGGTAACACTTACTCAACACCTTAGGGTATTCTGCTCTCATATAAGAGCAATGTCAATAAAAACAAAGGGAGGACTGTTGTAGAAAATGTTAGTTTCAACTTAGCACTAGCAGCTTAAACATTGCTAGCTAGAGTATGCAAAGCCTGTAGATTGTGGTATATGTGCTGTGACATCCATATTATAGCATGCCAAGTAGCTAACTACAGAACCAGAGGAAAACTACCAAAGAGGATGCAAAACAGGATACAGAACCACTGTATATTGTCTAATGAGATGCCCACTTAGAACTGCCTACTAACAGAACAGTAAGAAAAATCAATAAAAAGTAAGAAGACCCCAGACTCCAATATTACCATCGGTCCTAGCTGTCACATTAAGGGTGAACTTTGATTGTAAAGGAATAATTTGCAAGGGATTTCTTTGTTTGGGTCCATCTTCGGAGGTGCCTAGCTTGATCTGGAGCACTGTTAATAGAAAGGAATTCATAGAAGAGTCTGTTCCCAACTTACTGATTTCGCCTAAGCCTAGAGCCTAACTCTGTTAGGGTGCCTGCTATGCACAATTTCCACAGCACCATCTGCCGGCCAATCATTACCTCCTAAGATCCCTGCTCTCCAGGCTGTCAGCCGTGGCAAGGCAGTCCATCACCTCACAGAAGATTAAGAAGGTCATGACAGGTGGGACACAAATTCCCACAGCATACAGTATATCCGCTAGGTTTTAATTTCCATTTTACAGTCATAAAGTCTTCTGTTCTGTTTGGAAAGTACGTATCTGTTACAGCTGAATTGTTCCAAGTTTCACCATTCCTACTCACTAAACCAGTCTGATTATCATGTCTGGCACCATACCAGGTTTGTCACTGCTTTTCTTCCTCAGAGATTTTGGGCCCTTGTCAAAATGCACTTTCTTCTGCCAGTAATTTGGGTCCCTGGCTTGTATGATTAGGGATTAAGGTAGGATTGAACTCAGTCACCTGCACTTTTGTAACTAAGCCTGATAAAAGCCTGAAGGTGTGGTAGAGGCAACCAGCAGCTGACAATCTCCCATGAGATCAGAAACACCAGCAGGGGATATGCAGGAGAGGTGCTGGTGACTGTGAAACCACTGTGCAAATGACCATGTGTGCAACACTGAGTAATTTGAACTTAGTGTAGGGTGCTGAAGGAAAGCCAGGTGGATGGCAGAAGTGCACCGTGAGATGCTGGGGGCAACCCCCATGGCTGCAGAATCCTCCTGTGCAGACCCTGCTCATGTGGAAGGGCTCACGACTGCTAGTAGCATGACAGGGCTGTGTTGCAAACAAAGGGCATTTTTGTGAATTGACATAACAGGCCCTTAAATTATTTTGAGAGCATTTTGGGAAGATCAGATTCCTCTAGGTTACAAATAGTTATCCAATCAAGATATCCCATAATGTTATCTTCACCTACAGTGGACCACATTGCTTCTTAAAGCCAAGGAGCTGAGGTTGTTTTTACCTGGGTGACCTTCCAGACAGGCCATGAGTGGAAAAAGAAACATTGCTTCTTCCTTTTTCCTGGGAAGCAAGGGATCATGTCACTTCTTATAGGGAAATTGAGTATGTAAGGAATGGCACTCAAATAAACCAGCTAGTTTAGGTTAGAAAGGTCTCTGCTCACTACTGTTCACTAACGGAGTATCCCCCCTTCTGGCTGGGGAAACCTGCATGCCCGAGCTGATGGTAGGAATAATTTTTATTCGGCCCTCTTTTCCAGTGGCTCCTGGCTAATAGCTGGAACAGGCTGCAGGGAGAACGCAGAGACAGGATAAGGCTGAAAGCAGCCCCTTATGATTCCCTCACTAGGTCAGTTAATGCCACAATCCCCTCACACACCAATGGGGCAAAGGAGCTGTGTTGCCAACAACAGATAGAAAATCTGTAACTGGATTCCAAAACAATGGCATTAAGAAACTATCAGATGATCTGCAACAGGAGCAATGCCTGCTTTCCTCCTGATCTGGCTCCTGTGATCTGCTGAATGCATTGTCCAGGGATTTTCAACAGGACACTTACTCACGCTGCTTCCTGTGTGTGTTTTACAATGCCTTGTAAGATCTTGGCTCACCCACTGCTCATCCCTTAAGCTAGTGCCCTCACAAGCCTTCCTCATCTAACAGGCTGCTTTCACAAAACCTGCAGGAACATAATGGTCTGTGAAATCTCTGTCCCTTTATCTGCCTGAAGTAGCAAACTCAGCAAATGAACACAGCTGGAGGAAGAGCATTTCCTCTGCTAACAAAACTGGTCTGATTACATGTGTAGGTTTTTACCTGTCACGTCTTCATTACTGTGCGCAGTAGTTTTTCACTGCCTCACTGTAAAACATTAAGGATTGGAAACCCAGAGGGAGATGAGTTTTAATGCATTCAGGGATCTTCCAAAACATCTACTGCAAGAGTTGCCATCACTGCAGGGAGTGTACAATACTCAGGGTATATAGCATAAGACATAGAAGGAAATACCTTGAACTTTGTCTATGAACCCTACAAGGATCTAAACAGAAGCAATTATAGAGTGTAGCAATGAAAAAAATAGAATCTTTTATTAAAAAAAATTAACACAAAATCATTTCCAGGAAAAACTAGAGATTTCATCCATTCACAGATTACCATACCACGGCACCAGGACATTTGGTGCTTACTCATTGGTTGCGGCACTGTGTTACGTTTCTCTCCACTTCCCACATCACTCTTCATTAATGTTGGGACAGAACTTCATTCTAAGGTAAGCCTAATGCTTCTCTTGCATAGGATACCATCATCATTTCTGTCTTACAGTTTCCTATAGCCTGAACTTATAAGAACTGAAGATGTGAGATTTTTATAGGATCACAGTTATGAGTGGCTGTACACTGGACCGTGAATATGTAGGGATGGGCATATTCCCACAAATGGGCATGATCAGCAATCTTGTCGACCTCAAAGAGGTAACTTGCCATTAATGGTGTGAATAGGATCATCACAGTACCCGCCTTTTGATTTTACACCTGCCTTTTGATTTTACACCTTTAGAGCCATAACCCCTTGTAGAGCATGATCATCCCCACAACTAAATTCAGAATCAGTGTTTGCTCTCAAGCTTGCTGAGGGTCCACACTCCAAATTCTGAGAACTGTATTATGTCAGAAATACTTTCCTGTTCCCAGGCTCTTCTTGTTGAGGACAGAACAAGAGGCAACAGGCAGAAACTGATGCACAGGAAGTTCTACACAAATATGAGTCAGAACGTCTTTATGTGCGGGTGACCGAGCACTGGAATGGGTTGTCCAGAGAGGTTGTGGAGTCTCTGGCATTGGAGATACTCAAGAACTGTATGTATGCAATCCTGTCCTGCTGAATGGATACAGAAAGACCTTGATAGGCTGGAGAATAAGGTGGAGAGAACCCTCATGAGGTTCAACAAGGACAAATGTAGGATACTGTACCTGGGGTAGAATAACCTCAAGTGCCAGTACAGGCTGAGGACTGATGTGCTAGAGAAGAGCTCTGCAGAGAAGGACCTGGGACTCCTGGTGGATGACGAGCTGACCATGAGCTGGCAGCACCCTTGTGGCCCAGAGAGTCAATGGTACCCTGGGATGCATTGGGAAGAGTGTGGTCAGCAGGTCAAGGGAGGTGATCATGCCTCTCTACTCATCCCTAGTGAGGCCACATCTGGAGTGCTGTGTCCAGTTTTGGTTTTCTCAGTACCAGAGAGACAAAGGGCTACTGAAGAGGGTCCAGCAGAGATGATGAGTGGTCTGGAGCACCTCTGAGGAGAGACTGAGGGAGCTGGGCTGTTTAGTCAGGGAAAGACTGAGAGTAGATCTCATCAATGCATATACATTTCTCAATGGCATTTGTCAAGAGGTCGGTACCAGACTCTTTTCGGTGGTGCCCTGCGACAGAATGAGGATGGCCACAAACTAAAACACAAGAAGTTCCATCTCAACATGAGGAAGAACTTTACATGGAGGGTAGCAGAGCACTGAAACAGGCTGCCCGGGCAGGTCGTGGATTCTCCCTCTCTGGAGACATCCCAAATCCACTTGGGCGGGTTCCTGTGTCACCTGCTCTAGGTGCTGTCACCCGCTCCTTGGCAGGGGAGTTTGGACGAGATCTAGAAATCTCTTCCACCCTTAACGAACTTGTGATTCTGTGGCAAGTGCTCTGAGACAACCTCGGTTTAGCAGGGAAGTTAGCCCAGACACCTACAGCCGCCGCACACCAGCGCAGCCCACACCGCCATCCCCTGGCTCCGCGATCCCGGGATTTAGCGATTCCTGAGGGGCGGGGCTTTGGCCGAGCCAATCGGCGGCCGGGCGGGGGGCCCGGGGCGGGCGGGCCCGTGACGCCACGCGGGCTATGGTGGCTGAGCAGTGACACGTCTCCTTGCGCGGCCTGGGAAGGGGCGGGCGGGCGAGCGAGCCGCGATCTCGCGGGATCCCGGGGCGGCGACACCGGGGGGGCCGCCGGCGGCAGCGGCGGCGGGGACGGGCGGGCGGCGCGGCCATGGCGGGGCAGCAGTTCCAGTACGACGACAGCGGCAACACATTCTTCTACTTCCTCACCAGCTTCGTGGGGCTCATCGTCATCCCCGCCACCTACTACCTGTGGCCGCGGGACCAGCACGCCGGTGAGCGGCCCAAGCCCGGGCACGGCCGGCTCCTGCGCCGCGGCACGGCGGGGCCGGGCCGGGCCCGCCGCGGTGGGGGCGCCCGTCCGGCCCTGCCCGCGCCCCCGGGGGCCGCCTGGAGGGGCGGCGGCCCCGCGCTGCGCTCGCCGGCGGCCATTTAGCGGCACCTGGGCCGGCCGAAGGGTCCCGGGGCCGCCGCCCCCGGAGCGCGCCCGGCTCCGCGCTGCGGCTCCTGCAGAGTCATCGCTGCGCCGGGGTCCGCGGCTTTGTTTGGAGCTTGGGTTTTCCCTTGTCTTCCCGGAGTGTTTCAGGGTGGATGACCTAAATTTTGGTCGTGGGGAAACAACAAGCTATTGAGTTGGGGACAAAGAGGTAAAGTTACCGGGCTCTGCTTTTATGTGCCATAAAGTCACAGCGAGTGCGAAAATGGGGATTTAATTTTTTCCCCCCATTGCGAATCAATTAAATATCCCAAGGGCTACGTTTCTGTTTCACTTTTCGGGGTGATGCTTTGTATCCCTGAACAGTTATAAAGTTTCTTGGACTAGTTCAGAATCTCATTTCGAAGTAATTTTCCACTTTGTCTTTCCTGCATCCCTCTATTCTTGGAAGGAGAAGGCGTTTTGCTGTACAGGCTGCACAGGAACACATTTTAAACAGCAGTTCTGAGGTTAAAAAGGCTGTAGAAATTGTGTTTAAAGGCTGGGTAGTAAGTGCTGAGTAAAACAGATGCTTGATCCTGTTTCCCATTGCAGAAACCTACTGACCTCTTAAGAATACTTGTGCTTTGCAATCTGAGAAGAGTCTCTTTTGTTCCTTGCATCTTTTTACACTTGGTATCTGGTGGTTACTTAGTGGCTTTGATGCCATTTTAAACGGCTTGCCGGGTTCTGGTTAACTTAGTTTTATATGTAAAAGAAATACCTAGCAATGAAATCTTAATCCTGTACCTTCTAGTAAGGAGTAGGATAGAACATATGTTGTTTTGGTGCTAAATCACAGGTGTTCACAGTCTTGGTTGCTGCTAGACATGCCTGTGGCTTCTGGCAGGGCCGTGGTTGGAGAACCTCTTTGGAGGATTGGTCTCTGCCCTCCAGGTACTTACTACCTGTTGTACAGCTGAGGAGTTAGTTCTCTCTGCTGAAAGGAAAGGTTTCTCTGCCTCCTCTTTCTGCATCCTGACTGTTGCAAGAGGGAGGCATTACTGTTGTTGAGGATGTTTTGTAATCTTTGGGTTGTTCTTGAGGAGCGGGGGATCAGAGAGTGACTATTACTTCTGTAACCTTTTTCCAAACTTCAAGATTTTTGTTTTATTTTTGTTCTGGTAAAAGGTGGGAGGCAGTGGGGGAGAAAATTGCTTTTTCTCTTGAATAGTGCTTTTCTTAGTTCTTAGAAGCTGCTTCTTAAGAAAATGATTGTGACTTGCCTTAGATGCTGTGTAGAATGGTATGGCCAGCAGGGACACTCTGTGATGTTAGCATCAGCTTCAGGGGGCTGACAGAAGCAGGAAAAGCTGTAGAAATGCTGTCAAACTTGAAAGCACTTTACTAGCCTTACATAGTTGATCCTCAGCTATCCTTACAAAATGGCAGAAAATTAAAACCTGACTTTGGAATATGGCTGTATGTTTCCAAATAGGCCTGCCATTAAATATATTACTAATTTCTTTCTATCTAGCCAGCATTATCCAATATATGGAGGGCCTGCTGCATATTATTCTGCATTCAGTGCTAGATTGTTACAAAGCTATATCAAATCATACTTTCCAAAGCAAAAGGTAGATTTTGTTATGCTGTTGGTGCAAAGAAATGAGTCAACTAAGTGAAAATCACTAGTGGAAATGAAGGGAGATGGAAGAATGCTTTCTGCCTCATAATTATCTTAATGGATTTTAAAATGTGAATGTAGTCCAGTTTTTAGCGTATGCATTAATGGCATGCCTGCAGTGTCTTGATTGAGTTCTGTTCTGCAGGCTCTGTTTAAACAAAGAATTGAGGTGTCATGCAGATCATCATTTGGGACTAATGTTGATCTACTAAGTAAGTTCTTATGAAGTAAATCTGCTAAGTAGTAGAACATTGTGATGTTCATGTGATTGTTTTATGGCTCTTAGGCAAGTAATTTTCAGCAAAATACTCTCAGTATTTTTCTGACAGCTTTTTGTATGAGTTCAACCATGCCTCTTCCAGCATTTGAACAAAATTTCAGAAATAAATTAAAATCTTGTGATGATGAAAAATGCTAACTGTTTAGCCACCGCTTCTTGTTTTCAGAGTAATTCACTAGGCTAAAAACCCAGCAAAACCACTCATTTCAGAAGCTAAGAGAAGGCCTGTATCTTCAGAAGAGAAATCTTCCAACACTAATAACTCCTGCTTGCTTTGATGAGCAGAAATATCTGGATGTTGATATGTGATGTTGTTTTGATGCTAGTTTAGAGTGGAGTTTTCAGGACTGAGGCACAGTATTGGGCCAAAGAGAATAAAGCCTCTGCCCTCTGTGTGTAGGATCAAGTAACATTTTTGTTCTGGAATTGTTTTGCCCTACCTTGGTTTTAGAGAACCTGGCCTTTGTCACCCTTAGTGGACTTGGTGAAGTGCAGTTGTACTGGCGAGCTCTTTTAGCTCCAGCTGCAGGAGTGAAGAAGACCAGATCAGGGGAGCTTTTGAAGCAAATCAGATGCTTGTCCTCCTCATTTCAAGACCCCTTTGCAATACAAACCAGAGCATCCAAAAGATACAGAGTAGATTCCTTTTTTGGTAAAAACTGGGTTGGAAGAGGAGCTTCAGCCACGTTGTGTTGTAAGAGCAGACTAGAGCTAGCTTGACGCAAGGGTGAAATGCTCATTGCAGGAAGGACGTGCCATTGGTGCCTGCTGCTTCCATCTGCAAATGTGCTGCCATGCATTGCTGGTACATGATACAGGACAGAGTGCCAGTGGAGGGAGAACTACAGCAAAAGTCTGGGAATTGCTGATGGCCTGTAATATCTTAGGATTTGTTCTGTGCTGTAGTTTTGTAGTAAATGCTCAGTGTTTGTTTTTGCCATAGTGAAGATTGGAATGCAAGACTGGATCTATATTGCTTTACTACTTCGAGGAAACTCAAAATGTGTTACCTAATGTCAGATTTGTAGTAGAATAGATTTTGGCAAGCCATTAACATTTTGCTTTTAGTTCTTATAATAAACTTTTGGAAAGCCTTTTCAATACTACTGTCTGGAAGAACAGCATGATGTAACTTATGTCTCTAAAATCCTGAGAAAAATTAGAGCTGCTTTTTTTTCCTGAGTGTCTAAACCTGCTTTTTCCAGGCATTCTGAAAGAGTCCATATGAAGTGTTGCTGCAGTCTGCAGTAGGGGTTGATGCTAATATTTGGGAGGGTTTTGCTGTGGTGTGCTAGACACCCTGTGAACTGTCCCATAATTTCATTACCTCAGCTTTGATAAACGAAGCAAGCAGGTAATTGACTTTCTAAACCGGATTTGTCCAAAAGACTTTACTTCCTTGGTGTTCACTCCAGAGCTAATAAGGCCTTTATAAAAGGTTAATTGTTCAGCTTTGTGTCTTGGACTGAAGTTTCATAATTGCATCAAAGTAGCTGTGCTCTACCAGAGTTAAGTCTTGTATTTTTCCCCATCCTTTGTGCCAGATAGAGCACCAGTATATGGGAGTGGAAGAAAGTAATTTTAGCTAAAATAAATTTTTGGCCCTTTTTTTTTCTTTTTTCTGTCTTACTTTTAATGTGTATTTATTTCTGTGTTAGAGTTTGTTGGTGCCTGGAATGGTACAGGATGTGGCTGGGGGAAAGAAGACTGGTTCTTTCAGTGTTGGTGATGGCTTCAGGTGATGGTGAATATAGCTTCAGGCTATATTGTTTATCCTTGACTTGTTTCTTTAAAACATAGATGTGTATATATATGTTTTATTACTAAAAAAAGTCATACTTTTTCTGAGTTACCTTTGTTTTGGGAAAATACTGGTATAAATTTAGCCTAGTTACTGTGAGCAAAACCATAGCAAGGACTGCTCTTGGAACAAAAAATGTGGTTGCTAAAAAGTTATTCTGGTGCAGATTCATTCCTAACTAAAAATATTTTCTGCAGTGGGAATTTTCAAGTTGTTTATCAAAACATTAATTGTGAGAGTTGAAGAAAAAGATTTTTTTTTTCTTAGCAGTTAGTGGTGGAGGAGTGTCCATCAAAGTATCTTCCTGTTGTTGGACTTGCTTTGAAGTTTCAGTGTAAGCTTGTGTAGATTAAACATCAGCATCTAGAAAGGAAATGGAGAGCAAGGGGTGAATTAATTTAGTTGGATAATACGGCAGTTGTTGCACAATGCTGATGTGTTTGCTGAACTTTGTGTACTTTTTGACTTCTACCTGTGCTGCTGGATTGAGACACGTAATTATAAAGCTGTGCTGAAATAGGTGGTCATAGATTGTGATTTGCTTTGTAGATAAGTACATGTATCTAGAAGCCTACTATTTCACCTTTTTTAGTTTATTTAGGTCTACATTAAAGAAATTATCGTGGTTTAGGGTATTGGGTATTCATAATTTGTTACAAAGCTGATGGAAAGAATAGAAGTATCTATCCTGAGTTTCTTACAGTAACTTGAACAAAACAAGATATTAAAAACATTTCAAAAACCCCAAAGAATGGCAGCTGTGCATGCAAGGATAACACTAATACAAGTTTGCAGTCTCTTCTCTGTGAGAAAAGAGACTGTAGGAGCTATTGTGTTTGGAATGTAGATCTTCCTTCTTGAAGTTTAAGAACATAAAAACCTACTGTAGGGAAGGGGAAAAAACCCCAGAATGGCTGCATTTTTGTATCTAGAACAAAGTATTGATATGATATGGATAAAAGCTATTTAGTTTACTTTCATTATAATAGAAATCCATACAAAGTCTACAGTGTTTAATTTTTTTAAAAAATTCTTTGTTTGGCTTTGTTTGTTTGTGGCTTTTGTTGTTGCTGAAGTTTTCTTGAAAAACTTTGGGCTAATACAAAGAAAAGCTTTTAAAAATATGGTTAAAGAAAGCAATTTCCTGCTAATCTTTGAAGTTGCCAAGCCTGTAGGAAGTAGCATAGGCAGTTAGAGAACCCTAGTACTATTCCAGCCTTTTTTGTATTTTGGGCAAAGTATAGAAATATTAAAAAAAACATAGCTTACTTGGTGACTATTAAAAGGGAGATATGATATCATGTTGATACTTAATATTATTTTGTTAATTTTTTACTGTATTGCTATTTTGAAGCAGTAGGGCTTTTTGTGTATTGCTGTGGATAGTAGTTGGCACTCACGTTCAAAACCTTGATCAGAAGTCCTGAGAAAGTTGTTCTGTAAAGGTTTGCTGTCTTAGGAACCATACTTCTCAGTATACCTGCCCAGTATACTGGATATCTCTGTGTAGTAGTGTCAATAATAAAGGTTTCTCTGTAATTTTTTGGTGTATTTTTCATCTGTGTATGTTGAAGCTGACCTCAGAGGTCCTCATATTAATCCTCTGTTTTAAAAGGCAGGTAGAGGAACTGAGGCTGTGAAGTTTATTTGGCTGAGGACAAACAGTGAGTGTGCAACTTGGATGTGACTCAAGCCAGTGCAGTGAATGCAGGCAGCACTTCCTCAGTTTTGTTTGTAATGGAGTAATGAGCACTTGCACCTCACAGCAGCTGGGGGAGAGGATATATTCTTCTGTGATGTTTCTAATCCTCTGGTGTGAGATAAGATTGGTTGGAGTGGGTTAAATGTGATGCCTGTCCTTGCCCACAGCGTGCTGAAATCTCATTAACCTTGCTCCAAAGTATTTCACAGCATTTTGGTATTTGGTAATGCAGGATAAAGTACAGGATGCTGGTAAAGGACAGGATAAAACCACAGGATGCCATGCTTGTTGCTAATGTGGTGGATAAGCATGGGTGTGAAAACTTGATATCTGTGAATATAAGCAATTTGTGCCCATATGTGTGTGCTTATCCTTTCCTGTTAATATAACCTTTCATCGTTGTGTCAGGAAGTGGGAGGAGAGTCAGCGAAACTCAGTTATGCATTTAAGGACTGTTATTACATACAAATTGAGGTTTTTGAGAGATTGAGCGTACCATGGTTGACTTAAACCATTTCAAATGTAGAAAAATACAGTTTATTAGGTGACTGTTTAAAGGCAGAATATAATGTAATGGTGATACTTTACTCTGTGGTTTTTTTTTTTTTTTTTTTTTTTTTTTTTTTTTTTTACTATATTGCTGTTTTGAAGGGGTAGGGCTTTTTTGAGAAACGTTTGAAGAAGGGGCAAATGTTGTGAAATGCCACTAGTAGTGCCTAGCAATTATCTCTTAAAATATTTTTCAAAACAGAGCATTTGCACAGAGTTATCCAAACCACTCTGTTATTTGGAAAAAAAAAATGCCTGTCTTTTCATGGAATTTTTAAAAAGTATTGCAATCTTACTGTAACCAGTATAGCTTCCTAGCAGTAAAATAAAATTAATAGTCCTGTATTAGAGATTAGTTGAGTAGCTTCAAGCCTGTCCAGAATACAAAATGCTGAAAAGCCTTTTTGTGGCAGGTTAAAGATCAAGCCATTACAAGAACTTTATATTTCATTATCTGTACATAAAAATAAAGCAGTTTCTATTTTTAAAAAATTCATCCTATGTTATGGAAGCTTATGAAAACAGTGTACTGAAGGTTTTATTACATGCCTTATTCATTTAATAGTTGCTGCAAGGTTATCTTGACTACTCACAGAGATTACACTTAACTACCAGGATATGCAGGCTGTGTGTTAGAGGATTAGATTCAGTTATGGTTTCACTAAACTGTTCCTGGAAAAGGAGCAGGAATTTTGAGAGAGAAGCAAGGCAAATGACAAGGAATGGAATCAATAGTGATTCTATAGTTTGGGTTTTATTTTGGTTTGTTGGTTGTGGTTCCTTTTTTTTTTTTTTTTTTTTTTTAATTTGTGTTTCAAATTCATGCTTGTGAAGGAGGGTTCAGATCTGCAGCAATTTGATCAAACCTCTACTGGGGCTGTTGCTGCATCCTTGCCCCCTGTGGTGCTGCTTTTTCCCATTGTGGAGTTTATAGGCCTTTCCCTCAGTTACTAGCCAGACCTGACACATATCTGCATTTCATGGTTAGGAGGGTTGTGCTGGCTAGAAATATCAAGAGCGCAGGGTACAGGTACATGAGCACAAAACAGGTACCTAATTTCTTTCCTGAGCAAAAAGATTAGTGCCTACACCAGTTTTTAAATAAGTATACAATTATACTTAGATTTACTTAGATATACTATATTAATATATAGTATATATATTAATCAATATATATTAATCTTAGATATACTAAGATTTAAGAGGTGTTTTCAGATTTTCACCTAGTAGTTCTCTTTTACAGGAAATTACTTACAAGCATTTTAAATTCAGAAGATTCCTTTATCCTAGTTGGCTGGATGAACTGTTTGAAACTAGGATATTTGTAAGCATTGTGGCTTCTGCAAAGATCTACCTTACCAATGAAGTTTCAAATACCCTTTTTTCTTTAGAAACCAAAGAAAGGACATACTGGGTCAGATCAGGTGGAGTTTTTTTATGTAGTATTACAGAAGTGAATGCCTTAAGGAAGGAATAAGAGGACAAGCATAAATGGTGCTTCCTTTGCTTATTATCTTGTGTTTCCAGTGCTTTTGAGTTCAGTAACTTTTGCTATAACATCCATACCATTCTGTGTTAGGGGGGGTCACCATATCTGCTGCCCACACCGCAAATAATTACCTTTGCTTTGTAGCTGCTTCTGGTGTTGCTTAATGATTCTTATTTGCTCCACTGGAAGAAGCAGTAAACATTCAGTCCTGGCTGTCACTTAGGTTTTTTACAGCTTTCCATTACCTCTCCTTGCACTTTACTCTCTCAGCTGGAAGATTTGTAGATTATACTTTGGACATAAATCTCCTTATATGTTTGATGGCCCTTGTTCACCTTAATTGAGTGTTTTCTGGTTGTCCCTTTTTAAGAGGTGGGGACTAGGACTGTGCATCATACTTGAGGTATGTACAGCCTCAAGGTTGGACATACCTCCGGTTTATGCGGTAGAATAATAATCCTTTCCTTTTCTCATAGGAGTGCTCTAAAGACATGCTCTGATTTTTATTAGTAATAAGGATTCAGCTGAGGTTTACATAGAACAGGTTCTCACAACACCAAGATTGCATTTCTGAGAGGTAATGGTCAGCCTTGAGCTCATCCTTGTATACATAGAATTAGGATAGCTCCCACTGCGTTTTATGTTTTCATACTCTCAATTTCTTGTGCTATTCAGAAGTGCACTTGCTTGATCTTTACAATTCTTCAGGATGCCCTTGTCCTTGTTACCCAGAATAAGTTAATATCATCCAGAAGCTTTATTTTACTGCTCACCCTTATAGTCAGATTACTTAGTAATGAAATGTGTTGTAGTTCCAATACGGATTCCTGTAGAGCTCCTGGTGATTTCCTTCTGCTGTGAGAATTGGCAATTCACTCTGTCTTCTATTTATTTTTGCAATAGTTAGATGGTTGTCCTGAAAGATTTGTAAGAGGGACCTTTCAAAAGCCTTTTGGAAACCACAGACTGTATCAGCAGGATCTATTCCATATGTTTACTTCCTTAAGAGGACTTTACCAAAGACTCTACTGATGATAAATAGATGTATGGTACTTATCCTCGTGTCCACTAATTCTGTCCTTTATTAGAGTTTCTTCAGGGCATGCATCAGAATAATACTGACTACAAGCATTTTTTATGATTGGTGACATGCTAAGAGGCTTTTGTTTACATTTGTTTTGGATTGAATGTGTTCTGGTTTCCTCCCCACACCAAACTGATAAAATTAAGGTAGTAGTTAAGAGTGTGTAATCTTGGAGCCCAGCATTGTTGTTGGCTTCATCTAAAATTGTTAACCTTGACTCATGTGGGTGTTGTTCCATAGTAAAATGTCCAGTTTTCTGATTCCTCTCAGATTCTATTGAAGTTTTGCAATGCACCTACAGGTCCAGCCCTACTATGAATTTGGTAATTTAGGTAATAGAGCTTAAAGGTTATTGTAGTTAGTTCCACTGACAGTTTTGTCAGTGCAAATGAGACAGTACAGGAATAGGAAGGATGAGGTTTGGAAATGGCTTGGTTAGCAATAGTGTAATGTGGAACTGTGCCTGGCTGACTGTAAACAGAAAGCTTGAGTAAGTAAACTCTGAAAAGAAGTGAACTTTCAAGATACTGAATCGTGTTATGTTGCTGTTTTTTAAGCTGTTAGTAACAAATGCTATCTTTTGGTCAGCAAATATGTGTGGAATTGTGGGAATGGAAAGTTAGGTTATTTTTTGTTCCTTTTAAGCTTTATCTAGTTGCTACAAAACATGCTCTGGAAAAAAGCAGCCTTGCTGTAAAGTCTTTTGCAGGTCTCTTTGTAGTTAATAAACTGCTTGGGGTTTTAATACTTAACATGTTACTGAAAACACTTTTTTTTTTGGCTTATTTCTATGAATATCTACTAGAGAGAAAAAGCTCTAAAAAAAAAAAACCTAGGGTGAGATTATTCAGCTATAAATGCTTTGGTTAAGAGGCTAACCTGGACATGACCTCTTTATAGATAAATAATGAGGGTAATGAGGACAATTCTTATAATGATAGACATTAAAGTTAGAAAGCATCTATCAGATGGTTTAATTCTTCACTGCTATGGTCTATTCAAAGTACTGAAACATGCTTTCCATTTTTAATTTATTTTTTTAAAAAAGTAATCCTAATGGGAACACTAGTGCTTATTTGAAGGCTTTTGCGTTTAAGCAACAGCATTTCAGAACACTTTAAAATCAATTTAATTTGCTTCATGCCTCTTAATTTGGGGTTTTACAGTAGAAGTCAATCCTATTATAATAACGTTGAAATTGCTCAGTATTTCAGAGGAGTTGCTGACTTCGTGAGTTTGCTGCAAGTTTCAATCCTGCCTCTTAGTTGCTGGCAAAGATAGGTTACTGCTTTTACAGCATAGTTATGAGTGTTTGTCAGTGTCTTTTTTGAAAGTAAGTGTGTAAGTTTTTCCCTAATTCTGTGACTTTTAAAATTGTTCTCAGATAACGTACTATATCCATGTGGAGTCTTATTTTATAATAATTATCAAGGAAAATGTCAATAGAGTTAAGCACAGATGGCCTAGTGAAACAGTAGGATAGCCTTTTCCTACTTCATCTGTTATCCAAGAAATGGTTATGTGCTTAAGAAAGTAAATTTGTTCAGAGAGCCTCAGTTCAAGACATCAGTAAATGAGTTGTTCATACAATTATTTAATTTCTGTTATTGTTGAAGTAGAAAAAAGCCCAGGAGTTCAGATTTTGCATATGCATATATATACATAGCTGTTGAAAGTACATAGGAGCCTACTTAAGTGTACAGTTTAGAGGATTAAAACTATAGAACCCTGAATAAAATCCAGCAAACCTGGAAGCTCTTGTGAGTGTTTCAACTAAGGCTGTTGCTTTCAGTTTTAACAGAACAGATGTAATGCTTAGAGCCATGGTATCCCTGGGCTGCAACCTTTACTCAAGACTTGCATGCTGTGTGTATTACTTGCACCTCTTGGTGCTTTCCACAGGTACAAGTTTTCCATTCAACTGTAGAGAGAGGATGACACACTACAAATGAGTTTTGTGAAAGTCTGGTTTTAAAGTGATCTTGGCATTTCCTAGGGCTGCAAAACGTGTCACTCTGTGTTCCTTGCTGAAAGAAGTAATTCTCTTTCAAAACCATTCTCCTTTGGAGGAACGGTCTGCAACTGGCAGGCAGAATATTTCATGTGCACCTTCTCCTATTTCTCTCTCTGACAGAGTCCATTGGAGCTGTATTTTAGACTATGTGACTTTGCTTTTCCTAGTAGCCTGAAGAAAGAACACAGGAGGCTAGGATGTATTTCTGTTCTTTCCTGCAGTTTGAGGTAGAATAATGGAAAACTGGTGGCTTCCATGTATTCTGGATATTAGCTTTTGGCTGTCATAAGAATTGACTGATACTTCAAAACTTTTATATGCTTTAGATATAAATACTGATGCCAATGGTCTTATTTGTGGTAATTTTTTTTCCTAAAACTGACCTTTGTTTGTTGCAGCTGAAAGAAGATTCTGGAGGTTAAAACTTGTCAGTATAGTTGCAGCTGTACCTCTTTCTGTTCTCTCTCTTCTAGAATTGCCTGTCTCCAATAACAATGTGTAATCTTCTCTTTTTTCTCAGAAGGATGAAAAAGAATCTCCTGTTAGGTTTTTTGTTGTTGTTGTTTGTTTGTTTGTTTTTAAAGCACTTTTTGGAATCTCCAGAAACTGAAAGAAAAAGATTAGGTCCAGGTAGGGATCATTTGTCAAGCATTCCTGAGGATTGGGTGTATCCTCTTGTTTCTTTGGAAACAAGCATGTAAGATGGTGAACTTCAAAACCAAACTTAAGCCAGGCATGACTCAGTTGTGAACACAAGTTGAATATAATCTCTGGAAATGGGAAATCCAACTTGTAATAAGCTTCCTTCTGTGTCTGTATGTCCTTTGTCCTCACCCATTGTGTGATTGGTAAATCAGAATGGAGGTTAGGACAGATACAATAATTTTTGCCCCATGAGGATGGTCAAACTGTAGAATAGGTTGTTCAGAGGCACAGTGAGCTACTCCAAAGGCCTCCAGCCAGACCTTGAGCAGCTGCTTTTTTGACTTTCCTCTTAGCAGCAGGGTTGGATTAGGTGATCTCTTGAGGTCTTTTCCACCCTTTCCAATCTGTTAGGTTGTTCTGTTTTACCCAAGAACTGTGTGGTCTGTTTTACCCATGCAGGAAAAGGAGATGCTTCTGGCTTAAAAAAACTGGATATTCGAGAGGTTTGCATAAGTTCTGATCAAGAGAAGTAAATTGTTTACTTAAACTTTCTCTACTTGTACCTGTTTTGATGCCTGGAACACAAAAGAAATGACTGGAACAATCAACAAGCGAATACCAACCTATGTCATCTACCTAAACTTCTGTAAGGCCTCTGACAAAGTCATTAAAGAGATGGCACTCAGGTTTTCTTTTGTATCAGTACTAGTTAATATTTCTTGAACTTGAAAAGTGTATTAAGATGTAGTTTTGGCTGGATATTCACATACATTTTTAAAGTTACTATAATACGCACTTATGAGAACCCTTGACAGTAAGAATTGTATCAGGGAAAATCTGCTTGTGAGTCTCAGGAGCTTTGGATGCATTGAGAACAATGTAGAGGGAAATAAAGCAAGCATGGGATGCTTTCTCAGATTATTTATAAGAATGAAGTGGCAGTCTACATCCTCATGTGAGAGGGATGCTTTAACAATATCTTGATACATGGGTTAGTGTTACTGAGATTAACTCAAAAGTCCATGGGTACATTATGCCTTTGCTTTCCAAGGCTCTTTAATACCTATTCCTAGAACCATAGGAGAGATTCACTATTGTTAATGATTTTGCAGTGGTTTTGACAGGAGGAGAAGCAAGTCCTCCCACCCCGCACACACTTGTCTCCCTGTAATCCCATATCAAAGGATGCTGTCTGAAGTGCTCTTACACTGTAATGGGAAGCCATGATCTGGACTGAGAAGAAACAAGAGAACTCTACTTGTCTGCTTTTAAAACTCTGAACCTCTTTCCCTGACAGAATATGGATTCCAGAGCTAAGATCCAGAGAAAGTACAGTTCATATTTCACTGCAAAGCTTTACCTTGAGGAATGTGTAAGGTATTCACTCCAGTGTGATCAGGGTCTGCAGGATATTGCAGGGCAGTGTGCCAGTTTTGTGGCATGGTAAATTCACTTGTGTAAAAAGGAAGCTCCTTTTGTCAGACAAAGGCAAAGCAAAAAAGATCTGATTTATCCACAACTTGCTCATTAGTAATAAGTTACTGCTTTTGTTAAGTACCAGAATTATCTGGTATTCTGTCCTTTGCAAACCTTTTTTTTTTTTTTTTTGTCTTTACTTTTTTTTTCCTTCTTTTTATAATTTTCTTTAAATTTTTTTTCCCTTTTTTTAAATATATTTTGCTCTGTCTTTTTTTCCCTTCTCTTCTTCTTTTTTCTTTTTCCTGCAACCATTGTCTTCCTAATAGGATAAGTATTTTCTCTGGCGCAATTGCAGGCTTTGTCTGTAAATAAACAGGAAGGCTGTTTTTCCTGGATACAGTAGGAATATAGCTTCCTTAGTATGGTATTTCGCCAGTGGCTTTCTGCCTAAACTGGGAGTTATGCTGTCTGTATTGCTCCTTCTTTTTCCCAAGTAGGTGCCTGTTTTTGAATTCCACAAATTAACATGTGTTAAGGATGACATATGACAGAAGAAGTGCCTCAGGATAGCTCCAAATAATTTGAGTAGTCTGGACATCAACCTCAGTTTGGGTAGGATTTGATTCTTTCTCTATGTCCTGAACAGATAACTGTAAACAATCATTCATCTTTTTAGTGCCCTGTTTCCTTTTGGGGTTGTTAGTCAAATGAGACCATTGCCATCTGAAGATCAAAAAGAGATTAATAAGATGCTTTTGCTTTGATATTGTTAGATCAACTGTAATTAAATTTGATGCAGAGTTGTTCAGATGCATGTGTAAAAAATGCAACGGCTACTTAGCATTGTGCCTTAATTTGGTGCTTGGTTGAAGAGGTGTCCTTATGCAGCATAGCAGTTCCAGGACTCCATTTGCCAAGTATTCAAAGGGCTTAATTTTTGCTCATACTGTGTGACTCAGGTTGTTTTTTTTTCTTTTGATGCTATTGTCAGACTGGTCACAAAACGTGTCTTCTGCAGCTGTTACTGGAAAGCTGTTCCAAAACCTCAGTTCAGTGATTAAACCACATTTAGTGGTCAATTTTTATTTTACTTTCTGCCAGCTCTTCAGTTTTGCTCAACTATGTTTCCTTTCTCCAAGGTGCCTTCCTCTAAAGCATTTTTGGAAGGTTTTTGGCACGGTAGGGTAGAAAGTACTGGCAATTCTTGCAGAGAGGATGCAGAGCAGGGAAAAGAGAGGGTCATCTGGTCCTTGGAGGGCTGGACAGTTGGCAGGTTTGAGAAGTGGGACATTGTCGCATAAGTCTTTGAAGTCAAGGCACAGCAGCTTGGCAGAACATCAAAATCCTAGCAGAAGCACTTAGGAGGTTCAGGTGCTGATCTGGGTCCATGTGCTTGAACTGATGAACATTTGGTTTCATCTTGCTTCAGCACCAAACAACTGAATTGATTGACAGTGTTTGAAATAAGTGATTTAGGCTTAAGCACATGTGTCTTCTCTGAGTCTTCTGATGCCTGATTTATTCAAGTATAATCAGTAACTTTTTGACAAAAGCAACACAGTATGGCTCATAGTTGTCCAGTGACCATTTAAAACCATCAGAACACTTTCTTCCCTGTTTCTGTTGCAAAGCTTTTTCATCCTCATGACTTTGTTATCAGTGTAGTCTTTAATGGCATCAAGTGTGGTTGAGGTTTTTTGTTTTTTAAATGCCTATTCTTTGTTTAGTTCTATCTCTTTAGCTTTGCTTTAAGTTTGTAATTTAAGTAACAATTAGCTTCTGGTTGTGGTGAATCCAGTTTTGAACCAAGAGAGATCTCCTACAATTGTCTTAAAATAAAAAAAGCAAAGACAAAATGCAAATGAATTTACATTCTACTGGTAGGGAGTGCGTGTTGCATTTTCAATATTTTCATTGTCTGCTGAATTTTTCCCTTCAAAGTGCTTTCTAAAGCCTTACGTAAGTGAAACTAAGTGGAGGATTGCTTACCAAGTTTTAGTCATAAAACTATGACTAAAACCATAAAACTTTCTTTTTTGTGTAGAAAGTTTTGTGGTTTAGGTATGTGAACAATCTTTGCAGATCAGGAGAGCTGCAAAATACTTGTGGGGTTTATCTGTTGCACAAAACAGTGAAGAAGTTTGGAAGCTTATATTGAAGCATGGGAAGAGTTGAATGAGATGCAGGGGATTGAATTATTCTTGACTATCTCTGTCTTTGGGGGTGATGGAACTACTATATAATCCTCACAGAAATTGCATCAGACTGTTTAATGTCATGTCAAGTTTGGGGGAAGCTATACTTCTATATAATTAGGTACTTCAAAATAAGCTGATACACTTTTTTCTGGTTCTGGTACCTTGTCTGCACAAGCTTTAATAGTTGTCTGCTTTACTAGTGCATGGGTGGTCACGTCATCTGTGTTCCCACTCTATTTCTGCCAAATCAGCCAGAGTTTGAAATACCATCCAGTGCTCACATCTAATCTGCCTTAAATCTGAACTTACAGTTAGTGGAGCACAATGGTCATGTTTCTCAGAGTTTAGTGATTGCTAATTGAATTCTATGATTTTCATCTGAATTGTGTTCTTGCTTAGAAATTTGAGTAGATCAACACCATATCCCACCTTCCAACACCTTCAGAATAACTAAGCAGAGGTTGTCACTGTCTTCCACTATTACCTGTTAGAAATCAGCCAGATAAAAATGTCTTCATGTATTATAACTGCTGTTTTAATTAAGATGAGTTCTACACCAGGCTGGATGGGGCTCTGAGCAACCTGTTCTAGTGGTGGCATCCCTGCCCATAGCTGGGTGGTTGGAACTAGATGATATATAAGGTCCCTTCCAACCCAAACCATCCTGTGATTCCATGAGGGCATCACCTGGTAAAAAGTGCCAAGTTGAGATTTAAGACTTAGTAGGGTATGACTGACATGTGCGTTGGATCAAAGTTGTTAATATAGTTCCTGCGTTTATATAATTCATGATTGCCTTTAAAATTTTGTTCACCAGCAATATCTAAGTGTATTGACATAGGATGGATTTTTTTTTGTCTTGATTTTTTTTTTCTTTAGTCTGAAAAGGGCTGAGTGAACTTACTCTTTTGCAAGTAAGGCAATTACAGAGACATCCTAACTTCAGAAGTGTTACAGGTCAGACTGCATAGGTTATGGATAGACAAGTTACTTAAACAGGAGTTTATTTATAACATATAAATTCTGTACAAGTTATTTGCTTTCCACTATACTTTTCATAATATAAAAGAATTCCTTGACCAAGGCTAAGTTGGTCCTGATTAGCTCTGCAATACAATTAAAACTCTCTTAACAGAGCTTCCATGCCTCATCATGGTGAGTTTGACAGTGTAAGTGTAATTTCCTTCCAGCCCCATCAAGGGAGTGAAAACTCCCTTGCTGAAGATGTGTATTACTGAGCTGCTTGGCTTACTTACGTTATCTTAATCTTCCTTCCTTTTACTCTTCAGCGGAAAAGCCTAAGTGAAGGCAGCTTATAAAAGCAGATGTCACAAAGAGGAAGAAAATGCATCATATTTTGAATTGAGGAAGGAGCTGTTGCTCCCGCTGTACTCTTTATTTGTATACAAACACCAGTTTGCCTGTGGGTTGCATTCTGTTCGTTTGTTTTTCCTGCATGCAGTAGCTGACATATTGAAATGGGAAACTTTTGGAGTTGAGTGGCAGAAGCAAAGTTTACAGGTGCATGTTAGGCAAAGGCTGGGTTCACATGTGATGGTTACTCCGTGACATACAGAAAATAGAATGGATTCCTTTTAGGTAGAGAGAGTAATCTGACCAACTTCTTATGTTTATGCATGTACAGTGTCATTTAAATGGATAAAAAGCATTCTTTCCTCTGGTCATGCTGGACCTTATGTTAGTTCTCCAACTGACCTTGTATTGCCTGCTTGGGGTGAGGTAGGCATGGTTGTTGTTCTGTGTTTTATCAGCTTTGTTAATCAAAATCTCTGTTTTTATAGAACAAATTCGATTAAAGAATATAAGGAACGTGTATGGAAGGTGTTTGTGGTACCGCTTGCGACTGCTAAAACCACAGCAGAACATAATTCCTACAGTGAAGTACGTACGTTTCATTTGCATAACTTTCTATTAAAGGAATCCTTACTTTTATTTTAAATAGAAATACATTGTTTTGTAGTCAAATCAGGAATTAGTTACTTTTGTGTCACTAAAGAGACATTTGCAATCTGCTGTATTTGAATAATTAATAGGTAATCATTATTGTCTGGTAGGGCTTGAAATCAAGATGCATGCTGTTTGTCCTGCATAAAATACCTGAGAAATGAGGCCAGTGAACCTCACCTGTTAAAAAAATAAAAAATGCATTTATTTGTTCAAAAAGTAATTATCTGTCACTGAAATTAGTAGTGCTAGTGCAATCTTTTGATTTAAATATTTAATATGTGAACATTATACTCAAATATAAAATAATAATAACTTTGTATGTTTGAAGGTGAAGGCTTTATATCCATCAGTTCCTTGTTATTCACACCCTCAAAATGTTTTGCTGTTATGCACCTGTGTCAGCTTCTTGTGTTTTGGTTTTTTTTCTTTTTAACGCATGTCTAAGATCTAGTTACAAATGTCCTCTAAAAATAGGAAATAATAACGTGTACCTGCTGAGGACAGACAGTTAAAGAACAGAAAGAGACTTTGTGGTAGAGGATAGTCGTTGTTAAAAACTAGGAGAAAAAGTGGTATTAAAACTGAAATACTAATACCTGGTGTAGTATTTCTTGCTTTGATACTGTTTCTTGAAGAGTGATGTAAGATGGCTTCTAATGTTTTTAGAATGGTGCTAGAGCAAGTGGATTTGTGTATTAAAAAAATTCTTTTCTTACATACAGGAAAATAGTCCTTCTTGCTGGCTGGGCATTATTTTTGTTCCTTGCCTACAAAGTTTCCAAAACAGACAGAGAGTATCAAGAATACAACCCTTATGAAGTGTTACATTTGGATCCTGTGAGTAATAACATCTTTTACTAGTCTGTACTACTGTAACTGTATATTCTGTGTGTAGATGTCTAATCTTAGACTTGTTTTTTCAAACAAAGTAAGTTTAGTGAATCTATCTAGTGGTTTTGTTCTTTTTTGGCATGTGAAAGTAGCTGCTGTGTGTTATAAAGTCAGTTGTTATTTGTTTTTTGCCTATATCTGTACCAATTTATAACTTTTGTATCTAGCTCCTTCAAAATTCTAGTAATGTAGTGAGGTGGGTTTTTAAAGTCCTATTCTGATGTTGTTTTCCTCTCTGTGTACAGGAAAACAAAACAAAAAAATCTGCTTTGTATGCCCTGTGTAAATCTTCTCAATAGGCACTTTTAGGGATGCTGAAGAAACTGTATAAACAAGAATGTGAATTCATTAGATTTACAGTTTCTGTATAGAGCAATATTTGTAAATGAAAGGTTTCACTGAAGGGTGTCGGTGATGCACATTTTGACGTGGTGCAGGCAAGCTTGAATTTTGGTTGTATCTGTGAATGCTGACAACAAATTCTAAACAATGATCCCAGCCAAGAGGTTTATTAAACTGGGATAAAAAAAGACATAGTGCTTATCTAGAAAATAAATGCAGTGCTTTGTTTATACTGAAGGACTGATTCAAAATGAATGCAAAATTTAGGGGACAGACTTTCTCAACTTCTTTTAAACTCTTTTCTTTGTCTTAATATACCACAATACCTCAAGCAGATTCTCTGCTTATGTTAATTATTTCCTGATCCAAGGCTCCTCTTTTGAATAACAGTAGAGTCATCTTTCCAGTTCTGGACTCTGAGGTATGTTTCACTCTCAAGTCTAAAACAGTACGCTTTGGATCCAGCTCAGCACAAGAACATGAACGAGCTTTGAATGTACCTGTTTTGATTAAACATGATGTATATTATTAGTGTGAGAGAGTTTAATATGTATATGAACATTAGCAAATACATCTCTTGCCTTTACATGATGTTGACTTGTCAGCAGAGAAGAGCAGCACCTTGTGCTGAGAAAGCCCTTTATAGCAGGTGAGAAGTCTGTAGCCTTTTTCTAACCAGACAGGTAGAACACCTGCCTGTCGTATCTAGAGCCAAATTACTGCAGCTCAACCCCTGCTCAGCTCCTCCATGACTCACTCATTGCTGACTTGAGTTCTCTCACTGATGCACAGGAAAGAGCAATACACATTGTTACTGTTGAATGGTATCTGTTGGACCCATGCAGTTTAAATATTCATATAACTGGGTTAACTTTGATTAAACAAATCAGGCTAGGGGTTAGGTCATCAGAGTATTTTCCTTTGTTATCTTGGGAAATTTCTGCAAGTAACAACCCAGAGGGGAAAGAAAGGAATGCATGTAGTGAATTATAGCTTTGTGTTTGTTGATGAAAACTTGTACACATGCTCACAACATGTGCAATTTACCCAGGCAAAGAAACCAACTCTGGAATGCCTCAAGAACTGAGGGATAGAGCATGTTGTGATAAGGACAAGCTGAATGAAAGCCAGAGATTTTAAAAGTGAGATGAAAAGATGGTTGTGAAGATAGATAGTTGAAGTAGGGCTCAAGATAAGCGTTCAGAATCTCAGAGTGGGTTTCTTGCTATCAGACAATTTCTGTTAAATCTCTTGAAAGACTTGAATTTTGGACTATGTGAAAAATTAGCAGATTTCTTCTGTTACCATTCAAGTGGAACCTTGAGAGTTGTAGCCTGTCCTGATGATGAAGTGATACAGATGCTGAGGTGTAGTTAGATAATGGAACTGTTATTGCTGTTAAAAAAAAACCCCCAAACACCACCAACCCCCCCTCCAACTTAAAAAAATTAAAATGGTTGCAGATGCAAGCACTTTAAAGTTTTGATCCACACTAATTCACTTCTTCCTTGCATTCACACTCTAGTCAAGATTATTTTTCTATTTTATGTTAGCATATCAGTTTATAACAAGAGGCTTTTTTCTCCAGAGGAGAACCACAGCACCAACAAAGTCCAGACAATGTACTTACATCAGATTTTATATGTAATATCAGCAGTGTGTTTTGAACATAGAATAGCTCTTTTTGAAGCACATCACTTGAATTCACTAACACATGAGGTGCTCAAATATTAATGATTTATTTAATAAGCATCCGTACTGCAGTTTTAGGGATGGGATCCAAGGCATAAAGATGAATCTCAAAAATGATTATATATAGGCAAGCTCTGTGTTCCAAGCAGACTGACACCAGCTGTCCAAGGTGACTAAGCATTTCTGTAAGTCAGGCCTAACCTCTGTAGCCTAGCTTTGGAAAATGAGGAGTAGGCAATTAATGTAGATGGAAAACTTGTCAACTTGTCAGGGATTGTGTGCACCCTCTGTGTCAGAGAGAAAAAATTAATTTTGTTTTTTTTTACAGGCGGCATTCATGTGAGCCATGAAAACACATCTCTAATCAAACAGCTTGGGTTTTTTCCCTTCCCTTTGTTATTTTTTCCCTACTTTCTAGCTTCTGCTCCTTATCTGGCATTTGCCATCTAGTCTTGAAACACCTGCTTTTAATTGGAGTCTAATTTATGATGGAGTAAACTCATCTGGTGCATTAAATGGGGCAGGCATGCTGTTGAAAAATAGTGTTGGAATATGGCAGACTGTATAAAGTGAGATAAAGTAACAGCAAATGAAGCCTCAGGGTAGTTTAATTTCTGGTTTAAATTTGTTGAAACAGTACTATCATCTGTAACTAAATTCTCGTGTCTTTATTATGCAGTTAGGTCAGCATGCTAGGCTTCTCTGGCACAAAATATTGAGAAGTCTTATGGTTTTTGTTGTGTGAAACTTAGCAGATAACATATAGAAAAAACTTTAGCTGAACTTTCTATAAAGTTCTGTTGGTTTTCTTGAGTAGTGAAGTTCACAGTCCAAGCTGGAAGTTAATGCACAGGGGATTGTGTTGACGGCATTTAACAACATGCTGGAGTAGAATAAAAATCAGTCTTTCTCAGGTATAGGTAATATATTCCCTTTGTTCAAGAAGTTTGAAATAATTTATGAGTAGGATTATTCTAGTCAAAGGCGTTTTTAAATGGCAGGGAAATCTGCTGTTCCTGGTGAATGACAGATTTATTTCTGCATACAAACTGCAAGTGGACCATCATACTTGATCTATGAACTATGCTTAAATAGAAGCATATTGCAAGTGAGAACTCCTTGTATTCATGAATGTGTTTAAGACTCACCAAACAGATAAGAAATCCTTCCTTTTTTTTTTTTGTTCCTATGGATAGATAAGCAAAATAATCCAGAAAAACCCAGTATTCAGTCATCTGAGTGTCTTTTAGTTAGACTGTGACTTCTGTCTTCATTTAAAAACATAATGATTGTAAGAATATTATCAGAAAAATAATAATAATGTTTTCATGGAATATATATATATGATGTCATGATCCTATGTTAGAATATAATCTTCAGTGAATGGTTCAGAAAAATGCTACGCAATGTGGATTAGGATTATATATAAGAATGAATTTTATTTAAGGTATTTATTAATAAATGCAAACCTTTCCTTTTGAAGGGAGCAAGTATATCGGAAATAAAGAAACAGTACCGTGCACTGTCCCTAAAATACCATCCAGATAAAGGAGGAGATGAAGTTATGTTCATGAGGATTGCTAAGGCCTATGCAGCGTAAGTTTCTTTTTTGCCTATGAAAAAAGGGAATCACAATATTATGGGGATGACAGCCTTTACAGTAAGAACAAGGATGGCCTCAGCAGGCAGGAAAAAGTGTGTTCAGATATATAACAAAAGTCAAAGCATGTCTTTCCACAGTGTGTATTTGCTTTATACAAGTTAGGAAGGATAATTTGTGTAAGGTGTTTGTTCTTTGTCTCAACTTTCATGTCAGCTAAGAAGAGTGTTTCCAATATAACATATATTAAATCTTAAAGATGAGAAAGAGCAAAATGATTGTTGTGGATTTAACCAACTGACCCTATTACAGCAGTTTTGAAGTGATGTTTAGAAAATCTATATACTGTTCATTTCACCTGGTGGTAAAGCCAAAGAGTAAAAGACAGTAACTGTTCTGTCCAGTGAAGAGGATGTTTCATTCTGGATCTGACTGTTTTCTCTCAGCTTGCCCGTGTCCCTTTCCCGTTATGCTTGCCATTGCAGTCCTGATTTTTTACTTGGTGAAAACTTTACTATTTCATAATACCTGTAGTTCTTAAAAGCTGAGTCCTTGAATCTGCTTTTCCTCTAGAGTATTTTTTTGACTTATCTCTTACAGCATTTTTATTTTTTTAGTATCTGAGAGATGTCTAATATGAGAATTTTGTATAAAGGAAATGAAAATACAGGCATTTAAATACACAGTTCAATCACAATACCAGTGGGATTCCCGTTACTAGTGTCTGTAATACACTCACTGTCACGATGCTGATGGGAGCGCATGTGTAGGTTGAAGCCAGATGGAGCCCATTGTTCTCTACTGAATTCTAGTTGTCTGGTTTTTATACTCTGGTGGACTGAGCCAGGTATTTACTCCCCTATGCTGGTGTCTCAAACTTGAGACATTCATACTGATTTGATGCACTCGAAGAGAAATGTTTATACCACCAGTTGATCCCCTCGGCTGTTGATAGGTTTTTTTATGTAAAACAAGGGCCATCTTGAAGTCCCCTTTCTGCTGAGGTGGAGTCAGCTTCTTTGCAGTGGCTGTGCTGAGTCACTGTGGTCTCTCAGAGCTTCACAGCATGTCACTCTTGCCCATCACCTCTGAAACTTCTTCAGTTATTGGGGTTTATTGGGTCAGTGACATCATCAGAGAACCTAGGAAATTGGTGATTTCTGCCTTGAAGTCAGTTGTGTGTGTGGTTAACCTTACTGATGGGAGAGCCCTGTTCTGGAAGAGGCGGGAAGGAGAACCAACACCATGCTCACATGAGCAGTTTGGAAATCATACCTTTTGCTTAAACATATCTGTATCACTTCAAAAATCTCTTCAGTAGGAAATTCTGGTATGCCTTTTTGAACTCCTGAAACACATAAATTACTTGCTTTGCAAGCCAGTACTCAAACACTTGGTGCTACAGTTGATACTTCAAACACTAGTGCATGGGCTATGGCAGAGGTATATTGTGAGGTAAATGATGGTAAGTTCCTTAGCCATGCTGTCTTGAAAGAATATAAAAGCTGCCCATTTGGTGAGTCTGCTTGTTAACAAATGGGAGACTTGGAAATGATCAGGAGAGGCCTGGCTTCTTCACTGGTGTGAGACAAAATCTTTCACAGTGAAAACCAGGTATTCTGTTTTCTAAAGCAGTAGTCTTCCTTCTAGTTTCAGGGATTCTGTCGAGGTGGCATACAATTGTCAAAAAATTGTCATTACTGAACAAGCACAGAAACTGTAAGATTTAGGAGGTGGTGTCTTATTTAATAGGAGAGTATTAAACTATGAAATTTGGGAGTTCCAGGGAAAACCCCAACAACACCAAATGCAGCCTGTCAAAGGCTAAAGGTCTAGAATAAGATAAATGCCCATATGGACTACTTCTGATCAATCAACTCATCTTCCTTATTACCTTCCTTCCAGAAAAAAAGATAAATTTCAACCTCTGTCTTTCAAAATTTACTGTGCTGCAACCTGTCATCAAAAAATATTGTGTGCTGATGGGTATGTCACTGTCATGAAAGGGAGATGTGATTGTGCCATCTTCTGGATGTGCATCTTCTGTGTCTGATTTCCTGTCAGAGTCCTTGAAGAATTTGCTTGTGTATCAAGGAGGAATACAGCAGTATTGTTTCCCATTAGATTTCATACAAAAAATACCAGAAGCTGTTTAGCTTTCCAAACCACCTCTAAAGGATAGTGTGACTGCCACATTTTAAAGTTTCTGTTTGTTAATGATTTAGAGAAATGTCTTCTGTATTAACTTAATATCTCTTCTTGATATCTCTTCTAGCTTAACTGATGAAGAGTCACGAAAAAACTGGGAAGAATTTGGTAATCCAGATGGACCACAAGGTAATAATTATGAATGACAGAGGACCTGTAATCTCTGTACCTTGAGATGTGTAGTATCTGATCAGTCAAGAAGCACTTAGAGCTTTATATAAGACCTTTCTCCTGTGATTTAAGCAATACATCTGACCAATTCTTTGCTTGTGAAACTGGCTCTGGGGGTGGTGGCAAGGAAAGGCAAGAAAGAGTTTGCTTTACACTTCTCAAACTTTTTATTATGGTAAAAAGAGAAGAATTTTTTAAATTAGTCGGCTTCAGTAAGTATCATGGGAGACTTGCCAATATTAATGGAGGTAATCAAAAGATAGAAACTCATTGATTTTAAACATTTGGTATTTATGATCAAATACTAGAAGTGTATATTGAAAAATTAACAGCTAGCCATAGTGCACTAAGCACTCTTTGAAAGGATGTACATGGGGATATTGTTTCTGGGCAAGTAGCTACATGAAAATAATCCTGGTGATGGTGTGTCAAAGTTTTACAGGAGGTCATCCAAACTAAATAATTTAAGATTGAAAGTTAATATTTTTTTCCCTATTTGCAATAGTGTGAATTGCTTGTAAAACACCTTTGTGATTGTTCAAGTGGCCTACTAAGGAAAAATATTGCATGTTTCTAGCTGATACTTGTTACAGGCTAAATGGAAACCTGCCATTTTTTAAGGCAAGTTATACAGCATACCTGTGTGGAATGAGTTACAACCAGCTTGGAAATAATAAATGGAATTTGTAACTTAATTCTGAAGTTACAGGATGATGTGAGGGTACTCTGTCATCTGTGCTGTAAATTCTTCTTCCACCCAACACAGGACAATAATTTTTAAAGTTAAAAAATCCAACCCCAGCCCTTGAACTGGTGTTTCAAAGAAATAAAAAAATCTTCCCTCTTCCTTCAAAAAAAACAGCTTTACCAACTATATCACAGTCTGACAAAGGCACTTCTGATGGACTAAGGAGATGGATCAGCTTCTTTAATCACTGTTTTATAGCATAATAGATTTCTATCAGTTCCTAGCTTCTAATGCTTCTTTTGCTTGGCAAATAAGAGGTTTCTGTCCCTTTAGCTACAAAATACAGATAAAATCTTTCTTCAGAAATGCTGTCACAATATCAGCAAAATAGTACCGTAAATTTTAATAGCTTTCCTAGGACCTTTCTGGATGCTAAATTGTTTTTCACATCCATAAGCTACTCTCTTAGAGTTGACAAGGCATAGGATTTGAAGTTAGGCAGTTATGTCAGTGTCCTTGAAATGGACCTGAAGCTGTGACTTCAAAAGACAACTCAGCCAAAACTTAAGGCACGAAGATCCTTGGCTGGCTTAGTGATTATATTCACAAACCTAAGAGACTTTGGATTCCCAGAGGGCAAAATGAAATGATTTTTTGGCAGGCTAGCTGCTCATACTGTGAGCGTTAAGCCTCCTGCTCTTCTGAAAACTCTACCTCAGACTCCAGTGGAATTAGAATTCTCTAGTTTTTTTCTAGACCTTTCATTATTGTTTGAGACATCTGAAGGGTAGGAGAAGTCCCTGAAATTTTCTCTCTTCTCTATTCTCTAACCTTGTTCCGCATTAAAGTGTGAGGGACTTTTTAATTTAGTGAAATTCATCTTCTCTTTATTTACACATCTGTAGTGTAAAAACGTGTACCCAAGCTATGTACTCTGGTTTATGTACTCTAGTCCTGTATAGATGAAGGATGGACACAGTACCTCACAGAGGTATTTTCTGGGTTGAGATAAAGCACATCTGGGGTTAGATGTGTCCAACCAAGTTCAGTGTGGTACATCCCACCCCCTGTGCCCAGCACAGAGGAACAGGGAGCAGCCTTCCTCTTTATCCAGCTGAGGCAGTGTGAAGCCAGAGGCAGGCAAACAAGGGGTTTTTGTATTTACATGACTTGCTCCTTTACTAAAAGTAAATGCAAAATCATTCAAAGAGTATTTACAAGCAGGTGAGAGGGATCTGAGGAGTATAAAGGTAGTCTGCTAAAGTGCCTTATGATTAAGGCCTATTTCCCCTTGGTATTTGCTGGTGCTTCAGTCAGTAGGCATGAGTAGGGGCAAGGAGACTCTCAAACCAGAAGAGAAAGAGCTTTTTACTGAACTTCTTCTGTTCCCAGAACAATTTGAGGCTACAATCCTAAAGGTCAAAAATATTGTAGTAAACGGAAATTTATTCCATCAGTAAAACATAGGTTTTTAGTAGATTCTTCTAAAAATCCATAATCATTAACAGATTAGATCTGGAGATCTTCCTTCTCCAGAGTAAGGCATTTCCTGTAACTTAATGTGGTAAATTCACTGGGTATCATTTGGTTGAATTCCTAAGGCTGAGGTGTGGTCAGGCTTCTTAGATGTTTGATTGGAGACTCAAGGAACAGTAATCTTCAATTTAGAGAAGTCACATTAGGCTTGTGCATAACAACTGTTTATCTGAATTGATGGCTGTCACAATCTGTTGGAGATGGCATCAGTGTAGTGCCTAACCACATAGGGATCCTAGCCCATCCTTATTTAAGGCATTGTTGCTGATGGATAACTGCTAGTACTAAGGAAAGCATGTTGTTTTTCTTTTAAGCAGATCCTAGGAGTATATAAAGTGTTACTATCTTTTCTTCCCCCCATTGGTTTCATAGAACTCTTAGTATGAGGATAGACAGTGTTTACAAAATTTAATTTATTACCACCTGTGTCTGAAAAGCTATTTCATGCCACTCTCTATTCAGATCTGTATGCTGGAGATGTTAGAGAATCATGTCTTCTATTTTCTGTAGCCTAACTTCTTTTGAATTGAAAAATATTCCTCTCTCTTACCAATCACACAGACATGTGAACTGACAGAGGGTTTTGTTTACAGCTTAGAATGCTTTCTTAGAGGGACAAACCAATAGAACTTCCCATAGAAGTAATTTGATCAGACCATTTTCTTGCTGTTCATTTGTGTACTTAACTATATGCATTTAAACTGCTGAAAACTCTGCAATGCAAAACTCATAAATCTTCCAATCTGTGAAATTTATATATATGTGTATATGTAAAAAAATAAGTCTTGCCTATCTATATCACGGCAATATATTAAGCTAAAATATTTGGTATTTCAGGTGCTGGATTTAAGTCCTGTTATTGCATACTTGGCATATTTCTAAATTGTTGCTTGATTTTGCTATATTTGTTAAAATTTTGCTTACTGAAGTAATAAACATGAATGGGTTTTCTGTGGGTTGGTGGTTTTGTTTCTTTCTTGGATGTAATGTGACTTTAAAAACTTTTCTCAATATTTTATAGTGAATTTCTTTTATTTCATCCTACAGCTACAAGCTTTGGTATAGCTTTGCCAGCTTGGATTGTGGATCAGAAAAATTCAATTTTGGTGAGTCAGCTTACTTAGCTCAAGATATTAAGGTGAACTTGCAAGTATTTTTGAAAAAAAAAAAATTCCTTAATACTGCACATTTTTAGTCAAAACACATTAATACGTTGGTCCAAGTGCACATCTTTGAAGCAAATTCCAGGAGCCATAAGTGTTAGAGTAGCTTAAGTCTAACCGTTGAGAGTAAAGTGTGAATATGTTTGTAGGGATCTCATTCCAATGCTAATGAGGTTCTACTGTGGTCACCCCCTGCTGCAAAGTGTGTGTTTGCTTTTGCAAGGAAACACATTTAGAGCTGCATGGTGGGTTTCTCTAGTTCCATTTAGTTTGCTGGTGATGCTTTAATCATACAGTATCTAAATGTTCTTCCTGTTGTATTTGTTGCTGCAAGGTATTTTTCTTAATCACTTGATTTCTTTTGATTGTCTGTTCACTGCATCACAGTTTAGCTGCCAACTTTTTAATTAATAAATAAACTGACCTGTGACGGTGTATGAATCATTTAAACTGATTCATATGTGAATCACACTAAACTGACACTCCTTATTTAAGCCATACCTAGTTATATTACTGGTAAGTTTCTCTTCAGAAATAGTGACAGCTATTATGCAATAAGCTTGTGATAATTTTTAGTAAGCTTGTGGTAGTACTACTAGACTGTATTTTAGAATAAAGATTAAACAAAAGTGGTATTAAGTAGCCACAGTATCTAATACAGTATATTTTGGGTTTTTTTCTATAGGTGTTGTTTGTATATGGATTAGCATTTATGGTTATTCTTCCAGTTGTTGTGGTAAGTAGTATCTGATATTCTACTCTCTGTAATCAAGTTGTAAACAAAGTTTTCTTAGACATAGAGTTCTCATTCTTGTTTTTCACCAAGTGAGCTGATTTTTAAAAGGTGGTGTTTTCTTTTACTGTGAAAAAAGTGTAGCTGCTGTAGAATTTCCAGAAAAATGCAGTGCTATGATAGAGAGGGGACTCCAGGGAAAATACTGGATATGACAAGAATTATTAAGCTATGTAATTTGTCTTGTAGCCTCTTTCTCAAGAAAATTAATGAGGTGATGAGCTCAAGAGGATATTCAGTGGTGTTATAGTAAAGACTGAGATGTCTCTAGCTGGTGGTGCTAGAATGATTACTGCAGGTGGAGCAAGTGGTTGATTTAGTTTTTTCTGGCTGCCTTTGTTTTTGTAACTTCAGTTTTTATTGATCTTCTGTACACCATGAGATGTCTGCCCTTGACATTGCTTTGTGTGAGGAATCAATTGGTAGGTGAGTGTTATTTCAGGACTTGGGTTTCAGGGCCCTACAGTATTGCTTTTGAACAATGTCCCTTGCTCAATGATTGTGCATTTGGGGTGTGGCATGAAGCAACACTCAGAAAACTGACACTGAAAGTCCCTCATGATCTTGAGAAGAAGATTTTTTGTTTGAAAAAGTGTCCGGAGGTCTTGGCAGCTGCTTGCATCAGTGTGTGCAGAGACTCGGAGAGACATTATCCCTTCCCTTTGAGCCTTTCTGTGTAACTGAAAATTTAGTTTAGAAGATTAAATGTGCTGACTTCAACAAACGGTTGAATAAAGTCTAAAATCCAGGATTCAAAAATTTTTCATGCCTTTCCTTTTATGATTCAGTTGATGCTTTTTTGTATACACATACTTTTAGTGATTTACACCAGGTTTGTCATAGCTCAAATGAAAGGAAAACAACCTCGCTGTTGGTACAAAGAAGTGTTCTTCTGAGCACAGAAAAAAATGTTCTGCCTCTTCTTGCCCCATACCAGATGTAGAGTTGTATGTTCAGACTTGTCACTGTAAATTTCTTTTATAAGCCAGTGAAGAGGAATAGTCATTTTTATGGAGCAAGTTATTTTATCATTTCATTTTAAAGTAGACATACAAGATAATTCATGCCTTTAATGGGTCTGTTTCTCTTTCATGAATCAATAAAGAAGGTGAACTTAACTACAGTGTAGTCTTCCTATGTTTGATGGGCATCTAAAATAAAGTAAGGCTACTTCTACCCTTTGAATCCAGATTAATGAAAAAGGACAGTACCGATAAGTAGTTCTTTCCAGACTTCCACTGACCTAAATAATGTCCTGTACATGAGGCAAGAGACAGGAGCTGTATCTGCAGAAGCAGTTAGGGCAGCCTTTTTCATGTAGATTTGGACTGGCTAGTCACATTTTTCTTCCAATACCTGCATTTGTACAAATATTTGATAAGTATGGGACTATAATTTATATTTTATGCAAAAAAAATTGTAGAAAGTTTTGTACTATTTTGTGTTAGCAGTCATCTATTCTTGGAGGAATCAAACCTAATTTATTTAAAAATTTGTTAGAGCCAGTCCTTGACTCATTTCCCAAAAAATTTACATTGCAGAATTCTTTCCATAAGAAAATTATTAAACTAATAGTAGTAAGCATCACTTACTACTTCAGTGCTTGTTGCTCTTCACTGATAGTAAATTTCACAGTAGATTGAGGAGTATCTTTGATGTGTTTTGCAGTTTATAACTCAGCACACCATTTTTCTGAAAATATATTAGAGACTACAACTACCGTAGAGTGAGTTCCATAATCTGAGTCACCGGTGTAATGCTAATTAGGCAATTATCAGAATATTGCTCTTTTTCTGTCAACCTGAAGGTGTATGGCTTAATTTAGAAAATTTACGGTGAGGTCCCCATGCCGCCTACAGATTCCCCTTCTGAAAAACATTTTGTGGTCAGGTGACTTAATTCACAGTTTTGCAAATTTTCTCATATTGAGAGAAATCTCTTTGTTCTTGGTTTGGTCTTGACCTGCCTAAACTAGATTTGAATGCTGAGTTGCACTGTAAGGCATTACCACATCATATATAGAAAGTAGTAAATTGAGTGAATTTACTGTTTAGTGAATTTATTAAAACAACACCAGAAATAAACTAAGCAGTGTATATGTGTGCAGGTGTATGAGCTAGGGAAAATTTATCTAGACTAGAGGTCATTTAAAAATTTTTAACATTTGATTCTCACAGATGAATTTATCAGTGTGCTTTTCAAGTTTGTGTCAGCAAACATGTTTTGTTTTCCTCTCCTTTCTGAAATTCAGTTCACCTCAACATAGATAGTATCAGTTGGGCTGAGTTACTTGCTTGTTGACGGACATGAGGTCATGCAATATGGCTGTTTTGATGCTTCCTTGTAGCTGACATCAGTCTGTTCTGTTGCATATTTCAGGGTTCCTGGTGGTACCGATCCATACGATACAGTGGAGATCAGATTCTCATTCGGACAACTCAAATATATACATATTTTGTCTATAAAACCCGGAACATGGACATGAAACGTAAGTAAAAGGCATCTTGAACTGTGGATGTGTTCATCTGGAAGTGCCAGTCTGTTAACATTAAATACTTGTATTTTGTGAGCTTAATAAGGTTAAAGTAATGCTTCTGGTTCCTTTAGGATGTTTAAAAAACTTAATTCTGTTGCAGACAAAGAATACTCTGTCAGAAGACTTCAGTGTTTGGGAGAGGGAATTGTACAGACATATATTTATATCTATCTATACATAAAAAAAAAGAAAAAGGGGTATTGTATGTTGGGAAAAAAAAAGCTGACATGCCTGTAGCCCTCAGCTGCCAGTAGGAGCCAACCTCTATCTGTGTGTTTTCTTCTGTTAGTGTAAAAAAACAGGCTCTGGAATTTTTGGGGGGGCTTCATAAAATTTTTATATGCATAAAGAATGAAGTAGCATTTCTTGATTTTAGATGTTAGAATAGAGAGCTAAATTTCTGTTAACATAAAATTGATAGCAAAGTTTTTTATTTTGTTACTTGTTTGTAGCTTTCAATATACTTACTTTTCTTGTCTACTCCTCCCTGATTTTAAAGGAATAAACCCCCTCATTTTTCTGGGGAAAACTGTAGATATATTATGTTGGTGCAAAATTGTATCTTTCAGTTTGGGGCCTGGAATGAGCCTGAAGAATTGGCACAGTACTGCTTAGTTCTAGATTGGATTTAACTAGCTTGCAGGGTCAGAGCAATTGAAAAGTAGAATAGAAGAACCCCTAAAACCTTCTAAAAAGGGTTCATAAATAAATTTTCTTACTCCTTTGAATTACACTGTTTCTGAGCTTTAAATTTGCTGGAAGACAGCTGAAGTCTGCTCTTGTTCCATCCTTTTCCTACAGGGAAAGAAATGGTTCTGCTCTACAAGGGCAGAAATGCTTCACAGATGATCCAAATGGTGTAGGGATTAAGTGTACATAAAGATGTTACCCTTTTATTCACAGGACACGAGTTTCTATTTGGGATTAGTTCAGACTGGTTTATACTCTCTTTTGTCATACTCTTACGCTTTTTCTGTTTCCAGCCAGGTGAGAAGAGAGAGAGTAGGTGAGGCTTAAGAAGTTTAGGGAGATCAATTTCTTTCTTCGGACTTGTTCTTAATAGTAGTTTCATATTGAACCTTGCCCAGAAGCCAGCTTTGAGGCTTGCCTTATCCCTCCTAAAGATTGGTTAAAAAGTTAACTGTAGGTTTAAGTGGCTTAACACTTTTAGGTAGTTCCAGGATCAGAGGCAGGTCAGTTTTTTCTGCTGAGGTCTGTTGTGCAGTCTGAATGAAAACTAAGGTGCAGCTGAGGTGGCTTAGACAAACCATGCAATGATCAGGTAGGGCTTTTGCTTGGTTGTGACTTCCACTGCAGTGTGGTATATTAGTGTCAGCAAATGTAATCAAACCAGGCTAGGGAAATGATGAGACAAATCTGCATGACTTGCCTGCTCTTAAAATATTTTTTCAAGCTTCAGGACAAGCAAACTTTCAGAATCTCCTTTCCTGGAGATTTACAGTTGTTGATCTTAAATAATGGGAAGATATTTATAGTCATCTGAAGTTTTCAATATGCTGTGCTGAGAAAGTGGATAGATAATCGAGCATGGAAATGAAAATTGATGCTCAGGGAACTTCACTCATTGTTAGTAGTTTGAATTCACTGGGCACTGCAGGTAGGCAAAAGTAACTTTGACTTGCTCGTAAGAGCAGTTGCTCAAAATTTAAGAAGGAAGCTTGAGTTACTACTGCTGAAGTTATTTTAAATGGAGAAAATGATTCTGTGAGCTCTCTCAGATTGTCTGTGGCTGAGGGGTCCAGTATTTTCATGAGCAGGAAGCTCCAAATGGGACTAAAATACCCAGTTGTCTGGGGCTTTCATTTTAATTACAGAATGTTTTGTGGTAATATGGATTTTCCTAATCACATTAAGAAAAGAGCAGTCCATCATCTTTGTGCAATTTGTTTGTAGGCTTATTTATTGAACTGCTTTTCTAATAATTACAAGATTTTTTTTGGTGAATTTTCAATGCTGACTGAACAGAAAATGGAGCTGAAATTTTATCCTTCCTGCCTCCCTCTTCCATACACATCGTGTGCCACATGGTGTGCATGGGTTACGGAGAGGAATGGTTCTGTAAGCATGCAGAAGCAGTCAAACTGCTGTGCAGTGATGTCTGCTAGTCCTAATGAAGTCTAATTACCTGTTTTTCAAGACATTAAGAGTCAAATGCTGGACTTGATACCATGCAAAACTGTGCCTTGAATGATCTCTTTTGTCCTGTGCCAGACATTGATTCCTGCCTCCTTTGCCCTGTGGCAGTAGTAACTGATCCATTAACTGGAGAATATGGATATTCATGGTTGTTGGGGGAGGAATATGTGTGAATGTGAATAAGTTTTATGGCCAGAGGTTCTGAAGAAATCAGTTGATGACTGAAGATGTTGACATTTTCTTTGTCTGACTCCAATTATCTTTGCAGGGCTCATCATGGTTTTAGCAGGGGCATCTGAATTTGACCCTCAGTACAATAAAGATGCAACGAGCAGACCAGCAGACAACATCCAGATACCTCAGGTCAGTTATATCAAGAGATATTTTAACAATCCTTCCAAGGGAAAAGAGAGGAGATGCTTCTGGATGACCAGCTGACAGAATTCAAGTTCTTCAGGCATTTACTTTGTAGAGAGGCAACTGTGTCCCTTCAGAAATAGGAATTAGAAGCTAGACTTGATTTAAAGTTTTTTAAAAGAAAAGATAGCATTAATAGTGTTAATGCTTATTTTAGATGAAACTGGTTTAGTATATAGGCTGCTGCTTAAATATGGTTGAGTGTGTTAACATAGTAAAACAAAATTATTATCCAGTGTCTGAATTAGTAATGTCTTTAAATATCGTGAAGATTCCTCCATGAATATCTGTTCCCCTCTGGTTGCCTTTTATATTCATTTCCATTGAGAGTTTTCAATGGCATCAGAGATGCCATAAAAGCATACTGTGGCAAATAATTTTTACTAGCAGTTTTAGAAAGTCTTATATATCAGAAGCTAATGCTTTGATTTAAGAACTTTAAAGCACAGTATACAAAATGCTCCAATGAAAATGTTTTGAGTTGGCAAAAAGAGGAGGAAATAGTCTCACAGATTTAACCTTTGCACGCACACAATTGCATTTTCATGTTTTAAACGTGAGTGGTATCTCAGTCTATTTTCTTTTACTTAATTGTCTCTGTCTCTTTTACAAATTCTTTATCATGTTGTGGACTTTGAGTAGAAGATGGAATTGCAGTAAAGTGGGGTTTTTCAACAATGGGAGCAAAAGGCTGGAAAAGATCACCTTGATCAATGGTTCTTCACCCATGCTGTTGCCAGCACTGGCATTCTGCAAGGCCTTTTACGTTTAATCATTCAGTTTCTAAAAGGTAGTCAAACCTTCTATAACCATACCCTGCTGAGAAGCTGTTCTAGTGATTTCGAGTCCTGTTTGTGACCAATTTATATCCTTGGTTTTTATCATCACTGTTCTGGAGTCTAAACAATTCTTGCTGTGTATATCCTTATGCATCTGTAGACAGAAACAATAGCCCATTAGTTATCTTTTTGTCTTTGTTTTGCTAAACTAGAAAAGCTGCTGTCTTTCATTCCTGTCTTTTCCAAAAAGCTCATTTCTCTCCTCCGGCTATGTGCTGAACAGGGTACTGTTCCCTGTTGATAGATTTCTAAATTTTACATTATTTTTTATCTGCTTAGACTTGTCCACAGTATTCTATGCTGAGTCTTAACAGTACCTTAGTTAGTGGCACTACTGTTCCTGTATTTCTGCAGGGAATGACTTTCAGCATACTCTTTTCCACAGCTGTTCTATATGATGATTTAGTACAAATAGAGTGGGATCAGTAAGTTTTCAGAATTTCCCCACCTTAGGTATCTCCATTTTCCAGCTAACAGGTTCCCATCTTTGAGCTGCAGTTCTTGTTAGTATGCAAGTGCATGACTTTGCATTTTATGACAGATTTTGTTCCCTTTCTAAAGGTCCAGTACTCAGTGTCATCTGTGGTTTTTCCTGACTATATGGCAGAACAATTCACTGAAGCATCAATCAGTACAGAAGGGTACTTCTACTACTGTATCCTGCTTTTGGGGCAATGATCAATGTTCCCGTTTTTCACAAAATTCTCTTCTAAGTTTTACTGCTCTTGATCTGGGGTTACACCAGGATGTGCTTATAAGAAACTTCTTGTTAGAAGATCTTTTTTTCAGGTGTGGGGAAAGACTTGTCAAAGGTTGGTATAGCTTAGCTGTTGATATCCAAAGTTCTCCTTTGTCTTGAGGTTTTGGAATTTCTATCTCTCCTCAGGTAACTTTTTGAGCTAAAAAGTGAAGCTTCTGTGCCATGTACTAATGCTACTTTATCTGAGCTACTGTTACTCAGACCTGTTTGAACTGTGGGTCTTGGTGCTGTGGGGTCAGGAAAGGTCATCCTCAGTAAAGAGCACTATGCTTTTTTCAAGTTGTTGTGGTTTATAAAGAAGTTAAAATACTTGATCTTTAGCATACCAGAGATTTTGGGCTTGTAAACCTCCTTCCTGTTTTACCTGAAATTATTCCTAGGGAAGTTTGCTGTGTTTTAGATGGGTGAAAGGTCTCAAGGTGATGCTGTTTCTTGTACATACTAAGTTCAATGTAAATGCCTTAGAAATATGGTTGAATCTAGTATGATATCTTGGCAAGAAAATCAGATATTAAAATATTTATTTGTCAACATGAATTTACTTAACACTACATAAGACAAGTTTCTTGCATGCAAATCTTTACAACCTCCTTGTTTGGACATTGAAAAAAGGCATATAAAGACACTTCTTAACTTCTTGGAGCTGAGTTTTGAATAAAAATGGCTAGTGTTCATCTCTACAGAAATTTCCAAGGAAAAGTTACTTAAACTCTTGCTTTTGTGAACATACTTTTTTTCCCTTGTGAACTGGTCTCCGGTATTTGCTTGTCTTTAGCAATAAAATAGCTGGTTTTTGTTTAACTGTTTTGTTTTAGCTAATCAGAGAAATTGGTGGCATAAATTTAAAGAAGAATGAGCCTCCTCTCACCTACCCTTACAGTCTAAAAGCCAGAGTTCTGCTGTTGACTCATCTTGCCCGGATGCAAGTTCCTGAGGTCCTTGAAGAAGGTAATGTTGTCTCCCCTGATTGGATATTACTGGAAACCAAGCAAGATGCTGCATGCTACAGTTCTCTTGATTCCTGTCCTATGAGGAGTTGAATGGATCTCTGCTCAATAGTCTCCATGGAGGCTGCTTAGTTTTTCAACTTTAATGACCCTATAGAGCATTTACTTAGCATTTACTCACTCTCCTGACAGCCCTGCAATACTGGTATTTTACTTTTTAATGCTTTTGCCTGCAAATGCAGCTTAGAGAAATTGGTTTTGATTTTTGTAATAGAATAAAAAGTATAACGTGAAGTATATTTGCTTTTCGGAGCAAAGAAATCCAAGGTCAGCATAATGCTGCTTGCTATAGCATTTCCATGTGTATTTATTTTTGGAGGTTTTTAGCTCACTATGTGAAGTAAAGATGACAAGATTAGAACTTTAAATATCAGTTACTTGTGAGCTTTGGTTTGTGTTTTGGAATTTTTAATACTTGTAAATATTCAAACCAAAATGTTTCTAAAGTCATTTCTTAAGTTTAAGCCATGAAAGCCATAGTTTTAGGCTGACCAGCAAAGCTGAGATGTTCTATATTTTAATGGAAATAAAAAAAACCAAACAACAAACCTAAACCAGCAAACCAGGAAAAATGCTTTGCTTCAAATTTTTCAGTTCCTTTGAAAAGAAAAATAATCAGTTCTAAAAAGTCATGAAAACTATCTCATCTTTCCTTTACTTTGTTACTGTGTGTACTTAGAACTTCACAGAACTGCATTCAAAAGAAGTTGATACCTTGGAAATAATGTTTTTTATAAAACTGGTCTTTCACTTAAAGTTAAAAATCCTGTTTTTAATTTGTGATTACTTAAAGAATTCATGCGATTTTAATATGACTGGTAAATTGTCTATGCCAACCTGTTGCAGTTTTTTTAGCTGGATCTAATAAATATTGTTTCATTTGGTGTGGAAGCTGGTATACAAAATTTGTTTCCTTTTAATGCTTGCATTTTCCTGGTTTTTTTAAGGAATGTTACAGATGGGTATGTCAGTGAGAATAAATCAGCATTTTTACCATAATACAAGAATGAATAGAAGTGAAGACCATGCCAATTAAATGGTTCAGTTCATGTGAACTGATTGTTTTTCCTAAAAGTACTACAGCATAATTGCAGCCAGTTATATCTTGCAGATCAGCAGTTTATCCTTAAGAAGAGTCCTGCACTGCTTCAAGAAATGATTAATGTCATCTGCCAACTAATAATAATGGCTCGAAGCAGGGAAGGTAGGATAAGAAACTGTATAATTAAAGTAGTGTTTCTTCACTGTGATACTTCATAAAGTCTTTGGTTCTTGTGGGAAACTTAACCTGTGATATTTAGAAATGCCTAAATGCTCTTTTTCTCTTTTTACTGTAATGAGAGAGTTTTTGAGAATTGAAATGCTGCTGCTGCTGCCAAGCTCTGCTCTGAAATCCTAAGTATGTGTGTCGTGCTTGTAAATTTTGCAATTAAAGTTTCTCCTTAACTGCAATTGAAAACCTTTTCTTGAAGATGTGGTTCATTTTCAGTAGCAATGCATTTAGTATAAGACTTGCGTTCTTTCCATTTGCACTTTTACATTTTTTTCTCTCCTCTTATGAGTGTCTCTTGTTTTTTAGATGATTTGCCATTATTTCTTTGGATGTTGCTCATATTTCTCCATATCAGAATTCTGTGCTCTTTAGCCTGCTATGTAGTTTTATTCTGAATTTGTAGGGGCAGGTGCTTAGCTGTAATTGCCATAGAAATTATAATTTAATTGAAACATAGTATTTAAGCATTTTTCTTTCCACTGTAAAAAGGCAGTTAATCAGAAGATGGTTCCTTGCAGTGTAAGGAAGCAAAAACTTGGATATCATTCCTTTATTGCACCAAACACAGTCAAGGCATTTTTTTAATGTCAAACTGGTGACCATTTTTTTTGCTATCGAACAATATATACTGGTTCATCTTTACTAGACCAAAACTCTTTTAATGAGCATTGATAGCCTCCTAGTAAGAATTGTTTTGGGGAAGATATTTCCCAGAACTATTTCAAGTGGTGCTGGAAATTGTGCTCCTTAACAAAATAAAGTGTGAGAGCAGACGTGAGCAGATAAGGATGTTGTGTGCTAGCTTAGATTATTTTTAAAAAAAATTTGGATAGTGTTTTATAAAATAATACTTGAACCTCTGAGATACTGTAAAACATATGTTCAAGGCTCTGAAAAATATCTTTAAGATGGCCTAGATGGCCTATGTATATATTAGTCAACTAGCAAATAGTTGTTTTCTCTTGTGCAAAATGCAACCAAAATAACACAGGCAGAAGCGCTTTTTTATGCAACCGAATTAGAAATCTTTGAAAAATGAGAAACACCTGTAGTTCTTGTAAAAGCTGAAACAAGATACTGAACAGAGTGCATTATATGCTTTGCAACTTCAATGACCTTCAGGTAGCTATATTCTTTTCCTCTAGTTCTGAATATACACAGAGATACTTTCTTAATTTGATAGTAAATAAATATTTATAAATGCATTGTTCTTAATAAATTGCTTTGAAGTTCCCAGAACTTTAGATTTTAACTTAAATTAAAATAAAAGAGACAGTATTTTGAAATACAGTGGTGTAAACAAATTTTCTATTAGCATGTACAATGGTTATTTACAAACCAAATCTGAACAACTGCTACCACTAACAATTTCAGGGATTATCTCTTCCAGTCTCAATCATTTAGTGAAAGCAGAAGAGAATTTATAGCTGTCATTATGTATGGTAGAAATTGCTTCCTAGATTTGGAGAAAAAGTAGGTATGGATCACAGTGTATAGTTGAGGACTTGTCTGGTATTTCTCTAACAGATTTCTCAAAATTATTTCCAAAGTTTGAAAGCAGCAGTAGCCAGAAATTTGTACCAAACAACCAAACATTTCCTCTTGCTTCCATGCCAGTGCTCTCAGCACATGGTGTTAAAGAGAAGGTGGTACCCAACAGTTGCCCATTAACAGCCAGCAATAATGAAATTGAGACTTCAAGGCAAACAGTTTCAGAATTTTGGTCTTTGGTCTAAAGTGAAGTCACTGCTTTTACTATTTAGTATTTATTTAGCAAATGTAATGCACTGACCCTGTTTTTGATGACTGTGCATGGGGAGAGAACTGTGTCACCTTGGGAAACAACTAGAAATTGTAAAGGTGGCATTGGTTTGGTTTTGTGTTGTGTTTTTTTAAGATTAATAAAATTGAAGTTAGATATTGAATTTTTTGAGAGAGTGCTTTGCTTAAGTTTATATTTGTCACCATAATTTTAAGTGGCTTAAAACTTAACTGCAGCTGATTTTGGGGTTAGTTATAATTTTCACTTAAATCGACCTTGACATAATACATAAAAGGATCACATGCTACAATTAGTCATAGATTTTCAGCAGTCCTGGCTCTATGAAATTACAAAGATAATGGCACATGTTAATACTACCTAAAGAAATATTTTGGGGACAAATCATACTTTGTGAAACCGAAATTGATAGTGGGATGAGAAGTCTCATTTTGTGCTGCATTCCTGCCTTTCAAATATTCTGAAATGTTTTTGTTACTGTTAAAAGCTTAAAAATGTCTGCAGCAATTTATCCTTACCTGGTAATCAGGTCTTTTGGAAGAAGGACACTTGATATGAATCTTCTCGATCTTGGCACTTGTCTTTGCTTTGTTGTGTCCCTTGCTTGCATCCGTTGTTCTGTGACAATTTAACTGATACCTGAGAACCACCAGCTGTAAATTATTTTCATGGCTTCCTTGAGATCATCCTTAAGTATAAGTAGATAGCTGCCTTGCCAAGTGAGGTGTTTGCTGCCAAAAACATAGGATGTGCTCCAGTGTCTGCAGATGTTAGGCATCTGTTCAGCTGTCCAGTCAAAGCACGTTCCTTAATTCAGGTTGGAAGCTGCAAGTGTAATGAAGAGGTTGTGGCTTGACCCAGGTGTATGCCATTCCTTCACAAATTTGCAAAATTTGCATTGGAATTGACTACTTTAATGTCATATGTTGGGTTTAAATTGAAAGAGGGTGATTTTAGATAAGAAATTCTTTGCTGGTGAGGGTGGGGAGGTTCTGGCACAGGGTGCCAGAGAAGCTGTGGGTACCCCATCCTTGGAAGTGTTCAAGGCCAGGTTGGATGAGACTTTGAGCTTGGTCTAGTGGAAGGTGTCCCTACCCAAGGTAGGGGGGAGGAACTAGATTATATTTGAGATTATATTTTTCATGATTCTATATTTTTTGTCAATTTAATAACCTTACATTAAAGGCCTTGTATTGTGCAATTTGACAATCAGAAGCTGTCAAAAAAGGTACAGCAATGACATTAATTTTATGGTTGGGGCATTTGGGGGATGTTAAAAGCTATGCTATCCTCAGGTCCACTCTCGGGAAATATAAAGACCTGTGTTCTTTTCAGGAAACCAAGGTAGTACTTTCCAACTTTAAAATATTTTTCTACTGTCATATGGATGACGAGTCAATCCTTTAAGAAAGAGAATATTTTCTACTCTGACTAGTGCTCTGTGGTCTCAAAGCTGTAGGTGAATTTCCTGCAAAAGACAGTTTGTCAGACATTATTTAGGATTCTTTTATTGAATTGATTTGCAGTGTGTTTTTTTAAACTTAAAAAGGAGTCCTGTGACTTTCCTTAGCAACAGCATCCAAAAAAAATACAGGGGAAATGGAAGCTGGGTAAGATGGAAAGTAAATGTAGTGTTACTTGGTTGGGACATTAATCTTTCCATTGCTTTTTTTTTTTTTAAAGGTCAAAGTTACATCTTTCTTAGTTACCTGTCTATCTAGCCAGGTAGTTCCATTTGTGTGTTAAATTTCTTTTTGCATTGCGTATAATTGTCACACATCCTTCCATGTAATTTGATTTGATAGCTGATGATATTTATAGCTTGGTGTAATTAGTGGAGAAACAGATAATTTTAGGGCACAGGGGCAGCTGAAGCAGAGGGAACAGTGATCTTTTATGTGCAGTTACTATGCCCTCATAGCTGCTTAGAAATTTGCAGCAAGATAATAAGTGGTCTGAAATGAGTTCTCTAAACAGGGTTTATGAAAAGTTTTATTTATGAATGAATGGTTGTCAAACAAAGCTATGTTGCAGTTTGTGTCTGCTTTGCCTTTTCATGTCTTTGCAGATGTGATGAGTATTAATAGTTGCTAAGTGGGGGGTTTTTTTTTTTTTTTTTTTATTTTATTTTGCTCTGTTCTGGCTAAGGCTTTTTCTCCTTGTCTGCTTTACAATAATTTTAATTATAAGTGTAGGCCTTTTTGTACATTAACATATGAGAAGAGTTATTGGTAATTTTTAAAAGAAAAGTCAAATAGGTGTTTGCTCAGACACCCCTTTTAACCAATAAGTTTATTTATAAGTCATGCATTTGATATGTTTACAGCTCTTCTTACTGCCTTCTAACAATATAATGCTCTACTTAGCTTCAATTACATAGTTTTCTTCTTGCATGTGATAGGCTGCTACCTATATGTTCATTTCTCAAGATTAAAACATGATAAGTAATATATTATATTGTAAAGTATTGACATTTAATGATAAATTGTATTAAATGATACACTGAACACATTAGACACACACATATATAAAACATACAAATATAAAATAAGTTTGTTTGATGCTGCTTTTTTTTAAACTGAATTGGTGAAATTTTTGTCTATAATAATTACATAGATAGATTGTGCAGTTGTTCCTTGAGACAATGTTAGATGGAAGTCTTTCCCTTCCTTAAAGTGTTCAGCTATGATGGCCTAAATAGAGGGAAGAAAATGTCTGCTGGTCTGCATGGCTGGAGTGAGAGTTAAAAGGCTGCCTAGTTAATTGTACTGAACATTTTAAGATGTCTCTTTCTTTTGCTTGGTGGACTGGAAATAAGGTTTTCTGTAATACAAGTATACACTGGAAAGTATAACAAGAAAAAATTTAAAAATTATGTCGTTTGTTTCATTCTCCCCAAGAAAGGGAGTTCCGTGCTCCATCTTTGGGATCTTTGGAAAATTGCATGAAGCTTTCCCAGATGACGGTCCAGGGACTTCAGCAGTTCAAGTCTCCCCTTTTACAGCTGCCTCACATTGAAGAGGACAATCTGAGGAGAGTTTCCAATCATAAAAAGGTATAAAAATACAAATGATACTTGGTAACCTCTGAAAATGCTATCTGCTACTTCTTTTACATATTTGTAGCTAAGGAAGCAAGGTAATGAATTAACTAAGAGAATAAAAATAAATTTATTTTTAAGGAACTCAATACAATACTTCCTAGATGTTCTGTCTGCTTTTTTTCTCAGTTAGGAGGTGAGAATCAGGATCAGAGATCTGTTAAGTGTAAGTAAGTATAAAAGATCAGTCTGTATTGACCTAACAAACAACAGAAAAAGTTTCTTCCTTGTTAAAATGTATTATCTCCTATTTAATATTCTTCCAGAATGTGTCTGGAATATCCTACTGGGACATTTTTTCCTGGGGATAGGTGTGGTGTGGGGCTTGTTTGGCTTTACATTGTTCTTAATGTACTTTGATAGAAAGTATATTTGAAAGCCTACACAGAGGAGTTCATAAAAGAAAAAAAATGAGTTACTGTGGAAAGCATTTCAGGTTTTGTGATCCTTTGTGTGAAAGAGTGTGTCTTATAAAGCTTTTGCTATGTAACTGTAGTTGGGTAGGTGTTGGTATTTGTAGAATTTAAGGACAAAAAAGAATAGTCTTGTCTGAATACCTGCATGTTTCACTCTGTTTCACCAACTGTCTCTGCATTTAAACCTGCTTGTTCATTTGAATCTAGTTTATCTTCTGGGAATGCCTGGTTAGAGACAGCCCTTTGCTTCTAGTAGAAGCTGTTGACTTTTCTGATAGTTTTATTACAGTGGTTAATTTGGATGAATTGTGAAAATATTCTTTTTATCTGATGGAAATTTTGTTTAGCTTTAACTACAGCCTTAGGGGATATTTAAATGCTTCTGTGTTAGTGTGAAGACTAAGAATTCTTAGGTACTGCATGTTTTTAATCCTCTCTGAAGATGCTTGTTCATGAAATATTCAAGTAGTCATATCCTTTGGATAATATAAAAGATTCTCTTACAGGTGTCATTAAAGACTTACTTTGTAAATCCAGTTTTAAACTACAGGGAACATATGAGAAATAAGCAATTTTAGATATATTTTTTGACATGTTCATTGTAACTAAGTAAAAAACCAAATAATTTGGCTATGTTATAATCCCACCTCTGTTTGCTGTGAAAAGAGGGGAAAACCCACAGTTTTTTAGGCTAGTTTGTACAGGATCACATGCATTGAGTTCTTAAAAAATACAGTGCCCTAGATTGGCTGTATGATCAGTCTACCTGGATGTATGAAATCTTTTTTTTAATAAAGTGCATGCATTTATAATGGTGAGGTAATCAAGTGTTCAAATCTGTGTTTGTTTTGTCCTTTTAGCTCTGCTCTGCAAATCTTGGAAGGAGTAGATTTAGATTTGTTTGCAGTTCAGTACAAAAAGACCCCATAACTTGTATTTGGTTGTTTCTGCTAATGTAAATCTGAAAGCACTGAATGAAGTATTCTATCTAAATAAAAACCCCCGTTGGTAAGATTTCTTAGCTCAACTCTCTGAAAAACTTGTATGAAATAACAATTTTATAAGAAACTCTAAAGAGCCATTTCTAAGGGGTGACATACTAAGGAACACACCAATGTTGAAAGCAGTTCTGTTTAGTAGGCTTGAGTGCAACCTTTTTGGTTTATTGTTTCTCAGACACAGGCGTGCTAGTTTCCTAAAGCATGGGGTGTTTTGTAAAAACAAATGTAGTAGTGTGTGCATATTAGTATCATGAGGACACCAGTGATGTATTATCAAGAGTTTATTTGTGGACTGTGTTCTGTGCTACCATGGGACTTCCTTTCTTCTTTTTTTATTTCAGTATAAAATCAAAAGTATTCAGGATTTGGTGAGTTTGAAAGGCTCAGATCGTCGCAATTTACTGCATTTCCTAGAAGATAAGAAATATGAAGAAGTTATGGCTGTCCTTGGCAGCTTTCCATATGTCACTATGGATATAAAACCACAGGGTGAGTGGGAGGTCCTTTTGTTCTGTGTATGTCACTCTTCTGACATTTTGATAGTCTGCTGGCAGTAAGCTTTTGGAGGATGCTGAAACAGAACTCACTGCTATTTATGTGACCTGGAAATTACATACTACTTTGGAGTGGTGGGTTCTCGTACATGAGAGTTACAGTCTGAGGAGGTAAAGTACATTGAAACATTCCATATATTCCCAAACCAGCAGTAGTTTCTCATCCAGGAGCTTATTTGAAATTTCATCTTTGATTTTAATATTTCATGAGCAATGTAGAATTCTGGTTGAAATACCACTTTTATTAGCTATCTTAAACAGTTACGCTTATTCCAGAATTTATGCTCTGCTTTCTTCAGCATGCAGAGTCATTTGTGAGGTTTTTGAGTTGGAGACCCTGATGACTAAATATTCATGGATTCCTTTGTGGTAATCCTGGTATAGTTTTTATATCTGGCAGAATTTGTCCAAGCTATGCTTAGCTGCATTTTGTGTGGACTGTTTCAGTGAATGTATAATGCTCTCTCTCTCTGAAGATTAGGTATATTGTAAGCAGTTCCTGTTAGACAGCTCTGCAGTGGGAAGTGAATTGGTTCTGTGGTCCCCTTTTCTTTGTAGAAGATCAGTGCTAGTAAATGTGTGATATTTGAAAGGTTGTTCTAATTTTTGTTTCTAGTTTATATTTTCATTGTGATAGCAATGATCACATTCAAAATGTGATATGCTTTGTTTGGGGAGCCTGATTATAATTTGGCTTATGTGTAGTCCCCTGTGAAAAGCAAATGTTAGAAGAAATACCAGTTAGGGAAGCAAATGTCTGCTAATTTTGGTGTTTCTGAATGTTATTTGTGTTGTTTTTTTGGTTTTTTTAAACAAATAAACAGAAAACTCTATATTATTTTAGCATAGGATTGTATACGGTCTTGTTAATCTGCTTAAAATTAAATCTTGAAGTACCTCCCCATATTTTGACAAACAACATTTTCCTGCCTGTAGTCTTCATTTGTCACACAGCTGCACTCCAGTGTGGTGTGGAGGATTAAACCATGGAGATGCTTTTCTGTTTAGCTCAGTATTGCCATTATATAAAATATATATGTAAGACTAGTGAATAGTAAAACTGCTTCCTCAGGGAGGGACTGGAGGGGAATAAATAGAATGTCTACACTGGGACATAACACTGAGATATTCCTCTCCTACCTGAGACATTTTCCAATTTATAGGTTGGAGGTATAAACTTTACAGTGGCTCCCCTGTGGGGTTTGTTTGATGTTTTAGTTAAACTAATCATTGCTGTTCTTTTATTTTTCTTTGCCTTCTCCTTAAAAAATAATTAAATGCATGATCGTTAATGTGGCATTGAAATTGAGTTGTTAATCATATGAAAGTCAGGAAAATGAAAATTATGATTCCCAGAACAAATATAACAGGGCCCCTCTGGTCATGTGTGATATTTCATGTTTCTGAAGTTTTATGCTTTAATATATAATGCACAGTATTACAGGGTTATGGTTCCCACAGCAGCTATAACTTTGAATTTTCTAACTTTCATGCAATTAAAATTTCAAACTCATTGTTGCAGTTTTATAGGTTCCTGAATACCAAATCTCATTCTGATAAGATATTTGAAGTTGTAAGAGACTTATGAAATAGTACTTTGAAACTATTTTTTGTTAAAAATTCTGGAATTTGAATGCTTATATTTAGAAGTAGCAGAAACAATGTTTAATGGAGAAAAAGGCTTTAAAGAAGTCTAATATAGATATGTTACTTTTCTTTTTGCACTAGTTTTGGATGATGAAGACAGCAACAACATCACAGTAGGTTCTCTTGTCACTGTTCTGGTCACACTAACAAGACAGACCATGGCAGTAAGTATTAAGAATACTTGTTCTTTCATGGTAACCATGGGTGTACACTGGTAAAAAGGCATTTCTAGTTGTTTTGTAAACACAGTTGTGAGGTTAAGATTTGAAATTGAGAACTTGTGCTCTTAATCTATCCTTATGGATTTGTTTCTGAATGAGAAAGTTTTCCTGGAATAAAATCAAAGTTCAGTCTGACCCACTGCAGTTGTCTAGGGAATGGTAAAAGAATATGGCAAATGATACTGCTCTGAGGTTTGTAAACAACAGGAAAAGAGAAGTTCAGAAACTTGGTTCTTTAACTGAAATAAAATACTCAAGTCCTCAGGACAGTGTTTGATTTTGCTTTATGTGGGCTCATAATGTTACAAATCTCTTGGGTGTTTTAGATGCTTTTATGAAAGAAACACAGTCCAGCAGAATGCTGAATATGCATAACTTAATATAAAGGAGGTACACCAGTGTCACATAAAGAAAGTGGACTGCTGTGTAGGAAGCAGTGTGGCACAGTCAAAACAATACTATACCCCAGTAGTTAAACTTCTGACTTGTGCTTGTTTTCTAGCTTAAAATGCAGTAATGGCTTTCTTTGAACAAAAAAATTTTAATACACAGAACCTAAACAAACTTTGACATGTCAAAGACTACAATGTCAATTTTTGCATCTGTATTAATGACATAATTGTCTATGTAAACAGAAGGTCTGAGTTACACCTCGGAGGTAAGGCACACAAGCCTGTGTATTAGAGGTGAGATCACACTATTGAAGCCAGTTCAGCAGAAAGTCTGTATCTATAAGCTCCATGTGCTCATGCTGTGGTAGCCGAGGGTGCAGTTACGTAGAAAGTAAAAGCACTGTATCACTATGCTGGAATTGCAAAATGAAGGAAACTGAAAATTTTGAGGATATCGACTGTACTTAGAAATGAAAGTGTCTAACAGTGTATAGAAAATTCATTTAAGATGTTTCCTGTGTGACCTCCACTAGGCAGTCTGGCATAGAAACACATGACTATAAGATGAGAGCTAGCCTTTTGTATGATGCATGTTTTTTCTGTGGTGGTATTTCCTATTTGCCATCTATATACCACAGCTCCTTGTGACTGTTTTGTTTGGGTGGGGTTTTTTTAATGGCATATATTTTGAAGAAAGAAATGCATTAAAAAATCCATTTACATAGAGGTGTCCTAGTCTACAGAATACTAGCATTGCATTATGTCTCAACATTTCCCATTTCTGGTTTGATTTGTTGGCTTCTGTCCCTGAGTAGCAGAGCAGCTGTTGAAGTTTTTAATGCTCTGACAACTGGAGCAGAATTAGCATTTTACTACTGCTTGCTTTTGTGATACAGGATTTCTGTGCTTTATAAAACAAGTAGACTCTTTGGAACCAGATGACATGTTGCTACTAAATTTCTTTACAATACTAATGATGGGAAAATCTGAGACCAAATGTTTGAAATAGTGTTTAATTTTGATCTGTTAATCCCTTGTTGTGTCTGTCACTGATAAAAGGATTTGCCATGAGTAAAATATTCAGACCTGATTAAGGTGATTTAGTTTTAAGTTCAAATATGAAATAATAATTTGCTCTTGGTACAGAGAGGCCTTAGTAGTTTTCACATCTTTCTCTAACCAGGAAGTCTTTGAAAAGGAGCAGTCTATATGTGCAGCAGAAGAGCAACCAACAGAAGATGGGGTAAGTGAACAGTGAATGTTCCTCTGGCTAATTAAAGAGAACTTTCTTTCAGATCTTAAATTGCTAATTGTGCACTTCTCAAGCATTTTTTTCAGAAATGCCTACTGAAGTGTCCTTTGAGCTGTGCTTTCTAATTTTGGTTCTCAGCTTAAAACAGTTAAATTACAGTTGACTGAATGACTGAAATTTTATGAACAGAATAAATATTTTAATACTGCTTTCCTGCAGCAAGGAGATGCCAACAAAGTTAAGAGCAAAGGATGGCAACAAAAGAATAAAGGAACCAAGAAAGCTTCAAAATCAAAGAAAAAGAAGCCATTGAAAAAGAAACCTGTGCCACCTTCATTGCAACCACAGAAACAGCAGAAGCAAAAACAAGCTAATGGGGTAGCTCATAGATTCAATGATATTTATAATTTTATTCAGTTTATCACTTGTAATTTGATGAGGGGTTTTGTATCTGTCTCTTATGTTTCAGTTTATGCTTTTGTGAAGTGTATCTTCTAAAACAGCATTTGTTTTCTCTACATTTAACAATTAATAGTGAAGTAATCAGGGAACCACCATGGTAATGTTTGCAGTGGCCTGCTGAAATTTCTACTCAACTATTTTAAAAATATGGCTTCACAGTCCCTTCTTACTATTAGCTCTTGTTATGCTGCCTTCTTGGAGGTGAATTGTTAACTTCTACTTTTTCTTTAAAGATAAAAACTGAAATGAGACTTTCTTGTGATAAATTAAGTAGCTTGTACTTTCTCAAGTTTTCTGTAATTTTCTTAAGACTTTATGAAATGCAGTCCTGGAATCATAGAATGGTTTGGGTTGAAAGATTATTTGGCTTAAAGAGCATTTAGTTCTAACCACTCTGTGGTGGGCTGGGGTGCCACTCACTAGATGAGTTTGCTCAGGGCCCCATCCAGTCTGGCCTTGAATACTTGCAGGGATGGGACATCCAATCTGGGAATCAAATACTGTTTTTTCCTATTCCTGTTGCAAGTGCCATATGCAGAAGTAAAATGGCTTCCATCCTCCCCTTAGCAAATGAGATGAAAAGGATTAATCTTCACTGTAGATATAACTCTGTGACACAAGAAGAGTGTAGATCGTGTGACCTGACCAAGGCAGGTGCTGTGAATTCTGTGTACTACAGTAATGCAGACAAATTAAGTTAAGAGGTGTTGGGTTTTTGTTTTTCTTTCCCATTAGGAAGTTGTTGTGAAGGAAGAGGAGGAGGAAGTCTCTGATAAAGGAAGTGAATCTGAAGAAGAAGAAACAAACAGGGACTCTCAAAGTGAAAAAGATGATGGAAGTGACAGAGACTCTGACAGAGAACAAGATGAGAAGCAAAACAAAGATGATGAAGCTGTAAGCCTTTCTTTTTTTGAAGGGTAATATTGCCTCTGGGGTTGAGAGAAAATGCATTTTAATCCTCTAGCATCCCCTCAGGCTAGGCAACACTAGGATGAAGGAGTAATACCGGTTCTCCAGAGGTTTTCAGACCTCATTCTGGTGTAACAGCTTTGTCATTGCAAGTTTGTTTCAGAGTGAATAGTGAGGAGTCTTTTCAGCATGGTCAGAAAACTTAGAAATAACATGAGAAAAATGGCTAAACTTAAGGAGAAAAAATATTTCTTTCACCTGAATTTGATTACTATCTGCTGCAGATTTGTGACGTAAAGTCTCTCCTTCGAACTTTACAGGCAGTGGCTGTTGCATGCTGCAAAGTACATACTAAGCATGCAGTAGTTGAACAAACAGGTGCTTACTAGACTCTAGTAACTGTCAGGTTATTCCTTTGAAACTGTAGTAGTGTAATAGAGAGTGAAGCATTGTGGTGGTAGATGATTTCTGCACCACAGGTCTTCCAGTAAAAGACTTGAGTGTGAGCTGAATAGCCCATACAGGGTCATTAATCCCATACAGGGATTAAGCTTCTGATGGGAAAGGAATCATCAGACTTGTAATCAGGACTCTTATGGCTGAGGTAGAGTGTTTATAGGTAGTGTTGTAAAATTGAGTTTTGAAGAATGTGTGCAAACCCCACAGATCTTCTTTTTCTCTTTATAATATTTAGTATTGCACAAGAATTAGTCACGTGTACCATTTTCATGGGCCATTTTCTCTCTTTTTAATGGGAAAGATATGCACAGTAATTCTTTAACCTTATCTTTGACAGGAGTGGCAAGAATTACAGCAAAGTATACAGAGAAAGGAGCGAGCCCTTCTTGAAACGAAGTCAAAGATAACACATCCTGTTTACAGTCTTTTTTTTCCTGAGGTCAGTAATAAAAAACATTACAGTTGTGAAACATGAAAGTTAATATAAATTAATTGATCCTTTTATATTTTTACTGTAAATATTGGGCTTTTAAAAAAGATTAATGCCTGGGAAAAAAATCTAGTATTAATTTTATTAAGTCAACTTATAAAATTAGACATTTTCAGATACTTTTCTAAAACCTTTTTCTTCATTATTCTTTCTGTGCAGTTCCCAGAGGCTTGCAAACCTGTATAAAAGTTACGGTGAAATATTGAGGTGTTTTTAACTCTACATCTAACTGCAAGTGCCTGTGACAGGGGGAGGTCCTGACTTCTCCTGTGTTATGAGTAATCACAGGAGAGTCTGGGAATCACTTGGATCAGCAGATAGTTTTGGCTTACTAGGTGACTTCAAGTCTCAATGCAGCAATGTGGTGGCAGCACAGCGTGCAGCAATGAAAGATGGGGTTGGTTGGCAAAGCTGTCTCTTGCCACCAGTGTAGTCTGGATGTGGCAGAAGGCAACTATGGAACAGTCTTTTCTGTAGAGCTCAAAAATACAAGTTCAAGTGTGGATGAGTGTCAGAGGAAATGATATATTTGAGAGTGGTGACTCAATCACCTTAGTATAGGCTAAGGTGTGTTTACAACAGCCTTTGGTTTTGAAAGTATTATCTGATATATCATTGTTATTGCACTAACAGCTAGCCTTTCAGTAGTTGTCTGAGAAGCCCTTAACAGCAGTGGAACCTTGAAAAAGAGGGGATTTTTCTGAGTGGAGGGTTTGTGTTCTAAGCACGTAAGTTAGGTCCTTGGGGTGACCTGATTGAACCAGGAGGAAGGAGTATTTGGCCACGTTTTCTTTCCTGGCCAGTGATTCAGAAGTTTCCTTTGCTTCCTTGCAATCTGACTAAGGAACTAATCTCTTAGATATCCTAAAGATCACTTCTCTGTTGTGCTATCTCCGATAACGAGTGTGGGATGCAAGGCTTCTGCTTCCTCTTGTGGTTTAAAGAAGACAACTAAGATGAGAAAGAAGAGTAAAACATGAATGGAAAAGGAGGACACAGTGTATATTGCTCCCTTTCCTCAGTGCTCAGGGCTCTTTATGTCCATACCCTGTATAGCTTGTTGCATGTGCAAACGTATGCCATTGTCCACATGCTTGTGATCACATTGTTCCTGCTGGTTTTACCTGCTGGCAGCATTAAAAAGTATATTGTGGGAAGCAAGACTTGTTGCTGAGGACCCAGAGAGGACATAAGGTGAATAAATTATCTTCCTGAAGGCCTTAGCTGACATCTAATTTTGTAATGTTTGAACTTGAAGCTGTATTTTCCTGACACTTGGGTGCACTCTCATCTCTCAGTACAGCTTCCAGCAGTACACCAGCATAATGTTAAAAGGTATACTTGCATTGTGCTTTTCTGGCTGCCTTAGATCTTGTCAAATATGCTGCAGAGCTTGATACCTCCTTGCTGCAAAGGCAGCTGGCTTTGGTCATCAGTTGAAGCTCACAGACAGTAAGTGCCGTGCCCAGTGTCTTAGGGGAGCTGAATATTTGTATTTCTCTTTTACTGAAGTGAGGGTCCTTTCAGAGACTTTGCTTATACCTACTGCATAAGCTTCAGCTGTGTGTAACCAAGTTACATATGGGTTTTGTGATAAAAAACCTAAATACAGCTTGCTGCTAAAAAGAAATCTAGGGCTGATCTGAATGCTTGAACTTGAAAGATACACACATATCCTCTCATGGTACTGCAGTTGTAAATTTTCCAGCTTCTCTTCACTGATTTCATGGAAGTTGAATGCAGCTGTACTTTGTGCTGTAGCTGCAGTTGGAGCATAGTTCAGATAGAGTTGATCTGCAACATCAGAAGAATAAAACCCATCATACTCTGGTTGGGTTTTTTTTTTTTAGAACTGTTATTTAGAGTATTATTTGTATTGTGGTCATGGCCAGGTCAGAGATAAAAAATTAGAGATAAAATGCTGATTTCCAGAATTTAAAGATGTTTGAGTAGTAGCTGAGCATAATTATACTTGTTCTCAGGAGGCAGCCTTAATGCTGTTTCATCCAAGTTTTGGGGCAGTTGATTACTCTGCCAGAGATGTGTCTTTAATCTATGCAGGTTCCTAAATAATTATCTTCTGCTGCTGCATCTATGGGTCCAGAAACTGCACAGATTGTAGCTTTGACATTTTTTTAGGTAGAAACTGGCCTTGGTGTTCCAATTTCATGAACATACTGGTTCCCTGGCATGCCAAACCTTGCACCCATCTGTTAAAGGGCTTTTTGCCCACTTGTCTGTTAGTTTGCCAGATTCTCACAGGCATAAACTTAAAATTCCACGCAATAAGCAAGATGAAAATCACAGTCCTGGACAGTTGGCCTTTCTGTAAAAAAGTGATGGCACTTCGGGGTCAGGAGCTTTACTTCCAAAAATTTTACTCTATAGAATCCACTGAGCTTTAGATCAATGATTGTTTGCACTGGTATTTTTTCCCACTTGGCTGTTATTTTTACTAGTTTTTGTGAAAAGCCATTTGATGATTTTGATCGTGGTCTGTTTCCCTCACTCTCAACAGCAAGGAATGTTTTTTGTTGAAGAAGAACAATGTAGAGCAAGTCAGCACAGTATTTTGATAAAATCAAAATATATTTATATCAAAATATAATAACATATTGATAAAACTGCAGGTCCTTTTTATTATGGTCATAGTCCTCATAGGCCCAAAATGGTGATTAGCCATTTCTGTAATGGATATTGCTTCTGTAGCTCTTGTTCATCTGTACTATTTATACTGTTCATCTTTCTATTCCTAGAGGCCTCTTGGCTAAGAAATAAACACTTTGACTGCCTAAGAGTCTTCTTCGCTACAGCTGTCAAGAAGATTGGCAATATATTTGCTGTTGAAACTTAACAGATAAAATAACTTATGCCTTGTAATCACATGGGATGTTTTTTCCTAAAGAAAATCACTTGGAACAGTTGTAAGAAGGATTTAGAATTCTGCACATTCTGGTCTTAAATAGTATATGAATAGGTTTTTGTCCTGTTCGCTGTGCCTGTTCCAAAAACACACAGTGAAGCAACAAACTGTTGCTTCACTGTGATGCTTTTACTTTTATACACTTCAAAATGGGAAATTCAGTGTGTTGAGTTAATTTTACATTCCTTGGTTTTGGAACTCAGGAGTGCTAATCAGTGGTTTTAGTTGTTGGTGTGTCTTGTTTGTTGTAAATAGCTGAATATTTCAGTGAGTTTGTGATAGTATAACAATTAGTCACTTCAAAAGAAAAAAGGAGTTAATTTTAATTTTTCAACATGTGTGCATTAAATCTCAGATCACCAAATACTGGCTTCTGAGGTGTTAAAATACTGAACTTCTAACTCTTCCAGTAGAGAAAAAAATTCTTTAAATTCTATGTATTAACAGCATTTGCTTCCCAAGTGTGGAGTTTAGAAGTTGCTCACGGGTGGTGTTGAAAGTCCACTTCATCCTTTCATCCAGTTCTTCTAATGCTGTTAGATTAAAAATTAAACAAATCAACCACATTTTATGGGACACTGAAGCAACCGCCTCATTGTTTTTGGTGTAAATGTATAAAACTTTGCTCCCTGGTTTGGAGCTTTTACTTGTAACTCCAATAAGATGCACTTTTTAGGGCTCTGGTCTGTTACAAACATGGTAAGTTACTACACTAAAGTTGGTTTGGAATACAGTTCAGCATTTGGGTTGTCTAAAAAGAATGTGTGTATTCCCCTTTTTTCCCCAAAGGGTAAGATCATGCTGTTGTGACTATTACCTATCTACTAAAATCCTTCTTTATAACCATATAGAAGTCTTACTGCTTGTCCCTCACTATTCTCTCTTGTTTTAAAAAAAGGCTTTAGGAGATGTAGAAGCAGGAACTTGCTTTGCAGTACTAAGCTATTAATATTTTTTTACAATAAAAAGATTTCAGCTTCTATTAAAACAGAGTGGATTTTGCCTAAAATGAGTGCCAGAGGGTTAATTGAAAAGGTGTAGTGTTTAAATGAAGAAGTTGATGTTGAAGAACTGTCTTTACCATTTGAGAATGGTTGTCTGTGCTGCTGAACTGCACCACAGTCTTAAAATTCTGAGTCCAGTTGAAGGGAAAAATCACTGTTTTGTACAGTGTTGCTGTCTCATATGAAGGGCCACACTAATTTAATTAACTTAGGAACTCTGCTTTTAGCATCTGCAATGGCAAAACCTTGAGACCTGCAGCTATTTGGAAACCTGTGTGTGATAGGGAGCAGTTGTTGGGCATCCTTTACAAATATTGACTGATACTGAGTCATTTCCTTGAAGTGAAATCTCAGTGTATTCACGTGTTGTTTCACTTTCTGGAGGGGGAAGCAGTGAGACAGAGCATACTTGCCTGAAAAAGACTTTTCTGTGAAGAGTTCTTTACCTGTCTTTACACTTTCCTTGCTTTATATGCGCAGGTTTTTATCCAGGCTGGATTTGTGTTGAAGCACCTAACGTTTTATATTGCATGTAGTTGCTCATTAATCCTCAGTGGACACAATTCTTCAGGGTGGTTCCATGTCCCACACAGTAGCTGAAGTTGAATACATGGAATGAAGCCGTTGGAGACCAGCAGTTACTTGTGATAACCTGTTTGCTTTCAGTGTGCAGTGTACACCATGTGTTTTATTCATGCACATCCAAGAGTTTAAAAAAGCCACCAGACACAAACCTTTGCTTTCTGTCTATTTTACAAAGACCAGTGAATCCTAATTGCCTGTTAAAAAGTGTAGGGGCGTCTTTTTCTATGACTCAGTAATCCTGGTGGTTTTTTACTTTTGTTTTTTTTCCTCTTTCTGAAAGGAAAAACAAGAATGGTGGTGGCTGTATATTGCAGATCGGAAGGAGCAGATGTTAATATGTATGCCATATCACGTTTGTACACTAAAAGATAAAGAAGAGGTAAAGTACTTGGAGAGTTTTCTTTTGGGGTATTACAAAACTCTGTTGAAGTGTCTCTGGAATGCAAATACATATAGATTTTAATTTTTTCATACTTATCTGTTAAGATGGAAAACAAATTTTACTCTCTTGATAAAAGGAGAGAAGTGCCTTTGAACTATGGAAATTGATAGTGGAGAAAGAAAAAGTAATTTGAGACTACTTTGAAGTTTCTTTGTAGAATATGGGTTTTTTTCCCCTGATATCCAAAGATAATGAAAAGTGGTATTCACACACAGTGAAATTCCTAAATTTCTTCAAATTATTAGAAATATTAAGTGTTCTTTTTCTGTACAGCAGAGACTGTGACAAATTAATTAGCTTTGGCTCATGTGAACTTCACTGAATCTGTAACCATCAGCAGTGTTCTTCTTGCCACTTTTCTGAAACATGAAGACCTAATGTGTTTGTTCTTCCAAATTAGATGTTACATTCAATTTCAAATAACACCAGAGTTAGATAAAACTTTCAGCAGACTAAATATTTTAACCTGTTTGAGTTTTTGAGGTTTAACATACAGCAGGGTTAAATTGTGTACTTAATGTAGTTACTTGGCCTAATTCAGAAAAAAATACAAATGATTGAGTGACTCAATGATTATTCAGCTTTCACGGCAGGTATTGTGTTTGGGTATTGTGACTCTTCTGCAGGTATTTTATTACATAGAGATATTCAAAGAAGTGTCCCTAGTAAGAAATGAAAACTTTCTATTATTCTGTAGTAGTACTCATTGGAGGACTCAGGTACATGTTTCAATGTGACATTTGAAAGCAGTAAGAACTTTATGGTATGAAATCTCTTTTGTAGGTAGAGCTGAAGTTCCCAGCACCAGGCAAGCCTGGAAACTATCAGTACACAGTTTATTTAAGATCGGACTCATATATGGGATTGGACCAGATTAAACCATTGAAGGTGATGTTTGACTGTGTTATATACTTGTATTACATCAAAAGCTACTTCATATGGTCATTAAAACACCAGAAGTCCTGTTTATAAGAATTCATCCTATTGTAATTTTAAAACAAGTGGGAAGGATGGACTTACAAATGGTTTCTGCCTAATGTACAGTGGTAGTTTTATGATGGATTAAACAGGACTAAAATACGAGATGCTTTCCCATGCATGTATATTTTAATTCATATTTTTCTAATGTTCATTCAGTTTCTGCAATATGGTTGGCTGTGGCTTTTTATACCTTGAGGTTTGCCATGCTGTTTCCCTGCCCTTCCTTAGTCCTAGATTCATCCAGTTAATGGGAAAAATCTGGCATGCCTTATTTCTGGAAGCAGTTCTCGGTTTTGTTCTTGGTTTGGGGAGTGGGATGGGATCTGTTTTGTTATTTAGCCGGTTTTTTTAAACTGTTCTTTTGTGGGTTGCATGTTTGTTTTGTGTGTGTGGATTTGTTTGTTTTCCCAAATTGCTGTTTATTGTCTGTAACCTTTTTTTCCCCTCGCTTCTCTTTCCTTATCCAATTACAGCTGGAAGTTCACGAAGCAAAACCAGTGCCAGAAAATCACCCACAGTGGGATACAGCAATAGAAGGTGATGAGGACCAGGAAGACAGTGAGGGCTTTGAAGACAGTTTTGAGGAGGAAGAGGAAGAGGAGGAAGATGATGATTAAACGTACTATTGATTGACTACAGTATCTGCACACAGTGCAAGCTCTTGGTCTGACTGTGGAACTTGTACAATTAACCAAGAAACACAGTACTGCAGCTTTGAGAAGGCTGAGTTTAAATTTTCTTTACCAATTAAGAGTGCATTATGTAACTTCTCAGTGGAGGTGAAACAAATCTGTTGCCATTGATACAACTTGGAATATGCTTATGGCTCATTATAGCCTTCAAAGTGCAGGATGGTGCATTTGTTTCAATTGAAAATAAAAGCTTTTTTATTATAAATGTCCGAAAGTGTGGGCTATGTATTGTCTGATGAGTTTAGGGTCCAATTTAAATAAAAGGTACTATTAGCTAGGAGCAAACTTTCAATCAATTTTTCTGCATTAGGAATTTATTTTAGAAAATGTTTTTGTATATTTGACATTACAAATCTCTGTTGATTGAAACAACATTTGCTCAACTTTCAAACTTGATTGGTTCTGTGGTATTCATTAACTATTTTGCTGTGATACTGCTCACATCATTCATAGCTTTAAGAATCTGTTTTACTTAACTTGATCACTACAAATTGGCATCATATCCATTGCCACATTCCATATATTCCGGAGGGCTGCTTTTTTAGGACTGTTGCCTTTTTATGCCCAAGATTATAATGGAAATCATAAACTTTCTTGACTCTGCCATAGGATACTTAATGGCTTAAAACATTTTTAAGCCTTTATTTCATCAGATCAGCAGGAGATCTGAGTCTTTTGATAAACAGAATGTCTGTAAGTAATTTTGGGACCACATGTTATGTAAGTTAGTGGCTTTTGTGTAATACCTTTATAAAAGGTACATGCTGAAAGCCGAAGTATATTCTTAATTCTGAATCTACCTGACACCGTCAGAAACATTTTAAGGGTAAAATAGAACATGCAGCGAGGGCATGTTTTGTATAAGTTTTGAATTCCCATCAATAAACTGGACAATTTGATGGCTGTTTGCATTTGTAATAGTGTGCATCTTTGTCTGAGGTTGTTTTGTTGTTTTTTTTTCCTACTCATGTCTTCTGCAAGGTTGTAAACAAGACAGTGATTCTATTCCTAGTCCTTTTAAAGAAAAAAAAAATCAAGTCTAATTAGAGAATAAATTCAGGGAGGAGAGCATCAGGACTATCAGTGTGTTCTATGAGACTTGACAAAAGCTGTGGATGGATTCTTCCTTTTCTTCCTCTCAATAAAACAAATTAAATGGTGCATTTCTATACTTCAGAAATACTTAGGGGTGTTCTTCAAGTAGGAATAGATGTTTTTCTGTTCCTGTGTATTGAACTATGAAAATACAATGCTGTAAAATATGACAAATTCTCATGCAGGAAAATTTCCATCCTATAAAAATTGCCCAAAGCCAGAATAGGTGCACACTAATTTGTGACCTCGTTTGTTAGAAAGGGTTGTCACTTTAAATTAAAATTTATATTGTTATATTCTTTGTAATTGCAATAGATGCAAATAAAATTTGAAGGTGTTCTAATGAGATTATGGTATTTTTCAAAGTACTTCTGAAGTGCACATTGTGCAGAAAAAAACTTGTAAACCATAAGCAATGTCAGGTGTTCAAACTCAAAAATGAAAGCTAGGTTTAAATTAAATGGTCTGTACACTTGATGCCTTTTAACTCCAGTTCTAACTTGCAAAATACAGCAGAGAAATAGCAACACAAAAGCTCTAGTTGTATTCCGTAGGCTTTTGAGCCCAATACTGTGCTGGTGAGACAAATGATAAGAAAATGTCTGGTGACTCTTCCTCAACCAAGGAGGCAAGGTGAATGCTAAGATGACTGAACAACTCATAGTGAAAGTCTGCAGTTGTTAAAAGTAGTGGTGAGTCAGGAGGTAGAGTTGATAATAAGAGCATTCTGGATGGGTTGGGCTGCACTCTGACCACTGATCACTAAATTTTGCTGTTAGCAGTCAAGGTATATACTGGCAAGATGTGAATGCATCAAAATTATTTTAAAAAGAAAAAAAAATAGAAAATAATCATATCCCTGCTCTGAATACTGAACTGGTTTCTTCTTGAAGATTGAAGGTGATAGCTGGGATAACACTTCAAGTCTGCAAATGGGATAATTCTGTTGAGCCAACAAAGGCTAAACATAATACTTCAAAGGTGTGTCTCTTATATAGTCCAGGTAACTTAGTATAAAATGTGAGGAGAAAAATTGTAGTGGAAATCTTGATAATGTGAGAAAGGCATGCTGATACATTTTCTCATGGAAATTCCAGCTATGTGCATGGTTTTATAACACCTCCCAAGAGATGCAGAAGGCTAAGGAGGTATTGAAGAGCTTCACATTTTTTAAATTAAAACCACCCAACTGTGCCTACCCAACGTTATTGAGTTGTTGGTCTTCTGATGCGTGGTGCATCCATTAATAACTAATTTTTTTTAAACTATGAATTGTCATTCAAACATTGATCAACTCCCTCGTGAATAACAGTTACCAGGATGGGTAAAACTTCACAGGAAGAAGCAGCATTTTACATTCACTCTTGTATGAGCCTCACTTTTGATAGGGTTTAGGAATCAGTCTAGCCCATTTTCTAGCTAAATGATCTGAAACTGGGCTAGTAACTAACTGAAGAACAAAAAAAAGTTCTGGAAATAAAATCTGCTTTCCTGCTGCACTCCCTGAGCAAAAGTGACTCGAGCGTAACTAGGAAGCAGCTACTGTTCTTTCAGCCTGAACAGATTTGTTTCTGCCCTTTTGCTGTCATGCTCCTTTTTGTAGCCCCTTGTTCTAGGCCAGAGGAGGCAACTGTGCAGAGCCCGACTGTCCTCCCAAGCAGAGATGCTGCAAATACCTTCAGGGCTTGTGGCACTTCCAAGGGGTCAATATGGGACCTGGCTGGGGCAGCCAGGAGGGTGATGCAATGCGACTGGCCCTGCTCCTCCTGGTCCTGCTCAAGGATGGGTGCGGGGTGCTGTGGCTGCAGTTTACAGTAAAGGGAGGCACCATGAGTTACATTTAGGCTGCTAGATGCTGATTGTTGAAGTAGGTAAGTGTATCTAAAAGGAAGAAGTTATAAAAATGAGGGGTTTTTTCTTGGGTGTTTTGTGTAATATGATTTAAGCTTCTGCTTCTCCCTCCCACCAAGGGTTGACAATGGTCGATTAATATTAAATTAGGTAGTTTAATAACTGGCAAGTGTGTGTGAGTGGGAAAACCCTTGGTGCTTTTCTCAAGGAGCAGGCGCAGTTCCCTGCCGCGCTCAGCAGGGGGAGACAGGGGCATGGATTTCTTCAGGGAACCCTAGGATTTTTCCAGGGGATACCTGACGTGTTCGAGCTGTAGGTTTACTTTTGTGCTGCCCCTTTCTAGAGGGGAAGAGGGATTAGATGGAAGTTTCTTTGACCTATTTTTTTTCTTTTCAAGAAACTACTGATTTCTATATGTTTTTCTGTGATTTGTTTTCCCCTGGCCCCCTTGCTGACCATTTAAAACCTGCTGAAGGTGACCCATTTAAATATTAGGATTAGTGTATTATTGTTATTGAATTTATTTAAAAATAAAAACCGGAGGAAGCCAGAGCTTCCTTTCTTAGCAGTAATTGGGGTGTTAATGGGTCCATTTTGAGCTTTAAACATTGCTTTGTGTTAGTTTTTGGGAAAGTGTGTGCAAAAGATGATCATTGTGATGGTAACTGCACTTCAGCTGTGTTTTAAGCTCTGCAAGGGGAGGTACATGAGGTGGTTCCATCATGGGGATGCCCCTACCTTGGGGAGCTGATTTATGGGGTACCTGGGGTGCCTTGTGCACACTCACAGCATGCCACGATCGCTCAAGTTTTAAATGGTGTGCAGAGAAACATGTAAAAATGCCCCTGGCAGCAGCATCTTCAAAATCTCTTTTCTTAGGGTTTGCTGGGGGCTCTGCACCCAAGTGCTGGATAAAAGCAGGTGCTTGTTTGGAAGGCAGAGAAGAGGGAACTGGGTGGCTTGTGCTCAGTATTGAACTCTAGCTGAGATATCAAATTTGTTCACACTGCATCTATTGGTATTCATGGTTGCACCTAATTTCTTTCATGCGATGATCTTTTGTTTTAAGATGCAGTTTGAGCCAGCAGACACTATTGAGTTGGTTGAAATAATTTTGTGCCAAATTTGTTTATATTTTTCATTCAGTCAATAACAGAACTATCACTGGCAATGAAACCTATTAATAAATCTGATTAGCACGATGGATTGTAAAGCTAATGATAATATTTTAAAGCCAAATTCCATACACTCTACCTAGAATTTGATTTCTAATGTGTACTGAATCAGGTGAACAATTTTCAACCTTCCACAAACAAGCTCTAATCATTAAACAGGGAAGACATCATATTTACATTGCATGCATGGAATCTACCAGAACAAAGGAAGCTGCATGGACCATGAGCAACTGTTTTTAATTCATCCACCTTTACTTTAAAATAAGGTGTAAAAGTACTTCTCTTTCTATGCAAGCAACATAGCTAGATGCTTCATGGCATGGAGGCATTCAGGGGAGAGATCCTGGAAGAGCTGGACATCTTGAAGGTACCTCCTGCAGGGTCATCCCTGAGCTGGAAGAGCCCCGGTCCTCTGCGGCTTTCCTTGTCCCTCATGGGCCAGTCAGGATCAGCCAGGTATTGCTGTTGGCTTTGCTGGGGTGTGGTTAGGTGCTCCAAAGTCCAGGCTGGTATGAGGCCAACTTTAACTTTAAGGTAGCTGAAAATGCAACGCTGCCTTTGCTGTGAAAGTTTGTCCTGGTTTTTAGGCATGGTTTTCCTTCACTAGAGTTGTTCATGTGTATTCCAGAGGCACAGCATCTTTTGTAGCCTTTATACCCTGTGTCACTGAACTCCATCAACCCACTCTGCCCTCTCTGATGGAAACACACCCAAACATAAACAGGGATCAGAATGAAGCCATACTCACCAGGATGCCAGCATGATGCTTCCTGCAGCTGGGAAATGTGATAGCAGTGACAGTGAGTCTTTGCCTTCCACCTGCAAGCATCCAAACTGAGATGTCCAGGTTTATTTGTGTGTCATGCTCCCATTGAGGAGAGACTTGCAGAGCGGGAGGTGTGAAAGGCCGGTGGTGAATTGTTTACCGGGTGTTTTATTTTTTTCCTTCCCAGCACACCACCCTTTCTCTGTGCCCAGATCACAGCTACAGAATTTGTGCTTCCTAATGTATGCACATGCAGTAAATTAAACTCAAATTGAATGACCAATTTCCTCACCACTGAAGCTCCATTAATTACTATGTGTAAATCACACTGGCTGAGATTAGGTTATAATGGCTGTAAAATAGACACAGACCATGACAGGGTGGTGAGATTTGGAGGCCCAGATGACAATCAGTTTTTTCCCTTGAAATGAGACAGCTCTTGCTTCATTTTGCAGCCAGCTGTTGGTCCACCCATATGGCCCAGCTGTGCAGGTCCCTCTGGATCAGTTCAGATTCCGGAGAGCCTGTTGCTCTCTTGGCCTCACGTACAAAGCAGTGGGTGTCATCCTCCCATCGCCAGGCAATTTGAGCAACCTCATTTACATCATTAGCTCTCTCTAACATCCTGGGGCAGAAGGGGCTGCTGCTGCATTCAAGTCCTTCTTCCTGAAGTTATGAGGATTTACTCTTCACAGTTAACTTCCCCACATAAGGTTTTATCTTGGTTGTATCTTTTTATGATTCCCTCCTGATGTAGATTTGTTAGGTGTATTTAATCTCTTTTTTATTTTTTTAACCTCCTTCATTCAGTCGGGACTGAAGAATTCATTCAAAAGATGAAAAGCTGCTCCGTTTTACATTCAAATTCATATTTAATCTATAGTGAGTACACTAAAAGTTATGGGTTTTTTGAAATATGGAGATGACTATACATGGGCTCTTCATTCTTCTTCTGTCCCACCTCTCAGCAAACTTTGGAGGTGATCAGGCAGGGCAGCTGGGGCTGAACCTCACAGTTCAAGTGCAAGTAGTCTGTGTCACCTGCTTGTGCCCCAGCCCATCCCCATCCCGAGAACCAGTCACAGGAGGGGTCAGGCTCTTATAGATGAGTGAAGAACTTCTTCTCCCCATTGTTGTTCTTACCTGGTAGCCATGAAAGTCAGGATGGTGGCTCCCACCACGTGAAGGATTGTTTCTTGGAAAGGGGGTGTTGGACAGGGGGTGCTGGTGCAATGACGCTGTGCCCCTTGCAGTGACACTGGAGCTGGCTCTGCCAGGCACACAGCAACAGGCAGGGTGCTGCATTGAGCACTGTGGGAACAATGAGACAAGGAGAGAGAGGGATGGGTGGCAACATCAGAGGGATCATCTTTGTTATGAGCTCAGAGAAGCAGAAGGCTTAAAAGAGAAATAGTTGGGATGAAAGCAGCTTAGATTGTCCAGTCCATTGCCTCCTTGCAACATCAGTGCTGATGTTATCCCTGCATAGTGTGCCTCTAACCTCTTCTTCCAGCTCTGATGCCTTGAGTGGTGCCTGTGGGATGTCACTGGGGTGTCAGAGCCCGGCAGCAGCTGTGGGTCAGCTCCAGCTCCCGGCCAGCGCTGCCCAGCGCGGCGTCTCCCCTGCTCGCTGCTAAAAGCCCATTAAAACAAAAAATAGAGCAATATTCTTCAAACCCCACCGTGTCTTAAAAGGGAAGCATGGACCTCTTGGTCAAATGTGAGCCTGGGAGACTCGCAGGAGTGACAGCAATTAATCACCACGCTGCTTTGAATCTTTATGTTAGTGCTCAGTGTTAAACATTACAGCGGCACTGATGTGGAAGCTGACACCAGCCTTTGTAAGCCAGGTCTCTGTAGATGCGAGGTTGCAGGCTAGGCAATAATAAAATAGTTCAGCTTGTTAGACACAGGCAAGGCTTTTTGGTATGCACATCATGCCAGCCTCAAAAATGATGTACATGTCAAAACAGCAGAGGGAAAATAGGAGGAAAACCCTAAAATTAAGCCTTTTATTTGGAAGATATCACTACTAAAATTAGATTAGTTTTATAGCCACAATATGATTTCTGAAGTTTAGCGTGGAAGCAATTAATCAGCTATCTCAGAATACCACTGGGAAGTATGTTTTGGTTCTGGTGGGGGTCCCCTTTCTTTTTCTCCTGGCAGCTATTTCACATCTGAAAAAAAAAGAAGCCTTTTCTGGCATACAGCAGAGGCTACTTGAGGAGTTCAAATCGCCTTTGCTAGTTCAGCTATCTGCCCACCTGAGACAGGATCCAACAATTCTCTGCAGAGGTATGTGTGGATGGAGGACAACAGAGTCTGTCCTGGGATTCTGAATTTTATACGACTTTGGGGTAATTTAGGGCTAAACTATACTTAAGTACTTCCCTACCACCAGTAAAATAAAGTCCAGATAGAGATTATCCTTCGAACCTGAGTACTGAAATTCTAGTATATTTCTGATCTCTGCTAGTATTATTTTTTGTTAAAGGAAGTTAGTGTATGGCTAAGAGATGGTGTCATTTTCCTTAGTGAGGCAAACATTTGTAGGCACCAGAGCTGCCTGGGCAGCTGCACAGCTGCATTTCAGCTAGGCTGCAGGACAGCCCTGCCCTGTCAGAGGCAGTGCTTTGACCTGTCCCATGTGACCATCTGTCAGGTTTTTGGCAAGTGCAGCGCTGCATTTCTGTTCCTAAATCCACGCTCATCACTGTTGTACCCTCTTCCACCCAGGCTCCCCTTCCCTCCTCCAAGAGCCGTGAAATTTGAGCCCTTGGTTCAACAGGCTCTAAACTGTCCCGAGGTTTGGCTCCCGGGGAGGATCTGCCCCTCCTCAGTTGTACAAGCAGATGCTGTGTGGGGAAGTTTCTTGACTGAGTTTGTATGCAAACAACATACATCTCCTAACTGCTGATGGCTATCCAAGTCCCTGGCAAATTAAAATCTATAAACTATGCTGGCATATGTAATTTAAAAAAATAGCTATGCTATAGTATGGCTATGCATGCGTATTGACTAAAAATAGCACTTGCCGAGAGAAAAACAGAGATAATTACAGTGAATTTGGATTGCAACTGATTTTATTTTTTTTTTATTGAATTAGGAAAAGGAGTATGCAAACATAGCTTATCTAGAGACATATATCTTTACTGCTCTTTTTGCTATGGAGGAAAATAAAACCCACTCGACTTGGACATTTAATAAAATTTTAGTATATGAGGCTGCTACTAATGTCTTTCTCTCTGATGAGCTTTGCTTGAAGGCGGCAGCTGAGCCCATCCTGCTAATGAGATGCAGTGCTCCTCTGGCAGGAGGCAGGAGATGGCACCATCACACCTTGTCTTTCCTGTCTCTCTGGTGTGTGAGCAAGTGTTTAGTCTGGGGAAGAACAGCTTTCCCTGTGACATGGCTGGGCAGTGGCTGCTGTGGAGGATTCTGGTGGAAGCATAGTTTCTTCCTTGCAGGAGTCTTTACGGCTACTAAATGACAGATTTTTGGGACTGGATCCCTGGCTGGGAATGGTTTTCTTGGCCTTCAGCCCCCTCAGGTGTGACATTCATTGCCCATTAACATTACCTGCCTACATCTTTGACACTATTTCTTTCAGAATATCTGTGCTAACTTCCTCTCAGAAATGTCATATTTTGGAGGGAGGGGAATAACATCTGCTTTCCTAGTGTCAGATCAGTTTTCCAAGCCTAAAGGAAGGGAGGAGGCTGAAGAGGGTGTGACTCTGCCCTAACCTGAGGGGAAAGAGCTCACACAAGGTCATGGCAGGCACTGTGGCAACTGCTGGGGAGGGAGAACGCCCTTCTACCCCCACCTCTTCTGCCGAACAACAGCTTGCCATTTCCTCTCTTTAATTCACATCCATGCAGCAAGGGCACCCCGACATCTCGGGCTTTGCATCTGAAAGGCAGGGCCAGGCACGCCGAGAAGCAGAGCACGGACATCTGCGCTGCCCTCCTGCTGAAATGGGGGCTTATCAAAGAAATCCAGAGGTACTTCCCACAGGAATGGTCCTTGCTGGCCGGGGCCTCTTGCTACAGAGCAGGGAGCCGCCGGCAGCTCCCGGCCTGTAGGTGTTTAATTGGTTAAGTGCCTGGGGAAGCTCTGGGATGGAAATGACTGCAGAAACAGAAGAGTAATTCAAGGAACAAAACCCCTCACCTGGAGGATTTTTTTTTTTAATTACTGCTCAGACCCAGTTATTTCTAGTGCAGAAAGTGAGGCTGTTTGAGACAAATTATTTGAGAGAGATTCTCAAAGATAGGTCCATGAGGGGCCATCCCTCTGCCACTTCAGCCCCTCCACAGGGGGCTGTGCTAGGCTGCCCAGAGCACGGGGGAAGCTGTCCAGGTGCTGAATGGCTGCTCCCCCAAGGTGACATGTACAAGGAGGGAGGTGGGCCCAAGGCTGGAGGTGAGAGCAGGGCTCCTAGATATTTGCAGATAAGAAAGTTAGTGTTTTACACCCTAGCAAGCACTGATGGGAGCTCCTTGCTCTGGACCTGGAGGCTCACCTCTGTTTTAGCATCACTGCTGATGCTGGCCAGAGAGAGGTGGTCCGTGGGAAGTCACCTCAGTGTATAAACAAACATTTAACGAACGACCACGTGTGTCAAGCACCTTAAACCCGGGGATTATAAGGTTTCTTTGTTTTTTATCTGCAGCAGATTGCCTTGAAGCTGCAGCAGGTTGCTGTTTTGGCTACAGCTTATTTCACTTTGTTTTACCTACCTACTCTGGGTGCATGGGATTTTGCCCAGGCACTTGCCCTGTTGGTTGCAATCAGGGTTCCTCTCAGGGTTTTTTCCTTGAAAGAAGCTCAGAAGGGAAGGAGAAGGCACGATTTCGGCAGCTCAAGGGATTATTTCTTTTATCACTAAGGATGCTGTGTGACTTTATTGCCTTTCTGAGCTCTTTAACACAGCAATAAACGAGCTGTTAAAATATTTTAAAATCAATAAATGTAATAAAGAGCCAAGCAAATTACAAAGCTGCTCCTGACGTTCAGTGATTTGGGAAATAATCATGTCCTCAAGCCAGCAGAGGGTTGGGGTAGGGAGGTAGCTGGGTGACCTTGCAGGGGCTGCTGCGCCGGGGTGGAGGAGGCAGAGCCGGTCCGGAGCCCATCCCGGGTCAAAGGGGGCTGTGGGGTGGTCAGTGGGCACGGGCTGGGCCGGGTGGGGGTCCGAGCAGGATGGGACTCCTGTTTCCTGCCACCCCTTGCCCATCTCGGCGGCTGCCAGGCTCAAATCTGGGGTTTCTCATTGCCTCAGGCATGTGCTTAATTTTCAGCTCATCCTCCTGAGCTGGCTGCCGGAGCGCATCTGAAGTCTCCGCGGCTTTACTCCCGCTTAGCAACGAGCCTAAACAAAAGGTGACCTCCAGGACCGGGCTGGGCAGGGTGTGACTGCCGGGTGGTGTGGGCTCCTGCCAGCCTGGGGCTTTCCTGATTGCCCCAGCGCTGCCATCCCGGATCGCCTCCTTTGCTGGGCAAGTTGGAAGGAGCTGGGGCGGGAGCAGGGAGCGATTGCAGCCAGGGCAGGAGTCGCAGCTCCTCTCACCGCTGTTTTCAAAGGTTCATGCGTCTAAATGACTTCTCAGCAGCTGTCCTCCCTGGAGACCCTCTTTCTTGAAAGATGATACTGCTCTTGTAATTAAGGTAATTGTTTAAATTCATTCCCTTAAACCGGACTCCGTCATAACTTAACCAACGGTGTCTGTGCAAGCGTGTCAGGGTTGAAGAGGGTCGGGGCGGGTGTCAAGGGATTGATTCATCATCCGGAAAGATTTATAGGTAAAAATCTTGTTAAACTGAAATGCCTAATAAAGATGCAGGGAAAAATCACGTACAGGTTATCAGCTGGGCAGGCAGCTGCCCCAAAATACCTGCTGATATCTTCTGTGCTGCAGTGAGTGACAGAGTGAATGTCACCCCTGCAGCCAGGTGCAAAGACATGCTCCAAGCTCCATCCCCGCCCCGATCATCCGCCCAAATAGCAGGTTGGCCTGCACATATTTGTGTTGTTTTGGGATATTTAATTTCCGTTCTCACTTACTCTGAATGCTTTCTGATTTCATGGAAGTCTGAAGGTAATTGAATGTAATTGTTTAAAGAATCAAATTATTTAAATTATGGGGTAATGCTTGAAATAAAATTACAATCTGTGGGAGTTTATTAATGTTGGTGGTGGATGGAGAGCAGCAGAGTGATGTGTGCCATCGTGCCCAGCACAGGGATACTGGGCTGGCTTGTGCCAGGGAGCCAGAGCCTGGGAAGGGGCAATGGCTCAAGGTCAGGATCCAGCATGGTCCTGAGTGGGTGGCAACCCTGTGTGATACTCATCCTTCCCTGGCAGAGCCCAGACTGTGGCCAGGTTTTTCTTCTGTCTGAAATTACTTGGGCAAGAGCTGGTGGTTCAGTGCCCCTTTTAGGCTCTTTCAAGGTATCTGTGGGGAGTGGCAGAGATTACCCTGGGGATAAGGGCTTTTCCCCAGTGCCACGTGGATTGCCCCATGTCCAAACCCTGGATCTCAGCCTGCCTCCTGGCTGGTCATTAAAACCCTGGTCCTTTGTCCCTCACCATGCCACCAGCTGCCCCAAAAGCTTCACTTCCATGTCAGGGATCTGTTCCTCCTCAGAGAAGGCTGTGAAGACAAGCAGTAGAAGGAAGGGTTGAAATATAATCAGTACAAAATAGGTGAAATACAAATATCAGTACACTGGTTAAAAGAAGGTAAATAGGATTTGCATTAAAAATAATAATAATTTTAGAGACTGTGGGTGGCCTTTGTCTCAAGTAGTTGGGGAAGCAGTAACAGGAGACAGGAGGCTTCAGCTGTGTTCCTTGCTCTGCTACTGCCAGCCTCTCTGTGCAGAGATCCTTAATATTTCTCTGCAATGCCATCTTCATCTGAAAAGCTTATGCCTATAGAATGAAGTGTTTCAATGATTTTGAGGCTGGGTGACAACCATGTGCCTCATGCAAACACAACCTTTTCTTTTCCCCACCACCACTTCATCACCTTTTTCACTTTCATTTAGTAATGAGGCAAGTGATTGCGCTGCCCAACCACATTTCTGGTGTTTGGTAGGCAGATTTACTTGGGCAGTAATTTAAAGCTCCCCTACCTCCTCCATCCCCTCTTCCCCTCACCCCACAGTCAGGCACGTCCCTCTGCATGTGGGAGGGTGGTGTGAACCAGATTTCTGTGGAAGGGCCAGCTTTGGGTTGAAGCCACCAGCAAGTAGCCATGGCTGCTCAGGTGGCTGTGACATTTGTGTGAACATGCCACAGGAACACAGGCAGGTGAAAGTTCCCCTGCACCATCCAGGGCACAACTTTCCCCTCAGCTCCATCTCTGGCTCAACCCTCTTTACCCCTCTTGGGGAACCTGAGATCAGGGAATGAGCCTTGCATTTGACTCCACAGCAGATGTAAACACTTCAAACCATTGCCCCAACACTATCTCATCCACCTTTGCTTTTAGCTGTGATTTAAGCTGCTCTCCAGACTAGCTGTATGTTTTAAACCAAAATTCAGCTCCTTAAATTAAACTTTAAATTCAAGGCTGTCAAACATGCCCCGCAAAGAGCATATTCCAAGGAACTCTGCAATCCTTCACTGTGCAACATTTGCTCCCAAAGCACTGAGGAATTGGCTGGTTTGAGGTCTGGTTTGGTTTTTGGCTGCAAAATTGTGCACGGCATTAATAGCAGCAGTGATGAGAAAGCAAAATTCCCCATCGCCCCCCAACATTTTGCTCTTGTGCTGCATTGTATCAATATGATATTTTTGTGAGAGGCCACAGCTGATGCCTCCATGCTGTGAGGTTGTGCCAGCCTGCCCATGCTAGATGACATTGGTAACGTGGTGTGACACAAACAACAGCACTGGGTGTGACAAGCCACAGCAGCAATGGATCTGCAGAGGCAGGTGAAATGACAGGGGTGGTTAGACTCATGCTCAAAATTTTACATGGTTTACAGGAGAAGAGTGGCTTTTTAAAGGATTTTGTCACAATTTTTTGTAATTACTGGTACTTTTCCCCATTTATCCCATTAGGGAACTTAAAACAGGAATTTGCATGGTGGTCCAGTTCCCTCCGTTTAACTCTGGGAAGGGAATCCTTGAGTGCTGGCCCACTGACCCTGACTTTGTCCAAAAAAAAAAAAAAGAAAAAAAGAAAAGAGGGAAAATGTGGGATTACAGGTCTTTGCCAGGATGAAGGCTGGGATGAAGAGCATTTGTGTGCTTTGTTATTTTAGCATGTTTGTGAGCACCACAGGTTTCATACACCAATCACAGAAGACAGAAAACAGTTGTTCCAATTCTGTGCTGATAAAATATTTTTCACACCTACAATATCTGTCAAGCTTGTAGCACTGAAAGGAAAAAAATAAAAGCAAAAAAGAGACTTAATACCTCCTTGTTTCTCCTGGATCTACCAAATCTCATTTTGCTTTCCTTTAAATGCAGAGAATTTTTCTCTGACCATGATTCTAAGAAACAAATAATACCGTGGCCATCCTCCTGACCTTGTACTTGCAAGGGACTGTTGGAATGAGCTTGAGCATCTCACCTTGCTCACAGTCACTGGTGGGCAGGTGCTTGCCCTTCTCCCCACTCACAGGGAAGGGGACCAGCAAAGCCCTGGCTCTTATTGGCACAAACAGCCCAGGATCTCTGCTTTGCTGCTTTTCCTCTTCTTCCTTGGTAAATAAAACAGGCTTAATGTTTAGCTCATCTTTTGTGGTGACAAGTCAGAAGTAACTCCCCTAAACCCCAAAAAGCCTAACGATCACAAAACCAGTGTGCAGGAACCACAAAACCAGCAGAAATGGTGGCCACGACTGCAAGCCTGTCTGGTGAGGCTTTCATGGGACTGGAAAGAAAGAGATTTGAGGAGCACATTTGGCTAGCCATGAATACTGAGTAACAATATATGTAAGTGTGTGAAGTGGGCAGCGGGGAGCTGTGCAACACTCACAAACAACTGTGACAAACCCCTTTGCTGGGATAATTTGATCTGGCGCAGTCAATGGAGCATGGCAGGATTATTACGACCGATATTTATCATGTGTACTACAGAATTTTGTTGTAGGTTTTTTCAGTTTTGTTTGGGGTTTTTTGTTGGTTTGGGGGGTTTTCGTTTGGGTTTTTTGTTGTTTTTTTTTTTTTCTTTTTTTCGTGGTAGGAGCTGCTAGTGGTTTGCTAAACAAGAGAAGAACTGGTACTTTTTGTGATGAGTGACTGGAAATTCAACAAAAAGCCATTCCTGCATTCTGCCCAAGTGGCACAGCATGGCAGCCATAATTGTTTATATAATTTCTATATATTATGGATATCTTTGCCTGGCCATACCTGTAAGATTCTCCACAGAGCCGACTTTGTGAGTTTGTATACAGGTATGTGTGTGTGTGTGTGTGTGAGCAACGCTACTCACACCCCCTCAGTGCTGCTGGCAGAAAGATGCCAGGCACAATTCCCTCAATTTCCATGTAAATTATCGAAACCAAAGTGACTGGTCCTCCCCATCCGTGGCACATCACGTAAGCTCAGCATCGGGCCAGGCTGCTGCAGGAGTGGGACAAAGGGCTGATGCTACAGTCCGGTTTCCATGGCAACAGAGGAGGGGTAGTGAGACCAGAAATGTTGCAAACACCCCTTCTTCTCACTGCAGACCAACGCGCTGTATTGCAAAAGATAGTGCTTCGGTTTTTTGGGGGGGTGGAGGGAGAGGGGGCAGGAAGAGTCCAAATGTCTTTACCTTTCAGGTTGCAGAATTCCCCAAATAAAAAGAAATGGCAATTTTTCTTCTCAGTGTAGTTGCAAAGGGAAAGGAAACCCGCCACGCAGGCCTCGTTTTCTGCGTGTAAAATGCGTGTGTTCTTTAAAAGGCAGTGGTTGGCTGCTTATCCGGACATGATGTGGTTGAAGCTGTCATCGTAATGGAAATTCATTGCTGTAGCTATGGTAAATTGAGTTTTCTGCCTGTGCTGAATGCATTAGTCTAATGAGATGTTTGCAGCTGTAGAGCTGAGCTGCTGGAGCCTTACACTGCTAAAAGACAGGGAGAAGATGGCTTTTGCTGGGTCCTTGTGACTGTGCTGAAAGTCCTCTGTCCTTTGGGTCCCAATGCCCAGGCTCTCTAAAGACTCTGCTCAGTGTCTTAGCCTAAGCAATAGGTAAGGGGAAAGCATTCTTCTTCTTCTTCTTCTTCCCTCTTCTTCTTCTTCTTCTTCTTCTTCTTCTTCTTCTTCTTCTTCTTCTTCTTCTTCTTCTTCTTCACCTGCCGTTTGTCGCTGAACCTTGTCAGAGCAGTTCTTGTTCTGCTTGTCTGTTTGTGGTAACTTTGCAGCTCCTCAGTTGCAGACTCTCTTCCCAAAGCAGATCCTTCCAGAGCCCTGGGAGCAGTTCCCAGCAGTGGGGAGGGAGGCAGGGATCAGCCGGTGCTGCCGGCGTGCGCGGCAGCGGGAGCGTGTCTGTGTCTGCCTGGGGGGGTGTGTGAGTTAGTGAAGACTTCTGACTACAGAGCACTCTGCATGCAGTGTGGCTTCGGGCTTCTCCAAACCTGAATCTAAGTGGTCTTTTTTTTTTTTTTTTTTTTTTTTTTGCTGCCAAGGTAAATGTCTCTTCCATTTTAAAAGCAACTTATATTGCAATATTTGTAGCAGACAATATATATGTCACGTGTTCTGAGGTTTTAGTATAGTTCATAGAGCAATGAGTTTAATTACAATCTCCTGATATCTTCAAACCAGATGTTAGGTTGATTTTTTATACCTAACTGAAAACTGGAGGGAGCAATACTGTTTGCAGAGTGGGTTTTTCCTTCGAGACCAACAGGCTTCTAGCTTCTGAGAGACACCGAGGAGCACACTTGAGCAGAGTTGTTCGTGTTTGTCTTTTCAGGTGTTTTAAAGCTAACTTTGAGGGAGGACGGAGCACGGGGATGCAATGCCTGCGGGCACCTGGCTAGCCCTGCTGGTCCCTCCCTAGCGCTCCAGCCCCGCTGCCGCCCCAGCCCGCACCCACCGTTTGCTGACAGAGGGTGAAGCCCGGCGTGGTTCAGTGAGTAATTCCACTTTTCCATCGCTGGTGAATGGCTGTGGGGGTTGGTTGCTTTGCCTGGGGCTCGTCTGACAGCAGCAGTCTGGCAGAAAGAAGTTGCTTTTGGATTTGGTGCATGCGGGGCTTGTGGCAGTAATAAGTTAAGCGGTGAGCTGCAGAAGGAAAGTTGCATGAATGCTCTGCTTGGAGGGGGATTGCTGTTTAATCCTGGGTTTATTTCAAAGAGGCTTCTGAAGACGTTTTCCTCAAGGACAGACCAAGGGCGTTTCAAATTGAATAAAGGCACAACGGGAGAAGTAAAGCAAAGAAAGGGATGCTGTTTTTTGTGTGAGCAGGGCTTGAATCTAAAGTGTGTCTTTGTGCTACAGAAGTACTTAGAGCATCCTCCACCCCGTGCTGCCGGTCCTGGTGCAGCTCAGCACACCAGGTTCAATCAGCCACTGGTGTAAATCAGCATAACTTCCCTGGCTCCAGCCTCATCCTGACATCAGTTGAGGACATGACTTAGAGATTTGCAAGTTCAGGTTTTGTAATTTTATTTAGATAAGGTGCCTCCCAGTTCTCTCTGGCTGCAGGTGACTTTGGTTTTTTTTAATTCAGATGTCACACTGATTTTCCTGGTCAGGCAGAGCCCCTCTGCCCCACTATAAAAGTTAGTTAGTTAATGCACTTGTTCTTTAGATTAGAAAGACTGCCAGGGGCAGGCGTTTTTCAGTGATTGAGTGTGAAAGAGGGACTGGGAAAAAAACCTACCAACAGGAAAAGTACATGTGCTGAATTAAATCAGAACACTGCAGAAGGTATACCTTTAGAAACGCTTTGTTGGTGAGCTCAGTAACTCTGATGTTTCTGTTACTCTGTCTATTGGAAATGTTTGTGACAAATACTTCCTTGTGTTTTGTGGAAAAGGGTGGGTAGAAAGTGGCAATATTCTTTCTTGGGCATTCAGTGACTTGCCATGAGTTTTCTCACCTGCAGGGTTGAGACATGACTGCACAAGTGCTTGATGGTGGCTATGGGACCTAGAAAGAAGAAATTGCAATAGGATGTTTTTCCCTCAGCCATTTCCTTAGTTCCCTGCATGACACAAAGATTTGGGGTTTTGTTAAACTTTTTTTTTTTTTAAAGAGAAACACGATATAGCACCTGATCATGGTACCAGAGGTACAGTAGCCTGAGATGTGACCTTACACAGATGTCTCCTCAACATCTTTCCTTCCCTCAAATTTAGGTAATATTAAAGAAAAGGAAAAAAGTAAGAGAGGTCAGGTTGTGGGATGAAGGAAGAAGTGGAGTGTGGGACAGTTGCTCGTTCACACCCTGGTAGCAGGAGACAGGCAAGCCCTGCCAGCTGGGCTCCTGCCCTCTCCCCCAGCCAGCCCTGCTGTGGGGAGGCACTTGGGCAAGGGCCTCTCTGCTGGGACATGGACTGGCCTCACTGGGGATGCATCCATGCTCCTCATCCCTGGCCGTGCTGGCGCCTGTCAGCATCCTAGGACACCCCCAGCACCCAGCTCTGGTGGGAGGCAGCTCAAACCCAATAGTAAAATACGGGATAATTTAACTCATTTAAGTTGAATCATAGAAGCTGGACTTCAGTGATTCCATGGGTCTCTTTCAACTCAGGATATTCCATGATTCTGTGATTTCGAATTCCCCAGTGGGCTCGTTCCCTGCAGAGAACTGAACTCACATCACTAAGGCTAGCCCATATTCCTAGCACTATCTTGGAAACACCCAGGGTACTTCCAGCTGGAGGCGGAAGCATGCTCTCCTCCTGCAAATGGCAGGGAACCCACACACACCTGGCAATTTATCCCTTAATAATACACACCTGTATTTTATCCCTTGAATAAAAGGGATAAAAGCACATTTTGGGGTAAGGAGGACCTTCAGAAAACAGTTGATGAGAGCAAGACAGCAATGATTTCTACTGAAAATGGAAAGAAATGAAATGTTTATATTTGGTAGCACTGAAGTCAGCAAAGCCCTGTTTTCTTCAGGAGGTTTTAGTTCATTTTCATAAACTATACTCGATGGCCACGTGGTGTCTCTAAAAAAAAAAGTAACAATGAGAAAATATACCCCAATACCTTAAAATCCTACCCTACTTCTTTCTCTACAGCTTTAATATAGTGCAAAGGAGGAGTCAGCTTTGTTTATATAAAACACTCCAAGCTGAGTTCTCCAGCTGACCATTAAGAGCAGCTACAGTGCTTAACAGGTGATGGCTCTCCACAGTGAGAATGAACAATAATTACTTTTCGTATCAAAGAAAAGTATTCAAGGCTCACCTTGGAGGGAAGAATTAATTACATGTATTAATTCTGTCATAACAAGTTGCCTCATGAGGAATTGGTTTCCTGTACAAAGGAAGCAAAATTTTCTCTTTATTTTGCTGTATATTAGAAAAGAAACTTGGTTCAAAATTGTGTGTCAGGAGATTACACATTACTCTGCTGAACACAATCATGATATATTGGAGCACTAAAGGCACTGGCTGATTTGCTATTGACTAATAAAATTTAAAAGAATTTATAATCTAAGTTAACATCTTTGCACCAAGTTCTTCTATTGATGAGAATGAAGAAATTAACAAAAGAAAAGGTGATGTGCAGTGAAGGTGGAGTTAAAATTTATTAAACTTCCAAACTTCTGGTGTTATTTTTTTAATAAAGCCTTATTAAAGATGATGAACCTGTAAGTCATTCATTAAGATTGACTGTTCCCTTTAGGAAATAGTGTAAATTTGGCTTGAATAAAGGATTGCCCAGAGAGAGTCTGGATGTGTAATTATATTCCACTGAAGGATGAATAATTCCTCTTGAACAGAACAGTTTGCTTTAGCCCTGCAGTTTACACTGACCTCGTCTTTAAGGGTGATTCTCATTGTACAGAAGAAATGGTTCTGTAAATGCTATGTAAGAGTTTGTTACTCTGTTCACTTTGGGTGTAAGATGCAAAGGATAGGGTTTCCTTTCCAACATCAGTAGGCAGTGCAGCCAGGAGGATATGTCTGGTTTCCTGCTCCTCTTCCCTGGTGTGTGCAGTGGTGCTGGTGTGCTCAGCATTGAAATGTCAGACTGACAAAAGCTTTCACAGGGGCCAGCTGTTGCTCTCGTTCCTTCAAGTATTTTCATACATGGGGCTCCCAGGAGTATTCGCTGGCATTTTCTTTATTTACCACAGGTGTGACTGAGCTGGAGCATCCAGAGCTGTGTCCTAAATTGCTCAGAGTGCTTTGGTTACCCTGCTCCATGCAGAGGATCTGCTCCTCACCTGCCCCACACAAGGATGCTGGGTGCCCTCACAGCTCTGCTGCAGCTGGAGCAGCAGGGAAGGGGCTGCACTTGGCACAGGGAAGGGGAGGTCCACGGTCTCACACCTCTGTTAACCCTGCCCTGGCACGCAGGCACTGCCCACCTTCCTGCCACCATGCTGCAGCTCCGAGGTCCTGGCTCAGGAGGTGGGCAGCTGGCTAAGGCCACCTGCAGCTCTACCCCAGATACATGTTGGTAGAGATGTACTTTTGTTGATAGCTGGAACTGGTGCTGCAGCTGAAGCAGTGTCTGGCTCTGTACACTGCTCTCACCTCAGCACAGGGTGCCAGGGAGTAGCAGCTGCTCAATTGCTGGACTTCTTCTGCCACCTGTGCATGCCTTGCTTTCTCAGGGAGAACTGCAGAAAGTTCACCCCACAGCATGTGCAGGGATAGGCGATTCCTTGTGGCATCCCCTGTGATCTCAATTAGTTTGAAAGAATCAGCTGTGTTTCTCTGTGACGCTCCTCGGACATGAGCAGCACATGTGCACATGCTGCCTTCTGCTGAGGGATGAGTCTCTGAGAGCTGCCCTGCCTCTCTCTTGTGTAAAAACCTTTTCATGGTGCTTGCTGCCATCTCTCCATGCTTCCACTTGTGTGTCAGTGGTGTGAGGGAAGGACCACAAGATATGTTTTACTTGGTGTGAGGTGCAAGGAAGGTATGAGATGCTTTCTTGTTTCAGCCCATCTTCCTGCAGGTGTCGCACACCTGAAGTTTCAGTGAAAGAGCTGCGAGTGACATGTAAACTACCACGTCCCTAAAATGCAGGATAAGTCCTTGTTGACTGAAAGCCTGTAAGCAGCAGTGGCCCCCAATGACTTCTTCCTGCCTGCCTGCCAGGAAAGACACCACAGACAGGTAGGTTTTTAACCCAAGACCTTGTCTTGCACCACAGGCAGATATATTGAGAATTATGGTAGTTGTCACCCTGAGAGGCTCCTGTGAGTGTTTAGGTGCTCTATAATCTCACAGTCAGAGTGAATGTGTCACTCAAACACTCAGTCTATCAAGGCAAGAGAAAAGAAAGGTGGGAATGAGGGATCATCTCTGGTCTTGTTTGCTGGGTGTCCTATTGCCACCTCCTGTCCCCTTGCCAAAGTCATCTCTCGGGTACCTGCTGCTCTCTGGCCCCACAGAGCAGCCTGGATTTGGGGGAGAATGGGCAGACCTGAGCCATGAGATCAGCACTGCACCTTGCAAGCAGCTGTGGAAGCCCTCCTGGGGAGGCAGCAAGGGGGCACAATTTGCTTTCTGGTGGAACCTTTGTTTTACAAGATCAGTAAAATTATCAGTGTAAAATTATCTAATTTCCAAAGTACACACCAGTGGTTTGCAGCCATTGAGACCTGGGGACACTCTGGGGAGAGAAACATGACTGGAGGCAGGAGTAAAGGTTTGGTAGAGGTCTTCAAACCTGGACAAAGATGGTACTCAGAATAGAGCTTGAAAGGAGACACTGAACAGAGCAAAAGAGAGTTCTGGGGTTTAGCTAAGGACAAATCCAAAGGGCAACATTACAATTAGGGGCTCCACATTAAAGAACCTGAGAGATTATGAGGCTTTCTTTTTTCTCTGCCATCACTTTTGTTTTGGGCTGAGCTGCCACTGTGCCTGTCTCTGTCTCTGCAGGGAAATGCCTGCACACAGTCATTGCTGTGCTCTAAAGCTTGGACAGATGCACCAGCCCAGAGCCAACACAGGGATTCCAGGATCACTTCAGGGGTTTGTTGGTGACTTCTATGAAAAACCACACAGCATCAATAGGATTGCAGCCCAGCAGATGCTGTGAAGTCTAATGGTAGATAAGGCCTTTTAATATATGTATCTGCATATTTCCATGAGCTTGTATGTGCATGGGAACTATCCTATTGAACTGTGCAATAGAGATAGAGAATTTTTCCTTGTTCTCCATCAGAAAGAATAAAGTGAATCGGTGTTACTTCATTCATTACCCCTAGGAAGAAATATCTTGTGCAGGACACATCCATTTGGCATGGCATCTTAAAAATCATGCAGAGGGAACTGAAGGAGGACTTCAGCAATGCTGTATCTGATGCATTTTTAAGATCTGTTTCCCACAGAAGACGTCTGTTTTCTGCCTCAGAAAAAGGCACAGACCTGGTGAGGGTTCTTGATTTGCAAATGGCCAGTGCAGATTCTCAAGAGAACATCTATGAGAAGAAACGGCAGAAAAGGTCTCACTTTCCTGCACCAGGTGCCAGTAAAGAAAGGGCTCACATTTTGGTGCTGGGAAAAAGGGAGTTGTAGAGGGTGGCCCATTTTTCCAAGGTGAGAATGTTCCCTTCCTGCAGCTTGTGCAGCTGCCAAGGAGGTGGTGAGCGAGCGAGCAGGGATGCTCCTCTGTCCCTGAGGGACAGAAGGGACTCCAGTGCCACTGTCAGGCAACAGCAACGCAATGAATAGTGCTTCAGTGCAGATGTGTAGTACAGACACTCACAGAGTAAAAAAAAATAGAAGAGGGGATGTCTTCAAGAAATTGTTTATGATCACTGTTTATGTATATGTGGAGACTCAGTACCCTGTTGCCTTAAAAAAATGCTTGCAGCATTTATCTCCCGATTTAATCTGGCAGCCTCCATTTATTTCCCTGTAAACGATGAATGAGATGTGCCTAAGTAACTATCTCTTATGGCTCAGTAAATACTTGAATTTATTTGCATATTAAGTTGGCCACGTTTATGTCGCGCTGGCTAAATGCAGCAGCACGAACTACTACACAGAGGAGGCTCAGGGGCCATTAATGTGCTGAGGATTTATGTGAATGACTCCCTTTAACATTAATGGAAGGTATCTGCACAAATCGCCTTCCACTGGGGGAATAGACCATAATGTATGTAAATACACATTACTCACCACTGTTTAGTTATTCAAGAGGACGCTTAGCAATCTCAAACACCGTGCTGGTGCTGATATATGAGCAGTTTTCCTTAAAATGTGGGAAGAGAGGGTGCTGCTTGTTGTGTAGGTAGTTGTGTCACCTCTGAGATGGCACACATTTGGAGATGGTTGCAGCTCCTCAGGCTTCAGTGGGACACAGAGGAGGAAAGCTTTTCAGGGTTAAGTCCTGGCTGAATCAGCACTTTGCATGGGAGGGAGGGCAGTTCTGCTCGGTGGGATGCAAGAGCTAGGAGAAGATGTGTTCCCCTGTCCCTGTTAAGCTCCAAGCGTCACTGGGAGTGCTCCCCATTTCCTATCCAAAGGCTGTGCTGTGTGCTCCAATGCTCCTCTTTCAGGAGGAGCTGCAGTGACCCTTCTGGTTTTGTCTGGCTTGGCTCTCCTGCCCTTCACTCACTCATCTGGGAAGTCCCATTCCTGTAGGTCAGTGAGCAGAATGGCTGGGCTCTGCCCATGTGTGTGGTGTGGTATGTCTCCCTTCCCACAGAAATGGATGTCCCCCTGCACACTGGGAGTCTTGCTGCTGCCTGCCTGGAGACCCCAGGGCTGCTGGGCTGCTCCTGCCTCACTGTGGAGGCTGCAGGCATGGGCAGGGCGTGCTCTGGGAAAAAACCTGTTGTTGCTCCCTCTCTGCATGGCTTTTTTCTACCTTTTCCATATGTGTGAAAGTCAGCAGTGTGCCTGGGGGGTGCAAATCCTGCTGCTCCCTCAGCTTGGCTCAAAAACCTTTGGACACACGTTAACATGTGTTCCTCTTGGGATTGCTGCGTGGTATCAGGTCACTGAAGTAAAGCCTGTGCAGATATCCTTGCCTCTCAGAACGTGGGTTTCTTGGGTGGTGCTAAAAAACCAGAAAATGTAGCTCTTTTTATTCACAGCTGACTAGATGAAGGCAAATTTGGTCTGGAAGGAAAAAGAATCAAGTGATCAGGCTGATGGGACCGACCACGATGTTGCCATTTCAGCCTGCCCCTCACCCTGCACAACCACAGGTTTGTGTGCTTTCTACACCTGCACTCGTGAGCTCAGGTGTGTCAGGGCACCTGCAGCAGACACAAAAATGTGCTGGTGGCCTGTGCCAGTCCTCTGGGGTGGTTAGTTTGGGATAGAGCTGTGTGGTATGGGGAGAGACACCTGCAGCTTCAGGGACATTTTTCTTAACAAGATTATTAGAGATGGTGAAATTCCTTCAATCTCAGCTGTTTTGGAATTTATATTAAATTTACCTGCCATGGTTGTTACCTCTGATTTCTAATTAACTGAGGTTATTAAACTGGGAGACAATACTGCAAAAATCATGATTGATTTTTTTTCTTTACACATTATTTTTACATGCTTAGCATGGCAGCCTCTGCTGACAGCAGGGACCAATGCTGAGATGGAAAAGAATCTCAAGGATCTGTCTTGTCAAAAAGAAAGATCTGCTCAGGCAAGCTACCATTAACCTCATGCCAGGGCTTTTGTCTCTCCGTGAACTTTGAACACATGGAGCAAGAGTCCAGGGAAGGGCTGATGTTCAGTGGTGGACTTGGCAGTGCTGCGTTAGCAGTTGGATCCGATGACCTCTGAGATCTTTTCCAACCTAAATGTTTCTATGATTCTGTGCTGTAGTATTTATTTACCTGGGTAGGCAGTAGGTTGCCATAGGACGAGGAGAAAATGAAGGGAGGTTGGGGTATGTGATGTGGAGGTAGGCACACAGGAACATCCTCCTCTGTGAAATGGGGAGAGCAGGACTGATTGAGACTTCTGGTGGGTGATTTATTCTAATTAATTTGGAAGCTGGTGTGTTCTCTGAAACTCATTAATATCTAGCTCTGCAGATACAGAGGTCTCATGCAGAGGGACATAAGGGAGGGGATGATGAGCACACAGAAGCCCATCCTCCTGCCTGAGTGAAAGCTTCAGAGCAGACAGGGAGCTGGGAGAAGAAAGAAGTGAGGCTCCTACCCCTCTCAAGTACGCTGGGGGGGGGACTCCAGCACGACTCGGAGAGTGCAGCTGACAGCGAGCCCGCTGGGAGGCTGTGCCAAGGGAAATGGTCCCTGAGGCCAAAGAGGAAGAGAGCTTTCCAGAGCAGGCAAAAATTGCCATGCACGCCCATCTGTGTGCTTTAAGACCTCACACAGGCTGGTTTTTCCCAAAATAATGTGAGGTTACAGAAATATGTGATGTACAGGTCCAATGGCAAACAGGGCAGTGTGTGCCACTCAGTTTTTTCCCCCATCAGTGCCAGCATGCAGAAACATGTACAGCCATGGGGGCACTCGTGTCTGGCACCTTACCAGCTAAATGAAAGTGCAGAGGAGCTGGAAATGCTAGCGATGGTCTTGCTGTGTACTCAGCCTGTGTCCCAGGCTGTGACTGCAGCCTTAATTACTGTTCAATGAAGAAGTGTTGCTAGTCAGAGGTATTGTAATTATTTATTGTTAGTAGGTCCAGGAGACAGTGCACCACCACCCCCCTGACTTTCTGGTTTGTTTGTTTTTAATGCAGAAATAAATGGCAGCAGAATAAATAAATAAAGTCAGCCTCTGAAAAGGTCACATTTGCCTACAGTCACAGTCCATATGCCAGTTTCTTATGCTAATTTTGGGGCAGTGAAAAGCTTGACACTTTGGTCATGCTGCCGGTGATTGCTAGAGGGGGCAACTCAGGCTGGTCAATGCAGATGCATTTAAGGATCAGAAGAGACAAGATGGGCTGGGAAGGGCAGGAGACCATTCTCCATAAGGGAATGTTAAATTAGAAGAAAACGGGAGGAAAATAAATAAAGTCTGAAATTCCTGTAGGTACTCAGGAGGCTTCAGTGATCATGTGCTATGGATGGCACCTGGCCACAGCCCCCTGATAATGGAGAAGAGAAATTTGCAGGGAAAATAGGATAAACTCTGACTAGAGAAAATGGCTTCCGACAAAGAATTTGGGGGATGATGACATTGATTGTATTGGATCCTGTGTGAATTACATCACAAGAGAGTAAATCTGATTTTGCACTTCAAGGTGCAGAGGGAGGAGTTTGCAGTGGGTCACTTTGCCTGTTCTACTGTGGGCATCTGAAACACACATGATCCACGTTTAGAGACTGGTTTGGATTTTCAAGAGAGATAGAAGAAACTTTTCAATCTGCCTTTTCATTTCCTTTGCAGTATCACAGAGATTTCATGAAGAGATACATACTAATTGTCTCAAACACTGCCACAAAGAGCTTATAATCTGTCCATGAGTGATGTGGTCCCACATACAAACAATAAAAAGGGATGACTTACCTCCATCCAATGTGACCATCCCCTACAGAGGGGCAGGCAGAATGAACTGTGACCTGCGGATGTTTTATTTGTCTCATAATCATTTGTGTTTTCTCACTGGCAGGAGAAAGAGGTTAAAAGCTGAAATGTTTTATCAAACAATTTCGAAAAAACTTTGCAGGGAAGCAGTGTGCCTGGGGCATGGAGGGGCTTTATGAAGGCTTGGGACTAAGGGGATTCAGGTGATGGGAGAGAAGAACAGTCCCTTGTTCTGTGCAGGCACCCTGAGCCCTTCTCAGCAAGTGCCCACTGTGTTTGACAGGTGTTGGAGGAAGGTCTCCCTGAGGGAAGGAAGGTGTCACCAACCATTCTATGTGTTGCTCCTCTGGTGATTCATACAGTGGCACAGCCCTCAGACACTGAGCAGCTCCCAGAGCCCCAGCTGCCCCTGAGTGCAGAAACCTCTGTGGAACATCAGAATGTGCTGCCCTGGGTGGCTGCTGTCAGTCTCAGGCTGCTGTGTGCCTCAGCCTGGGCACGAAGGCATTTCTTCCTTGGCAGCCCCTTGTATCTCCATGGAACTGTGAGGAGTTGTCTTTGCTGCCTGAGTTGTTGTCCCAATTAGTTAGAAGAAATGCAGCCAGGAATGGAAGACATTGCCATTCTAGAAAGCTCTTGCCAATTCTGTGATACAGACATAGAAAATATGAAAACAGTGACACCTTGAGAACCAGTAAACAATTCAGTGCATGATGGGGAAAAAATCCCCTGTGTGCAGGGACTGAGTATGCAGTGCAAGTTCTTCTGTGGTCCCACAGAGCCCTGTTGCAGAGGTATAAGCTGTATTGCAAGAGCACATATGCCTTCTACTAGTGCTCTGTGTTTGTTCTTTCCAGCCACTGGCAGAATTACACAGGGGCCAGACTCTGGTTCCATAAAATGTCTGAAAGCTGTTAGTTGCCCTTGGATCAGGTCGGGAAGTGTGCCTTCTACTGACAGGCCCTTGCAAGCACAAACCAACTGAAAATTCGTTCAGAGGGACCTTTTATCTGGGGTGTGTTTTTTTAAATAGCAGCAAAAGCAGACATTTAATCAGTACAGTTTTGCAGATTCTATTGCTGAAGGTATGCAGACTCTGACACATGAGCCAGCTGGAGAGGTTTTGCTCTGAATATTGAGTTTCTAGGTGATGAAAACAGGGTTGTTGCCAAACACAATGTAAAAATCATTGAGAAAACAGAAAATGGTGGTTAGTTGGAGGAGGAAATGGATAAAAACAGTTCTGAAAAGTGAAGGTTATATGTTTATTTAGAAAATGAATTACAGATATAGTCAAACAGGGGTGAACTTTACTCTAGAGTGCTGTGTCCTTTAATAATCAGCCCCAGTTAGCAAAGCTTTGCTCCCCAGTCACAGTGAGCTGCTCCTTGCTAACTTGCTGCACGATATTCCCATGGTTCAGTCTTAGGTCCAGAATATTTTGCAGTTTCCCAGCACACTTTTATTCCAGATGTATCTAATCTGCATTTTGAGAGCCACCTGCAGCCTTCCCCAAAGACAGATCCAGTGTCCAGGCAGACAGCAAGCCTGGGAGTGGCCAGAACTCACCTTCCCAAGAGGGGTGTGCCAGCAAAAAAATCACAGCTGATGGTCTGAAACTTCCCCACTACCTTCTGCCAGCCTGCCTGGTGATCACTGAGGCACCAGAGTTTTTCTGCTGGAGTGGGAAGCAGTAGCACTGGGGTGACCATCTGGTTCCCAAACAGGCCAGGCTCTAGTGAGTAATGCACATGCTTTTCTTATTCCTGAACTTCATTATTAAATTAATATCTTTTCATTCATGCTGTCCAATTAAAATGTTAAAATGTGATCTGAATATAAATGTGTCTCTCATGCGTGGAAGTGGAAGCTTTCAGCATCTTCAGAATCCATGGTCCCTGAAATCTCTAAAGACAGAAACATAAGAGCTACTCCAGTTTATGCCAGAAAAGGATGAATCTTTTATAAGTATTATTTCTCAAAATGTAATATAAAAGTGCATCAGATCCCTAAGGAATGAAGTTAACTTCATGTGAGAAATGTGTGAAATTTCTGCCCTCTGTCCAAAAAAAAAGATATTTCCCTATTGACTTTTGTAATATCAGCTCTTCAGATTTAGGGGGCTAATTTAGTTCTTGGGACAGATCTCTGTGGTAGGCACGTCAGCTCTGGTATGCACGATCCAGTCAGGTGCTTTGGTGAGAAACCCCCATGCAGTCAGTGGCTGGCTCTCACTGGGGGTGGGATGGGAGGCAGCACAGGGGTTGGTGCAGGAGCAGGGGGGCTGGACATGGCTGCTAAGCACCCCAGGGTCCCCCACCATGCTGCTGGGATATCATCTGTGTGCAACTGGAGAAGCAGTGGACTGCTTCTTCAGTGCTCAGATTGCCTGCAAAGCATATTTCAATGGGAAAGAGGGGAGAGTTCCACATCTTTTTCCCAAAATAGGCATATTAGCCCTGGTGATTTCACATAGATATAATCTGGCAAGGAAGAAAAAATGGAAATTTTATCCCATATTGTGGGCTCAAGAAAGGTGAGGAATGATGGCAACTGTACTCAGGGCAGGGGCTGTCTCTGTATTAGAAACATAGTTCCTTGGCAAGGTAACTCAGGATGGCAGTGTGTAAGCCATAATGAAACACTGAGAGTAGCACAGGAGGCAGTAAATGCCAGCTCAAAACATCCAGACCACCTCAAGCTGTTCATCATGTCAGTTTTCTCTTTTACCATATAAAGTTTGCTTATCATTCTTATTAAACTGGATCTGAGGAAGACAGAGAGTTTTTCAACTTGACTCCACTTTCTGTTCTAGGGATTCTTTCTGTTAATTACAGGTAATTTCAGGAATCAGACCAGTTTAAATTAAATTGCTGGTTCAGAATCTCACCCTCAGTGCCATATAATTAATTAATTAATTAATGTCAGACTGTCAAACATACTGGGCATCTTTGCATCTCCAGTACTTGGGGTTTGAGTTGGGGAAATTGAAATTTGAGGATCTTGGTGTTGAAAATCACACCTGGTAGGTCAGGGAGAGAGGGATGATGTGCTCTGCGTTACAGTCCTCCCAGTCACTGGGAAATTCACTTGGTCCCAGACTGCAGAGGGTCAAAGGCAGGGTGGCAGAGAAGCAGATGGAGGCTGATTGCAGCCCAGAAAGGGAGCAGCTCTCTATTACACATCCCTACACCCACAGGGATGCTGGGGAAAGATGCAGGGTCTCATGAGCCACCTAATGTCAGGAGTATAATGTCTGGGGAGACACTGGGGGAGAGGACCTATCTCCTTTGGAGACTTTGCAGCCTGTCAGCACCAAGGGGAGGATGCTCAGATGAGGCAGGGGAGCTGAGGAAATGACGTGGAGGAGGGCTGATAGGAAGACCTGGCAAGCAGAGCTTGGAAGTCTGCAGGAGCATCTATTTGTATAATAAACACCAAATATACTTATACTTATAAACTTATAAAAAACACTTATAATACTCAGCCTTAGTTGTCCATCCTGCCTTGCCAAGATCCCAGAGGGAGTTTTGCACGGCTCCTAGACAGGTCCCCCAGCAGTCCAATTTACCACCCTCAGGATTTCAGGACAGGGGATTTTAAGAAGGTCTTTTTAACGAAACAAAATGGCACCCGTGCATACACAGAAGCTGAGGCAGGAGGTCTCAGGACAGTGAGGGGAGGGATGCAAGTTGTTTTTCTGGGACCTTGTCTTGCAAATGGTAAACCACAATCTAAGGCAAAGGTCTGCAAGTGGAACCCCACCCATGCCTGCAGCTCGCCAAGGTTGGACACTAAGTCCACTTAGTTTTTCTTCTTGTTTCTCTGCAATATCAGAAGTGGGGCCACTAACTCCACACAAGATAGAGAGGGAAGGAAGGAATTGCCTTTGCTTTGCCCCTTCTGTGTGCACATTTGCCTTGAGCATCTCCTCAGGGTGACCCTTGCCATTCACATGTCCTTGCTCAGCCATTTTTCACATCTTTCCTTTGCTGCTCTGCCTGTGCTCACTCACTCTCCATAAAGTTTGGTTCCCTCAACTCCCTGCTACAGGCTACACATCTGCAACAAAAACGTCAGGCCAAATGAAGGAGATCAGGAGGCGAGGCTGGCCTTGGCTGCTCCTGGGGGTCCCATTCTCGCCAGGGTTTTCAAGTTCTTCTGGCTCATTAAGCAAACTTGAGTGAGAAGAGGCATGCAGCTACTGCTCTACCTGCTGTCACCAGGGTGCTATCCTTCAAAAGAACACCTCCTCAAGGACAGCACTGTCACTGCTGATGAATTTAACTTAAAAAAAATAATCAGGCTCCAAGAAGACACTGGGAATCATTTTCCCTTTCTTTTGCTCTTAGTAACAACAAAAGGTGCAGATGCAGTCAACAATTTTTGTCTGGATTTTGAAGAATACTGTGGTTTTTTCTACCAGCTCCCTGTCTCTTCATTAAGGCACCCAGATGGTGAGAAGGAGAAGAGGGCAGGATACAGCATGGACACTGTTTGTATGATGCCCAGCTCTTTCCCACCCCAGTGGAGCAACTGAAAACACCAGGACCTGCTCTCAGCATCAGAAGAGCAAGCTTGCTGCAGGACCCTTTCTGCCACTCCTGAACCTGGAGCAGCCAGAAAAGCACCTGTGGCAGACACATTGATGGGTTTCTGCTGCACTGAGACACGCTTACAAGAGTAAAAGGATATTTCCTTGTTTTAATTTCCTTGATATTTCCTGTTTGATTTGGATTCTCTGGCAAATTATTTAATGAACCACTGTAGAATTGCCATTGCAGGGTAACCTTCAGCACAGGCTGGAGACATGCAGGTGGAAAGGCCTGAAACCACCTGCAAAGAGAAATGTGCCATTTTCCAAGATGTGAAAGCCAACCAGCAGAGTGCCACCCATGCCCAGAGTGGCTGCTGCAGCTCCTTTGGCTCCCACGGGGCAGGGCACAAAGTCAATTACAGCATTTATGGGTACAGCCTCAGGTAGTTTCCTGAGCAGAGGAGACAAGGATGTTTGGTTTTCTGTAGACTGGTGACACTGGTGACCTGTAACTGCCTGAGTCTGGTGTCTGAGAGGGTGTCAGGTCTCACAAGATTTTTTCCCAGCATCAAAACTTTTATATTGTATATTCTGCTCTCATTGTCTCATAAGAGCAAAACCAGCGTCTCACATTTCTGTCTTCTACATACTTCTGTTACACCTGCAAGCCTTTGCACTCCTTGCTCTTGTGTTCCATCAGGTCTGTTTGAAAGAAATCAACAAGTTCAAAAGTCATAGGAGGAGTGAAGGAGAGCATGAGTCTGTGAGAGTCTTACTCTGCAGGAAAGTAGACTAAATAAATGAACCGATTTCTTGCCATGCATATCTCAGGTACAAAGTGATGTCACTGAAGTAAAACTGTCATCTCCCACAGTGTCCCTGGCTGACACAGTGGCTCCAGGGCAAGGAGACTATGCAGTGACAGATGCCACTAAACGTTGTTTTGGATGCTGCAATGACTTTCAGTTCTATCAAGGAAAGTTAAATTCCTTCTGTGCTGCAAGGAGGTGATGATATGGGGCTACCACCTCTAACAAGAGACTACAGCTCATTAGAAATCCATGTTTTTACGGTCCAGAACATAAACACATTCACCTGTCTTGTATCTATGTACATTCTTCACTGTAGCACTGCTCCATGCAGGGAAAACTCACAAATATCTGTTTGAATACTTCAGGATCAATCTTCTTGGGAGTGCCTTCAAGCAGAAAATGTGTTGGCATTTTCTTCAGCTTTTTTAAACTGCTTCTGAAAATGTCTAAGACATAAAATAACTGGCAAAAGTAAACCACTCAAGGAACTGGGAGGGGGGGTATATTAATTTATTCAAACGAGAGGTACTGAAATATTTTGCTCACTTTTTCTTGATAAACAACATGTGACAGTGGTTGGCTATGGGTGATGGGAGCGTGAGGAGCCTGGATCCTGCCATCAGCTGGCCTTATCTCAGGAAATTTGCATGTCTAGTTGTCTTCTGGCCCCTGGAGGGGATGCTGTGGGACATTTGGGAGAGTGAGACACTGAAAGGATAGTAAGTTCCTAAGTTGGAACATGACAAGGAAGCTGAAACAAGCCCAGGTACCTCATCTTTCTCACCCAGGAGGCTTGTGTTTTCACATTCAAAAAGGCAATTCTTTCCTCTGCAATGTAATGTACTATTAACCAGGAACACAGGACAACACAGAACTGGCCACTGCAAACAGGCATGAGCAACCAAGTGTGGAATTCACAAGGGCACTGTAGATATCTAGACGTGACTTTGTTTTTCCAGACTCATAATCAGAAGAAGCAAGTACACATAGGACATGACAAACTTCACCCTACTGTCAGGTATAAAATAGACAAGTCAAACCTAACTTTCAGAAACAAGATAAATTTTGGTTTAAGACACCTAAATGCAGATGTCTACTAGGAAGGGACAAACTGGACCTGATCAGTGAACCCTAGAGCCACTGAAGCCACCAAAAACTACATTTATATCTGGACACCTTCAATCATTTATCTCTGGACACATCTCCACACTTCAACCATACTGGCCACATCTCACCTGAAAACATGGGATATCAGACATCCAGCATGCATGGAGACACTTAGACTGTGTCTAAGTGTTTGAATCCAGGCATTTAGGTATCTTAATCTGTTATTGAATCACTCCATACACCAAAGTCTGGTTGTCTAAAATAGTCATCTAGTGCCAACTTAGATGACCCGAAGTGTATGAGATATTTCGGTAGTTGTGACACAGGGTAGCACATTAAGATGACCACAGGCACCTATAATGAGTTGTTTGAAATTAGGTGGGATGAATCCCATTTTTGCTTCCCACAGCTATCTGTGTTGTGCTATTTTTTTCTTGAATGATTGATTTAGGAAAATAGGCCTGCCTATTTATACCCTGTTGACTAGACAGTCTCAAGAGCTTTATATAGAAATACTCTTCCTGGGGTCAAAATGGGCGAAAGGGTTTCTCAGAGAAGCAGCTCCTCATTTCAATCCCCAAAGCAATAGGCAAGAAAAGAGAAGAGGTTTGCAAATCACTGTAAAAGAACTTTGTGCCACAGATAAAAATTACTCTGACCTTTCTTTGAGCAATGGTAAAATGGGTGTTCACCATGAGAGGTCATTAGGCAATCACATACGGACATGCAGAGAATATTGGCTCAATCCTTTTATTAGCAAAAAATTCCGACTGTCTGCTTCACTAAACTCTTACCTTTCATGTGCTCTGCGGTGCTGCTTTGGTATTCATGATGAAGAGATGTGTAATGTCTCATGTCCCTGAATACTCCCCAGGAGGAGCAGGCAGGTTTAAAGCTTGGCTTCCAGATCTGACAGTGCTTTTCTTTTTGCTCACCTACTCCTCAGACCATCATCTCTGAGCAGTCACAGCCAAAGGACTGCCCTGCTGTGCAAGAGAAAGAGGGGAAAATAGTCATGTTACTGACTGAAAGGTATCCCCTCCCTCTTGTTTAACAATGTCATATTCCCAAACAAATGTGCTTTCCTGAACAACATCTGAAGAGAAGGCAGACAAGATCACAAGAAGTTTGTCTCTTTTCCAAATTCAGCTGTTGGGGATGTAGATCAGCGAGACACAAAGCTCTGCAGGAGTTGAAGGCAGGGTTGCAAAAGCTGACAGGTCAGAGTCTTTCTGCAGCTGGGAGCAATGGGTGTAGGGGAGGGAATGGCAATCTCCTTCAGCTGCTGAGGAACAGGCACATTTTCTACTTGCCTGCACCCCTGCACGTTCCTTTGGCTTACAGCAGGAATTGTTTGTTCCTTCCCTGTGTGTCATCCCTGTGCCTATCCAGGCACAGGTTTGCATGAGACCTGGCATAAACCAAGTTTAAATGATCATCCTGTGGAATTACCGATATAAAATTTAATGTGGTATTTTTACCTTCAGTCCTTGCAGTTACTGGAGTGCAGGTTAAAAGCTGCATTTATTGCAGACATTTATTTTTATTAAGAATGGATCTTTGCAGTCCATCAAAAACACTCAGCTTGGGAGGAAATGCACTGTATCTTCCCCTGCTCTCATCTGTAGCTTCCAGCACGGTAATCTGCGTTGCTAATTTTACAGCATGCATACCAACACACGGTGCAAGGCGTGGGTGGTGCAAAGCGTGGGCTGTTAGAAACATCCTACAGCTCACCAGTGTTGGCCTAGGGAATGTTTTCTCCCCACCCCTGGCATCCCACAGGGCGGACTGCTGTGCATAGGATGCTCCTCAGGATCCTCTGAAGTCACGGCTGAACCTCTGCTGCCAGAGGGGATGAGATTTCACCCTTCCTGCAGTGCTTGCCCAGCTGTCAAGGTGGGGAGAGGTGTTTCCTTGCTGCCTCCTCTCTGGGATCTGACGGGGCAATGTGGAAGGCAGGGTTAGAAATTTTATTTCCAAATGACAGTGTTTGAGGGACAAGGTACCTCAGGAGAGGTTACCCTGTGCCTAGCTCTGCATAAAGTGATGAGAAGCCATAAATGTAGTTTCCTGCTGTTACTTTTAAACTAAGAATACAAAAGTGATAGCCCCAGGTCAGACTGAAGCTGCACCATCCTTGGCCATCCAAAGCCAGTGCCTTTGGAAAAGTACAAGGACAGGGCAAACAGGGCAAACATATACTGATTTCCCTCCTATAGCATCCTCCCGGGCTGTTTGTACTGCAGTGACTTCCTGAGCTGAGGCGATGCCTTAGTTAGTAGCCTGTAATTTGCCTCCTTGAAGTTGCCCTCAAATTTCATCAAATTCTCATAACTTGCCTTGAACCCACCAAGCTTTCCAGCACTGAGCTGTGTGTCAAGCCCAGGCTGTGGCAGCAATCAGAGCTGCCCTAGGAAAGTCATTCCAAGGTAACACCCTGACCTTGTTGGGGGGCAGTCAGACAAGCCCCTGTGTCCCTCTGACCTCTCTGGCCAACCTGCAATTTGACTGTGTGTTTTTCCAGCCTGCCCAAGAGCTTCCTCCTGGCTGTCAGGGAAGGTTGTGCTGTGACCCCTCACTGTCAGGCAGAAGCAGTTTTTGCGTGTCTGCTGCCCTTCCCTGCTGCTGGGGAGCACCTTTGCCGCGCAGGATCTGCAGCAGTGTGGCAATAAATGCCACCAAAAGCACTCACAGTTCCCTTTGCACACCAGAAAGGAGAATCAAGTCACGGTTGGGCTTGTAATAAAATGTAATTACAACAGCTTGTATGCTGAAGTTGACAATGTCTTTGCTGTAACAAATCGAATATGTTACACTGAGATCCTTTTGTGCACAGTTCATTTGCGTCTTGTGTGTCAGCACATGTGGGGAGGAGCTCTAAGGGGTTTTGCCAAAGCACAGTGTCACAAGCATTGGGAGCACAGAAACAGCACAAAAAACCATGATTGTTAAAATTTTGTGTTTGCTGACCACCATGTATTTAATACTTCATCAGTTGCAAAAGAAAGCAACATTTCAGACAAAGAAGGGCTCTGGGTCAGTACCTCTTGTTTTAGGGGTTTATAACTTGGAGTTTCTGAGGTACCTTCAGCTACTTTTACTGTCAGAGGAGAATATGATACAGACAATGCAGTGTGGTGTTCCGTGCAGGTGCACAGCCTCTCTCTCACAGCCCTGTGGCCACCAGTGGCCCCTTCTGCAGGAACCACTCCCTTCCTCGAGCAGGGAGCAAACCTGGGCTGGATTTGTCTTCCTCAGCCTCCGCCAAGCTCCTCTGCAAAGGTTTATCTTGCCGGGTTTTATTTAAAGCAGATTAAAATGCAGAGCCTGCAGCACTGGGCTTTCAGTGTGTTTTGGTGCCAAATCCAGTGTAATTGTTGCATTTCCTTTCCCTGCTGAACTCCCTGCCTACAGACAGCCTGTAATGGAAGATCCTGGGAATGTTTTGTTTTGGGAGGTGGAAGAGGCACCAAGGGTGTCCATCAGAAAGCAATACAGGGAGGAAAATGAACACTGCTGAAGACAGAAGGAAAGCAGTGATGTTCAGGATAAACTGGGCCCTTCCATTTAACTCCTGCTGTGGCAAGCCTGATGATTTTAATCCTGAAAGTACACTCTCTGCAGTCACATGAGACTTCTTTGGTAAAAATCAGAGCCCCATGGCAGGCTTTCATGGGGTTTCCAAGCTGGCTGAGCCTGCCTAGAGAGTGAATGCAACCATAATGACTCTGGACAATATGGTAAATCAGGCACTGCAAATTTGCTCTGCTCTGGTGTTTGACATTCAGTATTTGCATGAGTGTTTTAGGCGGGTGGGATTGAAGCCTGGAAATGTTATAATCAATCTATAAGTCCCATCAAATACAAATAGTGGATCTATCTGAACAGAGCAGATACACCTAACATTATTGAAAACACACAGGTTTTAACATATTGCAATTTAATGCATTTGCTGGAGGGTAGGACCCCTCTATTTTTTTATCATACAGGAGACTGTGTAAACTACAGACTGGATAATGCCATAAAAGTGGGTTTCTTTTTGGTTAGTCATACTCACAGAGTTTTAACTAGGTGTAGCATACTTGCCTTTGAAACAAAGAAGCCCCCAGCTTCAGATACTTGTCACCAGAAGACCCCTATCAAGTGGTACCCTTCCCACTATGTGAGTGAGCAATCCTGATTTCATTCCCAGCAACATCAGCTCTGATCACACTGGGTTCTGAAATTGTGAAATTTGAAGTGCTCTGAGAAATTTGTAGGTTTTAAAAGTTATAGATTTTGTAAAAAATTGGAGATGTTTGTGGTAATAAACAAACCTTTATTTGCTTTATGTAGAGGAAATTTATGCTCTTGAACCACATCTTTAGGTTTTCTCTGAAGCTGAGAGAGCTATGAGCCTGGTCTGTGAAAAAAGCCCAGGAAACAGGGAGTCTTCCATTATCACTGGCCTGAGGGAGCACAATTTTGACAACATTAGCCATTGCAAGGCTTATCATAAAAGTATGAGAATTGCTTAGACCTTTGTGTCTAGCAATGTATGCAGGCAGGACTGGGACTACTGTTCTGCCCATATGCAGGAAATCAAATGCCTGGACAAAACAATATTTGAAAACATATTTCTAAAGCTGTTTTTTTTTTTAATTAACCTTTGTTTGTAGGTGACCCTCACTAGAAGCTGTGAAGGATGCTGTATATTCCCTTGGTATTGTGTGTATGGTTGTATATTTGTTTTCTTTATTAAAATCTGGGCAGAGGAAAATGGACCAGATTCCACTCCATTATCCCTGCTCAGCTTCAGCAGCTGCATGGAGTTGTGGTGAAGTAACTGCATTAATGGAGTACATCCAAAAACCCACTACTAACATGTGTGGTAACAGACATTATAAAATTGCAAAGAGGAAATGTTTGGCAATTACCCTCTAACATGGCTACCTTGTGCTGGCAGCCTCACGGCCCAGCCCAGCCTCGTCACTCAGGAGTGCTGCAAATGAAGGAGTCCTGGAAGTCCATTTCAGTACTGGTAGTACTTCTGAGGTGAGGCAGGATTTGCAGAACCATGGAATTTATGAAAAAAAATCAGGTTGACAGGGACTTCAGGAGATGATCTACTCCAAACCCCATCTGAAAGCAGGCACTAACTGATGGCTACAAGATCAAGCCTTCATCACACTTATCTGCGGGAGGCAGGGTCAAGGTGGCTGTTGTGGGATTCACCTGTTGGATATCTGCAATAGAAACCTCACCACCTGAGCAACCCCTCTACAGTACTTGTGGTCAGGAGAGGGGAAATGGGAAAGATAAGGGTTTTGTCCAGTTTTGGAGAAGCTGGACCAGCTGTGGTCAGGTGAATCGCTCCCAGGGTGAAACACACCCACTCAGGTGTGTTTCTTGCTGCTTTGTGGTCAAAGGCAGCAGGGAAAATGATAGCATTGAGCAATTACCTTTGGATTAGAAAGGACTAAAATGAAAACTAAATAAAGAGTTGGTTTGCTTTTTTTTCCCCTCTCCCTAGGGCAGATGAGCCACCCACCGTGCCTGGACCCCAGCCTGGCTGCTGGGGAGATGCAGTCCCCCAGGATGGCAGGGAAGAAGCGAGGGCGGCCCCCGCTCCAGCCAGCACCCATCAAAGTGGCTGTTCACAACCTCTTCCCAGCACCAGCAGGTGCTCTGCCAGTCATGAAGATCCCAAAGAAGAGAGGGAGAAAACCTGGGCACAAGGTAGATGCATGACTTTCACATTCCTTGTCCACTTCCTGTTGGTCTTCATACATTTTCTTCTAGAATTTCAGCTGAAATGCAGGAACAGAGGAAAAGTTGTGCAAGTCTGGGGCAGAGCAGTGCAAAGAAAAAGAAAAAAAAAGAGAAGATGGTTTCTCTTCTACCTGAGCTGGTGAAAAAAATCACAGAATCATAGAGTATTCTAAGTTGAAGGGGGCCCATCAGGATCATTGAGTGCAACTCCTGGTCCTGTGCAGGACACCCCAAGAACCACATCATGTGTAATGTTTTCCACAGTGTTGTGAGGGGTGGCTGCACACCTTCATGGAAGTGTTTTTCATTTGTCACTTTCTTCTCTCCCACTAACAGTGATTAGAAATTGAACAAACAGAACAGAGAAGGAAAGGAATATGGGAGAGTGGAAATAAAGGGAGGGGGAAAAAAAGCTACTTTCCAAAGGAAAAAAGAGGGACATTTGAGAAAAATATTTAGATTTCACTTTACTTGTCTGCTCATTGCCCAGCTCTCTGTGCAACCCTGGGGCAAAGGCAGAAATAAAGAAAGACAGGAACCCTTAGTGCCTTAAGCCCTTCTGATGCTGCTGCTGGGCTGGATCTCTCTCAGCGCACCACTTGCAGTGGGCTCAGCACCAGTGGGAGCATTGCCACTGTGATGCCTCAAACTGTGATGCTGAGGGAATGAGAATTTGTTCTGGGGAGTGAAATTGGGCTACAGCTTAGTCAGGGGTCTTGTATTGAGGGGATCACTCGGTTAATCTGTCTCTGTCCCCAGCCAGCTCGGGGCACTGTACGTGTTTGCCATGCCTGCTCCTTGTTTTGAATAGGCACTGGTACAGACATGCAGACTGTTACACAAGGAGGGCAAATTGCTGACTCTTCAAAAAGCAGAGCTGCTTGACTTCGTGGTGTCAAGACAGAGAAGTGTATAAAGCAATCAGGGTATGCACAAGGCTGACCCAGCCTTTCCTGGAGAAGGTCTTGTCTAGGTCTTGCCTGGCTTTTTCATGGGTCTCTCCTGGTTCATAGGAGGCAACAATGTCCCATGCATGGTGCTGCTGGCTGAGCTCTGGACACAGGGACCAAATGTTTGATTTCTGTGATCTTTGGATTTGAGCTTAATCTAGAGCAGGCTACCCCCATCTTTACTTTTCCCTCCTTCTCACCTCCTACCAGACCTTCTTCCTCCTATCCCCTAACCTCTGTCTAACAGTACTCCAAAACAGAGCTCCAAGCTAAGACTGAGGTAAATATCCAAGTGTTTTGTAAAATGTGAAAATACTTCTTATTTTTTCACTTCCATATCAGGATAACTCTCCAGGATGGAAACATATGAATTGCTTTACTTGAGGTAATTCTTATTTTAAGGTTATTATTTATTATATTTATTTATTTCAAGTAATTTCGTTATTATCAGTAAAGCTGAGTGACTTGTAGACTCTTCAGATCAAAACCATCCAGTCTGGACAATAATACTTTGGAGATGTGCTGAAATTGGGTCTTTGAGGTTTGAGATTGAGCGATTTGCCAAATACCACAATGACCTTGTATGCAGGGTTTTTCAGACCCCGTCCCTTCTGTCCCTGCTTGTCTTGGTGATTCCCATTTCTTGCTCATGCATTGATTACATTTGATTTGTAATTTGACAAAAAAAGAAAATGTTGAGGAATGTATTCTGTTCTATCCCAAATGCACCCATCCACCTGGAAAAAGTCTTTCACCAACCACCACATATATATGAATGGGAGAAGTGGTAGACTTAAATTCCTGGAAATGCTGCAGTAACACTGTGCTTTGGACCTATGTGGTTGAACATTTGATTGCTGTGTCCTGCTCTTCTTCCAAAGGGACACTTTTTGCCTGGCTGGGTACCACACACTCCTCCTCTTTGTCCCCAGGCGCTCAGTGAGGAGGCAACAGCGTCTCTCCTTCAGCAGTGGATCTGAGATGAGGTTATTTCTTGGTGAGCATGGCACATAAAAAAGCATCCTTTTATAACCAATGGCTTAGGTAGATGGAGCTGACACTCCTGAGCTGCAGCACCCCTGGCATCTGGCCTGGTGCTGTTGATTTGCGCTGTAGGATTCATACACCGAAGCAATGTTTTCCGTGAGGTGCCTTTGTATGCTGTGTGCTCAGCTGAGGTGAGCCCCTCTCCATCCAAAGCACTTCCCCAGTGTGAGTCAAAGATTACATTTTTTTGATGGGGAACTCTAGCTTGATTTAATTAGCCCGATAATTGTATGACTTTCAGATACCACGAGACTTAAATGCATTTTAAAAAATTACTCCCTGCCCAAATGGCAGACTACCAAATTCTTTATAGCAACCAGAGAGCTGAATTATTACAGAACAGATGGAAAAATACTTCTGAATTTTTAAGAAACCAGGAATTTATAGCCTAGATTTAAATTTATTTTGACCGAGATGTGAATAACAGACATTTTCAATCACATGTTCTTTACAGACAGGTGACCCATTGCCTGTTTTCACTGATATTAAAGCAAATATCTGGGTCTTCCTGAAATGGCATTTCATCACACTTCATCACCAAGAAAAGTCTTTTCCTTGCTATCCTGTTTATTTTTTCACAGCTTTGGCTATAAAATTTCATCAGCTGTTTTTCCAAAAACTGTTTTGTACCTTATGTGGAGCTATTTGCCATAAAATGTTACATTCCCCCAAAATACAATATTCTTTCTGATTGTCTAAATCTCTGGGAAAAAGCCTATTCTGGCAGCCGGGGGGGAGGTTAGTAGATGGATGGGTTTTATTTCTCTGGCTGTGAGTGAGAGCAGCCCTGAAGAGCTGCCTAGAAAGCCTGTACAAGGGAAGGGTTTGTTAGCATCCTGCGGGGGTTTGCTGTGTTAGAGGATGTCGGAGGGCTGGGCGTTGGGGCAGCACTGCGGCACAGACCATCACAGAAGGCAACAAAGCCATGGCCCCCTTTGAGCAGCTCCAGGGCAGTTTGTCCCTCTGTGCAACCAAAGCAGCTCCCACCCGGGGAGGTGGCCCCAGCCCAGATCAGTCAGGACCTTGCCAGCTCCTGCCAGGTGGGGTGGGCAGCGAGAGTCGTGTGTGTGGAGTGACAGTTTCCATTACGGGGCAGAGGTTCCCCTGCCGCCCTACAAGTCAATACTAATGATGACAAATAAGCAGTCAGGATTTGGACACATTGGGAATGAGATTGCACAGACAACCTTAAAGTGTCCTGTTTATTCACCTGTCCTGTGATACAGCCTTGGATTTCAAGGTTGTATACACTCCTGTCAAAGTTACCTGCCTCATTCACTGTGAAGCACTGATGGGATGTAGGAGACCGTGTGCAGACTTGCTTGCATCATTTGCTGTGCAGAAGAAAGTCATTGCATGGCACAAGAAGAAAAGGTGGGAAAGACCTTGGACTGTGTTTCCCGTTGCCAGCTGACCTCTCACTCTCAGTGACTGGGCTTGTGTTGTGCTGAGTCCTCACTCACAGCCAAATGCACAGAGCCACAGACCCCAAAATATGTGCTCAGAGGCTCTGTGCTTCTCTGACGTAAGCTTAAAGGCAACCTTCTGTCCCACCATCAGAAGTCCACATGGCAGGACCAGGCTGGCTCAGACACTCACCTTACTGCACATTTGCAGGAGCTGGATATGGTTCTCTCTCCAGCAGCAAGAGCTCTCATTTCCAGAAGGTGCCTTTGCCCTCCTGTCTGGAAGCACAAAGGCCCATGGGCATGAGGTGAATCCCAGCCTTTTCTAGCAACTGTTCTTTCAGGACAAGGGACAACTGGTACAGGGCAACAAGGAGCCATAAAAATGAGAACCTGCATCTAAGTGGTTTAAGAAAACTGCCAGGAAAGATTGTATTGTGGTTCATCGTGTTTCTTTCACATGTATTTTATTATACAAGCTGGCAGAGATCTTTTTCAGAAATAAAATTTAAAAAAAAAAGAGTTGCTTGGCAAATGTTCTTCACCCTCTTTCATTTTTTTGGTAGGGGATGGCATAAATACCAGTTAGATGAATCCTGGCTTCTCTGAAGGGGTGTGCAGGTTATAATAAAAACTCCAGGACTCAGCACAGTCATCCCCATCCCCAGCCACTGCATACTCAAACAAACTTGTAGCCAGCATCATGGCACAAAAGCCCATTCTCTCTGCATCTAATGCATGGTGACTTTGATAAAGTAGACACACTTATTTCCTACCCAAAATCCCTGATCAGCTTTCTCTGATCTCATTTCCATGGTAGAAAGTCCATAAGAGTGGGGGGTTGTTTGTAGGTCTTGTTTGAAAGCAACCACTTTTACATCTCATGCTGCGCTTATTAAAACTTCCAACATTTGATAGTCAAGAGCTGATTCAAATGCTTTACCACAAGGATTTCCCAATGTGCTCTGACAGATTTCCTCTGTCTCCTTTTCTCTTTCTCTTTCTCTCCTCTTCACTGCTTTTTTTGACTCTCACACATATGTGCTTTCTACTGGCAAGCTCTCAGCCAGTCAGCTGGTCCGTTGGGTTGGCTTTTCGATAGAGAAGACTCAGTCCAAGAAAAGACATCCTTAAATGGAATACTTTGAGATTTACACTTTGTTATATTCAGGGACTACTCAGGGTTTCAGTGTCCAGGAGGTAGCTGTGCTGTTGTTTGCTTAGTGTACTCTCTCTTGCACACTAATCAGGCATTGTTTTATTTTGATCTAACAAAGGCCAGTTCTCTACTATCCCTAATAAAATGGCATTTATCTGTACCCAGAGGCTGTAGAGCACATTTTGTTGCAATTAATTTTGCAGTAAATTGTTCACTAAAACAGGAAACTGCCAAGAAGGTGCTTCCACTACAGAGTTTACACAGACCTTGCCCTCTGTTCATTTTCTCTTGAACTCAAGCTCGCCTGAGCCTCCAAGACCTAGGAGGAGAAAAAGGTCTGATGGTGCTGGTGAGGCAGTGCACAGTGTTGGTAGGGCAGCACTCACTCATGAGCCTCAGGGGCTGAAGAGGGGACTTTTGTGCCTCTGTTTGGGACCACAGGAATGGGAGCCAGTAAGGATATTAATGAGCCAACACACAAGTGAAGCAGAATTTGTCAGGTGTACTGTCTCAAAAATAGTATCTATATAGAGAAATGTAATACATGAGTTGCTAGAACCTGTCCAGAGAAGGACAACAAAGCCAGTGTAAGATCTGGAGCATCAGTCTTATGAGGAGTGGCTGAGGGATCTGGGGTTGTTTAGCCTGGAGAAAAGGAGGCTCAGGGGAGACCAAATTTCTCTCTACAGCCACCTGTAGCCAGGCGGGGTTGGTCTCTTCTTCCAGACAACCAGCAACAAGGAAAAGGGAAGTGGCCTCATGTTGTGCTAGGGGAGGTTTAGATGGTATGTTTGGAAAAATTTCTTCACCAAAAGGATGATCAAGCATTGGAACAAGAGATGTGGTGGAGTCACTGTCCATGGAAACGTTCATAAGATGTGTAGGTGTTTAGGGACATGGTGTAGTAGTGGTCCTGGCAGCATTAGGGAACAATTGGACCCAATGATCTTAGAGGTCTTTTCCAACCTGAATGATTTAGTGATTCTATACATACAAGTATATATGCATACATGTATATTGTATTCATACATATATATTACATGTATATTCTATACATACAAGTATATCTCTCTATAAATAGATATATTCTATATAAGTATAGAGTGTGTACAAATGCACATATGTATATGAGTACTCTTTGTAAATGTGTATATATACATGTGATAAAAAACCAGCCCAGAAGCCTAACATAGGGGCTACCCAAAGTTTCACTTTTCCAGCCTACTTTGCCATAGAATAGCGAATAATTGACGTATTGCTATAGAACATAATAAATCGTGCTGCTTCACACCTTCTTACAGGGAATAAATCCCAAACTGTATGGAGACCTTGATTTTTAAAACTGTTCTCTTCCCATTCATCAAAGATTTTGATACTTTCTTTCACAGTATCCTGGACAAAATGTCAGGCACACAGCTGGATAAACACATCATGCCATGGGTGAGCAACTGGCTCACCACTCAGACACGAAGAGTTACAGGGAATGGGGTGACATGGGACTGGTGACCTGTTACTGAGGGGTTTCCCACAGGGCTCCATCCTCAGCCCTGTGCTCTTCAATACCTTCATAAATGACTTGGATGCAGGACTGGAAGGGATACTGAGCAAGGTCACAGATGATACAAAACTGGGAGGAGCTGTTGACTCCCATAAGGGCAGGGAGACGCAGCAGAGAGACCTTGACAAATCAGAGGACTGAGCAATCAGATTCTGCACCTGGGGTGGGACAACCCTGGATGCATGGACAGACTGGGGAATGAGAGGCTGGAAAGCAGGGCTGCAGAAAGGGACCTGGGAGTCCTGGTTGATGGCAAATGGAACATGATTCAGCAGTGCCCTGGCAGCCAGGAAGGCCAACTGTGTCCTGGGGTGCATCAAACACAGCACTGGCAGCTGGGCAAGGGAGGGGATTGTCCCACTCTGCTCTGTGCTGGGGTGGCCTTAAGTGCTGGGGACAGGGCACCACAATATAGAAAGATATTAAACTATTAGAGGATATCTAAAGAAGGACAACAAAAATGGTGAAGAGCCTTGAGGGGAAGCTGTGTGAGGAGCAGCTGAGGTCACTTGGTCTGTTCAGCCTGGAGGAGACTGAGGGGAGACCTCATTGAACTGTACAACTTCCTCATGAGGGGAAGAGGAGGAGCAGACACTGATCTCTCTTGTGAGCAGCAACAGGATTTGAGGGAATGGCATGAAGTTGTGTCAGGGAAGACTTAGGTTGGATATTAGACAAAGGTTCTTTACCCAGGGTGTGTTCAGCACTGGAACAGGCTCCCCAGGGAAGTGGTCACAGCACCAAGCCTGACAGGGTTCAAAACAATTTGGACAATGCTCTCAGGCATATGGTGTGACTCTTGGGGATGGTCCTGTGCAGGGCCTTGATGGTCCTTGTGGGTCCCTTCCAACTCAGCATAGTCAGTGATTCTGTGAGAACAAACCACTAGCACTTTGTCACTGGTCATTCTTGATCCCAATCTGAAGGCAAGACAACTCTACAGAAACAGGACAACATAGGCAAGTGAGAAATGGCACTAGGCCAGGGGCCAGCTCAGGGTCCCTCCTACTCTATAACTGCCATACGGCAGACCAAATCCATAGTTTGTCTCAGGTGCACTTATTGTGTATTTTTTCCCCCTTTCAGACTAAAAACAAAAGGATTTAGCCTGCCTCAGGGGAGGTGGTGGTAGAAACTCACTTAGATGTCCTTAAGTCTTACATACTTCCCTCTCTATTCCCCAGCTTTTTTGTTTTACCATTATACTGAAGCAGTGACCATTATTTTAGATATCTGTAATTCATAGTCATGAACAACAAAAATCTTCATCCAAAAAAGCTTCTACTCTCCACCAGGGATTGCTCAAGGTTTGGTTTGTAGGCAGTGGTCTGACTTCCTTTCTGCTTAAAATATACTTTGTACATTGTCCACTGAAAAACAACCAAAGGAAAGAAATACCTGCCAGAAGAACACTGGTGTAAGACATGTAAATATATAAACCAGCAAGCTGTGTGCTTGGCTCTCTGCTTTCTCCCTATTTCCCTTCTTGGTAAAAGGAAAAGCAAGAGTGGTACCTTCAGGTCACATCCATCACATCAGTCCATTTTAAATATGAGGACCTCATCACTGTTTGACTGGTGACATGTTGCCAGGTACTGGCAGCATAAAAGCATAGTGATATTGCACCGTAAATTCACATCATGTTTCTCTTCTTCAAGCTGGGCTGCAGGTCACAAAGATCACTGGGTGCAACGATGCAGCAGTTTGTATTTACTAGCTGGTAATAACACAATCTGGACCGCAGTGTGAGCTTATTTACATGGGTGTCAGCCCAGAGTAGCCTCTTGGTGCCACTGGATTTATACAAGATTTACACCCCTGCAACCAAGAGCAGAATTTGGCCCTAAATTCTGATGCAGTTAAAGACCCCATGTTTCTGAGTTGTGGAGCATTGTTTACACCCACATGAAATGGGTCGTAAAATGCCATTGCACTGATTTGTTGGAGTGTTAGGCTCAATTTGCTCAGGTGTAAATAACTACCCTGTGGGTGGCATAATATTTGCATCCTGTAGCTTAAGGCGTTGCTGTCTGTTGCAAATCAGTCAGGCTTCAGGCTCCAGTATCCTCCTGGGAGCAGGATGGATCTTCTGGCCTGGAGAAAGGGATGCAATAGCAGATTGCTAATGAGTGGGAGTTCATGGGGCGTGACATACATAGAATAAAATTGGAATATCTTGTGTATACTTTCATTATTTTTTTGCAGCTGAAATCTCGTGTCCTGATGACTCCTTTAGCAATCTCTCCGCCGAGAAGCACGCCGGAGCCGGATATTAGTTCAATCCCCCAGGATGCAGCTACGGTACCCAACTCAGACACCCCACAGGCTCCCACAGGTACTCAGCTTCAAGTGCTGCTTGACCAAGGGATGAGCAGGAGCCACGGGCTGACAGCCAGATGTCACAGCCAGATGCTGGGGGAGCTCATGAAAATGGGATGTTTGCAGATTAGTCTAGCGACCAGTGACAAAAAGCAGAGTTATCCTTCAAGACTGTATTTTGACTGCCATGTGTCGAGTCTAGTGGAGATGTCAGTTCTATTCCTCTTGAAATGTGAACATCAAAAATCCATGAATACTCCATACCTAACATTTTCACCCTATCTAATATGTTGCAATGACCAACCTAAATCCCTAAAGGTGAACATGAAGCACCTGTTACAGCTGTGGAGAGAAGAACGGAGGAGCCATGGTCTGACTGCAGCCAGCACAAAACCCCCAATGCCTTGTCACAGCAGCAGGCGTGGTCATTTCCAAATATAGTTGGAAAACACAGCCTTACTCTTTCTTTTTGTTTATATTACCAGAAGTAACATAGGTCAAGGCTTTTAAACTGATGTAAATGAGAAGAAAATCAACAAGACAGCTGATTTACCCTGAGATTTCAGCAGAGAAATGGATTAGATAACATTAGAATCTAAACACAACACATAAATCCCATTATTTCTTAGCTGGGATGCACAGAGGAGAAGTTTTCCATCTGCTCTGGTGGCATAATGATACTAAACCTAGTGACAATTACAATAATATATTTTATTCTCGTTTATCCCTTCACACGCAAAGTCTGCAAAGCACTTGGCAAACACCAGCTGAGAGGATGGAAGTGCCCTGAGAGGTGTGCCTGGGGCTGCTTTTGGAGCAGGACAGAGAGGCACAGTCCACCAGCCCTGCCAGATCACCAGGGTGGCTGCAAAGGCAGGAGCTCCGTGGGTCATTTCAGGCTCAGTGGATGCAGTGCCCTACACCTCTGTCTGCCCATCCTCATGCCACTGGCCCCTTTTCTCCCAGCATCCTCCCAACAGTCCATGCAGATTCCCACAAGAGCAAGGCTGGCAGGAGATGAAGGGAAGCTCAAGCCAGCTTTTACCTCCCTCTCTGATTCAAAAAGACTGTAGGGACCCTGGCCCCGCAGTGGGGGACTCAGCACATCGCCTGCAAGCTGCAGAGTGTCTCCCACAGCTGAGCCCTGACAAGACCAATGGATTGTCAGAAGCCACATTCTGCAGGTTTGTCAAGGTGTAGCACTCTGAGAAAGCTGCACTCTGACATCTCCCTGCAATTCCTGCATGCTGCTGCTGTATTTTCACTGCACTATCCTTTTGTTTGTTTGGCACTTGGAAGGTATGAAGTGGTATAATGATAAGTATGATTGCTATTATACTCCTGTTTACCCAGGATGTACTGCATGAGCCCCTGCTGCCATTCCCTGCGAGATGGGGGAGCAGAGTGCACTGTGACAGTTGCACTAGATTTTCATTATGGTGATGCAAACTGTAAATTATATCCAACTTTACACAGCTGTCATCATGTCCTCCACTCTGCTTGATGGGGTTTTTTTGTCACATATCTGATTTCTGTCAGAAGATAATGTTATATTGTCTGAGAGATGACAGCTCGAGCACACTCAGCCAGCTATTATAATATGTCTCACTTTAGCCTGACTTTAGGCTGTGTCTTAGTCGCCCGTAGTTACCACAGCGCTGTCCCTGCTTCCCCCGAGATGCAGTTAGCCTTTGCCAAGCTTAAAATAAGTTCATGGTGGTGAGGAGAGCACTCATTTTTTTGGCTATTGCTGGCAGGCCTGATGGCATGTAAAAAAGCTGCCTTTGCAGCTTATGAGAGGAGGCATGCAGGGCTTGGCTGTGGAGAGGCTGGGGCAGACTCCCTTACAGACCCCTGTGTGGCACAGTCACATTGTTGGAGTCCCAAAATGTAGCACTGCACACCATGTACAGTTTCCCTCAACTTGATGTGGTTTGTAGAGTGTTAGGTTGAACATGGAGGGTTAGGAAGCTCCCAAAGATCAGATTCTCTACCATGGCACTGTGCAGCATAACCCTCCAGAAATTACAGCTGCATTAGAGTCAGAAGAAGCAAAGATCCAAAGCCTTTCCAAAAGTCACCTCAGAGTAGGGCTTCTTGCAGCAGCTCTCAATGAACCAGTCTAAAAACACAGGAAAAAAATAAACAACCTGGAAACACGCCTCAGGTTGGCATGCCCTCCTTGCTGTCAAGTCACTGCTGGTAGTCACTGTTCTGCACTCCCAGTACATTTTTCTGGTCACAAGTTGCATGGACAAGGTAGACTCAAGAGAGTAGACCCCAGGCACATATAGGAGCTTTTTTATATATGTGTAGCTTATCCTAGCCTGTGACACTAAGCTAGACCTAAACTCAGCTTGCTGTGCTCTGGCAATGGGTAATTAGCACAAGGCAGTCTGGCTCTGCCATCACAAATGGCAACAACTCACCAGTGAAGGAAAAACTTGGGAAATGAATAGAAATGTAGAACACTAGCATTTCCTAGGATGCTCTCAGGACTGTTTTGTACTAACCTTGTTGGGATTTTATGTCTACAGTCTGCATTTATGTCAACAAACAAGCGAACCTGGGGCCGTACCTTGACAGAAAAAAGGTGCAGCAGCTGCCGGAGCACTTTGGCCCGGAGCGGCCATCGGCAGCCCTGCAGCGAGCAGTGCAAGCCTGCATCGACTGTGCACTCCAGCAAAAGGTGGTCTTCTCCCTCATCAGGCAGGGCTATGGAAGCGAGATGGTGTCAGGTAAAGCATCTTTGTAAGGGGTTTGTGGCCAGTAGGGAAGTGCTTGAAATCTTAACATGTTCCCCGATCCTGACTGCCCTGGTTCCCATCAGTGGGGTGGCAACCAGTTTTGAGTATCACTTATGCCTTTGTAAAATGACCTGCTGCAGGAATCATCTTGGTGTCAGATGAAAGACTGCTGGTAAGGGATATTGCAGTGGTGATTCAGGCGAGAAACATGCACTCCAGGGTCTGCCTCTTACCACTCTTTGGAACAGTGCTGAGGCCAGGGCTGAGAGCTGTTCTCATGCAGCTGTTCAAGGATGGGCAGCAGTGCCAGCCCACTTCATGACACACATTGCCACCAAAAGTACACATGCATGCCTCATGTGATGAGGGTGGCAAAACTCTGGAACGGGTTGCCCAGAGAGGCAGTGGATGCCCCAAACTCAGATATATTCAAGGTCAGGTTGGTTGCTCTTTGGAGCAATCTGAGCTAGCTGAAGATGTCTCTGGTCATTGCGGGAGGGTTGGACTAAGTGACCTGTGAAGGTCCCTTCCAGCCAAAATCTTTCTGTAGCTCTATGACTCTGTGTTTCTTGGAAGGACAACCTTTATGGAGTTTAGCTGTTGGTGTGTTCCCTGCCTGCAGTTCATGATCCAAAGCTGCTCTCCACTGCAGGAGTTGCAAAAGTCCCACAGCAATTCCCCACGCAGCAGAACTGCACCCAGTCTACACAAATGTATCAGAGAGAATCAAAGACCAAGGGGAACTTCCAGCACCTCCTCATCTCCCCGCAGTGGCACTTCTTGCTGTGTGCTGATGAACCTCCCATGTCCCACGATGAATCCCCTGGTCTGGTTCTCAGCATGAACGTGAACTTTTCTTCTATCACAGCAAGAGTTCTGTGTCACAACATTCTTTTGGCATATGGGGATGAAACAATGATGGGAACATGGGAACAGCACTCTCCAATGAGCTGCTGCAGATGAGTCAGGCACAAACACAAAGCCAAGGATTGCAAGTTCAATCAGTTTCGCAGGGACTGCAGATGCTCAGCTGTGCCACTGGGACCTTCTTGTGTGGGAGCCCAAGCTCTGGCCCTCTGTGCAGCATATAAATCGTGCTTCTTCCCTCTCCTCGAGTTCTCTGTAATCACAGGTGTGCCTTCCCTAAGGGACATCAGAAATACTCTGAGAATGATCCAGACTTGTTCACAGAAACACAAGACTGAAGCAATTCAGCACAAAGCTTCATTTTTTGCCTAGTTCTGTGCTGCATATATGATTTTCATTACAATCAGGAGAGTCATATTATGAACCAAGCCTGCCAAACTCCTTGGTCTCAGTTCCTCTGAGCTGGCTCAGCTTCAGCTTCACCTGAACTAAAAGCACCTGATCAACATTTCTCCCAATTTCATGCTTCTTCCAGTCATCAAAGAGGGGTGAATGGCCTCCTAGTCATGGTGTGGCTCTGCAATTGCACCTCACTCCCAGCAGCACAGATGAGTTTTCTCAGGGGCTTTCCAATCTTCCCATGGCTTGGCTCACAGATGCTCAACCAGCTGTGGAGCATGATCCCTCACAGCAGCTCAGGAAATCTCCAAAGTTATCCCCAAAATTATAGGTCTAATGTTGCAATTTTTTCTTGTTAGTAATGATGGGAGTATGTAGGATTGGGAAAGAACCTTCCAGGTGGAAGAGTTCAGGCAGCCATATCATGTTGTCCTCCCTGCAAACCTGTTGAAGTTGAACATGTCTTGTGACACAGATCCTGGTGTGTTTGTTTTGACCCCTCCACTCCTGCCATGGCTAGGACCTTATGCCCTTTTTGATTCCTGGCTAAATATATCCCCTGACAGGTTTACACAGCGATTTTAATTGCTCTGTTCTTGCCCTTAGATGTACTTCAGAGAGAGCCACTCTTATCCTGCTAGGCTGAAATACACAGTTCCTTTCAGGTGAGGAAGATCACTGGATCAGTGAAAGGAGTGCAGGTGTCTTGCCATAGTCCCATGTAGTAGGATTCTGGTGGCTGCAGTGCCACCGTGAAAATTTTTGTTCCCCAAACATCAATACAGTCTGCCTGTGCACTTCTGCAAGTGTAAATTAACCCTTCTTGAGCCTGTATGATGCCCAGCAATCCATCTCAGGTTTCTCCAGAACTTTGTATAGTGGCTTTAACACTCCATTTTCTGTCCTGGAAATACTTTGTTCCACACCTTCTGGAAATAAGAGTTTTTCATGACTGTGTCACCTTGCTGTTTTATGGGCATCTGGTAAGCTAGTATTATCATTTCTTCTCCCATCAGGTTGTTTTGAGCCTCTTCAAAGAGTTATGGATTTCTGTTTATTTTCCAGATTTTTTCCCCTCCATTTTACTATCACAGAAGTCAAAATCAGTCGATCCTTTCTGTGCAATCTCCCAGGCCTCTTCTCCATTGATGATGTCCGCCAGCTTACAGCACCCACAAAATCTTTTTGTGACAGCACAGACTGCTGCTGGTTTCTCTCTGGGACTTGGGGTCTCCTGCCAGCAGACCCTTTTGTCATTTCTTGACCCACCTCTTGTATGCAATCATTTCCAATTTAATGAAAGATTTCTCATACTTTACTGAATTCTGGATAGATCACAACTGCCAACATTCCCTTGCCTATAAGTGCAGTTAGCTCATTAAATAAAGATCAACGATGAAGCTGTTATCTCTCTCTTCAGTACAATCCTGGTACCTTCCATTCATTCCCAACCATGCCTTTAATTCTTATCTCTCCATTACCTTTTAAAACCTTGGGTACAGCTGAAGTCAGCCTAACAGCCCATCACTACTGGTGATCACTGCAGATCACTTTCTTTCCCCTTCCTTAGACCAGGGTATCATAATTGCCTCCCTCTAATCACACAATACAATTTTCAGATGGATGCACATATTAGAAAACCTTGCACTGCTGGCCATGCCAGTCAGCATCTTCCAGCTCTCCAGAGGGAAGGTGATCTGGGTCGCACAAACTCAGCTCCTTAAGCTCCTCCAGTTTGTTGTGTGCCTCAGGCAGGGTAATGTTGCAAAATATTTTAAAACATGCAAATACCTGAGTAAAATTATTTCCCCTGCTCTCATTCTCCCTTCTGCCATGCATCCACAGATATTGAATTGCTCCTGTTTTGCTTTCCAGTTTCAGCTTCTTTTGAGGGGAAGCAGCATCACCAGAGCCTGCTGGTAGTGAACAGCATTGGGTATGTCCTGCGTTTCCTGAAGAAGCTCTGTCGCAGCCTCCTGTGTGACAATCTCTTCAGCAACCAGCCCTTCCAGCAGCGCGGCGCTGTGACGGAGAGCCCGCAGGGGTACGAGAACAGACGGACAGAGGCAGGTAGGCTGCTTCATCACCTTGGGCTTGAGATTTAATTGAGCTGAAGAAATGACTGTCTTTTTTTTTGGTGCTGTGCTGTGTATGACAGGGAACTGCAGGCCTCTGCGGGACCCTTCCAGAGGGAGGCAGTGGTATTCTTGTGGTATTTTCCCAGTGGCTATTATAGAGAAGGTTCAGGTGAGAACTGCAGTGTTGAGGTGCCCCAGCAGAGAATTTTGGGCCAGCATGTTGTGTTAGCACAAACCTAAGGAACATATTATTAGCTGTGGCACAGACAGCCTGGATCCTGATCTGCCACCTCCATCCGTGAGTATAAACCTGAAGGAGCTGTGACTACTAAGTGGTTTGCTTCCCTACTTGCAGGCATGTTTCTTTTAGCTTAAAATCCTCTGGGACCAGCAAGGTCCCTGTCTTAATGCGTGACCATGTGGGGCAAAGCCTGGAGGAGCTGTGGTATGAGGCAATTGCATCCAGGTATGGTGGTGGTCCTGAGGGGCACCTGCCCTGAGCAGCACTGGGCTCCCAGAAGGATGGCACTCCTGAGCTTCCTTGTTTGTATTCTGGGACCAGGTGCTGGCCCCACACAGCCCCCACGGAGCTGGGACATGCCTGCAGCCCCATCTGCAATCAGAGGCTGGAAATGCCATGAGGCATTACTATGGCATTGCAAAAGCTAGTTTAGAAAAAAAGGAAGATGTAAATTATGGGCATGAGCCTTCATTTCACCTGCAGGCTTCCTCCTGACTTAAATTATTTTTTCCTTTTCTTTTATTAACAACACCCTGGGTGTTTGGGGAGGACACTGTCTCTCATGCATTCAGTTTAATGGCAGATACATGCTGACAGATGAGAGAAAGGTGTTTTAGTGTTCACAATCATGATTTTTGAATCACTTGCTCACCAAGAATACCCTCAGTGTGCATTTTGCTCACCAAAGCTGGGAGAGGGCTGTGCACACGGTGCAGAAATCACCTTTTTGTACAAAGAAATCCTGCTGCCACTCTTACACACAGGGGAAGAAAGGCAGGAGCCCAGACTGGAAAACAGTACTTTTCTTTCCTCTCCACTAGGAAGGACATTTGCAGCAAGCTGAATGCTTCTGAGAGGTCAATGGATTTCTGTAGCACTGAGCGAGTGCAGCCCAGGAGGCCTGGCATTTGCGTTTACATTTTAATTTGCATGTACATTTGCATTTACTTTCTCAGGGCTGTGTGTGAGAGAAGGCAATTCCACAACCAGAGTTTCTGCAGTTGCTGTTACACTCAGTGTCTCCCTCCCCACAAAAGTCCAATGCAGATGTCCCTGACACCATCCTCACTGGATCTCCCCAGACACCGAGGATGGACAAAACATTATTTTTCCCTCAGACTAGACAAAAATGTGGATGTAGGCAAGGCTTCTTTCCTGGGTCTCCCCCTGTGGGGTGGGGAGTGTGTATGTGCAATCAATAGCCCCCCCAGATGGAGCATGGGCTGGGCAGCCTGGGCTAGTCAGGTAGGTTTAGATTAGATATGAGGAAGAAATTCTTTACTGTGAGAGTGGTGAGGGACTGAAATAGGTTGCCTGGAGAAGCTATGGGTGCTCCATCCCTGGAAGTGTTTCAGGCCAGGTTGGATAGAGGCACTGAGTATATGTTTAATGCTGCATTGCCTAAATCTCTTTCCACCTCCCCAGGAGCCAGCATTTCTCTACAGCAAGGTCAGCATGAGGGTTCTGCTAGCAGAGCAGAGGCAGGGTTTCCCCACAGAGCAGTGATAAGGAGGACTGCAGGAACTCTGCTGCAAATGGGTCTGTGAAGGCCCCTGTTGGGATACAGCTCCATGGAGCATGGAAGGAGCAGGGCCATGGAAAAGCACCCAAGAAGCCATGCAAAGCAACCACATTTTTCATTGTTTCTGTTCCCCATCTTGTAATCGAGATGTCCTTTCTTTTAAAATGACGTGCTTTTCAGCCCCTTTGCACCAATGAATCTAATCCATGTATTGACTTTGGTGCAGTTATTCTTGATTTACACCGTCAGAAGGGAGAGGAGAAGCCAGCATTGTGTCCAGTCATATTAATCCGCTCACCCCATACAGGAGTCACCTTTTAACCTTGCCCCAAAGCATGTGCCCCTAAGCCATAATTCACCTGTGCTCACAGCAAGCTGCCAGATGCTAATGGCTGTGTACAGGCCAGGTGGGATTTGTTGACATATGCATATATCACTTACAACTATGTTTTACATGCCTAGGAAGTGCACACTTATCAGCCTGTGCCTAGAGCTGGCCTCTGCAATGAGCCTGTGCATTACCCTCCCTGCACCTGAGCCCCACTCTCTGCCTGCCTTGCCAAGGCCCCTCACCTGTCTCCTGTCTCACATGGGACATTCCCCAGGGCTCTTTCTCAGCTGTGAAGGGACTCTTTGGCTCATGAGAGTGATTTGTGGGGAGCAGTTGTAGGATAACTCCCAGATCTTCATCTGGGAAATGCCCAGCTTCTGGTCTGCATTACAGCAAATCCTGAGATTTTACCCATTGCCACAGCACCTGGGTTCAAAGCACCTGTGGCCCTGCACCTCAAAATTTTCCATTGGAGTGGTAGAGCAGTTTGAGCAAAAATGATGGCAAGACCTGGGTGACCTGTGCAGAAAACTCTGCGAAGTGGAGCAGGGGCTAACTGATGGGAAGCCAACTGAGATCCTGTAAAGTGACTCCACTCTGCGTTTAGATTTCATCATTTGTCTCATGCTCAGCTAATGGAGGTTTGGGTGGAGCATGTGAAAGGTACATTTCTAGGGCACCAACATGCTGTTCACATACACCTATGAGATATTAGATTATTCTTCAGAGGAAACCATGTGTGCTAAAAAACTTCTGGCTGACCTGATGGTGGGCACAGAAATGGAGGAAGTTTCTCTTATGTGGGAAGCATGAAGCTTGATAAACACCTACTTTCTCTTTCAGTCAATCCTTTCCTTGCTCTTTCTGTCCCAAATCTTGGGTTGTGGGCATTTTGTCCTATTAGACAATTGACGTCTCCACATAGAGCATGGCTGCATGTGGCTGCAGCAAAACTTCATGCAAAAACTTTGGGGACCATCCTGTATTATTCTTATCATGGAGGAAGACAGGAAGGTCTGTGAATAAGGTCCCTGACCTTGCTGCTCTCCCCATGGCCAAGTCAAATTTGGAAACACAGATATTATATGGAGTTCCCTACCATTATCCACAGGAGAACAGCTTCTCTTCTTGTGGCACTGGCTGGAAGAAGGGATCTATATGGAGCAGAAGCACAGCAGGACACTAGTGCCTCTGTCTGTAGGAAGGTGGGCTCTTCCTGTCCACAAGCCCTTGAAGAGCTGGTATGACAAACTCAGTCGTAATGCACAATAGGAGTGTGACTAAGTAGGCAAGACACTGGCCTGGGAACTGGGTTTTTATGAGAGACTTTCCCATTGACTATGTGGGCAAGCCACTCTTCCCCGCTGTGCCTTTATTTGAGTATGTGTCAAAGGAGGGCAATAATTCTTGCCAACATGTGCAACACCCTTCTAAAACAGCTAGGAAAAAAAGAATAATATGATAGAAAACCACATATTATTACAATCAATATTTTCTGTTGCAAGCACCAAATAAACATCAGCTCAGAAGTTTCAAGCCCTGAGAGGGTAAGAAAAATGTTGTCTTTCCCCTTTCTAGTACCATGGCTTGTTTAATCTTGTCTTGTTGCATGCTATGAGGAACAGTGCTCCTGGCTTCTCAGCACACTCTGAATAAATGGCTTTTATGGCTATCAATAGCTTCAGTGCTCCTCAGCATTTAATTACCTGCAAAGGCCATTTATTGCCTCATATATTCCTCTACCATGATCATTATCCTTTAAACAATAAATAAAACATTAAGGTCACTCTTAAAGAGGGAGCAGAGCCATCCAGCCACAACAAAGTATAATATAAAAAGTTTATATGGTCTTTGGGGCTTTTGGATTGATGGCAGAGCCTGCAGTACAGTTGAGAAAAGCTGGGATAGCTTCCCTTCCTTCCTTCCTTCCTTCCTTCCTTCCTTCCTTCCTTCCTTCCTTCCTTCCTTCCTTCCTTCCTTCCTTCCTTCCTTCCTTCCTTCCTTCCTTCCTTCCTTCCTTCCTTCCTTCCTTCCTTCCTTCCTTCCTTCCTTCCTTCCTTCCTTCCTTCCTTCCTTCCTTCCTTCCTTCCTTCCTTCCTTCCTTCCTTCCTTCCTTCCTTCCTTCCTTCCTTCCTTCCTTCCTTCCTTCCTTCCTTCCTTCCTTCCTTCCTTCCTTCCTTCCTTCCCCAGGCTGGGTACCTTCTCCTTCCCCACATGACACAACTGGCCACAAGGCCAGGCATCCAACCAAGGACCCTCATGTGGCGTTCCTGCTTGCAGCTGGAGCACCATCCCAAGGAGTGGCTTCCTGAAATGAGGTGTCCAGGGTGGTAACTCTGTGGCAGAGCTGAAGGAGAGGCAACTGCAGCTGGAGCTGCATGTTGCAACCCACAGGAGCATCAGGAACAGTTTAGGATGGTCCAAAGGATATGAAGTAAAGGCAGGGGGTTGAAAGAAAAGAGTCAGTGCTCCTGTGGAGGGGTTTCACGAGGGTGGTGGCAGAGGCTTTAGCATTCAGACCCTTTAAGGCTAGACCAGAAGAAACTAATAAAATGTACACTAAGGAGCAAATCCTGGCAGGGAGAGAAATAAGAGATGGATGGAAGAGAGAGAATTCAGCTGTGATGTATTTTGCCTGGACTCTATAGAATAGGCAAAATTGGATAAATTGAACTTTCTGACCTTTAAGTTGTGAGATTACTGTTTGCTAACTCACAAATGAAGACTCTCTTTCTCTTCCTTTAAGTTTATGAAATTGTATCTCTTTGTGGATGCTAAGCAATGAAGCTGTTAGGAGACATCCCTTCAGCAGCCAGCCCAAGGGAAATCCTCCTTCCCACATTCTGCTGGGCTGTTTTACCTTCACTCATGTGAGGGGGTGCAAGAAAATTCATCCCTTTTGAAAAGTTATGCCTGGGGGGTAGGCAGTCTGCTCTCAGCAGTGAATAAGGAAAAGCCCAAAGGCCCTTTTGTCCTGCAGCCCAAGATGTGCTCAGTGCCATGGCACAGACACCGACATACTGCTGGATACTGAGTGGGCTGCAGCCATGGAGGTTAGAAAAGAGATCCAAGCTATGAAATAGAATTTAAGGAAGTTTTATTTCTCCATATCAAAGGGTATGCACAAGGAAAGTGGATGAAATGATGGTCATAAATGCATGAAGCATGATGGATGAGATCATACCCACTACAGAAAAGAATACCCCTGGGTATATGCATTTAATTCAAGCTTTACAAGCAGAGTCATGTGGAGGAAGCACAGACACTTTCAGAGCCTTAGTCAGGTAAATCATGTGATTGTTACTCTGTTTTAGCTCCAGGTTTAGCTTTACCTTTGTTTTAGCTGGTTAAGACCTTCCCCTAGAGCAATGATTCCTTTAGGAGATATCTGAAGTTCATAGTCCAGGTTTTTATTTTAAATAGCTTAAATTAAAGTTGAAATAGGAATTTCCATTCCTAAACTTTTAAAATATTGATCCAAATACCTGTGATCCAACATACCAGTACTTCAAGAAGTCAGATGAGCGAGCCACAAGCCAGAACTGGTGATGGGAAACCTATGCAAGTGCTGCAAGCATAAGCCAATATGACTCGCCTGGTTTTTCAAAAATGTGAGTGGGAAAAAAGGTTAACCTCAAGATCCAACACTTACTAAGTAAAAGATAAAACAAAAAAGGTTTTGGAAGGAAGGGGAACTTTTGCTGATGAATCTGGATGAGAAGGCCCTTGCTTCTGGGACTGCCTGGTATGTGGTGCCTATGGCAAGGCCTGGGCTTGCACCTCCATGGCAGGAAGCAGAGACAGCTGTGAGCGGGAAAAGGGAGTCTGGTATTTAGGCTGTTTCAATGGGACAGGTCTCAAACAAGAGTTAGAATATTTTTCACGGGACGTTACTGATTTTTGCTTGGACGTTCTTCACGTTTTCAGCTCAGTTTTTCACCTTCCTCACGTTGCTCTCTTTTTTAGCCTTTTATCATCATCCCTCCCTTATCTGTCTTTATGCAACTTCTGTTTCTTTCTATCCTTTCCCAGTTCACTACAAAACCAATGGAAACCCACACACAGTGGCATTTCCCTTTCCGTGGAAATAAAACATCCCCTGCTTTTTCTTTAAAAATCTTGGCCACTGTTTAATCAGCAGCACTCCCCAGTTCCTTAGGATTTATTTGTTTGCAGTAATTATACAGGGTACATCAAAATGCCTTTTGGAGAGTAGTAACACGCAGCATCTGCCTGAAGAACATTAATCTGCTGGCAAAATGAGTTTTAAAAAGCAGGGGATTAAAGCAATTAAGAGAGTACCAGAAGCAAATTGTTGGTGGTGACGTGCAGTTTGTAGTTTGTGCTGGCCGTGGGCAGCAGTGAGCAAGGTAAGGATGCAAGGCAAGGGGTTGCACCAACAGCAGCTGGGCAACAGAAGTACATTCTCTGAAAATAAGCTGCAAATGGTGGCTTAGGGTATCAGGTACTTCATGGTGGGTTTGTTCATGGAAGAGAAAAGGTTACAGAAGTGACTTAAACAGTGGCAGTGGCTTGATGGTCTTCTTCAGAGAAGCCAGGTTTAAAGAAAATGCAGTGAGGCTGGGGATGAGTCCTCGGATGTGGTCCCAGGGTAAGGCCAGCTCCCAGCAGCATGGCATAGTGCAGAGCAGTGATGTGGAGGGAAACTGGCTCTGTAGGATCATGGAAAGAAGAGGGGATAAAAAGGCTCAGCAAAGGGAGATTGGTGAGTTTCTAGCTGCTGGGATTGAGCTCAACCAGGGATGTCAGAAGCAGAAGAAGAGAAGACAGGAAAACAAAAACAGGAAAATCCCCTTTTGTGAAGGGGATCTAAGACTTCAGTGCTCATATATGTTCTACTTATATGGCAGAAGAAATACAAGAAATTTCAGCAGAACAGCAGCACTGGGCAGGGAGAAATTAACCCAAAACTTTATAAAAGATTTTATACCTACATACAAACACATGCACAGGCTCATACTTTATAGGTATTATTCTACCTAATTTCTGGATGACATTATTATATTTATTAATGAACAAACGGCTTATTTTGCAGTCTGCATTTTGCTGTAGACATCTCACTTCTTGTATCTCAAATTATTTGTTTTTCAAACAATAAAATAATTACTGTTAAATATTTTAAGGCAGTACTAAGGAATATTTATTCAGGGACATTCATCGTGGTGGTAGAAAAACAGAAATGCACTAAGTACTTCATCTGCAGAGAATCCTTGAAATTTTCAAATAACACAGTCATTTTCATCTAGTCTATTCTGTATACAGCTTTTTTGTGACTTCTATCAATGCTGATTTATAGGGATACCGAGTGCATTATAAACTACCTTGACAGAAAAACCCCTCTAGCTACTGCTGGAAGCTGGAAACTGAAAAGATCGATCGCAGCCTCTCCCATCTCCCTCTGCCATTGCAGAGCCATTGTTGTGTTAAGACACAAAACTATACAACCCTGATAAATCTCCTTTTCATGATGTACACTTTGGTATAACATAAAGGCAAGGGAGAAGGGAAGAGACAGGAGGAGCAGGTCTGAAATCAGGTGGAAGAGACCAAAGGAAGAGTTTTTCTACAGCCTAGATCCCTGTGTCATTGAAGTCCCTTTGCCTTCACTCGTGCGTGTGCCTAAACAATTTGCCTGTGCTGTAACATAGGACTAAAACCTCTCTATTGTAACAAAATACATTTACTCAATCCTCCCCAAGCACTTTAAAAATGGAAAAAATTCCTCAATGGGTTATTTATTCACACAAGCACCTTTTATTATCAAATCTAATATATTTGTCAGCAGCTAGCTTTTGAATTTACTCTACCTTTTTATTCAGTTTGGACAATAAAACCATGTTGATCTGCTCCCAGCTGGTTTCATTCCCTGGTTCTACTGCATTAAACACAATGTGGCTGTTGTCTGGGCTGCAAACACTCAAGGGAAATTGTTTAAATAATGAAAAAAAATTGCTTATGCTGAAGGCCTAATCAGGACAGCATTGGATTTTGGAAAATTCTCTAAAAAAATTTAGATTCTTGATGTTAACTGACTGGCAGCTTCCCCTTGGGGGACTCAGCATTTCAGTTACTGCAAAATATTTTCTAGCAGCTAGGACATAGCTAGATGATACACGGTGCAGTAAAGCCTTAGACTAAACCCTGGAGAATTCATTGCAGGTTTTATCTCCACAGTGTGACCATAGTTTCAGTGTTCATAATATCTGCATTCACAAGCGAACGAGGCATATTTACATTTTCCTCTTCTGACTGACTACTACGCCCTCCCCTTTTTTCCCCTGTGGATGCAACTGTGTGTTCCTATAACCCATGCAAATGTTCTCCCAAAGACTAAAAGCCACAGGCGTGACAGCCCTGGCCGCTGTTGGCGGATGCCCTGGGCTGCCTGCTCTCTCGCTGCCTCTCTGCAGCAGCCTCAGGGATGCTGTGACTCCCTGGGGAGGTGTCTCCATGCCACTCCGCCTTGGCAAGCAGCGAGCAGCTCTGCTCTGCTGCCACAAAGCAGATGTCACTCCCCGTAATGTTTTCCTTGTCCAGCCAAACCGTGGCAGCCACGGGTTGGTGTGGAAAAGGCCTGGTCCTTGCCCAGCTGTGCAGGGGGCAGATGCATGCACCAGAGAGTGGTGTTGACACGGTAAAGAAACATCTGCTAAGGGGTGACATCATATTTTCATTGTGCTGCATGTCTGGACGGACAACGGAGCTAAAAGGAATGGGCTGATGCTGTAATCCCAGAGTAAATCACAGCAGCCAGAGCTGGAAAGTCTTAATCTATCACAGGAAACTCTTATCTTTAGATACATGCATGCAGGCTCAAACTGCAGGGAAGATAAGGGCCGTGGGACATTCCTGACTGGACAGAAATGTGTGAGGCTGTTTGGAAGGCACGAAAATACTTCTTTTAAAATCTTTTAAGAGTCGATGTTTAAAACAGAAGATAGCAGTTCAGAGCCAATGCATATCTTTCACAATCTTAAATACTGTTTATACTTTTCTGCTCTCTCCCTCTCTGGCTTATGCTATTTGAACTGATGGTTAAACTCATCAGAAGGATTTCCTCCTGCGTTTCAGCATTTGCTTTTTGTGTTTCCCCTCTTCTATTTTTCCTTTCCTGAAAGCTGAGATGCAGGGTTTCTAAGCTGCTGCTTAGAACTGTCCCCTCCCCTTCCCCTCTTCCCCACAACCTTCCCACCTCCCCAGCAGAGAAAATGCCATCCTTGTGCACGGAGCAGGAGCCAGGCTCACGAACTATAAAATAGAGGCAAAGATAAATCCATACAAAGAAGGAGCCTCTCGATAGGATTTTGACACTGTGGCTGGCTCCTCTCAAAATGACTGGGAGATGAAAAAAGGCTATCCCTGGCTGGGAGAAAGGAGAGGTCTGAGGAAGCTATGATATCATGCTGCTTAAAATATGGAGTTCACATCTGGTCAACCCATTATAGACAATATATGGTAGCACTTTAAAAGGTACAGGGAAGGGTCAGAGGGCAAAGCCCATCACTAAATGATATGAGGAATAGGAGACGACACAAAAAAGGAATAGTGGGGGCAGAGAAAAGAAAGACAGAAATAAATCTGTATTGACTGTGAGGAAAAGAAATTAATGGGGAATTTAATTAAAGCAAATACAAAAGATTGAGCATTGCAGGTGGTAAAGGTTATGAAATGACATGAAAGTATTGTCCTAGAAGGAAGGGCAGTTGTCCTAGGAAGCTACTGGTGTGTAAAAGAGAAACTCCCTGGCTTGGGGTTCAGTGTCCAGCACATTTAGAGCAGGGAAGTGGGTGTCCAGCAGTGCCCCATGCAGTCTTCACCCAGATGCAGCCACTTCATGGCTGTGCAGGATATGGCCTGTTAACTGGGAAAAGGGACTCTGGTCCCAGTCCACTGCCCTGACCTTGGGCTCTGCTGTCCAAGCAGCAATCTGGGGATAAACCCAGAAAAATGCATGGGCTGGGTCAGTGAAAGTGTGAGATGGCTGGAAGGGGAATAGCCTGCACAGAAAATGGCTGTGAAAATCGTATGTGTGGGAGGAGAGAAAATAGAAAAGAGAGATAGGGAAATAACTGGCAAAATGGGAAAAGGGTGATGTAGGTGCGGGAAAGTGGAGTTAGAGCAAGGTCGAGACAGTGGTAATATGACAGAAGAAGAAGTAGGAAGAACAGGGAGGAACAGAGAGAGAAGCACGTGGAGGGTACAAGGGAATGGAGCCTGAGAGAGGGAAAGGGAGAAAAAGATGTAACAAGGGCAGTGATGTGAGAGGAGCAGCAGCAGGTGAGGAAAGTGGTGCAAGACGTTTGGCCTGGGAGCAGAGAAGGCAGAATAGAGTGTCTCTGGAGTGTACAAGGAGATTTTGCCTACAGGAGATATCTAAAAAACTAAGTTAGGGCTTTTTTTAAGATGTAGAAGAAAAAGTAAGAGATTAGATCTGCTCAGGAAAAGGTCAGCTAGGGATCAATCTTTCCTGTACATATACTATTCTTCATTTCCTGCTTGACTTGAAATTGATTTTCATTTGCTTTCCTAATGTACAATGAGAGTCAATTCTTTTGTCTTTCTGGAGTCTCTCTATTCCCAGATGCTACCACAGGCCCAGTGTTTGTGCTCTGCATTCACACGTGCAGTATGCATCCATGTGGCTCTCCGCAGTGGCAAATGAGTGCTGCTGGGGCAAAGAACTCAATGTGTTGCAGAAGTGAGAGACAAAACAAGTGTTTTCCCTCATTCTAATGGAGAACTGAGGTCCAGAGATGACAGATAACCTGACCAAGGTCACTCCAGAGGTTTGCAGTAGAGCTGGGATGTTAGCTGCAGAATCTCAGGCTCTTTTAACTCTCAGCTGACCCATCTTCAGGAATTTGGCTAGGAATCTTACAGACTTCTACTTTTAAGAAGTTCAGCTAAAGAAATGCACATTTTTAAACTGGGAAGGCAATTGTGGCTTTTTTCTGTCCTTCTTTGTTGCATTTTAAGGTGTGCTGGATGTAACAGCCATGGGCTTTTCAGTCCAGCTGGTGTGGACCATTTATGGAAAGGAAAACTGTGCCAAAATGGCTTAAGCATCTCAGGGTGGTGGGCAGTTGTAACAGAGACTACTGTGCTCAGAGCAAAAGCTCGAAGCAGCTTTCTCATAAATCCTGCCTTAAAGCATGGTATACTAGTTTCTCACTAATATGTGGAACTGACTACCTACAAAATAAAATATGAAAGTGAGTCAGAATACAGAAGGGCTAAGCTACGATTTATGAACTGTTGCATTTTCAACCCCAATAGAGACTTGTATTTTCTTCTATTGTCTTAGAAAAGATAGGCTTTTTTTTCTAATTGGCTAAAATGGGATTCAAAGCTGTGGTGGCCATACACTTTACAATGCCTTCTGGGAGCTTACAAAATGCAGATATTTTCATGCACATCATCAGTGAAACCTCAACTCATGCAGTTTCTCTGTGTTACAAACCAACAGAGTGCTGGAAAAATAGGAACACAAAGAGCTTCCACAGAGTATTTTAGTTTTTGAGCAGTGGGCCACTTGAGACGATCCCTGCTCCCCCCGGTCCAATGAAGACATTATTATGGCTTTTCAAGTTCCCAGAGCACCTTCCACTGGGGGATGTTTCATACAGTAATGAATGGAGGCTCCAGCTTGTTTCATGGCAATAGGCATCATTACTACCATTTTGGAGTCTAAAACAGAGGTGTGGAATAAATTGATCTAGATCAAGAAAAGGGTCTTGGGCAAGGTTAGGAAGAGAACTGACAGAGATTGGCTCCTTATTATAGTCTTGTACACAACTCATGGTGTCCTTCCACAGGGAGATTATATCTGTACATGTCTTATTTCACACAGACTGTTGAGACAGTCTGACATCCATCAAAAAATCCCTGGTGTCTGCTCAAAAATTTTGAAGTAATTTACATCCATGACAATAAAAGCTGTATGCTGTTTATTTAGCAGGGCTCTTTTAATGTGCTGTTTGTTGTTTTGGTAGCCTATGTCTTCTTCATATTGTAATCATATTAAAAGAGCATTCTTTTCCTGGAATAAAGAGGTAATGATTCACAAGAGGCATAATTATTCCATGCAGTGCAGGCAGGATGCTGCAGAAAGTGGCATCTTCTTTATGCATAAGAGGTTTTTATTGCAAGTGTTCTACACAGTAATTAAATTCCTTTGAATGAGGAGGCTTGATTGGATTTTCTTTGGTTTATTGGGAGGAGTTTGAAAAGCAAGGTATTTAGCTCAATCGCTATATAATTTTGGCATCTGTTGGAGGTTAGGGAGAAAGGTTCAGAGTGTCTGATTCCCATTTCTCTCATGTGTTATGCTATCTGACCTCCCTTGAATTCAGTTGAATTACACCCTATCTGTATTTGTATGAGAATCAAGCTCAGAAATTCCTGGCAGAAAGCAGCAGGACACCTGAATGCATGCTGTAAGGATCCAAATCATCTAAGAGAAAAAAGCCTTGCTAAAGGAAAGTTACTTGCAGTTGCAAAGGCAAATGCCCAAAAGTGAGGAAATTTCACATTTGCAGCTTTCCTTCAAATCTGATGTTTGTCCAGCCTTGGCCGAGAATGGGACAAAATTTTAAAAGACAGAAGCAATAAAATAGAACAATGTAACAGAAATCTGTGCTATGGCCTGACACACAAGCCAAGATGATGGCATGGCACAACTCCTGAGTATTTGAGTTGTTGAAATAAATTAAATCATGTTTGTTTAACATCAACTACGGAACCCAGCTGCCAAGTAATGTTTTTGAGTTTTTTTAAGGAAAAGAGTGAAAATGTAAATTAAAAGGAATACTCTGTTATATAAAGCCCCAACATCTATTAGCAATGGAGTTTTTCTCTTATGGTGTAAATTACACCATAAATTCTTGTTACTCAATAAGGCTGCATAATCAATCAGAAGGAGAGTGTTGCTCTGGCCAGGAAGTTGATGTGCAACACCATGGGGGAAATTTCACGCTGCTCAGATGTTTCTGGAGGGAGAGTATGCATGATGAGGAAAGAGGGTTTTTCAACAGCTCAAAAAAATGTCATGGGGCAATGAAAGGCACTTCCTTAATCTAGGGGCTCCCCGACTGCCACATGTTAACGCCCAGAGGGAGTGGGAATCTCTAAAGTGCAGGTTGCCAGCAGGGTTCTGTGGAGGTTGGGATCTCATAGAGGTTTCCAAGGGCCCTGCTTGTATCCCAGTAGTGATACTGGGGCTGGGTGACAGGAGAGCTGGTTTTGCAGGGAGAATGGCAGTGGGAAAAAGGAAGAGGAAGACCTGAGGACGTCTTTTGTGAAGACAGAAAAAGGCAAATAGGAAAGACTTGGATATGAGGAGACTGGAGGAGGAAAACAGTGGCACAGGCATGGAAGTGTCAGTCCAGACAGCGACAAATCTGAGCCTAAGTCTGGGGGGAAATGGAAAAAAAAAAAAAAAATCTGCATACTACACACCTGGAGTTAGACCTGCCTCATGCCTGTACATGAGACCTCCAAGCACGGTGGAGTGTAAGTCTCCAAAATAAGTCTTGAAGTGTAAAATTTGGTTTATTGCCAGGAATCTGAAAAGCAAGGTATTTAGCTCCTACATAATGTGAAAATTGCAATGGAGAGGACAGGAACCGTAGTGATGGTTTGCAGTTGTCTGTGATGTTGGCACGTTTGAACCTGAGTTAGGTCCAAGTGACTCACACATAACACGTAACTGTCCATGATAAACCTTGGGTGTGCTCATCAGTCATCAAGCCTGTATCCGTGCAGGAGACTGGGCTTGATGGATGTCTGCAGCTGAGGATGCTTCTGATTAATTTTCGTAATTGCAGCCAGAATGCTTTGGTTTACTACCTTCACTCCTTCCTACTGGCTGCCAGGCTTTATGAACCCAATAAACTGCCTGTCCCACTGTTCTCCTCTGCCTCCTTCCTTTCTCAGTCTCATCCTCTAGTCTCAGTGTATTTGAGGAGCACCATGAGTCCAATCAGACCTGGGCCAAGTAGTCCAGGACTTTAGGGAAAATAATACCGTAAGGTGACATGGATGACTCATATCAAGCCATGGTTTCCCTCTTGTGACTCTACTGACTTTGAATGGTTGGGTTTCCCTTCACTGTTTATTAATTCTCAGCAAAGATCTCTCCTGGGGCCAGCTGTCTGTACAGAAAGTTGAAAACGGAGTTACACTTCGTGACAAAAAAATGGGAATTTTGGCCCCGAAAAGGTTTTTTTTCAAGGTTTGATTAAAAAAGCTTCTGTTTTATTGATGTTTATTTTGTGCTGGGGCTTCCTGAGCAGAGACAGTTATACCTGAGGACTACCTGGCTGATGCTCCGAACAGGAAGCCGTACAGTGTGGATCCCGCCGACGCTGCCTTGGGTTCCATGGGCTCCATGTACACGGTGCGTCAGAGCCCTGCAGATGGACACACTGCCGGGGGCTCCTCTTCCTCCTGTGGCCATCGTCCCGCCCAGATGTCTTCAGGGGGGTCCCCATCTACTGGCCTGCGGCATCAGACCTCCAGCCCAACAAGGAATGGACCCTATCTTGAGGGAAACAGAAGGGGTAATGTAACATCTTCCATTTAGCAGTGTGCTCTTCTATGCTGGTGCTCTGCTGGAGTCTTAACTCATTCCCAAATTCCCAAGAAAATTAGTAAGGTGGTTCTGTGATGGAATCCATCCAGACCACTCCTGCTTCCATTTAGAAGGGGAAAGAATAACGCATGTAAACACAAAATCTGTCTGCTCAGCATTAAATAAAAAGGTGAAGGTTTTGTAATGCCCTTGTTATGTAAACATATGTATTATGTGTAATTGTGTGGCAATCACACCTGTTATTATCAGCTCAGACGTATAAACATTAATATATAAGGCATTCCTCCCAAAGATTTATACTGCCTCCAGGCAGGTACCTGTTATTTGTGTGACACCAGCTGTGTACAAGATGTGATGCAGAGCAAACCCAAATATTACTGCTTACCTCAAAGCATATTAGCCAAAGGTTTTGCTTCCTAGCTGTGTGCCAATCCTGTCCCTTTAATTACACACCAAGCCAGATTTTGCTTGAAAGGCTCTCCAACAAAACATATGTTTTTAAAAATCATTCACCTTACTGCTCAAGGCTCTTTTATTCCTCAGGAAGCAAAGTCATAAGAAGTTTATCTGCAAATTCAAGAAATGCCATGGGAACCACTGCATTCAATGATTCTTCTTCCCTTTCTTTGTATTTTTGTTCAGTTACCATTTGCTGGGGCAGTTTCTCTTCTCATCCACTACGGTTCCTATTGGCCATTGTTTCCTTTTCTCTAGAAATTACCCAAGTTCATCAGACAGGTTAGCTATTTCACTGAACTGCAGGTAACTTTGTTTGCATTTTCCAAATCCTCAGTCAACGGGTCTTTATCAGTAGTGATGCCAACAGTGTCTTCACCCATTACTAATTATTCAAACTTCATGTCTGCATTTTTCATTCTGATGATAGATCTAACAAAGGAGTTGAATGTCTCAGCCATTTTAAAGTCATTAATTTTTTCTCTTCCTCATTTATTAATGGAATCTACTGCCACTCTAGTAGTATTTTTTTTTAAATCTTGATATATTTGCAGAAGATTACTGGTTCCCCTAGCCCCTTTGTCTACCATTAGCTCATTACACTGTCTTTTGCCCTTGCATTTCCCTTGAAAACTTCAATTGATTCTGCATATTCTTGCTTGGAAGCCATTCCAGAGCCTCTTTCCAGTATCCTTTGCTTAATCTTTGCTTAATTCCTTCATATTCCTCACCTCTCCAACACCTGTATTATTTCTTGTTTCTGAACTTTCACTATTTAATATTTTAGAATATTATTCTTCCAAAAGATGTATTACAAGTGTTTATCCCTGTATTTATTTGATTATCTAACTTTGCCTTCTTAGATATTCAATACCCACCCAAAACTATCACTGACTTAGCTATTATTTTCAGGCACTTGCTTCCCTGGTTTAGCCCTGTGTTACTCTATTATAGATAAGTGTTTGGTTCTCATAATTATCTCATTCTTTACTTACAGAGTCAGCTTTACTAAAAGCAAAGTGGATAGTACAGAAATACACTGTGAACAACTTATAAGAGTTTGTCACTAGGAACTGGTGGCCTCAGTTGAAAAGAAAAGGAAATGAAAAGCCATTTTCTTTCAGATTTTGCTTAGTTCCTCTCAGGCTGGCATAATCAGGTGCTGGGAGGACAAGAGGCTCACTGTGCAGAGGATTCATTTACCCCTCTCCCAGTTTCTTAGCAGAACTGGGACCCTTTCGCCAAGCTTTATAGTTGGCAGCTGTGAGGAGCCAAAATTTAACAATGTTGTTACATGCTTGCCTTAAAAACCTTGATCACTCTTCTTGGGATCAGCCATTGTCTCTTTGTAGCACAAATGAGGCGCCAGGGCAGTTCAGAGCAAAGGTCTGTCTAGCCACACATCTTGTCTCCAGCATGGAACAGCAGTATGCCCCAAGGAAAGGGATAAATGCAGAGATGGTGGTACATCCCCACTACTCTCTCTTGCCTTCAGCAATTTGTGGCTCAAAGACTTCCTCAACCAGAGGTGGTAGATCCATACTTAGTAACCCTTCACAGGTTTTTCTTCTCTGAATCACTTGGTGGCTTACTGAATACTTTGTGCATTTTCACAATACACAAAACTTCCTGCATGAAAAACCTTGGTATCAGGAGACAGAAACTATGTTCAAGCGACTGAAGCTTAAAATCAGAGCTTCTTAAGCTTATTGAGCTGCACTGTTTTCCCGTTTTGTTTTTGACTTTGAATGTCACTGTTTCCCAGTCTTGGCCAATGTTTTGTGAAACCTCCACGTAGTCCCGAGCAGGAAGCTAAGCTTGAGGAGGCACCTCCATCTCTCTTTTCGTGACTTCCCACAAAATCTGCAGTCTTTACAAAATGAAAGGCTGAAATGTGGCTCATGTTTTTCTCCATAACTAAATCAACAAAAAACTAATCTAGTGGTCATGCAATAGGCTTTATAGATTCCTGTATTTCTCTGGCTTAAAACCATTAAAAGCACTTCGAGGAGCAAAGAGAGAGAGATTGCTTTAGAACCAGGCATCCATGACATGAGTGCCTCTGAAGCAGTCACAAGTGACTTGAAACTGCTACATAAAATACTTGGGGTTAACAGAACTCATTCCAAAACAGCTTAGTAATTTTTATGTGACAATCGTTTGACACTTGCATAGCCTGGTTCCTCTGAGGTCTCTGGGTCATTTGGCCAGCTCAATAGTAAAGTCTTCCTAGAAGAGAAATGTATGAAGTGACCACCATTCAAATGATTATGGATTCTTTAATATTGTTGGGGTTTTCCTAATTTTTAGGCATTTATTAGTGCTGGTATCACCCCTTGTAGATTAGGGTCTACCACAGAGGCACACGCAAACCCATATAAGGTTTGCTGCCAAGGTCCTTGACAATCCCCTGTAGCAATCCCCTGTGCTCCACCAGTGTATGGCAGCACAGACAGCCCATGCATGTTTGTGCCACCATCATCCATCACACTTCCTCTAATCCTCTCAGCTGCTTTCTGGAGACTCCAGCAGTCTCCCACAGTCCATAGCACAAGGTGGGTGCTTTGAGGCAAAGGAGAGACATTTGCTCTCAGACATGGCCTGGCAGGTTTCTGTGGCTGTGGTGGGTGGTACAGTGACATCCATGAAGTCAAGGTGCCCACACATTCGTTACAAAATCACTTCAAGCATTAAGACACTGTCATGTTTCCAGTCACAGCCTGATTTCATCTCTTTCACTATATCCCATAGTGTCAGCTCTGTAACACTGGAATTCTCACCAGATTCCTACAAAGCATTACCCACTCCTCCTTAAAATTAGAGACTGTATTACTTCACAGAAAGAAATCATATTTTCACCCACCATGTTGCTTCCACTTCCACAGGCAAACCCAAACTTGTAAAATACACATTTCTGCAATTGCCCTAGTGCAGCCACATTGGAGTTTTAATACCAGCTTCACAAATTCTCTCTTGCAAAGGTCTTTGGAATCTGTGCATGTGTTTTTCTTCTTTCTAGGCATAATTTATATGTTGCTGAATCATAAGTAAGCAAAGATGAGTAAGTGGTGCATGTCAGTTTCTGTTCTTATCCTCTTCAGTTTGTATACTTATGAGGCAGAGATGGGCTCATTAGAAAGAGGAAGAATTTATCTCTGAAACCTGAAACGAATCCTTTTTATTTATGGATAGTTTTGAAAAATAGCTTGCCTTATTTATCATGGTGGGCAAATATCATGGAAAAAGCCATAATCATAAAACATATCTCAGTGCATAGCAGAACATGTCTTTCAAGCAGAATGGATGAGATTAAACCTCAAAGCTCTCATTAATGTGATCGAAAGCTTGATGCCTAATTCTCCTTAATTATGTTAAAAAATTCTGAAAAAAAAAAAAAGTAAAAAAAATCTCATTTCAGAAAGCCAGTTGGGGCAGCAAACAGATAAACATGCACTTTTCTGTCATCATTTGCCAAATTGAAGCTTTTAAATTAGGGAAGGAATAGTCAAGGACATCATAAACCTTTCCAAGCCTGCTTACATAACAGACAAAGCCTTTATCCCAAGTATGAAGAATTGTGTGTTCAACCACAATATAATAACCTTAACCTTGCCCTGTAGCTTGTTATATTTATGGAGATTTTATTATCCAGTATTAGCAGTTAATTATTATCACCTGAGGGTCTTTGTTAAAGAGGCAGTCCTGCTTATTAGTACACATATTTTCTGAAAACATCTGGGGGCATGGGGGTTGAAATTTCTCTTTTTCCAGAATAATGCTGCAAGCAGCTCTTGGGGGGCAGATCCAGCACATCCCCAAGGCAAAGGAGCTGCTGATGGCAGTGTGAGTCTCAGCACTGTATTCAACAAATACAGCCTGCCTGCTAATTTTTGAGGACATTTCAGTCTGAAAGTTTCAGTGTTTCCAGCGAGCTGCCTTTTTTGTTTCCCTTGCAAAGGAGAGGCAAAGCAAGAAAAGCCCGGATAAATATTTAATGTGCGCGACCACGTCTCCCTCAGCTGGACGCCGGGCTTCTCCTGCATCGGGCGGAGGAGCTCCTGCGATGTTGCATCCCTTCACATAACAGAGTGCCATGCTGTCAGTGGGAGCAGCTGCCACACTGGTGGGACAGGGACTCTTCCGTGACGCCTTGCAAGGCGGAGGACACGGGCCAGGTGGTGCCCGACACGTCCTGCCAGCGCCGGCCAGCGCGAACAGATGTGCTGAGCCTGATCTTCTTTGCGGAGCTCTCTGCTGATCATGGCTTGTCGACACCCTGCCTCACCCCAAATATCCTGGAATTGTGTTCTCCCAGACGCCTGCTTGTCCGACGCATCTCTTCTTCTCCTGCTTGGTGTGCCCTAGATTTTTAGAAAAGTATCTTAAATCTTTCCTCCTTTCCTTGTTTATAGTGGAGGGTGGTTTGTTTTTTAAATTAATTCCCATTTCTCTGCACCTTTGAGGGTCTGCTACTTCTGCTTAGTTTCAGTAGATCTGCTGCTCTTTATTATCTGCTCCAGTGCAATCAGAGAGAACCTTTTAAAATTTCATTCCCACCCCCCTCCCCTGAGGCAAAGAAATCATTTAGGCCTGCAGCAATATTAAAGTTCATCTGTCACTCCCTTTCCACTCTTATCTATCAATGACTGTACTCCCTCTGGGCTCTGTTTGTTTGCCAAGAACATATTTAGGGAGTCTGTTATTTGTCTTTCCTTCTTTTGCAGGTTTAACTCCATTTTAGCATTTTATTTCCTTGTCATGCCTCTGTAGTCATTTGGCTGTTGGCTCTGTCTTCTTCTCAGGCAGGTGCAGAGCTTAGAGATGAGTGGCAGAGAAAAGTGTGGGGTGAAAATTCAGACTGAGCTGGGTCATCTCTTTCCCTCAGCTTCACTCAGCTTTTGCCACTGCCCTGGTATTTCCAGGTTTCTGTGTGGCAATGGTCTTGACTGGGATGCCTGGAGATGTTCCCCTGCAGAGGAACCTCTTCACTGTCCTTCCCCAATATAATTTGAGGCAGGAGGGGAAAGTGCTTCCCTCTGATTACCTAAATTTCCATATCCCATTCCATTAATTTGACAAATTTTTGCCACCTGTCAAAAACAGGAAATTGGATTTGACCTAGATTATGATCTCTAAAAATAATTATTGGTCGCAAGCACTCCCATCTCTTTGTAATCTGAGTATTCATTATCATCTTGATTAATTCTGATGACAGGATGGCATAGGATACCCAGGAGACATGAGACTTCCTCATTTATCTAATTCTTAGGTTAAGTGTGAATACCTTCAGATATGAAAAAATGTATAGTACTTGCCCTGCTGCCATCAAACACATTTGTGCTTAATATAATATTTCACTAAAGTGATGCTATTGAAAGAAACCCCATGCCTTTGTGTAGACATGATCTATTTTCTTTTGTAAATTGAGAAATTACACTCAGATGGGTAAACTACAATGTTAAAAAGCCAAATAAACTAATCAACAAAATAAATTATAAAATTCATGGAAAAACAGATTGTTTACAGACTCTTGAGCTAAAACCTGACATTTTGCTGCAAACTGGGGGTATCTCTGTTTTATCAATAACATTCAAAGGCACTTCCTTTCACACAAGTAAATTAACACACTTTAATTCATGAAAAAGCAACAGAGAATCCCAAACTTGATACTAGGTAGGTAAATTAGACAAAAATTATTTGAAGAATTAGTATTGACACATAACTCTTGTTTATCTACTACAATATTATACTATTGCTCAGGCATGGATGTGAAAGGGTTATCTTCACCTGCTAGGGTCTGGAAGAGTTCTTGCCATACAGTCTCTTTAGAAAGGTCATTTATATATTTGTCTTTCAGAAATCACATTTATGCTATTGATTGTCAGATTGCAAAGGAGTGAATGGATTCCTCTTGTCATTTCAACCTTTTCTTCTCATCCCCCTTCCTTTTATTACAGATACTTCCAATACCTGTGAAGGCTCCCAGTGGCACTTGGGGGTCTCTGCTCCCCTTTGCCCTTTCCTGGGCACGTTGCAGGCAAGAGTCAGTGGGCTGCAGGCTGCCCTTTCTGCTCCCGGTGTAAATCCCAGGCTAAGTCCTCTGGGCTCTCCTTACATCTATACAAATTTAAGGGAAAAAACATGTTCCTCAGTAGTGGCACCTCTCCCCTAACCATGTTGTGGCAGTAGCAGAGAAACTTCTGCAGTCTTTTGGTCACTGCCAAAACTTTCTCTCCTCCCTTTATTTTCTGACTAGTTTGCAAAAGCCTGGTCTTTTCCCTGACCTTTGATCTGAGATGGTGTAGTGCCCAGTACCCCCACACATCAGCTGTCATCCAAACCATTGACAGATCATGAAGGGGAGAAATACCCCCCCGTTTCCAAGACAAGTCTCAGTTCTCCCACTTGTCCCTGACAGGGTTCCTCAACGCTACTGATGATCCAGGGGTTGGCCAAGACTACCCTGTTAGTTTAGCACTCTCCATCTTCATTGTTTCATGCCAAAGGCTCCAGATGGTGTCTGTACCGTTGTGTATTGCATTTATTCTGTGAGCAGAGCCCAGGGTCACCTGAGTCCATACAAACACTGGTCCTTGCTGTCTAATTAAAAGGACCTGCGGCTGTTCCTTGTCCTTTGTATCCAGAACAGTGACTTAGCAAATGAGAGTGCAATTATCATGATATTTACATCTCATCTCATTATGAAAACCAGATTTCCACATTCATAGCACTGCTGCTTTCTGGAGTTAATTCTGAGTAACTGCAAATACACCTCGTTACATTATACTGTAAAATGGGCATAGTGGCAAGGAAAAAAGGACAAATATGCTCATAAACCCATTACTGGGTGTATATGGGCAGAGTCTCAGCTAATATAAATCACCAGAGCTCTATTGAAGTCAATGGAATGACAATCTACATAAGCCCCAAACCCACCCAGCACATTTACCCATGTGCATTAGGATTAGTGTTTTGAGTCATGCCTGGGTTTTCTCACACATCTCATCTATCTTTATAGACTCTGTATTTCTCTGGAGAGCTCATCCTTTCTCTCCTCAGCAATTCTGATTGCCTGTTGGCTACTTGGGACATTTCCAGGCTCTAGTTTTGGTGCCTGTGATCTCCCTCTACACGCATTCTTCTGTTTGATTTCTGGTATTCTGTAGTGCATACTTACTTTCCATTTGCACTTCTCTCATTAAAAACTGGGCCTTGACAGAAAGAGATGAACAGATGTGAGCAAGTAACATTTAATGCATCTTTGTGCTACTGCCTGCTAATGCAAAGTTTGCTTGGTGTGGATATAAACAAATGGAAACAGCTTTCCTGTAACCTAGCATAATATAGTTCTCATCATAAAGAAGCAGAATAAGTGGAGGTACAAATTATATTCAGGTGGAGATTGAGATTTATAATTCTGCAGAGACTAAGAATAAAAACATAAATGCACTTTCTTTCCAATGTGCCTTTATTCACTTGATTTAAAGCTACAGCAAGCTGAAGTCACCTTAAATCATCGAGGGGTTGCACCATTAAAAAGTCACATGAGCAATGTTCCTCTTCACATGTTTTAGTAACTTTCTAAATTGGCATTCCAAATTGGCATTCACTGGGGACCCTCAGCTTTGTGAAAGACTAAGATTAGGAAGATATGGACTGAAAACCTTCTGTTAAGCTCTAAAACAAGTATGAATATCTGAATGCAAATGAAAAAACCCTATTTGCTAAATCCTGATTTTATCCTCTAGCCTTCACATTCAATGGCGAACTCCTTTGTTTGGTGCTGAAGAACTTTTTCTCTAAAAGTGGGAGTGTCTTCTTGAGCCAAGATGCCTGCTGCTGCAGATAGACAGCAAGCGCAGCTTGGTTTAAGAGCCTGGCAGCTGGTACAATTTCCCTTCCCCAGCAGGGACCTAAGGATTTCATGTTTTTTAACACAATTCACCAGCTGAGATCATGTCTTCCAATAAGCAGTCAGATTGGAAACTTCCACAAGTTCCCTTTTTTCCCTATGCTGCCATCTCAGGCCAATATTCACACACACAAATCCAGTGTCCAGTGCTGCAGTGAGGCTGCCAAAGCTCTGCACACTCATGACTCACTGAGGAAACCTCTGCCTGCCATAGTAATGCAATATTTTGGGCTTTTTTGTACCAATAGCCTCGAGTCCCTCACCTGAACGACAAGATGCAGGTCGGCCATCAAGCAAGAATCCTTTGACCTGGACGGTGGAGGATGTGGTTTGGTTTGTGAAGGATGCAGACCCTCAAGCTTTAGGCCCTCACGTGGAGCTCTTCAGAAAACACGTATGTAGAAAGCTACCTTTACCATCTCTGGGTAATTTAAGTCACAAGAGACAGCCAGCACATGTCACATACAGCCCCTCAGCTGCCTTGGGCTTGCTCAATCAGGTTGAATGCAGGGCCTGGCAAGGAGTTCAGCACCTCTGGAGGGTTTGGGCTAAAGAAATTTCACTTATTCTTTGAGATGGTGGTTAATCACCAGGAACCAAAACCACGGGCTTTGTGAAAAGGTGGATGATGCCCCAAGCTTGTCAGCATTAAAGAGGCTTTTGGAAAGTGGCCCTAATAACACAGAGTGTAATTTGGTCAGCCCTGAATTGCTCTGGAAGTTGGACTAGATCATTGTAGGTACCTTCCAACTGAAAGTTAAGTTCTAGTCTATTCCATTCCATTCCATTCCATTCCATTCCATTCCATTCCACTCAATTTTGTGTTGTGTTATGCTACTCTATTCATTTATACTTCAATGGGGAAACCGTAACAGTGTCTTTAGAAAATGCTCACTGTTTGCTCCCAGCTACTCCAGCATAAATTGTTTCTATGCCAAGCCTAAGAGAAAGCACTGAGGATCTGGTGCTCATTTTTTATTGTCAGATTGGCACAAAAAAGCCCCATTTCAATGACATTTTTTTTCACAGGATATATATGATTCTTCACTGAAGAGCATTTTTTAATGTGTCTCTAGATATTTAGCAGGAGAAACACAAAATAGCCAATATTTGAATCTTTTTCCCCTCAGTATTGTGTAACTACATAACCAAAATTTAACAGATCTGCTGACTCTCTAGAGGATATCATAGTAGCTTTTGAGAGGATAACCTCCAGTGATGGAAATTATATTACCCTTAATTAGTAAAGGGGAAGATAGTAAACCTGTCTGATCTGGAGTTTCTTGTTCTGCTGCTGTATATGGAGTTGACACCAATGTATCTATTAGCATTTTTTGCCTTCTCCATCTCTCCTTAATCAATTCAGTCTGGCTATGAAAAATGGATTTTACCCTAAAAGTGACTTGCTTGTGCTCAGCTGGAGGTTGTTAAGTTTTCATGTAAATGCCTGGACCTAGGTCTAAATGACAATTGCTCCCCAGCCCTGAGTCCTCCCCAGCACCCCCAGTGCTGCAGAGACAACAAGAGGGCTTGATCACTCCTTGTCCCTATGCCAGCAGAGACAAGTGGGGCTGTGGAGCTGCAGACAAGAGCTGAGGGAGGTAAATGGACTTCCAGCTACACTCTGCCTCCAGGGTTTTCAGATAGAGGAGAAGAGATGGCTGAGGAGCAGCTGAAAATGAAGATGTACGCAGGCCTTAGTGTCTGCTTACCCTGGGAAGGTACTGAGGCCATCTGCCATTCTGTGGACGGGTCTGTGGGATGAGAACAGCAGCAGCCACAGCGGTGTAGGGCCAAATCTGCAAGTACAGGTCAGGTGCTGGCCTACTTTTCCTGCCTTCTGCCTCATAACCTGATAATGAAAGCATGGCCTATATTGGTCATGTGGGCAACCAGGCAGATAAACAAGCCACCTTCAGAACTGAAGGAACTTGCTATAGAATGAGTTTCTGATAATACCAGAAGGGGCTGTGCATTGAGAGAAAATCTTCATGCAAGAGAGTGAGAATGACATGGTTTAAGCCATACAGGTGTATCCAAAAGGAAAAAAATAAAAAACAACCAACTTTTAAAGTTTGTCTTGAAAATATGGAGAGTCAAAAGCCCTAATTTTGTCTAGTTTCCATTTGTAGTAAAGTATGCTTTTATGTAACAGCAGGGCCTGGGAACACTCCAGGCAGTCATGGGCCAGCTGCACATGAGAATGCCACTGCAGCTGCTCTGTGACCAAAGAGATCAAGTTAAATTGCCACTAAAGACTGTCCCTGTCATCCTTTGTTGCATATGCAGTACCCACGGGCTCTACTTATCATTGGTTTCCTTGTAAAATATGCCATAGGTGTGAGAACCTGGGTATGATTGCCACACAACTCAATTCAATTACACCTTTGAGTTATATATATCCCTGCAATTTTTCAGCCTTCAAACCTTCTCTGGATTAGCACAAAGACCCCAGGGGTGAGAGACAAGTGATTAGTCCATTAACCTCAGCCATGTCTTCCTGTATGTTCAATCTTTCTGTGAAGCAGGTGCATAATTTTCTTAGAAGCACTTACTGTCATTGACAAGGCCCAACTATCGCCCAAAATAGTTGCTTTGGCAATCAGCTCATCTGATCTGGGAGAGAGGCTGTTGGGACCAGCAGGAAGAAGACAGCAAGAATGTGGGCAGTGTGCTTTCCAACTGCTCTACCAGCCCATTTGGGTGTTGACCTCAGTCCTCAGATATGCCATAGGTGTAATATGCCAGCTCTTCCAGCCTGCAGCCCACATCCTTCACTGCCCCAAAAGGTGCTGCAGGATGTCCTGGCTCTGTCTGCTTTCCCACCAGGAGCAGAAGCTTTGCTTCTTGCCAAGATATGCAAGATATGCAAGGAGCTCTGTCACAGCTCCTGAGAGTGTCCACCAAAAATTGAGAAACTTCTTACCAGCTCCCCTGGGCTGTTCCCTGCTCCCTCAGCACGTCTGTGTGCCAAGGACAGCTGAGCTCATCACTGACAGAGCTTTTGGTGTCATGGAAAGGAGTCACTGCCCTGGCTAGGGACCTTGTAGCAGCACTGTGTGAGATCCTGTGGAGACTCCATCAGCAGGAAAGGCTTGGTAGAAAGAAAGGGGGAAGGGAAGCGGAGGAGGGGAAAGGTTGCCCTGATGGCACTGAATGTTACCAATCCCAGAGCTGGTTCAAAATCTTCTTCTGGGGCTAATGTTCATGTGGGAACCACGTTATCAAAGTCTTCTTTTTAAAAATTATTTTTAAAAGGGCTGACACAGTAATACTGTAAAGAGACAAGCCAAGAATCTGCAGAGGGAAATGGCTAATACGGGATATTTAATTGGATATGAATGCTCCCTCTGGCATACTATTGTCATGGAGTTTAATCTTGACCCCTACACAGTAATAATAATGGAAATAATAAAATGCTGAACTCAACATTTAGAAACAGCTGCCTCCACACCTGACCCTTGACAGTGTTTTTACCCTATGGCACCACAGTTAAAGGAGTTCTTATTTTATTTCCTATGCAAATAGTAATTATATGTAACACTTATTCTTACCTTATATTAGCTTCCTTAAAATAATGGCAAGGAGAGCAGGGAGGTGGAGACAATTTCTATTATGGATAGTGTGGGGGTTGCAAAATGAGGAGCATTAATTGATTGAGTTAATCAGAAAGTGACCTTAACTGCTCTTCAGATAAATCACCTAGTGAATGGAATAATAATGATCAGGGCAAATTAGGATCCATAGCATTGCTTAATAAGTAGGCAATGGATCACTGTGGAAAGATCTGACCATCAAAACCACAGAACATAGTGTAGACAGCATTGGTGTGTGCGTATCTGTGTATGTGTGCGCACACACGCATAGCACTTGTGATGTTTTAGCTCTCCAAGTGTGTAAATGTGCTGGAAGCTGTGGGCACAGGTAGTATTATTTGGCAGATCCAGTAATACAGTCAGAAAAAAACAGACAAGCTTTGGGTCTAAGAAAGGACAGTACAGCTGACAGCTTCTGTGTTCCACAGCCCATAGTAAAGGAGAGTCTGTTTCTCTGTGGGCTCAGGCTACTTTTGCAGTAGTACTTCGTAATTTCAAAAGGTTTTCAAGTCAACAGTTCTGGGATAAACAGTTGAGCTTGGTGGCAATTTCCTCCACTTATTTGAGGGTTAAATTAAAATTTAGCAAATTTAATAATAAATGCAGTAAATAAGCAAGTTACTACTATCTTCAATTTGAGAAAAAAATGTATGTATATACACACACATGTATACCATATACTTACATCATTGGGTATAAGTGTACTGGAGATATGTGAAACATGCAGATAGCTGGGGACAAAGCTGAAACTGGGATCTGGAGGTGCTCTATTACCAGTTTAATGTGGCTACATCCTTTGCTGTCTCCATCACTCATACCTTTCTCTCAAGGCTGACTGGCTTTTCTCAGAATTGCACTTAGACCAACCCTGAGTTTTTAAAATTTCTACTTTTAATTGCAAAATAAATTGAAAACCTAAACTAATCTTATACTTCCTTTAATAATATAAAGTAGTATTTCATTAAACCTTCCTTTACAGCTTCCTCCTGTAACACCTCAGATTTCAATTTTCTAAATCAAATTTCAAAATGCATGGCATTTCAGGTAGCTCTACCCCAAATGACACGCTGTTTCTAATTCAACTTGTTTAATATGTCAGCACACAGCACTTAAAGAGGGGTTAACACATTTTGATTCTCTTCCTCTCTTTTGAAACCAGGAAATTGATGGCAATGCTTTGTTACTGCTGAAAAGTGACATGATCATGAAATACCTGGGGCTGAAATTGGGACCAGCACTGAAACTGTGTTACCACATTGATAAGCTCAAGCAAGCCAAGTTCTAACAATTTCTTGAACAACAGAATCTGAGCTAAATCTAGATGGAAGACTAAAGGTAACATGTTGCCTTACAGAAATGCATTCATTTGCAGATTACTTTTCCTTCTTTTGTATCAAAGACTTTGTCTTTTTTAACATTTGTGCGTTGCCACCTTTTTTTAATCCAATGGGATCTTTTGGGCTGCTTTGTGTTAATAATTTGCCAAAAAGTATATAATTACAATAATTATTTTATATCATTAATATTATTATGATTATAGTAAGTCCTATTTTTGTAACCGGAAGTGGGAAATCAAAACCAAACACAGCTACAGCATATGCATAGGACTGCTAGTCCCTCACTAGCCACGGGTCCGCCTCTGAGGAGTAATCGCTGACCTGCATTGCCTGGGCACCAGCACCACTCTCCATGCTCAGGGGCTGGAAAAGTGCAGCATTTGGTCACCTTTTGTCTGATGGAAACTGCCCCGTGTCTTGCACTCTCCGGAAAACTTGAATTATTCACTTAAGCGAATGAAAAAACAAACAAACAAACAAAAAAAGAACAAAGAAAAGAAAAAAAAAGGGGGGGGGGGGGGGAAGAAAAAAAAAAGAAGAAATAAAAAACAAAAGAGGGAGGGGAAGGCTTTTTTCCCAGCTAAAGTACTTTTTCCCGCTAGAGGGAGCAGCCCTAGCAGACTTGTGGCTGGAGCTCTGATGCTGCGGTGCTTTCTCTGATGAGCTTTGACCATCATGACTCTCCTATCCAACACGTCCGTAAATACCGCCAAGGAATCAGAGGCTCCCAGCAGGATGCGCCCGTCACCGTTTACAGATAATTAATTCAAGAAGAGCCCAAATGCAGAGAGTGTTTCTGACAGGATGTTTCCCGTCACACCAAAGAGGGGGTGGATGGCTCCCACGGTGTCTGGCGCGCACAGCTGTCAGCTCCGTTCCCTGAGCCGCCTCAGTCTGGCATACGCTTCGTGGCACTGCAAGAAAAATCTGAATTTCTGGGTTTGTTTTTGTTTGCATCTTTCAAAAACGAGGAAGCCGGGTGGGATTGTTCCTCCCAAGGACCTGGGTACATCTCTGCACTTTGCACAGGCCCAGGACAAGTGCTGTAGGGTTGGTTCCTGATTGCACTGTGGCTTCCAGTACACAGACAGATGTGTTGGACTTTCTGTCTCAAGTGAATTAAAAACTCACTTCTGCCTCTTACACAAATCTAGAAGGTGCTTATTGAAACTCCATGAAACAGAGGGGGACAAAACAGGTCTCAGGCCGAGGAAGTAATCTGTGGAATGAGTATGTCCTTGTTTTCATCCACAAAGGATGACTATGAAGGGACACATCCGTATAGTTCCAGCCCCTAGTGCATGACAGGGAGAGGTAGCAAGTGCTCGTAAGTCATGCAGGTGATTTCAGAGCTAGTTAGTTCAACTGAATTGAGAAACAGGGTCCTGACAATATGCAAGATTATTTGACCCTGTTGATGAAGAAAAGAATGTTACCAAAAATACCTCATGAAATAAAATTTAACTTGATGCATGTTGCTAGACTAGAAATCCTAGAAAAAGATACCCATTCAAGGACCTACTCCTGGAAATCCTTAAAAATAGGAGAAATCATATCCTACAAGGCTTACCATAAACTCCAGGGGACTACTCTCCTAATTTAAAAAACTTGTCATAAATTTGCAGGATTGGATCTTTACAGGACTGACCAGCTTTCAGCAAATCCTGTCTGCATGCTGAAACACCCTAAACAGGAATAGCTGAACAATTGTATTAAATGAAAAGTCATATATGTCATTGAGTGACGTAATATAGGGAACCCTAAACGTGCCGATGCTTGTATCACAACACCCATCCACATCACTTTGTGTCTGTGGTATAAAGAATGGAAATCTCTTTAGTCAGCTGTCTGGTTGAGGCAGAGGTGACTTTCCATCAACAGCAAACCTGTACAGTTTATTTTTCAGTGTTACATTCCCAAAACATGTAAAAATCATGCTGTATTAGTAATATCTCCTTCAGAGAGTCCTCAAATAATTTTTTTCCTCATAATTACAAACTTAGTTAACCTCCCTTCCTTTTTCAAAATTGGATTTTAATTCCTTAACTAAAACCCCACCTTGCTGTAATATATCAGTAATCAGAGCTGGTTAGACTTTGTCAGATGGCTTCAATGCTGGAAAATCCCACTTTGTCAAGATCAAAACTCTTCATAAAAGCATGTCACTTTCTAACATTAAATTCTATTTAACTGAAACTACAGCTTTCAGTAGTGTCAAAACATCATTTTGACATTTTGGAAGTGGAACATTTTTGTTCCAAGAATATTTTTGCATTTTATTGTATTTTCCTGGAGGATCTGTAGCTTCACATTTTGTTCTGAGAGTGGGGGTAGGGGAAAAACACAACCTTAGACTTTCCTAAGCATGAAGCCTTCTGATTCTGTTCTGTGTTTCAGCCCCTGTTCTGTGTCTCACCCCTTTCTTCCACTCCCTGCCCCTACTCCAGCTGTTACAGCCGAGGGGGCTGATCATACCAACACAGTGTGAAGAGACTCCATGGTGGAAGTGATGTTCATGCACATGATTTAACATGCTGAAATAGTTTTCATGTATGCATCTGATGCACACAGTCAGTGGTGCCATTTCATTTGATATCACACCCGTAGGTACATCAGGACCATCCAGGCCACGATATTTAGTGTTCTGTTTTTCACAGGGAGGGCAGTTGGTGGAGTCCTTTTAAGTAATGCTTATGACAAAATTTCCTCATTGCATGGTGTTGTTTTGTTTTATTTCACTTGAGAGGCAATTAGGAGACAAAAACTATTGTGATTGCTGTAATATAGAAATTTTACCTAATTTTTGTCTTTCAAATCTTGTCAGTGAAGGTAGTTAAGCAGCTCTCCTCTTAAGGGTGTCAGATTGTTTCCCCAGAACAGGCACTAAAGAACCAGAGTATGCATGTCAGCTGCTTCTCCATTGGCTGCTGCTTTAAGTGTTGCCTGTAGAAATTACTCTCTTGCTATTCCTTTCACAGCTCTCCCTTCAGACTGTAGCCAACCCAGTTGTATTTTTTAACTGTTCCCGACAGGTGGGTGGATGTGTGATACCTTTAAAAGCAACACGTGTGCCTCTTTTTTTCTTCTAAGCACTTGTAGCATGATCAAAAGGCACTTTGGTTGCTTTAGGCAGTTTCAATTCTTTGTGAGCTTTCACTTTCTTTTTTTAATAAAGCAAGCAGTCAAAGTCCAAGGACTTGGGGACCATTCCTCCCTTGCTCAAGTGGTGATTACAGGGTATTGGGAGCACAGAGCCAGTGCTCCCTGGCAGACCATCTTCTTGGATCTCACGTGGCTGACCAGCTCAGCCTCAGCTGCCAGCACAGGCCAGCCTCGCTGCCTTCCCATCCACCTGCCATCACAGCCTCTTCTCTCGCTCCAGCAAACACCTTCTTCACCAGCCAGACCTAACTGCATTTCAAGAAATGCCTCTGGGAATGCCTCCACCTCTCTGAGCCCACTGTCTCGCTTGGCAGGCTGAGGAGTGCAGCAGCCTTTGCAGTGTCAGCAGCTTCGCTCAGCGTGATTCATGCAGGCAGGCACCCTTGGGACCAGCATGTAAAGCATCACTCTGGGCTGTTATTGGCCTTAAACTGATGGCTGAATTTCTACAGGTTGTCAGCAGTCCTCATGAGTTACGCTTCCTTCCTTTGTAAAGAATGGATGGCTGTGAGAGATTAAATGGAATGTTACTAGCAAAACCAGCAATAATTAGTAAAACAACAAGAAAATGGCAGATAAAGTTCTTGTGAGGAAAGAACAGCCCTGCTGGTTCAGCAGCAGGAGCATACACCATCCTCTGAAGCCTGGTCCTGACTGCAGCAGCCCTGGGTAGCCATTCCTCTTGCCCTAGCACAACCACCCCATGGTTTATTCCTGCCCATGGAATGCAGTACTCCCCACCACTGGCTGCACTGTTTGGGGGCTGTGCAATTTCAGGGAGGAATCTGTCAGCTCTTACTGCCCCAAAACATATCCAAACCTCTCAGTTAATTAGTTAGTGCCTTCGTTATTTGCCTGCCTTCTCCCTCTTTTCATTTGAATAGCTTCTGTTTGAAAGAAAGACATCATGAGGGAGATCCCCCAGGTCCTTGAAGCAGCCTGTCAATGACCCCTCAGTTCATCCCACAGAGGAGCATCTCCAGGGTCAGACATCTGCCTGGATACAACTGATCCTCCCTCAGTTTAGTTTAGCACTGGAAAGGCAGGCAAGAATTAAATGCCCCCTTTTTATTAATTAAAATTAAATGCTTTTCAGGCTCTTCCCCTCTCTGAACTACAGCCTCCCTCTATAGGGCCAGTTTCTCTCTTCTTCTCAAAGCAGCAAGGAGGGAGACAGAGGAGGTGCCCGAAAGGACTGCCTGCTGCTGGCTGATCCAGCAAGGCAGCAAGTATGGAAGGACCAAAACCAGCTGCTCCCCTGGTTTGAAACTGGTTTGGCTGGAGAGAGGTGTCATGCCCAGGGATTTGCTCTGGGGGATTTTCCTGTCAGACACATGCAGGTTGCACCCCAACATTTCAATCTGCACCTTCAGTCAGTTGCACGTTCAGTCTATTGCAGTGTAGATTTGCCTCCAAATCCACCTTCTTGGACTTGTGTTATGGAACTGCTCTGCTGGCACAGGCTGCTTCCACATCAACTTGGGATTGCTAGGGAAGTTAAGTCATAACAAGCACATCAAGGGTAAAAATTCAGGGAAATAGCAGGTCAGCAAGATCATCCTTCCCTTTCTAGGCACTTCTGTGTGCAGAACTTTACTCAGCAGCTCCATAATGGGGCAGAATGTGCTGGTTTTTGGCTGAGATGGAGTTAAAATGCAACACCCACACACCATTACATGGAGCTATAGGGATTTTCCTTCTCTCACCAAGAAATTCACATGGTCCTACGTTCACACACCTTTATCACAGAAGGCAAACATGTAGCTGCACACACTGCCTCTGATGCCTTGAAGCAGCTGCATGCCATTCTCCAGTCCATGCTGCCTTCGTGGACAATTGAAATTCAATTCCCTTGGAAATCTAAAATTTTGCTTCAAAAGAATCACTTTTATTCACTGCCATGAGTTAAATATTATGGAAACATGACTGCTAACAATTTGCTTCACGTAATTTGTACTAATGCTAATAAGCAACAGCTGCAGCACTTCCTGTTGTAAATTCCTTTGTGGTTGCAGCAGAATTATCACACCTGTACTTCACAAATGTGATAGACTTGAACACAGCATGCTCATTCTGGCCCCAGCTCCAGCAAATCCCTGTGCCTCAGAAGTACAGCTACAGAAAGATGTATTTACAGTCTCTGTCTGCTTTTGTTCCCAAAGCCTCTGCTCCCCACCAGGTACCTGGAGCAAGAGGGGTTGGGGCTGGGGGATGTGGCAGCCTGGGGATCAGCCAGTGCATGCATGGTGTGGTTGGAACAGATTGCTTTCAGCAAAGATATCATTGACCAGCCAGGTTTATTGCAGCTCAAGCAGACAGGTTTTGGTCAGAGGCTAAGTACAGGAGAAAAGTGATTTATTAAAGAAAAAGAAAGAAATACGAGTGTGCAATACACTGCCACCATAAGACTTAAGCTGAAACCCAAGAATCCTTCAACTGTAATCTAAAGAAAAATGTTTCCCTCACTCAAGACTCTAAATAAAGCATGTTAGGCCAAACCCAGGTCCCACTGAGGTCTGCATAAGTTTTTCTATTGAATTCATAAGACTGGGACTTGGCTCATAAACCAGGTCAAGCTTCAGCCATGTCCCATAGTAACCAGAGCCTAACAAGCTATTCCATCCTCTCTCATAAAGAGCAGAGACAGCCGCTGCTGGCCAGCCCCCTCTCCCCTGCTCCCAGGAGAGCTGCTAGCTTACTGGAAGAGAGTTCTTCCAGCTGCACCTCTACCTGACCCCCACACCTTCTCCTGTTAGCTTTGCATTTTAGCTATGGGTTTCATGGAAGGTGGTTTGGGTTTTCCACTTTGGAGCAAACCAAAGCCCACGCCCTGAGGATTTCAGCCGTGCCACTAGGCAGAAACTTGCACTAATTTGAATATGACTGTGCTGGGAGATTTCCACATGTTCCTGAGGCAAAGGCTGAGGTAGAATTTAAAAATAAAACTTTTCAAAATGAGTCTCAGTGACCCACAACTTTTGGCTCCTTCAGCATCCACCACACTTCATCATACTTCAAATGGTCAAGTCTCTTGGTAGTGCCATAATCGGACAGGAATAGCTCACAGAACTCCAGAAGAGACTCCATCTCTGACTACAGTCTTGCTCCTCTTGGTCTATGGGCAGCTGCCAAAAAGCAGCATTTGGGGAGAATGTGTGTGTCTGTATGTTTCTCAAAGAGGCTTGCCTGGCTGCAGAGACAGGCTGTGAAGTGAGTGAAATAATAGAAGGACAGAGCAATGAGGAAGGAGGGGTTTTAAAAATGGGAAAACCCTCAGCTCCACTGGGGTTCCTGTGGAGTGTGTGCCCTGTCTCCAGGACTGTATTGAACTTGGTCTGCATAGCACAGTATGTCTTTAGTACCCAGAGTCTTCCCTTAGTGTTGTATAAAACTGGGATCATGCTGCCCTTTGTGAACATGAAATATGTGCAACCAACTCCATTTTGTCAGACATCTCTAAAAGAGTGGGGAATAACAAATACCTGAAGTCCAAGTAGTACAGGAATGAGGACACTTCAGAATGGAGCAGTTTCACAGGTTTCGGTGTCTTCCAGCTGAAACATAGAAGGAGAGAAAAAGAATTTCTGAACTGAAGTGAATGCAAGCCAGTGAAAGACTAGTGATTAATATTATCCCTCACTTTGATGGTTTCCTGACCTGTAATGTGTTTTATGGCCCTGAGCATTTGCTGTAGTGGCAGTGCAGTGAATTGATCTGCATGTCCAGGTTCCACTCAAACCAAATGACTGCCTCTAAAAACTATCTGTCTTCTTCATGGCTTTTCTAATATGCTGTAGAATCCAGAAAGCTTCTGATCAGCTTGGTATGAGCCAGTATTTAAAGAAAAACGTCTATTTTTCCCTTTTTTTTAATCTTGTGGCGCAAAACTTCAGAAAGCAACTATAGCCACAGCTGTGTAGCAGGTCAACATACACAGCTTTTCATTTTATGCCTCTCAGAAACCTAGTAGTAAAAGATCTTTTCCTTACTCGATCTATGTACATACAAGAAGCCAACCTAGATTCTAGTCTTCCACTGACCCTGTAAATGGAAGTGTCAAATATAGTAGAGTTATTGACACTGTAAATTTAGTAGAGTTGTTACACATTTTTATCAGGGTAAACAAAATCTGTATCCCATTTGATAGACCTGTCCTCTGACAATATTGAAATTTAAATGTAAACTTGTTTGGCTGCTGTTATCAAAACACACTATCAGTGTTTGTGTCACAATGCCATGTAAGGGTTGTGTCTAGTGCTCTGCAGGGATACTGTGATATGCTCAGCCTGCCTTGGAGACTTGGCAGTTTCGTAGGCAAAAGAGACAACCTAAGGAGAAAGGTTTCCTAGAGACAGTTTTCCTTTCCTATTCTAGATAAATGCTGAAAACAAATAGAAGTCAATGGCATGAATTTCCCACAGTGAGTGAAAAATAGCAGAACACTGAGAAAAATGAAGCAAAACATCCACGAAGGTGAACAGCATTGCCTCTTTCCCAACACTCTTAAGGCTGGCCTTTGGTGAAGCCAGGGATCTGAACCCAAGCCTTCTGGCTTAATCCAGTGCCTTACCCTCTACAAGACCCTCTACTCTTGCTGTATTCTGGCTTTTCTTCCAGTGCTGCCCACATCTGTGTCCTCACACAGCCCTTAACTACATCCTTATGAACCTGAAAAACAGCACCCAAATGGGCCTTGAAAGGTCAGTTAGTCCTTTGCCCTGCACTCATTCTTCTCCACCTCAGTCTTCCTCTGTTATTTAGTCTTTTCCTCTGGAGCTTCCCACCCCTTTCCATTCCTATCCTCCCACTGTAGTTAGTTTCATTTTTTTCTCCCCAGTTCCATTCTTGCAGCATTACTTCTTTTCCTTCCTTTCCCTCTCTCAGTAACCGTGTATGTGTCTCCTTCACCCTTGCCACAACTCCTTCTCTACCTTTTGGCTCTTCCCTGTTCTTCCATTTCCCCTCTCTCTTTGTCTGGTTTTCTGCAACTCTTTCTTTCCTTTCAATCAAGTGCCCTTTACAGGATAATCTTGTACCAGTTCTGCTGTGACAGAGACTACCATGCACTGACATCTTTGAATTAGGTTGTCTGTACACTTTTTGACACACTATTTATCTCATATAAAAATTCTTCCACTGCTTTCATTCACCAGCATGAAAGGCACTTCTTGAGAATGGTCTTTAACTAGTTGGCTGATGACTATTTGCAATAAATATCTCATTAAAGGCTCAGCACATTTATGAAGGATAAGTGCAGTTTCCTCCTCTAGCTTCCATCTTTTCGTGTGCTGCCTGTTGATAGTCAAGCTGCTAAAATTCTCCTTGTTCTGAAGAGTCCCTGTTACACTACTCACTGGGATGAATCCTTGGCTCCCACCCTGTTGCTGATGGCCACATGAACCAGGCTTGGACCAGTGAATGGCACACCATTAGGCAGGTGTGAGCACTGATGTGTACAGAGCCACCAACATTGCTTCCCCAGGCTTGGAGGAGGTCCAGCTTGCTCTCAGCCAGCATCAGAAAGTTGGTTGGAAAGAAGAGGTGCCCATTGCCAATGATAAGGGCAACAGAAGGTAGAAAAGAGCCATCCAGTTGGAGGAAGAAGAGAAGTGACATTGGCCAGCTGGAAGGTGGTGGTGGGACAGACAAAATCAGCAGTGAGGGAAGGCCATGCTTGTAAGCCTATATTAAGAACAGAAAAAAAAATCTGTGTGGCAACTGGCATTTCAATATTTACAGCATCATCCTTCATACTGAAATACGTGCAATAATGCAGGGCAGAGCACACATGGGTGCACACAAGTGTGAGTTTAGAGTAATGACTGTAGCTTCTGTGGGGCTACTGCATACTTCCACCAGTAGGAATGAGATCAGATCTTGGCTCTGGCTCTCTATTTCCAAACAGTGCAAAGGATGAGAGCAGAACAGTTTCTATCCAGCTGGAAAGTGGTAGCCTTAAATCAGGCCACAAAATAGAGCAACTCCTGCTCACGCTTTTTAATTTTTTTCTTTAAATGGTGCTCTGAGCTCTCTTCCAACTCCTCAGCACTAGCTTCCAGGGCTAGTGAAGCATGTACAGGGCTTTTTTGATGTATGTACAGCTATCAGTTTTTGTATTGTTAATTGGGCTCAAAGTGTGTTAGCTTTGATTTTTAATGTTCTGTAATTTGCTAGATAAGCCTCAGTTTCTGCAGCATCTATAGAGGTAAGGCATCTTTTATCATATCTTGCAGATATTCTATAAAGTTGGAATTTTTTGTATACCTACTAACCTTGAAAGGTGAATGACAGCTCTTTCCTGGTACTGTACAACCTTAGGAGTAGATATTTTGTAATAGGTATCAGATATCAAGGGATGATATTTTAATCATCTCTTCAGTTATTTTAATTTTTTAAGCATATATAATATCTACTAGAGAGAGTAAAACCTGACTAGACAAGCAATTTGGTTACAATCAAGAGTTCAAACTCACAGTCTTGCATTCTGACGCTCCCAAATTCATTACAGCCCATACCACTTACTGTTGATAGGCACAACATCTCCACATCATCATTAGAAAACATCACAACATCATTAGAAAAACGCTCTCATCGAAATCCCATAGGAGATAAGAGGAGCTTGTCCAGCACAGAGCACAGGCTTCTCCTCAGTGACTGCTCTCAAAACAGAGAAATCAGTTCACATACAGTAGCCCACCAGGATTCCTTCACCTGCCAGACTATATATTAAAAATAGAATGTAAATAACTAGATTTCCTATTTATTAAAAATGCGCTGTCATGATAAGATTTGGGCTTGAATGATGCTGACAACTCAATCAAACTATTCTATGATTCTATTCTATGATCCTATACTCGATGTGAGGTGTGTATAAGGCTGAGGACTTTTGAAAGTCCTTGGCTCAGATTGTACCCTTGCTTTCATTGTCCTGTGAGGTTTTACTTAGCAATACCATGCTGGTGTCACCAGGGTCCTACTCTATTCCTGCTGGCAAAAGGCAGCAGGGTTTATTTATTTATTTATTTATTTATTTATTTATCTATTTATTTATACTGGCAGTACAGCATTGCCAGCAGCACCCCCATGGGCCCTGACAGGAGTGATGCTGCCTGAGTGCCTCCATGGAAAGAAAATACCACGTTGACTTTTCTCAGTGTTGTCCCACCCCTATCCCCAGTCCATAGCACCACACAGCTTTACAGGGTGTTTGAGCATGTCGTGCTGTGTCAATCTTCCTTCGCTGCTTCTTCCCTGGTATGAATCCAGATCATCCCCACCAACATCAGTGCAAGGCTACCCATGGCACACTCACAGATGAGAGAACAGTCAAGGTTTCTGGATCTATCTTTTACACATCTTGCCTTAACACTGTTTTGCTTTGCTTTCTTTCAATGAGGAACAAGTAAGAATATTGGCCTGTGAGCAGCTTCAAGGCCCCCACGCAACACTGCAGTTCTGTGCCAGTCAGTGCCAAGCCTGAACATTTGTATCATTGCCATAAGTCTTGAGCTTTGTCTCAAGCTGAATGCTCAACGTGCTGAATATAGGTAATTTCTGATTCTGGAAAGCCTAACGTTCACTCTGCTGTCCATTCGTTTTACTTAGCACCATATTTTAACATTATTTTTCTGTTATTGTCAGGAGATAATAAACAGTTTGGGTTGCTTAGATGCCTACATAGATTTAGATTCCGACGGCTCTTCTTAATACAAGCCTTCTCCATATTTGGCCAAAAAAGCTTACTAAAGGTGACATACAGGATATATTGTTAATTATGCCAGGATTACCATATGATGCTAACGATCGTCAGGGAAAAGACATCTGCCCCTTAGTTCCCCTTATTGGAAAAACAATGCAAACCCTTTCATACTTTGCTTTTTCTCACTTACCAAATCTTCCCTCGGTAAATCATCTTTAACAGTGAACATTGCATTCTATTGAACAGTTTCGTATTCACTTTGCCAATATGCAAACACGGGACAGCTGAGGTAAAATGAATGTGGAACTTACAAGTGGGGATAACATGCGAATAAAATGCCTGTAGTCCCAGGAGTGGCTCGATTATGACAAACAGTGTATTAGTATTGCTCTCACCCTGCCTCAAAGGGTTTTATTGAAGTGATTTGTCAGCTGTGGAGGTGTGTGCCTTTCTACGTGTATGTACGCACTGGTCTGATATTTGTACACAGATCTGCACCTGCCCACCATATGTACACACCATACATATTCATGCATCTGAGTCAAATAATGACTCAATTTAGCATGTTCTGAATGGATGGGTCCAATATATTCATTCTTCATATGTACAGTGTTCCAATACATGTGCAGCCATTTACCAAATATAGTGCCAAACTGTGACTCTTTTTCTATTTCTTCAGACATTGTTCTTTATTAATTGCAACTTATTCTTTCCAGTGGATTCTCTGTCACTATTTAGAGGCATGTTTTAATGTATAGCTGTATAATGCCTGTTCCGTGTGCTATATGATACTGTTTGCATCTTAAATAAGCTGAGTATTACTGGTCTAAATGTTCTTGATTTTGTACAGCAGACTTTTGCTTGGGTTTCACAATTTGATGGAGTGTGTTTAAGAATGTAGTATGGAAGGGGACCGGCTGTGATAAAGTAAAAAGGTCCTAAATCTCCAGATTTATGTTTCATAGAAAAAGCCAGTACTTTCTTTTACTATTGCAAAATTATTTCTGTATTTTTTAATAAAGAACTGGATTTACTTGGTTCTATGTATGTTTTCTCTAATAAACCTTATTTTTTAAATAAGGATCTGAGCTCAGTCTTTATGCATCTGCAATGTTCATTGTGCTCAACACACAAAACACTTTTACCTACCACACTCCCTGAGGCTGAGCCTGCAGCTCACCTAAAGCCAGAATTACCTCCTATCCTGCCCAGTGCTGAACTAATCTCATGTATTTATTCACCTTTCTCTGCTATGCAAATAAGAGATGGATACCGAGGTGCCAGCCTCTTGATAAATCCCCACTGCGATACATTAGCATCAATGCTCATTTACAGGGCAAGCAGGTACTCCACTGAATTAAGGGTGGGGTGTCAATTTGAGGGAAGGGTACAACACACAGGCAGACTTCTAATCCCTCAGGCTGCCTCTGCATGGGCAGGCCCTGATCTCATTTGTGTTGATGTAAATCTGAGGTGGCTCAGCTGAAGTCATTACTGTTATTCTGGATTTACACTGGGGAGAAAACAAGAGCAAGAGTTGTCCCAAGACCATAATATTTCGAGGTCGATCTGCCCCCTTCATACTCGGCAGCTAGTGGAATACTCTAGCAATGTCTCAATAAAGACCCTGAAAAACAGCCAAAAAAATCTCAGCTCAAACACCATTAAAAGACTTTCCCTAGAAAATAAGAAATGCTTTCCCTGGTATGTAGAGTCAGCTCTAGCTATCCAAGAAATACATTGCATTGGATGATTCCCCTCTTTTCTGCCTTTTAATTACACTTTCTTCCAGAATGCTATCAACTCTACAGCATGATGAAGTTTCCCTTGAAGTCAATTTGCCATCCACGTCAGCAAAAGCAAGTCCAGACCCTGGGTAATTGTCTTTGGGTCCTATCTTCTTCTTGCTCTCCATAATCAGATAGAAATCAGGTCCAAAAACTAATGTTACAGAAAAGGTAGATGCATCAGGACACCCCTTGATTTCATTGATTCTGGACTCTCTTCATGAATCCTGAATTTAAGGCAGACTTAAATAAAAAAAGTTTTAAAGGTGTTTCTTCTTATGCTATGCATTTGTATGCTAAGACTAAAAATGAAGGCTTGTGAGACAACCCAGCTGCTGCTCATCCCCAGCTTGTCCCTGTCCTTCTATTCCAGGCACAAGAGAAAGAGCAGGAAAGTACATCTCCCAGTTCTGAGAGGCCAAAGGCCTTGGCAGAGTTGACAGGAGGCCCTGGGCCAATTCCTGCTGATGGCCAGAGGTTCCTTTGCCTGGTATGGATGCTCATATTCCGAGTGAGTCACGGAATTAGGTCCTAGTTCATACAACAAGCCTGACTTAAGCCATATATTTCTGTTGTGCCCTTAAACAATCAAGTGCAGTATTTTGGCTCTTCTGATGAGCAGAAATTTGCCTTTTTTTCACCAGACAGTTCTTTTATCTCCAGGCTTTAAAGCCAGAAGAAAGTTTTCCTTCAGACTGAATATATTTAGAAGCTGTCTGAAGTCATTTAGAGCCTGGTTTCTGAGGTGAAGCAATTTAACTTCATCGCTGGTTTATGTGTCTGCAAAGGGCTCTGTGGCCTCAGTTTGAAGCTCAGACACTGTCTGTAATAAATAGTGGGGGGAGGGAGAAAGCTCCTTCCTTTGATTACAAGAAGTGTATAGAGTAGACTGGACTTCAGGAAGTCAGCATTGATCTTGAAGATCACTGAATAACATGAGCCATGAGGTACTTTCATTTACTATTCTGTCTAAAGATCCCAGCTGGGCCTCACATCCCAGCTCTACAAGAAATCACACAAGGAAATAAGACATCAGCATTCCTGCCTTGCAAGGCAGACAGACCATGATTTAGATTTTGGGCAATGGATGAATTATGTATGTATGTGTGTGTTTGTGTGTGTCTATATACATACAGAGATGTGTTTATAAAAATATATACATGCACTATATGGAGAGAGCAAAACACCATTTGACAAAACTGGTAGTGCAAAGCAAACAAAAGATTTGGATGCTTTCTATAACTATTATGTAAATCTTTATTTTGTTTTTCTCCCCCTGAGTACCTGGTGTGATGGCAACAGGGGCTTGGTTGTCCTTCCCCATATAAGAACTCTCCCCATACAAGACCACTTGCTCATACAGCTGTCTGCCTCTTGCACATCTGTCAGGAACCTGTGGTCCAAGAGCTGGAATATGGAAAGTGATGATGTTTACACAGCTCTCTGCACAGACTCTTCATCTGGTATTACCAGGCAAAAGGGGAGTGTAATATGCCAGCGTGGTCCCAGGTTTTTCAGATCTCTGGAAGGGAAGCCTGCCCACCTTTGCCATGGTAATCTACACTGAGCACATCTGTGAAGCATTTTCATATGCTTCTATTTTGATGAAAATTTCTGATTAAAAATTATGTCCAGACAAGATGAGTTATTAAGCTGGAAAAAACTGTCAGAAGATGGGATTGCTTCCCATGCCCTTGCCTCGCTCTGCACATCCAGGAGAAGGATCAGAGAGCTCCAGTTCAGCAGAGATTTACTCTGGAGGCAATGTTGTGCGCTTTTGCAACACTGTAAATAATTCCAAGATCTGTCTGTATGAGAGCTCTGGGAGGAAAAACAACCCCTGCTCATGCCACAGCAATGAGACTTATTCCAATGAACACATCTATCTGCCGATGCCTTCTTGATTGCCCCCGTGCCACTGACAGCTGAGCACGACTTCCCTTCCCAGTTGCACGTAGGCCACTTTGACATCTGGCCCAGAAGCAAAGAGCAAGAGCATACATGTACTTTGAAGACTTGCTCAGTGCCCTGTTAGTGCCTAGAGAGCATGAAGGAGAAAGACATATCCTGAGCGGGGCTGCAGAGCTGGGTCTAAGGCTAGTAGAAGAATGGACAAAAGCCTGGACATAAATGAGAGACTGGGAGAAAATAGGAAAGGCAGAAATTGTAAGCAAAATGGGAATATGCTGAAACAGACTTGCAAACAAAAATAAAAAGTGGGACCAGTTGGCAAAGGAACTATGGACAAAGAGAGTAGACTGTGATGGTTTGTAAGAAGACAATGCTAGTTTCTAGGGTTCTCTGAACCTGGGGCACCTGCAGGGACCTGGAGCACCCATGAACTGCAAGCAGCAGCGACCGAATGTGTAAGCTCCCCACAGTAGCATTTCAGGAGTGGCTGCAGCAGGGATTGAAGCTCCCTGTGACAAACACAAGCTCCCTGTAACACCATGCCAGCCACTGAGGAGCACAGGGCACTCTGGTGCACCTCCACCCCCCCAACCAGTAACCCTGGCACCCCTCTCCTGGTCCCACTCAGATCCCTGGCTTTCCCTCCCCAGTTCAGATTTTTCCATTTCTCTCTTGTATTCATTTTTATCCCTCTGGCTTTTTAAACTGATGGGAGCTCTTTGTTCAAAAATAAGCCCTCTTTTGAAATAGTGTTACTTCTCTCCTTGAACTTTTCCCTGTGAATGACTTGACATTAAGCTGATAGTTGCTCTTAACCAATTGTTAACCTATTAGTGGAGGCCATAAAAATTACTGAAAGGCCAAGGCTAAAGCTGTTTAAATGAGAAATATTTCTACAGAACTCCCCCGAGACGAAATAAAAAAGCTCCTGCCGACAGAGCGGCTGCCAGTTTGAGACTAACGGGTTTGAAGATGATGTTTTGCTAACAGCAGTTAATCAGTAAATTCCCATTACTAATAAGGCCATCACTCTTGGCTGAAGCTGCAAATTACACGTTATGTTTCTTGGTGCCGAAGATAAAGTGTTCTTTAAATTTTGTATCTGCAAATGTAATGTTTAGCACAAAACACCATCAGGAAAAACAAGAGGAAAATTGAAAAACTGTCACACACATTCTGCATCAATTTGCTTCACTGTCACTAAAATTACATATCTTTTTTGTTTTGGTATTTATCACCACCTTGAAATTTGTATTTAGGAGGGGAATGGAAACCATGGCTGCTTAGTTTTGATCTCAAGCATGCTGCTGCTGCATGAGAGGCATCCTAAAGACAGACATAGCCTGATGTAAGTGAAATCAGAACTGGCTCCTGTCACAAGACAAAATTAAAAAGAAAACAACCTGGAAAGTTTCATTATTATGCTGCATCTTGATTGTCATCCAGATCTTTTGCTCATTTACAGCATTGCAAGTCTGGCTTCCTTCCACTGATGCAATCATCATTCTAGATTTCAACTCTCTTACTAGAGAGTAGGATTTTTGTCATCAGTGTCCAAAGAAGAGCACAAAAATGTGTTTTATTACAGTCAGAGAGCTGGAGGCACTTGTTGATTACCAGTCCCTTTTGTACTGCTTTCCCCATCCCAGACACAGCCAAATTCAGAACCTGTCCAGTTGCTTGGAAATGGAAGATGAAGAGTGCCAATAGCTAACTCGACAGCAGGGCTTTTTTCCAGTATGCAATGTTCTTAATCTACATTTCCAGAGACAGTCATGCAAAAGTCAGCTGCTTTAGGCAAAACTCCTCCCTCCTTTGCCAAATGAGGTTTGCAGGGACACGGCAGCCTCACTACTGCCGTCCGCTTACTTCATAAGGAAGTGCCTACATGCCTGACACCCCTCCATGACTCTCAAAAGCAACTTCAGACTTACTGGGCTGTTGGTAAGAGAGGGATTTTGCCCTGCACTCCTAATTCTGCGTAGGACTGGGTGTACATGTGCAGCAGACACTGGCCAATCCCACAGCTGTGACCACGGTCCCATTCAGGGTTGGTGGATGTTGGCTGGCCTGTAGAGCACACTGTTCAGTGCTCCTCTGTGCTTGGGTGGGTGCATGCAGGAGGCCCTCATTGTTGGTGCTGATGGGGTGTTTCCCTGTTCTCCTCTCTTTCTCCATTAGTGTTGTGTTTGGACCTAAACCCTCTTTTTTTCCAATGCTGCTGGGTGGCCACTTTCTGGAGCATGCAAAAAAGCCAGGACCCCTGGGGAAGGAGGGGTGGTGTAATGGTGTACAGGCAGCAGACAGGAAATATTGTGCTTTGATTCAAGGGAAGTTTTTCCCCCACAGGGAAAAAGCTGAAAGACAACAGTTGTTTTGAAGGAGAAGCATATGTGGCCCAGGAAAATAAAAAATATGTTGTGCACTCCGTGATATCCTCACTGGAGCAAGCATTGCCTGTCAGAAATCAAGAAGGGCTCAAGACCAGAGGGTCAGAGCCTGATACCAGAGTGCCTTTTGAATCCCTGGCGCTGTGTTTTCTTGGCACAGAAAAACTTGCCTGTGAATTTCTCAGTCAAGATGATGCCGGCTGGTGATGTCTGGTGTTTTCTTCCTCACTTTCATTTCTGTTAACACATCTTCTGCGTTCTCTTAGAGCTATGTACGGCTTCCTTTTAGGTGGAATTCTGTATTTTTTGGCTGTGCTCTTCTTTCTGCATTTTCTGCACACGTTTCCCCACTTTTGCTTGCACCTCTGTATCCCTCCTTCACTTAGCAGCTAACCTTGTATTAATCATTGCTTCCCTGTTCCTTGCTCTCTTCACTTAGAACAGCTTGGTTCTTCTCTTACAACTTTGTATTTTCCACCAGAAAATCTGCTTCCAGGTAGATTTCTCCTTCAAGATCACCACCTAGGAAACAAAATGTCAGCTAGGAGTTCTGCCTTGAACTGGGAAATGCTTACAGCCATAAAATTCAAGTTCCAGGGAACAGGCCTGGAAAGCTGGGAACTCATTTTCTGTTGCAGCTGTACAATATGAAGGCTTGGCTCATAGCAGGCCAATGACCTCCACTGCAATTCTCAGTTTTTCTCCTCCTATTGCCAAGGATGCTCAATGTTAACGTCAAGTTACCTCAGCTTTACCTCAGTGCACCTACCTGCACACAGCACTTAATAACAATTCTCTGAATGAATATTTTTAGACAGTATGTCTCAGGTGCTAGCATTGACCTGAAGTTCTAGCTGCCACAAGCTTAAAATTAGGCACAGTGAAGTTGTCTTATATAGAGACACATATACAAATATTTATACACACACACACATACATATGAATGCAGTGATCACCATGTACAGCAAACTGCACATCCCAGAGATAGGAGATGAACCTGGTTTCTATTTGAAGTCTCTCTCGAGCACCCTGATTGACGAAGTGTTCAGCTTTCCCAAACTGCTGCCTCCATGTGTTGCACTGAAAGAGCTTCAGCTGGACCCATGCCAGTGAAATTCTTTCCAACTTGTCTTTCTGAATATCTCCCTGCCTATCTCCTTTTGACATTCTACCTGCTAGCCCTTTTGATCAGTTTGCACAGCTCAGCCAGAGGGTAGAGGCTCAGGGATGCTGAGATCCTTCAAGTTTTACCTATTAAGTTCCTACACTGACACAAAACCCTTTCTCTGTGAAGCAGCCAGCCTCACTGTTACTATGACTTGTGTGCCCATTGCCACAAGCAGCTACTTCTACTTGAGGGACAAACGTTCCAAACTGTGATCCTCAGGGCTGTTTTTAATGTCACTTCTACCAAAAGGTCCCGAAGGACCACATCCCTCACCAGGAAAGTGTCCTGGAGACCCTAACAACTTGACTTTGAGCATGAGCAGTGATTTCTAAGCCCACACTAAAATAAGAATCTCCACATTACTTGTACTTTCAAAGTACACAAAATAAACATCCTTCTGCCTTATGTCACCTGACAGGGGTTTTTAAAGCTTTCTCTTGGGAGATGCGGATACTAATCACCTCACTGGTTAGCATGCAAAACAGAGAAATCATAACACCCCTCACTGGGGCTGTAAATTTATGATGGCAGATTCCACACCTCAATAAGCCATCTAGCCACCAAGCTGCCAAATAAAAGATCTGCTACCATGTCACCAGGTTGTCTTTCGGAAGGACTGGGCTCTTCTGAGTTTCTGAGCAAAAATAATTTGGCCTCTAGTTTCAGGAAGCTTAAGGCTATGAATCCTAATTGAAATAAATACCTCCTTCAGCAAATAGAACCCATCCACTCTGGGTTGAGGGCATAAAATTGAAGATGAGCCCTTGTCTGTAATGCTTCTTCTCAGCAAGCTTCATGAAGATCTCAGCCTTCACACAGTTACAAATGAAGGGGCATCTTGTGCAGGGACAGGAACAGGAACATAAAAGGTAGATCATAGAGTTTTGAGTACTGTTATGAAATGGATGGTTTACAAATCTCCTCCTGCGTATTTAACAGAGTCAGCTAGCCCAGCTGAGTCGCAAGAAAACCTTCATCTGAAAACAACAGACTCAGAGTTGACTGCGGAGGAGGCAGGAAGGGGGTGTTTTTTCTCTAAATTTCCAGGTCTTAATTTTCCATTTCCACACATGAAGCTGTCTCCTGTGTTTTATTTACCCAGTTTGAAGTATTTTGACTTGGTCTTGATTTTATTGACTTGGGTATTTTTGTTGGCTCTACCATCCCTCATCAGCAGGGACTGAGAATGGGTCCTTCACAGCCAAACCCATGTCCTATTACCTCCTGTGAACAAGAAGCAACAACAGTAGTCATGGGCAAGAGTGGTCTTCTGTCTTCTCCAGAGAAAAAACTACACAAAAAAGTATGCAAACCTCCAAGACAATCTGTTATATTAGAAGAAAAAAATTCACCATTAGAACAAATGGAGCACTCTGGGTTTCCTTTGGTGGTTAATGAGGTGACTGGTTGTTTCTTTTGCAGAGAACTGTTAAGTAGGGATTTTCAAATGTGAACTGGTTCATTTTAAGCCAACTGCATAGTTCCACACACCAGCTGCAAGGACCTAGAACTGCAACCCTTGCTTAGCTCAGAACCAGTTTCAAATGAGCAATCTGAGTAAGAGACTCTCCAGTTTAGGAAGTAAACTGAATTAGAAAGCATGATTAATCGCTACCGTTTACTTAGCTTCAGATTTCTCTGCTTTGCATGCTTACCAGAGAAATCTCAGCATCTACATTTTCTGCAAATAAAAACACTATTTGTGTTAATTGATTTTTATACTGTAAATTTATTACCTAGAGTTTCATGCAACACGGCCATGTGGTTAAACGATCTGCAGCCTACCTCTGGCTCAGAATGGATGCTTGCATTAAAGCTCCACATGGAGAATTCTGCAAGTTCAAGACCCACCACAACACAGAGTCCAGCACAACACAGGTTTCCCAAACTCACCAGATCTATCCTCAGGCAATGAGCAAATGTGCACTGAGGGAAGAGCCCTGCTGGTCACAAAAACCATTCAGGATCTGGCTCAGGGGTTTGAGAGGAGCTTCAAGTCACAGAACCTGTGTCAAGCCTGGAACTGTGCACAGAAAGAAGAGGGAGCTGGAGGCTGAGCAGCCCAAGGCAGGCAGCACTGCTTAAAGATGCCTTGAGCTAAAAGGAAAGGATGCAGAAAAAAAAGGAAAGTAAAAATTAGTTATACATTCTAATATTAGAAAAATATTTGGAAATTCATCCAAAATTCTAAGTCTCAGTAATTTCTGAGTGCACAATAGCACTGTTTGCTTTTATTAAACTTTGTTCTCTTAAATTATGACCTCTGCCTGGATGTTGCCATTTCAAAAAGAGCAGAACCATTTTTTCCCTCTCTTTTTTATTTTTTTCCAACTTTCCACAAAACCCTGTCACCTCCGACTAGAGAGGAGGCCTGGAAAATTTCAGCCTTCTAGGTGAAACTTTTGGATAGTTGCAAGAAAGTGAAAACAGGGAGATATAACCTAATGGAAACTCCTTGGCAGCCTTAGTTATAGCTGTCACCAGCGTTCCAGCCTTAATGAAAACTTTCCTGAAGTAAGGCTGGAACAGACTAATTAACCCAAAGAGGGCCTTTCCTGACCTCGCTGTGGTTTGCAGGCAGGCTGAGCCCCCTGAGACAGAGAGAGCTGCTCAAGCTGCCATGTTCCATATTGGAAGGGGCTTGCATTTGTAAATCAGAATGTTATTTCTGCCCAGGATTTATTTCCCTTCACCTTGGGGTGAGAGGCCACAATGACTTGCCCAGGACAAGAGCTTTCTGCATTCCTGGTTTGCAAAAAAGTCCTGTCTGGTAATCCCTGAGCACCAGCACTGCAGTTCTGGCCAGCTTTCCTGGACCTGCCATCCCACCACCCGCCAAGTTTCCATGGAAAGGACACTCAGCTTCCCCTGACAGGAGACAGAGTTGTTGTGTGCTAAACTGCTGGACTCCCAGCAGACTCAGACAAACAGACCTTGGCTCCTGGCTCGCTTTCCCTCACAGGGCACCCCTGACCCTGCAAGGTCAAGAGTGTGAGCCTCAGTGCAGCGCCCCAGCCAAGCGGGAAAGGGTGCACCAAGACTTTTCCCACCACAGCTCTGTCCACAGCAGTCCCAGACAAGGAAACAGAGCTCCACTACGTCCAGCCAATCCAGTTCAGGGAGTAAGCACCCTTGGCCCCCAAAAGCCCTGCATTTGCTCTAGATGACCAGCTGGTGTTTCTGAGAAATGTTCGTGGTGTGTTCTGTGTTGTTGGCTGGTTTGCAACATGTAGAAGTAAAATATGCTCTAGGTTACAGTCATAGAAATCCTGATTTAGAAGGTTTGATGACCCACCAGGATCATCAAAGTCCAACTCATATTATACCCCACTGGCAACCCACATGAACTCTATGGTCTTGAAACTCCACAGCACCATCCCAGTGGCGTCCAGGGAGAGCAAAACCCAACCAGCACTTTACTCATCATCACTTGTAACTCTGTTACCTGAGAATCACATTCAGATAAAACCAAGATATTGATTTAGTATTTGTCACTTAAAATAATTAAATTTTGGCCCAGACTTTTACAGCGCTGCTCAACTTCAAGAATTCAAATAAAAGAGTTTTCCTCATTACTTTGCAAGGTCCTGCACCTGGGCTGGGAAAACTCCCAGTGTCAATACAGGCTGGGGGAGGAAAGGACTGAGAGCAGCCCTGTGCTGAAAGACTTGAGGGATCTGGTGGCTGAGAAGCTGTACATGAGCCAACAGTGTGCACTCACAGCCCAGAAACCCAACTGTGTTCTGAGCTGCATCAAAAGGGCTGTGACCAGGAGGTTGGGGGAGGGGATGCTGCCCCTTTTCTCTGTTCCTGTGAGACCCCACCTGGAGTGCTGCATCCAGGTCTCCAAAGGAACGACATAGAATTGTTGGAGCAAATCCAGAGAAGGACCACAAAAATTATCAGAGTGCTGGAGCACCTTCCCTATGAAGACAGAGAGGGCTGAGATAGTTAGGGTTGCTCAGCCAGAGAAGAAAAGGCTCCAGGGAGACCTTAGAGCAGATTCCAGTGCCTAAAAGGCTTATAAGAAAGATATAGGGACAAACTTCGTTATCAGGTTTAGCAGTGCCTGTAGCAATAAGACAAGGAGTAATGGTTTTTAACTAAAAGTGGATAGATTTAGGCAAGATATAAGGAAAAAATGTTTCACAATGAGACTGGTTACCCAGAGAGGTTGTGAATGCCCCATCCCCGCAAACGTACAAGGGCAGGTTGGGTGGTGGGAAGTGGGTCTTGGTTTATATTGATATACACAGATATTTTGGTGTCTATCAATCAGGAGTAAGTCAGACTTGTGGTGACAGCTGCCAGTTTTGCTCTGTAAATGCAACTGATCATTGATTTGGAAGAATATAGTAAAAAACCAATGGTCGTTTGTGTGTTGTTCCTCTTGTCCCCTTAAAAGAGGGAAGTTTCTGGCCCCACAGCTTGAGATTTGCCAGAAAAACAGTTGATTTTCCACCCAACATAACTGAGGTATGGGAAAGAAAGGGTAAAGGATCCTCTAACAGCAAATCTACTATGGGTGGGGAAAGTTTCTGTTGTGTCAGAAGCTGCTTGACACAAGGCTGCTGCCTCCCCTCCTCCTCCTCCTCCTCCAAATCCCTTCCTCCCCCAGGATGAACCAAACAGCAACAGCAATTTTTGCAGAGCTAATCCAAGTCAGGGTAAAAGCTTCTAGGAGAGGTTTGGAACAAACAGCTGGGGCTGCTGGCAGAGGTTAGAGGAAAATGTAAAATAATAATAAAAAGCAGTTTTCATTTGTAAAGGGCAGACTGGCTACTGTTTAACAACCCTACCTGTGACCACGATGATACTAATATTAAAACCAGGGATATCAGGGATGCCAAGTGCTTGGAAAACATTACATTTAAGCACAAAGTCTCTTAGGGGAACAGTTCACATCTCTCTGACATACAGCTATCAGGCCACTCAGAGTCTCTAAGATATATGAAGCAATTGAAAGGACACATACTGTAATTACAGGGATATACAGATATGTATGTTTCAACCTTAGCTTCAGAGCAATAAATCCTTGCTAGGTAGATAAATCTTTGGTTGGTAAGAGAGGACTCTTGCCGCTGGTTCCTGTAAAGTAAACGTGCTTTCACATTAATAAGCTTTTAAAGTGAATAGTTTCATTGATTTTGGTGGGGTTCCTAGCAGAAGTGAGGATTATAATGTTTCTTCCAAAGAAATCTGACCAGGACACATTTTTTTGCAATGTATTTCAGGCACATTTGCAGTAAAATGTAGTAACTTTTCTAAATGAAGGGGTCAGTGTGTTTCTTTTTCATTATTAAGCCAGTTATCTACAACAGACATCATTTTTCTACACAGTAGTCCTTGATACATTTCCTGCCAGCAGGTAAGACGTGACAGTTTCCCTATCACACAAGGGAATAACCATGCTAATATTATTCTATCTTGCACCCTGCATTTACTGCACCAATGGGTGAAAAATAAGGGCACAAGGCTCACAAAATGCCAACAACTGAGTGTGTGTATCTTCAGGGTTTATCATTATATTGTCAGAAGATTGATTTGGTCTGGTTTTTACGTGTGCAAGTGGTTGCCTTAGCCTTGGCAGAATTGCCTAGAAGCTCCAAGTCCATTTCAGAGTGTAGTATCTCTCTGACTGGCACTCATCAGAAGAAGATGCAAAACCGCCAGATACACCCAGGTGTTTTGCCGGTTCCTGTCAGCTAACAGCTGGCTTGTGCTCTGGAAAACCTAACTCTGTTTGTCTTTCTGTAAACGTTATCCTTTTAAAAGTTCCTCTGCCTCTAAAGTACCGATTAATATGCAACGCTAAGAAATCCTCATACTGACTTCTTTATTTCTTTCCACACTGTGAAAGGTAAACAGCACTATTTAACCTACCCCTCCTTTGCCGCTATTCTGTGATTCTCTCCTTGCAAGGATAGATGTATCCATCTACCTGTCATTTGCATGTAAACCTTTCACACTTCCAACCGTTTTTGCTACCCATTCTCAATATCCATTTATTTCCCCCACAGTTATGTCCAGATAAGCAGGTCCAGCTCAGCCACAGCATGGACTATTTCATAGTATTCCTGTGCCAGTCTATATGTATCACAGGAATATATCCATTTATTCTGTGCCAACAAGGCCTTGGGGTTGTTTTTTCCTATTTTCTGGACAGTCCGTGACCCTGAGGGTCTCAGTCACTGGCAGGGACTATTTAGACAACACAAATAATTAACCCTTAACTAGCTGAAACCTCCAAGTCTAGCCAAACCCTTGAGCAAGGCTTAAGTTAAGCTCAGTGAGGTTTGGGAAACTCGGTGGCTTGCAGGATTGTCTCTTTTTTTGCTCTGAAGTACTTTCCCAATTAAGCAGTAGTTCAGAAGAGGCTGTGGAATTTGGATCGTTATAGGTGACAGTCCTTGGGAGCTCTGAGGAAAGGGCCGGAGGGAATAGTCCCCTCTTTCACTTGAGCAATGAGGTGACTGCCCTGGAAATCACTTCTTTTAGTGCCTTATTAGTATTCTGACACACTGCTCATCCTATTAAAAATTACCTTGTCACCAGTGCCTTTACTAACTGTCATAAGCATGGATGGGGCATTAGCAGGCAATTCATTAGCTGTGCTCAGTTCCAAGCTATCCACGGTTGCTGAGGAAGGGTTTCTTCTATAGGGGATGGAGCCTGCCCTAGGAAGGTGCACACACCTGTAAGTACGTAGCCTAGGGGTCACAGCATTATTTTCCCCTGTGTTGCCCGCTGAACAAGTTCAGGTCTGTTCCCCCTCTGAGTCAGAAAAAGTGGGGAAAGCCATAAAAATGTAGGGCAGGACAGGGACAGCAAAGTATTTAAAAAAAAAAAAAACAGCATCACTGCTCTTCAGCTCAAATCTTTCTTGTACTTCAAAAAGGATTCCCGGATGAAAAAAAAAAGGTGCAGAAAAGTATTCCATTTGGCCTGGGAATCCCATCTCATGAATTAATTTTTCTTTTCTTTTAAAGACAGTGGTTATTGGTATTTTGTTAATTAATTTTAATGATGGGGATTAACAATACAGCTATAAAGATACAGAAAGTTTACAGAATTTTTTACAGATAAAATCCCAAAGGAGTATGTGGGAACTACTGTTTAAAAATCTACACCACCTTTGTAATTCTATTAGAACTGTAGAAATCACTGTTTTTCTCTGTTCACATTTACACTAATACCTCTTTGGACATGGAGAAATTTTAATTTTTAGTTTCTTTTTATCTTTCAAGTTTTTTTCTACATCCAACTTTGGTTCATTCTGATCCTGAAGTGAAATTTCTTCTATTAGTTTCTCTCTTTAAGGTTGTAGTGCCTTGCACACCCCACCTCAGCGCATGCTACAAGAAGGTTTATTTATATATATCTTCTTTGGGTTTGTTTTTGTTTCTATGGAATATAATCTGGAGGAAATCTGCATATGCCTTTTTATTTGAGAAGAAGAAATTTCTTCAGTGAGGCATTCCCTGTGCTTAAATACTTTAGAGAACAGAGTATAAAAGCAGTTACATGGAAGCACAATCCAGAGTTATCCTCTGCCAAAAACACCATCTCAGCTCTCTACTTGTAACAGACCATACATGGGGGAAGCAGCCTTCACCCTCTGCTCTACAAGCATGACTCAAAAGGAGAGCTGTGGAGAGATCATCCTGACATCATGTGGGATTAACAGAGCTAATCCAAGAAATCGTCATGTGTAAAGGATTCTTTGGACCAGATACATCCACAGAATGGGATCATTTCCTTTTAAATGTGCTCTGCTTTCCCTTCCAGGATTTGCATTTCCAGGTGCAGACAAAGCAATTTCTGAGACATCATTTAACCACTCACAGTCCTGCAAAGGGATAGCTGTAAGTTAATGCAAAGTAGAGGCCAATGTCAATCTGCAATGAACTCTAGAGTTCGTAATGAAGAACAGGTGAGAAATCAGTTTCCTGCTCTTTACCTGGGGGACAAGGAACACTGTTTTGGGACCTGGCTCCTCAGTAGGTATCATAAATAACTACACACAAAGCAGAAAAAAAAAAAGGTTTCTCTGTTTTCATGAGTTAAGCACATACTTTAGGAATAAGTTAATCACTCTGTTGTTTCCTGTCTCCTACCAATAAAAGGGGACTTATTTTAAGTATGGTGCATACTGGTCTCCAACAGAACCACTCAATTTTTACAAAGAGTCGCTGGATCATGTTGGCAAAATCCACCAGCTCAGTGACTCCAGGTGTATTGGAAGTGCCAGATCCTGTGCGATGTCTTCCCAGCAGGGAATCAAGGCCTGAGGAAGAAAGGCTGCAGGACTGCCTACAGGAGTGAGAGGGATCCCATGGCAGGGACCTTAGCAACGTCATTCCTTTGGAGACCAAGTGCGCCCCTGGAGCAGCCCGGCAAGAGATGCACCTGCCCGCAGCGGGTGTGAAACGCTGCAGCCCCACAAACCCCGGTGTGATGACATTGCAGGGCCAGTGGACTTGCGCTGCCAGCTCAAAACACGGCAGTGCTGGGCCCAGAGATCTGCGGTGGCACTTCTGCCCCTGAATCACACACACTCTGACAACATTTGGGCCTTTAATTCCTACTGAAGTGCTTAGCTTCCTTGAAACCTCTCAGAGATCTCAACGCCTTTGACGCAAGTAGGTTCTTCCGCAGCTTTGATGGATCTACCCCAAACACCGCGATTTTCATATCCGCAGGACCCCGCAGAGCCCCGGCCATCACCCAGGGCCGACATCTGACGGCTTACAAGCCATCCTGAGAGCAGGGGCTGCAGGAGGCTTCGCTCGCCATCCATCACTCCACAGGGAGAAGCGGCGGAGGGGGCGACTGCTGGGTCCCGGCTGCGCACCCCGCGGAGCCGCCGTCGGGCGCAGCCAGCGGCGGGGCCCTGCCCGGAGCGCGGCTGACACCTGGTGGCTGCCAGCCCGCACGTCGGCCCCTCACGGCGGGCAGCGACAGGCGGCGGCCGCGGGTCCCTCGGAGCGGGGGCCGGGCGGCGGCTGGATGGGCGCGGGGGGATCCCGGTCAGGCAGCGCCGCCCGGGGCAGCTCCCGCCGGGGGCCCGCCGTGCCCGGTGCGGCCGGCAGGTGGCGCCAGAGGGCGGCGGGCCGGGCCGGGCCGGGTCGGGCCGAGCCGGGATGAGCCGGGCCGGGCCGAGCCGGGATGAGCCGGGCCGGGCCGGGCCGAGCCGGGATGAGCCGCGCTGGCCTGGCCGCCGTTCATTCATTCCTTCAGTCAGCCATTCCTCAGGGAGCATCCCTGCCGCCCGCCCCTCAGCCCCGCCACCCGGCTCCGTGTTGGCTCCCATCCTTCGGACGTGGGGAAAGGTCCCTTGCGGCAGCAGGACACGGGCTTGGCGTCTCTCTCTGCCTGGCAGTGTGTTCTCAACGCTGCTCCTTCCCTTTGAATCGTACCTTCACGATGCTCCAGCGGCAATCTGCACCTCAAGGAGCCTCGGAGATTTCGGAACCTAATATTAACCACAAAGATAATTTGTGTCTGTCTTGTTAGAAAGCACAAGAATGTGGCTTGGCATTTTCATCAGAGAAATTGCATGTGCTTTGCACGAAGGAGGCTGGTTGAACATGGGCTGTGCCATCCTCCATCTCTTTAGGGTCCAGGTGAGATCTGCTGGTCTTTCTTTTCCTCAGTGATTACCAGCAGCGTCTGTAACTAAAAGAGAAAAAAAACCCCGACATATATTTTTTTCTCTGATGTGTCATGGTTCTGTGTCCCCACTTCGCATTTGGAGTACAGGAGCAGTGCAGACTGTGGTAATGAGGCTGGCTGGCCATCCCCAGCCCAGCTGGGGTGAGTGGCAGAGCCTGGCAGAGCTGGCTGGCACATTCTGGGGACATCATGAACTCAGGTGATTGCCAGACTCCGAGGTGAAGTTACAGAGGGGCCTCATCTGACTTCACTCATGTGGCGTTTCATTAAAGGACTTTGTGCCGATCAGAATGATGGAACATAGGCCAGCGTGTTGGCTCTGCAGGCTAATCAGTCTCTCAGACCTTCTGCTCCTCTGGAAGTCCCAGCCCGGCTGGGCAGGACAGGGCTTTGTGTTGCTCGTGTTGAGTGGCCAGGTTCCACATCTGTGGCGCTGGTATTTCAATGGTCTGTGGGGCTCTCATTTGGCCTATAAACCACAAACATCTGCTGGGGTTATGGTCGGCTTGTTGGCTGATTTCAGCAGGGGTGGTGACCTGCTGTACTAGTCAATCAGTTCTGGAAGAGCAAATTGGATGCAATGCAGAGGAGTTTGAGAGAGCAGGAAAAGCACTCAGCCAGTCAAAAACAAAAAAACAGGTTAAAAAAAGAGCTGTGAAAAGAGTAAAATGCTGCAGCTTAATAGCCTGAGCAAAGCACATACTTGTGCCCAGGTGTCCTTGGTCTTTTCCACACATTCTCCCCCTCAACAGCTAGATCGTATTTTTTAATGCATGTTGACAATAAAGCACGCTAGTTTATCAACCCAATAAGATAAGCAAAAGTCTAGAGTCACTTAAGAGGAAGGAAATCATGAGAAGAAAATGTGCCTCACACCCACACTGATAAAGTACTCTTAATTTGATTTAGTAAGGGAATAGTTTATTTTAAAGTGGTATAACAGTGATAAATTCACCATAATAGCTCAGATTGCAATGACATCTTCAGCTGTTAATGCAGATGTCATGTGTGTCTCAAAGAAATGTCATCATAGTTTGGCAGTCTGAGGAATGACGTATAAGAGACTAACTCTACTCTCCATCACAGCAGTGCCGCCTGGAAGAATTTCACTGACCCTTCCCTCTACTTTATTTGAATTGACACAGATGGACACTAAGACAGGAATGGACTGTCAAAGCTCTCAGTGTTCAGCCTCATTTCTTTTTAAAAAAAGAGTCCCTGATGCTGGTCTGATTCACCTCTCTCCTGTGCCAGGGTAGATCCAGACTGACTTTGGAGGATTTGCACTGGCAGACCACAGACATGTCCTTTCTTAAGTGAAACATATTAAGTTCTTCCCATGTAAATTCAGTTTAGATGCAGGAGTCTGGGTGAAGGACTGTTGAAGCTACTTATCCCACCAGTTATTCTATAGTCTCACTGAGAATTTATTTCCAGGTCAAGCAGGGCAGTACATGCTACGAAGGCAAGGATGGAGCACAACTCTGTGTAAATAATACATTAGGCCTGCGCTGGACCATTTTCTACTGGCAAAACAGACTCTTTTCTCAGGAACTTGGTCCAATTGGGACTTTCAGCAAATGAAAGTATTTTATAGTGCAACCTTGTAAACTACTTAGGGATTTTGAAAACAAACAAATAAAAGCAAAGATACTGTTCCTGTTCCTCAATGTCTGATAATTTCCCAGAGCATGGATGGCTGAAAAAAAGATCTCTTTTCTCGTGGTTACATACCCTGCTGTTTCTGGGATGTCACTCACTGGACTACATTATCAAAAGCATTCAATGAATCTCCCCTTGGGTTTGCATTCCCGAAGAAAGCCACAGAAGCCCAGATTGCAACTCATGGCAGCCTAGCTGCTTCTTGAGGCCGTGCTTACTTTGCTGGGTGACCTCCTTACGTCTCCCCCAAATGCATAGGAGTTCTTTATCCCCTTAGGACCCCTTAAAAAGCCTGGCCAGAGTATCCACCAGCAGGTATCCCTGCCGAAAGACAGAGGTTGGACAGGAGCAATGTGAGGAGACTTCTGTAAAAAGTAGTCTACAAACTTGAGAGCTAAATGGACACTGAAATATATGATACTTTTTTTTTAATCAATTGTTGTAAGTAATAGAGTGGGGAATAAAAATTTCCATTAGATTCTGTATGGTGGGAAGATTATCTCTTGCTTTTGAAATCTCCTGGATTTTCCTGTGAGAGCAAATGTGTCTGACTGATAGTGTGTGGCTATCAGACACAAGGAAAATTATCTAATTTATAGGCTGTACTGAGAAAGCTACCAGCAGCAGAATAAAATAGTTCTCCATATGGCACCATAAATGTTCCAAAAACTATAGTTAAAGAAAACAACAATGGTTGTAGAGAAATTCTCCTTCCTTGTATCAAGGAAGGGGTTAAAGCAACAAGGCTGGTAAAGACTCACAAGAAGGAACGATGTCTTTGATTGTCTTAGATGAATTTATAGCTTTTATGTACAGGATTACAAGTATTAGATGCATCTTTGTGCTAACAGGGCTCATGTTTTGAAGTACAAGAAAACTCTACAGTTACATTCTGTGGAGGCTTCCACAGTTTGCCAAATGGAAAAACATTTGGAGGTTTGGAAAAATCTTGCACATAAATTACTAAAGGCACGAAGCGCCTGAAAGATGGATGAAATCAGAAGCCAAGGAAAAGCAGCATGTGTGCCAAGGAACAAAAAAAAACATGTAATGATTTCTTTTAATGACTCTCCTGCAAAATGGAGAGCAAGCTTCCAGGGCATGTCATATTCTCATAAAAGCAGCTTGCCTGGGTGATGAGAAATACCCTGTAAGTGGTCAGACTGAGACCAAATTTTTCATCCTTTCTGCACGTAGCTCTCCATTGATTATGTTAAGTGTTACCCACTGGTTAAAAACACAGCAAGCTCATTGTCTCTGCCTGTGGCAAAGGGCAGCTACACACTTGCTAATTTCCTGATTTATGACACCCTATAGAAGGAATTGAAAATGGGCACAAGGCGGGGACGCACACACACACACACACTACTAGAACAGAGGGAGATCAGGAAGTTTGTGATAAAGAAAAGGCAGGCTCTCGTCTGACATGTAATCTCTCTTTTGGCTTGAAGCAAACCTGCTCCTTCAAGGCTATGCCATCAACAGGGCCTGGCTCAAGTTTCACCACTAAATCTGAGTCAACAATCTCTAATCTGGACACTGGGCTCAGGATTCAGGCTCAGGTTGCAGTTGGAAGCAGACAACAGGGACACAGGGAGGTGGGGGTCAGGGGGAGTGGGGAGAGGAGGAAAAAGACAATCTTTGTTTCTCACTTGACTGTCCACATAAGGCTGAATCGAGGGATTTTTTCCTTTTTTTTGTCATCTCCGAGATAAAACTTTGCACCTCTCTGGCCTTGAAGTTGCCTTCCTGACACTTATATTAAGTACAGAAGATATATGTCCGAGAATGGGGGACATAAGTTTGCAGAGCAGCTCAGATTTGGAGTTCTTTTCATCTTTCTGACATGTGATACCGTGACATAAGCTGCCTGCAGTGGGGTTGCTATGCAGATATACAGTTTCTGAAAAGTTACACCAGGAAAACTAAAACCTACCGATGGATTTAGCATTTCACAAAGAAGCGGGATAAAATGTGTGGCAGTTAGACTCAAAAGCTAGAAAAGGTGAATTAAACTTTCATGAAAACAATCTCCCTAAAAAACCAAAAAGGATCAATAAGTATAAAAGTATCTTGTTGCATTCCTAGCCTTTGGGCTGCTGACTTAATCCCGCTACTGTATATAATAAAGGACACCCTGTGTGTTTAATGGCAGGGGCAGAAAGAAATGGGAAATACTTGGGTACTGTTCCTCCTAATTTCACCCTCTTCCCCCCTCTTTGTTGCTGCTTTGCCATAATTTTATTTTGAAAAATAAAGACTAGAATAAAAAATATGTTGTCTGAGGCTTCCAGCCAAAAATGTGCCAGCACTTTCCCTTCCCACCGCCCCCCCAATCCTCTTCAAACTCCTTAGGCCAAAAGCCTTAACAAAAGCTGTTTTCTGTTTGGAAGATCTCTGGGTCCTGCGCTCTCTTTCCTAACCCCTAACACAGGAAATTATTTTATAATTCACATTATTAAGGAATTCGAGTCGTGCTCCCCCCTCTTCCCACCTCGTTCCCTGGATGTCAACCGACAGTAAGCCTGCGGGCTGGCACCCATCCTCTCTGACCCATCTGTGTCCGCTCCTCTACCTGACCCTGCCCATAAATCATGCTGCTGGACCTCTAGTGAGGGTGTGCAGGCAACAGGGAACTTTCCCCAGCATCCAGCTGTGCATCAGCACTTGGGTGCCTGCTCAGCCATGTGTTTTGGGAGATACCTGGGAGTTATACAGCAGGCTGCTCCTGAGTCCTCTGTGTCCTCTCTGTGTGTGTGTGTGTGCGTGTCCCAAACATTATGTTTCACATAGCGCCTGTCATGCCAAAGACCATGCTAGCAACCGGGAGGCAGTAAGTCAATCTCCTTTGGCAAGAATTAGAAACCACATCTCTGTCTCGAGGTCCTCAGGAGAGGGCAGGTTATGCGAAGGGCCAGCACCACCCAGCACATGTGGGGCAGACGTGTGGGGGCAGCCCTGCCAGCCTGGCACACTCCCTGCTCCGAAGCTGCCTGGGTGATGCTGCCAGTGCTGCTGCCCTCTCTGGGCTCTTTGGCTGCCTGCCCTCCCTGTCCTGCTGTGCTGAGGGCCCGGGAAGCGTGGAGGACAGAGGGGCTGCAGCACACTGAAGTGAACTCCTGGAGCTGGCTTAGGGGAGGCTGCCTTTGCTTCAGAAGTGGGCTCTGTAATGGGTCAGTAAATGCAGCAGCTCTAAAGCCCTTTTGGGAGCAGGAACAGATGCCCTTGTTCCAGGAGAGAGCCTCAAGCACTAACTGGAAGACTATGCTTCCTCTTCCTGGCACTGTGGATGTCATCTTCACGTCTCTTCCCTGAGAAATGAAGAGAACCTCTTCTGCCTTTCTTGGCATAGCTCGTGCCCCAGTAGACCAGCCAGGACAGATTGTATCACATCGATTCTGGCTTGGGACATGGGAAGGGATAACAGCCTCTCTCAACAACTTGTTTTGTGTGTGCCTGTGTGGGCTTGATTCCTTCAGCTGAAGAAGGGGAGTGAAGCTGAGTTTCCTGGTCTCTCGGCAAACCCCCAGAGTACATTTTTCGGGAAAAGAAGGTAGCATTCCTTCTTCCTCAAGCTCTTTTCTTTTACTAAATAGGTCCAGCAAGGTCCTTCAAAAGCAAGCCTGCTGAAAGCTGCAAATCACAACACATCTCTGTCCTCAGCTATCTTATGAGCAAATAATAACCAAGCTTTCCTTCCCATCTGGGGGAGGATCCCACCTGCAGCATGGACTGCCCAGATGCCAGAGAGCTCCAAGAGGGAGCAGGTGGGGCTGCCCCTCCTCTGGTGACAGTCATGTGCCTGGACTATTGATGTAGGGACACACAACTTTTAGATGTTTGCATCATGTCTAAGGAAAGGTCTTGGGCATTTGGCATTTGGCTGCCTCTCGGTGTCTTGAGTATCCCTGGAAAACTTATTTCAGTGGGGGAGAGTGTGAAGTGGCTGGGACACACCTGCTCCAGCAGATAGGTGCTACTTTAGAGACTAGGGAATAGCTTGGAGAAAAAAGAGTGTCAGCAGCCTAAGTTACTCTTCTCTTCTTCCTTGTGGCCAAGTCTGTTCTTCACGTTGGCACAGAGCTTCAAGTCCCAGCAGGTCTTGACTGGTCAACATGCCAGGCTGCGGGGCACCCAGGTATCAGACGCAGTGTCCCCCTTGGGGGTGCTGCAGTGCCCTGCAGTCAGCATCCATAGCACCTCTGAGGAGCCATGCTCCCATCCACTGCTGCAACAGCAGCCAGAAGCTGCTGTTCTGCTGTGTTTTTCACAGTTCTCTGTGCTTTGCTGGTGCTTCCTATGCTTTGTGCAAAATGTCCCAATATTGCTCAAGGTGGCAACGCATTTCTTTGCCCAGTACCGCACTGACAATGACAACTAAAATATGTGTAAGCCTATGAAAAGCTGTTCTCCCCGTTTCAAAGCATTTGAGCTGTTATGTTCAGTATCAAGCAGGTTCAACTCTGTTCTGGATTCTCTCTCCCCCTGCTGCAAGCATGTATGGATACTGCCTGAATGCCACCTTTCCTTACTCATAGATCCCAAATATCAAGTCAGGTCTCAATATCAAGTGAGAGTGGAAGGCAAAACAACTTAAGAGACTGCTTCTTTTCCAAGTTACACCTCTGTAAATCCAGAGCAATTCTAGGCGAATCAACCTGAACCAGCATCAGCAAATTTGCTCTTAGTTTGCACACAGAATGTTTGTCATAGTTGTTATTATTAATTGATGTCTTTATATTCCAGGTCTATTTTTAAAACAAAGGCAATGAAGTTTGGGCATCCAGTTCTATATATGGACACTCCAAATGGCATTGAAATGCCTCATGCATGTGTTTGGCTGAGTGTTGATTTGAGTGTCCAAATATGGACCTCAGAATGGTTTATCTCACTTGGATAAGCATCCTTGCAAATTTGGCTCACAGCACTTATTTGAACAAAGCAAATTTATTTCTATCATTTAGCATGGAAAAAGCACGAATTGTTTTCATTTTGAGGGACATCCTTATTCACTGAATTGGGCCACTCAAAAAACCATCATGTGTAGTTGTTCTGAAAAAAATAAAGCTCTCAAAACCACCTAAGACAACAGGGGAGGAAATTAATGCAGAGCGTTTGCAGTAGGCAGACCCCCTTTATCACAAGGGCAAAATTCCTGCTGACAGCAAGAATTCAGTGCTAGCAGAAGGGCCCATGCAGCTTTATCACAGCAAACTCCCCCTCTGCCCCGGCAGTGTGAAGGGATGCACACACGGCCAGCTGCTCTGAGACCCGAGGCAAAACCGCCTCTCTCTGCTGATGGAGACAGTGTCTGCATCCCAAAACCGCATGTGAGCAAGAGCTGGAGTGATGGCTGTTGCACACAGGAATCTTCCCCTGTATCTCCCAGTGCATAGGATTTTCTTTGTCTGGCTTTGATGGCGAGTTCTCCAGGAAAGAGCTTGGCTTGGCTATTGGGTCTTAGTGCTTAACAAATAATGCAAGTGAGCAACATTCTGCAAGTGTTTGCTGGGTTCCCGTTAATTGCAAAGGACCTTTACATCCTTTGTGTAATTCCATTCATTTTGTTGGCATCATACAAGGGATGGATTTGGCCTCAGAAATAAAACAGGTTTCTCTTGAATAATGTATTGTACCATTTGGTCTGCATTTTCTTCAAGGTTTATGTATACTTGGATATTTCTCCCCATATATGCAGCTGGAGATATTTTTTCAACAGCAAACAATGAACTGATTCAGCTGTCCAAAGCAGTTGTTCACATTCTGAATTTTGGGGTAAGATGTTAAGAAAGTATAAGGTGAGCAAATTCTCAGGAAAGCTAAGGTAAGTTTGTGATCGCTGGAAACATGTGAAGCCAGCTCTAGCCTAGATCGCTTTCTCTACCTCTGCTGTCCTGATGATTTTTGACAAGCTGATTCCATTTCTAGAAAAGAAAACCAGTTCACCAGAGAGAAAGATTTCTCTAAAGAGTCTGTTGTTTTTCAGAAGAGTGAAAATGTGTGCTAACAATTCTGGACCACTGACAAAAGCAAAATCAATACACACGGCCTTCGTTTTACAGCCAAGTTCAGATGAATAAATAGAGATGCAGCAAGCTGTTTACCAGAGAGACAAGCTTTACTCTACGTGCCCTTCCAAGCAGGCATGCTTAGGCTGTTGTTGTTTGCCTTACATGGCTGGTTAATGAAATCAGTCAAATAGTTCCAGAGCTCATCGGACACTTCCAAGCCCTCCATCAGAGCACTGGCTGTGCTGGCCAAGAGCTGGAAAGCAAACGCTATTGTGTGAGATAGCTGTGGCAGAGGTCTGGGGGCGCTTGGGAGGAGTTTGGTCCTTTGAAGAACCTCTGATTCCAGGGGGAGTTCATGCACAGAAAAGCCCCATCCTCACAAAAGACAGGCAGAATACTCTCTGTACACTGCCCCAGAGGCAGCATGAGAAAATTCTGCTTGCACAGATCCTCTCGAAATCAATGAAGCTGCAGCCACTGCATCTATCCAGGGATCTTCTCCAAGATCAAGACCTAACTCTGCACTGTGCTACGGGCAGGGTTTTTTCTCCCCATGCCTTAAACACTGCAGAAACTGAGAAGTGTCAAGGGAGTCACGACGATGGAAGGGACATAGATACAGCTTTCAAGAACAACTTACACATATTTTTCTGTGGCTTCAGACTCAGGGGTCTTTTTGTCTGTGACCAGGCAGGTAGAGGAATGAATAACTGCATGCACAAAGAAGGGGGAAAAAAAAGAAAAATAAAACAACAGCACGTTTAAGTGCATTTTTTTTTCTTGGAGATTTATTTTGTTTTAATAAATCTGACACCAGTCAGGGAGAGAGAAAAGTGTTGCAAGACCAAAAGGAAAGCAGAGCACGCTGAGGGTGCTTCAGATTCTTGCTCTCTTGAAGATGTTTCATCAAAATGTCTTTGAGCTCTCTCCCTAGACTCAGGAGTTGTTGGATTCCCCCCACCCATCCCCTTTTTTCGTTGGTTTTTTTTTGTTTGTTTCTTTGTTTTTTTTAAAAAGCGAGCTTACTCGCCCGGTGTGATTTCCAAGCTTTCACAGCTCTAATAAATAAGGAGCACCTGTAAAACAGTAGCTTGACTTAAGTGAATCTGTACAAAGGAAAATATAGAAATACAGTATATACATAGTGCTCATAGTGCACCATCACTACAAGGCTCTGGTTCAACTGACTGTGCTGCCCTACTCCCAACGCCATTGACACAGAGACTCTGATCCTGCAAACTGCTCCTCTCTTCCCCGCAGCAGCCTTATAGAAAAGGTGTACTCTGAACACTCAAGAGTGAACAATTGCTTTATTCGAGTTAGTAAACAGTTACACTGAATCACAAGGTGATCTGAATTTTTTTTTAGTTTTTTTTCTTTCTTTTTGATTTTTTGTGGGGTTTTTTGGGTTTTTGTATTTTTTTTTCTTTTCTTTTCTTTTTTTTTTTTTTTTATTTGTCAGAATGGGATACTCCACAACTCTCTTACCAATTCAGTGCCAGTATAACATGCTCTAGTGTACTTTTGGACTCTTGGCTACAACTGTACAAGTGCACACAAGTAAATTCTACCCTGTTATCCTCCACCCACTGATTGAGGATCAAATTGCACATTTCTCTTAACCATGACAGGAGAAAGCAAACAGTGAAACAGAATCATGGGGGATCTTTCTCACTTTACCCTTGTTTTCATTGGTTTGTCCATACCATTCTAATTATCATGAAAGGGCTATGCATATGGAGAGATTGTCTCACTGCCTTCCTGGATCACTGAAAACCATCAGGGTTGAAATTTCATCCAAGTCTTTCGTGACGCCCAGCAAATATTCCCCTCAGATTATTTTACACCTTGAGGGAATTTTGGTCTTTAGTTCAACACTCTTGCTCTGTTCCCAAATGGGGCGCTATTTAGGGGAATTTAAAGAGAAAGCTGAGAAGAATAAACATTTACTGAGTTCTCTTGGCATTCAGTCTCTGAAAAACCACAGTATAAACTATTCATGCTGCTTCTTACATCTGTCAAATCAAAAATTAAAAGCCATAAAAGTGTAACACTGAAAATATGGCATTAGAAAGGATAAAGGTGGCCTTTGTAAAAATAACAAGGAAAGTATATTAGCCAATAAAATATTCTAACTCTTCATTTAAAAGTGCATCATGGGTAGAATAGAGATGACTCTGAAGCGTTGCTACTCCAGTATTACCCCTTTCCCCCATCAAAACTTGAATAGGTCCAAAACCATACAATGCAAATCACGATTCTTAGTGTAGCAGCAAAACCACAGCAGTTTTTCAAAGGAAAAAAAAAATTTAAAAAAATCCGTATCATTGTCCAGTCTCAAATATTTGAACTTCGAAGTCAGTGAGGGTAAAGTACCTATGTTGGTCCATGTGGTTTTTGAAACCCGGGTGAAAAATCCCCCCCAGCAAGAAACCAAGAGGAAGAAGCGTTCCGAGAGGAGAAGAGGGGTGGTCGCAGGAATGCTGAGCACACTGTGTGGATCGATGATGTGCCGTCTTCTGGGTCAAAGGCACCCGTGGGACCGAGACTTCCTTGGAGGGGCTTCATGACAGGAAGCTGCTTTCTTTGCTGGACTTTCAGCTAGAGGGGGTGGTGAGCGGACCAGCTGGTGTCATTCGGTGGAGTGACGTGGTTTGCTCTGCTCCCTTTCTCCATGCAAGGTACCCTGTCAGCGAGCGCTCCTGTAAAGCAGACAAGCAGAGGGGGTCAGGGTGAGCAGCAGGAGGCTCATTGCAGGCAGGCTGGGCACTGCCTGAGCTCCCATCCCACAGAGCCTCACGCTGGGCAGGCAGCCAGGCCGAGGCACAAGGCAACTGCTCCAGCCTCGCCTGCCCCTCGTGCCTCAAGGGCCAATGGGACACACAGCCTCCAAGGTTGCTGGAGAGGAAGATGGAGGAATTCCTGTGATAAAAAGCTGGAAACTCAATAATTATAGTCCATTCGCAACAACACCTTGGCAGTCATAAGCTCCTGAGTCTTAGTGTTTCTAGGGGCTGCTGGGAGATACACCATTGCTTTGTGAGCTTCTACTTCCCCTGCCAGCTGGCCATGTAAGCTACCTAGCAGGGATTGTCCCTTCTGTCACCCTACACAGTGAGCTTTGGACTTTATCTCTTTGGTTGGGATCTGCTGTCCCATAGAGATCTGGACTGAAACTCTGCAGTACTTATCAGCCTTAGTTTTGGTGCTGGGGCACATTTTCCTTCTCAGTCTGCTCCATGATCTCCCCTTCACACTGGCTTCTCTGCAGTCCCTCTCAACAATGTGCCTGCATTCCCTTGCCAAACCTCCATCCTCCTTAAAGCAGAGACTGGAAGGCACATGGAATATGTCGACCAGCATAAACTTTCATGGCATGGAGACCACAATATCTAGGTTAAGGAGTTACGTTTGTGCTTTCAGGCAATGTGCCCAGTGAGATGAGCTTCTTTGTGTGTACAGAGAGCTGTGAACAAGAACTAGACTGAGAATTGGGATGTATCCACCTACTAAGGTGAAGTACACGACTGCTTTCTGTCACATTTTTTGGCTTGGAGCCTTGGTGTAAAAAGGGAAGCTGAGAAAATTAAACCTGTAGTGTCTGTATGAATTCAGCCTCATGCTGCTCTCTCTTTCCATACATCAATGGAAATGAATTTCCATCCCTCGCTAACCAGTCTCATGGTATGTGGTACAGCACAGGAATTTGTGAGGGAAGGCATAAAGAAGTTCAGTGGCTCTTGATGTTTTCTGCCTGGAGCAGTCATCTAGCAGTGTAAGTTCTGTCTGTTTTCCCCTGGTTCAGATGGACTCAGTGTAACAGGGTGTGCAGAACGATGAGAAGGACCTTCCCTGTTGACCGGCTCATATGGCAGTAATGATGAATGCATCTTTGTAGCAATCAAGTTACAAAATAAAAATCTGTATCAGGCATAGCATGCAAAGTTCTATAAAGAAATGAGAACACACTAGTCATCACTGTTTCAGAGTTCAATGCTATGTACCTCGTGCCAGCACTAGTGTGCATGACCAGCACAATAAAGTCAGCTATTTATATCTCCCCCAAAAAAACCCAAATTACTTTAAAGGAGAGCAACATATGCTCTTCACCCTAGCTGAACCAGATTTCAACACACATCAAATATTGCTGATCAGATAGAAAAATCGCATCAACCACAAAAGAATTTTCATCAGGGTAAAGCCATGGAGTTGCGCTTATGTGAGTTGTGCTGAGGTAAGCACACTGGGTTTTGCTTGCTTTCCAAAGTCAAGTAGGGCTGGGCTGATCCTGCATTGGAAGACCACCTAGAAGTTAGAGGCAAGCTGTAGTTCAAACCTAGGAAGCAGCATAGAAAAGATGAGGAAAAGAGAACAAGTGAGAAGGCTCATTTCTGCCCTACTGTTAACGTAGGGGGGAAGGAGAATAATTCAACTGGATGATGACCCAGCTCAAGCAGGTGGCTTGGAGGTTCATCTGTGTGGGCTCAGACAGTGATGCACTGCTTCCATGCAACAGGTGAGAGCTGCACTGGTGCCCTGTGTGGCTGTGCAAAAACCTGAGCAACCGGGAGCTGTGGCACAGGCTGCACCCACCCACACGGAGCTTCCTCTTTGGCTGATGCCTGACGTGAGGATTTAAATCCTCGCTCAGAGAAGCACAGAATTAGAGCATGGCAAGTCAATTTGGCAGCTCAGGCAAAGCTTCCTCATTCTTTGCTCCCTCTCTGCAGTTACCCAGCTCTCTCCAGGTGCTGTTGCAGAGCTACAGCCCTTTGTCCTATGGTTGGAAGCTTGGTCCTGCTGGGTAGAGCCAAGTGTTCCTCACTTCCCTCCATGATGAGGAGCTTGGGGGCTCAGCTGTGGGGACATGTCCTTCTTCTGCTCCCCCAGACCCAAGCACTGATACCTGTGTATCTGCTCCCAGCACTGTCCCAGGAGCCAAGCATGGCAGCATGCTCCTGATGGCCACCAGAAATAGCTGCTTTTACACACTGTCCTCCCCAGTCATGTCCTGCTCCCTCTGAGAGGCCGTGTCATTGACATGGCTTTGGACTCATACACACATCCAGACACACACACACATAGTTTTTTCCATGGTTGCTTCCCTGTCATTCCATGCCCCATTGAACATTTCTGTCTCCAGATTCACATGTTATTGTTCAGGAAAAATTAGAGACTGGGTGGGGAAGGCTGAAACAACTGTTGATGTGGACTGGCATGGCAGAGTTTCCATAATTTAGCACAGCACTTAATTCACCCAGACAATGAATGCTGATGTGCTAAAAGAGGCCTGGTTCATCTGGGACATGCATGGCCCTAGAGTAAAGGCACTGCAATTATTTTCTCAGGGAAACTGCTCTGAAGATAAACCACAAGAGTGCAGCTAAAGTCAGCATGGAAGCAAGCTCAGCCCTGGAAACACTCAGGAATCATCTGTTACTTGTAATAGTTCTGTAATTTTCTAATTTTTTTTTTTAAATTCTTAAAGCAGTTCAAGCTTCTTCATTAAAACCTTCCCCTTTGAATACTCTATGATTTATCTTTCCATGAGCTAACAGAAGGGATGCCACATTGCAAAAGACAGGGAGGACTTGTAGCACGAATGGGGAAACAAGCTGAGTCCTTAAGCACCAACTCTGGATTTCAAAGACAGTGATTTCCCTTCTGCTCTGACCTTGTAAACTAAAGATCCTCATCAGCTTTGGGTCACCTGTGGAACTCAGGCTCTTCCTTCTACCGAAACATGAGCTGCAATCCGAGCAAACATTGTGACTTTAGGGAATGCATTGCAGAAGAGCCCTGGATTTGCCTTTATGCCTAGGCAGAAGAAGTGGTAAGGACAGTCCCAACTCTATGAAGTGTTGCACCATTTTCTCCAGGCTATTACTGATGGGGGCGGGTCTCTGGTTTATATTTTGGGGCATTCTGAGGTACGTACATGGATCATGCAAAGAGGAAAATGCCATCATGGTTCTGGACTTCTAATCTCTACTAGGGTTCTAATCTCATAGGGGTTGGAAGTGACCCCTATGGCAAACCACAGGGCCAGTCCTGTTTCACACTGGGGTAATTGGGTATATCTCCACAACAACAAGGCAGCCCAGTCTCCCCTAGTTAGTGCAGCACCAATGTGTTTGCCAGCCTTGTAAGTAGTGTGCTTTGCCCCACTGATGTGCAGATGTGGCAGAAGATATGATTTTCCTCTGAAAAAAACCAGCCAAATTTTCAACAAATTCTCCCTTTCTAAGCTGGGATTTAATTGAAATTTTGCAATGTATTTTTTAAAAAATAACAAAAAGGCAACACACTCCCCCCACAAAAAAAAAAAAAAGACAAAACCAAAAACCCAAACTGAACCAAACAAAAAAAAAAACCAAACCCCAAACTGAAAAACTGAAATAGAAGGTGAACCAAAATCCAGACAGTTTCTACTCTCCTTTCCTGAAAACAGGCAACCACTATTATGTGATAACTTCTTTAAACCTTCAATTTTGTCTGAATCAGATCAGTAACTTCAACTTGCATTTCAGCAGCCTCCTGTGGGCCTAAACCACTATTCCAAGTTTCTTCTCAATTTTCTTATTCAACTTGATCTCTCCAGTCAAACCAGCTAATTAGCCAGAGAAAGGTAGTTTAACTGTTGGTAGTGGTATGGAGGATGGTGAGAATGGGTGTCTTGCTGACCCACAGCCTGTACCTCCCTGGGAAAATCCTCCTCCTCACATGGGCTACACCTGGGCCTGGCTTTTTAGCCTGAAATGTTATTGTAGGCCACAAAATTACAATAATTACAATAACAAAACTTTCTGAAGCAGCAATGAACCTTCTTAGTGAAAAGTTCAGCATCCTGTATCATGAAGCAATAAACATTTTCCCATGAACAACTCCACTGTCCATAACCATCCAGGACTGCATGCCTGGCACTGTCCCCACGGGGTTTCGCCCTGGTTTTCACAGCCCTTGGTTCTGGTTCTTTTCAGATGTAAGCAAGAGCAGATGCAGGCTCATCCAAAAGCAAGGGGGCATACTCAGGTGGCAAAAATGTCATGTGGATTATCTTGTGGGAGAAAGAAGAGGAAACTCATCCAGAACACTTAAGGAGCAAGTGGGTGAGACCTGGGATAGACCTCAGTGCAGTGCCAGGCACCTTAGGGCATCTCTCTGATCCTCAGCACTGAACTGGGCACTGAAAAACCTGCATTGGGCATTAGATTTTCCTCACCCCAAGAAGACAGGAACAATGGTTTTACCACCAAGATAACCATTTCAGCAATAATTGGTAAACTGTTTCAAATAAAACTGAGTTGGCATTTTAACTGATCTTTGAAGTTTAGGGTCAGAATTCATATTTTCAGTGACTTTGTCATGTATCTTTTCTAGTCATGTTCAAGATTCTCTCAATTGGAGATTTCCTTTGGGAAAGGCTTTTTTTTTTCTCCTCTTTGGATAAGAAACTTAGAAGAGGCAACACAAGTGGTTCATGAAACCTTATAAATATTTGGAGTATAAGCAAGAGAGGCGAAGCTTTACATTTAACCATGTGGGCTCCAAATAAGTGGCTGAAAATTGCTCTAACCATAGGTTTCAATATCAATCACCTGATGATGGGATGCAGATCTTTCCAGAGAGGTCAGAACTCCATAGTATTTCACTCAACACTACCCAATCCTGAAACCCCCTATTTCTTAATTTTATTTTTTTTTACATATCTGCCTTCATAGAAGATGATTAAATTACACAGCATGAAAGTCCAAAACTGGGACTGGAAGATGAAGCACAGCAGGGAGTACGGGTGTCCTCTCAGCAAATGCAGTTCAACTTCTTTGCCTTTAGATAATTTGTTATTGAAGGTTGGCTCGGATTTAAGGCAGCAATGTTTCAGAAACACTTGAAAAAGCAAGCCAGCTGCAGGGCGGATATCATTACAAATTGAGACACATGTTGTACAGGAATACCATTCTTTTCAAATACCAAAGTTGTGTCTGGGGAAGTAAAGCCATGCAAAGGAGTCGGAGGCAGGATCTGTAACGTGCCGAGGGCCTTCAACTTGCATTAGAGGCACCAAGCACTGAGTGCACACAGTACTGAGCAGGATCAAGCCCAGATATTTAACCAGCTGTAATTTTCATGGTAGAAGCAAACATTAAATAGTTGAGGGTTTTTGCAGAATGTTAGAGGTTACTTCGATTCACGGCTCTCACGAGATGATCACACACGTTTCCAAAGACAACTTCCAGTCCTGCGAGTGCACTGCAGCTCATTATCAAAATAATGTAAATAAGGTCATGATTAGTAGGTCTCAGCTGTGAGGCTTTGACTGGTGGAGGCACCCAGAAACATGCTTACCTTAATGGGACCTAAAAATAGACAGGAGAGACTCAGCAGGTAATCTGGAAACAATAATTACTTCAGAAAGTCTTGCTTGCCACTGTCTGATTTCCTCCTGACTTCTTGCTCAAAGAGCTTTGTTTCTACTTTGCTTCAAGCTTCCACTGTGTTTTTAAACAATAATTTAATTTTATCTTAAAATATATGGCTCACTGCTTAAGTATGTCCAACTTTTTCACAACCATAGTCCTCAAAACTTTTGCTCCTTTCTCTCCCACTTTTGGGTATTGCTCGTAGTGCTGTTAAATAGTTTATAAGCTCTTCACAGTCGTTCAGAGCTCACTGCTCCACACTGAAGTTGGCCATGGTGTTTCAGGGTCAAGCTCCACAAAGGCTGTGAGGTGCTTAGCTCCTCATCAGATTTCAGTGGCAATCAGACACATACCATCCAGCATCTTGGCCCCTGCATGTCAAGGCAATCGATGTCTAGATGATGTTTTCACAAGTGTTTTTACAAGAGTCTGTTTTACTATGGTCTTTGTTGTTAGGGATTCTGTATTTAATTATGAATTGTGCTTTCCTCCCCACCCCCATAAAATTTCCCTGCACCACTGACTTCAGTAGCTCAACAGCACAAGGACAGGCTGATGCAGAGCTCGAGTCTCCCCATAAGACTGTTTCACACTTAACACTTTTCAGTGCAGCCAAACCTGCTTTGAGCCAACTTAAATAAGAGGAGCATTTTAGACCTTATACATATGAAAGTACCTGATCAGTCTTTAAAGCCTGGCAAAGAATTATGAGCAACTCATTGCTTCAGTATGAATGTGGGTTGTACCATCTTAGGGAATGGCATTATGCTAGTTCAAATTGTTTTAATTTCATAAGACAACTAAAACTAATAATGGCAAGTAAGCACCAAAATTATCTCTGAACTCAGTGGTCTGAGGTCCTGGGAGCTGTCAAGTAGACTACAGTCTGTAGGTGTCATAGGCTCTTCAGATTTCTGTGGGTCTGTCAATTGAGCTATGCCTTTTCTTGCTGTCAAGTTCTGGCCATGTGTTTTGTTTGCCAAAAGCCCTAGATGCTTATTACCTTTACAAATCAGTCCAGGTGTAGCTGTTTTCTAAATGGAGTTCAAGGATCAGATTTCGTATTTGAAACATGTGCCCTAGGAGGTTTTATAGAAAAGCAGGAGGAGCCCATCAGAAATCAGCACTTACTCCTTTGATTCAAAGAGTGTGCAGTGATCTATGGCAGCGTACCACGAGCCTGCTATTTACTGCCACTGAGACGGAAGTTAGCACTCCCACACCCCGGCAGCAAGATGTGGGAGCTGAAAGCTACCCTGGAAGTATGTCATTTTATACTTCACTATTTTGAGAACCCTTTTTTTCTTTCCTTTTTTTTTTTTTTTTTTTCTTCTGGGAAATCCTTTTTCTGATCTTATATACCTGAGAAGGTATACAGGCAATTTTGAAACATAAGATCACACTGCTAGAATCAGGCAGCTCTCAAGGGCAAAGCTTCAGTTCCAAGCATATGTGTTTAAGGCTTTGTGGTGTTAAAAGTCTCTCCTCTCCCCTTTGGATAAATGGAAAATTTCTGTAGGCTCATAAGAAATCAGGTGAAGGAAAACTTCTGAAGCAGAAGTGTAGGTGTTAAATGTATGAGTCCAATTACTCTGCTGATTTAAATTAGTTTGGCATCAGTGGAACTATATCCAGTTAAAATTAGCTAAGGCTCTGGCCCATACTACTGTGTCAACAAAGATGACTAGCATAGAAATGTGCTCAAATATAGAAAAACTGTTTTCAAGTGTATCTTTAAGGTCAAATTTTGTCCTGATCATAGCAAGCTGGGCAGAGGTAAGAAAGTTGTTGGTAAATAGACACCACAGTGACAGAGGAGAGATAAAACCTCTAAGCTAAAAAAAATAGGAGATTAATAGCTATGCCCCTTGCCTCAGGAATCCAGACCAGAGCAGGAAATCTTGTGCTGGACCATTATGGCAGAGGAGCTCAAAGTGGGATATATATTACTCCTGCTCTGAACTGAGCGCTCTGCATGCTGTATATTTTTAAGAGTACAATGCATGGACTAGACAGCTGAAGGTTTAGGCCTTTCACTCAGCAGATGCTGACCTTGGGACATAGAGGCTGGCTCTGTAGGTAGCCATACACCTACTATTTCCATTACTTCTGGAAGAAATTCTGCTGTCACAAGTGGAAAAACTCCTTCCTTTCCCGACCCCTCTGTCCCCAGCACAGGATTACTCAACACATACACACATATGCACACACAGAAGCTAGTTGTGAGTTTAGCATGTGCCACTTCATTTTCTCATTTAGTTTAACATAACTATCATGTTAAATCCAAGCAGACCTCAGTGTTTTCATTTCTTTGCTTTAGGAAACGTTGACATCAAAGCTAGCGGGTTAAAACTGATCCCGCCAGGGCATAAAGCATGTAGGCAGGCAACACTAACACTGCTAATTTTAGAAACCCACATTGCTCAAACTTGAAAATATAACACTCAACAGAGTATTCTTCCTAGCTTCATTCCTTTATCATAGCAGGACTTTGGCACTGAGACATCTTTTGATAGTTTTTCAAATTGCACCAAGCTAGAACAGCTTGACAGTCCATGTCCTGATGGAGAAACTAAACTTTAACATCAAGGATTATGTTGCTGATTAGCACTTTCAATAATCAAGTAATTGGTACATTAAATAATCCAGAGATTGGCAACTTGCCTGAATAGGTCACGCTTGCACTGATTCCTTTTTAGAGAGTCTGTGTTGCTGTTACATGAATACAATCTGTCTGTCCAGAACTCTAGCACAAAAATATTTGGCTAATTTCCTTCTTGACACACAATTTGATGAGAAATAAAATCCAAGAAAATTGCACATTAGGGCAGTATGTTCAGATTTTCCAATTTGGGTAGGTGAGAAGCAAGAGCAAATAAGACAATTGGATGGACTTTTTTTCTCCCAGGTTAGTGTGGCCAGTGCTATCAATACAAACCTCCAAGGGCCCAAATCAACACATTTGTTAGTGCAGCTTCTATCCTCTTTGCAATTTATTAGAATTTTTCTCTATGAGGTTGGAGTCCCTCTTAAGGTGTCCTCCCCACAACTGGATTGCAGAAGGAGAAGAGTTTTATCTCCCTGCCTCCCAAGGCCTGGGCAGGAGGAACTAACCCATGGGCATGGTAGAGGCCAGGGCTGCAGTGCAAAGGGCTACACTGATGTTCTCCTGCCCCTGTTGCCCCCTCTGCATAGACACAGACAGGCTCTGAGCCCTGCTCAGTCCTCACAGGCAGCGAGGGAAGAAATCTAAGGCAGAGCCCTTTTGCTCCCCTCAGACTGGCTATGACCAGCAATGCTAAAACAGCAAAAAGAAGGGCTCTGCATGAAACCACGGAGTCCTCACCTCAAATCAATCACCAGAACCGCACAGATCACTTGTGCGTGCCTTGAGATGCTAAAAACCCACCCTCATTTCACTGAGGTACCCACTGGAATGAGATGGTTACCATGCTGTTTACTTCTGCAGAGTATCTGGAGTATCCTCTTTCCCTTGGAGCACATAAGAATCCTGGTCTCCCATATCTACTGCACAGAGGCTACTTCTTTTCTTTTTCTGGAGGAACAAGGGGATGAACACAGACTAATAACCATCACCATGCCGTGCTATGCTACTTCACAAGCCCTACAGCAGACACCTAGGCTGGGCTTCTTAACTTCCAGCTTCTATGTGGACATCTATGTCTGTGCCAGTCACCCTAAGTTTCCCTCACTACAGGCAGAAAATGGCACTCCTAGGGCACAACTCATCTGAGCTGTCTTAGTTGTTGACTCTAGGATGAGTTCAGCTGTCTCTTTGAAATGCCTGCTTCTCTAGGTTGATTTTAAAGAGAGTTTAGACAATTAGCTCAGCTGCATCTTTGTTAAAAATGTTTATATTGGGTCATAATAATCTTGCCTGGCAACTTGAAAACTTTCCTGTAAGACAACCCTTACACTGAGGCAAGGAAATATGTAAAACTCAGGATGAAAGGGAAAACAGTTATTCCTGAGGATAATCACAGTGGCAGTTACTGACATTTAGAGAATACAAAGGGCTGAGGACAGTAACTGAATGATAAAGAATCCTTGTCTTTCCAATGCAGCTTGTTCAGTTTGCCCACTTTCTCTCTCAAATACTACCCATGAAGTCATGTCATGAATAATCACATCAACAGGCAAAAATACACAACTCGGTGAAGTCAGAACTCTCTCTGAGGGTTTAAGCTCTGGCTTTGAACAATACTAAACTCTTCTTGGGACTGGGACGTTGAAGAGGCAGCATTGCTGCAGCCTGGATGGTCCAGGCAAGCAGAAATGGATGCTAAGAACCAGCCTGTCTTTGACTACAGAGTAAGCACATAACTGTGCAAGTCTTCTAGCACTGTCTCGAAATAAGCAGCTATGAGGAGCTTCAATGAGGTGGGAAAGGAAGGGTTAACCATGAGTCTCCTAAAATTTAATAAAAACAATACAGCCAAATAGTGGCCTTCTCACTAGATCAAATCACTACTCCTCAGCAGAAGCATGCAAGTATTTATGAAGGGAATCTTTCAAGCTCCAAAGGTAATGCTGGGGTTTGCAACAAAGGTATCGTTGCTGAGGAACATATATTCCATACCTCAGGGGTGGGTAGGGGGATCCCCACTAATAGGACCTATGACTGTGTAAAGATTTTAAATTTTCATTTGACTTCCAAGTTATTGTATATGCTGATTACTAGTCCAAGAATGTGATAGTTGTCCTCTCTTCTTATTAGTGTATATTTTAAATGTGTCAGCACACACTGAGAGCAAATAATGGTTGTGTTCCACCAAAGAAAGTAAACAAATGCTGTTGGTGATCAAGGAAAGTAATGTTTCCAGCCCTGCAATCAGCACAGGGAATGCAGTGTTAACAACTGTGGAGGGAGTCCTGACTATACTATATATCTTTGATGGTGCAATTAACCCACACTGATGGAGCAGAGAGATACTGCAATGGCCCAGATTACACAGCCTGCTGCTGCTATCTGGGGCTGTAGGTGCCAAACACCACTGCAGTCACTATTTGTGCTACCAGGGACAGGGATTTACTGGAGGCTACAGAATATTCCATGGATTGTAATGAAATATGGCATGTCACCAAGCCACATCCGGCAAACCATCAGTATTTTACTGCTGAACAGATTTCTTGCAACACCCACCATTTCCCCTTTTCCTGAAAGAACCCCTCCGTGCTTGTGAATCTAAATAAATTCCATTACATTCGTTTTGTCAAGGAATATATTCAGTGCAGGTAGCTCAGTGTGCAGCTGTAGTGCCAGCTGCAAGTTGAGCTCTGGGGGGGCAGGAGCCCAAGCCTGAACACCAGGCAAGAGGATGGGAATGGGCACTGATCCTTTACTTTAAAAAGGACATGGGATGACTAGACGCTCATTCCCAACAACCGCCAGACTTTCCTGTGCTTAGACTGTGAGGGTATAAAAGGTAAAAAAGCCCAGGGGTTCCTTTGTTCTGGGTCCCTACGCAAAGGTATAAACTCGAGCTGTTGTTTTGTTACGTATTTATTGCACCATGATGAAATTATTTTAAGGATTGGGATAGCTGCGAATTCTGCTATGGAAAACCTGGGGTCGAGCCGGTGAGGAAACCTGGTGTGATTGTGTGAGTGTGGGGTGTGTAGCTGTGGAAGGGCTTCTGTCCCAGCTCAGGTGGGACCAGAGTGACTGCCAGAGCCGTTCTTGGATGGTCAGACAGGGAAGATTTGTTAGACAGTTTCTCACTCACAGGTTTGAAGCATCAGACACATACTAAACTAAGAGTTTTATGAAGATTCTATGCTATCGGAGGGATTCAGTAGGTTGGAAATTGGAAATGAAGGATAAGAGGTTTCTGCATCTGGAGCATCGTCCTTGGACAAGCCATGGGAGTTGGTGGAGTTACCCATATCTCTCTCTGCCTTGCTTTGCAGCCCTACCAGAAGCCACAAACATATGCCAAGTGCAGGTCTGGAGCAAATCTCAGCTGCTTTTCTAAGATGGGAGACTTGCACAAAAGGCAGATACCTCAGGCAAGGCAGTAAAGCCCCATGGCAGAGGTTTTGCTGCAATAACCTATAGTGGGCAGGTCCCAAACAGCAGGCAGTCCCTAAGTACCAATACACAGGAAAGGAAAGCTCATGGAAAGGAGTTCAGTCTCTAGAAAACAGCTCAGTGGAAAGCCAGGTGCAGTCGGGAGGCAGACCAAAGTAAGATCGCTCGAGGCGACCATTTGCTATGTCCATTGGATCTGAGCTAGCAGGAAGCTGCTGGGTCATCCAGCTCTATGCTGTGCTGCAGGGCAATTTCAGTCATTGTGAAGGCTTGAGTTGCTGTGTAACTCAGCTGGAATAAGTAAGCAGATTAATGGCCCAGACCTGTACCATACTCTAGGCAGAAAACCACTGACTTTGACATACACAGCACAATAACTTCACAGCCAGAACCATCATGATATGTTCTGTGAGCAAAAGTGTAATGAGGCTGCTGATGAATGGAGTACTGACAAGTACAGATGCAATACAACACAAAAAACAATACTAAAACACAAATACCAACAGTTTTCTGAAAGTGCTCATAAATTGGAATTGTTATCTTTTTGCTTCATAAAGGCCACATCCACATGAGTTTGACCTCGTACCTGAAAATACTGAATTCTATTCACACAGAAGGCAGTAGTGATTACACAAACCTTTACTTATTCTGATTTCGAATTCGGAGACACCTCCTTTTCAATGGTGGCTCCAGATCCTCTGGCCCTGTGCTGAGTATTGGCGTTGAGATAATGCACGGCGCAATAGCAGTCTTTTCTGCTGGTTTTGGCACAGGCTGGATCACGCAACCTGTCTTGGGCAGCATCCTCAATGCATATGCATGGTCCTCGTCTGCTGGATTGTTAAGGTTTGGGTCCTGTTTGTCTCCCCCAGCCAGGGGCTCTTCCCCAGTCTTCTTGCCAGCATCTCCCTCAAGGTGGCAGTTTGACGCACAGTTGTTCTCCTTAACGGACTCCAGCTCGCTCACTGCCAGCTCCTCCGGGGGCTGGGGCTTTTTTGGCTCCTGGGGCGGCTCCGGGTTCTTGGAACCCTCTGTGCTCTTTGTGCCATTCACAATGACGTTGCACACCGCTGCGCCAGCTTCCAGTCCTGGCGTGCCAGAGGCCAAGGAGACGGGACAGCAGTGAGCTCCGTCACTGCACGGTAACGTTTTTGAGTCAACTGGGCTGCAGTTGTCCCTGCAGTCACTGCAGTTCCTTTTGTCTGAGCTACCAAAAGCCAAATTTACAACACTGTTAGGTTCACGTTCAACTTTCACTTGGGCGTGTAGGGCCCTGTGAATGACATTGTGCAGCCTAGACCGATGGCCTACTGTTAGGTCTATCACACCATCCTGTGGACCCTGTAGCACACTGGGGAAACCAAATTTACTGTTCACTGGACTACTAGGTCTGACAGTCAAATCAACAACTTCATTTTTACTGTGCTCCTGAAGCACTTTAGCTTGATTAAGGGACTGGCCTGAGCAGCTCGGTGATGAGTCAGAGGATTTGGACGATCCTTGCTTTGACTCTCGAGGGGATGAAGAGCTATTGGCTGGCTTTGCCCCAGGCGTCTCGCTGGAGGTACTTGGAATGAAGCTTTCCCCGTTGCTGGAGAAGCCATTGGGGGGTTTGGAGTCGTTGATGTGAGGGATGGGGATAGGAATGGGGATGGGAACGGGCAAAGGGACAATGACAGGATATGGCACTAGTAGAGTTGGGGGTGGCACCAGTGGGGCGAGGGATGGCAATCCAAAGTTCATCATCTGTGGCATAGGCATAGGGCCATTTGGCATCATGCTGACGGGGGGGAAGGGAAGACTGGGCAAAGGAGCTCCAGGAGGGGGAGGCGGCAACAAGCCGGGAGGATTCCCAGGCATGGTAGGTGTTGTGGGGGGATGGATATGGGGAGAAAGCATTGGCCTGTGCATGGGGCTAGAGGTGGGACCCATATTTCTGGGACCACCTGGTGGGGGACCAATTCCAGGAATCATTGGATTTGACAGAGGGCTGTTAGGATTTGAGGCATGGTGAGGTGGCCCACGAATAAATGGTGGACGGATTTGCTGCATAATTTGCTGTTCCATGAATATGGGCAGAGGAACTGGCCCACGGTTTGTCATCACCATGGGAGGACTGCGAGGTGGGACACCAATTGGAGGCACAATGCTAGCAGGTGGCTGGACAGAAACTGGTGGAATATTTGGATTCTCACTGATGGGAATAGGTTTGGGAACTGGCGTGGGGATTTTAGTGACAGAGCAGTTGGCAGTGTCAGACGGAGAGGCAGTGGTAGACGCTGATGGTCCAGGGCCTTGAATTTGGCCAGCTGCAGAAGCTGGGGATGGGGCTTTTCTCCGAGCATCTGCTAGCGGTATATTCCAAGAATCTGGAGTCAGCAGCTGCACCCCAGTGCCTTCTGCTTTATTTTCGACTGGAGGATGTAATGTACTGCACAGTCCAGCTGGAAGATTGGCCTGTGTCTCTTTGTAGAAAATGTCCATTTTGTACTGATTGAGACATTTTGCACTGCAGAACTGAAGCCTTCTTTCCCCGTCCCCAAAATCCAGATACTCTTTTGTGTGTCTTATGTGCTTACACCAGTCACATACCTACAACACAGTAATAAAATCAAATCAGGTAAGAAAAGCAATCTTCTCTTCATAGTGTTATTTTAAAAGTAATTTTTCAGTTGCTAAATACATTATTTTTCTAACAGGAAAAAAAGAAGTCACATTTTGAAAACGGCACCTTTTTTGTTCTCCAACATATTAATGAATTGAATGCCACTCCCTTTTCTGGCTCCTATGATCTCAGTTCTACCTTATACGGTGCATTACACATCTTAAACCCATAGCACAGAGAAGAATCCTCAGCTGGCATAAACTGCTGTAACACACATATGTAAGTACGCAAAGTCCGTATGAGTATGGCTGTGATTACTCCTCGGTGGTAATCTAAGCACGCCCGTGCCATCTGAGATGCCATACTACACAAGGAGTGTGAGAACTGGAAAAGGACTCCGAAAATTGCTGGAAATGAAAATTTCTTAGTATTCTACTAAGGGTATCAAATAATAAGTTGGAAAGAGTGTGATATTTCAAAATGGCATCACAAAGCAAAAAGCATCATTAATTCTTTGCCCTTCGTTCCAAGGAGAAACTTGGAAAAAATCAGGATATTTGTGTAAGGTTCGAATAGTCCCAATTTGTGATGTTTCAGCAAGCTGGAATTATTTTCTGAGCTGTTTGCCCACTTTTGTGTACAAGTCACTTTGAGTAAAACTCCTTGGCAAGCAAGGACCTGTTTAGCAACTTCTCAAATACTACGGCAAAAAGTTTGCATTGCAGGCTCAATTTTGTTTTGTTTCTCTGCTTTCCATTTAATCCTTTTTTATGTTGCTATTGGTGTGGTGAAGGCACAGCCAATTTTTTTTTAAAAATAAGGCTGCAGAACTAATTAAGCTGTGAAAGGTTTTCCCAGTTGTAAACCACTAGAAACCAAAGTTCAAAAAATAGTCATTCTAGGCTTCAGAATGCATTACTTCAGAGAAATTATTGTGATTTCATTAACACATTAATTTTGCAACACCAACAGCTCTCACAGATGGTGAAGACATGATCTACAATTCAAATATGACTCTTGTTTGCACAAATGCCTTTCCTTCATATGGCATTTTAAACAAGAATTAATATGAGTAATCTTGCCATAGCTATAAACAGATAAACAGATGTCAGATTTTTCAGTGCCTCACTTTTTTGACAGAATTTTACACACACAAACCCCCCCCCCATTTTTGTCATTTACATTAGTTCTCAAAATACTCCACTGACAGAGATTTTTGGGGCTTTCTATCAGCATGTTGAGCCTATGACCGTGTCATAATATATCCTGGTATTGTTTGTTCTGCCTTTTTCAAATAGCCCATATTAGCTTGTTTTGAAATGACTCTATCTTTTGTACAAAGGAAAAAAATACACTAAAAACCCCAAAGAATACTATGATTGTGAAAAGACTGCATTAAAAGGATAATTAATTTTAATAACTATTGGCCATATAAACAATTCAAAACAACATATGCTGGGCATCTGATTACCCATCTCATTTAACTCTCAGCTTTCCTTTAATATAAACAGTGGCGACATTCTTGAGGTTTCAGTAATATATCTTTAATGTATATAGACACATACACACACTATATGCCATGGCTATTAGCCCATTTAACTCCTTGACCTTTTGGCTATCCAGTCAGGTTGCTGTTTGTTTCCCTCCTGCTCCCCTCCCCATTCACACACACATGCACACAGTCCCTCTCTTTTATCCCAATATTTAAATCAAGCTAAATAATTAATTGAGAAGTAGCAACTCCTAAGTCAACCCTGAAGTTTGGGAATGCAGGACCCAGATTTTTAGCTTGGGCATACAGACATTGTGCCCTGTGAGATAAAGCAGAGGGGGAGCTGGTGCTGCTCGGCACATGTGGCATCAGCAAGGGCGTATTTCCAGCAGGGCGCCCCATTGCAAGAAAGGAAATTTCCCCAGTGCAAATAAGTCCAGCCCTGCATTGAACACACAGTGACAGTGTCACACCCCAAAATATGTGGACAAAAAGGCTGTCAAATGCACAGAACTGTTGAGATAAATGCCTGCACTGCCATGGTGCGTGCACCCCCCAAGCGTGGGGCAGATGGGAAAGCGGGACTGCAGCAAGCAGGGCAGAGGGGGCAATCCCACTTCCAACAGCTCCTGGATTTTATCAGGTATCAGCTCTCCGTCTGCTCCCCACAGGAAGGCTCAGTGGCCATCACAGACAGCCTGGGAGCTTGTGCTGCAAATAGTTCAAACACACAGCAGTGGGCACTGAACCATCCCGCATATTTGGCATGGGTGTGGGTTTTGCCACCCACCTGGCAAGTCAGCACACATGACAGAACCATCCTATAATCAATCTCCTGGAATTTTCTGGCTTGCCACTGTTTTCAAAGCAGACAAAAGGGGAATTTGTGAGCCTACACCAGGAGGTAATAGGACACTATTTAACTCAGTGGAGCTGCTGAATTTACCTTAAAGTAATTTCTGAGCAAGAGCTCACTGCTGGAGCCACAAAATGCTATCTATTTTGCATGTATGGAATCAGGATGTACTCAACCACATTCCTCCTGCTGCTTGCAGAGTATGCTCTTGCCCTAAGGGCTGGCAAAGATGCAGAGGGTCTCCACATGTACCCCAGGAACTGTACAAAGAGCCACTAGGAGCTCCCAGGCAGGCTGGGGCAGGATGAAGCCCACCCTGGCCCATCACCAACTATTTGCAGTGGAAAGACAAGGAGAACAGGGGCCTCAGAGGTGTCTGCAGTAAAAAATGGAACAGGACTTCAGGTGCAGCTGCTGTGAAGACTTGCCTTTCCTTTGGGACAAGGAAGTAAACCATCTTGTAAGCCCACTGCCAAAGAAGCGCCTGAGAAACACAAGAGAGTAAACCCAGTCTCCTTATCTTTCTAGGAAGAGCCTCATCCATGACCTTAATTAAAGGGACTGAAAGAGAAATAGAGCATCACAAAAAATTGTGGCATCTTTTCTAATAATATAATTTTATTAGTTAGCATTTGAAAAATTCACTGAAACACTTCTCTATATTATTGCTGTATTGATTTGTTTATCTCCAGTTGGCTCCTGTGTCTCTCCTGGCTAAACAAATATTTTCTCTTCCATGATAAAATATTTAGAAATCCTGCTTACAAATTCTCTACTGATTTCTCCAGTTTTCAATAACTCACTAAGGAACAAGAAACTCTGAAGCACGCCTGCCTCACACACATATTGATCACAGACCCTTCTGTATATTTTATCACTAGATAAAATTAATTAAAGCCAGAGAAATTAAAGGCAGCAAATCTGTTCCTCTGAATACCCTGCATAGACCAAATATTCAATAAATATCTCATTGATTTCATGCAAGATCTGAAAGTGTTGACGCTACAACATCAGTGAAAAATGTCCATCTTTCACATTCATGTGTTCCATAATTTTCTTTTGTTTTTTTTTCTCTCGTTCTTTTTATCTACATAAGCAATCAGTCTGTGCTGCTTAGTTAAGATAAAAGGTATAAAAATGTGGGGCTCATAAGCAGGTAATATGACACCTCACAATACCTACCTAAAAGGCAGAAAAATAGTCTCTACAACAATGAGGAAATCACTGGAGGAGAAAAAAATGTCACTTAAGAATTAATGAATCAAGTCTGTCTTACAGAATTGATCATTTAAGATGAGGTCAATGAATTTATGATACAAATGGCTATATCACTAGAGGTAATAAAATGGAGAAATATCATTCATTTTACATCTAACTAATGACATGCTCAGAGTAATTACAGATTTCTTCTAAAAGCCTACACTGATTAGTTCAGATGTGATAGGTGAAACATATATATCTCTCCATTCAATAAAATAACATTTTCTTATAGTAGAACACACAACTGATGTCTTACTTTTTTAAGTACTTGCATTCTGTACAGAACATCACTGTTCTTCACAACCAACTCAGAATTTCTCTGCTCACGTATTCCCTTTCCTTCCCTTTTCCTGTCTCATCCCTTCCCTTCATTGTACAACCAAGAGAAGAGCTAAACTGTTGCAGAGAGCTTGTTAACACTGCACACTGGATTTGGTAGTGCTCATACGTGGGAGCAGCTCCCTGGACTTCAGTGGGATTAGTCACAAGCATTAATGCTGTAGGACCACATCTGGAGGGCCTGACCCAGCACCAGTGGAAAACAATGGAGAGACTCTTTAATGCAAGCCATGGGCTTTGGGTCTGTTGCTTAACACTGGCCCCTGCTCACCCTGGAGTCATCAAGAGCTTTGTTCCCAACCTCAACAGCAGCAGAGGCACAGACAGGGATTTTGGAAGGAACTACAGAAGAAATACCCACGAAGAAAATAAATGCTGTGAGACTGAATTACAGACTTTTCCTAATAAACACAGGCAAAGCCACCATTCTGTATATTTCTACCAACAGGAGGTTGGACCAGTAGTGGTGTCACTGACAATGAGCATGAACATTTTCAAGATAGAAGGTCAAAACTTGCAAGCTGCTAACAGATCCCCTATGCACCTTCATCTCCCTTGGAAAACACTTCTAGGACTGCTCTGGGGCAAGCACACTTCACACCATGAATGCCAGAACATGAATCCTGAATGACAGAAAGATCAGTAATAAGATAATGGCCTATCTCATTCAGCTGTAATGCAACAACCCTCAAGAAGATTAAATTTACCTAACTGGGGCATATCCAAGGCTAAACAACAGAATGAACATTCCTTCAGTACATTTAATGTATTTATATTTTGGTGGCGGGTTGCCAGTGTGCTACTTATAAGCTCAATGACTTGGTATCATTTGTCCGCTTTCCTGTGAAACACACAGCAATCTACACCAGGAGACAACTCAGAAGACACTGCATCAGCAGAAACACAACTCGTGCCCGATACGGGAATGCCAAGGAAGCCAGGACTGAGGGATCCTGTAACGCTCGTTATGTCTCTAACACAAAGAGTGGAAATAAAGCCATTCCTGTTGGCATCCATATATTTATTTTGATGGAAACATCCAAAGTGGAGTCCAGACATGGCTACGAGGCTGCCTCGCAGGCACAACACAGGATCCTGCTGTGCCTAAGAGGGTCGCACTTGGACTTTAGGCACCAGGCAATTAATACTTAAATCAATTGGCTGTCAAATGCAGGCACAAAGTTCACACATCGGTGCAGTCCACCACTAACCTTTGAAAAATAATCTTGTATCAGACACTACTTCATTAAGAAATACACTTGGCAAAACCCATTTGCAGAGGTATTTACATCAGCCCTAGAGAAACCGGGAATGAGTAAAAATGGAAGAAACCCTGCTGCGATGAAAGAGACCCTGTGCCTCTTACACAATGCTTTGGATGACTTTCAGCTCCATGGTAAAGCTCAGCAAGAGGATGAAAAGTGGTCACTAGGGCAAACACATGCCATTTTCAGCTTCTCCAAACCAGAGGGTGACTGACAAAGCTCCTCTCTTTGCTCAGGACAACGTCACTGGGGTACGTCTTGCACGAGGGAGGGCTGAATCGCATCTGAGGACCAGGCTTTTATCAAAGATGCTGAACAGATGCTGAAGATTATCAAAGACTCACTTCTTGGCATAAAATCCATGTATTTGACTTTGCTGAGTAGTTCCTACTTCCTTTTCTCACTGTGGTATCCAAGTGCTGTCTCTGTATATACGTTCAGGCATATGTTCTGACTTCACGAACACCACTGCACATTTCCTATATCCTGTTCTGGCCCTGGTTGCCTTTCCTTTTAGCCCAGACTGGTCCTGGAAGGGTCTGGGAAGTTCCCTAAAGTTCCCAGTACTGCAACCCAGCCAGCATGTGCGAGGCATGGAGGCAGAGGCTCCCACCCAATCCCAAAAGCCATAAGGTGAGGACACAATGCCCTCTCCCTGCACACCTTCCTGTGTTGCAGCCTAGTGAGAACCCAACACACCAGCCATATGTTTTTCAGCAAGGGCTCAAGTTTTTTGAGATCTGCCAAACATTGGACACAGCGAAAATCCAGAAATTAGGAAGTGGCCAGAAACACACATACAAAGGTTTCTAGTATACAGCCAAATGAGTCACAGCTAGTGTTCTAACACACAGCTCAGTCACACCCATTGCAGAACACCCAGCAGCCGCTGCAGCATGGACACCAAGGCACCTTGAGACCCAGGCCCCCTTGCAAGGCTGTGAGCACTCCTGGCAGGACACTAGGGGAAAATTCAGTCAATCAGAAGAATAGAAACTTAGATCTGTGTGTCCTGCAGGACTATGTACCTAGCTGTCCCTAAAGGAGTGTCAAACCTCTCCTCTGCTGTCCTCAACAGCTCCCCAAGCATTGGGCAATGTGGCTATCTGCACCCTCCCTTCTTTTCTCCACTTACCCACCAATAAGGCTTGTCTTCAGGCCACGTTACCTAAAAGGTAATCCCTTCATAGATCCCACCTGCAATGCTAATCCTGCAAATGGCCCTGTTTCTGCAGTCTGTTGCCTGATTAAGAACAGAGAAACTTTGGGGCAAGAGCTGTACCTCAAGCATTAATGTAACAAACACTTGAGAGCACAGAGAAGCTGTAGCCCCAGTGGAGCTCTGGGTCAAACTGAGACCTCCTGCAAACATCAGTTTGGGTCTGTATCAATCTTCACCTCCTCTTGTGCTCACCTTCTGAGGGTAACCTGCCACAGAACAGCCCCTCAGGAACCAAAGCCCCCACCGGGCTCTGAGGGCACGGCTCAGTTCTTAGCATACACACCGATTTGCTTGGCACAAAGATTTTTAGAAGGCATTTAAGTTCTCTTTTAGCATTTCCTGACTCAGAAATAGGAAGAAGAGCAAGGTAGGCACACTGCCATGCCAGCTGAGAAGGTGGGCAGGTGAAGATTTGCAGAAGGACACAGCTATGCTCAGAAGAATGGGGCCAGAGTGAGGAAGAGGGGGGTAATATGTTCCACCCAGAGATGATGGAAAATGACAAACTCCTTTGAGAGGTAAGCAATAATCAGCATAATATTCTAATGCTGTTGTGCTTTTTTCACAGCTAATTGAGTTATCACAAAAGGTATTCAGCTGCCAACACCCAGTGCCAAGAGATAGAGTGGGTGCAGCCTTGCCAGAAGCTGCTGTCGCTCACTAGCATGTCCCACATTTCTCTACTTGATCCTCCTCCAAAACGCCCATGCTCAGGCTTCCTCCTGAGATGGACTGGGTAGCCTGGGGCACAGCCAGTGCCTGAGCAGGGTATGCAGGGTCTGCATGTCCAGCAGTGCAGCCGAAGCTGCTGGCTCATGGGGCTGGGCCCTTTGTCTGGGGGTCCCCTGCAGGCATGCATGTCCCTGAAGGGGGAGGGCAGTTCACAGTGTCTACTTTGAAGACAACTATGACTAAGTCCCTGCCTCAGCTGTCATGACTGGGAATTGATGCTCTTTCGCTACCAAATGTCAAACAATACTGTAACAGGCATAATCCTAAGTGTGGCTCTAAGCAGTTATCCAGCCTCGATCACCATTTTTGATGTCTTATTGTAAAACATTCAGCATGTTTATTGTGGCAAGATTTTTCTACCCAAGATGGCTTGTGATAATTTTTTTTTATACTGATTGTTCCATTTGAATGGAGTGATTATTATAAAAAACAAAAAGAATCATTCCAGCTGAAACCTGCTGCGAAGGAACCCTGAGGCAGGCTCCAACACACTGTGAATGTGGTTACAATATAGCTCATAGCAACGCTAGGTGTGAAGGAAAACAGATTTTTACAATGTTTGGAGCTTTGTGTAAAAACAGTTGACAAAACAGAACACTGCAGTTGCCTACAACTTAAAACTGTCCTGTGACAAGTTTCTCTCTGTTAAAAAGATACCAAAGCTTGCCTGCCTGATTGTTTTTTCTTTCCTTGATGTTACCCTCCTAAACATCTTGTCCTTTCAAAAATCTTTACCAGTTTTCTGGGTGAATACTGACTTTATGTCATTTAAATGCAAGACTCACTCTGTCTCCATTTTTCATCCTAATTATGCAAAAGTCTAAGCTACATGAAGCATAAGGAGAAAATAGAGTTATTTGGTAATTAATGGCTAATGATAAATTGATTCCATTTTTTGAATCATTGCAGTTGTCATCTGTGGTATTTAAAACATAGGGCTTTTCAAAGCCCTTGGGTTCCTTTGTGTTGGGGGGCTTTTTAATGTTCCCACTCAAAAAGAATGAATGTTGAGTTGTGCTAATACCCAGTGGAAACCCAGGTTGGGTCTTGTTTCATCAGAGTAGCTACATATTTGATTTTGTATATAAACAGCTGAGCTCTGTGTTTTCACCTTCACTCTGAGGCTTTGAAACCACGGAAGGAACTTTAGATCTAAAACCACTGGTGAAGCCCAAAATATGGTGGGCAAAACTTTGGGGAAAATGAATGTAGTGTGAGGTGGGGTTTGCCAAGTGGGAAGTTTTTCTCCCCAGAAATGTTCCTGGCTAAAATAACACAGAATGGGACAATAACTGCATTTAAATCTAAAATCTTTAAGGTAAGGTTTTTACAAGGGTACTATACAACAGCAGATTAAAGGGCATGTCTGCATGGCTGTTTCAGTACTAGCTAAGTCCACCACTGCAGCACTGACAGAAGTCCTAAATAAAATTTAAGTGATGCGTAAGATAAATGGAGGGTAAGAGCAGGAGAAAGAGTTGGGGGTTAAATGCCTTCAGTAGGTCAGACAGTCTGTCTCACCAAGACTCATATTTCAGAAACACATAAAGAACACCTCAGTCTGAATGTCCTTTCCAAAAGGGCATGCCATGGGTTTCTCATGCCTGGGAAACCTCATCCCACACCAAGTGCATTGGCCTTTGAGCAAGCAAGAGTCTGTGGGGCAGAGCAAACCACAGCTCAAGCCATCAAGTCCTGCACTCAGATCCTGAATTCTCATGAAGCCTCATCACAGAGAAAGGCCAAGAAACAGTTCCTCTTCCAGACTTAATCCAGGAGACCATTCAACTGTATCTGTAGCCATCTTTCTTGTGAGCATAATTTGAGGCATCTGTGGAGTCAACTGAGTGTCTCCACCATGCTCCTCATGGCCCTTAGCTCATGGGTGGCAGCATGAGAAGCCAGCTTGGCAGAGCAGTAGTGCAAACATCTGCTGGTCAGTCTAGCAGTCTGATTTGGACTATGTAGGCATTGGTCTCCTTGATGTTCAACACTTGATTTCCAGGCCAACGCTCCTCATGATGTGCATTCCCAAATTCCTCTGCTCCTGAGATGATGGTGGGAAACAACTCAGCAGCCAGAAACAACTACATCGAGGAGGTGAAGCTGGGAGTCTTGGTGAATTACATCCCGTGCCTTTCCCCAACCAGAGCTTTTGCTTTAAGATCCTTAAAAGCTGTTAGTGCCCCAGCAGGAGCTTCACTTCTTCCTAAAGACAACACAAATTAACTCCATCAAAACTGCTGTCACTAAAGCTGTGCAAAGTATCAGCAGTGGGGAAGCATTGCAAACACTTTGAGAATAGGACAAGAAATGTTGGCTTTGAATATTCAGGAAGTCATAAGAAAGAAATCAAAGCTAGCATCTGGAAAAACATTTCTGGGGCTTAGAAATACTTCCTCAGAATGTCCAGGCCCTGTTGTCTCTTTGGGGCAGCAGGGGAAGGTCGCACTAGGAAATACCCTCCTTACCCTTCCACAGAGAGTGGAAATGCATTTCTTTCCTCAGGAGGACATTCACCTCCATGTCCTTGGAGAACTTCCTTTATAATCTACATTCCCACATGTCCAGCTACAGGAGGCAGCAGAGCATCTTCTCCACCCTCTGCACCAAGCTGCAGAGTCCCACCAGCGCCCAGGCTGACAACAGAGCCAGCACTTCTGTCATGCCAGGAACTCCTCACTCCTACACAGGGGCTGCTCCCTTCGAGAGCTGGACTAAACATCAGCCCCAGAAGGTTTCTTCTGCAGAGCAGCTGCCAACAAGTGCAGCGAGAAAGAGAGCCTGTATGCACTAGGCATCGCAGCATTCCCTGCATCCAACCCCATCAACTGGGAAAAGAAAGGGAGCGACTGACACTGCAAATTCTTCTATCAAATTCTTTTGAGAAATATAGACGCTGTTAAGCAAAGAAAAGTGAAAGAGTAAAAATGAAAGGGGCACTTTGCTAGGCTCAATCAGTATCTCACTGATTGACCAAATTCCTTCCAAATAAGAAATCTGCACCCTTAGGAATCTCATGCGACCAAATCTGTGGATGACTTCAGAAACCAGATGAAGATTTACATTCTTTAATTAATTCACTTTTTCATTCGGTATCTGAATAAATATGTTCACTCCTCTTGTTTTCTGACCAAAACTTTATTCTGATTATATGGCAGACATTGTGAGGTGGAAAATTATCCATCTGGCTAGAATTTATATCTAGTAATATCTTATATGTATTTTTCCCAGTATATTTTCTTTTTAATATTCAAGAGAATATAAAAATAACAATAAAACACCCTCTGTTACTACTCCAGTTGCTCATAGATTGGTTGACAGAACTATAAGTGTAATAATGAGGAGGTTTGAGGGGCAGGTTAATGTTTTTTGCTAACATATGATGCTTTTAGCCTAAGGCATTGCTGGAGGCCTATACCACTTCACCTGAAACCAAAATCACCACTGAACAGTCATTAAATCACTCAGAGTTAAGTGTAGTATTACTGGGTCTAGAGAATAGTACTGTAATCCAGATTTGAAATTTCATTAGTCCATAGAATAGGAAGCAGAAATCCAATCTGAAACCTTGGGAAATCTTTATTTATCTGTAATGAAGGGTTCTAAGTCCAGTTTCTCCCTCACACCTATTCCATTTTACAGTGGCATAACTCTCTCAGACTGGTGCACTGTTTCTTCTGATTTAGGCCTGTACAAGCAAGAAGCTTACAGAATTCAAGTCTCTGGGTGCTTTGAAAAATACATATATGTGTGTGTGTGTATTTGTTTTCACCCTGTCTATATAGCTCAGAGAGCTTCAGTTTTTATTATTACATGGTAATCTTTATCATGCAATAATTTTTACAGGCCAGGACCCACTACACTAGGTGTTGTAACATATACATAACCGTAGCATGGGCTGCAGCAGAACTGGCTGGGTCTCACAGTCTACCTGACACAGATTCCCTGCAAGTTTCCCCACCTTTCCCAAATGTATAAAAATCCTAGAGGTACTGCATCAGCTGCTGACTTGAAAAAATAATGTTAGGTAAAGATTGACTTGATTAGGGAAAGATTGACTTGACCATTAGTAAAAATGGATGAAAAAACCCCACAAAACTTCCCAAGAGAGGCATTGCTGGGTTTTGGGCTACAGAGGTCTGAAGGGAGTCAAAGCTGTTTGAGATCTGAATGCGTGTGATTCACACTTTGAGAACTGCTGGTTTCGCTGCTGGTAATGGTACACACCACCCTGCATCCCAGAGTATGTTCAGTTTAAAAAGCAGCCCTCTCTCTGGAAACCATATCTGATTAGAACAGCCCTGGGCCAGATCCAAAATCTGCCTGGATCAGGGAAACATGTGTCACATAAGTTTCAGCCCAGGACTGAGACATGTCACATCTCTTGCAGATTGGGCACGGAGAGTGGAATTCATTTTTCCATTTCCTCTGGAGTTGGGGGCTGGAGAAGATGAAGCCAAGTAAGGGAAATTGCTCTGCCGCACACAGAGGAAACATTCTGAGTCCTCTACTTTTTCTTGCTGCAAGGCACTGATCCTGGCTGAAACCCAGAGCCCATTGGTACAGACCCAGCTCCCCTTCCCCCTCCTAATTAGCAAAAAATCACCAGTGGAGAGAGGCTTATTCTGAGCAACTGTTAGAATTAATCTTGGTCACTCCCATATGGAGCAAAGAAGACTGAAATAATAGCCAGGGAATAGAAAAGATGGGGATTGTAACAGTCTGCATATCGAGGAGAGGAGAGGAGAGGAGAGGAGAGGAGAGGAGAGGAGAGGAGAGGAGAGGAGAGGAGAGGAGAGGAGAGGAGAGGAGAGGAGAGGAGAGGAGAGGAGAGGAGAGGAGAGGAGAGGAGAGGAGAGGAGAGGAGAGGAGAGGAGAGGAGAGGAGAGGAGAGGAGGAGAGGAGAGGAGAGGAGAGGAGAGGAGAGGAGAGGAGAGGAGAGGAGAGGAGAGGAGAGGAGAGGAGAGGAAAAAGATTACTCTGTTTCTGGTAGTAGGATTTACCATGAATGTTATGGTCCCTAGCTATCTGAAACCATGGTTTTTCAGGATTTTAACCTTGAAAATAATAAATGAGGAGTTACAAAGGTCTAAAACTGCAGTCTAGAGCCAAACATATGGTGAACTAATGTGTGTGAAAACTTCCTAGTCGTCTTCTTCTGCTTAATGCCTCTCTTGTTTTGCTAAGAACATTCCTGCAAAGAAGCCAGGCTTCCTTTGACAAGAGCCAATGTCTGTGAGGGTGATGGGCAGCAGCCAGCTTTACGTATGTGCAACACCTGAGGGAGGGAGGGTCAGCCCTTCACACACCCTGCTTGCCCACTATGATGCTTTACTCAGTCCCCAAGCCTTTGCTGGTTCTCAAGAAATGCAAAATGTGTCTTGTTCCTTGCTGATTGATACCTCTTTTTTTCTAAGTAAGGTATGGAAGTGAAAAAATGATCTTTCCTATTCAGATGAAAAGGTCTTATTTATCCCTCTGTTTAGAAAGTGTTTAGCACTAGAACATACCTGACACTAAGGTATTTACATAAATCAAATCTATTCTTAGTAATCCTGGGATCAATCTGGGATAACTCCACTGAAGCCAGTGGGTTTTTTTTCAATTTGAATCATGTAACTGAGAGTTGAATTTGGCACAAACGATTAATTTCTGATCAAGGAGGGTACATTACAGCAGAAGGCATCAGATGCACTGTTCAGTAAAGAACACAATCACAGAGGACCCTTTAGCAATGCATTGTGTTACTGTAGATGGCACTCCTTCCTTGCCTGGGTGCATGATGCACACTGCGACTGCACAGATTCTATTATGTAAATGCATGATGCCAAAGCCTTTCATACTTACAAGACCATGCAGATGATTTTCTCCTTGCATGACATGCACGACAAAGCAGCTATGTGGAAGCAGCACACCAGGACAAAAGAAATCAACATATTTAAACCATCACCCTGCAAAGCTCTCAAGAATGCTTCGCTCCGTAGATTCCTCCTCAAAGAGGACCACTCTGTCTTGCTTTCTCCAGCCTTTTTCCTCCCCTGGGTCTTCCCACAAAACTACTTGTGACAACAATCTCACAGGTTAGAGCACGACTCAAAATATTCTTCATCGGACCAGCAAGGTCTGGCTGGCAAATGAAGACCTGCAGCCATCACATACAAAGACTCCTAACTGTGCATTTGTTCAATGCAACCAAAGTGTTTGTTTTTCTTTAAAGAGCTTTCCTTTACATTTATTTTAACACACATCCTGGGTCAAGTGCTCCTCATCCAGTGACTTAGAGCAGTAGAAGGAAGCTTTTGTAGCTACAGCACTGAGATAGGACTTGTCAGGTTGGCATTAGTCATTCTCTGCAAAGACAAAACTGCTGAGTAACTTTGGACAGGGAGAAGGGGAAGCAGTGAAATGATCCAAACAATACAATTTTAGATATTAACTTTGCTTGCCCAGCTCAGGTCTGTGAATAGAGGTCGGCATCTCAGGAAGGTGGATCACAGCAGGAACCAAACTAAGGCTCTGAACTGGTCCCAGCAGAAGTCTCTGTCCATCCATTGTCACAGGAAAGAAGCAAGTCTCTAAAGCTTGGAGGCTTCTATGTTCTTTATTTCCAGTATATATCTTTGATCCTCCTTTTATGACTGGGAGAAGGCTTTCCCAGATCTGACTAACCTACTTGGAGCATGAGCGTTTTGAAATGGGAATCAGGTCCTCTCACACGTGTGTACAACGTCCGGTACAGTCACTCACACAGAGCCAGTGCCTTGATCCACCACCATCAAACAACCAAGGTGCAGCATCTCTGTGGGGCTCTTTCTACCCTTTGGGATCAGAAATCAAACAGGGCTTTGCTCACACTCTGACTTTAGGATTTGGTTCTCTGTGGCTCGGTACAATTGCGCACTTGTACACACCCTGTTACATGGAATGGTATATGGAATGGCTTACTGCAGGATGCAACACAGTAGCAGGGAAAGGAAGATGGAGTTAAGTATATTGTATTTACTATTAGACATGACTGAGAATATTGGCTGTTCTTCACACATCCCAGGCACATTTATCACCCTGTGCTATAGGAGGGGATGTGACTAAGAGGTGGGGACATGCCAGTTAACCTCAGGCACTTGTCCAAGCACAGCGAGACATCTGAGGTATGCACGAGGGTTGAAATTCCATTACAGGTTTTAAATAATTAAACACTACATGTTTGGAAGCTCATTCATTCCTATTACTTTTTAAATAATTAATCTGTATTTACATCTAGTGAACTTCACGGAGCTATACACATAACAAATTTGAGTCAAGTTGCAGAAGAGAGATTGTTCCTGTCTGACAGCATTACAAATGTTTTTGTTGTATACAGTAACTTCAGCTATTAGGGATCAGTCAAAAACCAAATCCAACCTAGATGCTGTACACCACTGGGGTTTTTTATCAAATTATTCACAAGTAATCAAAACACTAAGAGAAACTGTAAATCCCCAGAGGAAAAAATGTGCTTCTTACATCTTAGAATAGTAAAAATGGATTCAAGTTGGAAGACAGTGAAATGAAAAACTGCATATATTTTTCCTATTGAACATAATCATTATATTCAAGATAATGCTGTCAGTTCCATGTAACCTGTAGTACAGTCTGATTTAAAAATACTAAGCTCAAAGCCTAGAATAACACATGTAATAGAGTAACAGACTCTAGAACAGAAAGAAAAAATCTTTATCTAGAGCTCTTGTCTTCCTCAACACATTATTTCTTTCTATTTGCTTCTAGTTCAAGCTGAACAAGACATTAAACACCCAGCAGGTTTCACCTAACAGGAACTACATGTGATGCACCAAAATGAATAACCAACACTGTTGAAACCTCCGAAACAACAGAGCACTGAAATAGGTGCTTGAAACCATAGCTCTGCTGTGGGAAATGAATTTGTAGCAATGGCATCAAGATTACATGTTTATTATACATGTGATTTCCAGCTCCAGTTAGCTTCTATTTGCAAGTAAGCAGATATATATGCATTCACTTATGCAATTCTAGCTGGTATTCCTACAAATTCAGCCCAAAACTAAGTTATTTCCTTTCCAAATAGAATTACTACTAATAGAAATGCTGCTGGCCAAACAGTTCCTTCAATTATAATAAGTGGAACAAAGCTGCCTTCAAACTGAGATCTCTGTTACACCTGCACAGTTATTCTGGAAGTTAATTAGATTGCACAGGGGTAAATATGGACTTAATGTGCTCTTCAGAGGCCTCATAATGGCAGAAGACATATTAGGGAGAGAAGAAAGAAACCAACCTGACTTTCAAATCCCAGGCTGGCTTTGCAAGGAAGGGAGCAAAAACATCTGTACTGTAGGTGAAGCAGTCATGCATTAGAGAACACAGAAAGCCAGTGTCACCTTGGAGAGGAAAGGTTTGCTTAAAAATACCTCGCCACGTTCTTATTTAGTACTTGTTATTAAAAAATAAAAAACCAATGCAAGGACACCTAAATCAAGGGCAGGCATTGGATCCAATAATGACAAGTCTCCTGTTTGCTCCTTTGACCTGTGCAGCTCTAATTCAGAGTCCTGAGGACAGAAGCTGCACATTTCTGAATGGCAGAAGACAAACAGGGCTGCAGAAGAAGGGACCACGAGGTCAGGTTTCAGTGAAAGCCAGGCTTGCATGCCAGGCACAGAGATCAAGGAGCAACTAACTCAAAGCACAGGAAGAATCAGTGCTTCAGATGTCAGCTGTTTCAAGGATTACAAGTCCCCCTGTTTCCAGTGTCAAGGTAATAATCAGAGCAGCGGATGCGCGAGGCTCCTCGCAGCGATAGCTGAATGTGCAGCCCTCGATTTGGATTCAGTTTGGGGGATTTTGTTTCGTTTTCAGACAAAGCCAACAGCGCCAAGTATTCATATTTCAAGGCTGTTTTAAGGATCAAAACCCATCTTACTTAATAAAAAGATGAGCAAGATTCAAAGCAGAAAATTATATGGGAGCTTCGCATACAGTAGGTGGAGAGGCAGGATTCTGCAACTTTTTGTCAGGGGTATTCATCTAAAGATTGGTGCTAACAACAGCTTCTTAAAAATGTTGTTGTGTGTGTCCCTTCCTGTCGTTGTGCCCCCCTCCCCATATTCATGTTTTCACATAAATCCTGATTTTGGCATATTACTTTATTGTGGAGACATGTTCTGTGTACTGGATGGCTTATGCAAATTAGCCAAATGTCCTATAAATTAGTCTTGAAATGCCTGGGATAATGAGCTGCTTGCATGGTGAGCAGTGCACAGTATTCAAAGAAGGACTTTACAGGTTGGGAGAGTAGGAAAACATGATAAATGTGTCCAGACTGCAGAGCAAGGTGGGATGCCTCCCTGGCACTGTGCTGCTCACTTCAAAATGCAAGGCTGACTGCAACTGAAAAATGTAATACTAGGAGGTAACCAAAAATTGAAACACCCCTTCCCCCCCAGTTATTACCTGGTAGGCAGGTGTGCCCCCAGCTACTGCAGCCCAAGCTTGCAGACCTTCTTAGTTGATTTGGCCAACATATTTAAACTGTTTGCAGGCTGGGTTTTCTTCCCTGCCTAATTTGGATTCTCACTGAAGGCCTTTTGACGTGTTATGTATGTGAACTGTATTGTATGCAGTGCTTTCTTTTGGAGATATGTCTACCAAAAGTCATACCTCCCTTGTGTTCCTTGCCTGAGATGGAGAGAGTGCTTCAAAACTACACTCCCAGTTGTATTTTAAAAACAGATGTTTTATGCGACTTGATGCTATCTTATGAAGTGTAGGTTTAAGAGCAAGCTTTGAGCACAAAGGGCTGGTTCTCTGCTCCTGACTCAGGTGGTGGCCTCTGAGGCATGTGAGGTAAATGGCAATAAATCAGATGACAAATCCAAAACACACCACTTGCTTTTGGTGTGTGTTTAATTGGCATTACATATTGAATTTGTGTGTGGGCACCTTCATTCGCAACATCACAATAATTAAATGATATTTGCATTCAGAGGCAGGTGTATGAGAGAAAGTGCTGTCAGGATTACTCGGTAACAAGAGCCTTAAGGATGCCTTTACCTTGCATTCCTTTATTTTATTATTGTCACAGAACTAAACAGGGGATGGTAAGGGAAAGAAGCTGGGAAACAGGGAGGAAAACCAGAGATGGGTTTTAAAAATGGAGTGTTCACCTTGCCTCCCTCCCTCTCCTTCTGGATCTTCCAAGGCCCCATGTTTTCTGCTAAGGATCCTGTGGAGCAAGCCCTCAAAGGGAGCCATTTTATCCCTTTGTCCTGCTGTGCACCCCTGAGCACCCGGCCTTGGAAACATCTCTTTTCACTGTTAGGAGAGGGCATAGGAAGCTCCTCAAAGCACACAAGACTGCAGTAACAAATCTGGCTCTCTGCTGTCAGTGCTATTGGGATATGGCGAGAGGCCGGGCCAGCTGCTTGGAGCTTTGTGCTAACTGTGGCTAACCCTGATTCGGTGGCGTTTTATCCCCTCTGACAATTGTGCAGACAAAAGGGATGAGGTAAAGGCAAAGCAAGCAGGAGGAATTCATCGTTGCAATTCTACATGAGCTTCAGAAGTGCAATTATGTCCATTTTATGAATGGAAGCAGAGACAAAGAGAGATAAAGTGACTTGGCCAGGGTCACAGGGAATAGCTGGAACAGAGCTGAGAAAAGAACAGGCATCTCATTAAGGACTGATCTAATACCATGCACTGGGGCAATCTTCCTTGCAAAAAACTCAGGGCTTGCATTCAGAGACCCACCTGGTTTGGTCGTACTGAGAAATCAAGCTGTGAGCTGTGGCAGGTAACTGACAGGTTTTTAGATGGCAAAGCTCACATTTAGTAACATCTGGGCATTACAATATTTAGGGCAGGGGACTTTCCACAGCTAACAGCACTTACAAGCCAAAGACTACAGGAACAAGTGGGGGCTTAAAAAAAGCTGCACAATTTATTATCGATCTGAGGAAGAAGATAAGTCAAATTGAAAGAAACTAAATAAATTAATGGGGAATAAGAGATATTCAGAAGAGGAAGAGAAGCCTAAGAAAAAAAATGCAAATAGCAGGAAACCAAAAACAAAGGTCAAAAATAATTTTAAATGGAAAAATAGCAGGTATACTTAGGTGTAAACAGCTCAGCTGACACAGACTATCCCTGCCTCACTGCACTTTCAATAAAAATGTACCAGCTTGCATGAACCTTGGGCACAGGAGCTGTTTGTGCTGGAGACAGTCACAAGAGGAGCTGCCCAGGAGACAGAATCCCAGTGCAAGGGTACCAAGGCAGGTGAGGGGCAGCAGCCATGCCCACTGATGAGCTCCACATGTTCCCTGCTCAGCATCTGCAGTGAGTGTAACACCAGCAGTAGCTGTTTCAATAATGTTTTAAACCTTCCTGCCCTCCTTTTCAGAGCTCCAACATGTAGATTCAAATCCCTGGACATTCACAAGCAATTATTTTCTAACAATGCTAGAAGAAAAGCTTCCAGCTCTACAGCTTCAAAAACCCCTGCCCAGACACGCTCTGTGGTTGACCTTTTTCAAGACCTAAATATATATGAGATACCTAAATAAGATAATTGGCCAAGCATAATGCTGGTGTGAGCTGGAGGTCTTATACCAGAGGTGACAGAGGCCCTCTCTAAGCAGGAGAAAAACTGCAGGAACTCCATCCTTGCTGGTTTGCCCCCTGCATTCAAAAGCTTCTCTGATGCTTGCTCCTCTCCTGATTTTGTGTGATTTTATTCATGTGCATCCCGGTGTTAGGTTTCACAGTGGATATACTTAGCTGTACAAACTGTGCCAAGTGAGCTTACCAGAATGGCAGTGTTGTGCAGGAGATGGTACTTTTGCAAGGGCAGCCCCAAATTTCTATTTTCCACTGCTGCATGAGAACAGCCTATCATGCCATAAAAGACATAAATGTTTTGTGGCCTTGCAGATAAGCTAGACAGATGATCCATCATCATGGCTCTGCATCACCACCATGGTGAAGGGATAAGGAGTGAAAGCTGATGGCTTCTGCACAACAAACAAACAAGCACAGAGACAGTGTTTGCTCATTTCAATGTGCAAAGCTGACTTGTTTAAATATGAATATGTTGCTTATAGACAAATTTTAGTGACAGCAGCCCCGTGGCATCTATCACTGTTTGCACTTCTGCTAAAAATAGTTGTGCTGTCTTTGGATTTATTTAGATGCCACATCTCCAGGTAGTTCTCACTCCTTCCACCACATCTCTACCTGTTACCATTTCCTCCACCCTCCAGGGTATATCACGCTTAGGAAGAGTCTAACCACGCATGGTCCATGTGGTGTCACAAACACCTGAAATCACTTCCCTGTCCTCACCAAAAGGCTGTGCCCTTTTCTCTCTCTTCTCCTCTCAGTTGTTCTCTTTCCCTGCCATGCTTACAGGCAAGGGGCGCCAGGCACAGCTTCAAAATGCCCCCACTGCCTTCACTGAATAGTGAGGTTGTCTAAAATGCAGCACAAACTATGGAGACTGCAGGGTGGTTTCTCCCGGACCAGATCATGATAATCGTTGCTTCTCCATTTACAGAAAAGTGAGCGATTTTCTCTTCCTCTGTGTCAGCCTACAGCACGATACAGATGCACTTTAGAATCAAAGCACCTTCTGGAGGAAGTAACAGAACCTTTCCATTTCTAGGTTTTTCACTGTATATATATTCAGATGAAGCACACTGTATATATATACTCAGATCAAGCACCTATCTTAAATTCAGGGTGATCTGCCTTAAGTCAGGCTCCTTCCAGAACTCATTAGAGCACTGCATTTACATCTATGAAAAGGAGCAAGTCCCACCCAGGAAAAAAACAGCAGTGAGAAAACATAAAACATGAAGTCTAAACACTGCTGGTTTCTTCCAAGAGCCACAATCCAGGCACTCTCTAAACCCCTCTTTTAAGACAGAGCTACATGAAGTTACTGAAGGTTCAACAAGGTCCAGGATATTTTTGGTTTGCCCACTTTGCAAAGAGCACTGGGAGGCCCCCATGCCCACAGCACCTCATCCTCCTGCCATGAGTATCTGCCTTCATCCAGATGGATTCTGGTGCAGGACCAGGACTCTGCACAGGGATGTGGTACCTCCTGCTGTGTCATCATACCATGATATCCATGTGCTGTCACTGCCACTCAGAAAGGTGCTCTGAAAATAAAAAGTGTGCTCCCCACACCACGCACAATTTTGCCAGCTTGGCACCTAAGAACTTAGAAACAGCCAGCAAAAAACATGAATTGTAGCTCCTATTAGTCCACAAACCTTCAAAAAGGCATTTCACCTTCTGCACACAATTTACCTACACTACTGACAATCCTCAACATTTTACAGCTGAGCTATTTTCTCTGCCGTGTTAATCAGATTTGTTTCCAGCCGGTTTTTCTAATGGCACAGGGGAGAAATTGGGCCAAACTCCTCTACATAAGGGCTTTTCCCAAAACCCACACTGACACAGCTGAACTGGAGGCAGAGTGGTGGGATTATAGTAAATTCCATGGAGACGAGCACAGCCTTCTTTCCAAATGAGCAAGGTACTCCAGCTCTCCCAAGCAGGCTGCTGTGGTCATCTCAGCCCCTACCTCAGCTCCCACCAGCAGTTCAGAGATACCAAAGGAACACATCCCACCAGGGTGGCATTAGAGAGAAAAGCCTTCACACAGAGGTCACTGCAGCTGTGTGGTGACTTAGGGCAACTGAGATTTCAGCAAGATCCCAACAGAAGGATTTTGATAACCAATAGAGACTAATATCTCCATTTCTGCAAGGAGTACAAGCCTTTCCTTTCACTGACCACAGTGATCTTGAGCTAATCTCATGTGAACTTTGGACAGCTTGCACTCATCTAGTCCTTGGCCATGCCTTTCTGCTGGGGAGAGTTTCAGCCCTTGTTTGTGCTGGAGGAAAAAAGGGAACTGAAGCTGGACTGCTGGAATGCGCAAGCCCGTGAGCTATAACCCCTCATTAAATGTGCACGATGCGGTGACAAAGAAGGAGCACAGCACAGTGGCAATTGCCAGAGCCCTGTGGCAATCCAGCGAGCGTACCCACCAGGGACAGCAGTGCTTGCTCAACAAAGTCCCCTGCAATCTCTCGGAAAGGAAGAAATAGGATATGCATAAGATAAAACTGAACACATTTTCCTGACCCTGCGCAACCCCTGTGTCTGTAAGGGTGTGCCTGTCCCTGCTGAGGACCCCATTCCTCCCTGGGCACATGCTCTGGGAAAAGCCCTGCAGGTGCAAGCACAACTGAGAATCTCACCTGCTTGCTTTGCCTGTGGCACCAGATGCTTCCAGTTTAAGGAAGAGACTGGATCCTGAAGGATCTAGTGATTATACATGAAATATCATCCCAGAGATTTATTAATACAAAGTGCAAAATAACTGATAAGAGAAGCATTTACCATTTCTATTTATGGAGTCAACCTCTTAGCTCTTTAATATTTCAATTTCCAGCATCCTTTGGCCCTTATGGCTTGGTAAAACAATACACCAGCACAATGTCCCTATAGCTATCTTCAAGCATTACATAATCCTGTTTGGGACAGAGTCTCATCTACTTTGAGACTCCTTTACACTACTCTGGCAGCTGAAAGGGGCCACGTAAGTACATTTCATATGCACCAAATTTTGAGGCTTCTTTCTATTGCCAGACTGATGAAAAGGCATCCCTAGCTTGGGCCAGAACCTGGTCCTTTGCTTAATGTTTTGAGCAAATAAAGCTGCTGTTTGAATGCCAAAGACAGAGAGAGGAAGGGGTGGGGGGGCAGTAGCCAGGTGAACACCAAGTGCTTCTACTCTTGGCAGCGAGGAATCTATGTTGTTATGAAGCAGAAATATATTGGGATGTGTTACCTTCCCAACCACTAAAAAACTCTCAGAAAATGACTGCTTTGCATCATGACTACAGAGGCATTAATTTCAGTGTCATGTGCAGTAATGTTCATTTGGGACAGGCCACAGGTGGTCAATTATTTCTCTGCCTGTCTAGAAGAAGTATGTTTATTCCTCATAATAAAATGTATTAGTACAGTATAGAGTTTATAGCTCAATTAGGAAAGTGACATGCAAAGAGTTACAGCTTCTTGTGGAGAATACAGCTAAAAACAAATGTTTAAAACTGAGTGAAATACTACCCTCCTCCCCATCAGACACACAGAAAATACACAGCTGGAGAGGCAACTGACAGGCATTTTAGGTTCAATATTTAACTAGCCTGTACAGTTGAATATTGTATTGTATATTAAAGCCCTAGACTATAACTGTGTTCCTTTCTGTGTTTAAAACATTTTTAGCTGATTATTCAGGCACTGGTTTAAAAAAAAGGCACAAAATTTAATTTTGGTCCCAAGCATAAAAAAAGCTGTGCATTGAGCAGAACTGTGCACATGTACACTTTGATCACTTTGTGGGATCCACTCACAGCTCTGCTTACTTCAGTTACTATGTCTGGGCAGTCAAATTGTCTTTAAATACCTGTAAGTAAATCTTGGAACCTGTTTTCTCCTGCATCAGATAATAATTCATAATAAATGAACCTTGCAAATACCAAGGATGAGGTTGTTCACTATTTGGAATATAACACAACATTAAATAAGAGATATCATTTTGCACTTCAAACATTTTAAACTCAAATTGCACGCAAAGGCAATTAAATAACAGCATCCCCATTTCAAAGCTGGAGACTAGACATCTAAACATAAAGTTAGCAGATACCTAACTTCAGGCATACAAGCAGCTCCTCTGAATGGCTTTGCCTGCAAGCTTGACATTAGACATGCAGGAATATGCAATTCAGCCAATGACTGTAGTACCTAAAATGTAGGTGTCATAGGGAAGATATTTATCTAGTTAATGAGCAGATACAGGCACGTCTAAACATTGGTTTAACCAATCCTAAATCAACACCTAATTATTTTGAGTAAATCCCACTCTACAAGTGCTTGCCTTCCTCTGTTAACCACAGGACCTAGAGAGAGAGTCCAGCCTGGATGCCAAATACTGAGATGCCACAGCCAGCCATTTGAATGGAACCATGTCCAAAACCAAAAGGTTGCTGTGGAACTGGGAAGAATGTGGCACTGGTAAAAACCAAAGTGAAATGCAGACCCAGCTGAAGCTCAGACTGGAACATCCATCACCTTACTGTGAATGCAACTGAGAACATCTGATCACCTGAATCCCACAGGATTATCCTGTTATCCTGAAAGACATCAAGCACAAGGAGACATGCATGGTTTTCAAATAGGGAAGCAATCTCGGGTGTGATGAAGATTCCATTGAAATTGTTAGGGCTATACTGGTGAAAAGCGTACAGCATAGGAATATTTCAGATTACTACAAGCAAAAAGCTGTGCTCAAAATACTGATGTGCTTTTATCTACATGTACACCCACCTGACAGACCCCAGTCTGCAAATGAAAGCAAGAACAAGAAAACTTCTCATAGGGAAACAGACACTTCTGCCCAGGGTGAGAGACAACAGCACATCAAAATCACATTGTGCAAGACAATATTTATAAAAATGCTGACAGATATCATCCCCGGTTTGACTTATGGAGCCAGCAAAAGCTCACTTCCACGGAGCATTTTTGGACCCTTTAGTTGACTGAATCACCAATTTAGAATCTGTCAGACTCCATTATGCAGATTAAGAGTCTCTCCTTGGTTTCATTTGTTATGCATTAATAAGAGAGCACTGGTGCCTGTATCCTCTCGCACCACCAAAGCCTTTCTGCCATTACATAGTAAATTTTGTTCTTTCTCGCATTCAGGAAAAAAGCCAACACAACAGCAACACGGCTTAGTTGCTATGCAAAGACTTAAGAGCCACTGCATAGGGATCAGTTCCAGAGTTTGGTTTGATTTGAACCAAGACAGGCAAATTATGCCTGGATGTGATCTGACGAGACCTTCCTGCTTGTCTGTTTCTCTTGTCTACAGGTGTAGCATGTGCTCAGAACGAGCCTGAGATCCCCACAACCCTTTACAGTCCTGATGCACATTTACTGCCTTCCAGCCTGATGCCTGGTACAGTTAAAATTCTGAGTACCAACAGACAGATTTATTATGAATGCTGGTAGGGATCTTTTTTCTCTCTCATTGACTAGATGTGACTCAAAAAGTTAATGGTAATTGCTCTCATCTTCATTTAGCAAGGAGAGAGAGAGAGAGGGAGAGAGAGAGAGAAATGGGAGCAATTTGCAGATATGAGAACAGGTCATTACAGGTGTGTTATATTAGTGTATTCATGAGCCCCCTGGGACAGCCATGCTGTGATATCCAATAACTTTTTTAATGTGTAATTACACACCATTGGACTATAATTGATTAATTGAAAAGAGAATGTAGGCAGATGCTAGGCCAAGGCTGCTGCTGCTTGTTAAATGAATATGTCCTTGCTTCTTTATAATAAGTTAAGTGAACTACTCAGAAGCAATTAAGTGAGAACTGAAATTCATTAGATTTTATGTAATTGTTGGTATTAACTTCTATAATAAAATGCAGGATTTATATTTTGGGTTTTTCTTCCCATCCCAAAAGCAATATAATACATGTCACTGCTGAGATGTAAAAATGTGTCTGCCACAGACAGTGAGCTGTGCGATATGTGCTCCTAGCATTCAGATCTTCTTCAGATAACTGTGTGGCCCTAATCTTCCTTCTTAGGATGGCATTCCTGGAAACTTTGCATAGTCCCAGGGATTCCCAGTGAGATGGAGTCAGACACTTAATATCCCAGAGCACCCCCAAACCTCCCTGCAGTCTACTTGAATGGTGGCCAAACTCTTCTCAACCCTCCTTCCCACTGGCTAGATCTTAACTCTGAGAAATAAAAAGAGTACAGTCTCCTGATTTTCAAACCCCTACTCTCTTACTGCTGTATGTTAGCTCTACAAGGGATCAAAGCCTTCAAACACTTTTCAGTGGGGAAGACAACACACGCAGCAGGATGAGATGTAAGCCAACTGCACCATTACAAAAAGTCACACTCGTTAATGCAGGCACCTGTTCAGACCTGGTAAAGCCCATTCTAATTAACATCTTGCACGACTGAGAGCCTGGGTCAGAGGTGAAAAAGGACCTGAGCCCCTGGGCATCAAAGCCAGTTTTATGGCCTGACCCTGTGCTGCAGGTATGGTGGTGATGTGCTGCAAGGGATGGCTCCCCCCAGGTAGCTGCTAGGGTATTCCACAGGCCCTACTGAGTCATCTGCATCTCCTGCACAGAACCCAAGAATAAAATATTTACAGCTTTGGGTGATGATTTGGGAAATTTTATTTCCAATTTATATGGAAGGAATTCCAGTGAATTTTAATTTATGACACTTCACTTCCTTTGGAACAAGATATACCTTTACATTCTATAAAAACTATCTGAATTTTATTTCACAGAATCACAGAATAAGAAAATTTGGAAGAGGCCCACAAGGAATATAAAGTCCAACCTTGGTCCTGCACAGGACTACTCCAGAAAACACAGAGAGCATCGTCCAAACAGTTCTTGAACTCTGTCAGGCTTGGTGCCGTGACCACTTCCCTGGGGAGCCAAACCACTCTCTGGGTGAAGAACCTTTTTCTAATCTCCAACCTAAACCTTCCCTGGCACAACTTCAGGCCATTCCCTCAGGCCCTGTCACTGGTCACCACAAAGATCAGTGTCTACCTCTCCTCTTCCCCTCAAGAGGATGTTGAAGACGGCAATGAGGTCCCCCCTCAGTCTCCTCCAGGCTGAGCAGACCAAGTGACCTCAGCTGCTCCTCACACGGCTTCACCTCAAGGCCCTTCACCGTCTTTGTTGCTCTCCTTTGGACACTCTCCAGTAGCTTAATGTCTTTCTTATATTGTGGTGTCCAAAACTGCCCCCAGGACTCAAGGTGAGGCTGCACTAAAGCAGAGCAGAGAGTGACAATCTCCTCCTTTGCCTGGCTGGCGATGCTGTGCCTGACTCAGGTTATGAATGCCAGTTTCCTAAAGCTAAGCCACACAATTCTCAATTGGTTTTCTTTCCAAGAGACATGAACCTCCTTTCTTTTTGCTTTTCTTTTTTTATAGATTTATAGAGGTTTGGGTGGGGGAATGGCTGACAATTTTTTCCAGACTTTTTAACTTCAAAATTTATTGAAATCATTATTAAGAAGTAGTCTACTAATAAACGAATGCATTTTCATCTAGTAGTTTCTTAACTTTTTACATGTTTAAATTTGTGGTAAATAAAAAGATTGTGGAGCACTTTTTTAATATTAAAGAAAAATCAAATTTTCAGTGACAACATGTTTAATATGAAAATTATAACTTCAGTAAACATACCAAATAAGGAAAGTAAAGAGTAAAACTAGAGTAATACAACACAGCATTGCAGTAAGGAGAAATTAAGGTTAGAGAAATTATTCAGAGGTCATCAGTAAGTGCAGATTTATTAATGAAAATTTTAATGCTTGTCCTGGGAAGGAAAATGACAGATTTGGAGCTGTAATGGGATTTTAATTGTTTTCCTTTTTAACAAATGCATTTTTCTTCTCTTTCGAAATAATAATAACAGTGATGTTAAAAATTTTAAAACATGCCTCCTTTTGAGGAAAGGCAGGCTTGTGCTCACAAAGGGTCAAATGCCACATCCTAAAATAATGCTCCTGTATTGAGATGAAGGAAAATGCTAAATTAGAGGCACTGGGGCAAAGTTGCTTCCTATATGTAACTGGGTGCAGTGGGAAAGGGGATATGACTCACTCTTGGCTCCAGAAGGCCAAACACTCACTGCCTGTAGCCATGGTCATTCCCAACTCTGTCTCATTCCCATTGCCCCTCTTCCCACACTGCCCACCCCCTCACTGTCACACCATTTAGTCCATCTCTTTAGGGCCCTAAATCACCCTGCTTATTTCAAATCATCCTCCTTATTTTGGTTCACTGGATTGAAAAGACGGGGATTATGTAGAGCTCCTGGTGGTACCAACCTGCTTGGGGAGGAAGCCACATCCCTGGCCAACGGGGAGACTTTTTCCTTTTACTCCCTTCTTTCCTTTCCTTTTTCCCATTCCTCATGCTCCTGTGAATTTTACACCTTGTATTTTATGTGTTGGTGGGAGCTGGCAGAGCCTTGCCCTCCTTGACACTCGCAAGGTGCTCCCCTGCCCACCCCTGCAGGAAGCGTGGGGATCCCTCACCCTCCTTAGTGCTGTAGGTTGTGGTGAATGAATTTAAGCCTCATTTTCTTGCTAACCCTGGGTGTAAAGGGAGTGAGGTTTGGATTTTATTTCCAGTAGGAAGTCTGCTACCTCAGACTTGCCAAGGCAGGGCTTTGTTTTCTATTAGTTCCTACAACAGTTCTCTGATGCCAGCCTTCAGCTTAGCTATTATTAATAAAGATCATGTTTTCTACACTTCAAAATAGCTGTTAGCTGGCCTACTGCAGTTTTTGGTCAGACAGGAGGAAGATGTCTCAAAGCAGTCATTCATCTTTTTTAGTTTACAGAACATAAAGTGTCATTCAGAACCCACCTCAAGTGAACAGGAGGGATCCTATTTATTTCACTGGGGTTTGGATCAGAGGTTGTGGAGTCCTAAACATGGTGTGAGTTAAGAAATAAAAGCTTAATACTTTAGTTGCATGGTGGTGCAGATAGCAGAAGGGGAGCAGAAGGCCTAAAAGACTAAGATTTCCTTTCAAGACCCCCTAGAAGTTCTCTCGCAGTCCAGAAAACCCCCCAGGTCCAGTCCGTGCTGTCATACTGTGAGGAATGGCTTCACTTCCATTGTGGGATAGAAAAACATACCATTAAAAGGCAGGGCCAAGAAGGAAGCTTGCCTGTGTGCCGGGCAAGACAGTGGCTGCATTTGTTCTAAACCAGTAAATAGATCTGTGCAGACAGGCACAGAGACTATCATTTCCTGGGGACAGCGTGTCGGGGGGTGGCTGCCAGGCTGCAGCTCTGCCTTTGGTCCTGCGTTATCCCTGCGAGATGCCAATCGCAGCACAGATGCCAAGGCACCCAGTGCCCCGTGGTGCCTACCTGTGCTGGCAGGCAGCAGGCAGGGAGGGTCAGCTGCAGCTGGGTGTCAGGGCTCTCTCTCCCCAGGGCTGCAAATAGCTCTGAGTGCTGCCTTTTTTCAGTGCATTTACACAGCGCTCCTGGACTTCAACAGGAATATGCACACAAGGCGAGCACCACTTAGCCCTTCATTCAGCCTGGCAGCAGTCAAGGACAAAAAACCATTCAGAATAATTTTTCCTGGTTTGTTGCCCTTACTTGAAAAGAAACAGAGTGCAAGGTTTTCAGTGGGGTTTGGGGGAGTTTCGTTTCAATGTATTCTGCCACTGCTCATGGACAATTTAGTTTTTGAAAATTAAACACTACAGGCGATTAATCTACCATATGACCTAAGCGTCACTGTTATTTCAGTCACAAGAAAGGTTGAATTTCATGTGGCCAAGATTACTGAGGTTTTAAGAGCATCGGTATCAATTCACTGCTACAATTGCTTTTCTCCATATTTTTGTTCCAGGGCCATAACCACCACTCTGACAGCTCTCTGTGCCTGATCCAAAGTCCCTGAAACCAACAGTGGGCTCTCCGATGGCTGTTAGGGGTTTTGCAGTCATCTGCTTGAATCACTGTGTATGCCACAGTGCAACTGATGCAGTAGTTGCCCTCAGATTGTGATGACAAACTGAGCAAGCAACTGATGAACTCCATCAGTAAACCACCAAAAAACTGCACCAGCAGTGAGACAGACATCCATTAATGCTGAAACAGCATTTAAAGACAACTGTGGAAGTTTTAAACTCTCATCAGGCTCAGTAGCTCTATGATCTGGAACTCCACAAGGTATCAGAGATCTCCCTCTCCTGCCTCTCCAAGGTGGCAGAATCGCCTCCTGACCACGGGATTGTACCTGACAGGCTAGGTGTGGCCCTGCACCACTCAGAGCTGCTGGGCAGCACTCCTGCTCCAGCTTTCAGGCCGAAAGCCCTGCACATCCCCAGTCTGTGGCCAGAATGAAGGAAGTGATCTCCCTCTCCCTCCGCTGTTTTGCACCCAAGAGGGTGAAGGAAAAGCACAAGGGGAAGTGCACTTCTTCCTCTCTCTGCATCCTGCTAGGAATAAGGAGACAGCAGGGAAGACAAAAAGAGATGGAATGAGCAAAGCTATTTCTCCCTAATTCAGACCTTTTTTGAAGGCACAGTGATTTTAAATGGACCAAGAGGTATTTTCTTCTACTGCTGAGGCACAAACAGGGAGCGGTCTTGCTTGACACTGGGGCACAGTAAGGAGGTCAGGCACCTTTAAGAAAATGAATATAAGCCTCACTTTCCGAAGCCAAAACTCTCACGGCCTTCAAAGGATACCAATATGGATATTTACATTTAACTCATCTACAAAGCAAAACCTATTGGCTTCATCTGATCACAAATACTCTCAGTACTTTTTAATGTCAGTCTAGTAGGTATGAAATATTTCCCACATTCCAGAGCCATAATTCTGAAGTTAACCTGCCTGCATCCCCGCTGCCCTGTCTGGGTGCCCCACGTGTGCCATTTGTCCTGACTCTGCCTCTAGTGCTGGAACAGCAGAGCACAGTGACACGACTTCAAGCAAAGCATTAGCTGTAGCTCTGGCTCACCACAGCTTTGCCATAGCTGCCCCAATGGCCTTCTGCTCACAAAAGAACATTTTGCATTTCAAGTTTCCATTGTAGATGTGTTTTCAGAGTTTTCTCTGCCTCTTTTTGTCAGTGATTAAAGGTAACTGGCCGTAGGTGAGTTTGCACTAAATCCAATAGCAAGCATGTTTTATTTTGAGTCTTTTACATAATAGCTTCCAAGCACCAGGACTTATAATTCATCTCATACTGCATTCACAAATTTATCCTCTCAGAGCAGAACTACTAGGAACAGGCTTTTTGATTTCAAAGATGAAAAGATCATGATTTTACTGCAGCAAAAGCATGGATTCAACTGGGTGTAGGGCTGGAAATTATTTTTTTTTCAGGATATTTGTGTTTTGTTTGGTTATTTGTTTGCTTTACATATAATCCCACAGCAGTGGGTGGTACTCACATCATCTCCATAAACAAATGATCTGGAAAGCAACCTGATGTTTAATTTCCTTAACCCATCAAACCCTCCTTACCCCATACAGCAGCATCCCAATCTGAAACCTTGACTCAATATTCCAAGTAAATGGGGGGAGGAAGGACAAACTGCTGGTTTTTCTTTCCCACTTTTGTTAAAAGGCAACCAAGCATGACTCTTCCTACCCTGACTAACCTGGGTAGGTGCCAGATGGATTTTTCCTTTCTCTAGGCAATGGCTCAGGAATTTCATCCGGCTAGAGCTGAGGCTGTGGGCTTCTTGCTGGCCTTTTCACTCCAGCCTCCCCTTTCTCAGCAGTTAATCCCATCTTTCTCCCCACGTCCACTACTAGCTGGACTGTACTGTTTCTTGACAATCAGCTTACAGCAGGGACTAAATTCTGCCTTTTCCTTCTGGAAACAAAGAGATGTGCCTGAAAGAAAAGCTTCCAGCCACTCATGGAATAAGAAATTAAAATCCCGAGGCAGTGCCTATGGGAGAAGAATGGATGGCTGGCCAAGACAGCATGCTGACCTGGCTCTTTAAAAATAGATTTCTTTTATGTAGCTCCCGATATTTATCATGGACAGCTAAAGTTTAGACAACATGATTCTCAAAAATACTGTAAAGTCCACAAGGAAAATCTGATGTGCTCATTGATTAGAGCATCTTAACCAGTTTGGTTTTTATGCCCCACAACAAATCTCAGGACACAACATATACGGATTTAGCTTGGGAAATGAGTACCCTGTTCAAATCCCATAACTGCAAAATGGCTTTCTATACTAACCAAAATATTTAATTGTCACTGCTTTTCTTAATAAGCAGAACTACTGAACACACTTCAGGGGTTTTCTCTGCCTAAATTATGCTTCTCTTCCTTCTATTTTCTATCAAACTTGCTCACATTCAAAAAACAAACAGAAAAGCTGAGTTGTACCTCATTAAATTATCTCTTCTTGAGGTGTGTAAGCAATGAAGAAAGCACATAACTTGTAATATTCCATGTTAATTTTCTAATACTCTATGTTACCATGCTTTAAAATCTCTCCAGGTATTGAGGAGTTAAAGCTTGCTCTGTGTGCCTGTGACCTGGGATGTTAAGATTCAGCCAGTGTAGCCTGGCTCCTGTGGGAGAGCCCTGGCATGCAGACCCAGCAGCAGCAGCAGCAACCCAGCCCTGGATCCTGGCTGGCAGCACTCTTCCAGCATGAGCATTTCCCAAACAGAGGAGCCTGCCCTTGCCGAAACAAACCTCACTGGAAAATGGCAGCTAAAGCCTAAAGCAAAGAAAGCATTTGTGAGCTGAAGCCTCCAATTTCACCTGACAGACTATTACTCTATTTACTCTCAATTGCCCTCAGAAAACTCCAAGGATTCCCTCATTCTCAAAAGCGTAAACAAGTTTCAGTTTCTCTTTTATTTAAAAAATCTCATCTTGTCACTCAGCTGACATCTGACTTGTGCTGTTAGATTCTGAGTAAGTTTTCACCATTGTGAAAATATTTTTTAGAGGATCAGCTGTCCCCACTCCTTTCTTTCTTTTTTTTTTTTCTCCTCTCTCAAGGAATACTGACTAGCCTTTAAGAGAAAGAAGGTTTCTTGATGGCCAGTTCTGGCAAAATTAGCTTTCGAAATTTGTGCACATTTTAATATAGCATTGTTTCCATAGAGTAAAATGTAGAAGGAATAACACTACCTCTCTGTGAAACACATAGAATCTTCAACAAATAACACTAATTCCCCCTCCACCCACACCTAGGCTCAACATCATATTTTCACTTAAAGTTCCTAAAATACATCTTTAAAGATAGCAGAGGTACATATTCATTATTTGCCTACTATTTTTTTCCACATACAAATTGAGTACAGATTACATCTCTGCCAATTTTGTTTCCAATAGCGTAGGAAAAATAAAACTATAACAAATTGCTTTTATTACTTCCTTAAACAAGAATTGAAACTTGTCCAAAAAAGCACATGAAAGACTAACTTTGATGACTTGAGCTTTTGCCAGACACAATGGTGATATAATAAAGCAAAAACTTAAATGCATATTAATAGAGGAGTAAGCAACTGGGCATTAAAAGAATGCTTGGTTTTAATAGCACAAAGTGGGTTAATTGGTTCATTGATGGCTTGCACTAAATATAAAGCAGATTTTCAATGGAAATATTACATTATTTATATCATGTTGTCTCTATTACTAAGTTTCTCCAGCACCAAGAAGCCCCGCTGACTTTGGGAGCATCTTGGTGTGCTGGGATGGTTTGTCAGGCCTGATTAGCAGCACAGTAATTAAGCATGGCCTTGAAGAAAGAGCTTCATTTATTTGGCACAGGAATTATGAGTACACCAGGGAACTGCTTTTTGTGTTTGTCATGTTCCCTCTCCTTAGGATGTAACGCTGCTATCCCTGAAACCACGAGGAACTTCGCAAAGGGTTTAAGAGGAACCAAGACTAGATCTCATGTGTCACCTTGCTTTTGGCTGGGGAGAATTATACTGGAAACAAACAGAGCCTTCTAAGTGACATCTGTGGCTGTAAAAAGCATTGTCTTTACCTAACCAAGGGTTGGCTCAGCACAGGGGACATTTGTGGGGTTGGAGAGTGCACGCCCAGTAGTGCAGGTGTGGCCAAGATGCTCTGCGCTCTGGCCAGTGTGGGGTGCAGGGACCAGCCACCAGCCCTGGGCTGCTGCTTCCTGCTGTGGGCTTCTCTGGCCAGCTGACTGAACCTGGAGGCACACTTCAGCACTGAGTTATCGGCTCATCAGCTCAACTTTCACTGCCTGTTGCACCTGGGGCACCAAGAGTAGCGCCTGGCCTTACATCCTGGGGGGGCAGGCATGGGCTTTAATGCAGATAAAACACAGCTTGCTCCTCCACTGCCACCTGCCTCTTCTCTGGTTGCAAGGAGAAAAAAAAGAAATGTTGTTTCAAAGTAAAACCCGTGTACTGACTCTCCATAAACACTCACATTTAGCCAAATGATTTTAGTTAAGTACAGATGAGAAGAAAGGCGAATGCAAGGGAGAGATCTACCGACGAATCTAAATCTCCCTTTTCGAAAGCCATGCATGAATCTCTTTTAAATGTATGACAATTCATCCTCTGTTTACTTTAGGCAAACAGAAAAACTCATGGTGGAGCACTCATTTTCGCAAGCTAATCAAGAACATTAGGTCCCAACAGATTCATTTAATAGAAATATAATAGGCATTCCTGCTTGCTTTTAATCTCCTCTAGCTGCAAATGCTAAAATGAACAGCGAATTAACCCTGCCTTGGAACAGAGATTCTTTCACAGCTGATATCATCTCTCTTATGGCTTGTAAACACTCCAGGCTCCCTGTATGTGCTTTCCTGGCTTTCGCTCTTTCCCCACAGCAGAGGAGAGGAATGGAGAGGACCGGAATGGAGAGGAAAGGATGCTTTGGATTGCATGCAGCTATGAAGGGGAGGAATAGGTGAGCTTTGAAGGGAGGACTGCCTGTTAGCAGAACAAAATGCAGCGCCGCCACCCAAAAACAAGGCAGAGCTAAAAGGTGGATGGGAGAGTGAGTTTTGGGGTGCTTTGGGGGAAGGGGGGGGCTTTCCGTGCATCACCAGCCACTCCCTTCATGGCTCTCCCTGATTTACCAGTGCAAGACAAGGTAGTAAGACAAGGCCATTCACGTGCTGACATCAAATATACGATATTTTTCAAGCAATTTGAGATCTTAAACTGTTCACGGATAGCAGAACTAGCATTAGAACGCTAAAACAGTAAAAAAAAAAACCTATCATATTTCATAATGTATGTCATAATGAACAAAAGCCTTAAAAAAAAAAACGGTTTTCACTGTGCTAAAGTAACAATCTAGACTTGTTGTAAGTATGTTATTCTTACAAGTAGTTCGCAGTTATTCTTGAAGGCAAGTCTTGGAGTTTCCTTAGCATAGTGCTGCTGGGGAAAATTTTCAGCATGTCCATCTTCATCTCTAGCCTGAAGGGAAATATAATGGCCTATTTAGGGACTTACAAATAATGGAAGGAAAAAAATAGCTAAAAGCATAACAGCTCAGATCATTAAAACAGACGGGAATCCCAAAATACAACATTATTAAAAAGTTTCTTTAAATAGTCAGTATACCTTTTAGATATGAGAACTTGGGATGCTGTTTTCTTACATAGCTTAGATTGAACATGCAAATTCATTGTGGAGTAATAATTAGAACAACAAAAGACAAAACCAAAATGAAATATTTGAGCTAGAAACTGAGTAACTCAGGGTTTCAATTTACTCCATTGCATTTTTCAGGATTACATTACATATGTACTCATTTAAACTTTTTGACATGCTTAAGCGATCCCTTGATAATGTACTTGAATTTTCAGTTTAACAGTAAGGCCAAAATAATAAAAAAAAAAGTTTTCATACTCATAATTTACATGTAATACTATTACAAATAAATGGATTCCCCCTCCATGCTTAAGTGAAGCTTTGAAAGGAGCAATCATCTAGTGAGAACAATGATCCTTCAGTCAAATGCGGTCAAAATATTTAATGACAAAGATGCATTAAAAGTTACTGGTTATTTGTAACTACACTGTTAATTAAGAAAGCTGAAGTTTAAATGGAGACATTACCAGAGCCCATTAGCAATCCTGCTTGCATATAGTATTTTTCCCTTCTCATCTCGAGCGTTTTCTGCTTTTGAGTTAAAGCAAAAGGGAGAAGCAGGTGAAAGGAGGAGTGTCAGCAATACGCTCATTACACTGTTCATTTGAGTGACACTTGCACTCCGTTCCGCTCCATCTCATCTGATTCCTGACTGTTCGCTCTCTCCCTCTCACAGCCTCCCAAAATTCACAGCTGAGCTGTCTCCCTCACATATGGCTTGCATATAATTATGCACATTCCATTTTACACTGCATTAAAATGATGAGCTCCTGGCTCCCTGCCAACCTATTTAAATCAGCCCCTGCCCAAAGAAGCTGAGGAGAGAAGGAGGAGGGCAGAAGCAGGGTGACCGGATCAGGGGCGAGGGGTGCGGGCAGGGGCAGCGGGGTGAAGAGCAGGTATCCCCCACCGTCCATCCCTGCTGCTGCCCCGAGTGTGTTCCCAGGGCAGGGGTGTCCAGGGATGCGCAGGTGCAATGGGGGCACACCTCTGCGCCCGTGGCAGCGCTGGCATATTGCTCGCCCCTCGCGCAGCTCGCCTGTCGTCGCGTGTCACGCGCCCGGCGCGCAGGCTTTTCAGCGTTGGCATTTGTGAAAGATATTTACACCTTGCAGGCTCCGCGACTTGTTTGTCTTCAAACAGGCTTCTGCCTCTCCCCGAGGAGACGGGCTGGGAAAGGGGAGACGTGGGCTAACAGCACTGTCGATTTTTAGGAAAACATGCAGGGTCTGCACCTCAGCGAAAGCCCCTTGACTCCAGCAAGCTTTGACTCGGGCCTCTGCTTGTCAGCCGTGGGGCCTGAACACAGTTTGCCCAGCAGAAAATGCCATTTTTAACAGTGCAAAATTTGTCCAAAGGTGCATTTCGGGAAGTACCTAAAATTGGTGATTATTAAAAGAACTGGGAAGTAGGAAAAAAGTTTATTCTGTATGTTTCCTAGCAGTTTATAGGTATTTTCTTTCAATGCCCTCAATAGTTGTGGGGTGAAAAATGATTAAAATTTTGCTTTAAAACCGCAAGAAAGAGGATTCCTGAGCATCTGAAGTCACTTGACAAAGGTTTAAATGTATTCTTCTAATTATTAGTTTGAAACTGAAACCTATCTTACACAATAAATCTACCTCCATGCTGTGTAGAATACCAAGTTCAAATCTGACCGGGTTTTCTTTAAAAAAACCCTCAAAATTCTCATTTTGAAAACAAACTTTGTTCTTTCCTTTCCACCTTGAAGGAATATGGGCAATTCACTGAAGCTCTTCCAGGTCATCTAGAAGACAATCAGGGGATGAATGCCTTAAAAATGCCTTGCACAAATAGAAACAGACCTGTCAGCTCAAGAAAACAGATGCCAATGGGATGCTCAGCGATGGACAGCTAGGGGGGGCACAGGTGTTGTGTGGGGTTCTGAACACTATTGGTGCCCCCAGACCCCTGAAATTGTATCTTGGCACCATGCAATACATTGTGCATGTGACGGCTGGCACATTGTAACCTGCCAATGACCCTCTGGAGCGTTATCTTGGTGCATGCACACACCTTGTAAAATGGAATGGATATCGCAGTGTTTGTAGTGCATCTGTCAAAATACAGAGACAAACCCCAGCAACCTTGACCCACTTACCAAAATTGCCAGTTACACAGAGGTTATTCACCCCTGCTGATGGCAACGTGCTCCTGCTCCTACTGATCTAAACCTTGCTTTATTGAATTTTGGATGCCACTAAAACTCCCTAGTCTCAAAACTTGTTTTTGTACATACTGCCATAATTTGCTCAGGCAGCAGAAATACACCTAATTTAGCTAGCTGGTTTCCACTGTGAAAAACACCTACTCTGAGCAGTCAGGACTAATTCTCCAGTATCTTTCTATTAATTCATTACTACCATCTTCCAGTTGTAAATAATTTGCAGAAGGAGACATTCTTACAATGCTCATCACTGTTCTAAGCATATCAAAAAAGTGGCTCAGAATCTATCTTGCAATGGTAATATTGTGATGCATCTGTGCCTACACTGACCCACTCTCAATCACTGTGCACGCCTCGTGACTGCCTCAGTTCCCCAGCATCTCACTCACAGCAAGCTGGCATCCACAACTTTGCCATCAGGCCTGGCTGCCATGGGATGCTATTGTTCAAAAGAAAACAACTGCAAAGAAACCCAAGCCAAATCTGTGATCACTGATTTTTTTTAAAAATGCTTTAATATGGCTAAAATCATTATAGGAGTGTTCTCATCCAAAAATGTATGTACTAACTGCTAGATGTGATTGATTACATACATGTAATATATGGGACAACTGCTCTCACAGCACATTTTGTTCCAGGGCAAAAAAAGGCATCAGCTTGTGTTCTAAGGCCTGGAACCATGGCTAGCACTGCTGGTTTTATCAGTGCAAAACTGCTGCAACTTCACTGTGGCCGTGCCTCTCCTGGGATTTACTGAATCTCCTAATTCAATACCCTCTACTGGCACACAGCTGCCTTCCCATCAGCTGCATGGGATCCAAGAGGGAAACCCGCCCATGACCAGCCCCTGGGGACACTGGGCTGGACACGTGACAACACACCAGTGGCACACACACAGACACACCAACCACCTCACTACTACTGCCAGGGTAGAGCTCACTGCCCAATGAGAGGTGTTGGCAAAGATAATCTAGTGAGGAAACTGCAGGTGACTTGGTGGAGGTGGTTTGGCTGTAAGGTCAGCCTGATGATGGGTTGTATGGGAAATCATGGCCTTTAATTGCAGGTTAGACATCAGGAAGCCCTTCTTAATGACAGGTACAGCAAAGCACTGCAGCAGATCGCCTAAGGAGACTGTCAATGCCCCATCACTGGAGATTTTTAAGAGCAGATTAGGCAAACATCTGCCAGGAATGACATGCATGGAGTAGCTCCTGATGTGGGGAAGCTGGACAGATGAGAGCATCTCCTTTCCTAGGTCCTTGTTTTCTCTGCTTTCTACTGCTGAGCTTTGAAAGAAAATGGCAGGAGGCTAAGGAAAGGGAAAAAAAAAACCAACCAGAAAACAGGATCTGAAAGGATCTCTCTGAAAATAGCACAGCATTTGATGTTCAGAGATATGTGTACTCATTAATAAGTGCATGATGACAAGTATCTTTGGCTACAGAAACTGTGCTATTTGTTCGTAAGCCAGCCAGCCTATATTTGTGAAAGATGCCAATAGTTTGGAAACAGACTATATATTCAGTCAAGATTCCTTTTTTTAACTCAAGGGAGGAAGAACAATCTACAGCAGAATTTCCTCCTCTCCGAAGAGCACGGATATTTGTTTCTCCTTTTTCTCAGAGAAAAATTATCTTGATCCAGACAGAGGATTTCTTAGCTTCAGTGTAAGTTTTTTTATGCAGCTTTAGCCTTGGGAGAGGAAATCTGTGCTTACATTTTAATATTAAGGGCAGGATCTTACGATAGTATAAGTCACAAGACAGGTTGAACCAAATAATTTATTAAGATGGAACCTGTTAATGCAAGTTTCCACTAAAATGGGACAATGCATTTGCAACAAAATCCTACTGCTTAGTCCTCAAAACTGTAATGCCACTTAACCAAAACCACCTAACATTAAGAGCAACAGTCACTTGAGTAAGGCAGAGTGACAGAATATTAGTCTGCTTACTTGGGATAAAGTTGCCACCTAATTTCCATAAATGTCCTTTGAAACAGATGAAACACGGGAACGTTACCCCCAGATATGTTAAAGGCAGCAAGCATTAGCTGAATGTCTCTGGTAGGACAGAGAATAAGCTGCAAGGAGCTGAAAAGCGTTGCTATAGAAGTGCAGATAATTGCGTCGAGGCTTCTGTCCCGTGGCGATGAACAGAGGAAATTCACATCACCCTTAATACTATTGTCTCCAGAGGCTGGCTGCAGATGGGAACTGAAAGCTCTGTTTCCGTTTCTACCACAAAGGTTATCTCTCCTTTCACTGAAACTCGAAGGAAATCCTTGGGGAGACCCTAATCCTTGAAATTCTAGTTCCTGTGCATTTCTGTTGTCCCAGATAATCAATTATCATGCTCTCTACATTCACTGTACCAGCAATAGTAAAAATAGTACTAAACTTCCACCTGCTGGGTATATTTTTCCCAGAAATATGAACATGCTTGCTGTGGGCTGGGTGGTGGGAGAGTCCAACATCAGGGCCCTGGGTGGTGGTGCTGTGCTGGGAATGGAACAGGGCCAGGGAAGATGGTCCAGAGAGGATGTTCCCTGGCTCAGCAACCATGCAGTTACAGGAATGAGCAAGCCCTCAGCTCAGGGAAAGTCTTCCCTGAGGAAAAGCTCCCACTAATGTTTAGTGAGAGGTTTGCTCTTCACAAGGATTTTAAGATTTTCCTGAATTACAGAGTGATGGAATAAGTGGTATTTATTTCCTTGTTGCCTCTCTCAGCTGCACTCTATTCACTAATCTCTACAGTTGTAATATTTCACCACTCCAAGCCTCTAAAATCAAAACAAGGTTTCATAAAATCTCCCAACACTCAGATCAGTGAAAAGAAAGGACCTAAAATCACGCTGGTTGTTTATCAAGTTGTTATCATTTACATCCCACAAAAATTGAGGTTATTCCTTTAGCCTGACCTCCGGTGACCAGTACAGGTTAGAGCTGACCATCCTACCCAACATTTTCCAGCCTGGGGTCTCTTTACCAGCAGTGACTCTCTGCACACTTGGTGGTGGTCTATGGAGAGCTTGCAGGTCATGTGCTACTAACTCCTCTTGTTTCCAGCTGCTAAAATGCATTTAAAGACAGCTAAAAATACATTAAATACTTTCCTAATGTTATTTTTCCATGTAAGCAACTGCTGTAGTCACCACAGGAATGTTATTTGATCGCCAAGGGGAGGGGAAGTGGTCTGCGAGACAATCTGTCTACTGGAGGTGATCTACAAAGTTAAAAAGAAATTGGGAATCTGCCCTCTTGTAACTTCTTTATTAAGTATGCAAAGGAAAACCAGAAGGGCTTTTGCTGACTTGTTGCCTCCTCTTCTCTCCCCAGACATGCCACATGAACACATGTACCAACACACACGTGCGCATCTCCACTCATTACTTAAGTTAGGAACTGACACCTTGTTTATGCTGGGAGAAGGCACCAGTGGATAGAAACCAGCAGAACAACATCATCCTGACAAGCCAAACCTTGGGACTGCACATGCAGCTCTTCCCAGGTCCTGAGAAGGGGTGTACTGCAGGAGACAGGTTTTGTTGCCATTTTGTTGCCTGGGGTCGCTCCACAGACTCCCTTGAAATCTCCCCCTGGAACTCAGCTGCTTCTCGCTCCTGTATATTACAGTACAGATTCCACAGCTGTGGAGTCCCTTTCCCAGAGGGAAGTTATATGGTCCCCAAGAAGGAGGAAGATGTCCCTGCAAAGTCCCTAAGCAGAGCCTGAGGTTTAATCCCCTGCAGGTATCCTCAGCAAGACAAGGGTCCCTGTTGTTGTCACAGCTCTTGCTCACAGCTGCTCTTGCCTTACTGTGACATGTCCAGTACAGACAGTGATCAATCTAGACCCAAACTCCAATTGGTTCCAATTTTAGTTGCCATTTCAAAAGCAAATACAAAACCTGAATGCAAAACCACTAATGGCAGAGTGGATTAGAAAAACATCTTGAGTCCTCATGTTTAAGAGAAGGTTTGGTGTGGAAGTGATTTCAGGAACCAGTGATCTGGCCAGTGTGATTAAGCCCTGAGAAAATATCTAATTCTGAATATCCTGCAAACTTCTCCACTGTGCTGACAGACGAAATACTCCCTGACTTCAAAAATAAATAATCACCAGGTCAAACCTGCTATTCTAACCAAACTCAGCCCACACCACCTCATCATCCTTTCTAAAAACATGTAAAATCTCCTGACAAACAGGCAGTTTTGCTGAGAAAAGCCAACCCCAGAGAAAATGCATTACAACAAAGAAGGAGAAGGTGCCAAACTGTGGAATGATAGGGCAGTGTTTCTGAAATTATCCTTGTCAAAGCAACTGAGGACTGTCACGTTCATTTTCTTGCATAACTGAAGCACACTAAAAAATCCAAACAAATGTGCCTGCAAATCTGAAAAACAGTTATTTAAGGATATTTTCTTTTCTTTTCTTTTTTTTTTTTAATGCTTGTCTTCCACAGGCTATGGCTCTCAATGGTCCTGCCTTATGTATTAAATTTTTCACTCAGGATTTCATGGTATAAAATTCTCCATGGTTTATGTTAAAAATGCAAGCTGCAAACTCTATTATAATGTAAGGAATATTATAAGTGGATCAAAAGGAAATACTAATAACAGTACTACTCTAGTGCCTGCTAAAGTAATAACTTCCATCCTACTGCACTTAAAACCTACACCAAAAAATGGATACAGCTTTCTGGATTCTATAAAACTTTTCCTCCCCTTCCCCCAGTTTTGTTTCATATACTTCGTAGGAGAACCCTGATTTCCTTCTGGACTTCTCATCCTTCCAGGATTTTCAGGATCAGAAAATCAGGATTTTCTTTTTATACAGTTTGCAATGCTGTGCATTTATGGCCCCTTCTACCAGGGTCATAAAATACCTAGAAAAACTGGTGATCACTTTCAATCTCCCAGTACATCCAGAAGGAGCAACTGAATTAAAAATAGCAGTGTCTACTGCCCTGGATCTCTTTCCTAATTTTTGTAGGAAGAGGAGTAGAAGGTTTGAGATATTAAGTGACTCAGGCCCACAAGCAAGCTAAGGTTGTACAGCCTCAATCCAGTTGCTCAAGCAGGAAACTGCCTAATGCTCTCAAGTGAAAGCTCTGCATTAAACCTCATATTCCCAGTGCATTCCAGACTCACAGACTTTTCCTTCCTCTATCAGCCAATACCCGGGCAGTTTCTGCAGCATTCCCGCCTTCCACAGGACTGCTCTACCCTTTCTCTGACAGTTCATGGCGTGGTGATATGTGAGAAGTGTTCAGGTGGCTGCCTCAAAAGATAATTTTTCAAACTGCAAAAACCTTTAACCATATCATAAATTTTTTATAACCACTTCCAAACTGCCAAAGAATAAATATAATAACAAACACGTAACGTTGAAATAATTTGAAATAAACTTCATTTATTGCTCCTTTGAATATTTTTTCAACAAGTCAATGCTGTATGGGATCTTCATAAACATGAGCCTATCCTGCTAATATCCTCCTGATTCACGGCAGACCTGATCCAGAGACACTAATGGACCGTGCCTGACAGTTATTGCAACATATTCAATACCCAGCCTAAAATACAGCCAGGAAAGAAATGAAAATATACTACAGACTTGCCAGTAGCTTCCATTTTTGTAATGGGTAGCTCACACCAGCATGGTTAATAAGCTTTCCCTCTCTCTTCACATTCTCTGATTATTATAATTTATGAGATAAAATCAATTTCCAAAGTACCCAGTGTGTTTCACTGTCAGGTAGCTCAAGTATCCCTTGTCACTGCTGCCATTTCTACAAGGGTTCCCATGTCCAGGTGACAGATTTGGGCAAGCACACATTTCTTGCCAGAGAAGCAGGGAGACAAAACACAACACCAAGGAGGGGGGAAAAAAAAAAAAAAAAAAAAAAAAAAAAAAAAAAAAAAAAAAAAAAAAACACCAAAAAAAAAACAACAAACACCAGAAAAAAAACCTCGTCAGATGTCAGTAAGGGTTACCTAAGGCTCACAGACCAAACAGATAGCTGTCCCTAGTGAATTTGTTTCAAGGCATTTGCTTTTGCAAAATTTGCTATTTCAAGCTTTTGCAGCGTAAATACCAGAGCAACAATGCGGATTTTCTCTGATTGCAGTGTCACATATATGATTAATCTTCTTGACTCACTGCATATTTTTTTAAAGCAATTGCAGGCTGGTTTAATGAACTCCTCTCCCACTGGCTTTTATAGACTACTCATGATCAACATACCATTAAGATAAACCTTGCATCCCATCCCTCCCCCCTCTGACAGCTTGCCTTATTTGCCTCACAACAGTCAATATCCAATTAAGAGGCAACGGATTTGATCGATACAGAAGGTAACAATAAGACTTAAACAGCTGGTGAATTCTACATGTACTCTTTTTCTTCAATTCCCATCTTTGTGGTATATAAACGGTTCTGAGCTTTGAATAAATGCAGAGAAGGAAAAACAATGGCCAGGTCTGGCTGGTAAAGCTTTCCCTCAAATGGGCTGTGTCTGCAAGCTACTGCACAGCCATAAATGCCTGTCTGGGGCCACTGCAAGACAGGCAGGATCCTATTCTCTGTATTTTCTGTGGCCTTTTGAAGAGTGAAAATAGAAATCTCTTCCTGGTCTGGTTACAAGCCACATGTCACTTGGGTCAATCACACATGAAAATGGAGGGGCTGTAATATTATTAAAGCAATCATTTATGAGCTGGGCCAAGGGGTGACTGGTCTGGAGAGGAGGGCAAAACCCAACAGGAACGGAATGTAGGCAGAAGAACAGGCAAGCAGAGGGTGAAAAGAAACGAGGGGAAGCTTTGATACAAATGACATATTCTACAACCTTAATATCATCTCCCAGTCTTTCTGCCAATGACGAATGGCTGCAATAAAAGGTGGGATAGTGGCACATACAAGCAGGAAAAAAGCAAAACCTGCCTGGTGGTGAGGACCATTCATTTTAATTCCCAGCTGCCCAGGTAGAGGTCAGGGACTGAGGTCACAGTATCACCACTGCCTTTGGGTCTAACACCAGGTACAGTACTTCTTCCTTGTCTCCTGCCACCTTTTTTTTGAGGCTTTTATTCAAAGTTTTACTTTCAAAGATGTTTCACAGAGTACTAGTCTGATACAGTCTAAATGAGGTACCCCTCCTTTTCCAAGATGCCCACTCCATTTTAAATAAGAATTCATGACCATGTGGGATGCCACGCTCTCACTGACAAATGGGACCTAACCCAAACACCTCTAAGCTTGCTCCCAACACTGGCAGAAAGTTATTTCTAAACCACAGTGGCATGTCTGTGTTCTCTACTGCCCACTGCAACCCTCTGTCATTTGGAGGCATTCCAATAACATATATCATGTCTAAAACCAGGAAACTGTCTGCTCAAACTCATAAGAAAACTCAGAGCACAGAGATCTTTTCAAGCAATGGGAGGCAACCAACTACAATTTATCTTCCCAACTTGCCTTGGGATTTGAGAAGTCCCATACTGAGTTCTCCTTTCTGTCACAATAATATGAAATGTGCTGAAAAACACCTGTCCTCCCAGCTCCCTTCACTACCATCTTCCATGGGGAGCGGTTGCAAGTAGATCTTTGGCCAGGTTTCTGAATCTGAAGTAATCCACCTCTAACTGTTCCCAGCAGTGTACTTCAGGCCCTAGGTTTTATCAGACTACACCTTTTTTTCAACTCTGTGCATTGCTATTACAGAAAAAAAAATTATACTACTTTAACTCTTAAAGATAGACTTTAAAAATGGGGATGCTTCCACTCAAAAAAGGAACAGAAAGAAACCCATTTTTCTGCCTTTTGCATTCACTCAAATGTCTCTGCCCTTGACTCACCTGGCCCCTTAACACACAACAAAAGTCTGCATGTTTTGCCATGTAATCCTGATTTTTATGGTTGAACTTGATGATCAATTTTGGCAGTTGGACTTGATGACATTCCAGGTCTTTTCCAACCTTAACGATTCTGTGATTCTCTTTCCTCACTCTCAGCTCCTGTCTTGTAAAGCATCCCTTAGGGCTTCACCAGACTCTGCAAACTCCCAGTTAGCACTGACGTCTCGTCAGGCATATGTACGAGTATTTACATGCCACCCCTACCATTTCATGGTGGCACTGTCAGCTTTTCAAAATTTCCATGTGTTTATTCCAGGCTCTTATGTGTTTGCCCCTTGGATAGCTCCTACTTGCCAATATATATTGCAAATACTCAGCCAATAACCTTTCTTACATTACAGCCCTGACCTTCTTTAATATTTCCTCACTATTCTGTGGACTATTCAGTGTCACCTCAAATGTGGCATCCATTGTGTTGCTGGGCCTGCTGATCCAGCTGCTGGCCTATGCAATAGGTCTGCTGCCATAGGTTTGTCCCATTTTTCTCAAAAACAGAAGTACTGCTTCAACAGGGAAGAAAAAAGATGCAGATAGGACACTCCGCTGCAAAACTGGTAGCACAAGTGAAGAGCTGGGAGCTGCCAAAATCACACACCCAGACAGACCGTGAGTGCCCCTGGGTCCTCCATTCAAGAGCTGAACTTTAGGCAGCCTTTGAGGGTTGCAGGGTTTGCAAAATTCAGAGAGCAAAGTACTCCTGATATTTCTCCACTCCTGGGCTGTAAATCTAATGCTTGCCTCTTCTGTCTCCAGCACAGGGGCTTATCTATCTCAGTTGAAAGGCTGTTCCTGTCTAAGAAGAGTTTGGAGAAACCTGCAGAAATGTGGCCTTTGGTCTATCATCCACTGTGCACGGCTCCACAAGTTCCCCATTGTTTGAGATGTAGAGTCTCTGTCTTGGCCACAGTGTATATTGCAGTAGGAGGCAGCAAGGCTTGGAGGAAACTGGTGCTCTAATTATTACCACTACATGGAAGTACAAATGCATCAAGCAAAGAACCAGCTCTAAATAAACATTTTAAGCACATTCTTACTCTATTAAATATTGCTGCTATCTGAAAAACTTCACATAATTTTCTATTCCCTAATTTATTCCACCAAAATTCAAGGCCCAATTCTCTTGCCTGCATCCAGATCACTTTGCATTGGCTTTGTAAAGCACAGGAATGGTCTCGACCTCTGTTGTTTTTAGTGCACTTTTTCCTTCTGTGCCTACAGATCCTCTAAAGTGAAGAAAGCACCTACTTGCCCCTCACACGATCATGAGTGAAGTTAAGCTTAGGCAAAGGCCAGAGCTAGCAAGATAACCACTGGTGTAGCGACAGATGTTCAGCCTAACATAAGATTGAGGCCAGTAGACAGGAAAATCCGTCTGTGTTTCCCAGCACTACTAGCAGGAAGAGGACTGTGGTGGTAGCCATCACCTTTTCATTAGCAACAGCCTGGTCAGAGGGAAAAGAAGCTGAGGAATCGTCTTTTCATATTCAGAGTGTGAGTTCCAGGAACAGAATTACCATTTAAATTACTTACATCTAACTATGTAATTAATGTTTGTGTCAGTTTATTACAGGCATCTTCACCATCCATTCTGTGAAATGCAACTTAGTGACTCTTTTGTGGGGAACTAGCTGGAACAACCATTTGTCTCCCTTCCATTGTTTATATATTAATCGTTAAATTGTTACTAATATTATTAATCTCATTATCCTAATTACACGTGTTCTGTCTTTTTAGAGTAGCATTCCTTCCAGAATTAGGCTGTTTCACACATCTCCATTGTTCCTCTCTCTCAGTTAAGAAACTTGATGGGGAATCGCTGGCATCGAAAGAAGGTGGAATGAGTATTGAGCACAAGAAGCCACACATCAGCTGCTTAGCAGGAAGGGGAAATCTATGAGTGCTCTTTGACAACCAGCACACTCCACAGCATACACTGGCAGAGCATTCCACACGGCGGGAGGTGAGGCTTAGAAAAATTGGTGCACTATAATCCTTTAAAAGCAGCCTGGGTCTCTTTCTGGAAGTCTAGGTCATGTGCCTGGCACTGCCTCATATGGTGTCTCTCTTCCGCCATTTGTTTATTTGCTTCTGGCAGTTTTGGCAGTGAGGTATCGGAGTGAAATGCACACCACTCCATACATATGGTGGGAAGAATCTAGTGCATCAGTTGAATGCATACTGTACTGTATACACATTCTGTTTTATCTCTGAGCACAGCTGTGCTGTAAAAGCTTACAAAATGTGAAGCCTTCTGTGCAGCAAAAACATCGACAGGAGAAGCTGGCCTGTAACTTATTAGGTTGTGACATAAGCCAAAAAAAGACGGAGTTACAGCTGACAACTCCTGGCATCGTGATGAAAAGCACAGTGGCTCAAGTTAGAGAGGGAGTGTCAGCCCTAACTTCGTATTTTGGACTTTCACTGCTACGGGTCACAAATAGCATCTCTGGTTTGTTCTAGGACAATGATTCCCAATCCCAGGGCATGGCTTCCAGCTAGTGACTGAAGCAAACAGGCAAATCATCTCCCTGGTGCCCCACTGTGCTTGCAGGCAGCCTGTGCTAGGATGGGATTCAAAGAGGGGGTGGACACGAGCCAAAAAGCAATTGTGTCTCTCTTCCTCACCCAGCACAGCAACCTTCAAGCTGGGATTAGTCCTTCATTCCCTACTCCCCCTGCAAACTGAGCTGAAGGTAGTGGAAACACACGGTAGGAAACTCAGGTGCTGGTTGAAGCAGATGTCTGGTAGGCTTTTTTTCACCACAGCCTTGAAACAGGGATTCTCTATCTAAATCTGAGTAAGAATGGCCACTCTGGGTCAAATCTAAGGTACCTTAGCTCAGGCTTGTCTCCAGCAGCAACCAATATCACTCCCTTGAGGAGAATCTAAGGAGCAAAGGGCTACCAGCCCTTCCAGGGGTAAAGACCTGCCCGGAGGGCAGTGGGAATGGGTGTGTAAAAGGTTTGATAAGTGGGTTTGGCCTGTGTGCCCGTGGTTCCTGGATTTTTTACATATGTCTCTGTGAAGTGCTGAGTTAGGTGAGATCGTAGTACATCTCCTTCCCTACCTACTGACAGACTCTGTATGTGCATGTATGTGTAGGCAGAGGAAGTGTGGTAAGCAAAACAGAGAAAGGAAATGCAGGTGAGATGGCATTTTTAGGACACAGAGGAACTGCCCTGGTAAGACAGCCATGACTGGAGACATCACACTTGCTTCTTGATCCCATAGGAATGAATTCCTTACACAGCTGAGTGCTGGACTTCTCAGGGCTGACCTGTGTTTCTTCCCACGGATGCTGTGAGGGCTCCCCAGCTAGAGAAAAAAATCCCTCCTGTCCAGCCTCTCCACTGAGGTGATATCAGCTCTCAAGGTGGGCCTGTGGCTCCAGCAGCTTCCTTGACAGACACAGACTGTGGAGAACACCTTAGGGTGGGAGAGCACACTGGCATTCCACAGGCACTCACCAGGGGAATCACACCCTTTTCTGCTCCTCACAGAAACTTATTTTTCTCAGGCAGGATCTGATTCCAAGGGAAAAGGGGAGCTTAACCCTTCCTGTCACAGGAGCTGAGGGAGACAATCATCCCACAAGGAAGCTTTCATCTAGCTGCTACCACGTCCCTCAGCTGTGAGGAGACTTCCTTCCTCTAACACAGTCATGATGGCACCTCCAAACTCAGCTGCCCCTGGGGGCTGCCCAAATGTCATTGCAGGAGTCCTGCAGCCAGGCACGGGCCCTGCAGGGTGTGAAATACAATCCCCAGCCAGGTTTAGCCTGTCTGCCTCATCTTGTGGGAGCACAGTTGCATGGCTTTTAGATTGCACTGTGTCCATTGCCTTCTTCCCTAGCCCTGTGGGAGACACCCTGGCAACTCCATGGCAAAGGGGAAGGGGGACATGACTGTCACACGCTGGGGGGAAGACAGACAAGAAAGAGCTATTTAAGGCCCAGTTAGATATTTTGTCACCTCTCCTATCAAATATATGAAAATAAAAAAGAAGCAAGGGAAGGGAAAGATAACAAGTTCTTGTCTTGAGTTCTAATTGCTGCTGATGTTAGTTCATTTTCAACAATTGACTTTAATTGCATCTCCACACTGAGTAAACTTCCTTTTTCAAAAATTATTTTAGGTACGTGGCAGACTGCTCCTTAACACCTGGCCGTGGTCTGCACTAGAGGAAATATCAGTAGCAGTATAAGGAGTATCAGTGAAAGGCAATCTGAGTTTTGGAACAGCTCTTACATAAGATATCCAATAACAAAGACTTACCCATTTAAAAAAAAAAAAAAAAAAAGAGAGAGGGACAATGGATGTGATAGTAGTCTATGTAGTATGCTACATTTTCATGATACCAAAACAAACCTTCCCATATTTTTGTTGCCCAAACAAAAGTAGCTAGTAGCTATCCATTAACTATCCACTGCCTCTCACAATGTAAAAAGCTAGAGGTGCAATCAATATACAATTTTTTTTTTTTTTTAAATAACTCTTTGCAGAACAAGTCAACAAGCTGCATGGTGTGCAGGTAAAACCATGCACTGTTCCAGTAGGATTGTAATGCCTTTCGGAAGGACACACTCATCAGCTATTAACAACCACAGCACAGGCACTCCCACATGAGAGCAGTTCCAAGGAACCAGTAGAGATGGCCTCGATTCAAGGAGCCATGAGTCTGGCCTGAAGGGTGACCTCAGCTGGAGTTTTCAGACACTCAGGCCTTCCTGCAGGCAAACTCTAGGAACTGATTTTGGAAATGGGAACTCTGGATCTGTTTTCAAACCTTGAAAGTAACACAGGGAAATTAATTTGAGCTATCACTTCTGCCTCCAAAAAAGGGTAATTAAATTGTTTCTGAGGCTGGTAAGAGACTTCAGAGATGGGAGCTGAATTTAACTTTCACAGCAAACACAGCTACATTTTGGCTGAGAGGTGGAAGGATAAAACACAGGTGTGTATCTCCTGATGGTACTGGACACAGACTAGCTTTTCTTCTTATACATGCTCTAGGAAAGATTTGCCATTGAAGGGCTTTTGGAAGCCAGGAGGTCACAGCCTTTCTGGCCTTCCAGCTGTCTGTTCATACCACAAAAAAAATTCTACTCCTGTTGTGAGGAAGTTCAGCACTCTTGAAATTCAACAACTTGGAATATCCTGACTTGAGCCAAAAAGAGACAGCTAGATTTGAAACACATAAATATCCACAGGAAAACATACACATATATTGAGTACAACAGAAATAAATTTCACTCTGACTCCTAGTTTCCTTTTCTTCAGTTTTATCTGCATTTATGAGTTCAATTACATGGTCATCCAGGAAATCAACTTAGACTGCACTCCTGGAGATACATGAAGCAACCAGAAATGTCATCACTCTTGTGATGGCTTTCAGAAGGGGTTTAAATCTTTCTCTCTCAATCTAAGGAATGCAGTGTTGCTCCAAGGAATTCAGACAATTACAAATGAGCATCCTAGAAAACACTACTTCTGGAATGAGAGCTTTCTAGAAAATTACCAACTACTCAGAGACTTTCCCTAAAACATATGAACAGGAAGGGAAAGGGCAGTTGGAGATATTAGGAAATGAATTTGTCTAGACCCTCAGCAGGACCTTTAACACATGCTTCACTAAAAATGCAATAAAAAAAAATACTAGCCTTGGACACATTTTTCATAAACTTTAATACTACAGTTTTACTAGTTTTAAAGGACTTTCAAAATTACCTTCAATAGCTCCATCAGTTTCTATACCCAAATCAACAGTCTCTTGCTACTGTCAGTCACTTGCTTGGTAACAGGTGGAATGTGGCAACATTTACGTAGCTCTGGGATGTGGAAAGTAGAATGGAATAACGGAAAAGAAGAAAAACCCTTGGCTGTGCCAAGATACTCCATCTCTTTTTAGCTGGTTCTGAGGAAAAGATACAAAGGCCTCACTATGTGCATAAATGCATGTATGAACATGAATCTCTAGGTTCATCTCTAGGTACTTCTCACAGGAAGTAATTAGAAACTTTAAAGTTAATTAACATCCTAAACATCCTAAAACTACAACTGTTGTGAAGGAGCTACATCATTTGCTTCACAAAGGGGTGGAGTTGCCACACGTAGCTGTGGCTGGTCAAATGCTGTGACAGCTCACAGAAGCCTATGTGGTTTTTATTTCCTTTTTCTATCATTTTTCATCCCTCTTTGTCACCAGGTGCTTGTTGCTGTAGACAGATCACTGCAGGAAGCAGAAGTTCTACAGAAAAGAAGTTTCTAAAGCACCCTTGTTGGATCAACTAGATCAGATGAATTTGCCTCCCACATCCTTGCTCATCCCCACACACACATCAGGAAAACCTGTGTTATTCTAGATTAACTTAAATTTAAAACAGACTAATAGGAAACCCGTATCTAGGCTGTGGCAGGGAACACACCTGGAATACTCACAATAAAATTGACAGGCTTGATGGCTGAATGGATTTAAGCAACAGCTGGAATCTGATGAGTCTAAAATCACAAGTAAGCTGATCAGGATAATAAATCTTCCATGGATTACATTCAATTAAGTGCTCTCACATCATTGAGAGGCAGCTAGACATCCATGCACAATATATACTAAAACTAATCTGTGTTTTCAGCCTCAATGGGTGAATCTGGGTTCCAGATTCACCCACTGAGGCTGAAAGCACAGAAACCTGGAGTTTGTCTGCCAGGCTGGGTATTGGATAGTGGCAATTAATGTGAAAAAGTGACCAACACTTTTGTAAACTCTAAACATCCCTCCAAGGGTATCCCCTCTCCATATGTGAAGAGGGATTGTCTTTAAACTGAAAGAGGGTAGGTTTATATTGGATATTAGAAATTCTTCACTATGAGAGCGATGAGACACCGGCACAGGTTTCCCAGAGAAGCATTGGATGCCCCATCCCTGTAAGTGTTCAAGGCCAGGTTGGAGTTGGACCCTGAGCAACCTGGTCTAGTGGGAGATGCCCCTGCCCATGGCATGGGAGTTGGAAATGAATGTTCTTGAAATTTCTTTCCAAAACAAACCATACTACAATTCTCTGATAACAAAGCACCCAGCTCCTTTATGTTTGTTACATGTAACATGCAGGAGATGGGCTGATTTCTAAAAGCTGCCACTCAATAAGAAAGGCAGCAAATTTTTATGCCAGTTACTTTTAGCCACAGAGCAGAAAGTGGCAGAGCCAAGCCCATCATGCACTCAAAGGCTTTCATTCCACAGGCTCCCAGGGCGCAGAAGCTGTGGGGTTCTCAGCAAATCTGAAATAGTTTTCATGGTTGCAGATGAAGTCTCCGCAGTAAAACGTCATGAAATAGTAAAGGCAGAGAGGCAAAGAACTGAACTGAAGCAAAACAAACCAACAACTGACTAGAAAGACAGCATGTCTCTTGGGAAAAGTGTTTAATTGTGACTGATTTTATGATGCTAATATTTTTCATTCATTCCTTTCATTTATTTCTCATTTTTCATTAGAGGAAAGTTTTAAGAGGAACTGGTTTCTTGCTGAAATTTCTCATACTATATGTCACAACAGTAATTAAGACATGACAGAAGGAGATCATGGTGTGGTTCTGGATTTATACAACAGTGTTGGAGTCAAGAGCCAATATCCTTCCCTCTAACAAAGCCACTTGGGCTTGGATTTTCAGAAGACCTGGTATAAGTTAAGCAAACAAGGTCCTTTTTTTTTTTTTCAGGGAAATCAGTTGCTTAATTTTGTCCTCTGCTTTCAGAAATTTCAGGCTTGGCAAAAGAAGCAAAGGAAACACTTTCCCTCATTCCAGAGCTGTGATGATGATAGGTTACAAATGCCCAGCTGCATCAGGGCTGCCCAGATGTGGTGTCCCTGTGGGGTGGCTCCCTTCCTGGGTGCTCTGTGGAGGAAGGGGCTCATGTGGTGCAGGACCACCCACCTGGCTTTCATGTGCCTTTGTGGGTGTCTTTCCTGATGAGAGCATGCACCTCTCTGACTGCTACAGCTGTCCATCGGAAAGGAAAGCAAAGTGGCAGAAGCCCACCTTTGCTTGATATGCAGCCCTTTGTTGGTGGGAGAGGCTCCTCCCTGTGAAACTGTCCAAGCTGCAAACTCACTGCAGATCTTCAGCTGTCAGCTGGCCAGTTCACAATTACCTTAAACACTTTGACCCCTACTGTGTCCTGAGTATCCATCAGGCAGCGACTGCTGTCTCAGACCAGTTCCAAAAGACTCCCCCTTTGACAGTTACTACATCAGACACGCTCGGCTTTGTTTTCCATTATAGCAGTGGCTTTCTGAGGCCAGACAGGGTTGTGCTTTGCTGTCTGTCTTATAAAATCAACCTGTGACTCAAAAATTAAGCTGTGTTCCTTCAAAGATTTTCACTCCTGGTAATAAAAAATCTGCATGTCATGCTTTCTTGCCCATTGCCCTGATGATTCTTACTGAGGTGGGAAGGCAACTGGTCATTCTCCAGGCACGCTGACAAGGACAAGATCCATCTGGGTCGACACAGGAAGCACATAGAGCACGCAGAATTTCTTTGTTAAACAAGAAGGTGCTGTTTTTCTAAATAACCACTTTCTTAACTACAATCTCATTTTAAGCAGAGGTCACTGGCCTCTATTCTTTAAGGAATAAGAGTAGTGTGATAAAATCAGCACCAGGAAGGACAGAGGATTAGAAACTGGGGTCAGGGAACAAGGATTTAGGAAGTTGAGAAGGTGTCCCTAAATCTCAGAATATGCTTACTTTCCCCAAACAAAAATCTACTATTTGGGTCTTGAAATCTGAGACTCACAATAGGAACACGAGCTCCGTCAAACCAGCCGGGTTTTCTGCAACTCTGACAAGGAATTTGGTGCAACAGCTCATGAAAACAGGTGGTGAGTGTCCAGTTCAGACTGGGAAGTAGTGTACTACTGTAAAATTCCCATCTTCCCACCCCTTGATTTAAGAATTTCCGTGTCAAAAAAAATTGGTCAGCTCAGCAAAGAGACTGAACTATCTCGTAAAAGTCTTGTCTTTTTAATTGCAATAGCTGTGAAACACACAATGCATCTTTAAGATTTTACAGTGCTGGTAATATAAAAGAACTGAAATATTTGCCATTATCTTATCAAAATATCAGGCCTGCAACTTATAGTAATATTTTATGAATGGAAAGCCAGAAATATTTGCTTTTTCTTTCTTTCTTGGGTCACATTCACAGCAATGCAAGAGCAAAGAATAAGCCCTTCTCTCTTTTGCAGAATTGATTTGCCTCATTAAAAGCCAAAACTCTCTTTCTCTTGCCAGCTGAAATAGCTGCCTTTGTATCCTTAAGTGAAATCATTAAGAAACATGTCAGACAGGGAGAGATGTGTTTTTCCCAGGTATTCCTAAAGCCATTGAGTACTACAAGTCAGAGCTATGAAATTATACTGCACCACTCCAAGCATTTGTTTCTCTTCCCAAACAGAGCATCATTGTTCTTATTTAAAGAAATAATCCTCACAAAGCTGAAATAATTATTCAGCCCAAACAGCCCATAGCAAGTGAAACAGTCTTTAGACAGCTGTCATGGCTCAGTCTTCCGGAAGCTTTGATTTTAATGAAACTCATTAAGGAAAGAAATTAACAGAAATTAACAGGAAAATATCATAATTTGTCTTGTTTCAGAAAGCTTGAATGGAGACAAAAGGCTCTTTAATATGACACGTAATGTGACCAGTCACAACTCTCCGTGTCGCTGAGTCTCACAGGCTGACTAAGTCCGAAGCTGCTTATGCTGCAGCTCCACAGCTTGGTGCAGTGAAATGAAGACAGTAAATGAGAATACCCTGTCTTTGGGCACTAAGGAGCCTGTCTCCTAAGCATCTGTGCACTGTGTGCCTGTAGAAGCATGCAGGAATGTTCAAGGTAATGAAGATGCTACCTGTAATTATCTTAGGATAATGAAAAATGAAGGGCAATAAACTCTCTTGAGAAGGAAAAAATTTTTTAGATAGTTCATGACTACTGTTTCTTTTTGCAATACTCTTCAAAGAAGGGGAAAAAAGTCCCACTTATCTTTTCAGATACATATTAGGTATCTAAGTAATCTCTGATTTCGCATTCAGAAATACAAAAAGGAACATTCCATCATGGCTTTTAATCTGAGTGGAATTGACAGAGAAGCATGCGGTGCTGTAAGCAGCTCAGAAAGGCAGCAATAATAACATTGACATGTCTTGGTTTAGCGTCCTCAGCCTTTCCTCTGGCTCTTGCTGGCACGCTCTCAGCCTGCTACACTGCTGTCTCATCCCAGGAGAGAGCCACACACACCCCTCCACAATGTGGGGATTGCCATCTGCTCAGTGGCTGGGCTAAAATCCTGCCCTTCTGCAACTGAGTTTTACCTTTGACTTTCAAAGGAGACAGGATTTAGACTGGAAAAGTTGTGAAAAGGACAGCCATGTTGCTTGGGACCACAGGGAGGCAAAAGGGACAGCTGGAGAGCAAAAGGGGCATGACAATCCACAGACCACATTCATAAAATAAAATTTCCCTAGAGTCACTAGTTGTTCCTCATGGGGACCAGTTGTTTTTCTGCAGAAAACAATAACACCCCTAAGAATGTGTTGAAGGGACATATATAAAGGCTTTACCTATTTGGCATTTGCCCCTTGCCACCTGCAGTGGCAGTCAGCTCCTGAGGCAGAGCCATGTTGTGCTGCCATCGTATTATCAATCTACTGGCAATACCAGGGCAATAACAGGTACACAGTTACTACAACTTCCTAGCACAAGGAATTTGTATAAATATAGGTTAAAAGACAAGGTAGTGCTTCCAGGGGGGGGAAAAAGCCTTAGTTATATGGAATTTAGAAACAGTTTTCCTGTGATTTCCTATGGAATTCACAGTAGGTGTCAGTGGCATGTAGGAAATGCTGGGGTCCATGAGGGCAGATACAGTGAGCAGCTATGACAGACAGGGAAAGGAAAGGCAGTAATCAGAAGCTATTGGCAGGAGGGAGACAAGGATGGCACAGGAAATCAGGATTAATGGAAATGCTTCTGAGAGAAGTAAAGTGTTAGGCCTCCAGACAAAGCAATCCTTGAGAAACAGACAACAGCAGAATGACTCCTCCTCCAGTTCACATAGAGAATGAATGATAATACAAGCCATAGCGGATATGGAAACTGGGTCCTATCCAAATGGCTTCAGAACAAGCTGAATGTGTCTAAACTGGAATCACCTGGACCTTCCTTTATCCCAGCTGACTAGGAATCTGTTCCCAGCTTTTAGTTAGATAGTTCTCACCTCACATTTATCCAAAATTGTATGCTGTTTCTAATCAAGAATACCAGCAACATCCTTTATATTAACACACTTAAAGCAATGGTCCACTTGTGAATACAGTGGAAAAAAAACCCAAACCCTTACTCTATTGAAATCACTCGAGACAAACTGATTAGAATGACCAGAATTCAACCCCTCAATTCTATATGCAATCTGGGAAAGTTTGTGAACTTCTACTCACTCTTTTAAACTTTCTGAACTTCAAGGAGTTGAGGAAAGCTATTGAAATATATCAAAAGACAAAGTACCTCGTTACAGTCTCTCAGACTATTTTTCATACGCTTTTATCTAGTAAAACTATGATGATAGACTACGATTAAATTAAACAAACTCTCTTGCACTTTAGGGAAATACCTGGATGACCTCCAGGAGGTTATTTCTGCCCTAACTAGTTCTATGTCAGAGCCATTTTAAGAATACAAATGAGTGGAGAGATTAGGAATAGATGAATTCTGGACATCAGACTGCAGTAGGTTCACCAGCTCTTTCCGAACTAGCAGCAGTGATTTCTTTCAAAAAGGAATCCTCCAAAATTAACCTCCTATCACCTAGATTGCCTTCCTTCTGACTGAGAGAGCACTGAATTTCTCTTTCATTGGCACTCCTTCTCATGCAATGCATTAGACTGTTTACTTAGGCTCTGAAGACTACCTTACATGTCCTCTACCACACAAAAAAAATTCATACATAAATGATTCAGGAGTACATGCTTTATCCATTCCTCCTGTTTAAAAACATGTAAGCCAAATGCTTATCACTTACTGCCACTCAGCTCAAGCTTCCTACTGGCTTCAGCCTGCCTTCAAACTAAAGGCTAAATATGACCTGACTTTCCCAGATGTGGACGTCTAGCTGTAAGCCCCATCGCACTTCCTGGAAGATGAGGTGTTTAAAACATCTAGGAAAATCAAACTGTTACGATACAACTCTTTATCCTTTGTTTTGCTTATTGTGGTAAGCAGAAAATATTCCACCAAAATTCTTCTGCTATCTTGATTTGCTCTCATTTATTTTCACATGCAATTCACTGTGCATTTGGACCATTCGTTCACAAGGGTAATTTCCAAATTGCTAGCATTTATCAAGGTTCCTTTGTAGCCTCCCTTTTATTTATTTCAAGGAGGCCAAATATAATTTTTTCACCTTTTTACAAAGGAAGCCTGGAATCCTGCTAATCCTGCCCGATACTGCCACAATCAAAATATTATGTCCTTCAGTCTCCAGTGCTTCTGTTTTTCTGCAATCCCTATCTCTAATCTGTCTGCTCCTGGAATGGCCATTCCAGCAGCAGTGACTGTACCTCAAAAGGGTCCCTATGAACTGCTCTGTCTCGTGGCTCGGGAAGAGGATGGCACACCCCTCCCAAATGCAGCTATGGCACAGATATATACTGACCCACTTCAGTCCCTGCTCTCTCATTTATGAACCCTGCTCCAAGGACAACTGGGAGAGGGACCCATACTTCCACCACATTCACTCCTCCGTAATACTCAGATAAGGAGGCCTGTCTGTTCCTTGAGAAAAGCCAGAAACCATACCAAGAAAATTGTATCAAAAACATGGAGCTCCTGCACATCAAAGAAAACCCCTTCCCTTCCTATTTATATTGGAGACTTCAAAACAGCCACCTCAGCCTTTGCTGTCACTTCAGCTGTTACAGAAGAGCCTGTTCTCTGCTTTCAGACACGTGTATTTTACGTAGCATGACAAGATAACACAGTCAAAACTTTTCCTCACTCTGGTCTGAAAAAAACCCCTTTTGCTCTGTATTATAAAGGAAGAAAACCTTTGAGAACTTCACAGGTAGGTTTGTTGAAACAGTACCTTAAATGCAGAGCAGAAAGCTTTCTTATTATGATTCTTTTCATGAGTTTATTTATGGGATATTTCTTTAATTCTGGAAACAAGAGCACACGGCTGCTGCACCAACAATCTTTAAACCAGATTTGCCTCTAGTCAACCTCAGTTTTATGGAAACATAATGAAACCAATTTCTATGGGACTACTACAGTGTAAAACAGGGTGGAGAATTTCTTTCCCAGTGTTCCTATTGTCACTTATTGCAAAAATAGCAAGAACAAACACAGTGAGAGAGTTAACTTTTCCACAGATATTGTACACACTGCAGCAGCCCATTATGTAAAGTAAATGATGACAAGTAAAACACAAGAAAAATGGAAACACTCAGAGCACTGGTGTCACTTATGCCTGATAATTTGTGTGTGTGCATGCATGTGTCCTGGATGCAGGGGATGTTGGCCAGCTGGGGGTAATGTCAATAAAACCACAGACCCACACTATACATGGCACAAGCCTCGTTTCACCTCAGGAAATGCTCTGTGACTTAGTGGAGGCTCACTTTCGCCACTGACATTACTCTGGTAGACAGAGACCTCATCTCACAACCAAGCCCTATCTTGTATGAGAGCATCTGTGCCTGAGCACTGCCAAACATGTACATCCTTCCTGACAGGCTACTCAGAGCCAGTTAAGCCTGGCAAATGTGTTTGTGCACGGTACTTTAGCAATACAGCACACGCAAAACCTGCTAGTTTTCTTCCATAATATTTGCAAATTCCGTAACAGTTGATTATTTATACATTAACCCACAGACTTCATTTCTTCCATCTTATACCCACCCATTGTAGATGTAGTGCTGTTGCCACTTGCTCTGTTAGGCACGAATTAATGCATCAGAGCCGTGTAATTTATGCATGCTATTTTGTCAAGTCTGTTTGTATGGAATCTGCTTTGGAGAGGCAAGCTGCTCTCTACTCTGGGGCCAGAAATAGTATTAATTTTTCCTTTCTTTTGGTGCTGTGGATCAAGGTAACTTCAGAGCAGTCACCAGCAAATCTCTATGAGATGGAAATTCCAATGTTCTGTGTTTTATGCTGCTTCAGGTAGAGATGATTTGTGTGCATGCAGAGCTATGACACTGACATAATAGAAGAAAACCCTAACTGACATGGATATTTGGGGGATGCCATCATCAGGGCAGCCAAACGACCGAGGACAAAGCACTGATTTACTAAGTTAGAATATGACTGTGCACTTCTAGGTTTCAAAAAGGAGGGAGGAAGCCAAACTGCCTGCCTTTCCCAGGAAGCAGTATTACAAGGCAAACAGCTTGTTCCACTTAAATGCGCCCCACTGCAGTAACAGTATTACTTGTGAAATGAAGACACAACATACAGTCTTTTCTTAGTGCTTTACAATTCTCAGGTCAAGTGCTAATACATATTACAGAGCTCTCCCTGGCAAGTATTGTTAGAGCTGTCATTAAAGACCTCCAAAAGTCTTAGCTGTGCAATTGAAAATGTTTCCAAATCCTCTTATCCCAAACATAACAAATCTTGCTGTTGTTAAATCTGATGTTTTGTAAATTCGATACTACTTGGCTTATTGAGGGGGCTGGAGAATTTTTTTGTGTGTAATAACACAGATCTCCAGAAAACGAATAAAGCGTCTCCGCAGCAAGGGAATAAGACGGATCTCTGGGAAGGGATTTATGTAGACCCGTGAAAAAGAAAAAATCAAAGACCACCTACAGTACAGTATGAAGATGATTCTAGGATTAAAAGGCACAATAATGCTACCCAATTACATCTCTGCCTGGGTCATGTGCTATGCATAGCAGAAAGAAGCAAGATGGCAGATACCCTGGGTTATTTTAATTAATTTAATCATGTGACTAATTGGTCTCTGCTGGGTTTCTGTGGTAACTGCTTCCTAAGTGCTGATGGGCAATTGTGTTAAATGTAGCTTGGAAACTGCACGTAGGGTGCAGTGCCTTCTAGGGAGCAAAGGGAATTGTACAGCTGTGTGGGGAAGGTGCTCCTGCTGGGGCACTGATTATCTCCGTGCAGAATGTCTACAGCTGTACCGTCCTCTTTGCTCGTCTGCTTCCCGAAGGAACATGCAGAAAACGTGCTAGACTTTCTCCCTCCTGGGCGTGAAAGTAGATTTTGTGTAGGAATATGTGAGGGCACATGTATGCGGCAGAGCACGCGCGATTGGGAAACAAAGGGAGAGCAGCCAGAGCGCCGTGCGTGCAAAAGTGAAATGACTCCTGCGTGCACAGTGTGAGGCCCTGCAAACCAGAATGTCTTCTTAGTGCTGACTGTGTTCGAGGGTAAATCCATTACCAAGCCCTGACACAAACAACGTGTGAAACCGGGTGAGGGGTTTTTTTTTTCCCCAACTGCTCCTGCTTCTCTTGTATTATTCATGAAATCCCTAAATCCACACGGGTCATAATTAGCATGGAGTACTGCAAAATGGCACAGAGCTGCCTTCAAAATTGGCAAACATGAAAATGACTTGTAAAAGTCATTCTTTGCTTCACAGATTGAACTTTGGATCACCACGAACAAGAAGTTGTCATCCTGCTGGATCCAAACTTACGCCCATGTCTCCTCACATGATTAATGTAACAGCAAGTACGGGAAGATGATTAATAATAGCAACCTACATCTCAGCAATCACAACTGCACATAAGAAATGACTGTCTAATGGGGTGGTAAGTTAAACCCCATTAAGGGCACAGAGAAAAAACAACTGAGAATCTCCTCTCCTCAGTACCTTTCAATGAAAAAAAGCAAGCTAAGAAAATATCTTTATAACAATACAAGACATGCTGCAAATATAGAGCAAAACAGGGAACAGAAAATGCCATACCTTATCCTAACCTCACCAGTGAAAATGCAGAAAGAGGATAGGAAGTGTAGGAAGACATAGCCAGAGAAAGGTTGAAGGTTTGGTAGCTGTATTATGAAGGCTAGAAAGATTCCATTTAATAAAGCAAGGAAAAGGATAAGGCAGAATGGTGAAGGAGGAAAAACATGAATTACCTCCCTGTCCTGGGCTACTGGAGGATAAAGAGCTATCCAGCCTAACTGTGTCAGACCTGAGCTTTATTTTATTTAATATAAATTAGGTTAAATTTAGAATACCTTATACAGCTTTATCAGCAAAAAGTTATAGTTATAGAGCACAAATATCAAATGCCTCATTTTTCCTGTTGTAACGCTACCACTGGCTTGAAGTTTGTGATTCAGTTCTCATCCTACTGACATCAGTGGAAATATTGCCCCTGACAGTCACTAGACCAAAATACTTCCTTTGTTTTGAAACTGGTGGTCAGTGTGCTATTGCATATTCTGTTCTGCAATTTGTTTTGAGTTATTCACACCTAAGTTCAAGGCTGAAGAAATAAAAAGCTCAAAATAACCCCATTTGCTGTATGCTGTCTTTAGGAGATCAATTTTAGGAAACAACTTACAAACTAGGTGATATGCTGTAATATCTCTATTATGTTCTTTGGAAAAGTTAGGCATAGTCAAGCTGCCACACATTACATTTTATGCTGAGATGTCCAGATATAATGAATTAGAGCTCTACATGACCCTTTAAAAACAGCCCTTATTGTGTGAGATTGAACATAACCTCACATACTGCTTTAGTCTTTTTATAAGAAATCTTTTACACTTTCCATATTTTCACCAAAAGCAAATACTAGAAAATATTGACATTTTCAAAATACTCCAAAAGAGCAGTGTGGTGACCCTGACAACTGCATTATGAAGGCTGAAAATTTTTAAGAGAGTCTTGAGAATAACTGAAAATGAGACAAAACATTTTCATTCGAGTGATATTAACAAAAAACTCCTCAATAAGGCTATACCAAACCTATTGCTCCTGCAGGCCCAGTAAGAACTAAAAATGGAGCTGCTACAACTCCTACATTGGGCCAAAATTACTGCTGATCCATGTAGCCCCATTTATTTTAATAAAGCTATGCCTGCTTACACCAGCTATGTATTTGCCCAACCAAATGGGACACGTCAATTTGGATCTGGATTATGTCACAGAGCCCTTCGTGCTTGCTATGCCAGCAGTGCAACCACTCTGATTAGGAAGATGGGTCTCGCCATAGTGATCACCCATTTGTTCATCTCATCTGGCAAATTGCAGCTGACAATAGCCAATACCTGAAGGAAGGAATGAAAAATACCCTATAATCTAGACAGTTATAGGATGCATCTGGGGCTGACACAGCCGGCAAAATCTCTCATGAATGAGATCTGGTTTCTATTGCTCTTTCACTTGGTTTAGCTATACACTTTGCTAATAATAATCAGTTTTATCAAACCTCTGCAACTACACCATTTAATTTCAGCACCAGTTCAAGTGCTACTCCAAACAGAGCACTCCTGTTTATTTCAGCGGCTTGTTGCTCAGGCCTTTAACTATTTGTAACAGTTGAGTCTAAAAATGGGAGGTGTAATTTTGGGAAGTAATAAATCCTGCTGAATCCGAGCATGCTATCCTTTCATTTCTGCAGGAGACAGAAAATACACAGAGGATGGTGTAGCATTCCCCCTGCCAGTGCCAACCACAGTGTTTAGTAGTGTTTGCTCTTCCCGGCTTAATCAGTCCCAAGCAAACCGGCTCATTTCAGGCCCGTTACAAGTGCTAACACCTCAAAGTATTATACATGAAAATTGCAAAAGATGAACCTCTGGTCTAGCCCTCTCCTCCTTCTCCACAGGTTTATTATTTTCATATTCCCTAAAGCATCTTTGATTCTTCTGATCACTGAACTCTGCATATCCAAACGCTCTCCAAATCTTGCCACTCCTTGCTCTATCCACATTACAGCAATCACTCAACTACCCTCCTCAACACTCCACCACCTCAGACCCTTGCCCCTTTAACCACCATTATATCTGCATCATCCAACTTATTGCCCTTCTCCTATCCTCAGCTTTAGGTTGTTGTCTAGCTTCACTCATTCCCCTAAGATATTTTTTTCAGGGCTTCCCCCCCCAGACATACTAACTCACTTTTGTAAAAGTACAAGTTGGGTTTTTTTCACTATTTCTAATTTCTCCAGAGAATTCTTTTCTGTCCTGTCTGGTAACTCCTAGTTCAGTATCAGCTGCAGAGTTTGTGAACTTGTTCCCTGTTCTCTCCTGGAGATCATTAATGAAATATGAAACAAGACCAACCTCACGAAAGTCCCCCTGGCACTTTCTATCCACAACCTGATACGCTGCTCTTTATCACCACCCTTTGCTTTATTCCTTGCGCCTGTTTTCAGGTCACTTGACAGTGTTCATATCCAAAGTAATTTGAATTAATCTGAGGGTAAGATTTCATGAGATGCCATTTCAAGTGCTTTACTAAATTTCAAATCCATTAGAACTTCTAATTTGCCTCCCTCAGCTGATTTCTGTGCGTGTGTACATACTAGCCGTGTTTGCTTGGCAAAACCTCTGCACTCGTCTGTTACTCCTTGCCCATATGGTATAACTGCAGAAAAAGGGAATGTGGTTGAGTGGGTTTGTGCATTGAGTATCTGCCTTTTGTCAGAAAATTCAATTTTTTTCTAAAAAACAATTAGTTCTTCTCAAGAAAATTGAATTAAAAAACTGTGTCGCACATATAAAAACATTCCTCAGCATTTTAAAGTAATTTTTCTTTTGGCAGGAAACTGGAATCCTTTTCAATGCAGCAGTTTCTTATTTAAATGTCCAGCTCCCTACGAAAATGTGGACTGAGGTATGCTGCCATACCAAAATGCATTCACTGCTGCCATGGAGGGCATCGAACTATCCACAGACATCAAATAACACATCAAAACCAACTAATCTTATCCAGCAAACATGATCCTGAGTCCAAATAACTACCTAAATATCTCTGTCTAAAAGCTGTAATGTATAAAAACTATATCCCAGCTGTTCTTTACAGTGTTACTACCTGCCAGATCATGCCTAACTGAAGTTACTTTATTCTGCTGTTAAGCAAATTAAATAAAAATTATTTAGGAACTCTCATTTCCTGTGCTAATGAAACCTTCTTATGTCTCCTTTTCTTTTTCTGTTTTTGTTTTGGTTTTTTTTAAGCACCATACAAAAGACTTCCAAATTTTCAGGAACAGTTGCTGGTTTTAATGATATATTGCAGATCCTTGTCAATATCTCTGCTGCTTCACACTTTTATTTCCTTAGGAACACTCGGCTAAGTACCATCTGCTCCTGGTGATTTACAGCACTCGAGTTGCTGAAGTTGCTCCGTAACTTAGTCCTAAGAGACGTCAATTTCTGTTATAAGGCCACACTCTGATTTCCTGTGGATAGTGTCCTTGGGACAGAAACTTCTTCATCATCCTCTGTGGTGAAAATGGGCACAGGAAATTTAATTTAGTTTCTATGCTGTTCCACTTTTTCAGAAGAGGTCAGAGCTATGGCTGGATGGCCTACAGGCACAGGGGATTTACAGGTGGCTTTTTGTTTTCTATAGAGCCACTTTTTCTATACTTCCTACATTGCCTAGTACCTGCACCTTTCAGATTATTTCTGCATTTCACCTCAGGAACCTTTAGCTATAATTGATTGATCGTGTTTTCCAATTTTTTGAAGGAAACGTTTTGTCTTAAAAAGGCAAAACATTTGGTATTTCTGCTACATGTATGCCTCAGACCCTAGTGACACTGCCATCATTTAACAACCCCACTTCCAATTTGGAAAAATTTTTTTTTCCTCTCTTGCTGTGTAAAAAACCACGGAAACAATAGGAAAACAGACCAGATGCAAAATAATTGAATTGCATGTATACAATGTACAGGGCAAACATGCACAGGGCCTGATCTAAAGCTCATTACAAACAATGGGATGTCACCCACTGATGCCAATGGAATCTGAATCAGGCCCAAAGAAAGTACACAAAAAAGCAGAGGGAGCTTTTTGTCTCATCTTTCAGTTACAGTAATCATAGGTGTTGTTTGTAACAGTAGTAGGTAACAAATTTTCCAGTAGAAGTGTGATTTTTAAGTTGACAGTGTCCCTTTAAGCTTATGCACTTCTTCATTTAACTATGCCAGATTTACTCTCCCCTTTCTACTTTTCCTTGCTCAGAGGTATACATACCATCTGTGCATCTAATATGGTGTTCTTAAATAGCCTCCACAGAGATTCAATGCTTCTTTTTTCCCCCTTTTTAAACTTCCTCTTGTTTAACCCTTTTTCTTGGTATTTTAGAACCTCCTCTTTCAGAGCTCCTGGTCCTTCTTCTTTAGGATGAAGTTATCACCTTCACACACTGAAGTCAGGAGTAGAGCTACTTGTTCTTTTAATGCTTGTACATTAGTCAAAACTCATTGGAGTTGCCTTATCAAGGCAGTGATATTGATAAGTTGCTCCTGCAAAAGGAGGCATGAGACTGAACCATTCAACAATAGTCAAAGTCGACCACTATTTTAACGCTACACAATGAAATCATTCAGACCTTTCTCTCCATAAATATCTAAATGTCAGTTCCTGTTTTAATCTCTAGATTAGTCTTTTAAGACTTATATTTAGTTCTAGGAGCTCTCTTCCACCTAATTTTTAGTAGCACTGTGCACCATAACTGTGAAAGCCTGGGGCCTAAATTAAAAACAATACGAGTTATTGAGACTGAGGTGTTGCTTGATTTCTAATCCAACAGGTTTCCCTTTTCATTTGAGACTCCAAATTTCAAGGGAAAGAAGGGCCACAGGCATACAGGACACTGCAGTGCTGCATCCCTCTACGTGGCAAGAGGAAAATTACTGCACTCAGCCACTTTAATGGAGAAGCCGAGTCCTTTGTGCTTTCTCACACTCCCCAAGAAAGCTACACCAGGCTACCATGCCCCACTAAAGACCCTTTCCCTTGCAAAGCCCAGAGAAGGGCTGGAGAGATGCTCTGCTCTGCTTCTGAATTAAATGGACAGCAACAGAGCCACAGAGTCTCCCCCTTGTCCTGTGTATGCCAGCCAAAGGACTGGCTCCTGCAGGAGCATCTCCAGCAGCCCCTCTGTGTGACAGAGGCACTCTCTGGCTTCTTAGGCTGGAGAGTAAATAAACCCAAAACATCTGAAGATACATGCTCCCCACCTCCAAACCCATCAAATGGCTGTTTCTAAGTATCACTAAACAGATGAGTACATTTATTTTAGATACAAAATCGCATCAAGTCTGACAGCTGACAACATATGTTTACTTTCAACTTAAATTCTAATCGGTGAGTTGAAAATGCTTGGGGTTTTGACAGAACACAGCCAGTCACTGAATTTATCTGGTCACCAAGTGATCAAATATTATTGGAGAAATTATTTTCTACCAGAAAGACATTTTACATTTTCAGACTTCTGCTCTATAAAACCCACCTCATTCTTCCATCAAGTTTAACGCTTGCACAGTGAGCACGGCTTGATTTATGGCAAGAAACTGACTTCAACTAACAATCCCCAGTAGTACATTTTCCTGTTCATCCAGCAGATTATAAGTTATATCCATTTGGCCTCTCCTAGCCTCATTTAAACTCACAAGGCCAGACTCAAGGTTAATGGGTGTAAGGGTTTCTTCAGTCTTCCCATAAACCAGCAGACGTTCGCAAACAAACCTGAAAGGGATGAAACTTTCCTGGCTAGAAGGGGCCAAAAAGATAGACAACGTGATTTACTCCCTTGGTCTGACTCAGTTTCATCCTTGAATTTACTGCAAGATTTCTATGGCTGATGGAGAGGAAAGCCACCACACTGGGAGTGTAACAGAGTGATTGAATACAGACTGTCAGCTGACATGCAATGTCCCAACACCACTGAACTGCTGCCTCACCTGCACAAATTACTTCGCCACTTGCAAAATGTGACAGCAATGTCATCTCCTGAGACACTTTAGGACTAGAAATTACCTTCTACCTTCAGCTGGGCCTCTCAGGTTTTTTACTTCTGCCCACTGTGCTATCATGCCTGGGTGGAATTTTGCCCCATTAAACTATGACATTAATTCTAATTTCTGTATTCCACACACCCTTTCAGAAGTGTGTACGAATGGTGTTGCTCACAACATTGTTCCTAATCCAAACACATTTTTGAAAACCATATTTGCCTAATTTTTGTTTTCAAATAGGAATATATAAAGTGAAAAAAAAATACTCAACCTCCTTTTCAATATTTCCTTAAGTTAATGAGCTGACTGATAAATGAACAGATGCCATTAAGGCAATAATTTATTCAAATGTCATGATATTTCTGAACAAACATTTAATATGCATTTCTTTATTTGCCCAGCTCATATTAGTATTAATGATTGATGTGTTCATTAGGAAAGGGAAGAATGGCACCAAATACAGTCTGTGCAAATTAGATTCACTTTGGAGATCTACCCTAAGCTTTTGTCAGAATAAAGACTGTTCTTGATGCTCATTCTGTGTTGAGCATGTGAAAACAAAGCTGCAAGGTGCCTAATTTCATACAAAGCCAAGGTGAATCTAAGGCAACCTGAGCTAAGACATGAAACAGAGGACAACATTTTTTTGAGCAATTGGCTAGATCACATAGCTTGGAACCAAAGGGGTTCAGAGGTAAAGCAAGCACCAGTGTGTATTATATCTGCTCATTTCCTGAATGCATCGTTGTTATTCATTGAAACTCTTCAATCAAAAATCCCTTGGTGATGTAAAAATGTCGTGGATGCAGACCATGAAGTCTAGCTTGCCAAACTTTTTACAGGAGCAAAACATCTGTTTATCCTCTAGCGTCCTCCTCTCCCCTTCAAAAATTTATCCTAAGTGATTTACCTCAGTAAAGCTCTTTAGTAACCTCCAGAAAAATGGCTACTGGCCATATTTCTCCCTCAGTCGCTCTGCAGGTAGCAACTTCTTTCACTTCTCCAATACCAAGTGTCAGAACATTTATTTAAATCCAAATCATTGCTTGAAACTGCATTCATCCAGTGTGCAAAAAACTTAAAAGCATTTCCAGTCAAGTCCTAACACAATTAGTGGTTTTTGTTGTACCATCTGTATGTAAACAAAACCAGCTTCTGGGAAAAAGGAAAAATGCAATCGTTGAAGCTGTCCAAAACTGATGTGAGGACACCTTGCATAAACTGGTAGCTTTGTTTGAATCAAATGCCTATCCCCCAAGAGGCAGCTGTAATTAGCATATTCATCTTGATATAACCAAAGCAGCCAGAATGCAACATGACTGATGTAATGTGACACGGTGGTTAAAATTAAAAGTGAACACGCCTTTTAATTGGATTGGATACCTGCTAGTAATTCAGACAATGGGAATTTGATTCAAATTTATAGTATTAAATGGCAGCAGATGGACATTATAATGTCCATTGAGTTTGCAAACTGACAAGCACGTTGGGTTTGCCAGATCCCTTCATTAAGTCACTGGTGGCATCAGCCAGGTGCTGCTGCCCATTTCATTGTTAGCAATGGCAATACATTTTGCTTTGCTGTGGGTGAGCAACGAGATATTCTGACTGATGGCCTCAGTCAGTTAATTTGGAATTTCACTTGCCTCTTCTAATCACAAAAAATCCTAATTCTGGTTTAGGGATACAGTTCTATGAGATCTCTGGGTTTAGCATCCTGTAAATAACAAGGCCAGCTGATGACAGCAAGACAATGATGCCAATCTTCTTTCTGACCAGTGCTACCCATTCCTTTCACAGTTCAGGAATTTTTTAATCATTCAGTCTCTGTTCCAGATTCTTGGTCACTATCTGCAGCCTTCAACCCTCCACAAACTTTAAAAACATCTTCTGAATGAGGTTATTTTCCTTACCCCTGCTTCTCCAGCCAGTTCCTCAAAGAAGTTTGCAATTGTGCCCTACGCTCGAGCTGTTTCCCCTGCAGACTCAGCGTCTCATCTGCATTCACTCATCAGCGCTCATTTACAGCTCAACAAAGCAATCACAGCTATGGAGATGTTTGTTGTCTTTTTCTCCTCTACCTTCAAGCATTTGCAAGAAACCTTTTTAATTGGCCGCTGTGGCAAATGCATGCACGCACACACGCAGATGTGCACACACAAATACACACACGCACGTTCTACGCAAACCCACAGCAGCAGAAGCAACTTTGGGAACCATTTATTAAATCCTGCTTTTCTCTACAGCTCCACAGAACCAAATATGGACAACTGCACGCAAAGATGGTGGGACACCTGCTCTGTACTGACCTTTCTGAACACCTGATAAATGCAAGTTAAATCTCTAGGAGAAATTGATTTTTTATTCAGAGCCCCATGTGTTTCAACTATGGAAAGGGAGTCTAAAGGAACAGCTAAGCTTTTTGGGTTTTGGTCAGGGCATTATTTGCATCAAGTTGCTTCAAGCAATTTTCCAAATTTCAATGAATAATGATCACTTTACAAATTAAATTTCGTAGATGCATAAGAAAGAGATGAAAGTAGCTTTTTATCTGCCATTACTCATTGACTTAACAGTGAGATTGTTAAATATCTCTCATGCACTGTTAGGCTGCACAATTAAGCTTGAAATCAAGAGAACTTTCTCTGACAATCCTCAGTAATAATTCTGGGGAATGATAGCTGCTGTTTACTCCCAGTTTAGAGTATGTGTTTGTATATAAATGTCCATTTTACCACTTATTGATAGATATTAATTAACAAAAAAATTATGCATGCATGAGCACTAAAGTCATATGATGTTGTAAGCTCTTTATCAGCTTTAAATATAGCTTGAAAATGTGAGGAATCATCTAATGCAACAGAACTCAGAACTAAATAAATGTGTATGACTTCTTACAGCTTCATTTGATAGTTCACATTCATTTTTGCCACACAGATGAGATAAAGGTCCCTCAACCACACTCCCTGTCTGCCCTACTAACACACAGTGTTCCCCATCACTATATTTTACAGGGAGAAAAGGGTCATCCTTGTTTACATCTTCATGGTGCTAAAGAGTAGCTTACTTTTACTTTTTGATTTATGCCTTTCTGTTTATTAGTATGAATGAAATTGGACTGCACTGTAAACAAAAACATCTTTCTTCCTAATTGGGAGGCAGTGCAAAGCAGGGACAAGGTCAAGTATAAAATACTGCCTGAGAACCTTGCAGTCTCTATGTCTCCAAAGTCTTCGTCAAATCAAGTAAATTATTCTTTAATGTATCTGTGAACAGAGTTTATAACCTCTGTGAAGTCAGTCCTAGTTCTACGTTTGGCTATTTGCTCATAATAAATTTGTTTTCTGACCCATTGAGTCAAACAACTTAATTTCAAAATTAATCTTTTCAAGCTTCAGACTCACTGGATCCAATTATGAGTCCAACTGTTCCCTTTAAATTTCATATTCTGAAACTTGGTGGTCTAGTGCTTTTGCCCTTACGTGACTCTTTGGTACTTAACTTTGTATTAGTTGGCCTATAAGATTAAACCTAAGAAAGGAGCATCCAAATCTTATATCTTTGGTTACTAACATTAGTCCCAAATGCTCGCTTTTCTGGCAATGGTTCCTTTTAATCAGCATTATTATACACAACAGGTTGTCATTATACTGTATTCATTATGTGTATTTGACTGGGCAAACTGGACAAAACAGGAGCAGGAATGCAGATTTCGGTTATTTTTGTTTGGGAGTGGCAGTGGTGGTATTTTTTAGGTTTCTAAATTGGATCTTATCTAAATACTTAGGTTTTTGCTTAATGGGGTAAAAGCCTCAATTTTGTGTTCATTTATCTCTGATAATTTAGACAAACTTATTCTGTTGGGAGAGCCTTTATAATTTCAAAACATATATATTTCTATTCTTGCAAGGCATGGCTGCTGACTGATATAATTTTAAACGGTCATGACTTCAAAATACCTGGAGCAAAAATTAGCACTTCTTATAAGAAAAGCAACTTAAGGTTGCACCAGTCTTTTTCCTTACAAACTTCCCATTCCAGGCATGAAGCTCCCTGACAACCCTGGCTATGCATGGATGCAGAGGATACAGAGGCTCAGCTTCTGGAGCAAAAATAGACACGACTCCAGCAGGACAAAAGGCAGGAAAGCCTGATGGGCACCTCTGACTTAACTCCTTGGGCTCAAAGCTCCCATGGCCAGGAAGGCACCAGCTTATTGCAGTGCTGCTACTCTTGCTAAACCTAGTGCAGGAAAGGGATGGGAAGGAGTTAGAAGTTGGGAGCAGCCAGTGCCCAGCTGACCTGGAGCTTTGTGGAGCACTTTCAGGGCACTTCAGTGTAGGGTCATGTCAAGCCTTCTCCCAGCTGGGAATCTGTGGCATGCAGCACTGTAGTGTGCATTTTCCCCGTGGGAAAAGATTATTTAATGAGGATTCTGAACACAGCAATTGTCATTCAGTGATGGATAATTCACAGCATTACTTAGTGCTGTTTTGAGGCATTAGTGATGACTAATTCTTTACTGCTTAAACAGTCCTATCATCTGAGGCAAGCACTTATTACAGCACTTCTTATCTAGGGGAGGGAGGGAAGACTGCTTAACGTGATCCATTAGGAAACTCAAGCTTTAAATAAAGTGACCACAAAGTCCTATCAGCTCCCAGAAGTGCAGCAGCTGTACATATTTAATGTAATACAACACTATATTGTGGCAGAGATCCACTGTTCAAAACATGCATAAGGCAGGTGAAACGTGACTGTTTTGCTCCTCTGTTTGAAAAATGAGAAAGTGTAGAGTGGCATAACTCCTTAAAATACATAAATAAGCATTAGAGTCATGGAGAAGACAGGTATGCTGTTGGAATAGCAGTAACAGAGCAAAGGTCAGCAGTTAAATCTGAAACTATTGCATCCTGGGTTTTTTGATTTTATTCCTCAAGACTCCACTCTATTACTAACAGGTGAAGTGCAAAACCAGAAGCCTGAGGGTCTGCTGAGTTCTACTGTGCTTGTCTTAATTTAACAGCAGCACTTCCTAAATATTCTGTCCCCAGATCATCTAATGCCATAAACATACATGCAAAGCTACAGATTTCCTCTGCTCAGTCAGATCCTGTGAAATTCCAGGTTCCTCAGATCCAAAGAGAAAGAAAATTTAACTCACTGGCTTAGCTTTGAAGCAGAGCCAATCAACATGATAATGTTTTCTCACCATGTTTTGCCAAGTCCTCCCACATGACATTTTGTTAGTTTGAAACCTCTTTAGTGAATAATAGGACATTTCACTGGGATATGCTGGTGTATGAAAATATTAGGAACATCTACTGTGTTTATATGCATATATATATATGTGTGTGTGTGTATACACACATACAAATAATGAATACAGAGAGCTTTCTGGATGGAAATATTCAGCATCTTTCAGAAGAAGTTAACAGAGGTATAGGAAAGGGAACCAAGGAGAATATGAAGCTCTAATTCATCCTTTCTCATCATACAAGGGCAAGGAGGCCTCCAATAAAGCACAAGGGTAATAAATAGTAAGTCAGGTAAAGGCGAACTTCTTCATATACAGCCTCACTGATTGAATTCATGATCATAAACTATTACTGAATTCTACTACTAATGGGTTACTAGAGGGTTGAACTACACCTATGCATTATGCTAACATGCATTTATTTTCATTTAGCGGGGATCTAAACCTCTTATTTCAGGATCTAAGCTGTAGGTGAGAAAGAATACACCAAGTTCTTTCATCTGCCTCTCCAAGGTTTCCAAATTATGTGGTACTTATCAGTTCTGGACACACAGGATCACCTAACCAGGATCACTGACAATGCCTCCATTACTAGGAAGTATCTTATCCATGTGAATTTGTGACTGGAAGTCACAGGAGCATCAGCTGACAGCGATCTGTATCCTGTCAGCCCAGAGTGTCTGGACTGTGCCCTGCACATTGTAAGGCACATCGACCTGCGTGTGATAAAAGTGCAAGGGTGCACATGCACATACATCCATGCAAATTTATTTTCAAATCAGGAGCATCTAAGGAGCGGGTATTTCCCTCTTCTACTCTTTTTCTAGATAAAAAGAATGTAAACAAGACTCTTCACAGAATACTCATGTGACTAACTCGCCTATCTGCTCCAGTACACACTATGAGCTTGATTCTCCAAGACTGCCACTAAAATTCCACTCTAGTGATTTTTGCAACCTAATTCTTCAGGCTTTTTTTTTTTTTTTTTGGGCAGGATGATGTGACCCAAATTTATAAGGGAGGTTAATTTGCTATAACATTACATCTTGAGTCTAGAATCCATATGTAGTTATTTGTTATTATGACAGATGTAAAAGACCAGATTTAGAGACCTGAAGTGAGTCTGAACTTAACAAGCTTGGAATGTACTGAAGCATGAGGGTAAATGGCATCATTTAGGAAACCAAAATGTAAAGAGTTTTATGAATGATAAACATTTCTAAGACAATAAAGTTACCCAAAGGCTCACACTATTAAGCACCAAAAGGACACAGTTACTTTTTTAACAACCAAAAATTTGAGGTGTTTCTTCTCTATTTTTCTTTAAATGACATGTTACAAATTCTGGTGCAGGAAAACAGCTGCTGAAATAACCTAGAGGGCATTTTCAGGCACTGTGCTTCAGTGATTACAGCAATTTTTCTAGACATTCAATATTAGGATTGCTTTCTAATTTTAGACAGAGTCAAATTTAAATTGAGTAGGAGGGGCTTTCACGTTACTCTTGATGTTCTAACACTGCTTACCCCAACCCAAAAACTGTGTAGTGTCTGAATTTTGTAGCAATGATAAGTTATTAAAAATTATACATATATTTTTAAAATATATTATATTTTAAAGAATGAAACTAGAGCTCACTAGCAGCAGTGAAAAGATGTTCAGTATTGTGATGGGACTGAGACTTAGGCCCTAAAAGCATTTACCCACTGGCCATGATCCCAGTGTCGTGGGACTTGGTGGCACTGTCATACACAACCTTTCTCTACTCTATTTCTTTGATACTTCCTCTAAATTGTGTATGTGTAGGAAGTATCCTGAGACTCTAAGGCCTTATGAGTCTTCAGAGTCTTATGTTAATGCTTATTAGTATTTAAATTCCCTGACTCTCACAAAACCCAAGTATCAAGCTGAGAGAAACTGAAAGAAAGAAGGTTAGTAAAGGGCTGACAGTCCAACAGACAATACAGATGGAAAGTGGTGGGACTAGGTGAAACAGAGAAAACAAAAGAAAAGAGTTTCTATTAGATGCTGAATGAGACTCAGGCTGGGCCTGATTAAAGCCATGTCTATGTAGGTTAGATCTTTCCTTATTTCTCTTACCTTGTTTCTCTTGAAATATGCTCTTCGGCAAGCTGCAAAGCACTTCTCGCTGCAGAAGCATTTCACTTCACTTCCCATACTCAGGGAATAGCGCTTGATTCCAACTTTCTGGCACCAGGCACACATTATTTGTACATTTGACACATCATCTTCTACAACAAAAATATAAGAACAATGTTTACATGAGATGCAAACACCTTCCTCAGACATCTGCACACTTACTCTTAGATACAAGCAGCACCAGCTCATCTTATTTTTAACTCCCTCACTGTCAGAGAGCAGAACTGTGCCTGCCTGTGATCACCAGCTTCGTCCTCAGGCAGCCAGTGACCTGTGCCAGCCAGACTAAGCAGACTGGCAAAGCTTCTAAAATGGCTGGAAAAGATGATTAGCTTCAAAAATTGTGCACTGCTGGAAACGTCTGGAAATCTCAAGAACTTTTTAGCACACTTAATAGCACACAACTCTTTATTAAATGAGTAACCAAGGCTGAAGGTTTAGAGTGGGCATTGCTGCTTTGTTCTTGTTACTTACAGTCTGCTGTAGTAAGTCCCTGAGATGCTCTGCTCAGCAAGCTGGCCATAAAAAACTCAGCCAGAAAGTGCTGCACCAAGGCAGGTCTCTAACACAAGCTCTCTTCTAAATAAGAAGGAACATAAACCACTCCTTTTCTGTATTATTTTGAAATGACTAGCATACAAAACAGGGAGCTTTTGTGTGAATTCAGCAGTCACAGAAACACAGACTTGAGCAAGGCAGAAGTTGCACCACTATGGCAAAATTTGCCAGGTTACTTTTCAGTTATTATAACTCATTGGTCAAATTTTAATTCAGGCAGAGCTCCCGAGCCTCTTTCGAGCTCTCCTCTAACATGTTACAAATGTGGCATGTGTGCCTTCTGCCATGTAAAAATACCCTAGAGCTTATTTACTAATGTGCAGCAATATCCTTATGTGGTCATCATTCCCACCTCAGCTTCACAGACAACAGCAGTGAATAGTTAAGCCTACTAAACAGATCAACTCCATAAGTTAGCAGGAGCCTTTCTGACTTAAAACTCAGAATTCTTCAGTTCTTGTGTCCAGTTTATGATACTGAATGACCTTTCAGTTACAGACAGCAGCCATTGTCTAATTTCTGGGAAAAAATATCCCTGGAGACTAATTGTTAAAGCAGTTCCTGGTCCATGAGCTGTGGAGAATTCATAGCTTACAGATTCTGTCATGCAGCCATCCTATTTCCCTATAAAGGATTTGTTTTTGAAGCTACGCTGTCATCGTTCTGTAAAATTATTGGCAAACTAATTTTTAGCAGAGTGATTTGGCTCCTTTCCCTGACTATCATAACTCACAACTACGTGCTGCATTTTACTCACCTTATTGGAATAAATATTGCCAGTTCAGTAACTTTTTTCCTTCCAGACATTGTGCTATGATTTACAGTTACAAATAAAATTGTACTATGTAAAATAATGACCTTTTAGTTTTAATCAGACTGTCTACCTTTAAACCTGTATTTAAGGCCAAGTTATAGCACAGATTTGTGTTTAATGTATTGTATCAATTACCCTTTAGAGTGGGATTTGCCAGTATTATAAGCGCCTGAACTGAACACGAAGGGAAATCAAAACAATTTAGCCAAAGTTATCACTAGCCATCTCTAGGGTCAAAAAGCCTGCCCTGAGCTGGCTGTAACATCAGCCAGGCACACAGGCACGAAGGGTGCTGCTGTGCTGGTTTTGCATGGGTCATCCCCACTTTCTCTGCAGACTGGTCTTGTCCAGGATGCCAACTACTCCAGCATAGCCCAAGAGCTCTTCCCTCCATTCTTATCCTGAGCCATTTGAAGTACTTATCTTTTACAAAGGCACCCTGATTCAGCTACTTTTGCACCATAATAAACCAATTCCTTACAGACTGAACCTGCCCCTTTGAATGTACCAGGACAACAGGAGATCCTCTGAATCAAAGGAACCAGACAGCAGACTCTTGTTTCAGATAACAGTAACATATATTCCCCTACTGATAAGAAGCATTTTATCTCTGAAAAAGAGAAGATCTACCAGTGATACCTTTCTAATAGCCTTCATTTTGGGTGAGAGGAACTCTCATAAATGAAAAAAGAATATTATACTGCTGGAAGAGAGTTCATTGACAAAGTAGGTGCTGAAGTAGCTCTTTTTGAAGCAGGTTAGCTTGTCTGGGGCACAGTTTTTAAGGGGAAACACAGAGATGCACCACTAGGATTCTCAGGGGCTTTCATGAGTGATTTGATAGGGGGAACACCTCAGCTGTCATTCAATACCCGTTCACTGATTCACATGAACTGTCTCCCATAGATGATGAGAAAGACCAACACAATTGTTCATTTCTAATTACACAGGCTCCCAGCAGCAGCTGTTTACATGGAAAAGCCATGTCATTCATTTCTCTGCACTTTTCTGCAGGTGGGTATGCAGGACAGTCAGGTTCAGTCCACCTCCTTTTACCAAAGACCCTCTAAGATACATCCTGGCAAGGGGAGGAGAGGAGAGGGAGAGGGGCCCTTCTGTGTCAAGTTGCTGTCTTGCCATGCCCTGTCCAGAAGAACTTCACCACCACCTCACAGAAAATCCTTTGAAGCAGTATGACTTCACTTGTGGTCCATGGATCTGATGATCAAAAAAATAGCAGAGAATGGTCTGCAAACTACTATATCCAGCCACTGTATGCACTTCCAGGAAGTGATACGTGATATCCAGGAGGCATCATCAATATTAGTCAAAATGGTCATCATTTTGAAAGAAGCAAGGGGGAAAGAAATAGTCTAGCTACATACAAAGAACTCAAACTATTTCTCTCTTCCACTCCTTTCTCACCCTAGTCATCAAACAGTGTAATCCTTTTCATTTCATGGTAATTGCAATAATAGAACTAGATGCCTCTTCAATTTAATAGACTCAGGAACACTGCTACAAAAGGATTAACTGAGTATGGCCATGTGAAGCAGCCAGGAAAGAGCAGTACTTCAGAAGGGGGTTCAGAGTACACACTTCCTGGAACAGGACACTAATACATCACTTTTCAAGTCACCTTTGGTCCCTCAGGTGTACATTTGCCCAAGGCAATTTTTGATGCAACTTTAACTTTTTGTAATGCAGTTCATCAAGTGAAATAGAAAACATCCAGTATCACATTTCTGTGGACCATCAACCGGGTCCAGCGCAGCAGGAGGAAAAACTTCATCTAAAATCAAATCCTTCCTTTCAGCTACAAGTGATGCTAAGAACAGCAGAGAAAGGAAGCCATGCCTGGTACCTGGGAGAGTACAGAGCTGTGCCCTATGGGTGTGGATGACAGCTGGGGACAATGATAAAGGTCCAAACCTTACTGCCTGCTTTCCTTCTTCTTACGGGTTGTGGCAGAGATCTGAGCAGACCTTGTGAAAAGAACTAATAGGCATGTTTTGTTACAGTGTATTAAGCTTAGCGACCAAAAATCAGGACTGCAACATTTGCAGAAAGTATCACTTCATGTATTTCTACCAGTAGTGAGAAGCAAAAATGTAGCCTCAAAACATTAAGACTGTGTGAAATAAGAAAAGACAGAGTCTTGGGATTTAAGCGCTGTCATCTGCTAAACACAAGTTGAAATAACCTGAAACCAGAAATTCATATCTTGCATTCCATTCAAGATAAAATTCCTCTCACTTTTTCACAGCCCTTTGTTTTTCAAGGCCAAATTCTTTGAAAATCACTTTACCAGATTCCTGCCCTGCTTTCAGGAAAATGTATCAAATCCCTGTTCCTAGAGCGTTCAGCTAGAAGAGCTTGCTGCTAATAGATCACAGGGAAGCAGGAAATTTCAGATCCAGCAGTTTAACACTGGTTATCTGTCTTCAGTCTTTATTCTAATCTTTTCTTGGTTAGAACTGCACTAAGAAGGCTTCTCCACAATAATTATACTAGTTTATTACATTGGCAATGGTCACCTTTGCTCATATTCAGACTTTTGCTGGTAGTTTAGCTTAGCATATCTGCTTAAAGTAACATGAGCTCATCCTGACACCATGCCTACATCCATCATGTGAGCTCCCACTGGAGCAGCTCTTCTGATGAAGATCATTTACCATCACTTTTAGGACTCACATAGCTGTGCTGACACATGTTTGTAAAGTACAAAAATATAATTTCCAAATCCTGGTACAGATAATTTTGAAGTGAAAGAAAATACTTCTTAATAATTACTTTTTCCCCCCCTCCATCTGGGCCTGAACCTTAATGACCTGCTTTTGCAAAGTGTTTAGCATGTTCTCAGATCTGTCACACTTATGACAGGTAGCATGGGCACTCTTACAGGTGAGACAAGGAAGAGATGGGACTGACACAACTGAATAGTAACAGGAGGACATTCAGCAGAACATGCATATTGCTGTCCTCTGTAATTAGACCAGGTAATAGAAAGATAAATTCTTTCTACATACTGCACAAGATCTGGATTTCCAGCCTCTACTTTTCTGAGTTCTCAACTCTTCACAGAGAGAGATATTATGGGAGTTACAAAATTGTGTTTTTATGCCTCTGGGTTGTGTCATTACAGGTGGAAGAAGTACTCCCTGCACCCACCACACAGATACTGTTCAGTTATATCTCCTTGTGGTTTTTATGCTGTGTATTTTTCATAATGAACAATGCAACAAACATGGAGTGTTTGCAGTGTTAAATCATGTTCCCAAAGGGAGTAGTTTGTATAACAAGATAAAATTATCACATTATAATAACTAAATATGCATCAGTCTAAAGCATGCTTCAATTAATCATCAAAAGTTTGCACCGCCTCTTTAGGTCTTAATTAAGCAGAATGTTTGGTATTTTTTTCCTTTCAAACCCGTGTGAAGGAGCTGCAGAAAATTGTTCCTCTTAAACCCAGTGAGCAGCAGTTTACACTAATCGATCTTGTATGGAGCCATAATTTAAAGAGTTGGGGGGAAGTGAAGGAAGGCAATGAGTACAGTGAAGTAAATCCATCATGAACAGCCCTGTCTCTTTACCTAAGCAAACCAGCATGATCTATGGTGTTTAGTGCAATGTTCCTAAAATCCCTACAATTCTGGAGTTAAATCCTGATCAGTTTACTAAGTTTTAGGTTGCAACACTATACTAATACTGTTTTGAACTGAGATGTATTTTCAATTTTAACTCCAGCTTCAAAAAGTTGGGTGAAAATAAATGCAGCTACAGCTCTAATCCTGCATATTATGATGATTCAGGGGCAAGTACTTCAAAACCTTACTTTCTATATTTCCTTGCAAGAAATTCAGCAGGAGATACTCAATTCTTCCAGCAAGAAGATAACATATCTCCCAAAGGTGCCCAACCACAGTACTGCTATGCAGAAGGAAGACCAGGAGGACAGAGTGTTTGGGACTGAGATCTCACGTACAGCACTCAGACTGAGTGAGCCTTTGTGAAACCTGTATCTTGACTGTGGTTGTATCCATGATCTGATACAAAAAATATTTTGGCATCCCATCTCTTCTCCATTTCTCCCAACCAACCAACTCATCTCTGGCATGAGCTTCCTTCCATCACATTATCAGAAGCCATGTCTCTCCACTACTACTTTCATCTTCTTTCCTTTCTTTTTCTCTTTGCTGCATCCCACTCCCTCACACAGGCAGTTTGGATCTCAGGTTTCTTGGGTAGGGAGCTATAATAGCCTTTTTACTTTGAGCTGGGAACTGCACTCAATCCACTGGCATACATATATCTTTAAATATTTTAGCTGCTTTCACTATTACTTACTAATGAAAAGCTGCAAAACTTCCTTTTTAAAGACTTAAGATCTTAACTTGACTTGAGCATCTGCAGCAATAACAGTAAGGGCTCACTGTTTCCACTGGGACCTGCCAGGATTTCAGAATTGGATAATTCCGAGTTACTCGCCTGCTGCTCCTGAAATCCCCGAACGCCATTGAAGAAAACCAAGTAGCATGTATTCAGATTTTTCATCCCCAAGTAGTTCCTGAGGTTGCTGATCCCAAGCAAGGCAGAAGCACCATTACAGTCAATTTTCTTGCACCTGAAATGCTTTACCAAATTAATCTCAAACTAAAAAGGTGAAGAAACAAAACTCCTGAGACATTGCTGCAGATCCCCTCGTGATATCACCTTAAGCACTGACCCTCTAAACAGATGGGGCACGTGACAAACTTAAGGTTAAAAAGTACTTTATAAAAGTAATTACCAGAGGAAGATTAAAATATAGGGCTGACAATAGAAAGTTTGCTGCTGCCATCACTATGGAAATATCAGAGCCTCTACAATGCATTTCCTTTTAAGGACCAGTCTCTTTAAGTTCACTACTCTGCCAATAAAGCAAAATGTCCCAGCCCCTTTTGAAAAAATCATTTTGGGGAACCACGGCCTGCCTACCTTTTCTATGCATGAGCTGAGGCACATTCTTATGCCTAGTTCAGTAGGGACTGAATGCACAACACAAAAGCTGGCATTTAGGCAGGTTTTAAACATGCAAACAAAAAAAGCACCTATTTCAGCTAACAGAGGGGGAACTCCCTCTGTACTTTGAATACATGCTATTCAGATGCATACATGGACTTTATGATTTTCTTTTTAGCACAAAGGAAACACTTGGCCTTCCACAGAGAGCAAATGACATCAACAGTGGGCTAGATAGGGTAGGTATCCTGGCAACCACCAGCATTTAAAAACCCAGGTAGTAATAATCCTACAATCAGTGTAAATTTGATGACGTTTCAAACTGAAAACAAGAGAAATAATTTGAAGAGTAGTGACTATAGGATTTGTTGCAGTGGTCTTTCTCAGAGGGCAAAACCTACAGTTAGAGAAATTGTAATGTGTCCAATAACCAGAAATACTGAAGAGGGATTCAGAACACAGTAAAATGAAAGTCTTCTACATATACAGACTTAACTAGATCTGATAATGTGGTCTTTACTTAAGGAAAAGTGCCACTTGGTTCTCCCTGGAATCAAACTTCTTGCTACTGTAGTCAGAGATTCAATTCCTCAGTAAATTTTGACAGATGATCTTGGAATTCCTTGTTACTGGCCTGCTAAATACCATTTAAAACATCGTTTATGCTTTCAGATTCTTCCAATGCAATTTAAATATTGAGAGAGGTTACAGCCGGCTGTTCCAGCATGTTTGTAGGGCAGGAACTCTGCTTATTCCCATACATTGCACAAAGTTACTCATCTGCACTTGTATTTACAAAATCTCCTATGAACTTTAATTCTAAAGCAATGCTAAACCATAACAGAAAATCACTAATTTCTTTCTATAAAATAACTAAATACTTACTTCAGTACTTGAATCTGATATTTCTTTGCCAGCCTAGGTCACAGGCTGATTTTACGAGTCAGCACTGGAAATGGTTCTCCTTTAAGAAGACATTTTGCCTCATCAGATATCATTCCTCCAGCCCAGTCCTCCTTCACCTTCACAAGTTTCCGACAACTTCTGGTACAACTCCAGTCATTATAATTTGGAACCTAACATTATGTCGAGACACGTATCTGTGGGTTGTAGGATTTACACCCCCTTTCCTTCTCCAAATGTACTCAGTATCTTGGGAGGGAGCATTATTTTTCCCCTGTACTTTTTTCCTCTGTGGGAAGCTCAGTCAACTGCATGACATCATGCCTCCCCTTCTACTGTGTCCCTTGGCAGTGACCTCCCCTCGCAGGCCAGGGTTCTTGTTTGGGATGCTCACAGCAGCCAGCGCACTCTGTGCATCACTTGTACACAGAAGGAGGCAGGAAAGGGAAGGATTTTGTCAACCCTCATGCTCAAAGGGCAGACCAACCAGCAGTTGTACCCCCCTACCAAGGCACTGCCATGGGGATCACAAGATAAAGTAAATCAAAGAGCACTCAAAGAAATGGGAAAACTGAGACACCATAGCCTCCAGCAGGTGCCAGGGGAAGGAGGCAGCTTGTTCTCACCCGCATTGAAAGAATTTTTTGCATTCTTCTTTGACTACTCTTGATTTCAGCCTTCCTTCATCCCAGTAACAAGAGTTGTCCAAACTTGCCTGAGCAAAAGGGCAGAGTCACCCTAAGTGCCCTCTCAAATTTACTCCATCATTAAAGGCTGCAGAAAAACAGAAGGTTTGAATGCTACATACTAAGGCCATACACTCCACACAACTGTGGTGAGATTTTTAGTTCTGGGTCATTCCAGGCTATTGCATTTCTGTTCCTCACCATTTCTATGTGACTTTTAAGTTGGAAAAAACAACCAACCAAACAAACAAACAAATTAAAAAAACCTCACCAGTCTTCTTTACATTGCTGTGCAGAAAATAAGAACCTTCTAACACCAAGCAGAACTAATCTTAGGATCACTTTGTTGCAATAGGCTGTATTCAAGACTAGCCCTGAAGATCACTTAGAACCTGCTGCCAGGTCTAAATGTAGTTACCAGCATGCTGGGCAAGATGGACTCTTACCAGCCACAAGGAGACTCCTACAGCAACTCTCTGGAGGCTGCATTGACTGCTTATATGCTTCCAGATGCAGGCTGGATGGCTGATGCTGACTTATAAAGTCATGTTTGATTTGGGCACTGCTCCAGTGTGGTCTATCTGCCTGGTGCTGCACATCAGGGAAGTGCTCTTGCAGATAGCCACCACGTTTGAGCAACTTGCATTCTCCTGGTGGAGGCTTCTCATGACTGGATTTAGCATCCTCCACTGACACGCCATAACCTGAGTCTGTAGACATCCAGTGCACCACATAGGGCCCATGCATTTAACTCAGCCTTTTTTGGGTTTAACTATGAGGTACAGCAAGGAGAGAGTGCCTTTATTGGAGCTGTTTATATTTGGTTAGTAGAACCCTAATGTTTTCCAGAATCACATAAGCAAGCTGAAACCTAACATTTCATTTTACTAAAACATAAATCTGAACAGCTTGAAGATAAAATTTTAGTCAGACTGCTCAAAATTATTTGGTTTTCAAAAGAAAAAAAAACAAAGAAAACATCAAAATAAAACCACTTTACTGCAAAATAAGCATGAGGGTAAAAAAGGTAATTTTGTTAACTCTTCAAGGTTTTAGCCTGGTCATACAAAATACGAAAGCAAACAGGACACTTGTTCAAAGCTTTCCAGCACACTCAAGGAAAACCTAGTCTGAAATCTTCAGTGACAGCTTCCTAGACAGTTGAGGATCAGCACTCCTTCCTCCTCTTTTTCAAACTGATAGCTGTTTCTCATAAAGAATCATATTTGCCTTCCTAGAAATCCTGTTTCCCTAGGCTTCTGGGCTGTGTCTTTTCTACCTCTGCAATTGCCATGTCAATGCACATTGCTGAGTATCCTTTTTGTTTCCTCTTCATGTTTGTAAGCATCCCCCATGCTCTACTCTCCTTCCTCTTACCTGTATTGAATCTTATCATCATCAAAATTATTCGACTAATAATTCAATGAATCTGCTTATCCTCTTCAGACCATTACACTCCTGTCCAAATTAATATCTCAGCCTGTCTCTCTGACACCTCTTTACTCATGCTGACCCTTCTGTCCAAGATCAATACAGCAAGAATTAAAGTCTTAATAATTTCTCCCTGAGTACTCACTCCATATTATTTGCTCAATAAGGATGGACTGCACCATTTTTCCTGTCCTTCAGGTTCATGATTTAGGTATCATTTTCAACTGTGGGCACTCCCTTTTGAGCTATACTGAAGTCTTGTAGATTTTTCTCCTGTATGATATCTAAAAGCTTTCCTCAACCATTCACAAACTCTGAACGCATCCTAATTCTTAGCCTCCCAGTCACTACAGTGCATTGCTACCCGGTGCTCTCTCTGGCCTGTAATGTAACTTTGTGCCCTCTGCGTGTCCACACAAAACATGCTGCAAAGATCCCTTTTTCTGCCCAGCATTTTAACTTTGAAACTTTCTCCTGGCCTCTTTCACCCTCTCTCTCCTGTCCCCTTCTTCATTTATCCACTCAAACTCAGATAAATGCTTTGGTGTTTGTGGCAGGCCAGTCATAGCCTGTCTGTCCCCCATGCTGAAAATGTCGACCTTCACCTTATTAATCACATTGTGAGTCTAATCATTTGCCTGCTCAAGTCAAAGAAGCACCTTTGTGCTGTTTCCAAAGTCAGCCCCTATACTTGCAAGGGACTCCAAGAAAACATCCCCAGAGTTACTCTTGTCTGGCTTTGTATCACTCTGAAGTTTTCTGCTTTGATGTAGTGCCCACAAAACGGTGTCAAAGTGCAGAGCCAAGACCACTGCCTCGCACACTGCCTCCCCTGGCGCCTTTGTACTCCCTCTCCTACCAGTTGTTTCTTGCCAGGCTCTTCGGGGTGATCATGGCTAGGGCACCTACACCCTAAGATAAAACAAAACCATTACTACCCATGCTTGTTGCAAATCCCACAAAGATGGTGATTCTCCTCCCCCTCCAATCCTCCCAAGCTTTGGTCTCCAAAGCATAGGTGAGATAAATACGTTCATCTGCTCAGAAGTCATAGTAATCTAGTGCTCATTACCAACCATGAGATAAAGTCAGAGGAGGCAGAGATTATGTATTCGTACCTCCTGTGCAGATACAACAACGATATTCATTGTTAATGAATTAATTAAAAACCTAAAGGTGGAAAACACTTATGGAAAGCTCTCCCTACACACTACCCTTAGAGGTACATTTGAACACAGGATCATATGTTGTAGGTGGACAGGCAAAGAACAGAAGGCAGTTGACTTGGCCAAGATTCCCTTGTGTCCACTTAACTACAGTTGCAGTAATTTGTTTTTCTACTTCACAGTTCAATCTCCTCCTGCTTATCTGGTGTCATAAAAATCCAGCAACTGTGGCAATTTGCACAATGCATGCTATAGCCTTGTGTTCACATACCACAAATTCAGCATTCTGGATTCATTTGTGACTCAGATTGGAGGGGAAAATAGCTTGGGATGGCACAAGCCCTTGATTAAAGCTTTAGGGCCAAATCAACAACAGCTGAGGATCCAGCCCATATGGCCTGAGATCTTTAGCTGTGTAAAGGCTGCAGGAATGGGCCCAAATAGCTTTGGTAATTAGCAAATATCGTATAAAATAGATTGAAAGTCTTTGGCAAGGAGCACATATTGAGTAACATTTGAAAATTATTCATAGCATATTATATACTTCTTTAGAGATAAAACTCAATGGCATAACAATAATTTAGGAGGGGCAACTGTAGTCTATTACACGACTAACAACAGGCAAACACTTTCTTGGATCAATCAGTATTTTACACTAACATTCAGACAATGTTACAAAGGGGAGAGGTGACCATCCAACACCTGGGACCTGATCCTACAAGCAGTTTCTGCCTCTGCAAAAGCATCCTGGCACCTGCTGGCATCTCTTTAGCCATTTGTGTGGAGAGCTGATGTTCTTGGATAGGAGTTGCATGTCACTCTGTATTCCTCAGTGCCTTGGTCACTTGAGAACAACGACAACAACACCCAGGGACGTCCACGGAAGCAGAACTCAGCCTGCTCCTACCTGGATTCACCAATTTTCACACCGTGTGGAGCAGTAAACAGTAACACAACAATTAATCACCCTGGTGTAGCCATAAGAGCTCCTTTCACAGATTACAGTAAGCAGCATGCAGAGGGGAATAAATCATTTTTCATGCAAACTCTGAGGAATGGCATGTTAGAAAACCACTCCTGATAAAATCTAATGAAAATGTAAAACATCTCAGTGCAGTCTCCTGGGTAGAGTCAAGATCATATTAAACCCTTGAGAGACAGCGGTCAGGGATTTCAATGGGAATCAAGAGACAGTTTTCCCCATATGAGCTTGTTAACCTGATATAAAGACATGATACTGATTTGATGGCTTTGTCTCTTTCACTGTTCCCTTCATGCAGCCTATTTTTAATTTAATAATCTTTCATTAATTTAGTTAAAGGCATTATTCACCAGAACAAAAATCTTTTTTTTTTTCTAAAAGCAAATGCTGTTGAAGTGCTGAAAGCATAATCCAGCATGAGGAGTGTCACACACAATGCAAGTTTGTTGTCATTGCATTTGCAGGAGTTTTTCAAGAATACTAAAGTGATTAAAGCCACTCTCCCACTCATTTTGAAGTTCCCTGTGACTGGATTTTAATCATTTTGAAATCAGCCCTCTTGCTAAGACACTGTGATCCAGTGATCTCTGGATGTTGTCAATAACAGTAATCATTTTTACATGTTCATTAGGATTTACCTGCTGGTGGCTTTATGAAAGGTGGTGGAATTAATGGGACAATAATAGGTACATTCCCATGATCCTTCGACCCTGCTGGTGAGTCTGATAGTCCATTTCCTGTGGCAAGCCCTGGGTAGCTTGGGTTTATATTGTATGGTGAAATAACACTGTCCTCGGGTAATTTTGGTTTTGGCAAAGAATTTTCTGTAAAACACAAAGAACACATTGTACAGTATGACACATAAATTTCTTAAATAGTCCTACATACTTTCACCAATCTCTTCATTAAATTACTTACCCTAATACAAGAATAGTGCACAAAACCCCCAGGTATTTTCCCTTTCAAACAAATTGATACTTTCCAGTAATCTACAGAAGTGCTCCATTTTTTTCAAAATCAAGCTCACACTTTCTTTTTGCAGAAGGTAAAAGGTGGGATTATTTTGTCATGCATAGCCTTAGCATGCCTGATTTAGTCAATGGCATCCTATTCTTATATTTCATTTCTACTGTTTGCATGGTGATCACACTCAGTGATCAGTACAAGGAGCATGAACTGAAGAATAAAAGAATTCCTATTCTCTATAAATAATATGAGTCGTAATAATGGAAAGAATTTAAAGAAAGGAACAAAATATTAAAATCCCAGCAAAGTGTGCATAAAATGACAACAGTTATTATTCTAATTCTTTAATCCCAAATCACCACAGGATTCTTATTTGTAGGAATTTCTCTAATATATCTTGGCCATGAGACTCCTTCTTCTCCCATCTCTCAGAACAAGAAATGTGCTTTTTCCCCTCCCAAAAACTGCATACACCAAAAATTTCTACCTGTCACAGGCATTCGACAACTATGGTACATAGAACATTGTATCATGTGCCTATAGAAAAAGTTTGCCACAAATTTCAGCAAGCACAGACTGGAGCCAGTAATCATTCAGTAAAAGATGTATTTATTAAAACAGAAATAAATTAAGTGCATTACTAAACAGGCACAAGTTTCTTCAAAGGCAACTTAATGACATTATGTTTTCAATGAAAAATAAATATTGATCACCACCGTTGTTATAGAACTAACAAGCTGCAAACATTCAATTTTAACACAATTAGGTTGTTTCACCCTGCCTCTAATTTTTCCCCCATTTTTCCAGCCATCTGTCCCTCAGCACAGGTTTCTCTGGTGTCAGTATTCATTGCAACACTCACTGAATACAGTGCTGCTGCTGGCTATCAGAAAAAAAACCCAAACACTGCTGTCCATGAACACAGTGAAAAGCAGCACTCCAAGTGCATAAAAGCTGCTGGAATTACCTCTCTTTACCCCACCTTTGAGGAACTCCTGTTGGATAAGTCAAAATGCAGAAATTTTGTACTCTTCTCCTTACTCTGATTAGAAGCCCCTATGCATTCCCTGAGACCAAGGAGTCAGAAGGCAAAAACTGAATTACTGAACAAACCAACAGGCTCTCATTCTTCAATTTTGAATCACAAAGATTCAGCAATGTCTCAAACAAATTCCATCCATGGAAAATTTCTACCACAGTGGAGAAGACAATATAGTACAAACACAGATAAGAAGCGTTTTGTGAACATTCACACTTGTTCCTACATGTGTGAATATTCCAGTTTAAAATCTTTCAATATTTTAAGAAGTTGTAGGCCAACCAGCCTTAGTATGGGAAGCAAAAGTCCATTAAAGCCACCCTGCTAAAAAAATACTCCCTCCTTTCTCCAGCTGTGAGTAGTTTATTGATACTACAGGCACATGGCTTTCAAATGACACATGCAAGGCATGTGAAGATGTGAAGATATATATTAATACATAACAATATACCAATACACCAACAGCAAATTTGTTAAGTGATTTTCCTCGTAGCCTATCAGCTTCCCTGTACCACAAGGTACTCTCAGACATTTTTATGCAATGCAACCAAGACACAAGCAGAAGAACATGCTTTGCAATCAACACCAACCAGACAGGTTGAGCTATTAATCCTTCTTTACGTGAACACAGAAACATGAAGTCTCATTACCTTTGAGAACAGAAATGTGCTGGCGGCTTTCCCCATCTGCTGAGTAGTTCCTGAATTCAATATCTTCTCCATCTTTCAGTTCTACCTTATCATAACCATACCAGCCAAGGAGCTCATTCATAGTGTTTTCAGCAAAGTTCTGGAAGAGAAAAATTACCTACTTATTTATGTAATCAATATCCATTTGGAAGGAAGGGAGGACTGCATAAATCGAACCATATCTGTGCTACATGAGGAAGTGTCAGGTTTGGCCCACCTCCTCAAAGACTAATGTTCATTTCATAACTCAAGTGCATAAAGTGAAATGCATTTAAATCTCCGACTGGCACATGTAATTATGACAGAGACTCATATGTCTGTAATTTAAAGAAAATGAAAAGGAGAGTTATTTATGACTTTTGCTCTGACATTCAATGTCAGAAATATTTTAACATACATTCCTCACACAAACTAGTCTGTGTTGCCATAAAATATTTAAGATTGCAGCAAGAGAATAACAGAAAACCAGGATTTTTTTCAACCAGCAGTTAATCAATCTTACTGCGTTACAGTCTTTTCAGCTGGAGCAGGTCACTGACACAATTACGGTTCCTTGAGGTGCCCATGAAGCAAATCAAATAAAATCAAAGCAGACATTTTTTCTCAGTTATAAACCCTTGCATAGCCGAAGCACTTAAGGATTCTTCATTGTGAAAGCATTCTTCCATCATTTGTCATACAAACATTTCTTATATTTCTTTAAGAAAACCTTTCTCAATTCTGCCGTATTTATTTTCAAACCAATTTCCAAGTGGCTGAGTGGTTACATTTTATGTTTGTATGGAAATGCAAAGTATGGAACATGACTGTCATAACCCTCAATTTCTATTAAAAATATGTCCTCTAGGTCATGAGGCAAAAATATTTCTGTAGAAAATGCTCGTTACTGGGCCAGGAGATGGAGTGGAGTAAGTTAAGAAATGTGCAGCCAGGCAACAAAGCTTTCTGAAACCAAATATTGCAACAGAGCTCTACAGCTTATGGATTTAGGAAACTACCAAAGGAAACCAGCTAATGAATTATTGCAATGGCAAAGATCAGTTTAAAGTAGTATGACAACTATAAGTTGTAACAAAAAAGCCACACACAAAGCCTTTCTGTTTGGTTTCTGCAATTTTTTTTTATTACAACTCTTCTAAAACAAATTCCAAACTTCATATTCCTCCAAGATTTTGACTTCTAAAATAATGCTTCTGATAAGCACTGTCTCCCAGGACTTTGGCAAAGGAATAAGGAGAATACAACACCGATTCAAAACAAATGGTAAGTGTCAAATTTGCAGGTTGCCAGATTTTGTCTAGTAACTGCTCTAGCTTAATTTTTGAGTGGGAGAAAGTCTAACGATAGAACACAGCAATTCTCCAGTCATTTAAACAAATAAAAAAAATTAATCAGATGATAATTGCTTTTGAATTCAAAGCTACAGCAGGCGCTGTGCCCCAGAACCTCAGAGTGCTGCACTGCTCCTGGCTCATTCATCACACCAGATTACATAGGTGTTCCTGTCACTCAAGGAGTGCTGTAAAGCAGCTATAAGCAATCAACACAAGCAATTTGTACTCTTCCAAGAGTATCATCTGTGCAATTATGCTCCAAACGCATTTCAGGAAAAGAAAACCCAAAACAAAACCCCAGAGCAGACCCCCAAAACATTCATTTCCTTCTGGTTTTTCCCTTTTGCATTTTCACCTTACCGTCTGATGGAAGTCACAATTCTGTGGCTGTCCTGTGCAGCCCCAAACCGCTGGAAAATATTCCATCATCCCATCTCTGCTTCTAGACTCAGCACTATAAGTATGATATCTGAATTATGCCACTACAACAGTTTTCAATGAGTACAATGCAGTGTAAATGTGGCTAACAACTACAATGATGCTGTGTTGCGTTTTAATTACTAGCAAAATGTAAAAAAATTCTAAAAGTTGTTTTTCATTGTTTTTTTTTGGTTTGGAGGTTTTTTTAGTTTGTTAGAAAACTTCTCTTAGCCTTGGAGAGTCCCAATGCACTAACCCTGTTTGTAACCCATGGGAAGCCAATAATAAAATGACCTGGACATAGGCAGTCAAATCTCACCACTGCAGCTCACCCAAAATGACCTGAAAGGGCCCGTGGAGGCCCAAAGGCAAGGTCTGCCAGCTTCCCTTGCTTTGCTAAATTTCAACTATGGAGACACAGCCCTAGAGACTAATCTAGCAAGGTAGAGACCAACCGACAAAGTCTTACCGATTTAAACCCCATGCAATTAATTGAGTAGCTCTAAATTTGTCTCCTGTGGATGCTTTGTGTTTTATTTGCACTGCTGAGCAACTCAGATAGTGAATAATTTCTAATTGCTTGTCAAGGAATACATAAGCAAGGTTGCACATATATTTGTTTTTTCCTGAAAATTCATGTATCTGTCCCTTCAAAATGTAGTGAAAATGATGATTGCATTTGTAATGGCACAAAATTAAGTACCTTTCACATCCTATTTAAACCATCCATGATAAGTGATGCACCAAAATGAACATTCATACTGACAAAAAATACACTGGATTTCAAAATCACTCATCATAGAGATCTGACTCTTTTATAAAATAGTAAATCAATGGGATCTTTTATACTAACTTCAATGCTTTCATTGAAGAGGTTGATGTTAGCATACAATGAGGTTGCATGCCAGCGATAACAAAAGTAAGCACCTTTTTAACACTGATTTCCCAAAAAGAGTGGCTTGGACTAAAAAACAAACCAAACCAACCAAGCCATTCTCCTCCATAATTTATCTTACCTACTACAATGCTGCTAGCCACCCTTAATACTATTCTCTCAGTGACTAACAGCCAGAGCTCCATTACACCTCACTTTATTCACAGCAAATGGAAAGCGTGACCCCATCCTCAGCAAGCTGTCAAACCTAAGAAATCTTTTTTCCACACTGACTCTCTTGAAGAGATGGGTATCTGAAGAACAACATCACCTTCCCTCAGACTCCTGACTACAACACCCATTTGCAGAGATGTCTAACGCCCTGACAGTTGAGATCATGCTGAAGCCGTTGCCCTAAAGCTGACCACTATTAATTCACTGTTTTCATGTATTTTCCCTTCTTCCATTTCAATGATAGACACAATACACACGGATTCAAGACATGGTAACAAGATGGGATTTGTAAAGACCAGTGTAGTGGCAATAGTCAAAACACAAATGACAAGATGAGATCATTTTTCTCTGTGTGAATGCAGGGGAGGGGGGAAAGAAGATAAAGAAGAAAATAAGAGAGACAAAAACCAGTTCTTGGTGAAGCTAAGGAAGGAAGAAATCATATTAATACACAACCTGTATGTGCAGAGCAGAACATCACTGTAAGATACACAAGTTTCAAAGGCTTAGTGAAAGGAAGGGTGACGATTGTAACACTCAGGCTTGAGAAAAGCAGGAATGTGGACTCAACATTGGAGCAGGAAAGCAGAAGCAGCAGTGACAACAGGAGCCAGAGGAACTGCAAGATAACAGACCTGTCAAAGACCAGGGAGGAGATGTGAAGGCAGATACGGATGACCAGATAGAGGATGTGCAAGGAGCTGCAATTCAAAGCTTCAGCAGGAACCGGACAGCAAAGGCATTAAAGTAGTCCATGCCTACTTTCAGACTCATTTCCCAAAAGGATGTGGAGTGTCTGCAGGATGACAGACACTTCGGGTTTTTTAGCCCAAACCCACAGCTGTGCCAAAGGGCTGAGATGATGTGAAAGACAAGTGCAGAGAGAAAACCTTGCTCATAATCAATAAAATCTCAGGTCAGCAATCACACCCCTAAGCTGGGACTCTTACATCCACTCAGCCCAAAGGGAGACCCCCTGCAGGGACCCATAGATTTCACTGCAAATGTACAGCACAGAGCCTAACTTCAACCAGGTATGGAGGCAGCTCAGTCTGCTGTGCAAAAACAGAGACCAAGCCCTGGTGCCACCCACAGTGTGGGTCAGCATCCGAGCTGAGAAGAAAACCACAGAAATTCTGTCCCACGTCCTTCCCTGCTCATTCTGCCCTGCTGTGCACCAAGCAGACAAGCTTTGAAGACCACAGTGGAAACACCAGTCCCCTCTGCAGCTGCCAGCGCACCCAGGCAGTTGGTTAACATCCCACAGGAGCCAAACCTCCTGCTCTTCTCTAGCTGACAGAGCACCATCACAGCTGCTGACTGCCCAAGCATTCACTATGGCTGCGGCACAACTAGCTCACGCCTGCCAAAGAAACTGGCTCGAAAACGCTCTGATGGCCCCAGTCACACACCACAGCCAAAGCCCTTCCTTCCCAAAAGGTGGTAATTCAGCTTTTGCCCACTGCTAAGTCTCAAACCACTTATCATCACTGTGGGGCAATGTGTAATTGGTGTGTTTTAACTGTATGATTTCTCTATTCTTGTTCTACACAGAAACATCTTCTCTCCTGGAAGAGCCAGGATAACTAACTGTTATGCTCATTGGTATTTCTCTTTGAATTTGCTCCCTATTCCCCTGAAAGATAAAGAAGAGTGTGTTGACTCGCTAGACTGTGGTTTCCCTCCTTTCTGAGTCTGACTTATATGCTAGGCAGTAAAAATATAATCACATTTATTCCCGCTTTAGGATTCATTTCATCGTAACTGTACACCTACAGTTTGATTTTATACATTACAGTGCATCATTTCCCCAAATCTTTGCTAATTAATACATTCTCAAGCTATGCCATGCATCTCTTTCCATCTTAGTTTTCTTGACTTTCCTTCTCTACGAACCTTATTCACAGGGGGCAAGGCCTGGCTTCACCAAATGAGGCCTGGCAAACACGGAGGCAGGAAACACAGGGGAGAATGAGTCTGTCAGACTCATTTTCTTCTAGGTTTTACTGCTGAATGTTTATTTCAGATCTGGGAGGAAGCATAGTGGCTCCATTCCATTTCCCTGCCTGCATAACCCACTCAGTGCAGAGCCCCACAAATTCACTTTTCACTTTCACTGCAGCAAGGAAATAAAAATGTTTCTAGAGGCACTACACAAACTTGGATCTTTTTTCCCAGCCCTCACACTCTCTGCTTGTTTATGTTGTCACCATACTGAATTCCATGATTAGATCTTTACGCTATCAGAAAGAAAAATTCCGTGATACTTCACTTTCCTTCGTCCTCCCATGTACGTTTGGTTCTGTATAATCCACTTAGTTTGAGGAAGCACTGTTCCTGCAGTGCCCTGCCAGGTGAGGCTCCCTGTACAGACAGGCAACCCCTTTGCAGCCATCCCACAAAATTTCCATGCATACTCCACAGAAAAACCTTGGTCTCCTGAAGTAATACAATTGATAAAGTCCCTCTGCTTTTCCACTTTCCCAAAGATATTTTTTGCTTTTCAGGAGAGAAGGGAGGAGTTTCCCTGGAATCTTCCAAGCGCTCTGAGCAAACTGGCTCGCTCCAGGCGCAGAGCTGCTACGCCTGCTTCACCACTCTCCTCCTTCTGACAGCAGTACTTTCAAACGCCAAACAGGGACTATTTAAACACTAAACTGAAAGATATGCTGATGAGTTTACTATTAAATGATAACAGATGGGGCTGCCCTAAGCTTTAGGCAGCAGGAGCAATGCCCAATTTTTAGATACAAATTAGTTATTGAGAATATTTATGGACACCAAACTCCTTGGGCACATGGAGCAGCCCTGTGAAACTACAACACAAATTAATTGCTTACCTTTCAACTGCTAGAGACACATGGATACATTGCCTAATCTGTGCAGGAGAACTTCCAGTGCAATTCAGTACTGGATATAACCTCACTTCACAGCATTGCAGAGCAACTAGCTATTCCACCTAAGCAGCACTGCTTCCTGGAACCAGGATGGCAAATGGAAATAAGCTAAGGAGAGATGGATGGGGGATCCACCACTGTGCCTAGACAAGTGCTTTTATCAATTAAACTTTTACAAATATTTTGATCTTAAAATAGTAGTGGGTTCCCTGATGACAATAGGTTTGGATCTATGAGGTGTTCTGTTATTCACCAGCATGTAAAAAATGACATCAAAATGAATTTCAGAATAACTATCTGCTTTTCTTCCAAGGCATGAGGTGAATGCTAGCTCTGGAAGAAAAACTGGAAAGTCTCATTTGATGGAGGAAGGAGGACAAAAGAAAAAACAACTAGAAAATAGGAAAGAGTGGCTGTAAAGGTCACAGTGTAACAAAACAGTTCCTCATGAATATATTTTTCATTGAAACGTAATATCAGAAAACTGTGCAGAGTCATGTACTTTTTGCACACAACATTGTATCAAATTAAAATTTGTTATAACCATCATGTACATTAGGTTAGCGATAACAAAAACGTAACTCAATATCTGGCATAATGAAAGATTGAGCAACCTGAACATCCATCCAGTCATGTTAAAACCAAGCTGTGACACTACAGTTGGAAAACACTAAAGCAAGCAGTGAGGTGTTGTGATCCTTCTCGAGTAAATATCTGACTGTATCAAACAACAAATCTCGAAGGAAGTCTCTGTGATGAGGTAATATTATTGCTCATTCATAGTGCCTTGAATTTACTGTACTTAAAATAGACACTTGTACCAATGGCCTTTTTATTATCCGAAGGGGGGGAAAAGAAATCACATATACACCAGTCCTTTTTCTTTCTGCTAGCAAAGGGAGGCAATTCGATCCAACGTGGGCTGAAACCTGAGTAGGTCACTGTACACCATGATAAAATTCCCTAACCCCTGAGCCAAATTTCCCTGAGGGGGCCCTCCTACTTCTACTTTACTTTCCAAGCTGACTTTTCCATTCCGTCTCTCGTCTTTTCCTCCCCTTCATCTCTTTCATTTCCCCTACCTTAAAGCCTTGATATCTGATCTGCTGCTGATACTCAGGTTACAGTTTTTACAGCTTAGGCTGTCTATTGCTGTATACATTCCTTTCTTTCTGCTCTGCTGTGATTACTTACCAGAGCTTATTTTACACTGGTCCAGATGAAAGCAGTTCAGATGAAGGGAAACAGTCAGCCTGTTTGAACATTACAGATACAAACTTACACAAGGGCACATTGTGCTCCCTCTGTCATTTCACTGCAAACATTTTGCACACTGTAACCAATTTGTTACGTTATTGTATTCTCCGGGTTTATTAGGAACAACTAGACGTCTTAATTCATCAGTAAAGAAAAAGGGCAAATGATCGCCACAGGATTTTAAGTTTCTCAGCCAGTCAAAAATTCAAACTACTTCTTTTTCCTCCCCCCTCTTTTTCCCTTCTTAGATGATAGCAGTCAACTGTCCTACTAAAAATGCATAGCATATATAGCATAGTTTATGCTGAAAGGTGGGCTATGGAAGGTTCTGCCATCAGCTGTCTCACTCTCAACCAGAAATTACATGGGTTCAAAATGTCCTTTCTACACACATTTAGTTTTTAAGTCAGTTGAAATTTTGAGGTTCCTAACCTTAAGCAGTTAGCCATGATTTAAAATGAGAAACTCTCAACACGAAGGTTAATGCCAGTACTTAATACCAAAGCATTAGTTTAAAATTGTGTAATTTTTCTCCTTCACACAATGTTGTTTTTGTTTCTTCCTCACCCTTTCAGACAAACATCTGTTATACTGTAGAAGAACAACTATCTCCCAAACCGCTGAGTGTGCCTGCAGCCAAAGTAAACAAAACAAACCCAGAGGATCCAGCACAGTCAGCCTTTATATCCAGCCAGGATAACATTTCACATGTTTTGATTAAAATTAGCTAATTTGTAATTCTAGAACCTATGAAACTTAAAAGCTGCAATCCATATAGATCGCATTAGGCGATGCTCTGAGGGGCCAATGCCCTGTACTACAGACCTCTGCAGTCCTCAAAACTATGTGGGATTACAATGAGCAATGACTCTCCGGTGGCTGCACAGAGCCCTCTCCGAAAATAGGATGTGTCACATATCTCACAAAGAAAGATCCCGCTCCTCTGGACTTGAAGCTACTACAGTTTGTTTCCAAAGAGATGCACCAACACATTATTCTGTTTGTGTCCTTAATACTACTCTTGTCCAGATTTACACTTGAAGTGCACACAGAACCATGTACACGCTCGTTACACGGGCAGCAAGAACAAGAACGCCTGCCTTGGGCAGGAAAGGGCACCTAACAGAAATTAGTGGTGTGCAAAAGAGGAGAAAGGGGAGGGGACGGCGCATTCCCATTTAATTTTATATGTGGAGATCAATGTTCCAGAAAGCAAAGATATTTTCACTAGGCATCATGCATATTTATACACTCGCCTATATAGTGTACATACTATGTGAACGAGTGACATTTTCCAGGCTGTCTTCCACTTACAATCAGCCTTTTAATAAATGACATATTCAAATTAAATCTCAGCAGCTTTATCTCGTAGCCAGACTAGCTGTTTTAGTCACTTTATCCGCACATTTAACAACAATAAGTTCAGCTGAAGTCTAGCAATACATCGCTACCAACTTTGGGGAATTAAAGACATCAAACAAACAGACATGGAAAACAGGCGCAAAAAATAGGACCGGTCCAGCATGGAACGGCGACCTAATGATAAAAGAAGTTCCAAAATAGCGGGTTTGTGCCATCGCAGCCATCCCAACATCTGGAGCGGCCGCCAGAGCACAGCTGGAGTGGCACCGGTTCTATGAGGCAGGACAGCCCTCCGCGCGGTAAATACGCTTCCATCAAAAGCAGCCCTGGGAGAAGCCACCACCTTCCAGCGGCACCTCTGCGCTGCCGTGAGCCGCGGAGCGAAGCGGCACAGCAGAGGAGGAGGCGAGGGGAAGAAGGAGAGAAAAGGGGTCTCCGCGCTCAAGTGCGAGACTGATGCACGGCTCAGACCACAACGTTTCACTTTGACAATTTAATTATACAGTTGCAGCTGGCTACTGAAAAAAAGGACAGAAATACAGCGTTTAAAAGAGATCCCTTTCTTTCCTAACTTTAGGGGCTTCCCAGCTACCTGAGGGGGTGGCTATAGAAAGAAAGAAAAAAAAAAAAAAAAAAAAAGAAAAAATAGGCTCATCATCGGCACCCGAGGAGCTTAAAAGCCCAGCGAGAGAGTTATTTTTTTAAAAAATAAATAAAGCTGGTCAATGAACAGGATTTGCAGCCTGTGAATTCGTCTCTGTTTGCAGCCCAGGAGGCGGAGTTGAGACACATTCAGTGCATCCTACAAAAAAAAAAAAATGACAAGAGATCCTTTCTTATTTCATCTCCATGCTCGGGGGCGGGGGGTGCGGGGGGGACCCCGCTCCCGTCCCCATCACAGGCACCTACCTTCATCTCCTCGTTGATCTCCCGCTTCACCGGGTGAGCCGGCTTCCTGCTCCTTTTATTTTCGGGAGGTCTCCCTTCTTTCTCCATTTCTGCCATTTTTTGCGCCTACTTGGTGGTGGTGGTGGTGGAGATGAAATGGCTGCTGGTGCTCTGGGGGGGCCGGGAGGGGCGCGGGGGGGCGGCGGCGGCGGCTCTCAGTGGTGGCAGGCGGCGCCGCGGAGGGCCCGGGGGGAGCGCGGCGGCGGCGGCGGCGGCGGGCGGGCGGGGGGCGCGGGCGGGCAGGGGCGCGGGTGCCCCGGCGAGTCAGCCATCTTCTGCCTCGCCGCCGGCCCGCATGGGAGCGGCGGGGCGGGCGGGCGGGAGGCAGCGCGGAGCGAGCCGGCCCCGCGCCTGCTGTGGCGCTGCTGGCGGGCTGCCGCGGAGGGGGCGGCGGAGGGAAGGGGGAGGCCGGCCCCGGACCGCCGGCGGGCGGGGCTTGCCGGCACCGAATCGGCCGCTGCTGCCCGCCATGGGAGCCGGGGAGGGGGGAGGCGCCGAGCACCGGGCGGAGCGGAGCGCGGCGGAGAGGAGGGGGCGGTGCGCGCCCGCCCCCGCCCCCAGCCCGGGGTGAGGAGGGGGGCCCGGTGCTCCCCACGAACAGCCGAGGGGTCCGCCCGGCCTGTGGCCCTCTGCTCGCCCGACCCGACCCGACCCGTCCCGTCCGGTCCCGTCCCGTCCCCGCCGCTTTCAGCCGAGGCTCTTCCCCTGATCTCTCCTGTTTTTCCCTTTATCTGCGGCGGGGAGGTGCGGATGAATGGTTTGGTGGGACGCGCTTCAGCGAGGAGGTGCCGGATTACAGCACACACTGTGGGCGATACATTGATTATTCCTAGGCTCTGCTTTCCCGCTTTCCCTGGTAGTCCCTGATTACCCTATACAACACATTACGGCACGGGGGTGTCCATTTTTCCGATAGTCGAAATTGTAATCGTACGACAGGGTTTCTCATTACGACTGCGGTACACCTTAAAATGATACATTTTTCATAAAAACACCCAAACCCACAGTCGAAAGATAAACTGCGTTCCGTGTGGGCATGAGTAGGCTCCCCATAAAAATCTCTGTTTAGCCTGTCAAAGACAAGTTCGGTTTGCGTGCAACAATGCCTAATTTACATTCTCTATTCCCGAGATCACTGGCACTTTTTAGCATGAAAAGTTGAGCACAACTTTGTTCGTTTCTTTACTAAAATGAGCATTGCCTGCCTGCCTGCCTGTCAGAGCAATTGGAGACACAGGACACATTTCCCCCCGTGACTGTGAGAATAAGAAACGGGGATTTCGCACAGTCTCAGGTGTTGGAGCATCGAGCATCAAAAGATGAGATAGCAACCAGACTGATCCTGTAAAATCCTAGAGTACATTCGCGGTGGTAAGGTCACGGCCGCTGCGAGGCGAAGGTACTGCCACTCCACTCAGCGCCTGAATGGATGAGGCAGATGTTGAGAAAAACCCAGCCCTGGTCGTTTGTTTTCCGCAGAGCAGCAGGACCTCGCAGAGACCCTCGAGAAGGCTCTGCTGACTCCAGAGTTGCAGGAGTTCAGCCGCAGCAGGGCTCGTGCTGTGGGCTCAGTCCGTTCCGTGACCCACCAAGCAGCAAGCATGAGAAGAAATCAAGAGTTTTTTCTTGCTTGTAGTATTTTAAAATACAGTGATTTCTCAAACTTGTGGAAACTAGCTTGTGACTACAGGTAACCTTCAAAGGACAGTGCTTAGTAGGGAGGTTTCCTTCCTCCTGTTCCCCAGAACCACCAGCAGCAACCTATGTTTTGCTTACTGTATTCTATTACAAACAAATCAGTGCAGTTGAGCTCTCATTAAGTACAGGAGATATTCCCAGAATCTCAGTGTATTCTTTCACACAATAAGACAGCACAAGGGGAAGTTGCTTTCAAACACAATCTCACATGAGTCTTCGAAACTTTTGGCTGGAAAAAGCCAGCCAATCTCAGATGACTATTCTGCTTTGAACAGCCACCACCTTGCTGATACATTAAGTCATTCTAATGAAAAAGACAAAACTAATTCTTGTATTAGACATATCACTAGTTTCTCTGTAGAGCAGATGGAAAAGTTCTAAGGAAAACCTTAAAACTTCTGCTAAGCAGAGTATTGCCTCAAATGGTTCTTATTCAGTGAAACATCAGAGGACTACTTCTCAACACTTACTATGTGTATTGTAATAAAGCACTGGCACTGTTTCATTAAGCACTGCATAAATTTAACAGGTTTGAGCTGACAATCTGACAAAAAGATTAATCTCAAACTCCCAGCATAAACAGAGCTTCCTTTAATGTTGGAAGATACTTTGGAGAAGGTATTTGCAAGCCTAGGTGATGTGAATTGACTACAGCAGGTTACAGTGAGTAGACCAGAATGAATTTTCTTCAGGATCAAGTCTGTCATTCCGGTTTTCCTGACTAGCATCTGAAGGTTTGGCTGCAAATTGAAGCACTTCCCACCCCTCTTGCTACCAGTTCTGAATGCTGATTCTCACTTCTTGATCACCAAAAGTAACGGCATTCAGCTGGGGTTTTTCACAGTATTTTTCTGAATGCTTTTGAATGGAGATGTGAACTTATTTCTCCTGACAGTAGGCTCATTTTCTCAGCTACTTCTGGTAAGCTCTTTAAAAAGAACCTCCAGTCCCCCAGTACCTTGTCAACCACCAGATGAAAGCCACAGTCTTAAAACATACTCTGTTTTTCTCAGTATTTAATGTAGGACTGGGACAGATACAAAAGTTCTACCTCTCTGTGTCCTAATAATAATATCTCCGTCTGACAGCAGGTTATTTCTGCAACTGTCACGATTCCTACTTTTCTAGAGCTGTTATTACCTTTATCTATTGCATATTATTACACTGCATATTCTTGGGAAGTTGTTCTTCTAGTGACAGCATATGGAGGACCATCAACTGTCAACACAGAAGTTCATGCATTTAGAGTGCTCAGACGTTATCTGACACACATCGGAGGCACCGAAATAAGTTTTGGAAACCATCTAATTATTCCACTTGTTACTAAGGGGGAGGGAGTGACTAACAAAAAGGAACGCTTTCAGGTTTTAGTGGTAACTCATGAATTCATAAGGGGAGGCAGAATATCAGAATCTATGGAAGCCACACATTTGTCAGCCATACAATGGCATTGATCTGAACCGCTCCAAAAAGTTATAAGAAAATAAATCTGCTATTTACATTGCAGGCACCCTAACATTAAACACATTTACTGAACTGTGGCAGCAGCACATATTTTTTGTATAAAAACCTGTATTTTCAGTAAAGAATCCTGGTTCTGTAGTTCTCAATATGGATTCTGCAAACATCTTGAACAGGTGAATAAAGGTGACTGGATCAATAGAACTGCTCAGATTTATTCTACGAGACAGAGTTACTGGGGTATGTGATATCACTAAGCAGTTTGCAGCCAAAGATGAAACTCTGATCCTGTGGGAATCAGTGAAGATTTTACTCCTGAGTTTAATGAGACCAAATTCCTCGTGAAATTTCCAAGGTGATTTAAAATCAATCTATTAGAATGTGTGCTCTAACTACAGTGCAGTAGAGAATGTCTCTCGCTGTCATGATGGTTCAAAGGTTTGAAGCTGTTTGGTTTTTTGGTCACTTTTAAAATTGGGAAGAAACTATGGGATTCCACCTTTCAGTGGTCTCTAAGTCATGGCAAGAACCTGAGCTTTTCCTTCTATTGCCCAAGCATATGCTCTTCACCCAAGGCTCCATGTTTTATCAGACTCCATATTTTTGTTCTGTCACAGATTTGTTTCCAGCTCTGAATTTGCACTTGGGTTTTTGCAAGCACAGTTGCAATTTGGACTTCTGAAAAATAAGTATCCTTCATAAAATTACATTGCCTAAAATTACAGTTGCCTAAAATAAACCACCCCAGGTTTAATTTATATTCTGTTGTTCATATTGTTCATATTGTTCCTATTTATCAGTGTTTAAATGTTTTAAAAGGAGACCTATCCACATACCAGAGCTGCTTTTTAGGTAACACAAAAGAAACACGTTGCTCCAAGTTCTTAATTTTGGCCTTTATTAATGCCTAAGTCTCTTTAATATTATTAATGAGCTATTTCTTCTCGTTTTTTTCCTGCTGGGGAGGACGAGATAAACAAGCAGGCCTGATTTTTCCAGCTGCTAAATATGTAAGCAGCAGGACGGCTTCAAAGTGAAAGGTTTTAGAAGGCAACAGCAACAAGCGAGCGGTGCTCTGGGGGCACTCTAGAAACAACGTGCCGGTTTCCAGAGGCAAAATCGGGCCAAGCGGGGTCATCCCCGGAGCCGCGGCGCTGCCCGGCGGGCGGGCGGGCGGGCGAAGGGGCCGCGGCTCCGCCGCCCCCGGCTCCAGGAGCAGCATCCCCGCCCGGCGGCCGCGGCGAGAGCTCCCCCTCCTGTCCCGCTCCTTCCCAGCGCGGTGGGAAACGCATCATGGAGCCTCGGACACCGAAACGTGTTTAGGCACCAGTCTGCGTGCGATTATGCACGTATAAACCCATACGTCCACCCACACACGCAGGGGGAAAGCTGAAGGTAAAAAGGGAGGTTTTTGTCTCTTTTATTTTTCCAAGTAACAGCCCCAGACGTCGCAGGCCAAAGTAAAGGTGAGGCTCGCAACTGGGTTCTCTTAATATTGCTGATAATTCCCCGTATTATTCCCTGCTTGCCAAGGTGTTGTCAGCTCTCCATCAGGTTGCTTGGTAATGCCAGTCACCGTGGAAAACATATGTCTATGCAGTCTTTCACCTGTATCCGAGGGGAAGCCATAATAAACAGCAATTTAAATTCAGGTATTTGGTTTGCTGAAGTGTTTAATTAAACAAAGAAATTCATTATGTGAGTTCACAGAAAAGTTCCATTACGTTGATTTATTTTTTTTTCATTTGACTCGAAGTGGAAATGTTCCTCTGACTTTTTGTGTGGCACGCTAAGATGATAGATTATTTATGCCATCAGAAGCAAATAAATGCAGTGAATAATTAAAATATTGGCTCCCAATTTTTTTTTTTAATAAGTAGACAGCCATTCTCATACACATGGAAAACATATATATGAGCTTCTCTCTTGCTTCAGTTCCACCCAAACCCCACTTCCACTTCAGTGATGTTTTTCCACCCATACCTTGGAGAAGGGGTACATTCCACTCGTTCCTGAGCTTGGACGAACGCCCACAGCATTGCTCACACACAGTAGTGTCTGTAGATTCCTTTCTGCTGTGGATACTAATCTCAATCCAGAATTTCCTTAGACGATTAGAGGCTGTTCTGCAAAATGTCAAGAGGTAGCTTTTCCAAAGCAGACCAGTACGGCAGCTGAAATGGGAGTAGTGGCGGCTTTCCAAATACAAAGGTCTGGAAATGTTTGGAGGTATTTTAATATTGATGGGGGGTTTTTTGTTGTTGTTTGGGGGTTTTTTTGTAGTTGTTGTTGATTTTTTTTGTTGGTTTTTTTTTTTTTTTTGTGCTGCTTTAGGGTACCAGTGTCAAATCTGTATGAACTAATGGCAAGACAGTGCCTTAACACTGTTAATGCTTTTTGAAACTTCTGACAAAAAGGGAGAAACTTTATTTAACTTGTTAAATTATGAATAACAATTGCTCTTTTGGCCTGAATCCTCACATAATTTGATAAACAGAAAGAAAAGTTAACTTGTTTCTATGATTCTTTGTTAAATACTTCCAAGTCTCCTGTTAAAATGCCCTTTTGTTTCCTATTTTCTCGTGTTCCTTACAACAAAAGTAAGCAAGAAGAAGTCTTTAGCATGAGAGAACACCCACGCCATTAAAAATCAATCAATATTAAACCTTTTTAAAAGGTAGCAATGCATTAAAAAACAAATTAGTAAAAATATGTCCCGGACACTAGTATTGACTTTGGGGAAAAATCTTTATCATATGTCTACTGCTACACTCTGTCTATCTACTCTGGTTATTCAGTGATGCTTCTGTGATGCTTCCATATTGAATACAATGCCAAAAATCAGGTAAAGAAAGATAAAGCACCTATGGATCAGCAAAAAACTTAGACACATTACACCAGACTTGAACTTGGCTGTGGCAAACTATGAGTTTGCATCTTCATTACAGCTAAGGTCTGTACCTCAGAATGAAATGAATCTTTTTTAAAAGAGATTTTGTGAATCTTTTGAAGTTTCATTTGGTCCAAAATGGTGCTCTGCTTGCTCTGTCACACAGGTTGGTAAGAGCATATACTAAGCCCTACTTTCTTGAGGGTTTCTTCTTTCAGTGGGGCTGACACCCAAAATGCTGGTCCCCAAAGGCTGCTTTGGAGAAGGTCTGAGGTACTGAGGCACCCTCCTAACTCTGTGTGTGCTGTGTCCCTGTTTCCTACACACATCAAAAGCAGGGAACTGCCAAAGTCAGAAGCAAAACTGGTGACGGGTAGAGACTTGTGCTCTCTGGAACAGTCCTAAGCAGTAAACCTCCCTCTAAGGTGACCTGAGAATGTTTATAGCCAAGGCACATTCATTTCTTTACTTACTATTTCTTGACAATGACTGTTTCCTCCCCTTTCAATTATTTTACTTCTCATTACAGAAGAAGGCAGGAGAGAATTTTCTTGGATTTAGTTTAATAAACAGGCAAGTCTCCCAGATGCTACAATGGCAGGAGAAGAGGGGGAGAGATTGTGTGGGATTGGGATACATCAGAAAGTTCTCCCTTCTTTTTAACTTCACTCTTGTTTAAATAGATTAATTTTGCTGATTCCTGAAAATACTGGTACAGTACTCTATATCAAGTCCTTCCTAAAAAGTATCCCTCCTCATTTTGTCTTTCTGAGTAGAATAAAAGAATTTTTTACAATAATGATAGTGGTTTATACATTTTCTCATAATCCTGTATTTCCCCCGTAAGCTTTGTTGCATGATATAGTATGTCAGTTTAAGTAACATCTGTCAAGGGATGGAAAGCAATTGCAGGTTCTTTTCATTCATAAAGTCATTCTGGAGTTTCTTCATCCTTAATTTTCTTGTCATGCTTTCAAAAACATTACATCATTTTGTCCAAATTACCCCCTGCATTGCATATACAAGATACAGTGGGTTATTAATTTCTTTACTGGACCCAAAGAAACATGTCAAGGTATCTACAGTGATATATACTAAATGATTTAGATTTGGTAAAAGTTGGGCTTTGACATGTCATTATTTGACAATTACTCTTCTTCTGCAATGCTTGTTTTCCTGCCAGCATCTCCCCAGAATCCTACATGACATGTGATTCAATCTCTTGATCTTCTCAGTTATATTTACATTCATTTTACACATCCTAATATATAATGGCAATGCCTTCACATTGATGTGGTGAAAAGTCTGTCAAAAAATCCAAACGTATCTTGGGCATGCATAACAGAGATATATTTACGACTAGAATGGGGCATGTACTTAGCACATCAAAGAATAGCTGGGATTGGAAGGGACCTCTGGAGATTGTACTGTCCGACCTCCCTGCTCAAAGCAGAGCAGTTTGGTTCTGTGTCCAGTCATGTCCTGAGTAAGTGTGAAGGCTCTGGGCTGCCTCTTCCAGTGTTTGACCACATTCATAGTAAAAAACCCCTTTTTATTATGCTTACATAGAATTTGGTGTACTTTGATTTGTGTCCATATGCATCTTGTCCTATTCCTAAAAAATTCTGGTTCAGTCTTTTCTGCTTGCCTCCCCCCATTCAGGTATATATACATATTGATCATATCTTCCCTGGGCCTTCTCTTCTCTTTGCTAAACAATCCTGAATCTCTCAGCCTCTCAAACATCAGATGCTTCAGTCCCTTTATCATCTCCATGGCCTTCCACTGTCCTTGTTCCAGTGTGTCCATGTCTATCTTATATTGTGGAGCTCAGATCTTGACCCAGCAGTCCTGGTGTCTCTCACCAGAGCTTGAGTAGAGAGGAAGGATCACATCCATCAACCTGCCAGCAGTGCTCTTCCAAATGTGCCCCAGCCATCTTTGCTGCAAGTCTGCACTGCTGGCTCCCATTCAGATTGTTGAATACCAAGGTCCCCAGGGCCTTCTCTGCAAAGCTGCTTTTTAACTGCTTCCCCAGCTTTGTTACTACAAATATTGTTCTGATCTGCGTGCAGGATTTCACATTTCTTTGCTGAAATTCATGAGATTCTTGTCAGCCTTCTCTGCTGCATCTTATTAAATTTGTTTTGATTTATGATCTTTTAGGTAATTAGTAATACTATTAGCTGGAAATATTTTGTTTTCATGAACTGTGTGGCTTTTCCTAATTAAATCATGCATGTAACATTAATGATAATAATCTATGTCTCTTACCATAAGTAGATTTTGCTCAAAGACAGTCCTGAGAATCCTTCTCTACACAGGCAGGACCTTTTGCCTTAAAACATGATCAGCATTTGTATCCTTCTCCATCCAAGATTCTTGAAGTCAAGTGTGGTTATTGACTTCTTTTCACAGTGCTACTGGTTAAAGCAGAATTGATGTGTTCTCACCACTCGCTTTCAGGTCACCAGAGGGTGTAGATGGGAGACAGTCACATACAACTTCCATCCCACCCAGATGGCTCAGCAAAGGCTTGCCATGAGACTTCAGCTTTGGAAAACTTCTGGAAGTAGAGGGTCAGGAATACCATGCTTTTTTACTAGAATGCACTGAAATCCTGCACACACAGAGCAAACCCTGCCATGCTGGTGTTTGTTCTGAGTATCACTAGAGGTCTCCAGGTGCACCACCATTCCTGCAAGCTCAGACAGCAGTGGCTTGCAAAGCCGAGGCTCTGTATTATTTCTTCCTCTCGGCCCTCAGGGCAATGCGAGAAGTTGCCTGCAGCACACTGTGTGTCACAGCTGGTGTCTCCTGAGCCCTGGTGAGAGAAGCTGTAAACTGAGGTTCACTGGCTTTGCCCAAATTGCCAACACTAAAACCAGGTCCAAGGCCAACTCCAAAACCCATATGATTAGCTGGGGTCTTCTTGCCTGTTGTTAACTAATATTACAACTACCAGTTAGTATTACAGCTATTTCACAGATGAGAAATCATCAGGAGAGAGATAAAGTGACAAAACATATGTACTGGAAGAGACTCATGGCCTCAACTAGAACTCAGCTCTTATGTCTTGTAAGACAGTCCTGTCACCATTAGAACATGTAAGCTAACCTTCTTGGAAAAAAATGAAATGTGAGCCTCCCTTTGAACCAACTTGACTTTGAGCTCCCTCATGAAACACCAACAACCTTTGAAAGAACATGAGGATGGCACCATTGACAGATTTTACCTCAGCTGGCTGCAAATAAAGTTATTTGAAATAACTGCCAAAGCTGTAATTTATCAGACTTTTTCACAGATTCCACAAAAGCAAGAAAATTCAAAGTTGAAAGGCTTTCTCCAGGCACATGCCAGGCATTTGTGCATGAATTGCAGGAGGGGAAACGATATGTTTCTTTTAGAGCTGTTGTTGCCATCACGGAAAGCGAACAAGCATCTGTGCTTTGGAAATCAGTGGATGGAAGGTGTTCCGTGAAAGGCAGCATGTGGGAAAGCAGCTTAAAATGGTGAGATGTACAAAAGTAGCAGGAGTTCTGAATGCCACCAGGGAGAAGAAGTGGAACAAGGCTGACACATAGAAAGGTGGCGAGAAAGCAAAAAGAAATGCAAAGAGGAGTACACTGAAGGGAAAAAAACCCACCCACTCTTGGCTAGAGAATAGGTCTGAACAAGTTCCAAGAGAGGAACAGAGAAAGAGAAAAAATTATAGGGTAGATGGAAAGTGTATCTATTAGATGATTGTGCAGGTGAAAATGTAAGTTGAAGTTTTGGTGTTTTAATGTGGAAACAGATACAAAGCTGAAAATCAGATGTTCCAGCAGGACTCCTGAGATAGCAAATCTGTACATTTATAGTACATAAAACCTGTAAGATGATTCTCCTCTGTAGGATTTGCAACTGATTCTGAAAAAAAGGGAAGATTCACATTTAGTAATATTTAATTAAAGAGTACTACTTACCTTAAATCACCATAAGTAAGGGTTGCACTGCCAGTCCTAAGGCTCTTAATTTCACTCTAGGGCTGATGATTTCCTGTGTCACTACACTGTGAAGCTGAATCCAGAGTAACAATTTAATACTTGAGTGCCCAGAGTCAGGCAGATGCTTTGCATAAAAGTGTTCTCTTGTGCTTGTGGAGTGCCTGCAGCTCCCCCGGAGAGCTGGTGGGTGCTAAGCACCTCTGAAAATCAGGTCACTGTCACTCAAGATCTCAGAAAGCAACTGAGGTGCCAAAGTTTAGTCTTAAACTTACAAGTAAGTGACATCATTGCAGAAGACTCTGTCTCTGAAGGACTGCAGTGCTTTCGGTCACTTGAATTTTGGTATGTGATAGGCATGCATTTGTAAATTAGATGCCTTTATAGCTTGTAACACCCTCCAGAAATTAGGATAAAAGAAAGAGGGCATTAGAGAGGAAAGAAGGAAGATGAGGGGAATTCACAAAACAGAAATGGATGGTGATGTTGTTCAAGATCATTTTAGACTAGTTTAGGCATGCCTCATTGGTTCTGAATGCAGATAGGAAGCTTTAAATAAATTAAATGAAGTGGGGTTCTTCCACATAATACATAAAAAAGCTGGGGAACACAGTGTCCACAGGATGTTTGGAGGGAAAAAGGTCCAAACAGCTTCAAAGAAGAGCTTGGAAAAGCCAGACTTGGAAGATCTGAGAAATCGCTCCATTTTCATTTATTAAACATGATAGACTTGACAGAGCATCTGGCTCAAGAAGTCTCCAAAGTGCAGTCAGGTGGGAGCTGGGTGGACATACCACAGAGCTTATTTCTCCATATTTGCGTCATTTCTCATTCTCTTGCCTTAATCATTTCATTCTGGCTCTTATGGGAGACAGGCTGTACTACTTTAAATGTTCCTTTCATCTGACTCAATGCTCTCATATTCTATTTTGCATTAGTAGCTTATGTTTTCCCTTCTATAGGTTACTTAACCATGCTGGCCTAAGTCAATTGTTCTTGGCCTTCTGCAGCAGTACCTATGATTGCTGTAATGTCCAAATGTGAACTATTTTAGAGCGTGTACTGAAGAGGCAGGCAGGCATTTTAATTACGGGGATTAAAAGGAGAACAGATGCAAGTGAGTTGAGTGCTTGGTAAATATAAATGCATCACCTCTTATACCCTGAGAGTCATCACTCTTTGTCTTCAACAGATTGACATCAGGATAAATTCAAAAGCAGAGGGAACAGTACTGGAAAATACCTATTTTTAACAGAAGAGTTTACCTAGACTGGGGTAAAGTATATGGATAGCACAGTATATTATAGATGGATACCTTTTTAATTTCCTTAAAGCCATTTAGTCAGCACTACTTAAAATACATTATTTTGTTCAGACACAGAATTACAAGTACGGATTCAAGTGGTTTTAACTTGAATTTTCCAACTCAAATTGAAAAAACATTTTCTGCATCATCCATGTTCACTTTCATATACTGAGCTTGGTTCCCAGACTGGCATTACTCTCCACCTGGTAGCTAAACAGTGAGTGGGCACAGAGGTAGAGAAGTCCCTTAGAAAACTATTTCCAACTTTAAAGCTCTGGGCTTTAAAGTTGATCAGTAAACAGCAAGCCAGTGCTGAGTATCTGGTGCGGAGTGCTCATGCCGTGCAGCTCTGCTCAGGGAGTGGGTAGTGGCTTTCTTGGGAACTGGATCTTTCAGGCATGTTTCAAAGGGGATTCATGAATAGAAAGGTACAGAAACCCAGGTGGAGGTAACAGAGACACTGGTGATTTCTACAAAATCTACTTCAGAGGAAATGTGCAGCCAGCCTTAGCTTCCAGACTAAGTAGTAAAAAGAGAAAGACAGAAAAAGATGTCCAAACCCAGGATTACCAGCAGAAAAAAAACCCTTAAAATTGTATCTATGTTTTGATTATGCATGTGAATAGCAAGCAGCAAAATATAAATAACACTTCACAAATTACATATATTTAATCCCTGAGAAGTAAGAATTTTAACTGAGAAATGTTTCCATTTATTTATCTAAGTCCACATAAAACGTGCATGTTGTGTATGTCTGCCGGTCTCCTGGCCATAGTATGACTATAATCCCTCATTTCTATCACTACCTGATAACTGTTTCATTATTTAGGTAGAGTTTTTCAAACCATTTTTCACCTAACATAAAAAATCCCTTTTCTTTTTTTCCTGCAGGATGCTCCCAAATCACATAATCTTCTCTGATTTTAAGCGATACTGAGATGGAACTCATTGAAAAAAAAAATCCATAGAAAATCTAGAAATTTGCAGGTTGAGGAATTCAATACAGGGTACATGGGTAAGCCTTTGTTCAGCATGGCTGTCACTTCCTCTTTGCTGCATTTCACTCTTGTCCAAACCATGAATTCCTCAGGCAGGGGACCATCTCCTTTGTTCTGGTTTTGAAATGTGTCTGGTTGGAGTTTTCTACTGCTATTGATGTTCAATTAAATACAAATAATAAATAGTTAATGGTTTGCTGAGCTGCAGAGGTGGGGCTAATCAGCTGAGACTTCATGGAGTGGTTAATGATGGATTAGGAATGGGGGAACTGATAAAGCTGAATATTTAAAGACTAATATTGTACGGGATGATGGATGTTTTGTCTGCTTTGATTGTATATGAGCAGAAACTAACAATGCGCTTATCTTTCTCCTCCTTCTATTGTAGATTACTCGGCTCCAAAACGTTCCTGTTCTGAGTCTCTGTCCAAATTCCCCTGAGCGGAGCACTACCCGTCAGAGATGGCCCGAGAGGCTCTAACAATGGAAATTGGGTGGGGAGGTGAACGAACAGTGACTCTACGAAGGGGGTGCGTTATCAGCAGCACACTCGTCTACTCCTGTTCACATTCAGCTTACTGAAATGGAGGGATTTCAATTGATTTTGCTTTCTTTTGCAGTGCTGACTGATGAGCCGGTGAGGAGGCAGCTGCGTTCTGAGGACAGGTGGCACGGGGGGGGGCTTGTCCCACTGCCTCTGCCGCTCTGCTGAGACCCAGTGGGATCTTTGGCTTCCCATTCTGTGCCAGGAACCGATGAGACACTGTATCCCTGAGCCTGCTGTGCAGAGTGGAAAGGGTTACATACATCTTCTCAGTCAAAGGATCCCTATGTATCACAGCTATCTTTATTTGTTTCAAAAAATCTTTTGCATTTGTTATCATTTATTAAACAGCAACATATCATGTTCTGATATTAGTACCACAGTAGGTACAATTAGGCTTAAAAATTAATACTTCTAAGTGTCAAATTCTTTCCAAGGGATATGACTCCTACTGAAACCAACTGATGCTAAATGATGGTGTTTTTTCAGTGTCTAACTATAGGATCAATACAGCCTTCGCCATTGTCAGTAGTAGTTCTGTCAGCTGCTAGGAAGACAGGCAGCCTTGCAGACAAGACACAGACAAGGAGGTCAAGAGAAGTGGATTCTTTTCTCAGTTTGCCTTAGGGCTTTTGCAAAGCCTTGGACAAATCACACAACCTCTCAGTTAAACCTCCTGACTTCCAAAATGGAAATGATCATAACTCTCTGCTTTCCCAGGATGCCATGGAGAAAAATCAATTCTTGGGAGGAGGGAAAAGGGGGGGAAATAGGTGTGTGTGGAAACAACAAGTACATGGGTACTTTGGAGGGAACAAACATATTTTACTTTACTTCTATTTTTGTAAACAGTTTTAGAGTGCACATGGTATTTAACATATTTAAAAATTAGGCAACATCTAGAAGATTGGGTCATGTAGACAAGTTATAGTTATTACAATATATTAACATTGCTAGTCTCATTCTCCTATAGACATAGTTTATTTTGGATAAGGCCAGGGTAACTATGAAAAATTGAAAGTTCAAATGCTCTCAATCGAACAAGAGTGCTTTGCAATTGTTTTACTTTAGATGGCAGTCAGAAAAATATTTCCTCATTTCATGTGCTAGAAAAGAGATCCAGAGTTGGCATTAGTAGTGGCTTTGATGTATTCTCTGGTACATTGGTCCAGAGCATGCTGATGTAAACAGAAGTGTCTCTTGACCTGTCATCTTTGTTCTTCAACTTTGATACTGGCCCCGTCCAGTGGCTTCTTTCTCTTCCTAGAGAGGCTTTAAAAAGTCAGTTGATACAAAAAAAAAAAAAAAAAAAAAAAGAGTTTCAGTTTTCTTCTTTGCTTAAGACTCTAAAGAAATAGACATGTCTATTGTACAGTCACTGAAGCTCTTGAAATAGTGCGGGTTTTTCTCTCCAATCCTGCGGGGAAATGAGCAAAGAAAAGAAAAAAAAGCATGTGGTTTTTGTCTACAACTTATGAACTTATGATGTGGTAAGTACATCATACTTTTGCTTCTGATTTTTTTTAATTTTTTTTTTTTTTTAGGAAAACTGAGAAGCTCTGTTTCAGATACAGGCAGTGCAAACAGCAATGCCTATGGGTAAGTTAGTCCATCATTGCCTATCATAGGACCCTGGCTTTTGATGCCTGTGACTGTCAAATATCAGCTAATTTGTAATGATTTCTTCCTGTGATTGGTGTGCCAGCCTGAAGCTGATTTTTAAAATAGTACACTCAGTTTGAAAAATTAGGTTAGCAAAAAATACATTCTCTTTGTGTTAAAAACTATCACTGGGTTGCATGACTGAGAAACTCTCCATGCTCTAAACCTGAAATTTGGCAAAGGATTTGCCAAGGATTCGGAGGGTCACACCCATAAACATGCATGATAAGAAGAGCCTATGAATAGGATGCAGGCTATGCAGACAAGAGGGTTATTGAAGGGTGAAATGAGAAGGCTGTGACAAGATTGAAAGAACAGTAGCCTGTAGGGATGGTGTGTGGGACTGAAGTAAAGAAGTGAGGAGATTGGGAGAAAGACACTATGAACTTGGACCAGGAGTGAAAAATGCACTACTGAAGACTCTTAGGTTGCTAAGAGAAGGGAAAGGGATGAACGCATTGGGCTAAGAGTGAGACACAAAGTCCTTAGGTATTACAGTACAACCTTCTCAAAAATTCTCAGTGGTCAAGAAAAAAAGCTGGAAAATTACTGACAAAATATTTGCTTTATTCCTCTAATGATTGCTGATTTTAAAGAACATCAACCTACTGCTGGCAAATCCTGAGGAAGCCCTAGTGATAGTGAGCAGTGTTGTGGATATCAAAGATCTTGCCCTAGTTCAAAACCATTTGGACTTAGAAGAATTCTACATTAAGAGCATGGAGGCATTCAGTTTTTTAGAATAACATAAAGAACAGCAATTAAAAAAAGTTAAAGTCTCACACGTTAAGAGATGGTAGGTTTACTGCCCATAGAACCCTAATTCTCCCCAGTTTACATGTATTATTTTAAGCAGACCTTAATTGTATAATCATGTTAAGTTTTTCACAGAACACTAACCACATTAGGTGCAAGAATGGACATGGCTCAGGAAATGAATCAAGGAACTTGTCACCGTTACAGGATGAGGTGCCTTGGTAGCTCCTCTTAAGTGCATCCCTCCGGCAATTTTCATTAACTTAGGCTTTCTGCACAGAAACATGCCACTGCATTCTGTCATTTCTAAACTGTGTTTATGAGCTGAAACTCCCTATTTAGCAACAGTTTGTTCTGTGACACCAGCTAACTAAACTGCCATAGTGGCAGCTCCTTCAAAGCAAAGCTTTATTCTCTCAGAGACAGGCAGCACAGAAAGCAAGGATTTGACAGCAGAAACTTAACTCTTAAGTTACCTTTCCAGTTCGCAGGTTTTCTCTATGTACATCTCGTCGTTGTTATTGAAAAACAGGTAAGGGTGTTTCTTTTTAGCAGCTTCTCCCTTGCAACTGCAAGAGTTATATTGTGCTTTCCTGGACATCTTTGTGATGGGATTGTTTTCTATTTGCATGTTCTTTTACAGTATCCTTCAATGTAACTCTCTTTAAATCATGTGGAATAATGCAAACAAAATAAAGTGACCTGTATCTTGTATTTCCAAAGATAAAAAATGTAACACCCTAATTTTCAACATGAATGTAGTCAATAGGACAGATTTCTCCTCAAAACTGACTGATTTATTGGAACAATAGAAACTATAGAAGGAATGGATATCAGTGATTGTCAAAACGGATCATATTCTTGCTGAAGTATCTGTCGGTGTGAGGAAGTCACTTAAACCAAATTTCTGAAGATGGCCAGTGTTTTTCTCCTCTGTTAAGTCTATTCTCTGAAATCACAAAAATTTTAGGGGCAGGTACCTGCAAAGAGGCATTGGTGATGGCTGTGCTCAGAATTAAGGTAACACTACACATGATATACAGCAGACCATACTGTAGAATTCCAGGACCCTGAAGCCTTCACTTGGCACTCCAAATTAGCTGTCTGTTTTGATGTTCACTGTTTGGTTGTCAGTACCTCCTCAGTTCAGAAGGAGGCTGTTCTAACCCCCTCAGCTAGCTCACAGCAGAGCACCGTACAACACACAGCTACAGTGCAAGGCAGAGCATGCAGTAAATAAGGGCTGTTGATGCCATGCCCCAGACAACTCCGGGAAGAGGCAAAACCGAATGTTCGTACACTGCAAATGTAGACGTATAGGAAAAGGAAAAGGTTGGAAAAGACCGTCAAGATCAGAACATCAGCCGTCAGTCCGAGCACCAGACCAGCACTGTCGCCCCTAGACCACATCGCCCAGCGCCTCCTGAACACATCCACGGCTGGTGATTCTACCACCTCCCCTATTTCAATGCCTGACTATCCTAACAGCGAAAAAAAAAATGCACAGAAATCGTGACTGTGTAGCTAAAGAATACAGGCCGAACACTTTAGGTGGGACCCTGACCTCTTCCCCGCTGGTCACTGCAGCAGCAACCCCGGGCGCAGGCAGAGCTCATCCCGTTATGTGGGGCACCCTCAGCCAGCCGGGAGCCCACACCGGGCGCGGGGAGCGCTCCCCCTCCAGCGGGACCCTCCGTCATGGCTCTTGAAGGCAACAAATACAGAGTGGGGAAAGCAGTGGCGGCGCTTTATCCCTGCGAGTCCTGAGGGCGGAGGACGGGGGACAGCGCTCGCTGCCCGCGGGCGCCCGGGCACCCGTCTGCAGCCCCCGCCTCGCCGCCCTCGCTTTACGGCGCGCCGTGTTTTGCGACGCCCAAGATGGCCGCCCCCAGGGCACAATGAGCCCACTTCGGCCGCCGCCGCCGGGGGGGACGCGGGGTACGGGCAGGACCGGCCGGGGCACAGCCGGGGCGTTCCTCAGGCAGCGGGACTTGTCCGCCACCGCTCGGCGTGCGGGGCCCCGCGGGAGCTGGTAGCGCGAGAGCGGTGCGTCCCCGGGGAGGCGGCATGTGGAGTGCCCTACTGCGGCGCGGGGTCCGCGGCGCCGGCGGGCTCCGGTGCCTGTCCTCGGGCGGCCCGCCCTGGAGCCAGGTGGTGTCGGAGGCCGAGAAGATCGTGGGGTACCCGACGTCCTTCATGAGCCTGCGGTGCCTGCTGAGCGACGAGCTCAGTAATATCGCCATGCAGGTCCGCAAGCTGGTGGGCACCAAGCACCCGCTGCTCGACACCGCCCGGTAAGCGCCCGTGGGAGCCGGGGGGGCACGGCGGGGCCGGGGCCGCCCTCAGCCCTCGGGAGCCTTGGCCGGGCTCCTGGGAAGTTTTGGGCTTCGTGCCGTGAGGGAAAGGCTGCCCCGGGGGCGAGAGGTTTCGCCTCCGCGCCGGGATTCTCAATCCCTTGCCGCAACAGGTTTTCCCTGCGGTTCTCCGCTGACATTCGGAAGTTGCTTCCTTGTGACGCCACGTGCGGCGCTTCCCTCGTGCGGTGCAGGGAAAAAAAAATAAATTCCATTGGAAAGTGAGGCTGCCTCGCTAACAGTTATGTATTCTTTTATAATTAAGAAGTGTGTTGCAAGGAAAACAAGGAAAAAAGCAGAGAGACTACGAAGTTTAAAAAGCTCGAAGTGACGCTGCTCGGAACTGTGTGTTTTGTTACCAAGTGTTTCAGAATATCCAGCTGGGAGCTGCCAGTTTTTGTGTATTGTTGAGAATTTTAGGTTGCTAAGTTGTTCATCCACTTTTTCATTCTTAAAGCAAACTAATGGAAGTCTTGCATTCCTGCCAATAAGCAGAAATTGGGATTGTTGAGCAGGGTTTCCTTTGACTGTAAAGCCAGAACTGATTGGCAGTGAGTTTTTTGTAAAATAAAACTCCAAATGCTTACCAAAATGAAGGAAAAATTAGAAGTTTTCCAAAAGACTTTTGTTTGTGGATTTGAGTGTTTTGGTTGTGGTTTTTGTTTGGGTTCCAGGTTTTTTGGGGTTTTTGTTTGCTAGATCTGTGTTTGCTATAACTGCAGCTATAGCAACATTAATAGAATCCAAGTTTTGTATGCACAGTATTTTTTAACAGGTGTAAGACAAAAATGAGCATTTGTTTAAAGTGGATGTTCAGCTTTTCTTTTAAGGAACGGAAATCGTAGTTCTTTAGTGGTCCTTGGCAAATCCACAGTGTTTTAATGATATAAAAACAAGATTTGTTTTTCTAGCTCTCCGTCTCTAAATCTGGTTGTCTTGAGTGAACAAAATGAGTACCAGGGACAAACAGCTTTTTTTAAAAAACATGATTTTCAGGAAGGGGGATTTAGACATTGGCCTTAGGGAGACTTTTCTGGAAGAAACAAATGAAATTGTTAATAAAAATGGAAAATACCTGACTTCAGAAAATGGTGGTGGAGGCGATTTTGTTGAATTTTTTATAACTGAAGGTTGTGATATTATGATAAAGAGGAGGGATGAGAAGAAAATGCTCTTCTGTCTTTGTAAGGTCGGTTGATGGAATGGAGGGAATAGGAGGAGTGAAGCACAATGTATTTGGACTCTTAAGTTTGCACTGCAGTCACAGAAGTCGCAGAAGTGTTACAAAGACCTGCAGTGCTAAAGTGGACAGGACTGTAAACAGGCTTTACAGTGCCTGTTCAAGGTGTGGTAGTTGCTGGTTTGTTTGTAAATTTAAATGCAGTGTTTTGGGGCATGGTTGGAAATTTTGTGGTGGAGCTGTGATGTAAGGGTTTGTTGGGGTTTTTTATTATTTTAAGTGGTCTGCTTCAGGCTTAATTCTGTAAGCCTGTGGCTTTTGGAACACCAGTAGGAATATAGTCATGTCCTGGCTCAGCAGGATTAAATACATTCATTTTTAAAATTTGTATATATTTCAGAGTACCCTACTAAATTGATGTGTTTTGCTGGAAAGAAGAAGTATTCACTTACATAAAACTGAAACTCTGTGCCCTTACTTTGGATCGTCTTACTTGGTTTCACTGGTATTTCCAAGGGCTTTGTTGGATTTCCAATGGCCTTGACCTTTGTGTTATAAGAAGAGTTAATATCCTGCTGACAGGTTTTAGTACACCCACAGTAATGCACAAATTGTACCTTGCTCACCTTGTTTTATGGTGTGATATTGCAATAAGGTGAAATTTGACCACGTTCTTTCTCAATAATCTTCACAATTTATTTCTGAATTTTAAGTGTTGTATGTTTCAATGTAAATGTGAGTGATTTTAGTTTTGGGTCTGAGATCTATGCCCTGACTTAGCATAGCAATTTAGGAACAGGTCGTGATTTTTCAATACTAGGATTTTTTTTAATACTTTAAAATCTGTCTTATTATTCATTCTTAAAAAGTTACAAAGGTTTCCTGTTGCGTGTTCAGACAAATGTTTTAAAGCATGGGTATCTAAAATATTTTATTTTGTGATTTTTTTTTTTTTTAATACTGAAGTGATTGGTATGTTCTGGAACTCTAATCTTTGAGATTCTGAGTGAGTAAATGCTATATATATATATACATATATATATATATGAGAAGTACTCCAACATTTAAGGAGATTTTTGTATTTGTGGAAACAACTAGAAAATATGTGCTGTAAAATTGATTAGTTGCATGCCCTGTTTCTCAAGTTTCTACTTATTTATTTTTGAGGTTATAAGTGGTGACAATCAAATTGATTGCTTGCTGTCAGGTCTAAACAATTTTCTTAAACCTTCATTGACTGCTGGCATTTTGTCATCAGTGGTTCTGTGTCTACCCTCCCTTCCTGCCTAAAGGCTTTGCTAGCTTTTGAAGTCTTCCTGAGACCATTAGGAGTTTCTTAGAGCAGAGAGTTCTCTACCAATGCTTGTTTGCATGGAATAAGTTCTGCGCTAACTCAGCTTAGGACATAATTGCCACCACACTGAAAGCCTTTAGTGTAACCAGAGTGTTGATGAGTGTTTTTAACATTTTGCCAAGCTTTGGCTCACTAGGCTGTTGCAATGCAATGCCCGTGCTGAAAACCTTGAAGAAGGCAGCTGAAAGGTGTCTGTGCATGTGAGACAGGACATGTGGAGAAACAGCTGTTGGGCCAGTGTATGTTTCCCTGATGATCCCATCCATTTCTTCCTCTTGTTTGGATGCAGCACTGGCAGCTCCTGGGTGTAAGTGTCTGCTGTGAATTAGGACTGCAGCAGGTGTTCTTCTGGGATGATGTGTGACCCTGATAACCTCCTAGCAAGCTTGTGCCTGGCCAGCAGCTTTAAATCTGAGAGCTATTGGTGATCCTCCTCTAGGGAGGGCAGAGACGGGTAACTGAGCCCCGCAGCGACAGATTTGGGAGTTCTGTAATCCATGCAGTAAAGTTGACTTGTTTTTTGATAGATAGTTTTTGTTTTATTTCTAAGGTTTTGGTTTCTTAAAAGTCATCCATGTGAAGTGAACAGCCCCTGTACTAGCTTTGCCAGACTTGCTAGAAGGAGGGCAAAATGTGAGGAAAAGGTTACATTTTGTTTAAGAAAGGCTAATGTCTAGTGGTTAATGGATCATTGGAAGCTGGGGTATCTGGATTAGATTCACAGCTGTGCTTTTGGCTCTCTGACTAGAGCAAGTCACTTAATTTTTCATACTTGCATTTACTTATCTGTGAAATGAAAAATGTAGCATCTGTTTTCTGGAGATGTTGCACTTCATTCATTGCAGCCTGTATCGATCACTGTGATCTTTCAGTGGAAAATGGGTGTATAAGCAATATTAACAAAGAATACTTGGAAGAAATGATATCATTAAAAAAACCCTTACTCTGGAAACAAAATTGCAATCTGACTACTTCTGGATCTTTCTGTTTGTAGTCCTGTGAGTCTCTGTATAGTTTTTCAGAGCTTTAAGATTTGCTATAATGAAGTGTCTTCAGCAGCTACTCAAAACCAGCATTTCTTAGTTTTTTTCTCTTCAGGCTTTACTGGACTAAAGCGAAACTTTTTCAATGCATGAATGTATGACCTCATTTTCACTTGAGAAGCAAACAAATCTCCTGTCTTTTCTCTTTCCCTTCTCCTTTCTAGGCTAACATACATCCTTCTTAGTATAGGAAAGAGTCTGTAATTGGCACAGTGATCTATTTTTCTCAAATACATAGTGTGAATAACATTTTCTTGATTACTTAACCTCCCTTGAGAAGGGTATAGCTTGCTGCAGATTGTAAACAGTAAATGTTATTGCCAATGCATCACTTTTATAATATCACTAAATGAAATGGAACACTCCATACACGTAAAATTATTATGAGATACCGTTTAGCTCCAGCCATTCTCTCATTAGCCTGCGGGAGGAATGATTGTATTTTAGTTGTGTCAGAATTGTTTGTTGGTGATAAATGCTTAAGTAGACATGGTTACAGTTTTCCTGGATTATTACAGAAATAAAAGGACTGGCTAGACCAGGCTTTTTTCTGTTGCAGCCCACTCGATGTAGATCTCTAGACATTTTAAGGCCCAAGAATGTGATCCAGCACACTGTCAAGATGACATGCTTTTTGTTTAAAATGTCTGATAACATTGGCTTCTTGATAGTTCTGTTTCTTTATCAGCTTGAGATAGCTTAGTTTGGTAACACATCTTGTAACTCCAGGTGTTGCCTGCATCTGCCTTCCTATGCAGGTGACTGATTTCAGCGTAGACATAGGCATTTGTTCCAGCCTGTTGTTGATGGAGTTGTTATTGCCAATTTATATTTTGTCTTAACAGAATGGTGACTTTAAAATCGTCCCTTTTTTATAATTGAAAGTGCTGTGAGTGACTACGGGTAGCTTTTTAGCAACTTGTTTCAAATGTTAATTAATTTTTATTTTCTGAGCCAGAAAAATGATAGCGTCTATTTACTTGACAGTGGCAAATGAGGTACCTTTCTCTGAAAACAGCAGGCAGCTGGGCACTCAAAACGATAAGCAGAAGGTCTGGCCAAAGCTGAGCCTCTACTACAATCTTTTAAGTTTTACCAAGTTGCTCAATCTAAAACGGTTGTGGGGCCATAAAGTCCTTCTCCTGCAATTGCCAGATTAGAAGTTAAACCACATTGGCTTTCACTAAATTTTATTCTATTTTCAGCCTGCTGTAACACTTTGTAAAAAATATTTTTGCAGTAGAGAGATGTGATTTTTATAATCGTGGTCAGAATGCCTGTGAAGTTAGCTATGGTATGGCAGCAGTGTCGTTTCCTGTGTTCACTGCAGAAATCTGCTTGACTTCCTGCAAGCACTGACCACTGCAGCTGGCATTCAGGACACTTCTGCAGAAAGTATTAGATGTAGTGATGTTAGAAATGCAGAAATATTTTTCCTGCTTGATAAGTTTGATACTATTTTCAAATATACTGGTGGTTGTAGGAAGTCTAGCTTTGTCCAGGAATACTATTTCCCAAAGCATTGTCTATAGCTGATGGAAACAGAGGTTTTTTTCAGGACAGCTCTAGCTGATTGAAGCACCAGAGTTAAATTTTTGGTTTGACTCACCCCATCAAGAAATGTCTGTCTTTCAAGGAATGCCCCTCTTAGCTAAGTTAGATTTTGTGAGTATCTCCCAGTCAGTTGTGATAGACTTGAAAAACCTTCATCATGTTACATAACTTAAAATGTTGGTACTCCCTAGGGTTTTCTGTTACCATACTCACCGTCAAGTAAACCTTTCTTAGACACCAAAACCAGTTTATTGTGTACTTTGGCTGAATGAACTCACAGAGAACTGTTGTGGTAAAGTTAACTTTGGAAGGTAAAAAGACTTGAAAGAAATTAACCCATTGCAGGTTCATATATGGACTGAAATTTCCTTCTGATTACTTCCATATTATTCCTTGTTCCTGTGGCTTTCAGTATGCTTCTCAGTCAGCCACCACTTAATACCGTCTTGTACAGTTAAGAGGAAAAGAGAATCCATTTTTGTAGGTCCCACTCTTCCTTTATGTCATAATCAGGTAGAATGGGAGGAATAGATATGTGCTGTTTGTTCTCTCTTCCAAATGTTGTGTTTCATTTCTCATCCTGCATTACTTTCACTAGTGCATGTTTTTTATTAGTTTTCTCCACCAACAATAAATATTACAATCATATACTTAAATGCTCAGATCTGTCAGTTATTGCTGCACTTTTGAAGAGCTGTCAGTAGATGAGAGTTGCATCAATATTTGTACACTTGGGCTTCAAGTTCACAGTTCATGTTTAAGGATCTTAACTTTCTTTTTTTTTTTCCTTTCTTTTAAACATTGCACTTTGTTGGGTTTGGCAGTAATAATGCCATTCTGGAAGGTAAAACATATTAGCCAGTCATGTCTGTCTGTCTATGTGTCTGTCTATCCCCCCCCATTTTATTATTAAATCCTCGCTCAGGAGGTCAAGGTAGCTGTTGTCAGGTTTTCAGCTGTAGTGGTGCTGAGTTCTTGTCTTGTCAATCATTCATAGTATTTGTGTGGAAAAAATTATGTAAAGGATGTTTAATTGTACGTTGCAACACTTAGTTTTGCTGAATATTTTGTCACCATAAGCAAAGTAGGATTGAGTAGGAAATCTGCAGTATGAAGATGCAAAAGCTAGGCTGCAAATTAAATTCTCTTGAATAATTGGGGGGTTTGCAGTGATTCTCATTTAGATGTCTATGTTGAATCCAGGTTTCTGTGCTTATGAAGAATGTATTTTTTCAATATGTAAACAAATGCGTGGTCTTTGTAAACAGGTAGGTGGTGATTATGTTTGGGATTTTCTGATGGAATTATTTACAGTGAAAACTAATATACTGTTGTGATATTGATCATTTCTGGTGTTTTGCATAAGGAGTCTGAAGGTTTCAGCAGAATTTCCAGTACAACTTGGTCTGATTAAATGAAAGTCTGTGGGAGTCCTTAAGCTTGGGTTTTCAAGCGTGTGACAAAGAAACTGAATATATAATATCCAGATCCAAGTGCCAGTTAGTCTTGAAAGGGTGTAGTATGCCACACCTAGAGAAAACTTTGCTTCACTTTGGGCATGCAGTAGCCTAAAATGAAGGTAATTTTTAAAGTTCACATCTGTTTTTTCCTGCTTTCAAGTACAATTGATTTATAATGCATGTGAATATTGAATACCAAGTTTAATGTACTAGTGAATGACTGTTAGGCCAATGTTTGCTCAGCACAGGAAAAGAGTACTGAATGAATGGAAATAGTTTCAAAATAATTCCTTCTGTAATAGTGAAGAGAGTTGCCAAATATGGCTTTCTATAAAATGAAAATGAGAACCAATGTCAAAGAGTAATCAAAATTAATATTTGGGTTACTGGAAGTGGTTTTCACTCAGTGAATCTTCTTTTTGGCAGTGGTAAGTTAACCTCTTTACCTTACAGGAATAACAGAAAACGTACTTTACCCAGGGCTTTTTCTCTCTCTGAGGTCTGTGTTTTGTAGCTTACAAATAGTGTTCTTCCCTGCTGTGCTGCCTCTTTTGTTGATGCAGCCTCCGAGATGACTTCACTCCTTGCTTTGGAGGTCCTGGCACTGGCAGGAGGTATCATTAACCATGGGCATTTTCAGAGCTTCTCCAAAAAACACGGGTAACACTGTATCCTCTGCAGCACTTTGTAAATCTGTTGAGGAAAATACAAGTTCAGGGAGGACAAATGTAAGCTCAGGAGTTAGATGTTTCCATATTTACACTATTGCTTTGTCCTAGGTGTGGCAGACCACTGTCTTAAATTATTAATATCTTTCCTTTACCCCACATCTGAGGGTCTTAGTTACCCTCAGGGTAGGCAGACTGTCTGCAGTGCTTGCCCTAAAGGAACTCCTGCTGGAGACAAACCTAACAGACTATAAAGGAGCGCTGTGAATTTAAAAATCGGATCTATTACAAAAAATAAGTTTAAAATCTGTAGCAACTGCTTTGCTGTCCTTGAATTGTCCCTGCCAATTGTCTAACAATCACTTTAGCTTGACTTTTTTTTTTCCTTCTCTATTGCTGTATGAAAGAATTTCATTTAAGGAAAGAAAAACCGATCATACAGGAAAACTGTTGAGACTCATTACATATATGAGCTTTTATCAAACACATGCTGTGAACTACCTAGATTTTACTTATAATGATAAATAAGGCTTAGAAATTTGCCTCAATACTTTATTTTACTGAGAAACTCTAGGACATTTTCAGCCTGCTGGTGGTTCTTCAGGTGAGCCAGTCATCTTTTCTTCAATTCTCAGCTATTCCTAAAGATCTCCTGCTTTTGAATTCATCTTTCTCATTTCTTTTCCAATAAATTGCAAGTAATGGTTGTTCCCCTTTCCTTTCTCGTTCCTCCAATTCCTTTCTTCAAAATAGCACTATTTGGTTCTATTTTATGGCAGCTCTTCCATTTTGGGGAAAAACAAAGGAAGTCCTAAAGGTAATAATCTGTTTCTTAATAAAGTGAAAGTTTATACTTTGTTACATCTAGTTTGTTTTGTTCCCCTCGTTTTTCCCAGCTAGGGAAGGAAGTCATACACCTTGACATCACTGATTCAGGTTTATTTTTCTAGTTAAAAATATGAACAGGCAAACCCTTTAGTCTTCATCTCCAATTTGTTTCAAAAAGTACTGCCTTTAGAAGTAGATTTCTTCAAGATCAAGTGGAAATTATTTTTGATTATTTATTGGTTAAATGATCCTATAAGTATGAATTGATTGACTTGATAGCTGCCACTAAACATGTACAATTAATTAGTTTTATAGAATCTGAGCTCTTCAAAGAAAAAAATTATTCACCCTAACAGCTCCCATTATTTCTTTTCTAGATCTTCAGACTCATGGTGCAGAGTTAATTGTATGACAGCTATTTTTTTCATTAACTGCCTGTTCAACACTCTCCGTGAAATAATCATAATCAAAGGGTTGATACATCTGTATGTTGCTACTGCTCCTGGAAATAGCTTACCTATTGCACCTTTAAAAAAAAAATACAAAGAAAGATTCTGTGTTTCAGTCATAAAGTAGGACTGGGTTTGTGGCAGGCTGTGTTTGTGTAGACCCATCCTGCAAATGCATAGTCCAGATAAAGGCAATTTGAGGGTAAATGGTCCGTGCCAACACTATTTGTGGGTGATTGGCGTATGAATGATTAGCCAGTAGCAGAAGCACCATAATTAGCTGATTTGGTAAGACTGCTTTTAATCAGATTTAACAGAAAGTTCAACTTGTTAAGAGCTAAATTAAAATTGTGAGGCCAAATACACAAGCAAAGCCACAAGTAGAAAAATTGCCTCTTTGCGCATTTGAAAAATGACTGTACTAGCATATGTTTGTTAGTGGGTGGGTTTTTTTCCTAAAGACCCATTGTTTTCCTGTTAGTGTTGCACTTCGAGATTGAATATGACAGAGCTACTGAGTTTTTCTATCATGGAAACCCATATATTTTCATAAGCTAGAAACTAAAGGTTCCTTTGATATATCATGCATCTTATGTTCATGCTTGTTATAAAAGGGTAAAGTTTTTACCCCAGTGACCTTCCAGTCTCTGATTCCCAAATGCTTTCTATTTAATGTGGTTTGTGACAATGAAGGTGTACTGTATGTATATTTTAAAAGGGTTTTGGTGATGTTAATGCAACATTATGAAGTTCATATTTCATTTTCTTTTAGAAGTTGGCTTCTGAATGTGATCTGTCTGGTATGACTATATTTCAGTAATTAAAAATTAATCTACAGGAAAAACAAGTCTTCCCCAAACCTGTGTTGCCTCATGGAAGTGAAGCTGAAGCATTAATGGGCCAATTCATCATCTGTTCTTCGTCCCCAGTTGTTAAAACCAGAAATACCAGGGAGGATTTGTATTCCATGTTTTATTGTCCACTGGAAGAACTTGTTACTTCCTGATTATTTGTAAGTTTAGATAGTACGGGAGTCATTGACAGTCTCTGAAAGAAATCAGATGTCATCTCTCAGTAGGAGTAATAATGTGAAAAGACCATTTTCAGAAGTAAGGCTCAGAAAACTTGAGAAAGCTGGAACTATGGAGACCTTTAGAGTGATTGTGGGGGGGAAGCCCTCCTTCCAATTCACAAGGAATGGAAGGCATTAAAGGAGTTTCTACTATTAGAATTTACAGTATATTTTATATGTCTTTTGTCCATGATATAACTTCATAAAATTGAAACAAGTAGTCTTGCCAGTTGGAAAGTAGGCAATGAATCCATGTAATGACTATAACGTGTCGTAGCAACCAAGTTTTAAAATAGTCAGATTCCAAAATAATGTTATAAAAATTACATCAGAGAAAAAAAAAGTACTGTGTGTTATGTTATAGCAACAGAAATATGGCCTTATTTGTTTGTTTGTGAATCACTTGGGATCACATTTCTGCCTGTGGATTTTTGTGGGGGAGCAGGGCTGGAGTTTGTCCTAACACAGTGTTTGTTTGAGGGGATGTGTGAGGTTATACTTTTTTTTGTCATCCTCATTCCTGTGACAGTTTGAGAGGGCTGAAGTTAATTTTTCTTGGTTTGAATTTATTTTCAAATAAAACACCAACTGAATATTCACCTTCTTGATTGCGTTTCTACTTCTAAGACTTTAAGAGTTCCCCTGAATCTCTCCTAGTCTTTTACCAGGGCTTGTCAGGGAATGATTTTAGTAGCCGAAAATCATGAATGAAGCTTCAAGAGGTTGTGATTTTTTTCTAATGAATGCAAACATAAAATTGTTGGTGGATGCCATCCTGCAAGCACAATGTTCCAATGCTTCCCAGAGCAACAGTGAGATTCACAGTAGGAGTATATGCATCCCTCATTCCTCCACTTCCTTGCATGTGCATGGTGATCCAAGCCCGGAGAATCTGCTCCTTGGGGCTGAGCCAGACTTATTCTCTTAAGGAGGCAGCTCACAATCACAGTGAGTGTCCATAACTCTGTGAGTGCAAGCGGTTGGCAGCACAGCTCTGTGTCGGATTCAAAGCGTGGATGCAGAAATGGGATGGGCTGTCTTGCTCTGCCTGCACAGATGTTCTGTGGTTAGCTCCTTTGAATATGCTTTTATTTGAGGGTTTTGATTTCTGATTTTCACAGGTCTCATCCTCAGTCCCCAGTGTTCCTTCATATATGCCATCTTCCTAATAGAAAAAAACCTTTTCAGGTAGCTGCTAAGTTGTAAACATGCATTGCAACTAGGAGTTGAGGTGTCTTCATGACAATAATTGTTCCCTTCTCTTTCCTTTTTCTGTTATAATTGCTAAGTGATTTACTTCCTAGAAATATCAAGTCTGGATTAATATATTGTCCTTGGATGGTACCAGTGCTTCAGATTACCTTGGTGTGCATGTAGGTATTAAATATTGAAAACTGTTTTCATGTTCTCATGTGATGGAGCTCTGGGTAAACAAGTCTTACTGAGCAGTTTGGGAAGCATGGTACATGCTGGTTTGCCTTAGGAAATCTGCCATTTAAGCCTTTGTCCTGATTTTCACTGGCTATAGTAAAAGTAGTGGTAGACAAGGAACCATAACAGTGAGTGTTACTGACAGGAAGAACCATTGTCCTGACATTGTGAAGAAAATCTGTTTAAGCTCATGAATAACTGAAACGCTCACCAACTACTGTCACTAATCCTTGAGAAAAAACTTTCAATCTTTTTTTTTTCAAAGACATTCAAAAGCAAAAGTCTCTGATGTTGTATAGTGTCTTTGCTCTCAAGATTTGTTCCCCATGTGTTCAATCTGGAGAAAAACAGATATAAGCCCTTCTTATAAATGTAAACATTAGGGAAACAAGAAAATACATTGAAGAAGTTCGAAGACAAATTAATACTTTAAATCTACATAGAATTAATGTTGCCATGCTGTGGAGTGTAATTTAAACGTGAAACCTGTGAAGGTGTTGCTAATATCTGGGAGACTGTAGTTGTATGGTTTAAAAAACCATAACCAACCAAAAATATCCCTCCACTTCAATGGGTGATGTTGTGCAAGTTTTATCTTTTTTATAATTCCAAATGTGTTGTTAAAGGCAGGAGATACTCAGACGTTATGTATGTTTAGTCTTAGCTTTATTATGAGTAATTTGGAGATGTTTTTTCACTTCCATATCAAGAATGGAAACCCCTTTCCTCATTGTATGCTAAATAAACATTTCAGAGCTATCTAGCTCTAGATAGAGTTAAAGAAAGAGTGAACTAACTCTCTTTTAGCTTTAAATTTCCCTTTTATGATTTTTATGAATTCACAAAATGTTGAATATTTATTTATTTTTGCTACTGAGACACAAAAGGCAAAAGCCTGCAGGCTTGTTATGGCATGGGTAGCCTATTGTGTTTCCATACCTGATGCAATTTTACTTAAAAATTGAATTTTGCATTAGATTACCTCAAAAAGTCATCATTTGTTGATGTGAAGAATTTTAAATTCTTCTCCTGTGAATGATGAATTATTCTTTCACAAGAGATCAAAATTATTTTAATTAATTACTTTAGGCTTTAAATCTTTAAATTTTAAATTAAGTTACAGGTGAGTTAAGCTGTTCCTTGAGGAGCTTTTACTGTGCTAGCAGTGGAGAGGGATAATATTTGCAACATAATTCTCTAATAGGCTCTGTTAAACAAGTCTGCTATTTTGCTCTTGATTTCTGGTTTGTGTCCAGCATTTCAGGGATCAGCTTGGACAGTTAGAAGGTATCACCAGAAACACATTTTCCTGTCTGCTGTGGAAGAGAAAGATTAGGACCCATTGAAATACATTGCTTTCTGAAGTTGTTGAGAACCACAGAAATTTAATGTAAAACCAAATGAGGCACTGATAACTGGATGTATGAAATTTTGTAGAAAATATACAAAATACAGAGCCAAGTTTATTGGTTTAGTTTCATATCCTGATCTCAGTATGCATTCCCTTTGCTTAAACTATTTCTCATGTATGTATGTAACTAGATAGGATAACAAGAAGGTAACCTAACCGTTGGCTTGTGGGCTGCAGGGATTGAACCAATGCTTATTTTCCTCTTCTCGTGTATGATTACTTGTTGAAGATGTGATACATTTAGGTCATATTTGGCATGTGTTTAAACTGAGCCCAGGACTGATTTATGAAAAAGGGGGAATAACAAACCTAAATTGTGTTTTCCCATGTGTGACTATTGTAGCCAAGCTGCAATTTATTTTGTAGTGTCTTAAGTTACAATAAAAGATACATTCACAAAATAAAGTAGGGTAAAGAGTTCAGCTATTAAACCTTTTTTTTCTTTTCTTCTTAATTTTTTTTTTTAAAAGTTAGCTTTCATCATTGTGCCTTTAATTGTGTTAATTACTGGAAAGAATTTTTTGGGAGGCTAGTTGAAGAGCAAGAGGGAGGAGAAATTGCCTCTAGCGAAGACTTTTTTGTCAGAACATTCTTTCAGTATCTTATGGGAGAGATATCACTAAAAGAGTCTCTTCTAGAATCCCCATCTTCATACTTTTTTAAATATGCAAATATTTTTAGTTTCCTAATAATCTTCCAGAATACCAGATTTCAATGCTTGCAGCCAATGAGAGAGAGCAAACTTATCCTGTAATTAAATTTTTATCATATATTTTCAATATTTGTATTTTTTGAAAGTGGGATGCTAAGTTAGATGTGTTCAGTTGTTGAGCTTGGTGTGCTCTCCCAGCATTCAGTGGTTCAGGTGCTGGCTGCTCACATGAGAGGCCTAGGCTGGGTTCTTCATTCTCTCTGTGTGGCTGTTGGCAAGTCTTTTTCCTGGGTAAGTTGTGGCAACCTGATGTGCACAGCACCACATAGGGGTATGGACTCAGAATATGGCAGGAGCATAATGCCCCAGATACCTTGAGATCAGAGCACATGTCCACGTTCTGCTTCCCAGTCCATGTGTTGTGGAAATCCCCCTGGGGAGCAAAAAAGAGTCGGTGTCCTAGCCTGGAGCCTCTGCTTACCACAGTGCAAGAGCTGAAATATTAACTGAAAAGCTCATGAAAAATTTAAATGTGAGTGATTGCATGGGATTGGAACTTAACCATGATGTTGTACAACTGATGAACTTCAGTTTTGTTGTGATGTTTTGGTGATCTGTTTTTTACATTTTTACTGTCTGCTATTGTAAATTCTTCTGTTCAAACACTACTGGCAGTTTACTTGGAAATGCTTTATTTTTTTCCACTACAAATGATGTAAGATTGTTTTGGCTGTTACAAACTCAGTATTACTAGGTTACTAATATAAATGTAGTTTGGGGATGTAAAATAATGGAAACATTATTTATGGAGATGTTCAAAGTCATAATGCTAAGTAAATGGGAACTTTTTATTGGCATCCTATGATATTAGAAGAAGAAAAAGAAGTATATGTTTATTTCATATGTAAAGAAAGTTGCATCCAACCTGATTTATTATTTTTACTTCATGCACAAGTGGTCCTAACACATTTTCAGACTGAGGCAGAAGGTAATCTCCAGGTAACAATATTCTATGTTATTTTAAGGATGCATGCCCTACTGATGGTTTTTAAAGCACAAAATAATGATGGCATACCATGCAGAGGTCTTGCTTGCCTGAGGCAAATAGTCTGAATGCACTAGATGCAGACTCCTGTTTGCTGATGAAAGTGTTGAAAAGGTGCTTGGTTTTATTTTTGTTCGGTTGGGGGTTTTCTGGGTTGTTTTTTTTTTAAGTGACAGTTACCTATTTTGCTATTAATGATATTGCATTCAATTAACACCTGAAATATATTACACAGAATAAGAAAAAAAGCATAAGGTCCCCTGGGAAGAAAGTTTGATGCTCAATTTTGGCAAAAGTTGATTCCGTTGATTGCTTGATAATGGCAAAAAGAGCACCAGTCAGTTTGGATGAAATGTGCCGTGCCAGGGGCAAGGTAGATTTTCAAGCAAAGGAGAAGCCTCCTGACAGATTTCCTAGCGAGTGGGGAATTGGAGTGCTACCACTAAATTATTAGAGAAACAGTTAATGAGGGAGGAAGGAGTCAAGGAGGCTAAGAAACCGACAGATTTCAGAAGGAAAAGGAGGAGGTGTATGTTACAAAAGTCAGATTGAAGAGGAGTCAGGGTGGAGTGTGTGCACTCTGAGGGCTCATCACGGTGAGCTTGTTAAAGATGCATGAAACAATTCCAGTTTGCATCCAGAGCATTCCAGTGGTTCCAAGAGGTTTTTTGCTGTATAGTGCCTTTGAAAGCCAAGAACCATACATGCTCTTTTCATAACTTTAAATTGAAAACAACAGAAAGGTGTTCTGTTCAGTGGACAAGCAGCTCCCCTTATGGATAGCAGTTCATGAACTTCATTTGTCTTGCAGTGCTTGTCTGAATTGTGCCTACACAGTCTGACAGCCTTTCTTCAGCATCAGCATGTACCTGTCAAGTAAAGCTGGAAATACTTAGTGTTTTTCATAGTAATCTTCAGAGAACATATGATACATAAAGAAATGCAATGTAACTTTTTTTTAATTCAAAAGGATTATGAGTAATATGCTAGAAGAACTATAGGGAAGAAGAAGAACCTTTTAATTAAAAATACAGAAGTCCTGGTAGTGTCTGAACATGCAAATGACCAAGCATTAGCATGTTCCATATAAACTTTTATGCAGGAATTGGAAGTGCTTTCCTAGTTGGTTGGGGATTGAAAATATTTAATGTGTTGGCTTTGTATTTTGTAGTGAAGTGATTTCAATTTTAGGCTCATGATTTGCTGAGGGATTTGATACTTCATCTGAAACCTTGTATTGGCACTTGTAACAACTCTTTCACTTAAAACTTTTGCAGAGCTTTTTCTTTGGCAAGGGAAGTTCTTGGTTATAGTGGGCTCTGATAAGTTTTATTCCTTTTTATTTTTGCCTTAGTTATTACATTCTTGCTTATCAGTCTTCTGGTTCAGAAGAACTCTGTAGAAAAGGAGAAATGAGAGAGAGAAAGAAAAACAAATAAATGTGCTTCTTGTGAACAACAAATGAAAGCTGTACTGAAATGGAGGATTATTATGGAAAATGTTTGTGTTAGGCTGTCACTGTGTCAATGACCCATATAAACACTAGAGTTCAGAAATAAACTTTTTTTTTCTTTTCTCAGTTTAGTATTAAGACCATTTGTTGTGTATAGGATTAATACATAAGATATATTTACTATTGCTCTATTATTGTTGAGTTTTAATTGCCTCTTTTGGGAAGAAAAAAATTAAGGCAGAATTAAAAAATCTTTGCATCCACAAGAACATGATTAATACTTTTGTGAGCTTGTTTTTTAATGATTCAGAAGAAACTGTAGATAAACAGTTTTATTAACTGAAAATCTTTCTGGAAATACTGCATAGAAAGCATGGAAGAGATCTTTTTGTTTTGGTTGGCTCTTAAGTGATGCAGTAGGATAGTTTTAACAAGAGGCTTAAGGTTTAAGTCTTGTGTTGAGTGCAAGAAGCTGAGTTGGCCAGAGAGGTCTTGGGTTGTGATTTCACAAGCAGCTGAGTTGGTCTGCTCGCCATGGCTCCTGGGAGAGGTGATGCACTTTTCTCACCTGCTCTTGCCTGTCCCTCCTGTGCTTTGGCTATGTATGATGTTGGTCTGACCTTTCTGTGAACTGCTGTTCACTCCCTAATCCAGGAGGAAAAAAAACCCAGGTGTTTTCTTCATTTTGGGTGTGTTTTCTGTTTGATCTAAATCACTTATGGAGGTGGTTTATTGTGCACTCTCAGCGCATGATATTTAGGTTCCTTAGCGAGGCTGCCTTGCTCTGGAGAAGTGGCTACTTCCCTTTGTGTTGCCAGTTTGTAAGGACGCTCTTGTCTTGCCATCTAAAGTAGCAGCTAAGCTTCTCAACTCTGCAGCACCACCTGAGATTCCTCCAACTCTCTGCTAGTTTCTCTTCTAGCTCAAATGAAAAAAGCTTAAATAATTCTGTTTCTCTCCTTAATTCCAAAATATGGGTAAATGGCCTTGCATATTGTAGTTGTCCTTCTTTGCTGTTACTACACATTGGTTTCGTTTATGAATGTAGTTCTGCAAACATCCAAAGAAGAGAACTTCTAAATAATGAACTCAGGTTTCTGTCTAGATTTTCTCTGTTCACCCCCTCACTCGATGATTGATGCAACTGTTGGCATCTGGCAGGACCAATCCTTCTCTATTTCATGATCATTTCGTGTTAATGTAAAGATAGATCAGTATAGGAAAGGATATGTTTGTCTTTCACGGGCTGTCTAGCCTTGTGAGGTGAATAGGTGCCAAGTATGCCTTGAATATTTTAGCAACTGGTTTTGTCTTGGCCATAACAAGAGAAAATTACAGATCTATTTTCTTTTTATGGATAGCTGAGGTCACACTCAGTCACCTCTATATGTTTTCTGAAATTTAATTTGCCTTAGGAACTGAACACATTTCAATGCTCTTTTTTAAATACCTTGTCTGAAGAATCTCAGATAAGCTTAGATGAGAATGGCTGCCCTCCCAGACAGGGTAAGTGGGATGCTTTCAATCTTCCAGCTGTTTGTCAGATACTTAACTTTCTGCTCTGAAACTGCTGTACCATCTGTCTAGCTAAAAAAGGTGCACTGAGCAAGAAGAAAAGTATCTTTCCAATTCAGATGAGGCTGCTGCATCCTGTGAGATAATCAAGCCACAGATGATTATGGGAACAGTGAATTTTAAATTTTATAGGAATAGATTCATAGAAAGCATGAAAGATGAAATTTGAATGAATTCATCTTCTGGGCATCTCAAAGGAACAACAGCGCACTATCCTAAATTTCAAGTCACATTTCTGTCTGCGATGTGAGTTTGTTATTCAGTCTTATGTATAGATAATAGGCTTTTTTTCCTTATGTGTAGATAATAGGCTTTTTTTCCCTCTGTTAAATATGCCATTTTACTTAAATTACTGGTGTTATACATCCATTATCTTATGCTATCTATTACAGATGCCTAATATTTGGTGAATAAAGGGGGTTTTTTTGGAAATTTCTGAAGATATCTTAAATGTGCAGCAGGAGGACAGGGTGATTTTTATCGATTTGAAGTAATCAAGATGCTTTAAAGATGAGTTCTGTGGTACAATTCAATGAACAAGAAATGAATACAGAATAAAAGACCTCCGACAAAAAAAAAGTGAAAGAAATTTCTTAGTCCCCAGTGCCATCTGCAGGTTTTCTACTGGAACAGGCAGGGAGAGCAGAGGAACAGAAATTTGAGTGACAGTTTGAAGTGTTTGGTAAGAAAAGAAGAAAATGTTACCTCCAACAAAACCTGAAGAAATACAATTTCTTTGTCATGCTGAGTTACATAACAATGTATGTGTCAATTTGTTTTCAGCTTGTGAGCAGCATGAGGTTTGGTGGGAATACACTGTGTCATGAGGTTTCTCCACACATTTTGTTTTTTGCTTCTGCAGTAGCAGGTGGCTTAACCAGGCTTTCTTTCTTTGCACTTCTGGAAAGATTCATCAGTCATGTAAAAACACACATCCATTAGGAACCATTTTGGGGATGACTGGCTCTTTGGCTGGGCTTCCTTTTTGAAAGCTGTCTCTTCAGAGAGGAATGATGAACCCTAAATATTTCTCTATTATTCCTTCCATTGGCATTTGTGTAAAGGTGCATAACAGAAATAAAAATGTAAATCTGCAGCTCCCCTGCTAGGTCTCTGGTACTAGAAAGGAATTCTTTTCTCTACAGACCAGTAGGCAAGCTGACTGTAGATGTGTGTCGGCAGTAGGCAAATGATGCATACATTAAAGGGTAAGATATAAATAACAACCAAGAAGAATCAAAGTTGAGGTTTTGGGAAGGAGAGAGTGTAAAATGAAACCAAATGTAGGTAAGATGGAGGTGATAATGGTGATGGTATCTGGAAAATTGTTAAACCCTACAAATTTGCCGTGTGCTTGGCATGTGGCTTTGTCAGGAGCGTCCCCATCTGCTCTACAAGAGCTTAGCATTCACAAAGAGTCTTTTCTCTTGCCTCTCGCTGACAGAAAACTCTCCCTTGTCAGAGGCTGACCTGACCTCAATTACTTAACTATTCATCACTTTTCTCCTGACTATTGTAATGTGATACTCCTGGGCACAAAGCCTGCAGTGCCTCTGGAGCGCCAGCTGGTTTAGGGTCTTGTTGTGTGTCATGCCGGCAGCACTGGCTGCCACAAGTTGAATCTGATCTTTCTGTGTTGACTTTCTGCAAAACACCAAGCTAAGGTGTCTGTCCTTAATCTTCCGTGTGCCAGCCGTTTGGGGTTCAGCATGTGTGAAAGGCTGCAGGAAGCTGCAGAGGGAAAGCTGTGGCTGCTTGCTGTGCTTTCTTGCATACTGAAGCCCTTTGGAGTGAAAGTCGTACACAGCAGAATGTTCTCCAGGACTGGTCTCACCAGAGGGATAGGTCCCATTGGGCCTAAGGACTTTTCTGGTAGGTATCTGTTGTACGTAGAAAATGAAGCATGTAGGTTTTTGGAGTATTATGGACTTGGGAACAAAAGCTTCAGCCTGTGTGTTTACATGTCTGTCAGGAGTTACATTTTTACTTTGTAAATGTCTGTATCAGAGCTTGTTGCTGTGGACAGCTTTTTACTGAGCATAGGGAAATGAATGCTTCAGAAGGAACCATGGCATCCTGTGCTATGTAAGTTCGGTGGTTGCCTTTTTGAGGAGCTCTATGCAGGAGGGAGATGAATGATGCATGCTGACAAGTGTTTCAGGTCTACGGGCATCACTACTGAATCTTAAGTTCAGTACTCACTTTATTTTTATGAGTGGATCATTTAGGATCAGTGTAGGGAAGTGGATGTGGGAGGGAAATACCAGAAAACCACTGAAGACTCTGTTGCTATAGAAGTTGAGATCAGGCATAAGTCAGGCATACAGGGTTGGTCTTGTGAGAACTTGAACTGAGGGAGTCTCTTTATCTTAAAAAAAGAGAGTACATTTTTTTTCCCCCAGATATATGCACCACCACAGAAGGGACACCAAGACCTGCACAACAGAAGCTGGGTTGGTAAAGTGGTTTCAGCACTGAAAGAGTATCTTTACTCATGAGGCTGTTCTGATGATGAAAGCCAGAAAGGTAGCAAGACCAGGGAGAGGGAAAGGCCTTACTCTATAAGAACTTTCTTCTGAAGTAAGCTTTTGCTTGTTTAGAAGGAAAAAAAGCTGTAGTAGAACTACATGTGCATGTTATTGAAAAACTGTGCTTCTCTGGCCTGATTAACCTAGTATTATGTTTCATAATTCTAAGAATTTTACAATTCTGCAGCAGTTCTTTTGCTTGGACCAGACTAAAAATGAAGTTCTGAAGTGAATTATTGCTCCTACAAGCCACCAGAGGAAAGTAAACAAATAGAAATCTTAGCTCTATTGTACTTGCAGTCTTTGTACATAAGGCATATTGAAGTAGTATGCTTCTGGCTTTGAGTTCTCCAAGGAATGCTATGCATTTTTATTTTGTCCTTCTTTTTGATATAGAATAAAACATGATAAAAAGTGAAAGTGAACTTCTGACGTAGATCGAGCATTATCACAAAGCAAGGATGTGTAGAAATGGTGCTGATGCTAAATGGACAAATTACAGGAATGTTGCCATTGGGCTCTTTGTCATTCTTCACATTTGAAAGGCAGAGAGCGGAGTGGTGAGATGGTTCCACACGGAAGCACCAGTCCTTTTCTTGTGGCTGTGTATTTTAATCTGCAGGATAATGCTGGCTCTCATTGTCACTTGTGTCCTGTTTGTTTAGATTCCATCTTTGTTTAGACTATTATTGGTGTTTAGAGAGCATGCAGGGATAAAGAACAGTCTCAAACAGCAGGTTGTAATATGTGACATCTGTTCTGTTTCATTATAGAAAGAAAAGTCCTTTCAAATATTTTGAAAGTCTAAAAGAAATCAGTATTTATTTGTTGTTATTAGATCTAAGTAGAAATCATAAATGGTTTGAGATCAGTAAAGCAGTTTGTGCATAGCAGAAGGTGTTGCACTGTTTAAGGAGATGTGTACTATTCTTTACTGTTCTTTAGCTTTATGTGTGTATATAAGCTCTCTCTCAATTAATTTTCAAGGGCTTTCGGAGAAGAGAATGATTCCATTAGGCAAGTTATTGTAATGAAAACATATGTATTTTTGGCCCAAGTTCTCCTCTAATTTGAATGATTTTCTTTGAAAAGAATTTGCCTATGAATGTATGCATACTGAAAAGGAAGTTTGGTATGAACATAAAAGCAGAAGGTGAAAGTGGATCTTTGATTAGAAGAGTTTTCTTCTAAGTCTTAAGTGACGTAAATAGTCCTTCACAATGACAAGGTGGGGAAGGTTTTCAGTGCAGCCTGCAAGAGTGCAACAGCGAGTTAGTGTTCACAATGGGAATGGTGTAGTTAAATCCTCACGTGTTGTGCTGAATGTCTGTCACATCACGTCAGTTATTAAGGGATGAACCTACTGGGCAAACTGTGAGAATTTCAGAGGGTTGCTGTAGACATTATTAGGACCAATAATTAGTTCTGTAAGGGTTAGCTATACATGTGTAGTCATTACTTGTTCTGTGCTGTGCTTGGATGGCAGTGAATGAAGTGATATTTTAGAAAATCCATGCAGTAGGGTCCTTTTGTAGCAACTTAGTCAACATTTTGATACTTTTCTTCCAAAGCAAGAGCATAGAGGGAGATAAAAGATTTTTCTTTTCAACTCTGGTAAGATAATTTGACAAAAAAGAACTATTCTTCCTTTCGTAGCTGTGAAAGAGACTACCTGGACTGAATTCGGGGTTTTGGTTTCATCTCCTAGCTTCTTTGTGTCTTTACTCCACTCTTTGTCTTTTCTTGTAAAAGAAAGAACTAACTATGTGAAGTGCCTTTTTATTATCTTTTCATATATATATATTTTTAAAATCGTTATTTTAACTCTATTCATGTCTGCAGGAATCCTGCTAGTAGTGAATGTCCTAAAATTGAATTTGGTTTTCTAGTATAGGGCTACTCTCTTGACACACAGCTTTCACTCAGCCAAGAGAGAAGCACCAGCTGATAAAAGTGGAAGATTGCTCTGTGGCCAGGAGTCAAGAAAGCCCTGGAGCCAGAGAGACAGGGGGCCTTCCCTGTATGGATTCCTAGTTAAAATGTAAATTGAGCCACTCTCATTTCCTCTTACTTTCTCTAGAACACTCCAAGAGATCCTGTATACAGAACTGTTGCCTGATGGGATGGTGTTTTGATGCATTTTTGTAAAAAGAGATATTCCTTTTGGAGACAAAGAACCAACTCGTTTAAGACTTTTTACTCCTCACTTTGTTTTTTTTCTCTCTTCTCATTCTTCTTCTTTTTTTCTGCAGCACCTTCTGCTGTTCAACAACTGCATATTGTTCAAAAGGTTTCTGGAACAGCTTTCCAAAATGAAAAAATGAAGACCTCTGACCGGGAGCAGAGGAGATTTTTCTTGGTTGTAGACAACTGAGCTTATCTTGGGACCTCCAAAGACGTGTGTGCATTCATATAGAATAAAATACTTATAAAATGGACATTTAAATCTGGTAGAGTTGAAGGATGCTTTAATGGAAAAAAGTCTGTTCTCTTTAAGTAAGTGGAACTTTCCAAGCTGTCATGAAATTAATTTCAGTGTTCATTTGAGTACAGGTTGTAGGAGTATCTCACTTGAAATGATAATCTACGCTTACAAAAACAGTGTCATTTTTCCACCAATTCAACAACAAAGTAAATTTAAATCCTATATGCGAAGAGGTGGGCAGATGTTAAATGATCTCCCAGTGGCACTTAGAGTGAAAATTCTGTTAATTCCTTCCATAGTTGTAGCATGTATTTATCTGCACAGTAATGTGGGGGGGTGGGGGGGTGGTTGTTTGTTTGTTGGTTTGGTTTTTTTAAGGACCAAGAAAGCAAAACTGCATGCTAAATTTTCAGGTTCTGGCCATTGTATTGCCAGTGGTTGTTTACTGTAACTGTATTTTATCTCAACACAAGAGATTGAGTCTTAAAACCAGAATTGTTTATAAAGGGTATGCAGTGAGGTTACTGCTCATAAGATGAGCTGTGAACACTGAATAATGTGCATTCACGTAGCCCAAAGCAAATGCAAAATAATGCAATGTAGTTTGACCTTTCCTCATTGCAAGTTAACCTGAGTCTAATTAGCCTACGTTTGCCTCAGGCTAAAAGTGGACGGGAATCACAGCTTGGCTGAGTAATAACTTTTTAATTCTTTGTAACTTGCTTTTGTGTTTACGTCCTGTGCTATTAGGGGGGAAGCAAAGAACTGGGGGTAGAACAAAGGAGGACAAACCAAAAGTGCTTATTGCAGCAGTGGTAGTCACCTGCTAGAAATTTAAACTGAAGTTCAGCACTGAACGTCTGCTCGGTGTTGTACAGAGGCTTCAGTAATTTAAAGTTTTAGGAACAATCCCCCAAATAAAAAGAGATCAATAACTTTGTATTAACAGCACTGGGGGCTTTTTTTGCTTTTTCCCCTTTTTGACATTGTGAGAAAATGAAGCTGAATTGTAAATGTGCAGGGTCAATACCTATACTAGTGTCTAAAGTGAAGTTCTTAAGTTTTAATTTTGTTTGCCTTTGAGGTATTGAACGAACTACATCTTAAATATCACATCTATTTTTTTGTGTAATTTTTAGTAGCCATTACGAAACTGATTTCAATTCCTAAGTCTGTTTCCTTCACTGACTCCAAATAAGGTGACTGAACTGGGGATTCAGTACTCCAGGCTTAAAGTTTCGAACAAAGAAATATCCAGTTTTGAGACACTTGTTTTTTCTGTGCTCTGTAAATTCATAGATTTGCTAATTTGCTCTGAAGGTACTCTAGATAGGCTTAAGAAATAAACTGTCAGTTTGTATGCTGAGGTTGTGGCAATGCACTTTTGGAACTTTCCTTTTCAAAATGTGAGTAGCAGCTTTCTTTTTTTTTTTTCATGTGTTCTTACTATGTGTTCTGCAGTGAGAGGTCGTTGCAGCTTGAGATACCAGTTGAAAAATTTGTAGCTTATACTGTCAAGTTGCATCCAGAAGTTCATGCAGATTTTTGAATTTCATTTTTTCACCAGTGTAGCTGAAAAGCAGGAATTTCACTACCTTGTTTCAATTAATGTGTAACATAATGAAACTAAGAATTATACTGCTACATTCTAAATTTGCAAAATGACATGTAGCTAGCATGAAATTTGGTTTCACAAGTTATTAAAAAATTCCTTGTGTGAAGCTTTAAACCCCACACTTGCAAATAACTTACTTTAGCTAGTGGTGGTATATGCCAGGTAGTCTCAGTGTTCTTATGTCTTTATTTTGAGTGTGGTTCAAAATCTCCAACACTTCAGTCTAGTTTTTGTAGCTAGGAATATACCAAGTAAACTGCTTTCAAATGGGAATGGATTTATGCCATGGGTTTTTGTGCAGACATGACAAAGTGAAAAGTGAGGTAAGAAAGTCTCCACTGGTAACTGGACTTCAAAACTATGTTAGCAAGTTAGCCATGAATTATTTGAAAACTCTTTGGATCTCTGGACATATGAGATATTTCATAATATGATATGGATGACCTAATGATACACCTACTATGTGTGCAGCATCCCTGGGGAATTATTGAAAAGATTCAGAAGAACATTCTAGCTTTACTGTGAAGAAACGTAGGTTTTGGGTTTTTTTCTTTTTAAGATTATGGCCAGAATCCCATCCATGTTCTCCTGTTCCTCAGCTTTACTTTGAAAACATAGTTTTGGTCTGGAAAACAACCAGTTTTACTCTGAAAAAACATGTTTCTGTAAAAGTGTAGGTGAAGTCTGAACTACAGAACACTTGTAGTTTTGTTGCAGTTTTTTTTCCTTTTAACTCAAAAAACCAGCCTTCTGTTTTCATCTGAAACAGCTTTACTTGAAAGTATTTTCAACACCTCTTGAGACTTATGTAGGGTCTATAGCTGAAGAAAAAGCAGTGTAAGCCCTTTCACAGAACAACTGAATCAGCTAGGTTGGAAAATACCTTTGAGGTTGAGTCCAACCTTTGACTGAACCACCCCCATGTGAACTAGACCATGGCACTGAGTGCCACATCCAGTCTTTTCAACACCACCAGGGACAGTGACTCCATCATCTTGGCCAGCCCATTCCAATGCCAGATCATTCTTTCTGTCAAGAGCTTCTTCCTAATGTCCAGCCTAAACCTCCCCTGGCACAGTTTAAGGCTGTGTCCTCTTGTCTTGCCACTGGTTGCCTGGGAGAAGAGACCGACCCCACCTGCCTACACCCAGCTTTCAGGTGTTTGTAGAGAGTGATAAGGTCACCCCTGAAACCTCCTTTTCTCCAGGTTCAACAACTCCAAGCTCCCTCAGCCACTTCTCACAGGATTTGTGCTCCAGATATTTCCACCAGTCTTGTTGCCCTTCTTTGGACACACTCCAGCACCTCAATGTGCTGAGGTCCCTTTCTGCCTGGCCACCGTGCAGCCACTCTGTTCCCAGCCTGCAGTGCTGCAGGGGGTTGTTGTGGCCGAAGTGCAGGACCTGGTGCTTGGTCCTGTTAAACCTCATGTTGTTGGATTCAGCCCATCTATCCAGCCTGTCCAGGTCCCTTTGCAGAGCCCTCCTACCCAGCAAATTGACAGTTGGACCCAACTTGGTGTTATCTGCAACTTTACTGATGATACAGTTGATCCCCTCATCCAGATCATCAGTAGAGATGTTAAACAAGAGAGGGCCCAGCACAGATCCCTTGGGGACACCACTGGTGACTGGCCACCACCTGGATGCAGGACCATTCACCAGCACTGTCTGGGCCCACCCATTCTGTCAGTTCTTTAGCCATCAGAGTGCTCCTGTCCAAGCCGTGGCCTGCCAGCTTTTCCAGGAGTATGCTGTGGGAGACAATGTCAAAGGCCTTGCTGAAGTCCAGGTAAACAACATCCACAGCCTTCCTCTCATCCACCAGAGGGTCACCTGGTCATAAAAGAAGATCAGGTTGGTCAGGCAGGACCTGCCCCTCCTGAATCCGTGCTGGCTGGGCCTGATCCCACAGCTGTCTTGTAAATCCTGTATGTTTGATCACACTCAAGATGAGTGTGATACGTTCCAGTGATATGTTCCAGAATCTTGCTGGGCACCAAGGTCAGGCCAACTGGACTGTAGTTTTCCCAGATCCTCCTTCTGGCCCTTGTTGTGGATGGACATCACACTGGACAGCTTTCAGTCATCTGGGACTTCCCCAGTGAGCCAGGACTGGTGATAAATGATGGAGAGCAGCCTGGCGAGCTCTTCCACCAGCTCCCTCATCACCCTATGATGATCTCATAGACTTGTGAGCATCCAAATGGCTCAGCAGATTACTAACTGCTTCCTCCTGGATTACAGGGGGCTATTCTGCTCTCCATCCTCATCTACTAGCTCAGGAGGCCAATTGTCCTGAGGACAACCTGGCTTATTGTTGAAAACTGAGGCAAAGAAGGTGTTACGTACCTGAGCCTTTTCCTCATCCTTGATAACTACACTCCCCACTGTATCCAGTAAAGAAGTTTTCCTTGCCCCTCCTTTTCTATAAATGTATTTATAAAAACATCTTTTATTATCCTTTACAGAAGTGGTCAGCTTAAGTTCTAATTGAGCTTTTGCCTCTCTGTTGTATTCATCGATACTTCCAATAATAATTTTTTATCCAAATTCTGCTTATTGTTTTTTACATCAGGAAAAATTTCTGTTGTACTTCACAGCTGACATAGCAGTGTACAGTACATCCAGTAATACACAGTATTTTGCCCTTGGCCTAGGAGACAGAAGGATCAGCCTATCCATTGCTTAAATGAAAAACTAACCTATTCAAACCCCCACTCCCCATATAAAACTAACACACAAGACCTTAAGCATGTTTTGCTGGCAGTAGAATTTTGGTGGGTTTTTAATAGGAACCTCCATAGCAGTGGTGCTTTATCTACGCACAGCAATTGATTGCATAACTATAGGGCAAGCACCTATTTTGGAGTAGGGTACAGACTCTCTTACAGAATATAAAAGTGATTTTATTCTAGACCAATTCCAGTCCTTGCTGAACAGACCAATTATTTAAAATTGCTCTTTTAAGTGGTGTTTACCTATAGCTGCAGGCGTGAGTAGTTTAAAGACCTGTAGCTGTGGTCCCCAAAACATCATCTTGTGAACATCTTGCCTTTGTGATTCTTTGTAGCCTTGGGAAAGGAAAAGTGAAAACTGATGCTGCCACTGCTATACTGACATGGAGAGTAAGTTACTGTGATAACACTTTGCAGGCCAGCTTGCTGAACATTTTACCTGGGTCAGCAAATGTTTTGTATCACTGCTCTTTAGCTACTGGTGATAAACTTCATCTTTCAATTACTCTATTTTCTTGTGAGAGAAAACAGTTGTCATTTTTTCAGTTGATGCCTGATGATGCTCAGGATGTGGTATGTAGCTCCCTATGCCTAACTGAATTAATTTTTTCTGTATATGTTCCAGTATATTCATGTTCCCTGATGAACAGAGAATTCTGTGAATAGGTTCAGGAGGAAAGCCAGTGGAACATCAGCTGTGCCTATGTGTAATGGATGTTTTGGTCCCCTTGAAAAAACAAATCTCTTTGCCTGATTTCCTTAGTGTGGATGATGACATCCTACATCACCAGTAGGGCTTAAGAACACACTTGCTGCCCATCACTAACACTTTAATTATTTTGCACAGAAATGGGATTGCTGATCACTGACCTGCAGTGGTTTGTAACATGAGACAACATCCTTGGCTATTCATAACCCTTGGTTATAAAAGGTGTTTTCCTAGAGGCAGGAAAGAGATTTAGGTTGTGTTGGAAAAGATCTAATTTGAGTTGCTGTGTGCTTTACTACGTGCTACTTATGAGAACAGTGTCCTGTTGATGTGTAGTTAAGTCTTTCCCTTTCTCTCTGTCTTTACCATTCAGGAAAATTCAGGATGATTTTTTTTTGTTTAAAAATAAGAGTAAGTAGTAAGATACATGACTGGACCTTCAACATTCAGGAGTTGCTGACGTTGTGCTTGTGGAATTGTACAAATTCTTGGAATAGTCATGCTACCCTCTTAGATGAAAGAATAGAATGCAAAAAAATGGTTTCAGTATTCTTTTTAGCTGCAGACTAACAATAGGATGCTAGCAGATCCCCAAGAACAAGAAAGTGTACCAGAAGTACCTTGCTGTTTGAGGAAATAACTATTTTCTTTCATTAATGGTATTTTATCCTTTAGCTATATCAGTCCTGCAAAGAAGTACAACCATACAGGCTTCATCACTCTGTTAGAGTTACAGGATGCAGCTACTGTCTCTGCAAAATTGGAAAGAAATACAAGGTTAGCAAGGGAGTATTTGTTCCTGACTTCTCATCTCACAAGTTACATAGAAAACTTCCCTAAAAAGAGAGAATTCTAGGAGACTGTCACAAGCACTTCAGCCTAAAACTGGAAAGCTAGTATCACTATAAACCACTTTTTCATGAGAAATTGGTAGAAGATCATTGACTCAAAGGAAGAATTAAAGTCCCAAGATGAGTTACTTTTGCATTAGCACATTGTGTATTTACTACAGTGTTTTTAATAACAGAATATAGGGCAAGAGTAAAATTCTAATCTAAGTGTTTCTGTTCATGGCTACTATTATATTTGAATATAACAAGCATAGTCTATGTAGATATAAAAATACTACATAATTTCTATATGATGAAAAAGGGAAATTATGTAAAAAGAAAGACTTTGTGCTGTTTTATAAATTGTTCAATTGAAGCAATTTAAGTCATCAGAGTCTGACATTTTGATGACTCTGGATATACCTGGAATTACATATTATGTACGTTACTTGTCATTTATACCAGCTCATTTGGATTTTCTGCTTGATGTGCTGTCTCAAATGCTCCTCTGCTTCAGAATGAACTCAAAGTGTTACAAATTCCAAAGTCTTTGTTTTTATGGATTTTGAAGATGTGTTTGGTAAATTTCATGCAGCATTATTGACTGACAAAAAAGAATTGAAATGTTCCATATTTAGATGTTATCGTATAAATGCTGTCATATGCTTCTTGCATTATTTTACAAAAAGAATATTTTAAAATTTTGTGGTTCTGGTGCTGCTGCAAGTATTATAGACCTGATAAGATTGGAACACCAGTTCTACAAAATCATTGTCACTCATGGTATTTGCAAATACAGGTTAAAGATGGTGGGATATTTGGGTTATCTTGTCCTAATGAGAGAGAAAGAGAGCTTGTCCTAATGCATGAAAGTGCACTGTAACTCTGGTTGAGGGCAGTATATTTCAGTCAATTTTATGTTAAAATTAGCAGATGTAACACACCAGAAATTAGCATGTCCTCTCTTTTGTTGCCTGGAAGAAGCATATACGTTAAATCAGGACATTGTCATTCAAGTCTCTAGATGGCATTAGAAATTTCCTCCTAACACAGGCACCCAATTTCTGTCTGATATGAAGGACGAATATACTGCTTTTGTTCTTTTATCAAAAGATAGGCTCTATGAAGCCAGTTCTAAGAAGGTCAATAAGGGGAGTTAATTAAACTTTACTTGTGAGTTTGCACCAGGATTGACATTTTCTATACAGTCTATTAACATTTACAAGTTCTTATTTTCAGATGGCTGACTTACCTATAGCTGTCAGATGCACCCTTGACAGTTGAATTTTCATTTGCAGTCATTAAGTCTAGAGCAAGAATTGGATTACTTAAAGACTACACACTTTTCATTTGATCCTAAGTTCTGCTCAGTGAATATAACTAGTAACCACTGTTGTCCTTAAATTTAGTTAGCATTTAGTGTCGTTCTAGATTGTACTATAATGTTAAAGTGCCCTCAAGTCTCGGATCCTGGGCTGGTAGCCTGCCGAGAATTGTTGGTAAAGTCCTTTTCTTCAAGCCCCGTGCCAGAAGAAAGAGTCAGGATGCGTCGATCGTCTTATCAAAGTTGTTTATTCCATCGTGTTCTTAAATATTTTTCCTTCAGCCGGCGTAGATGTCACCTACACCGCGGCCGAAGGCTATCTCCCCGCTCCTGGGCGGTCCTAATCTTTTATACTAATTATTACGTCCCCATTGTTTTCATTACTATACCAATACCTACTGCTTTTATTAAACTGTGCACTTTTACACTAAACCAATAAGAAAATGCCACCACCTCACCCAAAGATGGAGGACAAGAAGAAGAAGGAGAAAGACAAGGGACACACCCAAATCCCTCCATCTTGTCTCCTTGAGCCTCCTTTGTGAACCCCCCAAATCCATATTAATACACAAAAATAAGTTATTTAATATCCTAACTACACACCTGTGACTTGTAATTCTTCATATAATGTTGGCAATCGCTCCCAGGGGCTAAAATCAAAGGCACTGGTGTTTTTATTGCTGTTCCAGGGTCTCTGGACCCCCTCCTGGGGCCTCGGACCGCCCGGGACATCCAAAAGGATGTCTTGGGTTCCGACACTCAAGAAGTTACTTTGTTTTCAAAGCAATAGATGATTCTATATATATTTGTGGTGGTTGAGAATGTGAAATATTTTTGCTTAAGGATGGCATTCTCTCTATATTCGCTCTGCATAAGTTAATGTAACCACATAGTCTTCTCTGTGATATAACAGACTGCCAGTAAATTGAAGCTTGTTCTCTGTCCAAGATGGGCAAAACTGTGGCTCTCTCCAAAGATGTTACTGTTGGGAGTTATTCTGCTTATTGAAAAGTGTCACCATGGTACTATCATTCTGTTCTGTAGCACTACTCAGCAGAAATCTATTTCTGTAGTGAGGATGTTGGTCTTGCAAAAGTCTGCAAACCCCACCATTGGCCTGAAGGATCGTTTGATTTTTATCTGCTTCATTGTCTTGCTCCAGTCCTGAAAGATTAGGAGACATGACTAGTAACTGATTTCAAGGTTTCAGGAGTTGAGGTTTGGTTTGCTTTTGGTGTTTTTGTGGTGGGGTTTTTTTGTTGTTTTGGGTTTTGTTTTGGTTTTAATTTTGTTTTTTTTCCTTGTGGCTTGCTACTAAAAGCCTGCTCCTCAGTATTTTGTTAGGTGGTGAAAGAGGAAGTAAGCTGGGGAGCTTATCGAAGCTGAGGGGGCACTGCCTGGCCTCTGTTTGCTTTGGGAGTGGAGACTATTTGGAGTGAATGTGTGTGCAAAGAACCAGGTTTATTCTTTGAATTTGTAAATTTTGGGATAGTTAAGGAGGATGGTAATCATGAAATCTGGAATAAAGTTTGGAGTGGTGTTATCAGCCTCTCATTAAAGTTGTACTAAGGTACTTTCAGAGTGTTGGGGTTGAACTGAATGCTTGCCTTGCTGGTTATACAGAAAAATCAGGCTAAACCTCAATATATAGTGAATAGCCTTTTTTTATCTTTGACTTTTGCAGGTATATCTAAAGAATTATCTGGGTTATAGAAAACGGTTGTCTGTGTGTGTTCTTGGGTGTTTTTTATCCTCTGAGAGACTGAATAATGTTTGTGGCAGGAGACTGTTGATCCACACTTGTCTTTCCACATAAGCACCTCTCCAGAGGCTCAGGTGTTAAAGAGGAATGTAGAGGGGCAGAAGTGAATATACAGACATTTTTGTGAATTACATCTTGCACTGGGTCAGACTATTCATTGTGTCTGCAGATTTGTTTTTTTTTTACAGTTCCTACTTTCTTCAATGAAATAAAAGTGTTTTCAGTTTCCTCACAGCAGGCTTGCATGTCTCTGCAGAAGTTTGTCGTGAAAGGAAGGACATTTATAATTTTTTTTTTCTAGAGGAATGAGTAGTGAAAATACAATGAACATAGAAATAGATACTGGGCTTTAGTGGAGAATTTAATATCTTAGTTTTCTGCCTATTCTTTATTTCTGATCACTCATACTTCACCACAAAATACTAATCACATTTCATTTTAGAAACCTCAGGATCCGCTGTGGCTGGCCTCATCGGCAGGAAGGAGATGTCTGAGCACAGACCTAGAGGCACTGGAAGGTTCTAGCATTCTAGCTGGCTACCTTCAAGTCTGGTGAGGAGAGAAAATGAGATCTCTGAGATTTTTTTGGACTGGCATCTAACAATGTTATAAAGCAGTATTTGCCAACTAGCAAAAGCAAAGTTGATAGGCAAAGAAAAATTTTGAGAGCACTCTGTGTTATAATGGTAGTGGTACTGGATTAGGGTTTTTTTTTTTTTAAGCTCTGTATAATTCCAGTGGCATGCTTCTTGGATATCTGTACATTTTTCATTTACATTTTGACATTTAAATTTATGATCCTGTAATTTTGCAGCTCATCTTACATACGCTTTTTTCAATGGCAAATTGAAATCACAGATGAAGTGTGCTTGAGTAAAGAAAAAAAAAATGTTTAGTGGAATGGGGGAAAAAATGTAGCACACAAACATATTCCTTGGCTGCAAGCTTGTATGTGCAAATTAGGCTCACTTATGAGAATGACCTTTTTCATTTTTTCTTGTGCTAACATATCCCAAGGAAAGTGCATATGGTTCCTCAAAGTATTAAAATGTATCCCGCTGTTGGCATGGTAGGGAACACAGTTACCATTCTCAAGAACTTGCCAGAAAACTGCAGGAAAGATATAACTGGACTATTGGATTTGTGGTGAAAGCTTAGCAACTTTGCTAGAAGTTCTTTGGCTATGGTCCAAAGTTAAGTTCTGTCCTTCAGATGTAACGTAACAGAACAAAAAAGTTCTTTACTACTTTTGTCACGCTCTCTCTCTTAATTTTTAAAAAGTATAGTATTTTTAAAAGTCAAGTGTATGAGAAGCACTTTCTTCTGAAGTATTTTCCTGTTGTTTGTGTTGTAAAAGAAACTTAGTAATTAGACATCTACACATTAGAGCTAATAAACAGCACTATCACAAGAAATGCAGTGCTAAGAAAATTTTATTTGAATGCTTGATATTGTTTTGACCAAGGATAGCCAAATAGAAGAATAGAACATGTTGGCACCCATCCTAAATTTAAAATCTTGAGCATGCAATCAATGTTTTTTTCCCAGACTGAAATTATGCATAGAGGTTTTCATTCATCATATCAAGTGTAAACTCAATCAAATGACTTTATGTGTAAGCAGCACAAAATGGCTGTTGCTGAAATCTTATAGAATGATGTAGACATTGAAGCAGGAGTTTCAAGGCTGTGTGGTTGTGCTGTGATGGTAGTTCTCTTAAATTCACTCATATTTACTTACAGGAACATTTGTAGTTGCATGTTGTTAGCATCATTGTGGTGATTGATCAAGTCACGGCACATCAGGCAATGTGTATATTGGATATTTTCTTCTTTTCCATGGTCTCATGTGAACTAAGGTCAAGCACAGTTGGTATTTAGCTAAAGGAACAGCTGGAAAACTGGTGGAGGAAAAACCGATTTTAACAGGTAACTTGTTAACTTGTTTCTGCAAGTCAGCACTCTATTAGTATTGACAAAGTATCATTTGGGAAAAACTGTTTCATAGTACCTGATAAATTTTGGATGGAAGTTTAAAAAGGATACTGAAATGTGACATTTGTGTAATTTTTTCCTCAGATGAGATGTAGCACTGCCAGATCTGCACCACAGTTATTACAGGTTTTTTGGAACACTTCTGGTTTTTCAGAGGGTGGTGGTGATTTATCTGAATCCCCTTTTATTTATTTTTATTTTAAGGTGCTGCTTTAATTTTTTGAGAGTATTGCAAGAAGTGGTCATGAAAGAGTATTTGTATTCCATTTCAGAGGTGGCTTATATAACCAGAAACTAAAAGATAAAATAATGGGACACTGGAAATCATTGTCTCTTTTTTATCATCATTGCATTTTTGCTCATTTATTTTCTTGAAATGTCAGTACACCCAGGAGAATAAAAAGCCTAGGAATTGTCATAGTTTCAAGTGAGTTATAGCTTTACATGGATGCCTTTTGCCATTGGCAATAATAACTGTGCTTTTGGTATAACTAAAGAATATGTAAAATACATACAGAATTACTTTCAGAAGATTTGTTTTCCTGTGTTGTTGGTAGGGTGTTGTTGGTTTGTATAATATTACATTGCATGACTGAAAGCAGCATTTTGTTGATCTTCATTCCAGAAAAATTAGAAATCTTTTAAGATTCTAAGAGTTAAGATTATTAATAAAGATGCTTTTACATCTTTAAAGAAGAAGTAGATACTCTTTAAAACAAGATGGACTTCTGTAGCAGTTTGAGTTGACATTTTTCATGTAACAAATTCTGTCATCATTTAAGATTTGTTTAGGCTTCTGCAGAAAATGCAGGTGCTATTCTGAGTTACTGTCTGCAGAAACTATTACTGTTGTGAGCTACATGGCAAGATGTGTGCCAGGTTAGAGCAGACTACCTGGATAATCTAGGTAATAATAAAAACCCCACATATAAACTAAATGTAAAAAAAAAAAAAAACCCTAGTTATTTTTGTGCATGTCTCAGATTTGCCTCCTCACTTCCACTGCACTTTGTCTCAGCAAATGTTTAATATCAGTGCTGTATTCCTTTGTCAGAACCTGTTCGTTATTATTTGTTTCTTTATCTCTTGGAGGCAGGATCAGATCTGTGACTTAAATTTCCTTCCTTGTGACTCTTAATTCTGGGACAGTTTTGCTTCTGGCAGTTTCACCTTGGGCTCTCTAGTTTTCCCTAGGTGGTGGACCTTGGAAAATCTTTATTTTTCAAATTACCTAAAGAAGATTCCTTTATTTTCACGTCTCCTATTACAGTGGTTACTAGGAGTTTTTCAAGGTTGCATGACATGTATAGTGAATAACAGTTTTCCTTGTACTGTAGGTACCTGAAGTGATAGGTTTGCTTCTTCGAAGCAAATTGACAAAGGATGGCATGGCATCCATTTTTCATTTTTCTTCTCACTCTTGCTTCTACTCCAAGAATGACATTTTAGTAAGGTGTTCTCTTTTGGCAGTTCTAGAGTGGCTCTTTTTACGCCTCTGCTAGCTGCCTTCTACTTTTTTGCCATGCTGTCAAAATCGTTGAGAGTTGTGGGGAGGAATTAGGTTCCTGCTTCACATTCCAGCACTACTTCCTCTTGCCAGTTTTTTCTCAGGGATTCCAGCTATTCCTACAGACTTAAGTTTCTTAACTTGCCTTCCAGACCCTGGCACCAGGCAGTCTAGGAAGAACTGGGGTGGTCAGTACCACTAACACCTTTCCTGTACAACTTCATAACTTCAGTAAAGCAGCTCTGTTGCCAATCTTCTGATTGTTCTCATATTGGAGTCAGAGTTCTCACTTTCTCAGCATCTTTTTCATAAACAATCCTTTGTTTTCACAACTACTATCATTGTTTACATACTTTGTAGTAGGAGGAGAACCTTGATTGATAGTCTGTTTGACCAACGCGGTTGAGAGGTGGTAATTCCACCTTCCAATCCACAGTCGTTTTTCTAAAATTATAAATGATGAAGCTTCAAAATAAACCGCCCTTCTTTGGGCTTCTCCTGGTCCTTGCTGAAAAGCTCTGGTCTCTGTGTCGTCATTTCATGTTCTATCGTGGCACACACAGCTCCTGCTCTTTCTTTATGTTGGTGTTCTGTCTTGGAATTGGGACCCATCTTTTTGTGTTATGTTCAGCGAAAATAAAGCAATCAGTGTGAGTGCTGAGTTGTCTTGTGTTACAGGTGAAGCTTGCAGTCCTTTTGAGTGACAAAAACATGGTTTTGCCTTTCGTTCCCCACTCAATTCTGAATTCAGTGCTGTTTCATATACTTGCTAAACTGAAGTTCAGGTCCTTTACTCAATGCTTGTTCTGCACTGCCACCTCTTTTAAAAGGGCTCTGTTAAATTATAACCCGATTCATTTGGAATACTAGTTAAAGGTTTTACCCTACTTGTGTACTTTCAACTGTCTTTGTAGATTTCCAGCTTCTTTCTTGCCCTTTTTGAATGTAGGAGTGATGCTTTCTTCCAGTCCTCCCCTGATTAACATGACTTTTTAAAGATCGTGGAGTGACCTAGCAATAATGTTAGATAGTTTCTTCAGCACTTGTGGGTGCACATCTGACTTGTTCAAAAGTTCCCTAACCTTACCCTCACTCACCTGCTATTGACCTGCTAAGTTTATATGTCAAAGATCAAACTAGATTTATGCTTTATGAAGCTAAATCTCGTGGAATCACCATGGAAACGGTGAACAACAGTATCCTAAAATTACAAAAGTGTATTGGGATTGCTGGAATGTTGACCACGGCAGTGGCCAGTGGATTGATCCTTGAAGATGTAGACAACAACAGGGACTTCTTGTCATCTGAATGTGTGCTTCTGAACAGACTGTGCAATCAAACCACTCTAAGAATTTTGTGCTAAGTACTGTTAGGTATCTACAGTTTAAGCACTGTTGGAAACTCTTGGGATTTTGGTGAAATGGACCCCACTATTAGATTGTATTTGTGTATCATTTGCCTGATATCAAACAAAAATGTGCAACTACCAACACAAAAAATGTGTGTGATTATCTATCTGTAGAACTTGTTGCTTAATGCAGTCTCATTTGATTTGCAGGAAGACTTCTTATCCATACCCTAGCACATTTCTGGTTTCTCTATGCATAATGAATGCTTGTTATCCTCTTGATCTTTGCCAAACATATTCACATCTTTAGTAGTTCACACATTTCCAAAATGTATTATTGGTTGTTTTATGAAGTTGAGTGGGTTTTGAGAACTTTGGGATGTGTGGCGATTTTTTTGAATCTCACTTATTAGTGATAACTGGTGTGATATTGGGAGCAGATTGGATAGGAGTGGACCTGGAAATTTGTACTTGCTATAAAGATAAGTTTTTAGATACTACATTTGTCCTTGAGATGCTGCTGTTCCGTGAAAAAAAAAAACAAACCCACCAAACCACAAAGTTCCCACAAAGCAGTTAACAAAAATAAGCAATAGAGAATTTATGTGCCAGCCCTCATGGAAAGGACATGAATTTCAGTGGAAGTTGGGTTAGAAATACTGATATTTTTATAGTATTTTGACTAAAAAATAATTTCTAATCTGGTTAGAATACAGGGGGATAGCTTGATCTAAAATGTGTGATTTGCACTTCTGACAAAGTGAAGTCAAAAACCTGATATGAGTTCTGCTTCTACCTTTCCTCTGCTTTTTTCTTTTTCCCCTCATTTTTGGCATGAAACATATTAAACAACTAAACCACTGGAGGAATCAGCTGAATTCTGTAGCAAAAATCTATGTTAGCTTGCACTGCCAGGAGTTGGTACTTCAGACTTTTCCAGAGAGGTACCAAATTGAATGCTGAACCAAATCAAATTCTCTTGATACTACCAACCATCTGTGGGAAAGAAACTGCTTGTATGTTGTGTGCCATGGCTATAACTGAAAGATTTAAATGCAAAGAAATTTTCTTTCTTTTACAAATCACCCGCAAGAATAACCTCTGCTTATTATGACATAATGAAAATGAGTTTACAATTCGCTACATCTTCTCTGAATAAATGCAATACAACAATTCTAAAGTACACTTTAACACCAGTGGATGTAAACAGTCAGATTTCTATTTCTTGTTTGAATTCATTATTTTAATCCCTGTCAGATTCATATTTGTGGTAGTAATGTACCCTATGTGGTGAGTGCTGAGAAAACATTTATAAAAAGCTTTGCCAAAGAAATCTGCCTATATAGACTACAGTGACTTACTGTTGAGAATCTTCATATGTTTATGGAAAAAACCCATAGTAGTTGAGCAAGTCTGATTTGTAGATTTTCTTGCTCAAATACCCAAGTTACTTAATAACTCTAATACAAGAGATAGAGTAGTACAGCAGTTTTGTTGATATGTTGGCAAAGAAGCAAACATGACCGGTCTTTACCATCTGTTTATAATGCTATATAAAGAAGACCTTACTGGTTGCCATGGAAACCAGCATTTCCAAAACCACAAGTGTTTGCTTAAAATCTCAGGCCTTCTAGAGTCTTGCATTTTCTGAGGAAAAAAAGAATTGAAAATATCTAAAGTTTTCCAGCAATTTATATTTCCTAACAGTTGTTTTGCTGTAAAATACTTCCAGTATTTTTGCGCTCTATCCTTTTTCAAGGCTTGAGAAATTTAAAGCATGCTGCTGGTAACTTAATGAGCTTACTTGATGCTTAGCAATCATCCAGGAAAAGGTGACTGATACTTTTTGGGTTTTAGGTTGATCTTTGTAAAAGGAGAGATTTTAGATCAGATGAAGAAGCCCAATTGTGATACTGACACAGTGGAGTGATAAATATGGAGTTTGGGTGGAGGTCACGTTGAAAATACTCCTTAACCTAAGTAAACACTCAGATTCATCTCAATTGTCAGAGTTGGTCAGTTGGGTCTCACTGAAAAATAAAAGACTCTCTAGAATCAGAAATCTAGACAAAAACAGCAAATGGAGATAATCCTGTTAAGAGTTACAGTCTAAGTGTGTCTGTCGTCTCCAGTCTTGGCTTGAAATTGAAAATCCCTCAGGTATAGTATTTAGAAGTATATGCATTTGTCATAGAATCTGAGAGTATTTCTTTTTTCTTTTTCATTTGAGACTGTATGTTCATATGGTGGCCTTGCACTTTGTGCTAATCATCCACTATGTTTTAAGGTTCTTTTTGCCCCCACCGGCTTACAAAAGGCTTCTGCTGCATATAACACCTAACTCTACTAGGTAGTGACACTGTAGAGGTGCTGCATTTGGAGTAATGCTATTGGTTGGGTTTCAACCACCTAATTTCTATTTCTATCTAGAAGAAGGCATTTTGTTTATGGTGCTCTTGGCATGTATTTGGCTTGAGCTACTTGAAAGGAGAACAATATTGAAGCACAAAATTTGGAACCTCTTTTCCACTACTAGTAAAGAGCCTTCAGTGTTTTTAGGGAAGAAATATTTGTAATTAATTCATCTGAATAATGCTGAAAATCAATGAAGTTGTTATCTAGAAATCTTTTTCAGTATGGAAGGTTAAAAGAACTTTTTTTATCATTCTGTCACGGCAATATGTAACCTAACATTTTTGCCTTTTTATGTTTCATCTATTTGTAAAACATGCTGTGAGCATTTGCAGTCTGAGATAATGGCCTGGAGTTGACCTATTCAATTGTTACATTTTCCTAGTAAAGTTTATTTAATGCAAAATACATTTTCATGACAGGCTCTACAATTACAATATTGCTGAAGTGACACTGGACCTCCAGAGGTGTCTGAATTCATTAGCCTTCTGAAGCTAATCATCTTCCTGTCATTCACTGAACTCTTCCAAAATATTTTTACTTCTTTCACTTAGCAGATTATTCCTGCATCTGAGAGAGCCTGTTCCCAGAAAAGTAGTTTTGTGAGTCCATCTGTTGATGCTGGTTGGCAGTGGGGTGTTAGACCTCCCACAAAGTTTAAATAAAGCAAATATTGATGGAGAAATTGGACACACAAAATTTAGGCTTCTGTCTAAGTATTTGTGGTCAGAAAAATAAGGGTGCCAGATCTGCAAGCTACTCCTGGTCAAAGTAATTGCACTCAGATACTAACTGCATTTTTTGATGTTAGCTTGCCTGCTATCCACATCACATTCTAAATCAAGTTGCTGACCAGGAAAAATAGCGAAGACTGGCAGTTGGTTTAAAAATACATTTTGGTGGTTTGTTTCCTGAGAGGTGCCTTTATTGTCATCCTTAAAGTGGTCCTTTTTGCCCTGCCTCTAGCACTCATAGGATCTCATGAGTGGAGGGTAGAGTTACTTAAACTAATACTAGTAGTAAATAATTTTTTTCACTGAATAATCAATGTTTTTGAGACAAATGTCTGATTATAGCTGCCTTTTATTTTTACAGTATGGTTTTTGCAGTGTCCATAGTAAGTATTTTTCAGATCTTAGATGGCTGTGCAACCTCAAAACAGCCTTTTTCACACTCAAGTGTCCAACTGTTCCTCTGCATTTGGTTCTCTTTTTCTCACCAAGCAAATCTTTTTCCTCTTTGTCTTCATCTAGTCATAAGTTTTGCAGAAAAATGGGCTTTTTTGTTGATGTTGGGAGTCTTTGTTGGTTTTTCGGGCTTTTTTTTTTGCTTGGTTTGGGTTTCTTAGTTGATTGGTTTTATTTCTTTCTTTGTTTATTGTTTCTGTTTCTAAAAGTAACTCCTCCCTCTGATGCCAGGGAATATCCTACCCTAAAGGAAGTAAGTGCATCAAAACCCCTGAAAATAATATGCATCTCTGTAGCTCATCTTCATGGGGCAATGATTCAAATAACCTCTGCCTTATTGGGAAATCAAATAGACCTAGTAGCACTCAATGGTAGGCTGATACAAATGTCTGAATAGACTCTACAGACTCCAGGGGAAACTTTGTGGTTTTTTATTTCAAGAATTTGAACCCTATATTGATTTCTAGGAGCTACAAGTGCTCAGTTACAATTAACTCCAAGTTACCATGGCCAAGTATCTGTATTTATTTTTTTGTGCCTTATCAAAAACGTGTCGTTTCTTAAACTTAATAAGATCTGGGTTTTGTGGGATCTTGCCCATTTGAATCTCCACAATTTTATTTAACCTTCTGACTTTTATAGTTTCCTGGAAGGCTCCATCTTCTGTGATCATTGTTGTGTTTTAGCAGCTGTTGGAATTTTCTTCTTGAAAGTAGTGCAATATTTGGAACAGTTACTAAAGCCTGAAGAAATAAGTGCATGTAGCAGCTCCAGAAAGAGATCAGTCTCTCTTCCAATCTTGAAGGGTGCTGTGGCTTTTTCTTAAGATTCTTGAAAAAGTTATGTGCAAGACTATCTTGTGATAAATTACTTCTGGGAATGATGCTATTGACCCCAAATTCTGTGTGCCTCCTACCTGAGACTGCAGTTTTCCACACTCTCGGTCCCTTTGAAGATCGCATTTAACAAACAATAGTGATGAAACTTTAGATGGAATTATTTAAGAAATATTTCTCCTTGTAAGCAATATCCCATGAAAATTGAGCAGTTGGAGTCACTTGTGTTGGAAAGGACCCTAGGAGTTTTCTTCTAGGAGTTTTCTGTTCTAGAAACTATGCTTTTGCAATCCTTCAAAAAGCAACAAAGATCATCTTTGTTATGTTTCTGTTCAGTTTATGAAACATGTATTTAATATTTTGAAGATACACTTCATGTAGATTTTTGGGACTCTTGAACACTGAATTTTGTACAAGCTGTATTTTAAATGATCTTCAGTCACTCTTTCCAGCCGAGTAGGTGTCTGAGACTTCATAAATGGAAGAAAAGGTACCCAAATTTACACAGTTCTTTGCGTCCCCAAAAATGCTGCAGCTTTTGTGGAACTGGGCATTTTGAGGCCTGTTTTTTACTGAAGACCTTGGTTGCAATTCACTCCCGAGTACTCCTGAGTCTAAGAATAGCCAAGTGAAAGCACAGATACAACATTTTTTGTATTAGTTTTTCAGTGACTCTGCCTGTAGGTGTGTAGCTATGAACCCATAAATTTCAGGCAAATACTTCCTCACTGGACCACAACCATTCTTGTTTTGCACACGACCAAGTTACTGTTTTGGCTTACTTTTAACTCTCTAAGCATCATACCACATAATGGTTGAAGTTATTAAAAAGTTTCCTTGTGTCATAACTGAAAAACCACACTTGTAAATTACCTTTTTAATTTTTTTGCCTTTGGATGAAAAGCTTTTGCAGAGACAAGCCCCTGTCTTCTTAACACTAGAGTTTTGTTTGGTGTTTTTTCTGTGAAATCTTGTGTTTCTTTGTGATTTGCTTTACAGAGCTAATGGGGTGAGACCCCTTATTCCTCAGATGCAGGTGGAGCAGGGAGGCTGTTAAAGACTCCCTTGTAACCTGGTCTAAGAGCATATTCCTGCAAAGTGAGACAGAAACATCAATTCCTCCAAGCCTGATGTGACTCATTACACAAGTCTGCCCTAACTGGATAAACCCTTTAATTACCAGGCAGTTACATAATGGTGATGAGCCCCATCCCATTTTTCACAAGCCTGTTTTTCATGTAAGGAAATTCCCCAAACCTCAATACTCATTTTCCACATGCAAAGAGATGTTTAGTTGTCCAAATCCAAGAATAAGTTTCTAAAACGAACATTCTCATCTGCAGCCTCTAGTGGGCTTTTGAGTTGAGATGGCATGTGGGTCGCAGAGCATTCCTCCTTCCATCATTTCCTGTCAGCTGTGTATTTAATTTGAATCCCATTTTTCAATTCTGTTCTCTCCATGTGAAGTAAGTTTGTCTCCTCTCCCCTTCTGAACTGTGCTCAAAGCACAAGGCTGATTCTCCTCTACAGATCTGGCTGTGGAAGTTGGAATGGGCCAGGGTTTTTAATGTGTTCTGGAGAGATATGTAGAAGGATATTTAATAAATACTTGTAACTTGAGTAGCAAGTGAAAACAAGTGGCTATAGATTGCTGTTAGCATATACCAAATGAATAACTTTGAATGCTCTCAGTATTTAAATATGCATGTTTGAGTGCGATCGTATGGTCAGATGGTGAATCCTATGATTCAGATATGCACATCAATAATACAGTGGTTTAACATCCATTTAAAAAATGAGTATGTCAAAGAGTTTTCTCTTATTTACTTCTGACAAGTCATTAATAAAGCAAATTGGTTAAAAGCCCCGAGGCTGGAATTTCTTGCATTTCTAATAAGGAAGCCAAGAATCTTGCCAAGTAGCTCCATGCCTTACCTCTAGTGATAGCTGTAGAATTGTCTGTTATAATTAATTTCAAAAAAAAATGGGTTGTGTTGTTTTTAAAATGTACCTGCACCTGTAACTATGAGTGCATCCTGATAACCTTTCTGTATTGAGCGAAGTGGAAGGTCCTTTTCTGAGATGTTACAGACTGAAAACTCTGTTTATATTGTCACATCTGGGATTGTCACTTCAAATTGAGGGGTTTCCTTTTCAGAATAGTTTGTAATTTAGCCTAAAACTAGCCTGGGCTTTCAATGACACTATCCTATGCTTATAAATCTTCTTCATCACTGTAATTGATTTTGGTTGTGTGATAGACTTTCCCAGCTGCTTTTTATTAGAGCTATGTGAACAGATCATTTTTTTTCCCCTCCTTTTGTTTGACAGCTGAACAGGGAAGGTAGTGGAATGGAATTCCTCTCTATTTTCGTTCCTCTTGTTAACTACACGGGGCTTGTGTATGGCCTGAAACGAAACGATTGATCTTGTCAGTGGGACACCTTCAATAGAATGCATGGAAAGGAAGGGTAAAAATCATCAGAGGAGGTGAGTGGCACTGTGATCTGTCCACTTCAGCCTCTACCAGCAGTCCTGTGGCCACCAAACACGCCTGGGTGGGGCTGGAGGGGCTCCTGTGGGATAACTGGTGAAAGGGCTGCAAGCCCCACAGCTCCTGCTTGCTTGGGTCATGAGCAGAACATTTGGGAAATACTAACAGCGTTTATCTAAACGTTTAACAGCTCCTTTTTGTCCCTCCGTAAATACACATCAATTTTGTTGGGAAATTTGTTCTGCATTCTTCATAATTAAATTTGAAGTAGCACTAGTACCCCATGAGTATGGTCTCTTCTGCTACACCCTCTTGCAGAGTCAGTTTGCTTTACAGTTGCCTGTGCGGGGGGGTTTGTTGCCTTTTGGTACCATGAAATTATCCCTACAGCTCTTCCTTACAGTAACTTACAGTTGCCATGCTTCCTAGCGCTATTGTTAAAATTCACAGTTTAATATAATGAAAAAAAGTGCTAGGAACGTGGTTTTGTCTCATGCAAATAATTTTAAAATCTTTGTGGTATTAAAATATTTTAATACACATGACGTTTGCAATGAATAGCAGATTTTTATTTTAATAAAAGTGTAAATTACCGACGGAGTTAAACCTGACGGTTATTGGAGGTTAAAATTCCACTGAAAATAGCTGCACGTGTGGAGCAATACACAAAGCACTAAGTGAAATGTTTGCCTGATTTATTCCGTGCAGCAGACGGACCCTGGCAGTAGGAGGTGTAATTTGCAGCACATTAGCTATTAGCCAGTGTCACTGCCTGAGTGGGTGGTGAGAGTCTCTTGTGCGTGTGCAGTGTCACACCGCGCATGTGTCGGAGCCAGGCGCTTCTCCCCTGCGCTGGAAAGTGGAATTTTTTTTCCCCCCTTCTTCTTCTTCTTTTTTTTTTTTTTTTTTTTTTTTTTTTTTTTTTTTTTTTTTTTTTTGTGAAGATTGTGCTGTATTTAAAACTGTGAATCTGCCAGTTTTCAACTGGGTTACTCTGTCACACGGATAATATCTAGAGGAAATGCCTTTCCCTCCCCCAAATTCTGAACTCCAAACCGGAATCGTGGAGGTGTTTGCCTTTCCTACCTTTTTCTGGTGTGCAGTCCCCCGAGGACGAAGTATGTTGTTAGCAGATCCCCAGCCTGTAAACTTAAGAGGAGGCAAAATTGTGCTAATGACTGAGAGGTTTTTTTGGGTACCCTATGCGTGCACTTGTGTTGTTCTGCAGAGGTTTTCCAAAAGAGTGTCAGCTTGATGTATCTTTTTTTGTGTGCGCAATTTCACTTGGGTTGCTTTTAGTTCACTTTTTTCCCTGGAGGCACCTGTCTCCTGCCACATACCCATCAAGACTAATTGCACCATCTGGAAGACTTTTGTGTTGCTGTTACTTGTGCAGGGTATCTCTGGGGAGCTTAATTCAGAATGTGAATGTGACCCCTGAAGCCATGTCAAGTAGCTGCAGTAGTTTCTACTGTCTAAAGGATGATCACCGGAGGCTTCATTTGTTTCAAGTCTAATGCGGTTTGCTTTAGTGTGGATATGTTACATGTCAGTAACACAACATGTTTTGAAAATGGAGTTAAACCTTGACTACTGGTTTGGTAATTCCTAGAAAATCCTGTCTAAAATTACATCCAAACCGTATGTAACATGGAGACTGTATGGTTAGGTGTAGCAATGATAGACATATTGCTCCTTATTACTTGATTTTTATGTTCTGTATTTCCCCCCCACAGCTGCACTTTTCATTAACAGTTTTCTGCTAAGAATGTAAGGTATTCATTGCTAGTGGTGTTGCAAACCCCCTGAACAGCCCATAACACTTGCTTTTGCTATTGCTACAGACTATGTTCAACACAGGTAATTTTCTTCTGTTCCTCACCTAGTCTGAATCAGGTAAAAGTACTTCACTTCTAGTGTCTGTCTAGGCAGTGGTTTATTTAAAGGCCAGTGCTCCGTGTTCCTGTGATTAACACTTTTTATGTCTACTTTTATAACGTCCTGTCACTTGAGAAGCTGTAGAGCACTGGCCATGAAAAGCAAAGTGTTCTGATTGTTCAGAGTATCGCTGTAATTTGCTATTTTTATAAAGCATTATTCACTTCTCACGGTATCTCTGCCTTTAGTAATACACTCTGATTTTACCACATACATATGTGGAAAAAACCAGGTTTTTTTCCTAAAACCACTTTTCTTTAAAAATGATGGAATTTTAAATAGTGTTGAGGAAATATATTTTAATTCCGTTGCATCATCTGTATAACTTCTGTGGTTGTGAGTAATGTGGTCAACTGAAGTTTAAGCCAGAGAAATACATACACCACAAACAATTATGAATTCTGTGTACAGGATGCATACACACTTTGTATTATTCATAATATGTATTTTCTGTCTTTTTCCTGGGTAGTTTAAGGTTCATTGTGGCTCTGACTTTGTAAATCTATAGTGTTTTAAGTGTATAACTGCCTTGGCTGCATTCTGCATTGGAGCATGGTAAGAAATTAACTATATATTTCTGTGTTTGGTGAGAATAGAAATACGCAGGTTACAAATTCACTGAAGAATGCTGAAGGCAAGCAGCTGTCCCCCTCCTCTTTAAAAATCCCTGACTACATCACCCCTGTACCCAGTAAACAAAAAAAAGGTGCATGTCACATGATCACAGTGCATGTGCCCTTGAGCAGAAATCTGAGCAGTGCAATCTTCCATGGGTTTGAGTGGCTGGGAAGTATTGGGGGACTGAACTTAAAAAAAAAAAAAGAGAATTTCTGCTTTGGGAGGTTATATAGAATCTCCCTTCTACTGCTTTTTATGTTGTTCTGATCAGGGTTGCTGTGAGCATGGGGTATCCTGAGCTGCCAGGCTCCCTGGGCACACCTGACTTGTGCAGGGTGGGCCAGCCTGCAGGTGAAGCAAATAGGATGTGGGCAGATTATAAAGGCACAGAAGTCATGGCCTCATTTGGCTAGTTAGATCTCACCAGAGCTAAAAGTGTTGTGGGTTGTGGTAAAAAGCCATACTGGCCTCCTCTTATCTTAATTGATCGTGGCATTTGTAGGGTGTAGCTGCACTGAGGAGGAGCTTGGGCATCTCTGGAGGGAGGAGTATTGGCCTGGAATTGGTTGTGTGAGTGGATGTGAAGATCGATCCCAGAAGTTGATTAGCACCAGCTACCTGGGTGGTCCTGCTCTTTCTTCTCTGAGCATAGTTTGGACCATTTCCTCATCACTGTAAAACAGGATGTAAAGATTCAAGAGGTCATTTTATTTGCAGTAGCACAGGAACTTCCACTGAGAAAGGTGCTATTTAAATGATTCTTCTTCATATTTACGTCTCTGTGTTAATGAAGTAGTGTACAGAAGGCACATTTGCATTGTGAAGTGTAAATGTAATGACAAAAGTCCAAATGAAACTTTAGATGGTATCCACTGTTTTCTTTATTCAAACATACTTGGAAGATCAACATCTTCGATTTTTTTATTCAGCTGATTTAAAGACAGTTCTGTTTTGATTTCCTTCAGTTATTAGGGCTAAAATATACTTGGGGATAAAATGAGTTGAAGTTCTTAGTAATTTGTGATGTAGTTTATGTGATTTATTTAACAAATATTTAGATGATATCAGAGATATTGGCTCTTATTTATCGGAAATTAGTTTACAAATTTAATAGCATCTGGAGTGAATTATCCTTTTGTCTAGCTAATTAGCAGTATTGATGAATGTAAGAAGTAGAAAGCAAGTTTGACAAGGACAGGAGGAATACAACTGGAGACATTGCAGTCAAAAAGGAAAGCTAAGCTCATTTTAAAACAAATCAACTTCTGAGGTGTTATATCTACATGGTCATTTGGAATTGCTCTCAACAAATATGATTTTGGGGGAAGTTTCCTTCTGACTCCAAATTTGAAGTTGTAGCATTTGAAACAGTTTTTTGCTTAAACCAGCTTATCTCTACTTCATTTTTCTCTAACTTTTATCGTGCATCTTCCATCAGTTTCTGCATTTTCATTATTTTCCTAGTATAGTTAGACCTGTTTTATGTACTCTGCCCTCTGTTCACAACCACTAAACAATTTTCTTCCATCAGGTTATAGATTTTGGCTGTACCTTTCCTCCTTTGCCTTTCTGCTCATGAAGTAGGAGGCTTCTTTTGGCTTTTTTTTTTTTTTTTTGCACTTCAGACAAGAAACTGAAAGCTCTTATGTTCCTGTTACAGTAGATTACATTGAATTATTCTGAAATACTCCTGTCATCACATGACATGAAATGCAAGAGACATGCTGCTCCTTAAAAATAATCAAGATTTAATTCAATCTTGAATACTTGTTTTTCTCTGCAATAGTAGGATTTCATTGTAAGTGTCAGGTAAAGGATGACAAAGATCATGATTCATAATTGCAACCTATTTCCCTGATAACATGAATATTAAAGACATGATGAATGGATGGCAGCCTGAGGTCTAACTCTTTTTTTTCCACTTTGATACAACCAGTAAACATGGATTGTGAAAATATGCCTTTTTTTTCTTCTTCCTGTTTTAGGGGTTTTGTGTACGATAGCCGAAACAATTTACAGATGCGAGGTTTGGTCGTACTGCTTATTTCCAAAGCTGCTGGACCCAGTACAGCAGAACTCTCTTTCCAGCACGACATGGTCAGTGGAATTTATTCCAGGTACGTAGTATGATATGCTAAGGTGTATTTTGTGGGCAATTTTTGGTGATATCAAAGCATCCTAAGTGGCCTGTTCCCCTGTTAAGGAAAATCGGTACTTACCTAATCACAAAGCTTTGTTCCTCAGGTTGATTATAAGCTTTCCACACTGAAAACCCTTTCCTATTCTTTGTATAACTCTTATTGTCTCTTAATTGTGGGGTTTGGGCACAACCAAATTGAAAACATTTGGGTCAAGGTAGTTAGTTGAAAGTTTACATTAAGAGGTACTCAGAATAAGAAACCCCAGTGCTAGAAAATATTTTTAAATAGAGTATTTTCATTTTGATTTCCTCCAATGTTATTTGGGTACACCTGTTTACTAGAAATTTCAAAGTGAGATGCCAGGCTTGTGGGACACCAGTTGGTCTCATTGAGTACAGTTGTTTTTGTATAGCCTGTTTGAATGGTGTTTTCCTGTGCAGCAGCAGTGTAGAATAAAATTTTTACCTCCCACATGTCACAGCAGATTTACTGAGCCTACCATTATGGCTCCTTAGGCTCTCACTGAGATGTTTCAGCTTTATTGAGTTCCTAAATATTTTTTTTAGCTTTTAAACTAAATTTCTTAGTACTAGTAACAGCAGTAATGAAAATCAGTGGTTGCTCTCCTTTGTATATTTAATAGTGAACTATTCTGTTGAAATAAGTGATGAGATCTGTTGAAAAATTGTAAAATTTGAATTTTTTAAAATCCTTTTTGAAAACTGCATGTTGCTTGATGGAGAAAACAAGACTGTTGTATTTTTTGTTAATTGTGTTTCTGACCTCTGTAATATACTAAATGAAGATGCACAAGCTTAGTGTTTACATCCTGATTTGTTTCAAAATGCAGAGGTAATATCATAGAATTGGAAAGACCAAACAAATAAAAATTTTAAAATCTATGTAGTATCTTAAAATAGCAGAGAAGGAAAATACATGTGAATTAATAGAGGCAGAAATAACAATAAGTAAGAAGGAGGACAAGGCTGTAAAGCAGGCTTGTTATGGAGAGCTGTGTTGTCCCTTTAGCTGTTTAATTCCATTCTTGTTTTGTTTCATCCATAATGTCCCCTTAGGGTTGTAAAATTTTTATATTTATATGCAAATGGTGCTGTATGAAAGCATAATTCTAGTTAGTTAATTATGGCACAGGAGGTATTTTAGTTTGTTTTGTAAATGATTAAAAAAGTTTACCTTAATTATGCCTCATAAAAGGAGAGAAAAAGCATTATTTTTTTGGTAACTAAGTTCTTGAGTATGATGATTCTGACCACGGAGGTAAAGTTTGAACATTTAAAGCTGCCGTTGGGAAGGTGACTAGTGGAAGTATTCATTAAGGAGCAAATAAGACCTTGAATTAATAATGAGCCATTTGGTGTAAATGGACATCATTGGAATGATGCCAGTTCAACCAGCTGAAAATCTAGCCTAATAATCTAAGTTTGAGCAAGTCAATAGCCATTATAATATCTAGTTCAGAGTTACAAAGGTGCTCCAAAAACGAAGCAGTTCTGAATACGCCTGCACAGGTTCACTTAAGGTTCATTATGGTCTGCAAAAGTGATGACTGTGGAGTTGTTCATTTAAGTGGATTTTCAATGACAGTTTAAGTCCTGCAGTGTTGTGTAAATACAAATATGCCACTGCATTGTTTCATTTTGTATCATAATAGTCGGTTCTTGCCCTCTACTGAAGTCACTGTGAGCTTTGGCTTTGGAGTTCCCTCTTTATTTAAGGTACTTTTCCAACGACACTTATTTAAATGTGAGTCAGATTTCCATTTCTCCATTGTATACAGCTAAGAGAATAGGCAGCTTGTAAAGTTGTGATCTTAAAGGGTTTTTGTGATATTTTTAACATGTATTACAAGTAGTGTTTTACAAACTGCCCTCTCCTGAAGGTGAACAAAAGGATGTTGTTTTCCATTAGTGCATTTTTGTCTGCTGTCTTGGTTGCAATGTAATTATATATGGTTTGTGTATATTGGACATATATATCAAAGGCAAAGTAAATCCCTCAGTGATATGAAGTGAAGTAATATGCTTAATCCTTTATTGCTTATATGTCTCCAGCTTTGGATAGTATTTTTTGGAAATAGATTCTTACAGATTTTCAGCTGAGCTGTAATCTATACAGCTCTTTTCGTTGCCATGCCATATAATTACTTCATCTTTATATATAATGTTTTGCTAGAAATATTATTTCTGGCACTGTAATGAGCATCTTCACTGCCTGATACTTACGTGCTGTGAACATTATATTGTGGACTATTAGCTGGGATATGGCTCACTTGATTTTAGGATACTTAGTAGTGATTAATTAATTGCATTTCTGAAATCTGAGCATGAGCTAAGTTGTTCCAGTACTTGTCAGCGACTGCACCAGCCCAGTCTTTCTTTTCCCAGTGTTTGTGTTGGAACCAGTTCTTGTGCTGTATTTAAATATTCAGTCCTGCAGTAGACAGCCTGGTAACATCAGTCATCTGTAACTGGTACTACACTAAATGTACAATCTGTGACCAGGAAGATGTAACACTGTAATGACCATTTGACTTAAAAAACCACAAAAAACCATGGTGGACATTTTCTTCCTGAAATTTGTCATGTTCTGCACAACCTCTTCTCATTTTTTCATATTCTTAAATCACAGTAAAGCAATACAAAAATTAAAATTAAAACAGAAAGATACTGAGAGCTGAATTTGGAATAGAAAAAAAAAATTATCCTATTCTCTTGTTCTCTAGATATGTCAATTCAAGGGACAATTGGCCTAAATGTATAAAAATAGATAATCTAGCTTCCTAGCTGGCATCTGCTTTTCACTGGTACACAATGGAACAAAACCAATGCCTGCTACCAAAGAACAATCTTTTCCAGAATAATGAGGATTACAATTTAGGTAGTTACAGGAGCAGGGCTAGTGTAGTTAAATGGTGCTGCCTCTGGCCAGCATTGCCTTCAGCTTTAGCACTTCATAATTTGCAAGAGTCGTGATCTGCCTGCATTAATCTGGGGCTGTGGGGGTCATTGTGTGCAAGGGTATCATAGTAACTGCTGCTTGCCTTATGAGCCATGCTGAAGATAAGGGAGGAAGTGTTATAAAAGCCTGCCTGGCATGCTTTACGCTGTACAGCCACCTCCCTGTCATGTTGGCAGCAACCTGACTTTATTCCTATTGGCGGGGAAAAGAACCTGGCTTTACTTCCAGCTCAGCACCAGTGATCCCAAAAGAGGATGAAGAAAAGTAGCAGCATGATAAACAGCTCAATTTCAGCTTCTGGACAGATTTCCTAAGTTAAAACTTTCTGCTGGTCTCTTAGCATTAAAGAAAATATTTCCTTGGCTACAGAAGCATTGCAAATATAAGGATCAACTGTAGTGCTCACTACAGAGTATGCAAACAGTATCATGTAAGAGTTGATGTCATTGCCTGTATTCAAGCAAAGCATGCATCCCATATTCCCTTGAAACTCCTTACTCCTGTACTAAAGAGAAAGCAGAACTCACATTTGGGTTTAGGCAGAATCGAATTAATGATAATTTATCATGCTAATAGTATCAGAGAGTACCTAAGATGTGACACAGGAGGCTAGAGCTTCATAAGAGTTTTGAGATCAATTTCCTAACTGGTGATTATACTAGAGTCTGACACTGCATTGCCTTCTCTCAGAGCAAAACTCACTTGGAAAGTGGAATATGCAGCTTGCTGTTATTTTACTTTGCTGCTGGAAGGGAGGTTTGTAATTGAAACTCCAGGATCATGTGGTTTCTGAACACTGACAGCTTTATGCTTCATGGTGGAGCTACATTCTCACAGTTGAAGATACCAAGACTGGCTTGGGTCCTCTCTCAAAGTACCCAAAGGGGTATTTTTTTCTGTTCATGTCTGGTACTGCCAGACACTACTGCCTGGGGACTGAGGGATCTCCTTGGCTTTGTATTGAATAGTGAACGCCTGACAAAACCTCTGTATTGCAGCTTAAAACGCAAATGACACCGAAGAACAAACTTGGGCCATCTCTTCAGCCCTCAGTATCCTTGGCTCTAACACAGCAAGTTATTTTCTTCTCTCTGTTTTGTCTTTTTCTTCTGGGTGTTTTTTTTTTTTTCCCTATTAGTGCCAATTTTAAAAATATCCTCTAGTATTGACATCCATTGAGTCAGCTCTGCAGATTTCCTTGGATGCTTGTCAGAGGTTTAAAACAATCCTTTTTCCAGACAAATTTGCCTATGTATTCACACTGGTGGATCCTATGGTTATTGACAAACAAAGACCTTTTAATTAATATGGAATATTGAAATTAGAATATAGAAAGTACTATTTCAGTTCTGTACTAAAACCTGGTAAATCCAGCAAATTGCTGGGTTTGGACTATCGATACTGGGCTCTGTCCTTGCACTTTCTTTTCAGGAAGATGCAACTGACCTTTACAGCTCCACGAAATCATCACTTTGCAAGATGAACATGGTTTACTACAAGAAGATACTCACTTGTCTCTGAATCAGAATCCTTCCTGCTGCTTTGAAGAGTGGTGGCAATACTGTAGTGACAGAAATCATGAACATAGATTCCTTTTCCTTAGTGTTTTAGTAGTTATGTTGGAACCAGCATTGATGCTGCTGCCCAATAAAAGCCCAGTTTAAGAGTAAGTTGGCAGCAGATGCCAGCTCCTTGTTACGGTGGTTGGTCTTTTGCTTGTCATATTCCAATACTAGGTTGTCTTGAGTACCCTTTTTTGGAGGTGCACACACACACGGGTCACAGAGTGATTTCACGTGCTTTTTGTCATCATGGCCATATCACAAGTCATCTTGTCCTAACCTACTCTAAGGAATACTTAAATCCAGATCTTAACCAGAGGATTCGTTCACCCTTAGGTTTCTTGTTCTCTGAGTGTTTATTTGATTGTAAAGACATCAGAGGGGGTAGGGCTTTTTCTAAGGATTGTAAGGACAGAGGACATACTGCTCTGTCCCTTCGCAGTTCAGTTCTATCTGGCTTTCTCCAGCTTCTTGCTAGATATACAAAGCTTTGCCTTAACTTAATTTCCCTTCCCTGTATTCCAAAGAGCTTTATGCCATCTTCAAAGAAAGTTTGACCTTCCATTAACCTCCTTTAAGGTTAACCAGATGATACTGATAGTACATCTAGGTTCACAGGATAATTCAAGTTGCAAGAGATATCAGGAGGTCTGTAGGCCCACCTCCTTCTGAAAGCAGAGTCAGCAGTGAGGTCAGACTCATCTAGCTTTCTTCATGAAGGTCAGGTCTTTCAAGAACAGAGTCTTCTTCACAAGGTGATAATCAAGATATGTTTTAAACAGATGAGTGAGCATTCTACCCCGTGCCTGTAGCCTCAGCTCTGTCTAATGCTGTCATTGATGTGCATTCATGACTATGGAGCTCACAAAAGGCTATGCTGATGTTGGCATGAATTAGCCTGTTAGGTGTCTTTATGGTCATTTGACAGCTGAAGTATCCAAAGAACTTTCCATCCCAGGATTTTCAGAATTAGAAATGGCAACTGTGCCAAGGCCTGCTTTAAGAACACAAGCGTAAAGGTCTTGTCTGTCTTAGGGATATGCCACTGTGTATTAGGGGCAAATTGCTGTGTATCAGTGGGGACACTAGGAATCTCTTCTATTTCTCACAGGTGACAGCTCACCATCTGCAGCTCTATCTATTCTTCTCCAAAACCCTTGCCATGGCAGCCGTAACAGAGGTGATGCTGTGCTTGTTAGAGCAGTCTTTAATCGCTGTCTGCATGAGGAGCACTCAGGCTGCTTCCAGGGAATCCAAGCTTATATGAATGATGATCCTTGGACAACTTCAGTCTGCAAAGATAAATATGGACTAGTGTAGTCAAAAGCTCAGAGGTAATATGGTGATTATAGTATGCTTTTGAGACTTGCAGTCCACAAAAATACACACTAATGAACATTGGTTGGTTGACTTTACTTATGCCCATGGCCTGGACTGCTGTAGAACTGGGATTTTATGGGTGAGAAGGATCTGAAATGGCAATACTCTGCTTTATGTATTTAGCGTAACAGCATATGAGGTGTGAGCACATCTCTGGAAATTGAGAAAATGTAAAAGGTGATCCACGTTGAGTGAAAACCAGAATAAATACTGCATGAGGACATGCACCTTTGGCTCTGCATACCCTGAGAGCTCCAGTTACTGGCAGGTAGCTTTGTCCTGTTCTTGTGAACGCAGCCAAACAGCTGAGAGCTGAGCTCAGGTGACTGTCACGTCTCCAGTCAGAGTAGATGGCTACAGTAGCAAAGGGCTGCCTTCTGCTCCAGGAGCAGGTCAGTGCAGTCTGGCAAAACGGCTTTTACTGTCTAAGTTGTATCTTCACTTGCTCAGCTCACCAATGAAGTTTCGTCAGCAGATTCTTTCTACTGTAGACAAGTTTAAAGATGTAATTTTAAGTAGTTGTTTAAATACTTTCCAACTGGAATGTGTCTCCACATTAATCTATATTTGATTGTCTATGGAATCTATGGAAAGAAATTAGATAGTCCCCCTTTAAAAGAAAGAAAGGAAAAAGCAAATCCACTACAAAGCCTCCTGGCTAATTAGCCATGGGAAACATGAGTAAATTTTGGTGAAGGTGGTGAGGTTTATTGTACTGCTAGAGTGTAAATGACACTTAGAGGTTGCTTTGACCTGTTTGCTATTAAATTTTACAAAAGCCTTCTTTTTACCTTGCATGGTGTAGGTATATCTGTGGACAAATTCTCTTTGAGAGTTATTGTAAAAGGTAAAACACAAATGAAATAAAACCAAAAAAAGACCATACAAATTATGATTTCAGTACCTACAAAAATACAAAGAGCACGAGTGTGTGACTCTTCACCTCATTTCAGATCTTGCCCTTCTTTCAATTTCTGTACTCTGAACTGCATAGGGTGTTAACTTCAGAGATTGGATTTGACTGTTTCTTACCTTTATATTTTCAAGTAAAAAAATGATTCCTAACTGTACAATGGACTTTTATCAGGTGAAGAGTACTTTCATATTTGTAAGAAGTTGGGGGATTTTTCCATTACTACTTTTCTGGGTTTACTAGTAATGGAAACTAAATTAAATTTACCTTGACCTGGTGCAATGCAGAGGGAGTGGCTATGAACCAGAGTTTGGAAGACCTCATGCTCCATTGCACCTATCCCCATCAATGACTGCTAAATCATGGTAGAATATGTTTAAACAAAATAAAAAGTAATAAACGAGAAAAATGTAGTAAGACCAATAGTGTATGTAGGAAGTCAAAACTTGAAGAAAGCAGAGGCGCTGTCTTTTGTGTGATGGAAGTATTTGGCCTGGGAGTTTTAGTATAGTGTAGCTGTTGCACTTAAAATTCACACTGGCTTATTGCACACAAGCCCTGGGTCTCAGCTGCAGATATTGCAGAGATTCATCTTATTAATGGAACTGCTAATTGGTGTTTGACTTCTAATTATAGTAACAATAGGCCATAACAATCAATCCTCACCTTTACTGGGGCGCATTAGGACTCTTTATCATAAAAATTATTTCCTTTGGGACTTACTGTTCTTATTTCTATCTTCTGGAAGGCTGGCTTTCAGCAAAGGTACAGTATCCTAACTAGCAAGTACTTTGGAAGCTTAGCTAATTAACGGGTAGAGAAAATGCATGGTCCTAAAATATTCAATATCTAAGTACATTAAGAAGTACAATGCTTTTGACAAAATTGTTTGAAAGATAATGGGAAAAGAATGTCAAAATATGAGCAGTGATGTCTTTTATAATCTTTAAGAAATACATAATTTTGTCTCCCAGTCCTTGGTAGCTTTCCCATAGCTTTTAGTGAGAGGAAATCCAAGCAGTTATTCTAAATTATTCTATTTAGTTTTTTCTCTCCAGGATAAATCCTGTGAGATTCATCATCTCATTTACAAGATGAGTCTCAGGAGATGAAAAGCACATACAACTTGATTACATATTCCTATTGATCATCTTCCATCCACAACAATAAAAATCAACTCCAAATACAAATCTAACAATATTACTAATTCATTACTACCAGTACTTTTCTTCATTAACTTTTATTGTTTTCAGCATACTTAGCATGTGCAAATACAGCAATTATATGTTGAATAAGAAAAGATCTTCTCCTTACCTTGTAGAATAAATAAAAAGGCACTGCATTAGAGCTGATCAAAGGCTGTTCAGAGATATGGGCTCAAATCTTGTTCAAAATAAGTCTTTATAGCACCAGATAGCTGAGCAAGGTAAACTCAGCATGTAGAACACAAAGTGTGTTTGGTTTCCATTTTAACAAGGAAGTAATTTTCAGTATCAGAGAAAGCGTGGTAGGGATGGCTTACCTTGGAGAAATTGTAATGTTGCCTCCGTCTGTCTGTCCAGCCCTCCCTTTCCTTGGAGCTTCTTCCTCCCACTGCTTGTGAAGTGAGATCTGCACTGCACGATGTGCAGCATAGCATAAAAAACCAGAGCAGCCCTGGTGGAATTCTGCAGTGGGTCAGGAGCAGCTGTGGGAGCAACAAAGCCCTGCTTTCACCCCAGTGGGAGCTTTTCGAAGAAAGGCCAGGTGACCTGTAGTTTGGCACAGTCTTCCTGGGACATGGCATGGCCCCACACCAGAGCTCTTCACCAGAACTGTTTTTGCTGTAAAACCTTTCACTTACAACAATTTTCTTACTTGAGAACTTGCACATTTTCTTTGCAAAAAATGTAATAGTATTTGTGAAGAGAAATTTCTAACCATCACCTAAGTACAATCCAGTGCTGTGATGAAATCACACAACAGCTTTGGGGACTGCTTATCCATCATAACTGTGACATCAGTGTGACTAATTGCTTCACTTCAAGTTCTTAAATAACTGTATCTATATAATTTATTTGTCCTACAGTCCCCAAATATTTCCCTTGCTTTTCTACCTGCTGAAGTACCACCTATCCTCTTTCTGTCCTATTAACGTCTCCCTTGACAAATTTTACAATGCGGTTATCCAGTTTCAATACAAATTTCTGCAGTTCTTGGAAAATTGTAGCAATATGAAGTTAAGTATTACAGGGCATACTGCACCAATTAATTTATTTTCTTAGTGTGATTCAGTCAGTACTCTGATATAATGTAACTGAAGATATTAGAACATTTTTCATCTGCTAGGGTGGAGTTAAGAACTCCATGAGTATATGTATATGAAAATATGAGACTGTATAAAGATTATGAAATGTTTTTTCTCTTCCAATTGAAATAATGACATATTCTGGACCTAATCACATTAAGTGAATGAATATTTCTTGTGGCTTCATTGGTATCTGGCCTTTAACCTTTAGTAGATTTTCATGTGCAATTTGACAGCTCTGAAATGCCTCTAGAGCAAACAATAATAAAAAAGAAAGGCAGCAATAATATGCTGGTGGTGTAGACAGGGCACAGTTCCTGGACAGCAAAACTTGGTTATTTTTAATATATTCCAGTATAAAGGTGGATATGTGAGTACACAGGTAAGAGTGATTGATGATTTGAGAAGGGAAATAAGGAGTTGGAGAATCTAGGGATAAATATTTCAAGAATATGAATGCAATATGGTATTCTCACTGTGTTGTATTTGAGAAGGTGCTTATGCAGTCAAAAGAGAAATCAGAAAGACAATGGGTTTTTAATAGGGTTTGCAGCAATTGAAAACTTATGATCAGCAGTGCCAGCATGATTATGGAGCATGTTTGGTACACGTGAGATTTCGTGAGCTGGATTGCCTGGTTTTTGAAGACCGTTTAAGTATTTGGAGTTGTAGTTTTTCCAAAGACTTGGCCAAATTTGTGTACATTTTTGTGGAAAGAGAAGATGCAGCCAAATAAATTATGCATCTATTATTGCCAGAAAGGGAAGAAACATAAACAAGTTCTATTTTATACTGTATAGTATTTCTGATTTCTTTCTCATAATTGCTGTTTCACCTAGACACTGTTGCGTGGAAAGCTTGCTTCAGTCTCTTATAGCTGAAATTTCATTCTGGCGTTTGATATCCATACAACAAAACCAGTGCAAAAAGTTCAGCTACATTCATAGCTGTTCCAGTAGACAAATAAAATTTTAGCAAAGCTCCAGTATTAGCTGCAGTCAGGAAAGGATCCTGTTTTGTGGGGTCTGGTAGGAATTCTGCAGAAATAAAGTTTGTTCTTGAAGGTGTGTTGTTAGCATAAAGCTGTCTCTCCATCATCACTTGCTTGGTGTTAATGTTGCTTGAATTGGTTGATGTCATTTTATCCTTTCTTAAAATGTGTAGATTGAATCTTTCTGGGATGAAAGAATGAAAGCATGAAATTTTCAGATACCTTATATTTTACTAAGGTAAAAATAGATGGAAATTGTTCCAATGCTATAATACTAAGTAGTTTTTTTAATCAAAGGACACATTTTTCTCAATATCACACCGTATGCCATTTGCATAAAATATATACGAATAATAATGACAAAACTTTGCAGACCTCAACAGCACCAAATGCTTGTTACTATGCTGGTATGGTCCCAGAAGCAGCAGTTGTTGCCTTGCTCCAAAAGGTTTATTATCCTTTCCCTGCTGGCAATTCTGTCAACACACCTGGTGTAAGGGGCAAGGTCTCTGAGAAGTCTGCTGTCTCCCTTTAGCTATTAGTCTCTTTCCTGGTACATGGCAGGCAATACCCATCTGCTGCATACTTCTGCTTTGTGAAAAGCAAAAGTATTCCTATAAAAAAACATTTTAATGTATGGTATTAATGTCCCTATCCAATTCTGAACATTGAAGGTTCAGGAGGGGAAAGAAAAACACCTGTGATAACCATACTTTTAATTGCTCACTAATAGAAATGTGGTTACAGCTGTTCAGAATATGACAGGTTTACTTCATAGAATGAGCTATCTGTGGTTGTGCAATCAGTATGTTTGGATTTTTTTATCCCCTCTGTATCTTGGATATGTTATGGGTATTTCAGAATACACAGTAATTGATATATAAGCATGATGAAATATATATATAGTTATAAAATAAACCCCAACCCTATCTGGTACACTGTAATCTGGTGATTCACATTTTATTTTTTAATGCCTTTTTCTTGTGCAGTTAGACATGAACAATCTATTCTCTTAACAGGACTGTTCATTTATCAAGTGTTCATTCTTCATGGCATAAAAAAGGTTACCTTCTTTTTGCTCTCACATAAAAAGGTTCCATGTATTTCAGGTGTCATTAGTACTAGAGATTTAATGTCAAGGTTAGTGCACCTTATCTTTCAGCTACATTGAATACAATTACAGACAAACTCTTCAGAGAGATTTCAGAGAAAAACTGGAAGTAATAAGTCAAGCTGGCGGTCTCAGAATAGCTGAGAGTGCACAGGAACGGGAATTTCTGTTAATAGTGGTTCAAACTGTGTCCCATAGCCCTTGCAAATAAAATTATAGACATGCTTCAGTCTTGCAGGGCTGAGAAGCAGCTAATAAAATGTAGGAAACAGTATGTTCATAAAAATAATTGTTAGTAGCCTGTTTCTTGCATTTACCTGCGAGACCTTTTATTTCCGTTCATATCTTTTTAGCTGGTTTTAGTGCAAGTTTTTAAATATTTTGACTAATTAAACCACAGAGTAGTCAAAACTATTTTTAAACCATGATGTGAAATTTCTTATGGAATAGATGCATGAGATGTAATTGCAGGATACATGTTGTTGAGGGGCTGTAGAGCAAATATGGGTAATCCTGGATGGATGGGCACCCTGGGTGTTGCCCACAAGCACTCTGGCTGACACATGCTGCCATCATATGGGAAGCAATGTTGGTCATTTCCATAGCAAAATATGTGATTTTCTCCATCATCATGTTCCTATTGATTTCTGCTGTGGTGATAGCAAGGTCATCCAGTCTACAAATGAATCCTTTGGTTCATATTTCATCTTTGGAGGGTTGGGTCAACATACGTTATTCAGTTGAGTCTTACTGTCTGTCTTTGCATGGTATATCCTACCATCACATTCCCAAAGCCATGCTACAGCAGCTGCTGCCAAAGCTTTTGATCACCTCCTGTCTTACCATGTTTTGACTCTTGTTTACAATACCTAAAACTTGCTCACTTCAGTAAGCCAAAAAGAAAGCTTTCATGCTAACTCCATTGTAATCTCTTCTCTTGGCTTGCTCTTCTTTCACCCCATCAGTTTTAAATGTCTTATTTTTATCTTTGACTAATATAAATAGTCAATAGAATACGTTTGTTTTAAGGAAACAGTGGGTTTTTTGTTGTTTCTAAACCAGTTGCAGTTGTGCAGAGGTGGGCTTTCTTGTGAGCAGTTTTTTTGGAGCTGGCAAATGGTGTTAATTTTTTAATTAACGTTGCAGAATTTAAATTTAGTCTGAATTGTGTGGAAACTTAGCATGGAAATAACTCTATAAAACGTCTGTATGGTGTTTGCTGTGTTCTGAGTAGACCTTTAAATTAGCCTGATGCTCTTTGGGTTGTATAATGAGTCAGGGCTTGCATTTGTTTCACATTGCACAGGTTTCATATTTGCTTCATATTTGCTGGTGTCTGCCTGCAAAAGTGCCACCTTGTTAGGGTAAGTGGTTTTGTCAGTAATGAGTTGTACAAAGGATGGGTAGTAGGATGACCTTTTTGCAAAATACTGTTAACTAAATGTAGTCAACAGTGTTTTTATGAGAGTACCTATTCAGTTGTCATAAGACTGGCATTGCTTGGAATTAATGGAATTACTTTTAATTTTGTAAACATTTTTTTAAGACTCTATTAAATAAAAATTGCTTTTGTCTTTCAAATTATTTCAAAACACAGATTAAATTTGTTGGTCAGTTTAACTATGAAATTTTGTAAGTGGATTGTCAGACTGGAGATGTGCAGTTAACACTGGTTTGTGTTTTTAGCCACTGGCTAAGCATTCACTGAGGGAGAAGTCCAGGTTTGGCTTTCTCGAGAATTTGAAAGGATGCAAAAGCACTCCTCTGTCTGAATTTTCAGAAAATTTCTCTAAACATGGGGATAGGACATCTGGGTCAGGAATGCCAGAGTTTGTTATGTTGTTTCCCTCCCGGTAGCTTTCTTAGCAGAGCAGGACCTGGAGTCCAGGTGTCCCACCTTTCTCTCCCATAATCTCCTGCATACTGACTTTTTTCACTCTTTCGCCATCTGGCTGAATGAATAATTCAAGGTTTTGTGTAATGGCAGAGTAACTCAGCAGGAGTGGCCGAGGAAGGAGGTGTGAGGATGCCCTGGCCTTGAGAGCTGTGTGGCTTGCCTGATGGGAGACCCAGATTTCTGTGTGATGCACCACATGCTGCAAAAGAGGAGCTTGGACTGGAAAGACAATTCTCTGCAGTCAGGTTGTCGGGTGGCACATCCAGTACCTAAGTTCTTCCTCTCTTTCACAGTTTTATGGCTTTCAAATGCTGGCTGTCATTTGGAGTTTGGGGGACACTGACATGTTTCTAAGCAATAAACATATCCTTGCTTGTGCTGACAAGTTTTTGCTTTTGCCTCATTACATCTTTTCACCCCCGTACCATCTCTAAACACAAAAAGGCAGGAAAATAAATGTCTCCAACAGTAATTTCTTAACTGGAAGTCAACATATGCAGCTGACTAGAAAGGTACTTTAAATCATCTTATTGGTGTTTTCTCAGAGATGACACTCTAGTTATTTGAGACAACTGTTTCTTCCACCTGCTGTGAAGGATGACTTGCCTTTTGGACACTTAAATATTTCCATGCTGTTAAAGCAGCAGATTGAAAAGCAGATGAGAAGGTTCAAAGCCAAGGCTGAAAGTTCAGTTTCAACTTTTAGTTTTCTGACTTTTGTTACTTTGTGTCACAACCTAACTGTTGTTCTCACTTAGAGTTATTAATTAATACCAAATTTATCCATTTAAAATTGGTTATCTTTCTTCACAGCAAATGACAGTGAATTTCATTCCTTTTATTATCCTGTGTTAGATAATAGTTGAGAGAATAATAGATTCCAGGGACCTTTGATCTACCATTACTGTAAAATAAAAATAAACTTATTCTTTTTTTCCCACTGACCATAATGATTTTAACCTTGTGTACTAATTTGAATGGGCTTGTGGGGGCAGAGTCTTAAATGAGACACAAATGAAGGAAAAATTGCTAATGCTGCCACTGTATATCTAATGAGCACTGTGTAATAAACCATAACCTCTTCAACATTTCTGTGGAAAATGGTGTGATTATTTTGGATGGCTGGCCCTCTGTGTACGGCTCATTACCATCTGGCATAATGTGTATTGATATAGCCTGTAATTGTCAACTCTTATTTGACATGCTGCCTTTAATAAATGTGACTTGCATGGCTAGAACCTCCTAATGGTTATATGGAAAACTGTAATTAAACAAAATATGTATACTTATGTAAAATACACACCCTTATATCCATAAAATAATATTGTAGAAGGTCTCTGTTTTTCTTTATCTCCTGTTCTTAGTGGGAATATTCGTATGTATTCCCAGGTTAGTACTGCATTACCAGTGTGGATACCTAAATATGCGAAGACAGACATGAATCTTGAATGTAGATTGTTTCCTCTTGCAGAACTTACTTCAAATACATTTTGAAATATTTATTTTCTATGCACTGTAAGACAGAATTAATATACCATTTGTAATAGAACAGGTTCCCTGCCTGATGGTGGCTTTGTGTGCTCCTGCACTGGAGCAATGGGAGGTAACTCTAATGGGCCGAATGGCTCTGGTTTTGGTGCTTCTCCTGAAGAAGGTGGCTGAAATAAATGCATTTGTAAATCTCAGAGCTGAAACTATTTATACCTCCTTACAGGAAAATGGGCTTCTGGCCAGTGGTAAGTTTTCAGATAGAAGGACCAACATATGCTGCTAAATATAGTCATCTTCTGTTTATTATCTGTAAAGTTTCCCTTCCTTGCCTTTACTGTTCATTCATATATGAATAACTAAGAGATACCATTCTGATAGTCATATTGGCTGCCTTACAAAACATAGAATTTCCCCAACTTTAATCAATTTTAATATTTGTGCAATGGGTGTTCATCAGGTGTTACCTTCAATGGCACTGTTGATGCAGAGTCCATTGTCGGTCATTATAAGAGATTTTGGAAATTGCCTTCCCTTTATTCTTTTTGGATTTCTTTAAGTTTAGTCTACTGGGTCTTATTTTATGTTTGCTTGATAATCAGCATATTCTGTTGAATTTGTTTTCTGTAATATAGTAATATAATTTCTGAATTAAACTTTCTTTAAATGTCTGTGACCAAATCTACTGATTCAATATCAGCCTTCTCCATTCATAAAGTAGCTTTTGTTCCTCACTTCATCTGTTTTCTTTGCTTTGATTGTTAGGACAAAAATGTTGAGAAGACTCATACTTTCTCAAACTCTTCTTGACTGAAGTTTTCAAGTGAAAACTCTTTGCTGTTTATTAACTGTGTTGTTCCTTTTCTGTTGCCTTCTCTCCTGAGTGTAAGCTCTCTGGACCTGCTAACTGTAAAATCTTACCCACTGCTGCCATTTATGACCAATATTCACTTCTGAACTAAGAGATATAAACACCTGCTTGTGTAAATATGTTGCCTTAAATATAACAGGCTTTCTGCAGTGCCTTGCCTTTATGCAGTTTTGTTTCTGACAACCTTACATAATGGACCAATGCAATTCTTAAAAGTTGTCCTTGGTTTTGAAGCTTTTTTAGTATATCTGTTTTTAAATTGCCTTTAAATTGCTCAGCTCCCTGCCCATCTCTGCATTTTCTCATCCAGTCCTTTATCAATTTTCTTCCTTGCCTAGTTTCTCTGGTTTATATTTGTTTGTATGAGTTTTTCAGTTTGTCTAAGCTAGATAGAGAAGGAATTATAGCTGATTCAGCTTTGTCTAAATCACAAATTTTTTGCTTTTTGTTTAATCGGCTTAGTCTTTTTAATTGGGGATTGGTGGCTTTTTGGTCATATAGCAAAATATTCATAAGGATTTCCAAAAAGTATTCACATTTTTCTTTTTAATTTATCTAACTGATTCAGCTTGTTTTATCATTGAAAATATTGCTCATGTATAATATATGCCTGTGAATATTATCTGTTGTGTTAATAAAGAATGTTTGTATACTGGTTTGGATTATATTGTTTTCATATAACAAATGTATTGAACTCACATTCACTTGTACCTAAATTTTTCTGATATGAGGTCTTTGTAGCTAATTGAATCTTTCATATGGAGAATTCAGGTTAAATGCAACATTTCTTGAGCTAGCAAAATTCCTTTTAGAAATTCAACCTAGTGTCAATACATTGTCAATATACCCAGGTATTGCCAATATACATTATTGCATGAACATATTGAACACTGAATATCTGCATCATTGTTTACAAAATGAGAGAAGTAGGTCTTTGAAGAAGTAAACATATTAGCTTGTGCTATTACTTGATGAAGTACTTAATACAGTCTACATAGCTGTTCATATAGTCTATAGCAGATATCAACTGGAATTTCAACCTGCCTTTTATTAGAAGTTTAAATCTTGATAATTGCCTTATAAAAACACAATATTGCATTTGACAGCTTTACTTCATTTTGGAAATGTGAAACTTCCCATAGGGATAACCAGTGATTTTAAAATGTGATTATGATATGTGATTTTATAAATTTGACAATATGCTTATAAATTAGTAGCTCTAAATTTTATTACTGATTTTTGGCATCAGTGTTCAAGTAATCGAAGTCTTTTTCCAGATAAATTACTAATTTTTCTTCTATCTTTCAGTGAATACTCATGGTTTGATCAATCAGGTTAAGCTAGCCATCCTTCCTTTAAAAAATAAAAAAGCCATAAAACCTAAGCTGTAAAGCTGGGTTTTTTTAAAACAATGCTTATGTAAGTACTGGCTCATTCCTTGAGTCTGTTTCTTCTCTAGCAGTGTAGGAAGGATCTCTAAGAACAGGAAAAGTAATTGATATCTCCTTTTTTAACAGTTTCTAGTGCTTATGAAATCTGTAATAACTGAAATAAGATCTAAAGCTGTTTAAGTTTCACATATCCTGGTTTGTGGGAATTAAAAAACATATCTAGACCTGCTACCCCATATCACTGTTCTTTTAATACCTGTCCCTTGCAAAATCTCCTTTGTGTTCTTCTTGCTAATGAAGTCCCAACATGACAAGATTTGTCTGTACAGCAAGTGTATCTGGATTCTTACCATGTCAGCCCAGCCCACCTGCTCCTCATTGTTCACACAGCTGCATTGTCACTGGCTTCTGGATCTTACAGTAGCTAGGTACTTTTTACTGAGCGGATTTCCTCTTGATATTCCCTTTTTTATTGGTCCCAGCCTGCATGCCTGCCTCTGGGAACTGGAAAACATCAGTTTGACTTGGTGATTCTGGTGGTATTTTCTTCCTGGCTTTTCAGATTAACACTTTTTCCTTTTAAACCGAGCTTGAGGTAGCGATCCTTACCAGGTCTTTGTCTAGATTCTCTCACCTATTTTCCCTAATGGATGCTTTTATTTCCAGGCTGGGATTATTTTTGTTTTAGGCTATGTGACTTGAAGTGTGCCATGATAAAGCCATCCAAACTAAGGAAAATGTGCTATGGGTTGTGATCACTGTTCTTTGGCCACTGATGCTGATTAGAGGAGTAAGCCAGACACAAGTTCAGCAGTTAGAGCTTTGTTTTGATAGGGGTGATGGTGAAAATGTGGATTCTTGCCATCTGGTACGGGTAGCGGGGTCCCAGGCTGGAGGGCTCCTGGCTACGCTGTGGTGACGCAGTGGTGGCTGTGTTGGTACATCAGTGGCACTAGTTGGAAACTGATACAAGTTGGTTCACTTGCGTGTTGCTGTCTGGAGTACAAAGTGGGAATTGTTGTTCTGGGGTAGTCCTATCAGTGAAGCTAAGACCTGCAAAAACCCTTCTTCAAAATTCCTGCACTAAGGAAGGGAACAGGACCCTGACTTCAACTCAGGCTTCTCACTCTCCACTGCCAACCACCTACAATGCTTAGGGAAACTGGCTTGCCGAGTTTAAGTGAATGTCTGCCCACTAAAAATCAGAAAACATTTTCAAATCTCATAATGGGCTGAGGGAAGATCTTACTAAGACAAAATATGGAAAGGAACCTAAGCAATAATCAGTAGAGGGGGTGATGGAGAGTGAAAATGTAAGATCTTTTCAAAAATAAATAAAGAAAAATACATTAAGGAGCATTACTAGAAATTTTACTGCAAAAACTTTGTGATACTAGGAAGGCAAGGAGATGAAAGAAGTAGGATATGTAGCCAATCTAAAAATAAACTGGTTGTTAGGAATGCGATTAAACAGCATACTCAACAAACTTCATAGACCTGATGTCTTTCAACTTGATTTATCCCTCAGGTGGAAGACACTCCTTTGTCTTAAAACTAAGACAGAAGGAACCACAGAAGTCTTGGTCTTTAACCTTATTAAAGGATAGGAGTGGGTAGATGTTTTCTGCTGGTTAACAGATACGTGAATCATGGTAATGCAGTGAATATTTGGTGCTCTCCTCAAATCTGCTGCTTTACTCTGAAAATTTTTCCTGTTAGTGAAATCACAGCAACTGCCATACATGGCTTAAATACCTGCACCCCTTGCCATTTAATTTCTCATAAAAGAGACTGTACACAGAAGATGGGAATGAGACTTCCCATCACTATGATGCTATTTGTTACTCACTGCATTGTTCCTCTAATCATGGGTTTATTAACCATGGCATTGACTTTGACAGGTGAATAGGAAAAAGAACTGTAAAAATTACTGCACTTTCTTGCTGTGTAACTAAGTGAACTATCTTGGTGCAGCACCAGCTAGTACCCAGAGCATACAGGATCAACTTGAATGTAATTTAAGCACCTTCTTGTCTTCATAGAACTTTTCTTTGTATTCACTGTTCAACAGAAAAAGTAAAATCAGATCCCAAGTGCTGCCCAAATACATAGTCAGTACCTGAAATAATTAATTCTTTAGTTAATGCTTTTTCATATGTAATTTTCCATTAAAGACACTATTTCTTTTTATTTCAAATTCATAGGTGTGTGTATATAGAGATTATTATAGTTGTCACTGAAATGGAATGGATGCTGATATTTTAATTTTTTTTTTAAATCTTGAATGTAAGGCTTTTCATCGAAATTAATCCTTTTTGTATTGAAGGGAAACTATTGAATTGACAATCACAAAGAAAATGTTCAAATCTTGGGTGTGTACTGTTAGTCACTTTAATTCAAAGCTTCAATGATAAGAGTTCTTAAAGAATTTTTGATCTATCAGTTTCATTATCTTTGTTCATTGTAGTTGCTTCAAAAAATTTCAAATATGGTTTTTAGTGGCTATATTAAGTCTTTGGCCCATTTCTGTGAAATATCATGCCTAAAAATGACATTTTAATTATTATATATTTCTTTGCATAACCTGTCATCCCTTGAGAAGCCCAGTGTAGTTCTGATGGTTAGCTGATAAAGAAAGGTAAACTAACTCAAGTTCAATACTACTGTAGTAGTCTATGTAATATGTCTCTTTTATCATGTGTTTTACAGAATCCTATTACTTCTTTTTAGAGTAGGACTTGAAATTAGGAACTTTGGTGGTGGTTTGCAGGGAGTTCTTGCTTCAGAGGTGAAAGGTGTGGAAGTGTGTTAGCATTTGGTGATAAAGCTTTCCTGACTCTTAGCACACTTCCATTGAGGAACTTTGTGTGTTTAGAAATGTTGACTGTTTTCTCAGTACTACCTTCTATCAAGGTAAGTACAGGTAATTCTTGAGACAGACACTTCTTTTTTTTTGTGACTGTGGGCTCTGGAACGAAAACAGGATGGATGCAGTCAGAGTTTGTCATCCCATTGCCCTGTTTCTAAGTCCAGTATTGCTAAAACATTATTTTTATGTATATTGGGATTGGCTGCTTTCAAATACGAAATTACTTGATCACTGAATTGTGTTCCAGAGGGAGAAGGCAGTGTATAGTATTTCTTCAGCCATTTCACAGCAACTTCGTAACAGCAGTGTTTATTTGTTGGATAGTGGTCTTTACAAAATCACATCAAGGATCCTCCTGTATCTGCAGCACTGTGGACTTGTTATTGTGCCTGGGTGTTCTAGAGATTATCACAAAAAGCATTAAAAAATGTTTTGCCTGAGATTTCTGCAATAGCATTGATTCTTGTATTTTTACTTTACTAGAGAGAGAGAGTGGAAGAGCAGTATGTAAGATCAGAATTAGACATAGATTATCTGCCTAATATGGTTCTTGTTAGCACAAATAATGTGAATACTATTTGAAGAACAAACGGATTATAGAAAAAGAAATTAAAACATCCAGATCCCGAGCATTTGGAAAGCATGACACTGATGTATTTGTGTAACCTTTTCATGAAGAGCGATGCTGAAGTCAAAGAGGGGATTTTGATTTCCTTCATTAAAAGCTTATTAAATGAAGAAATAGGACAGTCGTTGTTTTGCTTCAATAGTTGGGGGTCACAGAGGCGGGCCTGGTCTCCTCAGGATATTAATGCCTGCTTTCAGCTGGGGGAAATGAGCCGTCGCCTGAGTTAGCTGCAGCTTTATGTGCTCGTCACTAGGGATCCCCATATGTCCTGGGATCTGCGGCAGTCGGAAATGGCAGAGCTCGGCAGCGGGGAGCAGAGGGCTCTCATTGCTATTCATAACAGGTAGCTCGGCTCAATCTGCCCAGAGCAAGTCTGTTTAATGTTGATCAGCTGTCCATCTGATAAACCGAATTGATACGGACATTTCCTCCAAGGGCTGCCCTGACAATGACAGCAGGAGCATCGGGATGTCTTGTTAGTCTTTTTCTCCGAGCTTGAAAATTCATTAACCCTTTGTTAGAGCCGAGCCAAGCATGATTACAATACTGCGACTAGGTTGTGTTAGTTTCTCCCTCTCATCTTTGAAAAGCACCCTCCACCTTCAGATTTATTTTGTCTACATGAAGAATGACTGTTTGGTTTTTGAATTGTTTTTGTCTGCACAGAGCCAACAATTTGTGAATTATAAAGGCAGCTTTTAAAACAGCTTAGGTTTTTTGTGCATGGCAAAATACATCAGGAACCTCTATTTATCCTCTCCCTCCAGCTCATCTGCCTTTTGTGTGCCTGCCAGGCTGTGTGACTATCCCAGTTCTTCTCTTTTGCTAATTGGCACTGACCTCTGCCCTGAAACAGGTGCTGCTGGGGCTGTTCACAGGTCACATATATTTGGGGCAGAAGGTTACTTTAGATTAATATGGTTTGGGGCAGTTGGAACACATGTGCACTGTCCAGAGGAAACAGAATTAATTTGCTCAGCACGGTGCTAGTACTGAGGCAGAATCTAACCTGAACATGTACCAGCAGGTGTATTTGTACATGAAGGTATGGAACAGTTTGGTTACTCAATGAATCAGTGCTTGGCCACTTCTGAATAAGCACAGAGAACATAACACACCTTTGTACCACATTGTAATTAATTAGAACTTTAAGGCCTTTGGTCATCTGTTCAGTTGAGGTCATGGATTGCATTTTTGCTCATATGTGAAATCTCTGTGGCATAAAGGGAACTGTGTGAGTCAGAAAAGATGTGAATGTGCTGAAGATTTTGTAAGAATGAGTCCTGTGTGCATGTAGCATTAAAAAGATGTTCCAGTGCATTGCTCTGTTTCTCCCTCCCCTTGTCTCTACTCAGTTATTATGTCTGTTCAACACCCCATTGTCCTTCTGAGCTAAGGTGACATCTCTGGGCACCTTGGACTGACAGTCACTGTTGAGGGCTACAGGGTTGAATTGTGGGAGGAGGGAGGGAGGAGAATGCTTTGCTAATGACTCTTTTCTTGCCTTTTCCAAAAAATTAAAATAGAGAGCAAGCCTCTACGGAATAACCTCTGTGGCAAGCCTCTCACAGGGATTTGTAACCCCTAAACCGAGAATGTTTCACTCTGTGTGTTGGAGTAAGAAGTGATTTGTAAATCTATCCAATAAAACTGACCCCTTTGCTAGACAGTCACGTTTGCTGCTTCTGACTAAAACCACCAGTGAAATACCATTAGTACACAGTTCTAAAATGTTCAGCTGTTTTTCCTCTCCTGCCTGAACCCTTCCCCTTTGGTAGTATTGAACTGCAAGGTATTCTGTTATTAATTTACCTCTAATTTGAGCTGTCATTGACTGCAGCATGCTTACGTTGTTTGGATTGGCTTGCTCAGGACTCCCCTGCTGATATGTCCTTTGTTTCTTTCCATCATTACTCTCTGCTTGGCATTTTCTTCATGTCAGTGTCCCTCAAGCTTCTGGTAGACAAAACAGAAAAAGAAAGCACCATGAGGACTATATTGATTATTCTGCTTTATTTTTTGAAAGAATTCAAACAAAGCACAGCATTCTCCCAAGTGGAACCTGTGGTACCTGTGGCATGCCTGGAAATACTTAGTGGCAGTTCTCTGTGTTTAACATCTCCTGGTTGTGGCTTCTAGAAGTACATAGAAGAGCTACATGATAATTAATAAAATACCTGTTTAGCACATGTGGTCGTTTGTTTATTTTCACTAATCTCTGTTCTATTCATAGCATCAAACATAATTGTGCTTTTTCTTTCTTTCAGTCAAAGAAGTCTGGCTGAGATTACAGAGCTGATCCATACTGCCTTTCTGGTGCATCGTGGCATAGTAAACATTGGTGAGCTCAAGTCCTGTGATGGCCCACTGAAGGATATGCAGTTTGGGAATAAAATGGCTGTTTTGAGTGGAGATTTTCTTCTAGCAAATGCTTGCACAAGCCTTGCACAGTTGCAGAATACCAAGGTAAAAAGAAAAACAGTCCTCTACTGCCAAAGAAAGTAAATATTAGCAAGTATTTTGAAAGAGAGGCCCCCTAAAAAATCAGCAGTTCCGTATGTATATATGGAGCATCATTTAAAAATCAGCATGCTTATGTTATTGCTGTAAATTTGGCAGGCTGCTGCTGCTGTTGTGAACATATTTACCACTCTCCTATGGAATTACTATGATGAAGTCTTTAGTATACATTCTGAAGCACTGTAGTAATGGATGGGTGGTTAGTTTGGTGAATTTAAGCCATATGCAGTGGCGTCTTCAGGATGTGTCAGGCTACAACACCTCTGATAAACTGCCATCTGAAGACATGTTTGGTCTGTTATTTTCTTTCACTTTGTGCTTTGGGAAAGGTTTTCTGTCTTAGATAATTTGGGGAGCAAAAGGCTTTACTGCTTTGTCTCAGGTGATTTTTTGCTTTTAACGTTGTTAGGGATTTGTATGCGCCTGAATATTGGATTGCCCTACTAACGTGGATGTACTGGCTTCTAAAGGACAGCTGCAATCCAGCTGCTTAGCCAAACTGTTTGAAACTTTACAGGGAGATGTTTTTAATGGCAAACAAGTTGTATATATGTATTATCTTAGAAAATGAGACTGATGGAGACATTTAGAGATCCTCTCTAGTTGGCTCAGCTTTTGGCCAGATAGGATCAGCTACACAAAATCACTCTTGACCCACAATTACCGAGCTTGTTCTTAAAACCTCCTGTGGTAGAGAGAGATTCCTGGGCATCCCTGTGCCAGCCTAGTGTAACACCTAACTGTGTGTATGGCTGAAGAGTGCTAAGTGTGCCATTCCAATAGAAACAGGAAACAGTACTTTTTTGCAGAGGTGCTTTTCATACATTTGAAGATTGCTGCCATGTTGTAATGTAAAATAAATATTTGTCATGTGCAATTGTCAATAATCATCGTAGTTGTAATTGTGAGCCTAAGGAGTCTACTTTTTTATATTCTCATGCTAAATCTCCTTGTGGTAGTTGAGTATTTCTGTATTCCTTTGATCATGAGTATGACAGTTTCTCTCAGAAGTGGTGTCATTTTCTAACACAGAGCTGAGATTCAAGAGAAGAGACAGAAAATTAGATGTCAATCTACTGGAATAGTGGGTTAAGCCATTATGGTGCTAACTTGTAGTAAGTATTAGAAAAAAAATTAAATACTGCATACCATAACCAAAATGGGGTGTAATTGATTTTAGTAATTATTATTAATTTATATCGGTTCATATTTTAGTACCCTGGAAGTTTCTCAAGACAGACCAAAGGATTTAACCCTACATCAATTTTCTGTTTCAACATAAGAGGAAACTTTTACAAAATGTAGTAACTATTACTTTGCATTTAGTACATCATTAAGTATTGCAGCAGGAATGTATAATCCCTGAAGACTTGCCAGGAAACAAGCCTACAGTGAAATGAAGCACAAGTGCAAAGAAATACTTTTTTTTTTAAAGCCATCATTATACTGCATGTTGGAAAATTCTGCCAAAACATTTTAGCACTTTTTTTCATTTTTCTGACATCTAAATACTTTCATAGCTTCTACATACGATAAGTGGGATGCCATTATGGAAACTGATTGACTTAGTAAATTATTCTTTTTCATACGTCTAACCGTACTAGCAAAGTTAGAAAAATTGAAGTACAAGCTATAGAAATCTCTTGACAGGTGCAATGATTTAAACATACTGTATTTATTCTTTTGTAAATGATGAATTTTCAAATCTGGCATCTGTTTTTTAGCAGTGTGAAATAACTGTGACTTTTTTCCTTCATAATGTTTTGTGTTCTTTGATGTAAAAAGTAAAAATCACAGTACTGCTTTTTTTGCTGGCATTTAGCAAATTGGCTAATGAAATGAGCAGCATTTTATCGTGCATGGTACTGACCATGGTATCTATAACCTCCATAGACTTACGTAGGTATTGTATAGACCAGAATTTAAATTAAAGGGGGTTTAACATAACTGAACTCACTGCTACCAGGATAATTTTATTGTGCTAGTAAATTCTTGTCTGAGCTTGTGTATGATGCATTTATCTCTCTGCTTCTCTCGGGGCTGACAATTAGACGTGAAATTCTGTAGTCGTAATGAAATGCAGAGCTATTTTATAATTGCCAAGGGTAAAATTAGCAAAGTCAATTATTTTCCCTTAGGCTTTTCCCTGTAGATATTAAAAGGCTGCAAGGTAATTGCCTTAGGTAACACTTTGATTTTTAAATAACATTAAATATAGGAATTGTTGTTGTTAATTCATAGTAATTTTCTTCTTGCTACTGTTATAGAATATAACTGTAATGATGTTAAGAAGAATCAAGGCTCAGGATTTGTGGTTTTAGGTTTTTCTTTTAAACTAGTGCTCATACCTCTCATAAGTTTGCTAAAGTTACGCCAAAGAAGGTTGTGGGGTAGTGTTTTGGGATTTATGACTTTTGATCTCTGAGGTGCAAGGACTCTAGATTTATTGAAATGTCACTTAGAAAGCCTCCTGTAAGGTAAACTCTGCTGTTGTGCTATTACAAAATCATTGCAAATTTTGGTTTTTTGAGCACATAACAATTCAGAAGAAAGCATTCCCATTTTCTGCTTTGTGAAACCATGATACATTAATTATGAATACAAAGTTGGTATCAACTGAGGCTTAAAATACTGAAGGGCAGATGCATGTGTGTGCTACATTTTTGTAATCATGGCAAAGTTCTACATCTTTTAAGTTAATAAAAACTCTTGAGAATGAAAACTAATTTCTTTGTACGCCTTTACAGTACAAGGCATTAGATTGATCAAATCACAAGTGTTAACAATTGTTTTGTACATTCACGTTAACTTTTTGATCACTTTATATAAACTAACCTTTTGGTGGCTCTTCTTGGCCTGCCGATTGCAGTGATAAATTATGTTGTTGATTGAAAATTATATGGATAAAACCTTACTTCAGAACTGTACCCTGTAACAGATTGTTTATTGCTAATGCATGGATTTTAGAACAGAATTGAGCTTAAAGATTAATTGGTTTGGGATCTTTTAGTAGTTTTTATATCAGCAGTGGAGTGGTGAACCTTTGGCAAGGAAGGGGATGTTTGTGGTTTGCTACTTAGCTAACAATGCAGTAATGTGTGGTAATGTGCTGACTTATTGGGTTGGGGTGTGTTTATATGGGATGACAGGGTTATTTTGATAGGTTTTCTCATTTTGAAGTTGCAATGTTCTGATACTAGGATCATGATAAGATATATGTAATATATATGTGGAAGTCATTGTAAACATGTAGATGTGGGAGTGAAAGAAAAGTAAATTATGTTTGCCTAACAAAATAGAGTACTTCCCAGCTATCCTGTGGGATATGTGACCATAAGCAGTTTTAAATAAATGTGCTAATAAATTATTAAGAAGTGTAAAACAGGCTATTTAATGGGTGGTTCTTTGTTGCCATACTGAAGACAGTATGTCTTCAACATTTGTTATCTTGCTTTGCCTATCGCAGGATGTGGGGATGAAACTGCTAAAAGCAAAACTTTTGAATGAAAGTCCTTCTTTGACTCTGGTAGCACAAAGTGTTAGTTTTGTCTTTGATTTCTGCTTAAGTAACTTGCACTTCCTATATTTTTAGGCTGGCATTCAGATGCAAACATAGCAAAAGTAACAAACATTAATTGGCATTTTTGTCACCTGCCATGTGGATGTGGGATATGGGCATTTTACCACAAGTGAAGTGTGGATACGGGCCGTGATATTATCAAATAATGTGCTTTTTCACTGTTTATAGCAGAGAAGTTGGAAAGAAGTCTGTCACAGCATTAAAGCTCATGCTTCCTTGAGCATCTGAATCATTAGTTGTCTTATGAAACTATAGAGGAGGTGCTTAAAAGACATAATTAAAACCAGTTTTGATGCTCTTACACTACAAAGAGAGTGATACATAAAACTTCAGAAGGCTGAAATGGTGCATTTTAGTGCAATGACTAGAAAATAATAAAATAACCTGCAAATGCATTTCTTGCAACTTCATAAACTGATAAGAAGGCATCCCTTTATATTGAAAGAAAGAAAATCCACAAACCAGCCAAACAACCGAAACAAAACCACCAAAACCCAACATATACAAAACAAAAATTAAACCTCCCCAAAAGAAGAAAAAGCCTATCCCAAAACCCTGAAGTATGTTTTGTGGTAGTGTTCTCTGTAGTTCTTACTGAAATCTTAAGAATTGACTCAATTTTTCCCACTGTAATTCAGTAAATTCTTCTTGAAATGATTAAACTCTTCAAGAAACACTTCAAAATCTACAGGCTAAAAGCTTGGATTTGGGTTTAAGAATCTTGTCTGTCGATGCAGAGCTCTGCCAGAAGACCACATTGTAGAGCATTGTTTTATTAAGTATTATTTGTTCATAAATAAACAGTAGCACAGATGTAGTACTTATATAGTGGATCTATTTCCTTATGTTAAGTTTATGTATTCCTAAAAGCATAAGTGTGTTGTTTATCAAATAAGCCTTGTGTTTACATAAACATGAATAAGTTACTCATTTAAGTCTTCTTATGTCTTTCTGTTGCAACCACCTGAAGGTGCCCTGCACTTCACGTAAGAACTGTTTATCATGAGCTATGGTTTCTTCTTCTGTAGCGTCAGTTGTGGTCCTATGGGGAAGGCTCAGTTTGAAACTTAAGCAACATGGTTCCTTGGTGTCCAGTGAAGAATACAGAGAATATCCTCTTTCTAAAATTACACCAGTTGCTCTTTTGATGTAAACTGACATTTTTGGGCATTGACAAACAAGTCCAGTAAAATCTACAATTTTAATTTTTACATGTCATTTAACAAAGGTGTTTCTTGTATCAGACTTTTTCTTTCCCTGAGCAATTTCAAGAGAAGAACATAAACTTGTAAAAAATACCCATCATGAATCTGCCAAGAAATACCCTTTTTTAATGGAAACTAAATGTTAATAGTTGCTAGTGTAAAGGCAACCATTAGCAGCTACTGACTTGTAATAGATTCAAATTACCATCCCTCAGAACAGTGCCTCATTTTGTTAGAGGTAAGTAGAAGGTCCTCCTTCATAAATGTAGTTGAGGTGAGTTATTTTCAGAGCAATGAAAGTTATTTTGAAAGAGATTCTTCTTTCACCAGATTTATCTCTGGTGGAAGATATGAACCATAAATATCTGCTAAGTATATTTACAGCATATATTTTTATTATCTTTTACATGAAATAAACAGAGACCTTTATAATCTGAATTTTCCTACTGAGATTCAGTAGCTTTATTGATCAAAGAAGGCATGAAGAAAAAGTCATGGAGAAACTTTGAGAACCAGAAGTAACGGTTATAGTATTCATTTAGAAAACTGAAGCTGGTGATAAAATCTTTTTCAAAACTTGTATGTATTTTAATTGGTTTTAACTCTTTGCCTTTGCTCACATATTGACTTTCTTCCCTAATACAAGATGCTGTTGGAGATGAGCATGTTTAAAATTATCAACTTACAGAGCAGCTAGGTGACAGAAATTTGGTAAGAAACAGAGATCAGATTAGATCAAATTAGATTAGGAGACAGTTTATAAAGTTTGATAGTTGTCTTGTCTTCTTGAGGGGAAAAAAAAGGAAAAAAACCTACAAATTTTTATGTAGAGAGCTGAATAAAGAGCTTTTCTGAAGCACTTTATCATGTGTGTCTTGCTGTACCTTCCCCTGAGGCACTGTTTGATGATGATGTACTGGACAAGATAGGGAGTAGGATAGTATCTATATTGTTGAGTATTTTTGTTTTAATTTAGTATTTTAGAGTGCCACAGAGGCATGTCTCAAAACCAGACACTACTGAAAAATATAGATAAGCTTAAAGAGCTCTGATTTATGGAAAAGTATGCTTAAAAACACTGCTTTGTCTGGATACTGGGGGAGAAGAAAACCAAGAAAGAAGTCTAATGTTTTTGAATGTTTAAACTAATGGGAGATGACACAGGGCCACATAGCTAACATGATTGTATTATTACATAATAAAGCTCTTCCTTAGGCAACCCTAAATAAGCCGTTGTGTCTTAAAATATTGAGGTACATACTGAATATTGTCATACAACTTAGCACAGCTTTTATTGGAGAATGCAAACACACTCTTAAGTACTAAGAAATACATAATAATTGATAATTATATATGAATCATTATATAATGAAGAAAAGTGTTATTTGTTATAATTATTGTATTTAGATGGCACCAAAAATGTACTAATTTACATACCCTTTGAGATGTAAAATTAGATTGCATTTACTGTAAAGTAAAACATAAAAGAGATGGTAATTGAAACAAACTTTATTATGTTCATTTAATGGACATGTATTGCTTTTTTCTTCCAAATGTTCTCAAACACTGGATTTTTAATAAGATTTATTTACTGAAGTTTTATTGGTAATCATGTGAGATTCCTTTGGTAGGAAAAAGGCAATTTTTGTAATCGTTGGTAAAATAATTGAAGCATTGGAGGGGGGGAAAGTCTTGTATGTTAGAGATAAAAGGTTAAAATCCATTGGAATCAGTACCTGGTAATCAAATTTTTCCCACACTACTGCTGTAAAACTTTTGTCAAGAATTTCTGCTGTCATTAGAGGCAACAGCTTTTATTGATGCCTTGAGAAGGCTGACCTGGAACAGAGCTGAACTATCCAGAGCTGGAGAATAATGTAGATATTTATTTAAAGGCCTTTAAGGGTACACCTTGGGCAGTACAAGAGCCTGGCCAGGGTTACACCCAAGATGTACCCAAAATGGTCACAAAATGCTTGACTGGTCATGAGATCTCACACTTTTATAAGTTTTGGTCCATTTGCATATTGAGTTTAATTATCCAATTACGGCTTCAGATTATGAAGTCCCATCCTTGTTTTCTCTTTTCAGCCCACTGTTCTTTATGCTTTGGGGCCTGAAAACTTGTACTTGTTGTCCTTGGTCTCCATCTGGGAAAGGATTTGTTTTGTCTGCCTACTCTGTGAAGAGAGCTTACTAACACTTAATATGAGGCTCAGAACTACATCCCTAGGCAGCACAGAATCTGAAAAACATGAAAGTTAAAACTTAAGGAATCATTATGATATTGATGAAGACAATAAAACTGTAGAATGATGCTAGATGATTACTGCATTGTACTCTTCCCATTGTCTCTTTTGATGCTCATGTCTGTGCAGCAGTTTCTTAGCAAGTGCATCTTTTGCCATTGTTCTCAAGAAGTAGCCCCTAAAATAACACCTGAACAAATGAAGCATTCAGTTTTCTGAATATTTCACAGGATTTTTTCTATTTCACTTTTGCTATGTATAACCAGTAATATAATTGAATATACAATTTCATTACCTTAATGGCTGTGGTTATGTTTGAAAAGTAATCTTTCTGAGAAGTTAAATTAGAGGATTAGGTGGCACAGCTTATTAACTTATTAATTCAATTAAAATCCTAAAAATTAGACTTAATCTGTAATTATGATAATGTTAGAAATGGCTCCTTTTGGATCAGTAAGGGTGCTGTTGCCTTGCAGGGAATGTCAGTTTTGAGATTAAAACTGCTTAACTTTGCCTTCATTCCTAATCAGTGCATTCCTCAAATAGGTTTATCTTTTACCTTAGTGGCCTTTTGCACCTGTACTGGTTTTTAAAGCTAATGCTTTAAAAAGCTTTCCCAAAGTTAGATTCCATTGGGGTTAGTATATGTCTGCATGCAAAGAATATATTTTCCTGTGATTCTTGGCCATGGCACTACTGGAAAATTTTATGTTTAGATTTCAATCTGTTTTCTGTCCTCCCACTTCTGCATGAAAAAATACTTCTAAAAAGAAAGATTTCTGCCACTTCCCTCATGGACGTCTGTGACTTACAAACAGTGCCTTGTAGCAGAACGATTGCTGCAGAACATGGAAAGACTGAAACTGAGACTGATAGCAGAATATGTCATCATAGGTATGGTTGTATCATCCAGTCTAGATTAAAGTCTTTCCCAAAAATACAGTGCAAGAACATTTTTAAAGCACCAAGGCATGGTGCTGTTGAGAACAGAATTGTGAGTGTTAGAGATTCCACCTCAATGTCACATTGACCAAGCAACTGACAGTCTCAGGAAGTTTTCCATTCAGTTCTGATGAATTTTCAGTGGCCTACCAAAGATCTCTACAGCAATTTGCACAAAGTCCATGCAATATTCTTGCCCCGAATCATCTCAGTGGCAATTTCCTCAACTTAAATCTAAATTCACCTTTTCCATAATAGCAATCAGACAGGTCTTTCTGCTTCTCTGGTCTGCCCAGCAGACCGAAGTCAATGTTTACTGCTTGAGTTCATGAACCAAATACCTGTCATTATTCCAGGTAAATATTGTCTTCCTCAGAGGTAAACTGCACAGCTGCTTCTAACACCTGGTTTAGTAATTCTTTTTCTTATAGTTCTGTTTGCCTCATAATTAACAGAATGGTCTGGAAAATACAGATCTGCCATCTGCATGAAAGAGAGGGCTTTTCAGAGATGACTAAACATCAATAAAGAAGTTAAAAACTAAAGAAACTGAAGAAAGGCTGAATCTGGTAGAAGTCAAAATCACTCATCATCTCAAGACAATCACCTTACCTGGCAAATGAGTTCTGGGTAGTTGGGGTCTGTTCCTCTTACATTTGCTTCCTTAATGTGCAGCACTGAATTGGCGATTGTCTAGTGGTGAACACAAATACTTCAAGAGTCAAAAATATTTACAGGCTTTGATATATATATGTGCATATTACATATGTGTGTGTGTGTGTGTATATATAAAAATTTAATTGAATGTTAAAGCCAAATTTTGGAAGAAAGGTTTTTTCTGTTTTTTAAAGTCAAACCCCCTTACGTTTCAGAGAAATTGCCTTTGAAAGATTTAAGACAAACATTAAAAAGTGTCTGTATTTAATATTTCTGTGACGGTTAACAAGAATATGTATCCAAAATCAGTGCCAGAATATGTAGCAAGTAAATATCCAAAAGAAAGCAAAATTTATTCTAAGAAATTGAAGTGATGAAAACTTCTGGGTATATGATGTTTTATTCTCTGTGAGATGCATACTGTGGGAAAGGGCTCTCAAGAGCCAGCAGTTCTGCTACTTCATTCACCACTAAACTAGAATAGGTATTGGCTCTGCCTGTGTTTCTTGAACAGAGACGCTTGTTACAGCTTTTTTTTTCTCACAGCCGTGAATAATCATCATGGAGGAATTTGGTGCTAAATAGCTCTAGCCCTTACACAAATTATAAAATGAAAATGAATTTTCACGGAACAGGCACAAGAAATTAGAGTACCAGTGAAATTTCTTCAGCAAAAGCACTGGAAGAGGCTGCACAGTGAAGTGGTTTAGTCACCATGCATGAAGATCTTTAAAAGATGTGTAAATGTGACACTTAGAGACATGGTTTAACAGTGGACTTGACAGTCCTGGGTTTAGTTTGGACTTAATGATGATCTTAAATGTCTTTTCTAGCCTAATGATTCTATGATTCTAAGGTGATGTCCTCCAGAAGTGACATTTGCAATGTCAGCTTCATTCTCTTTATAGCTGGAGTGGAAGATCACAAGTTTTGTTTTCATGGCTTTATTTAAAATCTGTTTCTCAAACATAGTAGGATTCCTGTTGAGAGTGCATAGAAAGATAAAAAGCAATCAGATCTGTACTGGGTGAAATGCTGTCCCATTATTATCTGAAGCAGACCTTTTTGTGTCTGTGTGTGAGTATTTAACATACACTAACTTTCATCTTTACATGTATGGGGTATTTAGTTCTAGAGGTAGATTAAGGCAGTTAATACACAGTTCTGCAGGAGAGGAGATTACAGTGGTTAGTATATAGTCAGCAGTCTAGCTGTAGTATGTCTTCAACAGACAATGCACTTTTTAAAAATGAAAATATATTTTTGTGATGATTTGTTTCCAATTCAAAGCTGTTAGCAATAGTGATAACAATCTAAGATTAGTCTACATGGCCTATCTTAGTCTCCCAAGAATGTAATTATTTATAATAGAGATATCTGTTCCTAGTACAATCAGTAAACTTAACTCTTGCCTAAGACAGTGTTTGTCACCAGCTCTGTAACCTTGATTGTATTATTTCAAAGATGAAGAAAGTTGTTATTGGTGCTGCAGATGTAAATATGTAAAATCAGCTGTGGTCCTCCTCCAGCAGCTGCTGGTGTCACACAATGGTTGAGATTGACAGGGATCTCTGGAGATCATGTAGTCCAAAGCCCCTGTTCAAGCAGAGTTGGCTAGAGACAGTTACCCAGGACTACACCCAGATGGATTTTAAATATCTCCAAAAATGGAGACTTTCCAACCCCTTTGGGCAACTTGATCCATTGCTGGATGCCCTGACAATAGACTGTTTTCCTGTATCCAGATTGCATTTCATGTTTTCATTTGTGCCTGTTGCCTCATCCTGTCAGTAGGCACTGTTGAGGAGAATTTGGCTCCCTCTTCTGCATTCCTTCCCATCAGGTGTTTATACCCATTGTAGGAGAAGCTAAAACAGATGTGCCATGTAAATAGGGCAATAGATTATATATCTTCTCCTCTCTTTTCACTGCTGTAAAGCTTGTCTTTAAAATTAACCTTTTTATGGTAAAGCTTTTTGTAAAAGTGCCTTAACATCTGGAGTGGTTTCAGTGTAATAATGTGGTAAAATGCATAAAATTTTAGCAGCAATAAAAATGAGTTAATTGTATTTTTAATCAAAGTGCTGATGTATTTGACTTCTTGTTGGCTAGCAAGAATATTGAATTCCTGGATGGACTGTAACTGCTTGTTAATGTTAGTGTTTTGAAATTCAACAGCATTTCACTTGGAGTCTAGAATCTGATTGCTTCTACCCCCGGTAAAGGAGGTTGTTGATTTGTTAGTTTAACAAACATCTGCAGCTTCATTAAATTGATTCCATCTGTCAGATGCTAAATGGACATATTTCTGATTCACATTTGTTCAGGTACAGACTGTTCAAAATGGTAAATGCTACTTGCAGGTACAATTTGTGTTACTCACTTTAATCCTTGATTCATTTGTGAACATATCTCAGTTTGATGGTTGTCTGCAGCAGCATGACTGGGAGTAGTGTTTTGTAACCATGTTCCCCTGTATCACTTTTGGATGGAGAGGGGTTTATAGCTACAGAACCCTGTAGTCTTTCTTCGTTCACTGTTTTATAAAGAAGAAAGTTGCAGTGAAATTACCCATCCAAAAGGGTCAAGGTGAAGCAATCAGGTATTTCTCTAACCTGGGTCACTCAGCAACAGTTGTTGAGTACTAAAGTGCAAGGATCTGCTACTGTGAATCTGCAAAGGTATTAAGAAACTGTATAAGATATCGTGGAAGTAGGCAAGGAAAATTATATTTCTTCTGTTGGTGATGTTGTCCTTAAGGAAAATGACTAAATTATGCTCTAAAAGTCTTTACACTAATGAAATCCAATTCTGTAGATAGTGCTGCATCAGCATAAAAAGGGGTAACTTAATACTGGTGAAAATCCCTGAGGCAGACTGACCTTAAGGTAAATATATAACAATATAAGCAGTTTTCAAACTGATGGCTGTTGATTATTTTTTATGTCTTAGAAACACCTTTTTAACAAGTAGTGGGGTTGGGTGATGTGTTTACACTGTATTGTTATATTGTAGCTTGCTACTAATTAATCATTAACAGAATGAAGAAAACCATAACAGTGTTTTCCAAGATCACTTAAAGCATGCTAGAAAGGCAAATCACTGTCCTTCCTGTGTGTTTACACTAAGAGAGAGCCAGATCCAAAAAACAGTAAAGCTCAAGACCATTTCAAACAATAAATCCAACAGGATTCCATAAACATTAGATTAAAAAAATATTCTGTAGTCTGGCACACTTGGTTACTTGTATGACTAATGAAGTTTGAGGAGATTACCAGGAAAGAAAATTGAATTTCACTGTTCTTGGAACTCCTTACAATTTTTACTCACCCTCCCTTTTGTGGTTGTTTTGTTTTTGTTGTTTGTTTATTTGGGGTTTTGTGGCTTTTTGGGTTTTTTTGGGTTGGTTTTTTTTTTTTTTTTAGTAATTATTGAACAGTCAAAGTCCAAAATCAGCTCTCTGCTGAGTTTTGTCTTTAGCTTCCTAGTGTTCCAATGTTGCCGGGTCAAATGCAGGGGAATATTGAAGGGCTTTCTGTGGAATTTTTGAGTGTTGGAGTATTTCCCAAATTAGTGCTTTTTTGGGGAGGGAAGTGCAAGCTGAAGGAATTTTTATTTGTATACTTAATGGTTCCTAACCATCTAATTTTCTTCTTTATTCGCATGAAGTGCTGCTACATTTTCAAATCTACACATCAGCAGCAAGTATTAGAGTCTGTCAAAGCAGTTGTGTGAGAAAAGGATATTGTTTCAACATAAGGATGGAAGGAATTACTTGTGGTCCTTCTTGGAAGGAATTTGGCAAAGCTAAGGAAGTTTGTCAAATAGGAATTGTGAGGGATGAAGAACAAAGATATACCCGTTGCTGTGTTCTTCCTAGTGTGGCTTCCTGTCTTCCCACAAGAGTTTCATCCTTTCTGTGGTGTTTCTGTTGAAAATATCCAATAGAGTCTGGAGGGGCACCATGTTACTACTCTGAAACAGAGTGGTCTGTGTAATCAATTCCATTTCAGCTGTTGAATTTAAAATAAAGTGACCATTCTTTGAATGGTGCTCAGATTCATTCCTTTAAACTAGAAGGAAAACCAGGGAAGAAAACATAAATGGTGTTATGTTGCAATAAACTTTAAACGAAGTATTTTGAAGAGAAGTGAAGAGAGCAAAGTGTTTGAGTTGCGGAATTGATGGCAACAATGTTGTTATTTCACCCAAGTTGTTTAAAAACCTTGTGAAGGATGAGTGGGGCTCGGAATCCATTCTTTTTACTGTGCTTGATAGAGTTTCAATCATATCTTTTAACTCTGGAGAAAGTATTCTACCAAAATGTCTTCTATTCTGTGATTTCCCTGCATTCCTTCTAGCATAGAATTTCACTTCCATTAAAATATGCCTCTTTTTCTATACACAGAATTGAATCTTCCACGACAGTCAACTGCAGTCATGAACTGGGCTGCTGTACTTGTGAACAGTGAACATGTAGCTCCATTCTGTGACGCCATGTATGATGCTTTGGGAATTCTGAACTCTTACAGATAAGTCCTCAGAAAACTACACAAAATTCTGATTTCAGGAAAATTAAGGAGGACATTCGTTAAGTGATTGGTTGGATGTCCTGAGTAATTTTCTGAGCTAGGTGAATTACCAACATTTTTATTTATTTCTTCAAGTAATATATAGAAATTTAAAGCTTGAATAATTAGACTCAAAGTAAATTTAAAGAGTCTTGAAGGGCTAAAGCTGTGCCTTTTTGATAAACAAGTTACTACACCAGAAAAAGGTAAATTAAGTTTCACCAAATTTCTGATCTTTAACCTATGGAACTCTGCTGGGACTGAAACACAGCATAGTCTTTTGGACTATTTCATATTTGAATGAATTGGAGAGGTCAGAGCATGTGTTCTAACTTGCTGTGGAATGCACAATCAAATGGTTGTGTCCAGAATTTACATCATGTTATACACTTAGTCTGCGTAAATAGTAGGAGAGATTTTAGCTCTAACAATCCATCTCTTTTCCCTGTATTCATCCTAAACTGATGGCTTTTGTATTGACTTTTTTAAAAGCTGAAGAGATCACATCCCTACAAAAAGTGTAGAAGTAATACCTGCTTATGGGGGAAAAAAAGACACCAGCAGAACTATTGCAAAATGTGTTTAAAGGGTATGAAATCACTTGCATCTGCATTTGTCACCTGCAAGTAATGGGTCATCCCCGGGCCGTACCCAGTCGTGGGGATACTGGAAGAGCAGAAAACAGCACTTTGGAAGATGCTGATGCAGAGTCGAAAAAGAAAACCGGAGTGGAAGTTTGTTTTCTCTAAATGCATGGTTGCTCCTGCTCATCCCGAGTACCTATGAGGGACCAGACTTCTCAAAAACATGTTGAAGAGTGGAAAATAGTGGCAAGAGAGGTTATGAATAGGCTGCATTTGGTCTCTTTTGAGATGCTGTTTTCAAGCACTAATTCTGGCTTTCTTTCTTCTAATCCTTTCATAATTCCTTTCTTCTCTTTCCTCATCTCTGAACCTTTTAAAAATGGAGCTCAACTGTCAAATGAGAAGAGAAGCAGTTGAGAGCACTTCATTTTTCATCTAACTTTCTTTCTCCTCAGACATCCATCTCAAAAATGTCAGTGCTGGTCAGGCAGAAAGGCAGCAATGAGAATGAAGACAGCTTGGATACTGTTTTCTGCTCTTACGCTGGCATACTGCATGATTTTCTGGAAAATCAGTTCACTGTTGCCATTTTCCTCTTATATAAAACAGTAGGGAATAAATTTAACAGATGTTGATTACTTTCAATTTTTCTGATGAAAAGTGCTACATAAGAGCTAGACAGTGTATCATTTCGTGAATCCTACTGAATCCATAATAATTTTTCTTCCTCTGTCGTTTTGGGATGCAGAGGAAAATTGCCTGGTTTCCTCGTTTCTCATTTCTTTCCCCAGTGCTCAGGACCCCAGGCCACTGATGTTAAGCAGGAGATGCTTTTCATAGATCGAATTAAGGGTTGGTGAAGTAACAGAGCCTCATGCAAGCATCCCACTGTGCTCTTGAAACTGGAATTTCATTCCTGGTAGTGATCCGTGTAGCCTTACATTTACCTTAAAAGTATTCTTTATATATATATATTTGGAAAGAAGGGAGGTAATATTAATACTAAATTCTCACTAACATATAGTGCTCAATATGTCACTAAATGGTATTTAATATAATAAAGATTCTTTTAAATAGTTGATGTGTAATTCTCCTAAGATGAACTCGAAAAGGGAGAGGTACAATTGTTCACGAATGTTTCACCAAGCTTGTTTTAAGCCAGTTAAAATTGCCTTTGAGAGTAGAGTTGCACTAAAAAGAGGGAGGAGAGATGGAAAAAAGAAACCCCAAAACAGGGTCCTGCTCTGTCTAGAGTTTCAGGCAAGAGAGGAAAAGGTCTAGTTATCCAGAGCCAGCTGCATTGTTAAAAGTTCATACTATCACTTTGACATTTAGAGTAGGACTCTGTGTCTTTGTAAATTCCTCTTCGTATTACCAGTGTAGGTCTCTGAGCTCAGACCATTTCACAAACCATAACATTTTTGAGTGAGTGATTGATCTGTATTATATGTCCTAGCCATCAGAAGAATCTTGGGATGTTGCTTGTATAAACTGTAATACAATCTGATCCTGGGCATTTAGTTACAGACTTTCATAGACCTATTGGCGATACTCAGTCCTCCTGGATTTGGGAATAAGGCTTATCTGATACCTTAAAAAAAAGGGGGGGGAGGTGGTGAGGGTTGTTGTTTAAAAAAAAAAAAAAAAGAACCCCTCATTTTCTCTGTTTCCCCCTTAAATAACTCAACACATCTGGTAACACTGTAGGATCATTGTCCTTTCAGTTCCTTCAAAGCTCATATTGCTACAATATTTCTTCGGTGTCTAGTTTCCTAAAGGGCAATGTGATTTTTTTTTTTTTTCAGGCTGTTTTTGTAGGTCTTGCAAATTAACCCATATGCATTGCAAGAAAAAACATGACTTTTAATCAACACCATTTCTAAAGTTAGCGCTTGCTGTGTGTATATGAATATGTATATGAACCAGTGTTTAAAAAAAAGAAAACACAACCTTTCTGCTAGTACTCAAAACTAGCATACAAATGTGGTTTTATTATCAAATAAAGCATGCCTAAATGTTAGAATATCTTTCCGTTAGGGCTTTTATCATTTGACTTCTTGTCTTCAGTTACAAGAATGATAAAAATTGAAACAAAATCTTTTAATTCAATAAGAACTACATTGAATTTTAGGAAGCAAAAAGAGGAATGAGATACAGATTCATATGCATCCGAAATTAAACATTCAAGAAATTAAAACTGTGAGCAACCAAAGAGGTAGCCTTAAGGTGTGCTTATTTGAAATGCCTGCATTTAATTTCACTATAACTCTGAGTATTTTGTTCCAATTAAGACAGTTCATGTGCACAACTTCAAATTTTACAGTAGTTCCAGGGAGACCATGGACTACTTGTTTTACATTCTGGATCAAGTTCAGATTTTTAGGCTTCACTTGAATAAAATAAAAAGTCTGAACCCTGAAGATAATACAGATTGATAAATCTGATTTAAACATTCCCGTGTTGCAGACTTTCAGTGTATGTGGTACAGCTGAGCCTCAGGCCATGCACTAAATACATCCACAGTGCATTCCCAGGGCACCCGAATACCAAATGATCACGTTTGAAAGGTTACCTTTCTATGGATTCTGACTTTTCTGTATTAGCCACAAAGATTAGAATTTTAACAGCTCCCAAGGAGAGGTATTGTGAAGTATTTACTTGGCAGGAAAAAAACAAAACAAAACAAAGCCCAGATGAGGTACTGTCTCATATTCATGAACTGGGATTTATTAGTTCTGTGAACGTCCTTGTGAGAATACACTCTATAGTTCACACTGTAGGAAAAACAAGTCTTGTTTTTCATTTGTATTAAAACTTTGATAGAAGAGTTACTGTAGTAGAGGTTTTAGCAGAGACATATCACAGAATATATCTCAGTAAATCCTGACGTCTCGTAGTTTCTCTCTCTGGAAATCTGGCAGTAGCTTTGTTAGTCAATTTGGTGATAATTAAAGATGTAAGGCTTTTTCTCCTTTTCTTTTACAGGTTGTGGAACTCATTTCAAGTGCTATTGGTGACTTAGTTCAAGGGATATATTATGAAAACTCAAAATCATCTGAGGTAAGAATTTCACTAGATGTATGTACCCAAGGCATTTGGTGATATTAATGTGTGACTACTGTAAATACAATTACTTTTTCACCTGTTTAAAAGGAGGGAGAGGGAGGAAGAGTTGTTAGTCCTAGTGGGTTTCAGCAGTAACATCATTGTGATACCTGGAAGCTCTGACAGAAGCTTCTAGAAATGCTCAAGGAGGAACTATTTTGTTTTTGTGCTTAATAAAATACTGTCATGTGTAATTACCAGGAGCTCTAGGCACATCTTACTACAGACTTTCCAAATGCTTCCAGAGGTTCCTAGTCAAGGTTCTGTTAGAGGTATTCGTTAAAATGTTGTCAACATCATTAATGTTTTCATGTCAAACCTGTTGTTTCCAAGCCCAAAGAGGTTTACAGAATGCTTGTTCCCAAACTCATAGCATGTCCTTTCTTCTGCGTTTTGTTGTGGAGTGCTAAGAGTATAACGCTGTGTTATTCTCTGTCAGAAATCACTGTGCACATATTTCAGAAGTCAGCATGGGCCAAGATGTTAGCTGCCACCATTTTGCAAAGGCAATTGCAGATATTCTGTGTTATTGTTTGGCAGGAATGGTAATGAAAATTGGTCAAATTAGATGTAAGTTTTTTTATCTTTACTAGAATATTTAAGGAAATTTCTAGAGGCTATTCTTGAAGTAGGCTTGCATGTTGGAGCAAAAAAGAGTATTTTTCGTTTACTATGACCGTAACACATACAACAAAATCAGTGATTTAAAGTTGCCATGACCTCTACAGATTTTATCATAGCAAGTTTTCGTCACTGATGAGCACTGTGTATATGTGAGTATCAATCTTCAAATCCACTGAGGTAGATAAATTCACTTCTAGTGGCATTGTCTCACGTGCTTTGGAGACCTGGATCTTATGGTTCAGCAGGTGTTATTTACTGAAATTGCAGCTCTGGTTTACTATTGCTGTGTTGTCATATGTAACTGATACCATGGTGAAATGCTGTTCTCATGGGCTGCTGCTACAGTAGATGCCTGCCTGCCCTGACGCCTCTGCACCAAGCAAACCACAGCGGGGCAAGTGGGGCAAGTGGAGAGTGCCACTGGATAACAGCGCATTGTTCTGGGGGGTGCTGCTCCCTTGGACACTCTCTGTCTCTCCTGCTCTGCTGCAGCAAAGTCATGTCACTGAAACAAACCTCGCTGAGGTCTATCCCTGTCTATATTTTGACTGAAACCAGTTAGGACTGGAACAATCACACTGCTGAGCTGAGTGAGAGCCTCCGGCAGGACAGCAGTATTGGCACACTCAGGAGTTGCCTGGGGCCCATGGCTCCCTGGGATGCACGGAAAGGATGGCATGCCTGGAGTGTCCTCTGGCGCCTCTCAGGAGTGAATCCTGGGTGGAAGCGTGGCAGGAGGGCGATACTGAGAACTTGGTGGTGCTTCTGCACCTGCTGTGTTTAACCTGTGTATAAGCAGACCTCAGCCTTCTGTGTTGCTCCCAAGGACTGTGCTCAGGGTTATATGTTAAAATAGATGACATCTTTGAGATTTTTTCCAAGAATAGTTGAGATGTTGTTTTCCATGTTCCAGCAGGTTTCTAAATACAAGTAGATAGCAGGTATATTTAAAAAATATTCATCTACTTTTTCATGTTAGTGGTAAAGCTCTACAGGTTCATCTCAGCAATGAAACTGCATTTTATTGAAACCATGGCCCCTCTGTAAATGAGAAATCTTGTGGACTCATTTGGGTTCCTGCCACTGCAGAGGATCTTAATCTTTTCTTTGTTAGTCATTCTTTTTCTATTTTCTGTTGCCTTACTGAAGCCCTCCACGCATGTGGACTGCAAGGGGAAGTGTGAGATAAACTAAGCGCAGCTGCATGACGTTTACCCTGCCCTGGCCCAGTTACAAATAGCAGAGTTATTTTGTTTCAGTGACTATTTCTGTCTAAGGAGAGTTGAAAGTACACTGTACCCTTCTTAAGGGGAACCCAGTTAACTCAAAACAAAATTAGTGTGGTGGTGTAATAGAGACATTTACGTGACAGTGTCTGAAGTTCAGCCTTCATAATGGGTAGTGTGTGGCTTCTGATGAGACCTACAACAAGGTGTGGCATCTGCTTTAATTTTTTCTGCCTAGTTCTCTGAGAAATTTAGTTCCTTGTTGTGCTGAGACATATCCCTGCTGCTCTCCTTGCACTGTTCTGCTGAGGCAGTGTCTCATTCATGTCCTGCACATTTCTTTAGCAAAGATGGACAAATAGACTCGTTCAGTTGATGATCTGTCTTATTTGTGTCCTTTGTGCATCTTCCCTCCTTCCCTAATTGCAATTTGATTGAAGCAAAATTGTGAACTACATTTCCCAGAGGTAAGACAAATGCTTTAATCTGCTCCACATCTAAATCTCAAATGTCAAACTTATTTTTCTTTTTAGGAATAGGGCACAGGGATGCTAGTAATGGCATTTTCATTGCTGGAAATGTCTTAATTTTTGGAAAAGCAAAAGGATATCTTCTCACCTTGGGTTTTTTTCCCTGAGGCGAGAAAATTGTACGTCATATGTTAAATGTCCTTAATGCAGTTGTTTTAAAGCTCTTTAGTACCATAAAATAAATTAACTTAGCACCAATTTGTTTTGAGCTTTGCTGAATGTCTACCTGAATGGTAGACAAAAATACAAAATTATCTCTGCAAAGTTAACCTTTCTTCTCTGAGATCCTAAGTTCATGTTTACAAAAAAAAAGTTTCAGTCTTCAGCAGATAACCCAGTAGGAAAGTTCAAAGAATCATTTGACCTAACAAGACTGACCTGATTTACTCCTGAATACATATAATGAATATAATTATTTGACAGCTCCATTACCACTTTTTTTCCTCTGCACAGCCACGTGCAATCCTACAGCTGTCCCATTTTAGTACGTTCTGTTTGATCATTCTTCATCTTTTCTGCATAGGTAAGTCATTAGATCTGTGTGAAACCAGGAAAGAAAAACCTAATATTTAACTTTTCATCATTATTTGAAATGACAATCCAAACTATGAAGTGTAAGCTTTCAGACAGCCTGAAGGTTAAGGCCTGTCACTCATGTTCAAAGTAACAAACAGCTGCTGTGGTTTATTGCATTAGCAATATTAAGCTTATATGTTGGACTATAACCTGGAGCTGAAAGGGGTGATATGATAAACTATTGCAGTTTTCTGTGCTAAATCCCCTCTCAGCCCAAAATTCTGCAAGTGGAGGACATTCTTCCCCTTTGACTTCCCTAAATCTAGGTCTAATTTGGGAGTAAAAAATTTGCCTTAGTGAATACAAAGGTGAGGACTGTCTAGTCTGGCCTTCAGTTGTGGTTGTGGCTATCTATTTTTAACAGAAAAAACCCATTGCTCTGAGGCTCTGTTTCCAACTTTTAGGAGGCTGAAGGCTTCTAAAATGTTTGCTAACTCAGAGAATGCTGTCATATTTATAAACCCTCTCTGTTTTAATATTTCAGATCATTTAACAAATACTAAGGGGGGGTTACTTTAATATTCCTGAATAATAATAATAATAATAATAATAATAATAATAATAATAATAATAATTCACTGAACAGGGGTAAGAGATACAAGGAAGCTCAAAGTCAAACAGCAGAATCTAGAGAGGGATTTCCATGTGTTGGCTCTTGTGCTTAACCTTCCAGAATGCTCTTGTGATCTTAAAGCATGAAGGACTTTGAGGGGAAATAACTTGGTTGGGTTTTGGCGATTTTTTCTTGTCTTCGGAATATCAAACTGATGATAAATGTGCATTAGCAAAGCTCATTATAGTGTCAAAGTGGGGCTGTTATGTCAGACAGGACCATTCCCAACATGTTCCACTGATGGCCAGAAGAGCTGTTAGGAATTTTTGATGCTGTTAGGAATTTTGTGAAAGTTGTGCATAACTAATATGTAAAACATGTTTAAACAATAAAGGCTTTAGTAGCAAGTACTCATTGTATCAAGCAGTGAATTAATATTCATTAATATTAATTTTAGACCATTGTAGGGTTTTTTAATGAAAATTAGTTTATTTTCTGGGAAAGGATGGGCTACATGCAGTGAGCTGTGCCAATACTTCTTTGATGTTTGGTCTCTGGCCCTGTTTTGAGGAGTAATGTTTTGGAATACTGCACATGTCCATCAGCTGGACTGCTATGAGTCTGTATTATAAGTAAGGGATTCGTTTATAATTTTACTATAGGAGGTAAACCAAATATATTTTGGGTCATGTAAACCACCTTTTAGAAGGGCAGCAGAGCCAGAGTTTTTACTTTTTTTAAACAAGTATTTTTGTTCAAGACAAAAGCAAAGCATAAAATAAGGAATTTGAGTAAAGATGAAACATCTTTGAAAAAAAAAAAGAAAAGAAAAGAATAGGAAAATATCTGTGAAAAGAATAGGAAAATGTGTTGGGGGAAAAAGAGCATAGCTAGAAAGAAGGCCAATGTTATTTATTTACTGCTTTTGTTCTTTTAAATACTAAGTTTTTCCAGAGAGATTTAAAAGTAACAGATGTGAAAAGATATTTATGATAAGTTTACAAACTTTTCTTTTAAACCCAGGTGTTGTTTTTTTAGTGTCATGATAAAAGTAGTCAGTAGCTTGCTTTATTGACCCATTTGCAGACACCCTTTTTCCTCCAAAAGCAGTGGTATTAATAGGTATTAATAGACCAATAAAACATGCCCTGTCATGTTCAGCAAGTATGAATACATCTGCTGAAAGCTTATGTGAACCATGTGTGAAATGTTTTACAGGGTCTTGCTGCTGGTAGAGTGATTCATAGTTTCACTGGATTTTATTTATGTAAAAAAGAAGTTCTTGAACTACCTAGTTTAAAACTTTGAATATGCAACGTAAGATTATTTCTGTGTTGGTCTGTGGATTATTTGCCCATTGAGAACTGAACTAATGTTTGATATAAATGATTCAGACATTTGGATCATTTTGTGCATCAGCAGATGGTTAAGAAAGAGCTGCCATGGTATGGAAATAAATGAAAGGCTCTGTTACAAACTATAGCTGAAGTTTAAAGTTTCCAACTTCTGTTTCTTCTTGGTTTTGCAAATGGGTTTGTGTACATTTAAGACATGTTTTTCATTCATAATTCCTTAATACATTTTTGGCTGAGCCTCATATAAGAATCTTCTTTGGTGAGATAAATCAAACTGTGCTATTTTAAGTATTGCTTTTGTCCTGGGGATCCTTGGTACTGTCACTAAGAGCTGTCTTTCCTGATGGTTATGATCACATATTTTGTCCCACAATTTCATTTTCTAAAAGTTTTTTGTTTCCTGAGGTGATTGCTTTAAACACAGTTTAAGTTATGGAAGTAGTTTAATAAAAAAATTTCTCAACTAGACAATTTCTAACAAAGCAGTAACTCACCTTGCCAATAGTAAAAGGAGACCACTCTCAATTGTTCTTCATTTCCCATTGGAAACGATGATCAACAGAGCTGGATTTGGATGTTTTCCCTGTACTCTCATGCTGACATTATGCAAACTGTCTCTGGAGTTGCTAGTTTTCTTCCAGTGGTGGTGAGGGGTTCAGCTCTCTTCATCCACCGCCACCTGCCACCCTGACAGCATCAGGGGTGCTTGTGATCTGCACCCATTTCTTGGTGACAGAGTTCGTGAATGAGGTCATTTCACAGGCATTAGTTAGTTAAATGTCTGAGCACTGTCAACTACAACTAGAATTCATTTGACTTTAGAGAGGTTTTTATAAGAAAGTCTTAGGAGCCTTCTGGGCCAGCTAATGTCCACTTCTATACCCACTGCTAACAAAACAAAGCTTACAAAGCAGTGAAAATTTCTCTAGAAGGAGTAAGACCTGTCATGATATCAGATTTTACAGCCTTTGCAATCTAGAACTAGTTTGGGTTTTCCCTTGATATTTGTAAAATAGTGTTTAGATACTGTCCTACATGCGGTGTGGTTGGCATACACTTAATGTATAGCATGAGAGTTAAGCTTGGGAAAAAATGGCATTGTCGTAAAATTTTGCTGAAGAAAGCATGTGTCTGCCTCTGTCTTAAGCAGCAGAAGCTTTAGGGGTATGTGGTCATAAAAAGTTCTGTGATTAAAATCAGCTATATTCTGGCATGCAAGTTCATATGCTAAAGCACGTCCATATGGACATAATGCCTTTTTACAACTGACTTGTTTCTGTAGCCCAGAGATTTACAATACTTATGTTTTCAAGATTTCAATCTTCAGATATGTGTTCAATTCTTGTGGGTTTTCTTGAAGTTAGATGTTCATTTTAGGTGCTTGAAGCTTTTACATAATGTTCATCTAGTGGACAAAACCTTTTTCTGCCATCATTTTCAATCCTGTTAATGGAATTCAAACTTGTTTAGGAATATATTTTTGTAACAAATCATACAATTAATTTTCTTGTATACATTGAGTTGCAATGGCTGTTTAAGCTTCTTCAGTTCCTTCAGCTGATATTGGGTAATGTCTGCATTTCTCTTGCTGCTCAAAGGCTTCAGAAAGCAGTCATTTTCAACTTACGGGTCTTCTGAAAGATTTCGTTATCTTCGAAATTGTTTCAGGATGCCTTTCTAGAGTATTTTTTCCTTATTTGGATGTAAAACAAACTATTATAAAAATCACTGCCAATTTTCAGTATCATCCAACGAATTTTAGTAAATACTGTTTTTTCACTGAGCAGATTGGTTGTTAAGGAAAAGATTGTGTTTCGTCTTCCAACAGCTCCTGATTTTAAATTTAAAATAAATTGACCTATATCTAAATGGAAAAAAAAGAGACTTGATATATGGGAAACTACTTGAATTAAATGCTCATTTTGACATTTTGCCAGTAGTGGGAATTTGCACATGCTCTGGGCTGAGTTAAGATATTAAAACAAAAGTACAGAAACAGAGGAAAGTTTAGGCTTGACTTTGTAAGTTGTCATATGCATAATAGCAAACATGTGGTTTCTCTGTTCTTCACTTTCCTTGTATAACTTAATAGTATGTCTGAAAGCAAAGGCATTTTGATACAGCTCTGTGTTACTTGGCATTGCAGAATTCTCCTACTTTTTCCATTAGTCTCAAATTATCCTCTGCCTTGTAACACAGCACTTCTGGGTGATATCCATAAGGGAGGAAAATTAGAGCTGAACGGATGGATTCTATTTCATTTGTTACTGATTTCATGACAGATAATACCTTGCTAGAAAACTATAGGGTCACACAGTATTACTTCTTGCTCATTTCTAAGTAATTTAATTGACATCACTTTGAGGGAAAAGGCTTGTTTTATGAGAGGGGTTTTTATATTACTCTTTTAAAGAATATCTTCTGGCGTAGTGTATGCTACAGATGTAGCTAAACTGAGAAATTACAAATTTTTTAACATTTTTGTGCTTTTTTTTTTTTTTTTTCTGTAGCTTCTCATTACTGATTTTATTTTTTCTAAGCAAAACAGCTGTGATCTTTTCTGGTTTGGGGGTTTTTCCGCCCCACTCCTTAGAGAGTACCTAAAGGCATGGCAGTATGTGAGAGAGATTAAAGTAATGTCTAGCTTTAAAGACATGAATGAATTAGTGGCATATTAACACCTTATGAGTCAAAGGAATGGCAGCTGAATTTGGATTTTGGAAGAAAGTATTTGATTTGTGTTAATTAAAACACTGTGGAAAGTAATCCAAATAAATATTTTGGATACAAAAGATTTTGAGATGGGTTGAGCATCTCTGACCTTACAGTCAAGGTGGTAAAGTTCAGTAGAGGCATAACTGAGATGCCTCAATCAGCCCCTGAGAAAGAAATTTAATCTCTGACACTTCTAAATCACAACTTTATTTATTTTTTTAACACTTTTAGTCGCTCCTCACCCTTAATATGGGAGTAGAAGAGCTACAAGTCCTCTCTCACAGTCCTTAATTTTTTCAGTGCAATCTATAAGAATTTTCAACACCTGTTACAGTTTTTTCTTGACTACAAAGGACAAATTGTAGGGACTTCCCAAGTTTGTTTGGGATTGTTGGTTCTTGGTAACTGGGAAGGGGCTGAAGTGCAGGTGTACTCAGTGGGGGGCGTTGCTTTTTGGGCTTGTTTGAGAGTTTTGTTTTTAGGGGTTTTTTTCTCCCCAGTCCCTCCTGAGGGCTATAGTTAACTGTTAATGTTCAGTGTGATGATAGAGTAGTTAAAAAATATTTATATTGATCTGTTGACAGCTCCACATATTTTGCATTGTGCTTTGTGAGAAGAAAATGGAAAAGGTTTTTGTTTGAAGCTGCCAGTATATTTATTCTGATACTTTCCTCTCTTCATCCCTAACAGAATTTATTTGGCACCATGGCACCTAGAGTTTTGTTTGTTTTGTTACTTACCACACGTTGCTCACCCGTGCCACAGTATTAACTTCTGTGAGCTGACATGTGCAATTTTGGTGTTTTCATGTTAGCCTTTGTTTCATTTTTAGGAGAACTGCCTCACAGATGATATTGGCATATCTAGGTGGAAGGAGCAGGTTTTCCTATCACACAGTGCCTTGCTGGCAAAGAGCTGCCAGGCTGCAATGGAGCTAGCAAAGCACAGCACTGAGCTCCAGGACATGGCATTCCAGTATGGGAAGCATATGTCTATGAGTCATAAGGTACGCTTTTCCTTTTGTTCTGGGAGCTTAAATGTAGAAGGAAGGGCTTGTAAGATGTGTTGCTTGTGAGCTCTGTTGTATACTGCATGACTTACACAGTAGACTTTAGCCAGCAGGTGAGTGTTGAGAAATTTGACTGCTGACATCTCACTCTATGGAGTGAGATGTTTGCAGAAACAGTTGAACTGTATGAACAGAGCTTGTGAACTACCAAAATTACACTCCTGGCAATGGAGCTCATTACATTAAAGACTCTGTTAACTTCCTTCTAGCACATCTTTCTGCAGCAGCTTAAAACTTTACCTTCTCAGTTCCTACATTATTCCTAAACCCACTGTCCCATTAACAGGAGTTGCTGGAGGAAACATGTGATAGAATATGTTGAATTGGAAGGGATACACAAGGATCATCAAGTCCAAGTTCTGTCTCTGCACAGGACCATCCCCAACAGTCACACCCTCTGCCTGAGAGCATTGTCCAAACACTTCTGAACTCTCTCAGGCTTGGTGCTGTGACCACTTCCCTGGGGAGCCAAACCAGTGCCAAACCACTCTGTGGGTGAAGAACCTTTTTCTAATATCCAACCTAAACCTCCCCTGGCAGGACTTCAGGCCGTTCCCTCTGATCCTGTCACTGGGCACCACAGAGAAGAGATCAGTGTCTGCTGCTCCTCTTCTCCTCACAAGGATGTTGACGACTGCAAGGAGGTCTCCTCTCAGTCTCCTCCAGGCTGAACAGACCAATTGACCTCAGCCACTCCTCATACAGCATCCCCTCAAGATCTTTCATCATCTTGTAGCCTCCTTTGGACACTCTCTAATGGCTTAATGCCTTTCTTATATTGTGGTGCCCAAAACTGCCCTTAGCGCTCGAGGTGAGGCTACCCCAGACTAGGAGGACAATCCCCTCCCTTGCCCATCTGGTGATGCTGAGCCCAGGACACCACTGGCCCTTCTGGCTGCCAGGGCACTGCCGACTCATGATCAACTTGTCCTCCAACCCTTTCTGCAGCTCTGCTTTCCAGCCACTCATTCCCCAGTTGCACATGATGTGTTGGGTCTTGGCTGCCGCCATGCAGAGATTTGTACTGTGAGGCTCAACTGTCTGCAGCAGCATGGGCTGAGCCATATCCCCTCTGAATAACCTGCTATGGAGGGAACTTCCATAGAGGGCAGCTAGAAGATAAGGAGGGAGGTCACCATATCTGGACAGGAGCATCCTACCCCTCTACAGCAGTAGGATTTCCTGGACAAGGTCTCTGACATCTGTTAGAAGACTTTGAGTCTGCAGCTAGGGTTAGTCCAGAGGAAAACATAGATCTGCTTCTGCTGTATCGCATCACTTGCGAGGTTAGATGTAGCTTGAGACAGGCAGACAGACCTCCCATCTGCTTCAGCTGAGTTGATTTATGCAGTTTCTAGTTCCTATAGGAGAAGGAAGTGGTTTTATAAAGCACAGTTTTACTGCCACAGAAATGCCACTATATGCTATTAATAGGTACAATTCTACCAGTAAATTACTTTAAGTGCAGTTATATCCTTAATAATTTGTGTATGCTTTAATATTAATATATTCACCATTGACACATAGATGTGTATTAAGGATTGAATAATTTTGATGTAAGGCTCCTAGCTCTGTAGCATTAGCTTTGTCAGAAGGAAGGTCATACTGTATCTGCTTCCTCAGGTACTCAAAAGTAGAATGTAGCACTCTGCACAGATTAAAACCTGAACTTCTTCCCACCAAAGACTGGATCATTCTCTCCTTTATATTTTCTCTGTTTCTTGCCACTCCACAATCTCCAGCCTGGCTCTGTCCCATGGCTTGCCCAGCTCTGCAAGCTGTCCTTTATCTGTGTCTTTGCAGACTCTCTACATGCTTCCCTTTATCACATCTTTCCACCACTGCAAGGCTTTCGACGTCTTTCTATCCCTCCCCCAAACTTGAAAAAGTGCAACTAGAGTAAAAGTGTCAAAGTAGGAAGTGGTGAGTAGGTGTAGAATCAGGATGTGGACCTCAATTTGAGGAGTGGGTGGATATGTATCAACTGTTCCTGGGAACTGAATGTGTGTGTTCTTGTTTTTCAGCTACATTCGGACCTGCAGCCATTTGTTAGAGAAAGTTCTAGTGACACCATAGCCTTCAGTTTGAATTCTGCTCCTGCAATCCTTCATCAGGAATTCCGTGGAAGGGAGGCATGGCTTAAACAGATTAGAGAGGTAAAATAAAGTGCTGTTTAGAATTTCCTGGTTTTGCCATGTGTTTGTTTCTTCCTATCTATACTTTCAGTCTGCAAAGGAACTTAAAAATTAACAAGAGGTTTCTCTATGCTCTCCAGTGCTTAATACCTCTCTCATCCACACTTAAACAAGGGGAAGTTTAGGGACCTGACAATCAAGCTCTGTCAGACTTTTGTATATCAGTGTAACAAGCAGATTCATTTGTGTGGAGCGTATGTGTGTTCCTCTGCACTGCTTGTGCAGTCCTACATCTTAGTAAAGCTCTTTAACTGTCAGCTTAAAGCAGAGAACTTCAACCATCACAGAGGCCAAAAGGTAGACACGCATTTCCTTCTGCCAACATGACGCTGGGAGTAGTAATTTTCAGTGGAAGGGGAAGGATCTGTGGGGCTTGGCTTTCTGACCACCACAAAATAGTTTTGAGTTCTAGCTGTCTGATAGCCTTGTTCTTAATTGTCTTATTTACCTATTCTTTTCCTCTAATTTTTACATGAGGAAGGCAGTAAGAATAAAATAACTACGTGGTAACTGTCATGTACCACAGCAGGATTCAGGTCCATGAATAGCTTCCTGGATGTTGCTGAAGCATGAATAGATAACTGTAGAAGACAGCAAGAAGGGAAAGGGGGAGGGGGAAGCACCAAAATGGCCAAAATTAAGCATTCTGTTGAGTTCCCGCATCAGTTGGACGTGTTTTGTCTGTCTAAACAACAGTGATGACTGCCATTTGGAAATTCATGCTTGTTGTTATACAGTTTGTTAGAAAGGCTGCTGCCTTCAATAAGAAGCTGGCTCTGTGCAAGCATATTCGTTCAAGATATGCTGCTGGTGGCGTCTTTCTCTGCTGGTTTGAAAGCAGGAATCAGGTGCAGGATGTGGAGTCTAAACCGCTGCCTAGTTCTGCACTCTAACCTGCCTTCACAGACTGCAAGCAAGAGGCATGGTCTCTTCAGCTGTGAAATTTTGGGAGGTGTATGCAGAATCTACAGTCTTGCAGAGGTATAGAGTAGAGGTATAAGCTTCATTTGCTCTAAAATGAAGCAAACCTATTGTCACTTTGGAATTAGGGACTGGTAGTTCATAAAGCATGATGAGAAATTTTGGAACTCAGCAGTCACAACACAAGGCTCATATGCAAGTTGAATGTAAATGGATTTGGATTATTGCAGTTGGAGAATAATGGCATTTCTACAGCACAGTGTATAAAAGCTTTGAAACGATTTCCCATCTGCAGAATCTAGAGGAGGTTGCAGGACTCCAGGAGTGCCGTCTGTCTGCTTACTAAATTTCATACCAAAAATGGGCATTATAGAAACAATGAAGCAGTTCTGTGTGAAAAGGGTGGAGGTGCCAAGTGACATGTACTATGCAAAAGTATTTGCTGTCTGCTAGTACTACTGCACCTCAGTAAATAAATACATTTATTTATTATACGCATACTTTATACATGATATTTACTGTGCTACCACTAGTACCAACTACAATATGGAGCACTAGTCCAAGAGCCTTTCTTGACTTGTGTTGGTTTAGAGAGGAAAGTCATCTATGTTTAACTACAAGCTCTTTGAGATATCACCCACAGTCACATTCACTATGTGACATTCAGTGTAGGCCAAGCACCTAAACCAGAGGCTTCCTCTTATTGGCAGTGCTCAAATGAATTCTAGTAAGGGTACACTCATAAGCCACCCCCTCATGCAGTGTCATTTGTATGGTAACGCACTTGCAGTGCACTCAGGCCCTGTCAGAAGCTTAACCAGTTGAGCAAGTCTGCTGTAAATGGTAAAAAAAAAAAAAAAAATCTGTGTGTCTGACATGAGGGTCACAAAAAGTTAGAGAGCCAAAGTACTAGTGTGAGGATTAAAAAAAAGCAATGGTGCAGTTGTAGTAAAGAAGGTTTAGGAGACAGACTGGATGAGGTTGCTTTCTAGAGGTGCACAACAGCCATTGACTTGAATGTTTGACAGGAGCAGATCATGAGAAAATATTCACGCTGTTGATAACGAGAATAAGCACAGCAGGAGGCACACTGAGCACACCTTTCCTGGTATTGCTGCGGCTGAAAAGCATCTTCCTCAAACACATTGTCACATTGTCTGCTGCAGTGTGAATCTGCATATAGGCAATCACTTGTTAAGGGACATGCTTCTGGTGTTCTAATATACAATATAACTACTAGATACATTTTGAAGAAGCTGTAAGATCCAATCAGGTGAATAAAAGTTGACAAATCAAAGAAGATGGGAATATACAAATAAGGAAGCAGTAATTAGCAGTGGTTTTGCTACTCCCAAATGCTATTAGGCTGTCTTCTTAACATGCATTCCACAAAAGCTGGCTCTGAGAAGACTAAAGAGAGAAGCAAAAGGGTTCCTCCTTTAGAGGAATCGGTTGTGTTATCTACTGTTCTCCTTCATGTTCAATTTGTTTAGTCTCTCATCAGTTCTTTTCTTGATTTCATTTTTCCTCCTTTGCAAAAATTTATTCATTTTTCAAGTCTGGGCCATCTTGGCAACATCTCTTAGAAGCTGTGCTTACCACACAGTACTCCTCTTCAGTGCCGGTCTCAGCTCTTCTCATTATCCCAGCTGGTCTGTTCCTTTGGGCTGATCTCTGAAGTCCCCAGAGGGCATGGAGAGGTAGTGGTCCTAATCTACATCTTTTCAGGAGACACACTGCCAAAGAACTGAGGTTCGGGGTCTTCCCTTGAGGAAGCTAGAGAGAAAGAAACAGGAGATTTTTTTTTTTCCCTCAATGAACCTGTAAAGAGAAGAGCTGGAGTTGGATGAAGTGATAATGGCACATCCATATCAGATCTCAGGGAAGGATTTTGAGGTTGGTTAAGTGCTAATGCTTTGGTTCTGTCAGACCACTGCACCAAGTGAGAAAGATATCTTCTACATCATTCTGTGACAAAATTCAGGAAGTTGGACTACATATTTGCCTGTATTTGGGCAAGAAAAAATTTAAAATTTATTTGTATTTCTTTCTGAATGTGTTAGGAGTTACAGGCCATATTTATCTATCGCTTATTCAAAAGGTGATGCTGGTACTTAAATCAAAAGCGCTTCAGACCTGGGTGTAACAGCTCTCACAGACTCCAACAGCTCTTTTTGGGAGCTCTAGACTATTGCCTCATGCAAATCAGTGTAGGTATACAGAGAGTTCTCTTTAAAGAAAGTAAATCCTGTTATTGCTCATAGGAAGTACAGTTTATTTCAGAATCTCATGGGAGAGATTAATTAATGCAAACAGCAAGATTTCTTAAGACCAAAACATTTTGGATACACCAAATGTTTAACTACAAGTCATAATAAAAAAGCCTAAAAATTATGCTGAGTATCTGCAGCTCTCATCTGAAACAGAACCATGTAGTGTAAGCTGGTAACACATTTGGTTGTATTTTAGGGTTTTCTGTATCAGATTCCTAAAGAAAGTAAGTTATGTTTAAAGTAGTAGCTCATTTAATTGCATTTTTTATTCTTACAATTCTCGTTTGTAGTATGTAGTGTCTGATATAAAATCTCTTTCTTTTTAAGGCACAAGGAAAAGGAAACATTATGGACTATAAGAAGGTTGGTAAATTACATTTATATCTCGTTTTTAATATTTTTAAAAATATTTGCAAGAATATTCTTGACAATTGAGAGAAACTTCCTTATTAAAGCTAGGTTGTAAGTTGTGTGTGTGTATGAAGGGAGAAAGAATGGATCGTGCAATTTCTTGATTTTAAAAAGCTAATAATAGACAACTGTACTGTAACTATACAGTGTAGCTATTTAATAACAGTATTTTAATAATGTATCTAGTAATAGTAATTTAATAATGTAGTTATTGAATAATCATTTTTACTGTCATTTCTCCCATTTACTTCCCCAAACTCGATTTTCAAACCAGACTTCTGATGGCTTTCGCTGTCTTTTTTTTGCTGGAGTCATTTGCAGATTAGATCCTATCAATGGTCTCTCTCTATTGGTAGAATACACTGCTATTTTTTTTTAATCTCTCCTTAGTTCCATGCCATCTATTAAAAAATATACACATACAATAACTTGGTTTCTTCCAGTCCTCATTACAACTTTTAGCTTTACAGCACTGTATTTGCTACTTCTCTATAATAAAGGCAGACCTGAACTAAGTAGCTTTACTGGAAGTAGCTGGGACACCTTAAAACTCTTAAAGGGCTGCAGGAGATGGCTGGCAAGGTTCACCTGCTTAAATATTGGAGCACAGCACATTTGTGGTGGAGAGAGATGACACTATGTCCCCAGTTCACTGAGCATGAGCCTGACTTGTTCTGAGTCTTAAGCAGATCATGAAGTCCAGTCAGTTATCTCCAGCATCAGTGGGAAATAATATATAAATTACTGAGCCACATGCATGATTGAGAATTGCTTCTTGAAGTGGGGCCTGAAGAGTGTTACAGCTCTGACTGATTGCTGCTCATATGGAAGGCTAACACACATGTACGGGTCAGATTATTGTAATTATTCTGTATTAAGAAAAATTGCAATTTGGATTATTAAAAAACCACTGCCCTTCCTCCCTCTTAGAATGTCAGAAGGATCTCAACTTACTTTGCTATTTAAAATCATTGTGCATTTAGGTTGTTCTCTACACCAGTCACAGTTGTATCTGTTTTCTTTCTTCTAAATCACCACTGAGAGCACCAAATTTATTCTTCAGATGTGTTTCGGGGACACTCCTGTGAATGTTTAAGATAGGTTACTTACTTTGGCAAGTCCAGAATGAGTTTTCTCCTTTTGATTGTTATAATTGTGATCCACACAGTGTCATTTCCATACTTCGGAAAAAAAAAAAGGCAAAGGGGAAAGAAAAGCATCTAAATTTGCTTTACTAAATCGAACATTTGTCAGAGTATTCTGTATTTTCACAGAAATTATTGAATCCTTCACATGAAATTTTAAAACTTACATTATGCTTAGGCAGCTTGGACACTTTAAAAGGTAAAGAAGAAGAAAAAGCCTTTCAAGTTTTGTATTTTGAGCAATTGAAGAAGGCACGTGATTTTTGCTGGCTTCGGGCAATTATCTCTTGTGCAAGCACGGATATTATGAGGTGAATGATAGTGAAAAATTCTGCATGATTTTTGTGAGTTCAAACAACAACCAGCCTTTTTTTTTTCTTTTTTTTCTTTTTTTTTTTTTCTTTTTTTTTTTTTTCTTTTTAGAAGTTTCAAAAACCAAAGCTGTAACATCCCTCTTTTCCATGTTGGCTTAAAGTAAAAGTTGTCATTAGTTATATTTATGCTAAATGAACAGAGGAACCTGTAGCCATCCCCAGCAGAATAACTTGACCAGCACGTGCACAGAGCCAATTAAGAGGGCATGTTGTGCTGTACAAATTAGAATTTATTTTTTTGCTTTTTGCTGTGTTGTCTTTTCTCTTGCATCACCAGAGTCAGTGCTGCACATTGTTCAGTCTTTTCTTCTGAGCATCTCAGTCCCTTCTCATCTTTCTATTCGGTTGATACAGTTACTTTAACATTCCTAATCAAATCTGGAAGCTTGTTTCTCTTTGTGCCTTCAAAATATCTCCTCGTTAATTTTGTAAAAGCAAAGATCACCAAAACTAGCTGTAGAACTTCTGAAAATTTTGATTATTTTTCTTCTTTTAGTTTTTATTATGAACTTCAGTGTGCCACTTAATTGAGATAAAAATTTTATTCCTTTATTTAAACTCATAAATATACGTACACAAAAGTTGTTAGCCTACTTAAGAAAGTTTTCCCTTGCTTGTTGCACTTTCAATTCAAATAATGAAGGTAAAGTTGAGAAATGGAGATCACACATTTAATATGCCTCCTTAAAAGGCAGAAGTCTTACTTCAATTTTGAGACTGCATAAGAATTTTGAATTGTTATTTTGATGCATGTTGTATTAAAATGGTACCCCTGGTTTTTTTCACTGACAAAAAAATACCTGCATTGTACTAGCAAGTTTAGTGAGGTCTGTGACACAAACATAGAAGTGAAATGCTTTCTATTAATTTGATTAGGTCTGAGACTGTCATGTCAATTAGGTCACTGTGTTCTCCAAAATTTTTTAGGGATTTTTCATCCCAGCTTTGCTCAAAATTTTTATCAGAAGGATCTTTATATCACAAATGCATTAAGGTCTCTGTTCGTAATATATTTTCTCACATTAGTATCTGATTGTTTCATTCTGTTTTTTCCTATGCTATCACACCACATCCAGACAAATTATTGATCCATCGTTGTGGTGTTTGAAAGTCTCTTCCAGAGATGAAAGAATTGTTTCAGCTGTTTTTGTGGTGTTTCTCAGATAACAAAAGGGAAAGTACCAGTGCATGTGAGGAACAAATTTTGTGTATGTCATTGAAAGAAACAGCAACTTTCCTGTCCTCCTCACTTGTATGTGGCAAAAATCTCTGACTTCTTAAAATCAAGAAGCTTTTATCCATGTTACATATACCTCACATGCAGGATAAGCTCTGTAATTCTCAAACAACAAATTGAGATTCTCAATTTAATTGTTACTGCTTGATAATATTGATTAAAAACTCTCTGCTAAAGTCGAGGTCTTAATGGTGCTTGGCATTATACAGGCTTGTTAAAGGAGAGTAACAAAGGCCCAACTAGCAGCAGAAATGAGCAAGCTGGGAATAATTCTTGTTTACTGACCAAGGCTCTAGAAAAATTATGATATAATACCAAATAAAGAAATAAATCTTGTTTTTTGCAGCCAATGACTGTGCTACACAATGATTTGTTACTTTTCTGAATGCAATATTCAGAAAAGATAATTTAAGTCAAGTGAGAGAGACATAGCAAAACTTCATTATTATTTTTTTTTACTGTAGCCTTGTCCATTTGCTCTGCTGTCTGTTATAGAGGCCTTCCATCCAAACTGGCATGGAAAGCATGGCATAGTCTGGCGTAGTATGCTGCGACATACTTTCTTGGTTTGTACATGAAATATTGTGCACTACATCAACACTGGGAGCTGAGTTTGTACAGTGCTGGAAGGGATGAGTCAGGATGGGGTAGATCCGGCTGTTCATACACTGCATAGCACCAAAGTCTTGGCTTCCCATCTGGTATGAAAGAGAGAAGAAAAATGGGAAAGGTCACATTTGGCTACAAGAAGGTTTCTCAGTGGTAGCCTACTGCCGTGCTGCTAATAAATAACAATAGCACAGTGCCAGCCAGAGGTATCAGTCAGAGGTGCAGGCTGCCCTTGCCCACCCCACTGCTGACTGCCACGGTGAGTGCAGCCATCCTATGCAGTGCTGCCTGCAGGTCTGCAGCCCCATGGTGTAAGGGACAGTCATCCCATGGCTTTGTTAATGTGCTAGGGAGTCATCATGACATGTGTCATGGGACTGTAGGCCGCAGGCTGTTCACCCTCTTGCTCCTGAAATGCAGCAAGGAGTTAAAAACAGAGGGTTGTTATTTGTAGATGTTTATGACCCATGTTGGTTTTGCATGAAGATTTGTCTTGTTTGTTTTGGAGCAACCACTGCCATTAGTTCCTTTTGTTACGTATGATAAAAAACACAGCATAGTCAATGATTTAATGAAGGTGGGGCTTTTTAGATGTGTTAGTAGTATTACAAAAGCATCCAAAACTATTCAGATGAAGCAATTTTCTTATTTTTTGAAATTAATATCTGAATTATCAAGGTGTACATCCAGTACCAACAATCAGTTGCATCTTTGTTTGTAATCAGTGTGTATTTTCCCTCTTCTTTGGGGTGAGAATCCAGCATAACATTTGTTCCATTAAAGCAAATAATTGTCACATGTTTTAACATAAATATGAAGTTGATTGCTTCTGTGTGCTAAGATGACAATTAACAATTACTATTTGCATTAGTGGGATTTAAGAAAATTATGCTTTTGGGTAAAGAGTCTTCACAACTGCCATTGTTTAGATTTAAAAGCTAGTGGGTCTTGTTAAGTTCATTGTGAAAGACATAGAAAGGCTTTGGTGTCCCTTCTAAGATAATAATGAATCTGTACAATCAATCAGTGTCTCAGGATGGCTTGTAATTTTTTGGCAGAGAATTATAAGAGCTGGGTGTTCCCTGTAAGCAAGCCATCTTTCCTCTCCTGTTGGGGACGATCCTCCCCTACATCATCCTTTATGTAGTGTGGGTTTCAGTTTGAAGTAAAAAGAAAATTTTTCTGTTCATCAGTTGAATAAAGAAAACAAATTCTACTGTACTGATGGAGGCTTCTGCAGGGCCTTTGGGTCCTTTGAAGATGCATTTTTTTACCTTTTGTAAAAGAAAAACTTTCTCAGAAAATATTTGATAAATACTGCCCCATATCAGCTGACATATCCTGCTGCATATGGCCAACAAAAACTTTTATAAAAAATTAAATCCTATGATGTTATGAAGTGATGCAAATAAGTGATTGTCCAGGGGTTTTTTGAGAAGGAAGGACCTCAACCCTACATCTGGCTACAAGAATTGATGCTGAAACATTCCAAAGTAATTCGTCAGAAAATAAAGAAAAAAATTGACAGAATTGATCTACTACCTATGAAATATGTTGATACTGTTTTAAGGTTAACATTTCTGCAGTCTAAAACACCAGTGCTTATTAAGCATGCTGTTCCCACAAAAGGGAAAACAAATTAGGAAAGCCAGTGCAGAACACTGCAGACATTTTGAGCATTATTCCGTCACTCAGCCACAGATCAGTTTAGATTTTGGGTTTGGGGGTTTCCTTTTGTTTCAGCAAGTACTGTGCACTTCAGAAACATAGAATATTTTAGCTCACTTCAAGATCAGAGAGAACGCATGATATTCAAAGATTTCAGTAGATAACATTGCCTCATTTAGGATCATCCTTCTAAAACAGAATCAAATATCTGAAGTTACTTTTGATATTTTGCCACTGAAATAATTAATCCTAGGTTGGGCTCTGGGAAAAAAATCAGGAATTTCAGTGCACTCTTTCTGCCATTGCATATAAAGTCTATTACAACCAAAATATTCACCACATATTCAGTGAGTCTTCCCAGCCCGCCCCACCCTGCCCCTGATTTTTTGCTCCCTACGGGGAGCACTGTGTGAAAGGAATCCGTGTTCCTTTTGTTCATGAAGCAGAAATGTCTCAGCAGAGAAGATTTGAAATTAGTTGACTTTGTACTTGAACACCTGCTTAGTTTTTGACTCCTTTAGTTCTTCAGTCTCCAAAATCCAGCAGTTGCTAGCTTTCCTCTTTGACCTCTTGCTGCCCTCAGACCAGCTGTTCTGTCCAACAGCAATCCAGAGCAGTTGGTCTGAAAGGCAAATCCTTCACTTCTATGGTATGGATGAGAAATCCTCTCTTTGCCTTTTTAAAACAAAAAGACTGAGAAACATGGTACTTTAAACTCTATTCACAGAATCATACAGTAATGGAAGTTGGAAGGGACCTCTGGGGGATGTCTGGTCCAGCCTCTCGCTCAAAGTAGAGCCAGCATGGGTTTGCTCAGTTAAGTTTTGAGTATCTGCGAGGGCACAGATTGCAAAACAGTGCAGATACATTGTGGAGATCACAGCTCATCTGAGCCTCAACTTGGCTGTGCTACTGCAAGACTATTCTTTAAGCTGAATTTAAATAACCAAAACCCAGTTGGTGATTTTTTCAGAGTCTTGGCACTTCTAGAATGAAGGAAGACTTTAATGCCAACAGTCTGAACAAAAGCTTAAAAGTAAAAATGCAGTATTCCAGCATATCTAGCAGTTCAACTGGAGAAATTTGTAGCTAAGCAATCTGTGTTTTGACTTGTATTCAGTTTTAATTACTGAATATCATTCTGAAGAAGGTTGTGTGGATTAAATTGTTCCTACAAGTGGAAATACGCACAAAATTAAATATGCCCTATAAGCAGAGACTAAAAGAGCAGATTCTTATATTTAGAAGAAGTTAATGAGGTGGCTTAAATAAAGTTTGTAAAGTAAAAAATAAAAGCAGTTGATTTTGTTTTTCTGTTCATTTACTGCAAAAATTAGCTGCTCCTATCCAAATTTAAAAATAATGCATCTATACTGGATACATTGATTTTTTTTTTTTCTTCTGTGTCCTTAGTTTGCAAAGTTCATTACATAAAACTATTGAAGCTCAAAATTTGAGAGAGAGTCTGAAAATGTAATATAACCAAGAGTATGACTAAAGTCTTAAATTAGGGGCTTTTACATATAGCAGGGCTGCTGAAGCCTGGTTTGTTACAGAGTTATTTCCTGATTTTCTTTAAGAAATACCCCACTACAAAAAGCCAGATTTGTACTTCTTTTTTCCCTTTTACAACCCCAGCTGAGATAGAGCTAGCATGCAGTCTGGTTAGTTCAGATTGCTTTGCCTCTGTGTATGCTTATTTGAGTTGCCCAGCTGCTTCTGCAAATGGAATATAAAACAGGTACGTTTTTGAGGGCTGTAAATTGTTCATTACGTAGGATGATCTCTAACTGAAAAGCCTGCCATATAAGCAGGTATTTTCCATTTTGACATTCCTTGAACTTTGCTAGGAAACATTCAACAGTGGATTAGTCTGATTTTTGTGTAGTGAATCCTGTGCCTATAGTTTGACACGAGCTTTGCAATTGTATTGGCTTCAAAGCAGTGCATGTGTCTGAGGGCTTACACAAGACAGGCGTGTAAATGGATTGTGTCCTTGTGTTGGGATTCTCCCCTTTTACAGACTCTGCTCTTTCAACTAAGTCATGGTACATATATGTGAGCATATATATGCCTAAGTAAGCTTCTCTGGCTTTTGACCAGTTTGAAGACTTTCTAGGAGCTATTTTCTTTCCTGTTTACATCCCAGTATGTACTTCCATGAGTATTAGAAGTTATGCTAATCCTTTTTAATAAGCTTTAGAAAATCAGCACTTTGCTTCAAAATGTGTGGGTTCTACTGTCCCACAAGGCTGTGTCTCAAAGAAGAGGAAGACACACCTTTGCACACTGCTAGAGCCCCTCATCTCACCTATCCTCATCTTTGCTGCAGAAACCTGGAAATATGGCTGATTCCCACTCATTAGAAGACATGTTGAATTAGCTATGTGATGCATTTATGCCTTGGGGCAAGTTCCTTTCCAGCACACAGTGCAGGAAGATTCCAACTGAAGAGGAGAATAAAATTTTTATGAACTGGGACTTGAACACTCAAGTGCTGTAATATGCTTTCAGCTAATTTCATCTTTAACTACAGATAATGAATCTACTTTCAGATAAGAAGCATCATTCATTCTGTATGAATGCAAGTATGTATAGAAAGTGGGTGACTTACAATTCGGTCATGTCTAGGATTTTTTTTTAAATATGTATATCTATATATATATATATATGATTTAAACTGGATATGTAAGGTCATACTGATGTATTTTTTTAATAATTTGGGCACTGAGCTGTGTATTGATGAAAAACATGACTTAGGAAGCCCTATATAATTTGTTACTGTAGGTACCTGTATCCAAGAAAAGCCATTTTTTTGAAAAGCTGGTGCAGTGATGTAAGACAGTTGTGAAAGCCATGTGGGGCATGGTAAAGATCATGAAGTGCTGTAATGCTTTTGGAAAAATCAAATCCCAAAGATCCACCTGGCCTTTGTTCCCTGGCTCTGGCATGAGGCATCAGGCTGGAGTTAGTCTGGGAACATCTGTATTTTAGAGTAGAAAATATAATAGTGTTTCATGACAGTTTCATGATGCTGTTCAAAAAAAAAATATATATATACTAATTAAAAATAAGAAAGCCCTTAATAAAAGCTGTTTAGAGCTTCTGCTGAGTTCAGATATGGGTAAAATAACATGTTTTATTTTGTCAATTTTGTTTGTATTATTTTATAGGAAATTTAAACCATCATTTACCCAAGTTTTTTAGGTGCCAAATCTTTCCAGCAGCTTGCTGTACAATGTCGGTTTTTCCATAAAAGTATTTTCTTTCTCATATGGTATATCACCAAGCCTTTGTCAAATTCCGTAGCCTTACTGAAAAGATGGAGTTTGCATAAGTTCAGTATGATAGTTTACCATTTTACTGACAAAATTGTTTTGTCCAATTTTTTCCTTTGCTTTTGTCCACTGTGACCAATGTAATCACATGGTCTATAAATAGAAACCCCTATTACAAAATACAGTCATTCCACCTGTGTCATCCTATGTGGATTTCTAAAGGCAGGAAATGGAATGGGTGTTCATAAAATGCAGGTTCTCACTGCAGAAAACAGGAGTGTGAGCGAATGGCTGGTTTGCCAGTTTTGAACAAAAGCTCTCAGGCAGTGGCTGAGGTATGAAATGTTTAGATATTTAAAAATTTAATTTTTTTTTTGTTTAAGTGTGCCCTTTGGAGAGCCAGCATCTTTCAGGTGATGAAGTGGTGTGTTTACATTACACACAGTTTCACTGTAGTGGGGAGCTAAGCAGAGCAGCTGAGAGGATTTAAGGGCTTTGTCTGATGGCTTTGGCTTTGCCTTTACCTCGGGAAGAGGCAATAGAAGCCCTGTGCTCCCAGAGATAATTGTGCATGGCTGAAACCCTCCCCACACCGATGTGCCTGTGTTTTCCAACAGCTGCAGGAAGCAATCAAGGCTGGCAAAGGTGTGACTTCTGCCATCGACCTCTGCCGCTGCCACGGAAACAGAGCACTGGCAGCCCTGGAGCGATTCCCTCCCTCGGAGGCCAGGGACGCCTTGGCCAACATCGTCTATGCCGTGACCAGGTTTCCCTGACCTGCCGCTCCGGGAGGAGCATCTCTCCCTCCACAGGTGGAATAACCCGGCGGGGACACCAGCGCTGCCTCACACCTCTGATCACCTCATCCCATCCCGGCAGAGGAACGCGCGCTCGCTGCCGCCGCCACCAGCAACATTCGGGAGAGGAAAGAAAAAAGGTCACAGACGGTTTTCTCTTGTCGTGCCAGAAGCGCACTTGAGGCTGCACCGGTAGAAATAATTAATGAGTCCCGTTTCCGTGACCTCAGCAAATGGACAGGAAATAAGTCGGTATTGATTGGGCACCAGCGGGGACGGCGCCAGGGTGGAGGCCGGTGGTTTTCCTGCCAGAGGGAGGGAGGGATGGATGGAAGGGTGTGAAGATCCAGGTGTCACGAGAAACATGCTCAAACCTGCCCAGAGAGAGTGAGCTGCTGAAGCTGGGAATGAACCTACCCTTATCCAAGGGGAAGGGCCGTTTGGGGGATTAATGGGGGGAAATCCCTCTCTGTCTTCGTGCAGTTATGTCTCCTCACACTCTTTTTATGTATTTAAATGTAAAATTACCCTGTGCCTAATGAGTTCTGTATTTGAGAAATTTGCTGAGAAAATGTGTCAAGCATGGTAAGTAGGAGCTTTAAAATATTTAATCAAATATTAATTTGGCTCTGTTAAGGGAACTGAGTGCCTGGAGTTTATACTGTGCCTGTGTAAAATGTTGCTCTGGGTCAAAGAATGAGGTTTTTCCAACTCTTCTTGGGGAGGAGTTTGTTTCAGCAGATTCTTACACAAAAGAATTTCCTATGTTTGTGACACTTGTGTTAATTTAAGCCAAATAAATGTTAATTTGTAAAGCTAGACATCAGCCTCTGGCAGAAGGGTAGCAGTGAGTAGTCACTGCGCTGAATAAAATGCAGAAAATACTGGAGAAGTTTTGAACCTCAGTGTGTTGGATTTTCAAGTCCAATTACAGACAGCTTATAAGGTGTATCAAGAACCTGCAATTTGAGACCGTCTCTGTTTTGTTCATAGGAGATGATTTTTGTGGTTTGCACGCGTGCAATCTGAGAATGCCGTTGACAAGAAGGCTGAGTTTACATAAATGATCTAGATTGAGACTCAGCTACCTTTCTTCCTTCTGTGGTGTAATTACAGCCCAATCTGGAGACAGCTAGCACAGCAAACAGATTTCATTACATCCCTCACTCAAACACTAAGTGGAGTTATTTCTGTTAAATTCTCTCCTCCCTCCTTTTCCCCGCTGCACTCCCTCCCCATCGTACAGCTTGTTTGTCGTAGATCAGCGTGTTGCATTCCACCAAATGCAAAATATAAATAAAAGCTCTGTCCTCTAAAAATATACTGCAAATACATCCTGTGTAATGTACATAATATTCTGTGTTCATTCTGCCCACATTATACCATGCTATTTTATGTATAATAACCAACCTTGAGTCACAATCTTTGTTTAGGAGCAGCATCCAGAACTCAGGACTCACTTTGTTTTGGAGAATGGCTTCAACAGCAGACCCCTTCTTACTTGCACTTCCTCTCTTGCCTGCCCTGGCATTTTCTCTCTTCCTAAGACTCTGGCACTTCTCCCTGAGTTACTGTTGCTACTGCAGCAGGAAGGCTGAAGACAGAAGAGAAGCACTGAGAAGCATGGTTTATTCCAGGGAGTTACCCATGAAGTTCCCTGAAGTTCTCCTAATAAAAAATGTGCTTGAAAGAACTACCTAGGTTCAGCCAGAGTCGTATTTCAGCTTTCTTTGGCTCTTGTTTTTACATCTTGCATAAAGTAAGAGCCATTCATCATCTTTTCTTTGTCTTACATCTATTTTAATTGGTTCATAATGATTTAGGGCTGCAAAAAGGTTGGGTTGCTGGAAATATTGAGTCACTTCACCTCAGCTGTGTGAAAGAAATACCAAACATACTGCAAAACTATGTACACCTCATTTGTTTTTTCACGCAAGTACAAGTTTTTATTTGTACTTACTACCAATAAAGGGGAATCACCAAAAAGTTACTTTTTTTTTAATCACCAGAATGTTTGGATTGCTTTTAAATAATTGAACCTTAATTTATAAAAATACTGAACAAACAATGTGAATTGTCCCTTATCAATACATATATTGTATACACACGTATATATGTGTGTGTATACATATAATGTATATATACACATATATTATCAAGTAATCTTATATTTAAGGTGTTTGCCTGTAATTCTTTAGAAATTTTTGTTGTCTTGTTTCTTCCAGGTAAACTACAAGCAAAGTATTGTACCCCTCTGTCCGATTCCAGGTGTATTAGTCATTGCTGTGTACTAGTGTACTCCTCACAGCTCATACAGTTTCTGAGCAACGTGTAACCTTAGGGCTGTTCTGGTCTGGTCATGGTCTTATTTTTGTCTCCTTGGTTCCTTGTCTCCACCTACCTCTAAAGCAGGTCAGGAAGAAGGAGGCCTGTGGTCTGAGGAAGGCATTCACACTATTTACTTCAGTCACCCAGCTACTCAACCAGACATTCCTGGTGGCTGCTTCTCTGAACTTATCACCAGTATGGAATTGCTGCACCATTCCACAGATGCACAAAATATAGGACAAGGTCCCAGCTGCTTTTTAAACCAAATTAAAATAAAAAATTTATCCTGATCTACTGTATCCCACTTGTGATGGAGTTAATTTTTGTCATAGTATCCTATACAGTACCATGTTTTGGATGTGTAGCTAAAGCAGTGTTGTTCACCCGCTATGCTCAGCAGTGCTTGCACGGTGCCAAGGCTTTCTCTGCTCCACACTCTGACACCCAGTGAGAGGTTGGATGTGGGCAAGGGGCAGGAGGGGGCACAGCTGGGACAGCTGACCTCAGGGATAGTGTGTGCTGTACAAGACCGTGCTCAGCAATAAAAACTGGGGATGGGGAGGGGGGATGTTCCAGGAGTCTGTTGCTTGGGGACTGTCTGGGAATCAATCAACTGGTAGTGATTGCTTTTTCCTTGCTTGTTTCTCATGGTTTTGTTTCCATTGTTTCCCCTTTTATCTATGAAACTGTCTTTAACTCAACCCACAAATTTTCTCACTGTTGCCCATCTGTGGGATAGAGTGTGGAGACTTCTCTGTCTGTTAATGGTTAGGGATTTTTAGAAGAATCTACTAAAATTTTATTTTTTATTGGTGGCATCAATTTCAGTTTCCCACAATATTTTTGACCTTTAGGATTGTAGCCTCAAATTGTTCCAGAAATGGAAGTAAGTTCAGTAAAAAGCTCTTTCTCTTCTGGTTTGAGAGTCTCCTTGCCCCTACTCATGCCTACTGACTGAAGCACCAGCAAATACCAAGGGGAAATAGGCCTTAATCATAAGGCACTTTAGCAGACTACCTTTATACTCCTCAGATCCCTCTCACCTGCTTGTAAACACTCTTTGAATGATTTTGCATTTACTTTTAGTAAAGGAGCAAGTGATGCAAATACAAAAACCCCTTGTTTGCCTGCCTCTGGCTTCACACTGCCTCAGCTGGATAAAGAGGAAGGCTGCTCCCTGTTCCTCTGTGCTGGGCACAGGGGGTGGGATGTACCACACTGAACTTGGTTGGACACATCTAACCCCAGATGTGCTTCATCTCAACCCAGAAAATACCTCTGTGAGGGACTGTATCCATCCTTCGTCTATACAGAACTAAAACCCCACAGTACATCCATGGTGAGAGGCACTGATTGAGCAGCTCTGATGTGCTTAGCTGCCATCCAACACAATTCTTTTTGGTACCCAGGATGGGACACATATGGCTCAAGATAATGTTTTACCAGAGTGTGCTAGAGGGAACCTTTTATGCCTGTTTAGCTATTTCTGGTCATGATGTTGACTTACTCACTCTCGATGCAGGTTTATTTGTTCCCTTACCCACTCCCTGTCATGCTCAAGAGTAAACATGATGGTTTGAGAGCTGTTTGGAGGTTGGGTTTGTCTTCTGCAGTTTGCTGTGCTGTGTAGCACTTGGTTGTGTTTTCCCTTGGAGAGCTATGATGAAAGCATTGGCCCTGAACCTAATCTAGTATTTGGGCTCTGCGTTGCTGCTGTCCCAGTACTTTGGGAACCATCTCGTGGAGATAATTAACAATTACACCTTTTCTCTCTTTTTGTCTGAGAGTTTGTGGAGGAAACAACAGCACCTTCCCCTTTGCCTCCTGCAGGGTAGTTGCCTTCTGCCTTGTTACAATGACTTCAGTATTTTGAAGACTCCTGGGTAATCAGAATGTTCACATCTGTGTGTCTCAAGAATGTGTATCCAGCTTTTCCTAGGATTAACTGAGTATTTAGGAATATCACACAGGGATGTGCTCTGAGGTTGTGTGGTTGTGGGTGGCAAGGTATCTAGACCAGTATTTACCTCTGATGGTATGGGACCTGACTGCCAAACAATTGCAGGATCCTGAAAAAGTGACAGTACACTTAAGAAAAAGGTGCCCTGGCTATGCTAAAGGGATGCAACTTCTCACACTCTGCTGGGCCTGGCCTAACCCTGCCAAGAACTCTTCAGCACCCTTGGAGGGCAGAGACAGTCTCTCTGTCTGAAGACACACAAAAAGCATCATGGATAAGCCAGACACCAACCTATCAACCCTATCAATTACCTCTATAGTCACGAATAAACAACAGAAGCAGAAGTCAATTGCCTCAGTCAGGGAGAAACCTTCTCCCAAGAGGAGCAGGAGGAGGATTTGGAGAGGCAGCCTGCTGTGCAGCAGAACAGTCACAAGAACAGGAGGGGAAAGAGACAGAAATAATGAATAAGGCAAAAATCATCAACTCCTTAGCCCTGAGTAAGCTGCAAGATACACATAAATATTATAGCCATCAACCTGGTGAGCTAATTATCAGCTGGCTGTTTTAGTGCTGTGGTACTGGAGCCAAGTCAGAAATAGAGAACAAGGAAGCCCAGCAGCTGGGATCCCTCACAAGGGAATGGGGCATCAACAAAAGGATTGGAAAAGGAGCAAAAATCAGCAGCCTCCGGAGTCAGCTTTTGTTGAGTATGAAGAAGGTCTTGTAAACTATTAAGGCAAGAGTGGAGAACCAGTGAGAGTATCCAATCTCTGAGGGAATTAGCAGTGGTAGAGGTGATCTACAGAAGCCTGGATAACAACCAGGCATCTACAGACCCGGATGAAATCCAGTGCCTGTGGTCCATGCAGCGGAAGTTTGTACGGAGCACAGTCATCGTATGCCAGCACCTGGTGCTCGTGACTTGGCCAGACATCAATGCCCCAGCTGTGGGTAGATTGGCCAGTCTGCTCCAGCAATTCCAAGAGAATTTCTCTCCCACCCACCCCTGCAGGCCTGTGCCTCAGCTGTCCCAGCAGTTCCAGCTATTCAAAGACCATGTGTCTTCCTCCTCCTCCCTACCAGCCACCATCTAGGCTGACAAGGGAGCTGTTTTCTGCTCAGGGTACCATGTGCACATTTGTGTGCTGCCCTGTGGTTTTGTCTGCATTACCATGAGGAGAACACGGGGCAGTGGGATGCCTCAAATGGAGAAGCTGGGATATGTGAATTGCGAGGAATTTGGTGGCCAAAAAGGGCCTTTACAGGAGAATTACCACTCTGGTTGCTATTGAGGAGTTCCCCAGACGGTACAGCACTGACACTGCCTTTTATCCCAGTATGGAACTTCTGGTTATCAGAAAAAGGATCAGGTAACGAATACACCATCCAGGAATTGAGGGGCCGTGCCTGTGGCCAGAAGAAGGGAAGAGATTACCAGATTTATTTGCATGGATTTGATGTCCTGGCTCACCTGATCAGCTGGCTGTGCTTCTCTTAATGTAACTCTCCATGTGCCTTGTCTTACTGGCAAGAAAGAATGCACACGTGGCCCATATTTGACTTAGTGTTGAACTTGACAGAAGTAGCTAAAAGATTGAACAGCTCTTTTTGGCTTAATGGAAACATTAAGGAAGCATTCTCTGGAGCTGCTGGGGAGTGCTTCTTGCCCCAAGCGGTGCTACGGATGCCAGACCAGTGTTCTCAGGGGTACACCTGCTGGTGAGATCTCCCCGTGGCTTTTTCTTCTGGGCACTATTTGAATTTTCATCAGCACAAAAGGCTAACTCAGGCAACTGTGCCATGCTGCAGGTTTGTCAAGGAAGTGGCTTCTGGGTCAGAGCACTGGCTGTCACTACCCTTGTCAGCTACTTCAGTCTCACAGAAGAGTGAGGCATCAAACTTTTTTTATTCTTTGTAGTCTTCAAAGTCTTTTACCTGTACAGTGTCTTACAAAAAATAAAGAGCTAAAGCTTTTCAGTCTCTCAAAGCAGTTCAAAGGAAAGAATATTTCTAGTTCTGAAAGTCATCTATTCTGACGGTCTTTGAATTAAATTACACTCTTTTTTTCACGTTTCGGAAACCAATCTCTAAAATGCATTAATTATTTACATAATTAGCATTCACGTGTTTCTTTTTTAGGCTAAGCCCGGGTTTCTAAAGCTAAGAGCAAGTGGCCATTAAGCTAAAATTCTTAAAGCAAATGCCTTTAAAATAAGCAAAAAAGATAAAGGACAGAGCTTGCTCTGAGTTGTGAAGGGGAGAAGAGGGTGACAAACAAATTGGCACGGATACACCAAAACCTCGTGCAGTCACCCTTGTCCAGCCCTTCACGCACTTGCATTTGTGCGTGACTCTGCCCGCAGCTCCAGGCGTTGCTGCCGGATTCCCAGCCCCCGACAGCAGCCGGAGAATGCTCGGGCTCCCCCCTGTGTAGGAGATTCCTTCTCTGCAATGCGCGAAGCTGACTTAAATTCATGCCTATTTGCAAAATGCTTTAGTCAGTGTGCATCTCTTGAGGAAAGACAACCTTTTTCTCCAAAACAGAAAGAGCAACAAGACGGTTTCCCTACTAAACTGGAAAGCGGTATTCTACCGACTTCACATGGTGAAATTGCAAGTCTGTCTGCAGGTGAAAAGAGGGATAGCATCATGCAAGAACGTTCCTCTTGGCTAATAGTGACAGGCAGGTGTCCCACTGATAACTAAAACAGTAGTTCTCAGATTTATCTGATTTTTTAAGATAAAGTTCAATAGTTTTAAGATAAAGACAAAATAAAAGGGTCTTTTAATATTAAATTCCATTTGAAGAATATTTTGATATATTGTGTAGGAGAACTGCAATTTTGCAGCAACATTATAAAAAATCTCACTTTGACATTTCCTTCTTTACCCTATTCCACTTTGTCTTCCTCCCTTCACCCCTTGCCCCAAATATCAAAGGCTGAAATACTCTGCTTTATTATTAGAACAATGCTCATAATTTTTAGTTTTAAAATTGTACACAAAAGTATTTTACTTGCAACAGAAACAATATCTTAAAACTAGAGTTTTCTGTGCCTTCAATGACTATAGCAAATGACTGGCCTCAATTGCAAGGTTCAAATATTAGCAGTCATTAAATGTCAAATTATAGAAATTAAATGTTATGCAGAAGCCATTAGAAAAATCTCAACAAATACCAATAGATTAGGTTATATTTTTTTCTCACAGAAAAAAAATATGAACCCTTTTTTACTCTCTGCAGAGGAGCATGATGGTTTTTCTATGTGACCAGCTTATCCGAAGCACAGCGTGGTTAGGAAATGAGGCATTTTTCCCTCTTGGCTAGTTTTGATGAAAGCTCTCCAAGTTGCACATTGTGTCTGAACATTTCTTCATTCATAGCATGCGCCCATCGAAAACTGTTTTCTGTTTGCAGCATTTCAGCTGTACTATTTATAAGCTCGTTGAACAATGCTACTAGAGGCTGTAAAAGGTGTGTATTTCATATGCAAATTACTAGCAATCATTTTCTACAATTACACTTAGTTGCTTGCATCATTATTTTCATAAAAATGGGTTTAGCGGGAGAACATTACAGAAAAAAAATGTCTGTATTAGTAAAATTTATTTTTAATCAAACAATTTTATTTATATCCACAGTACAAAAACTGTGAATGTCCCTACCTCTGCTCACATTATGTAAGACCACAAGCAATATACACAGCTTTTAGATGGAATATGCTAAGATATCTTTGCAGAAAAATAAACAGGATTTAAACATCTAGTATTTCTTAAGGATGACTGCTGCTGCTAAAAGTGGTCACATTACTAATGATTAGAAGTATTTATTACATAAACTTTTATGAAAAGTAACTGCTTTCAATCACATTCTATTGTAGTAATAACCACTAAGCAGGTGGGTTCTTTCTTCTTGTAAACCCAGGTCCCCACGCCTACAGTTTTTATTAAAAATTTAGTCCAGATTGAATTTTCACCAATATCAAAGGGAAATTCCAGTTGGATAAAATGCATTCACCTTTTAAATTCATGACTGTTCTCTAAGGCACTGCTGTAGGGTATGACTAGGTTATACTAGATGGGTTATAACTAGGTGGATTAGGGCATCAAGCAGCCACGAGCCAGAGATCCATGTTAATGCAAATTCAGAAGGAAAGATTCCTAGCCACCCGAAGAGCAATGTTCAGGAGTAGCTTCCCAACAGTAGTGAGCATAAGGGCTGAGAAGGGAGGATCCTTAGCTGCAGTGGGAGTTTTTTGTGAAAAGGACTGTATAACACATTGGCCATGACAGAAGCAGCAGGACCTCAAAAAACCTAGAAAGGCTGTTTCAGTTTTGGGACCTGAAATAAAGAGGATTCCTACAATTGGAATATTGTTACTTTCATTTAAGAAAAACAGATGTTTACGGGGAAAAACAAACAAACAAACAAAAAAACCAAACAAAAATGTCTTTGGGAGAAAGGACTTTCCAGGCTGTATTTGCCTCTTCTGGATGTAAAACAGAACGTGGCAAACAGACCTTTGTGGGATAAATGTTTGATCATTCAGAGTTAGTTAGGGTGTTGATAATAGGATGACTGTGCATTAAGTGGGCATTACTTCTTTTTAAATGCAAAGCTGTGAAATAGCACATCATGGCCCGGTTCTTGGCTGAACTAACATAGAGTAAAGAGAACTGCGATTTCATTTCCAAAAAATTAAGAGACGCTTATGCTTCCAAGAGTGAAGTTGCTCAGCTTTGTCAGTTTTTAAACAGTTATGGATGCAACTGATGTCTAAGTAAACTGCTGGAGCACAGAAGAATTTAGGTTGCTCACTGGGTTGAGTTACTCTATTCTTGAAGCTCCTTTACATTTCTGTTCTGCTCTTCACTTTGGCTTCGATCTGATTTTTGTTTTAAACTTTTATATAAAATTCTTCTTCCTTTAGTGCTCAAGTGTTATATACCTGCTGTCTTGCCAGTACACTCTGGTGCTACTTCAGGCTAGAAAAGGGCTTCCTTATAATGAGTGTTCATTTTTTTGAATTTTTTCTCTGTGAGGTAAACTCTTAAGATTTCCAACCCACACACACTTGGAGATGAACTGACTTGTTTTTAAAATCCAAAGATGCCATTTATATTCTCTATTTTGATATCCTTGATTCAGCAAGCAACACAATTACGCATCTTGCCCATCTTTATGAAGTCTAGCTAAACAGCAAAATTTTGAAGTTTCCAGTGGCATCTATCATTGTAGCTAAGAACAAGAAACAGTGTTGCTATAAAATTTAAAAAAAAAACAACCCAGTATCATGTAACAATTCTGTTTCTTGAGGGGGGAAAAAAGCAATTATATTAACTGGCAATCAAACAAGTGTTTCCCAACTAGTGTAGTATTTTGCTGGCAGAACCCCCCAACACTGCTTGCAGCCACAGGAAGTTTAAAAATATAAATAAAGTTCAGATGTCTGCCACTGTTCATCTCTGCCTGGGTTACAGCAATGTATGGATATTGCCTGCAGCATGTTACTTGTTCAGTATTGTTGCCTGTGGGCCAAGAGAGGCTCCAAATATTCCTGTGCAATATGTCCATACATGTCCTTTCAGTTGGACTGGCTGTGAAGAGCATGGAGGTATGCAAAGTTTGTTATCAAGTTGCTTTTTTTGCCGCTAAATGTTTTAGTTTTATAAACTTAGAATTTCAGAACACATTTTACTGCAAATCAGATGAGTTAGTTGGACTGATTTTTAATGGTGCCTTTCAGACCCTTTTAATTCATGGCAGAAGATTTTGGAACCTGCATTTCCCCCCCCCCCCCCCCCCCCCTTTTTTTTTTTCTGTTCCTCTAATACATTCAGTCTCTTTGAAGTATATTTATATCAAATACATGCCTAAATAATTTAAGGTGAATTCTAAGCTGCCTAACTTAAATATCTGCCCGATTTGGGTGACTCAGTGCCTGACTCCTGACACCGCTGGAGTTCCAAGTCCAGCCGGACACCCGCGGACCCCCTGACGTCCCTCTAGAGGGCAATCCTGCCCGTTCCATCCAGCCCAGCTGAGCCCGAGCCAGCCCGGAGCAACCCGCAGTAAATATGAGACTCCATCCACCTGGCTGTCCCCAGGGACAAGCACTCTGCCAGCAAAGGCTGGAACCACACTCAGGTTAAGAAATTGCACTGTATTCCAGAAGACAGCTGCATGGCTCTGGGCTGCCTTGCAAGAGGGGGCACCTCCCCTGCTGGCTGCACACAGTGTGGCCAGCAACACAGGAATCCCTGAAAGCCAGCCCAAGAGCAGCAGAAAGAAGTCTGGTTACTGGTGTGGGCTTGTCTTTTGGCACAAGGGGCTTGTTTTCCGGTTAGAGTCTTAACATAAAATGAATATAAGTTTCAAGGAACTGGCTACGTACCCCACTGTTTCTCATCTCCTTTCCTTCTGGGCTCCATGACTCTTGTGTCTGGCTGCAAGGTGGCCTAGTTTCAAGATGTGGTGAAGTGACAGACGATGTACTAGTACCATAGCAATACTTTTTACAGAATGAAACTGCCAAAATTAGTTCCTGCTGAAAGTGCTTTTGACATCTCATGCCACATTTCTGCCTACTGACTGCTGTAGGCTATTGCAAAGATCTACAAGAGAGAAGCCTTGCTGAAGGTTTCTAGTTGGATTCTTGCTTATCCGAAATGTTTGCAGCACAGGAAGCAAAAAGGCTTCTAAATTTAGGTTCATTCTTCTGTTCCTTGTCGTCATACCAAGCACCAGGCACACGGAGCTGTTCTGAGTCCCAGCTCAGGGACAAGCTCTGCCACCTCCCTGCCAGCCACCGTGATTCCTCACTCCTGCCCAGGGGAATATCTAGCCGACTAGATTCTTTGAACTAACTCAGAGAAAGCATTCTCCTGGGAGGGCTGGCACCTTAGAGTTTCTACGAGGTCTAGGGACCTGCCATAGTCCACCCGTACAAGTGCCATAGTCCGCTCCATACAAGTGCCAACAGTGCTTTCAGCGTCCCTGGGTTTCTGAGCACATCGGTATTGGTGGCATGACTGAAGTCTCGCTGCAAAGTTTGGTCGAGTCAGTAATGGCCCATTGTATTCGAGAGCAGTGGTGATTTTTTTACTGAAGAGTTCTCTTGCTCGAGCACCACTACTCCCCTCCCCGGTGACCTGGAATTTTTCAGAGATTGCCGCAGTGTCACAGAGTGGCTTTTGAGCCAAAGGCACAAAGTGGGGGGAAGATGAACATTTTAATAAATGACGTGTGTAGCACAAGTTCAAATGGTGAAAAGAAATGGGACTTGTCTGGCTGGGAAGCCAATCTAAGCTTGCTACCTGCATTGCCTGGAGACAACTTGGCTCGCTCCCTTTCCATTGAATACTGTTATTGCAACAATATCCCCGTGCTACTTTATGCTTAACTGAGGCCCTTCAGGTCTCCTCCTGGGCTTGAGTCCCTAGTAGCTACAATGCCTCAGGCCAGCACTATAGAGCAGAAATGAGGTGGAGTTCAAACTGGCAAGGTATTTTCTCAAGGGCTCTGAATTTGAGTTTGGGATTCTACTGGCTTGCTCTTGCCTTATGGTTGCCTTTCCTTAGTCCCACTAAGTAAAGCATTCAAGTAAAATCCAGCTGAGCTCTAGCACTACTTAGCAGCTGGGCCAGGTGTTAAAACACGGTACCCTTTAAGAAAAGCCTCAATTATTCTTACAAAAAAGGGAAGGGGCAAACTAAACTGTAAACGTCCCTGTTCATAGGATAACAGGCTCAGAAAAGTTCGCAGGAAGTGCTCTTTATCTCCAAAGAGAATGATGCACTAACTGCAGAACACTTGTCTTGTTAACGAATGTATCCTTCGTTTGAGTGATTCATCGGAGGAGTTACAATGCTGGTAGTTCCCGCTTTTAAGGGCTCCTTTTAACAGCTGTCTATCAACAGCAATAATAAAAGGAGCAGTCAAAGTTAAAATCAACAAACTATTATCTGTTAGGATTATTCATGGAATATGACACTGTAAACATACCAAAAGTCCCAAATGCTAAATTTAGAAGAGCGACATAAGTGGAAGAACAGAATTTTAGAGAACTGCTTCTAAAGAAAGCGCCCAAAATCTGAAATGGTGAGGATTTTTTATTTTAAGAGGCACTCTTTGTATTATTCAGTTCGGAGAAAACAGCACGTGACTAGGAAAGTGCTGAACTATTTATGGGGCAGAAGATCTGAGATTTTTTTTTTCCAGTTCTCAGTTCACTTACACGTCTTTGTATTGCTTTTGAATTAAAAAAAAAAAAGTTTGCAATAACAAACGAAAGGTTTATTTATCTGTTGCATTCACAGCACTGCTCAGAGCTCAGGAATTCTACCTTTACATTGATTTGCCACTTGCATGGTGTATATTTGCCTTGTAACTTCTATCGGATACATCCTCCATGCTACACAGAATCCATCATCCTTCATGGCAGTATCAGCCCTCAACCTACTTATTTTATAATAAACACCTTTTATAAACATCTGTAGACTGAACTTCTTTTACTCTGGAGGAAAAAAAAAAGAGTAAAGCAATTACAATGTAATTAGAGCACTTGGCTGTGTACTTTTATTAACAGCAAAATTAATCTATTTATTAGGAACGGCAGCACTGGCCGAGTTCAGGGTGTAAGTAAAACATTTCACGCAAAGCTGCCAAGTTCCAAAGGTATGTTACATATAGCCAAAAAACGCAACTGCCAGAACTGGCCATAGGTTACAAAACCAGACTTCGCTCTCCCACATTTTATTTCCTAATCTTTGGGAAACGCTTTGGTTTTCTACAAGCTGTTAGTCGAAAGGGCACGTATGATTTGGCAGACTAATGTAATGTCTTATGTGCTCCTGTCAATTTCAGGGAAGATAAAATCTACAAGGATACTTAATTAAAAAAGAATGCGATGTCTGTTTTATAAATCACTGCTGCCATCTGCCCCCCAAACGCGGAGCATGGAAGCGGTCTCGTGTTTAACCGGCGTGGGAAAACAGCCTGGATCTGAATTAAACCAACTTACTGAAATAACTTTTTTTTTTTTTTTTTTTTTCCAGTACAGGCTTAAGCCTAACGCAGCACCAAACACCGGCGTTTCCTACTTGGCGCTATGCACAGAAACCCGCGTTAAGGTCACATAAAGGCGGGCAGGCAGCGCTCCCACGAGTGCCGCCAGCTCCGGGGGCCGGAGCCTACCGGGCCGGGCAGGGGCTGCGTGCGGGTGTCACGGCCCGTGTGTGTCACAGCCCGTGTGTGCGAGGAGCTCTCGGCGCGTTCCCCAGCTCCGCCCGCAGGGCTGCCCCGGGCTGACCCGCGGGCACGCCGGCGTGGGGACGGATTTTACGGGATCGGTGCGCCTGCGGCCGGGTCTTGGGAACTGCCGGGCGGGCCCTCCGCCGGCCCGGCCGCAGCCCGGCTCTGCCTGGGGATGACCCGGATCCCCCCGGTGCTGTCGCAGCCTGCGGTGGCGGGACGCGAGTGGCGGGTGGGTGTGGGGAAGGCGCGCGGGGGTGATGCGGGACCGTGTGTCCGCGCGCGGCCACGTGCTCGCCGCCACCTGCCGTGGGCACGCGCCCCCCTCCCCGCGCGCGCACGTGTGCGGCCCGCCGCCTGACTCCGCGGGGCGCGCGGGCGCCGCGTCCACGCGAGACCGCGCGGAGCGGCCCGGCCGCGCAAGGGCCGGGGAGGGCGGTGGGGGAGAGCGCGTTTTCCATGCGGCGGTGGCCGCCGGCAGCGAGCGCGACACGTCCCCGCCGGTCCTCGTCCCCATCACGCGGGGCCGTGTCCCTGAGCGGCGGCGGCCCCACGTGCGGGCGCGGGGTCCCGGGGAGGGCGTGTCGCGGGGCGGGCGCGTGGCCCCCCCGGCGGCGGGGCCTCTGCCCGCGCGGCACCGAGTGGGCGGCGGGGCGCGCGCAGAGCGGGGGCGCGCGGGGTCTCCAGTGGGAACCGCGCGCGTTCCCAGTGGCAGCGCCGGGGAGGGCGGGGGGTGGGGAGCCAGGGGACGGGGGAGGAGCGGGCCGCTCTCCCCCCCACCCCCGCTCCCTCCCTCCCCTGCCCCTGCCCCGGGGCGGCGGGTGGCGCTGGCCGCGGCGGGTCGGGGCTCGGTGTCCTTGTGCGGAAATGACACACGGTCCCGTCACGTCACGCGAGAGCGCAGCGCGCGGACCCTCGCACACAAAGAGCGGGGGGGAAGCGCGGGCTCCAGCGGCGGCCGCTCCAGCCGCCCCCGCCGCCCCGGGGCTCCCGTGGCCCCGCGCGGAGCAGAGGTAAGTCTCGCTGCCGCTGCTGGCGGGGACGGGCGCCGTTCCACGCACCCCACGGCGAGCGGGGAGCGCCGCCCCGGCGGGTGGGGAAGGAACGGGGTTGGGGGGGGGGGCTGAGCGGGGGAGGCGCGGGACCGGCCCCTCCCCCGGCCGCTCGCGGGCCGGGGCCGCGCCGCCGGGGCCGCGCGGGCGGGGGGCTCTTTGTTCGCCGCTCCGAACGGCGCTGCGGCGGCGCGGGTCGCGCGCGCCCGGCCCGGGTGCCTTCATCCGCGGAGCTGGGGGAGGGGAACAACAGGGAGCGGGGGGACAGCGGAACGGTCACGCCGCCGTCACCTCCAGCCTCACCTTAACCCCTTCCCCCCCTCCCCCGCGCGCCGGCCACATAGATCCGCCCGGGCAGGGTTCGGACCGGAAGCACCAACCGCCGCCTCCGCCTCGGGCTCGTGGGTCTGACCGCGGAAGCGGCCGCGGCCGCGCCGCGTGCGGGGCGCGCGGGGCGTCCCCCGCCGCAGCGCCCGCCCCCGGGCGGGGCCTCGCGCCGCCGCCGCCGCGCGCGCCGCTCCCACGTGGCGCCCGCTCCGCCACGGCGGCCGCTCCGCCGCCCCTCCGTGGGCGCGGGGGGTGCCCCGGCCGCGCGCGCGCCGCCGGGCACCGGCCCTCCCCGCCACGGGCCCGCCCGGGCACCGCCCCGGGGCTTCGCGAGGCCACGCGTCCCCCGGGAGCCGGGTCCGGGGTCAGGGTCCCGCCTGTCCTATCATACACGGCGGGAGGAGCGGCGGGCGAGTGGTTGCGCTGGAATTCGTGCCGGTCCTTGCTGGGTCGCGCTCTGAGGGGCCCGGTGAAGGGCACTGCGGGGGAACGGGCCGCCCCTGCCCCGATCATCTCCCCCTAGGTCACCCGCGGCTTCCCTGCGCTGCCTCCGCCCAGGTCACCGCTCGCTGCCCCTGCCCCCATCACTGCCCGCTTCCCCTGCCCTGGTCGCCCGCTGCCTCTACCCTACTTTTCCCTGCGGTGTGTCCACACAGCCCTTTGTAAATAGAAGGGAACAAACTCTGAACCAGCAGAATGCGAGCCGGCGGCAGGCCAGCAGCCATGTGACGGCTCCCACATAGCGTTGACGCAGTCCCAGAGTTTTTTTGGGTTGAAGTGTGAGTAGGGTTTGTCGCTGCCACCTATAAACACAGCGTATGCCTGACCCATGGGGCCGAGACATCTAAGCAGGGAAAGAGAAACCTTTTCCCTGTTTCCAACTTGAATGATTTACATTTCATAAAACAAATAATTACCCATATATGCTCGTACCTCATTTTTCTTCTCTCCTGCTAAATCAAACTCAGCATTGGACCAACTGAATTTTTATCTTTGCGAAGTATTTTCATAGTTTGGTAAGTTCTGTAGATAAAAATAAATGTAAGTTGAATGCAGTTTGGAGGAGAATTTAAACTGTGCAAAGTTCAGATGGAAGAGTATTTTAAAATAAAAGCAGAGGAAAGCAAAATGTTTTTAATAGACCAGTGGAAAACACGTGATTGAAGTAAAGACAAATTCATGCATTACTGCTGGAAATAAACCAGGTTAGTGTTTTGCTGACCCCTGCAAGATTAAATTGCTGTTTGGTAAAAGTACAGAGGATGGATGGAGAAAGCGTCAGTTTTAGGCAAATTTTGAGGAAACTGAGAAGAGTGATTTTGTGGGTTTTTAAAATAAATTTATTTAATCTGCATATTCAACTTAATTAAAACAAAATATGAAAGACCCAAATTAAGAACATGCCCTCTAAGTCCTGCTGGAGAAATACCCTTGTTGCAGGCTTCAGTGGAGACTTGAAGCTTCATATCCTCCACAGGGCAGCAAAAGAGGTTTTCAAACTATGTTAAGTATAGGGATTTCTATGTCCATAAGAATAGTACTTCCAACAACATTTGCTGGTTCCTTAAAATCTTTTTCTTTGTAGTTTTAGAACTCACTATTCATGTATTTGTAGTCAGAATGCTTGAAATGTCGGAATACTGTTTTCTACGGTACTTAATATTACAACTGTCAGTACTGGATATCAAGAACAAATTTTATTGAGAAATAATGCTGCAGCACCCTGCTACCTCAAAATGAATAGAAAAGAAAACATTTGCTTTTTGTATTTGATATACGGTCTACTTGCATTTTGCTCTTTGCTCAGGCAAATTAGGCACCATTCAGATCTCAGTTTCTTTAAGTTTCTTCAAATAAGTTACCTGCTTTTTTGTTTGGTAGGGGTTTTTTATTAAGGTGGTTTCAGGTATTTGACTTCTTCACCCATGTACTTTTTCAAACTTTATAAGGCCTTGTCAAAATTATTTAAAATTGAAAGGCAAATCACCGGCCCATAGATCTGAACAAACGGCAAACATTGCCTGTAAGAAATAAATTTTCCAGCTCAGTCTTGGAGTGGTATTTATGTCTAATTTAGTTGAATTGAATTTGAGTTGCATTGTTTTTTGCAAATTAGAGGAATCAAATCTACCCTGAGGATAATTGCAATATTGAAATTATTGAACCCAGTGCTACAGCTAGGAAATAAAAGATGCAGATTACTTGGCACCCAAAGCAGAAGGCAGAACTCACAGTTCTCTAGGTTTGTTTCTCAGCCCAGCAGGAGAACTTTCCAAGAGACAGCCTGGAAAGCAGCACACACCCTGAACAGGAGGCAGCTCTTGGGCAGCCTGAGCAGAGGGCACACGCCTCCAGTCCTTTTTGACTCTGGAACTGTAGGGATGGGTGTTGAGAATTGTTGTTAACTCTCATTATTTCCAACTGTTCTGTAGGAATCAATCTTCTAAAACGTCACCAGGAACAGAGTTCCACACTGTTGCCAGGCACTTAAAGCAGCCCTCTGCTCACCTGCTGTGTGGAATGGGACTGCTTCCACCTACCCACACCAGCTTTCAAGGTTCTGGACTTCATGGGAAGCATTGGTTGCTTTCTATGGTTCACCCAGTGCATGTTATGAAATACAGGGAGGGACTCAGACACACGGAGCAGGATCTCAGACACTCGAGTGTTCACTGAGATTAATTGATTAATCATTGTCGCTTGCTGAGAATATATGTACAGTGGTTTTGATTGGCTTGTAGTGTAATACTGTTGCAATTTTGTGATAAAGTCCTGTTACAGGATGGTATGTGTAAGAGGAGGTACTAATTTTGGTTGTTAAACAGCAGTTCAATGTACACATCTTGTAAAATTTAGCTAGTGTCATCTCCTTAAAAGATCAGCTTTTTTTTTTGCATTCCTCTCATTTATTTAACTTTATTAGGATACCTATGCTGTAAGAGGGATGTTGTATCTTTCACTACATGCTGAAAGCTAAGGAAACTGAGTGGTTTATTCCACATATGTTATCAAACATATATTTAATGTTACTAGCAAACAGGTATGTCTTAACGTTTGCCCAAAATGTAAAAGAACAGTTGACTTCTTGAAAAACAACACTCAAGAACACTTTTCATTATGACCTGAGTTTTATATATGAAGCAATGTACCACCGTGAGGCTTTAAAAGGAATAAACTTCATACACAGTGTCTCAATCCATGTGTTTTTAATAACATTCTTGTAGTCAATAATGAAAAATTAGGGGCATTCCTATCAACTTACATGAAGATGCTAAAATACTTAGTGGGACAATGTGCATCCAAGAAGCAACTTCTACACATTTACCATGTATTAGTGAACAGTACAGTGTTATGTGAGGAGTTAAATTTTAAACAGCACTCTTCTATAAAACTGATAATCATCATTATTGTTGTTGTTATTATTTAGTATCTTGTTTAAGGTAGTGATTAATTTTCATTTATGATTACCATTAACAAGTGTGATGAAATCCAAATTGCTTTCCGCATGCAGCATGTGTACAGTTTTATACTTTCCTATGTGGTTTTCACACTGTTTTTTTCATCTGTCAGAATTTAGTATATTTGATATGGGAATTCAAAGAGTACAGAATTACTTCTTCAGTTACAAGCAGAAGAACAGCAGTATTTTTTTCTGGAATTTTTTCCTTCCATTTTTAAGTCAGGATGTGAAAGTGATCAGTCAGACTTTATTAAGAATGATGGCAAAGGCATAGAACTGCTTTTATCTTACATTATGAGCAGGATCTTTTCTCCCTGCATTGTGCTTTTATAATGGTCAAAATCGTAAGAGGGGTCAGGAAAGCATCCTCCAAGGCAAACACATGAGTAATTGTTGGATGGTAAACAGGAGGAGGAGAATGCACATTGTAGGAAGATTTAACTTATGAATCACTTAGGATTCAGTTTTGTTTTGTGTATCAATAACTAGATACACCTTTATGCTACTTTTAAGTAGCAATATGCATTACACTATGATGTGAGATTGAAATACATTCTGAGTATGAGCTGCAATTTCCTCTGTTAGTCATAAAATGTGTTGTACCCCAGTGCTTTAAATCCGTAAGGCTTCAGTGCATATTTTGGGTAGGTGCATTTTTGGTAAATGGATTGTGTGTTTTGTTCTACATGCAAAAGCAGCATCAGGGTGGTTGTTAATACTAAAGGCACAGAGAAATGTTCCAAAACCTTGTTTTTAAGGTGTTCTTCCGTACTTTGGAACTGCCAGCACTGCCCTATGCATTGAGCTTCTCTGTTAACCATGGGTATTAACATTTCAATGTGGAATGTCATTACCAAAGGGATGCAACAGTGCAGTTAAGTGTCATGACCTGGTACATTTTTGGAATGGAGGCAGATGTCTAAGTGAGAGTAATTGAAGTAGGGAGTGTTAAGTCCCTTCATTGAACTGTCGTGTTCATTGCCTAGTCTGATGAGAAGGGAGAGCAGTGCATCTGCATCTTTGGGAAGGGAATTTGTCCCATTATGACAGACAAGTTGTGCCAGGATTCCCCTTCTTTCCCTACTCCCTTGCATCTGACTGTTGACGTAGCTGCTACTGTAGGTGTTTGGTTTGTTTTGGAATCTTTCTTCCAGAGGATTCACCAGAAAACAGGATGTAGTACAGTATCTGTCTGTATCCTAGCAAGGTAAAGCTGCCAAGGCTGGTTGCTCTGCCAGTCACAGTTGCAAGTGTGGACTCCCAGCTTCAGCACAGAGTGTTCAGTCTTTCCTAGAACTTGCTAACAGCTGTCCTCTAGATAGTATTGAGTAATTATAAGGCTGAGAATGATAAGTATATTTATCTTAGGTTTTGAAAAAAGTACATATAAGATTGAAATACATTTTGTATACTCAATATGACAAGGAACAACTGTTGGATGTGTGTTTTACTGTATGCATTTCTTACTTAATTGCTTTTTGCAGTATTTTGCCCCAAGATGTTTTAGACTTTTTTTTAACTCCAGTTTTGCTTGTTCTCACAGTCTGGGCCAGAATGCTACCTCAGAACAGACTTTGACACTGCTACCTCTTTTAAAGAGGAAGTAATTACTATTCATAAGTACTGATGCACAGCAAACAGTATTTTAATGAATATGAAATATTTTATCTTTAGTGGACTTGAAGCAAGCAACAAAATTGTTGTTAATCTTACATTTAAAGGCATGCATGCACAGGCATGCTCAGGAACAGATGCAGACTTTGCCCCTTTCCATAAATTCTAATTTCCTGTGGAAGCAATGATGCAATTGCTCTCTTTGTTGGCTCACTAGTCACTTGTGGGTCCACTGTGACCCAAATTTGAAGCGAGATGGTGGAATGAATAAGGTATCATTAAACAGCTGAACCAAGCCAGTGGCTTGCTGGTATGAGGAGAGATTTTAATTCCTCCTTTCCAGCCCAAACCTTGTGCATACTGCTAAGCTGGGCCCTTTACCTCTGAATTACAAGGAAAGCAACCCGGAAAATAAGAAGTGAGTTGTTTTCTGATGGTTTATCAAGATGGAAGGTTAAGGTGGGCACCCATGCTTGACCGAGGGAGCAGATGGGGCTGCAAGGCAGGAAATCAAAGGGGCTATTGAATCCTGTCTCTCAACAGAAGCTGTTATATGTTAGATGTGCTTCATTTTCTTATACTACCAGAGTTCTTACAAATCTTACAAAGAAGGCAGAAAGCTGGATAAGGAAAGAGATTATTACTAGGGCTCCCAAAAATGGAAAATGATGGAGCTCATGCTTTTTTTGGCACCAGAGAGCTCAGGTATGGAACACAGTCTTTCTAGGCCTCATTGGTTCTGACACTGGTTTTGAGTATTCACTTTTAATTGTATTCTGGCAGTTTTCAAATGAAAAGAAAAAATCAAAAATTAGCACTCTATTTCAAATTTGTGAAACAATGTTTTGATTCAATATTATTTGACCTGAAGTCAGCGTAGCTTTGGCCTTCCTGATATTGTTTCCTTCAGAAAGTTAACTGTTGCTTTGCTTTAATTTTCCCTTTTTTCCAGTGTTAAAGACTGGCTCTTAAGATATTTATCTCATTTATCTTCTCTCTTCAGTTTGATTTTATTCTCTGATAGGAATTCTTCTAAAGCATTCTTCCTATTTGAATAGTAGTAATAGCAGGAATTAGAAAGAAAATATAATTCTGTCTGTTCCCTCCTAAATATTTTGTATTGTTCCATCCACTGCCACCTTTTAGTCTCTTCTGGCTTTATGGTTAACCATTTTGCTCTGATACAGCAGTTTAGGATTATCTGAAAAATCATTTTGATTTCCATTTTAGAATAGTCTATAGCAGTATTGGTAGATTTGCTTACTGTCACCTCAAGCCCTCACAAAAGACTATGTCTCACACTCCTTGAGCACTGGCATGTGTTGGTCTTGTAGCACAGCCCTCAGAGCCAAGCCTAGTGCAGAGTGGAAAAGTTAAAAGCAGATCCAGGCAGTGACTATCAATGTATGTGGGCATACATTGGGCAAAATATGACTGTTAGCACTGTGGGATTTTCTTAAGGTCCAGAAAAGCTTTTTGATGGTGCTTTGAGAAGTAGGCTTTTTCATGAAGAGCTGTAGTGGCTTTGTCTAAATCTATAAATACTGTTGAGTTAGTAAGACCTGGAATTAACCCATATCAGGGCTTATCAGGTGGTTTAGAAGTTGGTGTGGGCCACTTAGTTTCATGCTGTTACATCTCTAGTTTCATGCTGTTACGTCTCTAGAGAGTTTGCAAAAGTTTTAAGTGACATGATTATCGTACTGCTAAGCTGGCATAGTTGATATATGTATCAATTCATAAGTGCAAGTCCTGAAATAGGGAATTATGGTGGGTAAAAGGAGTAGGTATCTGAGGGGTTTGTAGTAGCTCTACGTCCAACTGAGAGAGACTTATTTTTATATGTGGTGATGAAGACAATCTCATGTTATCCCCTTGAGGATGCCCTTTACAAGGCTGTATATAGGGGCCATGTGGCAGATCAGCATATCAAAGAGTCTTGGCTTCAAGGGTGGCCCAGTATAAGCTGATTTTATAAATCTGTGCATCTTTTGTTTGGGTGCCACCCATTGTAAATCATACAAAATCTAATCCAGAATGGAACCTCATAGTTACCATTACAAGCCATCAAATTGCCTACAAATTGAAATTCATATCTACACCGCATTCAAGTGTTTACAGAGTTTTTTAACAGTATTTTGAGATGTAAAAAAAATTATTAGTCAGCATTATTCAGGAGAGAGGTACAGACTGTTTTTCTCTCCACAACAGATTGTCTTTCTCTTCCCATCTTTCTTACTAATTTCATTGTAATTCCCACTCCTGGGCTGTATGTACACTTTTGATTGACTGGTTTTATTGACTTGCACTTGTAAAGCAATAATATTCTGGGGCCAGGTAAGCACAGTACTGTGTGTAGAGGAGCATAAGCAGAGCGTGACAGTTTGCCAGTCACCCGCTCACCAGTTGAGAGTGTCAGTTTGCAGCTGCATGCCCTGGAAGGGTCAGTGATATCTGATTAAGTTGTTTGCTTTGTAGATCTCCAAAGATTTAGAATATCTTTTAGGGACATATCCAGAGATTGATGTTTGCTCCCAAGTAATTTGCAAAGTTAGTTTTCAAGTAAACAGAAATATAGCTGAGTTTTTCATGTGAGAAGTAACTCTAAAATCATGCTAGCGTAATACATGTATTTGCTTTTCCACATTATTTAGAGGCTGACAAAGGACGTACTGTAGATCTACGTGCATTATTCTGCTTGAATTGATGAAATTCGTATCAAAAGATCAAAGATTTTTAAATAATAACTTACTCCAGCATGTATGTTACTATTTATGATGAATTTTCTTTCTGTGATGGCTTTGTGTCAACCACAAGGACAATATGAAAACATTTGACTGTAATAGTAGTGATTTTGTACAGGATGAAGACTTTAGTGCAGTTAACTTCCATTTATATACTGCCAAGACACTTTACAGAGAAGGTTAGAATGACTTTTACTTTTTTCTATATCAGAAAAAGACATAGAGTTTTAAATAGTTCTCTACCTGCTGTATGTTATCAGCAGTATAGTTTGCATGTTGACGGGTCTATAGATGGCCATAAAGGTTATTGAAAATAACTAGAAACATACAGACTGGAAATACTGGGAGTTATCTGTGGGCTGTTAACTGAATCTTTCTAGATGAAAAGTAATTACAGGAGGAGATCTTTCCTGATTCCAGAAGGTGCTGATATTTATTTTTGTATTTTTGTTTTGTTCTTTAGTGAGATAGAAGATGAATTCAGCTGAAATCACTGATGATGATGAAGGTAAAATACTATACTTTGTATAATTTTTGATCAGGCAAAAATACTTGTTGATGTAAAGCATTTGTCACCTAATAAAGAATGCAGTTGGATCAAGACAAATTACACTAATGTTTTTTAAAAAGTTACCTAAAATAGGGTATTATCTTTGTTAGTCATTATTATTTCTGCTCTACATCCTTCCTCCCCTCCAAAAAAATCTTCCTCCTGTAACATTATTTGTTTATACTTTAGATTCTTCTTTGGAGATGAAACTGTCATTTGCTGGAAAACTGAATGAATTGACTTTGAGGTGGCCCCAGTATACACTTACCAAAGAAGTAATAAAAAATAATAAAGTTCTTCAAAACACATTTTCATAAAAAGAAGAAAACCACAGAACATTACAGTAAGGATGTAATGGTTTTTGGAGAGTGTGCTTTATCTTTCTAATCCTTCTCTTTTTTCAGTAAAAATTCCTAAAAAAAATGTGAAAGTAGAAACAGAAAATGAAGATGAAGCTCTAGACTGCTCAGTAACTTCCAGATCTGCTGAGAAACACTCACTGGATGGTGCGGTGACTTGCCTACAGGATTCCAGCAAACGGAAACAGACCTCCCTTGGCTGTGATGGGTCAGGAGGCCAGCAGGATGCCTTACCCAGCGTGAAGAAGAGACGCTTTACACAAGAGGTGACTTCTTTATACACGACTGTGATTTTTTGGTTCATATTTCCTAGGCTAAATTCACTGCTGCCATAAGTAGAATGCAAGTCTTTTAAGTAAATTTGCATTGCTAATGAGTTTGTTGTGGCTAATCTTAAGCCAGTTTGCACACAGCTGAGTATTCTCTAAATAACATGGGAGTGATCATATTTATTAAATACAGTTATAGGTTAATAAATTTATGTGAATTATAGTTTTGTTGTTCAGCAGATAGCATAGGAAGGGGCAGTGATTTGGAGTAACTGGGCATGACTGATTACAGTCCCTCTCATGTCACACAGTCCTTCAGTGGGATCCTGAGTAGTAGAATCAGGGCTGTAATTTTTTCGTCTGTGATAAGGATTTAATGTCAGTGAGACCAGTATAAATTAGTGTATTATTTGACAGGTAAAAATTCAGGGATGCAGAAGATTTCAGCCATATCAAGAGTGGAATGTATTACAGCATCTGCTGTTGCATCCCACTTGGGACAATCCAGATGTTTCTCTAGCCAGTGAAGGAGATGCCCAGTCTTTTCCATTATCCTGGTCTTGTGTTTCACCTCTCTAGCAATGGCAGATTTTAATTCATCTCTGCTGAAATTGAGCAAGTTTCTTTTTGTCCTTGTTCTTTTCAGCAGGGAGACCAATGATCATCTCTTCCTATAAAAATCTTCTTCATGTGGGAAAATTTGTGTGATGTTGTCTACCCTCAGTCCTTCCTTTCTAAGATTAAATTCTTTTTTTCAGCTCTTCTTCAGGAGTCACCTTATATTTTTGTTGTTCCATTTGAGAGTCCAGAAAGACTAATGTCTGTTGTTGGATAGTCACATTTCTCCTGCCACCCTCTAGAGCAGTATAATGACCTCTTGTTTTTCACACTCAGCACTTTATTAAAATAACCTAGATTCAAATTCATCCTCTTTTGAATAACTTCAGGCCCTGGGTTATATTTAGTTTGTGACCTATCCTAATGCACGTATCCTTTTCTGCTCTTCTGCTACCTAGCCAGTTATTCCATGTTGTATTTGCACATTTCACGTCTCCTTTATAGCCATAGTTCTCTGTGATTCTTTTTCTTGACTATCATCTCTCTGACTTCTTAGGGCTGTTTTTTTCCCCTGAATGCCTGTGGTAGGTAGGTTTTAATCTTATTACATGGTTTCTTTCTTTTCCTTTCTTTTTCTTTTTACAATTGTTTTCCTTACATTCAGATTCTTAAAAGAGCTTTATAATGGTCTCTGAACTGTGCTTGCTTTGCATTTTCCTGTTTGCCATTAATAAATTTTAAAATTTAATTTGAAATTAATTATAACTTTGGATTTATAATATCAGAAGTTGACCCAGTAATAACGATGAAAATTCATTCTTGGCTGACCCCAATGAATCAGCATGTTTAGTTAAATAACCAACCAGAAATAGTTCTTAATCTTAACAGCACTTTTCAAGTTAATTACTTCTCTAAAACAATCAATATGTTGTTTTAATTGATGACTTTATTAACTATTTCTATTTAAACAGTGGAAAAACCTTAATTATTTTAAAGAATGTTGTGCTTGTAGTATTTTTTACTGCACATCACATAGACATCTATCTATGATATAAACAGAGCTGTACTTCTTTTGGGCTGGTAATTATATTACTAAATTACTTTTTATGTGGAGACTTCACTTTTTTTTTTAAATTTTGAAGGCCACTTCATAATCAGGAATTAATTTTCTGTAATTTTCTTTAAACAAAGTGTAGAAGATTGTAAGTTTTAAAAAGCTATGTGCAGGACTTCTCCATATTCTTATGTATCTGAAAGAATCTATGTCTCTTGCTCATGTATTTATTTATTCTTTACTCCTGTGTTTGAATATTATGCGCTGTATTCTTACAGATATTTAGACTTTATTTATTAAGCATAACAAAGGTCATAAATGGACTTGAGCATTGAACAGAACAATAACTAAGCAACTTTTAAAACTTGGCTTAGGATTCCAAGAGAGAATGTGAGAGACTATTTCACAATTTCTTTTATTGGTCCATGTTTTGCAAAATACTGTAGTTTTCAAATGTTCATAAAATGTTTGGAACATAAAAACTTGCTGTGCAACTGTAGTATAAAAAGCAGCACTATCTTACATACATTGAGTCTCATAGAACAATATCTTTGCTTCTTTTTTGATAGTACATTAGAAACTGATCATCTTAAATGGGTGCAGTATTATCTGAAATTCATGGATGTTTAAAGATCAGTGTTACAGAAAACTAATTAGTTAAATTGGAGAATTTACAAAAGCCATGTATTTATGGTGTGGATAGTGCTGTTCCCAGATGGAAACTACAGACAAGATAATTAAAAGCAAAATAAAAGAAAATGAGAATGCATCTGAACTAAAATATCCTTAAATATTTTTAAGGCCCAAATGTTTTGTCATCTGCTAGGAGAACACTGGCTACGTGTTTCTGAAATGCAAATCTATCCCACAGCCAGATCCGGCCACTGGGAGCTGCATTAGTAAAGGCAGAAGTTCAGCTGCCATTGTAGCGCAGATCTGCTGTAGTTCTTAGCATGAGCTGCAGAGCACCATGTCCAAAACTGAGATTGCAAACTTTGATGATCTTACTGTCAAAATAATGAATTCATGTTCTTTAATACACATTGATTTGGCCTGACTCTGTGTGTGAGGTGCACATTAATAGATGTTACCCTCATTTTGCCAAGTTTTATTATATAATTAATTAGGGGAAATAAACAGCAGGAGGTCAAACGAAAGCTGACAGATACCTGGTGGCCCATGGCAAGCTATTTAGTAGCAAGGTATTTTAGTAGTAGAGAAGGCATTGAGAGAGTCATATGCTGTTTCTGAAGGAATATTTGGTATATTCTCAGTTAACAGGAGTGTTAATGAAAAAGCGACTTAGGTGGTAGGTCTCACTGGTTGTGTAAGAAATGTTTTGTTTTATTCTTTAGATCTAAAATAGTAAAAAGCTTTGTAATTCAGTTTGGGTGCCTGACCGGAGAGCAGTATTGTGCTTATTGTCAGTGGAGATTTTCATGGCCTGCTTTCAGGTGATGTCTGTGTGGCAGAGCTCTGTTACCACCTGGAACTACCTCGGTTTCTTCACTGACAAGTCCAGGTGGCGTATGACAACTTCAGTCCCAGCTTAAGAGCCTGCAGTTAGGTGGGGGCAATGTGGATTTCAGTCTGCTCGCAGTTCAGTCACTGTTCTGGCTTTATTATGAGTAGGACTGGAGTTGGGAGAGTCTTCTAAGTGGGACCTGGAAGTCAGGTGTCCAAGGCCCCATGACAGCCGGGGATTCTGCACACTGAAGTACATCACCTTGGCATTACGTTTTCATTTGATCATCTCTCCACACAGCTTTGGATGTGCAAACACAAGGTTTTGTATGGGTAATATTTTTTTGTAGGGTAATATGATGTGAGTGAGAGCAGAACTTGGAAACAGCTTCAGTTTAATTGAATGCTGGTTTCTAAACTTGGAATGGAAACCAGCATGTTCTTTCTGAGTCTCCTTTGAGTATACATTGCATTAGAAATTAAAAAATAATTAGATTCAATTTGTCACTGCAGTAGGCAGATGCCAAGTGTGAGTACACGTAGGGACCACATTGATTTTGTGAGTTACAGTTCTGTTTCTTAAGAAAGAAACCTTAATTCAAGTTCCTCACTGTAGAACATAATGAGGTTTTCACTAGAATTTCTAATTTCTTGTGTCTCTCAGCTAAGACCTGAAGTCTGTGTTTCATTTGTTTTAATACTTGAATGCAAATTCTGTAGTTTTTTATCTAATTAATGTTCTATAGAACAAGCCAAGAAAATGTTTCAGTATGGAAACATTTACAAATCTGGGAGTTTTTTCTCATGTTAGAATTCTGTATGTTGGATTTTGAGTCTGTTGTATCTGCTTAACTTTTAAAAATTATTTGCAATATCCATGTGTTTGCAAAAAAATCCCCAAATCACCCAGGCCCTGCATATCTGCTGTGAGATGATGAAAATGCTTGGTTCCAATTTCAGGCAGTAAAGAATAATTACAAATAATTGAGAACATGAAGTCCTTAAGAATTCATTACTGATTTTATATTATTTATAAATTATATAAATTTATATAGTTTAAATAACTTAGAAAGTTAGGAATTCATGAGTCTAAACTTCCTTGCCTTTCAGAAATAAAGAAATCTTCTGTTAGGCTTCCTTTTTAAAAAGATATAGTACCAAGGTACTTTACACTTTTTTATTATTTAGATAGAATACCTTTGAAAAATTAACTAGGATTTGTTTAGTAGTTCTGCATGATTATAAAGATTTTTTTAAAAAATATGTGTATGAACCTTTGACATCAGAAAAAAGAGAATAAGTATATTTTTTGTGTTTTATAGCCTTTGTGACATTTTCGAAAGCTAACCTAAAGAGAGTGCTGGAATGTTAAATGCAGTTGTTGGAGGCAATGGCAAGGTCACAGGACTAGGAGTCAGAAAATCTAGATGCTATTCTTGGCTCTGTTGCTGACTTGTTGCCACCCAAATTCTCTATAGCCCAAGATCCTCATATGCAAGGTGAAGCCTAATGATACTTAATTTGGGGGAGTAATTAGAGCTCTGCGGGTAGAGAGTACTAGGAATTATTACTGCATTTCCAATTCCATGGAGAAAGCCATGAGCCAAAAAAAGGAAGATAAAAAGGAAACCTAAATAATACGTCACTGTATTTTTATTTTTCCTAGTGAATTTATTAATTTTTATTGTTTAACACAAGTCCCCTGGAGAAAATTTGACTTTGCATATTTATGTAACAATGCCTGCTTAAGGAGCACATATTTATAGCTAATATTTTTAAGGCAGTCTTACTAATACAATATTTATTCATTTGAAGGGCTCCCTTTCAAACATGAGGAACAGAGATGCTGGCTCACCCACTCAGGTAAATGCAGAGCAGCCAAACAAGAACAAGAATTCTAATGTAACATGGCTCTGTGAAGAAGAATCCTTCAGTGACATAATCACTCCATCCTATAAAAAACCTCTCTATGGCATCTCACACAAAATCACAGAGAAGAAGAACCCGCCAGGAGCAGAACAGTTTGCTTCTTACGAGTTGTTTGAAAAAATCAACCCCAGCAGTCCCTCACAAATTCGGACTTTGAGTGATCAACGCAAAAGAGACTCAGCCACAGCCATTGCAGTAGCAGCAGCCACAGCAGATTCAGAATCAAATATATATTCTTTGATACAGAAAATGTTTTACACGCTGAACACCCTCAATACCAATATGACTCAGCTTCACAGTAAAGTCGACCTGTTGTCTCTGGAGGTTAGCAGAATTAAAAAGCAAGTCAGTCCAGCAGAGTCCGTTGCTGACTTCAAGCCTCCCCCGGAGTACCAGCTGACTTCGACGGAACTCAAGCAAATCATGGATCAAAGCACATCAGGTGGAGACCTGGCTTGCCGGTTGCTCGTGCAGCTCTTTCCAGAGCTCTTCAGTGACGATGAGTTTGGCAGGAGCTGCAGTGCGTGTGGCTTTCTCAACAAAAGGAAACTTGAATCTCTTCATCTGCAGCTTATTCGTAACTATGTGGAAGTTTGTTATCCTTCTGTGAAGAATACAGCTGTGTGGCAGTTGGAGTGTTTGCCTCAAGTCAATGATTTTTTCAACAGATTTTGGGCTCAAAGGGAAATGGAAAACAGTCAGCAGAATGTGCAGTCATCCAGTTTTTATGAGACTGAGCAGGTCGAATCCTCTCATTTTATGGAGGATAAAGAGCAGGAAGAAGCTTTGTCCTTGGACAGGAGTAATGTCATTGCCTCAGATTACATGCTGGATGCTCAGGATCTCAATGAATTTTTAGATGAAGCTTCTTCACCTGGGGAGTTTTCTGTTTTTTTGTTACACAGACTGTTTCCAGAACTCTTTGACCACAGAAAATTAGCTGAAAGGTACAGCTGCTTTGGCGACTCTGGAAAACAACTGCTGGATCCTCATCGGCTTCAAATAATCCGTAGGTACACTGAAATTTACTTTCCAGATGTGCAAGAAGAAGAAGCCTGGTTGCAGCAGTGTGTTCAGCGAATAAATGATGAGCTTGAAAGTGCGTATATGGATGGAAGTGAATGTGACCAGATGAGAGATGACTGTTACGATTCTTCTAGTTTACCAGATGATGTATCAATCATAAAAGTGGAAGACAGTTTTGAATATGAAAAGCCTGGCAGAAGGTCAAAAAAAATTTGGCTTGTACCCATAGATTTTGACAAACTTGACTTTCCCCCTCCTGATTTTGATGTCCCTGTCCCAGATTACCTATTGAACAAAGAACAGATTAAAAGCATATATGAAAGTAGTCTTTCCATAGGCAACTTTGCCTCTCGATTGCTTGTTCTCTTATTTCCCGAACTATTTACTCATGAAAACTTACGGAAGCAATACAACTGTAGCGGATCTTTAGGCAAGAAACAGCTCGACCCCACTAGAATTAAATTAATTCGACATTATGTGCAGATACTGTACCCCAGAGCAAAGAATGACAGAGTATGGACACTGGAGTTTGTTGGGAAGCTTGACGAGAGGTGTCGACGAAGAGACACGGAGCAAAGGCGTTCGTACCAACAGCAACGGAAAATCCACGTGCCAGGGCCCGACAGGAGGGAATTTCTCACCTATGCAATAAACCCTGAGAGATTTCGTGAAGAATTTGAAGGGCCGCCACTGCCACCGGAAAGAAGTAGCAAGGATTTTTGCAAGATACCACTCGATGAACTTGTTGTTCCTAATCCAGACTTCCCTGTGCCTTCTCTGTATTTGCTGTCTGATAAGGAGATAAGAGAGATAGTGCAGCAGAGCCTCTCGGTCGGCAACTTTGCTGCCAGGCTTCTCGTAAGGCTCTTTCCTGAACTCTTTACTCCGGAGAATCTGAGACTGCAGTACAACCATTCAGGTGCTTGTAACAAAAAACAGCTTGATCCCATCAGACTGAGACTGATCCGTCATTACGTGGAGGCAGTTTATCCTGTGGAGAAAATGGAAGAAGTGTGGCATTATGAATGTATACCAAGCATCGATGAAAGGTGCCGGCGTCCTAACAGAAAAAAGTGTGATATACTGAAAAAAGCTAAGAAAGCAAAAAAAGTGACAGGCTCTTTAAACTGCTAAGAAAGACTGTGACCACTAAATTATTGTTAAGAGTATGCTTTGGTTTAGACTGAAGGATCTGTTGGGAGCTGAGGGTTCTCAGCACGTGGGACAGTCAGGCACTAAATTTGTTGCGTTTCAGTGTGTGTTGCATTTCTGTTGGTACTGCAGCAGTGGGCAGTGGCTGACTAAATTTGTACATGGGTAAAGACCATCAGTGACAGCTATCAATGACTCGCTAAGAGCATGATATTCACTGGTGCAAATACATGTATTGAAACTATTGCTCCACTCCCCATTCCTGCATCCTTTCTTTTCTATCACTTTCTAATAATAAAGAATTTTTTTTAATGGTTGTGCTCTTCAAGAGCAGTTTTTCATTATACCGTTATAAACAGTATTTTTAATTAATTTGGATTTTGAAATATGTAGACTAAGTTTAATTTAAATTTGAAAGTGCCATTTTCATTGGAAATCATTGGAATATTAGACTTTGCTTCTACAGTAACTGCAGCTTCACACTTGTTTTGTTCTTCATGATATTGAGGTACTGAAAGTTATAATACTGTGTCAAAGAGTGGGTCAGAATGGTGTCATTTGCATTTTTGACTGTTACATTGGTTTTATTTCTAAAATCAAGAATTCCCTGTTGAAGAATTGAGACATGAGCATAGACACCGTGTGAATGGGGGTTTTTTGTATTGACACCACAAGCTTTACCCTGCCTCTGTGAGTTCTGTTACTGTTTTGTCCAGTGTAACTGCTGGAGTGACTGATGATTGCTCATTTTGAGTAAAGCCAGCAGAACAGAACCAAGCCTATACCCAGGGAATGTCTTCCCATCACCTGCTTGCCACCCTGTTTGTAAAACAGCAAAAGCAACAGCAACATCAAAAAGACCTGAAACAAGAATTTAAAAAATTTTTAGACCTTACTTTCTACCAAATCATGATTCCAAAGGTTTCCAGTGTTGATACTGAATTGCATATATAAAACGTATGTGCAAAGATTGGTTTTGTGGTGAAATCCAGTGTTTCAGGGTCCCAGCATATGAGCTGTGGTAATGTAACGCGTTCTTTCTATGAATACAGCAGCATCTGGATATTTTGGGTATAGGGATACGGAACTCCCTCACTTTGCCAAATTGTTTTCGTGTAATTAGTAGCTATTTGGAGACATAACTGTGTATGTATAACTTGGGTTCATATGGTCGAGTTTGCATCATTAATATGCTCAGGTGTAACAAAGACCACCCAGAACCCAATATGAATTTGCTGTATGACTTGTCACTGGAGAGTGCTGCTTTAAAACTAGTTTTCTCTTTTTAAAAATAATTTAATACTGATAGACATGGTGAGAGAGAGTCAAATATGAATTCTTAATACAGTAAAGACAGTGGTTGCCTACAGAGCATCACTGGAACACCTTGGAGCAATTGTTGATGTTCTCTGTGGTCCTTTTCTGTTGTTTACTTAGATGGGTCATAGCAAATTTTAAGTCAGTTCCAGTGTAATTTTCTATTTTAGCATTTGTAAGGAAGTACAAAATATTTGATATTTTTACTTCAGATTTTTAGAATTTATTGTTCTTAGACTCATACTGATCCCTTTAAAAGGAAAACAATATGTGTTTTCCTGATGGCAAGAACTAGTAAACGTATTGTGTTAAACTGGGAGTAAATCATAGTTAGTAGCATTTGCTCATTTTGCCCGTATGCTAGAAACATTCTCAGAGAATGTATGAAAAAAGTCATGAATGTACTAAATAACACATTGATACTGTTTATGTCCATTTAAATGTTTCCTGTTGGTATAAGTAATACCAGACCATACTCAAAATGGATATCAGAGCAAATATGGCTGTAATAAATCGAAATCATTTTACCAAAGATAAAGAACTTGATACTGCAATGTCTGCATCTGTTCATTTTAGTGCATAAATTTATCCAATTGAATGTATCAGAAACCAAGACTCTCTTGTAATTGTATGCTACCTAGAAACTCCGTGAAATTTTTTTTACATGCACTTTCATGGGATATATAAAATAACAGAAGATCTTAACAGCTGTTTAATTTGTGGTTGCAAATGGCTGGCCAAAAGGTAAGAAATACAATTTTATTTTCTTATCTTAATGTCATACATTTCACCACTTAGTGATGTCAAAGCTCCCAGAAGAATTCAATATGTATTGAACTTTTTTACGAGGAATAGGTGTTACTAGCTAGCATGCAAATTAGAGACATACTGGCTTTTACTGTAGATGTTGATATTAAGTAAAAAAATCAGTCAATTGATATTATCTAAAAAGTAATGAGAAAAACAGTTTGACAACTTTGACCATAAAAATGATAATTTTTGAAACTGGGTATAAAAATACTTTTGTTGTGTTTTTTTTTCTCTTACTGCTGTGTACATTCCTTTTGTCCAACTCTTCACAACCCTTTCGTGATTCATTTGATTGTATGATTTATAACTGATATCAAGAAAATACAGAGATAAATAGTGGCATAGTTCACTTACAAAAGCTCTTGCAGTGCATCTGAAGTACAGTCACTTCATCCAGTTGCTCAGTCTTGTAAATATATTAAAGGTATATTATTTTCATACAAGAGGAATGTTGTCTGGTGATTGTTCAGGTACAAGCAGGATTTTTTTTCCTATAAAATCTCTTGCTAAGGTCTGAGATAACCTTAGCTATTTGGACAAATACATAAAGGAAAACACCCCAGTTTGCTGCAGCCATTTAAAAAGATTTTTTTGTCTTTCAGACTTCTTCTGTTGAAAGAAATGAACTTAGATTTTTGAAAGTGAAACTGTGATAGGAGGGTTGCTAGATATTTATTGAAGTGTTGGGCACACACGTAGCCATGCACACTGGCTTCCTATGGATAAGCATTGCTTTCTACCTACCCAGTTAAGGTGCGTATCAAGTGTCTCTCTCTACTTCTTACAGTGTAAATAGATCAGCTTTCAATAAGTATTGAATAGCCCATTTCTAAGCTTTCTAAAAGAAGCAGTGTAGTATGTATCATAATTCTTTATTTTTGCATCTTACACATTTTCTACAACTTAAACATTTCCTTAGAAGTTCTGTAAAAGATCTAAAACAGCACATCAAAAGGGAGGTGAAGTATACCTTAGTTTATTGCCTGTTAAGTGTATTCAGATGACAGAATCAACAACAAATGTGTTGGCAAATGAGAAAAATCTTTGCTTGAAATCACTTTGTTAGGCTGATGCAGTACAGCCAAGAGTGTTTCATGTTCTAAGAAATGTTTGTGACTTTTAAAATTATCTTCAGAATGCATATAATTTATTTCTAGGTACATTTTTAAAACCTGTTGTTTGTCTCTTTTCAATTATCGTTTGATGTGTATGTTGTAGCAGTGAGAAATGGAATTGTGTGCTCAATGCTCTGCAAAGGCACACCAGGTCTAGTTGCGTGCTGGAAGGGGCTAAGATGAATTCTACGCCCCTAAGAAGCCCAGAAAATAATGTGCAGGATTTATTTATAATTTTTTTTCATTCAGATTTTGTTTTGCTGATTAAAGCAATATGGAACAGCTGGAAAATTCAATGTCTTAAACTTGCCTTGAGGACAGGGCATAAATTGACAAGTGTTCTTACTTTAAAAAGTACATTTTAGTTGATTGCACTTGAAATTTATGGAAGAACAAATGTGGCAGGTTTTTCTGAGTAAATCAAACAAACTCCATCACTGTCATTGCAAAACATTTCTTTACTGTCTTGGTTTGACTTTCTGATTTTTCTTCCGTTATTACTGCAAGTCAGCACCAATGCAGTTACAGACTTTTCCTCAGAAACATTCTGAAAGTATCTTTTTTAATGTTCCTGAAGTTGATAAAAATATATAGATGAAGTTATGGTTTAGTTTCCTCTTAATTCTCTCTTAAAATTGACTTTGCTAAGAAAGGCAGAACAAGCAAGAAACACACATTTGTCTTCATCCTTTCTTACCTTCTTTTTTTGTTGTAGTAAATGTTAAGACAGATACATTTCTAGTGGTAATATGCTTTCAAATCCTCATTTTGCTCTAAAATTCATTCATCTAAACTTCTCACTCGTAGTAATAGTCTTAATTTCTTATAGAAATGCCTCACAGAATACATAATACCTGTCTTTGTCAGAGCTGACATAAATCTTGTTCTGAGAGGTCATCTCTCCTGCAGCAGAGTGCCAGCTGAAGGAGCTGCTCTGGCTTTGCCAGTTCCAGTGCTGGAAGCAGATGACTCCTAACAAAACCAAACCTCCATCACATTCACATTTTCCTTGTACCTCATCTGACTGGCAGGAGGTTAGTCCCTTACACTGTATTATTTTTATCCACTATATTCCTTTTCACTTTTGTCATTTTCTGGATGCTGTCATTTCTAGCTAATGGCCATGAAAGCCTGTGACAGGAGCAGACTATTTGCCTTCTCCATTTCCTGGTCTATTCCATCATGGGACTGTGGTCCCCACTGAGCATTTTCCTTTGATTAACAATTCAGAAGGAAGAACTTTGATTCCTGTAGGGAAGGAAGAACTGTAATAGAAGAGAAATAAAGTTGTTCTTTCCCACTTCCCCCCTTTCTTATCCACACCCCAAGATGAAATAGCTGAATAAAGCAATTTTTTGCTATGTTTTTAGCTATGTTTTCCTTAATTTCTGTTTTAAAATTTAGTGAAACTGACTTCCCAGTCATAAAATGGGTGAAATCACTACGTCCAATAACACTAAAATTGATTTTAATAGATGGAAACAAATTATTACTGGATATTGGAGGAAGATCAGCTAATTAGTATCTATACACACAGAATACACATACACAAATGTCAAGTAATCACTCCCAATTTCCTTCACAAATCTGATTATAGCAAAGCAACTGTTTGTCCTTGTTTCCAGAGGCATTTTGTAGTCTTGTGTGGTAGTGCTCACTTCTCTGAAGGCAAAATACTCCTTTAATTGTTACACTTTCAGGAATGTTCCACTTAGATTAGCTCATATGCTGGTGTGTTAGCGAGGTCTACAAATGTTTCCTGTGAGAAGAAAATCTTAAGGTAACTGTCAGCACTAGGGATGAGTCACTTGGTAGGATTGCATCCTACATTTGAGATCTGTATAAAACCAAGAGTTTGGTGTTATGTCATGTAATGTTGTCCCTTGTCTCTTGCTCCCTCTCTCCTTGTTCCAAGAGTTCAAACAAAGGAGGATCTCACTCCCTGTAGTGCTTATCTGTATGCAGAAGCACTGGAAACCAATTAATTTTAGCTTCATTAGTGCTCAGATGTGTGTGGCTCACATGCATCCCATTGCATTCCTTCCCTTCCGTGCTGAGCACTGTAATGTGGTAGGTGCTGAGGGCAGACTGTCCTGTTCTGACATGCCATTACAGGAAAAAAACAACCAACCCCAAGAAAACAAAACAACAAAAAAACCAAACCAACCAACCAACAAAACCCCAAACCCAACTCCTCACCAGAAACATTTCGGTACTTTTCTGTTCTAAAAAAGAAAATAATTGCTTATTATGTGTGGCCAGAGTGGTCAGGGAATACACCTGCCTCTCTTTCATCAGTTTGTAGGCAGCACTATTCAGAATCTGTTCAGGAGTGTCAGTATATGCCTGCTTTAGCTGACCAGGCTCTCTTCTGCCAGATCCAAGTCCAACTTCTGTGGGAGCAATTCCCACTATTCTTTCACAGGGCTCTCTACCCTATGCCCTGCTCCATAATGCGGGCTGGCCCACGTGCAGCAGATTCTGCAGCCGTGTAGCACTGCTCCTGCAGCAGGTGAGACACACAAGGCTGCCAGGTAATGCTGTCAGCTGTGCCAGGAACGACAGGGTCCTCCACCCACAGTCTGACAGTGCCTGCCTCTTATGGGACCAGGCAAAGTCATCTGGATCAGATCATCCATCTGTGCAAGGGCAGGCAGGCTGGATATTCCAGGTCCATGCCTTGACATCCAGCATGAATTTGGGTTTGCCTGTGGTTAATGCAGAGGTGGCTTGGACAGCACAGTCATCTGGGCAGCCTCCTTGAACTTGTCAGACATTTAACAGGCTTGCCATGCCTCCCCTTTCCACCTCTCAGCAGTATCTCCACGAAGAAGCCCTTTCATACAGTTCCTCCACCACACAGAGTGGTTGATTCCCAGATCAGTTTATGTGTTCTTCACATGCCCCCTGAAAGTCCAGCAAGAACTCTGGATGTGACTTGCCTGTTCCTACACCTCCAGAACACATGCTGCCCCTGCTTATCCTTCTTTGGGTCACAGTTTTTAGCTCACATGATGTTTAAAGGCTGCAGAAACAAGTGCAACCTGCTTAGCAGTGTCTGACCCCAATAAAAAGGTCTGATCGATAGAGAAGCTTTTATCCAGGACAGATCAATGTAGCCAAGCGGAACCGCTACTCACCTTCCTGCTGTCATAGTTTTCCTCTGAGATCACCCTGCCTTGTGACCGAAGCGTTCTATTTTGAAGCACATGGGTACAGTTCCCTCTCCAACTGTTTCAATCCTGAAACCACAGCGGGCTGTCTCACGCATCATAAGACTCCTTAGGAAGTCTGCCTTTCTCTTCCTTAGCTCGTACCACTGGTGGATTAACACTTAAAACTTAGGAAAGCCTATTTCTACCTTCCACTGTCAGTGAGGACCTGATTATGGTGGCAGTCATAGAATCACAGAATGATTTGAGCTGGACAGGACCTCTAAAGATCATCTAGTTCCAACTCCCTGCTATGGGCAGGGACACCTGACCAGGTTGCTGAAAACCCCATCCAACCTGGCCTTGAAGACTTCCAGGGATGGGGGATCCCCAATTTCTTTGGACAACTTGTTTCTATGTCTCACCACCTTCAACATAAAAGAATAAATAAAATATTTCCTATATCCAATGTAAATCTTTCAGTTTAAAACCAGTGCCCCTTGTCCTGTCACTACAGCTCCAGTGAAAAGTCCGTCTTCATCAGGAACAGGCTAGGTTTTAATTGCTTTCTTTACTTCCCAAAAGGCTTTTCCAGAAGGCAAAAATTTAACTTTTTGATGTAATACTATATTTATATTCTGTCCAATTCAAGAAATTACCTTGCTAAGTGCTCTTTCTTATGTTAATGGCTCTCTGGGATGCAACTTCCCTGCTCATCTTGGATGCCAGGAAGGTGTTGACTTTTTGTTGTTGTTACTGTTTTTATCCTGTACAGAACAGACCCTTTCAGAAAGTGAATTTCTTCACATCTGTACCTTTGCTATTCCCAAGCCCCAGGGCATTCCTGACATTTTTTGAGTGGGGTTTTCTTCTGGTCCTGTATGCTCTGGTGTAAGCTGCTACTGGTGGAGGTGACAGGTGGTGTGTACATGTTGACAAGCATTTGACAGGTTGCTGACCAGCAGCTGGAGCTCACTGACATATTACAACACACCTCTGTACTTGTTACTCTCAGCACCCCTGGGGATTATGGCAGCCACTTAGAATAGCAAGAATCAGTGGAATTGGGGAACAGAGGATGCATCTAATTTATTTCCATAGCAGCTGGTGCAAGCTCCAACAGAGTGGTGACAGCAATGCCCACAATGAAAGTACAGCCTGCTGTCTTCCTCTGGGTGCTTGCTCTGCAGAGTCCCTTCACTTCTGCAGGGTAAGGATCACCAAAATCCCCTAGGAAAGCTTTCCAGGATCATGTCCTCTTAAGAACCATTTTTTTTTAAAAGGTCACTATGCCTGTAAATCAACAGCTCGACATGTATCTGCATCTTTAAACATCTACACAGACAGAAAAAAAAACCCAAACCAAGCAAAACAAAATGAAAAGCTAAAACCCAAACAAACTAAAACCAAAACTAAACAGAAAATAAGCAAACAATAACAACAACAAACCAACAAAAACCAACAAAACAAAACAAAACAAAACCAAAACAACACACATTTCAGCTATACCTGAAGAAAGCAAAAAATTATTTTAAATCCTTTACTTAGCAGCCATCACTTTGAGGCTATGGAGAAGTACACCATGCTTAAACACAGCTATTGAGTAGCTGTTGGCATGAAAGAAAAAGTGTCCTGGAAAATGCTCCTGCTGCCTCTTCAGGGCTATGTTTGTCCTTCTGGGTTCTCCAGACTAGATTGGGAGCAGATCCAGACTGGATGAACAGTAGCTACCTGCTCTTACTGGCCGGCTTTACTGCAGACACACACCTGTGTGTGGCTGTCTGAACATACACAACAAAAAATCTATGTGCTTCACAGTTCATCCAACAAGTTCTGTTAGAGGAAGCACATGTTTAATGTCACCAGTGCAAGTGGTTATTCCTGAGATGCCTGTCCTTAGTGACAGTATTTTCCTGAATTAATACAGACATGAGCTTCTCACCCCAGTATGGTCTGACCTTTACTCAGCTCCTTACAATGCCTAAGTATTAAATAAACACCTAAATGCCACAATGAAATTAACACATGACAATCTGAGATTCCATCTTCCTCTGCATGGTTAGTTAAACAGCAAAAATCACCAGTACTACAAAGAGCTCCTCACTGATACATCTTCTCCATGAGAGCAGAGCATCACCGCCATGATTTACTCCTAACTTCTTGACACACCTGGTGAGAAGACTAGCCTGGCTGAACAGAGATCTTTGGCTGGAACTCAGAAAAACAAGGAGAGTTTATGACCTCTTGAAGAAGTGGTAGGCAACTCAGGAGGACTACAGGGATGTTCTGAGGTTATGCAGAAAGAAAAGTGGAAGAAACTAAAACTTAATCTGGCTACTGCCATAAAATATATTTTTAAATCTTTCTATAAAAACATAAGCAACAAAAGATTGACTAAGAAGAATTTGCATCATTTATTGGATGGGTGCAGGGGGAAATGTACTGACAAAGAAGGTTGAGGCACTTAATGCCTTCCTTGCTTCAGTCTCTAATAGAAAGAACAGTTGTTCTGCAGGTACTCAGACCCCTGAGCTGGACAACAGTATTTCCCCATACTCCAAGGGGAAATGATCAGTGATCTGCTGTACCATTTAGACACAAGTCTATGCTGCTGAATGGCATCCACCCAACTGTACTCAGGGAGCTGGTGGGAGAGCTCACTGAGCTACCTTCTATCATTTACCTACAGTCCTGCCTCACCACAGAGGCTCCAGGTCACTGGAGGTCAGCCAATGTGATGCCCACTTACAAGAAGGGTTGGAAGGAGGATCTGGGAAACTACAGACCTGCCAGCCTGACCTCAGTGCTGGAGAAGGTCATGGAGCAGATAATCTTGAGTGCATCATATGGCATGCGCAGCACAACCAGGGGATTTGGCCCAGCCAACACAGCTTTGTGAAAGAAAAACTGCTTGACCAACCTGATTGCCACCTGTGATAAAGCAACCTCCCTAATGGATGAGGAAAAGGCTGTGGATGTTGCCTACTTGGACTTAAGTAAAGCTTTTGACATTTTCCACAGCATTCTTCTTGAGAAACTGGCTGCTTATGTCTTGGACAGGTGCACTGTTCACTGGGTAAAAACCTGTCTGGATGGCTGGGCCCAGAGAGTGATGGGGAATGGGGATGGTCTCTTCTCCCAGACAACAAGTGATTTGACAAGAGGAAATAGCCTCAAGTTGCACCAGGTGAGTTTTAGATTGGACATTAGGAAAAATTTCTTCACTAAAAGGGTTGTCAAGCAATTGAACAGGTTGCCCAGGGAAGCGGTGGAGTCACCATCCCTGGAGGTATTTAAATGGCATGTAGATGTGGCACTTACAGACACTATTTACTGATGGACTTGGCAGTGCTGGGTTAATAGCTGGACTCAATGATCTTGTCTTTTCAACATAAACTATTCTGATTCTATGATTCTCTGTCACCATGAAGTTTTCCTGCTTAGAAATACGCCACTGCAATCAGTATCCTGCTGTATTCTTGGTACAGCAGCAGCATATGTAAGCATGGAGTTGGTACTGTTAACCTTTAATTAAGACAAAATAATGAAAAATGAAGCAATTTTACATAATTGAGGGCTTTAGCCCAAACTATTTCATGCATATAGAGATAAAACAAAGCCATTTTGCTTGACGTGATGTCAGTTTTAATGTAACCTTTCTGATTTACAAAATTAGACAGCAATTAAATAGTGAACGAATCAATCTTTATTGGTTCATTATTTATAAGAAACTTCCTGGAAATATACGTGTTGGATCTTTTAACTTACAGTACCACAAAACAAAGCTAACAGCAGAAAGTGACAGGCTTTATTGCATGATCATTGATGTACAGAGCAGAGCGAGAGAACATTCTGACACAAGCCCTTAAAAAAGGGTACCTGTAATTTTGTTCAACCAAAATTCATATTTAACAAAAAAATATGTTTTTCTGCAAAAATCTTACGCTGCCACATGCAACCTTGTGTTACTTAAGTACATCTTGTTTCGGCACTTTTAAGTTTTTCCAACGCCTCAAAATGACTTTGTATTTTTCACTTTCAGTTTTGTCAGATAATTTTTTTAAGACTACCCGCATAACTACCGCAGCTCCTGTTTCTTTATCTTCACCTATTATAAGATCCAGTGTGTCACCAAGTTTCACCTGGAAACAGAAAGAGAAGATGAGAGATTATAAACATTCCCTGGGGAAAACAAATGCCCGCAATCCTCCTTTCTTTCCACTTAGTATTCTTATCTCACAGGAGAAGAGGAAGGCAGCCAATACCAGACCTATTATAGATCCTCCAGCTGTGAACTTCTAGGAAAGCCGTGGCAATACGCAATTACTTGTCTCATGACCTTCCCCCTCCGTGTTATACAACCAACACCTAACTCCCGGAAAAAAGTTTCATGTCTGTCTCTTTTTCTTGAAGTGTGCTTCCCACCAATCTTTTTCTGTCAACACAGACACAAAACAGCAAAATGCAAAGCTCCTCCTCATGCCTTTAAAACAGTCTAAAGCGTTTCAAAGAACAGAATGCTTAGCAACTGCCTGTGCCCCTCTCAAAGGTCACAGATGCAGTACACCTCTCATAACAAGCCTTAATCTATGGGATCAGGAATCAGAATCTCTCATCATATTGCCCTTTGATGACAGTAGCCACCACTGAGGATCAACCTCATGTAAAGAAAGGGTTGGCAGACGTACATGTCTGGTGACCCTTCTGGCTCTCTCCTAACTGTGGTCCTGTGTGCTCTGTTACAGGTACAACAACCTTCCCTCAGCTACCCCAGTTTCAGTCCCTTTCTATCATCAAACACTCTTTTTCTTTAATCATGTGCCTGCTCCACCAATAGCTCAGATTTAATCATTCCTACTCTATCAACCTTGCATACATATCATCGCTTCCTTCAGCAGCTTAAAATGTTCTATCCTTGCTGCCTTCTCCTGACTTTCAGCCTTAGATTTGACTCTCCAACCACACCAGTTTCCTGTCTACCTTAGGGAATAATGTTTTACCCAGGAACCATAGTCACACCATCCCCTCAGGTGGAAGTGGTGTCAGCAATGCTGTGCATTCACCTTTGCAGAGTGCTCTAGAGGGAGAAGGTCATGCCTTAGCTATTTTCTTGTATTATATTAAAAAAAAATTAAAAAGGTCTTACAGTTCTGCTTTTCTTCCACAGTTTTTCTCCATTCAGCCTGAGTTCATTATTGTAGAATGCATCTTCTACTTTACTGAAGAAAAACAAGGTTTTATTTCAGATACAGTGTGCAGCAAACAAAATGCCGTTTTTTCTTTGCAGAAACACACCACCACCATTCATGGGCAAGGCACATTTCCACAACTCTAATTTTGAGTAAAGGACACCTTCACTTAAGGTCAGGACAGACTTGAACTGGAAGTAAAGTTCTTTCACAGATATTAAATGAAATAATAGCATATAGTTGGTCTATGCCAGAAAAGCTGTTTCTAGAGATGTCTCCCCAATATCCAATGAATAATGCCCCCTTTCCTGCACCAGCCAGTTTAATAATTTGTAAGTGATCACGTTATAATAATAATCTGTTCTAACAACATTGTGATATCAGACTTCTGCAGGTTGCATTAGATCAAACACTGTGACACATTTATAGACTGCACATTTACCTGGTGGACCTGTGAAGCTTATACTTACCATCCTCTATTCCTCCATTTATTAAATAGTGCATTATATTACTCCCTCAATCTCAAATTAAACCTTTTCGTATTACTCAGCACAGTATTTTGCATTTTCCTTATTTTAAATAAATAGTAAGTGATACAAAATGCCTCCTCAGCAATCTCCTGCAGACAGGGAAAAGCAAAATCAGGCTGTTTCAAGGGAGGTAGGGTGAAATAAACAGGAACATCCATACATCCAAAACATATATTTAGAGAGTCAAAAAAGCTACACCAAGAAAACCCCACAAATACTGAGTTATTCCAGCAATTGAAGGTTATCAAAAGTCAAATTTTAGAGGCGTGACATCTTTCTCACTAGCAAGTGGTTTCTTCTGTACTTACTTTCTTGCCATGTCTAGACCAGCTTTCAAGATTACGTCATACCGAAGAGACTGCACAACTTTTTCAAGATCCTTGTAATCTTTTATTACATGGGGGTCATTTTCAAATTCATCTTCCAAATTACTTTCATCTTCATCCTCTTCTTCCTCCTCTTCTTGTACGCTTTGTCTGCTCGTTTTAGAGCTTTTGCTGCTTTTGTTCCGCAGAGCAAGTACTGAGATATACTCTGGTGAAAGTCTTAGTGCACTGAGTCTGACTGGGGAAAAAATGAAACATCTTCTGTAGTTTACTGTGCTTACTTGACAGCTACAGAATAAGCTTCTCCTCCAAGTGGAATAGAGTTTATTTGAGGGAAATTTCTCCCACAGTCCGAACCAGACATTTAGTTTTCTGAAAGTGCTGATGGGGAGTCTGAAGCCAGGCATAGCATAACCTAAAATAAAACAAACATTCATATGTAAAAATGAGCAACTGCTTTGATGGATTGGAAGGATTTCCCCACATATGGCATAACAGTTACTACAAAAAGATGAGTATCCAGTTCCCCATGCAGCAATGCACAAGGCTTTAGGTGGCTTTATGATCTGACTTTCTCATACACTGGCCAACACTACAAACAGCTAAGACACCAGACGAGAAACAAACGCAGAAAAGCCCAGCAGAATACTCCACTTGGAATTCCTTTTCTAGTGTTCAACATTAACTGTCCAAACATATTTGTGGCACTTTCCTCCCTCCATCTGAAAAACAATTCACAAAATACACAGAAACGCCGCTATCTGTGTCATAAAAAGCACAGGCAGATCTCTGTTTATCATGAGTCATTGCCAATACAAGCAAGTTGCTGAACACTGCAAGCAAGCAAATCCAGAAAAGCCGAAAGCTGCTTAACCTTAGTTTCTGCTTGGACGACAATACTCCTGCATAGCAAAACGCTGCACAATGTCCCCCCCTGTTTCTCCAAATGGGAACTGGCGCCGTGCTAGTACTCGGGAGAAATAACATGGCTCTATGTACGGCAACAGGCGTGACACCGGGAGTGACCGGCAACAGCAGGCTGACATCAAAGCTCCCCGCTGCTGCTGCTCCTCTCTAACCTCCGACAAGTAGGTGGAAACACCAGCGAAACACCCCAGATGCCTTTCAACGCTCTCAGAAACTGATTCACAGTCCCCGCTAGCTGGGTGCTGCGCTGGCTTTTACTGTGATCTTATATATGCACGGAAACACGTGTTTCCTTTTAAGATTAGTTTGGTTTCCCCGCACCCAAGTGACCCCTGCCGAAATATGAAATGAGGCGGTATTTGTGGCTAAGAAAAAAGCCCTGATCAATGAGGGCAATTTCTGGTCAAATAAAAATGACCACACCTCCACTGGCTTTTTTTTATATCTAAATATGTGATCTTAAAATATATGACATATAGTTTGAACTGCAGGATGGTACAGCGATCGCAGAAGACACAGGCCTCTCCTCAGTTCGGGGGCAAATTCCAACAATTATTTGAACGTGTAAACAAATATTATTGCTTCTTTTTAGCATTCGACCTTAATTTGTTCCTCGCTGGCCATCGGGCCGGGAGGGCCGTGAGCCCGGCCCGCACAGGAAGCGCACCCTCTGCGCCTCGCTGGAGCCCTGCGGCGGGCAGAGCCTCGCCCGGCACCCCCGGCCCGGCCCGGCCCGGCCCCGGCCCCGCCGTCGGGGCGCTCCGTGGCGGCCGGACCGGGCGGCCCCGCCTTCCCTGGCGGCTGCCCCGGGAGGCCGCACGGGCCCGGCCGCCGCCCGCCCGCCGCCGGCCGCCGCCGCGACCCGGCCCCGCCACCTCGGAGCCGCTGCGCGCCCGCCCCGGCCCCGCCGCAGGGGCGGCCCGCGGGGGCGGCGTTACCTGGGAGCCGCGGGCGCCTCGGGCCCGCGCCGCGCTGCCTTCCCTCCGCCGCCGCTCGCCCGCCGGAGGCGGAGCCGGAGCCACCGCAGCCCCGGCTCGGCGCCCTCTGCCGGGGCCTGGCGGACCCGCTCCGCGTCCCGGGGCGGGGGCCGCTCGTTCTCCGGCCCAAGCCCGACGGTCTGGCAGCCGAGGCGCCTCTGACAGAATCACCGAGTGGGCAAGGTTGGAAGGCACCACAGTGGGTCAGTGGGCCGTCCGGTCCAACCTCCCTGCTCAAGCACGGTCCTCCCAGAGCACAGGGCACAGGATTGTGTCCAGGCATTTCTTGAGTATCTCCGATGAAGGAGACTCCATTAACTTTCTGAGCAGCCTGTTCCAGTGCTCGGTTACCCGAGCAGAAAAGAAGTTCTTCCTCATGTGCCGGTGAAACTTCCTGTGTATCATTTTCTGCCTGTTGCTTCATGTCCTAATAGTTGGCAAGGCCGAGAAAACCCTGGCTCCATCCTCTTGGCATGCTCCCTCTAGATATTTAGGGCTGCCTCTCCCCTTCTGCACGCCGTGCCCGCCGGTTGGGGAGCAGGCGCTGGAGGGACGGGGAGAGGCAGGGGGGCGGCAGGCTGAAGCGGGTATCCTGCCGATCCCTCCTCAGCAAACCGGGACGTTCCACGGGAGGAGCCCTCTGCTTGGGCCAGCCTCTGCCCTGTGCTCTGCTGGAAGATTGGTCCAGCCACCGATGGTCTCCCATCGATGGTCTCCCCGCCACGGAGGTATGCTGGAGCTGTTTCCCATTGTATTTTCCCCGGCTTTCTAGGGAAGTTGTTTTCTGTGTTTTCAGCCCCTCATGCTGTGATCACATGCCCAAACCAGAAAAACATGAAAATTTCTCACTGGGGAAATCATGCCCACTGGGCTGATGCACAAGTTTTCCAACCACAGATTGAAGCTCTTGGCCACCATGACAGTCTAATCCAAACCCCTCTGTGGCCTAAGTTTCCCCTTATCTTTTGTACTTTCCTTCACATTACATCTCCCTCTTTTACTCCGCATCTCCATTACTGGTGGTAATTCATAATTCCTTCTCTGTAGAGCTCAGAAACTAGGAGAGGTCCACCCCCTCTTCTGCCTCTCCCAGATTTCTCTATGCTGTGCACCAATCTCTTGGTGCTCCTGAATGCTTCGATTTCTCAGCATTTGGGGAATTCTCTGTATCCATACAGAACAGGCACAGAATACAACCAGATTGGTAGCATCTTGCCCTGATGTAAGGGGCTGAACAAGGTTCAGGGTAATTTTGGCAGATGGAAAAGCTCCTCAGCTTTACAATTCTGCTTTAAAATGCTGGCCACCTCTCCTGACAGGCCAGTCGTCCCTTGGAAAAGTACTGGCAAATCTGAAAAGTGATATTACTGAAGAGCAGCTGGGCATTATAAGTGTTTGCTTAATTTTACACTGGTATAAACTTTGTCACAAAATGTTTGAATGGGAGGGGTTTATGTCAGTGTATTTTGTAACGGAGCAATTCTATTTCCATGGGCAAAGCTATTTCCCCTCCTTAGAAACATCACTAGGAAGAAATCTCTGAACACCTTTGTGTCTATGTATTTTTAATGTTCCAGTGCCAAGTTCTGCGAGATTCTGACCAACTTCAGTTGAGAATATAGCCTCTAACTCTTTTAGGTCTTCCCCCCTATATATCATAAGATATACATACATACATACTGAGGGAAACAAAAAGGTCAGTAAGCTTAACTTTCTTGCATTCATAGTGGCACATGGTGAGTCAGAACAGAAAAGAATGTCAAGAGCAGTGTGGATTCCCTGAGCCAGAAATGCTTCCTTCTCTAAGGAGGAAAAAACCTCACAGCCAAAACCCAACAGAAACCACCTCAAGCCATGGTGTTTCCACACACCCCATTCTCTTCAAATATTTCAGAATTTGATTTGTCTCATGTAGGATTAAAGTCATGATCTAACACTACTGAGAGTGAAGTTAACTTACTCGTAGTAAACAAAAATATAAGTATTACTGCCTTTCTATGTTATTCAGGCATCACACATCCTTATTACACCTTCATATTGAATGGCAAGGTAAAGAGTGTGCCTGAAGTCACCCTGTATTTTATATTTTAAAATATGATGATACAGTTGCATCTTGCAGAAGCAGAAATTAATCAGATGCAGAGGAAATGTGGCTTGGTTGGCATGAACAGGCATCACAAATCTGGTTTATCATATCATTTCGCAATCTCAAACAGAGACATCACCTCTGTTACACTTGCTTAATTTCCTAGTCCAGCTATGAGGGCAACTGTTCCAGTTGTACTAGTTGGAAGGTACATCATGTTATTATTACATCTCAGTCATGAAAGCAGATGCCTACGAAGGTTTTTTGGTATTTTTTCCTCCCTCAGGATTCATTCAGCCCTCGATTGTAGAGGAATTTCAATGTCTCCCAGGTCTTCTTATCAGACTCCCTCCATGCCACAGAATTGAAAGGCCATGAAAGGGAACTCCCAAACTGGGTCAGTATGTGCATTTTTTAATTTAAAAAAAAAGTAAAAACGAAGTTCAGAATTATTAATCCTGCTTTAATTATATGGAACTGTAATTATAACCAAAATATTCAGAGGGGGTGAAGACCACAGTGTGATTTTTCTCTTCTCCCAGTTTACCATTAGATGGCAGCGGAAAGCTCCTCTCAAAGCTGCCGGGGGCTTAGGCTTCCCGCACAAGAGCCTTTGCCCAAGCACAAATCAGTCATACCTATCTCTGAGCAGGATGTTTTTTAAGTTGCTTTCAGATTATTTGATTTTTTTTTTTTAAATATGACACCTCAGCAACATAGAGTGAGAAGTTTCAGTTTTGGTAAGAAACGGTGATCATTCATCATTGGCAGATTCATGGTGGTTTAATTGGTTGTTTTCTTGGTTTTTTTTAATTAGTCTGAGCAAGATGTGTTCTTCCCACGGCTATTCTCATAGAACTGATTAATTATTCTTTTTTTTTTCCCCCAGTAGTCATCTCCTCTCTAGAAAGGGTAATTCCTATCTTGTTTGGTTTTTATTTTGTGTATTTCAATATACTCCCTATGCCATTCACTCACAAGGAGATTAGTCTTTTAGGTTTGGTAGCTCAAAGTGAAAATTCTCTGTAGCTTTTGACCTGTATGTTTGAATCTGTAACTGGGAATTCCCTCCCCACTGCCTAGGGATTTTTGTTACCTTTGTTTTCCTGCAAGGTCAGTCAAGTGACAGTGCTGGATCTGCTGACACTCATTGCATCTCAAAATAAAGAACCCCATGCTGCCATTTGAGTGCTGTGAGTAGCTCTGACTAACATTCTGCAATGCACATCTCACCAGATTACTTGTCTCTGCAGATTTAACTTCATCATTGCGTTGTGGAGACTACACACTTTTAAGTTACACTGCTTATTTCAAGGTGAGAAGGTGACTGGACAGTGTTCTATGCATATTTATGCTGCCTGGCCGAACAGAGTGTTCCCATATGAGCATCACCTTTAGGTCTGTCCATATTCATTTGAATAATGAGCTTCCTGACTGCTAATTCACCTCTTCCAGTGTCACACCTATTGTAACTGCTTAGATGTTCTTTTTTCTTAGTCCATAGCCTAGAGACAATTCCTCTAGCTGGTTACTTGCATTCAATCTGTGACCAAATAATCCTATCATCTCTTTCTCTAAAGCCCCTCTCTGAAAAACAACCTTTAATGCAGCAGAAATTTCTAGCCTTTCTAGCCCTTGCAGTGCTGCCTTTTCAGTTGACATGCTGCTCTAAACTTCCCTTTCTCACACATTTGCCCATATAATCTACTGTGCTTTTACTAGAAAACATTGTGTTTATTCTCTTTAGGACACCTTTAATGTATTCAGCTCTTATCCCAGTACACTGAAACTTCCGTTTCTCTTGACTTACCAACTCTTTGTGTTGCTGTTTCATTTCTTGTGGTAACAACTGCATTATGAACTTCTGTCCATTTTTTCATGCAGCCACATTGGCATCCTGCACAGAGAATCCCTTTCCAGGAGTGAGCAAGGTTTCACAAAGCACCTTTACTTGCAGTTTCCTTATTCCTTGAAAACCCATCTTAGACATTGAAGGTGGGTAATTAGGGGAGTAGGGGAAGGTGGATGAGTTTCAGGTATTGTTTGGGTTTAAGTGATGGACATACAGCCACTTGTTAATGTAGCATTGTATCTTTTATTCCCCATCCTGTTCACTACCCGACTAATTTGGCTTTCGTCTTCTATTGTCTTTTAAAGTAGGAGGCTACATTGAGCCATAATAAGAAAGAAGATGGAGGTGGATAGTGCAGATTTCTCTGACCAGCACTGAAGAAGTGATGTGAGGCCACTCCATCAGTCAGAGCATGGTGAACCACCTAAACCAGAAATACATTGCTGCCTTGCCAGTGAAAACTGGTGTTACATCAGTGGTTAAGCAAATGGGAGGAAAACAGTGAGTAACTTCCTTCAGCCAGTCTGGTATTAAATCCAGCTACACCAAGATGAAAAGCTCTGCAGTTTCACTGCTAATTCTTTAATTTCCCAGTTTAAACAGAGGTTTGCAATGAGATTTGTTTTGCTCTTTCAGCCTCACTTTCTTGTTTGCTAAGTGTCTAAAACACAGTAATTTTTTGGTAGGAAAAGTTATTGTCCCATTTCATAAGACAGGCTTTGAGATTTTCATTCATTCTGTAGTGAACATGTTCAGGTCCTACTGGTGTTGGTTGCTGCTCTAGGATTTATTTAGCTACACTAACAGTGGGTGGCAAATGCAATAAAAACCAAAACCAATCAATTAAGCATTCATTATTTGAACCTTATTTATTAGCCATGAAACAGCATAGTCCATGAGCAAATGTTAAGTAGTTTGAATTATTTGTTTACTTCTGTGTTTCCTCTGTATTCTGTTCAGATTAATGTCTTTAGTTACTAGAAAAGAATGTTCTCTTTTCTAATTGATAGTAACTAATTCAAGATATACACATGCAAATTTAGCATTATTAATTTCCAGTGGGGAAATTTCAATTGTTCCTCCATATGTGTATAATTAGTTTCCTTAAAACAGGCAAACAAAAAGCCCCAAACAAAACCAAACCAACAATGTTTTGTGTCAGGTTTGCATTTAAAAGCAGAAAAAAGGCTGAGCAAAGTACCTCAGCTTCCTGTGTGACTCAAGGACCAAGTTTTCTTGATTAGCATCCATAAACAGAAAAATTTATCTGTTTCAATGCACTTTTGAGATACACACACACATATAAAGAAGTAATATCACTAAACGTGCAATAAGGAGAGATAGACTGTCAGAATAATATTACTTGGTGTCAGGGCTGTCCTGCCCTTTCACAATGTCCAGCTCTAGAAGTGTAAAAGATGTGTAAATCACACAGTAGGAAGATCTGGGATGATTTATCTCCCAGGGAAGCGTGTCCTTGCAACACTAGCTGCTCAAACTCTGGGTGTTCTCATCATTGTGTGACCACTCCTTCTCTGCATAATGATACCCTACGATATTCACCATTTAAAAGATACATGAAGTCTTAACACTCCTAGTGATACATTATACGTTTCCTTTCAGCAGTTCCTCTTTTCAAATCCTAGACCAGTTCTTTTTTCTATTATGAAATGGGAAGAAGAGCTGATCTACTTTACACACGTTTTAATCCTATTTGTTCTTATTTTGGTTTATAATTTTGTGTCTTCCCATCCAACTTTAGATCTTCCTGTTTATCAGATTTCTCCATGGTTCATTCTCATTTCTTTGTTATCTCTGCCTGTCCCCTACTCAAACTAGAAACCACCCAGAAAACATTACAAAATAATAACCCCTTCAGGATGCCGTGCAGCAGTCATGACTAGGAATGAATTCTGAACCAGGGTACTCCATAAGACAGCTCTCTTTTCATAAAGACTATCTTCTTGATAACTATGGGTAAAAATCTGCCCTGTTAACTGGCAAAGAGAAGGCAGTAAATAAACAGCAACAACAAAAAACCAAGCCACAAACCCAAGGAAACAATGGCAAACGAATAAAAAAATGGAAGCAGAAGAACACAAGATTCAAATTGCAAGGTACAACAAGAAACGTTCAACATTTCTCAAAAGAAGCTAAAGACTTCCACTGCTATCAGAAAAATAAGCTTCATATGCAGGGCTAAAAACATAGGCCTTGTGAAGAGTCAGGGATAGAAGAAATCCCAGCAGTCATAAACTAATGATGATGATTAAAATGACTAATAAGGATGTGAGATTTTCAGTGTATATATTTTCATTTGTTTGGAAAGAAGCACAATGAAGTAGCAGTATAATAAGAGGATAACCAACTTCTTATCCCCAGGTAAGAGAAGTAATGTGGAATATCAAATCCAGTGGAAGAAATCACAGCTAGTGCTCAAGATAAGGTATGAAGAACTTGGCTGCAATAATTGCAATTACTAATAATTCTTATCATAGAAGGAAAATTCGGGGAGATGGGAAAAGTGCTAACATTGCACTATTGCTCAAGAACTGGAGTGAGATAATCTCAAAATTGCATCAAACCACAAACAAAACGAAACAGTTGGGAAAAAATGTTCTTTCTAAGCTGCATCAATGGAGCTGTTGCATGCTGAAATATCCTCTTGAGTAGAGTGTGCTACTTTGGTAAACATGATCTAGTTTAGACAGATTTGAAAGGGTACAAAGGAAAGTGATAAAAAAGCATTAAAATCTTGTGAAGAAAGCTTGAAGGAACTGAATCAGTTCCTCAAACTACAGGAAAATATAGTGGCAAATGTCAGTGTGAATCATCTATACTCTTTTAGGAGTCAGTGAAGAGATGTCAGCATCTCCAGGAAGTGATTAATCTATTTCAGATGTCTGTGTTGAAATGAGATTAATTACATCATAGAAGCACTTGTTTGCTTTCATCATCCATCAAGGGTTTCCAGGGAGACTCACTTAGATGTAGATGGCTGCCGTCATGCAACTCTTCCTTCTCTCAGTGCAAAGTGTCTGATATGTTTTCAGCCAGTAAACACTTTGTTACAAATCTGGACATCATTATTTTCTGTGCACTTTACTATGCAATGCAATAAATTGTTGAAATGCAGTGCAAACTTGCAGCAAAGAAGACTTAAGAGAAATACTATGCAAAGATAGTTTGGCAAACAAACAGGAGATCCATGGGCTATTTTCACTGATTTTTTTTTTCTGAGTATAATGTTTAAAATTCCCTCAAATCAGAAGATGGAATAAATGACCTTTGATTGTTTTTACTTCTTCATATCTGTGACCTGTTATCTGACATTAAGCCTCATGAGTGAAGGAAAGCTGTGTCTTGGTTTTGTCTTATTCCAAGTAGCATGATCCCAAACAATTCCTGACCATGATTCAGGGGTTGGCTCAGGCCAAGGACAGCTACATACCAATAGGCAGTTTAGACTTAGTCTCCATTTTCTGGAGACTGGGAAAGTTTAATAGTGTGGACAGGGTTAGACATGTCAGTTGGCCTGAAGGCCAAAGAACAGGCTCTGCTACCATTTAATTTGTTTGTATTGATGTCACCCAAGAGTTTGTTTGACTTAGGGAGAAAGATGTGCTTTCAAGCAGATCTGAAGCCACACCTAATTGTGTAGGCTGACACCATCCCTTGAAGTCAAAAGATCCATGGACATTAAAGCAGCAAGCCTTACACATTTCTTCTTGAGACTATTTCTGGAATCACAATTTCCCTTCTGCTCAAACTTCCAGGCTTACGATTCCAGGGCTGGAAATCATGGTTTTGCTTACTTCCATAACTATAGCTATAACTAACCAGCCCTTTGTCTCAGATCAACACAGTGCCACAGCTGGAATCCTGGCTCTGCATCATGGCAGCAAGGCCCATGTTTGAAGACATGTATAGTTGAATCTAATCAACATTTACTACCAATAAATGGAGATTTACACTACCACCAATCATGCCGTCCATTATAAGTTTTACTAATAAAAATTTAATATGAACCCTTCACTGGGAGAGGAAATGCAACCCTCAATATATATTCCAAGTTCTTATCCAAGACACGTGCCAAACAGCTTTGCCCAGTTGTCCAAAATCAGTTTCAACCAGTCCCATCAGTATTTCAATCTTGTTCTGCAATGATAGTGAAGACGCAACTGTAAGGAATGGTGCTTCAAAGTATCTGGCAAATTTTGATTATATGGCTGGAGCTGCTGCAACACAGGTCCTTTCCACTAAACAAGCAGCGAGAAAAGGGTCAGCCTAACTGTATGAAATAGGAAATATTAGAAAATATTAGGAAATATTGGGAAATATTGAGAAATATTGGGAAATATTAGGAAATATGGACCTGTGAGTTTCTCAAGGCATAACCATATGCTAAAAATGGATATCAAGGAAACATATCACCAGATGATGTCAGCTTAGATCAGCATATGTGGGTTAGTTGATGAACACTGCAAAAATGGATTTCTCCAAATCTGTCTTTTGGAAAAACATCAGGTTCTAGTACATAAATGCACAAGTTCACAGGTGGGTATTAACTAAAAAAACTCATAATGTGACTCAGGTGAGTATTGAGAGCTGCAGTAGCCTGAGCTTGAAAGGAATGAAGACACTGAGAGGATCCACAAGTTCTAGTATATAAGTAGTAAGTTCTAGTCTATGCACAACCTAGGACAGTGAAGAGCTGGTTGGGGGAGCACAGGATCCAGTGATTCTAACTGGCAATTGATGCTCCTAAAATATTTTAGATGGATCAAGATTAGCATCTAAAAGGTAAGAGTAAATTAATAGTTAAGTCAAAATTATTTCTCATTAATTCCATTTAATGCTCCGTCTACACTTACTTTGCTAAAGCTTTTTATTTAAATGTAATGTATTTGAATAAATTACTTATGTGTCTTGTAGACTTCTCTGCCTCCTTTTATAGACAACTGTTGAGGTTTTCTGCCAGTCATTTTAGCTGATCTTGTTTTCCAATGCATTATGCAAAGCAGCACAAGTTTTGCTTCTGCTTACTGAACTGAGAGCTATGCCTATTGCAACTTTCAATCAGCTTAAAAGCCACTGGTGGAATATATATATATATGAACCTACATTTAACTCAAAAGATCAAGGTCATTTTTTTCTCTTCTCTTTGCTAACCTTTCTTATCAAGTATTATGTATTTAACTTGGAGAGGTGCTGACCTACAGAAAAAAAAAAAACAAAAGGAAGCAGAACGATGGGGATTTAATGATATTTAACACTGTATCTCAGTATGATGAGAACTCTAAGAGCACACTGCTATCAAAGGGTGTTTGAGGGAGCGTATTGTATTTTCTGAGAGAAAAATATCGAAGTTCCTTTTGGCCACCAGATAGCAGTACTTCACTTCGTACGGTTCTCAGCTCACAGCATTCCTTGCCTTGTCGAAAAATCCATATATTGGATTCTGGACTCTTGCTCTGATGTATCTTTTGTAGACTTCATGACAGACTTCAGCTGGAACAAAAAGATTTTTGAATTAGGAGTGCAGGTGATTTATGTGTTCAGAAGGAATCAAGAATATTGCAGCTTTCCTGAATGGGGAAAGTTGGTTGTATAAATCTAATGCATTGTCAGGCATTGTTATAATTTCCAATGACAAAAGTTTCAATGAAAAGCTTGGGCTTAAAATACTTTTAGCATTTCTTCCTTGCTGACATTACATTTCCTTATTTATATTAGTATTTCAGGAATATCTCAGAAAGGCATTTTTTTGACCTCCAAACATAAACTTTACAGAGTTTTACTACTTCCGAAATTTATAATTTCTGCCAAATGTTTTTTAACCTTGGCATTTTTCTTTGTTTTTAAGTAGAGGAACGGATTTTACAATATTTTTAGCAAAAAGAAAGATACCCTCATTTTCACTGAAATTTGTTAAAACGCCAGAAGTGCAATACACGGTATAATAATAATAATAATAACAATTAAAAAAATATTGTTTGTTGTCAGATGTATCCTGCTTTATTGGTTCATGTCACCTTACAAGAATTGTACATCATCCACTTTTTTTACAGTTACAGACCTCAGGCAAGATGCACAGGTACAGAGAATGGGAAAGGCCATCTGACTGTTATTCTCTCATTCTCATCTGTCCTGGTGTTGACATTTAAGTGTCTCAGCTGCTGCTTCAACCTGGAACAGCCAGTTATGATCCCTATGGGATCATGCAACAGCTGTCTCACTTCCTTTTCTCCCAAACAAGATGGGAGAGATAATAATGGAAACCATCTCCATCAGCTTTACACTAGAATATTCTTTGCTTTAGCTATTGTAGAGCCCTAACTGGATTCCCTTCATTTTTCATCTCCTCCAGGGAATCTGGTGTCAGAATCATGTGAGCCCTGACTTTATTGTTATGGTTCACGTGACTTCTCTCACAGGGAATTTCACCTTTCTGTAGTGTTAGGCTTATCTACTGAATGAAAGGGACCTTTCCCCCCATTTGTGATTAATTTAACTATGACAACCAAAGCTAACTGTTGGCAAGGAAAAGTAGTGATAGAAATGTTTTCAACTTTGTCACTCCTATGTCATTTTAAGGCCACCACAGCTCTCTTTCTTCTCTCCTTGTATCTCCGTAATCATGGAAACTCATCTTCTGGCATCCAGTTTTCAGCAGACAACCAGTGAATATTCAGTGACAGAAGCCATCAATTTGATGACTGTTCCCATAGTTACTCTGTTGATAGACTGTGTCTCTTACAGTTAAGAACTGGACTATGACTATGATCAGAATGAGGGAAATGCTGCTTCAAAAGTGCTTCAGACAGCGTAGCTCTCAAAAGCTCTTTGATCCTGGTATAGAATAAGGATTGATATCTTGGGTGGTACAGCTTACAAAATGCCTTTCTTTCTGGAAAAATGAAATAACTATAGTTTTGTTGGGCATTCTGAAGGAATTAATGTAAGACTTAGTTTGGAACAAAATATTCTTGTCCAACACAAGTCCCAGCACCTGGTTCCACAGTGCATCTCTCCACATATCCTGTGCTTTTGGACTGAGTTCTAGCAAGGCCCTTGGAAGCTCTTCAAAAGCAGTCCAGCCCCTGAAGATTGCCAATAAGTTATGTAGTGCTGGACTTGGGTATCTCCTCACACTTTGTTCTGAGATAAACACAAATCTATCCAATTTTGAAACTGTTGATTTCTCTGAGCCAACAGAAAATCTTGCTCTTCTTTTAAATAGCAATAACTGCTTTGTGACAATAGAATCAGCACATTGGTGTATCTTTTTTTGTAGTTTATAAAGTGGACACAGACTATTTTTGTTCAGTTGCCCATACAGTGAGACCTCTGAAAGGTTGTGCCAGGGTCTCACCAAATAAAATCTTCAGTCAGTCAAGGGGGGAGATATGATGTAAGTACAGCATTTATTGTGCCAGAAGGTAGAACCTCACCTACACAGAGGCTATAGCTGGAAGAACTTTGTGTTCCACTTGTTACACAAGTTTCTTTAAAGAATAATGGTAATAATAAAATATTTAGATCCAAAGAGTGCTTGAAATTGCAACCTGTGGTCTGAAGCGTGAGCACTAATGATGAGGCAGCTCCGAACAAGATGGGATCTTAACTCCCCAGCTTTTCTTCCACTGCTCCCGCCATTTAGAAATATTTACAGCCGCTTTTACCTTTCCTTCTCTCATTCATGATTTAATTTTTTTTTTTAAATGGAAAAAGCTTGGTGTTTTTATAAACATAAACGTTTCTCTGGAGTTACTGCAGCTCAAGCGCCACAGCCCTGTGCCAGTCCCTCCATAACAGAGCACGACGCCGGCGCTAGAGAGGGGCCAGCGCCCTAGAACCCAAGCAGAGCTCTCGGGTCGGTCGGGGAGGGCTCGGCAGAACCCGAGCGCGCCCCGGTCCCGCGGGACAGCCCGGGCGGGGCGAACGGAGCCCGCAGCGACTTGCGGGGCCCCGGCGGGCACGGAGGGCGGGAGCAGAGGTGTGGGGCGGAGGAGGGGGAAGGCGGCGGCGGGGCGTCACGGGAGCCCGCGCTGCTATAAAGGGGCCAGGCGCGGCGGAGCCGTGCATCCCTCTCGCCCGCAGCCACAGCGGCAGGAGCAGCACCAGCATCGAGGCGGGACAGCATCAGATGGGCATGGGGACGGCGCTGGCGGCGCGGCTCGGCCTGGGGCTCCTGCTCCTCGCCCTCCTCCTTCCCACGCAGGTGAGCCCCGGAGCGGCTGGGCGCTTTTCCTCCGCCGGCCCCAGGGCGAGGTGCGGGAGCGGCCGCGCCGAGACCCTCCCCGCCGCGGCGGCCGCCTCGGGAGCGGCGGAGGGGCGGATTTCTCCCGGGAGGAATTCCCGCTCGTGTGCGCCATCCCGGAGCCCGCCGCGGCGCCCCGCGGGCGGCCGTGGGTGGCGGGCGGCTCCTCCGCCCCGGGGCGGTGGCGGCGGGCGAGACGAACGAGCCCGGGCAGCCCCGGCTGCGGACGGGGCGGGGATGGGCGCGGACGGGCGGCGGGGCGAGCCCGGAGCCCAGGGACGGCGGTGGCGGTGCCGTGGATTATCCCGGTCAAATCAAAAAAGATGAAGTTGGAGTTCGCTGCCTTTTCTTTCCCGGGGGATCCTCGAGGGAAAGCCGCGGACCCGTGGTGTGAACGGCAGCTGAGAGCTCATTCCCCCGCCTATTAGAGGGAGGACGATCCCTCCAAACCCGAGAGAAGGCGCGAGTTCTGCAGCGGGACCCGGGTCTGACCCTCCCCCCACCGAAGCTGCGGGGCTGTGGGTGCCGTCCTGGGCTCGGTTCCCGGCAGGAGTGGGAGGTTTAGGGGCTGGAGGCAAAGGCGGCAGCCTCTGGCTGCTGCGCTGGCCGAGCCTTGCCCTTGGCGCAAAGGTAGTGGGTGCAGGAGCGATCCGCTGCCCTTTAAAAGCGGCCAAGCCGAGCGGGGCTCCCAGGCTCCGCATCGGTGTGTTTGTTCTTCCTAGAGACCACCTCCTCCAAAGGGTGAATAACACAGGATCTGAAAAATAAATAGCGACGGCATTGCTGGATCGTGTTCCCTCCTCCTCTCCTCTTTGTTTGCAAGGAAGGGCATTATCCCCTCTCCTTTGTGCTCAGCGGAGTCTTGCCCTTGGCAGTGATGAGAGCAGGATCGGAACCTTTGGGTTACCGGTATTTATCACATTCACGCTGAGAAAATCTCTGGGGTCCCATCTATTGTGACGTTGGACATAAGCCCATTCTCTTCCACCAAAAAACAAAACAAACCAAACCACCAAAAAACCCACACCAGGTTTTTTGTTTAAAACTAAGAAAATTTTTAAAAAAACATAACCGAGAGTGGAATGGTGCTGGAGTCTTTGTATGAAGACTGAAAAAGAATTCCAGGGCAGGTTGGGACTTGCCTTGTAGGTTATTAACTCAGCAATTCACTATTGATCACTTTCAGACCGGTTTTAACAGAAACTTCAACACAGCGATTTTTATCCTGCAGTCCCAAATTGCTTCCAGCACGGTGCTGATTGCAAAGAATGCTAACTACCAGAAGTCATACACCATTCTTACATTTTTCTATTATATGCCTTTTTTAGTAGGAAATACTGAAAGAAAGTGCTTATGCCATTTTCCAATTAATTTAACATAGACTTCATTGCTTCAGTATTGGAGGATTGATTTTTTTTTTTTTTTCCTGTTAATCTATTTTCTCAGCAGCACTAGAAACATGAGAAAATAAGGACACCTTTTGTGGACAGAATTACTTACTAATCTAACTAACCTCTTTTAAAAATATATGTTTTTACTTGAATTAACTCTTAAGAGCGTACCAGAATGCTCTAGTAGAATACAAGTTTGATGCCATGGAATTGAAGCCAAGCTTTCTGTATTATGCTCATTTTTGGGGATGAGATAATGTGATTCTTGCTCTTGTTTTCATCCTTGTGTTTCACATGCTCTTTTTTCACTGGAATAAAAATGCTTGAGGTTATCTTTGAAAGTTTTCCTGTGCATATGTAGGGAATAACTTGATATTGATGTTGCACAGAGTGCAAGTTTTTGTTCTGTCCCTACAATGCAGAGTTATGAGAGGAAAAGGTGGGTTTTTTTTAACTTTGCTTTCAGTGAGCATTTTAAAAATTTGCTAATATGTGGTCTTTTCACTGCACTTTCTTGTTTTTTGTATGTTCTAAGATGCTAATACTATGTGATTTAATCAGTATGGTTTCATTGTTCTAACTTCTGCAGTTCAGTGCCACCACAGCAAGATAAGAGAGGCTAAAGTATTAAATCCACTCACATTAAGTCCCACCATTGCTTCAAAGGAAGCAGCAAACCAGCCCCAGAAACAGTGTCAATAGATTCTTGATTGTTGTTTCCTCACATTTTTTGTTCGTGGCTTTGTCTGCAGACGCAGACTGCAATTCATGCAGTTGTTTGAAAATCTTTCTTATCCTAAGATCTGCCTTTACATAGCTCTACATTTGCACTTTTTTTTTCTTTTGTGAGGTTTTTTGAAACCTATATATCTTGTAATTTAGGGAAGGATTTCCATAAAGTAATAATTATGTAAATACATTTAGAAAAATATTAGATTTATTTCTTTAACAAATCCCACACGTGCAATTCAAAATGTCTTTGTCCTTAACTGCACAATGAAAGGCGTGAGCATTTGTATATATCTTCTGAGTGCTGTGAGCAGTGGGGCTGTGAGTGGGGCTGCACAGTATTCATTGCTACTAATATGTATTCTGATTTTTAAAAAGAGACAATATAACCCTTTTTTGTTACTTCCCCTCCTCTCCACATTCTAGATCTACTGTGGTAATGACACAAGTCCAACACCTTCAAACAATTCTTCAGCAAGTTCCACTTCTCTGTCAGCTGTCACAAATTCACTGAACAATACCACCCCTCACGGACATGGGAATTCTCTTCACTCAACCACAAGTCTTTTTTTCATTCTCTCCGTTTCTCTTCTGTATTTTTGCTGTTAAGAGACTCTGGCATGGAAATGGCTACCACTCCCCACCCCATTTCCTGAACCACCTGAGATGGCTCGATCTCCAACCCAGCATGAGAAGAAATCAATCCAAACTCCACATAAAACCAGCTTGGTTCCACTCCATACTCAAATAAGCAACAGTTTGACCTAGAGAAGCACTCAGTATTCTGACTTTCAAAGCTGACCAGTGTGAAAAAACCAGCTTCAGCAAGGAGGTAAAATTATGAACTCTTTCAACAAATGAGTTGGAATCTGAAAAATAAGATGGAAGTAAAGAGAGACCGTACTGACAACCCCAATTTTAAGCTGAGAAGAAACACAGTATCTTATAATAAGGATGGATAATAACACTCCATGAAGAAAAAACAGCTTATCTATCGTTTAGAATAAGGTGTTTAAGAGTTTCTATTTTTTGTTTAAGTTCAAATACATCAACAGCTTCAGAGAACCCCTAGAAAACACAGAAACGGGCAAATAGTTCTTGCACAGTCTGTATGGTTATAACTTAAGGGTATTAGGATGTATGAAAAAGAAACAACATCAGTGAAAAGGGTTTCGTCTAGATTTCATTTGTATGAAATTGTTACAAGGCTAAAATAGAATAACAAATTTTTGTAAGTAGCCTCTTATTTAACGCCTGATTCCTAACCAAATGGTTAGCCGGGCAGGGCTAGTTTTGAAATAGCTAAAACCCCACCAGTTTTCATAAGAGTGGAATTATTTATGGTGGGAATTTGAATTTGACATTTTATTTAAATTGTTTGTATATTAAACCATATGTGCCAGTGAAAGGAGGTGTGGAAACATTAGAAAAAGTACCAGGAGCTTTTTGTAAATGAAATTCAGAAAAGAACAAACAAACAAAGTCAATGGATGTATGTCTCCTCTTTCCTTTATTTCTCCTCCTAAGTTCTACAAGTTGTGTAAGTTTTTTGCTCCTGGAACTTTCCTCTAATTATGAAGGATTTATGAAATCTTATGAGTAATGTTATAGTGCTGCATTTTTTTTCCTTTTTTTTTTTTTTTTTTTTTTTTTTTTGGCACAAGGTGAATAACTTACTGTTTTTGAAGAGTTTTAATTGTGATAGTTCTACTTTAAACCTGGGCTAATATTTGCGGTGGGGAGAAGGAATGGGGAGAGGAGAGCAAACCGCCAAAAAAAAAAAGTTAAATGAACAGGTGTTTGGAATATGAAGACTAGAGTCTTAATTTAATCACTGAATTTAAAAGTTACCTTTGTAAATACAACTTTTTAAAATTTTTTTCTGAAACAAAATTGCTACACTTGCACAGATTGTTTCTGTATCATCCAACACTTTAGAAAATAGTATCTGGTACTTGATCAAAGCAAGCTTTGTTGAGGAAGTTCAACTACCTTTATGATGATACCTTGTCAGAAAAAAATTAACTATGTTGATATGATCACATGTGAGTGTACATGATCATACCACTGTCTGTAGATATTTATCTCAGTATAAGATCATGTCAAACATGAGTGGCTCTCTAATTTTTTAATACACATCTGTCTTTCACCGATTCACAGTATCACATATTAGTAGCAAGCTAACACAAATTCATGTCAGTGAGCGTACATGGACATTTCCTTATGCTTATCATTTGTATCCAGTAAAATGTTAATGATTGTATTTTGTGTTTGTGTAATAATGCTTTGGTTTATTAGCTACTGATTTTCATTGAAAAAACCTGTAAATAAAACAGTGGACAGGCAATGCATTCTAGATGCACTTCCAGATACTTCTACAAAAACTTGTACCTTGCCTGTGTTAAGTGAATGAAATGTTAAGCAAGATGGTATATGTGATTAAAAACCTCAAGGTCTAGAAATGCTGAAGCGTAATTAGTTTTATTTCTCTGGAAGGTTTTGTGCCAGTGGGAGTCTGGATTTTGCTTTGAAACCAGGGAGTGAGATTTGATTAGCATCTCTACTAAATGTAGTAAGTTTTCCATACTTATTACAGCCTCTTCCCTTTCAACCATGTTTTCATGTTAGACAAACAATGCTTAGACAGAGTTTTCCTTTATTTCTTTTGGTGGCAATGAGCAATTTTCCTATAATGGCAAAAGCTGTTTCTCAGCTTCTGGTTATCAAGCAATGTGAATTAACTGATTAAGGTTTCTGACTCCCACAGACTACACTAACACAGTAGGTATATCCCAATAATACAAGTTGAACCGTGCTCGATGAAGGACAGAGGCTGGAAGAGGTAGGAATTTATGCAAACCTTTGCTTTAAAGCAAAAATTAACCAGATGAGCATTCAGTAACAAATAGTTGTAGTTCATGACATTCCAAAACTGTGTCTGTGTTGTTTTTCAGGTATGCTCTTTTCTAATACCCCTTAAAGGCCCAAGGTTGTTCTGTGTGGTTATCTTCACTCCCTACATGTGGAGAAACACATTCACAAGTGCCTAAGCACTTAGGCACGTTGCACATGGATCTGCATTTGTCAGTGGGAAAGAAGCCCCTGGAGAGGCCTCCCAAGGCTCCGGAGGGAATGTGGCGTGGCAGGCCTTTGCTTCTGTTCCTTTGCTTCTGTTCCTTTGCTTTTCCAGTAGGCTGAACAAACCCAAGGAGCAGGATAAGTTTATCAAAGCTCGCTGTTCAACTAAATCTTGGAACGTGCAGGGAGTATCAAAGCACATTGTTCCTTTGTTTAGCTTTCCTCCAAATGCTCCAGGAGAAAGCAGGAAGATAAACCAACCAACCCGGCTGCGTACCCTTTTTTCAAAACATAAAACTAAAAATAACCTCTCTCCAAAGGCAGGCAGACAAGGAAAAGGGCTGCAGCAATGGGCCTTAATTCTCTGATATGCCAGTACAATAAAAGAAGTAAAGGGATGTGGTTTAAGTTTTTGTAAAATATTCAGAGAAAATGGGATGCTTGGCTTAGTTGGTACCTTGCTTTTTTTTGCCCCCCTTTTTTTTTTTTTTTTTTTTAAATTTGAGAAATAGAGCCAGATTGCTCTTTAATAGCATTTAAGCTATTTAAATTTTCTCAAGTTTTGGAGTTTTCACCAGACCAGATGAGTGATTTAGAAAAATGATCTGGTAACCTTTGTTCTGTTCCATTCCATCACAGGACAATGGAATCAGTGATGAAGAAATCCACCCAGGGAAAGAGGATGTGATGGATGTATTTAACAAAGCAGGGAGGGTGGGAGGGGAGGGAAGAGAATGGAGCTTACACAGTTCACAACTATTTAATTCTTTTAAATGGCACCTACAATAACTAGAGCCAGCTCTTACCTATGCCTCTCACTTTCACAGGTCTGTCCGTCTGAAGTGTGTCTGGATAGTGTATATTGCAATAACTGAAACAATACTGCTCTGTTTGATGCATGACACACTGCATTCGTTGTAAATATATGCTATAGCCACGTCCTAAATAAATTATAGTGTTATTATTTGAATGAAAATACCTAAAATCAGCACTTACAGTTTGTGTGCTTACTATTCCTTCCTTCTCAACGTCATACTCTGAATAGCCCTTAAATTTTTCCAAATTGCAGTTTTCAGCTAGTTTAGAAATCCACAGGGACTTTGAATGAACAACTTCCATTCAGCAAAAATCTCTACAAGGTGAAGTAGTTTGGGCCAGATCCAACACCACTGCTAGTGGCCTCCTTGTTTTCAGCAAGATGCAGCCCTGTTCCCTGAGCCTTTCTCCACACAAGAACAGTGTACAGGCAATGCTGTGTTGTGCCAAGGGTAGTCCCCCTTTGTCCACGTGGGGATGGGACATTGTTAATGTCTCAATAAATGAACTCAGGGTTATTTTGAGAAGCCATTCCCAACTCATAGCCGAATCCATCAAATTAGGGTTTGCCGGTGCAACACAAATACTCTCAAGCTGGCTGGAGACAGCAGGCTGCTCTCTAATGTTCTTAGTACGTGGTTTAATATGGAGCAATTTCTCCCCAGAGTCGTTCTTATGCAGCCTGTTGGCCTCTGGAAGGGCTCATGGGAACAAACACTTGCAGGGCTGGGCTCTTTGTCACGCATCTTTCCAAGTCAGCATTTTCCTGGACTCAGGTTACACCAGGCTCTGCAGTGAGCTCACAATAACACCTTGTATCTGAAATTGAGGATGGATGTGAATGTGCTCGTATTAGAGGCAGTTCAGAGTGATTTGCATTTTGTGTGCATTCAGGCTTATAGAGATTTGATTTCCCATACATGACTGAAATGATTTAGGTAGCAGACTTTATCATCCAGCATCTTTATTGTAATGGATACAATTGGGAACGTTTCTTGTTTTTGCATTAAAGATAACTTTGAAACAGGAGCTGTCAGCTCTGCCTCGTAGCAGCACAAAGCTCCTCATTCTAGAATGCACATTATGTTTGATGCACTGTACAGGTCTACTGAGCCCCGACAGATGAAGGGGCTGGTTATTTTAAATCCATCAGTTTATCTACAGCAGCTTGAACAGCAGCACTAGGCTTTCTGCAATATGTGCTTTGAGATGTGGTCTTTTCATCATTATGCAGTAGCCTCAGGAAAGATACTTGATCCTTACTTTGGTTATCAGCCTTCAGTTTTCCAAGTGAAACCCTCAGCATCCTGCTCATGAATGCATAATTGCTCTGGTTTAGACTTCATCAAAATGTCCAGAATGAATGACCTGGAGCTGAAGAAAAAACCTGATAGATTCTTTACTGCCCAATCAAAATCCTAAACTAACAGAATCTCATCTGTGAAGGGTCATTCAATTCTCTCTTGAATCCAGTAGTACTCCCTGCAATGTATGTGCTACAAATACATGAATAAAACATTTTCAGGCTTTTCAGAATTGAAACGAGACTCTTTCTTTTATGCTTTCAGCTTAGCTGGAGCTATGCTTCAACAACTGATGGGTGTACAATATAAAATTTGAGCACACAGCAGAATTAAATCGTGGTAGCTTGGTTTTGCTGCATAAACTGAATGATCGCATTCCACCAAAATCTCTCTTGAATGACCTAGCGTGAAAAGTATTCTTTATGTGGCACAAATTATTAAAGGAAGCAACGCCTCTGTAAAGCAATTGTTCTGTTTCCCGCTTTTCAACCACTCTCACTGAAAGCACAGCGTGGCCTTTTTTCAGATCGCTTAGTGTGCATAACCTGGACTTAAAGTATGTGTTCATTACGCTGAAATATGTAAACTTCACATGACAAAAACTGTATATTTTTTTTACTGAGCTGTATTAAACAGCAGATGGTTTTTGAGGTGTAAGACTGAACCTTGAGTTCAGAGGGATATATACGCCCAAGTACAATAACAAATGCATATTGTGTGATTGCTTGGACTGGTAGGACTCAAAACTGAGCACATACAGCTCATTATAGCAATTAAAACCATATTAGCAAGAACTAAAAAAAATTAAAATGGGTAGAAAGCATGTTGTGAGAACCTTCCTTGCTTCAGGAGTCAGGAAGAATTTTCTCTGAAAGTAGATTATCTGGTAGCTGTTCAGTTGCACAGCCTGAGGCACATTAGTAGAATGAAAATGGACTTCATTGAATCATAAACATGATATAGACTATAGATTTGATGGAGTCTTTGCTCAAACATGGCAGTTTCTGTATTTTAATGCTTAAGTATGAGGAAGTTTTTGAACAATGAGGAAGAGAAGTCCTTTGGCAGGGCTGTGACTAATGCAAAGAGATGGCATCATTATTCTGAGACACAACAATGACGTTTGCTGTCATGTATCTGCTATCTACATTTTTAAAAATATATTTTCTAAAACTTGCTGGCATTTTGTGTCTTTTTATATTTCCAACAGTATCTTCAACTTAATTTTTAAAGGCTGTTGTCATTACTCTGATTTTATTGTTTTTCCTGTTTCAGGAAACTAACACAGAATTACATGCAACACGGCAATTTTTTCACATTGGAATTAGCCTCCATTCCGAAATTCTTGGGCTTCTCTAAGGTGTGCCCTCTTGCAAAGTACCATCAGTAAATTAACCAACACGAAGCATTACCAGGATGACAGACAGGATATTTTTTTCCCTGCTAGTTTGTGTTTTTACTGAAATTAAAATAGCAAAAGAACATTTTCAGAAGACAAACTCCACAGTAGTTTAGCCATGTTCATCTGGCACTGATCTGAGGCCTCTGACACAGTTTTACTGTAAGCAAAAGCACATTACCAGCATGGAGGAGGCACAGGATGAGAGGTAAAGCAGCCACACGTACTCCTGTGACCTGACTCTACGTCAGCTTTGATTCCAAAATGTGTGATTCATTCCACTAGGGATTTGGTGGATTTTGCTAGGCAGCTAATGGGGGTCTGTGACTTTAATTAGTATTTCAATGTGTTTACATTTAGCAGGTCTGTTCTTACTCAGCAGTTCGGGCTGACACTGTTCAACTTGTGCTTCATTCTTTTTTCTTTCCCTCCAGTCTGATATGAAGTGCTCCTCAGAGCAGAGGCAGTCTGTGCTGAGAGCTCGCCAAACTCCTGGTAGGCAGTAGCCATTCATGAGCAGGTTTTACACCATTTTCTGTAACAGGAGTAGTTAAAGCCCAGGTCTTCAAAGGTAATTTGGTGCCTGCCTTGAATTCCTGTTCAGATCAGTGTCCTTGCGGGTTGTAGCCTGGTGGCCTTCTGTGTAAAATCGGTGTATAATGCTGAAAGCTCTTATGGGATCCTCGTGGGATCTCTGCTTATTTTTCTCTTCCGTTTTGTGTGCTTGCTTGTTTTGTTTCCTACACTCTGAACCTCTGCTTGCTATGGCAGGAGGAGTGTTTGTAAATAGCGATGTGGTGGCTTTCATCTCTGCTGCAGCTGGACGGGGCGGGGGGATTTAAGAGGTCGGAGCTGCCTGGTGTCCGCAGCCCGCCCGCACTCCTGTCCCAGGCTTTCACACGTGGGGATCAGCACCCTTCCAGAGCAGCCACACTCCTTTGGTGCTTCAGCCCAGGGACAGCTGAGGGTCCCAGTCAAGCCCCGGTTTTGGGCTTGAGCCAATCATTGCGCTGAAGAGCAGAATGATGGGTTTATATCGATCTCTGACAAGAAGGAAGGAGGGGCTGAGTGAAAGGCTGATGAACTGACAATATGGGAAATTGCATCCTTTTCCAGATGGGCCCTTCAAATTTCATTTCCAGTGACACTGAAATACTGTATTTACTCTCAATTATCAGCTGAGTGTAGCTAATTATAGTTTATATATATACGAAATACCCATATTAATATATTTTATATAGATGTTATAGCAAATTATAGCTAATAGTTTATAGCTAAGTGCTTTTTATGATGGTTTCAGCCCTGAAGAGCTTGCAGTCTTGCTGGCTTTGTTCCATTTGGGGAAAGGAGGAAAGAAATGGGGTTTAATTGCTGTCCTGCACATGGCAGGCTGGGGCGTCAGGGCAACAGGGGAGAGGGCAGGGCTTGGGTTAGTAGGCAGTGGATTTGCTGGGGAAAAGGACACTGCAAAAAAGAAAGAAACTTCTGCAAAATGCTTAAGGCAAACCCTTCAAAAGAAATATTACAAGCTTCAAATAAGAAGTGCTGCGTCCAGTTTTGGATACTGCAATTAACAGATATCAACTGGTAAAATTCAGAGTAGAGCAATGAAAATCACAACAGCTGTAGATAGAAAAAAAGTAGGAAGAGTAGAGCATATTTAGCTACAAAGAGAAAAGTAGGAAGCATATTGAAACCTGTAAAAGACAGTTGCTGAGATATAGGGACAGAGCCTGTCCTTCCTGTGTGCTGTGAAGGTAAGTCACGTTTATAAGCATTGACCGAGGTTACAGGGGAAGGCTGAGGATGTTTCTGAAGGCAGGTTAGATAAACACCATTTCAGAATAATTCAGATCTAGTAGATCATAGCTTTGGGCAAGAGGAAGGCTGGAGGGCCTCTCTCAGCCCTTCTTTCCCACCTGGTTCCAAGATAATAGTGTTGATGCAAGGATTTGGGGCACCTGGAGAAGCAATGTGGCCTTGTTATGTAGCACTGCCAGAGTTGTTATAAGGACAAGGAATTAAAGACAGACAGCTTGTGTGGATAAAAGACAATTTTGATGATGCTGCATGGTGGGGATAAGGAATTGCTATTGAATCACCATTTCACTGCTTTTGAAATTAACTTGATTTCCCCTTAGTGGACAAGCCCACGAACGCTGAAGCCAAGGGAACCCTGGTGTCTAACACACACCTTCTGAGTGAGCTGAGTCTTTAGAAAGGCTCCCTGTCTCTCGCATGGGACGAGTGTGTGTTGTTTCCAATCTCTTAATTAAGGCTTTTAGAAGATGCTTTTCTTTTCCTTAACCCTCTTTTTTTCATGGGATGAGCAGGAATTTAATTCTGTTTATGGCTTTGACCACCCTGTTAAAATCTGTTGACGTGGGTCAGCGGGTTCCAACACTTGAATTAAGGAAATGTGAAGATGTACATGCACCACGTGGTCATGTAAGCTTAAAGTCAGTTAGACAGGCTAGAAATTATGTGAGCTTTAAATAATAAAAAGCTATCATCCCTTTGATGGCATGAGTGAGACAGTAAGGAAGTTCAAAGAAGTTGTTTCTTAATGCTTTATTCCTTGAAATATGCTTCTGTATGTAGCAACACTTAAATCAAATGGTGATAAGTCATTTGTCAAATATCTCAGATTTACTCTGCTTGAAATTAGAAGAGAAGTTACTGAAATTTTAGAAAGTGCACAGGAAACCTTGAGCTCATAATATACTATGAAATGTTTGTTTGTTTTGCCTAATTTACATCTTTCAACCTTTCATTTTCTGTAGAAGGCGGTAGAATATGAATTGCTTTTTTTTTTACGCAGCAAAGATTCTCTAAAGGTTACTATAGTCTCTGTAGTCCATTCAGCACATTCAGAATGCAAATTAGTTCCACATCAGAGTCTTTTTGTGAGGCTTTTCATTACAGGGGGACATGTAAGGCACTCGAATTTCTTTTTTAATTTCAGATAAAGGTGGATCAAAAAGTGGATAGATCTCTTTATTTGTATTTTTAGGAGTCTTTTTAATACTTTTTCCTATCAAACATGAAAAGGAAAATAGTTGCATTTCTAGGCATTTGGGGACCCCTTTGAAGCACTGAGCAAAGGAATGCTTAATACTTTGAAACTATGTATTATTGAAACTATCAATTACTTTAACATTTTTCAAAGGCAAAACAGGATCCTCACCAGACCAGCTTTGTGTCTCGTTTTTCTTGTTCTGAGAGATTGTCTATCTGTATTGTAATGAGAAGATGGTCAGACTAGCTTAATGTTTAGCACTTCTTACTTTTCATCTTCAAAATGATTTGTGAACATCAAGCAGGCATATCAACTTGAATTTCTCTAGAAAATACTTGTGTTGAATACAAGCAACAGATCATGATTTTCGTAAAATCTTGTGGCAATCATTATATACTAGTGGTAATTTTAAAACCTTCTAAAAATGTAATAGGGCAAAATCAGTTTGGGATGTTTTGGTTTTTGGGGGATGTTTATTTTGTGTGGGTTTTTGTTTTCTTGTTTGGTTGTGGTGTTTTTGTGTGGGTTTTTTTTTCCAAACTAAAATAATACCTGTTGGATTTCTAGTGATAAATAACATTGCTGAAGATTTTGTATTACTGAGGCCTAGTTTTGTAATTTTGACTCAGGTTTTTGTTGAAGTCAAAGACTGCAGCACTGAATTATGTTTGAAGCAATTGTTTAATTATTTGCAATGTGTAGGGGTTGATTAAAGCTTTTGTGACTCCTCCCATTCATCTTGTTCTTGCTTAGATTTTACTAGCAGTTTTAGAATGTATCAACAGAGGTGAAAAGTCTGCCTAGAATATGTGCTGGGTCCTGACAAGAAAGGCAGAGAAGATACCATTAAAACCTGGTATCATAAAAGTTTATTGTGAGGAAACTCTGTCTGGGGGGTGGCTCTTATTCTTTAAAAAGCTCTGATTTATCAGGCAATATGTAAAGACTATAGTGCTAGAAAAGGTGATGGAGAGAAGAAATGGACCAGTTAATTGTTCAGTTCTGGTATCTGGTACTGCTGGATACTTATTTAATAGGTCTTGACTCATGATGTGTGCAGTGGTTAAAAAAATGAAAACCTCTTCATCTCGAAGGAAGAAATAATTTGGAAAAGTCCTGGAAGTTTTCTAAGGAGGAGCAACACCACTGCACATGTTTGTATTGTTGAACATTCAACATATTTATGTAAGGAAAAATGTGATGACATAAGGAGGCATATAAATGGGGTATAAAATTCTCTGATTATATGTTATTTGGTTTATGTGATCTTTCTTATTTTCTTTTTAGTTTCCTTTGGAAACAACCTCCTTTTGTTTTTTCACTCATTTTCCTAGCTACTTTTTTGTTTTAAATGTTGATGATTTTTTTCCCCTGATGATATTCAGTGCCATAGTCTGTGGTTGGTCTTCACTCTATTCAGGTTAGACATAATCCTCCTCCCACCCAGTCTTAAATTGTGCATATACTTTTATGGCCTAGAAACTGATACCATTTTTTAAACACTTGTTCCCCTTCCTTTTTTCTCCATTCCCTGGATTTTTTTCCTCTGGGAGAAATTCTTACTTTTTTAATAATTGTGTAGAATTCATCCCTTTTAAAGATTTCTGTAAAAATTCTATTATCTTTCTCTGTTTTAAAATCATAAATGGATAATGCAGATGTTGAAATATTCTGAAGATCTTGAATCATTACAAAAGCTCTGTAATTACATTTATTATTAATGATTTTCATTAGTAAATTATTTCAGTTTACATTGCTCCTTTCATCCTATAGACTTATGGTGCTATGTAGTAAAATATTAATTATTGCTTAAGACATCCCTGGAAGACAAATGAGTCCTCAGGCTTGTCTAAATGTGTGCAAGAGGAGCAGTAAGTGAGGCTGCTCACAAGACAGGAGCTGTGGGCCTGGTCAGAAGACAGAATAGTTCTAATATGGCCTGACTCCTTCTCCCTCCTGTATGTTCCAAACATTTGAATTTTTTTTGGGGGGTGCAATTTTGAAAGAGCTTTATCTACATCTCTCTGTGTCACAAGCATTGCCTAGAGGAGAATGAGACAGCTGGAGAACAAGGAGAGTGAGGATTTCTCTGGTCAGACCCTGACCAGCTGCTGCTGGGGTCTCAGAGGCTTGTGCTTAGCATGGGGCTGTACTCTGGGGCTCCTTTCACTCTGCTCCTCGAGGAACAACTGCTGGAAGCTGAGACAACTGTACTTGAACATGTACCTGAATTTTCTTCTAAGTCTAAACCCATGATATATCTATCTCTGCTTTGGCAGCACTCTCTGACACCCTTGAATAGGGAAACACGCACTGTGGTGTTATGTCAAATACCTCTAGCCTGTGCCTAGAAAAGAGAGACAAAAATGAAGTCACCAGAACTGACTGCGACAGCTATCTTGAATGTGCAATTTTTTTTTAGTAACAGAGAGCAAAGGTGCTCACAAGGTGTTGTTTGGTGCTTTTTACCCACCTTGCATGGGAACACTGAATAACTTCCAATTAATCACTATTTTGCTGGAGCTAGAGAAAAATCAAAATCTACTCCTCTGTGGAAGTCAAATGCCTGAGCTGTTTGTCATGAGTGGCTTCTGCTAATGGCATGATATTTTATCTTACAAATAACCAGAAGCTTGCATTGATCCATGGGACTATGAGGGAAGGCCAAGTTACCCATTAGATATTGCACCTCACCAATGGACAGAGTAAGCTTCTGTCCATGGTATTTCCTAGCAGTGCAGAGACTTTTTCTGGCCTCTTTGGGGGGGTAGGGAGTGGGGGGAGGAGGAGAGTGGTGGTGGGTGATATCCTGGATGACACCAAGAAGTCAGGCACTGACACCTGAATCAAGGATATAAAATTCTTCTTTTGGTGCAGTTGCTTTTTGCACCATCTGAACTGGAACCTTGGGGTATTTTTGTGGGTAGTTTTTTTGTTTGGTTGGTTTGGTTTTATTTTTTAATTTTTTTTTTTAATTCATCATGTTAGAGCAACTTGCCTCTGATGCTGGAGCGTAGCAAAGGAAATATCACAACCTTTTAGCTCTTTTCCTCACAGGAATCCCACTTTGCATCTGTTGGAGGAGGAGAAATTTCATGGTGGCTGATGGAGTCCCTCCTCTTCAGGTGGGGTATGATTATTCACCTGCTATTTCCTATGGAATGCAAGGTCCTTTGATCAGGTGAGATAACAGCAGCATTTCTCAGGGGCTTGGAAGTGGCGTTCTACAGGAATTGGACAATCTTTTGCTGAACCTAGCAATTTCTTTCAACTTCCAGACTTGCCAGTTGTGCAGCCCATTCTGTCACTAGTCAATGTGACAAGTGGCACTAGCAGCGCTACAATGGATTATAACCCTGCTACCTCTTGCATAAGCAACAAGCAAGATGCCCCTGCTGCAGACCTTACACCTGAGGAAGCTACCATTTGCTGTTACTGCTTTGGGGCAGGTCCCTGCCTTTTTGCACCTCATTGTTAATTTTCACTCTTCAGTTTTAATCTCAATCCCTCACATCTGACAGATTATTCTGTCGGAATTATCAAATGGGAATTCTTGATTTTTTTTGTGATATTGTGAATAGGAATTATAACTTTACTTTGAAAACTGACATGTCCAAGTATCTTTCTTATCTTTGGGTGGCATGAAAAATATCGGAAACTTTCAGAACCTTCTCAGTTGCTGCCTTCTTGTATTTCACTGCTGGAAGTGAGCCTTTCAACCAGTGACATCCATCCATTTTTTTCTTAAATGAAAACTGTTTGAGGATGCTAAAAATGATAGAGCCTTTATCTGACAGCTCTTCTCAGGCGTTTTCTGAGCATCATTCACTGTAATCCCTTTTGGTTGTGTGCAGATACATAAATATGCTGTCTGAGCTGAAGGGGGATGTAGAAATTATTCTTCTGCACTGGCACAGCTGCAGGTATAGGGCTGAAACACTTGCAAGTGAGAGAGCCATTCTTGCAGCTTGGTCTGAGTCTGCCCAGCAGGCTCAGAGGCCTCTCTGGCCCCGTGCAATGGTGTCTGAGCTGCATGACTGCCTCCCTTCTGTCAGCAGTGATTTTCTCCTGTAAACTGGCTTCACCCTTCTGGGCTGAAATAATCCATCTTGTGCTTCATTCCCATTAGAGAGTCATTTGGATACAAGCAAAGCAGAAAGCTATTGATGAATAAGTTCAGGAGACTTGGAATGAAACATTTTTTTTATCCTGACAGTAACTTCATGTGACCATATAAACTGGTTGCAATGTAATGAGGAATTGGGAGAGTCCACCTGGCAGAAGAATAACATATGATCCATTTAAAATGAAGAAAATTGTGGCATCAACCTATATTCTGTCCTGATTTCAAACTCAATTTACACTCAAGAAATGTGAAAGGCCAAAAGGAAGATAGAAAATGGAAATTCTTTGTTCCTGGGAGGGCACGTCACACAAAGGCAACATTTTCTGAATCTCATTCACACTTTTGACTTTATTGTTCAGAAAATCTCCAGTTCTTGTGATTGATAAAAAAGACACCTAAAGTGATAGGAATCATCATGCAACAGAAGGACTGTGGGATATTCTTAGTCTGAAAATTTTTCATCCAATAAGGGACTAAATTGTGTGAAGTAGATTGATGGTAAGAAAAACTGAGTCCTGACAGTAAATGTCAGGGAAGATATATTAATGTACAGTAATGGAGTAGGAAATAGCCTTTTTTTTTCTTCTTCTATTGCAACTTCAGTAATTACTTGCACAAAATGTCTACTAAGTGTCTTTTAAAGAGACATGAACCAAGCTACCCTATTCCTTATATAAAAGCTTGAAGCAAACTAAGGACTAATTGGACACAGTGTAGAAAGAAAAAACTGATACAAGAGGTTCCCAGATACTTTTAAATCATGAACCTCACTTGAATACAGTGATTTTTTTCTTCATTTGGCCTATTTAGGAGAATTAGGCAAAACGTTCAGTGATTTCTTACATAATTTTAGTGCTTTTTTTTTAAGAAAAATGAGGAGAACCTGCAGCGTGTTTCCAGTCACTGTTTTTTGAATAACCAGCATGGTTGACATGAGCATCCTCACCTGAGCCCCTCCCCTGCCAAGTGTTGCAGCAGAAACGGATGAAGAACCGTCATTCCATCCCATGGAAAGTTCTTGAGGTTTCTGAAGCCTTTCTGTATCTTTTGAGGGAACAAAATACAAAGCAGAGCCTTTCAAACATCTCTGTGAAGTAGAGCAGCATTGACGTGCCTAGTTTGAGATCAAAGGCCTCAGGTATCCAGTTGGAAGATTTCATTTTGGTCGCAAGCAAAACTCTCTTGAAACGTTCATGTTCTTCTGAGATGTTTCATCTTTGATGTAGTGGGATATTTGGCTAAATACCGCCTTGAAAATGTTGAGAGTAGGTCTGTGTTTTTGGTGCTAATGTGCAAGGATGAGAAGAACTTAAGCGGGGAGACCTGATAGGTGAGGAATTATGAAAGACCTGGAAAAGGAACATGAACATATAATAAGGTGCTAGCTCTGTGCAGGATCCAGCCTGCTTAAATTGAGACTTAGGAGCCCAAAGCCTAAGGCTCAGACTGTCTGCTTCTTGCACTGCAAAGTTTCTCTATTCTGTGCCTGAAAATTTCCTGGGCATGTGGTGAACTTGCCAGTGTCCTGCTGAGGGATCTAAAGCACATGAGATTTTTTTCAGGACAGTGTGTAAAATGAGCACTGAAGTCAGGTATTTATTACAGCCCTTTATTACAAATCTGTTTCTATATTCTTCAGCCCCTAGCATCAGTGGTTGTAAGATCAGGCTTCTTGTATGCTGCTGCCTTGCAAACATGCTGATGTGTCTTCATAATTGTAGCTGATGTGATATGCAGTGCAAGTGAGGCCTCATCCTGCTGAAAGTGCAGCCTGTGGAAAGCAGTGATTGCTTTAAAAGGTATCTGCATTTGTGTAGATTGCATTATTTTTGTATTATATGAATAAAAAGGACTTGAGAGAGTACAGTCTTGTGGAAATGGAGGCAAAAATCAAATTAATCATGGAATCATAGAGCGGTTTATGTTCGAAAGGACCTTAAGGATCATCTTCTACTAGATCAGGTTACTCACAACCCCATCCAGCCTGGTCTTGAATATCCTCCAGGACAGGGAGTCTACAAACTCTCTGGGCACTGTGTTCCAGTGCCTCACCACCCTCTTAGTCAAGAATTTTTTCCTAATACCTGTTTTAAACCTGCCTTCTTTCAGTTTCAGGCCATTACCCCTTGTCATATCACACACGTCCTTACGAAAAGTCCCTCTCCTTTTTGCAAGCCCCATTTAGGTACTAGAAGACCTCTGTCTCTTTTCCAGGCTCAGCAACCCCTGCTCTATTAGTCTGTCTTCACCAGGATTAAATGCTGGACAGGAAAATTTTCATATTCTAATCTAGTGCAACTACTATAACTGTTTAGTATTATGGAAAAGGAAAAAAAAAAGAGGCTCAAATCTGGTAAGGTTTGGAAATGCATGGCTTTGTTCCAGGTATGAAAATTTATATAGCAAAGCATCTCTCTGTGAATCACATTTTCAGGCACTGATGATAACAGAAAATCAGGAATGCAGAAATAAGCTTATTGAAGATTTTGCACCACTCACACACATACATGGAGCATCTGGCTGTAGATGTGACTGTCTATGGTGCATTCTTCCCCATAAAGATTAAAAATATTTAATTTTCATCACATGAACAGTCAAATATAAAAGCTCCATTACTCTTGAATGTTCATATATAGAAAACTAGGAAATTTTAAAACCTGCTTTTCAAAGCAATTACACACCAAAAAAAGGGATTTGTGGATCCTGTACATTCTCACAAGATATTCCAGCTTTGTCCGGGAGCTTGTCTTAGAAAGCTGGCTTGGTGCCAAAGCTAGTGGCAAGTATTTATGGCACTCAGTTAACTTGGTTCCTGTGTGTGTTACATCTTTGGCTGGGTGGTTGGTACTGTACCCCGTTCCTCATCTGTAGAAGCAGTGTCATGTGTCTTTTCCCTCATAGAGTGTAAGTTTCTCTGCTCTGGTGACGTCTTTTATGATGAGTATGGAGGATTCCATCTTGTTTAGTGCCTCTGAGCTTCCACAGTATGCAATTATCAATGTTAATGTCTCCAAATTGAGGAAGTGATTGGACCTAGCAGACTGCTTTGTTGTTTGTTTGTTGTGTAATTATCAGCATTCATTACAAACAGGTATATCTAATTTTTCCAGCTCTCAGCAAGCTGACTACAATGATGGTATTATGGGTTGGGTTAAACTGACTGGAACTGGTGAGTGAAATGGCTGCCCTTCTTTTATGAATAAATGCAACAAATACAGAGCTAGGCAGATTAAAAAAAGAGAATAAAAAAGGACTTGTTCAGTATGTGAGCTCTGGATTTGAGCTGCTCACAGAGGAGTTGAAAGCATGGAGCTTTGGTGGGATTTCCCAGGGTATTGTTTAACCATGTGCACACAGAGTTCTGCAGTGAGCAAACAGCAGGTGAGAGAGAGAGACACAGAACAGAAAAATTGGAAATATGGTCTAAGAAAATATATGCAAGAGAGAAAGCATTTGAGCAGCATGAATAGAAACCAAGAGCAGGGAGCAAAGAATCACCTGCTGTACCCAGAGACACAGGGTTCTGGCCAGCCCACAGGAGTACACAGGATTGTATCAAAGAGCCTGTCCTTGGCTGAAGTGCTCCAGCAGTAATATTTCATCAGAAAGAAATGTTCTTGCTCCAGCACACTGCTGTGTATCCTCTCTGTGGTGCAGATGGGAGGCTGAAGCTACACTGATGCTCTGCCTGACAAACTCCTTGCAATTTTATAATCAGTCCTAGACAGGAAACATTTTGTAAAAAGGAAATCCCTTCATACCTAGACACATCTAGGGGCGATAATGTTTGGAAGGGAGAAATACCATTATTCAAGAGAATACCTTGCCATCACTTCTTCTGTATTTTCCCTGCTTTAGTACAGGTGCTACAGCTTGACAAAGACAAGTGCTGTGCTCACAAGCACAGAATCGTTCTCAGGTGTGCAAGCAAATCACCTGGATCCAGAGCAGCCCATGTCCCCTGGACAGCCGCCAGTTTAGAGCCAAATCCCGGTGATTGTGTGGTGGGATGTGGTGGGAGGCCCCGGGGAAGCAGGGAGGGAAATGAGCCGTGCGTGTCTCTGGTGCCGGTGTGTGTGGAGCCGGCAGGGACTGGGTGCATTGCCCGGGGGACGGAGGGCTCGAAAACAAACCCTGCTGCTCGGTGCGGACACAATGGCTCCTTTGTTCTCGGTGGTGGGAAGGAGTAGCTCGCTGCGGAGGATGCCGTGGGGAGGGCTGCCAGGTGTCAGGCAGGGCCACCACGACGCCCTGCCCGACACAGGGCTGCAGCCAGCGCTGCGTGTAGGACGGAGAGGGGAAAAAAAAAAATCAGCTCTTTAGAAGTAAATTCACCAGGAAAATGTGCAAAAAGAGGCACTGGCACTGTTTGGAAAATCAAGGCGATGTTTCACTTGATCTCAGTAGTAGGAGAAAGCAGAAAGTGTTTATTCTTCACAAACCACTGAAGGTGGTTTGGCTGGGGGGAGGTAAACCAGGCTCTGGACAAGTTTATATAGGTTACTGTGCCAGGAGAAATGATGAGATGTCGCAGAAGGGCAGTTTGGAGAGGTGTATGGTCCTGAACTCAATAAAGGTAGATGGTACTTGTGTGCCACGACAGGTAATTCCTGCTTTCCCTTCATTTTGCAGCTCAGGGTACAATAAAGTTCAGATGGCTAAAGTATTATCTTGGAATGCACAGCAAGGCAATTTTTGTTGCACAGTTATTCAGCTGAAATGGGTTAAAGCACTTCATGTATAGGAGACACCAGTCCTGACATTTGCCCCCACCAAAGAAATAACCTCTTGTTCACAGACTTCCTAAGTTTGATACAGGAAAACAACACCACAAGCATGGATTGTTCTTGCAGGTCAAGGTCTGAAATGCAGGAAATAACACTGGATTTTGAAATTGCCACTGGTGATGCAGAATAGCCATCCAAAATCACAAATGAGAATGGATTTCAAAGTTTTCTTGGCTGCAAACAGAATAAATAAATAGTGGACAGTTTGAGGAAGAATTTGGTGCTGGACTTACTTTGGCCCCACTAGTGTTTTGCTTGATTGCTGCAGTCAGTTCAAAAATTGTATCCTAAGCACAGGGTAGATTGACAGAGAGAAGAAAGCCCCAGTTCATCCTATAGAAATGTTACCAAGGTTGTATCAAGGGCGCTGAGACAGTTGCTTGGCTGTTAGAAAATATGCAAAGGGGTATTTTCCCTGTGAGTTTTATCCCACCCTTTATTTGTGTTTCTACACGCCGTTAGTGCCATGGCTGTATCAGGGCGTTCCAAATTCCTCCCCGTTTAACCACAGCCAGTGTTTGTAAGGCTGGCACTCTGGGGTCAGTTTCTGATCTCTGGTGTGATGAAGGAAATGCGAGAAGGATTTACTGCACCACCCAGGGTTTGTTCCTGCACAAGCAAAAGGAAGAGTGGGAGGCAGATTGGCAGAGACTGTCAAAGGAAGAGTTAAGGGGGGAACAACAGCTAAAAAATCCCCCAAGAAAATGAAGAATAAGAATAAAACATACAGCAATACTATTTTTTATACACAGTGTTTTAAGTCTCTTGATGATGTTTCATGGATGCTTCCTCCTGTTCTTAGTTTTTAGTCTATTATCATAAGAGCAGGTCATGTAAGGTTTTCAGGTCTCTTTGATACAGGCGCCGCTTAAAAAGTTGACTGAATATTCTGCCCTGTGCTTCTGTATATTTTGCTTCTCTGCACACACTTTGCCCTGTGAATAGTAGTAAAAATTCCAGTGGTCTGCCCTCCCATTAAAATACCTTTAATGTTTTATTGGGATACCTCCTACTTGAGATGGTTTAACACATAAAGGTGCTTTGCTCATTTGAGAAAAAAATAAGCTATACTGCTGATGTGCTGGCAAGATTGTTTGGGTGGCTCTCCTGTAGATTGCTCTTTATGCAAATGGTGCCTTGGGAACGGGCAGATTAACATGTTTCAGGGCAGGATGGAGATGCAAATGTTGCATCTACTTGCCTGGGAGTGCTCTGCTGCAAGAAGGGAAACAAGCTCTCCTGCACATTGCTGACTGCTCTCTTTCTGTCTGTAAGTTCAGTGAGTGTCCTGGAAAATAATTACTCATTTAAAGTAAGAAAGGAAAGTCCAGAGTGCCTGTTTCTGAGTACTCTGCTTTTTTTAGGAAGAAAAGGTTTGAACCACTGTCTTGCTGATGATGAAGAGTGGAAGAAAAGTAAAACTGGAAAAGGTGATGATGTAACTGAAAAAACAACAAAGAGAGCAGATTAAATCTGAATGTAAAAAAAAAAAAATTGTAAACCCATGCAGGTTAGATCTTTTGAATTACTAGAACAGGGTTTTCTATGACTAAAAACACATGGATAGCTGCTGGTTGAAAAGGGCATTTTCTAAGCCAGTCTAATGAAAAAGAAATCTGTACTTTGAGAAAGGGAGAAGAGACTAAACTATCCAAGTTAAGACCAGAGAGAGGCAGAATTTAGCTCCAAAGATTTTGATTAAAGCTTTTTCTGAGAATCAGCCTTGTTTAGGTTTTCTCTGCCCTTATTTTAACGTTTGGCTGTCTGCAAAAATCTTTCTCTAAGTGTTCCTGTTGATTTTTTGTCTTTTTTTTTATTTGAATGGCTTTTTTTTTGTTGTTTGATTTATTTTATTATTATTATTTATCAAAGCCTATTGACAGTTCAAAAAATGCTTTGTGCATTCAAACTGCTGTGTTGATGTAACTTCGTTTCCAGTGTGCAACTGCTGACACAATCGTGGTGGGACATTTGGCTGCCTGCCCTGAGGAGTCTCCTCCAGGCTCTTGCCAGGACTTCAGACACAGAACAGGGAATTATTTGTGGGGCAGTGGGACACATTTGTCCTCACCAGTGTCCTCCTCAAAAGGCAGTGGAACATGCTTTATGGATTGTTGAACATCTCAGGGAGAATCAAAGACCCTGGAACCCACCTGAAATCTCTGAAAGAACGGAAAGATTTTGGGGGGTGCAATAGAGTTATCTCCAGCTCTGCTCCCTGCAGGGCTCTCAGCAAAGGCCTGATTCAGTACCAGAGTTCACTCTCCAATTGTGTCTGTTTGTGCTCCATGGAGATGCCTGCAAGGGGTTGACTGAGCAGACTTCTGGTTTTCATGCCAGCATTTCAGAATGACAAAGGAGGGAATGGCACCTGGGGGGCCTGAGGATAATCCCAGCACATGGGTGTGTGCAGAAAATCTTGTAGCTGCCAGTAGCCATGGCACAGATTTTCTGTTTGCCACCCTTACACAGCATTTTCTTTGTCACTGAAAGAGTTTCCAAACAACTTGCTGTTACCCTGGTTGTCAGTGTATCCATGGAGTGCAGCAGAAGATTAAGGGAGGCTTAAAAAAAAACTGAGACACCACAGGTATTGCAAGGAGTTAATGGGACTTTCTTCATTTCTTCAAAGAAAATCTTTTTACAGCCCCATTGAAATGGCTAAGCCCTTTTACTCAGCCTCTCTGCAAGGAGCAAGATGTTGACAACATCTCTTCAGAATGTGTTATCCCAAATGGTGCCTGTAAACCAGCCCTCTGCCACGGCTATTTTGACATGTCTGTATAACAAGTATCATTCCAGCTATATAATTGAAATATTATTGCTGCTTCACTTATGACTTTAGTTAATAGCCTGCTGCAAAACTGAGGTAAACTTTCAGCCCTGCGCTGTGGTACAGACCTACTACGCCTCTCTAATTTAATCAAAATATCTGGAAAACTGTCAGCATCTGAGGAACAAAATGCCATTTGCTATTGTGCAACAACTCTTACTGGAATGGCCTTAACTACTACTGAAAGAGAGCAGATATTCAGCTCTTCCATTTGCCCTCCCTCTCATCTGTCCAGAGGAGGACAGTCCATTTCCTCCACTGATTGAATTAAGGACTGAAAATTCAATTTGAGAAGGAGAGTGGAGCTGAAGATTTATTTTGATATGCAAAAGTCTGAGGGTTTACATGTTGGTGGGTTGTTTTTTGTCTTTTTTTAATGGATGAGAAGGGTACTCTGAGGTGTGGTGGCCTCTTGGAGAAAGATTTGTCAGAATATGTACTGTCCATCATCCAGGCTGGAGAACTGATAAGGCAGACAGGGAATATGAAGGCTTGAGTCCTGCAAAAGAGGGCGAAAGTAATTGTGCCTAGAATCACAGAATCACAGAATCTCTAGGTTGGAAGAGATCTTCAAGATCATCGAGTCCAACCCACCCCTAACACCTCAACTAAACCATGGCCCTGAGTGCCACATCCAGTCTTTCTTTAAACACATCCAGGAATGGTGACTCCAACACCTGCCCAGACAGACCATTCCAGTGCTTTGAACAGGCCATCATTCCTAAACATAAATAAGTTTCTACATTTTCTCCAAAGCACTACCCAGAAAAGTAAATTGAAAAAGTAAGAGGGAAGGGAATACTCAGTGCCCATTTTCTACTTGAATTAAATTTTCATTTGCAAAAAGTGGGAGAAGAAACAAAAATTATGAAAGTGTGACGTAGTATGTTAGTTGCATCAGAAATAATGAGTGATTAGATCTGAGCTGTTGAGGAAAGTTAAAGGAGAAAATTGTTAGCAAAGCATTAAAGAAAGTGTCTATAAACCGTGTTTTTGAGGCCTTGCTGAACAGTATTGCACAGGGTGTTCAATAAAAGCTAATTTGCTCAATAAGGAAGTCCCAGGTGGAAGTATGAGAAGAACCTGGAAGTAAAATGCTAATCCTTCCTTCCCAGCCTCCAAATTTCAAAGAGATCCATTTTTTTTTTCATAATTAAGAACTGAAGACACCAAATCACGTCTGTTAGCTCATTATAATCATATGGGACTGAAAATAATTCTAAGCCAGCTGTAAAGACGAAGAAGAGTTCCAGGTGCCTGGGACAGATGGACATACCAGTCTGTCTGCTGTTTTGAAGCATTGCTCAGGATTTCTCAACCAGGAATTTACAAGCAACCTTGGCTGTCAATTTAAAACTAAATGAAATGAAGCTGTTGCATGTGAAAATGGCAAAAAAAGGGATCACATTCTGAAAGGTGGGAATAAAAAACTATTGTTAAAATTTTGAGGAATAATTTGCTTGGAATTTGTTGTTGTAGCTGTAGTTGATTTGTTTGGTTGGTTTTATGCCAGTATTAAACAAGAAAAAGTGACCAAAAATTTATTTTTATTCTACTTCTTAAAATTAGGTCTGTCTGCTCTGGCAATGTTCTAGTTACCTGAAAGCCCAGCCTGAGCAAGACTCTGCAAAGAAGATGGTTACAAAAAGGACTCCAAAGGTGGCAGTATCCTTTAGGCAGCAGGGAGAAAAGGTAATGCTGACACCTTTCTTGCACCAGGCTCGTATGTCAGTGATCAGGGAAGCCTGGGACAGTGTTTCTTATTAGGTTTCTGTAATATGATGCACACTCAGATAAGTAAGCCAGTCTTTTTTTTTTTTTTTTTTTTTTTTTTAATCTACATCTCTTCTGAGAAAGGAAGAGGGAAATCTAGGAGAGTCTGGTGGGATTTCTGTTCTCTTCTTTTTAAGGGCCAGGGGCTAGGAATAGCAGATTCAATGGGAGACAGTGACCAGGAGCAGTCAGAGGTACTTGTGTAAGCAGATGTTCTGCCACATACTATCTTAGAGAGAGTCTCTGCCAAGATCTACTGACTGATGGAATTTAGCCTTCTGCATGTCTTGAAAACAAGGATTACAGGATTAGGGACATGATGCTAGAGGCAAGCATGGAGTGCAGAGAGAGATATATGTAGATTTTCTGAAGGAAAGGGAAGAGCAGCTGCATGGGCTGCTCAAAATTTGCCCCCAAAAAACACCTAGAGCATGAACTGTTTAATGAGGAGGGTGACCATCCAAAAAAGAGGAACTTACCATTTAATGGTGTAGATTAATCTCAAAATACAGACAATCACTAAAACAAACAAACAAACAAACAAAAAAGGAGTTGGTGATGGAGGAGGGAAGACATGATGCTGGTGAAGCAGACATTTAATTCCCATTCAAGAACCAAAGTTATGCTGAGTTTGTGAAGAGAAAGCATCACTGACAATTGATGTGAGTGCTCAGCAGTCTCAGTGCCAAAGGACAGCTTGACTGAGGAAGAAGGAGATTTCTGTGAGATTATAGGGACCTGCAGCCCCCAACATAAAATCCAGAAGAGTAAAATCTAAGAGAGTCTTTGAACTAAAGTGTTCATAGGAGCACCATGAAGATGATCAGAGGGCTCTGATCTGAAGTCAGCCTGAGAGACATGGAGTTCCTCATCCTGTAGAAGAAAAGGCTCCTGGGAGACCTTGTGGCAGCCTTCCAGCATTTATAGGGGGCCTAAAAGAAATCTGGACACAGAACTATTCAAGCTGAGTTTGGACAGGGCTTTGAGCAACATGATCTAATGGAAGGTGTCCCTGTGCCTGGCAGCAGGGTTGGAACTAGACAATCTGTATGGTCCACTCCAACTCAAACCATTCTCAGAAAATGAAATGTCTGAAATTTTAGAGGTAGAGATGTAAGCAAAAATCTCAGTCAATGGAACATGAGAATTTTCACAGCCTTCTTCACCTGGGCCGCTTCAATGGCTCAGATCTCCATGGCTGACCTGAAAGAGGAAAGGAGACCCTATTGAAACAGGAAAGAGTGAGTGTGTGTAAGTCTTCATGCATAGAAACTCTTCTTGGGTGAGAATTTTGGTGCCTCAATAATGGGATCATATCCTGGAGACACTGGAAGTGGCAGCATGGTTTGATAAAGCTTGTGATGTGATGATGTGATGTGATGTGCAGGTTTCAGGTGTGGGTGTTGGGCAGGTGAGAGGATCCATGCTGATCAGGAGATGTTGTAACAATGAAGAGCTGGTAGAATTCAAGAGCTCTGTATTTTGTGACATGCTGAGTGTCATTCCTGTGCTATACACAGCAGTGATCTCTGTTGTCCTCCTTCCTGGAACTCTTTATCATGGGAAGTCAGCATGAACTTTGGCTTTTAACTCTGTAGATGAAAAGTCCATCTGTTATTGCAGTTGAGGGATCACTTTCATTTTGGGTCTTCTCTGAACACTGTTCCATGGATCTGATCACCTCTCTTAAAACTGTAGGCTCTTATCCTTTTGTAAGAGAAGTAACTGTCCTCTCCTTTGACACATTCCTGCTGCCTACTTAGGGGGTCCTGTTGGTGCTGCCCAAAAATACCATTGCTGCCTAGGAATGTGCTTGAATACATCTAAAAGATTTTCTCACTCATAAATAACAAGTTTGTTAGGGTAGTTTCTTCCTTATGCCTCTTAAACACAAGCTTGAAGTATTCAGTCTGTTCCTAACAACACTGATGTCAAATTTGTGTGTGTTAGATTACGTGAGTCTCTGCTGACTCTTCTTAATCTCCACCCTTTCCTGTGCTATCCCAGACAACAAGAGAATGAGGAAGAAGTGGGGTAGCTTGGGTAAGGCAAAACCAAGGATAATGCATATTATCCTTGTATATTTACTTGGCTTCTGCCACCTGTGTTCCTGTTCCTTTAGACCTAGTTCTGCCTCTCTGCATTATGCTAAACAAGGGTTAAAAACTGCCTCAGTTCTGGAGTCACTGTTTAGGGCATCCCAGGAATGCTGGATCTCATTTATATTTGTACCACACCTGGCCACAGTTCGGTCATGGTCTGGTTAAAGCTGTAGATGGTACACGATGGACACAACTGCTGGGGCGTGACACTCACACAGTGTGCTCCTGTCCTTGAGATGGAGACAGTGTGGAAATGAAGGAAGCTATCCCTTCCCATAGTGCACCATCATGTTCCCCTGATATAAAATATTTTGATTTGGAAAATGCCACCTTGCAATTGAAATGACACTTTAATTTAGAAAAATACCGGTTTCCAAGTTGCCCATGGGCAATCACTGGGCAAAAGTAGCTGTGAAAGTGGTACCACTTTCCATTTGACTCGGACCCTGTGCATGTGCTGGAGCTCTGCTCCCAGGAGGCCCCACACCCACCACCCTTGATTATTTTGGGATGTGGTGAGGGAAGGCTGAAGAGTGATGAGAGCTCATGGAACACACAGAGACTCTCTCCTCCCTCCAGCTGGTGCCTGGCGACGCATTCTCACAACAAAATTTTTAATTAGAAACCTTTTGCCTCGGGAGTCAGTACATGTGGGGCTAAACTTACTTCCTGGCTTCAGTGAAGTTTCACTTTCTTCCCTAATTATTTGTTATTTTCTTTCTTCAAACAGATGCTAGATACACTCCCTTCTCATGTGTCTAAATTGTGTCTCATCAGCATGGGTGAGTGAGTTGCCTCTGAGGCACTGCCCAGTGCTCTGCTGCCTTTTACAGAGGCAGCTGGACTGGTGGAACTTGTGGGAGTGTACGGGAGGCCCTTGGCACCTGCCATTGTACGATACAGTACATTCTTCTTAGATTAAACATTTACTGGAGAAAAGCTGAGCTACTGTTGCAGGAATCAATACACCTGCTTCACTTAGCAAAGTGCAGTCTGGACAGGTCTGCCAAGTGCCACTCCTTGACAGGAACCAGGAGCCACACAAGCATGTTGAAACCCTTGGATATCTGCGACATGAGCACATCTTCTTCACAGTTCTTCAGAGATTTGATCTGGGTTTTGTTGTTGGCTTTACTGCATTGGCAAGGTGCAGAGATTCCTCTGGCATGCAGACCTAATTAGGCAGAAATGTAGAAAAATCATGAAAACCCCCTTTTTTTTAAACTGACAATCCAAACTGTGCCATATAATTACGAGATATTTAGAAAGCTCTAGATGGAAAAGATGAAGGATGGAAACTGCTGTCACATTTGCCATCTGTATTTCAGGCCACACGAGATAAAAATCTAAGAAAAATTTCTGGACTTTGAATATTTAACTTCTTTGCTTTAGATGGGAAATTTTCAGGTACCAGCTTTTCACATTGCAAAGGCAACGTTATTGATACAGACTGATATTGGAACCCTATGCTCTTTCTTTATTTCTTAAAACCTAGAGTTTATGAGGACTAATTGTAACACATATTGGATTATTAGCTCATAAATAATCAGAGTTGCACATTTGAGTATTACCAGGCATTTCCATACAGACCAAAACTGCAACTGATTGACAGCTGTCCATTCCCAAACAATAAAACTATTTCATATAATTAAGAAAGAAAATGTTCTTTTTTTTTTTGTTAAAACTTCAAAAGAGAAAATTTGAGATTTTTTACACCACCTCATTCACAGACATACAGAAGTTTTTGGCAGTTTAGTAAGTGATGTAATGTTTATTCTTTCATTAATCTATTTTTAAATTGGTTCTCAGGCCATAGTTGTAATTCACGTGAATTACAGGAAAATCAGAATGGCTTCAGTACCTCTTTGGGACCAAAAGGTACTGAACTGTACTTGCAGCTCTGCACAGCTCACAGGAGCACTTCACACTGCACTTGTACACTGCCCAACACAGGCAGGAGAAGTGACATGACAATTTTCAGACCACTGCAGGGCTTGAACTTGGAGTGGACTGCAGCTTTACCTGCTGAAACCTGTGAATGCTGGTTATGTACACCTGAGTGCTATCAGAGCAGCCTCCCTGGCTTGCTGTGCTGATGGCAATGGCTCACTCTGCCACGGTACTGAGCACAGACTTGTTGTTCTACTTTCCAAGGCCTCCTCACAGCTCAAGCTGTTTGTACATTGTAAAGCTGGAAGAGGTAAACCAGGCAGATCCTCAGCAAGCCACACTAATACTAAATAGAAGTGGCATTTTCTACCAGGAAAGAAATTGTTCTTCAGGAGAGCTCTAATTATTTTGGAAAATATGTGAACATTTTCCTCCAGAATTATCCACCCACTCAGAGAAATCCTTGTCTCTCTGCTGTTGTTTTCAGCTGATGCTCCCATTTCTCCTCTTCTAAACATCCCTGGTCACTCCTTGACATCCAAGGGAATGTTTGTGACCCAGCAGTTCCTCATGCTCCAGTTCTCACGCTCACTGGCAGTGCCAAGTCCCAGCTGCAATAGGAGTGCGTCCCATCTGCAGGCTTTTTCCCTACAGGTTTATTTTCATGTGTAGGGGTAAACTCTGTTTTTCCTCTGCAGAAGAGAACAACCTGTGTGTGGGCTGCTGCCTGTGTCACAGCGGAGCAGCTGGCAGGTGGTAACTTGTTTATCTGCAAGAAAGAGAGTGGCTCCTGAGCTTTCCCTGCTGCCCCAGCTGCTCCTCGGCTGGGGCTGGCTTGTCTGCAGAAACAGGGCGAGAGTCAGACCTGTGAGAACCGAAGGCTGTCAGGGAACCGAAGGGGAGGGGGCAAGGATGAACGAGGGCTGTGCTTGTGCACTCGGGACATGTAGGACTGTGAGGATTGGGGGGACAGATAAAGAGGAGGGTAGGAAAGTTATGTGTTGATTTGGGTAAACCAGTGTGGAGAGACTAAAGGGAAACAGAGGACAGGCAAACTCACAATTCTACAATATAATTTCCAGCCCTGCCCCGAATTGACCCTGCTCCTACATTTCCTCCTGCGTGCTTGGAAAAAGGCTTGAACTGCCTCCCAGTCTCCTGCACCTATCCCTACAGCTGTTTGGTCACCTCTGCCAGGCAAGGGGAGAGCTGCAGAAGTCTCCATGGCCCTTGGGCTGCCCCTGCTGCCTGCTTCCCACTCAAACATGGGGAAGAGTTGGTGCCTTCGTGTTCTCCTGGGGATGGACACATGCTTATATTCTGGCTTTGGCTGCCCATTACACTGGGAGTTTCCCAGGGTACAAGATTTATCCTTGTCATCCTCCCTGACTTCTTGGAGTCAGGAATAAGATCTCAACTGTATTTCTGAGGTCTTTATCAGAGGATGTTTTCCTCAATGCTGGCAGTGGCCGGGAAATTATAGTTGCCATTGTAATCAGCAGGAGTTTGCTGTAGATGGACCCTGAGGTGTGGGATGCCTAACTAGGCAGTCTGGAAGTCAGACATCTGAAACTGAGCTGGTCACCCTAGTCACTTATTTATACATAAGATAAAGCTCTCATTTCACATGTTTTCCTCTGGCACAGAAGACCCAGGTGGTTCAGCTGTTAAGTGATTTATACTGCAGCCACCAGTGAGTCAAAGCCTTCCAGAGATGATGAGTTTGACAAAATTTACTTTTGATCTTTCGTCAGACTGATACACTACCTTTGCAGGGAAGGCTGGCCTCACAGTCAGTGCACTGCATTAAACTGCTTCTGCTATTTACTGCCCTGCTGATTGATGGCAGAGAAAACACATGGTGATTTTTTTGCTTTGGTTTTCTCAGTTGCACAACACCCTACGAGTTCTTTAGGATTACAGTAGCTGAGTTCTTTGATGTTGCAACTTGAGGCTATTGTAGGTTTGGTATACTTTATGGTTTTAACTCTTCTGGAGGCTCCAGTGAGTTTCCATGCAGATTAAAAGAGCAGGATTACTTCAGGAACGCTTTTCTCTGATGAGAAAATGCTCTCAGCAGGCCCTGCCTCTTCAGGCAGGAGACAATAGGTTTGCTTGTCAGTATCTGAATGTTTATCAGGTATTCTAAATTCATTAAATGAAATGGAATGGGGCTTTTAGCAGTATTATTAGCAAGATGACTATAATTTAAGAGAGTAGGAGAGTGCTTCATTTCCTACCTTTAATAATAAACTGAAAATAAAACATAAATGTCAAGTGGTAATGTAGCAGTGTGCTTAGCAACCAGATGATCAAATGTTAGGAAAATGCCAACAGCAGTAAGTCAGAGCTGCCTGCTTGTGTGTTTGTGTGCATGTAAATAATCTTTCCTCAACTAGGGCCTAAGCGTTGGCAAAGGTTATTTTGCTCCCATATTTGTAGTGTTACCAGTCCTTGCTCATACACTTCTAAGAGTTTTTCTTGATTTTTTTTTGTGTTAAATCAGTCTCTCTAGCGTATTACACAATTTTTGTTGCTTTTCACTGAACTATCTGTATTTTATCAATATCTTTTTGAAAATAAGCTACCAGTTCTTACTGTGGCATCTGCTCTCATGTGAGCAGTAACTATTGATCGTCTTCCTGGAACAGCTGCATTTTATAAAGCAAAGATTTTTTTTTTCCCCTTCCAGCCATTTCAAGCAGCCTGCAAGCACCAAAGGACTGAGCTGCTCCGCCAGAAAGCTCTTCCTGAGGCATCATGTGTAAGTTTTGTCTATGAACATACAGCTAGATGTGGTGCTAGGAAGCTATAAACATCCATGGGCATCACGAGTGAGAAAGGGCCCCAAGTTTTTTCACAGAGAAAGCATGGAGATTTCTGGAAAACCTGTTACAAATGTAACACAGGTAGAGGGCCTGCTGCTGCACTGCTTCCCAGTGCAACCCTTACTGCTTTGAAGGGTTGATAGGCTGAAAGACAGGGCTTGGGTAAATACAGTGCCTTGCTTAGGTCTATGTAATTGTTGGGTGGATTAAATCATAGCACGTTCTGCTTCGCCCTGCCCCTCCTCCTGTATTGATTTTCTTCATGTGGGGTAGGAGAGCTTTTGTTCTCCTGAGAGCAATAACCCTGGCCCCCCGCTGTCCTGCCTGCCTTGGAGCTCAGCCCATGCACCGTTTGCATCCTTCCCTTTCCAGCCCTCTTCCTCTACAGAAAGGCCAGCCATTTCCTCACTGTTTTATGTTGTTATTCATCACCAAAATAAAAGCCAATGCTCTCATTGACTTCACTGAGCACAGAAATTCATGTTATTTTAGTGGGGCTGCTATTTTATTTTTTTTTTTTGAAGGAGATGCATGATTGACTACAGTGTCCTCTGTGTTGTTTTTACATCCAGTTTCAAGTGAAGGTTTGTGTCATGAATGTACAGGTATCATCTGTCAACCCAAAATGAAGGCTGAAACCATGAGTACCAAACATTTTTTCAGTCTTTCATATCCTCTGTGCTGAAGGCTGTACTCTTTGGTAATGACTAGATCTAGGCAGAAGTTTGATTATTCCTCTTATGAGAAATTCCCAGGGTCCCCAAACCTGCTATTTGTTACTAAACTGTCTAGAATAAAAGAAAAAATTCTTTTTCTGTGAAAAAATATGAAAGCAATCAAAAAGGAAACAAAAATCAAACTGTTCTGATTTTGATGGTTGTCTTGAAAGTTTTGAATATACAAATTTTAAAAGCCTGGAAAAGTTTTACAAATCCTTTTGAAAATGAAAGAGCATATGCTAAAAAACCAAAAAGAGCAGATGCTACTTCTAAAGAGAATGTTTACATTCCAACTTTCTCTCAAAACAAAGCTGTCTTTCGTTTTAAAGAACATTTCCCTAAGAAAAATCTCTTGCAAAGTAAGGAGTTGATGTCTGGTAGCTCACTTTTCCCACCTGTGTTTTGGTTTGCTTAGATCCCCTAAAGCCTTCTTAGGTGCAAAATCAGCTGAAAATACCTTGCACATGGACTACTACATGGCATACATGGATTTACTTTTCTAAGTGAGTGCCATGAAGCCACTGGTAGGATTTTGTAGCTAGATTTTTCGGTAGCTGAAGGCTGCTGGCACAGGTGGCTGCAGGCTGTGGAAATGCTGCACTTGTGGCATGGGCAGCAACAGCCCTCTTGGCGTGGTCCTCAGTGGAGACACAATGGAGACAGTTTTGGCTTGCTTGCTAGAAAGCAGAGAGGGAGTGGTTTTTAACGAATGTTATCACTAAAAATATCAGACCTTCAGAGAAAAAGTAGTCTATGGAATGTAATTATCTTCTTCCATGGAGTTAATGAAGGGAGAGTAACTGTAGCCACCTTATTCTGCTGTTACTGTTGTTTAATACCATATCACCAGCAGTAGCAGACACTGGTGAAATGCTTGTTTCCCGTATTGACTTCCATTTAAATATTTTCTATCCAGACAATGACCAATTCTAGTTATGGTGATCTGAGTATTGCAAATATAGCTAACAGAATGATGAACTATTTGATGAAATCAAGACCTGTTGGCAGCACATAAAAACTCCTCTCAAAACTACATTTTAGGAACTACAAATCATCAGTAGCATCCTTTTGGGGTCTCCTGTATGTGACCAGGGCAGTGTACACACAGTCCTGTGTGAAGCTGGGGTGTTCTGCTGCCTCGGGTTAAGTGAATTTTTGCCCTGTCTGGTCGGAGCTATAATGCAGCAATTCCCACACCTGCACAAACCTGCCCTTGGCACAGGATGGGATGCACAGCCCAGGTAGGGTTATTCTGTGTAATTCGTGTCTTAACTACCAGGGGGCACAGATCATGGCATAGTCCCCAATTTGTTTGGGGAACTTGGATTCAGGGAGGAAAAGTGGGCTAAACAGGAAGCTTGGAAATTTTGTCCAGACATTGCAGTTGGGAAGACATTAAAGCATCAAAAAATCTGGACTGCTGATATAGGAGAAATTCCTGGAAGCCTGAACGCCGCTGTTTTCTGCAACATTGTGAGTTATTTTTGCTGTTAATGCTATTGTGCTCAATTAATAGTTAATTAATGTGAGTAAAACTGCAGTAGGGAAAAACGTAATAATGAGTCTGCTTGCTCTTTCCACTCCCAACAAAAAAATAATGCAAGCCATTAGTTTCTCCTTAATGATTTGAAAGCCCAAATAGTGCATTTGTATACCCTTTGTGTGTTAGTGTGTATTAAATGATAAAATTTGTACACAAGGTGGATGTTAACGAAATCAAATTTTAAGTATTAATAATTAATTTTGTAATTTTTTTCCCCAAATATCTGTGGCTTTGATTACTTTCCTTTTGGATGTAGGAAGAAATTTTTTAGGAATTAGAGTCAGCATCACAGTCTGGGGAACTTTTCTTAATGTCGTTGCCAGCTCACGTTTCACAGCTCTGTTTTTTGTCTATTTGTTTGGGGTTTTTCAGAAGATTAAAAGTTAATACAACTGATACTGACTTCTGACTGGCAATGAATTAGTTCAGTGCAGTTTTCTTCTGTCATTAATTTTAGCCAGTGATATTTTTGCCAAGATCTCTCTTCACTGCATTTCTCTTCACTCTCTAAATTGGAATTGCTCTCCCGAATGGGAATAAATGTTGCTTATACAAATTCTCCTGTATGGTTTTATGTAGACTTAATTCAACATATTGATCTCATCTCACTTGAGGCTAGAAGTAGAGCATCTCTCATGTTCTCACATTTTAAAATTAGTTCTGCCAGATTCACTGTGATTAATTTTTCAAGAGAATTTAACTTTCAGAAATAAGGAAACTATCAGAGGGTTCGCCTTAATGAAGCTGTTTCCATTCTGCTCTTCCATGACTGATAGGTTTTATCTTAACTAGTTAAACAAAAATGCTATGATGAAAAAGGAACTTTAGAGAGAAATAATCTCTTAAGATATTCAGTGTACCAGAATTAGCTCTCTTCTCTAGGAGGCTGAACATGTGAGTATATACATATCATAATTTTTCAGAGGGTTTTTTTGTCTTACTGCTTTGTTTTGCACAGAACACTTCAACGTCATTTAATCAGCTTGATATACTTTCTTAGGAAGATTATTAGATTCACAAAGTTCCAAAGAGGATTTAGATACATTACTAATCACAGAGCTAGGAGACTGGCAGTAGTTAGTTTTAAAAAACCCAATTAAGCAATTTGATGAGACTACAAGCATAGTTCTGCAGAGTTCACTATTTTTGTGTGCTTGTGTGTGAGGAGAGAAAGAAAATATTTCTGTCAAATTCTCTGTGAAGAGCATTGTGTGCATTGTACATGGGCTGCATCTAGGATGTTAAGTTTTATTATCTTAATATTTGTATTTGTATCTTATCCTCTCTACCCTTCTGCCCTGTCCCCCCAGTTGATCCCTTTCTCTGTTCTTCAGGTCATTTGCATACTTGGGTCAGCATCAGTTTTTATACCCCTAATTCACCACTGAACATTTTGCAGATTTAGTGTCTTCATGAACCTGTTAGAAACCCACCTCTTCAACTATGGTACCTTGTTTATAGAACCTGTGCTTGTAATTTTCAATCAGGTGTTCAATGTCGAATCTTTTTTCCTCCAATTCTTTTTACTATATTAAAATACCTTATATATACCTGAAGTTAATATATCAGTGCTGTTAATTTAACAACCAAACTTGTAATATTACAAAAAGGTCATCAAATTTCTTTGGTAAAATTGATTTTCCATAAATCTGTATTACTGGCATTACTTGTCTCTACTTTTACATCCTAATAACTGTCTCTTCTGTCAGGTTTGTCTTGGATTATTGCCCAACTGATGCAGTATTTACTTATTTTAACTTTCTTACGTAAATCTTGGCAGAACATTAAGACTTTTTCCAACCTTTTGAACTTCTCTAATATTCAAGGAGCTATTGATAACTGACATATTGTCTGATTTGCATAATTTCTTGACCGACCTTTTTAATATTTGGATACATTACTTCAAGCTTAGAATTTTTAAAAAAACATTTAAGTTTTGTTTAGATCTAACTATTTATTATCCTTCTCAGTTACAGATGAAATAAAAAGTTTCTTACCAGCCTCTGGTTTAACTGTACCATCTAGCTTGTTCTTTTTTTTTTTTTTTTTTTTTTCCAATTGAAACTCAGCAAGGAGCTTTTGTATTCTAACTTCCCAAATAAAAGATACAAAACTATTTTAAAACCAAGATATAAAATTGAGATGTAAGTCAAATAAAGTTACCTGAATAGAAGACCGAAACAGAATATTTGTACAAACTCACAGAGAGATAATGTGTCCAAAAGTCCTGTACTTTCAAAATTATCTAGTAGAAATCTGCTTGTATATCCTTAAAAAAGACTTAAACATAGCCTTATAGGTCAGAAAGATCCTCACCAGGTTAGTGGAAATACAAAGTACCCCACTTGTTTTATAACAAATGTGGATTAAAGCAGAGAGATTCTTTGCTGTGAGATACTGTTCCCAGTGAGAGAGAGAGAGAGAGAAAAGTGCCAGCAGGAGGCAAGGGTGGAAGAGTTTGCATTTGGGTTTAGAAGCTTCAGTGTTTCCTGCTGGGAAGGGAAAGGATTCCTGGGGAACTTAACCAGCACGGATGGGCAGGAGTGAGAGGAGATTAGGAAATATTCCAACTTTGTGGTTGGCTTCCCACTGAGGGGCAGGTGATGTGAACCACCAGGTTTGCAAAGGAAGGTGAACAATGGTATTTCAGGTACCAAGAAGCCCTCAGGGTGCATTGCAGCCTGCAGTTCTTTGGATCAGCAGGGTAGGAACTGTGCTACTGCCACATATCCATTGTGATAAACACATGAAAATGAAACCATGCAGCACCTGGAGGGGAGTAATGTCACTCTGCAGGTCTCTTTCCCGAGCCCTTGGATGTGCTTCTTGCAGGTCAAGTGTATAGTTTAGAGGGATAAATAGACGGTGAGGAAGTGAGAGAGAGAGGATCCTTTATGGCTTGTTGTCCTCCTCATATGGAGCCTCATCTTCCTTACCTAGGCAACAAAACGGAGAACAGAGTAGTTTTGTGTTTTCTACCCAGGAACAGCATACTAGTGGAATAAAGCTCTTCACCCTAAGGTAAATTTGGTTTTGTAATAAAAGTGGTTTTATAAAGAAATTCAGAAAACAGGAAATTAGACTTCTCCTGGAAACCAGCCTTTTCCTCCCCTTGCCCCAGCTAATTTAAACATATTGACCAATTCCAACCTTGTCTGACAGGAGGATTTGAGGAATTAGGCTCCTGCTGACTTTGTCAAAAGAGTTGCTGTGAGCAACCATCCCAGGTCTGATGGAAGCTGCAACACAGGCACAGTCCTTGTTAGCCACCAGAGAGTCTATGCTGTTGTTTACCTTCAGAATGTGAAGCACAGTACATTGAGTTCCCATGTACCTTACAGAACTCCTGCCTCTTGCTCTGTTTATTCTACATCCTGTGGTTCTTAATCAAAAACAATAATGATGGAACAATTTCCTCTTTGTTCCTTAATTTACATCATTACCTAGACCTGAACATAAAATTGTACTGACCCTTTTTCATTACAGAATAAATTTTATTGATAAATACTTCTGAAAGGGTGTAGTTAAGTTTGTCTGTAAACATTTTTGGTGCTTGTTGATGCTCATACTACAGCACTCTACCCTGAAATGCTCTTTGGGAGGTGGGCTGGTCACTCATCTGCTCCACTGATAACCCTTTTTGGGATGAAGTGTGGGAGGGTTGTTTTTACTGATCAAAAGCTGATCTACCATCTGTAAGATTTTTGAAAAGATGCTATTACAAATGGTTTACAGTTCCTTTTCTAGTATTCATTAGCATCCCTGAAAAGAAAAGGGAGTTCAGATCACAGGAATCACAGTCCCAAACACTCTCATGAAGGCAAACTGATTTGTTTTCTAGGGCAAACACTTATCTAGATTTAACTCTTCAATTACATTGAAACTCTGATTTGTAATACATCATAATGGAATAGTTATAGAAGTCTTGTGAGCAAACACAAGCCACCCTTTGTCCAGGTGCCTTGTTAAAATGACAGCAGGGTCACCTGGACACCTTTTTAGAGGCAGTGAATTGGTGTGAATTACCAATATCACATGAACACCTCCTGTACCCATCTGGGGCAGGAACCCTTCACAAGGGCTGTGCCCCTGTCAGGGCTGAGCCCAAGCCTACTGCAATCCTGCACCTGCTGCAGGTGCTGCCTCATTGGAATAGCATCGTCTTTGGTCACACTGCACTTGTTGCACCTCCACAGTCACTGAGGTTCATATGCAAATGGCTATGTTAGCAAGAGCCCTATTAGAAGTATTTTCTTACTCTCTGTGTAACTTATTTAAGGGGAAGTGACTTTTTTTTTTATTTTGATGTAATAGCTTCATTTAAACCCTCAGTTACCTTGTCCCCAATTTACTAATACTTCTGCGCATGCCTAATGTGTTTTTTGAAGAATAACTTTTCCAAAGTGTAGAATTCATCTTAGTTCATCAAAGCAGTAAAATCCAGTATTTCAATGGTGCTGCTAAGACTTTATTAAGTCATTAATTGTGCTAGTGCCAGCCGGGTATCCTCGCAAATGTAAAGAATGAAGGCAGTTATTTTGTAATATGCACATTCCACTACATTTAAATTATTGACCAGGTATGTAAATAATTGATGGCTCACAAAAGTATCACTGTAAGAGCCCTGGAAAGCATTGCATTCATTTGCCAGGGAGGTGGTGGGGTCAGGACTTGTATAGCGGATAATGATTCATTCTTTCCTTCCCCACTCGGATGCCATTACCCTGCTCAGCTGCATGAACAGGACATTTAGGCTCCAGCCAAGGAGCAACACTTGACGCATGCACTAAGTATGAGGAACATTGTGTAAAGGTGCCTTTTAGTGACAAACACGTGAGCCTGTTTTCATTTCTGTCCTCTCCCCAGGATAAAGTGGCCTTGGAAATGAGGAAGCCCTGTGAATTTCTGAAAGTACAAGCCGACAAAAAGAAAACGACGGTGTCCACTGAGGAAAACTGACCCTTATATGTCACCCTCTTGCTGCCTCTGCTTTGTGTCATGTCTCCTGCAGCCCCAACGTCTCTGTCCCGGCACAGCCATCACAGGCAGGATTCCACTAGAAGCAGTGCCATGGTTACTCAGGATGGCACAAAGGTGTGAGCCCTGGGGGAAAGGTGTGGGAATCTGCCTCATCTGCCACTTGTGTGGAGTGCAGGAACTTAGGTGGTTTTGGCTGTGGATTACAAATGACAATGCAGCCATATTTAGAGACCTCTAATGGCAGGCTCTCCCTATCAAAGAATGCCAAACCATTGCTGGCATGACAGCAAGGAGTGATCCCTAGGCAGTGCTCTACACAGGCAGGAATGAACTCCCATGTCCCCAGTATGTCCTTGGCACAGGGCTTGCCAGGGCTCTCTTTGGGTCTCCTTTGGGGGCAGGTGAGGGAGGAACATGGTTGTGAGCCAGCTGCTGCTCAGGGTGGTGCCCCTTGACGTCCCTTTGCCCCTGAGGTGGTACAGGAAGCGGTGTTAATGAGCTATGGATCCACAGCACCACATGCGAGCAAAATTCATACTGCACAATTTAGAAACATGAAAATATTTGTGAAGTTGACCAGAAAGATGTAATTTCCAAAAGCATATAGGTCACCTGAAAGGCAAAAGTCCTCTGTGCACTCTCTTGAGTGGGAAAACCTATCCTTCTTCCTAATAGCTCTTGTGGATGCTGCTGGAGCCATGCCCACACAAATATTGAAACATTTTTTAAAGCCAGTTCAAGTCATCAGTTACTTAGGCTGATGTTTTTCCTTACCCAGCTTTTGCCACAGGCTTGCTGACCCTTTTTTTCATATACCAAAACAGAAGAGGGGGGGCATGGAAACCTGAGAAGTGATGGGTGACCTAGAAGTAGAGATGCAAGAACATGATGAAAGGTGACCTGAGCTCACTTTGGGCAGTGGGGTGCTCCAGCAAAGGATGAGAAGAGCAAGGAAAGGCCAGTGGGAAGCCCAGAGGAGAGAACACCAAATGAGGCTAGAAACCCTTATTAGGGGGAAGATCTAGTGTATCCTTCCTTGCCAAATGAGAAAAAGGAACAATTTTAAAGTTGGAAACAGTGTGGAAAGGTGAATTGTAAAGAAAGAGCCCGAGCCCTGTGGAAGGAGTCAGTCCCTGAGGGTACAAGCAGCTGCAGCACCCTGAGACAGGGTTCTCCCAGGGCAAAGCAGCCTCACCATCCACCTTCCTCATGGATCAGATGTTCTCAGCACTAGTTATTACCCTCTTAAATCTCTCCAGATTGGCTTCCCCTTTGGCCTTTAAGTGCAACACTCCAAAAGGGACTAAATAGAGTGCTGGAAAGAGTCAAATTATGTCTCCTCCTGTCACTCACTCAGTGGCAACCTTCTGTGAACCTGAGGCACAGCTTCATGCTACTCATACATGAGAAAGTTTGGATCCATTTTGCAGCCCATGTCTTTTGTCAATCCTTGTTTTGTACTTGATTTCTCTCCTTCTGCAGTGTAGCATTAGCACTTGTCCTTGCTGAATTTCTTCATAGATTTCATACCCTCCCTCCTAGCTATTATTGATCACTTTTAGCTCTAACCCTGCCCTTCAGGGCATTTGCAACTTACAGTTTGTTGTTACCCACTCTGTGTACCATCATTTAGCTGTTGATAAAAACATTGAGGGAAAGAGAGCTGACAGCCTCCCTCTCCCCATCTGACAGTGACTCACCAATAGCCTCTGTGCTGAAAGCAGGTTTTCAACTCCTTTTGCCCATACCTAAGGCTAGTTACAGCTAGACCATGTTGCTAAAGCTTGTTTATGAGGATATCATGTGAGATGATTGTAAGTTGTGTATATAGCTTCCCCCTTAGCCACCAGGCTGGTTACTTTATCAGAAAAGGACACTAGATTCATCTGGTGTAAATTTTTGGCAAAACAGAACTATTTGGGGTTTTTGCTTGATCCCTTTGTCATCTTGTGGGCACATGTGGACTGATTGTTCCTTTGTTTTCCTGAGATCCCAGTCAGTCTGTTCTGGCATTCCCATGTCCTTTGTATCAAATTTGCCTTCTGCAGACCTCTCCTCTCTCCCACACAGTATTGAAAATAATTGGTGGTGACTTGAGGTTTTGTTGGTGTGTTATATTATAATGAAATATGCTCATGTAAAACCAACCACCTGGGGAAGGGTTGGGTGATGTCTCAGACAGGGTCTCGTAGAGTTTCAACAATTGACAGATCTTCCTCAGTTCTGGGAAGGTCAGTGATTGCTCAGAGTAAATAATCCAGCTGTAGATGAGAAATAACCTCAGGGATGTGAGAAATGGGGAAGGGAGAATTAGGCTTCATAGTGGCAGCAGTGTTTCTGGCAAGCCGACAGCAGCATAGTATATAGCAAAACTTAAGAAAGCTGCTGCTGTGAGATGGTGAGTCTTTCTGGTAGTCTTTCTTTTTGCTGACTGCTGCTTGCAGGCACAAAATGAGAGGTATGACATAAGCCTCCCTTTCCAGAAATGTTTTCATTTTGAAAGACCTGAGTTGCTCTGTTCTTTAGGGGATTATTTTCTCAATCCTGGTTATAGATGATAACCAGAAATTCATCAAAGTCAAAGAAACCAATGGCATTTGTGTTTCCTCTGGGCCTTTGATTCCTCCTAGACCTAGGGATTCAGCTGAGGGCAGACATGACTGCAAGAGTATCAGGAGGGAAGACAACTATATACTTTAAATATTTAAAGAGACTGAGATAATAAATTTGAAGTCAGATAGCTCTCCTATGCTCTTGAAGATATTTTCTAATTTGAAGTGCTCTAATGTATAAACCCCACATATTTTAAGAAAATTGGAAAATAAATGTAATTTAATGTGTCTATCTGAACATCATCACCTTGCAAAATCCAAGCTAGTCACCCTAAGCTTTATTTACATCAGTCAAGAGAAATAGGCCCCTCGAGAAGGCAATTCATCAGACCCACTTAATTTACATCACTTTGTGAGTCATTCTCTTGAGGTATCTGTAGCTCTCTGTTGCGTATATGTGGAGATTAGGATGATGTGGATAACTTCAAGATGTTCATGTTAGATAAAACAACTGTTCATCAGCATGTCTGAACTTGCTTTAAGAAATAGTAAGAGTTTTGGGACTTTGATTTAAAAAAATTACCAACATTGATAGGAGAGCCAAAGCAAGTTAATATGCTTTACCTACAGGCGGTTGGACTCAGGAGAATTCAGGAATATTCAAATTTCATTTGTCTGAAAGGCAAACTAATTACTATTGTCAATTTTATTGTTATAAAGCTTCAAGCAAATACAAAAGCATTCAAAGATCAGTCATTTATGCTTTGCATTCAGTACTGAAGTAGCTGAACATTTGTTTTCCTGATCTTTTATGCCTACTTTATTGTCATATGTTGTTTGACATTCAGGAAATAACACAATGTTTTAATCAACAATGTAAGATTGCATTAAAACTTGATGGCCCATGGCTTAATGGCAAAATCGAGTAATTAAAGCTGTGGCGTAAGTAATAGTTGGAGGCAAGTTCTGGTAAGATTTCTCCTGCAAACAAGGAAACTTCCAGGACTTACCTACCCATGTCCAGGGACACAGAGGTGGAGGAGCCATTTGTATTCCTTTCCTCTGTCCTGGTGTGTGTAGTGAGCCCACCAGACCATCAAATTGTCATGAATGATGTAGTACAGCACTCTTTCCAAAACGCAGCACATGCTGATGGCAGTGAGATTGTTACTTAGCTTGCCAGACATGCTACCCTTTGGACAGGTAGTCCTGTAATTGGGATAAACAACAGCAAAGATACTCTTATTGCTAAATCTTGAAGATGCTTCTGGTGCAATCAGAGGAAGCAAGCTCTGCTCTGACCACCCCCACACGGGTATCATGTGTCTCTGACAAGTTAACAGAAGGAATTTCATTACAACCAAGAAGAAAATCCATACTGAAACAACCTGGCATGAGATAGGTGTCCTATTATGTCCTGGAGCCCTCTTCTTCCTCTCACACTGTCACAAGTCAGCAAATACATCAGGTGCAGAAGTTGCCTTCATCTTCAGCTTTGCTGTCACGTCCAATATAAACCATGATTTAAAATTTGTGTCTAGAGTGTCTGGTTTGTACCATCTTCCAGTGCATGTATAATACAGTGAAAACCATTTCTGGTACTTTAGAGAACATTACCTTCCCAGAAATGTCATTCCTACCATGCAGGTCTCTCGGGTTCACCCACTGTACATAGCAGTTAGGAAAGGAAGCATCACAGGAAGGGTGTTACTCCGTTTTCCATCTTCTGGCTCTGTTTCTCATAATGCCATCATCTCACAAGGTGAGAGGGTGGTGGTGTTTGAAGTGGATGTGGAGGTGTTTGAAAATGAGAGCTTTGAAACCAAGGCCCTTGTGTCAATGTCCTTCAAAGGAGTCAGGGAGTGAGGTGACATTAAGATGCCTCTCTGAGGACAATGAGTCACAGAGCTCTGAAATTTGGCTGGAATTTAGAAATAATTGAGAGGAGTGAGGCTACATCACAGATGTGCTGGACAATGCCTCACGCATCTCTGGGGCTGCATTTCAACAGCCAAATTGAACACAGTCTTAGAGGTCTTCTTTTGTGAAATGTAAAACTACTTACTAGGAAAGCTCTCTGTATAATGTTCCTAATCCCTCTATAGAATTAAATATCCATCAATTTTGCATCTGAAAAATGGCTTTTTAAACTCTTAAACGTAAGACATAAGGTTTGTAACACAGTGGCTGTAGCATCCTGCAAAGGAAAGAAAGTTCTTTTCCTCTTCCATGGGCATTTTTTTGAGGAGTTCACTCATTTTACAGAAACATAGAACCACAGAAGAGTTAGGATTGTGAGAGACCTCTGGAGATCATTTAGTCCACAGTGGGGTCTCCTAGGGCAGGTGACACAGGAATGCATCCGGTGGGGTTTTGAATATCTCCAAAGAGGGAGAATGCAGAACCTCCCTGGGCAGCCTGTTCCAGTGCTCTGCCACCCTCAGTGTAAAGAAGCTCTTCCTCATGTTCAGGTGGAGCTCCTTGAGTTCCTTGTCCTGTCACTGGGCATGACCAAAAGGAATCTGGCACCATCCTCTTGACACCTGCCTTGGAGATATTTACATGCATTAATGGGATCCTCTGTCAGTCTTCTCCAGACTGAACTGGCCCAGCTCCTGTGGTGTTTTGTTCCCCCCTGCTCTTTTCATACCCAGCTAGCAGCTGCAGGGGGCTGGGGGCAACATATCTCTGGGTCCCGGGAGGTAGGGCAGGTATAAAAGCCTTACTGGAGCTTCTGGGGAGCCGTCTCTTGGTTGTGCCAGCTAATGGCAGCATGCAGACAGGCAAGACATGACACAGCTTCTGAGGGTGCTGATCAGATGAGGTTTATTTGGGGTCCCACACTGGGGGTGGGAGCATGGCTCCCAAAGGAGAGGCGAGAGGCAAGAAGGCCAAGGCCAGAGCCAGGCCCAGGCCCAGGCCCAGAGCGAGGCCCCAGCCAGAGGCAGAGAGGGCGGCAGAGCCAGAGAGGCAGAGGGGCCAGAGGCAGGCCCAGAGCAGAGAGACCTCGTGTATCAGCTTCAGAGAGAGTTCTAGCGAGGGGGCAGATCCAAGGCTTTCACCAATGGGATACTGATAGGGGAGGAGAACACATACAACTTAGGGAGGGGTTACAACTTGTACATTTTGGGGGTGAACAGAACAATCATTTAAGAAAAATGAATCACCACACTGTGGTATCTCCTGATAAGAGAGATGATCCAGACCCCTCATCATCTCTGTGGCCCCTGCTGGATGACTGATTTCAATTCGTTTTCAAAGTCATTTGGACATGTGTGTGGATCTCATGGATCATTAAGAGGGAAAATAAAATCCTAAGCAAAGTATGCTCTTGCTCATGCAATGTTTCCTTCCAGTTGTACCTTCTTCATATAAACTGAATTAAGTTCTTGGTTTTTCAAAAGGAATAATGTGATTGCAGTAGCAGTACCATGGCAGGCAAAAAAACCCTCCTGCAATCCATATCCCTTTTGTCCTTCAGTGTAGAACGATTTGAAAGGAGCAGATATTTATCACTGTACTCAAACCCAACCTCATGGTTTTTGCTTTGGGAATTAGAATAACTTTCTTAAACTATTTTTTAAGATATTGTTCTTGGTCTAGAGACAAACTAAATTAATTTGGGTTCAACATGGTATTTCTCAGGTAACTTGTAAAAATAGCATTTTTCTGTGTTATAGCATAATAACTATTCTAAGTAATAAAAAATAATGCAGTCCTTTTTTTTTTTTCTTTGTGGGGCATAGATTTAGTCCTCTGTCTGTTTGTCTGTATGTTTTCTGCTGGTTAATAAATGGGGAAGAAAGAACCACATCTCAGGATCCTTGAGGCCTTTCTTTTAGAGACTGAGCCCTGAACGTGGGGTCCCTCAGTAAAATAGCTTAATTGTTCTCTTTACGTGCACACTAGAAATACTCTGCAGCCAGTCTTCAGTTTCTGTGTTTCATTTGAAATGGACAGAATAGACAAAAAGTAATTTTGAACTGATATTTACAACACAGTTCACCTCATCAGTATGTAGCAGCAGAGGTGAGAAGAAGCCCACACTTACCTTAATCAAAAGATTGCTCTGGCTGCAATGGCATTCATTTGTTCATTCATGTTGCTCCTTGTCCAGAAAGATAATTCAGAAAGAAAAAACTGATTTAGAAGACAAAGATAAATGCATTTACCTAGCAACTAACTGGATTTATTCCAGTACTTGCTGAATCCCCTGTGGTGCAATTCTTATTGATTTGTCATGGAACTTATCAAAAGACCTTTTCCAACTATAGATGTGCTGTATGTGAGACTGAAACTGGTGAACCCTATCGTGCTCTCTTCCTGGAAAACTTTCTGCTCCTGAGACCAAAAGAAAAAATTAAGGGGTTTATTATTTTCATGTCCTTTTCACATGCTGGTATCTCTTAGCTCAAATAATTTAGATGCTTCTCAAGTGAAGTTGGCAAAGTCTTCAGAGTGGGAGAAATTATTTACTTGTGTGTGCAGGTTTGCTACCAGGCGGTATTCCAAAAAATAGCCATGCTAATTATGAGCTGAGATAAGGTCTACAGTCTGGCTAAGTTAATCATAAACTGACTACTGCCTTTCACAACAACGTTAAAAAAAATAATACAACCCAAAACCAACAGAAAACATCTCAACCTCTTTTGTAGTTCTGACCAATGTTTCAACAGGGAAGGATTAAGGGTGCTTGTACTGAGAGTGGCTGTACAACCAAGTGCTTCTGTGCATGCAGAGCTCCGGTCAGGCCTTGCCTAATGATCTCAGAAGGCTCTCTTGTAATGGCCTGATAGCATTAATTTTTGCTCTGAGACCATTTAGATGTCCATTCTGATAAGTAAGTAGATTCCAGGAAGGCAACCCCTCCTCCACTGCTACAGCAGTGTTTGGAGAGTTATTCAACCAAGAATGGGAAAAACACACTGAGAGCATTGCGAGAAGAATATTGAATGGTCTAATTGAGAGAGAAAGAGTGAGCGGTAAAGCTGAGGTAACAGAAATGATGGGAAGAGACATGTCTGAAAATACTTGAAATTTATGGTGTTCTCACCTTTGTTTTATTCTAGAGCGTTGTGATTTACATTCAAACAGCCTGGTAGGTTTAAATTTTAAATGAAGCTTGCTTAGAATTATGAATAAAGCCATTAAGTATTGCCTTAATAACCTTTTATTGCATGGAACAGCTTCTATAATTGCAACAGGGAAAAGAACTTCAAGCATTTGCATTTGAGTGAGTGATGGGCAATTTATGATGTTTGTTTTCTATTTTCTGGGGAGAAATGAAAGAGTCCTAATTCTATTGTTGACATTTATTTTTCTCTAATGCTATTTTCAGAATCCAGTCCTATTGATCAAGTGTGAAGAAAAAGTAGCCCGTGGGTTTGAACCTTGGAAGAGAGAAATCACAGAATTTCTTGGGATGAGAAGTGTGGATCTAGTTTGGGCAACGTAATCTGTGCACACTTACAGCTGCTCCATAGGGTTGTCAGCTCCACTAGAGCTTACTAGAATTGCACTTTGCTTTTGATTTTAAGTCTATAACAACCCAGACACCAACCCTGAACACCAGATAACCCCCTGGGGTTAGAAAATGAGAAATAGGATAGAGAAAGGGTCCTTTCAAAAAATGTTGCAATATCTGTCTTTTACATGGGGAAATACACAGTCCCACTTGTGTGACTGCTGAATCAGAGCAAGGACTGCACAGAATAGGAAGGGCAGGTTGATTTGCATCGTCCTGGTGCTGCAAAGTGTTGTTTAAATGCAGAAACTCAGATTAAAAGATTGCAGTGAATCAGAACCACGGCTGACATCAGTTACTCTAGGAGTTTGACTTGATACTTACAATGCTGGCTCTAAAACTCTTGATGGATTTCACTTTCCACTCCAGGTTCCTTCAGGTCAAGTTGTGATTTACTGGTACTGCCCATGCAGCCTTTGTTGGTGGATAAATATTGTGAGTGTTCTTAGCCAGACAGTTTTCAAAAGCACTAAATATTTTTTAATGTTTTAATTGAGTTTTGGCCAAAAATAGAGGCAAGCAGAAAAGAAACTAACAGCGTGAGGCAGCTCAAGACAGAAGTACCAGTATTCAAATTCCCCTAATGCAGGTCAATTTCTGAGAAAAAATACTCTAGTCAAATAGGAGCTTGAAGCAGTCCAATGTGAAAGTGGCAGAGAGTGAAGAACAACTAATGAAAGGCACCTACGGTGATAGAAATGGTGTTCGGTAAGGCACAAAACAGAAACTTAAAATTCCTTTGAAATGTTCCAAGAAGTCTCGGGAACTTGGGAGCTTATGTTTATTAATAACACGCTGTGTTTTCTGAAGGAGCTCAGAACTGAATTAACTGTGTTAATTCACATGACCTCTTGTTTATGTATTTGGAGAGCTGAAGGTTTCAACTACAAGATGCTTCAGAAGAGATCTGGGATACAATGGATAAATAGATAAATGCATCTGCTGCATCTGTAGCAGGCAAATCAGTAGGACTTGGCCCAAAGAAAAAAAATACACATGGGTAATTATGATATAAAAGGGATGAGCAAACACTGCCAAAGCTTTTTCCTCAGAAACATATCAGAGCTGCTTTCCTGAAGAGTTCAGCAGGGATATTGATATAGGAGATCCAGCTGCACAGCCAACTAAAGACATGCAACAAGGTTTTAGACCAGGCTGCTGTGGACATCATCTTTGAGATATACAACTAGCTAGATGAAGAGGAAAGAGAAGTTAGGAGTCCTGGAGAGTTTTCACACTGAATTCCGGCCAGCAGAGATTAATACGGCTTTATGTTGGGAGAGAGTGGTGTTCAAGGTCAGTGAGAGATCTGAACAAAGTGATCAAATGAGCAGTAAGATGTTCAGGATAGCAAAGGTAAGGGCTAAATGTGAAGGATCTCCAAATTCTGTGTGATGAAATAGCAGATGAAATTCAACATAGATAAATATCAAGGGAGGCAAAATCCACTTCTAATTTTACAGTGTTGGAATCCGAGCTGCCCTTTTTGAAAAGAGACATTGGGGTTATTCTAGACATTGCCAGGAAATTTAGGAAGGGGAAATTAAACAGATTAGGGGTTTTTTAGGCCATCATCTTGTTGCATACTCCTGTTGTACTGCACCAACACCTTTCCAGTTCCCAGAAAAGGTATAATAGAACTGGGAAAGGCAGAGAAGAGGGAGCGAATGGCTGAAAGCAAACAAGGGATGACTAAATAGCCACTTTTCAACCTGAGAGCAAGGTGACTGAGTCTGGCAGATATTATAATATTGCTAATGGGTATGAAGAGCAAGTCTAGGGAAAAATGCTTATTGTACCTTACAGCACTATAGCTGGGAGTCCTCAATCAAAACTTGTATTCAGCACATTCTAAAAAAACAAAACAGATAACTTTTAGGAAACATGCAAACAAACTGGGAAACTTCTGACAAAGGAATTTGTGGGAGTCTGATGTTTATAACTCTTCAAAATGCAACTGGATAAATTCTTGGAAAAAAAGGATTCAGAGGTGCCAGGTTTGACCCCAGAGACCCTTGCATGGTGGACTGGGACATGCACCAAGGAAGCTCAGTGAAAACACAGCTGCTCTTGGACATCAGTGTGGACCACTGATGGAGATAGCAAGGGAAAACATGAACCTGTGAGCTCCCCAACTGTGATTGTTTTTCTGTTCTTATATTAACATTCTTCCAGTCTTCAGATAATGAAAAATGCCAAAACAAGGAATGTGTTTTGCCTTTGTTTCTCATTGGAAATTAGACCTGGTGGAAAACAGACGTTGGACACAAGAGTGCATCCAGACTGTGTGACCTCTAGTTATGACTTGCTGGAACTGGAGTTGCCCCAGCAGACGTTATACAGTGTGCTGTCAAAAAGACAATTTCCCTGTGACTGTCTTGGCATTTTATTTGGTAAGTACCATGCAGCGTGTCTCTGGAACTGAAATTTTAGTATATTAAGCTTAAATGTCCACCAGTTTTCACAGGCTGAGCCAGAGAAAGCCCAGAACTTTTGTTTTTCTCCCTGCTAAATCTGAAAGGTCACAGGGTACAAATTCAACTGATAAGTTGCTTATGGGAAAGTGTACAAGAAGGTAAAATGTGAAGCTGAGTAATAAAGAAATGTTATAAAGGTTTTTTCCCCCTCCCACCCCTTACTTTATCCTTACCCACCAAATCTGTGGTGATCTGTCTTCTTATGCTTTCAGATGTGGAAGAATGAAAAATTCAGCAGTTCTTTAAAAACTTAACCTCAGACCTCTGTTTTACATTAAACCAATTTTGAGCTACAGCAATCAATACTCAAGCTGCACCTAAAATTGACATGCCACCATACTATGTGTGAGAGTTCTTCCTGTGGAGCAGCCTCTACAGCTGAGGTAGCTGTTTACAAGTTCCTAAATGTACATTTCCTCTTCAGCAGACACTCTCTGAGGGCAGCAGCATGAAGTTCACTGTAGTGACTCCCTGTACACACAAGCTACACCGAGTTGAACTCTACATCCATACCACCTCCTTGAGCGTCTGTTTCTTGGAAGCCTGCAACATGGCTGAAAAACAAACCTGAAAAGAGCACCCCATAACTGTAAATGAAAGCCATATCTTGGGGGAAACTGCAGGCTTTCCCCTTTAGTGTCCTCATGTACAGCCAAGCTTTGCTGCAGGAATAGCAGCCTGGGATTAAAATCCTGGTTCATGATCAGGGCCACAATTTTCAGTGGCTGTGGCAGATGGATCAGACCATTGCTGCAGAGTAAAAAGGAGGATTCTTGGTACAATACAGCAGGACTGGAGGTCTGGCTCATTTTCCTGTTGGAGTACCAAAAGAGAGGAGTCCGAGTTAGGTGGTAAGTACAGTTTTCTTTGCAAAAGCAAAAAAAGGTTTTCACTACTAATGATTTCATAGTTTTTAGAAACCTAGGAAGATTGCAGAAAACAACTGAGAATGGGGATTTTGAATCTTGATACAAAGCTGTCATCTGTAAATGATAGTCACAGGCTGTGCTGGAAAAACAACTTGTTACAGATCCATTTGGGATGTATTTTTTCCTTTCCCCCGTCTTTCTTTCTTCTTTTTCAATGTTTTATATGAAAAATATAAAATAAATATCTCTCTTACCCTGAGATGACTGCTAAGAACCTATATAAATCTCATTGTTTTATAAAGAAGCATAAGGGAAGATTTTTTTTCTTGGTTTTTTTTTTTCTTTTTCCCCCACTTTGATGTAAAAAAAAGTTGTGGCACAAAGGCTGATGAACTTGCACAGAGTAAGAAATAGGAACAGGTCCAGTTTTTCTCATTTCCCTCTACCTTGGCATTTTATCTGCTGATCTTGCATTTACTCTCACACAATAAACAGCATAGCTAATGCCAGATTTGGCTCTATGCATCAAGACCTACCATGGACTGCTGCACTCCTCATACCTGCCAGTCACTTCATCTCACCCATCAGTCATTTCCTAGAGGTCAGTTCTTGTATTTTCCATGCAGAGGCTGATATATCCCATTTGCTCTTTACCTTCACAGTTGAATAGTCTAGGTTTTGACAAGTTATTCCAGTCCCTTCCTGGACATCTCTCCAGGTAGAGTCTTCTTCACTGTCATTGCCATCATCAGGACCAGCACAGACACCAAGCGGGGACAAGGCAGGAGATACTGTGGGACCATGTCCTTTTCCTTAATGGTCAGAAACATTTGCCATATTTTTTGCCCTGTGCTGGAAAATTCCTATCAAGCAATCTCTGTGGAGTAACTCAGGGCAGCTGGTCAGAAGGACAGTTTGGTGCTCAGTGTGCATGACTGAAAGTCTCATCTGAAGCCTGCAGAAGGCTTTATTCAATAAAATGTATTCAAGCTTAAAGAAAAAGTCAGTGCATCATGGGTCTTAAAAAAATTATTAGGAATATTAATGGCAGAAAATTTCTTCTACTACTTTTCATCACTTCCCACACTCTAAATCACATATTAAGAACACCCCATTGATGCTGCTCTTTTTTCATTTCCACATTGGCAAATGTCACTGGAATAAATATCTTGACAAGCAGTTGTCATAATTCCTTTTTCCTCTTCCTTTAGATAGTAACTTACTACAGAAATGCCAATTTTCCCACACACTGTGTCATACATTTAGAATACATTTTGTATTAAATTACTTTGGAATAGTTGGCAAACGAGCTGGCATCTCTCTGATAACTCCCAAGGAAGCCAAACATAGTATGCATGCACTTTTAAATTATCTATAAGCAGTTCTGTTCAGTTTTTAAGGGTGAATGCTCAGCTGTGTTTCACTTCCAATGCATTTTTGTTTAAAGCTCATATTTAAATATGAATGTAGTAGTGCATAGGGGAAAAAAATAAAATTAATATTGTTAGTGTTTCCACAAATTCAAATACTTTCAGTTTTTAAACTTCAAATAAGACAATGAAGCACTGAGAGAATTTAAAAACGAACATATTTTGAAGGGATTTTAAAGTAGGATCTAAAACTGTACAGTTAAAAAATTAAATTCTCTAGAAAGTAAATGCAAATTCTAACTCTTAATGGCAGTTTGCCACTTTGCCTTTAAGCTCTGCTTTTTCTCTATCAACACCCTTCTTGAATTTTAAAATACTACTTACTAGGGATTTTTCTAATTAAAATGATATGTAAAAAATACCTAGATGAATAGCTATGATAAAGCTCATAGTAAAGTGGGGGAAATACTTTTATGAAAGTGAAATCTTTCTTTTATGAAAGAAGATCCTACCATGGCTGCATAGGCCAAAGTAAAATATGAGTAAGAGACCTGAAATGTGGCCCAGCAGAAATGATCCTCACTGATGTGAGGAGATTGGCTGTTGTGCTTATCCAAGTAACTGGCAACAGAAATATTGCAGGATAAGGGGCTACACAACCATCCAGTAATGGTGTCCCCTCATATGACCCTGAAAATATGTCTTGAATGAGGCTGTAAATAGCTGCTTCTCTGATCATCATCAAGGTGAGGGTTTGGGAGACACATCACCAAAGCTACCTCTTGAATGAAGTGCAGCATAGTATCATTCCAGGGAAAGGGAGAGATCTGCAAACACAGTTTCAGGGGAACTTCAAGAAGGGACCTGGAAATTGAAAGGAAAAGAAATAATAGGCTCAAGAACCTGAGAGCCCTCTTGAGCTCATATCTTGAGGGATGCCAGAGAATCACAAATACTCAGGTACAGTTTGTCTGATAGATATATAGACATTAATCAAGTTAAGCATGTGTTTCTTTCATTTCTGACTTTAAAAAACTTTTGAACTGCCTTACTGCTTTTGGCTTCTGCAAATAACCGTAAAAGAAAATGAAAGTATTTATCCTGGCTTGTATTAAGAGTTTTTTTAGATATTAGTTAACATCAAGTTATTTCATGGTTATCATGGTAATCTCTGAACCAAACAAGGGCCCTGGCAATTCAGTGCTTTTCCCCAAACCAGGGAAACTGAAATGGGATGTATTCACTAAAGTGGTTGGCAGACTGTTTGAAAGCTGGTTGCATGGACTTTTAATAGAAGGTGTCTCTTCAGAGCACAACATGAAATAAAGAGAACCTGCTAAACCTGTAATCAGCACTCCCTTGAAAAATGATAATCAATATGTTGTAAATAAATGTTTGTGGAATTCTGTCTTGGAGAAGGTAATAACCTGCTACCTCAGCACTCGCTGTAAACCAAAATGTTCGTTACCATGACCTGATGATGGTAATTTAATTTCCATTATACACAGAACAAAACGGAGAAGTGGTTTGCTAATGGGTCTTGAACACAAAGAAAAATCCCAGGGTAAATAACTAGTGCAACATCTCCGTGTACTTAGATCTAATGCTAAAGGTCTCACAGTCTCTGTAACATGGTGGACAATCTGAAGATTGCTCCACAGTAGCTCCATCTGAGGAGTACTCAGTACTCTGACATCATGCAGTATCCATTTATAGAAGGGAAGCAAGATTTCCCTCTGCAGCCCAGACCTTTGCCAGCTCCTTGTGTTCTAGTCTTTTCCTCTCTTTGTTTACACTTCATTCTCTGGCTCGGAGAAGAAGTACCCTGGCTCCTCTCCTCACCCATCAGTGATTGCTGTCATCCAGCTCCAGGAGGGCCTGGCATCCTTAGGCATCATTCAAACTCTAGGTAGATATTTACGTTATTTTCTTCCTTTGTACTTTCTCCTACAAATCCTTCACCTGTACTGTTTGTTTGTATTTTGTAAACAGATGATTTTATTTGATTTTGTTTGTTTTTATTTTGACCTCACTTTCCTTAGAGTGATTTTAAAGTAATTATCACTTAAAATCCTTCTGGCAATCTTAAAAGATAAGATAATGGCTGTTTTTCAGGTCCACAAGCTCCATATTGTACTCCACAGGTTATCTCAAAGTGGCTCTGTCTCTACCTACCTTTGGAGAGTAGTTTGAAATTGGTTAGTAAGGGTTTGGGAAGAGGAAATGTTCCCTGCTTATCATTGCTTATCATCATATGAGAGAAAAGCTCTCTCATATGTAGTGAACATGGAGAAGCTCACTTTATATCCAAGGGTACTTTAAATTCTTCCTTAACAGATTGATTTCTCCTCTGAACATGGGTGTTTAGAACTGAGGACATCAGTTTCTCAGTGACCATTGGCCCTGATTTAACAGTGTAACTGTTCAATTATTTTAGTTCACATTTTCTTAATTTAATCAATTTAAACTAGAAAAAGAAAAAAAGAAGAAAAGAGAAGGCTGGGATGGGAAGGCAGAAATAAGATAAATTCAGCTTCAAGGTAGCTAATTGGCCATAGCTGATAATACGACTGAGGCAGCATGGAATTGAAGTAAAGTAATTTATCCCTGGCCTAAGAAGGTTTTGCATCCTGTGCTGTCCTCAATATTACTTCAGGGGTTTTACATGTAGCACCTGCCTCATCCAGCCAGCTTAGGCACATCTACTCAAGCTGCACTTGAGCAACTCACATAGTCATAGCATTTATTTTGTGGAATAGCATTTTGAATATTCATTGGGAGCTAATTCTGCTTCCTGGATATTAACTGGGATGTGAGTCTTGGCTTCAGTGACAGACAATCACTCACATCCTCCCCCCTTGAGTATTCAGTAAGATAGTATGGCTTGGAGTGTTGTGTACAACGATATTGATATAATCTTTGGAGACGATGTGGATTTTAAATTGGTAGCAAAGTAAGCAAAAAGCTGTGCTGGGGTACTAACGACTAACTAAAAATACAGTTGGCTAGCTTAATTGTCACTGGCAGTGAAATTACATGCCATTGGTAGAATAATGGAGTTGAAATATCGCTGTTACTTGCACTTATTTCTGTGAATTAGCCTCTTGAATGGTCCACGGCAAATGAATAGGCACCAAGTTTATATTCGAAAACTGCTCACTCTTGCAGCTGCGTATCCTGTAATCAGACACTCTGCAAGGAGGAGCAGTCAGTGCTCCCCCCATACATTATATTGAATCTCATCATTTAATCAACCATGTCTGGGAAAGGATGAGCATAAAGAAATTACTTTCTGTAATCAGCTGAGAAGCCCTGATCTTGGTGTTGCAGATGGCTCTTTTCAGCTAAGTAATTAAGTGTAATGCGTAAGAAGTGTGTATTACATACAGCAGTTGACTAAACCCTAGTGAAGAGTACAAGAACAATTTTACAATTCCCAGATGCTGGAGCATTCCCCAAAGGTGACTTTAAGAAATATAACCACTCCTGGTAGTGGTGGTCTCCGAGTTTCCTACCTCTGATTCTTGAGAGGTGAGAGGAAACAGATTCAGGCCAGATGGTCATACACTATAAATTTACACTGTTCTGCTGGGCTTTACCCTTGCTAGGCCAGGCTTTGCCACCTGACCAGTCGACCTGAACAAATTTTTAAACTATTGCAAACGTTTAAATAGACAGATTTCTCTTTCAGTTCACAGGTGGATTTAAGTCTGAAGTGAAGATAATAATAATAATTAAAAAAATCCTTAGAACAGATACAAGAAATCCCATGTCATGCTATACCCTCTTAAGTCCTTTCCATGAAGCAGTAAAACATAATGCCATAAAGGCAGCATGTATGGAAATCTGATGATTATTCAAGATCCTGATCTTCCAGGTTAGTAAGAAAGTTTAAAAAATTTATCTGACTAAATGTAAATGTCTACATATGAATTACTCACCTTCAGCTGTCTTCACAGAGATACAGTTGAAAATGTAATAAGTTCATGATGAATATGATTCATGCCATCTTGGAGTAGATGTTTAAATTTTGCTCAAGAGGAATTTCTCCTTCTGACTACCTGTTGCCCTCCATCAGATACAAAGGAGTTCCAGCATATTTAGACATCTGCAGCATAATTATCTAGATCTGACTTGAAGTGAATTGTCCCTCATCATCCATGACTTCAAAATTTGCCTGCAACCACAATAACAAAAATGTTTGGGAATCACTCTGGGTTCAAATACCAAAATAACCTAAACTGTGATAATGCTGAGATGCCCTGTGATACTGCCTGTATTTGCACTGCAAACTCAAGAGAAGCAAAGCCAGTTTGTCAAAGTCTGCAACACCCCTTCTCCCTCATATGCCAAGTCAATGCCAACCACATGTAAGAGCAAAGAATCCCTCTAGCAGGCAGCTGTGTTGAGTTTTCTTTGCTTGGACATCTGTTTCCCCATTATCCCCCACAGGAAACCTTTTATTACAGGAGGCCTCATTTGGAGCATATCTGTTGTGAGGGGTCTCTGACTGCATTAATATAAATATTTGGTTTGATGTTTTTAACTATAAAGAACCAAATGATCAGCTTTATTGCTTACCCTGCAAAATTCACTGAACTATTGCTGAAGGTGATGCTGAGAGAATCAGATTTACGTTTTGTTTTGGTGCAAGTTAGAATCTGCTTGCTTTCATAATATAGTTTATAACATCTTCATAATCTAAAAATACTGCCAGTCTGTGGCTCTGGATGTATGGGGCAGAGTAGTTTGTTTCCACTGATAGACTTTTGAAGGCTTACAGTGATGTATATAAGGCTGGTTCTAGGAGGCAGCAGATACAAAAACCATTGTGAAGATGTTGGCAGTCACTGAGCTTTGTTTGGTGCCAGCATTGGAACTGAGATCAGGGATTGGAAGATGAGTGCTGAAGACATTATTTTATCACTAGGTCTAGCCAAGTGCTCGTGTTTCAAACTAAGGAATGGTGCCTGAAAAAGACATATTAATGATGTAAAGTATCTGTGGGGTTGTGTTGACTTGGAGTGTAGTTGAGGCTTTGCTTTGGCTTTGTTCACAGTTCAGATCTGTCAGAGATACAAATAGGTATTTATGGGTGTCAAAAATTACTTTTGAAGGGAGACTGGGGTGGGGCTGTTTCAATAGCAGTTTCAGGGGTTATAGTTAAGTTTAGCTTCCCCTTAAGGCGATGGACAGCTGGGTTGGACAGGCTCTAATCTGCAGAAGGAATGTTGCTCTGGCCTTGGTTATGGGCTGGTTGCAAAAGAGAAGCCTGTTCTGTGTCTTTTTGTGGCCTTTAGCTAAGGCAGAGGTTATGGCTAGCAGGGCCTGATGGAAAGTAGATATTTTTGTGGCAGCTTAGGGTTGGGTCTGGTAGCCAGAGTGTAAGAGCTTGTTCTCTTTTCAAGCTATGATAAGAACCTAACTCTAACTATGGACAGGTGTCATATTAGAGAAACAGACAGCAGGGCCAGAAGACCAGTGTTTAAAGGTGCAATACAGAAGGCATTGTGGAGTAAGATACAGACTTTTGCCAGGAGGCAAGAATATTTCATGCTTCTCTACAGTCTACAGAAGGGTTTCAAAGATATGATCAATTTTATGGTTGGAAACGGCGGATCCTGAAATACTAGTTTGACTATTTGACTCCTTAGAGGTGCCATGTCTAGGAATCAAGCACATATCGGCTTCATAGCCTCACAATCTAGTCTATAACTATTCCAACTGGACTTTGGATTTTTGGCTACCAGGCCTTTACAAGTTTGGCTTAATCCAAGAAGACAAAGGCTCTGTCTAGGACAAAGGGCTGTGCAAAATCTTGGTGGTTTTTAATGGTCTTCAAATTACTTTGACCTCTTCAGAAGGCTCTACACACATATTTAAATGATGCATGTCTGTGTATACTTTATTAATTGATTGTGTTTGTGGAAAGGGTTAATAATCTACCTGGTGCTAGGACTGGTACAGTTATTAACAGCAGGTCCTGAAGATTTCAGGTTTTATGGCTACAGTCTTCAAGGCTTAATCTCTTACAGCAAGACCTGTTGCTAGAAGGGACGAATATCTTGTTTGTTTGTTTCCAGCTAGGCCTCTCTGTGTTAAGACTAAAGCCTAACTTTATGGGTTGGGATTAAAGCCAAAAGTTTTGGTATGTCAAATTCTACATATTTAGTATGCAAGACTAGTCTAAGCCAAAGCCTTGTCAGTGAATCTTTTACAGTGAATAGCAGAGAGGAGTCATTTCCCCACCACTGTTGTGCAGTAATCACACTCCTGACAGTAGTTGTACCGAGAGACACATCCCAGTAACAGATGGATAAGGAGTATAAAGATTTTGCTTCCTTTTGGCATCAGTCCTCATCCTAATCTGCTAGGCCTGACAAGATCCTAGCCCTTCAGTAAATGAGGACTTTGTAAATGAACCTTAACCACAAATCATAGCCACAGGCTTAATAATAATAAACAACTTCTCCAAACAAGAAGAAAGGTCATACTTTCCTATTGGTAGCAGTCCAGTCCACAGGCATTTCAGTATCTGTGAAGCCAACTAGCTCTTCAGCTGAATCTTGTCTTATACAGCCCAGAGCTGTCTCTTCTCTGCAGTTCTCCCTTGAACTTGGAGTAACAAAGAAACCACAAGTGGCCCCACATCTCATCCTCAGCAGTGGCCCTTGCATCACTAACTTGAGATCTTCCGCCCCTTTTCCATAACTCTCATCCCTTCTCCAGTCTTAATCTTGGGTGTAAATAATTTTTCAAGAGATACAAAGATCATGTTAGCTACAGAGATGAACTTCTGACTAACCTAAAGTCAGTTTCTTTCCAACAAGAATTCTATCCCACTCCTCTGCATGTGACATGACAAAGCTGCTCCTGCTCTGCATATGCAACCATATGAAGTAGCCTAACCTTTTTTCACAAATGTTCTAGAAACTGGAAAATAAAGGGAAAACCAAGCAGGACCCAGCAAACGTCCTAGCAATTTGATCCTTCTAGTTCAGAGCTCTACATCTAAGCCTGTCCTGAACTTAAACTTGTTTAGGGCCAGTTAGATTCCTGCTACAGCAACAACAATCTAATTTCAGTATTTACCCTTATTCCATCTCAGAGTGCCTTCTAGTTTATTTTAACAATTCATTGCCTGCACTTTGCAACCCTCTCTGCAGCACCAGTTCTAGCTGTAAACCTAACAATAATGCAGAAATATCTACCTGGACAAGAAAAAAAAGTGTAAGTTACTCTGTTCCTAGCTTGACCACATTTGTTTTCCATATCAGTGGACCATGCAGAAATGAGCCTTGCCTCTACTGCTGCATATGTTCATGCCTTATCTCTGTTCCAGGTCATTCTTTTGCTGCCCTACAAGTGCACTATGGTTGTTTCCCTATCTCTGAGGGGTTTTTTGGCCAAAGATGTGTGAGAGAATGGTGGACTCAGTCCTTTAAAGACAGCAGCTGTTACAAAAGTACACCCAAGATTAACTGCTGACAGACTTCCTGGACATCCTTTTGTTTCAGGGAGAAGACAAGAACAATCAGTTCCTGGTAGTCTTTGTGTTAAAGATCTCTGAAGCTATTGTTCAAACTCTTTAGTTCTGGGTAACGAGAGTGGAAAATGAGTAAGAACTTATGCAGGTATTTGCTTTCCTTGACTTCTTGGAAAATAATGGTGCTTTTCGTGGGATCCAGTCCAACTGGTGCCTGGCGGGGGCAAGCAGAGCTACATCAGTGTCCGTGTGTGCTGCAGCCTCTGTGCCTCACCAGCGGGGCCAGGCAGATGAGCCAAGAGCTGCCAACTCTTTGGACAGGGGACAAGAGAATCCCTAGAGGGAGGAAGAGCTGGTGCAGTACCCTCACACAGCCACCCGTCACCTAGGGGGTAACTTTATTACCAACAACCAGGGGACATGTAAGATTAACTTTGTATCTGTTAGAAACCAGACAATCTGCAGATAAATGAGGGCTGATCAGATTTTTTGCATCGTCACAGGATAAAACAGGTTCTAGTGCTGTTTCTCAGGCTCTGGCAGTGCTCCATGAAGTTGGATGCTGATAATCTTTCTTTAGTTTTCTTAACCACTCATCTTTTCTCATCAGTTTCTCTGTACAAGTTCCTTTGTACTATCCAAAACTGTTTTTTACACCCGGTCGGAGGTTTTATTGCACCTACTATGGGTGTCTTACTCTGATTTGTTTTTTCTTTTAACTTGCTACAGTCTCTAAACTGCCTCTGTCCAGTTTATGTTCTTTCTGAGCTAGATTAAATACAAGTAAGACCTTTTCTCCTACAAGGTCAGTTTTTTCTCAGGTCCTTGCAGAGCAGTTTATCTAGCCAGGTTGTTTTGGGACCCACAATACCACGTGAATAACAATGCCTCCCTTTGCAGCTGGCAACCAGCTGCTAAAACCTGCTTAGGAATCTCCAAGAACAGACTGTCCTGCAGACCTTGGGGCATTAGCAAAACAGATTTACAGACCCAAAAGTCCCTTTAAGGGTGGGAGTACACTTGGAGAGGGCCTTCTAAGTCTGTTTTGACTGAAAGGAGTCTGTTTGCATGCACCACAGCTGCCTACAGTACGGCTCGGTGCGTGGTATGTGGGAATGATTACTGGATGAACTTTAAAAGCATGTTGTAGCTCTGCTTCAAGAAGCTGTTGTAGAGTTACACAGTAGTATCCTTAGAACTACCCCAGTTAGTCCCACTGAGAACTCGTCCAGTAAGACCAACACAAATATCAACAATTCTCTGCCCTGATATTCCTGCTACTTTAGGGCAGCAGGCAATACACCACCTTGCCCATTTCCACACTAGGTTTTGAACCTTTGCTAATTCATTAGCCAGCTAGGAGCTCTCTCAACCCTCCTGGGAACAGCAGCAGGTTTCCCCATGCTTCTCATCTTGTCTTTGTCCCTGCTGCCCAGCCCCTGTTACCTCCTGCCAGCACCATGAGACCTGCTTACACCTTTAAGCTTTAGTCCTCACACACAGGTCTTACACTAGTCCTTGCAATTTTCAGAGCCACCTGCAAAGTTTGAACCTTACTGGCAGTAACCTTAAATCCTTCTTAACCTAAAAGCTAAAGTTAAGCCTTCCACCCCATGCCATATTTGTATGACAAATCAAACTCTTCACTCTCCACTTTCCTAAATAACAAATCTTAACCTATCCCTAATCTCAGTGCAAGCAGTAATCCTTTTACCCCAGCATGATTTGGTATGCCAAATGACTTTTTGGAGCCTGTTGCTTAATGGTTTGAGGTTTTTTTTTTTCTTAATTGAACTGTAGGCTATTATAGTCAGTGTCATTTCTTTTCTCATTTGTTGCCAACTCTCTTGTTGATGCTAATGAGCAAAGAAAAAGCACACGTAGGCTGAGTTAGCAGGCAGGTTATGCTAACAGCAGGGACTAAGGGTTGGGGTTGTTTAGCATGCCAGGTCAACAGAACTAGAATTTGTGGGTGGAATTAGGTGTCAGAGTAGGGCAGAAAGCTTTGTCTCTGAGACTGTTGTACCAGTATCTCTGGGCAGTGATGAGAGAATTAGGAAGTTTGGATTTGCAGTTAAGCTGTTAAGTGTTGAAGAGATTGGTGTGCTGCTGCACCCCAGAGAGCCCACAAGGGTGGTCTGGAAAGGGCTCTCCCGGCAAGGATACTGCCCACACCAGCACCCTGTGCTCTTCTGAATAAGGAAGGGGATTTTGTGTTTCCTTCCCTTGGCTGATTTAGGGTGTGGCAGTTTGGTGAGACATCTGCTGCACCTGGCATTGCACTGGTGTCAGTGAGCAGAATGGAGAAAGATTGGATAGACTGAGAAAATCCCACTGCAGTGTCTTTATTACAGAAGCTTGTCCAAGAGCAGATGAGGTGCAGATGTCATTCAGCAGACATGGTAATCAAGATTTTAACTTACTGAAAATTAATATTTATTCCGTGGTAGTCACCAGCAAAATGCAGGCTCTAAGAGTTTTATTCCCACAAGGATTAGAGAGAGTTAAGGTACAAGTGCCTCCTTCATCATCCCTGTTAATTTAAGTGAGCACCTGAAACTTGCATACCTTGCCAGCAGACCTGAGCCAGCATAACAGGTTCTACTTGGAGTTGCCATAGTGTCTTGTTTAACCTAAAAAACAACAGAACCTGAAATTTTTTTGATGTGGCAAGAGGTTAATTTTCCTGAGCCAAAGGGCCTGCAGATAAAGAGGGATCCCGTGACAAAGATAAAGAGGCAATTTGCAATGATGGAGGTCCTTAAATATGCTGGGAACCGTATAAGAAAAAAATTATACAAACATATTAACACGATACCTGTAAAAACTGAATGTACGTCTTGTTGAAACAGGTTGTATTGGCAAGCCCAGAAAATAAATTCACTGGGCTAGCAGCAATCCATTTACCACAATTTACAACACAGGCCTGTTTGATGGCTGAATTCATCATGGTGGGCTAAAAGGGAGTCTGTACTCATACTCCAAGTAGTTGGATTTTTCTGAGCAATGATGAAATTGAGGATTTAAAGGGCAACTTTCAAAAATATATTTGTATTTCTGAATCTCTCAGCTGCTGATGGAGAGCAGGTAGAAGAGCTGTGCTGTGTGGCCTGTTTTCAGCCTTATGTGGGTATGGGGCTGCGTCTCGGCCTGAGACATTACATACAGTGTCTAATCCTCTGAACCATAAAATCTCACATGAATAGTGCCATTGATGAAGCTTGCAGGTAAGAGCTGCTTGTGTGAATGACTGCTTGAAGGACCCAGCCCTCTAATTTCAGTCTGTAGGGAACTTTCCTTGCTGTGTTTTGTGTAAAAACACCTAAAAATCAGATCCTAATAACATTCCTGGCAGACTTGCTGCTGTGGTGTAGAAGGTATTGCTGATATTTAGCTGATGGCTATGACTGTGGAAAGCGATGAACAGATTAAGGCTCTCAGTGGACCTGATCCAATTGCACTGGGAGCAGACGTCGCTCCCAAATGCTGGTGAGACTGAACTCTGGGACTGGAGATGGAAAAGAGAGACAGTCAGTGAAAATGCTATGAAACACAGTGAAACTGACCTTCCAGTCTCAATTTTATGCCCAAAGGAGAAGGTGGGAGGCAGGAAAGAGGGAAAGACTCTGGTTAATAAACTTGTGTTCATGATGTGAGTCATTCCTCCAGTGCAAAGAAGCAGTTAATTTATCTGCCAGGGATAAATTAACACAATAACTGCTTTGCCAGTCTAATTACCTTACAAGCTAAAAGGAAATGAGCAGTTGTTCCTTAATAGCTTTTTCTACAATGAACTGCTGCAAATATAGGCAGTAAAAATAATGGAGATGAGGAGGTGTGCATGGAGTGAGAGCAGTGTCTTGCTCTAAGTAGCGAGGTTTGTTCATTTGTAGAGAGACTGGAGAGAGGCAAATTTTATGCTGCAAGATACACTGGATATATGTGGCAGACAGCCGTCTCAGGTTAAGAAATTTGGAGAGTCTTCTTCCTTACCAAGTTTTCTCTGTTGCAAGGACTATTTCATTCTAAATATTTTACATGAATATGAACTATTGATCATTCCAACCAAGAGATACATAGGTTGGTTAGTTTTGGTGGCTTTGTTTTTGTTTTTGTTTTTTTCCTTTACCGTTCCATACCTTCTTTCATGCAAGGCATAACTGGAGAGATAATTCACATAATTATTTGGACTCATATTTCAGTACAATACTACATTTCTTTGTCATGGAAGAGTTTTTCTGGTGCACCCAGGGAAAGGAATATTAAAACCACTATATACCTGGGAAAATGAATTTGAAGGCTTCAGAGAGCCAAAACTCTAATTCTGTGTCTCTTTGCTCTTCTTTGGAGTTTCAAATGATGCCACAAATTTGGTTGTGGGCAGTAGCTGTGGAAAAAATCAATGGCTATAGCATACGGAACTTAATCTGAGGAGAGCTGACAGGTAGTCATTTATCACATGATAAGCTTATTACTAATGTTTCTCTAGGCAGAATCAAATATTTAAGTATCGTTATAAAGACCTCTGCAGGTGGGCTTTAAAATTTTAGGCTGAAAATCTCACAGGATTTAAATGTCACAGTACTAAAATGCTGCAATATAGGTAAAGGAGAGGTGAGCTTTTTGGAGGCAGTAGTTGAAGCAGAAAGAATCAAGAAACTCACACTGGGAATATTTGTACCTGCAACTTCCCACTCAAACCCAGTATTTACTGTGAACAGGCTTTCAGAGACTGTCTGGTGTGACAGTTGCTTGAATTAAACGCCAATTATTCATTACTTAGTCACCGAAATGTCTGATAGTGCATCAGTTTCTTAGCAATTGTACATCTGGTTAGGGAAAAAATAATCAATACAACACCTACTCAGCAGAATTTATTGATTTTTAGTCAAAACTAAAATGTTATGCAGAGATGGTTCTGATTCAGTGGAAGCCACAAATAGGTATTTTCTCCTGGGGCCACTGTGCTTGATTAAAGGGGTTGATGCAGCTCCTCTGCCAGAGGCTGCTATCCCAGCTGAGCTCCTGATCAAGGGCTCCCTAAGGCCCATCCTGCAAAATCAATTCTGGCAAATCAAAGTGGGGGACGGGGAATAATGAGCTTGACTGTTTAAAAGAATGAGGGGGTGCTCGGGTAGGAAAATCCCAGGAAACAGTGTCCTCTTCACCCTGTATGGCTGGACTTGGAGACAACACCCAGAAGCCTGAGTGCCTGTGACACCTGGGTGTCCATGAACCACCATGTCTTTATTTTGACTCCAGAAAATTTGTTTCACTGGTTCCTCTGTCAGGTACCCAGTATTACACCTTGGGAGTTTCCAAGCCCCACATCCCTGGGGCACTTGGCCAAGCAGAGGTTCTCTGGTGGAGATGCTAAATATATTTTATACCGATAGAGTTTTGAATTGTGCTGGAGACAAAACTGTTTCAAAAGGCTGAAGTCTTCTGCACAGAGGAGTCCGATCTCCCAAGATGTCTCTGACTGTTTTGAAATTAAAACAATATTTTGACTGAAAGTGCACGAAAAGGCAGGCTCAAAAAGTGCTGTAAACTGAGATATAAAGGTGGTTCCTGTGCAAAATAGGCAATTCTACTTAGCTGACATAGTGTTGTAGGAAACTGGAAGAGTGGTGAAATGAGTTTGGTAATTCTCTTCAGGGAAAAATAATTTCAGCAAGCTTTGGAAAATCTTACAGACTTTTCTGGTACCCTCTGTCACCCCTCTTCTTCCCTTGTTATCTCTCTGAAGTAGGAAGAAGAAGGTTCAGCATGCAGTAATCTTCTCAAAACCTTTGTGAAGGATGCACTTTGGCACAAAGAACTGAGTGAAAGCAAAGGAAAACCAGTTTGCCATGAAACGTCTGGAAATACAGTTATAACACCTCTCAATTTCTTTATTTCTGAGGAGTGTGTGAAATACAGAGCATTCCTGTGTTGTGCCAGTAGGGCAGTGGGTCTCCCACACTGTGGTTATATGGGAGCATGTTGCTTCTATATGAAGCAAAAAGTATATCACAAATAAGGCCATCAGAAGATTTTATCCTCAAGTCTCTCAGTGGTGGCAGTAATTCAAAAGATTAGATATTCAGATTTTGAAATCTGGAAAATTTATGAGTTTGGGGTAAAATTATTGGAATCTTGTAAAGAATTGCAGAAAGAACTGTGCTTTCAGTCTGTGCTTAAATCCATTAAATGATGTAACCTAAGAAAATGTGTTAGTCTCCTAATTTTATATTTTCCATAAAATGTGGTCCTAATTTTTTGTATTTATTAATTCCTTTTTCCAATTCTTGATTTATGTCCCGGTTTATTAGGGTTTTGTATACTCTCTTAAACAACATTTGTTGATTTCAAATCAGTTGGCCAGGAGAGAGTAAGGAACCACAGGAAAAATAAGGGGATTCTGATGGGCAAGAAATCAGTCTGCTGGATTTTCTATTAGAGATCCAACATTTCAGAAAGCAGGAGAAGTCAGAATTGTAGTTAGAATTTCAACAACAATATTCTGTGCACTGGATTTGTTCCCTGACCCTAAATTGGTCAGATACAACCCAAAGTATCTCCTGCTGATTTTAAATGTGCTAGAGATTTTTATAATCATCCCAGCGTTGGGGGAGAGAGAAAGAAGAAGACTGAGTGCTAGAGAATTAAATTATAATTGAGTATGATTGATTATATCTGTATTTTTTCACTTTGTTCATAATGTATTTTTCTCTTAGAATAGTTTGTCTTATGTGCCAAGATGTCAGGAAAATGTTTGTTCAGTGTTATGAATCTTATTTTAAGCTAGAAAAGGAGATGACTAAGTAATACTGAGCCTGTATTAACTTTTTATATATGTCCTCAGTTACTGAGGACTTTCTTTCAAAGCTGTACCTCCAGGGTACATCGGTGTGAGACAGTTTTAACCCTGTTTTCTGCCTTGTGCACAAACATTTTGAAGACTGATCTGCAGTTATTAGACCATTCTACTCACCTGTGGAGCTTTTTATATATATATATATATATATATATATATGTATGTATTCACTACTTTCTTTCTCAAAAGACAGGAATAGTCAGAGATTCCACAGTGTAACAGGAGAACCACCACTCTTGGAGAATGGAGGCAGTGAAACAAAAACTGAATGAAACTAGAATATAATGTTATTAAAGTTGGTCAAAACCTAGTAATTCATTATTACTGGCTATGCTATTGGTGGTACTGCACCTGGCATGCTGGTTTAAACAAGTATGCTGTCCAGAAACTTCCATTACCTTGTGGAGACATGAGTTGTTATATTACAGTTCTTCATCTTAGAAGGTGGTTATAAGAAAGTTTAGTGCTGAAACTAGAAGAATTATACCAGAAATAAAATGCATAAAGTCATTGAAAATGCTTACACAAGCGTGTGTGGTTATTCAAGTATTATGAATAATTACTTGTGGTAAATGTTACGGACATTGACTCATAGGGTCTGATGTCCATTGGTTTAATGTTCCAAATAACAGGTCTTAAAATCCAGATTCTTTTACTTTCAAGTGTACCTAATACCCTAATAAATTAACTCTTAGATTAACACTTCTTGAATGAATGTAATCAAATATGTTCTTTAGAATCTGCATGACTCTTTTATAAGAGTTCAGCTGTGTTTTTCAGAAATAATTAAAATTTTAAAAACTTAGAAAACCTGGAGTCTCACTTTCTCATAACTTCTGAAAAATGGATTAACTTTTCTTCTTCTGTCTTTTTCATTCTTTGTGCGGCACCATTCCCTCTTTGCTCACAGAAGCAGCAGCATTGCTGGGTGCAGCACTGTTTGTGTGTCTGCAGCTCAGGCCGTGGACAGCAGTTGTTGCTGTGGTCGACAGAGCAGATCAGGAGAACGTGGCTGGAAGGGCTCAGGTCTGTATTTCTGTGTACTGAGGGGGTGCGATCAGCTACTGCTTTATTTTCAGGAGCATCCCTTGCTCCACTTGCATTGTGGTGTGTGTGTCGCAGTTATGGTTTAAGGATCTATCTTCAGTAGGATCTCTTTTCTCTGTGGGCACTTGTCTTTAGTGTGAGGAGCCTCAGACTGTGGATAAGAACAAGAAAATCTGTCTTCTAAAGAAAAAGGTGCTAAGCCACAGCTGAGGATGACAGACTTTACCCATGAAATCACTGTACTGCACTATGCATTAAGTGCTGTACCTCTACCCCAAGTAAAGAGGCGAGGAGGAGAACTTCTGAAAACTTAATGTTAGTGACTATGTAAATATAATATGCTTTACTGGGAAAATCAGTTCAGGATTTCACAAAGTGTGTTGTGCTAGAGAGTGATGGAATGCCATCTCACTTGGGCATGGCATGGAAATTTCTGTGCAGAAGTCATAACCAGGCCCTCTGGAAATGTTCATTTCACAGCCTATAAATAGGTGAGACCACCAGCCCTGCAAAGGGTTACTAGGTTGCTGCCACTTTCTGGGCAGGCAGGGAAGTCATAAAATGAGGATTTCATTACTTGGTTTTGGAACTGGAAAGAGAAAAACATTGCTTTCAGAACTGAGGAGGAGAACTGAGTGAGAACTCATAAAACACATGAGGAGCAGAATGCCTTCAGAAGAGCAGGAGTGGAGGCTCCATGGGTGTTGTCTGAAGGCTTTTGCTTGATGGCTGGAGAGCCCAGCTGAACAAACAACAGAGAAGGATTTTACTCCTCCAGGAGGGTTCTCTGAGTTCCTGTCACAGACAATGCCAGAAGGTTGGGTGCCCACTACTTTTTGAGACACCAAGTCTTTTGAATTTGATCAAACCAGAGTTTACATTGGAAAGGATCTTAACATCATTAGTTCCACATTGAAATACACTTTACATCTACTTTCATTTCTAAAATACCTATAGCCTGTGTAAAACACTAGAACCTATGATAATGCAGGTGACTGGTGCTCAAACTTCTGGGATTTGGGAATGACTTTAATTCTATTTTTCATAACTTAAATATTAACTAAATTGAGTATATCCATGGCTTTTTGTGAAATGAGACCAGTTTGAAATACTAGTGATGTGTTATTGGTTTGACTGGTGTCCATGGATCAGGACTATGAGTACAAAGGTAGCATTTCCCCCAGTATATCTGCTCTTGCCTATGTTGGAAGAAATGCTCTTTCTCACCTTCCTGAGAGGAGGAATGGCTTTGCACTGATCAGTTTAGGTGCGTGGACATGAGGCTTATCAGCACATGCAGAAAATATTTCTTTGACCAGTGGGGTAATGTCAGATGTAAAACAGCAGGCAAAGCAGAATAGGTAAGAAAAAAATAATTGTAATATAACTTGTGCAATAAAAACTCAATGGATTTTTGCAGAGAACAATGAAAATTAGTGTTGTAAAAGTGGCAAACAGGAACCGTACTCTCTGCAGCCATTCACATAAATCTCTTTACTGTGAGGGCAAATTCAATATAATCTTTTACTCATTTCTGAAGCAGCTAAGATTTTAAATTGAGAACTCCATTTACTGTGAATGACATGATCCTGTTTCAATATAGAAAAAAATTACAGGTAGTGGCTACTGATGCCTCAAAACCTTGGAAATATTTCCAACATTTATTGTTGGGTAGGTAAAAAGAGTAATTTTGTCTCTACAATAATATTTTTAAGACCGCATTTAAACAGCATTACAAATATACAAAAACATGACAAATTCACTACAAACAGGTGACTGGTGCTTAACCTGACCAACTTCTGCTTGCAGTTGCTACAGCTAATGCTACTGTTTAGAATACACCATTTTCCTGTGAATTTGTGGACCATAAGAAGCAAGACTTGCTTTTAGCTGCTCTTCTAGATCACAGGCATTTTAAATCAGGGAATAAACATATTCTTGAAGTAGATTTGGCAAAACCTTTTGCTTGTTTTTCTGCAGATCTGAAAAAAAAAAAGGTTTGGAAATCATTTTGTCAGCTCTCAGAACATGGAAATGTTCAGGCACACCGTAGTAATAAAGATGTTTAACTTACAGTGAACAGGATCAGGAAGTATTTTACAGCTCCTGTAAGTTATTTCTGTCCATTAGGTAAGGGTTCAGTAATTAAACTTTGTTTATTAAGGGTGAAGAAGAGACTCTTTCAGTGATTGCATAATGCTTCTCTTCAACAGCATATAGTATGTTTTCTGATAGTCTTAAAATAGTCACATCCTGACTGTGATATGTTGGGAGTACTTCTATAAATACGTTAGACCATTAAAAAACTGATGATTAATATTTTGGTTGTAAGTGTACCTATGCACAAACATATTATTGCCCATGTCTATACTACCTCTGGAATACCTGACTTCCTTCTGATTTCAGAAAACAAACATGTTAGGTTAATTTAACCACTTTCCCTGAGAAAACAGTGCAGACTTCAGGCAATTCTACTGTTTACTAGAGCTTACAGATTCAGTGGAGGCTGGCTACTGTGTTTGTCTGAGCAGTGTTCTGACCAAGGAGAATGTGTTTACATGCTGTGAGAGTATTGGTTTCAGCAATGATATAATTTTCTGACCTGTAAAGCCTTATTTTCTAGATTATTCAAAGTCTACAAGTACTACATTGGTATCTATTGCTGTAATAGCTGAAAGACTACTTCCCTTGAGTAAACTGACTTGGACAATCTGTGGAAAACTTAGAATCAGTACAATCATAATTTATAACTTTAAATTAATTTATATTGCATGTCTGAGGAATGGATTTTTCAAAAATCTAAAATGAATAAATGTTACTTTGAGTAATAGATAATTGTATTTGAGCTTATAAAACTTGCATTTGCCAGAAAAGTACCTGACCCATTGAGAAACATTTTCCTGAAAAGCCTCTTAAATTAAACTTTGTCAATGAAATAGATTTTTGTAGTGGAATGAATAGTTTATTGTGACTGGGGTGGGTATGACAAAAAGGACATCTCACCTCACCGTAAGTTTAGGCAACAACAAAAGATTTCCATCAAAGTTTCTAGACTTTCAGCAGATTCAACAAGTATGAATAATTAAATGCATACACTGAGTTGAACTCTGGAAGAGAGCTGGTAAATTATTTCCTGGGATACTTTTAGCTTTGCTTTCTGCTTTTTCATTCTTTCCCATCACCTCACCACCTACTCTGCTCCCCCTATCCCCCACCAAGGAGCTGGTCATTAGTCCTTTTCAAAAAAGGTGTGAGCTTTTCTAGACATCCCTGAAAAATCTGTGCCATGCTGGTTATAGCCCTGAGGTTTCTGTGTCACATGCAATGAGTCAACTACTAAATCAAGTGCTAAAGCACCTCATGAAGTTGGTTCTTGTCTAGGCTTAGTTCGTGGATATGCTTTCCTCTTACTGTCAGACTGAGTATGGAAATCCCCCAAAATGGACTTTCCTCCCCTGAAATGTGGGCTTTTCTCCCCAGCCTGTTCATGGAATCAAAGCCACTCAAGAGGCAAACACCCTCGAGGCAAACAAGACAGTAACTACTGGCTTACTCCCAGGGAAAGCAGATTCAGAAACCAACCTTTAAAGGCCATCTCGATTTGAGATGGGATGGACTAACCAAGATGAATTCAACTAGTACTTAACTACCCACAGAAATGTGTGTGCTGCTAAGTTACCTGGACTGTGGCATACCCTTCTTAAAGGAACTTGTCCCCATGTGGTTTTCATTTCAAAGAGAGAAGTGCTCATGGTTGACAGACAAGATATTGTCTTTGGAAAGAAGTCATTCTTAGAGTCATGGCTTTCTGCCTGAGGGTCAGGTTTTGATCCATTTATTTCTCTCTTTGAAAGAGCATGACAAGAAGAGGGGGTAACCAGGGCATGCATACACATTTTAAAATACATTCCAAAGCATTTTTATGTTTATTCATTAGTATGAGGTGCTTCAGTCACATTTCACTAGGTGGTATCTGGCTTTACTGAGAGTGTTCTGCCAGTTATATGGTCATTTGCTGGGTGCTTCTGATGTTGAAATTAGGCTGAGTGGCCTATAATCCTCTCATGTCATAATTGGTAGCCTTCTTTGGCAGTCACGTAACACACTTGCTTTCCATGTGTTTGCTAAAAGGTTTTGAGATTGCTTTGTACTATTTTAAACAATGCTATCTTGACATTCTTTAGACTTTGTTCCAGTGCTTGGTGCAATTTATGTTGCATTTAATCAGTGGTGCCTGCAAGATCATCTTTGTTCCTTCACAATGTAAGTTAATTCCCAATAAAACTACTTAAAATAATAGCTCACTTGCAAAGTCAGAAAAAGAACAATCTCTTTGAAAAATTCAGGATAAATGAGAATGAACTGAAGTTTACTCCTTGATTTGCAAATGGAGAAATAAAATTTGATGTAAAATTACTTATTTAATCTCCAACTGAGTGTAGGCACTAATTTTCTAGTGAGAATATATTCATGTTAATAGAATAGTTTAAAAATATATTATAGATGTTTAGGAATTTGTTGATCAACCAGTCTGGTTCTTTTAACCAGTGGCTCAAAAGTAATAACAAAATAAGCACGTTGCACAGCATTACACATGTAGTACTTTTAATGCTGGCTGGAGAGTGCTTAAAGAGGAGAAGGAAGAGGTTGTTCTTGCTTTCTGACTGGCAACAGACTCTAGTGCAGATAACTTGAGGACTTCCACAAATCCTGCTGGTATGGTCTTAATGGGAAGCTACACTGAAGCAGAAATTCAATTCAGTTTGGATTTATATTGTATTTTCTCTCCTTTCTGGACATGCATACTGGAATCTGACACTGTCTGAGAGGACAAACTGTCTGAAGGACTCCAGATGGACGTATAGGGATCAATCAGATAAAATATAGGTTGCAGAAACAATTCACTAAAAATTGGTTATTTGAACCACAGCCACGTCAAGCCTTTCCCCTTCTTATAGGCAACCATAAATCCATGAAGATTAAACTATCCTTCCCTTCTCAAGTTTTGCCAAAAAGTTACACAAAACTTCCTGATCAGCATTTTTCTTGATGCTTTTTGCAAATCTTGGTGTTATAACTCATCTTTATTTAAGCCTGGAATAGTGCCAGAAGAGTTGTATCTCAGTCATTTCAGGAAGCAATTTCTGACACTTGCCCAGTCCAAAAGGAAATAAAACTTCCAAAAAATTTATTTGCAATGTCTGGATAGCTCCTTGTGATTGCAGTTTTTGCAAAGGAGAGTAGAGAGGCTGCTTCCTCCGGGTGCTTCCAGGAGGACATGCCACCCTGACAGTTCAGGGAAGGGGTGGTGCTGAGGTGGCACTGTTACCCTCAGCATTAACCCAGGTGTGGCTGGCCTTCAGGGGGGGGGAATAAGGCTTTACTAAAGCAGATGGTGAAGTCCAGCTTCTCCTGCTCTGCTCCTCTGCACCTCCACCTGAATCCTTTGATACCCTTAAAATCAAAGGGAACTGATGAAAAGTCTGCCTAGAACTTTCTAAAATCCTAATTGGACGTACAGCACTGATAGCTGGGAATGCCCCTGGTATAATCTTTTTTGATCCAGTACAACTGCAATCAGAGGCTGCTGGTACCTGGATGAAGGGAAGTGGGTGCAGTTCAGTGCATCTCAATGAGCTGTGTGACCAGAATAGAACAGCACGGTGTGTTTGGGATACGCACGCCCTCGGAAACAAAGCATGGAAAAGGCTCTGTTTGTTGAGGAGTCCTGGCCAAGCAGCTCTGCAGCTTTTTGTGGGTAACATTTTCTAGCTCTTACGTTTTATGACTGATGCTTGGGCACAGTAGAAGCGGCCAGGGTGTGAAAAGAACAAACAGTTCAATGTCAAGAGCAAATCATGTGGCTGCGAGTCAGCCTGCTTACTTGCCGCACTGAAAGCGCAGCCAGGTTACTGGAAATTCCCAATTGGAACATAAAATTAGAAACTGTTTTGCACTGAAAATAGTGGAGGTGTGGAGAGAGACAGCCATCCACTACAGCAGGGAAACCCCCATGTTCTTGAGAGGGTTTTCAAGAAAATGGAAAATCAGATTTTGTGGTGAAGGTGAAATGGCAAAAGGTACCTGGAAACTTCAGTGCAGTCCATCAGAGATCTGGAGCTGGAGCCAGCTACTGACCAAGCCACCCTGCTGTGCTGCCCACGCCTGCCTCCAGGCTTTCTCTGGCAGCAGCCCTACCCCATCCGTTCACCCCGGTCCCACCGCCTTGCCTGCTGCCCCCGGGCAGCCGCCGGCGCACAGCGGCTGCTCACGGCAGGGCCCGGTCAGGCACGGGGGACTTGCTGCCAAAGCCTGTTATACACAGGCACATTCTGGCAGAAGAAAGTCAAAGAGTTTTAGGGATGTTTGTTTTTACTTCCACCCTTCTTCTTGCTTATTTTTGGCAAAAGTATACGCTGCACTTGCTTTAGCAGAGGATTGATGAAATGTAGCCTTCCCTTCTTGACGTTATGCTGTTCTCAGGGCAGCAGGACTCAGTTCTGCTTTCTCTCCCTGTTTAACAGTTAATGATCTGGAAAAAAAAACAAAGGGTAAGGTGACATTGGCAGCGCTGCAGCTCCCGGGGGAGACGGGCTCTCTGCTGGAGCTTGTGCCCTCTCTGGCTGTCGGCGGCCAGTAAGTAAAGTAGCTGCTGGTGCTCCCAAGTAGCAGCCACTTCTCATCACATCTTTTATCCTTGAGACTGGGATGGGAAGGCAATACTGTGAACTGCAGAATATCTTCTTTGAAAGCCATTCTGAACAAGGCTTGACTTAATTTACCATTCTGGACTTTCAGAAGGTATATAATTTTCTCTCTGAAAATACATGTTCAAGAGATATAAACAGCCAGCTGCTGTTCTAAAATTGTCACCTCATCAAAACTGCTCAGGTATCAAGAATGTCAGCAGTACATCAGGTCGATGAGAGCAAGGGACTTTACCTCCCACCCAGGATAAAACCACCATGATCACAGTAATGATATTCTGATTCTCTAGTTTATAGCACAGAAAAGAATCAGAGGTGGTAAGGAAGCATATTTCAATTTTATACTTTCAAAAATGTTTCAAGTATATTCATATTTTTCAGTTGGGTGAATTGCTGGAAGATTAAAAGTTTTATTTCTTCCATGAATCCAAGTAAATGTGAAGCATTGATTTAAAAATAAATAAGCATTGATTCCTTTAGTCACTGTCACTTTAACACTCACAGTGGCAGTGCTACTTGGAGAAGGTGAACAATATACTTTGCTGGCTTTTAAGTCACACAGCAGAGAAGACAAAGCTCTTCCTGCTCAAATTCTTGATGGTGGACTGCAAAATGATATGATAATTACATCACGTTGAGCACACGTTCACAAAGTCAGCAGCTCAATTTTGCTTAGCTTGCAGCATGCCATGGGCATTTAGGGATGCTTTTCCATTTGCTGGTGAGATGGAATCTTTTACACATCAGTGTGGCTTTGGGACTGTAGTCTGGAGCTAACCAGGAGGTATCTGCATGGTATTTTCTGTTAGATGTTCTCCTTCTGCTCCTTCAGCCAAATCATAAATATATACTCTCAATACCAGTATTTCAGGTTTGGTATCAGTCTCTTTGGTTATCCATTTGTTTTTGAGAAGAATTCTACTGCATTTTTTACAGAGGGCTGATCAAGAAATGCAGTCCTCAGGCTTCAAAAACATAAAAATGTTGTTGGTTCAGGTGCTTTACTTTGGAAAGGTGAAACCACAGCAATTCAGACTTCTCAATTTCCCTGTGTCGATCATGTGAGACACCTTGAGTCAGGTTATTTGATCTGGAAGGAAAAAACGCTTGCACAACTGGTCACTTGTGGGAGGATGAGATGAGGAGGCCCAGGCTGGTGTGTCTGCTGCCCTGGCAAAGGATGTGGGGCTCAGTGATGAGTGATGCTGCAGTGAGGCAGAGAGAGGCTGTGGCACAGTGCTGCTGCTGGGAGTACCAGTGGTGCTGGAAGAAGAGTGCAAGGGCTGCAGCTGGTGGGCAGGTCTGATCTTTGGATATGGACCTGAGTGGGCCCAGGGGATTTGGAGTCAGATTCAGGGAAAATACTTCGTTACAGTATGCATGGTGCTTGCTAAGTCATGAGCTCTTTAATTCCCAGTAACCATGACTCCAGCTGAGGAACAGCATCCAGAGAGGCTGCTGGGAACTGGTTGCATACTCACTACTTGTGCCAGCAGGTTTCTTCACATGAGCAGTCCCTGGTAACCGTGGTAAAGGATGTGGGCAAGGCAGGCTGGTCAGAGAAGCTCTTTGGGAATCATTGAAAACTTTAGGAAAGAAACGGTACTGTCTTTGAGCTGGCTGTGGAGGAGGCAGAGAGTCATTGTTGCTTAAAATGCATCTCCAAAATGCAGGAACCTGTTCTAGTTTCACCTTTCACACTCCTTAGGATGTGCCTACAGCGCACAGCCTATTCTGCTATGACCTGTCAGGTAGATAAAGTGGTACAAGCTCATTAAAGTGGGTACAGTATAAAGAAAGCAAGGTTTGTAAAGAAAAGTAGTAGCCCTTGTTACAGCAACCAGTGTACTGGAAAATAAATAGAGAAGATTTCATGTACTTGGGCCTTTTCCCAGATTGTCTGCTCCTTACACAACCACAGGTACAGACATGGTTACTACAACACTCTAGATGTGCTGTAGTAACACAGCTGTTCCCAGGTGGAAAAGGAAATACACAGGTAACAAGCCCTGTGGTGGGTGATTGTATCTAAAAAAAAAAAACCAAACCCTAAAAAACCCCACAAGCAAAAAAAATCCCAAAGTAAACCACTTTAACTAAACCAACTGAACTCTTCCCAGCTCAATTTGGCTTTAAATCAGGATTTAAAACAAAGTTTATCCTGCCACATATTACCAAAATATGACTATGCAAACAAGTCCAAATTTTCCACGTCCACTTCTGCAGAGCAGAAAAAAGCACAAGTTTTCCATTGCACTGTAAAGCTGGTAATTCTTTTTGCTGACCGTTTAAGTTACACAAGGCACGTACACCTGGATGCTTGGTGATAACTGGGATCTGAAGCTTCCATCAGTGCTCCTGGCTGCAATGACATGAGGTCAGGGCAGGCTGGAAAGTCCAAGCAGTCACTCTGAAAATTGATGAGTTACATACAGTTGTGAATAATATGTTCATACATTTGTTTTCCTGATGCTTCTTGTATATTCAGTGTTTTATGCAGTGTCTGGATTTCATGCTACCTAGAATGTCCACATTGCCAGTTCATCGATATGCTATAGGAATTACAAAGGTAAATCACAGGATGAACCTGGAAGGTTTTGACCACTGGCTAGAATGTTACTGGCATTCAGAGAGGAATATATTTTAGTACAAAATTATTTGTGAAACAGCTAAAAAAGCTCATTATCCAACTGATTGCCCGCAGCTTGATGATCAAGGAGCCCATTGAAATGCGCAAGGTGATTTGTGCTTTGCAAACACCATTGATTTAGTCTGGCTGCCAAATTTGGGAATTAATGCTGTAGTGATTTGTGCATGTTTCATGTTTTCATAGCCGTCGATCTGGAGATGTAGATCCAAAATCAAAACCAAGCCCTTGAATCTGGGAGGACTGTGGGGAAATACCAAACTCCACGGAGCAATGATGAAAGACTGAACTGCTAGATGCCATTCAGCCACGCTTGTTAAGGCAGATTGCACCTTTGTTCTCGGGGGCTATTTTTTAGACTTTTAAAAAAACTATTTCTTTTACTTTCTTGCAACAGACTGGCAAGGAAATATTTCAGAACTGCAATAGCCTTGCAGTGGTATTGACTTTGAATTGAATCTAGTTTCTCTATGCATTTGAAATAACAAGGAGGTCGTTAACTGTGAGGTTTGTATTGGGCTAAGCGAACTGACTAAGAAGTGGTTACAGAGAATGCAAAAACATCTCCTAAGCAAGAGAATGCTTCAGATGTGTGAGGAAGTCTTGGCTTTTAAAGCAGCTGCATAGACAATAGTTCTTTTAGGACACCCAACTGAAAAGTTGCTTATTTGATCCGCAAGAAGATGTAAGATATCTCAGCACAAAATGCTGAGCCATTAGGAGATTTGGATTAGGAAGGAATCATTTCTGTTCTGAGAGTAAGGGAATACTGCAGCTGAGATTTTTATTCTACAAAGATATATAAAGGGCTAGCAGCAGAACACTGTGCTACTGCATTGGCAAGATGACAAGATTTGAAAGTGGCAGATTTTAAATAAAGAGGTGGAAATGCAATTACTTAAAATAAATTAGGTTTTGTCTCTTTTTATTTCACTATTTTTCTCACTTTCATTATTGCTGTTAAGGACTAATTACACTACGATTTGTATTGCAATCTGTAAGAATAATTGGTCCTGTTTTAAAGCACATCCTATAAAAGGACCATGTTACAAGGCATTGACAGGAGAGTGCTAAATCTGTTCTCGTTTGGTGTGCAATACATCTCTGGTAAGACACAGTACTGATTTCAAGAATGAGTTTCTGTGGTTTTGATTATTTATGCAGAATAACATCCTGTTGAAATTTGGGATCATACTAGAAATCAAAGACAGGACTGCATCATTAATGCCAGAGTTTATGTGGAATAAAACAACTTCAACCTTTAGCTGCCCTTCAATATTTTTAATGTAACTTTTCCTATAAAAGAATGGAAGTTAAGAGTAAGGATATGGATACACACAAAAATTCTTTTGCTTTAAAGGTTCATTTCTCTCTACCTTCCTCTGAAGTGCAAAAACTACTCATGGAGCTAGATTTTGGGTTTGTTTAAAGGGGGGAGGGATAGGCAATACATAATCAAGTATTAACCAGAGTAATGTCAGAAACCACTTATCCACACTGAAAAAATACTGCAGGCATAAATTTGTTTAATGTCTCCTGCCTTTGGCCGCAGGGCAGAAAGGAGGTTCCTCACCTTGGAGGGTGTCTGGTGAGCAGGCAGCCTCTGAGCGGGCTGGGAAAACTCTGCAGCTTCTACCTCTGTGAGAAAGGGACTGCCCGGAAGCAAATGAGCACCCATTTAACTCTAAGCAATGCCACGGTGAATAAAACAAACCTGCATGCTCAAGGACATGATGGGAAATAATTTAGCTGCTTGAGTCAATGTGAGGGTCCTAGATAATAAACAGAGAAACTGGAATTTCTCATTTATGAATGTAAATTCAAAAGAGATGGCATTGCTGGAACTTGATGGGAATTTTCTGGTGATTGAAATCTTTAAATCACAGATTAAAATCTCTTAAGAAAGGTTTAATGGATGGGAGGGGATAAGAAATGGCACACTATGACCAAAAATAACAAAAGGATATGAATATTTTACTAGTGACAAATAACAAAGAAATTATCTCATGGACTGATTTTCCATTGTAAAAAGTGCAAAAGGGAGTAGGAGTTTGTGAGAGAAAAAATCCCCTACTTTTTATGAGGAACAGATGACTGGCTCCTTCAGTTACTATCTATAATTTATAGGAGGAAAAGGAAAATTGTGGGTTTTGTGGGAGACATTTATCTAAATGCCATATGCTGGCAACCTCATGCTGCCAGCGCTGAAACATCTTCAGAATCACTAAATAACATTCTTAATTTTGTTTCTTAAAAATGATTGCCTCAGATATCAAGAAAACTCCAGATTTTGCCTGAGCAGAGGAGAGGAAGCATAGTAGTAAAAATTAGTGGTACAATAAATATTCATAACAAATGTTCATTCAAAAAATGTTCATAACTCGATTATGTTTGTTCAAGGAAAACAAAATGCAAATTAGTAGTTTTAGCTGATACAATTTCACAAAGTGGAAAACAATTCTGAGCTAAGTCATTTGGGGGAAAAAATGTAAATTGTAACTGTAAAATGTCTAAGAATATTTTCCAGACTGCCTAATAAGAGTACATTCGTTTCAAGAAAAACAACAACATCCTGGCTGAAAGGGAACTGTTAAAACAATAACCCTCCTCCCTGTGAATATAAAACAGGAATGGGGAAGCTGAGAGTAACAAATACAGGACATAAATTTCTAGCTGGAAAAGCTGATACACCTCTTTACTTAGAATAAGATACTAATTACGTGGAATAAGGTAAGATATTAAACACTTAAGCCCTAGGCTTTCCTAAGAATAAAAATCCACTTTCTCTTCTCAGCCCAGCTGTTCTCCTGGTCACCTACTGGTGCTGTTGGCAAAACAAAATCTTTGTCACTAACAGCAGAGAAAGGACTTAGAGATATTTATAGACACAAAACAGAGATATAGCTATTTCATATGACTATATATCTTCCCCTCTGGTAATAAATTGGGAGGTTGCTAAATTGCAGCTAAACACTTGAAAATGCATAGCTTTCCCCCAGGAAATGTAGTGGACTGAGAGGCTGTTGGGGTGAGTGTTGCTGTGGCCACCAGGGAAGGCCTGAGGAAGGAGGGGAGGAAGCTACATCTCAGAGCCATTAGGATTTCAGTGGGCACTCCCAACCATAAGTCTGTTGGATCTTAGTCACAGGAAAAATAGCAGAAACCTTGATGAGGGACTGGACTGATAACAATTTCAAAACAATATAATGAGTGTCAACAGATTGATGGAAAGTATTTTCCTATCAAACTTCAGAGGTTTGTAATGTTGTTATAAGAGGTAGCTGATATATATTATAATGTTGCCACTGTGTATTTAGAGATGTAGAGTGATTTTTTTTTCTTGGATGGCATTTGTGTATTTGTGTTTTTTACTTGTGTGTAAAAATTGAGAGTGGTACAAAAGCAGTGTAGCACACTAACATAAGCAAAGCCTCCTTTAGTAGGAGGATAGTAGGATAGTAATAAAAATTATTTACTTCAAGTGCAGTCTCTTAGTACTGGCCTTTTCCTTGTAATGTTTCCTCAAACTCCTGAAAGGCAATCTCCACTCTGAGTCCTGACCAAGCTTTTGGAAGTAGTGACATGAGCAGACAGCTAAGTCACTTCTAAAAAGGATCAGTTTGAAAATTATGTCTTCAGTGTCCCTGTGCAGCTGGTCTTTCTCAGTTAAACAGAGAAAACCAGACCTTCCCAGCTATCGGTCAAGACTAATATATTGAAAATAGAAATATATATCAGATGTTTTAGAAGTGGCATATGGGTAGGGACTTGACAATGTTAGCCTTATAAAAACAGATATCTCCAAGGTTTATTCATGAATAATGAAACTCATTTTCAAGTTTCATCTTTGGAGAGTTCATAATTTTTCAGAACTGTTTCTTGCCAATGTTCTTTAGTGGTAATTATAGAAAAAGGTTAGTGCTTGCAGCAGGTCCTGGAAAAAAAGACTTTAAAATTGAATAGATCAATAGAATAATTAAGTGGTATTTAGTCTTCTTGTCCCCCACCCATACATTGTGCTGACACTTAAGGCAAAGACAGCAATTTCTGGCTGTAGGAACTGCACCTTGAGATGAGCTAAATTCTCATATATTTAATAAGATTGAAGAGTGCTCTAAAATGGCTTTAATGTGTTAATTCAATAGCACACTCACTCTGGTAATACTAGACCACATGGAAATGTGATGTTTGTTTAGCGAGTTTGCTCATGAGAGCCAGAGACAGTGGTTTAGGAAATGTCTGTGCTTTCAGAGTAAAGAATGCCAGGAGAAGGAAATTTAGGACAAGTCTATAGGAAAGAGTACCCATTACTACGTTTACTGATGTCTCTTCTTGATAACAGCATGACCAGCCCATTTACACCAAGCAGAATGAGTTCTGAAGGGTTTTCTCCACTATCTCAGGTCTAACAATGAATTCCATATTTGTTGGCCAAATTCACTGGGAAATCTTGGGTTTGAATGGAACAAATGAAGTGGCAATGAAGAACAGGAGTCAGAAATGCTCTACATGAAAAGTGCTAGTAATGCACAGAGAAAACCAATAGTTCCTCTATGCCATAGCTTGTCTTAGGGTCTCACTTTTAAAGAAAAAAGGGAAATAATTATCTTCTTTTTTTTCAGTCATGTTGCTAGTTCAGTGCAGGTCCATCTGAAGTCTGTTTTTCACCAGGTTCGAAGGATGTTAGATCTAGTCCTAATCCTTTAGTGCTCCAATTCACTCTTGCTGGGGCAATGGAACTGGAGCAACACACCTCTCCTTCATCAGGCTGTTTGTAAATGTAGCTGTGCTTGAAGAGCAAATGCATTAGAATATTTTGCTGACTTACTTGCAAAAACTATTTCCTCCTTTGGTATTCCATTTGTCTCCCCTCATCTTTTAATGCATGCTACAAATTCCTCACCACCATTCTTCCCTCCCATGGCATGTACTCGAAAAGGCGAATTTGATTTTAGGGAAAAACATGCTGTGTGGGAGTACACTTGGCACCTGCAATGTCTCAGTATATATTTTGGGGGAAAAAAAGGAGTAATTTCCTTTAAGAGTAGTGTGTTTCACCAAGTTCATCCCCCAAGAGAGATACCAAGAGGTGTAATCTCCTCTCCCTTTGGCTGAAGATCAGGACAGCCTCTTTGCTTGCTCTCTGAGGGAGTCTCCCTTGCCAGGATGTGCTGTGGCCCTGCTGGGCTGCTCTCAGGTGAGATGGTCTTGTGGCAAAGATGTGCAGCACTGTTGCTTACAGCACAGAGTGAATGGTTTTTTGGCTTTGTAAGTGATTCTGTCAGATGGATGCTTTAAGTCCCAAATCAAAGAGGCACAAGCAGAGCTGCGTTTTTGTTCCACCCTGATAATGTTCAAGCATGTTCTCCGTGGCAAGCCTTGGGATATGTTATCTCTCTGATTGCACAGTCAGTGGTTCACACAGGTCTTGGGGCTTTTAGAAGTTCCTCACACTATCCATGTGCATGCTGCTATGGTGCTTGTGATTAATTTAAGATTCAAGAGTGGGATGAGAAATGAAGAAACACAAATTCTCCCCGAGTCCTTGGAAGCCAACACTTCTGGAGAGGCATCAGGTCTGCCTTTGCCCTGGAGTACTGGGTTGTCCTCTCAGGGACAGCTTTTCCTCCTAAATAACATTCTCTGACTGGTGTAACCAAGCAGGTTGAATCCAGCACTTTCCCACCTCCACTTGTCCGCAAGCAGGCAAGCTGGTGTCCATGGGAGTGGGCAGATTGGCTCAGAGATGGTGCTTTTTTCTGAAGGGTCTTTTGAGGTATTTTGTGCTCTCCCGGAGCCAGGTTGTATCGGCAAAGTCCAAATCATCAGCATGGTTGTGAAGCACAGGGGACAGACACAAATACAACCCTAAATGGAAGACCTGGGATGAAGAGTAGCTTACAGCTCTGTTCAACAATGTGGACATCCCTCTGCCTGTCACATTTCTGACTGGGACTGCAATTGATGATTTTGTTGCTTGTCTGTTTAAATACTGTGAAGTTAGATGTTTATTTCTATAAAAGAAATGACATACTTTTACATGCTGCATGAGAAAAGCACAGCACAAACTTTGTGTTTGTGCTTTCCCCCTGGCTTTTCTGCCAAAGTTATATGACTACAATATCCTTTTAAAGTAGTATCATCTTCCCTGTGTAATTGATGCCATTTTCCTTCGTGGCTTATCCTGTCCACTCCTCTGGGGGTAAGTATTAATTTTCACCACTAAACAAAGTTCTACACTTTGTGTATTAACAAGAAAGTAATGTTATGATCCCTTCTTCCAACCTCAGTTTCAATGACCATCTGGAGACCTCCCCATTCAACTTTGGATGAACTTCAGCTGAAGTATGAGAGCCACTTTGGCTCCATACAAGCTGTTCCAAGCATCATTGTTGCTATTAGCAGTTTGTCTTAGTGACAAGGCTGCATTTGGCCTATTGAAGTTTCAGTTTTAGTGATTCAGCGTGTTTCCATTGTCCGCAATTGGGAGTAGATCATTCAGGCTCTTATGTTTCCAGTGCTGTGGATACAATAGCTCATTATCCTGGGGTGGCGTTTTTGTTGGGGGTTTTATGGGGGTTTTGGATAGATGCATAATAGATGCAAGCTCTTTTCAGGGGCAAGTTCTTTTCTTGATACCCATGCACAGTGTTTATTGCAATGGGACTCAATGTGATTTTAGCCTTCAAAGCAAGCCAGTCATCGAATAGAGTGAGGGCTGTAACCCCAAGTTTTTGTTAAGAAAGGCTGCAGCTCATCAGCCTGTATCTAGCTTTGTCAATAGATGATTGCACCTACACGATTCATCAGGGCACAGGTGAGACTTACAGAGGCCACATAGGAGGAGAAGCTGGATTTTATTGTCCTCTAAGTCCATTGGCAGCAGTGGCTTGGAAAATGATTGCAACGAGGGTAAAGTTATGGTGATAAGGAAAGTTATTTGAAGGACACATTCTTTGTTTCTGATGACATGAAGCTGGGATTAACCGTCAAAACAGTGGAGAGTTGGACTCTTACAGGAAAAACTGGAAAACCCTGATAATCCAAATAGCAGTGATGAGAAGGACTGCAAGGTCATGAACCTAGAGGCTTAATAATGAGCTCCCAGCTCATACGGGAAATGGTTATCCACTGAAAGCAACGGAGGCAGAGCAAGCCCTGAGTGCACTGGTTAATCATAAATTGGCTCTGAGCTACACTGTGGTGTATTGTGGCTGAGTAAAGGATCAGCGTGATTCCAGAGTGTTCTGGAGCAGAATTTTTCAGCAGTGGCAGGGAAATACTCATGCTGTTGTGCTCATAAACCTGCACCTGGAATTGCCCTTACAATACTTGTCACCTATGTTGGAAGACATGGATTCAGCTGGAGCAGCTGCAGTGAATAGCTACAGGGATTAGCACAGGGCAATCTAATATACTGTTCTAGCAGAATAAAGGCTAAGGAAGAATGGAACTGTACTCTATAAATACAAGAATGAATTAAACACATCAAGCGAGAAGGCATATTTAAACAAAAAAGCCAATATTGCCTTGAGTAAATAGGTGTGTGGCTTGGCTGTGATTTAAGTTTCTAAACAAAAGGTTCTTGAATATTAATAGGAGAAAAAAACCCCAAAATACTTGTTAGATTTTAATAATAGAGATGACTGTGAAATTGTTATCTAACTAGAGAAATCAAACCCACCTGGTCTCTTCTGCAGTGTGTTCCTAGGCTTCCTGAAGTACATTGTTAAATAACATGTTTTGAACTTTGTTAAACATGTATTTTGTATGTCTGTGTCAGGCATTATATGTGCCTGAGTAGCACTTACCTTGGCACTAAAAGCTGGTGAATGCAAGTCTTAAATACTCTAGTCTCGGACTAAATCAAGCTGCCTCTCTGTTCAGAGAGGTACATTTTGTAAAAGGTACCCACCTTTGAAGATTTCAACTTAGGAACATGAAGCCAGAATACTTCTGATGAGCTTTGTGGGTCCTTTCCAACTCAGAATATTCTGAGATTATGTGTGCTTCCTCATTCATCCCCATGTCCTTTATCTCTTCAATCTTCCTCTCCCAAGATTGGCTACTTGAATGAGTTGTCAGCTTTTATGACACTTAGTCCTTTCCCTCTTTTGTGTGCTTTTTACCTCCTGATGTTTCTCAGCTTGTCTAGACAATGTTTCTGTGCTTCTCAGTGTCACTTCCCAAACTGAAACAACTCCTGGGTGGCACAACAAAGTGCCTACTGCTTTTCCTCCATACACTGCAGTGCAGGAGCTGGTCTCCCCTTTGGGAGTGGTGCTAGCAGCTGCAACCCAGCAGGTGTCCCAGGTCATGGTACAATGCAGGCAGGTGCCCAGTTGCTGCCAGCCAGTACTGACCACCTACTGCCTCTGCTCCTGCTCCCTTATCTCCCACCCTACTGCAGCAGCCTTTCGGACAGTCTGTCCTCTGCCCTTTCCTCTCCACCAAAGTGCACCCGAGGATCCTGAAAGGGGCCTCCAGCCCATGAGTCCCCATTGTGCCCCAGGTGTCTGAACTAGCACACATGACAGTACCCTGTGCACCATGTGTCACTATCAGTGCGGCAAGCCAGGACACACAAATCCTTTCACCACCGCCTGTTGCACACAGTGACATACAAGAACAGTCTCTTCAGCTGAAAAATATTAAATTCCCAGCTCTTTGAAGTCCATTTCATCACATATTGTGCTGCAGACTTGGCTTGTGACTCTACAGCACTTTCACCCTTACTGTTTGGTTATCGGACCATAGCCCAGGCTGTAAAATGGCACAGAACGTGGCAAAGTGCCCTGGCTGCATTCCTGCTGCTTTCCCTGAGTGCCCTGCACCCCTCAGCTAGACACCTTCTACTGCTGTTCAACAGCAAGTACATGAGGATGCCTGTGCTGGGTGGGAAAAAACCCTTTCTTCTGCTCACAAAGAAAGGTTAGCTTGGAATCGCTTAATTGCATCTGGACATTAGTCAATCGAAGGTGTGGTGAGCTAATTAAGAAAATTGTGTTTTTCATTTGTTGCCTCTCTAACATTCCTGTAACTGGATACCTTCTTTTTTATTTGAGAGATAGATGGAAAAATAACAAACTTAGATAAACGTTTTTTGCTCCTCTGGCTTTTTTTCTTTTTTCTGTGCTCTCTCTGGTGGCATTGTGGGCATCAATTTAACATGAAGTACGACTGCCATCTAACTCCAGCTGAGATTTTTAGGCATGCTGTGCACACCTCTTCCTCCCTTTTCAGCTGCCCATCTGTACTGCTCTCAGTATTCTGGGGGGCAGAGCTGAAGGGGAAACCTTTGGGATTTCCCCAGGTAGGGCACAAAGCCCATTCCCTATTGCAGATTTCCACAGATCTGTTCCTGGGAGAATCATAAAACTCATGGAGAAATGACTAGCACTTTGGAAGTTATAACGAATTTAAAGTTACCATTAAGTGCATGATACCTGAATACTAGAAATGCAGGAACAGAGAAGGAGCACCACTAAGGTTAAATTTTGCTTTGACTTTCTTCTTTTTATGAGTGCTCTTAAAGAGGGTGAGGGAAAAACTCCTATGTGGAAACTGCATAAAGAACAATATCAGATGGCAATTGTATTTAAAAACATCTTAAGCAAAAGCTCTTAGCAATTTTCGTCTCAAAAAAAGCTTTTCCACTATACAATGTCCTACAGGTTCTCATTACCTGAAGAAAAAACAATCTGCACCAAAACCCAGATTGCTTGTTTGCTAAAGCTCTAGCTTTTGTTTCTTTCAGGAAACACTGGAATTATCTGGGCTCACTGTGTGCTAAGGTTACACCTACCTCCCACTGTGACCATGCTGCAATGCCATGAAACTTCCAGCTCCATTATTTCAGGGAATTGTTTTTCAAGACAGCTGTACAAAATGTTTGCATAGGAAGGGGTTTGGGTTTTTCCTTTTTTTCTTTTATTTTTTTTTACCTCCAGACCTTCCTTGCTCCTTGGAATTCCTGTGCTTCTGTAACAAGGGGTTTTGAGAGTCTAATTATCTGGCAAGGCAATTTTTCTGTTCGTAACTCTGGAGTCGTGACTTGGCACTGGGAGCAGCTGCACAAAGCTCTGCTCACAACCACAATACCTATAGGTAGGCTGGGGTGTTAAGCTCCTTTGAGAACTGCTGGAGGCTCCAGAGTCAACTGCCAGTTTTTCTAATATGAAGACAGCAGAAGTCTCTTAGCTATTCTCTTGCAGTGTAAGGAATTCTTGCTTACATCCTCCAGCAGCTCAACCAAACTGGTTCCCCAGATCTTACCTCTGGTTTGATGAAATTCCAGCTTTAGAAAGGGGAGGGCAGAAAGAGCATATGGGCATACGGTCCCCAAAAATGCAAACCTGCTAGGAGTGGGAGGAGGACAGAAACCTTGTTGGGGCTGCTCTGAATCTGATAGCCCAGAAACTTAAGTATCTAACCAGGAGTTTGTTTTTTAAGTCTCTACAGTTGTTAATTCAACTGCTAACATACAGATACAAAACAGAATGGGTGCCTGGTTGGTTGGTTGGTTGGTTGGTACCTCCCCTACTGTGTATTTCCCCACACAGTCATTCTATGCTCAGGAATCTGCCAGCAGCAAAGTCTGAAGGACCTGTGTCAAAACAGGTCATCACTGTGATCTTCTGAATGCTCCTTTAGAGGGTTCTGCAGAGTGGAATTGGAGCCCCACTTCAAAAAAAGGTAGTGCAGATACAGGGACCCTCCACCTACCCCTCCTCTAACTGCTTGGCAAACACGGAGTAGGGAAACTCCAAGGAAACACGCCTTGATCCAGTTTTCCCACCAGGTATCTCTTTACATCAGAGGAAGTTTTGAGAGAAAGATTGCCAGGCATAAGCAGTGATCTTCTGGTAGGTCAGAAGTCAGTCCAGAATCAATTTCCAAGGGAAAGCAGTTCTCAGCTTGTTCTCATATGCAACACTCCAAGGTGCTTCATGTCTCTCCAGGAATGCTCTCCACAGCTAGGATTTTATCTCAAACTCTGGGCCAAAGACACTGACCTTTACTTTCAGAAACAGCAAATGGTAGGTTTGGGTTTGGGATGTGCACATCAAAGAGCAGCTATTTTAAGTATATATCCGGGTATAGCAACTTGGATAACCTCACCAAGAGCTTGCTGGTCAGCAAGCTGCTGTAAGATACACCTGCATGATTACAGCATATCTAAAGTACTGAGCAAGACATTAGTGAAAGTATTTTATTAGGATTCTCAATTCATCATCACCCACTAATAGAAAAACCAACTTCCCTGAAGAGTGTTCTATGGGAAAAGTTAGATAGAGTGAGGCTGCAAATAGGCTGTACCTTGATTTTTAGTATTTAAAAATATAATTTAGCTTTTTAAATGTGAGGATTTTAGTTGTGTACCATTTTAATTGTGTGGGAAAGGTATTGAAAAAGCTCACTTTGGCATATGGAAAATTCACCAATTCATCTGTAATTTTTAGAAATTAGGTTTTTCTTTTTTATATGGAGGACAATATGGTATATGACAAGATGTAATTCAGGAAGATTCTTTATGTTTCCATAGGAGATTCTACCACAGTCGTTTTCCTCCCTCTACACCTTTTACATCTCTGCATGCTGTAGGCTGTGACTGAATCTGATGCAAAACATCCATAAACTTCATCCTTCATGCTTTTAACTATCAAGAAATGGAAACTGAAACATTTCAAACACGTTAATAATTGCTTACTAAGTCTTCCAGTCTACAAGATGATGATTTGGAGATTCAGCTTGAATTACTATTTTGTTGAATGACTGTCCAAGAAGGAACAGATGGCATTATTCCTACAGGGAGTCACACAAGAGAGTAAGGACCTCTTTCTAAGTATTTAAGTGTTGATTATAAAGACCAGTGACAAAGGAAGAAGAAACTAACTACTCAAGTACTACTACTACTACACATCTTTCCCCAGAAGACACCTGGAATTCATCGTTCTTACATGGATGTAATCTGCATGATTTGTAAACCTAGAGGTTATTTTCACCTCCTGCACAAGTTAGCTAGAAGTAGGGAATATTTTTGGTTTTTAAAACAAACTAACATTTCCACATCTTGAATTTTGATAAAACAGGGATCTAAATGCAGGTGTGATTTAGCTTTCTCTCAATGACCTTAATAGGCATCACATAACAGATGTTAGATGTGCTATTAGGGATATGACTGAGTGGTGAACTTTGTAGTGCTGGTTGGACTTGATGATCTTAAAAGTCTTTTCTAATCTGAAGGATTCCATGGTTCTATGTTACTCCCTTGTTTCCTTTTGTATTCAACTCTTGATGAAAGGTATCCTTGATACCTTTGTTCCAACAGAGCTTGTCTGGTTGTTGTCATTACAGAAGTCTACACTCCAGAAGGAAACCAAGCCCTTTGGCAACCATGAAGTTTTCACACGAAAGTTCAGGTCAGTTCTTCAACTGGTCAGATACCTTACACACCCTTTGGGGATTAAAAAATCATCTTCAGAGGCATAACATAGACATTTTCAACTTGGTGCTTTTAATATCAGAAAGAAATGGCTCTTAATAACATGGTAATGTTTACTTAATGATTCACTTTGCCTTAATTACACTCTAACAAGCTGTCATGATTCCATCATGCATTACTGCATAACGTCTTCTTAAAACAGATTATTACTTCTCCAAAAGACAATTAACTGCAGAAATTCATTTCTTGACCATCCCCACAGCTTTCTTGCTCTAGTTGACTAGCAAGTCCCAGGCTATGAAAAAGAAGCAGATTTCTGATGCTGAAAGACACCATTGTCGTGCCTCTTTACTTCTTCTAGTTGAATCACTGGGAATTGTACTTGTTTTTCAAACCATTTGGCTACAGTGAGAAGCTGCTTCTCCTGGAATGAACATCCAATGAACTGAAGCCCAACTGGCAGGCCTCTCTCTGAAAGAGCTGTAGGAACAGTTATGGCTGGCAGTCCTGAAAGAAAAAAAATACGCATGAAAAGACTTATTATTCAACCTTACAGAATTTTTGCATCAATTTTAAGAGAACCAGAAAAACACTACATAGAGAAAAAAGACTATCTAAAATTCAATGAACTGAATGCTAGATGATCACAAGAAATTAATTAGAGAGATTTAAGAAGTCAGCATCCTCTGAAAAAAATAATCAGCTCTCCTCAGGAAGAGATTTCTGTCTCTGGAACAGGTTGATCTTACCTTCAGCTCACTCAGCTCCAAGGTGCCTTACTTTAAAATCTTTAAAGTCTTACATTTTCAAGCATTTAATAAACTATCCTTAGACCCAGTTACCCCTGTAAGACTTGGGACATGAAGGTGAAATATTTTGATTCTAAAGAAAAGGTGAAATACCTAAAGGGACCAGACATTTAAAATGATAGGCAGGGGAAAACATAGTTGAGTTCCTGTCCCTACTCACCAGCCATGTTTGCAGCCTGAGTCAGGATGTCATCTTGAGCACTGCGGGTCCTGTTGTCTTCTTGGATGAATTCCATGTACGGTGCTGCATCACTCAGAGTGGTGGGGGTGAGTAAAACGTCAACACCGCTCCTGAAAACCTTCACAAAATCATTGGCAATGAGACGTCTCACTTTCTGTGCCTTGACAAAGTACTTCTCATAGTTCCTAGAAAGGAATAGGGACATAAAGGCCTGACACTTTAATTCCCAAAATACAGAACTTTATTTCTTAGTTACAGTGAAAAAGACAAGTCCAGTAACCCTTTTGGATAAAATTTTGACTCACAGTGGATGTTTAGTCAGCACACATATATGTTTATGCTTTCATAGCAGAGGAGCTGTCAGAGAAGGAAGAGATGAGGGCATACAGCTGAAGAAAAGTAAAGGGAAAACAAAACCCTACTTTACAATAATTAACTAAAAATCAAAGCAACACTTTTATGACCATTTGGAAACTAAACTGTGTATTGAATTTCACAGAACCATGGAAAATGCGGAGTTGGAAGGGATCCATCAAGATAACGGAGTCCAGCTCCTGGCCCTGTTTAGGACACCCCAAGAACCCCACAACATGCCTGAGAGCACAACTCAGAATGGCTTGGTGCTGTGACCACCTCCGTGGGGAGTCTGCTCCAGTGCTCAACCACCCTTGGGGTGAAAAGCTGGTATTTAACCTAATTTCCCTGTAGCGCAGCACAGTAAAGTCTAGAAAATACAGAACTACACAGGTCTGAAAAATAAGAATTAACCATTTAGGATTCAATCCAGCAAAATACTTGAAGCATATAAAAAAGTCCCATCATCTGTGGAGAACTCCAAATGAATTAAAACTATATATGTGGTTGTAGTATATTTCTCTGTAGAATACTATAAAGACCTTATCTTTACCCCTTTTTTTTCCCCTCATGTAAACATGTGGTCTATGGATTTCTGTCTTTACACAACTCTGAAGCAAAAACACATTAGTCAACTTTATGTCTGTTGTTCCTTTTAACTTCTTATGCAGAACCAGTAAATATGGAACCTTTAATTCAGAGAAATTCAGTTTCAAAAGTAACTGTCATCTAAACCCTCAGCTATTTGGGAAAGAAAAAGAAAAGTACAGTAAAAGAAAAATGGAGTGGTGTATTACCAACTGCTACATGCCAGAATGGTTACAGATAAAACAACTGCAACTGCCTAAAACCCACTTTGTTAGAGTAATCTAAAGATTTTTCAAAACAGCAATGAAAATGGTTATAATCAATAAACAGTGGATTCAAGTTAGTAAGTTACATAATGGGAATTAGACCATCTCCTACAATTACTTTGGATATCAACCTAGCTGTTAACTTCAGAAAGTCCCTAAATGCCACATCTACATATCTTTTAAATATCTTCAGGAATGGGGAATTCACCACTTCCCTTGACAGCCTGTTCCAATGCTTGACAACTCTTACAGTGAAGACATTTCTTCTAATACCCAATGTAAACCTCACTGGGTGCAACATAAGGCTGTTTCCTCTTCTCCTATCACTTGTTACCTTGGAGAAGATACTGACTCCCACCTCACTGCAACCTCTTTTCAGGTAGTTGTAGTGAGAGTGACAAGGTCTCTCCTTTTCTCCAGGCTAAACATCCCCATCTCCCTCAGCCACTCCTTGTAAGAATAGTGCTCCAGACCCTTCACCAGCTCTGTTGTCCTTCTCTGGCACCTCAATGTCCTTCTTGTTGTGAGTGGCCCCAAACTTAACACAGGATTCAAGGCATGGCTTCACCCATGTGAGTACTGGGGGACAATCCCTGCCCTGATCCTGCTGGCCATATTGTTAATGATACAGGCCAAGATTCCATTGGCCTTCTTGGCCACAAGGGCAGAGCTGGCTCATGTTCTGTTGACCAGCACCCCCAGGTCCTTTTCCCCTGGGCAGCTTTCCAGCCGCTCTGCCCCAGCCTGTGGCACTACCTGAGATTGTTGTGACCCAAGGGCAGGACCCAGCCCTGTAGAACCTCATACAATCGGCCTCAGCCCAGCCTGTCCAGATCCCTCTGCAGAGCCTTCCTGCCCTCCTGCAGATCAACACTACCACTCAAATTGGAGCTGTCTGCACACCTGCTGAGGGGTTTGATCCCCTTGTCCATGTTGTCTCTAAAGATGTTCAACAGAACTTCCTGAACAATCACCTAGTCATTTTAAAACTTTGAAAAGCAAGATAAAAATAAGCTGTAAAAGGCAACATTTGCAGGAGACACAGATGGGTTTTCTCTACTACTTATTTTAAGAATGTTTTCTGAACCCTGCACTCTGTTCTTCAAGAGTAATTTACTGTAGAACAGGAACACAACTCTCCTGTTCCATCCCGGTGGAAGCTAATTGTGTATTCCTTCACAGAAGAGTTAACTACGTGAATTTTGAAGCAGCCTTAGGAAAGCTGATCTGGACAGTTGTAAGCAGAGGGAGCACACTTGGCAGGAATATCGGCATTCCATAAAAGCTGGTTGTTACAGACTGACTGACAACATTCCTGTCTCTGAGAGCAATTACAAGTCACATCTGATGAATACTCTTGCTGACAGAGCTCTTTCAAAGCAAGTGCGCTACAAAGACTGATTACACGCCTAGTATTTTTGTTAGTATCTGAACAAATTCAGACAGAGAAAAACAGTGCTTTTACTAACATAAATTAGGACTGCTGGATAAGGATTGAAAACTAAAAATCTAAAATTGATCCATGCACCAGCTTCTCTACGTGAGCTGGATGAAACCCTGGCTTCTGTAAGGACTTCAGTTCAGTACTTCTGCCAATGCTTCTCTTTCCCTGTACATTGAAGCAGAGAGCTGCAGTTAATTTAATTGCTATGTCTCTGGCTTTCTCTAAAAGACCTCGCTACAATGTACCAGCAGTTTTTCTATGCAGTTTTAATGAGATTAACAGCTACAGAACTTCTAACACTAGGACAGTAATGACTTCAGTATGATTTCAATGTCATACCATAGGGTAAATTTCTATCTAATTTTACTAATGGATGCCAATAATGCTCTGGTAGGGGAAAAATATCACTAAGTTGTTTTACTTATTTAATTTAGGAGGCTCACTGGTAAGACTCAGGGAAAACATTTTTGTTCATTATTAACAGTTCACTAGGTATAGAGTTAAAGCAATAATAAAAACACAAACAGCTACTAGTGTAAGGACAATTTCTTTTTCATGTCATGATGAACAACTAATCACCATTTTCTCAAAAATTCATTAACCTGGAAAAGCTGAATTTCAAGATGTTCTGCTTACTGTTTCAACAAGAAGTAGTTTCCTGATAGAATCCTTCCCCTTACGACATCATTGAAGCCTTCTCGCCGTGTTGCAGCATACATACTTTCGGTGGAATCCTTCATGTCAGAACGATGTCCTGAAAAGGCATCTGGGTGTTAATGCTTCTTGTAGTCCTTAAGATCTAATAATGTCACAGTAGTACAGTAGGTCACTGTTTGCTGCAGTCTGACATGCTACTATTCCGGAAAAACAACAAAACGTATTCCTGTTTTATTACGGAAATACTAAACTAGATTTTTAGCCCAGACACTGATATGCCTAGTAGTAAAAGATATGATGTATTTATTTACGTATTTTTATCTGCACAAGGTTTTTTACTATATTCCATCTTGGAAAAATAACATCAAGCATCCAAACATGAAAAGAAAAACTACAAAAACTAACACTTTTACATGGCATCCAGCAATGTTTCTACTGTCTGAGAAAAAAGTTTTTTCAAAGGCCTTACCATATTCCAGGCCATCAAACCTGGCCATATTTGATGCCACTTCTGCTGTGCAGAGCACATGATAGCAGACAATTGAGTAACGAGTGTGTGGCAGGCTCACTTCAACCACTTTAGCACCTGCATTCTTAAATAGGTCAGCAGCCTTTGACCAGAGAGCCACAATTTCACTAGACAGTCCTGGTGCATGATATTCCTTAAAAGAAAAACAAGAAGAGGAGTTATTTTACACACTGGTTTACTTCTAATAGCAACCAAAACACAATACTCCTTGCTAAAAATACACTGAAACCATTATCTCACCACTATATGGTTTAAAGTATTTATGAAAGCTTTTTGCATCTACTAAATACTATACAATCAAGGAGTATTAAATTAACATGATTCAGTCTTCTTAGGGGTATTACGTTAATCTCAGCAGGATCAACATATGTAACACAGCTCATGGAGTTTCAGCAGTTTCTTCTGAAGGTGTAATTGCCCAGTTATCACCTTATTTATCTATCAAGACTGCACTGCTGCACTGCTCTGCAGTCATGGGTAGAAATTCTTTAGGTCTAAATCCTAAAACTAGGGCTGCTGCAAGCAGGAAAGATAAAAAGAAATGGCCACAGTGTTATCAGTGGCAACTGACACACCTTGGTGAAAGAAATAAAACCACCCACCAAAGAAGAACTACAATCAAGGGGTTGGGAGAAGACTTAGATTACCTACATTCCTATTTCACAGCCAAATTATAGATATTCTATTAAAATTTCCTATTTCTGAAGATACTTGCTTTAGTTCTAACCCATAGTATCAAGGTCATAATACTGTCAGATTTCTGAGTAGCTATGACCCATGTTTAATGTATGCATGTATCTATTTAGAATAACCTGTGGCAGTAAAAAAAAATGTCCAAAGGATAGGAAAAATTAACCAATATCACCATTTTAGATTTATCAAGATTTAAACAGTATGCAGCTGATCAATTTTCTAGGCATGTAATTTTTTCATTCACAGATTGTTAATAATTGATCAGTGGACATCTCTGCTTACCAAATTAAAACTTTTGGTATGCCTGTTCTAACTTAGGTTCCAATACTGAGAATCCAATTAATATATGTTACTCACATTGTCTCTTTGAAGGCAGAGCTTTTATTAAATTAAAAATAGGCTGAAGTCCCAAACTTTGTTCCCAAATTTCAAGTACTCTTATACTACAAACATGATTGAATTGCACACATCAGATGCCAAATTACAGATGTCTTTCAGTTCTTATTAGAACTCTGCAAAACACAGCTCCTTGTGCCATTCAATTGCCTTTAAAATTCTGCTCTATACACAGTGCCATTTAGGCAAGCATCTCAAAGCTCTGCACAAACCAGTACCAAGCTCACTGCGTGGGAAGGCACCAGGAGCAACTTGTTTGAGGTTACAGAGTGGACCAACAAAAGAGCAACAGAGAGAACCAAGAACTGAAGCTCACCATTTCCCCTGAAATTCCTGACAGTGCTTCCCACCACGAAGACAACATGCTTTAGATGATGCCTTAGTGTATGCTTACTCCAAATTGCCTGAACAGGCAACAGAGCACACACATCTCGTTCTCTTCCAGGAGCTGCTTTTACTGTCTTCACTGTTTCAAATCACAGGAGACTGGGAGGTGGTGGGCAAGACACAAATATTTTTTTGTGATGTGTCTCTTATTTGTTCCTCCTGTCCACAACTGTTAACAGGATTTAAATGTTACCTTTGGAATTCCTATTGAAAGCTTGCTGACATCAATCAAATCAGGTAGTTCAAATGGCTTAAAGTCATCCTGAATTGTGGTAGAGTCCTTAGGATCATGTCCAGCAAGTGAACCTGAAATATGACACAACACGTGAAGACCAGGAAAATGTACATTAGTTAATTAGAATGCAGTTTGTTTTGAGGAAATGTTGTAAATAAAGATGTATGACATAGTAATACCTAACAAAACTGCTGCATCATCCACACATCTGGTGAGGATTCCTGGCACATCCATGGAGTTCACTAGAGGAATGAGACCATGGCGAGAGATCAGTCCATATGTTGGCTTTAAACCTACAACACCACAGTGAGCAGCAGGGTTTCGGGTAGATCCTCCTGTGTCTGACCCTAAGGCTCTATGGTTTCAAAAGGACCATCATTAGTAAGACAATTCAGAACATTTCCAAATCATAAGAATGTGTGGCTTTAAGATGCAGGGATTAAAACTGTGACTTCTTCCAGATCAGAAGTTATAAACACACAGCCTAAATTCCAGTCTGCTGTCTATATCTATTTTTCATTTATTCCCTGATTTTTCTTAGGATATCTAAATTTGCCATTAGGAGAGTCCAACTCTCTTCACAAAGCAGAGGCAGATAGGTAGAATTCAGACCATCTGAAAATGGCCCCAAATATCTTCTTCTGCCTTCTCTGTTCCAATACTGTGGACTCCAACTGATACATCTCATGTGATTTAGGGAGCGATTTTCAACACTGATATCTTATTTCTTGGGTAGCCAATGCATCATGAATCAGCATTTTCCAGGATAAAAATGAAGAGCAACACTTCTTGCCCCTAACAAGAGGGCATACTTTAGAAAGATGTTTTTCCTGTTTCCAACTCTGCAAAGATTGATCTGAACTCCTAGTTTACAGTAGCTTAGGTACAATTAAAACACAGTATATTATTATTATTATTATTATTATTATTATTATTATGTTGAATTCCTTTTTTTCTTATTCACAGGTAAAACTCTGTTCTTTCTAAATTGAAAATTTTATTTCAAAAATTGTATTGAAATGAAACATGCTGTTCTCTTGTTTTTAATAAATTTAACTCAAGCAGCATTGAAAAGAAAAAGCAGTTTTCATTCAAATATTAGCCAAAACAAATTTAAACTTCAGAAACAGGTATCATTTTTATTGAAGTGAGTACATGACTCTTCCCATAGCCATTTGTTTCTGAAATGGCTGAACCAATTCAACCAACTTTCCTGAAGTGGAATTTTTTTCAAAGCGCTTGTATTGATGTAAAACATCCTCAATTTTATAGCATTTTCGGACATCCAAATCTCAAATTGAAAATGTAAAGATTGGCAGCATTCCTGGTGCTTGAAAGACACTAATAGGATGGATATACAATAGGTTATATGCAATAAAATAGCTGGACAAAAAATCTCCCTGATCTGACAAAGTGCTGAGCAGTGAAAAATGGGAGCCCAGCAACATAAGCAAAGGTGCCAGACCCTCTCAGGATCAGTCCATTCTGGCTCAGGATGAGGACCATCAGTCCTTGGGAATATCTGCACAGAGTTCAATTTCAACAGTATTAAAATGTTGAATAGGTTACATCGCTGTAAAGCGTAAGGAGATGAAGAGAGATATAATTTTAAAAAGTAATTTAAAAAGTTGTAATCAACATTAGCAAGAATATTTTAACAACAAAACAGATGCTTGTAATGTAGTCTATGGGTAAATAAGGATAAAGTAACTAAAGAGCATTTTTAAACACCTTCCAATTAAGAGCACAACTGAAATAATCTTCTATTAAACATGCTCCAACATGTAGCTCTAAAAATTGCAGAAAATGCAAAGTGTAAACATTTGTGATCAGTTTTAACAGTCATATGGGGAAGACAGTATAGACAACTGATTTGCTAAATAGTGTGTTGCTATTCCATACAGTTAATAATTACTATTAAAAGAAGTCCAGTTTTTTTAATAAACTGGATTTTTTAATTGTTTAAATTCCTTTAGGAAAAAAACTCCAAACAACCATAAACACACACTTGCCTAAAAAAACCCCAACACTAAAACTGTCTTCTAACTTAAAAAAGAGGCAAGTCTGTAAGTATCTATGTAGTAAGTAGTCTGTACTCTTTTGTTAAATAAGGGATTTGAAAGCTTTTAGGTCCCAAAGCTCATGTACTATTACATAACTATTCTATAAAAACAAAGGAGCGGAGGAAAGATGATTATACTGTTACAAATTAAGGGATCTCTTAATTTGCTGAATTACATTTTCAGTGTGTATTTGTGTAATACAATTAGTGAGGAAGAGGATGTGTCACAAACCCCAGAGGACTTTTTAAGAGATTATGCGGAATAAGAGTAAAACTCTCACTCCTTTACGGCCATCATAATTTTATTTCATGCAGTGCAAAGTGGTCATACCACTGAATAATGCCTAAAATGAGTAAATCTAAGTTTGCCTGCATGGATTGCTTCTAGCTTCATGATATGCCGCGAATAACCTGGGGATGCTGAAATAAATTTTGGTATGCCAGTGCCAATAACCCTCCTATTTTATACTATCTTATGAGAAAATTATAAAATTAAAACATTCCAACAGATTGAGACATGTAGGGAAAATAAAAGCCTCTTACGCAAAACACGTGAAAGACGACACAGCAGCCGCGCTGCCTCCTGAGCTCCCTCCTGTTATTACCCAGTTAGAATCTTCGTCTTCAGGATGGGATCTTGGGACAGACTTTTCCTTGTACTGTTTTGAATAACTCCAGGGATTTCTGACTGGTCCAAATACTCCATCTGTACTCCCAGATCTAAGACAGTCAGACAGGACAAATATAGACAGAAGTGACAAATGACACACTGTATTCATCAATGTAATTTTTAAAATCCAAATCCTTATCATTCTAGCAAATTCAATTTCAACATGAGAAGACTGGTGCACATAAATCCTTATGCAGTCAACTTCTACAACATTACATACAACTGTAAAATTTATAGCAGTTCATCAGTTTCTGACACACAACTTGAACTGGTACCTCTTTCTAACCTCTGCTAGTGCCACTGAAATGAACAGTCACAAAGACATAAAACTGATTTAAGCTATGTAAAAGTACAGGAGCACATTTCTTTCAAAACCAAGATATTCTGGTTTTCCAGCCCTGCATTTGATGCAAGATCACAGTTGTGAGGAAAAACATGCTGCTAGAGGTGGAGAAAAAGCCCCACAATACCAGGAACACACATTTCTCTGAAATGCCACACTATTATTCACCCTCTAGCCCTCTACAGAGGCCACCAGGTTCACTGGTTCAGAATGCCAGATTGGCTTCTCAGAAACTAGTTTCAATGAGCTTGTGCCACCTAAGTGTGAGCCGCCACCCAGAAGCAAGGGCAGGGCATACTTTTCTCCTTCCTCAGGCCCACATTGCCCCTGACTGCAAGGTGCCAGAGTTACCAGTTAAATCATCAGACAGAACTGGCAGCTGGCAGCAGTTGAAAAACAACTTTATTGAGACATCCTTACTTTAGAGCTGGATCCGTGCCCTGATCAAGAGATCATGCAAATACACAGACCAGAACGAGAAGCAAGTATTGGGATAAGCTTTTTAGGAGAATCCTGTGTTTTAATGAACTCAGATCAGCTGTAATACTGCATTGTCAGGTTTTTCCCAAGGTTTTTGCCTGCTCTTCCTCTGACAAATAGTTTTTTTAACAAAAATTACTTTATTCAAAGCAATATTGTCAAACTATTTCCACCCCATCCATGTGAATTTCCAATCAAACCTTGGACTTTGGTTTAAGTATACTAAAACCAAAATGCAGCATTTACTGTTTTTCACAGGTAACTGAAGTCCCAGAGATTCCCTTCCAAACCTAGCAGTAATTCCCATCCCTAACAGCCCGATGCTGTCCTCTGCTACACCTTGGCTGCCTTCACTGATTTGTGAAAGAATCAATCTGTAGGAGCATTTTTCAATGTGCTCCTGACAAAAAGTCACCAACATTAGCTTAGGCAACTTAGAAGCCTTGCTGTCGATTCACCTGTGTGCAGCAAGTCAGAGTACCTATATAAATTACCCCAGTGGCTGACTGGCAGAGGCAGTGACTGCCATTGGGGGCATGATAATAATCACCTAAGGGCAAAAAGCTATCAGTAAGGAGAGAGGAAAAGGCAGCAATTAACTGTGTTGTAACCAATTCTATTAACACACTACTGAATCTACAAGAAGGCCACTTGTCCTCGGCCTTCTGCAAAAGCTGGACCACCTCCTGCCTCTCAAGCACAGCTACATTTGAACACTATGTTCACAAAACTCAGCATCTGTATCATTTACACAACACTATAAATGCTCAGGAAGAAGTTCATGCAGCTCTGTGTACTCTTCCAGTAAGTATTCATTATTGTCTCACCCCACAGAAACAGGAGTTAAGGATTAGAGGTAGATTGGAACAGATGGTGTGTATGCTATGTTATGTAAAATCAACACGTTAAAAATAATAAACATCACTCACCCCATTGCAAATTCATCTAGGTTTGTTTTACCTAAAAGCACAGCTCCATGATCCAGTAATTTCTGAACTACTGTAGCATTGTAAGGAGAAATATAACCTGAAAACAATCGGAACAATTAAGAGCAACTGGTGAGATACAAATTGTTTTTACAAGAAGCTACTCTGAACATTCTGAAGTTGTCATTACCACTCAGACCTTACATAACCTATGAGAACTATGACAGTGACATGAGACCTCAGGTAGTGACCAATTCATTTTGTGAATGGTGACAGGAGCTTCTCCACTCCCACTTTAATCAGGAACAAGGACACCACTCCTCTTACTCATTGCAATCAATCACAATAGGTCTGAGAATGTGCATTAAGGAAAAGCATCTCAGAAAATATAAAAATTTTTACAACAATGAAGTAGTATTTGTTTCTTCTGCTATTAAATAAACATGATCAAATTAGAGGTCTGCTAATTTACTTCTGCTATCTTCTACAAAAATTAACATAAAGTTTTACTTTGTGCAGAATAAAACAGATATAAGAAATGTTTCCTACTTTTGCTTGTACTATAAAAACATTGTAATGCCTTGAAAATGTTCATGACTTGTTAATAGAAACAATGACTTTAGGAAATTAAAAAAAAAAAAAGCCTTAAAAGCATTTTAGAACATGATTGTATGTTGCAACTGCTGATGTCTACTTTTCCTACAGCCACATGAAAAAACTATTTAAGGCAACAATTATAAACACAACAACAACAACAACAAAATAGGACTGCATTTGGATTTCACTAGGCAGAACAGTACTGACTGCTCTCCTCTAGATCTAAAAGCAATGTGAAGGAAAATGCAAATTTTGGAACCATTTTATTGTAGTATATGTGTTTTTATTATAACTGTTGTTAAATGCATACTAATATAAATAAAGAGATGGATCTTAGAAAAAGATCCGTCCGTAATACCAGATGAACTAGTGAAATTGGATAAATGTATTTCCTCAAATTACTCCAGATCATTTTTGGAAAATACTTGGATTTCTGGGAGACTCCAGTCCATAAACCCCCTAAAGAGCAGAAGATCTGATTTTACCTTAAAAGCTTTACTGTACCTTTTAGCATATTTGATGCACATGTTGTCTCAATGCCAGCTGTATTAAAGTTGTCTTTTACAGCAATAGGAATTCCATCTAGAATGCCCAGTGGCTGACCTGCATTAGGAATGATTGTAAAACAGCAGAGATTAAAGCAAACTGTGCTATATAAATATAATGTTCACATCAATTACTGTTTGTTTAACACGTCCCTTTGGGTGGTTTTTGGAAGTAAGATTGCTTTCCAGTTGGCATTTGATGGTTGCCTGTTCCATTTTCAAGAACCATCTTCCATTCCAACTCAAGCATTGAGCACTCTGCCCAAACCAGACCTGGCCTCAGAGTGCAGAGCTCTGTGAACATGTCTGAGCCCTCCAGACAGGCAACTGCTTTCATCCACGCTGGCTATCCCAAAGGAGTGCACACCTCTTCCAGTGTGACCACAGAGTGTTTATTTCAGCCATAGGTTCTGCTAAATCCACTCCATCACTAGGCTGGGAACCATAAACTCTGCCTACCTGACATACATAGTAGTTATGACCTGAAAAATTACTGAAGCAGAGAAAATCCTTCCCAACTAATTGATTATCCACCATCAAAAAACCCCGAACCAACAAACAACACCAAAAAACCCACCAACCCAAAACCCAAAAAGGCCTACATCAGGAAGCAAAACAACCTGGCTGACAATTTTATTGAGCTGCCAGAGGACAACAAGTGTCACCAAGAAAGGAAAACATGTACTCTGCTAGGTGAAAATTTACCTTTCCTGACTTTCTTGAAATACAAAGGAAAATGAGGATGGCCATCTTCTAAATGCTGCAGATAACAAGACTGAAAGATGTTCTGTTCTCCAATTACTATCTGCAGTTAGTGAAGCTGCTTTATTTATTTTAATTTGTTTTCTTAATTAAAAACTCGACAGGCTGTGCCAGATGTTAGCCTATCCCAGTCCAGAGGCCTGTGAATGGCCACTGCATTTGCCTGTTCATGGCACCTGTTGGCGACACATTCCAAATTAACTGCTGAGGGAAAGAAGCAGCAGACACCAAGTAGCAGCGCTGTCCAACAGGCACAGCGCCTATTTAACCTGCAGTGCCTGGTTTGGTCCAGGTTTTCCCTCTGATTTTTGGACTAAATGTTCTCCTGAGTGCCAAGTGTACATCCACGAGCACCCACGGAAATCTCAATCGTCAGCCTCATCCCCCAACAGTCAAACAAGCCAAGACACCCTCTTTAAAAAGCGAAGGTGCTTCGTCTAACACAGACACCTCCTCCACAGCAGCTTTTAAAGGACTGGCATTATTTACAAACCAACATACCTCTTTTATATCTTTCCTCTGATTCTTCAGCCTGCTTCAAAGCGGTCTCTTCCGCTACGGTAATGTATGCATTCAGAAACTTGGTGCTTTTGATGAGGGCCAGGCATCGCTGGCAGAGCTCCGTGGGAGTGACTCGTCCTTCCTTCAACGCCGCCGACACCTGGGAACGAAGCCCGTCTTTCAGGGCAGCCGGGTGACAAGAGGCCGCGCCGGGGCGGTACGGGAAGAAAGCGCCATCCACGCTAAGGGAAGGAGCCCACGGGAAGCGCTCTCCCGGGCCGCCCCGGGGACGGGGGACACCAGGGGACCCTGGTCACCTTGCGAACCCGCCCCGCTCCGCGGCACCCCCGCCCCGCTCCTCGGCATCCCCGGCAGGCGGACAGACTCCACTCACCTGTCGGAGCGAGGCGCGCAGCATGGCTCTCCCTGCCCGTCGCCGCCTCCTCACGCCCGCCGAGCCGCCCGGACTCTTCCCCCGGCGCCCCGGCCGCGCGCCGCCATCTTGCCGCAACACCCCGCGGCACCATTGGCAGCGCGGCCAAGAAGGCGGCCGCCCATTGGCTGCGGGGGCCGCCGCGGCTGAGCGCTGAGGCCGCGGGAGCGGCTTGGCCCGATCACGATCCTTATCCCGATCGCGATCCCGCGGCTCGGCCCGGCCCGGCCCGGCCCGGCTTGGCTTCCCCGGCCATGCTGTCGTGGGGAGCAGCGGGCGGACGGGCGCTGCGCTGGGCGAGCGGGCGGGCACCGGCCCGCGGGCTCCGCGCCTCTCCGCGGGCGCGGACCGCCATGCCCAGCTGGGTCATAGACCGGTACGGCAGCAACGAGGTGCTGCGCTTCACCAGGGACATGATGTTCCCCATCATACACTTCCCGAACGAGGTCATCATTAAGGTTCACGCTGCGAGCCTGAACCCCATCGACCTCAGCATGAGAAGTAAGTGCCGAGCCCGAGCAGCCGCGGTCGAGCTGCCGGGATGGCAGGGGCTGTGCCGGGGCTGCGGCTCCAGGCGCCCCGGCGGCCCGAGTGGTGGCAGGGCGCGCCCTGCCCCGGCACACACCTGTCTGGGCAGTGTCCAGGGCGGCCTCAACACACGTGCTTCCCCGAGCCCTCTGGAAAACCGCCGCCTCTTGGAAGCTTGAATATTTTCAGGTTCTCAGGGAAGAACCATACAAAAAGTTTTTCCGTTCTCAGGGAAGAGCGATACGAGAACTTTTTTCCAAGTTCTTAGGGGAGAACGATACAAAAAGCCACTGACGAGAGAGTATGTGTGTTGCGAGAGTGGGCTTTTCATTGAGTGATTGTAATGCTACTCCCTTGACCGAGAGACGCCTGGCCAAGGAGCAGCATTTTCCCTAAGTGATGCTGGATTTTCCCATCTCCCTGAGGTGAATGGGGCTGGAGGTCCAAGTTGCTGCCAAGTCGGCATGTGCGACTAAAGGCAAACCGTGTTCTTCATTGCCATGCCCATCCTGAATTGGCATCTGCGGACGCGCTGTCATCCCGCCCCGGAAATCCGTCTTTTTCACTGCCCGGCTCTTTGTGTTTGACACATTTAATCAGATTTTCTTCCCCAGTTTCTGGGTTTGAAACACAAGAAGGAAGCTGTGGTAGTAGAATACCTTCTTTTTCCTGTGTAGAAGTGCTTGCATATCGAATTAGATTTAGTAGAACAAGCAAATATATCTGCAGGATGCCCGTTGACAGAGCTGTAATGTATGTTTTTGAATTTTTAAAAATCTTTTGAGTATAGTTGGGGGTTTGGTGATGGGACATTTCCTATCTGAGGATTCCTGTTAAGACACTTTGTAGCATGATAGCGCCCCCTAGGCAGACTTGTCCAGACACTTGAATGGGCATGCATGCCCAAATACAGGCTGTTTTTAGGCTGAGCACTGTTATTAGATGGATAATTCTGAGACTTCACAGCATTTCTCTGTTGCTTACTGAATAGAAGTCCAGGTTACTCATCTTAGGAGATATGCCTTATTATTTTTTACACTTGCTCTTTATATCTAAAATCTGTAAAAGTATGAAATACTGCAGATTTTTTTCACGCTTCAGTTCTAACAGAAATGAGGCATGTTATGTATAGACAACGCTTTCTAATTGGAATTGCACAATTAGTAAATGAGCACTTAGTGTGGTATGCTGCAGTTGTTTCCATGTTTTGCAGGTGGTTATGGTGCAACCGCATTAAATATGAAGCGGGATCCCCTGAAACTCAAAACCGGCGAGACTGAATTTCCTCTAACGCTTGGTCGAGATGTCTCTGGTGTTGTTATGGAATGTGGACTGGGTGTGTCTTATTTCAAACCTGGAGATGAGGTGATACTACCAATCTCTTACTTTTTTTTTTTTTCCAAAATGTGTAGTTAAAATATACTACAAGGTGTTCAGCATTCATTCTGCTCTTGCTTTTTTAATGCTATTGCACTCTTAATAAGGCCTATCTGGCAGTAAATTCCTAGAATACTTTCTTCCCTTCATTTTTTTCTCTGAAGAACATGGTCTTTCAGAGACTTGCTCCTGCAAGTTTATTTCCCTTCTGTGTTTTAGTTTTGGTCCATTTCAGCAGCAGCAAGAATGGAATTTGTTTGTTCATAAGTGCACACTCAAAGTGCCACTTTATTTTTAATTGAAGGTAGAGTTCTAACAAGAAGGGCTTTGTTTTTATTTTTCTTGAGTAACTTGGAATAGGAACTTCGGCTTAACCCAAGAAGCACTTCATGGGTGCCCACACAAATACTGATACTGTTTGCTTTCACCTTCACCACTTGCTTTCAGATTTCACCAGTTTTAGCATAGTAAATTCTGATTCTGCACTATCCTCACCCCTCTAATCTGGGCTTTTCTGGCATGGGAGTAGTTTGAGGGGGTGTGAAAAATTATGTCTTATACACAATGCAGTGGTACAATTTATTTACATAGCCCTTCAGTCCTTCATTTAGTCAGTTTTGTGACTTTTTTTTTTGTGTAAAATAAGCTAAAACTGGTTTCTGATATACAGTGAAGGCATTCTGTGAATTAGAAAAAAGATTTCTTTAATGAAGGAAACTTCTGTGTACATTCAATTGTGTGCAAAGCTACAAAATGTATAATTGTTTTCTGTTTGGTTTTAGGTGTGGGCAGCAATACCCCCGTGGAAACAAGGCACTCTGTCAGAGTTTGTGGTAGCTAGTGGAAACGAGGTAAACTTTCAAAACTGTGGCTAACAAAACCTCAAAGTTGTAAAGACTGGCATTTTTCTTCTTCAGTATCTAAGTAACTTTATTTCTTAGTGCTTGGATTGATTTGTACTCCAGCTAGTTTTGAAGATGGCTGAAAATGTGCAATACACAATCTGCAATTCAGTAAAGCTTTTTAAAATATTTCAGTGTCACATTGGAGCTGCTGTGTGACATAGATATGATTTTATTTCAGGTATCTTTTAAGCCAAAGTGTCTCAGTCACACAGAAGCTGCTGCCTTACCATATGTTGGTCTCACTGCGTGGTCTGCACTTAGCCAAGTGGGAGGACTGAACCAAAGTAATTGTAGTGGGAAGAGGTAAGTAAACAGTTCTGGTGCTATAACTAAAGTTCTTCATTTTTATATTGATGAGCTGCTTCTAAGACACGTCCAGCAGTGATAAAGACTGTTATATCATGTCATTCATAAGAATCAGCTGTCTGAGGATGATGGATTTTGCCTACACAGCTGCTGAAAGAGGCTTCTTTAGAGGAAGGCTCAGGTGAGGTCCCTATATAGAGGTAAAAAATGCCCAGAGAAGTTGTGGATGCCCGCACATCCACAAGTGGAAATATTTAAGGCCAGGTTGGGTGGAGCTCTGGGCAACCTGTTCCAGTGAAGGGTGTCCCTGTCCACAGCAGGGCATTTAGAACTAGATGATCTTTGACATCCCATCCAACCCAGGTTGTTCTATGATTCTGTCATAATCCAATGTCTGTATAATGTATGGGCTATATACAAAGAATTTGAGGATGTTATCTCCAGGAATTTATAGGGACTTTGCTTTTCTACCTGTTAAGATAGCTAGCCAAATGTAATACTGTCTCAGGTATACTGGCAACTCACAAAAAGCCCTCTCAAGGACAGAGATGTGGTTCACTCACTTCCTGCATGCGTGGGCCATTTGGAACAGACTGGTTTTCCAGCTTTTTAGAGAAAAATGAGCGGATGACTGACTCTTATTTGACCTGCAGGCCAGAACTTTGATGAGGTCAGGAATGCAGACAAGAAAAGGAGAACGTGCAAGAGGAGCAGCCAATCAACTAGAAAAATTGACTTTGTTTATCAGTCTGTTAATCTGACAATGGCAGATGAGGAAAAATGCAGTGAAAGATTGAAGCAAATATAATTTTTCTCCTGATAATTGAAATTTTCAGTGATTTTGACCTTTGGATGTTTGAGTAAATAGCAAGATCTTCAGAATGGGAATAAGGGTAAAAGTAAAACTATGGGAGTTGAAAAATAGTAATTAAAATTACTATGCTGCATCACATGTTTAGGTCATAAAGTAATTATTGGGTAGCAGGAGTCTGGATGCCTGACCTTATCTTTGCTGATACTTTGTAATGCAACACATTGCAAAGGACACTAGATCTATTCAAATTTTCCACACACATCTCTAGAAGACAATTGAGTGAGTGGTCGTTCATGTCTCACAGTGAACTTCTTCATGAAAATATTGAGTAATTGTGTTTTCTAAAGATAAAACATGTTCTGAGAAAATGAAATTGCAACATTTAAAGGAGTTTCAAAGAGACATCATTGAAATTACCTTCCAGCTAGTAATAAAATTCTAGATAAGATCACCTTACTTTTTATTTTCCAGTATTTAGACTTTTTATTATCTTAACTTTCACATGTAAATAGAATTAACCTAAAGATACACTGATAGGCTAGCCTTATTTAAATTGTCTTTCCAATCTTCAGGTAAGTCTTTAAATTGTTAACAGTAAAATTCACACTGCATTAGTAATGTGTCTTTGCATTTAATATTTACTTTCATGTTCCAAATAAATTTTTAATTACTCCATCAGCAAAAAACTCATTTTAATGTACTTATGTGTCCTATCTATAAATTTCGAACTGTAAAACCAGCAGTGAATGACTTACGTGATGGCACCTTTTTTCCCTTGAAATATTACTTGTAGGAAAGTGTTCAAAATGCATTGATGGAGCTCTGCAAAATTATATTCCATGAACTCTCAGGGCAATAATTTTGAAATACAAGAATTTATACAGTGTTTCCTAATTTCTTTGGATCATGCATTTGGCAAAAAGTTACCTACATATGTGATTTTATGTCAGTCTTTTTGTCTCCTGTAGTTGTATGTAAACAGCTATGTGGAAGGGTGTATGTGCACACAAAAATGTCTTATTTTGGCAGAGCAGCTGTATTCCTTGATGAAAGCTACTTCACTGGTGCTTTAGTGCAATGTTAAGATGTCTTAAAAACAGTGAGATTTTTCTATTGGTGTATATAGTTTTCTTTGCCTCTTTTAAGGTGTTAGCCTGGGCTAACCAGAAATACTTGGTGTTAGTCCAGTGTCTGGCTGTACATTGATCTGACAGATTATCTGCTCCATCTGCACATACTTTCACAGGTTATGTTTTTACAAGTTTCCTGAAGTGTGCTCTCATTGTTCGTGAACCCTCCTGCAATTCCAGTCATTTTTCCATAGCTTTTATTCTATACCACTCTAATTAATGTCAATATTCTTGTAGAAGCTTAGGTGTTCTTGCTATCCTAAATGTTACAATTACTCTGTTGTGTTGAAGTTCTCTGTGGATACCTGGAGCTTCTTACATGTGCCACTGGCCTGTTTCAGTAGAAAGGGCATATGCTTGTTCAACACTAGCTGTTAAATATCTTGCTTTCTGTGTTCACAAAATGCATGACAAAAACAAACTTGACAGTTTGAGAAGCTATTCAAAGTGCTTACATTGCTATTAAGTAAAAGTCTTCATGTAAATACAGAGGCAATATCTTAGACCTTCATGTATGCTGGGCAGAGATGCTGGATTCTTTTAATGTAAGCTACCAAACATACACTCCTGGTTTCTGTGGTTACAGTGAAAATTTGAATGGTATAATACCCCAAGAAAATATTTTTTTCAGTGTCTGTGTGTTATTTCATCATTTTATCTGTTGAGAAGTACAAATTGAGTGTAAATTGTAAAACTTCTTGATAGGGTAAACATTGCTTGATCCAGGAATAAATTTCTTGGGGACGTTTTGTTGGCATAATCAAATGAAATATAATTTTATATCCAAACAAAGTTGATCTATTTAGTCAATAAATACATTTATTTTATAACAATATAAAATTGATGCATTTATTCAATTTTTATCTTGCATGTAACTCAGTCACTGAAAGTTTTTAATTGTTTATACTCTGGAGAAAATATTAGTCCTTGATCTGTACACCCACTCCCCACCCTCTGCTTGTTCTGGTAGGGGGCATATGCAGCTGAAACAGGTCCTGCCTATCTGATGTTAATTTCTGACCTCACCGTAGCTCCAAGCAGGGCCCAGGGAGATGGGTTAAACTTTCAAATCTCATGGTGTGCTTACCTGGAGAGGTCTGCTACCTATGAGCATTTGAACTGCTAGAGCTCCGTGGAGGGCTTAGTGAGTGTTGTGCCTCCATTAGAAGGGAGGAAAGCCTGGGGTACAAATGTTCTTTTTGTTCTTTTGAAAGAATTGGTTCTCTTGGATCTCTGTCCAGGTCAAAAGATTTGTTAGTTTGTTCCCTGGTGCACATACTTGTATATTAGTTTATCCTGAGCTCACCCTTGCAGTGAAAACAGGTAGTTTCTATAATGTAATACTCCTGGCTGTTTTCCTGAGGCAATGCAAATAAAACTGTTCCTGATTTGGCACTTGCCACCATCTGTCATTCAGTACTGTCCTAACAGGTCCCTTGCCTTCAAACACTCCCCCCTTACTTGTGTGTCTTGCTGTTGTCAGTGCTGTAAAAATGCTGATCTGTTGAGCTGCTGCACATGCATCTCCTGTGCAGATGTAGTTTGTCTCAGAAATTAAGATCTTTCTTGAAGTCACAATGTGTGGAGAGAATTCTAATAATTGGAAGGTATGGTAGAAAATAGCCCATGTAACATAGGAACAAACCAAATCTGGGAAGTATTTCTACCTTAAGGAATCTTGAAGACTTTTACTGAAGGGGGAAAAAAAAAAAAGTCCTAGCCAAGTTGCTCCCCAAACTGCAAGTATTACCTAAATCCTTTGAGCAAATTGTACATTTTAAGATGACAGCTTTTCCCCAAATATGTAGTAGAAGAAATGCCCTTTAACTAAAGAGTGAAATTGTAAAGGCGATTTGAAAAGGTTTTTTTTAAAGGATTTCATTTTGAGTGTCCTTTTTAAGGATAAAGATGGGTTTAACCCAGTATCTTGAGTGTAGTATCCCAGAGCCTTTTCAAGTATACTAAAGTTGAAATATGCATGTTGCTCTGGGCATCTGTCGTTAGAAGCCTGGTTCTGAGGATAAGTACATTTTGGCAGATTTAAAAGCTGCAGGCTTTGTGGTATTGTGGTTTCATATTCTTAATCTGAATTTTGCAGCTTGGATCAGTGAAATGGGAGGGAACAGAATCTGATCACTTACAAAAGGAGCATTTTAAAATGGATAGCGTGACCAAAGCCAAGTCTCTTAAACTACTTCAAAGAACTTTTGTAAACTGAGACCTCAGATTGTATAGTACAGTTTTGTACTGTAAAAAGCAATTTCCTTCAACATCTTTTACTGTGAGATTTAAAACAGGAATTTCACCAGCTTCTGAAGATTCTGAGATTTTTCTGGCAAACAGAAGCTCTGAGAAACATGATGTTCCCTAATCCTATGCCAGGACTTCATCTTGGATCTTCTTCTTGTCCTAGAATTAGCAAATGGATCCAAAGCCACTGTTTGCAACTTGAGCTGCAAGGTTTTCTTACTAATTCACTTTCTGATGTTTAGTTATTTAAAAAAATATTTGGATGAAATTTTTGAAAGTGATTAGGCTTCTAGGAGTAACATCATCACACGAGTAAACTTGTTTTAATTTTTTTGAAATTCAGGGTTATCAGTTAAAATATACTCTCAAATGCTAATAATTTGGCAATATGCTCTTTCATTTTCTTGCTTGTGTGCCAGTCTCCACAAGCTGGCGTTTACAGGGTCTTGTTGAGATGTACTGGAAGGAACTAGAAAAATTCTAGTGCTTTTTTTTTTCTAAAGAAAAATACACCTATCTTAATTTAATACAAGTTAAACTTGTTAATGATGACGGTACGTCATTGTATTTTTTGTCTTTTAGATAAACATTATGCAATATGGGAAAATTGTGTTCCATATGTTCTGCAGTTCACAGTCTCTTTGAATAATGTGATACTAAACTACTTTTTCTCTTAGATAAGAATGATTTGTGTAAAATGTTGGTGAATTGGATTTTTTTCTTTAGGAAATATGACAGTGGAGTGTGGGAGACAGAAAGAACTCTTAATTGATTTTGTCCCAAACTAAACAATTATGTTTGGGAAAATGAGAACAGGTACAGGGTTTTTGAATGATATAAATGCTACTACCTGACAGCTCCACTGCCTTTAGTGGAAAGCACATATGAGGAAGTCTCTCTGGCTGTGCTGAGGTAATGGTTTTGGCACAGGATGCATGATCAGTAATGTTAAGTCACATTTTTGGCTATCTAAACAGTTAACCAGTCTTGAATAACATTGAATGATAAAACAAATCTTTTGCTGAAAATAATTCATCATCAGAGATGTATAAGAAATATGAGAATACATAGTTACTCCAGAGTTTATTAAAAGAACTATTAAATATATTTTAATTTTCTCTTACAGAATATTAATATTAGGAGCTTCAGGAGGAGTTGGTACATTTGCTGTACAGGTAATATTATCCAGCATGCCCAGGTTGAGTCTTCAAGTGTTTCAGTATGAAAAAAAAAATAACAGAAGGGAATTGAGAGAAGGAATAGAGAAATAGCAAGCTACTGATCAATCTGTCTGATCGAGATGATTGATATTTTCAAAAGTAAAGTATTTTCAGATTTGTTGCTTTCCATTTACTATGTTGTATTATTTTAAAGTAGGAAGCGGGGACTTTCAAAGGAAGGAGTTGTGTGTAAGATCAAATTTCACAATTTGGGTGCAGGAAATCTCTGGTTGGTGTAACTTGAAATATGTAGCCTGTTCTCGTTATCTTTCATTCAGTTCTGCACTCTAAATATGAACAGAACTTGGTGTGTGAGTAGGAAAACTGATGGAGAATGTCACCTACCACAACTGCTGTAGTTGGTCAAATGATGTGAGAGGCCATCAGGCTTTTGTGTGCAGTGGCTGTAAAGCACAGAGGCACAGATTTACTTTCCCTCACTGTCTTTGCCCTGCTGCCCTTTTTTCTGTCTGTTCCAGTAGCTCTAAACTTTGGAAAGTCAACGTGCTCTTCTGTTGATTCATTAGTTGTGGAACATCCTTTTTCATGCTCTCAGTTAATTTGGGGATTTTGATCCTCATTAGTGTCATCTCATGCTGAAACATCTTTCAAGATTATAAAAAAATACATAATTTGGGTGATTGCATCACTGCTTTCCATGTTACTAGGCCATAAGCATGGTGGTTTTAAAGATGTTTACAGCAGAATTTTTCGTGGTATGCTATTTGCCTGTTCTGTGATAAAGTAGGTGATTTTCAGTATGAAAGGCTGACAACCAGCCACTGACTAGTTACAATTTGTAATAGATCAATACTGGATAAACTACGTCAATTAATCTGTAATCAAGGTAAAAAGTGTTACGGTGAATGAAAAAATTGGATTAAAAAAGAGATAAATAACTAGCAAAAATCCTTTACTTTGCTATAGCTTTTGGAGTAGAAGATAACCTGATACTGTCCCTATGATAAGTCAGAGATGATTCCTTCTTTTTCTTGTTACTAGTACTTAAACCTATTTGCAGTAATATGAAGTACTTAAAGGGCATATTTAATAATATTTAATGGTACATCTGGTGCCAGCTTGGTAGATTGGCAACTTTGACAGTACTTCTTGGTGTATGTTTAGCTGGTAGATTCAGAGGGCAAATGGAGAGCCTTATTTTTCATGAGACCTGGTATCCTTCAGTGGCATTAAAAATCCCTCACACTCTTTCCTTCACACCAACTCCTCCTTCCCCACAACCACCTTAAATATTGATAAATTCTAGCCATTATTTTGTCTGTAGGATTTGTGACAAATTATCCTGTATTGGAGCAGTCTCCCCACTCCCTATTAAAGGTGCTCATTTGTTACATAAATATAATGAGACTTGGGCTCTTTAAGTTGTTCTTATTTCACTAAGTTTTAATCTTTGGACTTCTTTTTTTATATACTTGTTTTTAGCTAATGAAGGCCTGGGATGCTCACGTGACAGCAGTTTGCTCTCATGATGCCAGCACACTCGTGAAAAAGCTTGGAGCAGATGATGTGATTGATTATAAATCTGGAAATCTGGAAGAGAAACTTAAAACATTACCCTTGTGAGTGTTTGTGTTGCTTAATACTGAGATGAAGGAGTTTGCGGTCAGACTTTCTGCCTTTTGATTGCTTGACTCAATCAAAACTCCCTAAATTCTTCCCCTGTTTCTAGAGTATTATTTTGTAAAGCAGATTCACCTTTTTGAATGCAGTTTGCAAATGAGTAAGCCCAGCGCAGATTTCATTGTAAGACTAAGCCAGTTAATTGGGAGACAAGCTCACTTCTATGTTCTTCTCTTCAGTGACTGTGATATGAACAGTTTTGTAGCTTCCATCCAAGCATTTTGGAGAATATACAATGCATGAATAAATTGAAATAAATCTCTGAAATCCTGAGCGAAGCTGGTAAATATAAAATTGATCTTGTAAAAGAAAGAACTATATCATGAGGAAGCAGTGACTTGCCACTGTGCAACTCAACTGGGAGTAAATTTCTCTTCTGTAACATTGGATACAGCTGCCTCTGAAAAACAATTGCATTTATCTTGTCACAGCAGCTATGTTTAAACTAGCCCGGGATTTTTCTCTAGAACAGAAGTATTTTTGGCTTTTGTAATCTTTCCATCTGTTTAAATGTAGTCTACTGTGACTTGTATTTGAATATGGTATTTATACTGCTCTTTTTAGCTAGATTGAGCTAACTGAGAGGGGAAATAGAAGCTGCTCGATCTGTGGGAGAAGTTTACTGGTAACTGTGCTAAGAAGCCATGTGTCCTTTAGCTGTAGTGTGATTGTCAGCAGGCCTGAGGGCAGTTGTGAGGGCAGTGACACTGTCCGTACAGCAGTATGGACTTTGCAGTTGGTGCAAAATTTGCCTTTGTGCAACACTTTAAATGCTAAACATCCATTCTAGCAAGTGACCCTTTCTAAGAGACATCAACAACAGTGTCCTGGGGTGCAGTTTAATGATGCAACTAGGCTGCTCAGTCAGCTCTGCTGAGTGGGATGTTCCTACTTCTCTCCCCTTTGCAGTTGTACCGACTCTTCAGAACCCACAGTCAGCTACTCTTTCTAGGAGCATTAGTTTTCATGATCTTCTCTTGTTGGCAGCTAACTGTTACATTAACTGGACTTTAAACATGAAATCACACCCTTGGAAGACAGGCAGGAAAACTGTCATTCCAGAGAGATGAGTACATTTCTATTTAATTTGCATAAAGTATTTCCCCTCATATTTGTAATTATTTAGATTAGAGATATGTGTGTGTATATATATATATATATTGCAATCTGGAGATTGCTGGAAATTTACAGATGAGAACAAGAATGAGTTGTGCATTTAACAGAACGGGCGCATAGCTCCCTATTGCCCTATTCAGCCTTTACAGGCTCACGTGCTGGTATAATGAGAAGGAACACTGAAACTGTGGCTTTTTGCCAGAGGCTGCCTATATCCATTCCATGGGAGGAGGTTTTTTAGATCCTTTGCATTGTTAGGTTCAATGTTAAATAGGTAGATGTGAAGAAAAGAGCTGTCAGGAGAGGTAAAATGGCCCTTAAATAAATAAGGAGGTAAAAAAAAGCTTGGAGAAGTGAAGCTGAGAATTGGGTCACAGAAAAGATGTGAGGAAATAAGCATTAGTAGAATAATTTGTTTTGTAATTTTAGCCACTGGAACTGACTTTCGTGTGAGTACAGCATGTACAAAAGCTGTTCCTAGTTGAGGGCATGAGTCCAGACTAGTTTTCACATGTACGTACCATATTGTTCAGTGCTAGACCTCAAGACTGTTCCAGTAGTCTCTGTGGGAGGGCTGAAGAGATAGAGCTCTAGAAGGCTTTAAGCAAGTACAGAATGTAGTTGTGCATCTAAGTTTGCTTTTTGGAGTTTAAGTGTACTTTTTGAATAGCCTGTGTCTGCTGCACAGTGAATGGGCAATAACCTGTAAATTTAAATCCCATTGTACATAAAGCTGGGACTTTGCTGAAGTCTTGGGACTTTCTTGCTGCTATCTTTCAGGCTGATTATTTTTGCATTGCAGTGACGTAAAAATGTGAACTATAGCTGATTTCTGCTATTAATTAGCTTAATTATGGTGAAGTTATTTTTCCCATATCATGATTTAAAACCTGTTCTTTATTTTTCTGCAGGTTTGATTTTATCCTAGATAATGTTGGTGGATCCACTGAGAAGTGGGCACTAGATCTCTTGAAGAAATGGTCAGGAGCAACATATGTTACCTTAGTGACACCTTTCCTGATCAATATGGACAAACTTGGAGTGGCTGATGGCATGTTGCAAACAGGAGTCACTGTTGGTTCCAAAACTCTAAAGGTATTTGACAAAATACTTCAGATTTTGTAGTACTTTGGTGACTACTTCTGTGGCTTGGATGTCAGTCACAGAGCCCATGGAGAGGCAGCTGTTGCATTGTCCTCATGTGTCATTAAGCATACTATTCTTTCTTTCTTTCTTGCACTGAAAAGAAATGTGTTGGGGTGGTGCTGCTGGGTGTATATATAGTGGTTTGGGGAGCTTTGAAGTTTGATTCCTTATTGTGCTTTCCATTGTGACCTTTTCCATATTGCCTCCCTAGTGAGTCCTGCTGACAGCCATGGTTTCATAGTAAACACAGCAAATCCCTGCCTCACTGAAGTGAGGGCAGTTTTGTTACTTGCTTTAGGCTGGTCAGGCTTTCTCTCAAAACATTGTTCCATGATGGATTCTCTTCATCCTGTTCCAGCACCAGAGAGTAATAAGCGTGGTTGAGGGTAGCTAGAAAGTCTTTCATCTCTTTCATGTTCATGTCTCTGGATGGTGATACTGATTTTTCTAATTTTCATAAGTGGATCTTAAAACATTCTGCCAGTGGCCAGATCAGTGGGGCTTTTTAGAACTTTTCTTTTTCTTCCCTATGCTTGTGTAGTTGCTCTCCAAATGAACGCTTTTCAAGCAGTTGCTATGGTATTCCTGTGAAGGCTTGGCTGAATGGGATTTTAAGTCCTGCAGCAGTACTTTCACAAGAAAGCCCAAAGACAAAACGAAAAGGTGGGGAGGAAATAATGTAATATTATTTCTCAGTGTGCATGTTTCCATGATGAAGAAGATTCTATGCCATATAGAAAAATCATCTCACTTTGGCAGATGATGGCTTTTATTCTTGTAATGACTTACTCAGATGAGATGCTCTTGACTTGTGTGTGTGAGATGTTCCCAAAATGCTTTTCATGTGAGCTGCCATCTGTTGTTGGACAGTGATGGCTTTGGCAGATATTATGGTGGAAAATTAAGTCACTGATACTGAAGTGGAAAGTTCTAAATGTCACATTGCTGGGTTTATTTCACTCCCTTTGTGAGTATACATGAACACACAACACCATTTCTCTCTTATGTAACAAATAATGCTGTTTCTAGCTGCAGAGACGAGGTAATTGTTTTTCTCTACTAGCTCACTTGTGCAATTGCACACAGAATTCATCCTGATCCTATTGTGGTAACACAACATCCTGGTCTGTACATTTAATCCACATGCTTAGGTGCCATTTTTTTCAGACACTAGCATATAGTTTCCATGTCTTTTCCTTAAATTACTTCTTCAGAAATTTTGTCATTGATTTTAGTTGCCATTTCAGTTTGCTCTCATGATAGTTTAATAGATTTGTGATCTTTCTTGCAGCATCTCCTTAAAGGAGTCCATTATCGATGGGCATTTTTCATGCCAAGTGGCCCAAGTTTGGATGAAATAGCAGAAGTGGTTGATTCTGGAAAGGTATGTCAGTAATGGTTACTTGGGTGTTTGTGCTGAAAGAGATGCTACTTGGGCTCAAAAATGGTGTAGTTCAGTATTGGGAAATAAAATGTTGTGAGAGTCATGGTAAGGAAAATTAGTTAAAAATCAACTTGTTCCAGTTTCTAACTTCTGCCTTTTGCATGGAATTTAGGAGTTCATAATGCTTAAGACTGTTCTGCCTTCTCCGTCTTGAGCGTACATTTTTAAAAACACAAAGCTTATGAAGTTACAAGGAGTAATGTCCAGTGATTGTTTATTTTTGCCAGTGGGAATCATTTAATATGAACTCTCTATGAAAATGATGTTTTAAGAGGTCTCACTTGGTTCATTTGGGTAGAATAAACATGGCTGTGTATCTGCATATGCAAAATTGCTTAGCCTGGATGGTTAGGTGTCCTGCCTGTAGTGTGTGCAGAAGTGGAATATTGTGCTTATTGCATGTGATAGATGGTCTCCACTGGCAGAATGGTGCCAAGAATCTTGTGTTTCATTATTTCAGTGCTGCAGGGTATGATGTTGGTGCTAATTCAGCACAGAGACTTGGAATATTGTGAGCATTCATAAGCTTCTGGGGAATCTTACTGGGCTTGGGGGAAAAAGCCAAGATAGATTACAGCTTTTGTGATCTTTTCAGGTTTATGAGCTTGTTACAAAATATATTGTGGGAGTGAACAGTTGATTTCCTATGTTTTGGATTGTGTGGTGGTATAGGGCCCAAAAAATTCCTCTTTTGGAATTTTGGCAATATGAAATTATCCAAGACTAGAGAATATGGACAACTGCTGCTGATCTTTCTGTGTGGTAGTTAAGCAGAAGAATAAGCAGAGTCTGTCATGACTGTTGGTAATTCCAGTATGTGAACTGCCATCTTGTGCTCAAAATTTGTGCATATTAGTAAAATTAGGTCTCTCAAAGTCTGAGTGTTGATACCCCTTTTTTGGTATGCTATATGATCCAGAGTTTGGAAAAGAGTAAATAAACTGCTGTTGTACCGAAGACCTGATTGCTTCTGTTTTGCCACCTCAATGCTGCTGATAAGACTATAAAGTTCTCTGCTTTGCATTATGTCCAGTGCTGTAGGCATAATCCTGTGGTCAAGAAAGAAGCTGTAGAAAGTCCTCATCCAGTGATTGCATTCAGTCACATTGCTAAATTATATGTGTCTAAGAAAAAGAAATGCCCTTGTCTTTGTTCTTACCATTTGCCCTGTTCTCAGACAGTTGCAATTTGTTTTGTGTTCTGCTCCTACCTTGTATGCAAAACAAATGCAGAATATGCTCATGAAAGCCTCTTGGGAAACAGCTGTTTATGCAATAGAGATAGGGCTTAATCGGTGTTCTTTGCTTAATAACCTGGACAGGTGAATTGCAATGCCACTTAAAATGTACGTCATACATACATGAATGTCCTGATGTACTTCTGGTCGTAAGATGATCAGGAGGACAAAGATGTTTGCTTGGTCTTTTATTCTCTGTGCAAAAACAGGTCCTAACGTCAGACTGTTTGTCTGCAGAGTCATTATTCTAGCAGCATTTTACTCTATTTTGTGCAACGTTGTAAACATCTGAGCTGTCATCAGGATTTTATAAGACCCAGTTGTGTTCCATTTAGACAGATATTAATAAGACTATGACCTTTCTTGTTTAGACACAAGAGTTCTTCTAAAAGGACAGACTATCCATGCAGAAGAGTAGGTGTTTGGGAAAAAAGGCAGGAGAGAAACACTGGAGAAATTGTGCCACAGTTTCCTATAAGTAAGTGAAAATAAATGTTTGTTTGGATGGGAAAGAATTAAGGAGAAATAAAAAAAGCACAAAGCGATGAAGTGTCTCAAGAGGCTTGGGGAAGCCAGAAAATTGAACTTATATAGTTGAACTTGTTACCTTTGAGTGAATATTTTTGAGTAATGCCGGGGTTTTTTTCAATTTTAGTCTTTTCTCTTAAAGATATCCTAATTTTGTGATTGTATGAAGTGAATAAAAGAGAGCAATTAGAAAGCTCCTGAAAATGAGAGGCTTTTTTCAGGAATAAATTATGGGGGGGATTAAATGTAAGAAATTAAAAACAGATGATGGTTTAAAGAGATTTTACAGTAAGTGAAGAGTTGAAGAGCATACCTCTGAAACATTCATAGATCATTTTGATTTGACAGTGTTTCTCCTTACAGTCCTTCTGCACCAACAGAGATTTTTAGTTCTGATGAGTTCATCATCTTCCTTTGTGAAAGCAAAAGGATTCTCAATCCTTGGTGGATGAAGAATAAGCAATTTTGTTTAAAGTTACTTGGTTTTCACTTGGATGATTTTTGCAGCAAGGAATAGAGATTTGCAAAATATCAGCTCTGAGGAGTTCTTTTACCAGCCTTTTTTTAAAGGAAGCAAAGGAGAAGCGAAGGAGAGGAGTTGATGAGTTGGTAGTACAGGGAAAGAGAATAATTTTCCTTGTGTAATTTACCTGCATATCAGTCAGTTCTGGGAACTTTAAAACCATTTTCAGTCTGTTTTCTCTGCCTTGCAGCTGGACATCTTGCAAAGAGACTGTTGCAAGACAGGGGCTGGGAGGCTGCTGCAACAGTTGTGGGCATGGAGAAAACCCAGTATTTCCCTGACAAATTTTAGAGAGACTGGCTATTTTCTAAACAGCTGGAGAATCGCTGTTGTGGTTTGAATTGCAGTTAATTATGACCCAGTAAGGACTGGCTTAATGTGAGCTCCACCAAATGAGTTGATGAAGCCCATGTCAGAAGCTGCTGTATCTCTTTCCACAGTAGAATGTTCCTGGTGAATTACAATTCTCATCTAAAGACAAGTGAAATCAACAGAGCCTTTAATTCAGGACACAGATCTGCTGGCACACTGTTCAGTGAAGCATCATCACTGAAAGGCTCGTTAGGAATTAATTCGGTGTATTTGTGGTTAGTGTTGTGGATTTAACATTGACAGTTTCAGGTTTTGCCACTTGCCCAGCATTTTCCTCCTTAGGACGTGTCGTATAGTCCTTGCTGAAGATAGGCCAAGTTCATAAAAGTACTTAAGTTGGTAGAAGCCTATAACTCATAACTGAGCAGTTACTGTGCATTTATAAAGCCTGGTGGAGGAAAGCAGGCTCAGAAGACTCCTTAGTGTCATAAGCAGGAGCACTGAGTGTGTTGTGTGGTCCTGTTCCTGCAGGACTATGACAGGATGTGAGTTAACATGCAGCCCAATGTGACATTTTCATTTTAATTTGGTGCTATTTAAATGCCGTACAAGTGTGTGTGCAGTTGACTTAATATTCTTCCCTTCAGAGCAATGTTGCATCAGATGGGCTGATGGGTGAAAGTTGTTTTTGCAGAAGGAAGGCTAAAGGGCAAGCAGTCTCCAATCATGAAATGAATAGATCATTCTCTCTGATGTTTGCTTTTTAGATAGGTGTTCCAGCACAGGCACCCATAAGGAAGAACAACTGCATGCCTATATTAATGTAATTTGTGAGTAGTGTTGATTATACATTTTGCTGAAGGCACTAGATACTTTGGAGTTAGCACCTGCTGTTATGGTTTGGAGGGCAGGATGCTGACTGTTCTTTGGCCCTGCTGCTGTCTTCTTGTGCAATGCTGAACAAATCACATAACCTTTTGCTACTATAATTTCTTGACCTACTAAGGAGGGCTAATGCCCTTTATTCACCTTTGGTGATTTGCTCTGAGATGCCTTTTTAAATTGAATTGTTTTCTGTTCCTGGTTTTTTCTATTCAGGAAGTAAATAACACAAATGGATATGGTCATCCACTTTGACATGCTGTGGGTTCTGAGAGTTGTTTGGATGGCCATGATTTAAGATGGCTTACACCTACTGCTAATGTAGGTCATCACAGCTTCTAGACTCTGTATCTTAACCTGCGTGTATTGATTTGCTTCCAATTCATCTTATTACAGTTCTGAAAATAACTTTTTCCCTGGCCCTTATTGCACTATTGTTGCATTTCTCTCAGCTGTATGAATATCAAACAGTGAATGTAGCACTGAGTCCTTGAATGTTCTCCAAACATGGCATCTATACATGTGGCCTTCTCTACAATAATTCCAGACTTTATGGCTGTGCTAAGGTATCATAAGATACCTGAGAATTCACCCTTGTGTGGTGCCTGCTTTAAAAAGGCACTAGGGTGCCTAAGTTTAGGGGTTTCTACACTTAAATGTCTCAATTAACTAGAGATCAGTCCTTCTTCCCACTCTCTTTAGTCACTCACGCTTGTTTTGATGTAAACAAAAAACTGATTGTTTTGAATTCATGCTAAATTGCAAAGCTTGCACCTTTTTTTGTTTGCTTTTAATTTTGTGTTTTCCTGTTGCAGTGCATTTGCTTGCCAGGTTGGTTGGCTAGAGCACAGAGACATTGACCAAGGAGGGGTTGCCAAAAGCTCTGTTCAGCCCTTTCTCTTCCAAAAAAAAACCTCTATCTGCATTTTGTCACGGCCACCAAAAAAAAGCCACTGTGGTTTTTATTAAACCATACCTGCTCCTGTTTCTCCGGGACATGGTAGCTTGCTTATGCTCTTTATGGAAGTGCTGTGTGGTTACATCACAAAGTGTCCAGGAAGGGCACTAATGGGAATTTTGCATACTAGGGGGGAAATAGGGTTTCAATATGTAAATTCACTTACACCACAATGAGGTCTGGAAAAAATTCATCATCATCCACCAGGCATTTAATCAGATGTGTTCCCTTAACCTGATGTAATTGTAAATTGCGTGGAAAGTCAGTCCTGGTGTTCTGAGCTCGACCCTCCTGGTGCAGGAGGGAATTGTGCCTAGCACAGGGGTAAAGTGCAGACAAGGCAGCCCTTCTCTGGTGTGAGTTTACTTTGCTGAGACTGGGAAGATGTGGATCATGCAGGACTAATCTTCTAATCTCTATATATGATATGCTTTCATCTGTAAATATGTATTTATATTTAACTGTACCAAAGTTGGTTCTGTCTTATGTATATGGTGACATTGACCCAGATTGCTTTAATTATGAGCATAAATATCAGGACGACGACCAAGAATGTGCCTTACCAGGGATTCCAGAAGAGACGAATTGCACTTTCCTTTAGTTAACAGTTTTTCAGCATGGTCCAGGTCATAACTAAACCCAGGATCTTCCTTATTCCTACTGATTTAAGCTTGGGCTAGGCTGGCACACATTGCAGTTCTGGGCTTGTCCCTGCCCTTCACTGTGTTCTGTAGAAGCTGTTCTGCTAGGGCTAATTAACAAAGGAGTTTCTGAAGCCTTTTCTACACTCTGAACTGTACCCTGATCCTGCTTAACTGGGAAATGCCTGCTAGCATTTTAGTAATTGTACATGATACTCATGAATTCTTGTGGGCTGCTGATAGAGATTTGATATGAAAGAACGTACTTTGGCTTAATAACCAAACAAATAAGACCTTATAATACAGTTGTTGGTAAGATGGCTGTGGGATTAGACCCTGGGACACTTGCCTTCCATTCCCATGTCTTAACCACTGCAGCACCATTTTTGTTATGGGTGTATTGTTGGATCAGTTTTACTTCTGTTAGGTATTTGGGACAGAAATGTCATGCACCTGATGTCTTTTAATGTGCTCATGGATGAAAGTGTATATTCTCTGAAATACAAGTTAATGAAAGAAACAGCAAGGGAAGTTTTTTACAAAATGTTCAAAGATGGGGCTCTGAGCAATCTGGTCTAGTAGAAGGTGTCCCTGCTACTAAGGAGTTGGCCCTGCTCCCAGGGGGAAATTGGACTGAAAGGCCTTTAAAGGTCCTTTCCAACCCAAACCGTCCTACGATTCTATGCTGGTACTTTGCAGTTGCGAAGCTACCTGTACAAGATGTGACCAGAGCCAGCTGTTGCAGAAGGTAAGAACAGTCTTTGTCTTCAGTGAGGGCTGACCCTAGAACTTGCTGTTGGCAGGCAGTATGAGCCTCGGCATACATTGTTGCATGCCATTTTAAGGGGAAGAAAGAATGAAGAAAGGACTGAGATTAAGGTCCAAGGAGGATGGAATGATGGGAAGCAGGACAGCAGGGAAGATGCTCAGCTAAAGTAGGAGTGTCCCAAAACAGCATCTTTTTTCCCCATGGGATGACAATAAAGTAACAGACAGATAACCAATTATTTAGTTCCAGGACAATGACTGTTCTTTTTAATGATTTCTCTTCATGATTCTTTTTGACATTGATGAGAGACTCACTAATGGCCAAAGGAGACTATCAAGCTCTGCATTTGTGCTCATGGACAACATTTAGGCCTAGTGGTAATTTCTGGAAGAAAATGGCCTTTATCTTTTAAGTCAGTTAGTCAAAACAGCAGGCAGGTCTTTTCCATTACGGCAAGCCCTCAGGAGGATTTTGATGTCTGGTGGAGCACATCCCAGCTTTTGTTTTGTGCACGTGCAAGTTCCTTTCCTGGAAGGTGATGTATGGGAGCCTGAGCTACCTCACCAAGCCATAGGGAGGGAATGTGCTGTGGGAGGCAGCAGCTGGGAGGGGGGCACTCTCCCAAGCAGGGCTGCCCGGCAGGTCTGACACGGCCATCCTTTGCAGACCTGGAAGAGGGCCAGTGCACTGTCACTGTCCTTTGAGTGAGGGCACTTTTGTCCTTCTGCGCTCTGAACTAGGCTTGCGCTCAGTCCGTCGCTCTCCTGAGAATTTCCAAGGCTCTCGCTCTCCCTCCAGTGGCAGGAAAAAGCTCCACACTTACTGTAGTGACTTGTTGCTAACATGAGGGTCAAAGCCGTCTCCATTCTCTTCATGTTTTCTCATTTGTCCCCTCCTGATAAACTAAAACTGTGTCCTTGCTACTGCAGAAAGTGGGACCTCCAAGAGTGGGCCTGAATTCGCCATGAGCAGGAGTGTGTTCGTGCTGACCAGTCAACTCCTGCCAGTGCTGTTCACTGCCTACTGCATTCAGAGCTGGAGTGGCTGGGACACCATCTCTGTGCTGTATGTAGGATAGCCTTAACCAGCATCAGCAATTACCCTTTTTATTTTTCCAAACACATGAGTTCATTTCAAGAGACCTGAGATTCATTTCTATAGCATGTCCTGCATTGGAGAGAATGAAGAGGAAGAAAATACCTTTCAGGCCCAGTCTGTTTTCAGATAAACATTTCAATGTGGGTATGTGTAGTCCTTTCTCTCCCAGACTTTAGTTTAATCCCTTTTCCCTGAACAAATAGGTGTCCTCTGGCAAGGAACTGATGCGTGGCTGTAAATAGGCAGTGTTTTTATTATCCAGTTAATCTCCATTTATTATCACACATTCAACAAACAGCAGACGCTCCCCTACTTGTTTGTCTGTTCACAGGAAGAAATTTTATCTTAGTCAGTGGATTATGGTAAAGGCTGAGTGAATCACTGTGCTGCAACACGGTCAGCCCTTTCAGGGTTATTGAAACAATGGGGCTGTCCAGCCAGTGAGATAAAATGTTTAATGCTCTAGATTGCCAGGATCATCAATTCGGTATTCATGTCTCTCTATAGCGCTGCCTAAAGCCAGCATTTAAATGAAGCTAGAGGTTACATCAATGTAGCACATGGACTTTGAGCATGTGGTGGCTGTAATACACACGGTGTTTTGAACTATGAGGCTGAATTCAGGGCTCCTCTGAATCACTGTGTCACCACTTTTCAAATGCAATGTTTTGAACTCTACCCAACAGGCTGAGCACGTAACATACCTCACTCAGTCAGGGTTATAAGCTGCAACCTACAATAAGGGACTGTGGGTTAGCAGAACTCTGAAGTGTCTTGTTCATGTTTTCTCAGTTGCTGCACATGTCTGCAATTAACTTCTGCCTTTCCCCGGGATCCCTTGCACTTCACATCCCATGCTGCTGCTCTGCTTTCTTCCCTGAATACTTTTCCTCACCTCCTAGCCTGTTGCCTTGTCAGGGTCATGCATCAGCGGGCTGGGTGTCTGTATCTCTTTTTTCCTCTTAATTGAAGCACAGAGTTGTACACAACTCCCACTAACAATAAGTACTGTACAAGTGCTTGGCTCAACAAGGTTCCTGAACTGTGTTTTCCCAAGCATCTGCTATGAAAGCAAGGGTTGGTCTTCCTCAAAACAGTCAGTACTGATCAGCAGCACGTTCCTCCTGCTGATGGTCACAGCAGCTGCAGCTGCACTCAGATGCTCAGTTTACCCCAAACCATTGTCTAATTCAGTGTTTTTGCAGCCTTGAGTCCACATCCCTGACTTTGCTGATGTCCAAGACAACATTTCCATTCTGTGCTGAATGCTGACCAGACATGAGTTTGTCTTGAACACAATCATTTATATCCAACATTTCTTCCACAGTTGGGGTATCTTTGTGACTCCTCTGCTGCATTGCTAGGGGGTTGGTTTACAGACATTGTCCAGGCAGAACAAGGGAAATACATTACTAAACTTTGTACCTTGCTGCATGGCAGCTTTGAGACACTTGGTGACTATATTTATTTGCCCAGTTGCTCTCAAAGTGATTTGCCTGCAAATTCTGATGCATTCTTTGGAATCATTCATTCCTGATTTTCTGCCATGTAAAGTTTCACATTATGGCTAAGCTTGCCTTGACAAAATAAAAAGGAAAATCTAGTGATATTAAGCAATACGGTGGTGCAAGTTAGAGTACTGATGTCTTGGATTACTGGTACACAAGCAAAGCCAGTAGTTATTTAAGTGCAAGGAGTGGATGTCGAGGTAAGGCACAGTGTATAAATGAAGAGATTAGGAGATCTAAGAAAAGGACTTCCCTAAAGCATGGACAACTCTCAGAGAGCATTTGTTGTGCTGTTGGGGAGGGCACTGGGTGATCAGCACTGCTGCTAGGAAAGTGTGTGTTTGCATGAAAACCTTTCCTTGGTAAAGCTGCACACTCACCTTCTAAGCAGCACGTCTGAAAGCAAAACCCTTTGTCTCATGGTAAAAGCAAGGCAGCTTTCTGAAAGACAGCACTATTCCAAAGCTGGCACATTGTGTCCTTCTTGCTGCTGTATTCCTTTTCTGTCTGACACTATGCATGTCCTGCCAGCACAGAGAAATTACCAGTTCTGGCTTACTCAACAAGAGAGGGTGCATGCTTACAGCTATAAGGAAAACAGAAGATATTTTTACCCTCACACAAACAAAAAGGATCTTCTTCTAGCACTGTAAATAGTGTGTTTGGATCTCTGGTACTTCAGATCTTCATCACTGCAAGCGCTAGCTGTAGACTCCTCTACTGGTTATGTTTTCCTCTGATAAGAGAATTAGGATCAGTGCATCAGTGCAAGGACAGGCATTGGGCTGGTGTTACAGGATCCAAGGTAAAGGACCAACATCAGAGCAGGCAGATCTTTGGTGGGAGGTGTGGGAGGTACTTCTGTAGACAAATCTTATTTTGGCGTTTGGAATGCTGACTCAGAACTTGACAGTAGAAAATAACCTCTTCCCTTGGCCCAGCAGTGACAGATATTTTTCAGAAGAGCTGAAATTTCTTCTGCTTCTCTTGGTACACTATGACATCTAAAGAAAATGCTTATAAGGGCTCCTTAGTTAATAATGGGGAGAGTGAATAAGTAGTTTCACTGTTGTTGTTAGAAACGACTCTAAAACAATCCAGAAGGCCACTCTACAAAATTAATGTCAAAATAGCAGTTGATGCAAGCTGGGCTTAATAATGATTTATGCCTCCTGGAATACACAGTGGCTGAGTTTTCAAGTGTAGTTAAATGATTCAGCAACAAACATTGGTGGACTTTTTTTTGTAGTTCATTTGTGGTCTTTTAAGGGTACTGGGCCATGTACTGACGCAGACAGGCATCAGATTTATAGGTATCTTTAAAATATCTGATATTGTGAGAATTCTTGAGTTTAACAAGAAAACCAGTAGAGAAATATGAGGAAAAAAATTGTTCTTTCTGCCAGTATATCATTGTGGATAACAAAAAGTTAAACCACAGTGTCAGTTTTTGAAAGGATGTAGAAGTTAGAGCCTTACATGGTGACATTAGTGGCGGAGGCCCCAGGTAAGTGCTCTAAACTGTGCTAGTAGTTTAGAAAAAAAAACACCTGGGCAAAGAGCAGCAGAAAACCTTCTGGATGCAGAGGTATCCCTGAAAAATCTTAAAAGCTAGTGGTTACATGGCATTTTCTGTCCTAAATACCTTAAAGAAACCTCCCCCCTTTCTTTATGTAGTTTTGAAGTGTGAGGGTGATACATTACTTTATTCCTAATATAGTGACATTTTTTCTTCATTCTGTAGATTCAACCAGTTATTGATGAAGTCTTCTCATTTTCTGAAGTACCAAAAGCCTTTCTGAAATTGGAAGGAGGACATGCACGTGGAAAAACAGTGATCAATGTAATTAGTAGACAATAAAGTATCTCTAATCATTATTCTGCCTGCAGTCAGTCCTTGAACATGAATTGGTATGTAGCAAGTTGTTTCTTCTTTAAAAGCTCATACAGGATGCATAACTTATAAATCTTATTTTAGAAGAGCTTCTGATTCCTTCATACACTCCCTGTTAATAAGCAGACAAGACATACTAATGTCCCTTAGGCATTTCTACCTGAAAACCATGTTAAAAATGTAGTTGTGACTTTTGCAGAACACCCCTCACTCTTAGGATAAGAGGAACAGTCTGCAGCATTTTCCTTTTGTGTATCTTGGAGCTTTTTATTTTTCAGATATAAGTCCTGAAATGGTGAGGCACACTTATCTAATATATGAAACCTGTGCTGTTTTTCTTTGGCTTTCCTAGTTCTATTTACCTTCACTAATGTAGATTATTACTCAAGCTATTTCATTCTCAGAACTAAATGGTCACATCACTGTCTCAAGACTGATACTTTGATCTTGTTATGGCAACTCTCTCATGACATAGCTAATCTAAATAGAAGCAGGGACAAAATCAATCTGTAACTGATAATTATTCTAATTGCCCAACTCCTGGCCCAGATTCAGCTGACTACAGTGTTTATGCAGGTAGGGTAGACACGATTTTGTGTCCCTGTTCCTGCTATGTCTCAGTGCTGGTGGAGCACTGAAGGGAGTGTTTGTGTCTGGTGGGCTGTTTTTCAGCTTTGCCAGAGATGGTGTAACTTCCCCTGCAATTATGCAGGTGGATTGAAGGAAAGTGGCAACCTCTTAAGTGAGAGCTGTCCATTTACTGCAGTGCAGCTGTGGTGGTGCACAAACCATGTCATGCAGCCCTTCCACCAGGGGACAGAAGTGCCAGCCGTGTGAACAGTGGCCCCATGCACACGTGCACTGAACACGTACTTGTGTAGAAGAATCACCCATTGACTGCAGCTGTTCTACACCATGTATTCACTCCTAAGGGCCTGGCTGTTGCAGAGGAATTTTGGACAGAGATGGGCACAAGATGAAAGCAAAATTAACCATAAAATGCCACCCTTCTACCTTTAAAAATAATTTCAATAAAAAGTTACCTAACTTAAATTTATTTGTAAAATGCTATATAATATATAGCAAGAGCACATCAATATGACAAAGTACCACTGTTTGGAACCAGTAACAACATATTTTCTATTAAAGACTAAAAGCAACACATTTCAGAGCAACAAAACTTCAGTGCGTCTTTACAAAGGGAGGAAAATCAGTAAGGCACTTCCTCTAGGGTGCTAATAGTAAAAGCACCAGTATCCTTTGAGGCAATACAATAGTAATGAAAATGTTAATTTTAAACAGACTTACTATGCAAGACAAAGGCCTGGATGCTCCTTGGAGCAGCTTGTAATAACGCTGGTCTAAGCCAGAACAAAGCACAGCAGCATAGTACCAGAGTTTGTATTTTATCGTTTTGCCAACATTATTAAGGAAAACTAACACGACCAGGTTCAAAGCAGAGCAACAGAAGGATCTCCTGCAGTCACCAGAACATCCTACTTGTCACAAGCTCGTTACTAAACCAGTAAAACTTGGAATGGGCACAGCCCTTGTGGCTGAGCACCTATCCAGGCTTGGCTGTGCCCCTTCCTAGAGGAGTCTGACACTTCCGTCCATCAGGGAGCCAGGAGCCCATCACACACATTGCTCTCCAACATCTCCAGAAATATTTGGGAGTTGGGCCTCCTCCATGATAAGCCCAGCAGGCAGTGTCTGGAAAATGCAGTAACCACAGTGCTTACAGGCTGTTGCAGTCATCTTTAGTAATACTTTCCCTAAGAATTCTTGTTTCCTATACAATTTTGGCATTCAGTAAGACTCTACTTACTGAAACTGTTTTAAAAGGTACAAATGTGTCTTGGCAAAGAAGAAAAATACCCACAACTCAAGAAGTTAGGCAATCTAGAAAATGGGCAAATTCTTCACATTCCAATTCCATTCTCTTTTTCTAACAAAATATCTGCTACTTTACACCCTCTATACATGAGAAAATCTAGATTTTTTTCTTAATTTAGAACTTACTATATTAGCATACTAACTATACTTGAAGCCACATGTTAAAACATCTTTGGATGTGCTGTACTAGCAGTCTTTAAATTTTCAGTAAATGTAAGTTTGTTCCAGTGAACCAAATATATTAATTTCCCGTGGTAAATATTTCTCTATACTACAGCCCATAGGTCCAAGTTGCTATACCCACATACACACTGCACTCCTGTCCTTTATAAATAAGTTACACTTACTGATTATTCTGGGTTAACTACTCACTGACATAATTTTAACTCTGTGGGGTCTCTTCCACATTCAGTTGTTCCCTTCTAACCTGAGGCATCCTGCCACTCTCTATCCAACACTGAATTGTAAGAATTTAAAAACAAAACCAAAACAAAACGAAGGTTTTGAGATACTACAGCTTTCATAGGGAAAATAATCTTGGATAGGGAAGTTAAATCATTCTGTTGCTTGTTCTTTTTAAGATTGTGAAAAAAGACAAAACTCTCATGATTGATTCTGTATCCTTCAGAGATGGCAGTGCCAATTCCAGTGTCCAATTCAAACATCATCTTTGCTTCATTTGGTTTATACAACCAGCGGTTCCCAACACTGCGTTAACTTTTCTTCATTGACCGTGTTGACAACGACATGGTCACAATCATACTGTGTGCCTCCTGTAGAGAGAAATGTCAAAGAGGGGAGGTTATCTTGGAAATAAGAGACAAATACTCTAGGTTTCAGAAAAGCTCTAGTAAGAGCTGGTGTAGACAGTTTCTCTTCGACCCATGGCTCTGAGAAGACAAATGTATTTTAATCACTGCCTGCTTTTGGAATTTATTTTTGAAACAGTTTTTGAATTAACCAGGATCAGTCTGCTTCATTCTCAGTTTTTTCAGCCTGGATGGAAAAGGAAAGAAAAACTGCAGTACAGTCAGGTGCAGCTCCTTGAAGACTGTCACTTCTCAAAAGTCACACTTGACTATTCAGTTTTCCTGCAACAGTTGTCAATTGTCACTTGGCTCTAAAAATGGAGTGAAGATGTTTAGATGATGAAGGAAGTCCTGCTGCTAACAGACAATACACACATGACCCTGTCAGGGACAAGGTCTGGCACTCATTTACTCCTTGCCATTATAATCCTTTCATTTGACCAGATGAATCACAAGTCATCATGCACAATGTATCACCCAATGTACAGCTGTTTCCACTAGCAGTTGAACATATCTGAATGCAAAATAGAAACATTTCTTAGAAGAGTTTAATCTACTTATGCGATGCAATGCCAAACATGTTCTCATAGAAGAGCACCATTAATATTCTGACTTAAGAAACTGGGCAAAGACACATTTGACTGGAGCTGAAAGTCAGAATGGATGTTTTTTTTCCTCAGATCTAGCATGTACTGCAGAAATGTAGGACACATGCATTTCCTGCAGTACAACACACCTGGAAAGCAGGTGGTATTCCCTCTGGGAGCAGCCATCTGTGCCAACCATTTATACAAAGCACCAGGACACTCCCACGGACACTGTCTTTTGGTTCTGCACCCCAATTGCCTCACCCTCCCTGTCTGAGCAAAAGACAAGCCTGGCAGCTGAAAGCTTATGAGTGTAACATACTGAGCTATGTAGCTTGTATTATTTTTTGAAGCTCTGTTATCACTGTGAGTGCAAACATTGTTTTTAAGTGGTGTCTGATAAATTGTTAACATGTTAAAATGGGAAAAGATGGGATTTTTTTTCAGTGGACAGACCGGCTATTTGCTTTGATAGCATGGTACTCTGGACAAGGCTTTGTGCTATGCCAGTTTATCCACAAGGTGGCATTGGCAACTGCAGAGTTAGGCAACTGCATTCATTTGCTGAAGAATTCTTTAACACACAATTTGTGGTCCAGAATGGATCAGCATTGCTTGGCAGAAACAGGCAATGTTCGTACTAGCTGTTCTCAAATAAAAGCTAAATGTTTTGTATTTACTGTACAGATTTACTTTGTTTTAAAGCTAAGAGTGCATCTATACTTCCACCACCAGACCTATCCATTGTAAAGTTCTTCAGTTATAAATGCAGAATACCTTTGCTCACAATTGCTTTTAACATGATGAACTGAAAAAAGGCAATGCAGTAGTATTTCTGCTTGTTTGGTGCAACTTAAAATGGACTTCAGAAAGAGGTATGCAGTCATTGTGACTAAAGATTCTCCTTGAACTGGAGTGTTTTTGCCAAGTTTGTAATTAATCATCACTAGCTTTTTGTAGCAGTAAAGAGAATCTGTGACTATTTCTGCCACTGTTGTATTATGATCAGACATCAGATACCCCTGATGGCACAGTGCTGATAGTCCTACCCGGCTGAGGCGGGTGATTGTCCCACTCTGCTCTGTGCTCCCCTTGAGTGAGCAGCCTCACCTCGAGCTCTGTGTGCATTTTTGGGCACCACAATATAAGAAAGATATAAAGCTATTAGAGAGCATCCAAAGGAGGGCAACACAGATGGTGAAGGACCTTGAGGGGCAGCTGTATGAGGAGTGGCTGAGGTCACTTGGGTCTGTTCAGCCTGGAGGAGACTGAGGGAAGATCTCACTGCAGTTACAACTTCCTCATGAGGGGAAGAGCAGGGGCAGACACTGATCTCTTCTCTCTGGTGACCAGTGATGGGACCAAGGGAATGGCACAAAGCAGGGAGTTTTAGGTTGGATATTAGGAAAGGGTTCTTCCCACAGAGCGTGTTTGACTATTGGAAAAGGCTCCCAAGGAAAGTGGTCACAGCACCAAGCCTGAGAGAGCTCAAGAAGCTTTTGGACAATGCTCTCAGGCATGTGGTGTGACTGTTGGGGTGTCCCGTGCAGGGCCTGGAGTTAGGCTTTGATGATTGTTATAGGTCCTTTCCAGCTCAGGATATTCTATGATTTTAGGGGTTCAGTCCTGGTTAGTTCTGAAGTGCTGACTGTTGACTGTACCATTTTTCTGGTTGGTTTGGATTTTGGCGGGGTAGTGGTGATTGTAATTGACATAATGACAAAGCATCAATTAAAAAACAATTTTATAAGCAGCTAAAAAAATTAATAGAAGAGATACAGAAAATGTTTAATCCCTTCACCCAAAAAAGCAATTATGTAAGAACATCTGATTATGCTAATTCTGCTAATCATTCAATTTGTTACTTTTTTAGACCTTCTGTGAAGCTCTGAAAACAAAGTTCAGAAACAGTATCTACACAAATGTGACTCCAAAATACACATCAAGTGCTCACAGACCCCAGGCTGCTATGGCAGAATCTCATGCTTGCCATATAGGCATAGCCATTAATAAACAAAAGAACCCCACCTCTTTGCATCTAATCACATCAGTATACAAGCCTGCCTTTGCTCTCCTAATATCCTTTGGCTATTGCATTTATAACTACTAGGTAAGAAAATTTGCACTTACAGAAATCAAAGTTAATGACAAGTTAGGTTATTCTTGCTTCACCATTTAAAATAATCATATTCACATTGCCCAAAAGTTAACTGAGGCTATCTACAGTGAGTGGACACTGAGAATACAAGATAAGCAAGTACTGTGAGTTACTAAATTGTATGTAGGAGAAATGAAATTAGGTCTTCGGGACTGTATAATTCAGGAGGTCAAACTAGCTGATCGGGTCTTTTTTGCTTCTAGATTAAAGCAACTAAAGCACCATCCTTAATTTATAGGCACATTTATTGTGTATCCCACTGCAAATACCATGTAATTAAGACCCAATGTAATGAGATAACATTTGCTTACCTTTGATATCTAAAACCAGCTTGGGTTTCATCTTGCTATAAATTCTGCCATCGGGACTAATATGCCAATATTGTTTGTCTTCATTCCGCTCAAATGACAGACCGAGTTTAGAGCCAGGAGTTATAAGATTTCCAACAATTGTCAAGCAGCAATCTTCTGCCATCTGTGTCATCAGAAAGGCAACAGCAATTATACAAAATGGCCTTACTTCTACTGTCCACTGTTTGTTTTTGTCAAATAGGAGAGATACCATCAGGTGAGAACAGAATTTAGGAATTACTTTCCCTCAAGGAATCTATTTTTGCCCCAAAGTCAAGACTCATCTTTCTTTTGTTCCTGTTTCTGCTGACACTCTCCACTACACGGGAACATTAAAATAACTATGCTGTATCAGATCAAAAAGAACAATTAGCACCTGTCTCTAGCAGTGGCCAATAACTGAAGATTACACTGATAACATGGAAGACTAATTGACTGTACTCTTATATGCAGTATGTTCCTAGTTATCTCTTCCAGGCTACAGAAATTGCCAGCCCAGAGACTTTTCCATGCATCCTGGTATCTTTACTGCTCATTTTCTGTCCCATGTGTGAATTCATTAGTCACTACTCATCAAGATCAGTGTAACACTTTTACGTGAACACCGTTGTGTATTGTAACCCTTCCATACTGTAGCAAGCAGTTCCAAATCATAACTATCACTATTTTTTAAAAATATAAATTAAAAATAATTTGATATGCGACTGGTTTTATTTGACGCTCTCCTCATCCTTTGATTATTTTAAAGGATGTGTTGTACATGCTATGTTTGCAGAGACTTCAAGAACATCATCCCTCAAAGTGTATCCTTTGTAGGCTAAAATGTCCTCACTATTTTGTCTCGTCCTTGCATAGACGCTCTCCATTTCCTCTGAATATTATTTTTTTCCCATCATTTCTAGTTTTGCAGCAACCTTTTCATATAAAGGACATAACTGCACAGTATCAAGCATATTAATTTCACAGGATATCACAGTAATATTTGCTTATTTTACACTCTTTTCCTAGTCACATGTATTACTTGATTCCAAACATTTGCAAATATCTTCTTGGTTAAAAAAAGAGCTGGCAAAAATTAATCTTATTTCAAAAGAGTATTAAGGCTGTATTACTAAGTAACAGTTAATTTTTCTAGATAAACAGTGATTTTCAGTAGATCATAAACTATATCTTTTTAACTACTGAATGCACTTCTGCAGCAGATTGAACACTCATCTGTCATTAAAATTAATTATTTTTACAATTACTTTTGAAAGCACAATTTCTTGAAAAGGTCATACTTCTGACTATCATAACCTAGAATTAATGGAAGTTGATTTAGTTGTGAAATTCTGACTTGCCCCTGAAGCGTTTTCTAGTGGGACTAGGAAAACTCTGAGCTTAGACATTGGGTCCACTAGAACTACAGAACTTCACCTGTCTCCATGAAACTCACAAAGAGTAAAGAGACCTACATTCATATCTGTTTCTGAAAAAAGAGCAGAATTACTTTCATATCTTGCTTACTGGTTATCCCACATACTTAAAACAGCCCTTCCTTGAAAACCACAGACACAACTCAAGGTCACATCTCAGTCACTGAGATGGCCCAAACCTGCAGGAAGATGCAGGTTCTTCCAGTGACCTATGTCTGCCTCTGAGCACTGAGCTACCCACCCAGGAGCTTAGTGTTCTTTGCAATATGTGGTAAAACCCAATTTTTGGTTTGTGCAAAATGGATTTACTACCATTCACCAGAAAGATGGCAGAGCTCTGTAAGAGTTCAGTCACTTAAGATCAGTGTTGCCAGCTCACACTCTGCACTGGATTACTACACAGCACAAGCTGTGTATTTTCTGTGCACAGAAAAATTGCTTTATGAGATACAGAAAAAGGGGCAAAAACTAGGAGCATTTATACTAAGCTATATAATACCACACTGTCTCAATATGAGAACTTTCAGTGACATGTTTGAGAAGCACCATCAAAAGAGAATCTTTTGTATGTCATATTAAAGCTTTTAGCTTACTTTGCATCATTTTGCTGTCTGCATAAATCCCATTTACAATTGCATGTGTCCTGTAAACATGTCCGAACAATGCCTTAGCTTATTAACAGTAAGATTCTTCCCTCCAGCATAGATGAGTTATAAATGGTTCCTTTGAAGTTATACAATCCTATAGAAAATGTTCACATGATTCTTTGCAGTCAAGCTGTTTAACAGTATTAAAGTAACTTAATTTTCTTTTGGCTGGCATCCCTACCTAAGACTGTTCGTGCTTAAACATTATATGAACTGCGCATACCTCTGCTCACCTCAATGACAATTTGCACATGATTAGTTTTATGCACTGTGAGAAAAGTAGGGCTTCATTTGGAAACTTGTACAGAGGAAAGGAAAAAGGATGGATTTGACAAATACAGGGATAACCAGAAAATGAACAAAAAATAAAACAAAAAATAAAAATAACAAAATAAAAACAAAACAAAAACCTAAATGGCTCAAAGGAATGGTATTTTGTCTTTAAGCCTGCCTAAATGGAGAAGAGGATATTGTCCTAGAGTGACTTTATGATGTTGGTATTTTTAATTGTCTGTTTCCTCCCAATTTTGCCCTAAACCAGTACAAATACCAAGCTACATTACACTAACTGTCCCACTTGAGCTATGCAAGATATGCATAGTTGATAATATTATCAGGAAGGGTCTGTACTTAAAAAGGTCTCCCCTGCTTTCATACTTTTGTAATACTTTCTCTCAAAATCTCGATATCAAAAAAGTCTCTGTCACCTGAAAATGCCAGAGTTTATTAAAAAAAACCCACAAAAACCAACTCCCTACAGAAAAATTACATTATAGTTGAAACAGATTAAACCTATAAAATAAATGAAGATGCTGCAGTACGCATTAAAGTCATAAAGCCCTATTACTGGAAAGGAAAAGATAAAATGCACATTGAACGCAAACCTTACCCGACACCTTATGAATCCATCCTGATAAACCCAGATTTGATCATCTGAGTCTGTATCTTCTGCAACCTGTATTCTGAGAAGATTCAGATTATCTAGGTTTCCATCAGCTGACATAAATTTTCCTGTTTCCTTATTTCGAAGCCTGAAGTACACACGTTTCTGCACAAAACAGAAGAACTTTGTAACCACAATCTCAGCAGAGAACACATACTGCTCTGAGTTAACTTCAGAGAAGTTACTCTCAGCGATGAACCCAAAACCTCCCTCTTTCTTTCTGAAAGCTTAACTTTTTTATTTGAGAATTTAATTCAGAAGCTCATAAACATCTGAATGAGACAAGCTGTGAGAACTCGTCACTCTGCATGGAGAGTTTTAGGCTTTCCTATGCACTGAAATCAGCAGTAAAAAGCTACAATTTTTTAATTCAGAGCAGAATAAACTTCTCTCTGTTAATTCTTCCTGTAGATGCTCTTAGCTTTCATTCAGGGTGCACTTGTGTGGCCTATTACACATGAACACTTCTGTTCAGACAAGCTCTCAGCAGGGCAGTCAAAATGCATTATTCCTAATTCTGCTTAAGGCTATACAAAGAAAAAGCTATGACAGCAAGCAAATGCAGTTGGATACAGGTACAAGTAACCTATGAATTAGAAAAAGCTGTTTTTCCAATGAAATATGGCTCAGCAAGAACCTCAGATGTTAAAGCTCCCAGGACTGCTACACCATTGGACAAGATCATATGGTCTTCATTTAGAGAATAAAATAAAGAGAGCATGACAAGAATAAATTCTGCATTAGATTTACAAATTATTCTGCCAAGTAATAAGCAGGAAGGGACTTTCCTCTCTAAAATCAGCACAAAAATCACTAACTGAAGTATCTTTATTTTTTTTTTAACCCATTTTCTTGTTCCATAAATAATGCAGATAGTACAGACAGTATGCCAGCAACCAGTCTGGGTGCTAGTTATGAAACAACTTAAAATCAAGTATATATAGCAGTTATAGCCATAATTTATTAATCCTTAATTAATCCTTACATGCTGTCTTCTGTACTTTGGTTTAAAGGATGCTTAATGAACAGTTTAAGCAGTGTAACTGCAAAGCCATGTAGCATATTCAAACAGCTTTTATTGCACACAAAACTCCGGAGGGATTTCTTTACACAATTGCCAACGCTGAAGCTTGTCACATGCCTGTGACAAGGCTGTAACGCTGCTTTCAACTGCATAATATCTCCCCAACCCCATGACAAGATTCAAATTAGTGCTTGATGAGCTCACGCCAAAGCCCACTCACCTGCAGTAAAGGTCTCAGAGAACCTATCTGACAAAAGCCACTGGCTTTATACCAGTCTGGAATTTCATTTGGTGTTAACAACATCTGACGTCCCCTGTAATTACTGTGTTCATAAATTATCCATCTATGAGGAGAAAAAATAAGACAATGTTTTAACTACCGAATTCTGCTTTGGAATCAATAAATGTGTTTAATAGAAATCTGTCTCACAATGTAGTAGTGTTTAGCTTTGGAAAGCCAATGACCTTCTTTGTAACAGGCCTTAAAAATAGTAAAATAACATTCTGACTTACATCAGCCACATTGAGATGGGTACACAGGAGTTAAATTTTAGAGTCCTATTATTTAAAAATTACAAGCTGAAAGAAGCAAAGCATTTTCTTGGGAGAAACCAACTTTTAAATACCATTTGTTTTCAAGAAGCACTGTGACTCCTCAAGGAGCATAGATCTGTATGGTGTAAATGCTACATTACTGCAGGTGCAGAACCAGCTGGTTTGTGTATCTGAATTTGGACAGGCCTGGTTCATGGGAGAAAGAACCACTATGGATGCAGACTGGAACAATCGAATACTGGAAACTGCAACAGGGTGAAGTTCTCTTGGGTATTTTAATAGAGGTTTTATTTTAGAAAATCTCTCATCTTTCCAAATACCTGCAAGGGGGATGGGGACGAGACAGAGCAAGAGTGCACATAGAAAAAAATTTGTTTAACATTCCCTAACACACATCCAACTACGCTTAAAATCACACATTGAGTGTAATCTGTTGGAACACAATTTCTGATTCTCCGTTATTGGCACAGCCAGTGAATTATGTCTGGGCTTCAAAACAGGCTGCCATAGTGCAGTTTCTAGAGTTTTCTCACAGTGATGTGCTGGGACTGTCCAGTAGCCATGGGGGTTTGAGTACATGCACACTCAATATGCTTGTTTTCGGGTTACCTCCTTCCTCTGACTAATTTGTCACCAGACTTCTCCATCCAGAAGCACAGTCACTTTAATTCTGTTGCTTTTTCATTGCCTAATACCCATCTATCCCTAGGTACGAAATTAGGAGAATTATAAATGAAGGTCTCTTAGCAAAGGAGGAGAAGATGCAACCCTCATCAATAAGGGGGCAGCAGGGGCAAGGAAACTGTAAACCCTGTATTTTGGTACATTTCTGCAGCTGACACTGCTGTGATGAAATCAGAATTTTCATTATTTCCAGTGGTCCACCAAAAAAAACCCCACATATATTCATTGGAGAAGAAACACACACAATTCACAATTCCATTCATGATAATGGCAAAGAAGTGACTTGATGTTTGATTTCATGTTATGGAAAGTGAGAATCAACTATATTGTAGTGAAAGATACTGAAACCTTGTGAGGCTACAGAATACTAACATATACCTTTTCTTACAACTTTTGTTTCAAAATTCAGTTCAGTGCTCTAAGGAAACCCTTTGACCAGCTTATCCAGATGGGGAAAATGGTTTGCTCTACAGATTTGCTTATTAGCTATCCACTTGAGGGCAGTCTTAAGCTACCCAACAGCATCTCTCTAGCACACACCTTTGGAGATACACCTCTTCAAAACAACACATTTAAATGCAAAGCAACAGTAACATGGCTCTATCATTAAAAACCAAAACCCCGTGCGCCGCCCCCACCCCCCAAACTACAAAACCCACCAAAACTGGGGGCAAGTATCTTAGAGGTAAAGTTAACAACAGGGGAAAAACACAAAAAGAGAATTTAACAGATCTGCTGGAATCCTAGAATATAGGACAGTAGTTTTAAAAATGCTTCCAAACAGATTTTAAACTTCATCACAGACTACTTTTTACATGATCTTCAGGGGTACATTTAGAGAACACAACTGCTTAAAACACCTGCCAAATATAACTGCTAGATCCTCATCCTATTCCTGAAGTACAAGGGACTATTACTACTAACATCAAAAGAGGTGAGGTCATGGTCTGATTGTACCTCTGTGCCCATAGCAGAGGTTAAAGGATGACCATGAAGACTTAGTAAAAAACATTTTGAACTTATGACACAGATCACAAACCAAATGATTTTTTTATGACTGAGATCTAAACCAAGAGCACAGAAGTTGGTTTTAAGGATGCTATCCAAGCTGATATTTATAACATGGCATGAGAGAAGACACGAGTTTCCTTGAGAGCTTTATTCAAATTCATTTCAACTCCTAGCACAGGACATGAGTCAGTGATAACATATTGTTGAGACAGGATATGAAAATGCTCTGTAAGACGAAATGGCATTAATGCACTACACACATTATGATATTCTAATTTTATATTTTGTTGTTCCATTACACCTGTAAAGTTGAATAAGTACTTCATTTTAAAGAATTGAAAGGTGATTTTAAACTTACATGCCACCAAGGACTTGAACTGAAGCTATTCGAGGATTGTATCCCAGGAACTGAAGATTTAAGATTTCTGTATTGAATTCGATTTTCTTTCCTTGGAAACCCATCTTTTCAAAAAGAGCTATGCAGGGCTCAGACAGCTCCTGCAAAAGGAAGATAAGTATTTTTATAGGATGTTGGAATTCCAGATGGTAACTGTGAAGATCAGTACCCCACATACCCCTTTTATATAAGAGGTTTCTTCTTGATTTTTTAAGATGAAAAAGCCTGAATGTTTCTGCTCTTCAACTCTCTACTTAAACTTGAAAAGTTATAAAAAACCCTTCTACAAAATACATGAGGGATCTTCTTGCATGGAATGTAAAACTTCCTTATCTTCAGGCACAAAGACCTCTGTGGCTGATTCTTGCACAATACCTTAATTCCCACTCATGGGAATTTTCGTACAAAGAGCTGAACAGACAGTAAGATAATATTGATTTCTACAGCTTCAAATGATGACAGCCTTGTCAGCACTGCTTATCACTTATTGCATTAATTTTTAACTTTTACAGTAGGTTATGGCAACTTCAATCTGTGACTAGACAAAAGACTCAAGATTCATACTACTGAGGTAAAATTCATAACAAGTGAAAACTATAATGTTGGAATTCTCCAAATTGCTGTGGGGAGATTATTCTTCTCCTTCTCTGTCAATAATGCTTCTGGGACAGAGGAATTCTGCCCACATGAAGCTCTCTGCAACACTGAATCCAATTTGAATGTCTTCTGGAAAAGGAACCCTGGACTCTTTTCTGTGGGGCAAGGTATCTGTAGTGGACTGAAAATAACCTGTCATAATGAAGGCCTTCCTGTGGAAGGTGGGAGGTAGGGTTTGAAATTCCCCAGGGTAAAGTCAATTAAGCCTGAGTGTCCTGGTGTTACAGTGTACACTCATAGACAGAAATGACACTGCCACTCCCTTTCTCACAAATCTCCCAGCCAATAACTGCACAAAACCAATGCCACAGCCAGAAGAGCTCCTTCCTTCTGGCATGTGTTCAGTGCACTCACACATCAGCTGGATCGGGAACGCCTGACATGACGCAAAGTCTCGACAGACTCCCATCCGGCCTCGGGCATGGAAACAGGCCCTCCAAGGCAGAGCTGGCTCCATGCATGCGTGGCGACTCATATATGCATGCTTCCATGTCAATTTATTAGGCAAGACCTCCCCTCTGCCAATTTCTAGGCAGTGCTTAAATTCCTCTTTAGTCTTCCTTTAGATGTTTAAGGGCTCAGATGACAGTGTTGCATGAGCGTCACCATGACCTGCGCAGCAGTCCAGCTTATCACACAGCAGCTGAGCTGTGCGCATTCCTGATGGCACACATGCTGCTAGGCTGTGGAAAATGCCAGGAGAGGCCTTTTCACTTTACTCCAAAATCAGAGCATGCTCAGCCCCACCATGAAAGGCAACACCAGTTAGATTGTCATGCATCACCACGGGTAGAGAGCCCAACAGGACCAGTCACACTGTGATGATGTCCTAGTGCCTCTGAACTCTAAGCCATTTTACAGACTGGCACCTGCCCTCTAAGACATGCGACTTCTCAGGTAACAGCCTTTCAGCCTCATGCAATGCTTTAGAAATAACCTTCTTTCAAAGAAACAAAAAAGGAAATCCTCCAATTTTCTGCCACACCTTACACTGGACTTTTTTTTTTGATTCAGCAGCAACACTGTTATATAAAACAGTGAAAAGTGCAAGGTCAGCTCATGAATTTACTGTCAGTACTTCCTGTGTACTGCACTGTACTGAGCTGGTGTTCCTGCATATCTACTTTTAGTTATTCCACAGAGTTTTTGATTATAAAGTAATTTCAGAAAACTGTTCAAGTATAAACCACATTCACAGCAGTTTTTTATAGTATAGCTCAGGAAGAAGAGCATGTGTCACATTCAAGAAGGAGAAATGCCATTTTCTATCTGCAGCACAACCATGTGGAGCATGCAAAGCAAGCACAACCAAGATATGGTAGAATCTAACCCCCAAACCCCTTCAGCTTATAAACAGCCCTTAATACAGTTTCATAAGTTCCCTGATTTAAAAAAGTCCTTTTAGCTTTCACTTAAAAGTGTATCAAATATCCCTTTAATTTCCTTTTTTAATGGTCTCTTATAAAATGATCCCTGCAAATGGGAGTTTAACTAGATAAATACAGTAACATGACAGTGAAAAAGCAAAGGTGCTTTTTGTATAGAAATGTAATTAAAAATCCTGAGGAAAGCTATAGAAATGGCAGATGGTGGGGAGGAATTAAGATTGGCACTGCCAAAATACAGTCCCAAAATATGTCTGACAGGTGAAACCAGGAGCTAAAATAATAAGGTTCAAGCTTTTGGAAAATCATTAAAAACAAACAATTTAAGTAGTTAGATAGAAATTATCATTCTTCCTATTCTGGTTTGCTAATAAACTAATGAGCAAAGTAACTCATTCTCCTTCTCTCTGCAGCTAGCAAGCCTCTGAAGAAGGGAGCAGCAGCACATGATTTGCAGACAGATGCAGCTCTGTGCTACTGTCTGAAGTGTGATAAAATGTAGGGCTAGAACAAATTTCACAAATGTAAAGAACTTAAAGGAGCACAGAACTGGCATTTCTGTTTTAACACAACAAGTCTTTTTCACAAATAGTAAATCTTTTAAAAGTAAGCTGATCCTTCCAGCTTGAAACAAGCATTTTAAACCCTGGAATTACTGACATGTACAGAGAAGCTTATTTTAATTGATGGTGATCACCCACCAAGCTTGGCTAGAAACAATTCTATTGTTTTTAATAGGATCTGTCTACTAGACAGCCAGTGAGTTCAGAAGGCAGACGTACTTGCTGCTGTTTGTTTACAGAGTACATCAAATTTCTCCAGAGCCATGAAAGAGGATGACACATTTTAGCTCTCCTTCATCAACTGCTACACCACTAACAAGTTACCAAAATTACAGGGGAGTGCAATAAAGTTGCCAAATTCAAAGAAGAGATTCAATAGTGAACTCCCTCTTTTAAAATGAGTACCATCTCCTCACATTTCCCTAAGTTCCTGGAATCTTGACCACATTTTGCTACTAGTTACTTCGATCTTAAAAGATACTTGCAGATTCCATCATAATGATTGGTTATAAGCTTGAGCAAACTCGTTCCTGGCCACTGATGAGTTACAAGATATGTAAATGTTGTTTAGTTTGTATCCACCACACATAACAACGCTGCCTGATTTTGCCAAATAGTACTGGGTGTTGCTTTACCTTATCTAGAAGGGTGCATTATTTTGTGATTAACTCAGATTCCATTGTCCTGATGATAACAACAGTGTCTTATAATTACATATATTTCATGCAAAGTTGCTTAATTAAGCCTGCTTTTTAAATATGCATCAAAAACAAGGTCCATGGTACAGATATTTCTTCACACTGTCCTACCACTTTCTCAACCCATTCAAAGTGATCTCTCCTACTGGGAAATAGACCTGACTCTTTACAGATTTTTTTTTTATCAGCTGTTATTAAGAACAGGCATCCCAGGTAGTTGCTTCTATAACATCTTCTCCTTTACAAAAACAGCACAGAGGTCAAGAAAACCTGACTAACTGCAGCTAGGACATTTAACTGCTACTGCACAGAAAAAAACCCAAACCCAAACTGACAACCCACCCCCCAAATCAAACCCTCCTCTGCTGTATGTGTGCCCTAGAATTTTTACTGCTGCAAAAAATGGAGAATCATCACTGTCCTTATTTTTACAATATTTCTAATCAGTTTTACTTACAATATTTATGATCCGTAAAGATTTTAGAACTGCTTGGGGTGAACAGCCCATTGCTGTCAGATCAGGATAGATCCCTTCTTCCAACACATACTGGTTACCAGCAAATTCCTCCTGGTCATACACTATGCAGCTGCAGAAAAAAGGAGAAGTTTCTTCTTAAGACATCTGTGCCAGTAAAATGCAGACGTGTTACTTACAATGTTTTGTCCTGAAAGATTGATGTGCAAACGGCAAAGCATTGTTCTCTGTAAGTCCCCATACATGAAACCACCTCGTGTTAGAAAGCTGGTTGCTTTTCTAAAGCTTCTACCATTTTAGTGATTTTGCAGCATTCATTCAATATAACTTACCTGCCATCTAAAATTTTTGAAGACTTCACAGCCAATGAATCAATACATCTTGTGTTTTTTTTCAAATATTTGGCAGTTACCCTTGAATTCAGGCTCTGAAAATAACTGGACCTTTAAAAAGTTATAAACATATTTAGGAAATTCATTCTTCTACCTTCAGTTACATCTCTACCATTAATTCTATAATTAGATAAAAACATACTTAAAACACCCAGACTTCCTTGGTTACCTATGTTTGTCACCTCTTCAGTGTTACAATCCTTGCTCAAGAGAGCAAGGTAACAAGTCCAGAAATTACTTCTGGCTGTAAACCACTTAGTGACATACAAAATAATTAAAACAACACTAACAAGTATAGCTCCTTGGTCTATCTGCTGGGCAAGATGTTTAAATTCCCACAGAATGACCAGAATAGGCACACATTTATTAAAGGGCCATAAGTTTTCTTTTATATTATTAATCTGCTTAATCTCCAAAATGCCTACTCTTCACAGTAAATGAAAACGCTCTGCCTCTCAGGACACTAATGGTGCATAATCCTGGCAAAGGACTCAGACAGCATGCCAAGAAGCATGGTATATATTCCTAGGGTCGATGGGCTTTATGAGCCTGTTACAGCTACAGACACAGTCTCATGTTGGTTCTTTCTCTGCTCCAAGGGTAAGAAAGGATATATCCCCCACAGTCTTTTGCCCTGATTAAAAAGAAAAAAATTCTAAGCAGCAAACTTGCTAATTTGGCTAGAGGATAATTAGCCATGATCACACAGAAGTCATTCATATTACAACATGCCTACCAGCCTTATTCACTCTTACTAGAGATAGCAGTGTGGGCAGGTACAGCATTCTCCAAAGAGGAACATGCTGACGATGGATGCAGTCTGTTGGCTGCAAGCCACTACTTCTTCGTTTCCTTAGGATAAGGTCTTCCTTAGGATAGGGTCTTAATAGGCACATAATGTAAAGATGCAAATAATTTTTCATGCACAAAGCTGAAAATAAGCAGCCTTGAGATTTTTATTCCCCACACTTTATGCATTATCCCTATGCAGAAGATTCCAGTGAAGCGTGCTTCTAATCAGGAGTATCTAACCAGGACAGCTAAGAATTTTCTCCTTAGTTTTTAGGGCCATGATATACTCACCACTTTGACTGAAATGAAAATAAAAATAATTTTGTACAGGGACAAACCTGAAAAGGTTCGGAATTAAGGATGAAAAAAGCTGCCCATTAGCCTCACTGTCAAAACTACATATTAGTACTTGCACAAAAGAGACAATCCAATGTAGAAATATATTAACTCACTGAACAGACAAGTTCTCCCTGCCATTTCCTTCCCTTATGTTATTGACAAAAATGACATTAACTTTTAAGCACAACTCAGCAGTATTTGTGAGTTGAACAACTTGCTTCAAGTGCAACCATCACTAGCAAAACTCTTAACCAAAGAAAAATGTTTGAAAGGAATTAAGTCAGCTGTATAAAAAACATCTCTGTTGTAGAGCCCTCACCTCAGCAACAGACTCCAGGTCCTGCACCTCTGCATAGAAGGCTGTGTGGGCTCCAGCTCCTAAGAACAATCACTGATACCCCAAAACACCTCACTTGCTGAACCAAGACACTTCCAGTGCCCTAAGAAAGTTCTGAAGGCAACTGTGTATTAAATCTCACCCTCCTTGGGTCTTAACATGCCTCACTCAAGAGGTTTCAAAAGTAGCCTTCCTCCACCAGCAGTTTTCACTCCCTGTCTGACTAGTTAGCCATCTATGCAAATACCTGAGTGTTCCACTGGACAAAGAGCCACTTCTTTATTTACATGTTACAGACACCACACTGTATGTTTTGTGTGCTTAAAGAAGTGTCTTACCTTGACTTTACTCCTTTCGCTTCCAACCATATCCTGCAAAAGTTTTGAGGGGAAAAAAGGGAAAAAGTATTTTCAACAGTGATAGAAAAACATACAAAATTTACTATTAATTACTGTTTAAATAATGTAAATAAACTGAATTTGATAGAAAAAGTAGAGTTCCAAATACTTTAGAGAAACTTGCAAAACAAGTATAAAATTAGCTCCTTACCATAACAATGGGTTGAACTGAAGATATTTTGCAATTCTTTCCTCCCCATGCCTCAATGCTGGGATACAGCCCTTTTGCCAGTATATACTGCTCCCCTGTAAACTCAGCATTCTCATAAGCCACCCATCTAAAAGAGAAAGAAGAGGAGGGTGGAAGAAGAGCAGAAGTCACACTACTTTTCCAAAATACAGATGTGTATATTCATTACTGTCTTAATGTAAGAACAAATAAAAAGTTTCTGAAGTGCTAAATTGTGATGCTGTTAAAACCCAAAACAAACCAGTGTATCTGATAGTGCAAACCCCATGCAAATTTTACTAGCTTCTTGCACTATGTTGATACAAATCAGAGCAAATTAGCTAAAGCAAACCACAAGTTCAGACACATCATCTGCCACATATCCTAGAAGTCATCTCCAGTAAGAATATTTCAAGATGTTTTACAATTCTATTATTTTACCAAGGTCAAGTTCTTTTCTCAAAAAAACCCAAAAAAACCCAACAAACCAAAACCAAACATCAGACAGGTATCAGAGCACAGCTTTTTCAAAAAAAACTAACTTTCAGAGTAACCTGGGCAGTAAATGTAGCAATACTGACTTTTAATGTTGCCTGTAGCTATGGCTCAGTTGTGTTTAAGCAAATACACACCCCAACAGGATGCTGAGCTGCAACAACAGGCATATATGCTAAGCAGAGGAGACTGATCCCTGCTAGGAATCAGAGAGAGCAAGAAGAATATCCTTGAAAGTTAAGCATTAAAACCACCACAAATTTGACCAGATCAATGTATTTAAGTGCAAAGCCATCATTGTAACTACTCAGTTGGATCTCATGCTTGACATAAGCCACAAACTCAGAGGTCTGCATCAAGTCTTCTGTCTCAGTCAGAATACCTTTTTGAAAGACTTTCACCTTTTGAGATGATACACACTTGAAGTATTGGAAAAGCAACCAAATCACTACATGTATCTCTCTGATGTCCAATTACTCCTGCAGTATTTTAGGTCCAATCTTAAATATCTGCTATCTGTTAGTCTTGCTAAGCACAGTCTATTGCATTCAATAAATCTTCTATTTCAGTATTCTTCTAACCCTGGTTCCATACTGAAAGCTCAAACAGAGCACTTCCTGCATCTATACTACCTTTGATTTTGTGATAACCTGCAGAACTTGTCTTGCCTTTCACTGCTATACTTCCCAAACTTTCCCATACTTGAACTCTTTTTTTCTGTTTGGTTGTTTTTTGAGTGCCCATATGAGAACAGACCACAGTAGAAGCTGCATTTTGTTAATTATATTTATGTAGGAATCAGGACATGTTGCTGGTTCCTGCTTCTACAAGAAAAACTTCTACTCAGAGTCAACCTGCATTTAATTTTAGCTGCATAGTGCATAACAAGTGTATGCTAGGTTATGCCAAAATCCACTTTCAGTAGGCTCAGAAACTTACTGAGTTCCTACATAAACAAAAAGTTCATATCATAAAGCAGTAAAATGATACAGATCTTAAAATCTGCAAGAGAAGATAACTTTCAACATCAAATTTCCCCATTAATTTTCTATGTGTGTCAATCAGTTGGATTCTACTAAGCTGCAGTTTTATTCCAAGTACAAATGCCAGAGTCTCTGAAGATAGAAGAAGTGGGATAACCTCAAACTGAAACAAAGGCGCATCAACATGTATGTGCCAAGAGTATGAACTTTGTTTTACTTGTCCATGGCAAACACTCAAACAATGATTCACATTTATCACTATTCACATCTCTTGGTTTGCCTCAGATATAATCAATTATTCCAACTTGTTACGCACTAATTACTTACGGCATATTTCAAGGCCCATTTAAAAATCACCTCAGAGTGATTCATCAAAGAGACATTGGTATGTACAATAAATTGAGCAGAGAGTTCAAATGTCTCAGGTGTGTCTATACCTGTACACCGCATATACCAAAAGCAGTGAAGATGAGGTTTCCTTCAGCAGGCATTCATTACATTTTTCAATGCACAAGTGCCAGGATACAGCTGTGTTGCATGGTAGTTTTACTTAACTGAGATCTATGGAAACTGGTGTTTCTGATATAAAGTAAACTGTAAGACATGTCAGCAGCCTCCTGAGAATCCCTGGATAGCAGTTGTTTAGTTTCCCCCATCTAAAAACAAGCCTGAACGCAGAAGTAATCCACGAATCTCACTTGCACATGTTTACATTTAAATAAATGGGATTTAGATAATTAAGTGCCACTCTTCTATGCAAGTCAGCCCATGCAGTTAGACAGTTCCTAGAGTCAGGACTTAATGGTGAAATACTTGTGCTTCTCCACTTCATTCAGAAGCCCATATAAGCTGCTGAAAGTAGTAATAACATCACCAAGGACAGGCAGCTGAATTCAGTACCAGCTAAACCTGTCAGACCTCAAGATTATCCCTAGGAAGGAGCACTGCCTTAATCCAACTTCTGACTTAACAGAAAGGCCTGGAGAGCAAGACATTGCCTCCACGGCTGAGCAAGAGAGCCACATTCCAGCTGCCAGGCACAACAAAAACTGAAGTGCTGCTCTGCAGCATGGCAGCAACCATCCTGCCCCACAGGGAGCGAGCTCTCCCAGCACATCAGATTTTGTAACCTCCAGATGTACAAACTTCCTCAGTGAGGCTGAGCAACAGCTCCATCCCAGCTTGCTGGCAGGAGGGTGCTGGAGACCTTTACTCCTGGGCACCACCCATGCTCCTGGAACCAGAAATAGTGTAAAGTTTTGATTATATATTGTTAGTACTATTACACACAGAGAATCTTTCTCCAAAAACCTTTATGTATGACATCTAGGAAGTGCAGCTCCAAACAGGGTCTGAAAGTACAGCCAAGAAAATAATCCAGACATGGGTAACTCACCAAAAATCAGATTTGCCCTCAGGTGGCCCAGGACTCACCTAGTCTAACTTTAGGAAGGAGGTCAGAAAGTTAACTAGCACTGGCAGATTTGTACCATGATTAACAGATAGGATGAGGTAATAAAATTCTATTTATAGGAAAGAGAGAAAATGGGTTCATCATGCTCCTTTGTGACTGTGATTCTTAGTATTCCAGGGACCTGCAAGCTTTAATTTTGTGACTCTTTGAAAGGTTTTTTTCTGAACATCAGTTCAGATATACAGAGAAATTAAACCTTTGTTTGAAGTGTTCTCCAATGGGGTAACCAGGGGTACTTGCCCTTTTCAGCTCCCAGTGGAGGTTTGTTCTTGTACCTTGTGTCTCCAGTTTCACTCATGTTACCTTCCTGAGTGCATCTAGGTTAAATTTACTGCCTTCTGGTTCCTGTATACAACCCACTCATTACCTAATTATTTCCTTAATATCACTCACTATCCATGTGTACTCTAGAAGCAACTCAATCTACATTGTGGATTAATTACTTGAAAACTAGGGGAAAACTAGGCTGGTAAGACGACCACAGTAAACAGATGACTACATAAAATAAACAAATCTGGGAAAATTCTTCCAGCTAGTTCAAAAGGAATCAACTAAAAGACAAGAGTTTCTTCCGGAGTTCTGGCTAAAGTTTAGTGTGTTTATGGATAAAGAAAAGGCACATTTCAAATATGCAGTTCCTGTGATTTTGATCACTATTAAATAAAAGCTTGAAGACGTTTTTAAGCAGAAGGGAAATCAAAATAGTACAACACTTCATTTTAGTACTTGCTTGAACTTGTAAAGGGTGTTACCTGTTGCTAGTAAATAGTTCCATTTTCTGCCACTTCAAATTCTGCCAGTTTGGAAGGAAAGATCAAGCCCTACTTAAAAGAAGAAAGGCCCCTCCTATTTTCAGGCAGCCTGTATTGCTTTCTCCCATTCTAACGGCAGAAAAATAATTCTTGAATTTTATGTTTGGCCAGTTCTAAAATATACTCATGAGCAAAACATTTTCATTTTTAAAGAAGCACATTTTCATTTTTCAAGAAGTCAATCCTCATCTCCTTAGGATATATTTTTCAGGGTGTCTTTACAATGGATTTAGCAAAGACATGAAAATATTGCTTGGAAACACGTTTAGAAACATTTAGAAATTTTAATGCAGCTAGTGCTGAACTACTCCAAAATGGAATAGTCACTCCCCAAATGCAGAGCTGGGCTGTCCTCAGCAATACAGTTTAGAGCTGCAGTTGAGCTCAGAACTTTTTCAGTAGTATCTGTGCACTGCAGCGTCAAGCCTTCTTTTCTTTGATATACCCTTTAAATTACAGGGCAATCAAATTAATTATGTGGGAAATACAGATCATCTGTTATCTTACTGCTCTAACTGCTTACCCCAGATACCTGTAGTTAAAAAATTGCAATGAAAGGTTGAGGGCTTCTTACATTTTTGACTTATTTTAATTAAGTGTTTTAGATATGATACCAGAAAGGTTACTTCAAAATATTATGACAAGCTTTTATTGAATCTGTCACAGTTCACTATGTCATCATCTGCATTACAGTCTAAACAGCTCAGGAAATTGCTCAATGGATTATTCATTGCTCTATGACAGATTTCTTGGAAGGAAAGATATAAAAAAATCTTCTACCTGAACAGACGGTTAACGCTTCAAATAAAACACTGTATTGCCAAACATGACTTCACACAGATCATTCAAGCTTTCTGACACACTAACATTTTGTAAGATCACCACAAAACCCCCAAACACTCACAACCTCTCTGGAAATAGAGGGGTTGTATGAGACTCTTAAGAGCTGAGTGCTAACCACTTGTTATGAACAATGCAGCTGAATTTTTTTTAAAACTTATTGCTACAAATTACATCTTTTGGAGTCTACAAGGCGAGATTACAGGAGCAGTAGCAGTCTGTGGGACAAGTTTTGTCCATAAAGACTTGTAGCCACCTTTGTCACCAGAGTATTAAAGTCACTCTTAATTACTAGAATACTCAAACTCAGGTATGATTCCTATCTCAGATGCAACAGACACATTTGCTAGAACAACTACATAAAGGGCATGATGGGCAACCCACAATTTATTTCCCAACCTTCAGAGGTGACTCTTTCCCATGAATCTCTCTTGCATATTACAGAAGACAAAAGAGCACAGCAGCTTCAAAGGTCACCAGGCAGAAAAAAACCTGCTGTCACACCATATTCATATACAAATTAAAAGCATTCCTCTGGAATGCACTGAGCTTGATTCTGCAACCTTTATCCAGACAAAACTTGCAGAGATATAGCACAGATAAGGAAGGATTTAGGGTGTGGCTGGGTAAGGCAGAGCTTCCAGCAAGTCACCTGTATGCATACCAGGCAGGGAGACAGACTGTACATCTCGTGCTTTTTTGGCTCTGTTACTTTAGTTAATTTTGTATGTTTGCAGCCATGATTGCTAATACTTGTCTGCATTTCCAAAATACTTTGACACGGTCTGCAAGGCTGTGAAACTCAATCTGCAACTGATGCACTTGACTAATCAAACAGTAAATCTATCAGCTGATCAACTGCATATGATAGCACCCATGGCACTAAGAGTTGGTTTGTTAATGGCCATGGCTAATACAGACTTCTGGGAACCATGTGTTAAAAAAACCCCAAACAAACAATAAAAACCAACACCACAGCACTACAACACTGTTAACCTGTAGGATTCACTGCAAAAGCAATGTTAATTTTCAGAACAGTTACTCTCCCTAATATCGGAAGGTATTAGTGAGCATAGTAAAAGTTATCTCCATTTAAAACACAAGTGAGAGAAAGAGCAAGGAATCCACCTCTGGTCAAATGCAAGAAGCCTGGGAATTAGTTTCAAAACTAGAAATTATTTCCATAATTTTGCTGGTGAAATGCTTCAAATACAGCCACAAGAACAAGCTATTTCTTCCTCTCTTGATTAAATCTCATCTCATGCTTTCATACTTTGTGTATCAGAAAGTCAATGCTTCCTGGGACCACCTTATCTTTTTGCAGGAAAAACGACGATTTACTGTACATGTTCACCAAAACTTTACTTTTCACATTCTGTGGTCAAGGACAAAATTTTATCTGAAGACTCCACATAAAAGTCAGAGTCCTGAAAAACATCTGCAAACACTATCAATTGTCTATAATGACCAGCATATCCAAAATGAAAGAGTGAATAACAATACCACTTACACGCCACTTAGCACATTTATAGACTGTGTCCTCAGCCCATATCCAGTGTCTTTCAAATCGGAAATGATACCTAGCACGTTGATATTGGAACCCTTTGATCCAAAATCTTTTTCACTGTACATTATCATATGGGAGCTTGTGAAGTCCTGTTAAAACAAAGAGAAGCACCATAAGGAAAGTGCCACATGACATCTCAGAGTGCTCAGGAGAGGCCTACTACGTGTTCCTGGAACTTACACCAACAATTGGTCGCAGGGACTGCACCTCCTCATCGTAGCCACCCCAGTCTGTCCAATCCCGGTACGCTCCTTCTTCCAGCAAGTACTGATGGCCTTCAAACCCAGGCTTCTCATAAGCAACCCAACTGAACAACAACAACAACAACAGAGGCTGCATGTGAAAAGGGACAAGTGCCACTCCATGTTTTCATGAAGCAGATACACATATGTGATATTTATTCTTTTGCTGTGAATATTTTCAGATTTAACCCTGGTGTATACCTCAACCCCAAAGTTACAAAAACAAAATAAACATGGACTGGATTTGCCCACTGCAACTTCCAGCCTATGGAGTTACTACTTCAGCCAAAGGGTAAATATCGCTTTTCCACACTTACAGTCCTCCCAGTACTTTCATGGATCCCACTGATGTAAGTGGAATTCTTGTCTTGTCTTCTGATTCTTTCTCATCAAGCATAAAAATCTCTGATTCTACTTCCACATGTCTTCCTTCAAAGAAAGGCTTCTCATAAACAATTACCTGGAGTGGAAATGAGGTAGAAGAAAAATTGTAGGGTAGATGATGAACTCTGACAACAGACAGTTTCTTTTGCATGGGCACAGAGAGGGAGAAAGCAAAATGATGAAACCAGCTAGTAGGATCTCTCTCTCCTCTACAAGAGGCCTTTCCAACTAGAGATGCAAGAGGAAGACTTGAGCATTCATTACCCATCTGCATTATCTGGACTGCTGTTAATATTATATGTCATCTATGCATGTGATGGATGCAGAAATGTGACAGAATTTGCATTTTCACGGTGTGGTCACATACAAATGGACTACATAGTAAACCATCAGTAGTCGGTATCTAATCAAAGCATACTTATCTACCCACGTATAGTTCATGTGCTGTAAAACAGCTTTGGACAATCAATACATACTGACTTTTACCTTTGGCTCCCCACTGAATTCAACTTTGCGACCACCCTGTTAAAAGAAAAAGAAAAAGAAGAAAAAATTAAGCTGTTCATGAGACAACTTATTGATGACTCTCTAAGAGTCATGAATTCTTTACAAAAAGGCAGGACTAAGGTGAAATATTCCTTAAAGAGTGCAAGTGAAAATGAAAGGCAGATTAATGGCAGAGATTAATGCAATCAAATGTTAAGTTGAAGAATTCTATAGACTAAAAATTTTGGGTTTTTTAAACGTTAGATTTTGTAAGTCTTGAAAAATCTAGCCATCTTAATACATTGTTTATAAGACATAAACATAGGTCGTTTAACTTGTAAGTAATAACAGTCGTTTACCATTTTCAAGGGTCTCATGGACCTAATGTAGGCTTCCTTCTTCTCCCAGAATAATAAATTAGGATATTCACCAGGCTCCAACATTAAAGGAACTCCCTGGAAACCAGGTTCTTCATAAAGAAGCCATCTAAAAGTAGTGGGGGTGGAGGGACAAAAGCAAGACATAAAAACCCCAGAACATTTCTGAACAGTAAAGAACAAGACAATATGCTTACTTTACGAACAAGATCATTGTATCCTTAACAAAACTTTGTTTCTTTACCACCAAAACTGCCAGCTGGCATATTCTGTGCTCCAAAGCAACCACTAATAACACATGCCTTTTGTTTGACCCAGCCAAAAAACCCAAACCAAAACACTGAACAGTAAGAATTTGACTCTGCTTTATCTGAAGGCAACCATATTTAGCCTGAAATATCAAGATTTAAGGTTATTTTTATTTCTAAAAATAGTTTTAAGGTGCAGAACCTTTTACAAGAATTTTAAAAATCCCAACTAAATCTTACTTGTACTTGATGCAAAATCTGTTCAATAAAAAAATTCTAACCTTATGTTGTTTACTAATACATAGTAAAATCTGACAACTCCTTAGAAATCTTCCTCATGGTTTGTGTCTGCTAGTAATATATCTACTTTGAAAGATGTAACTTTGAGAATTCTTGATAGGGGCAGCAAAAGTAGATTTTCAAAACTTTTTCCAAAAAAATCTTAGCCAGTCATCACTTGCTGGAAACAAAGAATCATACTGCTGATCTCTGCATAAGGATCACAGAGTATTCTTCAATTTAAATGTGCTGATCTCAAGAGAAGTGCAGCGTGGAGCAGTATAAAACACACAAACTGCAACCCCTTTTTGCAGCCCTTTTTTACAAAGCTACACTTTTTAAAATAATGTAAGGATAATGTATAAATCTGGTGATATCAAAGAGATGAAAATAATCCATCACTGTCATGCACTAAAGGGAGATTCCAAGCTAAGATAAACTGGCACAAATTGGTATAGTTTCATTGTAAACACATGGCTCCAAGACATAAGCAAGGTGCTTTAGTTTTATTACTGTCTATAGCTGAATGTTTGATATATTGTGTGCCTTGTATTCACACCACTCAGTAAGCCCTTGGCTGGCTTGTGGCTGGTCACATGTGGTATTTCCAAGGGCTGAGTACTGAGGTAAATTCTGTTTAATACCTTGATATCAATGATTTGGATGAGGGGATTTGAGTGCTCCCTCAGCTGTTTTGCAGATAACAAGAAGTTGGGTGGGAGTGTTGATCTGCTGAAGGGTAAGAAAGCTCTACAGAGGGATCTGGATCAATGGGCCAAGGCCAATGGGATGAGGTTCCACACAGGAAAGTGCCAGGTCACAACATCCCCAAGCAGTGCTTCAGGACTGGGGAAGAGTGGCTGAAAAGCTGCTTGGCAGAAAAAGACCTGGGGGTACTGGTCAACAGCAGTTATATATAAGCCAGTGTGTGCCCAAGCAGCCAAGAAGGCCAATGGCATGCTGGCCTGTATCAGCAACAGTGTGGCCAGCAGGAGCAGGGCAGTGATTGTACTTGGCACTGGTGATGCCACACCTCAAATCCTGTGTTTCAGGATCAGTTTTGGGCCCCTCTCTACATGAAGGACATTGAGGGGCTGGATCGTGTCTAGAAGGGGACAATGGAGCTGATGAAATGCCTGGAGCACAAGTCTAATAAGAGTGGCTGAGGGAGCTGGAGGTGTTCAGCCTGGAAAGAACGAGACTCCAGGGAGACCTCATTGCTCTTTAAACTGCCTTGAAGGAGGTTGTAGCCAGATAGTGACTGGACAAGAGGAAGTGGCCTCAAGCTGCACCTGTGGAGGTTTAGACTGGATATTAGGAAAAAATCAACCACTGAAAGACTTGTCAATCACTGGAACAGGCTGTTCAGGGGAGTGGTGGAGTCACAATCCCTGTAGGTATTTAAAGGATGTGCAGAAGTGGTGCTTAGGGATATGGTTTAGTGGTGGACTTGGCAGTGTTGGGTTAATGGTTGGACTGGATGTTCTTATAAGGCCTTTTCCAACCTAAAGGATTCGGTGACTAACTTCAGTGCAAGAGCTGACACATATGGAAGAACAAGGAGAGAGTACAGTCAGAAGATAAAGGTGCATTGACTCATTTTTGTTGGCAGCTTTTAACAAACAGCAATTAAGCATGAACACTGGGAAACTTTAAGATGATACAACCACACCCACATAGCAAGGTGACTCAGAATCAGAGCCTCCCTCACCTGCCAGTACAGTGAACTATGTCATGCCTGTAAACTGAAGGCAAAAAACCCCTAACCCTGCAACATGCAAAAAAGCAGCAGCCATCTGCTGAAGTTCCCATGGAACTGACTTCTACACTGGATTAATGAACAGATATCTGAGAAAGACAGTTGAAAAATAATATATTTCACTTCCTAGTGAAAATATTAGTCTGCTTTCCTTCAGGGATACAGATGCATGAGAGAGATATTAAGACAGCAAGAATTTACATAGATTTAGTAAAACAATGCTGTTACACTAATACAAAATAAAGACAACTCAGATGTGCACAGGCTCTGCCTCCTTTCAAAAAAAAATTGTAATTTTACTGGTCACATAGCCTTTAAGTGAGACAGAAATAAAAAGGAGATGTAGATGAAGTGAATTAACGATCAACCTCAAATAACATATCTGATTTCATTACTCTTGTGAGACATATAATTTGGATTGAGGTTGCAGCCCACCAGAAATAACTTCCTGTCAGAGAACCAACTACTTGGACATCTTCAAACTTGTCAATATACCAAAATGCTTCATTTTTTTACACAAATCAAGGTGTAAATATTTATTCAGATAAAATACCCTTTGCCTAACAACAAAAATGTCTATATATCATGTGGTAGATTTGAAACATCTTTGTAGTGGTATGTAATACCTGCCTTAGCTGGGCAGTTTTTTTATAGTTAGACTATTTGAAGCAAGGCAAGTGCTATCAGTGCCCAAACATAAGAGCCAACAACTAAGGTCTGTACACCCTGAAAGAAGTTCTGCAGGATGATTGGAAATGGCTTCAGTCTCACTTTTTCTCTCTTCTGTATACTTTTCCCAGTACTACTTTGAAGCATGTTTTTCATAACAATTTACAAGTTTGCCCATTAAGCCATGAAAACTAATATTGGTACAGCACCTGGATTGCTCCTTAGAGGTCTCCTTTCTCATAAAAGCTTGCTTGGTGCACAATATTACCTTCCTAACTCAGATGGCCAGTTATTTTCAGGTGACATATCTGTATTAAACATCACCATAAAATCCCAGATCAAAATGCACTGTGAAATATAAGAATGTCACATATGGACTCTCTAAAGCACTAAGTCTTAGTTTATAACCAAAGGACTTCAAAAATTTTCTTCTTTTAGTAGGATGATTTCAAGTTTAAAAGAAAGCAAGTAGGAAATGTGGTCTTATTATAGCAGTTCATTCCCCACCCTCATTTATGGTAAGTTTGCCTGAATGAGAAAAAGCAAGAGAGGCAAACTCTTATTCTGTGGCTGTATTCTACAAATACACAAGGGTTATTCAGTATTTTCTACACACAAGCAGAATAAAATCTAGCTCTAACAAAACATTCTAGGTCAGGCTCCCCAAGATGAAGCACTACAGGGATGTACTAACACTACTGTCAACAAATACTGCCAAAATATAGGACTAGAATAAATACAGCCTGCTCACATGTCTGACAGGTGTAACCAATGGTTTAAACCAAATTCCTTTCATTGCACTACACATTCATACAGAGCTACATACTTACGTGCCCCAATGTACTTTAATAGAACAAGTCTTCTGAGTGGTTCCAAACACTCCTGTTTCTTCAGTGTCATCAAAAAAGGAAGTCACAATTCCTAACCCTTCAGGCTCTGTATACAAATCAATTCGGCAAACCCTGTAATCCTGAAAAATGAAGATCCCCATCATCACTTGATCTGTGCTGTGAGTTCTGTAATTACTCTGCATAACTAAATCAGTTTTGAAACACCTGTTTATTTTAAATTGTTTCCCCCCTTGTCAATTGCTACTGCTATTAGATGCCTATAATAAAAGTATAGTTAAGCCAGTTTGCCTGTCTCTGTTTGAACCAAGACAGTCAGTCAATCTCTAATCAGCATTTACATTGTTTACTTTCTGCTATCTAGGCAGGAATGCACCTTCTTTCATCAGTTAACATCTCCTCTAGCAAATTAAATCCTAAGATAACACCAAACAAGCCATCCTTGAAGAGAACTGCAACTTAAACAAGAATTGTAGTTACAAGCAATATATATTCCTCCTTTTTCCTTTCCTAGTCAAATAACTTTATAGCTTGTGCTTGTTTTGGCAACCTGCAATTGTAACTACTTAATGGTGGGTTAAAAGTGCATGTAGAAAGGCTGTTCCATCATGTGTGAAACTCACTGGTAAGTTTGCCCATATCAGGCAAACCAAAGTTTGGTGTTTGACACTGAAGTTTGTACTGAGTGCAAATTTAGTTTGTATTGGGAAAAAAAAAAGAAAAAGACGTATTTTGAAAATACCAAATTATTGATGTTTTCTGGGGTGCTTTTCCTGAGACTGACCAGACTACAAAGCATATGCTGCATGTAACTTTTTGGTGGGTATCCTAATAAAGCCCACCAAGTTCTGTTCCTGTCCTGCCTCTTGATGTTACCACAATCCCCATTGCGCTAAGCCCCCCACGTACATTTTGTGATTAAACATGAAATTCCACATGGAAGACTATTTCATGCACTTGTAGCTCATGTTACACTTGTGTCCTAATAGACCAATTTTACTCTGTATCAGTATAAAACATCACTATACATTAGGATCCATAAAAGAAGTTTACTTCTATTACTTGCCTTAACAACGTGTCTTATTGAGCCGATCACTGCAGGCTTTTGAGACTTGCTGTCACTTTGCTCTTCAGAAGTACCTGCACCCCAAATATCTGTCAGTTCCAACTCTCCTTCTTCCAGTGGAATAGAGGGGCCTTCAAAATTTGGTTTCTCATAGAGTATCCAGCTTAAAAGAGATTTTTAAAAAGCTAATTTTTCATGGTGCTTTATCAAGTGTGATTTGCAAAAATCATGTTCCCATTTAACAAATCCTTTCATACACAGTATTGTTTCCAAACCCTTGCCATTTCCCCAGTACAGCTTATTCACCCAACACAGCTGATGCAAGCCATTTTCAGTTTCTGTGATACCTTTAGAAACAATGATAAAAACAAAGATGTCTACTGCTGAATTGTACTTTCACAAAAAACTCCTCCACCTTTTTAAGTTGATAATTTGGGGCAGCAAAGACTACTGTCTCTGAATACCAGACCTCATATGAGATACTAATCAGAACCAATTTGTACATCAGAAAACAATGACACTGCAGACTGCTCCATCATGTATAAACACACAAATTGCTTGGATCCTGTGAACAACAGCCTGGAGTTCCACAGGAGCTGGTGTGCCACAGGATGGTAAGACTGCTCAGAAGACAAGGACAACTCCATTTTTAATGGCAGACTGGAATATATAACTAAATAAGAACTTTATCCATCTGCAAATAGAAACTCTTCACTCAGGCTCTCAAAGGAAGGAGGAAAAAACCCCAAACCCAGACCTTCTAGACCACGCTGGAAAAGACGACCTGGTTTATAGAGATCAAAAGGTTTTTGTTCCAGTTTTCTGAAGCTAAACAGCAATCAGTTTGCTTCCCAGTAACTCCTACTGCAGCTAGCCCTTGTGTCTGCACCTTACTATCAGATAATGACTTTTGAGAACCTGCTATTTGACTGCATTATAGCCTGGCCACAGAATAACTTGCCATGCTAGCCACACTACTAATGGCCCTACTGCTGATGCTATGAACAAAGCAGGAGATGAACTTGTTGTGAATTACTCTTGGGCAATACAGTTTTTAGAGCAAAATCCTTCCTTCTGTCAGAGAAACAGTCAATTATCTCTATACCACCTTATTCCTTTGGTCATGAAATAATCATGTAAGACCTGGCTCTAAACTTACTTGCTATGCTTTTAGCCCAATCCAAATACTGTGCAAGAATCCCTAATGACCAGAGGAGCTGAAGGGCAAAATAGCTCAACAGAATCTGTCATTTCATCCCACACCTATGCCTGGTGAAATCTTGCACCCTGCCAGATGGTAACACTCACTCAATTAGTCAGCAAAATAGGTTTTCCAGGTCAGAGCTTCCTGTTGCAGAGGTAAAATGCCCTGTTTCTTGCTCACAGCTGTCCATGTTACATCGCTATTTACACGGCAGACTTACTGTGAATCACATGCCAGTTCTGTTTCAAAACATTTTTGGATAGAGTAAAAATCTTTGTATAAAGGGTAAAAATTGATCTCTTACCATCCTCTGATGACTTTAACTAAAATTGTGGGTGACAGAACCCAAGAAGTGCAATCTGGAACATCATGGAAAACTTCAATGCCAGCTTTCTGACAGTCTGAGTCACAGTATATCACCAGCTGTGTTAAAAAAACCAACAAAACAGAAAAACACACCAGTAACATACAGTTCTATCTTCCTAAGCTTTAAATATAAAAAGGAACAGTAAAACTATTAATATTGATCTTACCTTGCCAGGTCTGGGATTGATTTTACTTTGTCCATTTCTTGGAAGTGTCTAATAGACAGTGAGAAGAGAAAAATCACAAAAACACCCCAAAAAATCAAAAACATTTTCAGTAAAGATACTCGGCTATAAAAAAAGGCTAGTAGAACAAAATAAAAACTACTCTGAATAGTAAAAGCTAGTAACCTTTCAACTATACCTACTTACCACTTCAACCTCTACTTCTCCTTGCAGAGCAGCATCTTGGCACAAATGTATAAATTTATGCACTTTTTTAAAACTCTGAATTATCATCTCACTGAATTTGACTAACCTCAGATTTGAAATGCTTTAAAATTGTCCTGATAACCTTCCTATATATTCAAGGATTTCAGTACCAAGAGACTACTTTAAAAATTGCCACTGATAAAGCACATGCTGTACAATGATAAAGATGAGTTTAAATGTCTAAAAATGTCAAGCCATAAAGCATGATGTATATTGAAGGAATATATGAAAATACTGAGGATGCATAATGGCACATACATGTATGAGCTAACTAGCATAATCAATTTTGTGATGAACACCTTGTAACAGATTTTTTCAAAGAGCGTGAGACTGTGCACTAAGTGATAAACTAAAAATATTCAGAACAAATAAAACACAGTCAGGTATAAAAAATCTAAAACAATGCTCAAGTCAGCAGCAAACTGTATGATATAGAATATATGGGAAAGTTGTGGTTGCATCACATCAAACAAAGCAAGCATTGAAATTATGTGTTTGGTTTCCTAGCAAGGACAGCAGTGTTCATTCAGGGACAGGGTCCTGCTCTTCTAGGAATCATTCATACAAACAAAAAGACCAAAACAGATCCTGCCCCTAAATAGGTAACCAGCAACACGTGCAAGGAATTAAAGAGAGCAGAGCAGTTAACGTGCAGAGCAGGCAGTGGTCGCAAGACAGTTCTTAACCACCGCCAGGTTTTTGTAGGCATCATCATGTTGAAGCACGACTGGTTTTTTAGCCTGCGCTTCAATTCCAGTTACAACTTGTTCTGTGTTTTGAGGAATGCCAAAGTCATTGTTTTGGGCTGCCCTTACTCTTTCCTTCACATTACCCACTAGCCATTGCATCATCATTGTCTTAGTCAGTGGAAGATGCACAGCAGGTACACCTCACAGGAACATTTTAGATTCCTAACTTAAGCAAAACAATTCAGTCAGCAACAGTGCCACAGAAATCCAGAAACCCTTTGAAGCCTAAAGGGATTCTCTCAAATGCAGTCTCAGGTATATACGCACTCCACTGCTGTATTAGGTCTCCTCACTCCACAGCAAAATTGAAACCATTCAAGAACGATAGTTTAAGTAGCAAAACCCAAACTAAGACAGTACTAGACATTTAACTTTAAATTCAAGGTTTCAAATCCAAGCAGAACCATCAGAGTAAGAAAGTCTCTTTAACTGGTAACATAAATCTACACTACTGTAAATAACCCCTATAATTTTCATCTCTTCTCTAATTAAGAAAACTTCCCATAAGAGAAGAATCTACATTTTCAAAACTGCAAGGTACTATAGAGGGTTGTCTCCTGCAAGGTGACAAAGAAAGGAGCTAATTCTACTACCTCACTCCTTTTATAGAACTGTTACAGCAGATAACCATCAGCTTCAGAAAGTATTTCCCTAACTTCTTACATGCTGCTTCAATTCCACAGGTCACATTCATGTGGCTATTAAACTTTACCAACTTTGGCACAAATGCATTTAATATGTAAAACATATTTCTTCCCATGGTTCTTAGATCCCCTGATTATAGCTTTCCTCTCAGGTCACAATAAGGACTTACATTAACAGAAGTAGCAATACTACAGGACATTAGTTCATCATTTTAAAAACAGAAATTACAAATATATTCTATAATAAAGTTGCTTTGAGAGGAAAACATTGGTCTGTCTGCAGTCACGAAGAACAGATGCCTGTAATCAGACCAAGGGACAGCCCTCCATTGCAGCAGCACTTTCAATAATCACTACTATCAAGTTCCTAAAGTATTCTTAAAGAATAAATATTTTTCTGCCAATGCACTGGAATACAACAGAGGGCTAAAATAAAAAATTTGCTCTGTTACTTATTTAACTGTATGATGGCTGAGTGTCTTGTTGGAAGAGAGATTATCTCAACAGAAGTTCTCTGAAGTTCACAGAAAACATTCTACTAATTTGCAATAAAAAATTAAAGTTAGCGTAAGATTTGTTTCAATATAACACAAAATGAAGTATGAAGACATATTAAAAAAATGCTTTCCATTCTTATTTGCAAAAAGTCTCAAAATAAAGACCCCTTAATTATGCTGATAGATGTCACTTCATTTTCAGATAAAACTGGTACCATACCTAAGTTCACCTCAATGTATTTGTAATCTATATATATCCCAAAGGGGGGGGAAACAAAACAATTTATGCACATTGTCTATCAAAAATATAAAAGCTGGATAACTTTGCAGGCAGCTTTTTAAAAACATAATACTTACATCCACATCTAATAAACCAGGGGGGACATTTGATTCATATCTGCTTGTCCCTAACCAGCTCGAAAAATTTTTCTCAGGGTTGCCATAGTTGGGCATTTGCAAACTTAGTTCTTTTTTTGCACTATCTGCTTGCAGGTACTTCTCCACAAAACTTGGAAACTTCATATCTGAAAGAGACTGAATTGCAAAATCAAAATTAACAGTCATTCAGCAGGTAGACAAACATTGTTTCTTTTCCTGAATGATCTTTATTACCTCAGATTTTTGAGGCATGATGAATGGCCCAGAAACATCCTGTTGTAAAGAAGGCATCCCTGAGGAGTCAGTTGCAAAAGCTGTTGTGTTATTTACTGAAGTGACAGAAGGGTTAAAAAACTTTTCTTTAGAAGACAGCAAGCTTGAGAAGAGGGAGCTTTTTTCAAGCCGTGATCTCTTAATTTCACCATCTGTACAATCAATGTTCTCTTTTCCATTTACTTCGTGAGTAAAGGCAGGTTCCTCTCTACATGACTGCAGAGCTTTGAATATGATACTTTGCTCTGTTGATGCACGCTTGGGCCTGACTCTGGCTATTGTTTCCAGGCTTTGCATTTTAATTTGTTGTGCTGGTAACAGATCCTGTGTTTTTTCCCTCCTCAGTCCCAAACCAAAAGTAAATACACTAGGATCAAATACTTTCTCTAAGTTGTCTTCATGAATGGGAGGCATTGCGAAATGGGGTGCTGGAGACTTCGGAAGCTTTGACCTCTTCTTTTTCTGGGGTAAACAAACTGAGCTGTCTAAGTTTTTTATTGTTTCAGCAAACTTCTTCATGTCAGATGGGGAATCAAAAATGCTGTCATCTTCAGCAGACCCGTTACAGGTTTTGCCTGGGCTCTTTTGTGTATTGGTGTTGTGGTCTGATTCCAATATACTGTCTTGGTTGCTGTCATCATACTGCAGTGCTGCTAAGTTCAAATCTCCTGGCTTTACCTTTTTATCTCCATTTTCCATCTTCTTAAATTCTGATCTGGAAACCTGATGAGATGGTAGAGGATATTTATCATTATTGCAAGGTGATAAAGCCTCTGTGTTTGGCAGCACTTTTTCTTCATTTCTATGGAATTCTGAGCTTGTATAATTTCTTTGATAGAAAGGATCTTGAACATTTTCACTTTTAACAGGTGAGTGCAAAGACAGTTTAAAAGGTGAACTTTCTTTCTTTGCTGTAGTTAATTCTGGTTCTGGTTGCTTCAGAGAGACGCTACCAGCATCACTTTTGCTGCTTTGGTTAAAAAGGGATATGGCAGCTTTTACTTTAAGTTCTGTTGTCTTCCCAATATCTTCATAAGAGGCAAAGCTTTCTTCATTTTTGCCTTTTAACTCTGCAGTGCTTTCTTTCTCCAGTGTGCCATTCTCAAATAACTTCTGGCGACTGCTTTGCTTATTTAATGTTTTATCAGGCTGTTCATTTTCTTTAGGTTGTTTTCCAAATTTCAGCTTTGCTCTGCCAACGAACGTGCTTGGTACAGGACTATTTTTTGAAGTAGAGATGTCAGCAGGCCTCTGGCTCTGGTTAGCACATTTGTTTTCAAACAAGGAAATTTTGTTGGCAATGTTGCTGTTAGTTTTATTAACTGGTTTTTCAAGAGTGTCCTGCTCACTTTCTAAACTGTCTTGATTAGTTTTAAAATTCAGCTCTATGTTCTTCGGTTTGGCTGGACTAAAGGAGGAAAAATGACACAAAGTGACATCTTTAATTAATCTTGAACAGGCTTGTAACAATTTTCAAAACAATAAAAGGTAGAATTACAACCCATAGACTTCATTTAAATTTTGATATCTCAAAAGGAATCAACAAAAGAGGAGTAACTATATGGATTAAAAAAAATAGACATTAAATAAGGAGTATATATTTCAAACATGTACTTAGTACTTTAAGGTTAGTTAAACAAACACAGCAGCCTACAGCATCTGCAATCGAGGCAGAGAACTCAACTACTGTGACTGACAGACATTAAAATTTAGTAGTGAATAAGCAGAATAAATTATAAACATGCAATTCCCTACAGAGTTTAGAAAACAAATCCCAATTCATTAAGGTGATAATGAGTTGGTTAACATTTGCATATTCTCTCCAATGAGTTTTGAAGACATCTGCCCAGATTCTTTGCAGCCTTTCCACCTACACTGCAGAAGGAACCTCAAACTGAGTGAAAGAACCCTTCCACTCTCATGAGTGCTTGCAGAAAATGTTAGTTGTCCCCAAGCACTGCATCACCACCTTGGCTAAGCAAACACCACATATGAGGACTCTTCCACTTCCTTCAGGTAAACTTACCTAACAATTCAAATTGTGTAAACTAAACCTAACATTTTTACAAGAATTGAATTTGGAAACACAAAACTTTTCTATCAGAGTGGACAGAGAAGCATATAAAAGTACATGCACACAGTACTTCTGTGCTATGGCAGAAGGTTGATGATGCAGAGCTGAGTGTTTCAAGCTCTGTTCTCTGAATACCTACAACCAGGAAAAATTATTTGCCTGTGTAACTTGTTACTGCATACTGTACAGTATGAACAGCTGTGAAGATCCAAGGCAGATGGCTTCAAAATTTATCAGTCAGATCAAGGAGTGTCAAGGAGCCCACCATCACCTCAGTCCTGTTCTCCAAAGAGGAATCTGGGGACACTCAGCAGTAGGAGAACAGGTGAAAACTGCCCTAGATGAAAACTGACAAAGGTGGGAGATAAAAAGAAAATAGCCTGCAGCAATCTCCAGGGTCCCAAATGCTCTACCAATCAATGAATGATTCTGGTATTTAAATGCTTTCTTCTTTTTTTACCTATATAAACTGTGTTCATTAAGTTCTCAGGCAGCTCTTTAACCCAAGAAAGAGGTGTGAGATACAGGAACAACCCAAAAAGTGAGATCTTTTCCCCTCTTCCTCAAGTGATCCATCCCAAGCAAGAAACGAAACCGTTCTAATGCAAGACTCTCCATTGTACAAGCTTTATTTCTTGGGAATACCATGATAAACAAACTTACTGAAATAACAGGAGGATTCAAAAGTAGTTACCTACGAATCTATACAGAGAGCAATTGTTAAAAATCATAGAATCATAGACTATTAAGAGGCTGCAATGGATCTTAAAAGATCATCTAGCCCCAACCCCCCTGCGATGGGCAGGGACACCTCCCACTAGACTAGGTTGCTCAAAGCCTTATCCAACCTGGCTTTGAACACTGCCAGGGTTGGGGCATCCTCAACCCCTCCTTTTGTAGTCTCACCATCCTCACAGTAAAAAGTTTCTTCCTAACATCCAACATAAATTTCCTGTCTCTCAGTTTGTATCACTACAGTTCCTAGCAAAGAGCTCCTTTTCAGCTTCCCTGTAGACCCCCACTTCAGATACTGGAAGGTTTTTATGAGGTCTCCATGCAACCTTCTCTTCTCTGAGAAGCCCCAACTCTCTCAGCCTGTCTCTGTAGGGAAGGTGCTCCAGTCCTCTTATCAACTCTGTGGCCTCTGGATTTGCTCCAACAGTTCCATGTCCTTCTTATCATCATGTCATTTCAGAGAAGACTCCCCAACACTACTCCCTGTAACTACCAGCCTACTCAAGCTGGTTCACAACTGGAAGGCTCTTATGAAGAATGCATGATCAATAAAAGAGGAAATAGCAAACTTAAAATCCCTTGGCTATACTTCAGATAGGTGCTAATAAAACACTTGGAAAAATTAGGGAAAAACAGAAAAACAAAATGTTCCTGAAAGAGGGAAGGTATGAAGGGAACTACTATACAGCATAAAATTAAATATATTGAGGCACTACTTTTCATTTGAACTACAACTGTTTTTTCCTAAACTTCTAAAAGTTAAATTATTCTTTGTAAAATGAATGTGAAGTTGCAAGGGACCTCTAAAGATCAGCTAGCCCAACTTCCTACTCAAAACAGGGACAGCTTCAAAGTTAGATCAAGTTCCTGAAGGCTTTGCCTGACCAAGCTTTGAATAACTTCAAGAGTTAAGATTTCACAACCTTCCTAGTGAAGCATTGCAGCAAGGCGGCCACTGTTGCTGTGAATTATGTTTGTCTTATATCCCACAGTGTTACAACTTGCAGCTCTGGCTGTTGTCCCTTCATTCCACAGCTCAGGGACAAATCTGGCTCTGCCTTCTCTATGGGTAGTGAGAGATGACTGAGGTCTACCTGTATCCTTCTCTTCTCTCAGCTGAAGAAACCAAGCTGCTTCAGCTTATCCTCATACACAATTTGCTCCAGAGCTGTCACTTTCTGTAATGGCTCACTGCTGGACTCATTCCAATTTGGGAACATCTCTCTTATACCAGAAGAGAGTTGGAAGGGGAGGAAGGGCTACAACTCAACAGAGTGACCCAAATGTAGACTCATGAGCACCAAGTATCTTGTCCTTTGACCTGCTGGCTATGCTCCTGCCTATGGAGCACAGTACAATCTTAGCCTTCACCTGCCACAACGATGCACTACTGACATGTGCTGGATTTCCTGCTCACCAGGACCTTTCATATCCTTTTCTGATCAGAACAAAAAAATGTACTTATTCTTTTCTTTTACCTCTGTATTCAAGAGGTAGCACTAACGGCCCAATTATCTTAAATTCATTCCCATACCACCCTTTTGTCAGCCTGTCGCGCTGATACATGCATTTATTTCAACATAACAACACGTATCTTCCCCATAAAATTTGTGTCTCTCTGTACGCCCTGACACAAGCAAGTTTAATGGCTAACAGTGATACTTATCAGCCACATCTAAAACCTATTTTAAATGAAGAGCTCACCCCTCAAAGGTATAGTTTCAAGCTTTGCAAATTTATGCAGAAACAACCACTTCAACACTTTGTATTTTATATTCTGCAGTACTTCTGCACAGCAGCAGCAGCCAAACAGCTGAGACCAAAGAGCATGAGAAAGCTCAGCCCTGCAGCTCCACTCACTACAGCTGGCCTCCTCTAATCTTTTCATTACACCTTTTTCCACACTACAAAATACTGATTTTAAATACAGACAAAAGATGCACTTTATTGCAAGAACTGAGTTTCTAAGCTTGTTTAAAAGGAGATGTTGTTTGAGTATCCTTTAAGCGTCTCATCTTGTATGGAGACAAAACTTAACAGTACAAATGCTTTCTTACAAACAGTCCAGCATGGCTGATTCTTACTACCCATTCCTAATCTGCAACGCCAGGAATAAGCAGGCACAAGAGAAATACCAATGTCCTTCTCTTTGGCTACACCTTACAGCTAAACTGTGGAAGCAAACAGTTAAACCTCTCCCAACAGTCAAAAATGGAAGGTGAGCCACACGTCAAGAATGCAACTGGTGCCAAAAAACCACTGATGCCAAAAGACCAGATTAAGGTGAACAAAGAAAAATGGCATGTGAAAAGGGAAGAATAATTCAACAAGTGGGCTTAAATGTAAAGGCAACTACAAAACCATGTCTGAACACAAAGTATGACAACTGAAGCCAAGTTTTCCGCTAAGCACATCAAAGTAACTGCTGCCTGAGGTTTTATTTGCCAATTAAGATTTACCATCCACCTCATTTTAGTCTCGAATCTGATAGGTTTCCCTTTCAAAAGCTAGAAGCAAAGTATCCTGTGACTTTCAAGTTATCCAGTACATGGACATAAATGGAGAAAATAGGGAAAATGCTATCTTTATTTACAGGAAACCTGCATTTCTGGAGGTGACTGGAGAAACTGACCTATTTTGAAATTGTTTCTAAAGAAACTTGATTCCCAGAATTGGCACAATGTCATTAGTAAGAGTCATCATGCATTTTTAAGGGATAACTACTTGTGTTATATAAAATCCATCTTACAAGGGGCCAAGGAATCTCCAGGTAAATGGGTATTTTTCAGCCAGAAAAGAATTCATGTGAACTACTTAACAATAACTTCTTAACCTCTGAAAATGAAAAAGTTATCTGTTCAAAGTGATAACTAGAGACCGTCTTCTAGAAATGGCACCATCTTTTCCTTTCCCATTTTACAATACCTTAATCCACATCCAAGTCTATAGTTCATATGTTCTAAAGAATGACTATCAATTATACCAGATCACTTGATCATGTAACTCTGGCTAAAGAAATGGTGTAGTGCTGTGCAATGACAGCTCTCAGATGCATCAGAAACCTTGCAGGCAACACAGCAGTCCCCACCCTGAGCTAAAGTAGCAGATAAGGCCAAGACACAGTGTCACACACCCCACAACATGGGATGAAATAGAACAGGCTGTTTATTCGTTAAAATTTGGTCTTTCAGACAGAACACTTGTCTGTTATTTTATGAGTACAGTAAAAGATAGTTCACAGTAAAGCAAGCCCAGGACATACACAGAAAAAATGAAATCCAGCTATGCAGGCATTTATAACTTCATCATCACTAATGACAGTGGCACGGAGAAGAAACAATATGAAAGCTACCTTTCCTTTGAAGCTGTGAAGATACAAACTCAAGAGTTTAAGATTTGTGATCTATACTGCCAGATGGCAAAGCATCACCAAGTCCAAAAATGCCACAGTTTAACTTTCAGTAGTAGGCTTTTTAAGCTTAAGTTACAAATTAACAACTCAGATGTAGAGTATTACAAATTGTGCAAAGGAAATTGCTCCTGTGCCTCTCAGATGTGGGAAGCATAACTGGAAACAGACGTGTCTCAAACCCTCTCGTTGAACCTCCACACCCCTCTAATACAAGGACAATTATGAATGTTCAATGTACCTCAGGTGGGCCTACAGGATCCAGTGTACCCCAACACCTATAACTAAGCATGCCAGAAGGAGGAGTGCAGCAGCACACAGTACACAGCCGTGACAACCAAACAACAGAAATGAATAATGCAAACAAACCATTCCCTGCGGATGAGAATGCAACAGTATCCAAGTAATCAATCACTGGTCTCACACTAGTGATAACAGGGAACTTCATAAATACAGCTGCTTCTTTATAATCCTAAGGAAAGCTATGACCACCTGTTTGACAGAGATGGTTTCTTCAAGTGTAAAATCAAAACCTGAAAACTAATATATGCATAATTCTGCAAATACCTGATATTATTCACATGCATCAAAATTTACATGATTCATACTGCATATACTTAAGAAGGCAATCCTATGTATTCAAATCTCTGGAGTGTGATCTGTCATATCATTTGAACGATCAAGTTCTACATTGCATCCTGTATTTCTTCATAAAATAATAGCAGAACTTTGGCTGTTTCATAGAAATATTGAACACATTTCTTATTCAAAGATTTTCACATACAAAATCTCCAACCACATTCTGATTTGATTACAGAGAGAAAAATCACATTAAGGTCAATGATAGATTAATTAATCTGATCCACAATGATGACTGAGCAGTTTTTATATATGTGAAACTATTCCATATAATGGAATTGACAAAGATATTCCCTATCCATTTAAAAAATGAAAAAATTAATTATTTTCCTAATACATGTAGACCACACATCTTGTTAAGTGGTAGCTTTAATTATGATAACCTTTTTTAAAGGCAGTTCTTAACTGAAAATAATTTAGACAGATAACAGATATACAGCTAGTGTTTCCATAGAATTCTAAACACAGATACAAACAAAATTACAGCTACAAGGACAAGGTAAACTAGTTTGTTACTTACAGACTAATTTTTGTCGTGACTGTTCTGGAAGCATCCAAATTCTTCAGCTTCAAGGTGTCTAAATCAGAATTTGTCTGTCTCTCAGCTGAGAGACACAGGTCTCCATTTTTAATCCCATCAGCATGCAAGAAAGCTCTTCCGTCTGGACCATTACCATGCTTTACTGCCTTGGTATCATTTCTGCCTTCAGCAAACACCAAGGCACTGTCTTCTGTCTTAGCAGCCAAAGAAGCTTTGGGAGACTCCAAATTGTCTTCTCCAAAAGCCACAGGTATAGCTCCCTTTTCCACTGAAGTTCTTTTTGTTACTGGGTTAGTCTCTGGCGATGCTAAAGGTTGCCTTTTTGAAGAGTAATCTTTCACCTGGCCCTTCAAACCAGTAGGGGAAATGGGTACAGTATCTGTCTGATTCTTTTTATATGATCTTCTCCTTGCAGAGGTTGTGTTTGAGATCTGCTGCTTGCCCTTGTCAGCTTCAGCTTTAGATGCCCCTTTGTGAGCAGATCCAACTTTTATGTCCTGATTATTACTTGAGGAAGAGGAATTTCTTTCAGGAGTCTGTTGAGGAGACCTCACTTTTCGTTCAGAGTGTATTATCTTGTCTGAAAACACCTCAGAATGGGCATCATCCTCAAAAACAGATTCCTCTCTTGCAGTATTCTCAGTCTGGTTTCTCTCTCCATTTGGAATGTCACTAGATGACTGAGACTTTCTCCGTTTTCCGGATCTTTTACTAGCAGATTTTTTATCCATCGTGTCCAAATCACTACAATTTTCTTCTGATTTAAGAGTCACGGGTTCATTAAGGAGTTCTTCTGTTTTTCTTAGATAGATATCAACTGTTAACACTCTAGCAGAATATGCGTGTTCACTCGCTGCAGATTCCAACTCGTATGGCAAATCCTTTGGTTTTGCATGCCCAGGCTCCTCTGACACCCACGTGTTCACAAGCTGCTTGTGACTTAAGATACTCTTCTCTAAGTCTTCACTAGACAAATTTCTCAAGCTCTGTATGAAATCTGGAGTTGTGGAATTATTTATATCCGTGACGGATTCCTTCTCCAATCCCAGTGTTTCCACATTCAGGCTGCTCTCACAGAAAGAGTTTTTAATGGTTTCACTGCTGCCGCTCCAATCTGCTGACCACTCACTGTCAGAAGAGACTCCCCTGCTACTCCATTCTGAGATGGTATCGTGATACAGCGGTCTTACTTCCCCACTGAAATTATATTCCTGTGCCTCAGAAAGGGCACTTACATTTCTCACTTGTTTCTGTACTTGAGGAGCTTCGTGTCCTTCTGTGAAGTGTCTACAGTACACCGCCTGCGCCCCGTGAGGAGAACCTGACCTCTCACCCTTATGATGTGAAGTGTGTTCTAGTGAACTTTTGACATTTTTCCTCTTCCCTGTACCAAACAAATTTCCAAGTCTTTCCAAAACAGGTTTCTTTTTATTTTCTTCTCTGGAAGAATCTGGAAGGTGTGAGGTGGACTACAAAACCAAACAAACAAACATTTGGTTAATATCAAAATGGTTTCTATAATGCATTTGTTTGTTTTAGAATCACCTATAAATTAAAGAGACACAGTGAATGGAAACAAAACAGTTTACTGAACAATACTAGCTCTCAAAAAAAGAACAACTAAACCCTTGAAAAACAATTAGGACTGCATGATACTTCTGTATGTTTTTGCCTGCATTTGTTTACAAGTGTGCTCATCTTGCCTTATATTGGCAGCTTGATATGTCCCAAATCTCAAACTTTTGCACAATTAGTTAACATCACCCAAAATGTTACAGAAAAGCATCTGGTGCCTGCAAGACCGGGGTTAAATTTCAGGGACAAAATTTTCCTTACAAAACCAAGAGTGGGGAGTTTAACTTTCTCTCCGTACTGGCTGAGTCAGTTTTCACACTTGTGCAGGTAGAGAACAGTTTCAGAGGTGTAAGTTATCTTAAAATTCATACATTTCATATTAATGAAGTTCAGTAAATAGTTGGCTTGTGTTTTGGGCTAAAACCCCTGGACTATGAAAGCCACTGCATCACTCAGTGAGCATTACTGGGTCAAATACTGCCCCGGATTACTCTTGGTGAAGTTCTGCCCTACAACTTCTAATTAACATGGTAAACAGGAAACACGCAACAGCATCGCCGAGTACACATGCATATTTGCATTTTAATACATTGGCCCTTTTTTACATGCCGGTACGATGAATACTTGTTTTGAGACGTCCATTTCAAAACACCGCGAGTATTTTCTACCCTGGCGCACCAGATCTCTAGAGGAGAGCGGGCTCTCTCGGTAGCAGGGACCCTGCTTCGGCAGTTTCCAACTTGTTTCTTGCTGCAGACGCCCGGCTCGCTTGCCAGTGCCCAGCGCGCTGCCAGGGCCCGGCATCCCCGCAGGGCGTGCCGGCGCTGAAGCCCCCGCGCCCTCCGTGCAGCCCCGCGGCCGCCGGTCCCTTCCCCGCAGGTTCGGCTGCGGAGAACCGGCCCGGAACCACCTCACCGGAGGAGTCACGGCCCCCGTCCCGCGCGTTACCAGGAGGGTGAAGCCGCCCGAGGCCGCCGCTGTCCTCCGCCGTCCCAAAACGGGATAAGCAGGAGGAAGGTGCCGTGTCGGGCTTTGCCCGCCGCCGGCCGCGCCGTATCCTCGCCTCACCTCCCCACCGCGCCGAGCGCCCGACACTCACCGCCCGGCTCAGCCCGGCTCGGCTCGGCGGAGCTCGGCGGCCCCTGCGCGAAGCCGCCGCACGCACCGCCGCTACCCGCGCGGCTGCCCCGGCCCCGGCGCCGGCCGTCTGTGCGCCCCGCCTCGGCCCGCCTCGGCCCGCCCCGAGCCGCCGCCCCGCCGCGGGCACCGGCTCTACCTGGCCGGGCCGGGCCGCCCCTCCCGGCCGCGGAGGGAGGGGCGGCGGCAGCGCCGGACCGGCCCCCGGCGAGGGCCGCGGGGCAGCGGGAAGCGCGGGCGCCCCCGGCCACGGGCGAGGCCGTCGTGGGGGCGGCGGGGCGCGAGTGGGCGCCGCGCCCCGTACGTGCCCCAGCAGCCCGCGCTGCGGCTGCCGCCTTGTTATTGAGGGCAAAACGCCGCCCCGGGCAAAACCGACGCCCTTTGATGTTCATGGAAAAGCAGCGAGGGTTGGAGGCGGGCGGTTCGCGCCGCCGCCGCCCCGGCGAGCTGCAGTGCGGGCTGCCCGGGCCGGGAGAGGGGCAGCGCAGCGCAGCGCAGCGCAGGAGGGACACCGGCTGGTCCCCGCACGGCACGGCGGCTGCGGGGCAGCGGAGCGTGTGGAGCGGCCGTAACTCGGCCGCCCCCCGATGCCGACCGCTCGGAGGTGCCGGGAGCAGGCGTGGCTTTCCCTCAAGCCCGGGAAGTGTGCGGGGACCGGCCCCGCCCGGCCCCCGTGGGACATCTGAGTTCAAAGCCCTGCGGGGAGATGAACCCGCAACTTCACCGCGCCCCGGCGGGCGCGGCTGGTTTGCCGTCTGTGCCGTCTGTGCCGCCTGACTGTGCCCGCCCCGCCTGGCCGCCGCGGGCCGGGGACACGGCTGCAGGCGGCCGCGGCTCCCCCGGCCCCGGCCGGACCGGCGTGAGAATGACTCCGCGGCCGAGTGGTGCCGGCGCTCTCCCCGGGCGCTCAATTAGTATTTAATGTTTAATGAATGCTCAACTAGTCCTCTTCTAATTAACGCTTAATGACTTGTATGAAGTGGAACAGCTTCAACAGGAAGGACCACGCAAGTCTCACTTCGGAGCGTCTGAGGGCCCAGCGCGGAGGCGAGGGAGACACCGGGTCAAGCCGCCTGCAGCTGGCCGGGGTGCCCGGCCTGCGGTGTGTCTGGCCCTTTGGCTACTGAAGAAAATAAGAACCTTTTTTTATGGAGTCACTTCCTCCTCCAGCTGGGAAAGTGTTAAGTTAGTTATTTTTTCTTGATCAACAGCCTACACAGTCTTGGCTCAGGAGAGCCACACAGAACCTACTTAATGCCAGTGAATGTGCAGCAGCAAGGCTTGCCAAAGCAAATAAAAAATACCAAAACACATGAAAAACACAGAGCCTAAACTGGGGAAGAGGTAGAGAGTTGACTTATTCTGCAACCTAACAGAATTCCATGGAACCCTTGTCCTTGCCTACTTCTCTTAACCAATGTCTCATTCAAATAAGAAGCAGCTGTACCACCAACAAAGACCTGTGTCCTCGCAGTGATCTTCCACCAGTGGCCTTCAAATAGGCAAGTCTATGATCATTACTTTAAGCTCAAGTTTTTGTATTGTTGGGGTTTAGGTTTTATGAGACAGTGAAATAATTTACAAATGAGAAAGTCGATGCCTTTTCCCCCTCCCTTTGAGGACTTTTTTCAACCAGTAGAACCAAAACAATTAAGTAAAGAGCAACATTAAGGGCTGCATTCAGTTCATGCAGCTCAGACAAGTAAAGTGCTTTAGTGATAACAAAACCAACTATAAATTTCCCTATCAGATGCAACAATCATGAGCAATGCAGCCCAATTACTATTTCCTTATTCTTTGTATGTATTGCCAGTACTAACTAATTATAGGGAAAGGATAAGATGACAATAATGAACATTGCTAGCTAAAATAAGCGAAAATATAAAATTTTTACACTTAATGCAAGCCAATGAAGAATGGTACTGATTTCTCTGAAAATTCATAATAACTACAAGTGTGAGGAGGATGACCTTATTGTTCATACTAAAAACTGTTGGAACACCAAAAAAGGGGAAATTTATAACTTTATTGTGGTGTCAATCAGCGTATTAATATTTGGATGGAAATAGCTGTCAGTCTTCTAAAGTAGTTGGGACTACTTTATCAACCTGACCATCATTAATACACTTGCTGTCAAGTTTTTAGTTTTCAAGATTACACCTGGAAAAATTAGTTATTTGAACTGGGGATCTGGATTTCTCTCTTCCCAGCCACTGATTTTCATAAAGTCCATGGGAACTTAATTATCATTGAGACGTCTCCCCCTTTCAAATGTAGTTTAAACTACAACCAGCAAGTTCAAAAGGTGTTGAATGGAAGTGAGGAGGGACAGCCAGCCAGTCCAGTCACATAAGCCTTGTTTCCTCGGGGAACAAGGCTAAAGATTTTTCCTTGATCTTGAAATAGCTGCCCTATGTAAACTGTTTTGAAGTAATTTCTTCATACAAAGTACTTTAATTATATACAGCTCTTTCAAAACACATAAAAGACCAGGTACTTGCCCTGAAGAGCTTGTATTTTAAGTCAGATAAATGTAGGTGAGCCAGTATTGCCAGTGCAAGAGGGCACAGAGACCAAGCTTCTCAAGGGACTCCCAAGTGGGACCCAGCCTGCCAGAGCACAGCACGAGAATGTTTGATTTCCAGAGCACTGCGCAGAAATGTTTGATTTCAGAAGGCAAGAAGTACCCTTGCTCTGCAGATCAGGCTTCTTCAACGTGTTTATGCTGAAGCACTCTTACTCTTAAAACATTAGCTGCTTGAGCAATACATGATCAAAGGTATTGGCAACTGAAAAATCTAGAGGACCTGCCTCTCCATTCCTTGGACAGTGTGGAAGAAGCCATTTCAAGCACTCTGCATGAACCTTGAAAGCCGTGTTCTAATCTGAAAGCAAAATGCCGCTGCCTTCTTAACCAAGAAATGTAAATCTTGTTTGTATTCATATTCATACCTGTTTATGCTAGCATTAAAATATTTCCTCTGTTTTTGGCTGGGTTTTTTTTTCTCATTAGCTAATGTAAGTTGCCACAGCCAAACCCCTAATTTAACAGTGCAATTAAACATGTGCTTTGCTGGTCTCCAGTGAAAAGAGAGCATAAGCTACTATGATCTGTTGAATCAAAACTTCAGGATGTGTCTTGAGGGATCAGTTGGATGTTATTTTCTTAGATGAGTTCATCTGAGTCAGCTGAACATAAATGAAAACACTTCTTAGAGCACACATTAGAGAAAAAAGCAGTATTTTTACTAGTCATTAGCAACTTTGTGGTAAGTAATAGATGGTAATATCTAGTGTGGACAGTTCTTTAATTTAAACATTTCTTTTCCAGCATATGTTCATCTTCAGAGGGGAAAAAAAGCAACAAACCATTTAGTGAAAAGTAAGTTTGAGCTTTATCATTCATTAGAAGGTCATAAATAGCTGGATTTCTAGTAACATGAAAACTCCTGAGACCCTTCTATCTTCAACAATTCTAATAGTGTAGGACCCTTACAAATTCATGCTGGAAAGCCAGTAATGTCAGGTATCTTTAAATCATACTATCGTAATTCACCCAACCATGAGAAACAGAAAGCCTTGAAGTTCTAGCAGTCACATGACATCCTAAAAAGTGCTTTAGCCAAAAACATTTAAATAAATAAACTATTACACTTCAAGCTTTGACATTCTGCAGAGATGGAGACTCAAATATCCCACACTAACAGTGCCGGGCTTTGTGAGGCTGACAATACCTCTGGAGTATTACCGGCTCAACGTGCTGTGAAAATATTAGTAGAAAAACTGGAAGGAACAAGGTACAAATCAAAGCTGAGAGAGAGAAAAGTCTGAGAGGCACAAGACCCATTCCAGTCCTACACAGAGAAGTTTTCATACCGCTCTCCTACAGGTGAGTGCCATAGCTACTGGCAGAGAGAGAGGAGTGAGTTGCAGATGGAAATAAAGGCTTGGTGCTTATGTTCTTTTAAAAGCATGGGGGAAAAATATACTTAACAGAACATTTGACCTGAGTCAATTCTTGTTGTGATTCACTGAAGAGAAAAAAGCAGTTAAGTTTACTTTAACTTATATTTTAAGTTAACCTAAGTGATCTCTAAATTTAACCAGTGTAACTGACCTTGCTGTCAATCAAATGTATTTGAAGTACTTCAATTCCCTATACTCATTGTTCATTCTTTATGCTGACCCTTCACAAAGACACACGGGGGGGTTGCTATTAGGAAAATATGACTTATGTTATTTTAACTCCCAAACTGTCTTCTTCTGAATACCAGGAATTTGGCATATACTCTTTAAACTTTTTCAGTATTTCTTTTAAGTATACTGTGTTCCATGTTGACAGTGTCCTTTTCAGAATTAGAGAAAAAACACACTTTAAATTTAACAAGTCCACTCTAGCATGGAATTCACTCCCTGCCTCTTCCAGCTCTTTGCCTGCTATGCAGATAGACGATATAAACAGCAATAACTGGATTTTAAACAATTTTATCTTAACCTGAGCAATTTGTGCAGGGAATGCGTTGATTTAGATTTGGGAACTTACCTGAATAAGCAAGGGGCTATAAATGTGAGACTTGAGCAGAGTGAAGTGAAACAAACGTAAGTTTTCTTAATAATCATATTTTTACACATACTGTATTTTTTAGTAAGTCGGGATATTTTAGTCACACATTTCATATCTTCAAGAGAACAGGACCTGTCTGCTTGCAATTTATTTTTTTCACTGTAAAAGTAAATTTTTAGTTCAAACACACATTGAAAATTGACTACTTTGCAACAGCCTACAGATTAATGAGACTAATGAGCCTGCATGTTAAATGGGCTTTTTGGAAGGGAAATATTCAGCTCAAAAAGCATAGATGTATATATAAATTATTTTATCCCACACTATTTCTTAGGTGACAAACACTGAGATTTAGATATTGGATGTATTAGAAGAAAACAGCAAAACTGAAAGGAGCAAATCACACAAAATCAAATGAATGGAAATCTTTCAAAAAAGCTCAGGAAAGACAAAGAAGCATTGATAAAATGAAACAGATCCTTACATGAGTATTTAGGAGAGGAGGGAGATAAATAAGAACAGGCATGTCAGAAAAGGCATGTCTGCTCCCATCTCCTCTTCCCCAGAGCTAGTTATTTCCATAAACTAAAATCCTTCCCCCCTCCCCTTCTGTCAAGAGGAGCATCTGTCGGTTAAAGAAATGCTCTATAAAACTAATGGAGATCAGTTGATTTTATGATTTAAAAAAACTAACTGTGTATTAAGATGAAGATTTCTGATGGGGTTTAAAAAGGGAATAAAAGAGAGTGTTGTTTGCCTTACCATGATGATGATAATTCTTTCTGCTGTTTACAGAAGAATAAACAAACTATCGTGTGTGAGATGCAGTCCTGTGTGCCACTAACCAAATCCTTTTTCTTAGCAATCCTCCCACGCTTTAACCCCTTCTTTCTTCTGGCAGCACTCAGGTAAAAAACAAGCAAAAAAAAAAAAAAAAAAAAAGGAAGCAGTATCTGACTTGAGCCTTTCCAACTGATAAGTCATTTGGCAGACAAATTAGAACTATGAAAGGGGCTCAATTAGAGGATAGGAGAAAGAACTGCAGAAGGGTGGCAGCAAGTCTTCAGCAAGCAGCTCAACAGAAGTAGAGAACATGTTGCAAAGATCTACAAAGTTAGTGTTGGGCAAACGCCTTACGTGTATTAATTAACGTGCAATACCAGAGTGTAGATATGCAACAGTAGGGGAAAATATACCACACACATTGGTTCTCACAGACCTGGTTACTGTTTTCTGATCCAGATTTGGGATGGCTGAAGAAAAAAAAAAAATAATCACCTGTGCCTTTATGCAGAGACTGATTTATATTGGTATCCTTGGTTCTTCATTTTCCTAGGTTGATGTATTAAATCTGTATTTTTCAAGCTATTTGTGGTATAATGGTACTAAATAGGGGCTTGGAAAAGCAGAAAAAAACTAGCACCAAAAGCAGAAGCAGGGATTATTTAACAATGAATAACTGAGGGAATACTTAAACTCTCCTGAACCTGAAAGACACCCAGAAAAAAGATTATATGCAAAAAAATAGTATTAACATAAATGATTGCACTTGCAACTCTTCGTGTTTCAGTACAAGAGAAAGTGAGGATGTTTAAAATGAGTTAGCCTCACACCTTTGCTCTCAGGATTTTGAATCTTGGTGCTGGGTCAGAGCTTTATCATTAGATAATCTTAGTGTAAAGATTCATCAGAACTACCTCTTTCATAGTAAAGGATGAAAATAAACATATGTATGTTTTGTTCTACGAGATAGGAACTTGAAAGTACTTTTTCTGTTAAGCAATAAAGGATAAATGGCAAAAGCATTTTGGAGAGTGTAGCTTGGAGTTAATTTTAAGTCTCCCCTAATCAGAAGCCACAACTAACAAATGTAACCCCTTTCCTTTTTTAATTTCTGAATGCAATTCACAATGATAAAGAATCTATTACATAAGTGATTGATTTAGCAGGTCTCTTCTATGCTTGTGGGTCTCTCTTCTGTTTTGTGAGAGCATACTGTGTCCTGTCCCTAACTCTAAGTAGTGTATACTGGTTAGTATAGATTCAACATAAATTGTCTAATTTAGATCTATAGCTTACTGCAACACTTACTGCTTTTAGATGATGTATTTGTGTATATTTACAGAGACAAGAAATAACATTATTTTTCTGCAAACCTATGATTATCTGTAGCACAGACTGAGCAGTCAATCTCTGGAAATCAGCTCTTTCTTAAGCAGCATCAGTCTTCATCTCTTCCCCATGCTTTCATACAATATTGTTGCTGTAGGAGCTAATAGGAGCTCAGCAGTCTGGAAAGTCTGTGGCACTTGAAAAAAGCCTTGTAGCATTACATTAAATGATTATAGGGCAAAAAGGAAATAATCCCATGGAGCTACATGTATTATCAGTCTTTGCCAAACAGGGCACTGGTGTGGCTACTCTGTGCTGGTTAACTGAGCTGGCTTGTCCTGGGCACCTCTGCATGACACTGCAGGTGGCCTCTGAGTCCTGGGTACATTTTTGGGTGCCACAAGGTAACAAGGATATGTTAGAAAGCTTCCAAAGGAAGGTTACAAAGATGGTGAGGTAGGAAATCTAGATCTCACCTGCAGTTTTAATTCAGTCTAGTGAACAGATGCCCAGGAGTTAGCTAAACTAACTAAAGCACCAAACTGTCCTTCAGCAGCTCTAGCTCTAGATACCTAAAAGTAACTCGTTATGTAACTTGAAATTTATAAAATGGGAGATCTTTTTCTTGGGTAGCAGATAGTCTGAAACTATAAATGAAAACTAAAAGCCTTTGCTAGCAACACAGGGACTTTCCCAGGTCAGGCACAGTAGAATATAGGCTGTCACAGGGCAAGAGGCAGAAAGCCATTCTTGTGAGCACTGTGTTACCAGGGTGAGGCTGTTAAGGTGTGAAAGAATAAAGACAGTAAATGAACTGCAAATTGGACTGCTAATTTGATCAAAGCCAAATTTCATAACCAACAAAGTGAACTACTTGTTTAACATGCTGACTTCGGAAAGCTGATGTGATGGTCCTGTGACAGAAAAAAATTACTGTATGGTTCTGACTCTGAAAACCATTTAGCAGGATGAAAAATGACAATATTTAATCAAACTGTATTTAAATATGAAATTAATATAGTCTCTCTTCTCCACAGAAGCTCTCATTAAGTAGATTAAAATCATGTGATGTAAATCCTATTACACATTATACCAGGGTATCATCTGGTACCTTTCAACTGAAATGTATCTCAAGTCAGGCCCCCAGTATCAAGGTGCCCAACATAGCAGTTGTTCTGGAAAATTTGGGTTTGATAGCCTGTGTGCTTCAAAGAGCCCTTTTATGAAATGTATAAAGTGTTTACACTCCTTGATAACTTCTTTGATGTACAGAGTTTCCATCATGTACAAATGAAGAGTTTTAAGTACAAGGAACTATTATTACTAAAATACCTTAGCCTGACTTCATAAACATCGGCTGGATACCTCATTTTACTTCTGAATTACAGTACTATAACTTAGCATTTATTCCAAATAACAGTGTTCACCTGAGGCTTCTGGAATTCACTAAAATTATCTCTTATAATAATTATTGCAGAGAACTGCCTCAATATTGGTTAGAATAAACTTTATAAAAGCAGTATGAAGAAACTGGGAATGACTCCAAACCCACTGGTTCCCTACAGTATTGTGGGCAAAAATGTAAATCAAGTGGAATAGTCCTTCAAACTCTTTGCTTATAATCCCACAATTAGTTCCATATCACAATATTTCCATTAAGCAAGAGAAACTTCTAAGAGGAAATGTTCTCATGAAATGCATTTTTATTCTTAGATGTGTTTATTTTAGGCTCTGAACAGAATTAATTAATGCAGAAAGCATTAAAATAGACAATATGTCCATCTAGAAAACAGACACATTATTACTTCTGAAGAAAAATGGGAGATACATGTTTTCTGGCTATTACAGATGAATTACTAAAGTCATGCTGCATTATGCTACTGTGCACTCAAACTGCTAAATGTTAACTACTAAAGAGATACAACTGCAACAGCATTTAAATCGCACTACTATTATTGGTGGATAATTGGATGAAATTTCTACTTCCTAATCGGTATTATAAAAACCCCACATCACATCTTACCTCTAAAAATTATTTTGTTGATTAACAATAACACAAGAGGGAATTAGATCAAACTGGATGAAACTGTACAGTTCAGAAATACCCGGATTTCCAGGAAATGTCAAGGAATACATAGTTATTGATTCTGCACTTGAATTCCTGAAGTTGTTAGTTTAGCTATAAGCCAATCCAACATACTCTACAACTGGCTTTGGTGTTCTGTGGTTTGGAAGAACAGATTTGACAATGGTACTTTTAAAGCTAACCCTTAAAAGCATCATGGCTAACCACAGTTTTAGCTACAACAGTTCTAGTGTTGGGCTCAAACTATTTTAGATACTTTCTAAATAAATTCTAGCAAAACCACTCCATTAGCAACTCCTGGAGTCCCCTTTGCATAAACTCACTCCATTATTTGTTGGTGCTTTGGAATGCAGGAGGGAGGTGGTTGTCGACCATTAAAACCTGTAGACAACAAGTGTTTCCTGTATGCAGAAGGCAGGCATGAGTCTTCTCTCCTGTTCCTAATCTACCACATTCCTCCCACACCTTCTTGGCACCTGTTTGGAAAGGCTGGGAATACAAACCTCTCCTACTGTGTATGGTTTTTCTCTGGCTACCTCCCGTTTTCCTCTGCAGGTGACTCCATCGCCTTTCTCTTCTGCAACTCAGGCTTTCCCAGCCTGACACACGGTGAACCTGACAGGGCTCTTCAGTTTCCCAGCTGTGCACAAGGCTCTGAACAGCAGACAGCCACAAGCAGGAAGAGCTTCTCTTTTGCCTGGCCGACGCTTGGAAAGAAACCCTCACAAACTGTCTACATCTAAATCTCCCATGTTTGGAAAGCGGAGTCTTTTTCAGGTCCAAGAGTCAGAAATTTATCTAATAAAAACTGTCTGACACATCAGACAAAAAACATACCCTTGGTGTTTCCAGAAGCAAAACCATTAAAACTCCCCCAGAGAAGAGGGAGGGGAAATATCCAGAATTATCTCTGATGAGCCTTTTAAAATCACAAATTTCTCTGGAGGAAATACAAAAAAACTAAACAGATCTTGATGTTCTTTTTATCTGAACTCTGGCTGCTGAACATTTATGGTGTAGTTTGTCTGATTTTTCAGACTTTTCAAAAGCTAAACTTTTAAATCTCTTTTTCCTCTGAGACAAATATTCTCTATTTTTTTTTTTCTGCAAATATACCCTAGAAATCAAATTGGTAAAAGGAAAAGAAAAAAAAAAAAGGAGGGGGAGGAGAATTGCAAAGATAGGAGAGGAAAAGAAGATAATTTCTCATTTGCACGTCATAAGATATGACTCAGAGGAAATTATGATGTCAAAGTTCCATCATAAAAAAGCAAAGTTTGTAGTAGAAAACATTACATTCCATTTAAATCTTTAGATATTATTTGTAACCACAACAAATGGAAAACTTATCTGGTGAATGTTACCCACTGTGATTTTGAAATTTATATGAACAATACTAGTTTGTAGGAATGGTAGATTTCTTTTACAATCTCTAAATCTTCTTCAAACAGTAGTTTAGGCAGTTCGGTTTTTTAAGTGGATCATGCTTTGCTTTTGCAGATCTTGAGTCATGGCAGGTCGAGTGCTTGTAAAGAGGTAAGTGAAGAAGCATTCCATGTTATTCACTCTAATTCAGTTCTTGAGACAATAAAACAAGAAAGATGAAGTTTTTCATGACTACCCTCTTCAAACCCATTATTACACTGCAGCTGGAACTACAGAGCAATAAATTACACATATACGTATGCATATACACATTCCTGATTGCCATACGCATTATATACCTTAAAGAGTGGCAAAAGCCTGGTCAGGAGGAATGGGCTATTAGCAAAAGCTTCGTGTTGCAACCTCCTCAGATCTGAGGGTGCCCAGGTGTACTGTGAGCCACCTGGTCAGGTAGCATGGCAAAATGGAGAGAGGGCCACACCCAAGGAGAGAGCAGAGCTAGCTGCCAAGGTCCTGAAAACCATTCCAACACATTGCACAAGTGTGGAAACAGTACAAGAAAAGCATGATGCAGTTCAAGTGCTCAGCTCTCCACACCGCAGATCACTGCAGAGCAGCCCAGCGTGGAGGCCAGAAACGAACCCCTGGTGATTTAAAGAGCAACTTCACAGGACTGTGCTCGCCAAGGGAAAGAGAAGGGAGGAGTATACCCTTGGGAAGAAAGCAGTAAAGTGCTGGGTGTCATCCTAAGGAAAAGTTACATACTAGCATAAGTAACACTTGTGAAATGTTGAAATGCTATGTACCTGCATGTTTGGCATGATGATACACAGAGGCGGGGCAGATAAAGGATGGTCACTGATAATACCAGACTGCCTGGTGCACACTCCCATGTCACCATTACCAGAGCCATTATGTACTGTCAGTGCTTGATCATTGATGACAGACCTCCTAAATAATTTGCAATGCATGAAGGGTTCATTGCCTTCCCCGGGCAATACCACACCGAGTATGTGGCTGTCCACATTATCTCACTGATGCAAAGCGCAGACGTGTGGTGGTTTGACAGACCTTTTATTTTGTCCCTGCCTGGGAGACTGTAGTTTATTCAGCAGCCCAGCCCTGAAGACCTCAGCACTATCACATTCCGGGACCACTGCTCACATGACTTTAGGCCATCATTAATCCTCCCTAAAAGAAACACATTTTCATCCACTGCTTCCACTAAATTTGTTCACAATATTACATGGAGCATGCAATAACTCAGATGAAAGTCAATTCCAAACACAGGTGAATATGGATACTATTCAGGATTCAGATACAATGTAGAGATGGATAACCTTTTTATACTTCACCTGCATCAAGGTGAATGTATTGAACTGCTCGGAAGGAGAGTTGTCAAGTGACATCGCTCATAAGCTGCCAGCCAAGAATAAATACATGCAAGTTGTCTGACACAAGGTCAAGTTTGTTTTGGTGTTTTTAACTGTATATATAAACCCCTAACAATCTCCTCAATAAACTTTTTGAGTACTTGAAAAATGTCTATCAGATTAAGAATTTACTGGTATCCCTGCCTTCAAATATATTCTAAAGGGGTGAAGGGAGCCTTCTTGACTCAGTACATCCACTGCCATCTTGAATGCCAAAATATTAGACTACAACACAGATTCCTCCTGCACCAATATTCCAGGACCTGTGTTCCTTCTATGAAAATGACACCTAACTCCATGCCATCTTCCCTCCTGTGTTTTGCCCTTCTCTAAGGCCCATGTTCATTGTCAGCTGTGGTCCTGTACACCTACAATCAACCACAGCTTAGATGCTCTCCTATTAATCTCACCAAAAAGCAGCAGAAATAAAGGAGAAAAGGATGTTTTCAAGGTCTCTCTGAACCAGCCATAAGGAAGGGACATAACCTAATCTAGATGTTATTTTTAGGAAATAAGAGAGTTGGTGCCTTAAGCCATGTAGGAAACAGCAAAGTGAAAACCTTTGTAAGTTAATACTGAAATGAATTTGTGGTTCAAACTAGGATAAGAGGAATAATAAGCTGGGAACATGGAAAAAAAGTTAACCGACAAGGAAATTGCCATGATGCCATCAGTCCAGTCAGCAGCACAGTATTTTATTAAGCAGAGAAGCAATTTTGTTGAGCAATACTCAGAGAGGTTTTGTCATGGATAGCTGAGAACCTCTCTTGTGCTGTAATTAGCCATAGATTTCCAGACTTTTTGGAATACAAAAGGATGAGCATGTCTTCAGCAAGCTAAAGCCAAATCACAATAATCACATAGTTTTATAGTGGACCTGATGCCCAAGCTTTTTGACATTGGGACTTCTCAGAATTTTGGTTCTCTGCCTACACAGTGAGTATGACACTGCATGTATAAATACTTGCTTGATTCTTCTGTCTTCACTATTAGCAAATATGGCTGAATTGAGGACACCTGTCATCTTCTTCTGTTAAAGAGTCATATCTTTGTATCCAGAACATCTCTGCTGCAGTGTTATGAATGCTTGCTGTGTCCTGTGAAACCTGGGCAGAATGATGTTTGACCAAAGGTTCCTATCATTATGGATACTCTAAGGAATCCTTAATTCTGTCGTGTGTTTTAGACAGATCAATCATGTTAGAAAGGCAATTCTAGTACAAATCACTTACTCTTTTAGGAATGCAAATATCAGAATTGTAGTTCTTTAAGCAGAGACATAAAATAAACCTGACTTACAGCAGAATCCTTTAAAAGCACAAACCTCCTATCATGTAACTGAAAGCATTTAAATGACAAAAACTGCTTATTCAGTATTCTGAACACTCCTACTTGCATTTTTGGGTTAGCTTTCTTTCCTATCTGCTGTGAATTTAATCTATAAATAACTAATTGTTCTTGCTTTGGGGTTTTAGCTTCCTTTTGAGCCATCTTTTTGATCTCTCCTCTCTAGTATCCCTCTTGTCCCCTCTTCCCTCCTCCTATCGAGTCCTTAACAAAGAACAGACACAGGTAAAGCAATGATGTGCAATTATCACAGCCCAAAAGCAAATGGGCTTGATGTACCCAAATTCTTATTACATTTCTCTTTATCTTTTTCCATAGAAACAGACATGGTATCTAGGTTCTATCAGCACAATAAGCCTTACCAATGCTGACTTACAACTACAGCTGGCTGCCCAAGTGTCCTGATTCAGCATTCCTACAGGTACAACAGCACTCACGCACTGTTAAAAGTAAATTTCTTGTATAAGGGCTCTGCTACTTCTATATTTTTAAGTGTTAATGTTGAGACAGGTCTATGTTAAAGGACAGTACCATATGGTATTAAAACTTAAAAAAGAATTAACGAAAGCGTAGTTCAGTCCTCCACTCTTACCTAGTGCTGTTCTTTAGGAAGAGCTCACCTACATGTGGGTTCTTGCTGGCAGGTGGTATTACACAAAGACTATCTGGACATGCTAGGGTTCATTTTGCTTTTTTTTCATGATCCTGAGCATTCCTTTCAGTTAAATATGCTTATGGTAGTCAACACTGCCATTATGTCTCTGCAGACCATGCTCTTAAATAGTCTCTCTGCAGAAAAAGCTTTGATAGAAGTTATATTCAAAATATTCCCCCAGTGCTTTGTGGGCTTTAACATTTGCCATGCCATTTCAGTTTACTGGGTTATGACACTTCTCACCAAACACTGTGGACAAATAATTTAATATACGGTGGCTTCTTGGAACACAAGTGTTTGTGGGAGACATTTAAATTCTGTCCCAGTTCTGCATTTCCTGGCTTCCATAATGATTTCAGTACTCTCTAAATTCTGGTTATATCTTAATGCTTATGGTGATGCTGTGTTTTTAATTATGAATTGCATATTTATCAACTAAAGAAATCTGAAAAAATACTTATGTATTAAATACCTCATACTATTACAAAAGAGAGCATGACTCAGAGCTAAACATCTTAAAAAACTCTAAAAGTTTAAGGGACAGAGCAAGTTAAATATTTGTTAAGTGTATAAATGCTTTGTCAACTCTGTAAGAAATGTTGGCATGGCCAGGGCAAAATGAAGCATTCTTTTTCCCTTCCCACATTTCTCCACCCTACTCAGCTGGTTTGGTTTGAGAATTTGATTACTTCTCCCCCATGGATTTCAAAGTAAAGACTTCAGTGTTCTTCTTTTATTAACACCACTTGCTTGCCCAAATCACATCATGGCTGCAGCCAAAGAATAGCAACAGATTGTGCTGAAAGGATAAAATTAAAAAAACCCAACTTGGATAAACCAGTATAGCATTCTCATGTTTTCCTATACATTTTAGATCATAATAAGGAATTAGTGTGCTGGTCAGCACAGTAGCATCCTATTAAAAGCCATACAGACAATGAACAATGTGGCTGTTCTGAATGTCATCAAAGAATTCTCATGTGATCCATGCTTCATCACATCTGCTCTTTTTCCATTCTCTATATGTACTGTTTTCTTAAACTGACACAAATACATCAGGACAGCAATCCCAAAGCCATGGCTTATGAATAAAATCCTCCAAAAATCCTTCCGTTCATATCTACATTTAAATATACACCTATACATACATATCCGTATATGTTTATAAATAAAAATGTAAATAAAATTACCATACATATTTTAGCCTAAAAATATTTATTACTGTATTTTTGATTGATTTAAATCAAAGAAATGTATTTATTCAGATTTCCCATAAATTAGTGAACCAGAGGCACATCACATGTAGGTAACTCTCACAGGCAGACCTGTCTATATAAAAACTTGACAGTTATACTTTAAATTTAAAGCATGGGAAGCTACTCTCTCCTCTGTAGGGATGATAATGGGGAGCAACATGATTAAATGCCTTAGCAGCGTGAGCACAAATATGAGTAACTGAAAAGGGAGTAAGTGAATGCCAGCTTTGTGTAAGGATTTTCAAGGGATTTTGAATCTATGTGTCTATTAGCAAGGGGGAATTCCTGGTACGAAAAAAATAAAAAGGAAGAAAAGAAAGAAAAAAGGAAAGGAAAATTATTCAGCTGGTTAAGCCTGGGAGGGAGGTGGAAAGTGTGACCATTACTCCAGGGAAACAAGTTACACTTGGGGAAGGATGGTGGCTGGAACCACCACTGAGCATCAAATGATCTGTCTGCACTGAACCCCACTCTCAGTGAGGTGTACAACCACCATGTGTGACCCTTGCCATATTTCCCACACAAGGAGTAACAGTAATTTTACCAGATAAGGAGCACAACAGTCATACCAAAGAAGAAAGAAAGAAAGAAAAAAAAAAAAAGAAAAAAAGAAAGAAGAAGAAAAGTTGAGTGTTAGTGTAATTAAGCAGAGAGAAACTCTGGCAAGAATCCAGGCATGCAGCATAGCACTAAGCAGACTTTTTCTGTCTTTTTCCAGGTAATACAATAAAAACCTGTCCTGCTGCAACATTTAATGAGCTGGAAAGACAGAACCTATTCCAAACAGCTGAGGGAGGACCTATCTAGATTGTAAAAGAAAACAAAACAAAACCAAGGAGAAACCCAGCCCCCTGCCTCACCTAGGCCTCTCTTAGATGACTGCCTTCCTATAACTCCCTTTCACCTCAAAAGAAAAAGATGCTTCAGCATCATACGATTTCCCCTCCTTTTCTCCCTTCAGTCTTTGCACAAGGCAGGTTTGTGTTCTCCTGAAATTGTGGGGGTTTTTTCTCCTTTGAGGACACCAACCCCAGCAAGTATTCTCAGTCCCTGAATGACTCATTTCGTAGGACCTTGGCTACCAGGTTTTGTTTAGCTTTCTGATTTGACGCTAGAGAAGGAGGCCTTCTCTTCTTTCGGTCTCAAATCCTGGGAGGAGATTGGTTAACCACTGAAAGGCCTTATCTATTAAAAACTGGGGTGAACCTTAAGGCAATGACTTGTTCTCCTCTCGACAGGTTCCTCTCACCTATCCATGAACTGATAATTTTGTTGTCTATTACTTTGGAAAGTGACACACCTGCTTTTTCACTTAACTTGGTATGGAAGTTTATCAACTGATAGTATAAAATACGTTGTTTCCACCATTTAAACATCACTCTTGGAGGTAATTGAGTAACTCCATGGATCCCAAACAGACTTTAGATTTTGTTATTTCTTGAGAAAAGAAACCACTGTAAGAAGAAGCAGTATGACAAGCTAGGCTGAATGTTTTGCTAACATTTCTCTGAGCAAGGCAGACAGAAATTAAAGAAGCAGATGAGGAATCCTAACATGAAAATATCTTAGACCTTGATGAACTATCATCTTGAAAGATGAGTTAAAAGAGCAAGAGGAATTAGGGATCTGCATATCTGCTGTCTCAGGAATATGGCAAAGCCAGTGATAGAATAAACTCATTTAATCCAGTAATTTGACACAGAATCAAAATGGGCTTCCATAGCCACACCTGGGTGTTAGAAGTACTCCACCCAGTTTCCTTCGATGAATATTCATGTCATAGAACTGAATCTTTGTGTGAAAGGCAGTGGCTGTGTTCAGGTAGCAAGTAGGTGTGAGAACTCTTATCTAGATGGAGAATCCTGAGAAACCTTTAGACAAGTACCTGGTTATAAATCTGAAAATATGACTAATCAACACCTGAATATAAGAGCAGAGACAGCATTAGAGCACACAGATGCGACTTAGAAAAAAAGATGTTGAAGCCTAAGTATCTCACATGGAATTTTAAAGTCTAGATGTTTGTAATCATTATTCCTAATGCACAGGAAATACATAAATAATGATGCATTAGGAAGTCTATTTTCATTCACTCATTTTACTATTAGCAGAAGCCAATCTAAATTTGAAATTGTTCTCTACGGGAATAAATGCCTTTCAGTGTAACTATACAGAAACCTATCAGCTTAACACCTGTTTGTCTTCAACTACATAATTGAAGGTCATTTGAGTTTGCCATAGCACAGGTAGGACTCCTTCACCCTTGGTATCAGTATTTTGTCACTGCTGAAGCTGCAAAATACACATTTTATCTGTGATTTGGTTTTCAAATTGAATCCTTATCCAAAGAGAATGAAAGGAATCAAACATTCAGGAAGTTGTTCCTTCATTCATAGTGAGAACACTGGCCACACTGTTTTATTAGTAAGTCTAAAAGATTTTAAAACCAGATAATAAAATTTTGGCCACAGCTATCTACTTCATGCAGTATAGGCATGAATCCTCAATGTGAATCCACATAGACATTCTAAATATAAACAGAAATCTAAGAAAGCTATTTTTCCTTCCCTTGCAAACAAACTCAAGGATACCAAATGCTCCTATTTAGCTTCAATTAGCGAAACTGGAAAATGTAACCAGTGATGTGATGCATTTTTTGGGAAAAGGAATAAGCTGGGTTTTAGAATCTAGAAATAGTGTATTTTGTGGATCTGACATCTAGAAATTATTTCTGAGGCCTTTTTAATATTTAATAATGTGTTATCAAATGTTTATTTGCCAAAATACCAAAAGAGAAACAGCTAATCTTTGATTTCATGAAACACATATTTTGCACATTAAATAGCACAGGACTAGAAAAGTCAAGAATCACACAGAACTACAGAATATTCTGAGTTAGAAGGGACCCACAAGGATAATCAAGTGAATGGCCTATAAGAGGATCAAACCCCAAAATTAAACATATACTCAAATTTGTATGATTTTTAATTTCTCATAGATCCAGTTACCTCCAGTGACTTAATAAACATACGCAATTTGTATTTTGGTAAGAGCACTCCGAAATCTCTCTTTCATTATTATATAACTGACATTTTTGGTTGTTCCAGTCAGAAGCTTACAATAAACAAAATTATAGATTCCAGATGGCCTTGCAAGGGGAAAGAAAATGGAAATCTGTACAGAACCAGACATACATCTGAATCAACATCAGAAGTACTGGATGAGAAAGAAATATTGTTATAGAAGGATGTCTCTCTTTTCCTAAGAAAATGATGTAGTGAAAGGAAGTATTTTTGCCTTATAATTTGGGCAACACAACATTTACTCATTGAGTAACACTATCAAGCACGTGATCTTAAACAATTTTTTAATATCCTGCTGTTTCACCATCATTATTTATGGAAGTCAAACAAAAAGAAAGAGAAGCAAAGTTGCACTGTACCTCAAGAACAGTTGCTGTGAAGTACAGGAAGAGGCAAGATGAAGATTTGTTAAACAATCCTGGAAGGAGATGAAAAGGGAAAACCAGGGTATACTACGATAGAAGTTTATTACAGACTAGCTTTTTGGGTGGAGAGAAGTCATGTTTTTTGATCACGCAAGGGAAGCATCCGAAAGGACAGAACCTGATGGCTTTAATTACCTCTGGAAATTAATTTTTTCTGTTGGAAAAAATACAAGAAGGAGACAGTCCAACAAGTTCTTGGAGTATGCTGGGGACAGCTTTTTCTTTAGAAGGTAAAGAAAACCAGTAAGGGAGTGGCTATTTTAGATCTTCTGCTGACTAGTAGGGTATGAACTGGCTGAGAGTGGAAGGCAATCCAGGTGAAAGTGAAGTCCATCATTTAATAATCACTACCATAAAAAAGGAAAGAAGCAAAATCAAATTACTTTTTTTTTTCCCAGAAAACAAAACCAAAATTTTATGAGCTCCAGAGACTGATAAGCAAGGTTTTGTAGGAAGACTGTTTAATTAACAAAAGAATGTAGGAGAGCTTGTCTTAGTCATTGCTGGAGTCAGTTCTTAATTACTCAAGGTAAAGGGAATAATATGAATTAGGCAAAAACAGAGGATAAAACAAATTAGTCTGGGTACACTATTCTGCAAGACTCTACTCAGTACATTCACCTTTGAAAGGCTTATGAACAGATTTCCATAGAAAGAACAGCAACAGAGAGGAGTCTGATGCAAACAGCTTTGCTCTTTGTTTTCTAATGCACCATTTTCCACCACTCTCCCACAAGAAACGCTGAGGGAAGGCAGGGCTTCCTTAAATCCCAATCCCCATAAACCATCTGTCATCAGCAGGTGACTGTGTTATTACACACATTAGGAGATTATCCCAATACAAAAGAAAATGCTGAATTCACAGACACACACACACATCCCCCAGGCGATTTCCTTAATTTTTATGATTTATCTAACAATCAGACTTTTGCGTTATACATCAAAGTATAAAATTATGTGGCCTAGTCTCACTCACTTTCAGAAGCTTCATTTAAAAGCCTGTAAATGTTCTTAGTAGAAATGGATTGATTCCAAGTTAGAGAAATGACACCCCAACAAATTAATTTAGCTGTAAGTATTAACAAATTATTCCAAAAGAAGAACTAAATGCCATCTCAGAGCTTTCTAAGCAACAGCTAAACCCTCCCATTCTTTCCACTGAAAAATATCAAATATCTACTTGCTTTTCTAGAAGTCCTTGCAAGAAGCTAATACACAAGACAGCAATAGGACGAACAGCACTTTTTTCTGTTGGAAAGCCAATGTCCCAGCTAGCTCTACTACAATGGAATGTCATCCCAACACAATAATGTGCCATTTTGCTGTTTTGTGAAGAACTTAGATCTTTTGGTAGGATGTTATAACAGTATCAAGAGAACTAAGATCCTGAATGAGACCAAAGGGATATTTGGGATATGTGTTATTTGTGTATTCAGCTAAAGACCAATGAGTCTTTTCCAAATGCAGAAATTAGTAGATGATGTTTGCTGGCTTGAGAAGACTGAAAAATAAATGTGTTTGTTTTAAAGACAGAATATTTTAAGGCTTCATCAAATATATTCAGATGAATATTAGTTCCACAACCAAGAAGAAAGCAACTTTTTCAATTACTGGCCTGCTGAGTACTTTTGTTAATGTGGAAAAATAGTATTTCTCTCTCCACGGAAAGATTACAATAAAGACAAGAATGGCATTGCACAACTTTGTCTGCAATCTGAAATTAAGTTCTCACATTAGAACAGGAGTAATTAGCATTTTCCCTAGCTTGCTTCCATGCAGTAATACTGCTGCCAAGCAAATGAGTAACACTGAGCTAAATGAACACTAGAAACAAATGTGTAGCCATTCCTCCTTCTCTGGGAAAAAAACTTACAGAGAAAACAGTATGGGTTAAATGGGAACTGTAGAAACGTAGGTGCTGTTCCTTTATTATTTTGGCTTACGTATTTTTTATGAACAAAAGGAAAAAGCCATATGGTTTGTGGGAACATGTGGAATATCTCCTCGAGCCATTTTCTTTTTTGTCTCTTCATGCCAGCTATAGTCATTACGTACCTTCCCTATTTCCGTACATGTTATTAATTTGAAAATTTTCCAGTACTTCAAACACAGGTCTTTTAAAGGAAGAATACAATTATACCTTGTGTTAAATTCTGTTTTCAGAATGGACGTCTTCATGATACGTGTGTGTTTGTGCATATCTACGTTTATGTAAACACACATATTTAGTTTTCTCCTACCTTTCTAAGTGCTGCTGGTAATGAGGCAGTAGACATTGATATCGCTGGGAGAGCGTAAGAGTGGGGGCAGATTACTGACGGTGCTTGGTTCTCCTGGACAGTGCAGCGTCTGCCCGATACATCATAGTACCTGCAAGGAGAGGAAACACTGTTCAGTTCATGCATCCTAGCAAAAAAACCCCTGAGTCAGTATTTGCTGTATTTCTGACAAAACACTAGGATGTTTTCTCCTGTTGCAGCGGTTCCAGGCCTCTGGTACTTCCTAAGTTTACTGCTTTATTTCAGCTAAACTACTTGCTCTTCTTCTTAGACATTAATTCATCCCACCTGCTTTAGCTCTCTAAAACTAACCTGTCAGCTTTTTCCTGATAATAAAACAACCAAAATCCAAATACAATACTCAGCAGGATAACCACATCAGAGCCACAAGGCAGGAAAAATTAGTCGTCTTATCTCCTGTCACTCCACCTCTTCAGAGCCAGCAGATTACAACACTTGGGGTTTATAGCTCCACATTACATCACATGTTCCGTTCACTTTCCTTCTGGAAAGCCTGGAAGCCGTCTCAGTAAAAAATCAGTTGAATTTTCAGACGAGAAATTTGGGAAGGGGTTGTTACAATAAAAGTGTATACAATCTTTAAAGCAATACATTCGTTTAAGCAAGTCAGTCCTAAAACTTAAGGAACTTAATTTTCCTTATGTTTATTCCACAGTGTCAAATTTCAAATTCTGAATCCAAAGAATGTCAAAAAGTTCACTTAGTCTCCTCTCAAGAGAAAAATCAAATAGTTAAAACTGACCAAGTTACAAAATCTCTTCCATTTCACTGTCTGAAAAATTGAAGTAGCAAGAATCCAGAATTCTCTGAAGATACAGTTTTATTAAAAGGTTGATAAATAAGAGTTTATATAATTTTGTCCTTTAGATGATTCAACAATTGGTTAAAATGCAACTTTTTAAAAATGGTATGTATTTTGATATTTGTATTTCAAAATTGGACTGAATTTTTCATATGATGATAGGACAATTCAGGCTGACAGGGACCCCAGGAGGTCTCTGGTCCAACATCCTGCCTGAAGCAGGGTCAGCTATGGGAACACACCAGGTTGCTCAGGGCTTTACCCAACAATTCTTGAAAATATGCAAGGGCAGAGACATCACAACTCTCTCGACAACAGCGAAAATGTTTTCTCTTACATCTAATCTGAATCTCTCTTTTATCAACTTTTTGCTGTTGTCTTGTCTTCCCACAATGCACCACTGTGAAAAGTCTGGGTTTGTCTCCATCACCACCCAAAGCTGCCTCCTCTCCAAAAGTGAACAAGTCCCAATTCTCCAACCTCTCTTCACAGGGCAAGTAGAGCCTCATAGGCAACCACCATATGGGTGGCCATCCAATGAACTCACCCCAGTTTGAAATATTGAGAGATCTCCAGGCACAAAAAATATCCTCATCAAATATTTTGCTTTTACAGAAAAAAAAAAAAGTCTCAAAATGTTCTTGTTTTGTTTTGTCCTTAAAATATGCATATTTTTCATTTTGGTTGGAACAAAACTACCTTTTTCCCACAGGCTTCTTTTCCAGACTCATCATATTGTCCCAAATCCAGCTCTGTTTGTACAACTTTATTTGCAAATTCAGTTTTATAACTGACTTTCATATACAGTTTTCAAAGAGTGAATAAGTGAGCAGAAAAGCCTCAGGCATACTTATGAAGTTGTTCAGTTTATTGCATAATTGTGGTGAAAATGTTTTGACTTTTTAACACATATCCCAATAAACAAGTGCAATTATTTTGTTTATTTACCTATTTCTAAGGAAGAAACTGCATCACTCTTAATAGCTGGTTACCTTCCCCAGGACATAGCTGACTTTGAGCTGTCCATCTTGATTTTCATGTTCTGCCTCCAGCGAATAGAGCTTGCTTTTGGGGTGGCTCCACACACATTGCATGTGAGAGAATTCAAAAGTCACATTAAAAAGCTGCTCAGGTACTGATGAAAGATTCTGTGGCACCCTACCCTGTCTACGGTCGATATTGCTGAAGGGAGTTACAGTAGGCTGGGGACTGTCAACTTCGTGACTCAGAGCAATGGAACAAGTGACATGATATGGGCAGGAGATCAGGAAGGTGTTTGCCTGAAGTCTGGATAAGAAGTCAGGGTGAGGAGGAGGAAAATAATGGCACACCAAGGGAAATGGATGGAAGAGCTGTCAATTGTTGAGGTGACACTGACATTCTGCAAGAGGCCACCACTCGCCATGGCACTGCTGGGCTGGTGAGCATCTGCACCCCAAGTGATATACAACGATCATGTGTCAGAAAATAACACATCACCAATCCCAAATGCCAAAAGGAAGACAGAGGAAGCTCTGGAAGCAAACGCTTTCTAGGTAGGAAGACAGGATATTTCACCAGGATATCCTTTGTCCTGCTGCAGAAGGGGGCTGTGCTGGCCCCTAGGAAAGCCAACATTCATCTGGGAGGCACCTGCTGGCTCCCTTTCCAGCAATGAAGGCTGGCCCTCCTTAGGGACATCCTCACACCTTTCCCCACGTGCCCACTCCTGATGGCCATCAGTCCCTGAGACACCATTAGACCTCAGGGCACTGGCATGTCCACGGTGTGGTAGCCAGAAAGCTGCTGCTTTCAGAATATAGTGAAGCAGCACTGACTCTTTCAGGCACCTTTTTTTTAAAGGACACAATTTCACACCAAAAACTGGAGCTGACAGAAGCAGCCTGGGAGGTTTCAACCCCAAGATGTTGCACTGGAAAACAGCCAGCTCCCCATTTCCAAACAGGTGAGAAAAGGTACCCTTTGAATTTCTTCACAGTTTGAGGTCTATCCTCCCAACAATCTGCTGACGAGGTGAGCTCACCAGAGCCTCTGAGTTTTACTTTATGGCACTGGGCAGTTTTCCAGGGAAATGCTGCAGTACGCTTCCCGCCTGAAGGCATGGGCACACACACAAGCTCCTGAGGGCAAGACAGGGTGTGAAGGCACAGGGCTGCACCTCTTCTTCCTCAACTGCCCAGCCAAATTCTCTCCTTCCAGCCCAGATGCAGAGCAGCTCACCCCGATGCATGGCGGAGAAACTCACCGTGGGGCAAGGGCAAGTGGGGGGACAGTCACCATAGAGAAATGGAGGCACTGTCAACCCACACCCTTGCGTTTCTCACCCGGGCGTGTTTGTGTAACCATAACCACTTGCTCAGAGCCCCGAGTCTCTGGGGGGAGAAGGTGCTTGCAACATGCTGAGCACGTTATGAAACCCTCCCAGACATTTCGCTCAGTAGTAACTACAACAGCCCCATGTTACCTACACTGTTTCCAGCACAAACCCAAACCATACCCCCGTACCTGCTATCACGAAGAAAATTACCTGTGTGCCAGCCAAAACCAGCACACATATTTTCAAAGAGCTATTAGTTACAGAAATAACTAATTTTACAGTGAAGCAAAGGAAGAGCAAGAAGGAGGCCTTGGAAATTATCAAGCATTTGGAGGGAGCATGAAGCGTGAAAAGGAGGAAGGAGAAATTTTGTGGGTATGTGCATCTTCTCTTTCCCTGATTTACAGTAGATACTGATTTACAGTAGAACTACTGGCTGGAAAAGGAAACCATCATGTGGGAACTGACCTGGCAGCACTCTCTACACTGCAGACCACACAGTTTGGCCTCATCACTCTTACCTGTCCATGCTTTAATTCTTAGTAGCAACACAATGTTATCTTATTAATTATCTTAACATACTGACTTGAAATATGACAGTTACAAATAATTTTGAAGGGAACTAGCCTGTACACAAAAATATATAAATACAATGTAGGACCAATGAGCAAACAACTCACTAAGAAAAAGAAGACAAGAGTGAGTTGCCATACATTTTAACCTAACAGTGCTTACTAAACTAGCCTTCTTATAAATTTTACAGACATGTGTACCTCATAATCCATCATATTCAGCCCTGAGATCCATCTCCCATCTGCTGTTTTTCAGAACAGTCTTCAGTCTGTAACAAGTAGATGGTTCTTGCCTATTAATTCCCACTTTTCAATCAACACAGTATGAGGTAATTTTTTAAGATAGAGCATGCATGAGCAAGAGCAACTTGATTACAATGGAAAGATATTTTGTTTGTTTATTCAGATTCTCTACCCCATCTTTCCCCTCCCACATCACATCAGGACTAGAATTTTTCCCTGGGAGCAGCAGATATCAATTTGATCAGCAAAATGACTGACTACAGATTTACTGCAAAACACAGAACAATATGAAGAGCAGTAAGGGACATTTCTCTGGTTCATTCACCACCTCGACCATGCTCTGACTATGACAGATGCACCTATGCTGACAAATAGTTTACCTCCCTGGTTCATTTCCTGGTCCTGGTGCCCTTGTCAGCCATACCACACATGCATCACCATGTGCTCGGACTCTCTTCGGAAGGAGACCGACTACTTCTCTCTGTGGAAAAGCCAAGGCACAGCTCTGTGGATGGACTGCCCTGAGGATGTCACAGCAAGGATGGGACTAGACCAATAGTGGCTTCTCCTGCCCTCCACCATCCCAACCAGCCTCTTGTCCTCAGACAGCCTCTGTGTGCCCCACACCCCACAGCATGCAGCATACTTTTGGCATAATGCTATAAAAACACCAGTCTTGCAGGCAGCAAAGCAACCTTCACATTTACTTCAGACACTTTGAACTGAAGCCACAAAAATATAATTATGATCTTAGAGCCATGGGGGCATCAGACCCAGGTCAAATGTTAGGCAGCACAAACACAAACAGTTCACTCCAGAGGCGAAAGAGGTGTGGATACATCTATAAGGAGCACTCCTTCAGGCAGATCCTTTAGCATTGCAGACTATTTTAAACACGGAGTTTTTAATTGTGCATTATTTGAGTTGCTGTCTTTACAGCCTTAATATATTTTGAGCATTTCAAACAGCCTGCTCTGGGCTGAAGTTTTCCCTACAAAGCTACTGCTTGTTATTCTTTCTGTCATCTTTTCCACAGAACCAGTATGTGGACTCCCTGAACAGTCTGCAGCAAGCTACCTACCACATTTGTATCACCTCTTCCACTGCCTCAGCAGTCCCATTTCTGTGTCCCTGGTTATAGAAGAAAAGAGCCAACTTCAGCTCTTATACAAAGTCGTTGCTACACTGGGACACCTCTTGCACGTACCTACCAACTCACACAGAGTTTCAAGGGGTGGAAATCTGAAGCAGACACATAGGTCTTTGAAGGGACATATGCTTGGGGGACATGTACTGCATGTCCTTCCGTTGTGGGAGTGACTGGATGTGATTTTCATAGGGAAACGGAGCATTTCAAACTTCTCCCAGGCCTTGGGACTGATGAATGGCTCTGAGCTCCTCCTTGGGCACGGCACTGAGAAGTAAGGGAAGCACGCACCCTCTTGTGCCAGCACCCTGCCACCTAATGGCCAGGCTTCAGATTCACAGGTGAATCAAGTTTTACCTTTCTGCCTCCACCATTCTAGATCCTAGAGATAGAAAAGTCTGTCTAAACTACCTTAGGTCACATCTTGTCAGCACAGAAGTATTCCTTCTGTCTTACTTCGAGGTGTTTTGTCATACATGTTAATAATAGGGTTAATACCTCACCTAAAAGTACCCTTTGTTATAGTTACTCCACTGTGCCTTACTAATTCAGCCTAAATAATTCCTTCCTTTGTTTGGCAAATTCACACCATTTAAATACTTGCAGGCTTCAGCTGTATCTCTCACTCACAACCATTATTTAGCATCATCTTCCCTTTTGTAAAGGAATTCCCATGTTCTTCTGTTTCCATCTGACAAGAGCTCTCCAGCAAAGACGTGTCCAGAGCTGGACGCACACAAAAAACCACGAAGAGCAGGTCTGCTGCCTCGTTGCTTTGTTCCACGATATATTTGTTCACACAAAGACTGCACAGAGCTGTTCTGAGCCACTCTAATACCACAAACTTGTTGTACTTGTTGTCCACTTCCATTCCTACATATATTTGTTTTTTCTTTCTACCGCCTTCCCAGTACAATATATTAATTTCAGGTTATTAAATGTATTTGTTTGCATTTGGCAGTTTGTTGAAGCTCTGAGCAACAGCCCATGAGATGAAATGGCTCCAAGCTTCTGTCTTTCCTGCACTTCAAACGGCATGCAGCTGGAAATACTTACAGTCATTAGGCCTTCAAAACATGTTTTTCTGAGTGCTAACACAAGACACACAGTGCTGCTCTGTAGCCAAATCTTTAATACGGTGAATCCCAGCAGCTTCTGGTTTCTTATTCCAAGTGATCTTCTTCCATTTTGCAAAATCAAAAAGCCCCTTTGGCATAGAAATTACTGCAATTATTAATTATGTTTAAAGTTAACTTCTTTAGCACCTCTATTACTAGTGAAAAAACCCACTAAAGATGCTTCAGAAAGATGAATTACAAAATCCAACAAGAAAGTTGAATTATAAGGCAATCTGCTAGATAATCTGGAAATTTAGTAAATAATTGAGTTAGCTGCCCAGAAACCCTGCCATTATGTAACTAGTTAAAATATTCATGAATAGTAGCATAGAGCTTGATCTATCCCAGGCTTGTGGCAAATGCTCATCACCCTTTCACTATTTTGCCTCCTGATGTTCTCAACTGCAGAATTAACTGTAATAGATTTAATTTTGTATCTTGCGGTCTTAAGTATCTTTGTATCTTAAATATCTTCACAGCAACTCACTTTTCCCTTTTTGTATCTACAAACTAGGTTATTATCATTGTGTATTGACGTTCCTATGAGGAGATGCATCATAAACTTCAGTGAATGCCTACCACAAGCAATCACTTCTCTCTAGTTGTATTTCTAGCCCTCATCTGCATAGGGTAAAACACAATCTAACAATAAACAAAAATTTGGTTTGGTACAAAATAACTGGAGTATGTATTGATCCCCTTTCTAAAACCTCATTTCAAAGGAGGAATATATTTTGTTGTTTCATCACTTGGACACTATTCAAATTACTGAAGCTCTTTTTTAATTCTTTAATTTGAAGATCATTAACAAATTGTCATTTACTACTTTTTGTGAAACTGAACTCCCTGTGCTGATAATGATGTTTAAAAAAATCCCCAAATTTAGTACAATATTAATATCAGATATACCCCTTTAAGCATTTTTTCCTTTTTTTGGCCTTTTTTAAAATTCATCAGAAAAGCTCGTTATTATCATCCAGCCACTGGGTGGCACCTCTACATAGATGCCAGGTGTGCCCCAACAAACCCATGATGCCTTCAATAATCACTCGATTCCTCCCACAGCCAAGTGTTGACATTACATCAGCTTCGTGTACACAGCCACGTTTGGGAGATAGCTTAAGTGTTGGTTACTAAAAACTGGTTTTGTAAAATATTTCTGGAATTTTCTGCTGTAATTTTTCAACTCCTAACTTTTGGGAAAAATTAATTTGTACAGAGAAACCTGTCAGGGGAAACCTGATTCTTTGAATATGTGTAAGTATGGGCAACTTTTGATAGCATATGAAATTGTTTTTGCAGATATGCCAGAGCAAATATATAATGAATTTTGTTTCTTTGTAGTAATATAAAACAAATCATGTCTAATATTACAGTAGTATCCAGCAAGCCCAAGCAAAGTTAAATTCCAGTTTTGGTGGGCAATGGACTAATAAGATCCTTGCCCCTAGGTCAATTGTAGCTACACTGCACTGGACTATCTCAATGAATGAAAAGCTCATCTTGATATTTATATTCTGGCCTAGCTTTAAAGCATTGTATAAACAATAATCATCACACTGAGTTACCTAACACAGGTAATATCTCATTTTATACAGCAAGAAGCTCAAAGAACCAGATGAAGCTGTTTGACTGAGAAGACAAAAAGCCAGCATCACTCATTTCTTTAAACACATGATGCTTGTCTTCGTTTGTTCATATTGACTCACCATGACTTGAGGAACAGAAACATCACGTTACTGCATCATTTTCCTGCTTTCTGTAGCTACACTGGGAGATACAGAATGGCATTTACAAATCCAGGAATATGAAAATGCTTTTGAAAATACAGACTCGCACTTGCAGCATTTCCCCACCTGCTCTTCTATGTGAGTTTTAACATTTTGGTTCGAAGTGATAGTTGAAAAAAGCCAGCAAAGTTTGTGCTCTTTAAAGTATGTTGTGAGCATCTAGTAATCTGCCTTGGACTAAAGTTCCACTTCAGTGGAAACAAAGTGGAACCTAGAATAAGTCAAATTCATCTGGACAATTCTAAATACAGTGGAATTCCAGCAACAAGTAGGAAAGTCTTTAATTCTTAGAAAGAACGTTTCTGCCCACAAGAAGGGATAAAAGAGGTTTGCATACAGCAAAATAAGTTCCCAGTATCCAAAGGCAGGAAAGGCCGTGCAGGATGGGTACAGAGGCAGCAGGGAGGGAGGGATGCACTGTTACACACACTGACTGCTAGGTCTTGTGCTGGGGACACCACTGGTCACATGGAAATGAATGACCACAGTTCCAGGCTGCGGCTGGGGACCGCAGCTCACAGGAAGGTCCCGTCCAGCACAAGATCCCAGAAGATTACATGGCCTTTCAGCAGTCTAACACTCTGCCCTGCTCCAGGCTCTCCTGCACCCATTGGGCCAGTGAGGAGACTCTGTGCAGGTCCCTGAGCCCAGCATGAGGGTGAGTCCCTGGCAGCACAGCCTGAGAGTGAAGAAAGGGCCAAATGAATGAGATGCAACCAGGACTTCTGAGGTTTGGCTGGTGCTGCATAAACTCATCCATTTATCTATGCATCAAAATCTTCATAAACCACACCCTACAATTTCAGTAAAGGAACTCATCTAAAATGAGTTGATTTCATGAGCTAAATTAGCCCACTGTCTAGAACAAAGACAAGCATCTAGTGTGGTACCAGCCATTCCACATTTGCATCAATTATGCTGAGCCCAGCTGAAACTCAGACTTTTGGCAACAAGACACTGAGCCACCTTTTGCTCACAAAATAACACAGCGGCTTACATTCAATGGAGATTTGTGATTACAAATTGCATTAATGTAGATTCACTATGTCACTTCTGAATATCAACAACCTAAATACCTTGGTAACGTACAGTTACAAACATGCTGCAGAAAAATGCAATCTTTTTTTCTTTTTTTGAAAGTGGTACTAGAAAGGCAGCAATTAAGAACGTAGACTTAGCTTTGTAAATTCAGTTTTGAAAACCAGCCATTAAAATTTACTGAGTTTTAAGAAGAAAGGAAGAACAATTTATTAAAATGATTAAACAACTTCTTTTTGATGTCAGGAATGGAAAACTGAATTGAAATGACAAATTCCGTAAGAAGTTGCAGGAAAACACAGAGTTATATTTCGATAAGTCAGCTTGTGTAATATGAGATGTTTTGTTGCTCCCAGACTTAATAATGAACTTTATAATTTCAGGCTTTAAGTAGTTATAACTTTATTGTGAAAATCATCACTATGGATTTTCCCATTTGCCTGAAAACACATCTGCAGAGATTTTAATATAAATCCTAGATTAATTACTTTCATTTAAATTCCATGTATATTTCAATATGGAGTATCTGAGTGAAGCATCATTTCTTAAGAGATGACAATACTGAATTACAATTTATGAGTGTTTAACGGGCCAGGTCCATGACTCTCATGTCTTAGAGCAAACAACCTTCATCTTTTATGTGTATATACAGTTACATTTATGAAAACAATTTAAAAATGCTTTAACACAGACATCTTTTTAGATACAACTTGTAAAAATTTATTCTCATACTTCATATGGCTTTTCTAGTCACATGTCCAGCAGAAAAGAAGTAGTTCAGGGGAGTCTTGAGATAACAACAGGGAAGATGAAAAGGCAATTCAAAAACTTATATCAATTGCAGTCACAGATGCATCATAGAAAGTGATTTTTGTCACGAATTCTAGCATGGCACCAACGTAAGATACCATTTCACAGTACATTCCAAAGCCCTACAGATTATCATCAGAGCTCTTCACTCTCACATTCCTTTAAATGCCATTAATACAGTTACTTAAATTGTCAAAAATTGCACATCAAAATAAACGCATGGATGCGGATGGTTTTCTACATACCTCCAGAGAGGTCAGGCTTTCTGCCAGCTCAAACAGACATCATAACATGGATTTACACTACGAAGTGCTTCTTTGAAGTCATATTGGCTTCTTCAGAAGGACTAGCTTACCGAGTAAAGAGCAGCAGAATTCAGGATTCCTTCTGGACACAAGTTCACTGAAGGCAGCCTACCTGCATCTCTGCATCTTTACAGAGCCAGAAGACCACGGGCTTCACCTTCAGAGTTTGTTTTGCTTCACCTTTTGAGGAAAGAGTTGTCTCCTGACAGTATTTTTGCCTCTTGTCAAATCCATTTACCACTCTCCTGTTTCACCTCCTTCTCTTTTCCACAGCTACCAAAAGTGATCTTGTAGGCAGTGAGAGAAGAAAAAAGAAAGGATGCAAAAAGCAGAAGACAGGGGGAAATGAAAAATGAAAATGGGAGGCTCCTGGGAAAGGAGGTGCAGACAAACTAGGGAGAATATTTTTTTAACTGGGACACTGACAGCCCAGTTAATTGTGTAAAGCTTTGTTATTTAAAATGATGAGCGTTTTGTTACAATTCAGTACACTTACTTAATGTTGCTTCCACTCTGTTCATTAACAGCTCTCTTCTGGATTACTAATCTGCAAGGCCCTCAACCATTGGTTTTGAACAGCTCATCTTCCAGCCTCAATGCTTGATCATCCTAGAATGCTTAGGTACCTCCCAAGCAGGAAACACCTTCATGTTAATTATATTAAATGTCTGAGCTGGAGCCTGCCAAGCAGTTCTGAACACAGTAAACCAGGCACAGACTTTGTGATGAGTAAAAACCATGTGCTCCTATAATGGAATCATTACATGTAAAGAAAAATCCTCAGAAAAAACTAAATAAGGTCTTAACTTTGAGGAAGTTGGTTACAACAAACTACTTCTGTCTCTGGCACTGATCTGTGGCCACACCTCTATAAAAGAAATAAGTTTATCTTGTCTCTTAGATTTAACAAACAGCCAGAGCAGAGCTGGATAATCTCAATGCACATGCACTTCTGCGTGAAAACAAGTTTGATTTGTCCACCCCAAGCATTAACTTTCAGCCACACCTACTCTTCTGTTTGTGCCAAGTCTATAATTAATGAAAGCTCCCTCTCCATGTGACAAGCAAATTTTTATATCATCCCCCTTATCTTTGATTAAAGATGCCTTCTATAAAAGTATAAGATTACTATGGTAGTGTTTGAAGCAGATTTAAGAATAAAAACTCGAGAGAGCGAACTCGCTCTTAATAGCCTGCAGCTACAGCATCACATATTCTTATGTGTACCTGACCTGGTCTGTACTGAGCAGGAGTAGCCTCCATGGTGTTCGCTAAAGGAAGGAATTTGCATTGCAGTAAATGTCATGCTTCAGCTCTTTGTCATCAAGAAATGAATTGTTTCAGTGCAGCACTCAGTGACAAACCGCATTGTTCAAGTTTGTGTGAATACCATCTGAGGGATTCTGACGCTTTACGGGCTCTCGGTGTGCAAGCTGCTGAAAGCTTCACGTTTTAAAATGTCCATGAGACCTTTTAAAAACAAACAAAAACCCAAAAGCGCCACGTACAAAGTTTTCTGGTGTTCTTTTGGAGCCAAAGGTGTTTGTATCATCCCAGTGTCTCAGTAGGTTGAGTTTAGCTCTGGGTTTTATGCAAGGCGTCTAATTGACAGTTGAGTACAAAGAGCAATTAAGTAAACATCTCGAATCACAAAAAATAATTCTACTACCATTTCAATTGCATTTTAATTTTAAAACAGTTCACACAGTAAACTTTATCCTAAAGCATCATGTGGTACAAATGTATTATGAGTGCTGGACTTTACACATGAAATGCAAGTCGTCCTGGAGCCAGTTCAAAGACTGACTTAAGTCATCTAGGATGTCCTATTTACAATAGCCGACTACAGAGTCATCTGCCTGCAACTCTGTAGTTACCTGCTAAAACCTTCTATTTTAATTTCTGCATTTGCCTACTTTCAACCCTCTGAGGGCTAGAACCAGTTTAACAAGGCATTTATCTCATCATTTGTGACCCAGATGGGGCAACCCATTCACAAGGGACAAGAAATCAGAATCTCCCACAGATAAAGCCTCAGGATCTGGGGGCAAAACATTCTTGATACGCAGTTTGAGACAGGAAAGTATTTTGTCTTGGTGATTTTTCAAAGTATAATGTAAACCCCTCCTTTCTTAACAATATTCCCATAGCTAAAGGAGCTACAGATTCCTTTCCAAAACCCTAGGTAATCTCCAAAAGGGAGCATGAGTAAACAACTGAGGTAATCAACACTCCCTTACTAGAAACAGTTATGCAAGGGAAAAGAAAGAAAGCCATCGTGTTTACACACAGAGTGAAACAAGGGACAATTTCAAAATCTTTGGACCCAGTCTCCAAACCCAGACCTTCAAGCATTCTAAAAGCCTCCTCTAGGCTGCTGTGTGCAGTAAATGCACACTTGAAGGTGCAGTCAACCTGGCAGCAGACCTTTAGGACGGAAAAGTTTCTTCCTGCAGAAGTACAGACCCTGAAATCTCCATCAAAAAATATTCATTAACCATAATGCAGAACTGTACTTTTTTCTGTTTTCAAATGCAATAATACCAACTTCAAAGAATTCAAAGAAAAAGAAGAGGTAACTAAGGATGACAAATAATTTCCGAATATTTGATGTTTGTTTTTGAGACAGATAATTTCATTAGTTTAAATGTTATAAAATAGTAAATTATAGGTGTAAAAATAAAATAGCATGCTTTTGCAGAAGCATCACAAAGAAATGGACTTCCTGAAAGACCTCAGCTGATCTGTTTCCATCAGAAGGCAGCACTGTAGCCTGGTCTGTAAGTCTGCTAATTACAAATCTTTAACATAAAAAAAGTAAATGAAACACACCTTTTTCTATTAATGTTTCCATTAATTAACAGGAAAAAACCCCAGGAGCTACAGAAACAAGAGGACATTGAAGTCTTGGTTTCCCTAAGGAGAACTAGCTCAACATAATTTTAATAACCCAGCCTCTCACTAATTAAAACATGCAATAACATTTTTAGGAACTTCAGAACAACAATGGCTGTACCTGGAAGCAAGACCCCATATCCTTCTCAGGCAATGGTCTATGAGGTAAGTTCAGCTGTTCAAAAAAACTTACACAAGTATTCCCAACACTCCTCTTCCTTAAGGATGTGTCAGAAGAGTAATGAAAATGGAGGCAATGAACATGACTCAAGCTTTAATAATTTCAGTACAAAAATCTAGAATTAACAACCTGCATTTTACACACCCATCTCATTATGGGTGTGAAACCAGCTCATTCATTAGAAGTCTATTTTCTTACCACATAAGTCTGTATAATGTAAGTATTACCCCAAATCCATTTTTATCCTCCCAGTATTGATCAGAACTCACAAAACAGGTTAAAATGGAGTGTCAGTCTCCTAACATAAAATTTCCAGCTAAGGTATAGCTGGTATAGCCAAACCCCTCCCTACGTTCATTGGCACGAAACAAATTAATAAAAGCAGTTGTGGTGGAGAAGAAAAGATGGAAACCCTCTAGAGGATAAATACAAGAAGGAGAAAACAAAACTGCTCATGTTATACTCTGCTTTTCTTTTGCTTGATTCTATGTCCTTAGTCATTCTTTTTTAGTGTTCTACTAGGCAAATACTCAAAGAGTTGGCTCAAAAGTCAGTTTTGCTACAGAAACTTTGGCAGGCAGTTAGTAAACTATTTCTGTTAAAAAGCACTTCTCATCCCTAGTAAAGAGGCACACAGCTTTCATTAAAGAAAAGCCTCAGTTCCCCCTTGGCTTTGTAAGCCACAGGCAGCAGCAGTTCTGCACTGCACTCTGTACACAGGGACAAGAAAGCAGAGTTGCCCTTGAAAGTCTGGGCAGACTGAACCATAGACTGCAACACCAGAAGATGCAAGAGGACTGAAGGGTTTTGTTTCACAGCTAACTTTCTGAACCAGAACTGTCTGTCCTCCTCAACCCTCACCTTCATTATTAAATTGTAATTTGGGCTAGATTAAAGGATAGTAGACCAGCATAAAAAGAAGGGTGCAAAACTAACCAAAATAAATACATTTGGGACAGATTATTGAGCAGATGTAAATAATGAGACTGTTCCAGCATATGAGACATAAAGAAATTAGAGTGGAAGAAGTAAAACACTTCTGAAAGTATAAGAGATGAAGGAGTGTGAGGACTTCTTCAACAATTAACGGAAGAAGGACTTCTCAAGCCATTTTTTAAATCATGTATTTCTTCTTCTTGGAGGAAATGGAAAGAAGTTTCATGAAAAATTAATTTGTATAAACATTAAAAAATTGTCTGCTGTGATTGAAGCTTTTGCAATTTGTTGTTTTCTGTCGCACTTGTTCTATGTAGATGCCATGTAAAAATTTAAACTCAAATATTAAATAATACAATATAATCAACGGGTAAACTGCATTAAAGCCAAAAAAGAGTAAGAGGTACAATCTAGTACTATTTGCACTGCAATTATGGTGAGACTCTTTTGAGTCTCACTGTGGTAAGTGCTGTACCAAAAACTGGGTATGTCTAGCAAGAGGGAAGGGAGGAGACACAATTGCACTGAAACATCCGAAATTATCCTAACAGTTTCAGCCCAGTGGCTGCTTCATCAGATTTACCACCACCAAGACCCAGCATCTGGCAGGGAAAACTTGTGGCAGGAGGCACCAACACCACGTAACAGCTGATGTGAATACCAAAGCCACTGAGAGAAGACATGAGCATGCTCCTGGGAGTCATCCAAGATGGACACAACATCTGCACCTCTACGGTCTTTCAAATCAAGATCACAGGACAATAGTGACAGTCATACAAACTTGGTGGCATTTCTAGTAACCTTAGGGGTAACAGATGTATCAGTGATAACACTTCACTACTACCTAAGTGATGCAGGACAGCAGGGAATGTCACATTGCAGTAAGATATGATCAACAATTTGCTTGGACATGGATTTGTCTCCAAATTCAAGCTTACATGGATTAAGAAATACAAACAGGGAAGTTCAACAAGTATTCAAAAAGAAAGCCTACAAGGAAGTAAGAAAACTTATACAATAAAAAGTTAGACAGTGAAATAAGATTAGATGTGCAAATCTGTATTTCATTAAAGCATTAAAATACACTATTCAGTTTCTTTTATAAAGAAAGTGGGGCAATTTTTTCTCTAATTATGTGATAAAGCATACTGGGCAAAACCAGCCTTTTCTGTCTTTCCTAGGCAGTATTGTCAAGCTCTGAAGTCTAAGATTTATTTTTCCCTGCTCTAAGCTTACTAACTACAAATGTTTTAATTTGTAAAAATTACCAAGGACTTTTCTAAAACTAAGCTGCAGCTCTGACCTCATGTGCACCCTAGGCAGTTCATGTCAAGAGCTTTCAAAATACAATGTTTAAATTAATTTTTAAATTTTTTAATTCCTTTTAAAAAAGTCAGTCTTACACTTCCTTTATTAATTTGGCAATTCCTACATTAAAGATCCTGTGTGGGTTTTAAAGATATATAAAACAATATTGTTCATCAGCTTTATATAAGAAAATACTAATTTTTTTGGCAACCTAGATTATTTCAAAGTGACTTTTCTGATCTTCCAAGTCACAGCTGGTTTTTTCTTTCCTCTGTCTTTCAGATTATGTACATGCATAAAATTCACCACACGTTTAACTATCAAGGCTCTTCCACCAATTTTTCTGACCACAAAGTAATATAACAAATATTTCAGAGAATTACAAATCATTAACTACGAATAAGCACCTAAGGGTGCATTTGGTCTTGCTGGATTTGAGTTAATTTTCTTCACAGCATCTCATATGGTGCTCTATTTTACATCAAAACAAACAACAACAACAAAAACCATCAAAGTTTCAGCTATTGCTGAACCATGCTTATACAGCACCAAGGCTTTATCAATTTCTCATACATTTTCCCCAGCAAGGGGGCTGGGATGGAACAGCTGACCCAAACTATCAAAGGGATGGATATTCCACAGCATGTAACATCATGCTCAGCAATAAAACTCTGGTTTTGTGATGAGGGATGTTCTTCCAAAGCAGCTGCTGCTCAGACACTGGCTGGGCACTGGTCTGCTGGTGGAATTACTGAGGGATTGTGCATGAGTTGGGATTGGTTTTCTTCTCCTTTACCTATTAAGATACCCTTATCTTGACCCGTGAGTTTTTCTTGCTTTTGCTCTTCAAATTCTCTTCCCCATCCCCCTGACCAGGAGGAATGAGCAAAGTGGGTGGGTACTTAATTGCCCATCACCAAGTAAAATCCTTCTCATGGGGCTGGGATTGGGATTCCTCCACAATAAGATGTCCTTATATGTTCCAAGGACATACAATTTTTCAGTTATCATGTAAAAATGTACACTGCTCTGGTTTTACTATGCCATCATGTTGGACTATTTATTTCACTTAAAGCAAAAATGTTTTAATTCAATCCTGTCTGACTGTCCTAAACAGGAAAAAAAAAAAAAAACAGAGTTAAATCAGCACTGCCCATAAATATATTCCAGTAGAAGCATACATACTGATGAGCTTTTTGTAGCAGTACCAGCATTCAATATTCTTCATATGTAGCTTAATGCTCTTTGCATTGACATACTAAAGGACAAAACACACCCCAAATTTCAGTTTTTTCATGAGCATGTGATCCCAGTCTGCCATATGTATAGAGCAAGTGGCTGCAGAAGGTGCCTATGCACTACATATCTTCTGGAAAGCTAAGTAACACATTAAAAAACATCCATTCTTCCATTTGTGGTTGTCCACAGGCACACACATGAATAATAACAAAGGAATAATCAGTTAACTCAGAAGCGGGAAGGGAAAGGAAGACTTCAAGAAGTATTTTGCTGAATATACCATCAAATTTGGGTGTCCTCAGAAAACATGTAGTATTTCATGAATGTGGAATTGTAAAATTGTCCTTTGGACCTCCTAAATAAGATAAATACAGTTTCTGACCATGCTGGAGGTGCTACTTCCCCAGCAACCTAGGTCATTTCAGCCAATCCATCACCCTGTTATAGGACACCTGTTTATAGGCACAGAGCCTGCTCCCAAGGCTGTCTGCTGGACTACCAACAATAGTGATAGACTGTTTGATGTGGTGGCATGGTGCCAGTCCATCACATCTTGGACCTTAACTCTCTGAAACCTTCTGTGGAGTGCTCATCTATAATCACTTCGTCTTGGAGGATGAGCTGGAAACAGGATCTCCAACACCTGTGAACTCAATTACTGTCTTCCAAACATTTTCTTGCCATGGGGACTGCTTCTGGGTAGATGTGGGGCTGAAGAGTCTCTAATTGGGCCACCCTGTCCCCCCACAAATGCATTGCATCTCTGGACCATCTCAGAAACCATCTTTTACTTCCAGAACCGACTCATATTGCCAAAGACTGAGAATATTTACACCATCACATCCTCCTAAATTCCTGCAAATGGTGAGGAGTCATAGAGAAAGGCAACACCCTTCCTCTGCCCAGAGGTAACTTTGGGGCCAAAGGCAGCAGGGTCATGACAGGAACTGAATGGCATCAGTAACACCATTTCAAGCCCTGGAGCATAGTCAGTGTTGCCTGATGCTCACATACCCTGACATACTCTGGCTTCCCTGCCAAATATGACCTGGCATCCTGGCTTGTGCCAGCAATGGTACTGGACACCACAGCGATAATAAGGATTACATAACAGGGAGGGTAGTGCCCAAATTGCTTCCTTATTGTTCCTTCATTGTGATTCGACCCTGGGAGAGATGCAGAAGGCACTGGCAGTGCCACAGCACCTGTTCTTCCCCCAGGCACTTTGGAAGCAGGTCACCAACATTCAGAGCTGCATGAGCACCAGTGGAAAATATTCATGTTCACAGTTTTGGGAGGTGCTCACTACTCCTCCAGATGCCCCCAGTGACTGCCTTGTTTGTTTATGTGTCCTTCTTCAGCTTTGTGAACTTGGTGACAAAGCATCAAAACCAACGAACCCCAGCTTTTTAAAAGTATTGGAAACTGAAGTTAAAAACTCCACAAGAACAAGAAACTTGCACTCAGGCTGAGGAGTGCATGAAACATGGGAAGAAGTCCAGACCTTTGTTCCTCTGATAGGAAGCACAAGTGGCAGCAGCAAATCTGTGGATCATTGTGAATACTGCTAGATTAGAAAGTCCTTATGTTTGAGCACAGTAACCACACACACATGCACCCCTGAACACAAACAAGCACCACTGCTCAAAAGCAAAACAGACTATTTAGAATACACGTGCAGACAAAAAAGGTTCTGCCAACCCCTTGTTCTGAGGAGCTGTTATGGTAGTCATTTCTCTATTTTTTACCAAGTTCTAACACAAACCTGACGCTAAAGTTCAGAAGATGGCATACTCAAAAGACTCTCCAAGTTTTCATATTCACAGCCTAAAATTACAAGGAAAAGAGAGGCAAGAGAGGGCAACCCAGGGAAGACACAAAAAATGCTAAATCAAGTAAGTCTGCCCACATTTCAGTATCCAGTTAGAAAGTATTTATTTTCATGACCTTAACTCTCAATGGCCTTTATTTCACAGCTGTTTCCATTGACACTCTTAATGTGAATAGGGAGATAAAGGCAACTGCATGTATTCTTCCCACAAACTGAGTAGGAGGCTACTTGGAAGAGGGGTTCAAAAGTCTTTTCACAAGTAAAAACGACTCAAAACACTAGATGGAATATTACACACACTGGGGGGGAAAAAAAGCAGGGGGAAGGGAGGAAGGCAGGGAGGGAAGGAGGGAAGGAGGGAAGGAGGGAAGGAGGGAAGAGCACCAACTAGCAAAATCTACCCTTGGAGAAGCACCCTGATTTCTTTTGAATGTAAAAAAGAGGAAGCACGTGTATCACACATAGCCTGCTGCTGCCAACACCTGGCTGCTCACACTTGCTTCATTAGATGACATAAACACTTACTTTGTCATCAGCAGCAAAATTTATTTATAATCATCTGCACATGTAATGGACATCCTGCTAGTAAGAAAACTCAGTCAGTAAATCAAAATGCACATGTTAGAATGAAAACAATTAGTATGTCTTGTACATAAAATTAATTTGTATTTTTTAAATTTATATCAAATCTACCCTGCACACCTAGGCTGCAATAAGCCTGTATATCAGTGAATTATCAGCCTATATATATGAATATTTCAGAATTATGAGAGAAACAAATCAGATGGTGGATAGTCTGGAGAATATTATGCCTAGAAAAAGAACCGAGGGAATTGCATATTGGAAAAAAGTAAGTAGTATTAGTAATGAGAGAGAAACCCTTCTGTCTTGGTTGCAGAGTCTCGACCAGGAAATTAATGGTAAACTGTTGTCAACTCCTACTTAATGAGAAACAAAGTCAGAACCGATACATCTCACTGTGGGAAGAAATGAATACGTAATAGCACAGTGCTTTGGCAGCCGTCCCACCATAAGGACAGGAGAGTTCCACTTCAAGTGGAAAAGCCCATTCAGTCCATTACTGTGTGAGAAAGAACACCATGGAACGTAGTGAAGAATAGTGGGAACAGAAGATTTCTGCACTTTGACAAACCTTAACCAATTATCAAAATGTGGAGTCTTTAGAGCATAAAGGACTCTCTTTAAGCTGGATGCAGGAGAAGCACCAATACAGAAAACACGCAGGGAGGGGGAAAGCACTGTTTAGAAGAATTACACAAGGAAATATGCCAAAGGTTGTCAAGTAAGTCAGATCTAACTTAGAAGAGATTAGACATGTCCAAACAGGTATACAGACCTTTTTCTTTCTTTTAAAACCAAGCAAAGCCAAGTAAAACTAAACTGTAGAGTATGGCAAGTTAATCACAATGGCAGTGATATTAAGGAATCACCCTGATTATATTCAGCAAAATCATAAAAAAAAAAAAAAGAATTAAAACAATTCCAAGGAAAACAAGTGACAAATAAATCTTTGAAGACAAATCAGATAAATAGGCATTCTACAGCAAGAAGTGATTCAAACACCTTTCTAACAGTAATTAAGCATCTCTCATGGCCTAACTGTATTTTGTACTTTTAGAAGAAACTTGACAGAATATTAAAACATAAATACTCATCACAAAAATCTTGATGACATCAGGCAACACTACAATGTCATCCAAAATACTCTGCTCAATATTTGAACTTGCTAGAGCACATGTAGGCACAGAAATTGAGAATTTAAAGTTGCCAAGTTTTTGTTGGACACTTCCTGTTCAGTTCCTCCCCAGCAGCCAAAGCAAGCACCCCTGTAACATGCAATCCTCCCTCGAATACCTCCGGGTGAGCCCTGAACTATTATTACTGCCTCCAATGCTGCCCCACTGGTTTGGCAGCTAGTGGGACATTCTTCCAGCGCCAGCAGCTCCTGCCAGGCTCACACACAGCTTCTGAGCACTGTACTCTGCAGTGGGGAGAAAAGAGATATTAGCTCATTAAAACTAGGTTCATTTAGGATGCAGAGGATTCATAAAAATACTCAGGATTGGAGCACTACACTGTTTCACAATGTTTATACTTGAGGTCACTTTTTGATGGCGTTTTTGTATTAAAGTCTCACTACCGTACTGTGGTTAGTACTTACAGGGGAGAAAAGGGGTACTTCTCACATAACAAAACAGACTAGTTTATCATCTGACTAGATTTACTTCTGACAAAAACATACATTATGAAATATATGCTGATTTTCTAATTTTTATTTCTTTGTAATATATTCCTAGCACACTGGAACAAACGTGTAAGTTATATGGGATAAGGCCCCTATTTGTTTTGAACTTCAGTTTATAAAAAATAAAGCATCTTCTAAACTATCCTTTGATCCAAAGAGAGTATGTTTGCACTAACAAATAGTTCTTGAAAGTCAAGATGGGAAGTTCATTCTCTTAACAGAAAAAGTTGCATTTAGGCCTCAATTTTTTATATTCATTTTTATTTTTTGTTTGGTTTATTAACCATAATGAACCAGTAGACTGTTGTGTTGTAACTCTACTCATTTTTGTCCCTTCATATCGAATTAAGTGAAAACGTGAGGTGTCTCCCACAGAATCTAACTTAACCATAAATTTATTTCATATGGAACACTGAAAGTCCTGTGTTGAAATGACTGGCTCCACCTTAACTCAAAGGCTATGTCATAAAGTTTTCTACTTGTCCCAAGAGAGGAAGATATCATCTAGATCTTATTGAAGAACTGGTTAGTTCTATTACCAGTCGCTCCAAGCCACAGATACGTGGCCTAAGATAGTGCTAACAATGAGACAGACTCATATGACTAATAGTTCAGCTCTGGCTGCCTTTGGATTTCTACTCTTCCATCAGGGAGGACAGAATCCTCCATAATTCAGGTTTGTTAGAATTTTAAATACAAGCATTTTCCTGAAAACATCAGGAGGTTTCAACCCAAATACAGAAGAGCCCTGGCTACACTCCATTTCTGACAGGAAACATGACAGGAACAGGCATTGAGCTGTTCATCAGGAACCAGGGAGTCCATTTCACGTGAGTACACTTAGTACCTGCAGGACTGTCGTCACTTATACTGTATTTAAAATACTCCCCTGTGGAATTTCATAGGCCTCTCAGCCTCTTTTTTAATTCTTCACTTCACACACACCCATTAAATTACACAGGGACTAAAAAGCCTGATAAGTTCGACTCTGAAATTGCAAATGATATGTACTCATTCAGAGCTTTTGAAAGATGCCAACTTTTTTTTTTGGTCTTTCCTGCTGTTATTTACTATTTGCATAGTCAAAATCAGACTCCATTATTCTAGACATTTGATAAACACACAACCCAAGCCACCACAGCCTGGGAGAGATTACTCAGTAAACAACACAGACAAAAGGTGTGAGAAGAAGATTTCTTACTGCCTAAACTGAAAACAGACAAGGGTACCTCCCACTGAGTAAGTTAAGGAATCCAGCCACAAATCAGAAGAATCCCACAAAGTTAACTCAGAATGCATCTACAAGGTGGGGTGAGGCAGACGTCTGTGCTCAGTGTGTCCAAGTCCAAATCAGCCAGGTAAAAAGCAGCTGTAGTTCACAAGCCATGTCACTGTGTTAGTTGGGTGCTGTGTCTGCAACTTCATCCTCCCAGGCTGGCTAAGTGAGCTTATTCTCAGTGTTGTGAAAACCAATTCATCAGCCCAGTCAATCAACCTGCCTCTCTGTAGAAGGTGCTTGTATTAAGCTGTTTCTGTTAATGGTAGACAAACCCAGCTATGTTGCTTCCAAACAGAAGGTACCTTGCTCCCAGACAACTTCTAACCCAGGGAGACCCCACCTGCAGGGTTGCATCCCACTCTGTGGTCCCCAGGAAGGGGGACATGGACCTGTTGGAGCAAGTCCAGAGGAGGGACATGAATTGATGAGAGAGATGGAGCACCTCTCCTCTGAGGAAAGGCTGAGAGAACTGGGATTGTTTAGCCTGGAAAATAGAAGGCTACAGGGTGACCTAATTGCAGCCTGCTAGACTCAACCATTTTTTCCACTTCACCAAGTGCACAAATCTTCAAAGAGAAGGAACATAACATTTTCATTTCTAATGGAGAGAACGTAAGATCGATATCTTATCATTTCCATCCCTATTTTCTCCCCTACTCCTTCAGCTTTTGCACATAGCTAAGGGAGGTCACAAAGATGGTTCAACAGGGGACAAAAGGGGAAGCTCCAGCATGTATCTACAGGTGTCCTCCCCATACCATGGAGAATGAATTATTTGTACTTTTTATACACTCCAAAACAGTATAACCATGGGTGAATCATCAAAACACTCTTCTTGAAGATGGAAATGGCACTATAATGCTATAGAATCTTACAAATAATCATATGGTTTTATTTTATGCCAAATGTGTTTATACTGTACCAAAAACCTAAATATATATTTTGTCACAAGGATTACTGGTTACTCACTAAATAATTCATAAGTGGTACAGGATTCCCAGCCAAGGGTAGGAAAATGTGTCAGGACTGCTAATCACACAGCACCTCCCTGGCTGTTATGGAATGTCCACCGTGAAATCCCACTGGTGGTTTTCAAGGAATTAAAATTATGGAAACCAAATCAAATAGACCAGTAAAACCTTCTGAAAGTCAAAGAATAAGAAACCATAGGCACTCCTCCAGAAATCCACAGGTTCACAGTGACACTTGGAATTACCTTGCACTTGTCAGTGCCAAGTCTCTGCAAGTCCTTAGTGCTCATACTATTTTACCATCAAACAATATCAGCAGCATGCCCTTGTGACAGTGGGGGCTACCTGTACATCTCCTTTACATAAAAAGTGTACAAAATTATGTGAGTACAGAGAAGGGCCACCAAGATGCTTAGATGCTGGGATATGAGGTACAAGAAACACCTGGAAGAGTAGAAACTGGCTGCTTAACAGGAGCCAATCTCTCCTTGGAGGTGCACAGGGAAGGACTGAGAAATGAAGGGTACAAGTTGCAGCATGAGAAACTGCTAGCCTTCTGCCAGGAAAATACAGAAAACCTCCTCATTTCCTAAAAAGCAGCCTTTCCTCACAAGTCCACTGATTTTAGATGTTCTCTTCCAACCTTCCTAGCATTAATTAGAAGTCATCTACGTGACTCTCCATGAGACCTGAGAGACTGCATTGTGGCACCTGCTTCTGGCCATAAAGAAGGGACAAATGGAAAATGGTGGCTTCCACTAGGCCATGCAACTTAAATGTTTTCTGCTCAGATGTTTATAGTCTGTGAACTTGGGCACTGATCTTTCTGGATTTGAATGGCATTGGACAGTATCCCTGACCTATAGCCTTGCCTCAACAGCAGCACCACAGATGTGGCACCAGCAACAGTTCAAAATACTCTGGACACAGTAACAAAGTAGCTTACAAAGAAGAAAGACCAACTATGAAAAAGCTGGTTAAAGGATGCACAGGGGCCCCTCCGTCTTAAGAGTACTTACAGAGTGATTAGACTGTACAAGGAGCACTGTAATAAGGTATCCTTACTAAAATTTTTATATTTTCTTTTGTCAGAATGTTGGAGAATGTGAAATACATAACAACCTTCTTAACAAAGGTTTTTTTGATATTTGATCTTTGCATACTTTGAAGTCTAATCAACAAGAAAGGAGATTCAATCTGAAACAGAGAGCAGCCCACAAACTCTAAGTCATGTCCAGGTGTTAGAAAGACAAATTACTGGTTGGTAGAACTGCCTGGTTAAGCTTTAGGGCCTGACAGGTTTCAGTGATCTCACACCTAGAGGGAAATTAACAAAGCTGGGGAGAAGGATGTACCACTGACAGCAGGCTCAAAGAATGCACAATTTATGGGCCACAAGGACATTGGGCAGAATCCCCAAGATAAGGAAGAAACAAATAAACCTTACCCAGCAACTGTGCTGGATCAGCTCTGACTGGGTTAAAGGTAATTCTGCAGGGGGAGATCCCAACCACCAACTCACAGATCACTGGCCCAAAAACCCATCGGCCCAAAAGAAGAGAAACACCATGGTAATGATCAGCATGAGAAGTGAGAGAATCATTAACCAATAGAAGATAGAACACTAATTAATACGAGAACTATGAAACTTGTAGTAAATTAATTAAGGCTTCTGTTTGCCAAAATGTATCATGAAACGTTTTGGTAGTGTTGGCTTTCTGGGTTCCACACCCAGCACCCCTTTCTGCACACAACTGTAAATAAATCAAATACCTTGACTATGTGTGTGGATTGGCCCCTTGTACACTGAGTAAAAGAACCTATTTTGGGACAACAAAAATAGTAGTTCTGCTTCTGGCATTGGGCTCTACCTGAAACTCAGGATTTGGGGAATTCACCAAACAAGTCTGTTTTGCAAATTTTCATAGCTCAGGACATTTTTAAATTTTAGTTTGGTTGACTTTATAACTGAATTCTAAATGAATAAAGGATTCAGGTACCAAAAAGAAATTTTATGCAACTAATTTTTAAAAAATTTTTATTCCATAATTTCCAAGTATAATTCCAGAATAAAACAGAAGATGGTATCTTATTTTCTTTAAATAAATACTATGGGGGTTTTTTTCAGAGAGCACTAAAGGAGGCCAATCTCTTATATTGATCACTCTTTGCCTATCTTTCCCTTCTTGTCTCGAGGGAGCACCGAATGATGAAATATTTGATGACAGATAGTGTGAGCTCACAGTATGTGGCTGCATGAACAAACACATGTGTGAAGATAAGATGTACAGCAGAAAGTTTGCTGGTGTGATGAATACAAGAACCGTGTATACAAAGGTACACCACTATCACGTACATTACACACATGCAAACCACTGATGACTCCTCTGTTTCGAAAGCTGAAGAAGGGATTTTTTTTTCCCTTGCATAGGAACCCCTGGTGACAGAACAGGTCCTCAGGTTTTTATTCTGTTTTTAAATGCAAGCTGCTAGAGGAAGAACTGCCTAGTTTTAACAGTTCCCCATCTTTCCTATCACAGGATTATATTTCCAGCAGAATTTAACTTTCCTAAGCATTCCTGTTTTGGCTAAACTTCTGCAAATCAGGCCATAGGTGTAGTAGTGTTCTCTCCCCTTTCTCCTGCTTGCCCTGTTCTCTTTCTCAAGCCATCTGGGAAAGGTTTATTTCCCATGCCTTTCCCAGCCGTCCCAAAAAAATGCAGAAGTAGGAATCAATCCCAGTTCCCTAAAGAAACTTGGAAACTCTTAACCACAATGAAATGAATAACAGAATATACTGAATAACAGAAATTATGCAAAAATGAATCTCTCAAACCAGACTGCTTGTGAACAAAGAGGGTGCCTTAAAGCTGCACATAAAAAACCAGAACATAGTTTTTGAAGCTCACCACCTTTTGACTTTGCACCGTAGCATCTCCTACATGGAAGTATCAGCCTATGGACTCCCCCATATTGGGTAACATTGATGGAATTCAGATGCTCAAATTTAGTTGTTGGAGGTGTCACCTTCAGGCAGCTTCTAAAGTCAGTGAGAAAAAACTTGCACTTCTAAGATGCAATTCATTTGGCCTGGTTTAGACACTCACCTTAAGGTGAGATGCATTGCACACCAGACATGACTATTTGCCCTCCTTGATTACAAAGTGAAGAACTATTTCAGATGCAGATATCTGAAATTAGAAGATGTGGATGTCATCTTGTATATAAAGTAAATTAAACTAATTATATTGATCATTTCCATAACATACTAATTTCTATCTACAAGTGTTGTCCTGCCTCTTCCACTCTTCTCTTTGTTCCATACAAGCAGGAATCCACTAGAGTGTGCAGCATAAACTGCATGATGTAAATCTTGAGAGGATGAAGAGGGAGGGAAAGATGGAACAGAGTTGTAGGAGCAAGGACGAAGACAAGGAGAAAAGGAAGAGACAAGAGAGAGATGTGTTGAGAAAGAGTAGAGATTGAAAACTGCTGTTTTCTCATTCAGACAAGCAGTACTCACATTGTTTAACATCGTTTTTAGCACTCCATGCATTACTAAGCGCCAACTGTATGTACCTGCATTGAATAAGAACTTTTTGTTTGTGCACCTTCCTGGGTGGTTTCTACAATGGTGCTCTATAATAGTAATTTCCCAAAATACCTTTCTATTTTTATTTGTCACTGTTTCCAAGTGTGGATCTGACACACTAAACCCAGAGGTACCAAGACTGGCACCTAGTTTGAGTAGGATAGAACCTGCTTTTTCACAACAGTCCTTGTTTTAACAGGCATTTAAATATTCAGTACAGAACTTCTATCACCTGAATGGAACTACTATGGATCAGATTCACCTGGATACAGTAAGGTACACCATTTCTTCAAATAAACATCCAACAAAGCCAGAAGCACCCAAAAAATAAGGAAAAAATCCTTGACTATGAATGGCATGAGTCCACTAACTCACTTCTTTATGTTTTTAAGGATTTTTTTTTCTAATTTAAGTGAAAAAGCAAGAGCAAAGAAAGTCAGCAATTCTTGTGCACCACTGTGGTTAGGAATGAGGTGCCACTCTTCACTACCAAGATCTACCTTTCATACCCTGACGTCCAAGCAGGCTGACCAGGAAGGCACCAGCTGTCTTACTGGTTTGTATTTTTCAGACTGTCATTTGATTTTGAAAAGGACAAAATGAAAAAGAGTGTTCTTCACCCTGGTGTTTACACAGCCACCAAACCCATGAAATCAGCAACACAGAAGCAGCAGCTGATGTTAAGCACATGCAGGAGAGACAAACTACTACTTTCATGGCACAGATGTCATTACATTTTCACAGGACAGTATTTTTTACTTCTTAAAAATGCAAAAAAAAAAAAGAAAATTACTGTTTTAGCATGTCATTCCTCTTATTTTAGTATCTTTCTAGAAAAAAAAATTCTAAGGACTAAATTCCTTGTTAGGTCACAGTAAGAAAAAAACTCAGAAAAAAAGTTCTGCTTTTAATTCTTTGATCATATCTTAAAAGATCTTCACACCTCTATAAAAATAATTAAAATACTAAGTCTTTATTCCTAATGTGTTATGCTTACATTACAGATTACCAAGAATTATACATCAAACCAAATTAACCTTTTCCATTTCCACCTCCCACTAACTAAGTGCAACTAGGAACACTTGCAGAAATTCATATTCAGTCTTAAAAAAGAACATAGGTGAATGTTTCCTTTTTCTTTTTTCAACCAGACAACACACAAATGTGAAGTACATTGAATTGAGGGTTCATACTTTACAAAACAGCAAACTGTATAACAGTTTTCCACATTTTATTCGTGTCAATCAATGGTCTGTGCTATTACACACCTTGTTTTTCACAGGATCAAGCATTTGTTCTTCATCTTTTTCCAAAATGTGATGTTACACATGGGCTGTGAAGCATAGCTCCTTCACCTCTTCTAACACAGAAGTCACAGACTAGTAACTTAAAGTAAGAACATGGAAATAGGGAGATAAAGGAGCTTGGTCTCACTGGCACTTTGCCCACTAAAAACATGTTTCTTCACATTCAACAGATCTTGTGGATGTGCATGCTCCTCTCCAAGCCACGGTATAACTCCACAGTCTAACTTTCCTTGGATGCAGCCTACTGCTGTTTCCCTTTCCTTATTTTTATGCTGTTACTGAACCGTCAATAATTTTTATTTCCTTGCCAAATTACTGTAGAATAACAGCCACACGTTTCTTTGCCTTCACTTATTTAGCATGTTGATGAAGGTGAGCTGAATTCATTTAATCAGGGGAGAGGAAAGTACAAAAACAAGGGGTGTTGCTGGTGGTAGTGTTTCTAACATGCTCAATATCAAATATCTGTGTTTCTTGAAACTGAGGAAGTAATAAGCAAAAATACTCTCCTTTTTCACAATGATTACACTGACACATCTTAGGCAAGAATCTAGCTACTGTCATTTATATAGTAGCCAACTCATAACTGGACCAAGTAACTTGTCTGGTCTTGACCATCAAATACAAAAAGCTCCAGATTCTAAGGGTAGCATACATTTTGAGAAATACTGCTAAACAAACACACCTCAAAGATAAACAGGGGTTTTTGTCCTCCTGCAGTCAACTTCCTGCTACAAAGTTCAATTCCAAGCCATCCTCTTCATTTTTAAAGTTGCCATTGGGTGGAGATCATTCACTGTCCAAACCATGACAGCTGTGTAAGACATGACCTCTAAGCGACCAAGTAAAAATTGGTTTCATAATATGATGCAGTTACCTACAGCATGGTGACAACTGTAATTCTTTTTTTTTCACTGCACCTTCTTCCGTTTAGAGGCTCAAACTTGTAGCTGTTATCTGATGGAAAGAGATTCTACAAGCTTTTGGTGGAAAAAGTAATCAGAGGAGTTCATCTGGCTGCCCTGACACCCATGAATGCAGGCAGTACAACATAAATTTCATAGAGACAGGAGAATGCACACTTGTAACTTCAAGTTTAAGGGAGTTGGGATGCTTGTTTTGTTTTTAATACCAAACAAGTATCCCAGCTTTTATAAAAAAATTATTTTTTATGCCATGCTGGGTACTGCTCTTCCAGATAAATAGCTAAAAGCAAGGAGAAGTATTGGCTACCTGAAAAATAACATAAGACAAGCAAAACAGCTGCTGATGAGGTTATTTTTAAACTGGAGTACCATATAAATAGGTGTCTTCAAACTGACAGTTGTCATGCTTGCCATGTGCCAAACCATAGCTAAAACCATGGCCACTAATTAGGCATCTCATATCTTCAAAGTTATCCTTATTAACAGGACGCTCTATCTGTCCTATACAGTATTCTTGAGACCAAGCATTACAGCCTACCATGCATGTAATAAAAATAAAATACTTCAAACCATGTCTTTTGAGAAGTGCTATCAGAATCTTCAACATATTTTAAGGAATGCATTTAGTGTTTTTGGCTTTATACTAAAAGCTTAGTTCATTCCATTTTTTTTTAAAGACAAGGATGGAAGAAAGCTACACACAAAAGAAAAGTTTGTGCTCTGTGAAGATGACCAACTGCAGCTAAAGATGTTGACATACATGCATATTTTCATGCGCTGAAGCACAAACCCAGCCCGTCATCAATAGCAGAAGGATTGGTTTCCTGACCAAAACCCAAAACCCCCAGTGTTTTGTAACAGGAGTTACAACCCTGTCCTTTAAAGAGACTTGCAATTATTAGATTTCTCTTGTAATTTATGCACAGAACTTGAAAACAAATTTATGCAATAAAAACATCCTGGTATCTGGAAGGAAAAAGAACCCACACCTAGATTAAAGACTTATGCCACCATTTATTTGCCTACATCTAGATATTCTATTCAGTTTTGGGCCCCTCAATACAAAACACACTGACAAAAAGAGCACAGGGCCCCAAGATACTGAGAAGCTGGAGATCTTGCCCTGAGGAGTGGCTGGGGAAGCAGGTTCAGCCCGGGGAAGAGATGACCACAGAGAGAACCCATCACCTGCTTGTCAGTATGCATGAGAGGGTCACCAAGAGCCACAGGGCTCTTCAGCAGTGCATGGCAGGCACAGCACAAGCTATGAATTAAAATATGTTCCAGCCTTCTACCAGAAGAAACTATTCCACACAAGGCAATAGTATCACAGCTTGGCCAAAGTTGTGGTGCAGTCTCTCTTCCTGCAAGACTTCAAAACTCTAGTGGACACAGTCCTGAGGAACTGGGATTTGAACCCAGAGCCAGCCTTGTTTGAGGCTCCCTTCCACCCTAAGCTACACTGTGATCCCATTCTGTTTTATCTGGCCTTTGGAAGGCTGAAGAGGGATGTGCTCCTGGCTGAGGTCAGCTGCAGCATTGCCCTGAGCTTGGCTACTCAGCAGCATTCTGAAACACATCATTGCCCAGTTTAAAAGTTCTGAAAAGCAGACGTCATTTTCTCTTTGCTAAAATATGTAAACATAAGCTTTTTTCCCCCCCTTTTATGGAAGGGGTTGGTGTTTAAAGTCTTCAATAATACATTTCAATACCAAATACAAACATCATTAGACTACACTTTAGTCAAGTTCCAACTCCTACCTGATGTCTATTTTTCAGCAAGTACTAGCATTTTCATACAGAACCACCTTCTGAACTTAGATTTCTCAATTTCAACCAAACACCAGAGAGATCAATAGCTTACAACCTTTTTTTTTTTTTTTTAATGTAGGCAGCAGTGACAGTTTCTCACTGCCCAGCTTGTGATGTTCAGATCTGAGCAGTATTAACCAAACCCTTTCCTGACGTAGCCTCTAGTTCACCATATGCTACTGTGAATTGACCTTCACGTCAGAGGCTTTACTGCTCGGCCACCCCACGGTCTCACTGAGGCTCCTTGTGCTGTGGCCACAGGCTCTAAACAGCCTCCGGGAAATATCTGTGTCCCCAAGAAGCCAGCGTGCACTAGATAGTTATTACTCATGGGAGACTTGGAACCACGCTGGGGAGCAACAGCTATGGGGAGCACTGTAGCAGAGTGTTGTCAAGCCCTTCTCTTTCATCTTCCTCCTCTACTACGTCCAGAAAAAGGAAGCACAGAACAAGCCCACTGCTGCAGAAGAGTAAAAGCCACTCGCACACACCGGCCGCCCTTGGGAGGCTGGTTCGGGCCAGGAAGCCTCCCCCTGCTCCGGGCACAGGGCTGACTGTTACTTATTCACACGGGCGCTGCTGTTTGTCAACACGGCTCGGGCGCCGCTCCGCCAGCAGGCTGGGGCGAGCGCGGGACGGGAGGGCGGCTGCGGGACACGCTCTTCCCTCCTCGACAGAAAACCCCCTGCTCTCCAGCCGTGCCCGGCCCGCCGGTCCCCCCCGCCGCCCGCTCGGGTGTCGCGCTTACCGCGGAGCCGGGGACTCGAGGGGCGAGGCGAGCGGCAGGGTGCAGGCACCGCCGCCCTCCCGGGGATGCTGCTCCTTCTTCTTCGGGCGCCAGTGGGGGAACGCGGGGCGCCGCTTGGGCGCGGCGGAGGGGCGGCGGCGGGGGGCGGCGGCCGCCCCCTCGGGCTCCGAGTCCTCCGACTCGCTGCGGCCGAAGAGGCGCTGGAAGCGGCCGCGCCGCGCCATGCCGGGCTCCGCGGGGCTGTGCGCGGCCGCGGGGATCTGCCGACGGCAGCCGGGGCGGCAGCGGGGGGAGTGCGGCGCTCTCGGGCTCTCCGCGGGCATGGACGGGGCGGCGGTGGTAGCCGCCCGCCCCGGAGTATGCGTTTAATAAGGAGATTCCCTCCCTCCCTCCCTGCCCACCGCCGGACGCGTCGGTCCCTCCCCGCGGAGCGAGCCGCGCCGCGCCGCGGCAGGCGGGCTCCCCGCCGCTCGCACAGGAAGGGAGCGGCCCACGTGTGATCCGTGCCCAGGGTGCGCATTAGGGGCCATTATCTTGTTGTTGTTTTCTGCTAACCCTGAGGTGTGCCTCGCACCGCGGACACCTGTGCGAGGCGCGGAGAAAGGCTGCGCGCCCGCCCGCGCCGCGCCGGGGGCTCCGCGGCCGCCCCCCAGCCCCTCCTCATTTAAGGCGAAAAACATGAATCAAGAAAGTCAGCTGTACAGCCGAGGGGCTCAGGAGCCAGCACACCCCAAAGCTTGCAGCGCTGCTTTTTGTCTCGGTGCCCGCCACATTAATTAATTAGCTGCTTATCCCTCTCCCTGGGAATAAATTGGCTCTGACCGCCCTGCTGGCTCGTTATCCCGCTGAGGAGGACGAGGAAGGCATTCCGTAGGGAGGTAGAGCCGCTCCCGCGGGAAGGGTCAGGCTGAGACACCTTGCAGCGCGGAAGATCGTGTCAGGACCTGGCGATCCCATGTGCTGCTCGGTGCTTTTAGTAATCTTCTCTTAAATGACCCTGAGGTCCAGCTTTCCTTAGGAAACGCTGCTGTGCGCTGCCGGATACCGTCTGTCCTAAATTGCGTCTAACAAGAACGCATTTGTCTGATGTAAGGAGCTTTTAGGGCTCTTGTGGTTTGGGTCTGATTTTTGCTTGTTGCTGATGGGACATGGATGTTATAATTCTCCGCTGAAAAATCTAAGATAACATAATAAAAATGTTGAAAGTGTGTATTCTGGAAAAACTTTAAATTCTGCGTTATGCAATGGTCGTAATCAGCCAATAATTGACAAACACTACATAAATTGATGGATATAATATATATGCTGGGTTTTTATGGCAGGAGAAGAGGATGTGAGCAAGGCAGGGGAGCACAAAATACACAGGAGTTGGCTGAGCAGCTAAGTCTTACCTATGCTACTGTTTTACCCCAAGCAATATGTACACCTCTTTGGGGGTCAGATTCAGTTCTTTTGACTTGTAATTTATTTGGTTAGTGACTAACTAAACAGAATAAGCTAAAAAGAAAATTATTTTCCCCAGGTTAAGTATGTGTCATGCCAAAATTGGGCAGAACTGGAAAGAAAGATAGTTGCACTCTTAGGAACTGCATAAGGGATTGAGGAAGAAAAGTCAGTTTCAGGAAAGCAAGCTATATAAGCATGCAGATTGTAGAATCTCCAAACACTTGAGATGGGAAGGGACCTCTAAAGGTTGCCTAGTGCAGCCCCCTGCTCAAGCAGACTCAACAAGAGCAGGCTATTCAGGACCATATCCATTTGGATTTTAGGTATTTCCGAGGACAGAGACAGGAGACCCAACGGCAGGTAGATACTGTCCTTGATGGATAGCTAGTACCAAAGCAGCAATATATCTGCTATATCTGGATAGGATTTTTGGACACTAGGTAGACACTGTAAAGATTCAAATAGCTATACCTCTTCACCTGCTTTAGCGTAAAATTATTCCTTTCTATTTCCTTGACTAGAGAACCACAACTGATATAACCATGACATTTTCTGGCATTCACCATTGAAGAAGCCAGATAAATACATTACTAAGTCTGTGCTCTATATTTCCATTTAGGTGTCAGTTATAATTAGGATTCTGCTGTGCCAGAGCAAAGCTAAATTAATTGATGTTGGTGAACCACTTCACCCAAACAGCAGTGGAGAGAAAGGAGTCTGGGCCACTGCAGTCATGGCGTGTCTTCTCCCTGCCAGTGTTCCCATTAGATGCCTTGACTTGATGGCAGACCAGGCAGATGAGGGTATGCTCAGCAGGCCTGCGCTACTTCATTCCACACCAAAAATAAAAAAAAAGAAAAAAAAAAGGTGTTTGGCCTGAAAACATACAGTTTAAATAACATAAGAGAGAAAAGGGAGAAATGTAAGGAATATGTTTTTTCAAATCCTCTTAGATTATTTTGGCAGGGTCTGGATTAGCATTAGCACCACAGAGTACCTAGAAAAATGTGCAGAGTTCCACATCTCTCTGGAGAGACACATATAAGAAATGTGCATTCCACATAAGCCTTGAGGTATCCAGCATTTGTGCTTCAGTGCTAACATACCCTAAAAAATCCCAATACACAAAATTAAGAGAAGAGGTTTGGTTGTTTTAGTTGTTCTTCAAACTTCGGGCAAAATTAAAGTCTGGTTGTTAAGTATGGCAGTGTCAGAACAATGTGTGATTTTGATCCAAACAGATCTGTTGAGGTCCTGTACTTTTAGTTGTACCTGTCTTAAGTAGAAGGTTTGGACTTCTTAAGTCAGGAAAGGCATTTTTAAGGCCATTAGTTAAGGTAGACATTCATAAGAATTAGCCAGTCATTCAGGAAACCTTAAATAATGGTCATGTTTATGTCAGCAGCCAGTTTATGTCAGTTTAATCCAGGCACATGCAACAGAACAAGTCGGTCTAGCTTTATCTAAACCAACACAATTTTGCAACAGTTCATAGTACTTCATACTTTAGAAAGGTATTATGCAACAAATTATCCTTCTCCTGTTCGGTATCATTCCAGCATGGTGAAAAAGAAGATGATTGAGTATCTAGATTAAACTTTACCATACTCAATAGTCTTGCTTGACTGCAAACTGTATGTGAGATATTAAAAAGAACCAAAAAATCCCCTAAACCCAAAACATGCTAATATCGGAGTTACAAAGATAATCCGATAAATACAGACTCGAAATTTTTGAAGTCGTTTTAGAAATCAGCTAACACACAGGTTGAGGTAATACTATTTATTCAGATAATTGGTTCTCCCTTTTCATTGTTACAAAACAGCAGCAATCTCTGTTCTAATATAAAACTGTTCCAATATATGGCACAATAGCTCTGAAACAAGCAAACCAACCTCCAATCTAAAGCCCATACACAAATTACAGAAAAATATGAGTGGATTATCATCAACTTTGTTATCAAATATTTTTTCTTCTTTTCAATACAATATTTCCTTCAGAAATGGTGCGTGCATGCATGCAAACATTTGAGATCCTGATAATTCACTGTCAGAATATATGAAAACTGCATTGGATTTCCACATTTTAGAGCTGGTGGTAAAAGAGCAATAAAATACACAGAGGCCGAAATCCTCCCTCTGTCACACACAAGACATGTAAGTCCCAAACTATGGTCCTGAAATCCCACATTCATTTGACACCTAACCCTGTGGGCACTTTAATTCCAGGGCTGCCTCCCTGTTTGCCTTGAAAGTGCCCCAGGTACTTAAGGATTCACTTCCCCACATGCTCAGGGTTGCCTCAGTCTTCACGGGACTGAGAGTCAGGTGCCTGCTTTTTGCCTAAGTCTGACAAGGAGCTAAAAACTAGGTATTGCTTGGCCTGGATCTCTGCTGGGACTCTCTGTGCTTGTATATTTGTATCTTATTTAGCTCATGCAGTAACAGCAGACTCCATACAAAATGCCATATTGGCTTCCATTGTTTTCCAGGAGTTCCAGGTATGATGTAGAAATAGTGTGGTAGCCTTAATTTGGTAATATCCTACCTACAAGAATACATTCTGTCTCACAGTCATATCACCACTAATGTTTGTTTTCTGGCCCAACAAGACACTAGAGGTTCCCTGGCCACACCTGAAAAGAGGACTGAGTCCCATTCCATGTCTTGAAAAAAAAAGGCATAAATTAATGTCCTCAGTAAAATATCAGACATGGCGGGATGTGAGTGATCACCCCTGGGGGTTAAAGACAACCTGGAAAATACAACTAAATATTAGGACCAGGAAAAGCCAAGGCTAGGAGCTAAATTAGTTCAGGAACATGGCAGCCAGAATTGCAGCAAGAGAAATATGTAGGAAGCCAGGGAAACAAAGAGACTCTTAAAACAAATAGCAGGGCAAACCCCTTAAAGGTAAGCAATTCTATGTCACAGGGAAGGACTTTGGAAAAATGGCAATAGCTTGACTGAGAGTAGGACTAGGAAATCTGGAAGCAAGAGACAGTGATACGAACTTCAACCAAGAAGTAAATTTGGAAGCCCAGCATTTCTGAGATTGCCTTATGTACCTGGTTGATGGAGTAAAACATTGCTCAGGCTCAAAGGGCAATCATTATTGGCGTGCCACTTGCCATGACTTACCCTGGCCTGTCTGGCGGCCGCATGGCTGGATTGCCTGGGGCTACACGAGCACACAGGCACTGGAGCTCAAGTAGATGGAGGCACCTCAGGCTCTGAGGACATTTTGGAGTGGGGGTGAATTTACATAACCTCATGCTTTGAATTTGATCTTGTACACACTGTGTGATTACTTCAGGCAGCAATTTAGATTTGTGTGTTGGATGCTTTTGGTCCTACTTTAGGTTGCCTGGTTCCCATCATGGTTCAGTTTGGGATCTTTAGTTTTTAGGTTCATCTGTGAGCTAATACCTCTCTTGATAGCATGTAATGCCCACCTCTTAGGTGCTAGTTATTGATCAGATATGTCAAAAACAGATGTGACTCTTAACAGGGTCAAGATTTCACCTTTATTTTTCTGATAGCTTTGGATTAATTTATAACCCATTTATTCATGAGTAGTTCTGCCAAACCCTTTGATATGCTATGACTTTTATTCTGTAAATGGAGTATTCCACAGCAGATAGGTGTGGGTAGAAATTTTAATGGGAAACTAGCATGTTTAATTAATCAATTCAATATTAGCATGGTTTATTATTTTATTATTATTGCTGTAGAATGCAAAAAATTTATCTGAGCCTTTGAGTTGCTTATATATTCGCATAGATGAAAAGACCTCCCTGCTACCCACACAAATCCTGTCAGCTACTCAGAGAAGAGTCTTACAACCCATCTTTGGGCCTTTAAAGAGTCTTTTGCATTAGAATCCTACAGCTCAAGGGAAGCAAACAAGAATAAGTCATGTATATATTACATGTAATATACATGTATATATTACATGTATATTTACAACCATGGGGCTGTAAAACTTCAGTGCTCACCCATTAGAAGTGTCCCACAGTGATGCCAAGGTGTAGCATGTGGTCTTTGACTTTAACATGGAATAGTTCTAACCAGAGCTATGGTAGGTTTTTTAAACATACAAGTGAACTACTTCTGCATCTGTTACAACCTCCACATAATACTCCCATCATGATGCTAACAGTGAGAGTGCCCTGTTTGTTTCAATGCCAGCTAGGCTCAGCCCATAAGTCCAGGCAGATAGCCAAATAGATTTCAGTTATGAAATGTTCAGGAGTTCCCAGTGTTGAATATTCCTCTTACTCTTGCTAATATATCCATGTCAGTAGTTTTCATTCCTTCTCCAATCAGTTCACAGGGGAAAAAAAAGTCTCACAGAAAAAACATTTCTTTCAGGGGTTTTCTTCTCTGATGCCTGCCAAGTGTTTTTTTCATTCTGTTAATAACAATCCAATGTCACTTTTCTTTAATGATAACTATCTTTCACTGAAGTACAGTGTCAGTATAAAGCCAAGATAACACCTACAACTCACCTACAAATCACTTCATTCTTGCTCTGAGTATCCAAGTATTTTGGTTTTTTGCCCACCTGTAAAAGATGAATATTTCCTTTGTGCATTTTTCAACTTACAGTTTCTTGAAAGCTTTCAGTCTTTGGACTTAACAGTTTGCATAAAGAGATAAAAAAAAGATGTTGAGCCTGGTCTCAAGCTGAGCACTAATACCTGTAAAACACTTCATGTGTGCTATGTCAAAGTTGATTCAATACGGTGTTCATTTGGCTTCTGAAGTTTTTCAGTAAGTATTTTTCCCTCCTCAAAGCTATAAGAGGGGAAGATAAAACAGCTGTTAGAAAACAGGCTATATAACTAGTCTGAAGCAAATGATGTGGATGCTACTCAGAGGAGAGCACATTCCACGTTTTAGCTACTTTTTTTCTTTTCCATCTTAGTGGGAAAGGAGGAGGGAGGTGGGACATGCTTCCTCTCGTGGGAGCAGAATGCCACTGATTGGCAGCATCATTGATGCCACTCTGTGCATCAGGGGCTCCAGCCTCCTCTAGAGTTTGATTAAAAGGAAAAAAAAAGTATGTGAATTCTAACACTCAGTTCTCCTGTTGTCACAATTTAAAGGTATACTAGTAAGACCATAAATTAATTCAATTAGAAAAACACCACAAATTAACATAACAATGAGGCATTAGGAATGTAATACTGGCAAATTGTTAATTTACTGCTTAATATCAAGATGTGCTTATGTTTTCCTGAGTAGATATAACTTGGCTGAAATGTATATATTTCCAGGCTAATATTTTATGGCTCTGTTTCTCTTGCTTTCCAGTTTTGCTCTGGTTAGTGTGCATAGTACTGCTACACTTTCATGCTTCTTTCATTGGTCAAAAGCAAAGTCATAGGTCATGTCCTTCTCTGGTCTAAATTTTTGATTATTATATAGGTTGAAATTAATTTATCACCTTAAAAATGTTTTTATTTGTTTGACTAAATCAGCAATGCCATTCTGTTCTATTTTCATCATATTCTAATGGAGATCCATCAGCCAGAATGGCTTAAGTTAGGATGGGATCTTTTCTTTTAATTTTTAAGAAGGAAGGCAGAAACAACCAGGAAATTTAAAATTAATTATTTCATAGAGATTCTAGGTATATTACTAAATCAATAGCCCTGAAAACTAGATACATAATTACCAGTTACGTATTATTGCTCGTATTGACTAACAGATGAGCTGGGAAATGGACAAGCATGAAGGAAGGTAGGTCCCTCTCTATCTTCAGCAATTTACAGTCTAGAGCCAATGTGCTAAAGAATGAAATGTAAGCACAGCTGATTAAATTGCTGTGGGATATGAGCATCCTGTGACAAATCCAACAGCTATCCAGTCTTCTGTAACCTAGCTGGGTGCTAAAGAATCTGCAATTAAGTATTAAGCTGACCAGATGTAATTAAAAGCATAACTGTTCTTATGTATCTGCAGATAATACAGGAGCATTACTAGGAAATTGAAACTGTCTGTTCATAGTTATATGTACCAGTCACTTCTTCCTCCTGTATATTACACAGGGTCTATAATACAGATCCTGTGAACACCATCAGCCTCTGAGCAGCCATCACCTCTCTCCTCTTTCCAGATGAATATAAACCTTGCACTGTCCCATGAAAAGTTATCCAAAGATATGTTGAAATGGCCTGATGAAACAAACCAGTTGTTGTGAGTCCTGGGGAGGAGAAGCATGAAGTAGTAGAGCTGTTTGTCAGCATTTGCTTTTCCCAGGATAATCAGTTGCGATTACAGAGAATAAGGATGTAACATTTAAAACAAAGAGTGACTGTGAGAATGTGGGTCAGTAAATTTCTACCATTAATAAACAATAATTAAGGAGTTATCTCTCAGCTGTTCCACAAAAAGATAAAGGACAATGTGTAAGCTAAGCTAAGTCTTTATAAACATGCCCTTCCCAATAAGTTATCAAGGAAACCACACTATTATGGGTTCAGGAAAAAAAAAAAAAGACAAACAGAAAGAGTAAGAAGAATCAATATGAGATGAAACAAGGACTGGGCTTCCTTAAACTTCTCTAATAACATTATTCTTCTTTAAAAGACTTCCTTCTCTAGGGGCCAAAGTACCCACCTGCAGTTGAGACCTGCTGTCAGGAAGCTGACTGCTTGTCCTGGGCTCTGGTGCAGGACACCACAGAAGGACCAACAGTGTCTTTGGATTATTGCTGTCTGTTACTGCCTTTTCACCGTTACTGTGCACTTCTTACCCATCTGGACACAAGTGTTGCTGCCAAAAGAAAACTTGAGCAGATCAAAGGCAACAGCTTGTGCTCTGAGCTGTGGTAAAGAACCAAGGTGGTGTTCCCCTTTGACCCTACCAGTTAAGGACATGGGCTTAATAGGAGAGGATGTATTATGCAGATCAAAGCCACTGTAGCTGGTGTCACAAGGAGAACCTTTGGCTTCTATGTCCATGGATTATTTTCTGAGAGTGAGGACTGGTAGGAAGTGATAGCAGCAGCATAAGAAAGAAAGACAAAAGCACCTTTCCCAATAGTCTTGCTGTTGAGAAAGGTTTCTAAGCAGGTTCATCAAAATATGCAGATCAAAGCCTGAAAAGGTGTGGGAAAAGACGTTCAATTTAAGATGCTAAGAGAAACAAGGAAGGTATGTAGCAAAGACCTGAACTTCAGGAGAGTGGACTTTAGCTTGATCAAGGAATAGGTTGGCAGGAATCTTAGGGAGCCAAGAAAGTTAAAAAAGAGTTGGTCTTCAAATCTCCTTGAAGCACTAGAATGGCCAATTGCCATTGCACAAGAAGATGGGCAGATACAGTGGGAAGCCAGATTGGCTGAAGAGGAATGTTCTAGCTGAGCTCAGGTATAGAAAGAAGGTTACCAGGAAATTTAGCAGCATCACTCAGGCATTCAAGAGTTGAATTAGGAAAGCCACACAGCTGGGGTCAAAACAACCAAGGAACATAGAGGACAACAAGAAGAGCTTCTACAGAAAAGCAGCCCTGAAAGAAAGGTGAAGAAAAATGTAAACTCACTGCTAAATAGTGCAGGTAAGATAAAAAGGATGTAGTGACAAATTGCACAGAAAAGAATGGAGTACTTAATGCCTTGCTTGCCTTGTTTTATACTGCCAAGGTCAGGTCTCTGAGCCTAGTAGCAAACTGGGGGGACTGAGGCACTACCCATACTACTACTGGGAAGATTAAATTAGGAATAATTTAAGTATTTCTGAACATAGGACCAGCTAAAATGCATCCACAGAAGTTGAAACAGCTGATGTGTTTGTGAGGCTCCTCTTTGTCATCTTTGAAAGGCTGTGGCTACTGGGGGAACTCCCCAGTTGCTGGTAAAAGACAAGTCACATCAATAATTTTTAAAAAATCAAGAAGGAAGGTCTACAGCATGGTCAGCTCCTGGGAAAACGAAGGAACAAGTCCTCCACATTTTAGACACATGAAGGACAGAACGATGACTGGAATCAGGCAGCAGAGATTTATCAAAGTTATATCATCCTTGACCAATCTGATTGCCTTGTATGATGAAATGGCTGGCTCTGTAGATGAGAGTAACAGATGCAACTTATCTGAAGCAAGACTTTCTGTGCTGTCTTTTGTGGTGTACTGTTGCAGCCACTGAGGCTGTGAGGCCTCCCTGGCGATCTGTGGCCTGAGATAAGGAAATGCAAGTCACGACGAGTGGCCAAAAAGAAGCCCCTTGGAGCCCCCAGACCTCTCTTATCTCTCTGTAAGACTATAGGCCAAAATTGTACCCAACTCTCCCATTGGTCCACTTTTCAAAACCCCTCTACCCTATATAAACCCCGAATATTGCCCTGTTAAGTTAGAGAAGCTGTCACTGCAACCCTTCGAAGAGGATGCCGAAATAAAGGACATCATCTGAGGAACTGCATACGGCTCTCTCCTCTCTCTCCCTGTGTTTGCCAGGGCACTTAGCAAGCTAGAGTTGATATTCATTGCTAAGAGCTGAATTACACTGCTAAGAGCTGACACTGCTACACTGCTGAGCTGAATTCACTGATATTGCTTGCTAAGTTTGCCTGAGGCTAGATACCTCGTCTGAGCTTCGGGTTGGATGATCCCGAAAAGGTGTCATTCTATCCGGGACTTGTGGCCAGAATTGGACCCTCAGAGGTATTGAAAAGCCCATTAACAGTGTACTGGTAAGCTAAACTGGACTGGAAGAATACACTGCAAGGGTAGTGAAAAACTGGCTGGACTGGCAGGATCAGGGAGTAGTGGTTAATAATTCAATGTATATTGGGCTTTTGTGGCAAGGTTTTGGTAGCAGAGGGGCTACAGTGTTCTTCTATGGGAACATGCTGTAAACTTTCCTCATGTCCTGCAAAGCCAACACCAGCTGGCTCCAAGATGGACCCACCTGGCCGAGATCAAGCCCATCATCCATGGTGATAACAGATTTAAGAAGGGGAAAAAAACACTTCAGAAATAGCAGCAGAGGAGTGAGAATATGTGAGAGCAACAGCCCTGCAGACACCAAGGTCAGTGGAGAAGGAGGAGAAAGAAGTGCTCCAGGTGCCAGAGCAGAGATTCCCCCACAGACCCTGGTGCAGACCATGGTGAGGCAGCTGTGCCCCAGCAGCCCATGGAGGTCCATGGTGGAACAGGCATCTCCACCTGCAGTCCCTGGAGGAGCCTATGCCAGGAGGATGCCCAAAGGAGATTGTGGCCCTGTGGTAAGCTTACATTGGGGCAGGCTCCTGATGAGGCCTGTGGTCCCATGGAAAGGAATCCATGCTGGAGTAGGTTCCTGACAGGACCTGTGGTCTCGTGGAGAGGAATCCATGCTGGAGCAGGAAGGCTGGCAGGACTTGTTACCCTGTAGCAGACCCATGCTGCCATGCTGGAGCAACCTATTCCTGACAGACTGTGCATGCCATGGAAGGGACCCATGCAGGAGCAGTTCAACTAGTGAGTGATCTCTCCCTGTCCTTATGCTGACCCATGAGCCTTTCTTTACATTCTCTCTCCCCTGTCCAGTTGAGGAGGGGAGTGATAGAGTGGCTTTGCTGGGAACCTGGCATCCAGCCACAGTCAACCCATCACAAAGCCATGTAACACATTTATCATTGAACAGGACAAGGAGCTAGAACACACACTTGTTTGGGTTTTGGGTGATACAAACTGGGCAGGGTGCAGTGATTGACATACTGGAGGGCTAAGCTGTTATTCACAGGAATCTCACCAAACAAGTGGATGCAAGAATCATGGAGTTCAAGAGAGGCAAATTCAAACTCCTGTGTAAGCAAGGAAATCAAGCATACACTGGGCTATGTTAGACACAATGTGGCCAGCAGCTCACAGGAAGTGATTTCCAACAACCCTCTGCTCCCTCAGCACTGTTGAGGCCACTGGTAATTATACTTCTCATGAAATGAGATAGACTTCAGGATTTTTACTTTTTTTCACCATCAACTCAAACACCCATTCTCCTATTTTACGTGCATCGTATTCTTACTTTTTTCCCTGAGAAATCAGTGATTTAATAGCTAACTCATATAACAAATGTTGTACAAATACAACCAAGAGGCAAAGAAAACCAGAAAAACTTGCATCCAGTATTGATTTTAAATTCACTAAAAGGTCTTTGTAAATTTAAATCTCCAGAACACACTTTATTAGTGGAGAAACAAAAATATATCAGAGCTTCAGAACTGGATTTATTGACACTTTAGTACTACAAAATTATCAAAGTGAATTTGGAATCACTGAGAAAAATTCTTTCCCTGGATAAAACAACTGAAGGTCATCCAGTCATATAACCCCTCCCCCCCCGCTTTGTCTGCAGTAGAGAAAGCCTGTGTTTTATTAGAAATCAGTACTATTTCTTTTCAGAAATCTAAGGAAAAAACTGTGGCCTATGTCAGATGTAATAAGACAAGTGTGCTTACTGAGAATAGGAAATAACTTGATGACTTGGATGGGCAGGGAATATGGGCTGCTGTCTCTGTGTCACACTTGGCACTGTGTTTATCCATGAACCTATATGATATTTGGTACTTTATTGCAAGAGTAAGTCAGGTTTCATAATATAGCAAATAGACCAGGTTGTAATGAGTCTAAATCAGATGCTTGGAATTACACAGTGTAACACAGAAAAGGAATGAAGTCCTTACTGAAATGATTTTAATAGAGATTTGTACAGCAAGAAGTCTTCTTACTGAGGTATAAAAGATTACCTGTCAACAAACAGCAGTTAATTCTGGTTTCAGTTCTGGGAGTTCCCAAGTGCTGGGTGACACATCGGTGCTTAGTGTCTTGTACTGAGGGCTGGACTGCCCACGTCTCAGCAGCTGACGTTTCAATGGTGTTAACAAGGTGGGTTATTGGTGAAACCTCTTCTTGCCTAAAAAGTAAACAACCTAAAGGCTGTTCCAATTGCCAAACAGCACAGGATTATTGTATTATCTTCCTTCTACTTTTGTGTTACTTTCTGGCTGTGCTGTGATTGAGCACTAAGTTAGTACTGATCTTTGGTCATAAATGGCTAAATTTATGTATGAAACATAGATGGAGCCAAACCTGTCACATACTGAGATAGTACTGACAAAGCCATTAACCTTTCTGTCAGTATGCCCAACAGAAAAAAAACAGAAGCATCAGGAATCACCATCCCACTACCTTTTGAATACCAGATACATATCTTTGATAAGGGAGAATACTTGACAGAATAGGTATTACTTTGTTAACATGCAGAGGGGAAAAAATCCAGATAAGTGAACAATTGGTTGTTGGCATTGTCAATATATTAAAAAAGAAAGCTTATGATCTGATCTACGTTCATAAGAAATCTCCACATGTACATATTGTGAAATTTTTAAAAGGGGTATTTCCCTTCCTCCTCACTAAGACCAAGAGGTCTTCATGAGTCTGCAACAAAGTAGCAAAACCAATAAATTTTGTTCAAGGTAAATAATAAGCAGCAGACCTAGAACTAGGATTTCCTAATGTCTAGTCACTTGGTTTAGCAATAGAAGATTTTTTTTCATAGTCTGAAATATGACTTAGGAATTTTAAGTTGCGACTAAAATAGGAAATGTGGGTTGGAACTAGATTATCTTCAATGTCCCTTTTCAGTGCAAATCATGCTGTGATTCTATGAAATCAGCAAAGTAAAAAAGAGTTAACAACTGTGAGGGAAAACTAGGACGGTTGTCAGCACACCTCAGTTATTTAGACAAGAAAGAGTTTAAAATCAGTCTAGAATATTTCCAAATATATTCACTGTTACAGAAGACAAATATCAGTAGATGAGGAGAATTACATCCTGATAAGAGTGATTTTTTTGCTTCCACAAACTTATAAATTAAAATTGTATCTGGAAGACATTAAGTGCTATCTTGTAATATTTCCAGGAAGTTCTCAGATGAATGAATCAGCTTCTTGTGTAATTAATCAAATTAACTCTTCACTGGGAGTAGGCAATAATGAACTATTTAGCTAGATATAAATAGCAGCTTTATGAGTTTCATTTGACTCTTGCTCACTGTTACATGTTAAAAGGTGTACATTAAAGATTCCCACTATCTGGTTTTGTTTACACTGTCAAAAGAAAATATCTAGAAAATTAAAGTACGATTTGCTTTCTATTGAAAACTGTTAGGGAAGTGAAGGGAAAACAGCAATAGTGATTGCTGATCAGTTGCTAATGAAACAATACTGGAACAGGTAAAATTTCACATATCTGTGTGTTTTGCCAATGATTTAATGAAGTCTGGATTTTACAAAAGAGGATCCAGGACTGAATAAATGGAATCTTTTGTCCACCCACCAAGGCTATTTGTTATGCATCCATGTATGTATAACTTACATAAATATATACATTATATACTCACAAACTATCCTCACTTTCTGGAATGTGTAGGTGACATAAAATACCAACTCCATGAAAGCACCATTAAATTCATTCCATGTGATCAAAGCAATGAATAGCAATAATCCGTGGTCTAGAAAAATACAGAGGGAAATAGAATTTCATGTTTTATTTCAGGTAACTTTTCAGCAATCAAATGTTGGCATGATTTGCCTTTACCAATAGGTTCTAACTTTGTAGTTACTTCTGCTTTGGGAAGGGGTGTTGGCCTAGATGTCATGGAAGAACTCCAAAGGCCCCTTCCAACATAAATTATACACTGATTCTGCTTACACATCTTCATCTACACTACCATTGCACAAAAACATAACTGCCCACAAGTACATAAACCATCTGTTCCATTTCTCTTATTTTTACTAGAATTAATGCATCTTTAATTATAATCTTGTTCTTTACAAGCATCTTCACATTCCATATGTACTCAGTAACAGGTATTTTGATTCAGCTGCCATTAGGCAATGACTCACTGTGTGTTGTCTGATGATGACGTTTAAAATGAGGGAATACTGCTTGAGGATCTTTGGAATTGGAAATATGTTTGAGGAACTCTTCCCCTTCCAATTTAGACGAGTCAATTGTGCCAAGTGATGGTGCAACTTAAAGCATTAGATAGCAATGTGGAAAACAATGTATCAAGGAGGTAATTATTCCCTTTTTGTTGTATTTACTTTGACATTACATTCTGGCAATTATTTTTAGTGTTTGGATTCGGATTCTTTATTTGTAGTCATAATAACAGAAAAGCTGGTATTCACTTCAGGTTCAGTTTATTTGTTCAGTTTAATTTGTTAACACATTATATCTCATGTGTTTATCTACAACCAACTTTGTCTCAGTAGCAGAGCCTCATTCACCTACAGAACTACTGCCTTTAAGATCTCACATGGACAGTGTATCTTGCTGTATCTCTGTCTGGTAACTACACCAGCAGGATGTTTAAATAGGAAGGTAATTTAAATAGCAAGTTATCTGACTTTATAACTTGACTGAGTTTTATTCTCTACCTGACTTCTTGTATCTAGATCTAGCAAAAGACTTGGGTGCTCAATGGAGTTCAGTTTTCAGCCTATGAAGTGGAACCTATATGCCTGAGTCAGGTGCCTATGTTCCTTATATTACACACAAGACAAAAATGCAACAGTAAATGTCTAATCTGCTTGGTGGTGGTCATAAGTAATCAACAGAATGCTGATTGCTCAGTCTACCTGGCCAGTGTTGTGCTTCAAGAACTGTAGTGGGAGTTAAGTAAGACCTCAGGAGGTGAGCACAGGGAGCATCAAGAAGGAGCCACATCCTAACAGTATCACTGATAATAGCTTGCAGACTCCTGCCTGCCTGTGAGAAAAGAAATGACCTGGCATTACCTTTAGTGGTGCTGCTGCAATGATCAGTCAAACCCTTCAGCCTACAGATTCTACCAAAACCACCCTTTTCCATAGGAGAGCTCTGAGGAGTTCTGAGGAGGAAAGGGCAAAGGCTAACCCTGTGGTTCTCCTTGATTTTCTGCAGGGATGTCCATATGTGCAAGCTCTCTGAAAGCTTGCAAATCTTGTAATGAGGAAAAATCTTTGTAAAAATCTTGGGGTTTTTTGTGGGTTTTTTTGGTTTGGTTTTTTTTTGGTTGGTTTTTTTTTTTTGTTTGGGTTTGTGGGTTTTTTTTTTGTTTGTTTTTTTTTTTTTTTTGTCTGTTAGGTCAGGGTTTTCTGTTTGTTTGTTTTCCAGTGGTGCTGGCTAGTGCATCCTCCTGAGACTGGTTTCAGCAGACCTGTAACAGCATTAAGGGGGTTCCTTGCAGAAACACACAGAGAAGCCTTCAGTAAATGTGCAGTGCTTGCAGGTTGGATGTCTCTGTAATTGTGGGATCAGTTCTGTGCATGTCTCCTGCCATTCCAGGTCTGGAAAACAATCATTTCCACACCATCCACACTAATTACAACTGTTGTGAGTGCACAGACAATACTTCTGGAGGAACCTCTCCCCTTCCACCATCATGCCCAACACGTACAAGGTGAGTGTAGTTGCTGACATTCAGGAGTGTAAGGGAACGGGTCCCTTCAGAGCATAAACCAGTATCACGTGTGCTCTGTGCCTTCTTTCCCTGTCCTTAGGGTAGGCCATACCAAATACTAAGTTTTCTCCAGGTTTACAGCAGTTTACCTCCTTTATAAATCAATGTGTCACAGAAAACTTCAGAGGGAAGGCAAGGAAAGCTTCCTCATGTATGTCTCAAAGCACAAAAGTGCCACAGCTTAACTTTTTGCTTACAGAGCACTAGCAAAAGAGATAATTTTTTTGTTAGGCCTCACGTTTGGAATATTATGTTTTACCAAACCGAGGTCATCATTACGATCTCACTTAAACTAGGAAAAAATTAAAATGAGCCTTTCAGACTTTTCTAATCCTTCAGATGACTGAAAAAATACTAAAGTTCTGCAAATCACACTGTTGGCTCAGCAACACACAAACTTATTAAAATGCCAGTCTTGGGGTAAATTACCCCCACCGAAAGTTCTATAATTGCAGTTTAGTTCCCGAACTCCAGAAGACTCTTTCAGCAGCCGTGGCCACTGCATGACATCTGGTGGCCACAAGGCAGCATGGCCAGAACGTGGCACTACTGAAACTGCCGCCCGTGCATCCACTGAAACCACACCGTATCAGCTCTTATCTCAATGTGCCAAAACACCCGCACTGCGATGTTCGCTGCGGTTGTACAGCTTGCCACGGAACAACACAGCATTGACAACTGCTAGTGTGTAGCACAATAGGACACGTATCTTCCTTGGGAGTTATGTTCCCTGCCATCAGTGTCGATCTTCCCCTGCACTCCTACAGTTGTAGGACATCGAGATGGGGATTTGCAGAGCTACAGAACTGTGGGAGATGTTCTTTGAAGTGCTGAGGTGGAATTCACTGTGAACTTGCACCTACTGAGCTGATAAAAAACCAATCCAGAATGATGCTTTGGTATGCAAGAGGTGTCACTGGCTGCAACAAGTACTCCTTATCCTCCTGTGATCATGGTATAAAATCACAGAATTATAGAATATGAAGGGTTGGAAGGGATCTTAAATACTATCTCGTCCAAATCTGCCCTGCCACGGGCAAGGACACCTCCCACTGGACCAGGCTGACCAAGGCCTTATCCAACCTGGCATTGAACACTGCTAGGCTGGAACATCCACAACCTCCCTGAGCAACCTATTCTAGTGCCTCTGTACCCTCACAGTAAGGAATCTCTTCTTAATACCTTAACTAAATTTCCCATCTTTCAGTTTGTGCCCATTCCTCCTTGTCCTATCACTACAGCTCCTGACGCAGAGTGCCTTTGTGGCTTCCCTGTAGGCCCCTTCAGATACTGCAAGGTTGCCATGAGGCCTCCACACAACGTTCTCTTCTCCAGGCCGCTCAGCCCCACCTTTCTCAGCCTGTGTTTGTAGGGGAGGGGCTGCAGTCCTCCTATCAACTTTGTGGCCTCCTCTGGACTTGATCTATCACGGTGGGTAAGATCTACTACAGAAAAAGTCACAGAATATTCTCAGTTGGAAGGGAGCCATCGAGTCCAACTCCTGGCCCTGCAGACACTCCATAAAGTCACACGATGTGCTGAAAGCATGGTCCAAACGCTCCTTGAGCCCTGTGAGGCTTGGCGCTATGACTTCCTTGGGGAAGTAGGAAAAAGAACAATCCCGGAAGAGAAAAGAGAGATTAAGTGCTCAAAATCCTCAAACGCGCGGTCCATCGGCTGAGCGACCCCGCCGATGCTTCAGGAGCGGGCCCATGGCCGGGTCCAGTACAGCTGCAGCCCTGCGACTCTCCGTCTCCAGCGCTGCCGCTGCAGCACCGACAGCGCCCTCGGATCGCCGCGGAACCGACCCCACGCCCAGCTGCGGGACCGGCTGTCGCACCCAGCCCCTCCCACCGGGCCGGCCGGGGCCCGCCCGCCGCTTCCGGCTTCCGGCGCCGGCGGGGGCGGGCGCGCGGGCCGGGCGGAAGCCCCGCGGCGGGCGGCGCGTGCGCGGGGGCGTGGCCGCGGCGGGGGAGCGGCCGCCGCTCAGTTCCTGCCCCGCGCGCGGGCGGGCGGGTGTCGCCGGTCGCGACAGAGGTAACGGCCCGGCCCGGCCCCGCGGTCCCTCGGCTCCCCGGCGGGCTGCCCCAGCCGGGCCGCCCTAGGCCCGGCCGCTGCCCGGGACAGTGCACCTGGCGCTGCCGCCGCGGCGCTCCCCGGGCCGGCCCCGTGGGGCGGGAGCGCCGCTGATTCACCTCGGGCGGCTGCCGGCAGGGAGGGAGGTGGACAGACGGACAGGTAGACAGAGTTTGCGGGGCCTGGTCGGGTCCCGGACGCTCCCGAGTCTCAGCGCGGCGCTGGGCGATGCTGGGGCCCGTCCTGCGGCCTCGGTAACCCCCCGGGCCGGTCTCCGCCACCGCCGGAGAGCCCGGCTCGTTTCGGTGTTCCCGGCCGCCCGCCTGCGGCCACGGGCTCTGCCCCTGGCACCGGGGCCTCTCGGGGTGCCGGGAGCTGCGGGGCGGTAACGGGAAAGGACCTTTTGGCTCTGCGGCTGGGGCGTGATGCAGCCTTAGGAAGTGCTCATTTACGTTTCACTCCTTATCCACCGTGTGTTTGTAGTTGGGAACTTAATTCATGCCGTTCTTTGTACCAAATGATGCATTTAATGCTCCGGTGACAGCGTTGGTTAGCCTGCAGGAACGTAGTTAGGAGAGAACCCTTAAAAAGATGTATTTTATTTGAAGTCGTGCTGACTTGTTTTTGGTTGGGGGGGATGGGTTACGTTTGTAGCTGAAGAAACAAATTGATCTACATGTGCTTCACTGTCCACTGGAAGAATGACAGATGATAAAGATGTACTTCGAGATGTGTGGTTTGGACGAATTCCGACCTGTTTCACTCTGTATCAGGATGAGATAACTGAAAGGGAAGCTGAGCCCTACTATGTGAGTATGACAAAGTCACAAATAGTCCAAGGCCGTGGTTATGTTTGTCTCCTTCATTCTCATCACGTGTACTACTGCATGTTGTGAAAAAAACCCACTTCTTTACTTCTTATTCCTGGTAGCTTCTGAAAGTAAACGTATAACCATGCTGTGTGACTTTATCTTTCTTCACAGCAAATGGAATACTTCAGGCGTGTTTCACTGGTGAGAGAAACTTATCACAAATATTTAATTAAGATCTTTGAAACAATTCTTAGAAGGTCAGTGAGTGACTAGGTCATGAGGAGGCTGGATGTGAGTTTGTATGTTCTTGGATAGTGAACAGTCAAAGGGAGAGAACTTCTATTAATGCAGAAATAATTTAGTCAGACTTAAGAAAACCTAAACATTAAGGTTGGTCACCTCTGTAACATAAACTCCTAATGAACACTGGCTCTGTGGATGACTTCTGCTCATTTTCTTTTCTTTAAAGTCCAGCAGCCATGAGAGATCTAGCTCACAAATAAGAAAAGCAGCTAATGGCTAAACAGAACACTGCCTGAACAGAATTGCTAGCTGATGATAAAAAAGGGATGATGGATGGATTTGAGTTGTAACAAGCCTTCTGTAATGATGTATTTATTTATAGTGTTCTCATCAGTTTTCATTCTTTCAGCACCTAATAGACATGTATTTGAGACAGAATGTTAGCTGATTCACTGAAATGCAAATTTGAAAGGCAACAAGTATATGGGAGGGAAATCTTGAACTTTTAATTTTTATGGGATTCTGAAATTCTGAAGTCTTATCCCATTCCACACTGGATAGAATTTTTTTCTATGTTCAATAGCATCTTTGTGTCATCAGCTTCTCAATTGCATGTACTGTTTTGAAATCTAATAAACTATTAGTGCTTTTTGTTCAGCAATAATAGTGCTCATCTTTGTATATTTTAGTTTCATCACTGGTAAAAGATAAGCACTTCATATTTGTTGACCTATTGCCAAATATATCTAAGCTATAAAAGTCTCTATATATGAGTATAATTTTATACTTGTATTATACGTGAGTATAACATGTTTGCATATTTTGTGTAAGAGCTACTTGAAAGGTAGGTAGGAGTTAAGGTTAGAGGTGTACAGCCTTGATCTGTTTAACATTTGCATGGAACCATGTTATCGTCGTGATGTGGCCAACTTTCTAAGTCAAGGAAATGGTTTTAAGGCCGTAGGATTTCTTCTATTTATTCCATGTAAAATGTGCACAAAAATTCTCAATGCTTAATTCTTTCTTTCTGCAAAATGTAATTACTCAGGGATGACAGTTCTAAAATTTTAACTTCTTCATTTTTCAGTTCATGTTGGAGCTGGTGATACAGCTTTATGTCTTTGGATGGACCAAGGATTTATAATAGTAAAAGGCAGAATAGCAACCAAAGTTTTAAGTCATGGTATAGCTCTGATAGTTTCAGAGAGTGTTTGCATTAATGTTTTTGTTCAGATCTGGAGTGCATGTGAAATAAGTCTTCACCCTTTCCACTTCCTGTGCCCAGGTTGGCATCACAGAGCATTCAGCCCATAGGCCGAATCAGTTTCATGTGAAGCTGAAGCAGCAGATGGGCTTCAGCTGCTAATTTGTTGCATGGGAGCAAACTTCAGCTAAATCAAAGTAAAAGAACATCAAAACACCTAAAATTATGGGTAAAGTAGAAAAGTATATGTAGTTAACATTTCCAGCCCTTGACATCAGCTCTTCAGCTTTACATGTCTCCTCTTACTTGTTAGTACAGATACAAGCTCTGTATTCCAGACTGCCTTTCATTAATGGAAAGACTGCACAGGAAGGAAATACTGGCATCATTAAGTTGAGAGAGGATAAAGGATTCTGCTCTGAGGAACTTGCTTTATGAAGATGAAGGATGACATAGACTCGGAGGGTGAGGGATTAGAAAGACAACCCAGAGTCCGTGGGATGGATTTTGGTTTTTGTGAGTGGTGTGACAGGAGGGCCTTGTCTGTCAGATGGGTTAGTGCAGCACAGGAGTTGATGTGTGTGTGTATCACCTTGTGGCACTGCACAGGTGTAGGACAAGTAATTTAAAATTAACTTGTTTATCTTTTGGAAAGACTGGTGACATAAAGACTGGGCAACTCTGGTAAAACACTGTCTTGTGTCTTAATATAGTCATGTAGGATAGGTTTCTGCAGTTACGCTAGAAATGGATACATCAATTTTCTTTGGAGTGTTTAATGCAGATGCTTGTATTCTGAGTGGCAGTGTATTTAGGAACAGTTTGCTTGAACTACTTTTGTTGCTGATTTATCTGATTTTTCTCTCATCCTAAAATCATTACGCATTTTATTTAAAAATTATATCCTTTGTTTGCCTCTTGGTGCAAGCAACAGAAAGAAAAGGATGAAAGAAGTATACAGGAAGCAAAGATTCATTGGCTGAGACTTGTCAGATGTATAAAGAACAAAAATACAGCAGGATACAGTCTTGGAATGATGCTCTGCCCGAGGGACTGCCTTTAACAGGACCGCTGTTTAGCTTGCTCTGTGTCAAAAGTATTATTTTGTTAAGATATCTGTAGGAGAGGGCAACGTGAAGCCATTCCATGTTAGGATGTTTTGTTTCATCTCCCTTGACACTTTGGTGATCACACCAGTCCAATTCTTGTTAAAGCTGTAATTTTTCTGTTTGAGTGCTTTGCATGTAAAAATACTGCATGCTCTGCAACAAAACCTGTGGATATACCTGGAGAGGTACTCTTTACATAAAGTTACATTGCAAGCATATACTTAGGTATTAGGAGTTGTTTGTATTTCATTTAACCTCCTAGTTAATAAGAAAACATTTCTGGTTATTGTGATGAAATACTGTAGGAATACATAATATTCAAAAGGAAGGTGTTGCAGTTTGTGTAATTTTTGGGATGACATTTAGGGATGACTGTGAGGATTTGTTCTGCTTGGTGATGTATTTGGAGATTTACTTTTCTTAATTTAATGAAGAGAACTCATGATCTTACTTGTTATCTTCCAGTGGGTGAGGAAGGGATATTAAAAGGGGCAATAAAGTGAAAATGTGTTTAAACTGCTCTTAAAAATCTCACTTAATAGGTTTAGTATACTTGTAAATCTCTAAGATAATTAAAGCTAGAAAAATGATACAATTGGATCCTTTCATTTCTCCTGTGGAAGGGGATAACTATATCAAGGTAAAAGAACTGGGGGCACCAAACAAAGGGTTCAGTAGGTTCTACAAATGCTCAGCATCTCTGAAAAACAAGTAGTTCCTGCTAACCTGATTAACTGTTGGGTTTTGTACAGTTGTACAGTTTTTGTTGAAACCTTTTGGGAGTGCTGGCCATGTTCTGTTAAATTCAGTTGAATGTTGTTTGGCTATTGTCTGTGTTCTCTAATTGTGTTGAAGTAGAAACTGGGTTGTTCTTTCACAATATAAACTGAAGTGGAATATTTTATAGAGGAAGTTATGCAGTTTAAAGGGTTGTGTGAAACGTTGTTGCAATAAATAATGTTTTAATGTATTTATCAATCCCAACATGGCTGTGCTATATGCAACATGCTGAAAATTGGCTTTTGTAAGAGTCTAGTAAGTCTCATCAGAGTACACCAGCATTAATTTAACTATACATATCATGCAGAAGTAACATGAAATTATTACTAAAAATATGTGGGTTTAATTGGTATAGTCTGGACTATATTGTCTCAGGAACAATCAGTGAAGATATGTGGAATTAGGTAAATAAAGGATAAGCTTATGTTGTCATTCAGGTCTTTAAAGTACCAAACAATTCTGACTTGAATGTGTACATAACTTCATTGAATTTTGTTTGCCTTCTAAAAATGAAGGCTGTGTTTTGATTACATTGCTCCTATGAAACAAGGTAGAAACAGTGTGATGATGGTAATAAAAACAGCAGTTGGAAAAGGAAAGCCATATGGTACATGGAAATGGAGTGTTAACTGACATGGTGACTGTGATAGTGATGAGACTTGGCCTTATGTAATTTTATAAAATTGTAAAATTTAGCTGTGTCGCAGATGTAACCTAATGCGGCATTATCAAAAAAATGAATCTGTTCTTCCAGGAACTTGATGTACTCTCCATACTTCTTTACGAATTGGGTATTTACAAATTGTAGTATCATGGCCAAAATATTACCTGATTTATATATCAAAGCGTGGTCTAATTACTGGAGAAATTCTGGAAGAATGTTGCAGCAGGGATCAAGTTTTCTGTCAGGCAAAATATGTCCTTGGGATGTCTGCACCACAGGCATTCACTTAGGGCCTTAGTATATTATTCATATACTATAAAAAAAGTGCTTTAAGAAACAACACTGGTTATGAGGAATGGTGGAAAACAAATGTTTCTCTAAACATACAAAATACAACCTATATCTCAGGCCCATTACAGGGTGGATACTATTAAGTTAAAATGTCTGCTCTAAAGTGATTGATATTTTACAGGGAAGTTAATCTTTACTCAGTGAGATATTGAAAAGCATTGTTTGTTAGTGCTTACGGATTGATTTATCTCTAGTAAATGTGCCACACAGTCATCAGTCAATTCACTGATAGATACAGAGTGCTTAACCACTCCTGTGCGTAAGGCTTTAAAAAAAGAGATGGTAGGGAAGATGTTGCAAATAAAAGTAGCACAGTATTCGGATTTGGATAGTCTACACTTGAGAAAAGAAGATAATATATGACAAAGCTGTAAGAAAGTGTCTTGATTCAACTCATAAAATATTTACAGTTTTCTTTCTGGTTTTAGTTGCTGGATGAAGGTTAAATAGTGGAAGAATAGTAGTCTTGACTAATAGGTTGAACTGGCAAACCCAGTGCAAAGAAAATGGAAATCGCCAGCTATTGGAAGTACAAAACACTTGGAACCCAAACCCTTAAGCTTCTAGTTCTCCTGGAGTTTTTTCCTGGTGGAGGAGTTTCCATTTTGCTGTTGATACACAGTTGCACATTCTTTTCAATAAGAAGTTATAATCTCTTCTTATGTGTTCATATGAAAAAGGTTTAAAACTTCATTATTTAAATACAGAAAAGCAGAAATTGAAGTCCACTGAAAGTCCCCAACCCCACTGAAAGAATCAAGGACTTAATTTTTTACTTTTTTTGGTGTTAATGTGTCGGATACTGCTATTCTGCATCTTCTGAGTACATAATTTTATAGCCTTTAATTGATCATTAAAAAGTAAGCTGTCTAAAAGACCTCGCACTGTAAAAAGGGGAAGAAGAGAATCCTAACTGAATTTTGGTTATGAAAATACATACTTGTTACAGGTTTTATTAGTTTAGTTATTTTATTTACACTTAAAGCTTCTGTAATTTTTTTTCAGTTGCTTTTGCCAAGGATAAGCTACTTGACACTGGTAACAGACAAAGTGAAGAAACACTTTCAGAAAGTTATGAGACAAGAGGAAGTTAGTGAAATATGGTTTGAATACGAAGGTACACCACTGAAATGGTGAGTTTATCGAACTTTGTACTCTATGCAGTTTATTACATAGAGAATTCCCAGGTTCAGCACAGTGTCAGTGGTTTTCCTAAAGTAATCACTCCCTTGGGTTTCAAAGATGACAAAAGAGGAGGAGGGTAAGAAATGCATGTTTTTTGGAAAAAACAAAACAAGGTTTAATGTTGAATGTATTTTTTTATTATTCTGCTTGATTTTTTACTATACATGTAAGAGGTGTTGTGCTGCACTTACTGGTTTTGTTCTCGTTATTACCATAATTCAGAATGTTTGTGGTTTTGGCTTTACCATTGCTTGCAGTAGAATTGCCAAATAAATCTTCCTTTAACATATTCCACCTTCCTAAAAGATGTCTAGTAACATAGATAGGAAGTAGTATTTCTGGAGTCTGAATGCAAATAGCTTATATGCATGATGGTAATAAAACATGAGTAGCCTTCACTGCTCACTGGTGTGATATGTGCTTGCACTGTAAAAATCTAATACTGATCTGCAAGCATTTGTTGAATTCAATCAGTTCAAGTTTACTGAACTAATTGCTGTGGATTCTGTTTTTTGTTTTGTCCTATAGTCTATTATAACTATCTTCTTTCGGGTTTTTAGTTTGTTGGGGTTTTTTGTGAGAGGTTAGGGACTTGGACTGATACTGTTTTATTTAATTAATTTTCATAAATACTTTTCATCAGGTTTTCTACTTCTGCTATTAAAGAGTTTTAAAGAAAATATTTTGAGAGCTGCAGTGTTTGCTAGTTCTGTATAGATAGTATCAGCCCTCCAGAAGGTATTTATTTTGAATGATGAAGAGATTATCTCTTTATTTCTTGTATCAACGTAGGAAAGAAAACTAGTGATTTTTTAAATCTTACTGAACCTGGATTGTCTTGTGATTAGCAAGCATCGTGTCATTGAGCCCCTGTAGATGTGGTGATGCAGTAGATCTCTTCTAGTCTTTTGTTTCTTTGAGACTAACCTAGTGTAAACCTGGAAAATATATAAATAGAAACCCATAAAAATGATCTCTTTAAACTTTTATTATAACTGACTGGCAAAGCCAGCTTTAGACATCTAAATAAATTATCTGGAATTTAACAAGAAATGCTGTGTTATGTGCCATAGTAATGTTGAGTCATGGACACTATCTAAATAAACAGCAAGGTACCACATTCATCCTAGTGTGTTCATAGTCCCAGGTAAATAGTGGGAGAACACTAGTTTTCACTGAAGTTGTAACAAGAAGGAGAGGGTTTGTACTTCATCCAAAAATAGATCCATATTTTCTGTAAGTTTTCTAATATCACGATGTTTAAACTAGAATTAAAAAAATAACTACAATATAGGTCTAGAATAAAAATGTAGCTTCTAATTCTAAAATTAAGTGAAGAGTTATTAAATTTTATTGAATGTAGAAATGAAAATAAATAGTGTAATGATGATATGCTAATTAAGGCTCTCACCTTTCAGGAAAACTAAGCCGGGAACAGCTCCACTGATTTTGGTGGAACTGCTTTTCTAAGGAAAGTGCTATTTGTAAACTAGTATTTTAGGAGAATGGTAATCCCATAAAGAGCCAAAGCTTCTTCTGGGGAAGACCCAAACACCAGAACTGAGAATTAGATTGAGCTAGTAGTTGCTAGAGAGAGAATGGTGGGTATTAATGTTTAATCTTTTTAGCTATGACTTGTGCATTCAGAATCAAATAGAACTGGTTAATAATATTGTTTATTCTAATTATTTACTTTGCACTATGAGGTCTTACTGCTTACAGTCTGTGCAGTTTCATACCTAGTTGGGATGAAGTCTATATCTGTTCAGATGCAGCACTTCCATTTTCCAGTGAGATTTTGGAGGAAGTCTGATATATAGTTTCAACTTCAGGCTCTGCAGTGCATGGGTCAAGTTCTTAAAGGAGAATGAAGCTCTCCAGGCCTGGAGTTACATGGGCCTGGGTTCTTTGTCCTGCTGAGAGTGTTGGGACGGGGGAAGATGGATTCTTTGCCTGCAGGCGGTGTGTGCTGGGGGAGGGTCTGTGTCACCAAGGTAAGGAGTTTCAGGAAGAGATTATCAGACTGTGCAGCTTTAGAGACTGCAGAAGGAAATGGATCAAGCCTCAGACCATCCTGCAGCTACAGGAGATTAAACCTACAACCACACTGAAGGAGCTGCAGGCAAAGGCTGGGATTACTGGATTAGAAAGGAGTCTCCTAAGATTTGGAAGAGCTGGAAGTTTTTGACTTCTTGCAACAGGAGGAATGTTCCTTCTACTCCTGCATTTCTCTTAGTACAGCATAGGTTCAGTGCTCTGGCTGCAGGTGAAGGACTGAAAGTGTTGTCCAGTGATCATCTGATACAGCTGAGCCTGAACTGTGTAGGGGCACCAAGAGGAAATGAAAAATTAATTCAAAAGTCTGTATTCTGCTTACTGTCCTTTCTCCAGGACTTTTAACTCTGCCATTTCATGGTCACTGCAGCTAAAGCTGCCACTGCTTATCACAACTCTTTTGTCTTAACAGATAAGTAACAGATTCAGTTTTGGGTTATCTCTGGTTCATCCAGTGTCTGTATCAAGAAATCTTGACTACTTGTGTCCCGCTGTGTTGCTTTTCCAGCAGATGTGAGAGAATAACAGGAACCAGGATCTGTGATGTAGACACTTACTGAGTTGTTTAAAGAAGACTTTATCTATTTTCTCACCTGGATTGCGTGATCTGTTGTTGCGTGAACTAGTTCCTCCTCTGTTCCTGAACCACGAGAACTCAACCAACCTGTTGTCTGTCCAATTAAGTTTCATACATCTAAGCTGCGCCCTGACGTGGAAGAGAACCCTCTGTCCTCATCTGCCCTGCCTGCCTTTACTAAGCAGCTTATGTCTCTCCTTCCACAGCAGTATTCCAGTTGTGCAAGCTGTCTCACTGTACCTCAGGTAGCCCAACACTCTCCCAGTAATGTCATAGCATGTGCAATTCGAATTTTCCCTGCTTGTTTCTCAAGCTATGTGCACTTATGTAGATACTTGTGGTGGGCTCTCTTCTACCTTCTTCTATCACTTTGACATCTCCCTTGTCACCTTTCACCGCTTGCTATCCACCCATGTCCATTAATTTCTATTTATCTGTAGGTTGTTATTTACACTTCTGTTGTATATGGTCTAAAGCTCTCACCAGGTTGGGCAACCTTAAAGCGAAGATACTTTTGTCTGACTTAGGTGAATTCGATCTCTCCCTAGCCATCTGCTATCCCCAAAGAGTATCCTGTATTTGTAAAAGCCAAGTAAGTCCTTGTTGTTGCACCAGCTGCATAACCAGCTCCTGACCTGCAGACACCTCTCTGAGCCTGTCTCCTTTAGTGGCAGAATTGTGGAGATGCCTCCTTGCCCCTAGAACTTGTAGAATCACTTGATACTCACAGGGGTTCTGTTGCACCACTTAAAATTTGTGCATGTGTGGGTAAACAGCAAGGACTAATAAGCCAAGCAGAGGACAATTTGCCAGTCTGCAACTCTTTGGCAAGCAGCAAATCTCTGCAGGTTAACAAGTGCAGTTGGCAGATGGGGCTCCCCTGCAGGATGGAGTGCTATAACTGCTTCCACTGGCTGTGGATGTGTTGTTCAGACAGCTCTGATGCTTCCTCAGAAGTTCCAGCCTCTTATCTGACACTGAAGCACTGCCAGTGGTTGGAGAAGGCCTCTTCTCTCTTGGCCAGAGCTTAAGGAAACTTTTCTGTCTGTCCATCCAGGAGCTGCTCTGGCAGTCACACACTTGAACCACCAGAGCTGGGACCGAGGCCCCTTTGCAGCAGGCAGCTCCAGGAAGCCGATGGGTGCCTCGCTTGACTCCCTACACACTCCACACCCACAGTCAGACAAGGTTTCCTTACCCACTTGACCCTCGGTTTCCCATAGCAGAGCCTCAGGCATCTGGATCCTTAAAAGACCTTAGTCATGGTCTAACAGCAGAATAACAGCTTGAACTGGTGCCCCTGAGGAGGGACCCTAAACCAAGGAACCGCTGGGCTTTCATACCCTCACAGTCTGTGTGTGCTAGCGTGGGGTTTTTCCTCTGTGTTGTTGGCTTCTGTTGTGTTTCTGAGTGTCCAGTCACCTGGCAGGGCCACAGGTCCCCGTGCCCTTTCCTGTGAGAAGGGTCAGCACCAGTTTTGGCCTCTTTCTTGGGGCTCCCATCACCCAGAGCTCAACCTGCAGCTCCCTCTGCAGCTGTGCACTTGAGCTACTGGCACTGAACAGATTCCTCAACATCAGAGTTCACACAACTCTGCTCCTTCCCACTCTGAGAGTCCCCACTGACCACTCCAATGACTGCTGACACTTTCTCTCCAGATTCTCATCTCTGCAAGATCTTGGTGAAGATGCCATTAATCTCTGTATCTTCCCTGATGCTGTGCAGCCCCCTGACTTCCTGCAACTCCTTAGCTTGGTGACATAGCTCCTCTCTAATGTGCACTTCCTCTAGACAAGGACATTTCCTCTGCTTGCTCCAACCCTGAGGAGAGGTCCCAAGCCCTCCTGGCAGCTTGAAACCTGGAGAGCTGCAGCCTTTCTCAGGAGCTGTCCCTGAGTGATGCCACTGTGTGCTGGAGTAGTTTCTTCAGTAGATGATAGGGGGTGACACCTGCAGCTTGTTTCCATCCTGTCTGAGCACTTACATGTGGCTTTCAGTGGAGTTTTTGTCCCTATTGTGTGGGTTGTGTTCTAGCCCTGGTAATTGTATAGGTGGCTGTCTAGTACCAACTGAATGGATGCTTGACCCTTTCTGTTCATAAGTTAGCAGAAGACAAAAGGTCAAAGCACCATTTAATCAGACATCCATTAACTCTGCAAAGCACAGGGATTTTACGGAAGAAATTTGATTACATGAACTTCACTTTGTAATCTTAACTGATTAGGAAATACAGATGTAGGCCAAGAGCTGATGAATTTTTATGTGGGTTTTTTGTTGTGGTTTTCTTTTTCTTAGTTATCTGTTTTGTTGTATAAATTGAAAGTAACTGGAATTGTTCATGTTGAAAATTTGTCTTCATCTAATTATCAAATATGATTTTTGTTACTTAACTCACCTGGAAAACCACTCTTTCATGGAACTCTTGCTGAATCCCTATTAAGGGTTTAGGACATAATTGGCAGTATTAAAAATCTTCATGGTAAAAACTTAAGCATTAGTAGTGAATCAGGATAAATCTGGATATGCATCCTCTTTATTCTCAGGTAAGCTCAGAAATTGTAGTAGTATTCTTTGTTTTATTTCCCTATTGTGATGAATTTGTCTTAGCTTTGGGGTGGCTCACCCGTAGAGGGTGCTAGAGCACTGTTGTGTGAGAGTTTCACCGATCTGGAAGATGGCTTGGCACAGGTGTTGTTACAGCAACGCTCTCAGTTAGTACTCTTGGGACTTTCAAAACTTATGTACGTGCTTGTGTCTGTGACCTGTGATCAGCCCCATTTAATTCAGTGAAACTACTGACTTCACGGTTCAGCATGTGTTTCTCTCTTTGTAGGATGAGAGCTAGTAAGGCTCTTTAGGTTATGAATTTTGAAAGATAAGAGAATGGGTCTTGGAATGCTGAATGTTACAAAGAGATATTTTATCAAAAATCTCGCCAATATCTGTGTGTGAGAAAACTGAACAAAGAGCTTTTTTGACAGTGCATGTGGAGGCTTTGTGTGTGTGATATATGTTCCATATACTGCTGGGGGCTGTATATTCTAATGAATTTAAAGGAGAGAAAACTATGAGATGGCAGTGAGTATTTGTCAGAGGCAAGCTTTTTTGTATAACTCCTTTAATCTAGAATACCATTGAAATATAAAACTCCAATTCCCCTTTCATTCTTCTTGATTTGATAGTAAAGACAGAGTTGATCTTGATCTATTGTCTTTCAGCCATTTTACAGATACTTAATTTTTTCACTCTTCTACTTATTCTCTGCATTGATGTATCAGACATGTGGGAGAAGGAAAGGATGTTAAGGTCATTGTGGTATAAACTCAGGACACTCAAACATCTGAAAGCGTATGTGCTTTTCTGTCAGACCAGCTATTTCTGGTTTGCTGCTTTTAAACTAAAATTACTGTTTTGGAAGGTTCCACAAAGCAGCTGTAGGCCACTTAAGGCTGTTGCAAAAGTGGCAGTGTTTTGTGGGCACAGCTTGGAGACCACTGGTTTAGATATTGAACATGTACATTCCAGACTTGATTTCTGCCTGTCAGTCATCTAAACTTGCCTGTATAACTTTCCTAAGTAAGCAGTAAAGAATGTGAATTGTGGGAGTCAAACAGCTATTTTTTGTGTGTGTGTGTAAATGCAGGTATGTTAACTGTGATATGTAGAATTAAATGCATAGCTTCTATATTAAATTAATATCTTGTAATTTTCAGGCATTACCCAATTGGTTTACTCTTTGACCTCCATGCATCAAATACAGCCCTTCCTTGGAGCATCACAGTGCATTTCAAGGTAAATTGATATAGACCCCTTTTTAAGAACAAGTGAGCATGAGATTGCATGACATTTGGAAGCTAGGAGAAGGTTTCATAACTCTTTTATAAAGCATGTGAATGCCAGGTGTGATTTGAAAGGGAGAATATTCATTATTCAGGAAGCATTTAAAGGTTTCTGTAAATCTGCAGCTATTTTCTATGAGATTGTGTGTGCTTTTATTGGACTTCCCGTAAAAAATTATTCTATTGTAATCTCAAAATACAAAATGGTGTTTCAAGTTATGAAGTTTATGATAGAAGAACTTTAACTTTCTATAATGTTTTTAATTTAATTGGCTTGAGTTGACTGAAGATTGGGAAGATTAAGAAGTGCTTGTCCTTTTAGGCATATATGAGCAAGGAAATGAGATGCTGTAGAAATCTTTGAAGTCAGGGAATGCAGTTGTACTTAATGTTGGTCCCTTTTAGGGAACTAAGTGAAATGAGTTTGGTCTTGTGAAAGCTTAGTCACAGGAGAGACGTTATTTTGATTATGGATTGTAAACCCACTAGGTATGACTTAATAGCACTACTGATCTTTGCTCAGAATGGAATTCGAACAGGGTTAGCTTTTGTGCAGGATTCTTGCATACTCTGAAATGCACTGAGACAATAATTCCAGGTATGTTTTAAAGTCAAAAGTACAACTACAAATCATAATATTTAACTTTGACATATTAATTTCTTCATTGTAAAACAAACAGTTCAATAGGAAAACTGATCTGAAGGACAATGCTACTTTAGTACGTGCGAGATCTGAGTGAAATGAAAAGCATATTGGGAGGCACTTGTGTTGAACGTTTTCATTGAAACAATTCTCATAGGTGTGTTAGAAAAGCTTTTTCCAACAGTAATTGATGCTTTTTGGAAGTGTACACTGAAAACATATATTCTTATTATATGTAATTCTACATGTTGAAACTTCTAAAATGACTTACTTAATGGATCTGAAGTTGGGGATGCTTTTAAAACCATTGTAATTGCTACACTTGTCTGATAAATGTCAGAGATCTGGGATGAGGAAACTTCCAGAATGTTCTGAAGAAAGTGGAGGGCTTCTAGTTTCATAAATCATGGTTTAATTGTTATATTTTGAGAGCTCTGGGAATTTAACAGTGGTAATGTAGGGATGTTGCCATCACAAAGTTGAGGCATCTTGAGAGTTAAGTTACAGCATCACAGTGCTTTTTAATTAGCAACATAAATTTGACTTTAATGTCCTTGTGTTGCTGCTTGCCAAAGAATCAGCTACATTTAGATTTTCTCAAAGGTGTACATTAAAGATCAGCAGATAATTAACTGCTAAGGTAGTTTTATTTTAAAAGTTGATGTAATTTAGTAATGTAATACTGTAGAGTTAGCACCTGCATAATCTATCTTCCTATTTTGATGTAATCGGAAAGTTTATTTAAATAAAACCCCTCTGAATCCTTAAGTCAAAACATAACTGAAAGGTATCAGAGTATGTCAAAATATTGAAGAGGTTTTCATGTGTTACAGTTCATACAGCTGAGTAGTTCAGGTGTATGATTTTTGACTAGAGCATTCTTTTCGTTTCTGTGTGGTTATTCTTCAAAGAGTCATAATTTCTGTTTGGCTTAATTAAACAGTGTTAGATTTTATGGTGTTTAGCTTTTGTTGTCATGGCTGTCTCCTTTCTTCTACCAGTGCGTGCAGTCAACAACAGATACCTCAAACATCTGTAAAAAGTGGTTTTCAACTTATTTTTAAAAGTCAAACTCCCCCTATCAGGTTTCTTTGTTTGAAGTTAAAAACATGGAAAAGGTTGATTTCTGTTCAGCAGAAGTTTTCAAGTTGATAGATATTTGTAATTGTCCTCCACTGACCAAATCATAAACACACCTAGTTTTTGCATTGAAAAAACAGTTTGTTAATTTGTACTTCTGGTATGCAATAATATTACATGCATTGTATCTTGTAAAGTTGAAAAACAGTTGCATTAAATAGTGGCAGGAGGATGAGGCTGAACAGCGTACGAGGGTCTGAGAATCATGAGAGGCTGTAGCATGGGAAGTTGCTTTTGTTATCCAGTTGCAGCTTTATGGGAAGGAGGGAAATTCTATCCCTTCCTGTTAAAATCATCTCACCTTACTCTGCAGCCTGTTAACCACTATTCATGTTGTCAGTGTGGTAACCACCTCTCCAGATTTTAGGCAGTAGATAAGAAGCGGTGAACTGCTCTGGAAATAGTAGCTCTTTAGGAGGAGAGGAAATTGTGTATGCCGGGGGAAATGCTGAGGTTCTGCTGAAGCCATTGGCTGCTGGTGCCCACCTCTCTACCCATGACCTGATGTACAGGAGGAGAGACAGCATCTGTCCTTGTGTGACAGTCATCATCTTTGTGGTTTTTTAGGTGAAGATTGGGTCAGGTGGAATGGAAAGGAAGTATTTTTCCACATAGCATATGGATAAATTGTGGGACTGCTAGGAGATATTGTGGAAGCCAGAAGTATAAGTGGGGTTTTTCTGAAATTAGTTTACTTAAAGAAAAGACCACTGATAGTAACTAAACACAAATACATAGATGCACTCCTTGCCATGGATACAGTCCTTGTAGTTTTTAATGCCCTATTTTCTGTAAATGTATTCTAATGCAAGTAGACTGTCACAGGATAAACAGATGTTTTGTGAACTAGAACTGAGAGATAAATATGGGTGGAATAGAGTTATGAAACCAGACTATTAAAAATGCCTGTGATGTTTTTGGTACAGTCTTCTGTGAGAGGTCATTTAGTGCTGTTGTCTGGACAGAGGATACCTATTTCTTTGTGACCAGTTCATACTGCAAGGGTCTACAGAACTCCTTGAATTTTCTGAGAAAATCAGAGTCAACCCTTAGTAACTGTTCTTTCAAAGATGCAGGACATGGAGGGAGTAAGACACCACCAATAAGAGTACTTGCATTAAAGCTACTTATATTATCTGTTAATACTTTTTGCAAATCTCCCAGTTGTATAGCCAAGAGTGGCTACTAGTTTCTTCACAATCATCCCTTTCTTCAGGGAACTGAATAAAGTTATTTCTGAGTGATCAATATTTCTTTAGGTAGAAAGAAGGCAAGTAGAATTTTTTTTTAAAATATAAGCACACATGATCTACATTTAAGTATAAAACTTATTATTTTGTTCCCTGATTGATAAATCAGCAGGGGTGCCATGTTTTCTGTTGGTAGTCTCATGCAGGTGAAACTGTTTCATATGCTTCTTGCAGATGTGCAGTGTTTTTTTTTCTAAGTTGTCACTTTCATGTTTAGGTTTTGCAGCTTCTACTCACAGTACTTCATAGAAATGTGTCAGTGTTTTTCCTACTAAAGAAAAGCATACACAGCACTGAGATTCAGGAGTGTTTTCCAGTCTTTCATGGTGTTACTCCTTAGAAGCTGGGAAAATTAATCATGCCACACCTAGCTCTACTACTATGTCTAGATTCTTTACACTAGCTTAACTATCTGTGACCAATTTTAAATAGATCCTTGCTGTTCTGCAGACTACTGTGTGTGTAATTTCTGGAACTCATCCTCAGGGAGTGACATTAGCTGCAATTTGAGATTCATTGGAAGAAAGTCAGCAGGAAGATGTCTACCTGTAGAAAGAGAAGAATGTCCAAAACCAGACCCCACAGTACGATATTTAGACCTATGTGTAGCAGTTCTGTTGTAACAGAACTGTTGTTTTCATAAACTTAGCTAAAACATCAGTTTTTAACTATGAAAGTCAGTTTCTAGGTTCTTATATTACTTGGCATTAGGTATGTTCCTCTGTTTCTTCCTTTGTTTTGAGGGATGCCAGTGTCTACTTTGAATTCTTGCATGTAAAGAATTGTTCTGATCTTAAAGTATGCTATTTTTGTCTATTTCTCTCTTCTGGATGGGTTACGAGACTTTATATTTTTATTTGAGTAAGTAAATTGAACTTCTGAAAGTATTTTACAGGCCTATGCAGATGTCAATTGGCAAGTAACAGTCCCAGTAATGTTTTCCTAGTAATCTTGGGCCCAATTATGCTGAGACACTCGGTTTGTAGCGTAGAAGAGGAGCAAGGTCTGCCCCAGAAGAGCTTTCGTTTTTGTTCTGTCTTCTTTAATGCCTTTATACTTGGCCATTCTCACATAAGAAACTAGATTTATCTCTGTCTTTAGATTTCTAGTCAGCTTAACGTATACCAGGCCTAACAACAGCACTCCCTTTTGCAAGTTCAACACCAAACCATGTAAACTTCAGTGGAAAATATATTAGCAATGTTTTCTTTATGCCCCTGTTTTTGGAAATACTCATCCTTTTGATCCACAGTTTCCAGAGTTTGGGTTCTCACTGTCATAAGGAGGAAACACTATATAAAATTCCATTATTTAATTTCTAATTCTTCTCAATAACCTAAAGAGGAGGGAGCTATCACTGTTATCCTCAGAATTTCTTTCAGGTAAGGCAATCCCCAGATCTCTTTTTGGTATTTTGGGTTTCTGTATTTTGAAGCAGTCTTCACTATTTTTCATGGGGTTATGTGGGGGAATGAAGGTAGGGGGTGAAGGTTGGGTTTTTTCCAGCATTAGATTGCTCCTCCTTCGACGTGTTAACTGTGTTGTAAAAGCCTTTGAAAATATCCCATTATATGTACTTGTATTTCCAAAATGGTTTTGACAGTTCCTCACAAAAGCTTTTTAAAGTGCCACTTTGTAATGGGTTAAGAGGGAAGAGCCTCTGGTGGAATAGCATGAGAATTCAAGTATGAAAATATGGCAAGCCCTTGTTAGGAAGGGGAGTACTAATGATGCCGCCACTCTGGTTTCTCTCTGAGGTTTGCTGTGTTCAGCATGGTCATAAGCAACTGTGAAAATAAAATTAATAAGGAGGGAATAAAGGTGGGTTTTAAAACATCTGAAAACTAAAGGCACTGGATTTGTGATAGTGAATGCTTGTGTTATTGTAAAATGGCAAGTGATAGTAAATTTTGATAAAAGAAAAACTGGAGGAAGGAAAGCCACAGCCTCTGTAATGCTGGACTTGTGATCAAGTTATTGCCAAAGAAATCTTTTTTGTATCCGAATGAGATACATGGCTGTAACTCTTGAAAAAAATTCCTTAGGAGAGATAGTTGTCATTTACTGAAGGGTTAAGAGTTACTTGAGGAGTGGTAGTTGTGCATCTGCAGTGCTGAATGCTGTGTGCCAGTGTAACCCAATAAAAGGGGTATAAAATCAAGTCACACAGGCTAGGGGTCACGTGGATTAGTTGAAGCTGGAACTGACAAAGATTTCCAGTATCTCTAAGGAAAAATATTTGTAAGTGGCAGATATGCTATAGTTCATATATGTGGATGATTCTACTTGGTTTTCAAGGAACTGTATAGAAATGGTTGATAAAATATCATAGAGAGCCAATATAAATTAGGTGCTTGTCACTTACTTCTCATAATTTTCTCTTGTTTATTGTCTGAGATTGAATATCTGATTGAAAACATGTTAAAATTCTGGTTTTACAGAAAGTTTTTAGCATTTATTTTTCCTGAAACATTTTCACTGCAACCTGTTTTTTTGTCAGCAGAATGAGAGAATGGTTGTTACATTCTTCTGTAAGTAGAAGATTCCAGTGTGCTTCTTTTGTAGAAATATATGCCTATTTAAAATTATAATTTATTCTTCATCATACAAGGTATGTGATGCATTTATTTTTCTTGATCTGTCATTTCTCTTTGTAGAATTTTCCAGAAAAGGATCTTTTACACTGCCATTCTAAGGATGTGATTGAAGCTCATTTTATGGCTTGTATAAAAGAAGCAGATGCTTTAAAGCACAAAAGTCAAGTCATCAATGAAATGCAAAAAAAGGATCATAAGCAACTGTGGATGGGATTACAGAATGGTAAATGCATCAAGTATTAATTATATTCAGGTCAAACAAGCTAATAAGTAATTTCTTCAAGTTTCAGTTATTGCATGAGATATAAAATATTGTTCTGTAGAATTTTTGTCTAGTGTCATGGAAAGCATTGATGGTTTTGGTGGTTTTTTGGTTTTTTTAAACTAAAGTCATCATTTGGGTGATAATTCAAATGTGCCTTGAGTTATTCAAGGAATTAGATTGGGTCATAACTGGTTCAACAAACCAAAACTAGCAACAAATCAAAATAGATAGATATATATATTGTCTAGTGTACTTTTGTGCAAATTATGGTCTTTGTTTGGGAGACACCTGGGATGTAAGTGTTCAGCATTAGCTATCTTGGACTGTATATAGGAAATTGTCTCCTCTAGTTAATGCTTATGAGTTGTCACTGGTAAACAATACAGGTAAACTGTAAAAAATGTTGTCCAGTAGATGTAATAATTTTACTTGTCTCCCTGCCATTTTTAAAATTGCTTTTTGGCTTTCACAAGGACTTCTCCATAAATAAGTACTGACTTGAAAAAGGCAGCAAAATTATTCAGAACAAGAAAATTATTCAGAACAATTAGTGTTCTTACTTTGTACAGATGGTATGAATCAATATTACAGTGCAAAATAAAACTTTTGTTTGTAGTGTCTTCCATATTAAGGTTTGTAGAGCCCTGTAAGTTGAAAAGGTTTTGTAAGTATTTCAGAAACTGCTCTCTGGAATGGGTGATCATGTACTTTCATTGAATTTTTCTCATCTCCTGAAGCTGTCATTTATGTTATCCCTATTAAATTTATTTTATGAAAGCATTTGAGTGTAAGTATGAAGGTGTTTGTTCTGTGTTGAGAGACAAAATACTGAACACTTAGAAATAACATCTTCCCATATGTGTATAAGAAAAATTAAATGAAACAGAGGAACCTTAGAATGCAAGACTTGAACCATGCCTTTGGTTTACACAAAAAGGTTTCAAGTTAGTTTTGGTTTAATATGTGTTTTTAGTGAGTGTGTGGCATTTTTTTTCATTGTTGTTTAGTGGTGCTGCCTTTCACATTTAAGGTACTCCAGTGATAATTTTGAAGATAAATGGTTATTAAAAACTCTGCTTTCTATTTTTTATTTAACTAGAGGAGTGTTAGAAATCAAGGCATTATCTTAATTTTCCATTTGAGTGGTAAGATCTTGAGGAAGGCTGTGTATACCTGCAAAATTTATCAAGTAAGAAATTACACTTTATCTGGTTTGATTCCAAGTACTACTTGAGAGACTCTGTATTGCATAGATAATAGTCAGCAAACTGACTGATACTGTGTTCAATTTTCTGAATTAACAGTAAATAAGAGTTCCAGTTCAGTGAAAGCCAAAATCCCTAAAGCTTATATCATTACAAGTCAATTTAAGCAGAAATTCTAAGAATTCTGGGGGAAAAAAGAGTATTTTGCTGTAATAGTATTTGTCTTTCAAGCAGTTTAGTTCAAGAAGCAAAAAGCTATGCCAGCATAATTTTGTTTTCTATTTCAAAAATTACTATCTTTACTGTAAAAAGAAATTCTGTCGCTTCATCCCAGTACTCAGGTGTTCCCAGCAGTGCACTTTATGTGCTTTTTTTATCAATGTTTTTTAAAATTAATACTAAAAGACCTCTAACATGAGTTACACGGTGGGTACAGAGTTTTACCATATGAGTTGAATAACAACAGAAGAATTGACTAAATGATGAAACAGTACAAGTTAAAGGTTTTTTTTAACCAGAAGTTATAGAATCTTGATACGCTCAATATTTAAGGTAAAAGCATGCTTTTTTTTGTACTTATCTTAGGCTTTATCTTTTAGTTGATTATTTGTCTAAGAATATTTTCAGTTATAGGGAAAGCAGAATTTTTCTGTTTTGCTCTATAATGTTAAGAACAGAGGTTGCCTAGCAAAGTTGATTTCAAGGTTTCAGTGTACTAATGAGAAACTGCACCTGTGGACTCTGACACCTGAATGAGAAGTTTAAGCAATCTTTTGAATACTTTCAAATGCTAATTTTAATTTCTCAACTCTTCACAAAAGAGAAACAAGAAAAGCTTGTGAAACCAAGAAAACTCCTTTTAAGCACGTTGTATCTTTCAATATGTTTTTATAGGCTTTCATTTGAGATGTAATAATTTTAAACCACTTTGTGAAACAGACTGAATGACCACAAAAAAGAAAAGAAAGTAGCATTTGTGATAACTGCTTTGTAAGTAAAGATGCATCTGCAGACTATTTTTTCTGTGCAACTTCAAACAATTTTCTTCAGTTCTTAATTATAGGAAGTGTTGTTTGTTTAAAAAGTGATAATATTACTTAGAAGACATGTCTCAAATTTACATTTTTGAAAAAACCCTATCCAGTCTTGTTTGTTTGGAGAAATATAACTATCAATTAATTTGTAATTTGATATAAATGTTTCTGCTGAGAAGCAGCTACTTGAAAAGAAAGCATGTGGAAGTTACCAGTTGCCTGTAGATGGCTTTTAAGAGAAGAGCTATAATAGTGAATTTGTGGGAAAATCTTGTGCTGGTAACAGCTGGTGATTATTCATATCAACCTTAACAACCCTCCTCCCACTATTTCTAGTTTTATGTTAAACTGATACCAAATCAGGAAAGAAAACATATTCTTCTATTTTATGCTGTGGTTTTTCTTACTCTTCACAGACAATTTTTGATTCATAAACCAGATATTTCTTAGGTAGAACTCTTCTTTGGGACAGGTACATTTTTAACCCAGCCATGGTTGTCTCTTTGTGGTAGGGAAGTAATAAAAGCAGATGATGTGGCTATACTGACCTTTGTTCCTTTGTACGAATTGTTAAATTTTTTTGGTCAGAATTCATGGAAAATGTTACTACTGTTTTTGCTTTAATAGAGTTATGGCCATTTTTATCATGGATGAAAAAGTTTTTTAAGTGAGTGGGTTTTTTTCTTCTTGCCTTTTGTGTGGAAAAATAAAGGCTTTCAGCTTTGAAACTCTAAGACTATGAACCTACTGATGACTCAGGATCAAACAAATGAAATCCCAACTGTTTCCAGGGGGAGAGCTGTATTTTTTGCATGGTTCAAAGAATTAATATCTATAACCTCAGTATATAATGGTTCTGATAAATGAGGGGATTTAGATTCAGCACATCTGCTTTTTATCAGTTGTGGACTAACAGAAGCAACTGTACCCTGAAATTTTCACAGGCATCATTTATAACCAATGAAGACTAGACTTGGTATTTCTGATACATGAGTGGGAGAAATAAACAGTGAAAAGTCGTAACTATTTTAAGGTTTCTTTTCGGTATTATAAAATATAATGAAGTCATTATTTTACTGAAAATGTTATGGAAAAAGAATGTAATGCTCATTCATGCTGTAGGGCTTACCAAAAGTTAAGTGGCCATATTGAATTGTTCTTACTAGAGGAGAAAAATCCTGCAAGCGTTCAGAATATACAGTATTTTATCTTTTAATGCATCTTATCTCTTTCTTGCCTTACTGACAGAATCAAGCCTGTGTTGTCTTGCATTTACTTCCAAAATTTATCTAAACTATTCTTGGATTTTTGAGAGGCAGAAGTTGTGTTTGTTCTCAGTCATCATATTGCTGTTTAGAAATCATTGAGCTGCAAAAAAAGGAAGTGTCTTACTGCTTTTCTTGTGCTGCATACACTTGACCCACTCACGTTTGATGGGTGTGTTTCTCGTCTTCATAGGGAACTGGTGGAAGCAATGCTGTCCTTTACCTCATGGTGAGCATGCTTTATAGCTGAACAAATCTTTGTGATCTCAACTCATCATTTGAAATTTGCTTAGAAAATCTTCTGGAGCTTATCAGGAGAATGAATAAAAAGCTACTAGTTTTTAAATCACAAAGCTACCTTGTTTACTTCTTCCCCATATTGCTACCAAAATGGGGAGTTCTTTCCATATTCAATCTGTGGAGGTATGGTTAACTGTGAGGAAAAATTAAATAATTCATTTGAACTTTGCAAATTAATGTGTTGGTTAAAAGTGATTTTAAAAACCCGGTTGTTACCTTCCTGAGCTGTTAGTTAAACATTTCCCAAAATGCATCAAATCGCCTTATAATTAGCATCAGTACCTGCTTCTTCTGGAGTTAAGCTAGCATGGCACACACCAAACATTGATGTTGCTGATACCATGGGACTGAGGGAATGCAATTTAGACTGGTTCAGATAGCCCTGCACAAAGTCAGCCCCAGTGCTGGTTTGGTGTTGAGCAGGGTCTGGCTTCAAGCAGGCTGGACCTGCAGAATGAATCAGCTGCATCAGAGCAGGCCTTCCTGGGGATGTTTTTGGGTTTCTTTTCCATAGCAGTGGGTTTTGTTTGGGGTTTGGTTAGCTGTGGTGGTTTTTCTGGTAATGGATTGTAACCTAGACCTCATTGTTAGTTCTTCAGGGTTTGTGGGATTGTTACCCTTTCTGCACAAATGATTAAGCCAATGCTCTGCTCATATGGGTTCAGTTTTGTGAGTCTAAACTGCCATCCCCCTGAAACTGCTTTTGGCTTTGTTACTCCTCTGTGCTGGCCTCATGTCTACTTGTCTACTGCCCTTTGCTGCGGCACAAAGGCGGGGAATTGATCGCAGCCTGCATTCTCCTGTTGGCTTTCTCTTCTCTGCTCTCAAACAGGAAGGCAGAGCAGGTCTGCTCTGTCTGAGGCCAGTGAGAACCTGTGGGTCTCAAAGGGGGGCATGAACTGTATGAAGGCAGAGAAGGAAGGAAAGCAAAAGGTAACACAGCATTCACAATCCTACTGAAGTCTCTGCCATGAGAGGAGGTTGCCTAGGAATGAGGTAGAGATAGTGTTTCTAGCGTTTTCACCGTCTTGTGTTAGATGGCCATGTGCCTAATGAAAACCATTACATTCTGAAGCAGCAAACTTCAAGGTCTCTTTTTGCTGCCTTCTGCTTTTCTTCCTCCCTCGTTCTCAAAATAAGTCATTTCCTGAAAGATGTGTATGGTCTAACTAAAATTTAGAGTAAACTATCTTTAAAAAACAGACTTCACTTTTAAATTTAACTTTCTTTAGTTGTTGAGAGTTTCTTGTTTTGCAATTTGAAATGCTCCTAACTTACTTTCTGCTAGTAAACTCCTGAATTTATTAATACGCATTAATATAAAGGTTCCTTAACTTTTAAGAAAAGCTTTATTTTAGGAAAAACATAGTACAGGGAAAGTAAAGTGGGATAGAAAGTTAGATGGTGTTATGCTGGTCTGTTTTCATATATAGAGAGAGAGCATAATTAGAGATGAAGAAATCAAAATTCCAAGGCTATCCTAGACATGGAACAGAGAACTGGAGGATGGATAAAATTGTCAGGAGTCCTTTTCCCTCTGACTTACTCAGGAAAGTTTATAACAAGGCCTGCTGTTAATTCCTATACAACCTGTGAGGTATGTGTTTCAAAAATGGGCTATACTTGTTTGTCATCAGAGCTTTCCTTTTAGTTTAAGTGACAGGACTTCTGAGATCACCTGCTTTTTTTTTTTACTATAGAGAAAGCTTAAATTTTGTAGGATGTATATGTTTTCTTATTTGAATAAAAGAAAAGAAGTAGTCCATCTTGATTACTTTGTTTGCCTAAACCTTTTCCAGGTAAACTGATGACCTAGAAATGAAGGGAGGTGATGTTAAGGAAACAGCGTACTTAAAGTACTTAGAGTGAAACTTCTGGTTTGTGAGTATGTTTAGTAAGTGAAAAGAGCATTGGTAATGTATGGCTCCTTTGTGTATACTATAAGAAAATGAGGAAAACGCCTTTTTGATCTGATAGATAATCTGAAGAATGACATGCTGCTTTCTTGTACAGTCTTCAAAATGTCCTCTTATATTAAATGTTGTTACTCTGGTATCTGTGACATGAAGAATATTTTCACATATTTCTGTGGCTTCAGCTAGTCAAAACTGTTCTAAGGCCTTGTCTTTCCGTATCTGATAGTGACTCATATATGAAGATAGTCTGAAAAGTTCAGTAAACTTGTGTACCCTTTTCAGTGGTGGATTTGTGTTATATACCATGGTCTTTTGAAATGCCCAGGTAAACTAGGTGTTTAACTAAGAATTTAACTGTGGCAATGTGTAAAATGGAAGAAAAAAATTATCTTAATGATGTCATATCAGTACATCAAGCTGTGCTCTAAAAAAAGCTGTCAGTAACTGTAGTAGTCATTGAGAGTCAGATATGTGCCAAGGTCTTCTGGAAGTCCTTGATAGTTGTAATTATCAATGTTTTTTTAAAAACAAGAATATGAACACTGAATTTAGGTGAACTAAGTAATTTAGAGACAAGTCTTTAAGTAGCTGGGAAATTATAGTAATCCGCTGTAAATAATGTTCCTAAATAGCACAGATATTGATTTTAAAGTGTTCAAAGTATTTATTTCATTAACAAGAGCTCCTTCATGCTTGAGGCATACCACACATGCATGCAGGGTCTTAGACTTCCTGGGAACCATATGGAAGTAGTATTTATACTAAATAAGACTTCTAAAGTCTTAGATAGTCATAATACTAAAGAAGAGAAGACTTCTTTTTGGCTACAACAGTTAAAAAGCAACGCTTGTTAAAACATGAGTCAGTAGAAAATATACTTGCTTTAAAGTTAAGGAAATATACTTGGTATCCTTGACTTTCAGCTATAGCTCTCTGTACCCTACAGTTTGATTATATGTATGTGACAGACTAACCCTTAGTGAGTTTGTCTGTGACTGAAAGGAAAAGTTGGTGGGAGCAGTTGGTGGATTGGAGGGCAGATCTGCCATTTGGAGGGGTTGTGATGGGCTGGAGCCTCCCCAAGCTGACATACCAAGTCCTACACCAGAGACAGGAAAAAGCCTATACATCATGGTCTAGGAACAGACTGGGAAGCGGCTTTCTGGAAGTGGGTTATGGTGAACAAGAAACTGAGTTGAAAGCCTGTGTGTGGTGTTGCATAAATAAAGATTGACCGGGGAGCTACTCAAACCCTTGTGCCCCCCACTTGGCTCAGCACTTCTTAAGCTGTACTGGGAGTCCTGTGTCCTCTTGGGACCCCAGGACAAAAGGAATGTGGGCAAACACAAAAGAATCCAGCCAGGCCCAGAGAGTGGTGGTGAACAGTGCTGCATCCAGCTGGTGGCCAGTCACCAGTGATGTCCCTCAGGGGTCTGCGCTGGGGTCAGCTCTGTTCAATATTTTTGTTGATGACATAGATGAGGGTATTGAGTCTTTCATTAGTAAATTTGCAGATGACACTAAGCTGGGAGCATGTGTCGATCTGTTGGAAGGATGGAGGGCTTTGCAGAGAGACCTGGATTGGTTGGATGGATGGATGGGCAGAGTCCAATAGGATGAAGTTTAATCAGTCCAAGTGCCGAGTCCTTCACTTTGGCCACAATAACCCCCTGCAATGTTATAGACTGGGGACGGTGTGGCTGGACAGTGTTCAGGCAGAAAGGGATCTGGGGGTTCTGGTCAACAGCCAGCTGAACATGAGCCAGCAGTGTGCCCTGGTGGCCAAGAAGGCCAATGGCATCCTGGCCTGGATCAGGAATGGTGTGGCCAGCAGGAGCAGGGAGGTCATTCTTCCCCTGTACTAGGCACTGGTGAGGCCACACCTTGAGTGCTGTGCCCAGTTCTGGGCCCCTCAGTTTAGGGCTTGAGCGCATCCAGAGGAGGCAGGGAGGCTGGTGAGGGGCTTGGAACACAAGGCCCGTGAGGAATGGCTGGGGGAGCTGGGGTTGTTTAGCCTGGAGAAAAGGAGACTTAGAGGTGATCTTATCACTCTCTACAACTTCCTGAAGGGTGGTTGTAGCCAGCTGGGGGTTGGTCTCTTTCACCAGTCAACAACAGGCAAAACGAGAGGACGCAGCCTTAAGCTGCGTCAAGGGAAGCAAAGGTTAGATATTAGGAAAAAGTTTTTCACAGAAAGAGTGACAAAGTACTGGAATGGCCTGCCCAGGGAGGTGGTGGAGTCACCACCCCTGGATGTGTTTAAAAAAAGACTGGATGTGGCGCTTGGTGCATTGGTCTAGTTGAGGTGTTAGAGCATGGGTTGGACTTGATGATCTTGAAGGTCTCTTCCAACCTAGAAATTCTGTGAGAGTGCTGGTAAAATTCTTAGGGGCTGGAGCATATGCTGTATAAGAGTGGGGGAACTGCCTTGTTTAGCCTGAAGATGAGGAAGCTGAAGGTGGATTTAATACCAGCTTTACCTGAAAGGAAGGCCCCTAGAGCAGATGGAGTCAGACTCCTCTCACTCTTGTCTCCACTGGCAGTGGAGCTGGACAATTACCAAAAACCAATCACTGGTTACAGCAGCAGGAAGTCTGATGGTACATGGGGAAGGGAGGGTGGGGTGGGCTGGGGGAGTGAAAGTGATTGAGTGGAAACCCAGAAACAGTCAAACTTCACTGGGCAAGGCTTTGAGCAAACTCGTTTAATTTTGTGTAGGCAGCTCTTTTGGGACAGGGTGCGGAGCTGTTATTCCAAAGCTTGACCTTCAAAGGCACTTCCAAACTAAACTTTTTCTGTCATTCTTGTGCATCTTGTATGGCAGTCTTTGGTCTCTTAGTGCTAGGTATGGCACTGGTACTTCCATGGTTCTTCCACTGATACTGCTAGGTATCTGCCAGGTACTTCCATAGTTTGTATAGTTGTTAGACAGTGAACCACTGAGAATGGACAAGTTTTGTGTTTTTTAAACTTCGGTATTGAATGTAGTTGTGTGCAAGCTGCAAGTTGGTATTGCTTGCATAGGGCTACAGATACAATCTAATTTCAAGCTTTCTGTTTAATTTATTCCAATAAATGGCTTTAAGAAGAAACCATGACTAGTCCAGACAAAATTGTGCATATGTGCCACCCTGAGGGCTACACCAGTTTGTTCACTTCTTTGATTTTCTAAAAAGATGCTGAAATACAAGAACCATGAATTAGTATTTCCTTTCTGAATTTCAAGTCTTTCCCTCATTTTTGTATTAATTCTTTCTGTTTTATAAAGTCCTAGAGTCTGATAATCTCTGATAGCAGTTGCATCATAATCAAATATAGAAACAAAATAATTCCTTACCATTATGATATTTTTCTTGATAAGGTTAAAGATTAGTGTGGAGTTTTTTAGTTCTTTTGCCTACTACATTGCAGTGGGAACTTCATTTTAACTGTCTAAATGCTCTTACCAGGGTTTTTCATTGCAAGGTATTTGTAGATGTCTCTTTCCATTCTGTGATAGTTGCCCAGATTATTTGTGTATACAGATTTAAAGCTATGCTACAGTGAAATGCACATGTTGATGGCGAGCACTTGAGCAGTGCCCTTTGCTCTCTCAGTGATCCATCCTGTTGTAGCCTCATGTGGGTGAAGGAGATGTGTCTAACTTCAAGATCCATGTGAAATTTCAAGGTATTTGTAGCGTGACAGCACTTGAGTTTCAAAAATGATTGTAAGAGATTAGTATGAGTGAAATAATTTTTCTGGTTGCCTGAAGAACATTTCAGGATGAGACCCAGGGGCAAAAGGGACAGATCCCTGCCTTTTAGCCCTGAGCTTGGACTAATCCTTAGTTAACACTGCTCAATAGTAAGAGGTTCAGCAGTTGCTGTCTATTAACAATAAAGTATGATGCAATTACCAAGAATCTTTAACATAACAAGGTATAAATTTGGATTAATGTCAGTGACTGCTAAAGGATCTCCAGTCTGGTTTAATGGAGGAAACAACAATTCTCAGTGTTTCCCCGTGCCAGTAGTTTTTTCAACAGTTTTAATGGGTACTAAAGGCATGAATAATTTTACTGATAGGTTTCTGAACCCTACACTCATAATGTGGCATACTGTATTTGTAAATTTATGTTTCAGTTTACGTTGTTGCTTAATGAATTTGTGTACCGAGATTATTGTCATGGGTGACATTAAGTCTTTGTAGTTTTGCCAACTCATACTTTTTCTAAATGTGTAAATAGATTATTTTCAAAGCTCTCCTTAGATTCTGTGCATCTCTATAGTACTGAAGGCTAATGTCTGTCTGGCATTTGGGCATTCAGGGACTGCATTTCTAAGCAATTAATAGTTATAAATATTAGCAACTTGGCTGATATATTTCTCAATTACTTGGTTACTAACTTTCTGATCTTTGACATAAAATACGTAGAGAAGTTTTTATATTTCATTTTAGACAAATTTATGTCGCAATCATCATCTCTTGTTTAAGAAATATGATTAGTGGAGTCACGAAACTTACACTGTCGCTAATCTCACTTCTGTTCAAATCTTACTGTCATTACTTTAAATATTGTCATTCAGATAGGGACATCTGCCTTTTGCAAGTACTGGTTTTTGCTAATACAGAAACTCTAACACTTCAAGCAAGCACTTTCTTACAAACAGATGGACTGTGAAAAACAAAAGGAATCAGATTTGACTGTTATGGTGGTTTAGATGTCATGCAGACTGCATAAGCTTTTTACGAGGGAGGGGAGACAAGTGTGTAAAGTGCTTTTGCTGATAGGTAGAGAACTCTTCCTTGTTTACTGGCTTGATGAAACTCAGTTTTGTTTTGATTGTTAAATTTCCGGCCAGCACCTTCTGTCTTTGTCCTGTCTAGCCAATAAACTAATTAGGTCTTAATAGCTCATTGTACCACTAATAACTTCCTTGAGACTTTGCAAAAATAGGGGGTACCGATACATAAAAATGAAGGAAGGAAGAATCCTTTCACCTAGGTTTTTAAGGAGATTGGGGTGGATATTTGTCAGTGGTTTTGTTTATTTATTTTAAACTTTAAGTCTTAAGAATTCTGAGAAAAGCAGTCACGTTTGGATTTTGTATTTTTGGAGCTTTAGGATTCTGGCACTCAGCCAATGCTCTGCTAGTAAAAGCTCTTGCCAGGTCATATATATCAGTATGCAAATTGGATAGGTTTTTTTTCCTCCTGCTTCCTTTAAAAAATTGTCTTAGTTTTCTTACACTCAACTCTCTTTCCTGTAGTGAAAATACTGTATCCCTGGAAAGATATTTGGAGGACCGAAATACAAGGTTGTGAGGAGTAGTTTGTTTAGAGGTCTTTAGACAGTGCTGTACACCGTGGAGATCTTAAGATATCTGACTCCATTATGTCTAGCCAAAATTCCTGGGATATCAGGTGGATTGACGGAACACGCTTGATTACAAAATGCAACAAGTTCATAATTCAACTGTTGCCCATTTATCACTGTTATATTTGGAAGCTACGGAAACTGTTAGAACTTTGAACAAAAGATTGTCTTTAAGCATTGCCTAAGTGTTCAGAGAATAATTTTAAATTTAACAACCTTAAATAAGATTACCTGGTTTCCAGCACGTTTTGTGGGAGGTGAGGAAGTGGGAATGAAGAACAGAAGTGAGTTAACTGCATATTACCACTGTTTAACTTTTTTTGTCATCCAGAGCCTCCCTTGTTTGCCATATTTGCATGTCAAAAGGGTCAATATACTTAATCTTCTGACATAAGTCTTTTATTTGTTCATAATTTCATTTTCTTCTGATCCATAAGATGTGTTGTGAATTTTGAGAACAGTAACCTGTTCACCCAACTTTCCTAATTACTGCAATATGAGCATTAAATAAGTAAATCAAGTTAATGTTTGTTTTATTTCTGTTCAAGTAGGATGTCTCCAAATATGGAGACACCTTATTTAAGTCTGCTGAAGCTCACTAGCTTAAGTAGGTCTGGATTGTTTTATGTATCACCATAACAGTTTCCTCAAGTGAGTTTAGAAGTGGTAATTGAAGTATAAATCTATCAGTGCCTACTGTGGAATGCCTGTTCACACATCTGTAGTGAAAGCTGCAAGCCATTCTGAGTTGCCTCCAAGGGTAAAGGAAGCATGCTAAATCTTCACCTTCGCTCTGAAATAGTTTCTGAGGAGGAGGCAGTCATCCTTTGCGTTGAACATTTTAAGACTAAACCTGTGACTCTGTAGACTGGGATTCCCAAATGTGGGATTGTTTGATTACTGTCTGCTCCAGGGTTGTCACTGTCACTCCCAGCCCAGTGAATGATGGGGTAACACTGCATCCAGGCAGCTCCTCATGCCGGGCAGGTGCCTGCCTGGTGGTGCTGGCTGTAGCTCAGGTAAGTGCCTGTCAAGAGGCACTTGCTGCTAATCAGGAAACAAGGGTGTGGAAGTACTTTCTGAGATAAGTATCAGGAAATGCTTCTACAGCATACCTGGCAGGAGTTTGTTCACAGTTTCTTGGAAATTCCTGCCTTGTGTTGCATTCAGTCAGGAAAAGCAATGTATTATAAACAGTGCCGTATATACTAACCTGTGCCTTTAAGTGCACTGACAGGCGTCTGTGCTATATGATGGAGTGAAGCAAATCTCAAATTTATTTTCTGCAAATGCTTTAAGTAATCAGCACTTTTGGAGGAAGAACCTTTGTACTGTTATTACATTTCTGAGTTTTACCTTGCTTCACTGGGGCTGAATTTTGTAATGGATATATTCAATAAAAGCCCCGCTTCTTGAGACTTGGCTGAATGTTGTGCCAAGGAGGGAAAATTGGAGGCTGTGTGTTCCTTTTGTGGAAACATCTGTTGTGTTTGGTGTCTTGGAGATTTTAGAGCCTATAAGGAAATTGATCCCTTGCTCTTCCCCTTCTAAAGCTGCTTTCTCCAGTAAGGCTAGCAGCAGCTTTATTCATCTTAGCTCTTTGTATTCCGTTCTGTGACTTCTGGTGTTAGTTATTTGCTTCATTTACATAACTGACTTGCATGTATTTGTAAATCAATATTGCCTTTATTACTCTTAGACCTATGCTATCATTAGTACACTTTAAATGTAATCAACTATTCAGTTCTTGTAATGTCTGAACAGCATGAAATGGTGTGCAGGCTATTTACCTTACTTACTTGGATAATAACAAAAAATGTGTTTCAAGCATAAACTTTTATTTTCAGATTGTGTCATGAATCTGGCAGTGTATTTTCTGATCATGACATGCATCATTGCAGATTATTTTAAGATCTACATATCCAAATGTAAACCGCTCAAGAAGTATTTCTCCTGCTTTATTTTCTCTATACTTCACACCCATTGTTCAGTTATAGCTGAGAACAATTAGATGTTTTTAACAGGCTGTGAGACAGTATGAACCAGTAACAGCAGGGAGTGGAGGAACAGGCACTGTTAGTTGAGGTAGTGAAATCCATAATTTATAGCCCAATATTTCCTTAACAATGGGAGATAAGATATGAGTTAAAGTTGCTTTCTCTTTCAGTTCAATAAATCACCACATCACTGTTTTCACAGGAGAACGCAGATGACCTACTTTTGGCTTCAGGCTAAATAGGGAAGAAAAATGTGGGAAAAATAAATTCATACAGGTTAAACTTCTGTAAGAAAAGTTTGCATGTTGTTCCAGTTGTCTCATTTACCTCTTTAGGCTGAAAAAAAATATTACTGGTATTGACAGTCTAATTTTACCTTCACAGATAAATTTGAGCAGTTTTGGGCAATAAATCGAAAACTCATGGAGTATCCTCCAGAAGATAATGGATTTCGATACATCCCATTTAGAATTTATCAGGTAGGACACAATAAAATAAAATCAGTCTTCCACTGAAGTGCCATATATTGTAATCTGTTTTCAGAATTATATGTTTCCTTTTCTAGCATTGTGGCAACACTTTGCATGCTCATCTTTGCTGGACCCCTGAGCTTTATGGATTAGCAGACAAAGTAGACTGTATTTATTCTAATAAGTAATTATATAATTTGTTGCAAGTGTGTAATACTTGAGAATGTGCTGCGGCTAGTATAGATGATGTTTGTCTTTTCTTTTTTTAGAAAAACAGTCCAACAACCTAATTCTGTTATTAAAAATAGCTACTAACTATGAAGAATGCTTTAGATGCAAAACGCCCTGTGGCAAAGGTCTAAGCCAAACACTTAGGAGCAACACTTTTCCCTCAACCACTGCATGGGCTTCTTTTCTTGTAGGCATTTTAAGGTAGAAGCAATAGCATAGGTCTTGCATCTAGTTCTTACCTTTGTCTCCTAGTTGTGTACTTACATCCCCAAACTAGCTTTGAGTGTGGCGTTTTTTCCTGTTTTAATACACCAGCACTTTATTTTTCTCAGCATTTTGTTTGGAGACATATTCCTTGGAATCCCTATATTTTTTATTATCCTAAGGATATCTCAATTTTTATAGCAATGAAGTTTGGAATTATGTATGGTTAAAAGCTTATACAAAAATTTGTGCAGCCTCTCCGTAAATTAAACAGTTGCTCTGTTGGAGTGTTTTAATCTATTTATATTTAAGTTTTGTGCCAATAGCTATGAGAAGAAAGTACTTGATTCATAGTACTGAATATTCTGCTACTACTTTGTAACAGGTTATAATGACCATAGAAGCCTATACAGTCTTACAAAGGGACTGGAGTAGCTTCTAATGTTACATGTAAGACATTTACTGTCATAATGAAACCTTAGATTGAGAACGGAAGTCAGTTATTTTGTCAGATACAGCAGATGGCAAAGTTTGTATAAGAATCAAAAAGTATGTATGAAGAAAAGTAGTACTCATGGCATTTGTTTGGTTGGTGACTAAGTTATTTGCTTGTTCTCTGATAGGTGTGGGGTTTTTTAAAAGTCTTTTCATAGAAATCACGTAAATAGGTTTGCAAAAAAGAGGTTTTGCTCTCTGAATAGATTGCAGATCTTTAGGGCATGAGGGAAGATCTCTGATACCACATGATTTCAAGCTAATAAAGCTTCTTAAAAATAAATCAATAAAATCTACCACTTGAATCAGTAGTACTTATCTTGATTCCCATTAGATTGCAGATCTTTAGGGCATGAGGGAAGATCTCTGTGATACCACATGATTTCAAGCTAATACAGCTTCTTAAAAATAAATCAATAAAATCTACCACTTGAATCAGTAGTACTTATCTTGATTCCCATTAGCTTTTCAGTTGGAAACCCATACTTGCTATAGCTTAAACCCAAAATATCTAAGAATTGAAGGCCAAACACAAATAAAGATGATGTTGAGACAACCTTTGAGAAGGTTGGTATGTATTATTTTCAGTAATTCTAAATGTTTCCAGTCTTTTGAAAAATGTGGGTGCAGATGTCTCTAGCTTTTTTGTTTGGTTCATTAGTGTGTGTACTGATTACTGCTCTGTATGTTTAAAGGAATTTTCAGAAAGCCTTAGGAAGGGTGAGATTATAATTTATTTGTGAACAAGGGGTTAGTGACAAACTTGCATATCGAAAAATAACTGATTCTAACTGTTCTTCAGATGTATTTAACCCCCACCCTGAATGCATTTAATTTCCATTAGTGCTGGTATAAGTCTGCTTGGCATTCTAATTGGTTGCTTGTGTATCCCTATGTAAACACCTGATTTAACCTGATCTAACTCGTGTTCCAGTGGATATTTATTCCCTGTGTGTCTTCACACAGTGTTCTTCTAGATACTTAGGGATACACAAGTGGATGACAGGAAATGATGAGGCATTGCTTTCAGTGGGAAGAGTTCCTCCTTTTATTTTTCATACCTTCTGTTATGCCAAATTATTAGAAGGAAATTCTATGAAGGGAACTTTCTACATTGTTTTTTGTCAGTATGAGGTGGATGAATTTTTTTCCTTCAAGAAATTGTACTAGATTGTGATACCAAGTAAGAAAAAACAGTCTTAGGTGCAATTAAATGTGAATTGGCAAAGTTCTGCAGAAAAAATGCATTTAATAAAGTGATTTGATAGATTTTTTTCACTGAAGAATTCATTATTTTAAAAACTCAAAAACTCTTTCAGTTGTGTAGTTTGTCTATTAAAATACATTTCTGAAGAGTAATATGAATCATACCTCCTTTGGTGACCAAATCTGATGGAGTGTGTGGGAGAAAGAAATGGCAAAAATATGAACATCATACTTGGGTAAGTCAGAACTAAACTAACCAACTAAACTAACCACAGGTAATTTTAAAAACCCTTGTCCACCTCTTCTTTTAAGTATAGCAGCTAAGATTGGACCAGAATCCTGGCATCTACAGTAGAGGATGTAAAACAAGGTTGAGAATCACTAAGGATGAGCTCATTTGCAATTTTAAAAGTTAGCTAAGATAACTTGGAGATTTTATTGCCAACTGTCTGTCATATTCTGTTAGCTGTGTCATATGGAACTTGAATCAGATAAACCTTTAAATAGGTGGAAACTTTCTACCAGAGACAGTTTAAAAATAGCATTATATTTTTGTGATACTTTTAATTCGATGTGTCAAAAAAGAAGTTCCCCACTTCACTTCAGAGGTGTAAGCTGCTTTGTTTTCAACTGACAGGTGCACAAAAGCTTTTTTGCCTTTTAGTCTGATAGTACTGTACAATTGAGTGCTTTTTGCACTTGTTCTTTAATGGCAAGAAAGAAAATAATAGTAATGTTTTGAGTATCTTTTGAATTCAAGTGCTGCTTTTCATGTCCCATACTAGAGCAAGTTTGGCTTGTGGAATTTCCCCCCGTGTTTGTAAGACCAGCTGATGTTTCAACAGTCTAATTGAACAAACGGGTTGATAGATAGCAGGAAGTTTTCATTAGTCTTTGGCTGCAGGCACTGTGGCAGGGCATATTAGTCAGGAGGGGAGTCTCTATGTGCTGATAGAGACTGCTCTGATGAACTGCTGCCTGCTGTGGGAGCATTTTGAGTCTCAGTTGTTGTGCACCTAATTTGTACTCATTCCCCAGTTTTTATTTCTTGCTCTCTCCTCATGTCATGCTCACTCACTTCATCATGCTTTTCTCTGAGTGTATGGGATTTAAAGCTATATATTGTATTTCATTCTTGAGATTAAAATTATAGAAGTTTTGGAAGGAAAGTGGATGAAAACTTCATGCCAAGTTCTGAGTGTTTTTAGAGTTGCAATTGCTTGAGGCAGGCTGGCTGTTTTGTGTTTCCCATCCTGAAAAGGGATAATCTGAGATTATTTGCATTTTCCTTTATTTGGCACTGAATGAGCATTTCCTTTACTTCCATTTTCTAAGGGTTTTGATTATTTTATTAATTTTATTGCTTATAATTACATAGTAGGCCTTAACTTTGAACAGGTTTTCCTTTCATAAGTTTCTGAAGATGTTGAGATTAAGTTGTACAGTTACAAATTGTTAGGATGTTGATCTTCTTTTGTAACATGAGTGAAATTCTCCATACTTAATAATATATCAGTAAATTCAACACTTTGCTCTTTATGTCAAAGCTGAAGTATTGAGATGTCTAAGTAGACAAAAAGGTTTACCATGACCTGTCCTCTAAAAGTGGGAGTGGGAAATGAAATATTTTAAGACATTATTAAGATCTGTCTCAATAAGTGAATCAGAAGCTCAATCATGGCCATTTCCAAACAATTGAAGACTGTTTCATCCATATTTCCATATTAATTGGCAGAGCTTGGATAAGCAATTGCAAAACCTGTTGCAAGTATGCAAATCAACAGCGCAGTTTGGCCTGTGTTATTACAACTATTAAAAAAACTGATAAAAACAGATTGTTTGGAAAAATACTGGGTCTACCTGTAGAGTTTTCAAGTAATAATACATCTATTTTTTATGCTAGTAGATTATTAATTTTTTTTCCTGTTGTTGAAAAGTCTTCATTGCATTTCAAGTGTGAATTTGTATGACTTCAGTTTCTAGATTGTTTTGCCTTACCCCACTTTAAAGTCATGTGACTTTCTGACCGCCCATATTCACTTATTGATTGGTATCAGGAGCTTTCTTTGGCAAGGTGAATCAGTTGAGCCCTTTAAGCCTCTTGTCATGAGACTTTCTTATCAGTACTAAAGTTGGTTTTTAGTCATCTTTTCAAACGCTAGCTGATAGTTTGATAATCCTCAATAGTAGCATTGAAGTTAGGGAGACATAAAGGGCAAAAGAAAAGTTTGTTTATAGGGTATTAAACCAGAAATGCTTCAGGCACTGGTGGAATACAGGTGAAGTTACCTGGTACTTGAAACTTCAGATCTGAAAAATGTTATGAAAGAAATTGCAATGCAATAACTCGTCAAGCAAAAAACTAGAACATGCGCTGTCGACCTGAAGAGGGCAACACAACACAGCAAGTTTCAGCATTTTGTTGGCTAGTGTAGAATGCCCTTGAACAGACCTGTGTGCAATACCTTATTTTTTTTCTTATTTATTGAAAATGACACTTTCATAAAGCACCTGCTGAAAATAGACAATTTGTTTCTTATAATCTTCCTTTTACAAGGAAGACGTTTGAGTGAACAGGAAGATCATGTGAAATGGTGGTTCGTGTAACAGATCTGGGCTCAGCTGAATTTCTGTGCTGAAGAGAAACAAATGGGCTCTGAGTTATTCTAGTAACTGATGGTTCAGTACTAAAGAAACAGTAGCACACTTTCAAACCAGTTTTAAATTACTTCAAAATCAAAAGTTTATGAATAAGGAAGTTTAAAAGCTTTGTTAAGTAAATATTTTTCTTAGTGCTTCATGATTGGGGAGAAAAAAAAGAAAGAAACACTGCTATCAAGTATTGCACGGGGGCAGCATGATCCTTAAATACTTGTTTTCTGAACTGGGTTGTTTTGTTCTGTGCTGAAAGTAATAACTATTTGACTAATTCTCACCTTGAGTTGAAGGTCACCGTCACCACAGTTCCACCAGAGGTTCTATAATTGCATAAGCTTTTTCTTGTGCATGCAGTGCACAGTGAAATGAGCTGGCTCAAACCAGTGCAGCTAAAGATTACTTTTTAAACATATTCTATATTAAGGAGTGCTCATGCAGCTCTGTTGAAAGACTTCAGGAGCCTATGTGCAAGATCAGCCTTGTGCCTTTAAGAATCTTGGTACAGGATGGGAGCTGTCAATCAGAATTTCAAAGAAAAATTCTGAGACTATGAACTGTATTTGTTGTCAAAATGTGACTAAAATTTCCTTAAATATGCCCAAGTTGTCTGTAAAACTGTCAATCTGTCTAGTTCAAAGCTACTGTAGAAGTTGCACAGTGCTCAGGGCAGGAGATGCATAGGAGATGGAGCTGTAAAACCTCGACTTGGGTTGATTCTCTGCTGTGGTTGAGCTATTACCAAGCTGGATGGTTTTAAGCTAGTTCAGGCTTGTCACTAGGAGCTACAGTAATTTTTCTGGGTTGAGTGTAGATGTAGCTTGTATACAATGAATAGAGTAGTTTTGCTTGTATGAGAAACAGTTTGTTGAGGTTCTGAGTTACATTATATATCTAGTTTAAAAAAATTCAGAGGTATACTGGATTCTGCATATTGGGGGAAAAAAGGGTAGGTTTTTTTAAAAATCCTTTTTTTTGTTTTGCAATACTTAAGTTATTTGTAAATCTCAGAAGAGTCTAAGTATATGAAAACCCAATAGAATCCTACTAGTTACTAAATTAACTTTGTTTTATGGATTTTTTTAAAGTCAAAGTATGTCTTGAATTACAATGAACACTTTGTGTGGGAAAAAAAAAGTCCACTGCCAATTTGAAAATACTTCAAGCTTACCTCTTATGCCCCCACAATTACAGATTGGTAGTAACTTTTTAATCAATCAGTATTGTATAAAACTCTTCAATTGTTGTCTTTTCTTTGAATTTTCTTGAGATAATGGAGTTGAGTGTAAATAAGTTTGGGTAAGTGTTCATGCTACAAGTTTGAATTTAAACCATGATGTTTGAATTCGTGGCTCTCAAAACTGTTTCATTAAGGTGGTCCTCTTGTACTCTCCTAAATTTGTTAGGAAAGTTAGTGTATGTATACAATTTTTAAAAATTGCACTTTTTTACCTCAACCTTGAATCTTTATTCTTAAGAATATCAATACATCAAGAAGCTGTGATGAAGACAATGAATGAAGCAGTACTTCAGTTGTTGGGTCTGTGTACAGTTACCCACAGATTTTATGATTTAAATGCAGTGCTCTTTAATGTATTGCTGCCTTTCCTCTGATCATTAAAGCTGATCACTTTACTTTTCCATTTCACTTGCTTTAGTCAACACAAACTGATTTGCTACTTTCAGCACATACTGTGTAATGTGGGCAGGTTCTTACATTGTGGCAAAAGGGACTTTGCCTACCTGAAGCCTACTGTGGAGCTGCATTCCGCAGAGATTGGCTCTTGTACTCTGATGCAGTAGCAAAAATTTTGAAAAAAGAATAGTTGGTGAGCTGCTTTCCTCGGAAAAAGGGAAAAAGCTGATATGAATTTTTTTCTTCAGAGAAATGAGGAATGTCATCTTCAAGGGTTATTTCTGTGGCTGTGCAGAATAAGCAGTGCCTGTAGAATAAGCCTAGCTAGCCTATGATGCTGATGCAAAGCTCTGCAGAGATGTAAGCCACAGCCAGTACCTGTTCTGACTTACCAATATCAGCATTCCACCTTTATTTATTTTTAAATAAAATAGGTGAATAAAGCAGGTTAGCTTTTGCACGGAATTGAGGATTAGAAAATACAGAAAGTGTTCTGTTTTTTGGAAAGTACCAAGACTTTTATTTGCACTTTCCAGAAGACTGAAAGCAAATTCTCTACAGGTAGATGTGGAATGGAACAAACCTATGAGGAAGTGGGATATGACACCATACTCTAGAAATACAATATGAATTAGCAAGCAAATTTTTAAAATTTTGCTGTCCTTGATTATAGGAGCTCCTTCTAGTTAATCATTACTGTAGAAAACGAGAGAGAATTATTGGATTTAATGGTTTGAAGTAGCTTGAAAATGATTTATGAAGTATTGTATTCTTCACTGCTCTTAAGCAAACAATGTAGTGTTTGCTTTTGTGGATGTAAATCCATTTCTAAAGTTGTTTGCTTGATAGGTAGTCAGTACTCAATTGCTCAATTGTTAAGTGAGGCTTAGGTTTGCATGTACACATAAAACACTGCAGCTGTGAAGAGCAGTATTGATTTGTTGTCCCTGACTCTTCAGATATCTTGATATTTTACCAGTTACAAATACAAATTCTTTCCTGAGAAGAAAATTTAATACTTCAAGGCCATGCTTTTATTGTAGATGTGTTTGTCTTCTCAGGGCTCAACAAAACTGCCTCTTAAAGCTGTTTTTTGTATTTATTCTCTGCTATTTCTGGCTGTGTGATGGTTGCCTGCTGTCTGCTCTGTCTCAAGTGTTGACTTTCTTCTGCTTCTAGGATCTGTCCAATTCACCTGACATTAAATAATGCAAATCCAGTTGTTCAGAGAATACAGTGCTACTTTCCCTGCACAAGAAAATTTGATAGATAATTTGAAAGACCAGGCAATAGCCAGAATGTGGTTCAGCCATGCTTGTTAGGTGTTTTGAATGGTACTTCTGCAACTTTTTGTATGGAATTGGAACTTGGCAATACATACTCTTGTTAAAAGTGACACACAAGGTATAAGAGGACCTTAGCAGTGGGACCTATGACAGGGAAAGTAAATTGTATCCTAGACTGCTGTAGGATGAGAGTTGTCAGCAGCTTGAGTCTCTCCAGTCTATTTGACACTGGTGAGACCACACCTTGAATCCAGTTTTGGGCTCTTGAGTTCAAGAGATACATGGAGCTGTGGGATGAGAGTACAGTAAAGGACCGCTGAGATGACTGAGGAACTAGTGAATCTAACATGAGAGAAGAAAAAAGGCTGCAGGAGCTGGGATTGTTCAGCCTAGAGAAGAAAAGATTTGCAGGGAAGGAAATCTCATCAATGTGTATAAATATCTGTCTGAACATCAGAAAATATTTTGAGTGCAGAATCAATGGGGACAACATGATGCATCTTTAGAGTTACAGAAATGGAAGCAATGTCTTCTATTCTGAAGTGTCACAATATACTCAGCCCATTAATTTTTTAATGTTTGTTAAGGGATGCTTTCTAACTACACATATATTTTTCAGATAAGTAGAACATATGGTAGGACTTTAATTTTCAGATGTTTTACATGGTTCTAATTACTCGTTTTGTTGCTATTATGTAAAGTCTTTTCAAAAAGATTGTAAGGAAGCATTCTGTGCCATTTTAAATAATATGGACAAAGGTGATATTTTGAATGGTTCTTTAATCTTTTTAAGGATGTGCAAGTAATTGCCCTCAACAATGTAAGGGAGAATTAACTGAAATAGTTGCCATATTTCTCTGTAGGTTTATAATAATGCTAAACTATTGTTAGTTGTGTACAAAGTTAAGATAGAACTGCAGTTACTTCATAAGCATGCTCTGTTCAATGAAAGGCATCAACGAAGACACAAGTTGTTGTCCATGAATGATTAGGAGAATAGTCCTTAACCATTCATGATCAAAAATGGTTCAATATTATTGTCTAGACATAACTGTAATAAGCTCTACTACATAAAATTCTAACCTTATTCCAGATGTGTTTATAATTCTAGTTGTGGCTTTAATTTGACTACAGTCTTGGCTAAGATACTAGATAATTTTGGCATTATTACTTGCATCAATTCTTGACATAATACTTGCCACATGTTATGGAGGCCATTGTTACAGTCTGTTAAAGCTTCCACCAAGAAAAAACATAGTATAATTTATCTTGCTTTTAAACTAGTGATCATTAATGTTCAGCACCACCCAAAGGTTTTTCAGTTTGTGTAATACTGTTACGAGTGCTTTCAAGAATAACAAAATTTTCACTTTACTTGATGTTGTGATTCCTTGCTATGTATGATTGATACAATGATTACCTCCCCATCTAAGGAGTTTTATAGAGGTGTCTTTATAGAGGAATACATTTAGCATGACCATATTAAAGCATATGTGCATGCATTCATAGAAATATTTTCAGCTTCAATCTAGTGATAAACTTCTGCACTACTAATTTGGGTGACTGGAGTTAATATAATTAAATGTATCAAGTGTACCGTTTGTTGAATCTTTTTTTGTCCTTGTTGTTCCAAGCCTCTTAAAAATATTAGGGAGTGTAAAATTCCTGTCCATCATGACTAAGACCTTCAATTTCATGAGGAAACCGAAGAGTCCTTTTTGCAGCATAACTGCAGAAATTCTGATGCAAACTCAAAAACAGGTGAAAGGATTAATTTTTTTCCATAGGTTAAACTCAGGTATATATGTTGTAATTTTTACAACTACTGAAAATGTCTTATTTATTAGAGAAATTTAAAATGTAGTATGGGAAAACCTGGTCATTAGATTTAACACGTTTGTTGATTTTACGAGTCCTGCAACCCACAGCACATCCTGTCTGTGTCTCAATTTTTGTGGTAATTCTGGGTAGGTGTATTGAGAATGTGTATTCTCCTTCTTTTTGTCTTACAGGTTTTACTTACGTGTCAGATATATAAAAGCATTATTTGCTTCTTTTATTTAAAAAACTTAATTCTGTTTTATATTGAGTTGTACCTTTTTCTCTGAACAGTGATGTGATGTTGCAGGTAAGCAGTTCAAAATTTTGAATGCTAACAAAAGCAGTGCCAGCCTTATTCAAAGCACACAAAATCATAACTAGAGCATCTACTTGATGGACTTTGCAGAGACTAAAGAAACATTGGAAATAGTTTTTGTTTTGTTTTGTTGGTTTTTTTTTGTTGTTGTTTTTTTTTCTTTTTCTTTTTCTTTTTTTTGGAATGTTGTTCCTGTCCTAACATCTTAAAGAGTAATTGAAATAGAAAAATTATCAAAGGTATAGAATAAAGCACTGGGTTGTCTGGGAGAAGCCCTCTATTGCTTGGAAGATTTGAAAAAGAGGAGAGGAGCAATGATTACAGGATAAAGGCATATCACGTTGTTGTGTTTTATGCCTCTTGTAATAGAAGCTCAAAAAATATTAATAAAGTTTGAAAGGTGACACATTTCAAATAGATAAAACAAGATCATTTTTGTGTGTACTTTAGCTTGTTGAGCTGAAAATCACCTTTATGAAAGAGATGGAAGTTTTTTTGTAAGTTTTTCCAAAAGGAAAGAAACAAAACAACAAAAACCCATCAACTCCCACCCAGAAACATTGCTTGTAATGTTGTACCATTAATACCCATTGCTTGTAAAAATTGTTGTACCTTCTCCACAATTAAATACTCAATGAGTCTCGTCTAATACTAAGCAAAAAGAAGTCAAAGATTCCCATCCTGAAATTACAGCAAAACCCCCAGCATTTCGGCACCAGTGAAAAAAGAGTATTTCAGATGGGGATTTGCAGTATCTTGCTTTTGGACAGGCACGGTGTTGTAATGGTTCTGTGACTACAGCAACTCATCAGCTTTTCAGTTAGTAACTTTTACATAGTGCATTGAGATTCTTAATTGAAAACATTTCTACAAAGTAGAAGACATCTAAAATATTGGAAAAAAAAAATTTAGCAAATATTTGCATAATTTTATTTTTAGGGACTAGTTAATTTTCCTGATCTTTCTTTTTTATATAAAGTAGCTTGCATCATTATGCAAACTCTTGTTCCTTCTAAAACTTCGTGGTTGAGTTTAAATGAGTTTAAACAAAATGGTTCTATGAAATTAGGAGAGCTTTTTTTAATGTAAAGTCGTTCATTACAAAGCAGCACAGACTATGAATTTGACAAGTTACTGAAAATATGATGGATTATGTAGGGAAGTCTCAACTTCTATTGTTTTAGGTTGCCAGCTTAGCCACACGTGGGGATTGTAAGAAATTATTTTTTTACCTTGTGGGTTCAGTATGTATGGTAACTTTTATTTGTTTGAGGAGCAGCTGAATGTTTAGGCAGAAAATCCAAATCCCTTCCTCTTGATGAAAATACTAGTAACTGATTTTTCCAAATTAAAACGCAGTGGTTTGTGAGTTATGTTTTTCATTTTAAGATGCATCCTGTATAAAATATCTGGCTAATTAAATTGTGGAATTCATGCAGTGTTTGATGTTGTGTTGATTCTGAAAAGGACCAGGCAAGCTGACAACTTTTTTTTTTTTTTTTTTTACCAGGATGGTAGGCAAGAAATTTGTTGTATTTGTTAGCATAATATGTAACTATATAGCTTGTCTGTGATCCTGTGAGACTTTGCACTGCCTTAGAGGGCCTCTTAAAACTTGCCCTCACCTATAACTCTTCTTAATGCCAGTATACCTGAATAGGTAACTTTAATCTTTCTCACTGTGGTATAATTTGTTTTCACCCCCACTCTCCTATCATTGTCAGGGTTTAAACTTTCTTTTAAAAAGAGCAGAGTCTTCATTTGTTCTGCAAAAAAAAAAAAATTATATACGGTGCTATATACTAATAGAGAAGAATGAGAAATTGCAATTGCAGTTAAGTCCAACTTTCTAGAAAGTATGTTAATTCAGAGACGAATATTTGCTTTCATATAAATTCAGTAATTTGATACTAAAATGTGGATATGATCAGTGTAAAATGCCCTGCAATTTTTCAGCTGAATGATTGTCTTCATATGCTCCTATGCTTAAAGACATCTTCTCTGTAGAGACTGACAATTACTGATTGACTTTCACCTGTTGTATCCTGTAGATGCATCAAGAATCTTGAACAGCTCACAGCTACATGGAGGCTACACTGTAAAATAAATTAATTTAAAAGTGCAATATTGTGTTGAAACTTCAATGATTTTAGTTGGCAAAATGATAAATATTGTTTGAATATTTGCTTTAGATCTGGTGTAGATTATTTTAATTCATTATCAGTTATGCAGTGATATCTTTATGGGTCAGATTACAGGTAGTACTTTTTCTCATGATCGGTTCAGCAAATATTGCACAAAACACATTATTTAAGTAGCTATTCGTGGTGGCTGTTCCTTCACATCTTGTTGTAGTACACAGAATCATAGAATAGTTGGAGTTGGAAGGGAGCTTTCAAAGGCCATTGAGTCCGACCCAACTGCCATGGGCAGGGATGTCTTGCACTAAACCATGTTGGTCAGAGTTCCATCTGGCCTGGCCAGGACACTTGCAGGGATGGCAATACTAGAGTACAACGTTGTAGTTAAGTTGGTCTTATATTGCTACACTTGGAAAAGGGTGATGGCAAGGTTTTTCTAAAACTATGCTCCTGTATGACTAAGATACTTTGAAAACTTAGCCCTGTAAATATTGTGGAATGTAGGATGCGACTTTTCTTTTGATTCTTTTAATGCGTAAAGCATCTGCTGCATGTGAGGGAAGAAATGTGTAAGCATCTTGGGGCAATATTCTGCCTATAGGATTAGATTTGTGAACCACAGTCTTTGTATAAACAACATGCAGTTACTTTTATCATTTTAACATTGATGAAGACCAGTGATTTTTATTTACTTTACCACATCTGTATTGCTTAACGCTTAAAATGCAAAATTGAATTCATTTTCTATAATGTTTCATGATAGCAGCTAAGGATATTGTTTGCAGCAGTCAGCAACTACGTGGGAGACTTGAGAAAATACAGCTTTGGCTTTTCCCTCTTGGCATTAAGTTATTATAGCTAGGGAAAAAATTGATTTTAATTTATTAATAAATAATGAGAAACTGCAGTACACACTTGGGAAATTCTTATCTTAAAAATCTGTTGATGATAACAACCTTTGCCCTCATACTTCTGTTTACTTCCACTTCTGCTACTTCAGACGTTATGCACTTGGCAATTATGACTGGACTTCTGTGAATATCTGGTTATTTTTAAAAACTAAACTTGGTACAGAATTGTTTTGACTAAAACAATGTTTTAGGGGGGTTGTTCTCTTTTAAATTTTTTTTTAATGTTTTACGTGTATGTTTCTTCAACATAATGTGCCAGAGTTCACTTCTCAAATGTGCATCTGTCTGAGGTGGATGGATTGTGCTGGCTGTGTGCCTCCCATCATTTTTCAAATGTTCAGATATTTCATTAGCACTGATAGTATCCCCCATATGGCTACCCTGAGGACATAGAGAATTGAATAGAGCAGCTAGGAAATGACCTCTGATCAGTCTTCATAAGAAAAACTGGGAAGAGACTGTTTTTCCATATTTGGAGACTTTTAGCAAGAAGTAACAAGTAGCTGTGTGTCAACAGTTCTGCACTGTGCTGCCCTGGAATTACTTCTGAGTTAGGGTACCCCTCTTAGGCAAAGATTCCCTGACTGCCTGTGAGTGACAGTTGTGTTGTTGTTCTTAATTTGTTTGTTTGATTGTTTTTTTCCCCATAAATCCAAACTGGGAGATAACATACCTCTTGATGTTGAGTTGTTTCTATTTTTTAATTACCGTAGTAGGATGGGAGACACTTTCTGGGAGGTAGGAAACTAAATTTGAAAGGGGCAATGGCTTGTATTGCTTGTACCAATTAAGATGGTGTGTGATGAAAGCCTCATTTGCTGGAGCCCAGTCACCCGCAATGCAGGGGACATTAGCTGCTTTTGGGAGCTAGCTGCTAGCAGAAAATCGTCAGCAACAATTTGGAGCTAGATTAAAATGTTTGGGTCAGTTGAATATGAGATTTTTAACTTCTCTGGCTCAGGTGCTGAGTTTGGGTGGAGATGTTAGGTTATCAGAAAAAAAACTTTTCCTGTCTTTGCACTGTCAGGTTCTTGGTGCCCTTGGAGCTGCTTTTAGAGATACCCAAAGAAGAGAGCTATCTTAATGTAACGACAGCTCTTAAATGATCTGATAGAATTAAATCTGGCCATGGGACATTAAGGGCAACAAGAGGAGCTTCTAAAGCAATGTCAGGGATAAAGGAAGACTAGAAAAATTGTGAGCCCTGTCTGGAAGAAATGGGAGACCTGTTTACTCAGAACATGGAGGTATTCGGTGTCTTTTTTGCCTCAGTCTTCACCAGTAAGTATTCCAGCCAGAGTGCCCAAGTCCCAAAAGGGAAAAGGCAGGGACTGGGTGAATAAAGAATTGCCCACTCTAGAATATCAAGTCCAAGAACACCTAAGAAACCTGAAGGTGCACAAGTCTGTAGGACTGGATGAGAAACATCCCCACATATCTTGAGGGAAGTGACACATGAAGTGGCTAAGCCACTATCCTTCATATTTGAGAAGTTTTGGCAGTCCAGTGAAGTTCCTACTGAATCGTAACCTCATTTTTTAAAAAGGGAAATAAGGAAGACCCAGGGAACTACAGGCCGGTCAGTCATAGCTTGGTGCCCAACAAAGGTCATGGAGCAAATTGTCCTGGAAACTATGTTAATGTGTATGGGGAATAAGGAGTTCTGCTTGATCAGCCTGAAGATGAGAATGCTCCAAAGAGACCTTCCAGTACCTAAAAGTGGACTGCAAGAGAACTGGAGAGGAACTTTTTACAAGGGCATGTGATGCTAGGACAAGGGGAATGGCTTAAATAGAAAGATGCATGGTTGAAGTCATTCTGTATTCCTTTGCATATCTGCAGCAGAAGTGGGCCATATATGTTCTTTACATATGACCAATTCCTTAAGTAGGTAGAAGATTCTAGGTTGCCTGTCAAATCACAACACTTTTTTTTTCTAAGTTGGTAGTGGTTCTTGCAGCTGAAATAGTTTGAAATTTTCAATACAAAATCTACTGAGAAAAAAGCACTTGTTGAGCTGTAAAGGTACTGTATTGCTTTGGCTTGGCAAAATATATAGGGATATGTTGAATTCCTAAGTTTGTGCTCACTGCTTGTTTTTTTTAAAATTAAGGATATATTAAAATGTTTTTTATTAAAGCAGGTTGTATTCCTGTAACAGAAGATTTGGGGCTTAAAAAAAAAATAACACTCTTGTATCCATGAGACTATCTATGAATTATCTTCACAGTTTTTCTGGAGTGACAGCTTAATTGTAATTGTTAATAAACAAACTTACCTGCATTTCATGATATGAATAAAATGCAAGGTGTGGGGCAGGGGGAATTTGGAAATACCAGATGTTTCTTCTGCTGCAACCTTTAGTTCTGTCCTATCATGTACCTGTCTCAAGTCCTATTACTGCATATTTGCATGGTCCTTAAATTGTTTGGTTTGATTTTTTTTTTTTTAATTAAAACAGGCAACAACAGAGAGACCTTTTATACAGAAACTATTTCGACCAATTGCTTCAGGAGGACAGTTACATACTTTGGGAGACCTGCTAAAAGATGTGTGTCCTAGTGCTATCACCCCTGAAGGTACTGCAGAAATACGTTTTTGTCCAATAAGATAAATATTTTTCTGTTGATTTATTGGGGTTTTTTGTTGGTTTTTGTTTGTTTGGGTTTTTTTTTTAATATGAGTATTTTGGAAGTAGAACTAAATGTCAGTACCAGAGTTTCAGATTTCATTCATTCCTGGCTCTTTAGTGTGCCCTGCATCACCTGCATGGTTTCAAGAGGGTAAGATTGAGTCCTTAGTCGCTCCTGGAAAATTAACCTCTAGAAGTTTTATTCTAAAATTCCTGTACTCTTTTGCCATTATGATGGTGCTAGTAAAAATATTCATGTTATTTTCTGCACTTTGAAAAAAGATTCTGAAAGTGTCAGCAGATTTGAAGTTACCTTTAATTTTGTATTCCAGAAACTTTTTATGTGTAAAGCTCCAAAACTGGTAGAAATTGAAGATGTTTTCAGAATGCTTTTTTCTATTCTCTAAGTCCAACCTTCTAAAATGTATCAATAAGAGATTTTTACAAGTATGTAACAGTTTATGTATGATTACAAATTAGTGTTGTACGACCAATTAATGTAGCATATTATTTCATACAATAGCATTTGTTCATCTGCACTTACTCAGGAAACAGGCTTTTTTGGATGTACTTTTAGTCTCAAAGCTTACAAGTGTTGGAACTGTAATACACATTTCTGGGGGGGATAAGTGTAACAGTTACGTACTCTGCAAATTAAGATCAAAATTACTTAATGCAAAAGGTTTTTAATTTGTTCTTGCTGTTGTCTTACCAGTACCTGTAAATGAGGAACTTATGAGAAATGTGTGATATTCTAGAGAAGATCTTGGCACAGAAACTACTAGTGTAGTATCAGCATCTTTTGACAGGGAAGCACTGAATTGGAAATCAATATAAAATTCTGTAAGACTCCATTGTACACAGAAGTTGCTTAATTCAAAATTAAACATTTGTCATGGATTTCTCCCAGTATCAGGATCTTAGAAATTCACTGTAATATCAAAGTACTTTTTTTTACCCTTGTCTAATACTTAATACCTCTCATGTTAACACATGAGAACAATTTCCAAAAGTAACAGAAGGTTAGAAAAATATGGAATATTGCTAACCATGTGTCCACTTTTCACAAAGCTATTTTAAATTTTGGAGCATTATTTTAAGTAATGTTTTCCACTAACTGCCCAAAAGATAAAGGGAGGTACCAATAGATACATGAATGTTAGCACCGGTGAGTTTAACCATCTTTAAGTCCTTAACTGTCAGTATCATACAGACCCTACTGAAAAGGTACAGAGTGAATTTAAAAAAAATCAGTGAGAAGGATGGATGCATTTTGACTTGAAAGGCAGTTGAGCACAAATCAAATGAAAGAAACTCAGAAGCATTTATGCAGAAGTTATTCCAGGATTTAAGGGATGACAATTTTTATGTAGGTTTGCCAAAGCTGCAGATGGTGAATGTGCTAGTTAACTGCCCTTACTGAAAGTGTGTATGTAATACAGTTCTATCTGAATACCAGTGATGATGCTTCCCATCAGTAGAGGTTGACAGAAGCACCAACTTTTGACAGCAGAACAGAAATATGCTGTGCTAATTGCTTGCTTTGTTTTTGTTAAAAGCTAAAAAACTTATGTTTACTCAACTTGGACAAAAAAAAAGTTGGAAGTAGAGCAACTGAAGCAGGTACTATACTTACTCATACAAGGAGAGATGTGAAATTGGTGGCGTTTGGAGTGTTGGAATATATTTGTCTCTTCCTGGATACATCTGCTTAAATTTGAGAAACTTGCAAACTTAAGAGTTTAATAGATCTGGTCCCTCAAATGGGTGTGAGCTATCCAGAACTCAGCACATTTCCTCCTGTAACACAGCTTTGTATTGTAGTGTTGTTCAGTTGTTCCTCTTGTATTGAGTGTTCTGCCCTTCTGGTATGCTGGAAAGCTAGGGAAGCTGGCTGAGCTAAATGCAGAAAATAACGTGGGCTCCTGAGGAGATGTGGGGGTAGACTGATACACAGAGCCAGTGGAGGCGGGGTGAGAGTCTGACTGAAGAAGTAATTTGGAAGAAAATGACAGATCTGGGAATCATTAAATGTGATGGGGAGAGTGACTATAAACAATGTGGCAGAATGAAAGAGATCAGGGCAAAAGCCAAAACTTGACATAATAAATGCCAACACCTGGACAGAGTAAGTAGTGTAGGAGATGATAAAAGGATGGGGGAGAAAAAGAAACGTATTGCTTGTGGAGTATACACAGAGATTGTGCAAGGCATCTGTGAAAGAATGGTGAGTAGATATCCTGCTGCCCAAGTGATTCAGAGAAGGGATTTGGAGAAGCAAATTGAATCAGAATTTGAAAAGAAGGATAGTTTGTGCTAGCAGAATGACAAGCTGCAGGTGAAGAGGTAGAGCTGGGGATTGTCAGATAAAAGACTGAGGAAAACCTGTTCAGGGTTTGCCGTACTGCAAGACAGGAATACAAAGCAGAAATTTAGGCGTGACAACATGGAAAGAAAAAAGGAAGAAGCAGAATTAGAACAAAAGAGAGGGATGATAGAGAAAGGTTCAGACATAATGGAACCTGACCTAAAAAGATGGATGCCCATGAAAGCAGTGATTCTTATTGCTAAGGATCATGGACAGGGAAGGACAGTGCTGGTTTAGGCTTAACTGCTAGAGGTCATCATACTCTGTTCACTGATTATTCAGTTTAGCCAATAAGTGAATTTGATTATTCTCTTGCTTGACTAAATCCATTCTTTCATTATTTAAATGTAATGTTCACTATATTAAATGTTCATGCTCTAATACAGCTTTGAGCTCTTAAAAAACCAACTAACTTACCAGACTGCTTAGTGCCTCTTTTGAGTTTTGCCTGTAGAAATGTTAGCAGCCATAATAAGGAAAAGCATTTCCCTTTTCTGTCAAGTAGACTAAACTCTTGACACTACAGAACCACAGCACATCTGTGCTACTGAAGTCTCCATGAAACCCATTCAGTAAAATAATTTTCTCTCTGATGCTGGATCACTGAGAATTTAACAAGCTTCCTCTGTCAACAGATGTTCCATCAGTTCAAAATACAGAGGAGATAGGGTATAGAGAGTTTAATTTGCAAGCATGTTTTGGAAACCTGAGATACTACACCTAAAAGTTTTGATTTGAACTTGAATACTAGAACTTTAGAAGGTGTCAGAGCTGTAGACTGGTTGTTCAGTCATAATTTCCTTACACACTTAACATTCACCTTATAATCACTCTCTGCCTCTCATCTCTCTTTGTCTTCTGTGAGATTATTGTCTTTGTGTCCAGGCTGGGCATGTTTTAGTGTCAGGTGTGTGTAGTGAAAAATCACAGTCCTGATTCTTGAAAGGATAAATCAACAATGAATGTGCTTCAGGAAGTATTAGAATTTAGACAGCTGAATACTGCCTTTGGGAACAGAATTTGATTATTTTTTCCCCTGGAGTATTCATTCATATGTGGTTGCAGGCAAGCTGATTGTTACGAATCCACCCATTTTATAGAGAGGAACATCAGAAAAATCCAGTGATCAGCATGAGTGTTCTGCTGAACAGTTTGCTTACTTGTACTTGGAATCAGTGAGAACTCTGGGCCTTTGAGTGTGCAAACCCCAGGCATTTTGTGAAGTAAAGTTTAGGCCTCTCATAACTATTCTTCTGTCCTACCCTCCAAAAAATTAATATTTCTGGCTATAATATCACTTTAACTTGAATTTGTGATCTCTAAAATGATTATAATTCAGGAAACTCTTATTAAAATGGTTTCTGAAGGAGAAATAGATTGTAGTCAGACATTTAAAATTATACTCTTTGGACCTTACTTAGTATTTTCTAATATTTTTCTTGTAAACTTCTATGTTTTGTCTTAATCTGCATTTTATTCTGGTGGAGGCATTAAAATAATATTGTAACAAAACAAAATACGTTATCAAAGGTTTATTAGAAAATAATTTAAAACTTTTTCACGTCTGGATTTTCAGACTATTCAGTTATCAAAGTTTAGATTTACTTTATTTTTCTGAACAAAGGAGATAAAAGTAGTATCTCATCAAAGATATGCTTAAAGGTATAATAGATACTGGAGAAGCAGGGTTTTTTTTATCTTTTTACTCTTCTTTTCAAAGCCATTTAGTTACTTTTCCAAGCTGTATTTAACCTCCCTCTTTAGTGAATTGATTCACTGGTGACATTAACTGCATCTTTTCTTCAGTGCAACAAAATCAATATGAGTTTCTCTCTGTTTTTCTTCATCTGTTGACTCTTTTTTCCCCCCACTTTTCCTCTATGGTTTTCCAATGAATTTTCATTCAACTGGAAGCTTCGTGGTAATTGTGGTGGTTGCTTGTCTGTGGTGACATCCGTAACAGAGCTTTGTGCCGTGGGAACACAGAGAATATACGGTTTTCAGACTCAGCATTTGTAGCTGTATATTGAGCTGTTCCTGCTGCCAGATTCTTAGGGACCACCACAAGAAGAGGGAGGGAAGGGTTTCAAGAACCACCCACAGTGTATATATGCCTTTGCTTTAGAAAGCATGGATATAATTAAGTCTTCCTTTTAACTGTGCTGAGAAATATATTTCAATGAAAAAAAATGTATATATATATAGATGTGGATTGAATATATGCATTGATTACCAACTGTTGAAAACACAGTGTAAAGAGCACTGTCAAAAGAACAGGTTGAATAATGACATTAAAAGATTGATAGTGAAAATAGTCTTTGTAAAATGCAGTGTCAATATTATTTTGGACTGTTATAAACTGTGGCTAACTGTTTAGAATACTGTGTTTTATTTAAATTAGCTTATGAAACTATTTATTCAAGGCTTTTATTGTTTGTTGAAGTGCTGTAAAAAAGGAAAACTTGAACTGTTATTACTTTTCTGTCTCTCCTCAAACTGGTCCTTTATTCGATTATATATATATATTAAAAAATAAATGATAAAATATATATGTGTAATTTTTTTTCTGCTTAATGAGTTCTGTACAGTGCTCACCTTTCTGGGCTGCTGAATAGTTTCATCTGCTTAAGCTGTTAATCAGAGAAAAACTGGTGGACAAAAGACTTTCTGTTATGGGCGTTGTTATACCAAAGGCAAAGAGTGGCTTCTGTTTAGAGTCCATCCTCTAACTCTTCAGATTGCAAGGAGTGTTGGTTTTATCTTCTCTTGTCCTCAATCACTGCAGTGGTGTTGGAGCAGAGTGCACAGTAGTTGGGAACCCATTTGTCAAAATGTGCATCAAGCATTTCATACAGTAGTAGTAATGGTCAGAAAGTGTAAAGAAAAGCAGTGGAATTAGAACAAGCACTAAGAAGCCAGTGTAACTCTTAAAACTATTGGCAATTACATTAATTATCTTGACTGTAAAGGATACCCTGTTTTTCTAAAGCAACAATGAGAGTTGCTGTCTTCGTTAGTAGCAAACATAGAATCATAGAATGGTTTGGGTTGGAAGGCAGCTTAAAGTTCATCTAGTTCCAACCCCACTGCCATGGGCAGGGACACACACCTTCCACTATCCTAGGTTGCTCAGGGCACCATCCAACCTGGCTTTGAGCACTGCCAGAGATGGGCCATCCATAGCTTCTCTACACAACCTGTGCTGCTGTCTTGCCACCTGCTGAGTAAGGAATTTATTCCTAGTATCTAATTTAAACCTGCCCTCTTTCAGTTTAAAGCCATTTCTCTTTTTCCTATCACTTCATGCCTTGTAAAAAGTCCCTTTCCAGCTCTCTGTAGACCTGCTTTTAGGTATTGGAAACAGCTTTAAGAATAATAAAATATTCAGAGAACCTTCAAGGGAGATGCACTTATTTCACCTTATATTACTCTTCCTGCAGTACTGTGCAGTACTTTCTTCCAGAAGGCTAGGTTAGAACTGATATAATATAACCCTCTCTAATTTCATGTCTGAATAAGTGTTTAGACAGCAAATGTGTTAAACCATGTTTTCTCATTAGCTGAATAGTTTTTCTTTTTACATGGTTTGTATTTAGCTGCTTCATAGGCAGTAGTTGTGGTTATGTGGCAACAGAAACAGTAAGACCAGGTCACCACCTTCCATTGAACATTGATACATTTCATTTGTTTCAGTTATTTTCTTTGTTCTTGTCCTCCTGTGTTGACATATAAAGTTTGAGAAGCAGTGAAGTCCTTCTTGTCATGTTTAATAAATATTAAAATCAGTATTTTCAAACTAATCCAATAATCACTTCCTCTCTACAGTAGTCTGCCGTAGTCTTTAAGGCATGTTTTATTTTTGTGTTTAGTTACTAAACTGTATTTTATCTGTTACACAGCAGTTCATAAATTAGTCACCTCAGTCTGAAATTCTACTATGGATAAACATCTATTGTGTATTAGTATATTTTTTATTTACTCTATTTCAATAATTATTGTCTAATTCAGTTTGTCTAAAGGCTGCATGCATTTGAAATCAAATTTGGGAGTTGTGTAGTTATATAGATGTACTTAGCTTGCTGTTCATGGACTACTATCCCTGACAGTCTAGAGTTTTTGGAAATCCTTCCTGTAAGATGGGCAATTTCATTTCAGTTTTCAGTCTTTTAAGGTAAAACATTGCAAATTCTGTGCTTCAAACATAGTAGACTGTTTAGTTCTCAGTTGTGATCATCCTCTGTTGGAGGAGTGTGTGTGTACCTGGTTTTTATGTTTGCTTCTCCCTAGTTGTTCATACTTAAATCTGAGGCAAGCTGGTCAGTTAGGTTTTTGGGCAGTGTCTCATTATATTTGATCCTGTTGGCAGGATCAGGAGAGAGGTACTTATTTTTCAGTTCTTTTTTCAACTTGCATTGACCTATCTTTTTTTTTTTTTTTTTTGTCATATCAATGTCTCTTCTTTTTCCTGCTCATGTTCCCTCATCATCTATTCTAGTAATAGCTCTTGCTGTCCTTTGTTACTCTTTTAGTATCTGCTTTTGCATCCTCTAAAACTAACTCTCCTTTGACTAATCTCACCATAATTTATATAACTTGATTTTCCAGATTTTCAGACCTTAGCTGATTTCCTTAGAGGAATAGATCTAGTTCTCTGGGGTAGTAATTAGTCAATAGTCACTTTTGTTAGTTTTTTTCTTTTTGCTTCCTATCTTTTTGCCCTGTGGTATTTTATTATCTAGACTTATACTTCAGTTTTCCTAGAGTTTACCAGCAAATTTTTGTATCATTGGATATGAAAATCTAAAATGTTTTGACACCTAGGGACTGTGCCTCTCTATCAGCGTTCTTCCATTTCCCAGTTTCTCTTGCTTTTCATTTGTCCTTCAAGATGACCAATGTCCTGGTTAGTTACTTAGGGAAGTCAGAATAAAGTTGTCCAGTGTTGCCCTTCTCATTCACCATTTTACACTCTTGCAATTGTACATTTCCAGCCAACAGTCCAAAATCCTACAGCTTTGCTTCTCATAGACTGTGCATCATGTAGCTTTGAATCTAAGCTCATGACAGATGGCTTTTTTATTTTAATATGAAACACCCATTCATGAGTGTTTAGAATCAGGGTTAGAATCAGATTATTCTAATTATTCATGCTGCAGCCTCTAAACTCATTGTCTGATCTTTTTTCCTATGCTTGTGGATGCCACTTGCACAGACAAAAGTTGATTCTTTAATTGGACAGTTCTTGTGTGGTAGAGTGCAATTGTCTGCAGTAGTTGCAGTTCCACAAAACTAGGCAGTCATTTAAGTAACTTCAGAGTTACTACTATTTATGGGAAGATTTAGTGGATTATACAGGAACAGGCTAAAATAAATCTTGATGTTGCTTGTGGTCTCTTAGACTGTGTTGTTGTAGTTTCTATACAGGTAAGGAAGAGAGGATGTTAAGACCATGTTGTTGCCTGCAACTCTGGCATAAGGTCACATACCTGATGTGACAGAACATGTTATTTTACAGGTATTCTTCCTGAAACTGATGAATAACAAAATTATCCATCCCTGAAGGAGATAATCCCATGGCTACTGTCCCCTACTGTCTAAAATTCTCTGTTTTACTCAGATTAGGTGGATTAGGCCACCTGCTTATAGCAACACTGTTGTTTATGACAGATAGTAAAATTAAATGTTATCTATATGTTGCTTCAAGGAAGTCATGCTGTGTTTCCCCATGATTTTCTGTATCTGGTGATAGTGTTCCTGTTGTCAATTAAGGGGCCTTTGTTTCCAGAAATAATATCAGTTCTGAATGTCAGTGTTTATCAAATTGGAAAAAAAAAATTAATCATTCACAACTATTGAAAAAATATTTTGTTTGGTACACATTTATGAAGTTCCTGTAAATGAATATCCTAATATTGTAAACAGTTCATTTAGAAATAGTGACTCATCTTATTAGGAGAAAGGGAGGAACACAGTATGATCTTACATAGCTACAAAGCAACAACTGCAAGGGAAACAGTGTTGAGTTCAATAGAATGCTTTGAAGATGCAAAGGGTTAAAATGATAGAAAACAGAGTTCTGGGGAGGGAAAGAATTTTCCTCTTCCACACAAGAAATTTAAGACATTGGGCATAAGGCAAAGATAAAAACTGTGTAATGCAGAAGAAAGCAGTTTTCTTGCACTGCTATCATGTCTAAACAATTCTGGATACAATTTTAATTTGCTAGTGTTGTTGAAGTCTTCATAAAACTTGTTTTGATTTTTGTCTCATGCTTCCTTGAAGGCTCAAATGGTAAACATTTGGACATAATGACGCAAACAGTAGGCTATCAATCATTCCCAGTTTTCACAGCATTGTTGTTCATTCAGAAAAGCTGCGTGAACTGACCTCTTTCTAAAGCAATGTCATTAGTTCTTTCAGAAATAAAACAAGGATCAAAAAGACTTTCAGGATTTTTCTCAAGACTTGCTGTACTGAATGATTTTGTAAAATTAGGGATCAACTGTTTCCAATTAATTCTCAGCTTTTCTTAATGTATAATGTATGAGAGACTACATATTAATTGTTTTTGTTCTCCCTCAGTTTTTTAAGCATTGACTTCCAGTAAACTAGTTAAACAGAAAACTGAATTTAGATTAGATTTGCCATGTAGACTCCTAATTTTGATACAAATGAGAAATTGTGCAATGGAAGAAGATAAATTTATGCAGTGTGAATGTTTTTAGATAGACATGAAATATGACTGGGCTTGCTCTGCCTGAGGTCAGAATTAGCTTGACTTGGGGCTTACTGTGGGAATTGGAGCAGCACAGCACCATCCCATTCCTTGCTGCTCCTGTGATGAGCAAACTGAGGAAGTCTTTGCTCCTCATGTCTAACTAGTAAGTCTGATTGCATGTGGTCTCTGCAGACTGGTCTCTGCTTTTCAGTGCTGTGGAAGTGCAGTGTTGAAATACTTTCCCAGGCCACCTAAATTTAAAAATATAACAAGCCCTGGGCAGTTTTAGGCACTTAATTAGCCACACTTTGATCCCACATGGCTATAAGAGTATTGTGAAGGGTTAGAGGTCTTGTAGAGTGTGGATGTACTAAAAGATGGTTAAAAGCTCGTTAGTGATTTGAATTCTAGTCCACTGTCTCCACAGCAGAAATTTGTTCTGCTGTGGGAGTCGTCTTGCAGGCCACAACTGACCTTCAGACCACTGCTTAAGCTATTCTGCCCTCCTTGCGTCCTTGACTCAGTGGTGCTTTCTGTGTTGGAGGAGGTCGTCCTGTACTTCTCCTTTCTGGTGTGAGTCATTATTTGTGCCTGTTATCTTTTCCTAACTAGGCCATCTGCTTGGATTATCCTTCTGCATCTGACTTTTATCTTACTGCCAACTTCTTGATTTTTGTGTTTTTTTTTTTTTTTACACCCACAAACACCTACCTGCCCCAGTTGCCTTTTTTTAAGTTGAAGTAGAAATGGGTTTTTTGTGTTAAAATTGCATACCTTTTGACTTAGTAGTCCTTTGTGATCAAAAGGGGTGTAAGTCCAGAGGTTGCCTTGAGATTATAGAATTAGTAGTCATGACTACAGAATTAATTAATATAGAATTAATTTGTCATGGCCATATGCAAAGGTGCAAATAATCTGAGAATAGTGTGGCAGCTGTACTTCTTGTTAGCCATCTTGATTTCTAAACAAACTCTTTACATAATCAGAGAGGGCTTCTGTTGTGTGCAGAATGTTCTGGCTCACTTGCTCCTAAAAGGAAACATAGTGGGTATGTGGGGCTGCTTGTGATCTTTCTGCATACAATTTCTTGGGAAACATTGAATATAGCTTGGCTTTAAGGGTTTCTCTAACTTTACCTCAATTGACTCTACAAGGATTATCCATTTGATAGCTTATGAGTGCTTTGCTCCTTTCCTGTTGGCAAATGGGATGAAATTTATTAAGTTGAAATGCCAAGATTCTGCACCTAGGACAGAGTAGCACAGAGCATGGATATAAACTAAGAGAGGAGAGGCTGGAGAGCAGGCCTGCAGAAAAGGGTCTGGGGCTGCTGGCCAGTGCAGACTCAGTATGAGGCAGCTGTGTGTCCTGGCAGCCAAGAGAGCAAACCACATCCTGGTGTGCATCAAACACAGCACAGACAGTCAGAAGAGGTGATTATCCCACTGTATTCAGCATCATTGCAGCCTCACCTGGAGTGCTGTGTGCAGTTCTGGTCCCACAATGTAAGGGTGTTAAGGTACTCAAGTGCCTCCAGAGGAGAGCAGCAAAGCTGGTGGTGGGGCTGGAAGGCATGTCCTATGAGGAGCAGCTTCCTGAGGAAGGTGACAAGGAGGTAATAAGTTCTTCCCTGAGTATCCAGTGATAGGACAGGTGGGAATAGCTCAAAGCTGCACTGGGGAGGTTTAGACTGGACCGTATGAAGCATTTATTTTTAGTGTGGTCAAACCCTAGAACAGTTTCCTAGAGAGGTGGTCGATGCTCCAAGCCTGTCAGTGTTTAAGAAGCATTTGCACAATGCCCTTAATAATGTGTTCTAGCTTTTGGCCAGCCCTAGATTTCTCAGGCAGTTGGATGAAATGATCGTTGTAGGTCCCTTCAATACTATATAAACTTCAATAGTCTATTCTAGTCTACTCTTTCCTCTTGTATCCAGCAACTTTGCTAACATCACAAGAGTAATATGCTGTTTCTTTGTGACTTAGAAGTGGTTTTTGGGCATGCACAGGCATGCACATTGAGAATGGTAGACTGTAGGAAGAGGTACAGCAAATAGGGAAATAATCCTGTTTCTCGGACAAGCCTTTGGAAATTTGTTCAGCTTCAGCTAAATTTGTTCTGCTGGCCACCCAATAAGTTTTATTAGTATCAGACTCCAGACTATTCTCTTTAAATTAGTCAAAAGGCCAATGACTTTATTCAGGCACAACAAAGTTTTTTAAGTCTATCATTAACAGTAGTAGTATGAAAAGGAGAAAGTAAAATCCTCCACAGGAGGATTCTGTTTGAAAATCCCAAGCCAGCATTTCTAAAATTCTCTCCAGATGAGAGGTGGCGTTTTTCATCCTAGGGTTTTTCTGCTCTTCCTGGGAACATCAGTGTCCTACCACCAATTTCCTGACTGAGTGCTATATAGATTTGGAAATCTAGGCAGAAAAGAAAAGATTGTGGAAAATTACTGACGGAAAGCCTGCCCAATTTCTAGTCATCTGCTGTGTATATGAGTTTTAGGAGAGCTGTTGGGATCAAAGCATTATGACAGAGTGTTCTGATTGTGTTGAATTTTCAGTTTTAAAATGGAGTATTTTTTGTGTTTTAGGAGGAGACCTCAGGTTCCTTATGTACTGTACACATTGCAGTGTGTTCCCACAGAATTTATCACTTAGATAAAAGATGAGTGAAGAGAGACAAAAAAGGAGAAATTAAGAGGCACAGAGGGGTGATGTGGCTTGTACCTGGTCACACTGAGGTCAGTAGCAGAGCTAAGAATTGGATTTTTTGAGTTGTGATCTAAGTCAGTCTGTCTTATTCCAGAGGCCACAGAGGTTACTCAGTATGAGTGAACCATCAAAAACTTCACAGAAAGAAACCCAAACCAAGCCTTCCTTCTTGTTTCTCGTATATCTTTGCTCGCAGAAGTAAGCATGTCAGCAACAGCTGAAGTACATGAAGTACAGAGATTTACAGGATATTTCTTATGGTTAGTTTCACAGAAAATGTGACAATGCCTTTAGTGCTGTAATTGGTGCAAGAGTAACCAGAGATTTGGGTGTACCAAAGCTTTCAGGAGACAGTAATAACCCTCTGTGAAGATCCACAATGTGAAGTTCTCAACCAGGACACTGCAGCACACAAACAGATTTAAATGGTGTGGTCTCAGTGTTTTTATTTATACTAGTAAACAAAAATGGGCTAGAACATGTGTTGTTTGTGCTGTATGACTATTAGCAGTTCTTGGGCATAATTTTGGTCAAGGCACATATTAATACTCTCTCAGAAAATTTGAGCAGGGTTCATGGATTAAGTATCTGGGGTCTGTTCTCAATAGGCAGTAGAGAGGGGCAGATAATTTAGCTGAATAGGCATGAGCTGTTGTCTGGCATTTGCCCTGAAGTTCAAAGAGTGGGTTCTGGCCCATTTTTTTGAATTATATTTAGACCTTTAAATTAGGTGTATTTACTGTGTCTTTGGGGTTTGGCTGAGTAAAATCATTCCCATCTTCCTTGCACCTCTCTTGCAGTCTGGTTCTATTTTGCCTTGATGCATATAGGTATAACCTGATTTTTCCAGGAGATAAACTTCTTACAGGACTGGAAAAAACAGAACCTGCAAAACTAAAGGACCTACAAAAATAATTAGGAGAAAAATAGCCATTTTACCAGTAATGTAAAGGAGAATAATCCACCATGTGTCCTAGTCTCTTCTCTAAGAATTCAGCAGCACTTGCTAACAGTAGTTGTCCCCTGCTTGAATACCCCATTTTAATCAGAGATTTTAATAACTTCACAATCAGTGGATAAACAGTGGATAACTTTATATTTTACTTTGCACCTGTAGCCATTTGGAGAATATCTGTTAAAAAAAAGAGGTAAAACTTTTCTTTATGTCGAAGCCAAAGTCTTATGCAGTGGTTTGGCTTGTGCACAGAGGTGCTGCAGTCAGTGAAGATGTGAATGCACTTGTGCTCCTTGTCCTTTTTCCAGATCGTATCTTCACCACATTTACAATGGCAAAATGCAGCAGGTCTCTACACTTTGGCAAACTTCATTAGGTCCAATATCTCTGTGCAAGCTGTCACCAGCCATTTAAGCCAAGAAGCCACATGTATGAGCCAGCTACACAAATAGATGCCCTTCTGCCCTTCTGTGATGTTGGACATCAATATCCTCAGATGGAGAGATGGCTGCAAAGCCAGTTCTCTTCAGCGCTGCGAGCTAATGCAGCCAAGTTTGTGGTAATTGATTTCAGACCTGTATATGTTTGTCTACATAGCTAATGATTCCTAGTAGTCTTGCTAACTAATTAATGATACTAATGTAGCAAATTTTGTTTGCAGATGCTGTATGTTTGTGTTGTAAGCTTTATGGATCTATTTTTCTACTATAAAGCGGAAAAATACTTTCTGAAATCTAAATTAAAAATATTTAGGTTATGAGTCAAACTCTCATTTAAAATAAAGATTATATTATAGTCTGTCAGCTTTGCAGCTAACTGTCTTAGTATTTTGGAATGGAAAAGCTAAAAAGAGCTTTTGGTGAAAACTTACTTCCAATTTTAATTCTGACCAGCTAGCTGTTTCGAGAAGGGGTTGTTATTTTTTTCAGTGTTCAGTGTAACGAGTCCTGCAGGTATTCCGTTACTCCTTTCACCACTCTTTCCTGAATTTTTCAATGCTAGATTCTTTAATTTTACTGTGGTAGAGATTTCTAAATACTTTAGTCTACTAGCTATTCAAAAGAGCCTATAGTATATGTACAAAAAACGGTATTTCATGTGTGCAAACTCTACAGCCTGCTCATTATAGAATTTATTTTTCGGCGAGTAAGGGCCCGGAAGAAGCTAATGTAAGTATTTTAGCAAGGGTTTGTATTTCTCTGATAAACAGCACTCCCCTTCTGTTTGTGATCACAGGATGAAAGCTCTCTAAGCTTGTATATGTACATTTTTACTGCTACATCATGTAGTGTGCTCTTAAGATTGAGATCTCATTCCCCAGGAAGCATTTCTGTCTAAGATTAATTGCCCTTTTAAAATCAGTGTTTGATGTATTCCTTTGGCTATATCCTGACTCACTTTAACCCTCTTTGACCTGACCCCACTGACTATTACCGCCATGGCTGGAGCAGAAATCCTTCAGCCTGATGTATGCAGTACAGACTTGAGCCTGTGGTTTTTCACATCAATGGATTCAATTAGCAGAGTTTTTACTGATCAGCTTAGCAGAGGTTGAAGAATTTGTCAGACACGGAACAAAACTGGCCATACTTTGGGTATAATTGAATAGCTCATCTCAATTTTCACATGTCGTTTGCTTGTGATGTTGTTTACTTTGTTAAATAACATAATAATATTCCTGGAAGTAGCATTTTTAAAAAGGAAAAACCAGTTAATTTTTCTCTAGTTAAATAGGGGAAGGCTCAAAACATGAAATAACAGCCATTAAGCCTTCAATCTGTATGTGTCACTTATTCTCTTCAGCCAAATGGTTTTAAACGGTAATTATGTCCCAGTGTCCACTTTTGAATTTGATATATTAAACTGGGCAGATAAACTAGCAATTAGCATTATGGCTTGAAAACAAGTGAATGTGCTGGTCTCTTCTGTATTGAGTGTGATTTTTCAGAAACAGTAATCCTTCTTTGCTTTGCTAGGAATAGGTCATCATTTGATTAGCTGAAAAGTTCTTTATAAAAGATGGACGGCCATTAGGATCACAGAATATTTGCAGGCATGATGTGAATTATAGTAACTTGAAAATGAAATAAATTTGAGGTTGAAAGTTCAAGAATGCCATTAAAAACCTGTAAAAGTGTATGAATGTGCATATGCTTGGGGATATATAATATGATTGCATAGAGAATTTGTTATTTAATTGTTTGGCATAATAGTATTTTGAAAACAATGACATTATAAAAGTTCACACAAACTATTAATAACAAGGTCTTTTACAGTGAATTGATTTGCTTTAGACCAAACTTTGTAGAGATGTATCTTTATCAAATGTGATTTTTTTGTGTGTGTGGTTTTCCCCCCCCCCCCAAGAACCGCATTAATCATGGTTAGCTCCCTAGCTGTATATAGAGAGAGCCCTAATTTCTGAATGTCAATTGTACACTCTTTGGAGGGAAGGGCAACCTCCAGTCTAATTAAGGGCATAGTGCATAAAAGGGTTAACTTATTGTAAGTCAAGATGCCTGCTGTTCAAAAAAGCTACACTACTCTTAAAAGTGATTTAGCTCTCCTTCAGCAATGGAAAACATATCATGGACGAGTTGGCCTCAATTTGTCACACATTCAGGTGTTTATCTTTCAGTGCACACCCTGCCTGTTCCTCATGTATCTAAATGTGTTGTGTGCTTGCTTGTTACATGGAACAGCAGCATGATTTACATTGAACTTTGTCACTTTGTTCACATGTGAATGGCCAAACTTAATGCATTGAAGAAAATTGTTTTATAAGCCTTAGCTGCTAACCCCAGTCTTCTGTAAACTACCACGGGTTTATTGCTAGTTCAAAGATGAGGCTAGGACACTGATGCTAAGGAAGAACGGTTATAAGAATATTCTCTGGGAGTTTAGTCTTAGCTTTTTTTATTCTGTCTGAAGCTAGATGTTTGATGGGAAGCATCTTTGGCCTTGTAAGGTCTTCTAAAGCCCTTTAAAGACTAAGATGTCAGATTTTTAAGAAAAGTGTTTTAGGGTTCTGTCATAAATTAGCTTGGGACTTATTCCAAGAACCCCATTTTAAAAACTTCTATACAAGAATAAAATAATAATTAAAAAGCAACAACAGCAAAGTTTAGTTAAGTAAAGCTTAACCCATTTCTAACTCTATCTGCTTTTCCATTGAGTTGCACGAACTCTTTTACAGAAGGAAAAGTTCCCTTGTCTTACATGGTGTTACTGTAAGTGTTAACTGTTTTGGAGAATTCTTAAAAATGTCTGCTCAGGCTTAGTCTTCTTAGTGGTGTTTCAGGCCAAATTCACTTTTTCTCTAAAAACTTTTTGAGTGGACTAGAAAAGAGGCTTTCTAGTTCATTTACGTGCTTTCTGGCTCCTATGAGATTAGAAGTGTAAGCCAAGTTCTTATATGCTGCTCCAAAGCATCATAAACTTTTATTTGTGGTCATTAGTTAAATCTGATTTTTTTGCTGTGTTTCAGAAATGTGGCCATCTAACCTGAAGATAGACTTGAGGTAAAAGATGACAGGAAATAAAAAGAGAGAAAAATTGCATGGAGAAGAGAATTATGAATGGGGTGATGCCAAATATTTGATTTCAAATCAGTATTTAGTGATACTTAATGTAGATTATGGTAATATTGCATATGATAATACTGCACTTTTCTTTTGGGGATAGAGAAGGCTGCTGGACTGTGCCTGGGATAATCCAAGGAATGTAATCATGTAAGAACTGTGACAAAGAAAGTTTTGTCCTTTCCGTTAAGTCACAGATGTCTAGATTCAAGTTGAGGTGTTTATACCGTGAGAAGATCACAAAGATACCAGCCAACTGACCTGTATCAACCATGTAAAGCAATAATTAAAGCTAAATTAGTGGATATGGATTTAATATCAGTCCATATTTATATCTTGCCTGGAACTGGGCTTTTGTAGTCAGGTACTCTGCAAGAATAGAGTTCACTGAAGTTGATACAGGTCTAGTTCTATCATAGCATTTTGGACAAGTAGTTCTTATGAGGGGCTCTGGTAAGATGACATGAAGGCACTGTAAGGGTTAAATTGAGACATGTAATAGGACAAAACACTCCAGGATCGAGAGACTGATGTTTCTAACTATTTTGGAGAAGAATTTAAAAAATCAGCTTAATGAGTTAGAAAAGATAGGTTCAACACTCTTGTTCTCTTATCTGTAGATTGTTCAGTAAAGTATTACAAATTAACATTCCTTTTAAAAGATATTTTAAAACAAAATACAAAGTTGTAGCTTTTATTTACCATACCCCAAACTGAAACCAGACATTCAGGAAAACAATGACCTTCAGTTTGAGCAATTGAACTCATGTTACTACCAATGGTTAAAATGAGTGATATTGTCTTGTTGCTGACAGTTAACTAAATCTATGTCATGGTTTATTTATGTTTATGTCGGGCAGTCAGAGTCTATCCAGGAACTATAATTCTTATTCTCCAAATCGCATCTTGTGTTCGGAACAATTCTTATTTCAGACATGGAATCGTTTTGAGAAAGAAATTTGTACTGAATAATGCACTGACCTTGTATTTCTCTGTGTGAGTTCTTCACCTTAAGTCAGCTTCAGTGGCTTTCCCCAGTGCTGGTGAGATATGTAGGCAGGAAGGAAAAGTCGGTCCTGTGTTTTCATGTCACATATCAGCATCTAAAAATTTTGAGGTCAGAGGAACCTTTTGTTGTGGCTAGGCTATTGTAGAGTTGGCTTTGCAGAACTCTTTGTGTGTTCTTGCTCTTGGTCAGAGGATAGTGAACAGTGTATCTGCTGACGTGATCTAGCGTAACATCTGTGTGTCTCCTTAAACTGATCATCATTCCAGCTTGGGGGAGAGGAAGAGAATAAGGTTTTTGGTAGTTTGTGTGGTTGAAGTGAGGTTAAAAGCATGTTAAGATTGCTATGGAAAATGAGTCACTTCAAGCAGTAGAGCCTGCTGCTAGCAAGCCTAAAGCAGGGTCGTTTTTGCACAAGATGGAATTCACAGAAAAGTAAGGACAGCCTGGGATATGCTGGCTGAAATAGGCTAATGTGAAGCTTTTGAAAACTCGTAAGATTTTATTCCTAGTTAAAAAATTCTAAATTCTAACCAAAAAAACCCCTGCTCAATCAAACGTTGTAGACTTAGACCTTGAAGCTATAGTTTTTCAAGCATGAAATACTTGGTTTTAGTAAAAAGAACGTTTGCTCTCTGAAGTACTTGTGCTGGGTTCATTTGAAGAGCAGAATATCATTTGGCCATGAGATTTGACCAAAACCAACTTTTTATGCACTTCCCATGAAATTACGTAGGTATTGAGCTCTTGTTAATACTCAGCTGATTAAATAAAAATTTTTCAGTATACAAATTTATTTTTCTATTTGATCCCTTTATATTGAGGTTGTCATTACTGTGGAATCAGAACACCTCACCATATTTCTGTACCTTGATCATTATTACACATACATATGCCAGAAACTGATTGCAAATGTTTGTTAGATTGGAGTTTATGAATAGAAAAACCTGTAATAATATGTGTTAGTTTCTAATACTTTTTTTAAAGGTACTGAAGAAAAGTAAAGCATGAATATTTAATTTATACATGGGTTTAATTCATTCTGTAGCTATGGTTGCTCACTAAGCAAAGAAATATTTTGCCATGAACTAAAAAATATATGGTATTTGACTATAGTAAGTACTACAAAAGTGATGTGAAAATGTTCATAAATACTCCTTAGTCTAATTTTTTTTTTTGCATTTTATGAACATGTGGGGGTTTTTTGTAGCACACACAATGAAAATAATTGTGAAGCTTGTTTTATTGTAAATGGTATCCTGTCTTTCAATTTTAATATTAGACATTGGAGTTGTTTGGCCAGGTTACTGTTAAACAAGGTAGATGCTCTTTGTCAAGTTTCAGGGCTAACAAATTAAACCATTGCTGACTTTATTGAGGTTTGAGGGTTTTTAGAGATGCTACTTACTTAAAAGTGCAAAAAGTGAAGTATGTTCATCAAATGTTCGTTTCTTTTCTGCTACCAGTGCCAAAGTCACTGGTGGAGAATTTCTTTAGACTATGAGACTTGTTTGGGGCTGTCTTGTCTCTGTATGTCCTAGACTATGCAACCAAGGGTGCCTAGAGAGGGGAAGAATAACTTCAGCCACTGTCCAGTGCTTTCCTACCATGTGTGGTTACAAATTAGAATACAGTCTTTGAATTTGCTTGCTAATATAGAATAGTCTTTTGTAAATAAGTGCACAGTTTCATGTGTGATCCTTGGTGCTAGACCAGAAGCCTGGCTTCCAAGAAGGAAATTTTCACTTTTGCTTACTGGAGATTTAGTCTTGCCCAGCTTTGCCTTTAGGCTTTCAAATTTGGGTCAGCAATATCTTTCAGTAACAAACTTAGTGGTTGCACACTACATTACTCACACGAAGCACATTACTGAAAGCTATGTTTCTGTAAGTAATTTCCTAAGAGATCCTACAGAGGTAGATTAAAATCTTTCCAGTGAAGATGTTGGTGCGTCTCTTCAGATTCTGAGATGTCTGAGGCACCAGGTGCTAAGCACACACTGTTCTGCCAGATAATCTGAGGAGCAGAAGAAATGGGGAGGAAAGCAGCCACACCACAGTCACAAAAAGAAAATTCTGCTCCTTATAATGCTGTCCCTAGATGAGTTCTCCTAAACTATGGTATAGCCTGTTGTCGGGAATACCTTTAGTATCATCTTCTCCAGAGCACATGGTATATTCTGAAGATAAGTAACCAAAGTCTGTGGCCCACTTCACAGCTGGAAAAGCTAGCATCGAGTTATGTTACATTATTAAAATTCTGCTACTGCATGAAACTTGGTCGTGTTTTCTCCTTATACATTTTAGTGTCCTTGTCTATAGTCCTGCGGCCTCATACCATACAGGAAATGCATTGTTTGCTCCTAATTTGAAGTACCGGGTTCTATTTGCCTTTTTAGGGTTGTAAAGCCAATTTTATAAGTGGTGCTGCCCCCGACTACAGGCAGATTCTAGGACTTGCTATGCAGAGAACTTGCATACTGAGGATTCTAATTGAGTACTCCAGGGGCACTTCTGCTAAAGCCTGAATATCTTGTATTGTCTATCGGTTAAGGGATTTAGGCCTGCTAAATTGCCCTGACAGGTGATTGCTTGAGGCCACAAATCAGAAGGGAGGTATTTCATCCCACTAAAGAATTTCAAGTGGTACAGATGTAGTCTGGCTAGAGGAGCTGGTCTTGTGTAGGTGAAAGGGAGTATGTCAGTGCTGCACTGCTGAGCATTCAGGTGCTAATCTGGGTAAAAACTGGCTGAAATAAGTACCTGTGACAGAGGCAGTGTCTTCTCACTATTTTGCTCTCAGGCACTTGAATATGTCTCAAAACTAAACCAATCTTTTATCTCCAGTTTTTTCTTGTAAATAATAACGTAACTCAGTAGATGCATCAGTGGTTAAGTGTGACAATCTGAATTGATGCTGAGTAAGCTAATTTTCCTAATACTGAGTAGTTTCCTTTGCAAGCAACAACTTATATAGCTAAAGGAAAAACTTACTGTGTGATACCATGACATTGCACATCTTCCCACCTTCTCTGAAGTCTACAGACTTTCTTGATTGTTCTTCTGCTGTGTCTTGCCGATTCCTGGATATTGAAGGGGTTTAAAGGAAGCTGGGGATTAGCAACAGTGAATATTGTAGTTAGGACATTCCTCTTAAAGATGAGAGAGTGGATTCAAGCTGCCTCAGGTTGAGGAGGGCTTTGAGCCACTCTTTGAAGGACTCACTTGAGATACAACAGGCCACTCCAGCAGATGCCTATCTGCAAAAGAGAGTCCTTTGCCAATATTTTCTTGTAGTGGTTTCCTCATCAGGAACACGGAGCCACCTTATAGGTGACAGAAAAGCGGGTCTCTTCTTGAGCCCTTCAGTGCAGAGGTTCTTGTTTTTCTCCATTTTCTGTATGAAGCTAGAAAACTCTTCTGACTTTACATGATCTGATTAATTAGCCTGGGTCTGGTCAACACTTTAAGTGTTGCAGACTTGAGTTAGGGTCTAAGTTAAGTGAGCTGAATGTCTCAAAAATGTCTTAGTACATATCAGCATAGTTATCTGCCTTCTGGAGGTGGAATATTGTTAAGTTTTACCAAAAAGCTTTATTGTCTGTACTTAGAGCTTGCCTCTAATAACTTGAGGGGGCTATAGTACCTTTTCTATTGATACAGCTCCACAAGGAAAGTGGAAAAAAGAATCATTTAATCTTGGGACAACCATTCTGATAGTTGACTTAATTAGTTTTCAGAGGTTTTTGGTTTTGTTTTTGCAAATGCCAAAATAATGCCTGTTACTTGTGCATCACTTCAGTAATATAGAAATGCTCTAAGAAGCACTGTGAAAACTTACAAAACATATATTGCTATGCTTTTATTTTTCTTGTGTTTCCACTTCATCTTACTCCCAAGAGTAATTTGCAGCAAAGCAAAAAAAAAAAAAAAAAAAAAAAAAAACAAACCTTAGGTCATGTGCTAAGTAACATGTCACTGAGTTCTGACAGGATTTTAAGAAGACAAAAAAGTTGGTGTGGTTACTGGAAAATTTGAACTTAGTGGTTTTGAGGAAATCCTGGGGTTTTTTTGCTACATGAACATTGTAGAATGGGTATTGACAGTAATGATACCATCAGGTCTGGACCCTGAGTGCTGCAGATGAGCAGAGTTATTTGCCCTAATTTTCACAAGCATTAACCAATGATATAGAGTGGCAGTACTCTTCGTAATTAGGTAATTTAAATTTTGTACCACTAATTTAAATATATGTTGTGTTTAGCAACTTGCACACTTCGTAGATGGATTTTGTCAGTTTAAAAAGGTTTCTTGTGGTCATAGAATGTGGGGTGCATCAAGACGCAGCTAAAATCATGGAAAGAAAGATATATAAATCTCTTAATCTCTTGTATCTCTAAAACAGGTGGATGAAGTTTTCATGATAGCTAGCAAATCATTCAGGACTCAGATCACAGTGGAAATGGATAAGAATTAGACAGCTGTTGATAAAACAAGAATACTCTTCAATAATTTTTGTAGTGTATTTGGTGTTGACAACTTTTTGCTAAAAAAGTAGAGAAGAGTCTATAGGAGAGAGACTCTGATTTATAAACAGATGTGTGATGGAAAACATGAAAGTTGAGGAAAGTTTGAGCAAATGTGCCTTAAGTGAGAGTTTATGGTTCCTAGTAACAAAAGGAGAGAAGAATGTTGAAGTAAAAACAATGGATTTTGTGAAAGAAGGCTGCAGTAAATACAGAATTGCGAGATAAGATCTCTTCAGTCAAGCCTCAAGGGGAAAAGGAATTAAGGAGAAGTGATGCTTTGTCAGAGATAATACTAAAGCACAAACAATGCTAATGCAGAGATTTAGTTTTTAATTAAACTGTAAATTCTTCATTGACCTCTGAGACTTTCTCAGTTTGCCAAGGAACAGAATGAAAGACTTGTATGAGAAAGGGACAAAGCTGGGTAAGGAACAAGGAATGGAGACACCAAGATTACCTGCACTTCATTTTTTGCAAGAGTAGGCACACACATATAAAAATATTATGTTGCACAGTAATGGAGGAGCAAAAAAAAAGTTTATTATTTATAAGCCTTTCCTGCAATGGCAAGAAGATGATACTGGGGTTCTAAAGCTTTTAATCTTGTTTTTTGCAAGTTTTGGCTAAAAAGAGTCAGATGTGTTCTGTCATCTGCTTTTATGCAAATTAGTTGTTTCTGAAAATTAAATAATACTATGAAACATTAAAAAAGAGTCACTAGCACCAGTTTAAGGAATACCATAGGTAGGTTTTCATTTTAAAGTGTTAAATATATATTTTTGGAGGTTACCTAAAAATATCTAGAAGTTCCCTAAATTCTAAGAAGAAAGAACACTGGTGTTGTAAATGAATGAATGCACCACCACCATTCTCAAGATCTTTTCTTTTGGAGTTTATTCTCTTGACAATCTGACTGGTAGTGTTCCAGCCCAATAAATACCTGTTTTGGCTAGAAATACCAGAAGCTGTTTTTTAAATTATGTACTTTGTTCTTCAGACTTGTCTGCAATAAAACCAGAAACCAGCAAGTGTTTATGTTTAATTTAGTGTGATAATGTGTGTATTATGTATTTAGCGAATCAAGTCATTTTATAGAATATACCATATGTATGTAACAAGTAACAAAAGTATAATTCTTTGTTTTAGGGAAACATAACTCTCTGCTCTTGCAGGAAGAATTATTACTAGTGTAAAGTCAACTACATGTTTAAGGATGATTTTTTACCAGCAAAATTTAGTTGTGTGGGCATAGATAACTGGTTATACTACAAACTTCTTTAGGCAGCTGTCAAATCATTTTGGCTGATTAATCACCAAACAAATGCGATTTTATCTGTGTTACAAAATAGAAATTACACTACAACTGGGGCTGATGAATGAAAGAACCAGTAATAGTACCTACACTTCTAGACTCTCTTCCATGCAGCTCTTGCTGAGGATGGTGGTTTGTTCTGTAAAAAAGACACTGGAGGGGGACATAAAATGCCAATTAGTGAATGCAGTAATACTTTTGAGTACTGAATGTGGATTTCACTGTGGTAGGTCCATGTGAGAATGCCACAGTATAGAATAAAATGAGTGAAAGGTCGCTGCCTACTTTTTTTCCCCTAACCACTATTTGAAGCATATTTCATATGCTCTTCTCATCCCTTGTCTCTGAAATAAATTTACATTTTTTGTTGTTTTAGTTCATGTCATGACTGTTATGTCAGTTGCTTTAGCTGGTTCCCATCATTTGAATCAAAAGATCAAAGTACTTGCATCCTCCGGGACAATTATAAATAAAAAGAATTGAAATATTCTTAGAAAATATTCTTGTTATACTGGGAGTCATTTGCTAACTTAGCTTCTCCAAGGGATGAAACTAAGTGAGAAAAAGCCGGTGCCAACTCTGCCTTCAGAGTAACTCCGATCACTAGAGTAACTAGTGATTTATGTAAATGATTCTTAGCAAAACAAAATTACTTTAGGAATAATATATTATATTACACATAGTCCAGCTCTTTCAGGAGGTCACAGTATTAAGAATACAACTTACCAGGAAGCTCAACATTTTAAGCATGATTTGTGTAAAATTCACTGCAGCACTGCTGAGCTGGTGAGATGGATGTGCCTTAACTGTGTTGACAAAAAGCTGGGATCACTGTAGGGTTAAGAAAAACCCTCTTGCAACTAGTAAAGAAGAGTGGTACTTTCCTTGAGTTTCACTTAATACCAGTTTTTTCTTGGAATTAATTTTAACTCAATGTTTCTGTTTTAGATGATACAAATCTCAGCATTCTCCACACTGATCTTTCCTACTTTTTGTTCTGTTAAATGTTAAACTCTGTAACACCAATTAAACCTACCGTAAATTAAGTATGAGTAAATGTTTAATCTTTCTGTGAACTTTGAATGGTATACTAGTGGTTTCTCTTTTTCTTTGAATTAGATGGAGAGCAGAAGACTCAAGTGATGATTCATGGAATTGAGCCAATGCTGGAAACACCCATTCAGTGGCTAAGCGAACATATGAGCTATCCAGATAATTTTCTCCACATTAGTATCATTCCCCGACCTACTGATTGAAATTCAGCTATATTCGTATGAGGATCATTCTCAAGCTGGAATTCTAAGGGCATGTCAACTTCTTGCTTCTGTCAGTCTTGACAGAGGCAGCCTGACCAGAAAAAAAGAAACCAACAAAAAGCCGAAACAAAACAAGAAGTCCTCACTGCTGTAAGCCAAACAGGAAGAGAGATCCTATCATCAGATAAGGGCAATTGGGCTGATCTTATTTTGCATCACTGCTGCGTTTGTTCACTGCTGTAATTAAATCAGTTGCGATATGAAAGAATTTACAGGACTTCTGCAAGTCTGCTGTTTTCTTGTAAAATATAATGAAACTGAAACTGTCAGCCGAAGAGCAAATGGAAATATGCCACTTGATTGTATTTCTGATTAACAAATAAACAGGGCTGTTTCCTAAAGAGGTAGTGTTTCAGCTTTGAGGGTGGAAACATTGGTTTAATTTTCTAGAAAGTTAGACACTGAGAGATTTGGTTACCAATAGCTTTTTGTAAAAGATCAAATTACTGTAAATCCATCTTTCCTTAATGAGAAGTTCATGTTTACAGTATATGTATTGGTATGCAAATGATCTTTTAACTTTGATAACAAGCAGTGAGAGATTTTAAAGTAAGCCCATGAGCATGTTTTGTCAGTTAAAAACATGCACAACTTAATAATTACAAATACTTTTGATTTGTATGCTGTCACTGAATACTCCAGTGCATTTATTATTCAAACCAGTTTTCATAGACTAGCAACAATGTAGGATAATTTGTCTCAGGATTCATCATGGCATTTCTTTGTGTTCATCTAATTTTTTATTTCTTTAAGAATATATTTTCTTAATTTACTTTAAAAAGTTTTGGTTTTTTTAAAGCTACATGGATGTTGAAAACAGGATTGTATCCTGCTGTTTATTCCCATAGACTAGGAAACAGTTAAATCATAAAACGATGAACAGATTGCTTTTTAATGATTTTGAATTTTGGAAAGCTGAGGCTTTTCCAAGCTAATATTTTCTTACATCTGTGGTCCCTGAGCAATCAGTCCACAATTTGGAAACTTCTAATCTCATTGCACAGATTTTTTTCTTAGTGTAGCTGATGTATTTTTAGATTATTGGATCATTTTGGTTTCTAAATGTTTGTTACCATTGCAGATGCTACTCGAACTCTACCAATTTTTTTTTTTTGTGTGTGTGTGTTATACTAAATTCATCAAACTCTATTGCATTGTCTGCAGTTTGTGGCTGTTTGTGGCACAAAACTGTGTTTATAGTAGACATATTATCCAATCTGTCAAGTATTACCCAATATAAAGAAGCATGACATTTTTCTTTCAAGGATAGGCTGTCGAAGCTCCTACTCACAGTCTTGGCTTGTAAATGTCCTGGTAATTCCCTGTGCTGTTCCCATTCATGTCCATGCACCCTTTATGGTAGGATACTTACCTGTATCTGAAAAAGAAGAAAATGAAAATCAATCAAATGAACAAAAACTTCTTTCTGAAGAGCGAGGGGAAGGATCTCCATGGGTGAGGATAGGGTTGAGGCTCAGAAGAGCCCTGAGGGCAGAAAAAGTCGCTAGACAGATTAGATACTGTTTTAAATGTTAATGAGGAAATAGCGTTAAGGAAGTGGAAGGATAAAGGTACTAATGAAACAAACCTATGCTGTATTCTGCAGAACATGAAGAATTTTTAAAACAAACCAAACCATGCTGCTCTATGTTTATGCAGAATTGAAATATAATATTCTTATGGTGGGATGATTTGGTTGAGTTACTCTAATTTCCAGTTCTGTTTGGAATTTTTGTTACAGTGTTGGATTGGCATTTATAAACTTCCTTAGGCACACATATCTAAATATTTTGGAGATTTTCAAAGTCCTGCCAATGGATAAAGCAAATATTTTGTAGAGTATTCATATTAAAAAAAAAATCTTTTGTAGGGATAATTTTTCCATTAATCAGGATAAGAGGCAATACATTTCAAAAACTGTAGAGATTGTGTTTCCTTTGTTTTAAGATAATCTGGAGTGAGTCACTGGCTATTTTAATATATTCTACACCAGCATTTTAAGTATACAGCTCTTCTCATGGCCCAAATTTGCCGGTAAATCCAACTTTAAGGCCTAGCATGGAACAAAGAAATAGCTTGGCTTTAAAACATACTCTTTCCTCTTACTTTAACTATTTAAACTTTATTAAAAAATAAAACAAAGTTTGAGTCTGTCTTTATTTCCAGCTAAATAAGGATCTTTTTCATGGACTGACAAGAGCATTTAACTAATACTTAATAAGTAGGAACTTCATAGAAGAGGTTCTTAGAATCACATATAGAATGGGTTCTGAATTAAAGCAGGTAGATATCTATTCTGTATTAAAATATCTGGTTTTGAGATGGGCATGGTGACATTTTGAAATGTCACACTAAACCTGATAATATCAAGAGTAATATCTCTTGAGAGAGAGGTAAAAAGACATTCAGAACTAGATTTCAGATTTCTGTACTTTGAAGTTACACTATCGAATTAGCTTGTGGAAGATGAGTTTAAAATGGGAGAGATGTTTTCTCTCCTTCCCTTGTCTTTCATGTCTCTGTGATTCAAGTAATTTTCTTTTAACTGTGAAATGAAACACCAGTTTCTCTGAACAATAGATTGAAGAACACAAGGAATGCAAACCAGCTAGGCAAACAGCTGCATGAAGAGTTTGATGTATGTCAGGTTTTTCTGTGTATAAAGTAACTAGCATTATATGGAATTTAAAGGTGTGGTTTTAGTAGCATTTTATATGTATGAAAAGCACTTAGAGTCGAAAGAGAGGCAGTCATCTTGTTAGGGTTGGAGGATCTTGACTGCAATTGAAACAGCCAAAATGCGTCCGATTTTAAAATAGCACTTTCCACTGGAGACGTTCAAAGCCTTAATCCTTGTATCATTTCACTAATCTGGGTCAATAATAGAATGAATATGTTGTTGAAATAAATCTGTGATCTACCTACTAATACTCATTATACCCTAAGCTCTCACCATAACTGGGTATAACATGTTGGAAAGGGTAAAGGCAATTTGTGATATAGTTTGCTTGCATCTGTTGGAATTTGGAGGATTGCTTGCTAGATTTTTGTCAAGTGTGTTTTGCAAGTTCACAAGGACTTAGAAACCTCTAGAAGCTTGGTTTTTTTCCAAAGAAAATCAGGCTGTAGTGGAGGAAAAACAATCAATAGCGCTGTTCACTAAACCTGTCCCTTTGGCGGCTGCCTTACAGTGAAAGACACATGGAGGGAGTGCATGAGTGAGAGCTGGTGATGCCTTATTTTGTACAGATATGTGTATAATTTCTCCTTGTATAAGTTGTTACTTAGTGTCCCAGCTGACATAACAAACCAGACAACCTGTTATTCTTTCAGCTAGACAGAGGCACTCAAGTATTTTTATTACTACAGAATTAAAGATCAGAATGGAAACTATCTGGCTGAAACTTGCACCTTACGTGCTTTTCTGACTATAATTAAAATAATCTGCTCTTCAGAGGTTTGATTTCCATCAGTCATATGTACACACACCCTCACTGGATTTTTTCCACAGCTAAAAAAATAGCAAAATAGGCTGGTTTTCCTTCATTTTAAAGTTTATTTGAGTCTATACAAGGCAGACAGGAGAAGGGGATCAGGCAATGGGGGTGAGCCTAAAGTCCTGAAATTGTGGCATGACACAGGAAGTTTCTTCACCCTTTCCACAGTGACCATTTTATCATATGAATCCTGGCCCTTGCAGATTCTCCTTTAATTTGCAGCTTCTCTTTATTTAGCTGATGCTTGACCTCAGCTGAGTAGCGATGAGGCTGTCTCTGTCTGCCCCTGTCTCTGCAGCTCTGGTCTCTCTCTTGCAGGATTACCATTGGTGCCCTGTGTGTGACTAAAATGCCCATCTCTGGGGCCCTCCCTGACACTTCTCGCTCAGCTCCTCCTTCACCATCAGAGGATGAGTTCATTTCTGCTGGCTTTTACCACGAACTGGGTGGCCCTGTAGGAAAGCAGTGAGAGAAGGGTGCAGAGGAGGAGAGAGGGAAACGAGAGGAATTAAAAAACAGTGAAGGTGGGGCTTGAGAGAAAATACTTTGTGGGGAGTGAAATGACAGAGCCAGATTCTTGATCTCACCCAGGTTTCTCATTCACTCATCACCTTACAGCTCCCACCACGTGCTTTCCTTTCCATCCTTTCCATGAATACAGTGCAATGTCTTTCACCTGCGGGACAAAGTGTCTGGCACCTCTGGTGTTGCCTGGAGTGAGCAATGCACTGAGTGTGTATTTAACTTTGATGGTTTAGCACATTGCTGAAGGAGGCCTTTATTTACAGGAATTGTTTCAGAGCTTCCTCCTCTGCAGCAGATCCTCAGCCTGGGCTTCCTTCATGTGAGGGGTCAGAATGGGGAGGTCCTGCTGTAGAAAACATCCTGCACAGGCACCACAGGTCACTGTTCCAGTACACTGTATGTTGGAAAACTGAGTCATGGGGATGGGTGGATGGATGGATGGATGGATGGATGGATGGATGGGTGGATGAGTCACTAGAGAACCTTTCTTTCATGAAAATTACTGTTTCATGCCTCTGAAGTTTTACTTTATGCCTTCAGAAGAAGGTTTCATATAATACAGCAGAATATATTTTCAATGTGGGTGATAAATACCAAACCCAGTTTTGGTCACAAGCCTTTTCTGTTTCATTTTCCAGTCAGAGTAAAATTCCATTATATGGGGTTTAGTTGTAGACCAAGATGTCAATATTTGTACTGAATCTGTATAGGCAGTAGAAGGAGGATGTGTCTGTTGTAATCTTCAGCATTTCTGCACTGTACATCTCAACACCTTTCAGTATGAAGATACACGAGGACTTCTGCTGAGGCATGGTTTTGCTGAGCCACCCAGGCAGTTTTTCTGCCAATTTGGGAGGTCTGTTCCCCTATGGAAACTCTCCAGTTTTGGTTTATTGTATTTAAATTTATACTTGATGGTTGTTGAGAAAATGAGTGGAAGAATAGCCATAATAGCAATGGGGGGGAAAAAAAAGCGCTTAATTTATTGCTCAAATGGAATGTCCTTCAGTAAGAAATCATGATGTCAGTTTTCAGTGAAATTAGTGATGTCCTGCTTCTGGTTGTGCATTCAGTTATTTCAGTGGTAAGAGGGAACAATCCTAATGGGTCAGCTTACAATTGCCTTGAAATATATATATAGTGTGTTTTTAATTAATATGTCAATAACAGGAACGACTTGTTTTTTATTCTTTCTCTTACTGAAACTTGAATGCATTCAAGGGTTCTGCTGCAATTGGCTTCCTCAGGAAAGTGCAGCAGGAATTGTATCCCTTCTGGCCTCCATAGATGACACTGGGATCAGTGTCTTTTGGAGGTACAGGGAAAAACAGTTCTCTGCAACTTACCTGCTTACACTCTTCCCTCACTCCTTCCCCAAACTAAATGCCAAAATTTTCCATCATGCAACCCTGTTTTTCTTTTTTGTTGTTGTTGCATGCATTGGACAACAAACCAGGTGAACTATAGCTCCTGAGCACAATGATAGTGATCTTCCACTGTCATTTTGGGGGTCTCTGAAATTTAGGTCTTTCAAGTTTTTGAGCCACACCTCTAACAGAGACTTGTTCTGGGGTAGCCAGACGAGCTTCCAACGAGATAACAGGAGGTATAAATTAAATTCTCTTTAAAAATTGGCGCTCGTGTAAATGGAAGTATCCCCACCCTTCATTCAGCTGTTTTTGCTGTTTCTGTGTAACCAGCTTTCTGGATACTTTCAAAAAGCAAACCTCACCGAGATCATGTGGAGGGAATGGACGATGCCTGTTGCACAACTCCCTTGCCTGCGCCCAGCCCAGCACTTGCTTGTGTCACTGCAGGCAATTAACAGTGCTCAAAACCACAGCGGCTTCTATTCCAAAATGCCATTTGATGGTATCGGGACACAAGCATTCCTAAAAAAAACCCTGTTTATATTTTAAAGGGAGTTTATTCTTCAGCATTAGAAAATGCTGAACTAATAAAAGGCATTGAGTGTGTAGCATCAGCAAGAAGATCTTTGCTGCAAGTTATGATCTGGATTGGATAAAAATGCATCCTCAGTATGATATATGCTTGAAATGAACTGTAATGTATTTATGTGTTCTGCTTTGATCCTAATGTGTTGTGGGGCGCTATGCTGAAACGAATGTGGATACCATCAAAGGAGAAGATCCTTAACATCTTAATGTATGGGCATGTGCCACAGTTGCCACATCATAAACAAGGGTGTAAGCTTTTCAGAGCTGCCCCAAGATCTTTTTTAAGATCTTAAGAACTTTTTGCTTCCTCTTGTCCCAGGGTAAACAGGTGGCTAGTGTCTCTGAGAGCAGTGGAGTGCTTTCTCTGGCACTGGCCAGGGAGGGATGAATAATTGCTGTGGATTTCCCAGATGTGCTATAGGCACAAGCATGCATCTTGACCTGATAGGAATGAAACCGAATGTTCATCTTTACCTGTAGGATTTATGTTCAGTGATTTTGTTATTCATGTCAAAGAGGTCTTCAGGGATTTGAAGTAACCTTAGGCATGGGATCATTTTGTTGATTAGTGTTAATGCTAATTATTTGAAGCAAATCAAACACTAACATTTTTATGAAGTTTCACTGTGGAATAAGGTAAGATAAAATGTAAATTGTGTGGCTAGAAACTTCCTGAGAAATATGTAGGTTTATTTTGCAGTGTCACATAGGATCACAGGAAAAAGGGAACACTCCTGCCTGTGCTGTCTCTGCTGAGGATTTTGGTGGGTCACTGTTTGCCTGAAGTGGTGAAGTATCCCTCTGCCATTCATATCATGTAGTAAGGGTGTTGTTCTGGTAGAAAAATCTCCTTGCCCAAGATGAGGGCTGAACTAAACCTGAGTCTGGTTCTTCTGAATTCTGACAATAATAATTTCACTGAGCACAAGCCACGTTGTTGCTGCTCAGCAGATTTGTAGGCTTTTTCTGGATTTATTGCCTTGCAGAGATAAAGCCTCCTGTTTGTTCTGAAAAGCCCCTACCTTAACAACTGAAGAACACCTTAAAAGTTTTTCAAACTAGAGGGAGAAGCTAGAGCTAGGAGGAGCTAGAAGCAACCTCCCATGATGTACCAGAAGGAGAGAAAACTCAGATCCTGCACTTTTCATCACAAGCTTCTTGATGCAGCATAAATGAAAGATTTCCCAAAAAGTTGTATGGGGTTCATATAGGGAAGAGAACTAGGGGTCTTACTGCTGCTTATGTTGATGTCAGTACTTTTGACTTTGCAAGCAGAGCTTATCAGCTTCTGTCATGAATCTGCTGTCCTTCCTCTGTATGGATGTGGAAATTCAGCTTCCAGGAGAACCACCAGTTCAGTTTTAATGGGGGAATGAATTGGTAGAAACTTGGGAATAGAAGACATTGTCTAAAAGGTTACTTATGGCAGAGAATCCTTCTCGGAGCCGTGTTTAATCCTGCTGTGGATCAGGTGCTGGTCAGAACCAGGGTTGTGTTGAACCATCTGCTGATGTGTTGAACAAGTCTGGCAGTAATTACCTGTGTGATGGCTTGGACCTCAGAAGTGACAGATGCTATCATGCTTTGCAGTGCAAACTTTCAAGAGTGTGTGATCCTGAATTTGCAAGATGGCAGGGTTTGGTAAATGGTGCACAGCCTGCATGGTTTTCTTATGAAACATCTCTTTCATGGCATGGTACACCATTAACATGAGGAGCACTGTTTTATTTATCTCAGCTGATGTTCCTCTGAAACTGCTTGGTGGGTAATTTTAATGAATGTGTGTCATGGGTTAGGAATGGTATTCCACACTTTAGTGTTCCCACTGAAACCATTCCAAACCATGCTCTGCTTGCTCACTTCCCCCTCCCCCTGCCATGGGATGGAGAGGAAAATGGGTGGCATGGAAGGTAAAGATCGCGGCTGAGCTGAGCACAGTTCACTGGAAACAGCAATGAGATGAAAAAACGAACAGTAGGAGCAGCAATATTAATGGCAGAGGACACAAGAAAGGTGAATGATTCACACAGAGACCCCCTGACAACTCCCAGCTGCTCCCTCCACCACACTAAGCTGATCCAGAAGGGAGCCCTTCCCCTGTCCCGGTGCATGGTGAGGGGGTACAGAATAACCTCCAGGTCCTGCCCATGCCTCCTCCTGGCCACGGCAAAAATTAACCCTGTCCTGGCCGGAACCAGGCTGATGTGGAAAGGAGATCCCTGCACTGGCAGATACAATAGCCGCTCACCTTTATTTGCTTACAAATGCCCCAGGCAATCACGTGTGACACCTTCCTGCAAATGAGGCAAATCCCGCTTGGCGCTCAAGCCGCTGAGGAAGAAAACTTTTATATTGTAACATTAAAGGCAGACACTTTGTTTTAATCACTTGCCAAAACAGCTGAAAACAATTATTAATTAATAGGAAACATTAACTTTTAACTTTGCAAGCTCTCCAAAGAAGTGTCTGTGACAACTTGCATCTGGATTTATGGATAATTTGGACACCGTGAAAATGGGCATCGTACTGCAAAGGTCGACTGCTTTAAATTCATTTTAAGTGTACACATAGTGCTCTTAAAATTAATATGTTTATAAACCTAAATTGATTTAGTTGGATGCCTTTTGTTCTCTTTGTGGCTTCATTTGAAGCAACAACAAAAGCTGTGCTTGCTTGTGTGTTTAACCAAAATGTTAAATTAATCCACCAAAACCATACAAATAGTTTTTTGAATAATAGAGGCGCCCCTTTCACAGTGTCTTTGGTATTTAGCACTATGGTTTGGTGAGTGGAAGGCAACTTCTTCACATCCCATAAATAAAATTTTAAAAACCTTTTGCTTGGCTTGTTTAATATGAGCCAACACAGTGCAGCACCCTCAGTTTTTCTTGTCTGCTTTGATAAGGCTGAGGTTAGTATGTATGGTTGGCAGGAGGTGGCATTCCTAGTAGTTTAGATTCTGGATCCTACTTTCCCTTCTGAAAAATACTGTGCCTGACAAATACAGGTCCTAGGAAATAAGAACAGGGGATGAAAATTGCAGTCTAAGGCAGAGGTCCTGTTCGATCTGACTAGGGGTGTTACTGTGTGGGGATTCATCATGCAGATCTACTGCTTTTGCCTCTTTTGTCCAAAAGAAGAAAAAATCCCTTGGATTGGCAGAAACACAATATCCAAAATATTTCAGCAAGATCAGACCACAAGAGTTAGTTTGTTACCTTAACTGAGGATCTTGAGACATCCCAATTATTTTAACCAAGGGGAGAGTGGCTCCTTAGCCTGTTTCCTTCTAGCCAATCCACTTCCCAGTTATTGAGCAATTCATGGGGAATCATAGGATGACTTTAGGGACTGCAGATTCTTCATCAATTAAAATATCATTTCTAGCAAATGTGAGAACTTTGCTTTTTACATTTGCTCCTAAGACTCTTCTCTTAAAAAAGGTGTGTTTTCATCCTTTATTTAAAATTCTGCCAGTCCTGCTAAACCAGCAACTTGCTCTTTGCCAGGTAATTCGATCTGAGCTTATCTTTTGTGCATGGGACTGAGTCTTAATGCTGAGGGCTGTCTGGTCTCAGTCGTGAATAATGACTTTTCTTAGTTATCCTTGTTTTGATCAAGGCACAACACACGTGGCTATTCACCAACCTGTGGAAGGCAGATGGGCCTGTGTAGTGCTGTATTTATGATTAAGAAGAAAATTGTTACGCAGTTCAAAGGTTAAGTTGTACCTTCAGATAATAATGCTTTGCTTTTCCTGGAATGTTTTGCACAAGTCTCATAAAGAAATAGAACTTGTCCGCATTTTATCAAATATATAAAAATAGTTCAGACTTTAATGGCTACTGAAATGATGCCTACAGCCCATTTCCCTTTCCCTTCCCTTCCTCACCCAGCACAGTGCTCTTGTTAGGAAGGACAGGTTGCAATGGTGCAGACATATGGATGCGCAGCAGCTTGAGTCAGATGTATAGGAATTAAAGGCAGTGCTGCTGCATCAGCAGAGTGACATCTCTGCTCTGGTTGATAGTGGTCAACAATCTCAAAAATAGTGATCATATAAATACCTGAGGATTTTATGGGCTGAACTATGACAGCTGCTCTGCTTCAATTTATGTTTGTACCTTCTGAAGTCATACACATTTATCCTGAAATGACTTTTTATTACAAACAGTGTCTGCACAAACAATTTCATAATCTCAAAGCAGTTATCTTTCTTCAAATAGATAATTGGGTTATTACCAGCTTTTTCTCAAAAGAAGGGGAAAAATTGACTGGTCTAATACTTCTCAAAGGCAGACTGAAAGGAAAAAAGTTATTTCTGCAGTGGGTTGGACATTTTCTATACTTCTGTTCTCTACCAGCTGTTGCTTGATACCCTCTCTGTCTGGAGACTTGCACTAAACATTCACCCTTATGAAGCATAGGCTAACAGTGAACTGCACTTGTGGCATCTCCACAGCATTGTGACCCATCACAAATGAAAGCAGTAGGTTGCTTCTGGTTACTTACTGGTATATTAGATTTCTAGTAGCAGTACCATTTTCAGGTTTGTAGGTTGTGTGCAGCAGATGGAAATAATTACTTTCAGTGTGCTCTGGGGTATTGCTAACTGAGCAAGAAAGACAGTGTGGCTTCCCTCTCCCACTACCCAGGGTTTAGGATCCGCCTAGCTGGAGTGCTACAAAGATCAGGATTGATTCCCGAGTTTCATTTTGATGGTTTTCATTATTTCCACAGAAGAGTTGAGGGATAAATGTAAGTTCCAAGTGTCAGTTTCCAGGGAAGGTGTGAATCTGATCTCTGATGGCTCTTATTGAGAATGCATTTAGAGTAGTCTTGCTTTTAATGCTTGATTTTTGCATGGGCTGTGGTGGTTCAGGGTTTGTTGAGACTTGTGAAATTCCTTTGTGCCAGTATTGGTTTGTGTCCTTTAAGCGATATCCTTTCCAAAGCCCCCAGTGCCGAATCTTGGGTACAACTCCCATGTAGCAGAAACTTCCCCCAGCTCTTGAATTTCCTAAACACAGTCTGGGACTGCAGCATCCTTTGATGCTTCTGCATGTAAGAAGTTGTTTGGATTTGGTCTCTTCCTCTCCAGCTCTTTGGATCTGCCAGCTCTGTGAAAATAATGGGATGTTAAAATTTTAAAATTAAAAAATAAAACACTATTTGATATGTCAGCTTCAGAGGACAATTGCTGATTCCAGTACACCTCTCTGTGCTGTCCTGGTTTTCACTGCTGTTTCCTGTTACTGTGGTAGAATGAAATTTGTGTTATCCTCAGTGTTATCCTATGATTACAGGACATGGGAACTAGCAGGTCTCCATGTATAGAAATCCAGCATTAAACAAGTGATTTGATAATCTTCTGCAGTTCTCCAGAAGGTAAAATGCATTGTGCTACCACAGCGCAGTTCTCAGAGTGCCCTTTATATGGACAAGCTGTTTCTTTTCGCTTGGCCATCTTGCTTAAAATACAAAAGTACCCCCTAAGCCTCTTTCATGGTTTTCATCTGTATCTATGGAGCATTTTGCAAATGAAAGTTGGGAGGTTTGCCATCCTTGTAAACAATATTGCAAACCCCAAATCCAGAAGAGAGAAATTGCCTCTCTGTCCACACAGACCAAATTCAACAGATGCTGAATTTTGCAGGGTTTTGATATCTCATGGCATAAAAGCTGTAGTATGAACATTGAGGAAAAGCCTTTTTCCCATCAAAACTCTCAAACAATCTTACAAGTGAAGCAAAGCTGCTTCCTCTGTCCTGAAGAGAACACCAGGGAGAGGCAGGGATGTGCAGAAATGAATGAGAGGGTTTGGTTTAACTGGTCTTTTTTCTCACATGAGATTAGCAGAATGCTATTTGTTGCAGTCTGTTGAAGTACCAATATTTGTTCTATTTTTAAAACAAAGAAATATTATTTTGATGAAAATCAATAGAAAAGAGTGCAGGAAGCTGCTGATTTGAAAAATTTTCACATCATGCCAAGACAACATTTTTTATCAAGTTCTTTAAGGCGTCACTTTTCAAGGTTGCATGCTGATGATCATGTTTTGCTGCTACAGCTGGAGGAAATGAGACTGATGAAAATTTTCTGTGTGAAAACCTGTAGAAGTTGACTTCAAAGAGAGAAATGTCCATGAAACATGAATTCAGCAGGGATGTTCCACAGGGATATTTCAGTTACCAGGAATATGAACTGTTGTGAGCATCTCCCCTCTCAGATTTGCATAGATGGAGATGCATTGATTCAAACCAGAAGAATTTTGATAAGCAGATATTAGCTTCAGTAGGAGCTGAGTAAAGAGGAAAAAAAAAAAGTTCATATTCAAAACAACAGAAATTCACCAGCTTAATTACACACTACAAATGGTCCTACTCTTCAGTCAGTGAAGATGGAAAAGTACTTTATTAAATGTTATTGGTACACATGAAACTGCAGTCTTCAAGCCTATGCCAGCTGCTTCTGAAATCACAACAGAGGATACTGCATGGCCATGTCTTTTCCTGAAATCATGTGGTTTAGCCTACAAGTGAAACTTAATTGGGTCAAATGAAAAGGTCTGGATTTGATCAATGAGTTGGTATATGGTTTGTCAGCTTCTGTTGCTGTTCTGCCTTGTCAGTTGAGAAATACCAAAAACTTGGGGCAAGATGAATTAGTGAAAGTAATGCAACACCTTTGATAATGTAACTTTCATGATGGCTAAAGGATGGCTCAACACCAATTATACATGATAAGTAATAAGAGTAAGCTAAAATTATAGCCTGACAGTGCTTAGGAGGGGACTTGGAGGACGTGTGTAATACATTTGCTTCCTTCCAAAACTTGTTGGACTAGCAGCCTGACTACAGGAAAATCACTGTAATTTAGCTTTTGCTGGCAGTATCAGCAGTGGAATCTAGGGCATAAAAACATTGCTTTATGTATATCTTAGTCCAGATCTAACATGGGAGCAAGTGAATATGGGAAAGCTTGCACTGTTGTTGTTTCTCCTTGTTTTATAGAGGAACAGGGACAGCTTGGGCTTGGTTGTGCTGCAAAATAGACATGCACTTAAAAACATTACCTTTATTTCATCCCAAACATCTTATTGAAGGGAGATATGAGCCCAGGTTTTACCCAGTCCAAAACAGAGACCCTCTGCCAGACAGCAGGGCTGCTCTCAAGCAGCCATGGAGGAGGCTGATGAGGAAACTCATAGTTCAGGTCTTCAGGCTTGGCACAGGAAGGTAGCTCCCATTGCACTCAGCCCGTCTGGGATGAAAGCAGTGATCACAGCAAACCTGAACTGTCCACATGCCTCACATGTGACAAAAACATTTGTATTTCCTTCAGCTTGGTCCCTGGGAAGCATCTGACACAGCTCATGAGTTTTGATTTGTGTGTCTGGGGCACAGTTTGTTTCTTATGATAGTCAGAGACTACAGACAAGAAGAACTGTGGGTATTGGATTTAAATTTTGGAAGAGTAGGGTAGCCAAGCTTTTTACTTGCATTGAATGTGTTCAGTTCCAGCTCCTGTGAGCTAAGGAAGCACTCGTGGTGACATGTTTTGCCAAATGAATTAACAGAGGTAGACTCAGCCAGCCCTGAATGTGTCACTGGCAAATTTGGTGGCCCTTTTTGCCACCACACCTGTAAGAAACCTGGGAATTGCTGCAATCTGGAGAGATAAACTTTTGAGCTTGTGCCAGCATGCACCTGTTAAAAGGGCTTTGTTGAGGTCTCTGACCTCCAAACATAGATAAGCTGCTCTTGCGGGTTAGGAGATTTGAAGCTGCCGGGCTGAAATCCAGCACGTTACAACCCAAGCTCTTTACCTTTTTGTTGGTTAAGAGGTGCTTGAACTATTTGGCAGGGAGCCAATGAGGTCTGCTGGGTCTGCCACGGGGCAAGGAGTTATGTTAAAAGACCCAGTTTCTAATTAATCCAGGCCTTTGTAACTCTCTAAGTAGCTTGCCCAAAGTCATGCCAGTGCAGGGTCACCCTTGTCTTCCGAGAGTGAGACGGGGCAGATGAGGCCTCTGGTTCTGATGAACTCTGGACTTCAGTACAGATCATTAATATTTTGACCTTATTTGGGACAAAAGTTCTAGAAATTATCCATGTGATTATATCTTGAGGGGCAGAAGGCAGAGCAGAGCTAACTGACTGATGTTTCTCTATTGGGCTGGAGTTCAGCATTGCCCCACGGTCTTTGCTGAGGCTGTTTTTTGAATGAAATAGAACACTGCATGGGGCTGTTCTTGGTGTGGCTTCTGTTTACAAGAGATGAGAATGAGGGAGAATTCATAACCAAGAATTAGCCTAATTTTTTTCTTCTTTCTGCATTTCTGATGGTAGGTAAAGGATGTGGGGAAATTGCTTTGCTGCACGAGTCTGGAAGTGTTACTGTAGCTTTGGCCAAGGTTGCAGGAGATGGTTCTTGCTGCCAGATGTGCCTTAGGTTTACTAACCCATGTGATTATTTCTGATGTGCTTTTGGTTCATGGCAAGTATCTCTCAGAGGTCATCTGTACTCTCCTGCACTGAAGCTCGTCACGTGTGAGAAAGCGATGATGTGGTAGCTCTGTGACAGAGGTTTTTGGTGTAGCAGGGCCATGGTGAGCACCCCTTTTCAGTAACTGGGATAGGGTTTGCTAGGAAAAGGCCTGATTGACATGATACTTCTACGGTCAACTGATCAAAGCTGTGAGGAGCAGCACAGCACTGGCAGTGCCAACTCCTCTGCTGCTGGTTGTGACTGAAATGGTGATTATCTGCAATAAATGGCGAATCAGTGCAAACCCTGGATATGTCTGCCCATTACTTAACCAATTCACCCTCACACAGGCTTTCAGATCCCTCAAATTTTACTTGCTCAAAGAAAATTCATTTAAAAAACCAGGCTGATAATGGGAAGTTTATTCTTTTCATTAATATAGTCTCTGTAAATACAGTGTGTTTGTTAATATGGTATAAATTGAGCTGACATAAAAGATCTAAGAAACAGAACTCCTGCCTGAGTCTTGTGTGGTGTATATTTAATGAATTTTCACTTAATTATCCATTAATATATATTAATAAAATAAACATGGCAATTGAACAGTACAGTATTAAAATACTGTTCTGAAAGAAAACCACATTGAGTAAACTAAAACAACTGCATTTCTTACTAATCTACACAATGCATTTAATTTAAAAGGAGAATTTATAGTATTTGAAATATCCTACCACATACTGAAACTTTTAGTGTAAACTGCCACTTTCTGACTATCACATATTGAAATACTTGTGGTGCGTAGTGAAATTTATGTTACATTGTGTAAAATATATAGTGAAACCGAACTGATGTATAATGAGACACACATGTGCCTGCAATGACTTATCAGTTCCATTATTTTCTAACTAACATTATTTTCATGATCAAGTTTTTCTGGGTCAGAGGAAGAAAATGGTGAAGACTGGGACTGATACTACAATGGAGAGTGTAGACCCAAACTTGTACAAAAACCTAATCAAGCTGAGTTATCCTTTGTCCTTTCCTCAGATAAATTCTAAATGTAATGTCTGCTAATGGTTACAACATGTCTCTCTTTCTCTGCCAAAGCTTCATTATGAACATCAACATCACCCCAGCAAGGGAAATACCACCAGCCACAAGTAGAGAGGCCGAGTGCCCAATTCTAAGCACTTTTTACGAGAACGGGGCTGCTGCACAAGAGACCCTGGTGAGGTATGTGGGGCCTTGTAGGAGCACCCTAGCACAGGCTGGGTCATTCAGACCCAATCAGGTTTTGTGGGAGGGGGTAAGTAGATATCCCAGACCTGACCTCCTTCATCTGCCAGTGCTCCAGACCTCCTGTGAAGGCTCAAGACAGATAGGCAGCATCGCTGTGACCTGCAAAACATCTTCCCATGCTGCTTATATTTGTTTTTTCTTTCTTAAGTTAGGTCCTGAGTAGGCAGGCAAGCATCCCTGCCAGGCAGGGCAGGCAGGCTGGCCGCTGGGTGTGCCCTGCTGCTGGCAGAGGAGGGCTGTGGCAGCCGGTCCAGCAGCTGCTGGCCTCCTGCTGACCTGGGGTGCTCCTCTGCAGCACTGTCGCTTGCAATTCGCAGTTGCTCTCCAGCTTCAGCAGTGGCTTGGGCTGAGGATGGCAGCTGCTAGGCTGGCTGGCTGGCTTGGGAAGTGCTTTTATCCTGGTTGACTGTGATCTTTGCAGGTCCCAGCTGGGGCAAGGCTGCAGGATCTCTCCAGCTCTGCCATCTCTTGCCCAGAACTTGCTGCTTGGACCACAAACAGACTGCTGTTTCTGAGAACTTGCCAAAAAATAAACTGAGGTCCTAATGCTGCTCAACCAAAAGAGTAGGAAGTAAACTACAAGTCTCACACCTCCTTGATGGTCCTATTCCAAGCTCCATCGGAGAGTTTTCTTTTATGGGTTATCTTTTACCTGGTTTTCCAACCATGCCAGGATGACCAAAGCATTTAACACTCGGAAAGTGATAACCACCGTGAAGTTCCCTCTTTCTGATCTGCCTCGATAACACTCAAGTCAAAGTGTGTTTATCCCATCCTTGCATTGGACTATTGGTGTTTTGCTAAACCAAAACAAGCTAGGCCATACTGAAATTGAAAGATCTTCCTACTTCACGGCTGTTGTGCAATTGATGCTCATCAAGGATGGTTAAAGGCACAAGACAAAACACACCCTGCATTTGAGGGTAAGGTGTATTAACCTTTCCACTTGGAATGCCTAATTGCTCAAATATTGCCAACATTGTTCAAACTGCCAGATATGTTAGGGAACAGGCAGAACTGGAGGGACAACTCTATATGAGGGGTATGACAAATTTATTGGGTAAATTGTATGGGAGTGCTTAACCCTTCTCTCTGTTCTGTTTTTTGTAAGGACAGTTGCCAAGTAGAGTTGGTCATGACTAATTCATGTGAGGAAACAGCACAGAGAAGTTAAACAGCAACAACCAGTTTAATTTCACTTGTTACCAATAAGGCCTAACTTAAGTTTCAAAAGGAGATGAAAGGTAAATTTGCCATTTGCTCTCTATGTTTTAAAAGCTGCAAGAGAGCTTAAAGGGTGACATGCTCTGGATTACTAATCCTACCTCTGTCCTTAGAGCAGAGGGAGAAGACAAACACAATTTAATTTCTGTGTATACCACAACAAAAATTCTCCAAAGCACAGATTTTGTATTTTGTTCTATTCCATTCCTAGCTTCTAAAAATTGTTCTAGAGGTACATTAGTTATCCCTGAAGCAGGGCAGAGCACACATATGTGTCAATGCCAAAACTGACCAAGATGATACAAGAACATTTTCATGAGGGAGAAGGAAACGTATCCTAAGTAACTGAGCATCAACTCTAGCAAACAATGCATCAGGTATGAATATTTCACAGGTGGTACAACCAATCACCAGCTACCTTTCTTTTGGTTTATCTTCTTATCTCCTCTGAATCAAAGAGTACAGCAATGGTGACAGTGAGCGGATGAAGTACTATGTATTTGGACAACACTGTAGAAGATGATTTGTCAACAGGGAGACAGAAACCTTTCATAATGCTTGGAGGAGAATTCATAGGGTAATCCCAGGATAATAGATTTTTAATCCTTGGTTGTTTCCTTGTATGATACAAGCTAATGAATGTCACCCACTCCTTTGAACCTTTCTGTAACTTCCTTGAGATAGGCCATTTCCTTTTGAAAGATTTCAGTCCAAACTGAAACATTTACCAATTCCTTCATCCCTGTGGCTAGATTGTTATTTTGCTAAAACAGAATAGAGCAAGACAAGAATCTGTTCAAAAGCAGTATATGGAATTGTTATCCCTTTGAGCTAACTATGGGAAGGCAAGCACATGGCTGAGCTTTTGTAAAGTCGGGTTGAAACACAATTCTCTTCATTTAAAATGCTTCTGGAAGAAGCCAGTCTTGATTTAAATGTCCACCAGTCTTGATCTAAATGTCCACTACATGGGCTGTAGTTGGAGACCATCTGAAATGAGGCTGTGAATGGGCAGATCTGCCCTCTGCTGAGCCAGGTGAATCTCTGTGAAGAGGCTGAAGAGGGCAGATGGCTCTTGCATACATTAGCAGCTTAGCAATTTTCTCAGCATCCACGAAAAAGCTGGGGGTGATCCCTTGTCAGTAAAAGGGACACTTTGCTAGCATGGATCCAGTTATTTTCTGGCTGCCTGTATCCAGTCATAGAGATGTCAGTGTCCTAACAAGAGCACCATATCACTGGATTTTCAGCTGCAGGGAAAAGTACTAGCAAAGCGAGATATGTCAAAATAAGGAAAACTCCCCAACAAAGAGTAATTTGGTAATATCAACCCAGCAAAATACTGAAGGGGAGCTTTAGCAGGGTGGCAACAGGCTTTCAAGGAGCCAGAAAGCATCGTGAATGTTACAGTTTGTCAAGTCATGGGTGAAATTTCATGCCTCAGAGTAAATGAGATGAGAAACTCTGGACCTTTCAATATGGGAGAGCTGAATCTATCAAAATAGTTTCACTTTGCATCTACAGACTGTGAAAAGATGTTCTTCCTTTTTTTTCTTTTTCTCTCTCTTAGTATTTTATCTCACCCTTGCCCTTTGTTGTGTGGGTCTCCTCACTTACTAGGCATCATGTTTTCCAAAGAAAGGTGATGTTTCACTGCTTCACTTCACCAGAAATTCTCCTTCTGGGAAGACTGAAGAAGCTGGTGGCCACAAACTTGCAGCACTGGCAGGGATCCAGGAGCCCCAGGGATGCTCACCTAGAAGGCAGGAGGACAGGGATGAGCACAGGGAAGGGGAGAATGAGAAAGGTAACAGAGATGGAGAGGAAGAGTAGAAGGTTCACCACCCTCTTGTGCCAGTCTGCATCATGAATGACAGACTTCTCCAGGCAGCAGTGCCATGGCTAGCAGAGCTGGTGGAGCGATACATGGCAAGTGCCAATCCTGCTGTGTTGTGCAGCCATACCATGGGACAGCCACAGAATGGACAAATCTTGCCAGTGCATGTGCTTTCCAAAGCCTAGGAGTCTGCCCAGGCAGCCGGTGAGAACAGCATTGAGGCAGCAATCTCAAGCCCTCAGAGGATGAGAAAAGCTGGAATTAAGGTTAAGTTGGTCCTTCATGGATATGCATAATGGGGTTTTTACAGGATGTGTATTACCTTTGCCCTTGGCGTTTGGAATTGGGAACCAAAGGAGGCTTTCATGTGTAAACCCCACACCTTGGAGGTGGTCTCTTGAAAGAGGAGGGATAGATGGAGGGGCTGTCGTGGCCAGACACTCGAGTGCTGCCTAGGGGTAATGTTTTCCACTGGTTGTTACCCAAGGAATTGTGGATTGCATGGAGCAAGTCACTCAACCTGAGTTTTCACAGGTTATGTAGTATAGTTATCCCTGGTTTGTGCTTGGCTTGAAGATGTTCAGGATACCCAGTTGACCCCTGAGGTTAAGATAAGCTAAAGTCAAATAACATGTGGAATAACCTGCCCTGAAATTCTGGACACCCAAAGAGATTTTTTTGACTTTAAACTCCTATATTTTGTTTCTTTTTCAGTCCAGCCTAGGGATACCACCTCCCTCTCCCACATGGATGCTGACTGACACAGGTGAAGCTTTCAGCCATCTTTCCAATGGGTCCACTGAAAGCACTCAGGAGCAAATGGCCCCAGCTGGAGAGTGGGGCAGGAGCACAAAGGCCAGAGCCATGTAGCTGGAAAGGAAGATGGGGTGAGAGGAAAGGAATGGCATCCCTCCCCTGTCCCACACAGGATGAGCATTTCCTGCCTTGTGTACTGAGCAAGGTACAAATCCTGGGAGAAAACCAGTGTGTGATCCTGCAATCAAGGGCTGCTCCTGAAGTTATGTGTGGACAAGGTTAATTAATTCTGTCTCTTCGTAAGTTTTTTTTGGTGCTTGACGTTTGAACCCCGCTCGCAGTGTAGTAATGCAGGGAGAGAGGTGAGGGTATGTGAGTGAGTGAAAGTGGTGTCAGCATTTTGATCAGAACAAGGTTTCCATTAGATGCAGACACATGTCCAACCTGGTACCTGTTTGTTTCCAAGTGATGTGAAGGCCCACTCAGTTCAGCACAGTTCTGGGGGCCCAGGCTTTTAATAGCATGTAATATTAATTTCTGGCAACAGATGAGAGTTAATACATTGTGTTTAAATATGGGATGAGTTGTTGACCAGCTGTGGTCTGTGTGCAGAGATACCAAATGCTTTTCTTTGGATAATGTCAGTTCCAGCCTGCAAACCACATGTGGGCCAGAGGCAGGACTGAAGACCAGCAAAATTAACCCATTTAATCTTATGGAGCTGTGTCCCTCCTGCAGAGCATTTGGTGCAATTGTCCTCTAATGATTTAAGCATTTCAAAAAATCCTGGGTGAGATGGCTCTTTTTTCAGTGCAGCATGTCAGTCAGTGCTGGTGGGAGGTTTCTCCCTTCTGTCTGCACCAGAGAGGTAAATTAGGTAAGCAGAGGCATGAGTTATTTGCATGAAGCTGAGGTGGCGAATGTGTTATCTCAACAGCGGAAAAGGAAATGGTTCTCTATAGATTATTAGTTACTGAAAAAGCAAAGGCATGTCTTCTGTTGCCACCACACCACTGGTCTGACTGTTGAGTAGATATGGATCAATATATCCCCTTCCTCCTCAACCCCCTTGCTCTTCACATTTTCACTTAGGCTGAGGTGAAGAGGTTTCACTTTAATTTATGTCATTCTTGTATTGCCAAATGGCATGCCAGTACAACCGATCCGGGTGTGATCTGACTCTCTGTTGTGTGCTCTCACATGCAATCCCCTCGTGGGAAAATGCTGAGAGAAAATGGAAATTTAAGCTGTGCACCTAGCCACTGTGGTTTTTTTGGTTTTTAATAGTACTTCATTTGTAAGGTCCTTCGGGCAGAGAGAGTTTGTGTTGAGTTCAGGGTAGTCATAGCCCATAAGTGAGGATTTCTAAATATTATGATATTGCAGATAGTACTGTAAGCAACTTGTTCTCTCTATGAACAACAAACTACATGCAGTTACAGAGCAGAGGATCTCAAAACAAGGTACAAATATTAGTCCTACACCACAGCCTGAACAAGTCTTGTACCTATTCTACAAATGAGTCGGGCGCTGTATGGGAAGGTCAACTGACTTGTTCCAGACTTCACTACTAGTTAATGGAGATACCAAACCCAGAACACAGCCATCTTGGCTTCAGGGTGCTTGTCTTTATTGCTTACCTCTGGCCTTGAAGTACTGAAGTTTGTAGATTACAAATAAAAAGTTTGTCTTTAAGCCTCTATTGTTAGATAAGCTTGATTTGGATATATTCCCCTGTGTAGATGCTCACCACTGCCTTAGTGTTTAGATTGATCTAAATAATTACTCTGAAAATTAATTTCTAAAAAATGTAGTAAGAATGGCATCAACTGGTATTTCCACACTTAAGCCCCAAATCTGGGGTAAATGAGCTGTGTCTGGGTCCATCTCTGAATATATTTTTGAAGTCAGACTCACATGGGGTTAAGGCATTTCCTTGCAGCTAATGAATGCAGAGAGAGATGATGGGCAAGAGACCAGTGGCAAAGAAGTGAGATTTAGTGTGTTCAAGTCTAACAAGGCACTTAGAGTGTTTTGCAGGGGTGTGTGCTGCTTCAGGAGATGGGTTTAATGGTCAGGGAGGGCCCTTGTTTTCCAGCCTCCTCATTTTGGATGAGTAGCTAAGATTTTGAAGGAAATTGGAGAGCACTCTGCCTCCATTAAGATTTGTGCCCGCCACTCCTCTACCTGCCTCTGTTGGGTGCTCACTAGCAGGATACTGCCCTACACAGCAGAAGGGCCTGAGCCATGTTGCCCATGCCCAGCAGATCTTGAACCACTTGCACCTGCAGCCACTGTTCCACCTCATCTCCTGGGCTGCTTTTTGAGGTCAAGCAAGACCAACGACAGTGCAGCAAACAACACAGTCGTTCCTGAATATTCATCTGGAGGGGATTACAAACTCAAGCAGATCTGAGGGAGGAAGGAAATCTGCACGTAGTTGCTATGTAAATCATAACTTCATCTTAGAAATACTCAGGTATTTTATGAATAGGTCTCCCAGTGATTTGTGGCATGTGACTCCCAAGGAGGGCAATAGGCACCAGGGTATTCCCCTGGGAGCTATGCTGAACTCCTCCTGAATGGCTCCTCTCAGTCACAGCCCATGTAGGGACATCGGGACAGCCAGTATGGACATTGGTGTGTAGTCTGAAAGCTGGGTGTTTATAGCAAACACATATAAAGATAGCAATGCTCATCTGGAAATCGATGCACAGCTGGGCACAGGGGTTACTGTTGAGACTGCAAGCCTTTGAAGCCAAACTAGAGCTGCTTCCCAAGGGCCATGGATGTATCTGCCCTGCCCTTCCCTTGCTGCTGTCTCTAATCATGGGCACCATTTTGGTTGGGGGCTTGTGGCCAGTCTTGCTCAGGGCCAGCCCAGGCAAGAATGGGGATGGGCAAGCACCTCCTGCAGCTGCCCAGTTTATAGCTGCCAGGCTGGGCCCCCAGTACTGGGACATCAATGCAAGGCAACAGGGCTGAAGCAGGATTTTAGGGCAAAGAGGATGTAGGAAAAGAGCCCCAGCCCTGAGATCCTGGCTCTGCTAGCTGGGGTTCTGGCTAGGGCCTCTCAGGGTGGCACCAAGGTTGCAGCTTTCGAGATGGCTTATTGCCCCACTGGGTTGTGAGAGTTTTGGCAGATTGGGATGCTCTGCTGAGAAAAAGCCCTCTGGTTGTCACCTCTCATTTCTCTGTGCTTAAAGTGTATTTTCTCAGTTTGCAGAGTCAGAGGGCTGGGTGCACTGTGAAGCAATTTGGATTCTGCATTGATAAGGCGAGTGCAAACTGTCCCCACAGCTCTCGAGAGCAGAATCAAACTGAAACTTACCACTCAGAGTAGAAAGCACATAACACCCACAGCTACAGACATGCACAAATTGCTGCAATATAGGTTAGAAAAGGAGCCTTTTCTGCACCCTCTAGTCTCATTAAAAACATGCACACAACACCAAATCTTCACTGAATGACTACAAGCACCAGCGCATGTTCCCTCCTAAACACCCAACTTACTTGTAACAGTTTATTAAAAAGGCAAATTTTCACTTTTCATGTATTCCTGCTCCCCTTAGCACCTGGTTGCAGTTTCTACAACATTTTTAACTTCTGGTTTTTTCATGACTGGTAGTGAGTAAAGTGAGACCTCACCAGGACACCTGGTTAACTGGGTCTCCACATAGGGACGTGGCTCCAGCATGGCCAGAAAAAAACAGACTTCCTCCTCTTAGTAAAGCATTTCTGCAAGGGGCTTTGAGGCTGACAAGAAGAGCAGATCAGGTCTGTAAAGATATACAGAACCTGTCCCTTAAAAGGTCATCTGAATACACAAGGTAGACTAAGAAGGTGAAGGTGGGGGAAAAAATGTTTCCTGGGGTTCACAGAGGGACAGTTCTCACGCAGAAAATTTTGCCATGGGTAAGCTGTAGGGAGACTGGGAACTATAATATCCAAGAAATGACATATGAAATGCAGCCTGCCACACGCTTCTTCCTGCCCAAAAGCTGACCACTGCATTGCTCATTTAAGTTAGGATTTAGTGTGTAAAACTTAACTGGTAAAGGCAGGAGCATTGGGTCTCCCTAACCCCAAGACTGGTATCACATTGTGACAGCTGTCCTCAGCACAGATGAACTGGGAAAGAGGTTTTCAGCCTCTGATTTCCCTGTGTGTGGTTTCAATATTGCAGGAATCGCTTCTCTTCCCAGTGCAGTATGACCACTTTGGGGCAGGAATGCTGTAAGGAATCTCACTCGGTCCTTGGATAAGGAAATGATCAAGGACTTGCTTATTCACAATTAATGGAGAAAAAGAGCTGAAAGCCTTTATTAATCATTGCACAATAAGGAAGTCATACTGGTTTTGCTCCCTTCAATAGGGCTATTTGGTCACACCTACCTAAGTGGTTTGGCATCCCAACCATCCCTCCGCATGCAGCTGGGGAGGAGGAAGGAAGGGCCACTGTACCGAAAAGTCACCAAGGTACCTGGCTGACAGCTCACAAGGAAGGGAGAGCTCTGAGTGTCCATCTCCCTTTCCTGAAAGGCCATGCATTTCTTTTTAGAGATCTCTGCCCAGAGCACACACCAGTGCTGCCTGCCCCATGCTTTGGGCACAGGTTTCTGCCCCGAGCCCCGGTGTCAAAAAGGAACAGAAATGCATGCATGCCCTGTGCCAGAGTTCCCTCCCCGCTGCCAGCTGCAGGGGTCCCTGCCAGGGAGGGTCAGCTCTTGGGGGTGTGTGCCACCCACCCAGTCACTGCAGATCCTTGCCCCACTACTGGGCTTCTGCTCCTTTGTTTACCTATCGTGGCAGCCAGTCTGTGTAACGCCCAGCTCCAGAAAGTATTTTGTGGCCAGATGTAATTGTTGGCAGTTGCCTCTGAAGGGCCAGGAGACAGATGTTCAGGCTCCAGGCTTTGGCTGGCCCTGGAAAAAGGTGCTGAGGTGATATCTCAGGTGTCTTTCCTAGGTGAGCTTGTGCAGGCTGAAGTTTGTAGACCTGAATGAACAGCTTGAGCCAGCAGTGCCTGTGCTGCCTGGAGGTGGAAAGCATCATCCCAGGCAAACCTGGGCCGGGTTTTCCTATGCAGAGCACCATTGAACCAGTGCCAAGCTGCAAGCTCTCATGGTGGAACTAAGGATACTTTGGCTTTGAAGCAGAAGGCAATGTCTGCTTGAACACACCTCCAAGCAGACACCTGACCCCTCTGTCATGGGACAAGAATACTTTGCATCAGAAGTCAGCACTTGGGCAGCAGGGTCTCAGTGAAGCTTAGTGGCCCCTCTACCGTTTGCTGCCACAGTGAATTGCTGGGAAATGTTCCCTAGTCTCTTAAAAATGAGTGAAAGTGGAGTCATGCAGCATGCTGGAAACTGCCATCAATGATGACACAAAGGTGGCCTCGACTGGTGTGCAAATGTGCTCTTTGCCAGCTTTTCCATGTGCTTCTCGTGAGAATGGGAAGGGCAGCAGCCGTGTTGGTTGCAGGATGGGTCTGTTTCAGCATCTCATGAAAAATTGAAACACTTATGATTTTAGGAAGTGCCACATCTTTGACAAAAGCTCTTGTTTTTCTGCTATTCAGGCGAGACTGTGCTGAAGTGGCCAAAATGTCAACTTGTGCCCCCACATCCCAAGCAGCCAAGCAGCTGCCTTTTCCCTGCCAGCCTACCCCAACCTCGCGCAGAGGAGGGAAACCTCCCTGTCAATGCCAGGGCGGCTGCTTTGATGCTGTCAGTGAGTTTTTCTTTAGCCACCATGACAGCCTGTGTTTTGCAGATACCTGCCCCATGACGGGCACATTCCTCAGCCGCACCGCATCCACTCAGCTCCAGCTCATGCAGTAATTAGGCAAGTGTTTCCTGGCTGCCTTTAATTACAGCCACAACTATTTCCCTCACTCTAATGTAACACCTCTGAATGACAGCAAAGGTTTTGGGCCGCATCCCACACGGTCCCGGCACGTGTTGAGACGCGGCTGTGCACTGGCAGACACCAATTTGAACCCAAAGGGCTCATACCCCCTCAGTGATTCACATTTTTCATTTTCGACCTCAAGGCCATAATTGCCCACACTGGGAATTAGCGGTGTCTCCCCAGTACCCAGCTGAGAAGCACTGGGCTTTATAAACCAGCCAGAAGGGCAGGATCCTCCCCAAGTCTCTGTCTAAGTCTATCTCAGCTGTAATTTGTCCTGTCCTGTGGTAAAGCAGCTCAGCTGGCAAGGCCACATTGCCCAACACGTTTGGCCCCTCAACATTTTCACACTGGCAGCAGCAAGACGGGCGTCAGGCCTGCCCGCCCACAGGCAGTCAGCGGCTCTGTGCTGGGCGCGCGGTCTCGCAGGGCTGCGCTTTGTGGAAGCTCCCAAATGGATGAGCTTTTCCCTCCTGCCCTTTGCTAACGCTGTTGTGGCTGTCTGACCTGGTGGTGGTGGTGTTGCCATGGCTGAATCCCACTGTATTGCTGCTCGGAGCACTGCAGCTCCCAGCCGGCCTGGGGGCTGCCAGAAACCAAGGCAGCAGCTGGTGCGCTCGGCCTCGCGAGGCTGTGATCTACAACGTGCATTGTCTTTTTATGTAATGTGTTTTATTAAACATCTTCTAAAGCTTACAAGTGTCCCCAGGACATAACTCTCCAGCACAACGTAACGCTTTGCCAAGTAATGAAGTATGATTTATGGCGGTAATGGTTATCCTATGTTTTTTTTAAAAAATTATTACAGCAATAGCTCTGTCGAATATAGGAATATAACATGCTGCATTTGGCACGTTTATGACAACAGTGCTCTGGTTTTCTTAACTCCACAGTTTGGTGTTGGCAGTATTTCAAATTCTTGAGACAGATGTTTAAATGAATTTTTTTAAGAGGACAGTGAAGTACTTTTAAAACATCATACGGCGCTGAGTGTCTCAATATGCGCAGGAACGTTATTTCTTTAACATTCAGGTAGGGCAGGGCAGCACATGGCCTCTCTGGTTTAGATCTCACGGTAAATGATGGAAGTAGCAAATGTTGAATTAGGTTTCTAGGGCATCCTGGCCTGCTGTTATTCTTGGGCTGAGGTGGAGAGTGAGGGTCGGACACTTGACCTTCCCCTGGATTTAGTGCAGTGTTCACATCTCCTTTGTGAGCACTTACAACAGATCCACGTTTGTTTTGAATGCAGTTTCCACCATGCTGAGACAGGACTAAGTGGTCTCACATCGACATTTTGAGCATGTCATTGTGGTCCCGGTGGTTAGGGTTTCAGGCCAGAAATGATAATCATTTGGAAAAATGTAAATGAGAACCCTGGTCACATATCTCTGAGGCAGATAGCATTCAAGTATTTCCATTGAAACACTGAAAATTCTTGGTTTTTTTTTTTTTAAAAAAAGGTACTGGCTGAAACTGAGGAAACCTCTGTACAAAATGACGCCAGAGTATTCAAACTCTGGCATTGCTGTTTGCAGCTTTCAGTGAGGGAAAATCAGAACCCACAAAGGCAAGCATCAGCATTGCTGAAGACACCATCACCCTCGGTGTACCAGAGCTGGGGCCACAACCAGGCTGTGCATCCAGCTGGTGCAGAGAGATTGAAGACAAGGGAAGCATCAGTAAAGCAATGAACACTTATATTTAATTTACATTTGACAATTTGCACATAAATAATGATGTAAACCAATACGTAAACATATGATAGTTTGTTGTTCTAGCAAAGTAAAAAGCCTGTTAACTTTGGTCAGAGTCTTTCTTAAGAGAGACAAAAAAACCCCCAAAAACACTGTTGATTGTTGCTACATTCACATGTAAAACGTCTAAGGGGAGGGGGAAACAGTAAAGAGAAGTAACAATTCTTAAAGCTGATGCATATAAATTCTTGTAAATTTTGTATCAAATACAAGAAAGCACTACAGGCAATAATAGGAAAAGTGTGTGTCCAGTGACAGAGTAGTGATACTTTGGTTTATCCTACAATTAAGTACTATATTTATGAACTATTGCTACATTTAAAAGATGTCAGCCTCACAATTTGCAGGAGTGGAAATGTAATGAACTGGAGTCCTTCAAAAGCTGTGTTGAGAGACTTGTATTTCAGGATTGTTTGTTTTTTTAACAGAAGGCATTAAGATGAAGTTTGCTGAAGAAAAGAGACCACCAAATCCTGAATTGTTGAGGTGGACTTTTAAATTTTTTTTAAGAACATAATCAGACAAAAAGGGAGGGGAGGTGTGTAATAATGCTACTTATGTTCGTGTGAGTTGACTGTGCAACTCGTTAGTGGCAGGGCACAATGAGACAAGGGCCTTGTCACACCTGACTTCCATCCTGCCCTTACTGTGATTTGTGACCACATCACGCACAGGTTATATTTGACTTCAAGTTCTTTCAGTTACATTTTCTGGCTGTCTGTTGACTGACCACCAGCACCTTCCCCCCCAGTGCAGACTGCCAGGAGAGCAGGGGACTGAAGGAGCCCTGGCCTGCAAACAGGGTCATTCCCACCAAATTCACTGAGATGCCACACATGGATGCATGATGATGTCATTCACGTATTTGCAAGTTCTGGCTTTGCCTTCAGCTGTGCGTGTGTATTTGCAAGTGATAAATGCCTTGGTACAACCTTCTGGTTTTGAGGTCATTGGTTATTTGCAAAACTGGGATAACATTTGATTTTCACACTTAGATTAAAAATAGGTTTTATTACATGGTTTGGCTCACAACTTAAGTGGTATAAATATATATACATATACATATATCGTATAGTGGTATAAATATATCTATAAATATACATGTATTCTTTGCTACACCTCAAACGTCACCATATCATCTTTGGGCTTAGCAAAACAAAAAGATAAAAGGATGTGCATTCTATCTTTCCCTGTGCACATTTTGGTTTCTTCTCTAAAGTAGCAAAGCATTTAGGTAAAACAGCATTGTCTGCACCACTGGACACAAGCACTGAGGTAATTGTTGTTCAACAACTTTGCAATGCCCTTTTCTTCTTTAATTAAATTAACCACAAAATGTACAAACACAAATACTGAGAAAAATCTGAGTCGTACAGGAAGGAAGAAAAAAAAATTATGTGCCAGGAAAGGACTTTGTTCCCCACTTCTACCCAGGCAAAGTGGGAGAGAAAAATACAAGTAAAACTGAACCCCTTCTTTCTCAGGGAATCTGACCATCTCTTTTTTTTTTTTATCCCTGGAAGGCTCTGGCCAAAAAAACCGCAAAATAAAACAGAAGTCCAAAGAAAGAAATCTGCCCAAACTCCCCTTTCAGGCAGAGTATTATTTGTGTCTTTGCTTTTAAACTGCTTTTGGAAACAAAAGAATGTAAGTGAGATTTTATTTTGGAAAAGCCACTTTAAGCTCATGTATTCCTTTGGTCTTAAAGTTACATGAAAATGTGTGGGGCTGGAGCTGCATTCTAAAAGCCCGTGGTATTGTCCATGGCAGGTTGGTGTTTGCTGTACCACATCTGTTCCAGGGAGAGCTGCAGGTAAAAGAATCTTTCTCCTCTCCTCAGAGAGGCAGGAGAAAAAGTTTCTTCCCTGCTTGCTGCTACTCTGGGTTGTTGGTTTGTTGGTTTGGTTTTTTTTTTCCTTTTCAATTCCCAGTGGGGTGATTTGCTCACGAAAGTACACAGCATTTTTTTCAAACCAACAGGTCTAGGATTCTGTATGTCACATGTCCAACTTTGGCAATACGAAAAACCACATTTGTTTAAAAGACATTGGTACATAAAACACATTTACTGAAACCCTAATCTTAGGTTCTTAAAACAGATGTGCAGAAAAAAATATCTACAAAGAATGGCCATAAAACAAAAAATAAAAACATTTAAAGTAAAAATTACAATGAATTTTTCCAGTCATTGTAAACATTTTCCTAATTATTGCTTTTAGAATGATTAATTGCATAATAAATTATGAAGTACTATCATTGAAAAAATAATTATGGATAGATGATTGTCTCTTAGTAACTGGCGAGGCAATGCACAGTCCTTTGCCTCTTTTTATGCCCTGAGAAAACAGTAACTTTGGAGTTCCTTCTTTCAGCTGGAGAGCGTAGGGAGACTACTGTAAGCCAAGATTGCTTTGCAGCATTGAAACTATGTACAAGCAACTGCTACAGGCACCCTGACTTGCCAAGTCATAAATAAAAAAAATCACTTTGCCAAAAAGTCTTAAGGGTCCATTGGTTCAATTGTTTCTTGCTTGACCTTTACAGGTAACAGAGGTAGTGGGTGACCGTGAGGCAACTTCATAACTGACATATCTGACGACTCGTAAAGGTTGCATCCTGAGGAGATAAGCCCATTTCCCAGGTTCCTCTGTAGAGAGACTTTCAGATTAGCTCCTTCCATTTCCCTCCTGAGCATGGTCAGTATATCCTTCTCCACGATCGATGTTAAGTCGATATTGTCCTCCACTTCTTCCAGCTTGTCAGCATTGTCACTGATGTCGAATTTCTCGATCTCCTCATTGATTCGGTTCAGGTCCTCCATGGAGAGGCCAGAGGCCGGGGCGACGGGGCAGTTGCCCTTCAGGTGGACCTGGAGGCTGCAGAGGTGAATGTAGCTCTTGTGGCAGTGGATGCATTTGTGGGGGCGTTCCCGGGTGTGGAGACGCTTGTGCAGCTTCAGGTGCACAAACTGGGTGAATTTGGCTGGGCAGAGCTTGCACTGGTAAGGCTTCTCTCCAGAGTGGAGCCGCAGGTGGGTTTTGAGATTGCTGGTGCTGCTGAACCGCTTGTGACAAACCTAATGTGGGGGGTGGCAGAGAAACAGTGAATGAGTGGGAGGCAGTTTTATGGTTTAAATCACAGACACCTAGGAGGAGATGGCAGGATGAAGCAGCTTTCTATATCTTCACACTTTCTCACAAAGGGAAAAAATCCCCACCTTTTTTATTTAAATATTGCTGAATGTCATTTTGAGTGTGGCTGATGGCAAAACTGTATCAGGCAGATGTTGCTCTAGCAGGCTGCAGGCAATCATGCTGTCTCACAGACGCTGCTGCACCCGGGCCGGGCTAGGCTGTGGTGCGGATTCCGACCCTGAGCAGCCAAGAGTTTGTCCCTCAGCCCTCCCTGCACACTGTACGGGGTGTGCAAAGCCCTGCCGTCCCTTCGGCCTCAGAAGGAATCATCTCTCTCTCTCTCTGTGTTACATACCTGACACTCGTGGGGTTTTTCTCCTGTGTGTACCAGATAGTGCTTCTGGAGGTGAGCCAGCTGCGTGAAGCCCTTATTGCAAGTCTGGCATTTAAATGGTCTCTCTCCGCTGTGTACTCGGAGGTGCACCTAGGGAGAGACAAAGCAATTAACAATTTGCAGTTTCCAGTACTACAACAAAAGTGCTTTCAGATGTTTCCTAAAGTCAGCGGAAGAGTCTCATTGCCAAAATACAATGTTATCTAGTTAATTAGGTGGCGTCAGTATTAAAATACACAACCACGCTTTCTTGCTGGGGGATGCTGTATTAAGCCCAGACGCATAAACAGCCTAACAAGCAAGGGAAGCCTGACCCTGCTTTTCCTCGAAAACCTACAGGGAGAAATCTGAGCCTTCAAAGAAGGCTCCTGTCTTATTCTCCACTGCCTACCTTCAGATTGGAGAGCTGGCCAAAGGTCTTGGAGCAAACATTGCATTCGTACTTGATCTTCCCATTCTGTTTTTTCAGTGGGTATGGGAGGGTTTTGTAACCGGTCACATTCCTCTTACTTTTAATGAGATTCATGGCTTCTTCACCGCCGGTGGCAGCCAACACCACTGAGGTAGGTTTAGGTTGCATTATGTGTTCCGAACTGGCTGCTGTACCAGCGGTGGGGGACCCACTGGTAGGGCTGCATGGCTTGTCCTTCATGCTGGCAGCAGCGCCCGTGATAGAGAAGGCACTGTTGGGTGCTGGTATGAGGAAGTCCCTCGGATGATCAGGCTGCAGCAGTCGACGGCCTCCTTCACTGGGCAGTGAGCTGGGGAGTGTGGTGGGGTTGAGCATGTGGTGGGAAAGGCTACCTCCGCTGAGCAGGTTGCCATAAAGAGGGTACATCCTTGGGAAGAGATTGAAATTGTTGATGCCGTTGATATTGTTCAAAGCGCTCAGATTATTACAGCTCATATTGAATGGAGGTAACAGGAATTTGGGATAATGGGGGTTATAGGATGGTAGAAAGGCAGGTGAGAGGTGGCCAGGGGGTGCATATCCAGGATAAGACCCCAATCCTTCTGAGCCATATGATCCGTTCAAGTAAGAGTATGGCTCTCTGTGCTCTTGGGAAGTAGGTGCCAGAGGCGAAACTGTGACTCCTGGACTACTGTGAGGGCTTGAACTTTTTAAACTTTGGTCTGGGCTGCTCCTCCCAGAAGGACTTGGTGTAGTAGATGCCTGGATGGGCGAGTGAGTAATGTAGCTGGGTCTGTCCATGCCATATGCTAAGGAAGCTTTCAGATAGTCTTCTGGAATGTGAGGTCGGATCGGATAGACAACTCGAGGAAAGAAACACCTCTCCGGGCTATAGTTCTTACGTAAATCATCCAAGTCTTTTTCTGGAGTAACTGGTGAAATGTTGGTCTGAAAGAAGTCTTTTCCTTTAGGAGGATTGGATTCCATTTTCAGGATTTCTTTCACACTGTGCTCCTTCTTTGGGACGCTTTTCTGATAAAGCTCATCTTTATCAGCGCTGTGCTGCTTTGGATTAACGTGGGTTTGTGCTGAAATACAAAGACAAGATAATGATTATTTAGATATGTCACTGGCATTATCTCTTTTCAAAACAGAATCTAACCCCTACAAGTTTAGTGGGAAGGAAGGGCTACTCTCAGAGATGAGCTATCATTCAACTTGCCAGAAAACTAATTGTTGTGTGAAGAAATGCCTGATGGTATTAAGTGTTAAAAAAAGCATTGTTAATTTAAGGGATACCGAACAGTACAGAGAGATCTGGATGATGATGCATTTGCAGAGTGCCAGCCTCCACTCTGCAAACTGATTTCACCTTTCTTCCCCCTTAAATTTGCCTAGCTTCACTGTTGAATGTCTCTTTAAGCAGTATTTCTAATAAATGTGGTAACGAGCATTTGTTCACAATACAGGTTTAACTGAAGGACTTTGTAGAACACAAGCTCCCAGAAATGTTCCTCAGTAAAATAACAAGGCATGACAAATCGGGCTTTGCCAAACCGCAGCAGTCACTTCACCAGCCAGTTCAATTACTTACAGTACCAAAAAAACCATGGCTGGCTAGGATGAAAGCCTTCTTCAAAGAGAAGGTATTCTCCATCAGTAAACAGATCATTACTCATTAAATATACTGCTTAGGAACATCTACAACAAAGCAGACTATTTACTGCAGATTTCTGTGGCATTCAGTCTATGCAAAACTCCTCTGCTTACAGCTGTATTTTATAAAAAAAATGCTGAAGCAAAGCAAAAGAAAGCAAGACTGGTTGGCTCCAGCTTAAGTTGAAATGTGCTTTAAGAAAAAAAAAGGGAAAAGAAATATGTATTTAGAAGGAAATAGAAGCTAGCGTACATTCATCTCAGTTCAGCACATACTCTTTATATTCAAAGACCTTGCTGTCTGGACATAATACAATCATAACAGCACACTGAAAGATGACTTCAGTAGAAAAACAAATCTGCCTTTATCTTTGTTACATAATCTTGATTACTTGTAAGTTATTATGGGGGGAAAAACTACAAGAAGGTTTCATAATAATAGTGCTAGGCTTTCCATCAGGTGGTACAGGCCAACACCAGCAGGTATGCGACTCAAAACCACTCCAGTACTATGGAAGCATTTCTGCTTCCATGACTGACTTCTTACTTCACTATCTGAGGTGAGAAACAGTTATTTCTGATTTTTGGAGATCATCTGAACCAAGTGAGGAATGTGAGAACAGGCAATGACCACGCTGCTTTCAGCACAAATTCTTTGCTTCACTATTCACTACCCTGATGAAATCTATCATTTGGCAACATTACCCTATAAGGCAAAGAAACAGCCATTTATTAAACGTATCCAAGAAAACAGCTGCTTTCAAAGCATGCTCCTACTTACAGTAACCCACTTTACAGTAGCATCCTTTTTGAAATGGCATTAGACTAGTAATAAGCAAATTTAGTTTGAGATTTTTGAGTGGTTTGTGTATTTTCAAGCTCCAATGAAATGCAATTGAACACAGTTAAGTTCAATTACAATATTTATGATAAAACTTAAAAGTGTTGTACAGCAAGCATGTGCACACATAAGCACACGGATAGCTTCCCAATAACTTCTCTTGGTGTCCAAATTTTAAAGCAGAACTGTGTCAAAAATAAAGTAATAACATATTGTGTTTTCTGGCTTTAAAAAACATCTCCTTTCTTTGGTAATTTTCTCTGTACTCCTGGACTGGTAACTCATTTTCTAAACTAGATATTTGGGCATAGCATAGAGGTCCTACTAGGTTCAAGAAGCTCCACAATGGCACTGTGGATGTTATCTGTATCTTCTTATCAGCTGCTTTTCACCACAGCAGTGTCTCAGAGCAAACATTCCTGGTGACACTATCAGCATCGGGAAGTATCAAGACCAGGCAGTATTGAAAACTGGACAGAGTGGTGGGCAGCAGGACTTGTGAAGCCTTGCAGCAGGAAAAATAAATAAATACCACCTTATCAGGCCCATATCAGTTTCTCAGTGGGGTCTGTCAAGCAGGAAGTTCAAATTGACACTTTTCTCTTTTAAAGAAAAAAAAACCCAGGGGGAGGGGAAGGAGAAATGCTGGTGATGCTGGAAAAGCGATAGAGAAACTGGGGCCACTTCAGCTGGAGAAACAGCTCCCACTCCCAGTCACAAGGTTAAACAAGAGGCTGGGGATGTACGTGCCTTATGTGCAGGAGCAAGCCCAGGAACGACAGAAAGGAAGCTCATACAGAGATCGTAACTTTGTGCAACAATCCCATGCTCTCTCTTGACTGACTAAAGAAAATTGCTCTTTTCTTCCCTTCTAAATTTTCCCGGTAAAGCTGTCCCTCCTGCTAATTTCCATGTGTAGACAGAAGTTGTGATATTTAAAGATTATTTTTCAAGTCTAACTGTGATGGCTCTCTTTAGTTTGCAAGCTATCTTTGGTCCATAAATCCCCTCTTGGCTTTTTCCCTTATTACCTGAGCACAAAGGACACTTGGGAACACCAGAAATATCAAAACATAAACAAGAGTGTCAGCACTGTGTAAAATAAGAGAAGGTAATGTCCTGGGCCAAGGAGAGGTTCTTAAGTTTTATACTGAAGGTGGATTTAAACCAGGGCTGAAACTGATTGAGAGGTTTACAACCTTTCTTGTTGCTCTTAAAGGAGCCATACTTCAAAGTTGAAGAGATATATTTCTTATAAATGGATTTTTTTGAACTTGTGATCTTAGATTTAAGTTTTTACCAATCAGAATGTTTCCTTTTCAGTCTTGAAACACATTTCTCCCCCCACCCCCATACACACACACACACACACATATATATATATTTTGAGGCCACAGGCACATACTCTTCCAAGATCTGTCTAGCTTCTGTGGTCAGAGAGACACACAGAAAAGAGATTCATGACAAAACAGGAATGGTCCAGCTGCATTTTTAAGTTACTGATCGGGGCGGGGGTGGGGGGAGAAAGAAAAAAACCCTCAGACGTGCATCTTGCGGAGCCTGATCCACTTCTAACTGAGGTCAACAGATTATTTGCTCAGATCTGAGATAAGTGACTGCGTGCAAGAGGAAAAGGGACAAAACTCCTGTTACTTTTAAGTATTAATAAAACTTGAGTGAAGGAGCTGCCTGAAGTCACTCCAATGTGGGTGTTCCAGCTACAAACTGCTGCAGAACTATAGACTTTGGCTCTCGGTTCCTGTGCTGTAGCCTGAGAAACATTTCATAAAAACAATGATCTGTTCTTTTCTAAAAACTTGAAAAACGGTTGTAGGCAGACAGTAATTTCATTAGTAATTTCAGGAGTGAGATGGTACCGAACACTTCGAGTGGTGGAGCTTAATTATGCCAATTCACATTTTCGATCTAAATTAAGCACCTCTTTTGCTAGTAGAAAGAGAACCTCGAAGTTGTGAAGCGGGCAAAACAAAGACTGTTTCCACTCAAAATGAGAACAGAGACCAGCATTTTGAAGTACATAATTTGATCATCTGTTTTCTAAATGTGTCCGTGGCAGTGTGACATGCCTTTGAAAACTTTTTGCTCAGAGAAGGTCTTTCTGGGAGCCTTCAAATAATTCTCAATATTAAGACAACTTCAGCCCCCAAATTCTGATTTTGTAAAGACAACCTCTCATATCATTTAAAAATCATTTTCCTGAGCCCTTTTGAACATTCCAGGAGGCATTTTTTTAAGCAAGTGCAGATGTTTCCTCTCAACCCAAACAGAAAAGCTTCAAAACCAGAAAGTGAAACTGCCCATAAACAAAAGGGAAAGCGAGCGACAGGGCTGAGCTAATGGCCAGCATGTCAGGGCCAGCAGGAAGAAGAGAAGAATAAATTGCATTTAAAAAAAATGCATTAAAAAGTTTATCTTCATAGAACCAGAAACATTTTAAATAATGTCTTGTTAAACCTGTTAATGAAACAAAAAGATTGCCAAATATTTTGTAAATATGCAAATTATCTTCCCCAGCTTGAACTTTTTTTCTGCAGCTTGACCAAAAGATGTCACCTGCCTGTACTTGACTGAGGAGACAAACATGACAGGAGCAGCAGGAAGTTGCATCATATGATTGCAATATATGAACATTATTATCAAATAGTCATGTCCTGAGTCAATGCAATTGTATGGATTTTGTTGAGTTTTTGTTAGTTGGTTTTGGTTTTTTTTTAACTGTTACCCTCTCCACTCCTCCACCCCAAAATAATCCTTCCATGTTGAGGTAAGAATGAAATTCTAAACCATTTGGAACCGCCAAAGCAAATTTAGTCAGTGTTTGCTAAGTAAAATATCACAGGCTAAAAGACAATCTGAAGGAGCAGTTGAATGTGGTTAAGCACATTTAACAAATTACTGAAAATTTATTTTTAGCAGAATACAGAAATCTTATGCCATCACACTTAAAACTATTTACTGGACAATGGCACCATCTGAAGGTGACATCTCAAATCTTGACAAAAAACATCAGGAGCCTCAAAACAGGCAGGAAGGGAATGACACTTAAGTTTCCAGCACTGGGATAATGTGGAGTCTTGCCTATTGTGCAACTCCTTGCAGGCACTTCAACACCCATTTGAAGTTACGTAGCTCCACTCAGAGCTAATCATGGCCGTGAAGGTAGGTGTGTGCTCCAGCGTCTGAAGGACTGGGTCAAAGGCCCCAGTTGAGGAAAACACAGAGGACAGGGTTAAACCCACAACTAAGGACATGCCTAATTGCTGTCTTGCATCTGGACGCTTTCCTTCTGCGGCACAAATGAACTAATGCTGGGGAAGTTACCTTTAATTTGAAAGTTTGCTGTTACAGAGGCAAGTAGATGTTACATGTGGGTGTGTAAATATATTTATGCTCTAAAGTGGTAGTTCTCTCATTTTTGAGGCCACTAATTACAGGAAATAAACCCAGAGAAATTCCCTGATACATTTTTACCCGGAGGCCCATCCTGCTCTGGTGCTTAAAGAGGAACTAAGGTGCTGAACTCTAAGGCTGTGATCCCCAAACCCTTGAGGCACTTAAAGCAGCTGCCTATATTTTAAGTTGGCAAGACTGGAAGGTCTCTGTAGGTGTGTGTCCCAGGTGCCCTCTCCTGTGCTGGGCAGCCAGCCAAGGTACGACTCTTCCAAAGCCTCCCACGGACACCCATGTGCACTGCATGACAGTGAAGACACAGTGAAGGGAGAGATCTGGGTGCAACTCACCATGGCCACTGGCTGCTTCCCGCCCACACCAGCGTGTATCCCACGGGAGGAGGCCCTGACTTCAGCCTGCCTTTTGGGACCCGGACCCCAACTTTCCCTCCCTCCTCCTCAGCGGGTGCCAAAACCAGCAGCCACGAGCTGGGAGAGGGGATGATGCACCCCTGCTCTTCTGAGGGAAGCCATACCACTTTAAACACCAAATTATTAGCAATCCATTTGGCTGCAGAGGACTTTCCTGACTTCCTAGCAGGTTGAGGGGGTGGGGTCCCCTCAAGCAAGGCTGTGTTCAGATGCTTTGCTGGGCCAAAGCCCCATCTCTGTAGCCGGTGCAGGGTGCCAGTGAACTGGGACAAACCCTCTGCACTTTACTCATGGATGAATGCAGTGCCAGGGTACCTTGGGCAGCCTTTGTGACAGAGAGAGAGAGGCTGGAGAGGCAGCACGATGCTCTCTAATTTTAGATTTAACTAGCAGCCTGGAAGAAAGGAGCAGAAGAAAGCTAAAGAGTGCTGGCATTCACGGTAAATTCATCTGGTTCCAGTACTAATGCTGGAAAAACCACCCCTGCTTGCACCATTGCTACAGGGACTTTGGCAAATAAGGATCTTTGGGAGACTTTTGGATTTTTCTTCCACGCTTTTCAAAGGCTAACTTTAGAAAACCTCAATCCTTATAGTACCTGTAGGGGTTTTGGCCCATCTGCAGGCTTTAGGACTGAATGTGCTGCTCACATGAAGAGGGAAAAGGAAAAAAAAAAAAAAAAAGAAGTGAAAAGTTTTTCTCATTTTCTGAAGTATTTTCTTTAGGTGGAAGGAGCTAACATAAAACTTCTAAATGGTTTAAATGCAATTATCTTAAAAAAGAAAAGACTGTCTATTTCAAACTCGGCATCTGGAAATACCGCAAATATTAAGGCTGAACTACAAAATAGTGGCTCAAGTTCCCATTTCTTTAAATCCTTGTATTGAACTTACTACTTTTACTAAAATCAGTTATTCTGCCATGTCCAGACACCCCTAGTTTTGACCTGATTAAGAGTATCCAGACAGAGTAAGAAACACTTTACAAACACATTAATTGCTACTTCTGCAAGGAAGCCTAAGGTGCCAGCAGATGCAGGAAACTGATCCTCCATTTGTGTATCCTCCTAGCTAGTGTCCAAATGTGCCTGACTAGATTTTAGCAAACTCCTCATCCACCAGAGCCCTACATGCTGTTGTCTCATCTCACCTGCAGGTCCCACTGAAAAGCCAACAGCTCATTTTATCAGGAAATAAAACTGCATAGAGAGTGGTGAAATGACATATGTCCAAAGATGACAGAATCGGTGAGATAGTTTTTGAATAAAGAATATAGCTGCATAAGACACTCCCTCCCTCTCTTCCCTCTGTCATTAGGAGACAACAAGTTTTCTTCTGTTCATTTGTAGAGAAAGACGAAAAGCTAGTGAAAGGGTATAGACGTACTTTTGATTAATCTGAATGTGTAATATAATTTTTATAATACGGGATGACAGTTCTAATGATTCCCAAAGTAACACTGATATTTTATAACCCATTCCTTATTGCCAAATAACTGTAAGTAAGTTCTTTTTATTAAAAAAAAACCCATCAAAACCAAACTGCTTGCAGTTTTTCCTTCAAGTTTCAGGGTAGACGCTGGCAGAAGGACAGAAGAATACTGTATCTACTCTTAGAGCAGCAGCAGGGGAAGCAGCCTAAGAGATCACTGAGAAATCAGCAAGAATCTTTCCTTCTCTAGAAGGGGCTCTGGGTGACGTGTCAGGCAGTGATTAAGTGAGAAGTAAAGCTACAAGGCTGGAAATAATCAGAAACCACAGAGGAGCACAAAGTCCTGGAAACACCTCTTCCCTCTGCTACCAGTGCTATTATTTTTGAACAGAAAATGAAAGCTGCAATATAAAGTCAAGAAATGGGGACAAAGTACACTGAGCTTAAAAAACACAAGTAACCAGATGAGAAGACTGCAGGAGGTTTGCTCCCATAAGACAAATACGTGTAGATGCAAGGCTCAAAGTGCATTATGCAGTAAACATGTATTTTGTCAGACACCTAGACAGAGTCATGGCACATTGCCACTTCCTGGTACAGTGAGGGCAGCCCTTTGGGAGCATGACTGGACAGCCTTTAGTATATGCTACCAAAGCAGACTTTTGCTCAACACACTGTGAGATCTGAAATTGGAAAGTCTGAGAGTGAACCAACAGCTATGGTCAGGAAGACAGAGGTCAGGTTGTCTGTCCAGAATTTCACCAGGTAAGACTCAGATTGTAAACAAGCAACTGCTCAGATTTTAGAATCTCTTTCCATTTGAACAGGCACAGGGAACTCATTCTCTTGTGCTGGGTTTTTTAATTCCCCTTTTCCACTCCAAGCTACCTCCTGTGACACAACAGATGATGCAGCTGTGTAATTATACAACTTATTATTAGATTGTATAGGCAGAAGAGACATTACTAGCATTCCTTGTTTATACTGTAATCCACTTACTGAGGTTCATCATTGTCAGTTCTCTGGAGGGGGGATAGTGCAGCCTCTCTGCGAAGTCTCGGCAATACCACACAAGCAGCTCTTGGTTGGCAGGGATGGGCTTGATGGTATAGAAGTAGATGTTCATTCCATTCTGACAAGCAGCCAAGTTCTGCTCCTGAACAGAATAGCCAGGGTTTACATAACGCATCCAGTTGCTCTTGTCCTCGTTAAATCCATCAATGAAGTGGTGAAGTTCACCACTTGAATAGATCTGGAATAGAGAGGAAGTGCTTATGAATATAATACATCTATATATAGGCACAATACATAACATGTATGCACAGAGTCCAGCAGGGAAAAGCAATAAGCTCTTTTTTTTTTTTTTTTTTAAGATGATCATATATTACTGAAGTAAGAGTTCAAGCTGTGTCCCTGCCTTTCCAACAACGACATCATCTGAGTTAAGGTATTTGAAGGCAAGTCCACTGTCACCTTTACCGTTCAATCTTAGCCTGTGTCTCTGCTAGCTTGGGAAAACAAGACCCAAAATCTGAAATGCAGAGTACTCTCTCTCTGTGAACAGTCTACCTTAGAGTCCTTTTCCTGGTGCTCTGATCAACAAGTGGGTGATGCTGATGACTGCAGGTCTGAGTGCATGCTTGCATTAATGCTTTGAGTCACCTGTGTATAAGACTGGCTGGCTGTGCTACGTCAGAGTTCTTCTCTTCTGGCCTCTTTCTATGGCCTCTGTACTTGCAGTTTCCTACCACCTCCACCCAAAGGTTTAAACTAGGCAAACATTCTCCACCCCCTAGTCCTAAAGCAACACTTGCTCATAGTTGAACTGTAACCCTTTTGTAGGAAGGCTGGGCGAGGCAAAGATGAAATTCACCTGCCATAACTGAAGGAAGACATGGAGAGAGATTAGCCCATGAGATGTCACTTTTCCTACCAAGGGACATGTTCTGACTTGTCCACAGAGGGGCAAGAAAACATGAATCTGAAAACTGCTCAGCGGTTTCGGGGGAAAGAAGTTCCCATCACTGACAGAAGCTACTGTTTCTTGAAATGGTAAGAGAATTATTTAAAAAAAAAAAAAAAAAATCAAGAGAAATCCAGGAAACACAGTGGTTAAAAGACACTGCTTAATCTCAAGGGGAACTAGCTCCGTGCTGGATGAAATCGGGTTCCTGGTTTTCTGAAAGCAGATGACCAGGCAAAAGCCAGACCTTGAAGTGGGAGCAGCTGGCACCAGCAACGCACCTCGCTGAGCAGGAAATGCTTTTCCCAAGGGGAGAGAGAGCTTATCCCAGGGAGGAAACACTCCACAGGGTGTTCCTGCCCGTGTGCCCTCACCGCTGTCTCTCGCACCCCCCTGGCCGGGCAGTGCCCTCCGGCCGGCCGGGACCCTCCCGTGCTCCCCGGAGCGCGGCGGGCAGAGGGGAGGCGGCCTGGCCCTTTAACGCGGGCCGTAAACACCAGAATCACTTTCTTTAAGAGTAACTTCCTGTAAACTGAGAAGGGGGAAATACATGTGGCCTCATCAAAGCAGCTTGCGAGAGATTTTGCGGTGTGTTTGTTATGAGAAAATGGAAGGGAGCCGGGCGAGTTGTGCTGCATCAAGAGGAGCCTTCGGGTTTCTCTGCTCACCCCGGCTCGCAAACTTCCAGGAACGCGGGGCTCTGGCGCTTGACGCCTGCCACCACTTCCCAAACCAGCCCTCCACCGCTCCTACGTCAGGGCTACAGCTCCGACTCCCCGGCAGAGGCACCCACCAGCTCCCACCGATTCTGGGGAAGGCGCGCCCAGATGTGCTGAGTCACGGCGGTTCCCAGAAATGAGGCGGGCCCGGGCGGCCCCGCTCCCCTGGCGCGGGCAGCGGCCCCGGGCGCCCAGCAGATGTTCCCGCTCTTGCCAGCGAGCCCAGGATGCCTTTAATAACATGTGGGAAGTTATCTCCCACAATTTCCTTTGCATATGCAAGTCTGTGTCAGACCCCTAGGAAGGAATTAATTTTAAGTGCAGCAGTCTGTCTTGAACGAATCAAGAGATTATAGCGGGGAATTTAATGATGCTTAGATGGCTCTTAGGATATTATTTCTGAGGATCCCTCCACATTAAGGCTTAAAATCACATCATAAGAATGATGTCATCTTTCTCACTGCAATGTAGGAATGAAGTCCTGCAAGATGGTTATCAGCCCATCTTCCCTGTGTCTGCTGTTTTACCAGCAACCGGTGGGGCTAGGGTCAGCCTACTGGTCTCTTCCTAGACTGGACACAAGCTCCCAAAAAGTTCAGCAAAAAAAGAAACGTTTTGTAGCCTTATTAATGTGAGAACAGTTGCCTGCTCTGTAAAACCACTCATGCAAATAACTGCCTGTGCAATGCCGTATTACATTGTACAAAGACGATCTGAGAAAACCAAAATGATTCAATTAGGAAGGAAGAAAGGGGTGTGGGGAATGCTGGTGCGTGCCCTGGGTTTCACCTGGATATGAGGTTGGGATATTACTAAGGCAGGCAGGCACCTGAGCGCAGAGGCTTGGACACAGTCCCAAATCCACGGATTTAGACACAACCTACATGGCTAGAAGGCAGCAAAACAAATCCATGGAATGAGATGGGGCTGAAGGAATGTTCTCTAACAATTAATAATGTGTCTGTAAGGAAAATGAGGATTATGTCAACAGATAAACTGGAAGCATATTCCCGAGCACAGACTGCCCAAGCCAAAACATATTGGCTGCTGCTCTCTTCCAGCTTATACTATGGAGTACAAATTAGGCACCACCTCTGCTGTTTGTCTCTTTTCCCTTTGCTAAGATCCATGAGCTGCTCTTTTAGCAATTCTGAGGAGGCCTAGAAAAGTTTATGAATTGAATTATATATGCTGAAGACTACCCACCACTGTGTTATATCAGATCTATACAAGATGCAGGAAAAAATGTCAGAAAATGTATCATGATTCCAGAGTGAAAGTTTATGCAGTACTTTAACAGCTTCTTCATGGTGGGAAAAATCAAGGACATGATACTTGCATAAATCAGAATGTCTTTCCGCTGTGAAGAAATGCAAAATAACGTGCCCTTACAGCAAGCAGCAGAACTATTTCTTTACAGAATCAACACCAGTACATTGGTGTTGAAGCCAGGAAGGGCTGTGCATCTGCACTGCTCTCTCCACCCACACAGTCCCTACATCCAAGATAGGCAGGCTTTTACTTGGCTTAATTCACCCACTGGCCCTGTTTGTACCTGGCCACATAGAGAGGTTGTCCCCTGCGTCACACAGCAGGAAGTGACCCAGCTTCTCAGCCATACTCATTTAGTGATCTGCTTACTGCAACAACGTGGTGCTGTTTTTTCCTACTTACCCGCCAAAAGTATTTTCTGTTCGCATTCTTGGGAACTGTATCACTGGTATAGATCTCTCCTACCAGGGGTCCAAAGCGTGTTCCTTTTGGGATGTACTCTTTGCTTATAACTCCAGTGACCTACAAGAAGAGCAGCACAGGATCAGTCCATTACCAGTAGAAAATGAGAAGTCTCCCTCTTCTCCTCTGTCTCCCAAATGTAACAAGATAAAGCAAACAATGCAAGGTTTTTTTTTGTGACAGGTCAGCAAAACAGAAATAAATAAACAATCAGTCGTGTTGGTTACAATACAAACAATTTTATTAGGTACTAGCATTTTCCAAAGACAGATAGAAGCTAATGATGAATACCACCTTAAAAATGTACTTTTTTGAAATACATTTACAAGAAGAAACAGTAAGCAAAATGTACAGAGACTGTCAAATATCTTCAGAAGTTATTTTTCCTATCAAAGGCAACCCCTAAAAGTCTAGTTCCAGCAAACAAAAATATGCAATATCTATCAATCACTTCACTGCTACAGAGCTTGCTTTTCTAATAAGTTAGGAACTGGAATGACTGCTCTTCCAGATCAAAATGAAACCACCCTCCACCCCCCTCCATTCCTCAGTCTATACCCGCCCTGATAGCTAAAAGGAGAACACAAAAGAAACAACAACAACCAACCCCCCCCCCAAAAAAAAACCCCAACAAACCACCACACCCCAAATAAAAAAAAACAACCCCAAAAAACCCCTGAACCCAACCTTCAGTTCTCTTACCAGCATACAGTGGCATACAAAACAAAATATGAAATGGCTCTGGGACATGTACTTACAGGTTATCTTCTTGTACAAAAAGGAACCATCAGTTATCATCAGATAACATATATCAAGTGGGTTTGGTCAAAAAAGGTGTAAGGATTTTGAAGAAAATGCTCTACTATGCTAGGCCTAAGAAATGTACTCTGGTTGTTCAGCTTCCTTCTTGACAGTAATTACACCAAAAAAAAGTCACTGACCACAAATCAGGAAGCAATTCATCATTATTCAGAAGAACGTGCCTTGGAGTAACCCTTTGCAAAACACTGCTGAGTTATTGGTTTTGTCTCTCTGTTTCTCACCAATCTTCTTAAACTTAACGTATCCAAACAATGTTAGAAAACCAACAATTTTGTAAACCAAAAGCCCCAAGCCTTTGCAAGATTGATCCTACTGCTCAGATAGCAGGAAAAAAAAAGAAGGTAAAAAGCCCATTAATTTGGTATTATAACCAAATATATTACAAACTCTCATGGCAAAATATATTAAACATATCCCCTTCACACATCTTGCCGCTTGTCTTTTTGCTCGCCAGGATTTCAGAACAAGACAGGAACACCAGAAGTAGTTGAGGAAGACTGAGAACTGGGATTACTGCTGTCTGTACACCGCAAGGAATCAATGTCCTTACCTAAGCAAACTGGCACTCGTCAGACCCTACAGACACTTCAGTGAGCTTTTCTATTTCTTTTAACAGTCCTTCTCAGCAAAGGGTGGTAAAAACCCTGGACTGTATGTAAACAGCACTTCACAAATTAGATAAGGCTTCTGATTTTCTCAGAACATTTTCTTACATTGTGTGATCCTTAATGTATAAGTGAGAGGCAGACAAAGAAATCCTTGCCTGTGTACTGGTCAAGATTAAAAATCCCAGTAAAAAAAGAACACCTAGCATAATTTCCTGTTAAATGTCAAAATAAAGGGGTCAAATAACAGCCATGGATTCAAGGAATCACCTGGAAACAGATTGCTGGGTGTACGTGGTGGCTGTTTGTACTCGTTTGCATTTTAACATATGTTTTCAGCACACTACAAAGAAAAAAAATTAAAACATCAACAGCAGAGGTAGTTAAATGCTCCATTGATCTGTGCATCTGGCCTGAAGAGAGAGAAGAGGGACTTCCAGAAATTTTCTTACACCTACCATATGCTGAAACAAGCTCAGTGGATCAGTTTTATTTTTGTCTTGCTTGTACATGTCTCATAGAGAGCTGAAAAAGGCAGATGTTCTTCTCATTTTCCCTATATATCTTCATTTACATCCATCTGCCCTCTCAAGAAAAGTTCATAACCAAGCTACAAGCACACCCCACCAGTTTTACTGCATGATAGCTTGAGATTTTTCATGGTTTTAAAAATATCTTGCCCTTAATTAAAATGACTTTAATGAAATTCTCAGAATCTCTAGAAATCACTCCTTGAACTAGTCAACTTGAAACAGTCTCTGACACAGCAGATACTTTTTGATATCCACCTTACAGACGGCGTTTGTGTTCAGCTATGCCAGGGGAGAAGTAAAGATGATTTCTCAGCCTGTACCCATCAGGATTTGGCAGAAGAGATTCTGCACATCTGTGTGTGCCAACACTGAAGTTTTGCTAAACCAGGCTATAAAGCTGTCCAGATGACTTTTAGCTGCCGGTGGCTCTCAGGTCAGCAGTTCCCGGCCTCCACTGTTCCCTCACAAGCTCAGCTGCCAGGATCGATGAGGGGCACCCTCTAGGAGAAGGGCGCCAGCAGTGCCAAGGCAGCCTAGCTCCAGGCTGCCGGCAGCCCCCCTGCCGCAGCCAAAAGCGGCTCCTGCCCCCCCGCAGCTTAGCGGGGGCGGCTTAAGAAGAGGCCAGGAAGCAGGGAGCTGCCGAGGGCTGGCCGGCAGGACAGCGGCGCAGCTCTGGGTCGGGAGTCGGGGGTGAGGCACCCCCGGGCTGCCGGAGGGCTGTGCCAGAGCGGCACTTCGGAGCTGTGTCCGCCAGGTGTCCTCCAGCGCGCCGCTCCGCCCGGCGGGGAGCCCTTACCGGGAGCCGCGGGGAGCCCGGAGCGGGCGCTCCCCCGGAGTGGAGCCCTTCTGCCGCCGCCGCCCGGGAAGGGGCCCGCACCTCTCCGCACGGCAGCCACGGGCTGCTGCCCCACTAGTTCCTCTCCACAGGCGCTTACCCTTTCTCCCTTCAAAGCTCCCAGCACTCGGCCGCGTCCCTCCTCTCAGTACAAGAGCATTTCCAGGAGGAAGGTGCAGCCCGGCCCCAGCCGGAGCCCGCTGCCCGCTGCGCTGCCCGAGCGGGGCGGCTGCGAGCGGCGCCCGGGCGCGCCGGCGGGGCGGCCCGGCGGGGGGAGCCCGGGGCCGGCGGCAGCCCGGGACGGCGGCCCTGGAACTGACCAGGGTCCTAATGCGGCGCCGGGGGCTGGGCACGCCTGGGGCCCGCCTGGCCCGCTCAGCACATCCCGGTGTGCCCGCGGCCCCCGGGAATGAGGCGGGTGGGGTCCGGTCCCAAATCGGATCTGAGATGGCGCTTTGGAAGATCAACGCTCCTGCGTCTTTGTCTGGGGAGAGGGCACTGAAGTAAAACAACGACTCCTGCTAATTCTGCAAGGGGATGATATTTTGCAATAGAACCGCTAAACTGCTTTAAAAAACCAAAACACCGAAGGAACTCCTACTGGCTTCATTAAAACAGCAGTATTCTCCACACTCAAATAGGGCACTCCGTCTCGTGTCCTGAATTAACACTGATTTTAATTATTTTTAGCTACTAGTTCTATAATTGTGTAATTTTTTACCCCTTTGTTCAGTGACAAGTTTTCTAAAAGTGATGCCACAAAATAGAATGCTTTCAGATGGCTTCCTCGGCAACCACATAAAAATAAATAAAAGCAATAGGGGAGAGCAAGTGTCTGAGGTCAGTGAGGCACCGTTCGTAACAGCTCAAAATCACTGCTTTCACCAAAATCACTGATTCAGGGTCTGTCTCTAAGAAATGTCCTTATCAGAGATATGCAACAGTAATGGGTGGTTTGCCAAGATATGTTTTCCTCTGTCAAAGCTCGCACATCAGGATGAGATACTAGTAATATTCAAGACAGCAGAGTAACTGTCATTTTATATCAAGAAGGGCTGTGTGGGCTTAAAACACCAGACCAAAGGGAAGATTATTGAAAAAAATAATTTTAAATGTCTGCATGAAAAGATCATTCACATATGGCCTTCTAGAGCATAAGCCTGACACCACATTTCATTTTTTGACAATTGCCTAAACTGGGGGAAAGAATAAATAATTTGCACATAGAAATAAATAAATGACTTCATGTAGATCTAACAGCCTAAAATGTTATGAGCAGTAGTAATTCATTCTTTAAAATGCTGACACATTCTGTGAACTCACAGCAAAAAATGTGTTCTTCAGAAAAGTCCCTGATCAAGATCCAAGAATAAACAAGAGTATGATGACGTGTCATGGGCTCCTTTGCAAATTGCATAAACCTTTTAAGAGGAGCTCCACAAAGCATGCAAGGAGAAGATATAGAAAAAGCAACCCTCCCCAAACAGCAGCGGCCGTACTTCCTCCCTCCTAAGCAGGCACGCAGTACTTTTCCTGCTCCAGCCGGAGGTACAATACTAATCGTGACAGCACTAGGATTTCATGATCTAATCATGACAGTATCAGCATTTCACAAGTGATATATTATATATATTTTTTTGACAATAAACTGACTCAGCATTTAAAACTCTCAAACAGATGAAGCCACAGCTCTCCCTAAGTTAACAGTGAAGACAGCTCACATCTGAATCCCACTGGCAAACACGCACGCATGTATCCCCCGAAGTCTTACCTCACCCTTTTGCAAGTGAAAAAAACCCACTCTACCAAACTGTCAGGACTCCAGGTTTTCCATGAGGTCAAAACCAGAGTGAAGCTCCCTGACTGACCCACAAACATCAACATGCAAAATTAACACTATTCCACCCTGCAAACGAGTAGCAAATGAGACCTGTCTGTACATTCACCGGAGTGTAGACTTCACAGAAGGTGGGCAAAAGAGAACATCATATCAGCCCTTCCTTTCAGAGCTACCTTAAAGATAGTCAGGGTTTAAAACCTCCTATTGCTCCTTAGGGTAGGTGCAATTCAGCAAAATGAAAGACTGGGGGGAGCTTTGGAGAACAAAAGGAGGATGTCCTATATTCAGACTCCCACTAGCAGGGAGCTGCATGGGTCACATTTTACAAGAAAGAACCAGCAATCTTTCAACAACTTCTCTCCCCCCCCACCTCTTATACAGAGACAGCAGCAATCCTCCTGATTCACTGACCTGAGCCAGGAAATAAGGAAATTACACCTTGGTGTTTCCAAACACAGTGCTGGGAATTTTGAAAGCTCTTTGGATGTCTCCAGCCACAGCAGCAGACTCTACAGGGTCAGAGAGAGCCAGCAGCCTCAGCAGCCAATCAGTCATCAGCCGGCGACCAAGGACCGACCCGAGCTGTCACACTGCAAGCTCATCCTTCAACCAAGAAATCCTCCTGTATCCCATGGCAGAGCCTCAGCTTTATTTCCCTCTTCATGCCAAACTAACACCTATCTAACAATACAATAACACAAAACCAGGTTTCACACTTTTTCTGGAGCATGACCTTTCTCTGCCAAAGTTCTGCAGGGCAGGGCAGGGCAGGGCAGATGGGAAGAGAAGAGGGATTTTAAGGAGAATCTAGCTTTAACCTCTTACAAACGTACTCTTACAAAAGTGTATTAGGCACTGCCAAGCTAAATTCCACAGTGTCAACACCCTTCAGCTGGGGGTCCAGCCTTATTTCTGTACACAGGATTAAACAAGTACCTGCTCTGGAAGGAAATATTTGATAGGCACAGATGAGTGTACCTCTTCTTTTCAGCTCTGTGGTCAGTATGTTTAGCCAAAGCAGAAGCACAGGTAATAGTTGCTATACCACAAGTCTCAGCACAGGGAGAAATGAAGGGTTGTCCCCTGGGTTGTTACGCTACCGAACATCACACCTAGCTATAATAGCTACTCTATATGAAGGAGTAAACACAAAACCAAATTGCTCATCCAGGCTTGTTTCTTTCCAGCCCTACTGAAACAACAACAAAGAATGTACCCACTCCAGGGACAAGGATAGGACAGACTCGCATGGCTAGCTACTGGTGAAGATACTGTCCCAGATAAACAAAAGTTAATTTAAGCTATGGCCACTCTTCTGTCAAGCTTGCTACAGTTCTACCATTACTTCCTTAACCGACATGCCAGAGTTTTTAAGAATTTAGGAAGTTGGGAATACAACAAGCTCACGAAAAGAATAAAGCAATTTCATAACCAAAGGGAAAACAAAAAGAAATAATTAAACACATTTCCAGGAATTTGTTGTTTTTTTGGTTTTTTTTTTTTCCCTTTACTTTTTTAAAGCTATTTATTGGACAACCGAGGCACTTTAATCTCTGTGCCAGAGGCAATGAATGGTCCTGGCAAACAGCAGCCTAGAAATTGGCACAAAGAACTACCCCACAGTTTAAATATGCTTATTCAGATGCTGTTCAAATTGTGTGAAAATTTAACTGTTTGTGAATTGGTACAGAACCAGTTTCAGGGATAGGTTGGCTGCAATTTTCAGTGAAAATATTGCACAACAGATGACCAGCACACAGTTTCTTAAAAGAGTTATTAGGGTCGCATATTAAAAGCCAGCGGGCAGCATTTGTTGTTGGTAGGGTGTGTGTGTGTATGCTAAAGAATCAAAGACAGGGTGAGCACACGCTTTCCAAAGCACTGCGATTTGGCTTGTCTGACTCCAACCTTCCCCAGAGCACTGCTGCTTACCTCTTTGCAGTTAGATGCATATTTGAAAGTCAAGTTCCTTGGCAAGGAAGCCTCTGCCTGAGTTAGAGTGCCTCCATCAGCACTGGGATCCAGCGGGTGATCATTTACAATATATGTGCACTTCTCTTCAAAATCAGCCTCTGTCCACAGAGTCATGTCAGCATCCTCCATGTCCATTTTCATTGTCCACTCTCTCCCTTTCACCAGATTCTTGAAACTCACAGCGTCCGAGCTACACTGTGTAGCAGCCTGGAAAAAAAGAAAACAGCCTTTAATCCTCATTGTCCTTCAGTGTTGTGGTTTCCGTTGATACAGTGTGACTAATTCAGTAGTCTGTGACACTTTAAAAGCGTATGCAGGATAGTTGGTACAGTTGAGTAATAGCCAAAAAGCAGTGTAAACGAAGCTGCTCTGACTGAAGCAGCACTTTGAAATGCCAGCCTCGGTAGTAATGAGGGAACAAAAACAAAGAGGAGAAAATCCTTAGGCTGTGACAACCACTTTACCTTTTTCAGACCCTTTCCTTAATGCTTCAGAGAAAAAAAGAATATTCCGTGCTGAAGAAAATGTGGGGTCATGGCCGTGAGACCACTTAGTCGCCTGTGGAAAAGCTGCCTCAGAAAAGTGTCACACAAACAAGGAGAGGAAGAGGAAAGGAACTGCTGTCTGCGTCTGAATGAAGCTAAAAATGGAAAGCGCATGTTGGAAGAGCGGAACCCAGCCTTGCCTCTTCCAAATGGGGAAGCCTGAACTTTCCCACCGGCTTTCAACACACAAACAACTTTCAAAACAACCTGCCCCCCCCCCCCCCCCGCCGCCTCCTCCTGACGTCCCCTTATCCTTTGGCATGGAAGGCTGAGAAAGCCGACATCCTGCCAGCATCACTGTAGCAGCAGCCCTGCACACAAAGCACTGCAACATGTTCCTGGGGGGCAAACGAGAAAAAAAGTAAAAGTAGGGGAAATAAATAATCTTTTAAAAAGTTATTCTATCCCCTTTGATTTTGATGGTACCTCCTAGAATTAGTATCCCAAAGCAGTGGATATGAGCCTAGCGGGACAGTTCCAGCAAGTCCTTCAGCCCCTCTGTTCAGGACAGAAGCGCTGTTACCAAACCTATCCTCGAACACGTATTAGGGTCGGGCTCTTTCCATAAGGTTCATGAGGAACCAAAATCGCTACGCCGGTAGCTGAGAATGACGCTCAATACGGCGTAAAATCCCTTCATTTTTCCTTTTTGGATACGCAGCTACTATGAAATTCACACCCCTCCACCGGGAAGAACGAAACACGAAGACTGAAAGCGCAAAGATCTTCCGAGAAAGAGCTAAGGACTGACTGGCTGTGGGTTCGGGGGAGACCCCCGGCGCGCCCCCGGGACCGGCCCTCCCGGGAGGCACAGTCGGGCCGCCCGAGGAAGCTGAGGCGGGGGTCGCGGCCAATACACGGACCCCCCGCGGCCGCCGCCGCCTCCGGAGCAGCCCCGTGCCCGGTCCTGACCGCGGCCGAAGTGAGCAGTGCGACAGCGCCGGACCCTCGGCATTGAAGGGGCAGAGGGGACGAACAGCGAAACTCGGCCCGGGGGTGTGACAGCTTCGCGGCGGAGCGAAAGGGTTAATGCCGATCAGAGGAGCGCTTCCGATCCCGGAGAGGCGACGAGGAAACTTTTGCTCCGTCCCGCGGGCGCCGGGACGGGCGAGAAGCGAGAGCCGGGGAGGCGGAGACGGGGGTGAAAGAGGGGACGGCATCGCGCTCCTTACCGGGGCAGAGTCCGCGCGCGTTTCCACACCGAAGCCCACCGGCGGCGGCAAACCTGGCTCATTTCTACAGAGTAAACATTTCTCCTTCCTTCCAGCGGCCGGGTCCCCGGGAGACTGACTCACACCTCCAGCCGCCGCTCCCCTCCCGCTCCTCCCTCCCCCTGCTGTCACAGGTGCTGCTGCTCTTGCCGCTGGGGAACGCTGGGGGGCCGCCTGCCACAGCCGCGCGCTCCGCTCGCCCCGGCCCGCCCGCCGCTCGCCCGCCCGCCCGCGCTCACGCACCGGCCCCTCCCTCCCTCCGCCGGGCCCTCTCACAGCGCGGGAGGTGGGGTCCTACCTGCCGACCCTGCCCCGCCCAGCCCACCCGCGTTGGGGTTTTTTTACATCACTGTTATTATTTTTTTTTTTTCCCCCTTCCTTTCGGACCCGTGCGTCAGCTGGGAGAGCCGCGGCGCTGCCCCGCCGCCTGGATCTGCCGGGTGGGCGGGCACCGCGGCGCTTCGCGGAGAGCGCACCTGAGGCAGCTTTTACTAGAAATCTGTTTTCCGGGCTATTTTTAAGCTCCGGAGTTTAGCACGCGCCCGCTTTCGTTCTGGCGCAGTTTAACTTGATAGAACTTTATAAAAAATACCAACTAAAATTAATTTAGTTGGTTTACTAATTTAGTTGGTTTACTAGTTTACTAATTAAAACTCGATTCAAAGTGCTTGCTCCCGAACCTGAATCACAGTACAAACGGACTTTTCTTGAGATGACAAATTTGGGAGTTTCAGAGTTTTGATTTTATCCCTTTCCCGAGTCTCTAATCAGTGCCTGTAAGAGGAACTGGGAAAAATATTTCTGTTTCTTCCCTTAAACAAAACCTTCCCCCTTTCCCTTGGTAACAGCAGGGAAGCTCACAGCAGCAAGCAGCGTTTCCAAACCCGATGCCCCCGTCGCAGCGCGGTAAGAAAACGAGCACGGATCTCGCACGGGGCAATGTGCGAGCGGCCATCCAGGAACACACTGCTGATGGAAGGAGGGTTGGTAGAACAATCAGCAGATCCCGGCACCCAACTTTTTTTCCTCCGATCCAAGTCAGCATGCTGGCTGAAGGAAGGACATCCTGTGATGATGGCATACAATGTCCTGTTTGTTTATTATTAAGAGCATTCCTGCTTCTCATTACAAAACAACCAGATGCCTTACTTCCTTCAGTGGTCCTGTCTCTTCAGCAAGGCGTCCTCGGGCTCAGAGGAACGGTGATGCACAATTCCATTTATAGCCATCCACGGCACAGTGCAAATGCTAGCTGCTTCACTGTGAGGCAACTCTACTACTTTTCCTTCTCACACGTCTGCAAGCATAATTCTCATCACTAGCCTGGCACTTTACATGGCAGCTAGTTTCACATTCTTCTAAACATACATGCACTTATATTCTAGGACGATCTCGGAGCTAACGTATTTCTTCACGGGAAAAAGGGAGAAGGAGGGGGGGTGGGAAGCAGGTTTATGCAATCATGTGCCTGTCTGTCTCTCTGACAGGCGTACACAAACCCCTTTCCCTTAACCTGCTCCTCCTCCCACTGATAAAAAGACGTGTGGAAAGGATTACTTGCCATTTTGGGCCTGCGATGCTGAGAATAGCATATCTGTGTAAAGACCTTCCGTGTGCGCTAACGCGGCAGGGCTCGTGGCAGCAGACCTAAGTAGGGCAACTGCTGGCAAGTGAGTGTCCTGGCTGAACTGCCACTGCAGCGTAATTCCACAGGAGAGGTGGCCCGAGCACTGGGGCTGAAGGATAGAAATGTAATTGGATATACCCTGTAAAACCGAGGCACATCCAAAATGAGGTCTAGGAAGTCTCTGAAGTAGGAAGAACCATTCATTAAAGGAGAGAAATCCGGCCTACTTGATTGGGTTAATTAACTGATGCTGAGTCACACTGCATAGAACAGAAAAACAATGTAGTCATACTGAAGGTGATTATTTTACCGAAAAATAGTCTCACTCCGAGAGGCAGCTGTTTCAGAGCTTTTCACTTCCCTGTTAGCTTGCAAGAAAAACAACAAAAAAAAAAAGTGGGGGGGGGGAAGAGAGACAAGAAGAAAGGGTTGATGTGTTTCCTTCAGGGACTGATCTTAAGGTGAAGGAGAGGAGGGGAAAAAAGCAAATCTGCTTTTCAAGGAACTGAGAATGCTTTTGGGCTGGAAAACAAGAGGAAGCAGAGATTAGATTAGATCACATCAGATGAAGTGAAATATTCATAAGGAGGATGCAAATATCCCAGGTCAGTGTAGCTCTATCCCTGGAGCCTGGGGAGGTGAGTACAGCCTATGAAGCCTATGGACTTCAAATAACTCTGTGGCACGCTCTGAGGCTATCCCAAAATTAGCTCCAGGTGTCTCAGTGAAGCTGAGCCCAGAACTACCTTAGTTCAGGAGAAGGGTTTTGCTGATGTGCAGATCCAGCCTAACAGTGCCTGATGTGGAATAAAACTAAGTTTATCAAGAAAAAGAGACAGAAACAAATTGTTAAGAATGTGTACTAAAGTAAGAATCACAGAGGAAACTCTGCCATTAAAGAAATATATAGACTGACCTTCTGACCTTCCTCCTTAAGAGAGAAACATAAAAAGACGCCGTGTTCAACCAGAAGTTTTCTGCTCTTTTATAGAAATCTTTTGTACCAGTAGCTGCTATTGTCTGGAATGTGCAATCTCAAAATGTTGTTCATTTCAAAAAGAACATTTTTAGTCATATTTTAGTTTTTTCCTTCTCGCTCATAGAAAACCTCAATTACTGTATTAATCAGCATTTCTCAGGCAGCTCTCTTTGCAGCAGCTTTCAGCCTAGCAACAAATCATGAATGGCCCTAACAGCTCTGATCTCAGAAATCCCCATCCATTTCCTTTGATGCTATCACCACTTCAGCTCAACAACAAGCCTGTGCAACTCAGCCTCAGCTGCCACTGCTGCTGTTCTCCCTGCGCCTGCTGTAATTGTAAGGGGAAGAAGGAGGGAAGGGAGCTGGCTCTAATAGATGAAATTTCTTTAAAAAGTTGGAGGGGAGATAAAATGCACACGAGAGATTAAAGGAGAGTCTCATTTTCACATCCTCCCCTTCCCCAAACAAGGTCAGTGGCAGATTGACCACATCAAGAGTAACTACCAGACCCACCCCCATTTCCCACTTCCTGCATGTAGGCATCCTTGTGCTGGTAAACATTTGGGGACCAGTTGTGGTCATTACTGGAGAAGGTACATGATGTAGTTGCACGACTGCACATCTTTTAAAAGCCAACTGAGAAATCAAACTCTAAGAAGAAATTGCTTTCAAGTTCTGATATGCACTCATGTTTTGGGGCCACATTTTTGAAAACACGGTTGCTGTCAGATTCAAGGGAAAAAGAGAGAGATCCTTTAGTGACTGTGCAACAACAAAAGTTACACTTCATTGTAAAAGAGAAGCCATCTTCTCTTCAGAGAGCCTGACCTTTGCAAAACCTGCCTATGGGCTTCAGATATGATCTCAGAGGCTTTGTATGCCCTAGACAACTTCAGCTGGTATTGCCTACAAGGAGAGAAATTAAAATTGCACTTGAATCTACAAGAAGCTTTTTGCAAGGGCATTTGGGGTGGTGTGTGCTATAGCCAGGAGGCTTTTGAATTAACACATGCAGCTTTCAGGGACTGCCTTTAATTACAGAGCACCCTGGTCATTGCCTCGTAGCACTTCCAAATGCCAAACGTTTATTTTTGTCTCGGCTGTGCAACACCAAGAGCAGATCTATTGGCTGCACTCTCAGCTACTGCCTAGTGCAAGCCTTAACATCACTTTTGTTTTCTGTTGTTTTATCCTCCCAAGAAATTTTCCTTAAAAAGAGAAAAAAAGAAGTCAAACTAAAATACCATATCCCTTTTTGTTTCCCACTAGGCCTTATTAAAATACTGCTCAGATGACGTAAGAATAAGCCAAAACAATTCTCCTCCAATGGAATAAAAACATTCTCACAGCACACAGAAGCAATAACTAAGCTTCAGTCTTTTCCTCTTGTTGATGTTTGAGTTTGAGAAGAAGGAGCCAAAGCTGTCCTAGGCCTGCTATGAGGAGGGCAAGAAGGCTTTGTGAGAAGGTGGATCATGGATGTTCCCTTCTTGGCTACCATCAGCCTTCCCATCACACTTCTGAGCAATGGTGGTCCTGGGAGAGATAGGGATGACAGTCAAGAGCCCATACAAGAACACTTTTATTGTCTTTACGTGTTTTTACCAGCACAGGTTTATACTGGAGAAGAAAATTGGAGTACAAATTCAGCCTTTCACATCCCAGCCTTGGAGTTTTGAATACTCTGTCCATTTTAACTGAGTCTGAGGAAAAATGAATGACAACTGGCCAACCCATTCCAACTACTTTAACGACTTTCCAACCTTACTGGTGACAGGAAGACTGAAAAAAGAGTGTGCTAAGGAAAATTTTCATTTAAAATAGGCTGATTTCCAGATTGTCATGGAGGAGGGATGAGATGGTATGCATATATTAGAAGGCTCACTCCTGTGAATACTTCAGAAATCAGCCCCAAAACAAGCTCACAACAAGCTGAAATAATGAAGTCACTTCAGAATTAATTGTACTATTTCAACTTTCATGTCTCTTCCCAGCTTGGCAGTCAAGACACTTTTTGGGGTATTCTCTCCTCAACCTGCCTGGTAAGACACAGTGATATGATCAATGGTGAAACTTCAGTCTGTGCTCCTGCACAACTCAGTTTTCATGTCAGACACTCTCTGGGCTGGGGCTGCCCAATCTCCTGGAGCTGATGAACACAGCAGAAGGAGGGCAAGATCCATGGGTGGAACTACGCCACTTTTCTCAGACAAAGAGCTGGCCACAGAGCGCATTTCAAAACAGATTAACAAAAACAACAGCTACACACCATGACAAAGTGCATGTGGTGGAAATGAAAATATTTACCCACAGATTATCACAGATCCAGCAATGTGACTACCGTGCATTGAGGACCAAAGGTTTCAAAATAGTGACTGTATGTTTAGAGTTGATTGGGGAATCTGGAAGAGTTGGTCTGTAGGACCACTTTTTAAGTTTCTAAGAGTACAGTTGTCATTTCTCCACCTCTCCTACCCCAGGGTGGTGAAATAACAGTCTTTTCATACCTGTGTGTTGGCTGGGGGAGGGAAGAATTCCTCTGCTATTAAACACAACTTCTCATTAAATAGTTGACACCTTATCCTTCTTTAAATGTTGTAATGTTTACTTTGCAAAACCCAGGAAAGCTTTTAAAATAAAGATAGCAGAGAGATTCTTAAGCCGGGTGTCCTTGCTTATCTGCTCTTTATCAACCAGCTATTGTTTCTGGAGGAGCTCGTTGGGGAAGGTGGAGCAAAGGGGGTTAATGTTCAATAGGTATCTATCAGTTCCCCTGAAGGAATAGTGCTGCTGACAGAAGAGCAACACAGGGCTCTCAGCTACTTCCTGCAAATGTGACAAACCAGAGAGGGGAAAAAAAACCAAAACAACTGAAGGCTGCAGCTACTTCTTCTCTTTTTTTTTTTTTCCTCCCTCTCCCAAAACAACTAGTTTTAAGAAATACATTGTCCTTAGGAGAGATAATCCCACAATAGAGAGTCCATTAGAGGTATTAAAGCATTGGCAGCGCCTGATCTACAAGAAGGGCTCTGTCCTGACAATAGACAATTAAAGCTGATAAATCTGCACTACTTGTTGCCGTTCTAATTCCTCGTAATTGTATGCTACTTGTCCCTGCCTCCTGCGTCCAGGGATGAAGCATGCTTCTTTAATCTCCAGAGTACCTGACCTAGTTCCTATGTGGTCTTTTCAGGACCTGTTTTCTTCCCATCTGGACTTCTTCCCTCCTACTCTCCTTTCCTGCTTTTCTGCCCTAAGCATTAAGAAGAGGTTACGATAGAGGGCACAGAAAACACCAGAGCACAGCACCCGGATCAATAATTCTGGAGCCCCAGACAATGCACTAATCTGCAATAACAGCTAATCATGGTCAATTTGGCACACCAGTGATTAAACTGTACTTTTCATTAGGCTCAACAAGTAGAGCAGACGCACACTGACAATTCAAATTGCCCTATCAGTAAGAGCTGCCAAACTCATGTGCACGTTTGCATTTGTAGCTGCTGCATCACTAGACTTGCCAGACTAGGTGCTTTGTGGGGGCTTACCTGTTTTCTTTTGATATTTTATGAACTGGGACTCTTAGCTGTGTTTTCTATAAAAAGCAAGCCCCTGCCTCATTCCATGGCCACAAGTTCTCTTACTTAAAGGGCTCAGTGGGTGAAATTGTGATATGCAGAATGCTGAAAAATTATCATCTCTATTACATGTTCCCTCCTGGTTCTAACAAAATTCTTGGGTTTATTTTTTTGTCTCAAAGATATTTGGTGGTTTTGTCAAATTTCTTTTTTTTCCCCATTGAATAAATCTTGGAAGCCTGCTGGTGACAGAGCAGAAGCATGAAAATGTGCATCACAGGATGTAGAAGATTGAAAGCAAGTAAAAATTACTTTGGATCTATTTGTTTTTCAAACTGTTCAGCCAACCTCATAGAATATTTGGAGACTCAAGAAGGGTTTGGATTTTTTTTTCCTCACCCCTGAATTTATGAACAAGCCACTACTGTGCCCACCTTAGAAATCTACAGTTATTATCCTTTACATGTCATTTTGAAAGTGACCTTTCTGTCACCCTCATAGAACAATTTCTTGTGACAACAGTTTATTCTGGTTGCAGCCACACCTAACGGACCCATTTTGCAAACTGCCTTGAAAGTCTCAACCGAGAGTTTACCACAATCTTTCTCTAAAGCACGGCACCAAATTCCAGGACTCCTAGAGACCAACCCCACACACTCAGAGGTCTCCTTCTGTTTAACTTTAGCTTATCATCCTTGTAGTAACTTGAATAAGTGTTAAAACTGCACTTCAAGTTGCTCTTAAAAAAAAAAAAAAAAAAAAAAAAAAAAAGCTTGGAAAATGTCAAATGAAAGCAGGAAATGTCTATTCTACTATTAATATTAATGAATCCCTAATGCATTTGCAACCCACTTGAGGTTAAGTCAGTAGGGTTCTTCTTCTGACAGCTATTCCTCATCAAACTACCACTGCTGAAGATGTTGATGCTTTCCCTTTTGCTCTGTAATCTTTAAACCAAGTTTAAATCACACCAGAGCCTACCACAAAATAATGTATTTTATCCTAAGTGAACACAAACCCCTGGAGACAGCAGTTTAAAACAGCACACATGTCCGCTCAATTTATCATTTTAAGATAGGAAGCTGCCGCAACAAACAAAACACCTCCTTGAAAGTGGGACAGCAGCAGATTGCGGTGCAGAAAGCTCCGGGATCTTTTGTTTTCCTGGAGAGCAACAACACGGCTTTGCAGAGAAAGACAACAGCCTCCCCTTGCTGAAATCTAAATCAGTTCATATAGAAAAGCCTGCCAACTGCTAGTTAGATGGTAGCAAAATATTGCAGATAATTCACTTTTCACGATAAAGCAGAAACAAGCAGGCATGCAGCACCCAGCAGGGGCTCAACTGATAAAACGGTGTCAAACTCAAACCATTTGTCAATTGGGAGGGAAGAGAGCAAGCTGAAAGATGGACTCAGGAAGTAGATTTATCTAGTGCGACACATTAACTAGTATAAATACCACGGAAAAAGTAAACACATTTACCCAGCAGTATCTCTAGCCAGCAAAGAAAAGGCTTCTGAGCCTCAGACTCAGGCTGGCCATCTAACCACTCAGCTGTCAGCTACAACAGCAGTAGCATTTTTCTTCTTGTGCAGGATTGCAATGACATTTAATTCACGGCACTAAAAGGTTTTATTAAAAGTGTACATTATAATTAAGCAAAACAAAAGCGTGACTCGTGTGCTGTTCTAGTCTCCTCCCTCCACCCAGTAGCCAAACCAATAAAACCTCCTTGGCAGCAAACAAGTCAGGTAACATACCCCGGAGAAGAGCACAGATTTGTTATAGAATCATTCACTTGGCGTCTGGCTTGTTCAAAACTCCCTTATCAGAAACTTCTGTGCCGGAGGCTCCCGAGGCTATAGAGGGGGCTGACAATGCAGGTCAGGCACAGTAATTCTCCAACAGCGTAATGTGGGGCACATAAACAAACTGGAATAATGCAGGGCAGAAGGGCTCTTTGGATGTATGCTTTCCATTGGAAAGTATAAACAAATAACAGAGTCTGAGCACGGCACATCTCTGCTACAATCACTGGGAAGAAGGAAAACATTTCAAAGGGCTTTAGGATACCAACCCACAGCTACGTGGCAACCTGTAATATCAAAGAACAGTGCAGCATATCGGCAAACCATTTTAACACTCAGTCTAATGCAAACCTCAACGATTAGCAGCAAAGTAAGTAATCTGCGTCTCCCGCCCCCTCCCATCCCCCTCCAAAAAAAGAGGAGTTAGCTCATAAAGAAAACTACAGCACGGTTCTTTGTTCAGCTGTACCTTCATGTGTCCACACAGCACAGGTTCCCCACCTCCAGCTTATGCATCTCAGGATTTTAGTCCATATGGAAAGTCTGTCATTCGCTCTCACACTCTTACACACACGCACGCATGCTCACGCACTCCACACCACACCCGCACTCCTGCTCCCCAACATACACTGCCTGGAACTGCTCCGAGGATTTTAGAATTTCCTCTTGCTAGCAGATTCCTCCCTCCCCTCACATCCACTCCACCCCGTTCTGTAATTAGGCTTAACAAGAGCAATTAACAAAACAAACTCCTCTCCGCCTGGTGGCCTGATAATTCTGATTGTCATAATGTATTAAGATGTGTAAGCCAGTTTAAAATAAAGGTAAATCACAGCATTGCACAAGGGCCATTTTGCACCTATTTCTACTGCTTTTATCATAGGGATAATGAACATTCAGCCACGCCTTTAATTTAAAACATAAAACACAAAAACTCACATCTGAACAGCATAACTCAAAATTAATACTTTTGAACCAACAAGACTATTTCGGTTTTATCCTAGTTTGCGAGAGGGCAGGTCCCTTCTCCTATGCACAGCAAACTCCTTAGGAAGATTTTTCTTTATGGAGCTACTTTGTGATCCTAAACATCCAAGGTGTAAAATAAAGTTTTAGTGCACCTTCTGGCTTTACAGTTGTCCATGAAGAAACAGATTGCAATTGTTCCTTTTGCCCTGCCTGGTGTCTTATGGCATGATACAGGAGACCAAACCCTTAACATTTTTCTGATGGTTTGTCTGTCCACTTTAAATCACTTTCCTTCAGCAAGCAAATCACATAACTTTAGTGTCAGAATCATAAAAAGAGCCAATTGAGGACTAACTGATTTCAGGTGGTCAGTGGAGAAACTCTGATGTTCTTTGATTTCAGTGAGCTATGGGTACAACACGCAGAGAAAATTTACAGACAGCCTGAATTCAGTTGGAAAATATATCTAGTTCTTGTTCTGCTTATACACTATGTGACTTTGTAATTAAAACTACCAACATGAAATGAGTAAACATATAAAAATCATAAGCACACAGAAGACCCAAAAATAAAACTGTTTGATATGTGAAAGGGATTTGGACTCATGTGAACTGAAAAAAACATTCTCTTCCCTCAGTTACGTACAGTCTGATTCACAATACCATCTCCCAACTCACCACAAACGATTAAAAAAAGAAGTCAAAAAAAGAAAAAAGAAGGCTGGTGTTTCTAGTTTATTGTTGGAATACTGCAGTTTCTGATAAGCTAGTTATGTTTTTCCAAGTCAATGATTTAATCTCTGCTGGGTGTCAACATTTACACAAGAATAATTTGGGGGGGTCAGAAAGACATCAGCAAATGAGATTTCAAAAGGTTTCATAACAGCACAGATTGCTCAAACCCAGGGAAAGGAGGGTTTCAGCTTCCAGAAGTTCACTCTTCTGCTTCTTCATTCCTCCTTCCCTGAAGCTGAGTCAAAGTTCTGTAAAAACCTAGAGCCAACCATCAGATTTGCAAGACAACAGACTCACTTAAAAAACGCCAAGCTTTGCTGTGAGACAAACACTCCAAAATGTCAGTAAATGGAGACCTATTATGGTGCAAACTCAGGCATTCTTTCAATTGGTAGGAGATGCCAGGAGATCTAAGATTGTGTACTCAGTTCTACAGTCTTGGCATAGAATGCACCATCTTTTTCTCTACCTCATTCGTTGTTTAGAAAGAAGAGTGCTGACTAGAAGAGCCATTTTTCCAGATTTTTTTTCTCTCCTTTCTCCTTGAAAGGCCCAGTTCCTTACTTTAACCACAGACTGTTCAAATGAAGACAACCAATTTTGTCTTGTATTTTTCCGCTTTGCTCATCAGAACAGCAGCACTTGAACACTTCACAAACATCAAATAATGACTAATCTGATTTTCACAATACCTCCCCCATATGTTGATGAAGGTATTATTGCTATTCTCACTCTGCAGAAGGGGTATGGAGACACAATGACATTAACATCAAAAGCATACATTACTTTTGGGATGCGGAGCAGCTGATTTACTCAGCACAGTGCATTATTTTTTATGTTCAAAGCATTTCTCTCCCTGGCATCTGTGATGGCTCTGTATTTTGCAGGGCTTCACATCTGGCACCCAAGAAGATGTCGAAATTACTGCCCACCCACAAAAGGCTTTGCTGAGGTGAATTTATTCCAATTCACAGGTAGGAATAAGATTCAGTTCTTCAGAGCAGAGCTCACCTGCTCTGAGGAGAGCAGGACTTCTTCCTACCATGGCCATCTTACTTCCTAATGCAGCAGCAAATGAGATGGCGGGAAGAGGTGTCTTAAAGATAACATTTTATTACACCACCCCAATTCATCTCCCCTAGCAAGCTTGTCTTATGCCTGAATGAGGCAAGTAGCCAGTTAACAGTAATTAAATGAGTAATTAAAGACTGTATCATAATGCATAAGAGGATCAAATTGGAGTTAGGCAAACAACCTTAAACTCTGGAGAACTTGAATTTTCAATTTTAGTAAGGTTTTTCTACAGTTTCTATGCTGATTTTTGAAACTGCAAATAGAAAAACCAGAGATCTCATGATCTGGCACTACTCTGATCAAGAACAGAGCTGAGGTATTCTGATCTGCCACAGGCAGAGCTCTGCAGGGACACTGGCAGATCTGGCTCACAGCAACTATACAGTTGTTTTTGGCAAGGTCAGCACAAGCATTGTAAGAGATAGGACACTTCTGTTGATGGGTTTCATCAGGAGATAAGCTGGCAGAAGAGGAATGACTGCTTTCAGGCATCTTGATTTCATGCCAGGTGTGGTGTGGAGCTTGTTCTTCCTCTTCCAGTGCTCAACTCAGACTTCTGATTGGTTTCCTTGCCCAGCAAGTCCTCAGCTTGTTCCTCCTGACCCCTCTTGTAGTTTCCCTTTCCAGTCACTCACATCTACTACCACTCCCACACCCAGGCTCCTGTGCGCCAAGTCTTCTCATCAAGCCAGTTTCAGTCCCTCCCGGTTCCTCATCTGCACTGCACTTCTTTCCTGTCCTACTTTAGGCAAACATGACATGCTCTCCATCCCCATGTGCCCCTTCCTGCTGACCAGCAGGCCTGGCCTCCACAGCCTCCTCATCAGTGTGGTGCAGTCAAGTCTGCAAGCATCTCCTGGTGCTCCTGTGCAGGCACGTAGCCCTGAGCTCATTTCACACGTTGAGCAGACGTGGTGTCAGGCCAACTGGAACTCCTGTGACTATGTTAGTATGGCACTGAGCCCGAGCTAATAAGCCCTGGTGCGAAGCCGGATATATTAGCTTGGGCTTAGCACTGTGCTAATGCAGGCAGGCAGCTTTTGGATCAGAGCTGGCTTACATCCCGCCCGCTTTTAACACCGAGCTTGCTCGTCTTCGTCTACAATAACCCATAAAGATAAATCCCCATGTCTTGTACTAACCTTACTCTCAGTTTCCCTCTTCCCTGACACTGCTGATCTCCAGGCATAGTCTCTCCTCCTTCATAATCCCCTCCAGGTTCAGCTGGTGTCCATAGGCTTTTAAGAACAGTTCCTTCTGATGACTCTCTGGCCTCGGGATGGTTTGCAATGAGCACGTGCTGAACATGCACTCCTCTGCTCTCAGTTCCAGTGTTCCATTCTAGACCCAAGAGTGTCTGACCCTTGAAGGGAGCCGTGATACCCTCCTGCACCTCCTGGGAGGGCTGCTCTGCCAATCCTCTAGACTGGCCTCTAGCTCAAAAGCAATTCTCCTGGGTGTGGAAGTCAGAGATGGAGGTGGGGACATTACCAGAATGTGTTCTGGTCTTGCTCTGACAGAGACCCAGTGCAAATTAAGCACATGTGGATATCCATGGACTGGGAAGTGCTCATGGCAGAGGGGATGGCATTTGAATATCCCAGACAATGACGGTTACCACCCTCCCCTGCCACATACGCTGCCCTTCCCCAAGCCACTGAACCTGTCATTCAAACTTTGCTCCAAAAAATGGGGGCTGTCATGGTGGAGATTACTTTTCAACAGAAAAGTCATCACACTCCTAATGTTAGCAATACAATTTTTGTCATAGCCAAATTCTTGGAAATGACAAAATAGATTTTGGGGGAAAATGCATCCATAGGAAAAGAAAATGCAAGAAACACCTGAGGCACACATTAAAAATTTGGTAGATTTATGAGAACCTTAAAGCGAGATCTCCTAATGCAAATTATCTGTCTGATTTAGCAATTGGTGATGCTAGCAGGGTACTAGATATAGTTCCCTGAGGTTTATTTTAGGGGCATGTTATGGAAAACTCTCTTTTGTATGAGAATGAGAATGAGAATATTGCCATCAGACACAAGCCACATACAAAGCATGTGCATAGATTTAAACCCTTTTTCCTTGGTCTGCTGTTCCTCTTTCAGTGACCCAGGCCAATGCACTAGAATTTTATTACTTACACAAAACGTTAAGGTTTGATAGAGACAGAGAGGATGCTCCTATTCAGTAAGTTTATACAATTTTCTCCTTTTCTTCTACTAAATCCTAATGGGCAATGGAATGCTAAGAGTCCCATTTTTCATCACTGTTAAGATTAGAAAAGTAAACAAGTGACTATGTAATTGCAGTAGCTTGCTGTAATAAAACCAGATCCTTAAATGACTAATCTCATCACCAAATAATAATAATAGAATTTTTTTTTTGGAAAGAATAAATTTGCACCAGTCTGTCTCAGCATATCCCTCTCATTTAAAACTATTAGCAGTATGTGCACACAAATCAGGCAACAGGGAGTAAGGGAAGCTTGCAATCAGACCTAATGTCTTCCCTTCCTCTCAGCCCCCAGTACAGGACAGCCACTTCCTTTCTACAAACGCTTTGCTCAGATCTGTACGCAAGACAGGCCACATCTTCCGGGGAGGCTCAAAGTCTTTGCAGACGCACAGTTGCCTTCAAAGCATCACTGGAAATCTGTGTGGGAAGACTCTAAAATATTAAAACCATCCTATACTTTTTTCCTCTAAGCCAACAACAAACCCCCTCTAAACTTATCTGTCACTTCTCTGCTCAGTTTATTCTGGGCTGCAGAATAAACTTTCTGACTACTGAAAAAGATATACAAATGCATAAGTTGCACCACATGTGCAAAGGAAAACAAATAGAGAAAATATGTGTGTCCCTTCCAGGAAGACAGTTCTTTTCCAGAACATTAAAATTATGCACAAGCGTTTCCCCCATTACAAAAAGCAGGCAAAGAGAAAGCTGGTGTGAAAAAAATGCACTTCCAAATGTAGTTTATCTGCCCTAAATCCAAACTGATTTACCTTTTAGATCAACACTTCATTGCCATCTTGCCTGATTTTCTTCTTCCACAAGTGAACACTTGCCCTCTAGCAGCAGATTCATAAGTCATTTAAGCCGGTGTCTTCAGTTTTAAGAAATCCCCATCTGAAAGTCTGCTATGGCACTTGTAACCACAGCCCAGCAGCAAGCAGGACGCGATGCTGCTCCTCCTCGCGCAGCGCTCGGGCAGCCAGCCCGTGCTCACTGACTACAGACCAGAGATTGTCGTGTTTTCTGTTTCCCCATTTCTGCCCTGAGCGCCGGGTAGAGCTGTGCAGCAGGATGACTTTCAGAGACGCATCCCTCATACCCTCTCCTTGCTGCCAGATGTCCTCTGCAGCCAGTTCATTGCTTTCATTTTGTATTTCACAATAGCTTAGAAATTTTTATAAGAAATTCCCAGGCTACTACTGCTGAAAAAAAAGTTATTATTCTTAAAGAAGGTGGAGAGGCCAAAGGAGCTGATGTCAGTTAAATCTTCTGAGTTTCTCTAATTTGACATTTCTTTATGGCTGTCAAATCCAGGCTGCTGACAGTCCTTTATATATTTATCCCCTTGAAATATGGTCAAGCTGACAAGGTGTGGGGCAGTACAACAGTGATGCTATTCCCTGAAATACCTGGCACATTTGCACTGTGCTGTCACAACTCACTGTGCAGAGAGAAGAGGGCACTAACAGACCTTCAGAGGCTTCTGATCAGTTTCTGTGGATTAATCAATTGGTTTAAGTCTGGCAAGGAAGTAAAGACAAACAGGTACCAGAAATTCAGTGTACACACTGGTTACTGAAAACAAGCAAGGCACAGGGAAATATTTTTTCTGATTAATTTACATAAAAATAAATTTTACTTTTGTAGAGTTGATGTAATTTTGCAAATCACCACATCGAAGACATCTAAACAATGTCCATCTGCATGTTTATAAACATGTACAAGTGTTTAAAGGATGCAATATGTTAAAAAAAAAAAGTCAACAATAATGGTTAGTCTATGCTTCCAATTATATTCTTTCTTCAATTAGTCTTGAAGAAACTAACACCTCTATTAATCATTTCAATTAACTCCACGCACCACATGACATCCGCACCAGCAGCCCATATGTTGCGTTCCAATCACCCAAATATTAAAGCCTTTTTAATTGATTGATCTAAAGAACATTCAACAGGCTCAAGGTGGCAGGCAGCCAGGAAATCCCAAAAGAAGATGACAAAAAGGTGGGGGTGCTAAACCAGCTTCCCAATTTGTTTTTCCTCTTCCTCCAGGGTTCACTAAGTTAATCCAATCACAGCCCATAAAGCCCCTTTTTAATAAAATAAATAAATAGATAAGAGAACACACATGTTGGCTTTCCCCCAGAGAAGCCCCCTCCGCTAAAGCTGGAGAGCCATCCTGTTAAGAAAGTGCCGCATAGGAGGGTGCATTTTTTATCCAGCAGAAATATTTAGCTTGGCCGCCCGCCAGGGAATGCTGAAAGAATAGACTGAATTAGGGGATTTACCTTCCACGTGTTTGGCACGCGTCATTAGAGGCTCTGAAGAGCTTGACTCTTTCGCTCTCTCACTCTCTGTTTTTACTCCCCCCCATCAGAGCTTTGATGCAGAGAATAAAGTATGAGCTATAAGAGCGGTTGATGTGTTGCAGTTCTAAATGTTGGCAAGGTGGCTTTTGTGCTGTCAAAGAAAACCGATGCCCAGCTTCTGAAGGTTTTAATTTTTTTTTAAATTCCAGTCAGGTATGGGGTGATACATTTTAAAAGCATTTGCTTTAACACAGAAAAAAAAGAGCATGCTTTTTTTCTTTCTCTCTTTCCCTAACAACAACAACAACAGAAAGTTTTTGAAGTTTTCTGTAGACAGATTTAAACTTGGACAAAGTGGTTTAAAAGTAAATTCCAAAAGGGAAACTGCAAACACAGAGCATTTTAGGAGCACGTTTGAAAGGTTAGGTTTGTAACAATAACCCATTAATTGCTCTGTCATTTGACTTTTATATACTGTCACGTGTACTTATGTTATTTTAAAAAAACACTTCTTTACCTAAGTACTTTGGTCTTGCAAAACCCTATTAAGATCTATAACCAGAACTTGTTAGTAGAGGTGGTTGGTCTATACCTCAAGTAACTTGAGCACCTTCTCAGAATTTCTAATTTGTGAAAGGAAAGGCTATGTTTTAAGTCAGCCTCTGCCACCATAACTTAGGGCTGGGAAAAAAAAAAGAAAAGGAAAAAAAACCCCCACAGTTTCCAGATGAATAAAAGCATGGAGGTCCTTAAACCAACAGTAAATGCAAATGTTTGTGTCTGGCACATGTGCCAACCCTGTTTACAGGGCAGAGTCTTGTAGATCGACTCCCAGTGCCACTAACACCCATTCACTGAGCTGGTGTGAGCACTGGAAGAGCCCTGCAGCTGCTGCCTCTGCTGTACTGTCTCATCACAGTATCAGATAAACACAGCCCTATTCACTCACAGTTTTTTTGCTATTGATTAAAACAAATCAGTTTAGAAGGTACTTGCTGACATGCTTACTCAAAGCAAGATTCAAGCAGAGTTTCTGAACTACAGTACTGGCTGTATCTTTATCCCATCTTCACTTGCAAAAAAGTCTGGGTCTGACTTCGGTTCAGCTAATTCATGCCACCAGGTGACAGATCACATGTGAAGTTTCATCTCTCTTTCAGTAAAACTAGTTCATTGGGCCTTGCATATCAGGAGATCCTGTGGGCTGCAGAAAAGCAACTTAAGGGATAGATACTAGCCCTCAGATGAAAACACAAGATATTAACGCCAACATCAGAAGGGTGCTGAGGACCATCTCCTTGCTGAATGCAAAACACCTCAGCTGTAGGGACCTCCTCTTAGCTTAAGGGCAGACCCATAGTTTATCACTTCTTAAGTAAATCATTCATAATTCATAGCCAGGTTGAAAACCACACAAATAATGAGCTCTCAGTATTACTCAGCGGAAAGTGAGAACTGGAGTTTTCCACCTAAACCCATAAAGGCTGACAAGTTCAGACATGGTTTTGTGAGCTCCTTCCTGGACCCCACGTTTTTAATTCAATTTAAAGAAAGCTAGGCAGCCACTTCCCCCTGTCTTTGAAGTAAAGATGTTAACATCCGTGCTAATAATACAAACTACCCCTTCTATTATCAAAGGCTTCAGCAATCGCAAAGGCTTTCTTTTCATCACAAAGAAAAACTGCAAAGTAAAGCTGCCTAGTTCTGCTGCTAACAGGGCAGGATTGGCTCTGTACACTGCACAGATGCCAGCCAGTGCCCAAAACACTGCTTTATAAATTCATAGAATTGTTTCAGTTACAAAAGACCCCTAAGATAATACAGACCTTAAAGATCATTCCAGCCATGAGCTCAGCACTGCCAAGTCCATGGCTAAGCCATGTTTCTAAGTGCCACAGCTACATGGCTTTTAAATACCTCCTCCTAGGATGGTTGCTCCACCACTTCTCTGGGCAGCCTGTTTCACTGCTTGACAACCCTTTCAGTGAAGAAATTTTTCCTAATATATCCAATCAAAACTGCCCTTCATGCCAGAGGCTATTTCCTCTTGTCATAGAGAACAACAAAGTCCTCACTGAGCCTCCTTTTCTCCAGGCTAAACTACTCCAGCTCCCTCAGCTGCTTCTCATAAGACTTTTGCTCCAGATCCTTCACCAGGTTTGCTGCCTTTCTCTGGACTCACTCTGGCACCTCAATGCCTTTCTTGTAGAGAAGGGCCCAGAGCTGGACACAGTGTTTGAGGTACAACCTCACCAGTGCTTAGTACTGGGTTCTGGTCACTGGCCAGGTCCTGCTGACCACACTGTTGCTGATCCAAACCGGGATGCCACTGGGTTTCTTGGCCACCTGGGCACAGGCTGGCTCATGTTCAGCCACTGTTGATTGGCAACCTCAGGTCCTTTTCTGCTGGGCAGCTTCCCAGACTCTCTTCCCCCAGCCTGTAGTGGTACAATGAGGTTCTTGTGAACCAGCTGCAGAAGCCAGCATTTCACCTTGTTGGACCTCATGCAGTTGGCTTTGGCCCATTGATGCAGCCTATCCTGTCCAGATCCTCCTGTGGAGCCTTCCTACCCTCCAGCAGATCAGCACTCCTGCCCAACTTGGTGTCATCTGGGAACTGACTGAGGGTGAACTTAAAACCCTTGCCCAGGTAGTTGATAAAGATATTAAACAAATCTGGCCCCAGTACTGAACCTTGGGGAACACCACTGGAGACCAGCTGGATGTAACCTCAGTCACCACCTTTCTCTGGGCCTGGACATCCAGACAGGCTTTTACCCAGTGAGAGGTGCCCCTGTCCAAGCCATGAACAGCCAGGAGATTGCTGTGGGAGACAGTATCAAAGGCTTTACTGAAGTCCAAGGTAGACAACATCCACAGCCTTTCCATCATCCCCTAAGCAGGTCATTTGGTCATAAGGAGACCTGGTTAATCAAACAGCACCTGCCTTTCATAAATCCACACCGGCTGAGCCTGATCCCCTGGTTCACATGATCTGCTGCAAAACCTCTATGTTTCCAGTGGAGTGTCTTTGCTGCTAACTGATCTCCAGATGACTGGCCATGCAGAATTTGCATACTGTACACTAGTAGCATTAGCAACTGCCACAGATAATTCTATATTAGTTGTTTCCACCTTATCAGAAAATAGAGCGTATACACTGGACTGAGAGTCCCAAATGGGAAAATTCCTCTGTGGAAAGACAGCAAGTTTAATAAAAGGTAATAGTGAATGAGCCACTGAGAGTAGCTCAGTTGGTTAGAGCATGGTGCTAATAATGCCAAGGTTTGATCCCTATATAGGCCATTCACCGAAGAGATGATCCTTGTGGGTCCCTTCCAATTCAGGATATTCTGTGAATTAGGATGTGTATGCTTCAGGCTCACATTCCATGACAAAGTGCCACAGGGCAGCATGTGCTTCTCAGTAAGGGAAGACTTCCCTTTAAGGGAAGGCAGGCAGTTTTCCCCGTGCCACTCGCACAGGGCTGCCTTCCTGTAAAACACTCACTGACACAAAAGGTGCATTTCTGCAGCTCTGGCCCCCATCATGTATGATCTCAGCACATGTGGATTTCCGTGATTATCACTGGAAACTGCCTGCCTGCTTTACCTCTTTAGTAGATACAGCGAGGCCAAGTGTATTTCAGAATTGTGATTGTTATTTTGAAACTTAGGTTAAATAACAGAGAGCATTGGCCTGACAATATCAGTTCAGTGGCAAATTGTTTGATGTATTTGTCACCATTAAAACAAACTTGTGTTTAAACACAGTCTGCTTATCATATTCACAAAATAAAAATATGACCTTTAAAGTGAAATAAAAGAGCTTTCCCCCCGCCCCCATCTCTTCCCTCAGTGTTTTTAATTAAAGCCATGAACCAACACATGTATCTGTCCTTCCTTCTGTAATAGCCTGGGATTCCACTCTCGAATACTATACAGATAAAATGAACATATATGTGTTAGCGATTCACAGTGCAGTAAATTCTCCTTTCCAAACCTGCCGTCTTCATTAAAATCTTATTTGCTTTGTAATCTCCTTTGATCGCTAAAGTTATAAGAAGCCCCCTCCTCTTCTTTTGATACTATCAGTGTAGCTTTTGACCAGGGAGCGTGATGAATTAAATGTATGACAGATATGACAGGTGAGGAGTGCTTGGAGAGGGCTTAAACAGCAGGGATAAGACAAAGCCCCCATTTAAGAACAAAACCCCTACCCGATGGCTAGCCCGTTAATGACCAACCACTCTATTTGTCCTGGTGGATGAGGAGCAAGCTGATACTACAGACAAAGCTTTGTTAGGCCATGGGGCTGTTCTTCAATCAGGCCACACAACCAACTAATTGAAATGCCCAGTTTTTCCCCCTCAGGATTTGATATACAAGCCAAGGGGGTTGTAGGTATACTCTTTTCTTTTTCTTTTTTTCCCCTTGCAATGTATTAATTCAGCCACCACAAGTTTACAGCTGGACTAAGTGGAATTACACCATATAAACCTAAAAATCTATCTGCAGGGATCCAGCTAAGCCCTGGAGAGAGACAAGTCCAGCAATACAAATCCAAGGAAATATGGAAGTCAATCCATTAGGATTACCAAGCCTTTGATTTTGGAAGTCACAGGCTCAAAATATGGAAGTGATGAACTCGATCTTCCTTCATTTTAGCCTCTTTTCAGAGGACTTATTGACCCCATTTTTTTTCCTGTTAAAACACATTGATAAATGTGAACAGAATTATACTGGATTTCCACTATATTTTAAATGAAGGAAGACATGAAAATATCTGATTTCCTGAACTTGTGGGCAACATACCTTTTAAAATTACATACATATTGTTTACATATTTAAAACTGCCACAAGCAAAGTCATCACTCTTCTCATCAGCTAAAGGCCCCTGTCCCCCTCTTTAAGGTTCATGATAACTTCCAGCATGGTGTGCTGTACCTTAACTTGGAGCTTCAAGCACTGGTAAAAACGTGGAGCTTCAGGCATGGGTAACTGTAAACCACTGGCTGCTTCCCAGAGGTGAAGAAATCTCTGTGCCCCCTGCAGACCAGGATTATATTCTCAATGGGCAGTCTCTCATTTTAGCTCACCAATCTGTGGTTAGCAGAAGGCCAGGAGTTTCCAGGGGTAGGTGCCAATGCAATATTCACTGTTAAACCCAAATGGTAAAGAAAAATTAGATTATAGGGATGTAGTAATGATCTGGGTATAATGGAAAACACTACTTGAAGCAAGAATTTTCACTTTCAGAAGAAATTCATTTTTTATCTCTTTGCCCCTTCCTGTCCTGCCCTCACAGTGTGCTGTGGCTGAATTATTTGTGCTGGTATCAGGAAACCTGGGTTTTGTTCTTAGCTCTTCCACAGGCCTAGTATGTGGCTTCTGGCAAACCTCAAACCCTTTCCATGCCTCAGTTTCCCTATATAAAAATGCAAATATTCCTACGTATTTCAGAAAAAGTGTGGTCCAGTGCTTTAAACTGTAGAATCAAGATGCCTGAATTCTCAAACTGAATATGGTATCAATTTCTGTGATCTTTGAAACAACTACCCTTAGCGACCCACGGGGTCAGCTTCCCCTGGGAAATGCTGGATGGCCAAAACCCAGGCTTCCTGGTAGAACATATGTGCTACTTTCTCAGTAAGTGGTGTTTCTGTCTGGATAAGAGCTCAGCTTCACCTCACAGTGAGACCACTTACAAGGAATGCAAAAGAAAAGATGGTCCAAGCTACAGCCAGCAAAGCTTTTGGGAGCTGCTCTCACTAGAAGGCCACTGTGACCTTCTCTCCCATTGCTTGTCTGCAGACCACCCAGCGGAGCTGGCCTGACTCTGGCTCAGCCATTACAGTCCTAATTCAGCATGTGGAGGCGTAAGGCTAAAGTTCCAAAACTTCACCATGCAGGACAAAGGGCTGAAATGATAGCTTTCCCCTTCCCCAGGGAGCACTCTGGAAATTCTGGCAATTTTGCAGCAAACCACTGTGTCTCTCACGCTCTCTCGTCCTCCACTTTTCCTCCATGAAACCCCCTCCAAAGTTTTGAGTCCATTCAACTCAGAATAAGTAGCAATTTGAAAACTTTTGGGGGCAGAAAAAGCACTTCCTCTCTGGCTCTATCTCATGGTTCTCTGACTCACTGGACACTTGCAAAGGTCAATTAAATAATGTTTAGATATTCATGGTACGTAAAGCCCCAGACAAATGATAAGCGTTAACATTATGATGCATAAAAGTATCATTCTAAGAGAGCAATCTTACAGAAATAAAGAGGGGAATATTGTTAACCTCACAGAAATACACATTTTTTCACTATGGACTCCAATAAAGATAGGCAAAGTTGTTACAAGGATTATCACTAGCCCTGTACTAAAAAAAACCAGACTGATTTTTACTAAAAGAGCATAGGGATTCAGATCATTAAGTAAAGGGGAAGGGGGCGCAGGAACAAAAAAACCCATTAATCTGGTGTATTTTGGTTTTTGAATGTGCAGATCTGAACGGAAGCTGCATTTTTTCAGACAGCTTTCCAATCTCCCTATTAGATATAATATTATAGTCTTATTACACATGTTGCCTACTAGATGTGCTCTGACTTTTATAGATGTCAACCCCATTTCTTAATTCAAGACATTTGTCTCTTGTGATCTCTGTGCCTCTGGGTTAGAGTTCCAGCCAAAGAGGTGAGCCAGCTTTGTATTTGCAATGCAGCCATAAAATCCTCTGGTGCTACATCCCTGAAAACTACTGCTGCCCTGCAAAAAGGCCTGGATTTTGTCTGTCTGCAGCTCAGCACCCAGAAAGGACATTTTGCAGAAGGGCTCAGTGGACATTCAGGAAAACTGCTTTCAGGACCTTATCTGAAGGACAATACTTAACTTTCACCACCTGGGCCTGGCCCCTGAAAGGAAACAGTCACACTCAATTATTGTCTTTTCCTAGACAATTACTATTTAATAAAACCTCCAGCTGATATTAACTGGTGGAAAAAAGGCTATTTTTAGTCAGGACAGTGATTCCCCCTCACTCCTTTCATCTATGAGTAATGTATTTCCTTTTGCTCTCAGTACCACAAACCAGTCCTCACCAGATGCTCAGTATTAGGTAAAATTAAAAATGTGGGCATCATACCCTTTGAAAGATGCTTTGAACTCAAATTAATATACCTAAACCCACTATTTAAATTAAAGATATCCTGTCTCTCTGCTGTGTAGTTTTCCCTTTTATCAGAAGGGGAATTTTAGTCCATTTAAAGGTTTTTTGGTTCAGCTCCACAGACCACGCTTTGACTTAACAACATATTGTAATTTCCTTTTAGCCACAAGAATAAAGGAAATGTATAGAAGCAACACCATAATCTTGTCAAGCACTCTCTTTCGTTTCCCTGAACAAGCCTGTTTGAGAAAATATGAAGCCTAGGATTTTTAAGATGTTATCTGGAAGATGTTTAGATCATGGAACACTTTTATTGAAAACAGACGTATGTATTTTTATGCATCTACTGATGTACCCACACACATAAAATATATGCCTACTAAATTCTTTTATGGACAAGAACAGAACAGTCTGAAATCTGAAGAGGTTTTTCAGACTTCAATCCTCCTGCCTCAGCATTTTACCGTTTCCAGACTTTTGCCCCGAATCTGCATGAATACTTGAGAAAGCCCCACCAGGGAAGAAACAACCAAGGAGTGCCTGTACCCAGACTCACCTGTGAGCAGGGCTCTGTGACTGCTGTCAGAAGTAAAAATGTGGGAGCAATGTAAAATACATTGATTTCTCATGTATCTCTATGCATATAAGTAAAACGGGCTCCTGCACGACCTGTGCCATTTATTCACATCTTTGATCTTTTCCAGAACACAATTATTTAAATGCAACTGCTCTGCTTCTGGATCTACAGGACTCAAGGCAGTTTGCTGAACACACTCAGACTTTACATTTCATAAGCAAACACCACCCACCTTCACATTCAGTCCATCCCCTCCTGATGTCTCCCTTGATGTCAGCACTGACAACATTCAAACTACAGATAAGAGCTGCCTCTTTCCTTTGGCACTGAACCATGGAGCTGTGAGTACCCTAGTTTAGGTTCTGTGGTACCAGGGGCCACATCCTGTCACACACAGCAAGCCTGGGAGGCACTAACACATGCTTTGGGACATCAAAGTCTGCATGGGATGCTGTTCCTTCTGCAGACCTGAAGTCTCTCTTGATCCTTGGCAGCTTTGCCAAGATGCTGGTGAGGCACTGGAGGACAACTTGGCCCTGGCCACAGCACAACACAGGGAGGGGGACCTGCCAGGAGAAAACCCAACCACCAGACTGTAGAAACTGCTGCTGCTGAACCTGCTATAGTGGACAAGTGGAGAGGTAATAGTTGGCGGTGCTAATGATGCCATGAAACTACTTCAGGACAAGGCAAAAGAGCAAGTTAAGCATCTGCAAGTTCTCTCAGCGCTGGTTAGACAGTGATAGTAAGAAAGTTTATCCCCAAGAGCTTTCTCCTCACTGAGAGTGTTGAGTTAACTGGAGGTGACCTCTCACTGACCCACAGGCAGCATCTGCGAGTGGTGTGCGGCGGTGGCGGCCAGGAAGCACTTCTCCCAAACAGCGCCCTTTTAAAACAGCACTCCGAAAAGCAACAGCTGAGGTGACCCAGGAGTCAGCCACTCAGCCCTGTCCAGTGTGGAGGACTCCCTTCATTCTCCCTTCAGTCTCCTGGGATTTCATCCATCTTCATTTGCTTTTTCTTGTTGCCATTTCCTCTGACTTTTCAAACTTGGGACACTGGTAGCTATTATTCTTTTTCTTGTTTCTTACCAGCCATGCAGCTAAGAGCTGCAACTTTCCATTAATAATACCACATCAGTTGTTATTTAGGTATTCTTTTAATCGATGCATTTTTTTTTCCTCAGGTATTTCTTGAGCAAAAGCACGGTTTACTGCATTTTTACAGTTTAGACATCTAAGAGAGAAATATTGCAATGCAATTACTAAGTGCCACTTTGGGTAACCACAAAATAACTTGCTAATGAAAACTCTGAATAGGAATGAAAATATAACTGAGGTATAAAGAAAATAACTGTCCAAACCATTTGAATTTAAGCAAGTATGAGCAAACCTCTTCATTGTGTACCCTTTTTGCCTATAAAAAGGGTGAAGACATGAAGCAGCAGGACTTAACACTTCCACGACAAACAATGTTGCAAACACCAAGAGATTTTCCAATTTCCTGCTATAACAAACCATTTAGCTCTGGGTAATTCCAATAATTTTAGTCATCAACTTGCAAAACTGCATAGCTCGTATTCAGTTGACATAAATTTGAGTAATCTTGTTGCCACGTCTGGTTAAGAGAAGACAGATAATAATACATTTCAGTTTCACAGTAAGGAGGGGGAAAGCTATGTCTTCTCTTCCTCTCCACTTCTCTGTGGTTCGGGAGGAACAGGGCTGTTGAGAGGGGAGAGAATCAGTGTGGGACATGAAAAGGCAAGCAGGAGTCCTGGTAGGAGATTTGAGCATAGGATCATGTTCACCGTTCTAAGAACAGCCCTAAAAACTCTAATTCCTCAATCTTTCTCCCCAGATACGAGAAGGCAGCTTGCATTAGTGGATAACAATGGTGAGGAAGGCATAAAAATGTGCAGCTGGTGACAAGAACCTCAATGGAAAAGACAGGAGGAGTCTGTGATTTTGTGTAAGAGGAAGAGATCTAATGACTTCCCCAAGGTTTAACTGAAAGCAGAGAGCAGGGATAGAAACTGAACCCATGAGACCTGAATCACAGCCCTTTGTCTCAATCACAAGACCCTCCTTCCCCTTGGATGTTTTGCACCGTTTAGGGTAATCAAGAAAAAGACTGCCTTGCCCTCCTAAACCAGGAAGAAGGGCAATGGGTTCCAAAGGAATGACAAACCTTGCTATTGCTCCAGAAACAGTGTTGTTTCCTATGCTGGTCATCTGTGTTGAATCAAGATAATTTTCGATTGCATTACGTTAGAAAATGCAGAGCCTTTCTTAGAAAAGGTGCAGGAGAGCATGTCTAACCATGCAGCATGCTCTGTTGCAAAGCCTGCAGAGCCAGCTCCAAGCCCCACTGGCTGTGGAAAACTGTAGTGCCCTGAGGGGTATTGTACTGCGGCTCAAGAGAGCAACACAGATACATTAGCAGCTAAGATAATAAGCTTTATAGCTCAGAAAGGCACACAAATTCAGGTTCAGAAACACACTCACGGTTTCTAAGGCTACCTCAATCACTGGTCATACTCCTGAAGGCTGCTGAACCTTGTTTCATTACGCAAGCATGATCTTTCTTGCTTTCTGGTTTTGCCAGGGTTAGGAAAGGATGTGGCTGTGTTAAGTGTGTCATGAGGCAAACAGCAAAGAGCTATTTCTTGAGATTTTTCGATTTTTCCACTAAGGATTTTCCTGAAGAGCAAAATTTTCCCAAGCAAATTCAACCAAGAAGCTCTTTAGTCTAAGAGGGGCTTTTCCATCACAACAGTGAGGCAAAAAGAAAATGCCAGCCCTGGTAAGATGGGCCTCATACCTTAGTAGAACAATTTTTTTATGAAGTTGTCTTTTCTATCAGAAGACTCTGCTGAGTGACTGAGAAGACCTAGACCCATCTCTTCCAACAAGTCTTCTAAGGTATTTCTAAGAAATATCACAGTGGTCTAGACATTCAGATACTTCCAGAAGGGTGAATTAATAAAGCATTATGCAGATTTTTTTTTTTCGGGGCAGATCATACATAGTAAGTTTTCCATCTTTGGAAAAAATTCTAGCTGACTGAGCAGTATACATGCATGTGCATGCCCATGAAGTCACACTATTTTCAGTATCAAGACCATCTTCAAGCAATTTCTCACTCTTATAACGCATTTTTCTTATGTAAAACAGATGCATGTCTTTGGGGTAGGCTTTTGTCTTTTAGTCTTAGATTGTGAATACCCCTTTTAATTAAAACGGGAAATACAAATTTCCTCATTTAGTTCCAAGCCTGAAGCCCACTAGCATAAGCAGCCATCTGCAGATTCAGCTGGAACCCTTTCAGCATCCCACAGTAAATAAAGGATCTAATACTGGTTAAATAAAGGATCTTTGGATATGTACAGACCAGTGCAGCTCCACTGAGCTGTGCCCTTGTACACCAGCTGTAGCAAAGCTGAACTGGTAGTGCTGTATCCATCCTGAGTCCTGAAACTCCAACCCCAATTGGACTTAAACAGTTACATTATTACTATTTAAAAACTGCAGAGCTGATGATAATGTCATCCTTGTTGGCAACACCTTTTAAAGTCTCTGCCCTATGCTGTGCCTATTGGGATGAAGAACTAAATAAGGAAGGCAGCAAACATTGCAAATGTTTGCAGATTATCAAACTGCACAAGAGGCAAACTGAGGGAGGACACCTAATTATCCTTAATGCAAAATAATTCAGTCCTAACTTTCTCATTAAAATATATATTTTTAAAAAGTCTTCCCTTTTCTTCACGTACCCAAATGAAGGGGGAGAAGTCATTTCCTTTCCCGATGATGGAAGTGATACCAACTATTATGTCAGAATTAAGTGAAATCCCTCCCATCCATTTCTGTCGGGTTAATGTCATCTGACTCAGATGTGATTATTAAAAGTGGGCTGTTCGGTTCCAACAAACTAAAGGCTTGCAAGTTTATAGATACAATTGCTTCAGACCCCTCCTACGGGTGATCAGATAGGGTGTCTATTGAATGGACTCAAAGAAACACATTTTCACACCTGTCAGGCCTAGATTAATATCCCTGCTAATTGCACTTTAAGAACGGCCAATTAGTTCTAGTTATAGAAGCTTTCATGTGTAAGGGGGAGAAGGAGCCTGTTATCACCATCAGGACTCATTGTTCCCCTGAATAGATTTGTGTCTCAAACTACGCGTGCCTCAGCGCTTTGACTGGAAGCCCTGCTGCACGCCGCTGCAATGACGCCTTCATCCCAGCCACAAACTCGCTTTAATGGTGATAGAGACGGCAGAGGTGACCATAAACATAAAAGGAAAATAAACTAGTGCTATGCTGAGATTACAAAGCCAGAAACCATTTTCCAGCCAGAAGCAGTTTGCTGAAATTTCTTAATAATCAGAACTTATTTTTTGTCTAAGATAAAATCTTGGTTTTGCTCTAAAGCGACAGCACTTTGTAATAAAACACTTACTCCAGCAAGGAAAAAAAAAAGTCCAGTAAAGTGGCTGAATTTGCAAAAGGCCGATAAGTGAAGTTGTGGCCTTGAAGTGGCAGCCTGAAGAGTGACACTGCAGTGCCAACACCACCGGTGGGACACTTGAAAACAAATCAGGGACCAAGGGTTAGTCCAGCCATTGGAACGTGACAGTAAGGCTAGTTAATAAACACCAGCGAACCCCTTCAATTACAGCAATAAATTGTTGAATTGGTGAAATGTCCACAGGTTCTGCCCCAAACACCTCTGTGAACTGTTTAATTAGCAAACTCTTGCATCACTGGACAATCAGATCCTGGTGAGCATGGGGGATGCTGGGCTCCTGGTGAGTGAAGGGCGCTGGTGCCCCAAGCAGCTCGGCTCTGCAGGGACAGGGTTTGCCTTTGAACCATGCAACCTGGTATGTTTTAGCAGCTCTGGAGATTATTCATTCAGTGACACCTTTTCCAGAAACAAAATTAATACCGTGAGGGCAAAATACAGCTTGGTTGCCATTCTTTCCACATCAGTTTTCTGCACTTCGATAAGAAGCCCCACAAATTACAGCATCTCACCTGCTGCAAGATTAGATAGCCACGCACACGAAAAGGGTTACGCAGCACAAGAGATACCGAGTACCTGGAAACTGCATGTGGTACAAAACAGACCTGTAGATTAAAAGTCAGCAAGCCTATTTCCTGAAGATACTTAACACACAGAATTTGGAATTATCTCACTAAGAGTTAAGAACATTTGAAACATTGCAAAATGATTTATCATTAAGATTACTGCTGGCTGTGAGGAGTATTTAGATAATATTCACGAGGCATAGGCCATAAAAGCATTTAAAAATCCTGATAAAAAACCAAGCTTTTGGTAAGGGCTATTTTACAAAAAAGGAATCATTATTTCTCCCCAATAAAGCAACAAGTCAAAGTTGATCACTGAGCATCAATTCATAGTTAAAGGCTCATGTTGCCTTCACTGGACTTTTAATCACTGTGATAAACCAGTGATAGTATATATTCTGTTACCAACTAAAAACCACACACTGAAGGAGTGGAAAAGAATGTGTGGCTTTTAAAGATGTTAGTATTAATAAGATCCATTTAACAAGAATTTCATATCTGAAAAACAGCTAGATAAACGAGATAAGTACTATTTGTTATGTTTAGACAGTGAGGAGAAATTGCATTTCCCTGATGAAATTTTCTTAATGAACTAAACCCAAGGTAAATTTGTCACAGTCGGGAGTAAAAATACGTACAGTTCTTGCCTGTGGAAATCTGTAAGTGATTGCTCCCCATCTCTCTACCAGAAGTATTTATTTGGAAAATGGCTCTAGGCAGAAATGTTCATTTAGAACAAATTTTTTAATAACATTGAAGAAATCTACTATTTTACCCTTCTGCCTGAGAGGTTGAGCCTGGATCCTCAAAAGATATCCAAAGAAGACATAGGGCAATTCTGTTTATTTGGGAAGGACGTGGCTGAACTGTGCCCTATCCTCCACTTCGCAAAAATGCACAAGTCATTGAACTAAACTCAGGATGCTCCTGGCTGAACTTGGTGGCCTGGGATTCCTCTCGAGTCCTGTGTTCTCCCACTGAGTCACCTGGAGAGCCTCAGCAGTAACTCAAGCTCTCAGATTCTCCTCCAGGTACGTAGCAGACCGGTCCGCATCCACTCTGGGAAAGCTGTAGGTTCAGCATTATTACTGCCTCAAGTTTAAGGACTTAAATGGCCTGATAAATAAATTATTTAACATGCACATCTTGCACAGCTAAGCAAAGCAAACTCTTTAAATTCGGTTCACAGGAAGATTTCTGTTGACTTTTACTCACTGGGTCCATGTTGTACAGAGCAATTTGAATGCTTATTGTTAAAGAAAATAGTTATGTTAAATTGGTGTGCATTAAAAACTGTTCTGTTAAAAGTTGTATACTGATTTGCAGAATTCAAGGGTTTAATGTCTGTGCCTCTAGAGTGGACAACGTAGAAGTACTCTGGTGGTTTTCTGTTTTCTTCTTTTCCTTTTTTTTTTTTTTTTTCTTTCTCCTTTCTTTTCCCTTTTAGTTTTGTAATACTAAACGAATTAACATCTCTGAAGTCTCGGGGTCTCAGGACAGGCTTTCAGGCGACACCGATTAGCATAGCCTCGCTGAATTAAACAGACTGAAACAATTCAGGCCATTGACAATCCACGGGGGCAGGGTGGGGAGAAACTGCAAATTAGGAAAAGAATAGAGGACACAATACCAGCACTGATGTCCTGGCACACAGGCTTTTATTCTGGAGATAGTTTACAAGCAGTTCGTAACCTTTGGACTCCAGACAGTCTGTAGAACCAACAAGAGGAGGTTCAAGATTTGGTCTGAACTTTCATCCAGCCCCAGCAGTGTCAATATTTGGTGGATGCACAGGAACTCATAAAGTTTCCGTAAAATGGATGTTAGTGAAACGAAACAAAAAACCCCCTGAAACTTGTATTCATAAAGTCTTTTTAGACTTTGTCACTTTAAGCCAAGAAGTTACTAAGGAGATAAAAATTTATAACTCTGCTGTTCTTAAAAGAGGAGTTTCCCAGCAAAAGAGCTAATGCATTTTTATTTAACAAACCTGGAGTTCAAAATCTGCCTCTTGTTCCAGGTTCCTAATTTCGGATTTGCTTCAAAAATTTTGAGTCATAAATTTAAACTTTTTGCCATTAACAGAATAACTCCTAGAAAGGGTGCAAGTGTGATTTTTTTTCCTAAGAAGAAAGTGGCTGGAGAATTCACAAATCAAAATCACTTATGTTCTAGGACTGTCAATATTTCACTGATCTGTTTAAAATACGTTAATCTTTCTTTCATTCTGTATTAGAAATCAATTCAGTTATCATATCAAAACATACTTTGTCAAGAGAAAATTATTTAAACAAAATAAAAAATTAAGGTTTTGTTCTTTGATAGTAATTTTAAAGTGCTAAATTAAAAAAAAATTACAGGTACGTATTTTATTTTGTGAATGCAAGATGCTTAAAATAATCATTCTGTATGCCAGAGAGTTTCATGCCATGCTAACTAGGAGGGAACATTTACTATTAACTTAGTTGACAGAGCTTTTGTACAACCCAAGTCAAATGAAGTATACTGTTAATCAGTAACACAAAACAAGAAGAAAATGAGTTGTCTTTTAGGTCTCTCATAATTTTGTTTTTTGTCAGATATTTAATGCTCTAAGTCACACAGAGCTCAGCTGAAGTGTACTTACATCGGTGCAAGGGTAACCTAAATGAAGAGGGAATTGAGTGCCCAACAATATTTTAACAAAAAAATTTATCTGGTCAAAAATAATACTTTCAGTGCATCAAATTATAAACTTCTCTTCTGAACAGAGGCTTCTATTGTAGCAATGGATGCTATACAGTTAAAAATCCAGCACTATATAAAGCTAGCTTGTTTTTAGCTGTGGATCACTTCATTCATCAAGGGAGGAAAAGTTAATCTCAAAAAATAACCACAAAGAGACAATTTCTGATGTAATCAATGTATCTCCTACTAGTCAGCTTCAAAAAAATGAAATACCAACTTAATCTGCCCATAACTGAAAAAGTGAAACCCACTGGTTTTGCTCTAGATATGCTTTTAAAGCCTTCAGTGCTGAGTTCTGGATTTCTAACAAATAATTTGCTTATTCTCAAAAACCTCCTAGTTCTCGTATTTCAAATGCATAGAGGGGAATTTGTATTTGCCATTAAAAAAACCAAAAACAAAACCCCAAACAAACCCACACTATTACAACACATCCAGAACCAGAATGCCTTAAACAGTTCAGATTTAAGATACTAACTCAACCCATTTTATAAGCCAAGATGATTAATAGAGATGATCATACAACGCTGTCATTGCAAGAATGGTGCTTGAGTGAGAGGTTTCTCACATACACAAAATGTAGATTTATGCCTCTATGAAATTTCAGAAAACAAGATGATTATCCCATATGCCTAATAACAAGCAGTTTCCACAGTTTTCAAAGTCCCCAGCATACAAGATCCACAGTTTTGACTCACCTTATCTATTAATTTTCTGCCTTGTACAGAGAGCTCAAAGTTTCAGCACTATCTTGCCCCTTCATTCTCCATACAGAGTATCTCCACACTGTAACCTCCTGTGTAAAGCACGATCTTGCCCATTTCTCTCCCCTTTCTCAAAGCCTTAGCACAAAGTTACACCAGCTATCCTGAGAAGCTTTACACTGTGTCAAGCACCTGTTCAGACCACAGTCAGTTAAAAAATCAAAATAACAGCTGAGTTGAGGTCAGCCACCCTACACACCTCAGAACATACTCAGAAACCCTACTACCCTCATCCCTCCTCTTTCGATTTATAAACAGCAGCTCTAGTAATGTGATGCCTTCCTTCCTTCCCTTCCCTGTTTGAGCAGGCAGCAAAAGCCCTCCTGCTTTCTTCTACTCCTAAGAGTAAAGCTTTAGTCTCCAACCTGAAGCAGGTTGTCTGCAGGAATAAGACAACTCATCCCACACTGATAGCGTTCGTTTAAGGAACACAGGTTCAGTAGAGCCCGTTAACCATTAGCTAGCACCCAGGCAGATCGTGTTGCACTCACTTTGCCTACTTGCTGAGCTATTCCTATATGAAGTTTAGTTGAAGAGAAGCACTTGGGTCAGTCAGTCTTTGAGCATCGCTACAGGGTAACACCAACACAGAACATCATGATGAACAATGAGCCAGCTCCAGGAACACAATCCATATTCATAGAAAAGATGGTTGTCAAATACCTCACTTCAACCACTCAAGTGTTTATTGCCAATACAAAAAACTGCTCAGAAGGAACTGATAGGCACTAAAGACTCTAGAGGTTTTCAGATTTAACAGGCATTCCTAAAACCGGTCCACGCAAATGTTCCCCTACGTACACCCATAACCTGGTCAACTCTACAGGCTGAAACCAGCAGCGGTCTTCATTAAAAAATAGTGGAATATTACAACACTTCTTCAAAAATTTTTTCCTAGAGTCTCACAAGTCAGTTATGCTGGTTGGAAAACTACTTAGTGTTGCCATTATTTTGTATCAACCTAAATCTTGACAAAAATTTCAGGTGCAACAATACTCTATCATATCACACAAATTACTTTGTCAAGCCCGAAGCACAGGATTTTCATATTATGGACTTTTATGACAAAACCTTCTAGAAAGCACAAGCCAGAGCACTGTGCCAGGCATCAAGATACTGTGCAGAAGGAAACCTCACCAGCTCAAAGAGTTGGAAAGAAGAGAAGGGGCATTACCTTCACTTCACAGGACAGAGTGTGTGTTGAGGCTTAGAAAGATTAAGCCCCTTTTCCTGCAACTTCAGACTTAGCATGGCAGCTATTAACATTACAGAACTTTTTATGCATGCCAGGGTTCACCAGCATCAGGACTGAAACAAAAAGGAATTTCAGTCTCCAGTAATTTAGCCTGAAACAGACATAGGAACAGAATGCACATCTCTCTTATGTCATACCCACGATTTTAATAACCCGAGCAATTTTAACAACCCCCTTTTTACACCTTCACACCCCTCTCCTTGTGACAGTTGGTGCTGCCCTGTTCCTGGTTTATATTAATTCAAGATCCAAATCTAGCACGTAGCTTTCCAATCTTTGTAGCACAAATAAGATTAATTTTTAATTTTAAGGCCCTGATTCAGCAAAACATTCAACTACGTGCTTAATTCTATCCCTATTCAGTAAAGTACTTAAGTATTTGCTTAATTCTCATTTACTCTGCTGAGACTTGAACATGTGCTTAAAGATAAGCCTCTTCTTAAGTACTTTGCTGAACTAGGGCCTAAACTGTGACCTAGGAGCCAGGAAGAAAAGAAAAAAATAGATCAATAATGTCCAGTGTTATTTCCTCAAAATATTAGGTTAGCTGACTGCAAAAGATGAAGAAAAAATAAAAATCACTTTGATTCAAGTAGTAATTCAAGTATTCAGCTAATACAGCTGCTGCATTGGAAGAGACCAATTTTAAAAAATCTTATTAAATATATATCTTCAAAAATTTCTTCTTGTTGCCATTTATATCTACAAATATGCCTTATGACAACATGTTGAACCTACCTACCATGCAGTCTCAGTTCCATGACTGGAATCTTGAAGTTTTCCAAGTTAGTTTCCTGATATTTAGGCAAAAAAATAAAATTTAGAGCAAAATTCAATTTAATAAATACAGTTGAATAGAATGCAGTTTTGCATTATCTTAAGAGAAGATTAATGGAGAAGTTGGGAAGATGCCAGGGAAGGACTTCATAGTACAAGCAACAAGGAGAAAAAAAGATAGATTGTGGTACTCTGCTAGAAGAATGGCCTGTGTTTAGTCTCCATCAAAAGAGACCACGTTTATTACATTTACACTGTATAATGCATTTTCTTGCTAAAAGGTCTCATCATGGGTGGATCCTGAGGCCAGTGTGGAGATAATGCAAGATCAGGATCAAAGAAGCCCTTGTCAGGTAGGGAAAAATGTGTCTAAATATCTAAGCTGAGGCTTAGATAGCAGAGAAGGCAAAAGATTATTACAATTTTATTAAGAAAAAAAAAGACATATTGGCTAGCAGGGCTAGTGGCTTATTTCTACCTATTTTCCTGCCCTATCCTTATCACCATGAATCATTCCCTAAAGCATCTTCCTCCAGCTGTAAGATCCTAAACTGACCAAACATACCCTTTTATTGCAGGCTCACTGTTCAAATTAAAGCTACCTTGCCTGTTTCAAGGATACTGGTATCAATTCATCTGACGTGGCCAGAAGTACTGGGGAGGTGTAAGTCAGGAAAAGCACCTGCAGATGAAACTTACATCCTGTTTCTTCCAACAATCTATCATTTTCTGGCAAAAAGTCTGGTGAAGCCCAAGTACTTAAATAGGATACATCTAAACTGCAGAGATGCTTTCACTAGGTGTGTGCCCACGCAAATGGAACTCAATGCTCCAGATGAGTTCCACCCTTGGAGAAGCTGACCCACTGGCATTTTGCCAGAAGAAGAGTCCCTCTCACAAATAAAGACCAAACACGTGTCACTGACAGGTCTTCTGTTGGCAAGTCTTTCATGTCAGCTGCTGCTCTTCCTTCAGGAACTGCATTTCCTCTGTAGTTGAAGTCCCTGTTTTCATCTACCTTTTGATTCCCAGCTAACAGGAATGCTATTTAATCTTTACAATTCCTAACTTACACATATGCTTAACTTCACGTACTGTGAATGGTTCCACTGAAGGCTGAATTATGGCATATAAAGCTAAAACATATGCCTAAGCGCCTGCAGGATTTGGGCCTGAAAAATGGAGTATTTACTAGCTATTACCCTTTTGATGGATCCATCCCACTATAACGATGGATAAAAGTGTTTATTAAAATCTTTGAAGACAAGAGGTGCTCCGTAAGTACATGTGTGGGGTAAGGGATGTGGAAAGACGTAGAGACACAGATTGGCATTGGCTGCCCTGATGTTTGCCATAGAAACCACACATCATTATTAGCAGCTGCAGAATTAAGAAGCTTACGTGGTTGAGGTAGTTCCTCATATTTTGGACAAGCACAGGCAGATAGCAGAGAGTCCAGTTTCTCAGCTCCCACCTCAGTTCAGTGGGAGGTGGCAGCAGAAGGAAGATGCCTCATGTGGACACACCACTCCTTGGAAGGTTCTGTTGCAGCAACACCCATGCTCAGCATCAAAATGCAGTCACCCCTGTCACCATGGCCTCTCTCTCCTATCCATGGCCAGCAGCTGAGACAGAGGATGGCAAAGGAATGAGAAATGTCTAATCTGTATTCCTGTTGTCAGGAGGGTAGGAAAGGTCACCCTGTGCTCCCCTTTGACCACAGGCAGGACCAGGTACTTGCTGTCCGCTGCTGAGCTGCCTGGGCTGTGGAGGTATAAAATATTTTCTAACAAAAATATACTGGATCGCTTGCCCAGGGGAGCTATAATGTTTATTCTGATGACAATGAAAGATGGCTTTGATCCCCACAGCAGCCGCACACATTTCTGATTGCAAGCGGCCAGCGCACCTCAACACACTTACAATGCATGTGCCAGCCTCCTTCCTCCCGCCAGGCTGGATGTCAGGCTAATCAGTTTGATCTGACAGATTTTAATTAAATTAATTAAGATCTTTCTGAATGGACTTGATTAGTATTCCACAGAGGAATCCCCCATGAAAAGGAACACTGTCAGGAAAAGCACTGATGTTTTCTCCTCTCATAATGAGAAGTTTCTTGGGTTGTTATTGGATTTTTTACACCATTAATAAAAACACTTTATAAACACTTAGCATATGATGGCTTTTGACATCCTGTTATATTAAGTTAACAACAGTCTTCTACACACAAAGAGAAGATTTTCATGTCCTCCTCCAACCAGTTTTGTTTCTGCCAAATCCAGCATTTTAAATATGATGACTTAATCTGATTTAAACAGAAACATGCAAAATTGAGATACAAAACAATCCCGATCACTTCCAGTCACCTTCACAGTGCAGCTTCTGTACAGCTTCACAGTACAAATATTGGAAACTCAGCATGTGTAGAAATGAGAGGCTGCTAAAACTATGAGAGGCCACCTTGTTCCCTGCATTGGCTTGTGCAAGAACCAAGACGATTTTTCTCCACTAGACTTGACTAAGATTGTATTGGCATAATTTTCAAAGGGTTATGTATGGACAAACCCCCCTTTTATCTGTAGAGATACAACAGCATGAGCAAGGTAGAAGGCATTACCTTGCTTTCCACACCACATCTGTGATCTGCTTGCCTGGGATCCGCAAAAGCATGGGGGCTGGAAATCCCCTGATGCTGGTAAATGGCAAGTGGCCGCAGTAACAACATCCACAAGAGACATCCCACCAGCCAAGAAAGGCACATGATAATGACCTCTGCTATATCACAGGCAGTCAAAAGGACTGTGCTGCAGAAGCCTATTAAAAAGTGACATGGAATCCCAAGTTCACAAGTTGAGAAAAGCTCATTGTACTCTATCTATAGTAAGGGCATCCTTGACGACATGATAGCCATTAAAATGCAGTTAATTCTTACCACTAGTTTAGATTGAATGTACTTTGAAAAATAAACTCACCTTTAATTATTTTTTGATTTTCCCCTGTATAGAAGACAGAAAGTGGACTTCACTACCCGCCTTTTTTTTTTTTTTAATCTCCCATTTCTCCCTACTTTGTAGGTTTAGTTTAATAGCAAATGAAGCTTCCCAATAATTGCAAAGGATTTTGAATTGAACTTGAGAGGACGTAGCAGTGATCTTGTTGTGACTGAAAGGAGCTCAGATACTGAAAAAAACCCACTACTTCATCCACCAACACTTCCTTTTTCCCTGAAGCCAGAGTGGTCATTCAAAATACTTTATCTGGAAAGATCAAATGATGGTGAGCCCTATGAATTTTTTTCTGACAAAGGCTGAACAGGGGAAGGGAACTCTGAGGTGGGAAGATAATGTATTTGGAATAGAAGTTGAAATAGGGGAGAGATAAAAACAACACCATGAAAAGGATGGAAAAAGGAGGCAAAAAATTGAGGCATATGCTAGAGAGAGAAGATTAAGAGACAATGTAGGTACTCTGAGGGATGGACTGAATGAGATAAGAGACAAGATTGATGTCTTCCAAAGAAAGAAAAGATTCTGAAAAAGAGAAAGGAGTTATGACAGGAAATTATCTTATAAAATAAGAAAGAGAGAAGAAGAAAAAGCAAAGGCCATTGTAATTTTTAATCCATGACTCCTCTTTGTTTTTATTTTTTTTTCAACATGTCTGTTATGCTATACATGTCACAAAAAAATCTTGTGTTCTGGTAAGTCAGCCCCCATTTACTAGTGTTTCAACAAGCAATTGCTATTACAGCTTATCTGCTGGTTAGTCTCACTCCAAATGCATTTTCTGGCATTATTTTAATTAGTCTCATTGCTTTCTGAAGTTCAAATTCATTTATTCTGAGTGTGAGCCAATAACTAAAGTCTTCTCATTGTACTGAGATTAGATTCACATGTGAGTACAAATTCCATCCTAAAAAATATACCTGGTTGCAGCATCTGTTGCTGTTTTATTCTCATGACCACACTCAGATAAGAAATATAAATTGGCTAAAGTGTAATTCTGTCAAGCGATTTCAACAGAAACATCTATTTTGAGGCATTTTAGGCTGTTTTATAAATGCTTCAAGGAAAAAAGGCAGATAAACAAAGAGGCATAGATTTGCCTTTGCAGGCAACAAACAAAAAAAGGTTTTCTTTAATAAATTATACAGAGAAAGATAGGATGCAATACAAAAGACATAGCCAGGAAGAAAAAAGAATTCAGTGTGACTGACCTTCAAGTTCCCTCTGCTCTTTCATTAACTGTCCACTGAGGTGATCCCTGGCCAAATACGGGCAATTCAGAGCCTGTCATAGAATTACAAGATGAATTAGGGACTGCTGCCACAAATTTACAGCTACCAAGGCCTCTGCTGATTGCTTTTTCCCAGACTTGAAAGTAATTTCACTGGAAACACTCTTACCGTGGCCCCAAGATCAGCATCAGGACAAATGAGGAAAGGGAACAACACTTTTCCCTTCCAATTATCTGGTGATTTTTTTTCTCCTCTGTGATTTGTACGCAAATAGACATAACTTAAGCCAGTGTGACATGAAAATGCCAGATCTAACATGGACTGTTTGCTTCCTGAAAAACTTCCTGAGTTTTCAATTCCCTTGCGGAAAGGTGACTCCTGTATTTTTTCTTTAATTTCTGTCTGGCAGAGCTTATTAAATAACTGCAATTATCAGCCTGAACAATTACTGACTCACCGCACAATCAATTGAAAAGCTCAGGCAGTTGAAACTGTACACAGATCGCTCACTACAGGTGAGTAACTTCACATGCATGAGTAGTGTCACTGCACTCGGTGGCATAACTCATGTGCATAAGTATTTGCAAACCCGGGGCCTCAGATTGTAAACTCACTGAAGCAGAAACCAGATCTTATCTGCCTGTAAAGCACCTGGCACTGCACCTATCTTTGCCACTACATAAATTAATTATCATTAGCATCTGAATTTTGTCAGCCCCAGCATTCTCCTCCAACCTCAAACACTGAATTTCTCTCAAGAGAAGTGTTGGTGCACAGTAGATGGTAATATATGTGAATTTTTAACTATTCTGGCATTTAATGTAGAGATATTTCAAAAATTTCAATACAAAATGAACATGTGTAAGGCATCTAAAAAGCTTCTAAGGTCTGAGGTCTGGGTGGGGTAAAGGAAAACTTTAAAGGTAAAAAATATACTGAATTGAAATCTTGAAATGTTTTGACCTTTAAACGGAACCTTCCTCTCCTCCTGAGGTTTAAGATAAGTTCAGCAAACAAAATTTCACCCTAGGCTTGACACATAATCTCCTAAATTACTGAAGAAATAAACAAGCACCTTTTCCTTTAAAAAATGTTAACATAATTTGAAAAGAAAGACAGACACCAATTTTTGTAACTGCTGGTGATAGTTTTTGCATACGAGCTTACCTACAACATAAAGTCTTCAGATTTTAACAGGAAATACATACTTAGAAAGACAGAAACTGTTGTGAAATAGCACCTTGAAGATAAGGAGCTCGGACAAGATGACTTTTGGTCATCTGAAGAAAAGAATAGTCATCTTCCTTAATCATTTCAAACTGATTGCTTCAGTTTGGTAATCTCACATTTCAATAGGTTTTTACTGCTGAACCTACAAGAAACAGGGAGGGGGACAGGAGGGGATGGGAGAGAACAGGACTGGAAGTGCTAGTCAGTTCACTCAACCTTTCCACTAGCAAAAAACCCCATACAAACCAAAACCACTCTACACAAACCAATCCCAACCATGAACTAATAAGTCAAAATGGAAAAAAAAGCCCCTCTCCAAAGTCAGTCCAGTGCTATACAGTTCTTTTTCTCCCTGGAAAAAAAATTTGAAGGGAGAATTCTTGTGTTTGATGGTTTCCTGTTAAGTAAATCTTTCTCAAGACAGCAGCTGGCTCTGATGCATGTATGGGTATTCAGTGCCACTCTTTCTCCTCTGCTTTCCCTTTTGACTTTCTAGTCTTTGCTAGTGGACTATTTAGATAGCTCCTTCAACAGGCACAAAACACTCCAGTGAACAGCGAAAGCTACTGCATATTCATCAAACCAAAACTAAACTGAAATAGAGAAAAACAAACAAAACCAATCAAAAATATGAAAGGATTAATCTTTTAACTCATTTGTTTAGGTAATTTGTTTAGGTAACACAGAAATCCTATCTTATGAATCCTGTGCCATTAGGGACATAATAGACATTATATAGACATTGTATTATAGACATTAAAGACATTATAACTGTAATTACAAAGACTCTGATAAACTTAAATATTTACACAAAAAATACTGTCTCATTAAAATGAAAAAAGAAAGGAAAGTACATTATTTTTTATTCTAGTCTGAGACCTGCTTGGATATGTATGGACACAAGAACTCTTTACCTGCTACTTTATGACACCACTTAAAAGCTGGTTTCCTTTTATTGTCCCAAAAATCACAAAAGTTCCACAAGTCAGTTTCTGGTAACACACCTTTCCTCGAATTCTTAGGTGGGTCCATAAAAAAAAAAAACACCTTGAAGAAATTTTAGCATTTTTTCAGGAGTGTGATGCCAAAGTACTACCATGTGGAACAGTACTTTAAGTCAAAGAAAGAAGCATGTTTTTCATGTCGATGACAAAAATGGAAGGAATACTAAATTAATTCTCACACAAAAAGAATTACAAAAATAACAGTGTATGATTAAAATACAAACAATGACAATGAAACCTAATCTGTTCTGAATCTTTACCTCTTTCCCTGCTTGTGTTGTGTAATAGAAAACTGAATACACTCAAGATACCTCACCCCAGAGAGAAGAGTCTCTCTTCACACAACATACACCACTTTGCATCTAATAACTATGTACATTTGAAAAAAAGAGAAAAGGATTTAACTCGGAAGAGTGACAAAAAGTACAGCTGATAACAAAAGCACTTCCTTAAATTATGCATCATCTTGAGGACTTCATCCACCTCAAGGAGCCGTCCTTGGTGGCAGCTACTTACACAGGTCTTTTTTCCAGTGGAAAACACGGGAAAGTGGAAACCTCACCCTGGATATAGGTCAGGACTTCAAGTGTGGTCTGCTGGTCAGTGCCTAGGGCAGGTGTGAACAAGGGCCGGCTGGCCGCTTTCACGCTGAGACCCGCCAACAGTTCAGAGTCTTTATGAAGTGAGAAAGTAGACCAGAAGCTCAGTGAGTACATCTTTTAGGCAGGATATTTAGGAGCCTCTGCATTCCTTTTACCAGACACACAAATGCAACCTCGGCTGCTTGCCTTTTTTTTTTCCCCCTCCACTCTAAAAATACTAACCCTTCTTCTGAACTAGTTGGAAGGGACTTGTGAAGGGGTGGAGTAAGGGAAATCAGTGCACAAGTCACCTTTCAGCCACCTATGACATCAGCCTGCTGCCCTGATTCCTTCATTAATACCTTTGAGCTGAAAACAATGGCCCTACCATTAAGCACCACACAGTTCGAGATAAGAAAGCCCTAAGCAGATAATAATCGGTGCATTTAGCTGGATTTCAAACATTCAGCTGCTTAATCATTTCTTCCTCACTGCATGCTACCCAAACACACGGGGAATGCTTTGGATGCCTTGGGCTAAGGAAGAGGGAGCTGGGGTGTGGGGAAGAGGAGGGAGAGAATGGAGCCACGGGATGGGGATTGGAGGGGAGAGGAGGATTTCATTGGCAATCCTCTCCCTGGGAAATGAAAACATTTCTTAATTGCCATTAGGGAAATAGGTTAAATACAGGCTTGGTAAGCTGCTAAGGGCTGGCTAACAGATTAGAGGGGATGGCTGTTGAAGTATACTCATTTCCATTATATGACAGAGCAGGGAATTTTTATTTTCTTAATAGTCTTCAGAGACTGTTCCTGCCAGGCACCGGGTGTGAGACTGCTAGTTAGATTTTAACTAGTCACCTTCCAGCTGACGAAATGACTGCTTTCCTGTCTCATCCAAGGAAACAGAAACTGCAAGACATGCTGACGGGGAAGGTATTGTAACACCCGCTGGCTTTACTCACACAAAATAACAATGAGTAATAGCAGAATCAGAGAAACTAAAGACATGACGGAGCATACCTGTCACACAAGAGGAGGGGCAAAAAACACCTCAGGATCCCCAAACACCGAACAGACTCATGAGCTGAGCTCGGGCTTAACAGCAATCCTGCCAGGACTGAGCAACTCCTCACCAAGGAAACCTTGGGGCCCACGTTGGGAAGAGTGCGGGCAACTTAAAAATCTCAGATGCCACTGCCTGCCTGCCTGCTAAGATCTTCGAAGCCCTCTCCTCCACATTCTCCAAGGGCATCTCCTTCGGCTGCGTGCCCTTCCTCCTCGCTTACAAGTTCCTCAAAAGCCCCATCTCTAGCTTATAAAGAGGATGATAAAGTTATTAGCAAATGAAGTGGGAGCAAACGGAAATCAAGTTTTCTTGTAAATAGGCACAGCCTTTATTCATCCACAGACCTAAAAAGCAGCTACAGGCAGTACACACAACAAAGCTGAGACACCATCCTGTAATCCTTCGTCATGCAAAACTCCCTGGGGCATGAGTGGGAGTTCTATCTGAGTAAGGTCTAAGTTTTTTAAGCAAAGTCTTTGTTCTGGGGCTCCCTGAAGCCAATATACTGAACTATTCAAACGACCACGGATTGGCAGATGAAGTCGACAGGGGGTCATTTGAAGAACAAGTTTTTGGCAGCAATGCTGGTTTAAAGCAGTTGCTGCCACCTCCCTCTTTCTACCTGCTGACATATTTACCTTCCCCCACTCCAATCTTCTCCAGTGATAAAGACACAAGGATTTGTACAGCTGTGAGCCAAATGGACCAAGAAACTACTCTGGCTGTAAAACTACCCTGTCTGGGAACCCTTCCACAAGTTTTAATTTAGGCTTATAAACAGTTCTGAGCCAGGGAACACTGTGGCCGTGATTTAATAAACAAGCAGCAGGGACACACAAGCAAAGACACGGCTGCAACCACTCTATGGCACTGCAGACTACTCACCCAGGAGGGCCTATGTCACATGTACCAGCACCACTCAGACTCCTTCACAGGGCTGCATGCAAGTCACCTAGGCAATGGCAGCGACACCTGGTCTGTCTTTAATACCCCAACTGTGTCCAGGTATTGTCCAAAAGAATGCTGGAGGAGTCAGGCCACAGCTGCTAGCAACCCTCCTCACCAGTGTAGCGTAGATATCCAGCACCTAAGGCTCCTGTGCCCAGCAGGGCAGCATCACTGTGCCCAGCAGCTCAGAGACTGATTGTTAAAGGTGCTTTGTCTCCTCAGGGAAAAAAAGAACAGCCTGGATTGATCTCCACCGTCTTTTGACATACCCACTGTGTATCCCGCTGCATCATCAGACATCTATCTCAACACACTTCAAAGTCTGATGTTAAGTATCAGTACCATCTGACTAAATGTAAATATCTCTGTTGCTGATGTCTGAAAGAGATTGATAAATGTGTTGTAAATGCTGGCTGGTTTTCTCCATGGACAGTAAAGAAAGCTCTGAGCAAACTGACTCAAACTCTGGCATGTGAAGTTGGGTGAAAAACATGCCACCCCCGCTTCCTGCTCAATGTCATGCTGGAGGCAAATGCCAGCCATGAAATTTAGTTTGGGTGTTCTCTCTTCCAAGTAAATGTGCCTGCCACAAGATGAGACCCAAAGCACGCTTACCTGGGTATACAAACTGTGCAACAGCAACCACTTTGGCAACAAATGGTGCTGAAGGGCATTTGCTCAGCTGTGCTGCTATCACAGATTCAGCCAGCATGGGCACAAAGCCCATTCATTTACACAGCACTAGCCTGTGTTTCACTTGCCTGGTAACTCCATGGACCTCATTTGCATGAACTGTATTTCCCAGGAACACACTGGATCTTGATCTGATGTCAATAAGAAATGGAAAAGCATCTCCCTTGGTTCTGCTTTGCTTTATCAGCTCTCAGTCAGAAATGTTTGACTGTTTCCCATACATGGAAATTATCTATGGATGAAAATTAAACTCTGAGCTGGGTGATCTTTCCAGATGATCCAAGAATAAATAAGAACACATACACCAGGGCGACCAGGGAACCAAGGTTACAGCGTGCTTGTTCTAAAGAGCCTGGGACAGATCCTTCACATCTGCCAATCATTTCAGGTCAAAAGTTTTTAATGCATGGTTTTCCTGTGACCGCCTATTTTGTCACAGCCTCTATAAACCAGCCACAGCAGTGCCCGAAAGACAACGGAATAAGGAAAGTACTTTTTTGTGTGGTGGCTGCAACTGAATAACTGAATGCAGCCACTCTGGCTGGGTGTAAGAAACACTGGTTTAGGTCCGTCGAAATCAGTGGCAAGTTGAGAATGGGCCTTTTGTATGAAATTCTATAATAACACTGAAGTCTCTTTCTTAAAAAAGAATTATTAACACAGGGTCCATTTATGCTGTATTTCTTTTTCTTTTTCTTTTTTTTTTTTTTTTGGTTGATAGACACCACAGGGGAAGAAAAAGAGGAGTCTATTGTTATCCCAGAGTTTCTGACAAGACTTTTTTTCCAGCACAGGTACGGTTCAAGACTGGGCACCCTTTATTTACATTTGGACATGCAAGTGTAAGCCTTTCCAAACACGTGACCATGCTATGGTGCAACACTTGTTGGCAAACAGCATACATTTATTTGTGTCCAAGACCATCTGAGTGCCTCTGAAAGGCAGTGCAGGCTAAGCTAGCACAATCCCACTTCCCAATGAAGAGAAAAAGATGCTGTCTTAAATGTCATAGAAAGTTAATGTTTTTTTTTTTTTTTAATTAGGGAAAGGAGAGGTACTGCTTTGAAGTACCAGTACAGTGGCAAAGTAGTGGATACACTGTGCTTAACATGAAGTACTTTCCTTTACAACCTAAGTAGCATACAGGTAATTTGTCTTTCTGCAAGTTATGACAAGTCCAATGACTCTGAATCCTACCTTTGGCTTAAGGCACTCAAATTCTCATTCCATAAACCCTTCAGCATACACATTCCTGTAATACAACAAATTCCTTTTCCCTGCTTATTGCATAGGCATTTATACTACATGTAAATATAGAAATAATGTATCTATATTAATGAACAGTTTCCAAAATAATATCATAACATCAGAGGGTTATCCTTCACAAAATTATTAGGGTCAGTAGAAGAAGTGGCTTTGTGGTCAGCATGGAAGCTATTGCGGCAAACAGGGCTCATGATTCCTGGACATAAATAATTCCAGATAATTTTTTTTCTAAAGTTATTCTTTACAAATTTTTTTTCCATCTCACGAATCTAAAGAGAACATCTCTATTACAGTATCATATTCTACAAGAAGGAAAATTAACCTCATCAGCAATTCTGGAATCCACTACGTTATTAATTGCATCTCAAATCACATTTGACAAACCAAAAACTTTGAGGAATCCTGGACAAGTAGTTGGACAGAAGTCTACTTATAATTACATAAAAATGTTGTGCTGGGAAATAAGTTGCTTGTGAATTAACTATTAAGGATAGACCATTTTTCATCAAAATGTTACTTGCACCCAGTCCATTACACCAAAGGAAAATGAGGAACAAATGGACTATATATGCCACAGTGGGTGAAATCATCTTAACTACACTAGAGCTGCCCCACTGCATCCCAGTACAGACACAACAGCAAGAAACTGTCGCTAGACTAAGTCAAAGAGAAATAAATTTTAAAGATTAAATTTTATTTAAAATAAATAATAAAGTGAACAACCTGACACAATGGGTTGTCTGCATTACTTAATGCTTTTAAAATAAGATTAAATGGCTTCCTAAATATAAGCTTCAGCACATTCATTCGGGATACGACAACTTTGCAGGAATTACTGGGTGAATTTCTATTACTGATGTTCTGTTGAAGATAAAACTATGTGATTATAACAAATTTAGGCTTTAAATTCTATAAATATGGGAAATGTGACCCACCACTACTTATGATGTGACAAAAGAACTCCCTCAACTATTAATTAGAAAAGGAAAATTAGCTTTAAAGGATATTAACAGAGTTTTTCATTATTCAAGTACATTTTTTTTTTCTGCTGTCACCCTCCTAACCCCCCTTTTGTTCAAAACACCAATACACAAGCTTATTTTACCAAATTAATGTGGGACTAACTTTGTGCATGAAAGGAAAACAAGCCCGAGTTCCTATAAACCTTTCAAACTTTCATTCCACCTCCTTCCCAGTTTGCACGGAGGAGTCTATTTTACAACTTTATCCATGTAATGATCCTGCAGACTGCTTCTTCATGCCAGAATTTCTCTTTGAAGTTTGCTCTCCCATTAGTGTTTCAGTGTAGGTATTCAAACTGATGGCGCAAGCACAGCAGAACTCCAGAACTGTCCATGTTCCATCAAATACAGTTGTTTCATGTTGCTCATGATTTACAGTCTTAATTAATGTGCTCAAAGAAGAAGAGCACATCTTGGTGGAGCATCCCCCTTCCACACACACGCACACCCCTCCTTCCTTGTTTTTTTTTCCTTTTTTTTTCGGCACAAACCAGCGCTCTCAGGGTTTTGCTGGACATTGTGCAGGATGGCTTTGCCAAGTAGAATGGAACACACTTAATACTTTTCCTTTATAACCTTTGCAATAAATCAGCTACCACTCCACTTACACGAGAACGGCCATTAGTGTCCTGTCCCCTCCCCCAGCACTTCCCGAATTTTAAACAAAGTAGGAATAAACTGAAGCTGAGCAGAGCCAGCGAGCCCAGTAAATCAGTTTAATGAGAACTGAATCAATCGTATGAAGTCCACTACTGAACAAATAAGGTGGACAGGAGAGGCTGAGCTTTCTGTGGAGGTACTGGGGATGGGGAAGCAGGAAAGCAGGGCTCACATACTTCATCTTCAGCAGTGACGCATGTCTGCTGTGAACACTCTGTTCTTTAAAATCACATTTGCTGCAGCTTGCTGCTGAATTCCTTGTTTAGATTTGGCTGTTTCCTCTCCTGTTTGTGGTTTAGCTCCTTCATGTTTTCCCACAGAAGTGGAGTATTCTGTTTACCCATTTTACCACTTATCTCCTCTGAGATTCACTTTGACTCTCTGTTTATCCTTCTTCAGGTCTTCCCTGTTTCCACATTTACTGTAAGTGAAGACATCTACACACACACACATACACACACAATACTCTTCCATTACAAAATCAGAAAGTGAATAATTATGTATTTTCAGGAATGCAGGGTATTAAAGAAACCACAAACTTTTGTGTATGACAGCATGTAGACTCCGGACATTCAGCATTAAAAGGGCCTTGCCAAAAGTGTAAACACCCACCAAAAAAATTTAAAAAAAAAACCCAAAAAACCACCAAAACCAACCAACCAACCAACCAAAAAACGACCACCAAAAAACCAAGCCCAAACCAAAGCACAGTGCTTCAAATGGTTTTTTTTTTCCAAACCAGAGGCAGTAACTTACACAAGTAGGGCCAAGTATGGATTTTCTCAGTCAAAGCATACTAAGAGGCTTTTTACTTCACATGCATCAGTCCCTGCCTTGGGGATTTTTTGATCATTCTGTCTCATGTACTCAGAAAAAGGAGCTGTTAAAATGTATTAATGGGCAAAATCAGGAATTAGTATGTCCCCTTTGCACAGGACTGTGTTACTGTTCTGCTCCAGTTACAAAAACTGATGGACGAAGGAGTGCACGGCCCCATCATTCAATCCATCTCTGAGTGTCTTCCACAAGACTGCCAAACCTCCTTCACCTGGGACTCAAGTTAAGACCACCTCATCCCATCCCAGATATCCCAACCCCAGCTACAACTCTTTTCTCCTTGAAACAGTCATCCCTTTTCAAAATTAAGGACAGAAATATGGGTCACATTTTCTCTTCTGTCTTCTTAGTTCCTCCAGAATGAGCAGGCAGAGCCCCTTTGTGGGATCCTCTATCAGAAGTCCCAAAGTCTGGACCAAGATAAAAGCCTTTAGGGCTTATTTGTGAATGAGGTCCTGTTTCCAGAACATTCATGTCTTCACTGTGAGTCTAAGGGAAGAGTGCACCTTGGCTCATCACTCTGAAACATTTCAAGATGTACAGCCATACTTTAAATCTCAGCAGGTCAGTCAGTGAAAACTGCTAGAGCATCCAGTGCTTCTTCTCTGCCAGTGCATCAATTTCTCAGATGTACTATTGCCCATGAAAAAATTGAGTATCTATTAAATTTCCAGACTTGGCAATAGGAAAACCTATTACCACTGTCACCCCTTCACCATCTGCATGGCTTCTGGGAAAAGGCAACTAATTACCATTGCTAATTAGAGAGACAGGGCCACTTTGCACCCTCTTGCCCCTGCTTTCTCCTTTCCCAGTACAAAGGAGAGAAGAGGACACACCTAGAGCTGCCAATCTGACCTCGGAAATGGAGACCCTCTGGCACTGCAGGCACAGTAGAGACCATTCTGCACAGTTAAGGGTAGCAGGCACTCCTTAGGTGTTTATGAGCACAATGTTTAAGGATGTTAAGATGGTATGTATCCGAGGAGGCGAGGAACAAAATGTATTTATTAGAGTAAGTCTGGAAAACCTGCTTATCTACCATCAGCTTGTACTTCATGTAAGACCAGTGTTGTGAGCGCTTTGGAATTCAACTGTGAATCTTACAAGATAGGCTTTTTTAAAACCTTGTCTTTAAAACAAAGAGTGATTTTGTGGGAATCTCAGCTGTGTTGTGAAAGAAAGAAATTAGGTGTCTAGCCTTGGTGACAAAGAAAAGCCTGAAACTGAAATCTATTAGCACCAAGACCAGAACTCAAAATACTATTTTCATAACATGTGATTTTTAAGGCAACCTGATGACGTGACTTACAGTTCTTGAAAGCTAGAGTTTGATAATGTTAAGGGTTATAATCTAAACCCTCCCATATTCTCTGAACTGACTTGAATTTTTTCTTGGCTTTTTTTTGGTAGGCAAAATATTTTGTCATAATACCCTAAGACATAATAAACTCCTTTCTCCAACCTCTAGACTAATGCTTTGCTCTCCACTGCATTTAGCAGTGAACGCTGTGGTTTTTTGACAAAGCAAGTGCACTGTGTCTACTGTTAAGGGTAAAAGAACCTGAAACCCAAATGATAAAAACAAATGAATGCAAAGCAAACGACACTAGCAAATATGCAGTTTCAAGCTTCTGCAATGCCAAAACACATTGAAGAACACAAGACAGTGAATATTAGGACTATATCTGAATTTTTTGAGCCCCTACTGTTCTCTCTGTCTCTTCTGTCTGATGAGTGTTTAAACTACCTAGGATGACCTATGGATTAACATAATCAAAAGAACTGAGCAGTTAAGAAAAACAAGCAGAAAAGGAAATTAAAAGCAAGTCCTTGGCACAGCTAATTCACTCTTCATTCTAAATGGTTACATATATCTAATTTTTGTAAAAAGAGAGAAGGTACTACATTCAAAATAGAACAATAAGAGTCATAAACTATAGTTTCAAAGAGTTAGGAAAAGAGAAGGAGATTTCACTGGAAGGTTGTTCTTTTCTTTCTACTCTTATCAAAACTTTGCAGGCATCAGGAAACATGAATCCAGAAATTATTTATTGTAACAGAGTGGTGTTCTGGTCATAGCCACCAGTGGGTTAGTCAGATCCAAAGCCCTCTGTAATGAGAGTCTCTCTGTTGATTTCATGGCTTTGGATCCAGACCAATGTTTGTGCATTTCTTTCAAGGAACGGTTTTTCCAAATAAGCTGGGATTTTTCTGGAATTATTCCAAGGGCTACGTGACACTTTCGAGAGTTTATATTCATCCAAGTGACTTCAAGGAGCCAGTTCTCTTATTTTACATTGAAAAAGCTTGGCAGAGGATGGGAGGGAATAAAAAGCACCGTGTGAATCCATCTAGGCATTTCTAGACCCTTCTTTGGAAGGTGTCCCTCAGATTTGATGTCACAGGCAAGGCGGGCAGCAGCACACCATCCCTTCCCTTCCCTTCCTGTCAGTCTTTCCTGGGGAACAACCACAACTACTGTATGGTTATAGAGAGGGAATTAGTCTTACTGTGTTCCTGAGAGATTTTTAGGGCTGGGGACTTGGCTAGTACTACATTTGTTTCACGTGTCCCAAGAGGGGCAAGTGGGAGTTTGCCTGCCACAGGGTGACTCCCAGGTGGGGTGAACCAAGCATCCTGGTGTCCTTTCTGCCTGCAGGCCTGTGTAGGGAATGCCCACATTAGGGGCACTGGCTTAGTGCGGGGTCCCAAACTACCACTGCAGCTCCCTGGGCACCACACTTCTCCAGAGCTGCAAGTCATGCATTCCCCCAGCTGGCTTCTGGGGCCAAATTTTTCAGAAGTACTGAATGTCTTAGGCTGGAGTGGTCCTACAGTTGCTGGAGCTTGTGTGGTAGCTTAACAAGTCCTCAGCCAACACCAAGTAAGGGAGGGAAGGAAGAAAGGTGATGTAACATCTTCCTGATCTTCCACTTTCCCTGCCTGCTGGGAGGTTCAGAGCATCTGCTCTGAGGCACGCTGTCTCTCAGCATTGAAAACTGCATTTTCATCAGTATCTCTCTCTTTACTAGAAATAAAGATGAGACACATGACTCATCATCCTCAGAAGAAATGTAGAGGGCTAAAGTCATTACTTTTGCTTCCCCACAAAGCAATATGGTAACTGCTCTAAAGCATGAAGAAGCAAAAATTAAACACATGTTCTCCCAGTCATGGGGTGTAATTAGAGATATGGCTGAAGAACAGAAGTCCCACTCATTAGCTGCAAACACAATTTTTTTAGCACTTGGAAACCCTTGTGATATAGTTCAAATAAATATCCAGCTACAAAAATACTGTTAATATTAAAAATATGTGAAAAAATTCTTGGCAAACCTCTGGGATCTACCCAACTAACACCAGTACCAGAGTGTTTACAGATCTATAATTAACACAGCTTGAAACATTCAGTATAAATGTTGAGCAGCCTGAAAATTTTAGTTTTACAGCAGTACTTCTGCACAGATGGAGTAATACCATGATTTGTTACAGCAGCAGCCTGATAGAACAGCAGTGAAGACACAACAACATCTTTAATAATTAAAGCACTAACTTCTGCACTCTCTTTTTCCTTCAGTGGACACAGCCCTTCAGTGCTGGAAGAGTATTCAAGTGGTCTTTATGCCCAATATCCTGAGGCAATTATGTATTTAACCTCCATTGAAGTCAAACTGTTTTGCTAGTAAGTAAGGGACTATATTTTGACTCTTTAGCAGCTTTTTATAGTATTCACTTAACAAACTTTCTGCCAAAAAGCCAGGCCAAAAAGTCCCACTGCATATGCAGCTAGCTGGATCTACCACATTTACATTAGCTACTCCAAGCAGAAGATAGTATGTTCATAAAAAATCTAGAAGTGTCTCGATTCAGCAAAAGCTGTTGCATAGACCTGCTCTTATTCACTTTGTGATTTTGACTGCCTCTTGCAAGCACTACTGTGAATACTCAAAAGCACTTTTTCAAATGAAAGAAAATCAGAGCATCTAGTGTCGGCAAGCCTTGTAAAGTCCATACATGTTTACACTTGGCATCAGATTACACACATTTGACTTCTTGATTTACTGAGCAGACTTGTGTTTTCCCTTCTTTTGTCAGAAATAAAATACAGCTATTCTTAAGAGAAGTCTTTGTTTTTAAAAAGACCTAATTTGTACTGTATGTTAGGAGAGTTCACTTTTTGCCCCACCCAGAGAGAAGCCTGATCCAAATACCAGGGGAAAAAAGAAAAACTCAGAAGAGGTTAATTTGGGTAACGGCAATGTCTGTTTGCAAGATGTAAAAAAAGAGAAAGACAGAGAAAGAGAACAGACAGTGAAGCCCTTGGACAGGTTTGGGGGGTTTTTTTGCTGCATCACAAAAGCAATTCTGCTGAAATCTTACTCGGAACATTGCCTGAGTAAAAAAGAGAAACAGAGTTCTTAAATTATTTTGTACTTTCCATGTAGAGGAACAGTCAGAACTGTATGGGGTTTTACGCCTTCTTAGTAGGCAGCTTATAAACAGTGCAGCTACCAGTCTTTCCATAGGAAAAACAGTGTTCTGTGGATGGTGACAACATGACTAACTGCCTGAGCCTTCGGAGGCATAGAAGGCCTTCTACCTAAATAAGGCATGGTGCTGGGCCATCCAGTAACTAACATACAACTGGCAATCAATAAACATTGGATGAGAGTCAGGAATCAGAGAACAATCTTACACAAATGAAGTATTTGCACAAGTTTATTTTCTATCTCTTATTTCCATGATTCTCCAAGAATATTACATTAAATCAGATGAAAGGGAAGAGGTTTTATCTGAACAATGTGTGTTAACAAGCCATCAGGTGGGACATTGGTACAAAAGCATTTGAGAATCAAACTCATAAAGATAGCAGTAGCCACAACAAAGTGAATAACTAGGTGAGACCTGAAATTTTCAACATGTTTTTATGGATATTTACATGCAGGAAAAGGAAACTTATCCGAATGTAGAAATCAGGTCAAATAAAAACAGTTGTGTGATTTCCAAGCTAATTCAGGCACTGCCCTATCATTGATCATTATGCAAATGAAAAGCAAGATAAATCAAACACCATTTGTTCCTGCTAATAATTTGAGGGAAAACCATAATCCAACCATTTTTTTCCAAATGTAACAAAGCAGAACTGCCTCAGAACATGGCTTTATGGCCTCTGCACACAGCCAATCTAAAATCAGCTCAAAATAAACCATTTATGAGCAAGTAAATAAACAAAACACTCGTTATGAGTGTTCTGTACTCCTACTATCTCTCTAAATTGCCTGACAAATTAGTATACTTTGCTTTGCTGCCATGGGGAATCCTACTGAAGGTTTGTAGTACTGGAACCTTACTTATATCTCCCATCATCTAAATACAATGTATTCATCTATACAGGAAAAACAAAGAAGAGAAAATAATGCTTTTTTACGTGCAATGGAACTTCTAGTTTTTCCTTTTTCCCGAAGTGTGTTATTCCCACAGCATTTCTCAGATATTTCTTGCAGCACCTTTTCTAGAAATAATGATTTTCACACATAGCTTCTTTTGTAAATCTATCACAGTTCAGTATCAAATTAACAGTGACAGAGAAATGTGCATCTTCTTATTTTTATGACCTTAATATTGGAGGCTGTTGTTCAGAGCTACAGTGAGTGCACCAAACAAATTCAGGTTCACATAACATCTTCCTGATAATGTTGCAATTGATAAGCTATAAGTCAACTTTGTGTGATTTTTGCATGTGCTGTGAAATTGGTGATGGCTTAAAAATTTACATTAATTCATGGTCTTGCCTCAAAATTTCATGAGTGAAAATAAAATCCATGATCTCAATACATAGCCAAGTTGTACTTTTCCCAATTTCAATTTTGCCGTTTTTTCAGAGTCAGAACATAGGACCAAATTTGTAAGAGAAGACACAGACACAACCTGAATACATTATTTGCAGAAACTCACATAAAAGAAAATGTTGATATTTTATTTTCAGCTCAGATATAAAATATCCTCCTGGAAATTGCTATCAAACTGTGATTTGCAATCCCTGCATTCAATTAGAAGAGTTATTATTTACACTTATGGGCTACCGAGCCAGGTTAGCTGAATTGGATTTGTTATGATCAGATTTATTTTGTCCAGCTACAGACCAGCTGTACACTGCTACAATAGTTGTCTTGTTCCTTCCCAGGAATTCTCTTTGGGCTGTTAGAAATCTCTGCTTGGGAAGTCACCCCTACACTGGGGAAAACTGCAGCTTTCTTATTCATCACTTTTTCCTCATTTAGGAGATGCTAGAGCAGTAGTATAACATGGCATGCAAACAGCTTGTAGAAACAGGGAAACCACACTTTAAATTATACATATTAGGGTTTATTTAATGAGTCTAAAAGAATTTTTCTGATCTGTTTTATTAGATTTTGGAAAATAAACTGTGTGACATACTGATGAAATCCAAAATAGGAAGTTGCTTGTTTATATGAAGAACAAGCATGTTTCTCTTTAGATTATCAGAAGACAAATAAATTCACTGTATATGAATTTTTTTATTGGTGATGTGCAATCATTTTAGCAACTGAGCTGTGTACTTGAATTTTGAGATGCAGCTTGTCTGCTTTAATAACTACATTAATTATAGTTTTATGGTGAATTCTCTGGAACACAGAGATGTTACAACAGTAGAAGAGCACAAAGGCTAAAGGAGACTCTTTCCTCACTGGGAATTTTGATGGGACACATGGAGGAGTGCTTGCAGAGCTTGTGAGAAAATCCCTAACTACATTAAAGTTTTATTTAAACATTTTCAAACAGAGATGCCCTAACTGAAATTCTGAAGTGACATCCTGAAAATGTGGATTTAACTGCTTAGAAGCCAGAGCTGTCATGGTGCACGTTCCTGTGGTGGCTACTGCTTGGCCAACACCAGGTATCATTCCTAAATCACTGCAATCTAGCACTGTCTGAGAAGGTTTGAAATTTGAACACAGCTTCTGCAAGGAAGTACCTTGGAAAGAGGAAGCTGTGTAAGTCTGTACGCACCAGCTAAGGATCAGTGACTTTCTCCACCCTGCAGAAAACAACTCATGAGAAGCTCACTGATATCAATTTTGCACTTCCACCACTTGTGATACTGGAGTGCTGCACAAGCTGAGGACCTGTGAAGCTTTTTTTTTTCCCCACACTCAATTTGTCCATTTTAATAATATTAATTTCCCAATGTCCATTGACATATTTTTAAATTGAATAGAAAAGGTATTTTCAGTTTCTTCATCATCAGGATGCAAAGATGAAAATGTTTACATAGGGGAGCGTCCCCAAAAGCTTGTATGAGACAGGTGCAGGAAGAAATAGTCTGTGTCAAAGGACTACAAGGGGCTGCAGGAGTCACCATTATAAAGTGTGCTATGTGTCTTGAGATTGTTCACCTATGGTTTCTGGTTAAAAGCTATAACCTTTAAAGTATTATTTCTATGCTAGGCAGGATGGAAATAGAGTAACTAGTATGTAAGACCCGAAACCAGAGAGCTTTGCAAGGTGTTTGTGGTTCAGACACTAAATTACAGTTTGATTAACCTACTTAGCAAAATTCAGATGACAAACATAATTTTGGTGAAATTATTTTCTGAAAACAAAAACTTCTGCAGACTACTTAAGGATATTAAATACTGTTACTGATTTAATGAGTGTTTGGTTTCACTGCGACATTGGAAAATCAAATAAGAGTTTCAGTTTGAGCTTGAGTAGATTCTGATCAAAGGCTATCAGTATTTTCAGTTTTATTTTAAGGAAGTTTATAACTTTTGTATTGCTGAATTTTGCTTAAATTAGTAATGAAAGTGACTCCATTGTACAAAGTCTGCATCATTTTCTTTGCCTAACACAGCAACACACTTCACAAACCAGCCTTTCAGACTGCACCTCTAGAGACAAAGTATTTTGGTCTTTGTATCTCCCTCCAATCCATCTGCTAAGCACTGGCAATGGGGCCAGTTTGTTTTGCCCTAGCATTCGACTCTTTTTGAAGAGCTGCTGTCTGCAAGTCCTGCACCTTCCAGTGACTTCCCTGATGATCTACACCTGTGACTGTAGTTTTTGGAGGGCACCTGCTTCTACCCCATCACAGCCAAGACCCTTTGTGACCTATTTCACATTGCTGTGTGACAAGGACAGTGTAGCTTGACTGATCCTTTTGGTAGGCATCATCTCACCTGGAACCTCCAAGCTCCAATACAAAGAAAAGTAACTAAGGCAAAAGGAATACACTAATTAGTAAAACTAATTGCAGGGAAATTTTGTGGCAGTTGAGGAAGCCTCAGAGAGAAAAAAAAATTAAAGAAGAAATAACTTTTAGATAAAATTAACAATTGTACCAAATACCTCCATCATGGCAGTCAGGTGAAAACGAGAAACAGGAAATATCACTTGCATAAGTGAGAAAGGCTGGAGACATTTAATAATCTCACTATAATTTCCAGTATTTTTTATTGCTCACTCTATGGAGCCAAAAAAAAGACAAGACACCCTGTATAAACATGAACCAGTATTACAGGAAACATGCATTTTTCTTAATTTCAGGGAGTTGCTTGCCACATTTGTTTACAGAATCACTCATTCTGTTTACAGGGACATTAACTGCATGAGTATCATTTTTCCTCTCTGTGATTTTTATACACTGTGCACTCATTCTGAAAGTAAGTCAGTGGACCCTCTTTTATGCAGTTCAAGCCTTACATTGCAACACAGTCATTATGGTGCTTCCTACATGCATTAGTTTTTGAAAGGGCTGACCCCAAAATAAAACGATGCAAATCACATTAGCACTCAAACAGAATGCCACTGTGCCGAGGGAAGCGGAAAGGCACAAGTCTGTCTCTGGCACTGCAGCAGCAGCAGGGGCTGCTCAGCCAAGCTGCAAAATCCTCTGCTGGGGCTGGGCAGGAGGAAGCAAGCCTAGGGCTGGCGGCTTGGAAAGGAGGAGAGGGGGGACCAGGGGATCTGGCATAATCACAGAGGAGAAACGAAAAGCAAATAGCAGAACAAGAGAAAATGCGTGCTGAAACTTGAAGGAAACCAAAGTGAAAGAAACAGGTGTGGACAAGTAGATAAATGATGAGAGGAAAAAACAATCAGTCATGATTCTTATTTTCAAAAATAAAAGAGTAGATGAGAAGGGAGGAGTGAGCCCACCCTTTAGAGAGAACACAGGAAAAGAAAAGGTGAGAAGGAAGGTCAGCATGAAAAATGGAAAAGTAAAGTGGGAAAAAAATTTCAAGAAAAATGAGAAAATTGTGATGCTTACCTCTCCACCCTCCCCCCCCCCCAGCTTCTCCCTTGTCTTGTTTTTCTCTTAACAGAAAAAAAAATGTAGACTGAAAGAAAGCAAAAGGATGATTACATTCTCACTGTAAGGAGATAAAGGAGGGGAGCAAATTGGATATGAACTGTATTCATCAGAGGATACATAAGGGAGTAGCTGAATTCAAGAACATTGCAATGCAAAAAGAACATTTCTTAAAGAAGGAAAACTATCTGTCCAGCAGAATTCCTAAAATACTACTGCAATCCCACAGCTTTGTCCAAAAACCCAGTAAATAAAACTTCTGTCTGAAACTTTTCCCACCATTCCAAGACAGTTGGTATTTAATCTAAATAACCTCCTGCTGAGTGTTGATCGCAGGCTGTAGCTCTGCAATCCAGCCTCATCACAGCCCAGTCTAAATAGAGCTTTAATAAATAGTCAGCTGAAATTCACTGAAATTCCAACTTGCTTAGAGTATGGTCTCTGTTTCTGAACTCATAATGGCTGAACCAAAATTTGGAACTCTGCAATGTTTGTGGAATGCAGGATTTTTATGTTGAGTCTCCAGCTGTTGGGAAGTCACTGCTGTTTGGTGTATCAGCAATTTTAACTGGAAAAAATAGAATGTGTTTTCAAATATGTGGTGAAGTCTGCAGCTATGGCCAGACTAGAGTATAATAAATGCCTTGATGGTAAATAGGCCATAAGCACTGCATCTCAGGAGGAGATCAGAACTGTACTTGGTTCAGCCCAGGTTCTTACCACCTCACTCCAAATGCTGCTTTTGCGACTGATTTGCTTCTGCTCATTATTCATTTTAATGGCATAGGCACCTCACTGCCTGTCCTGTGCTCACCTTGAATCCCACTGAGCTATATCTCATCACAGTGAATCCTCACTGAACAATGATGGATTTATTGACATGCACAGGGGTCCAAACATGAGAAAATTAGATTTGTTCAAATCCAAACTTCACAAGAACTGGGAGCCCAAAAAACTGCAGGCATGATTTCTAATGACATGGACATTTTTAACCTCTGTGGAGACCTACTGCCCCCCTGATATTTTTACCTTGAAGAAAAAAACCAGAAAGCACCTGTTTGCAAGCAGATGAGGACTCCTCAGTCCTTGCTTAGATGCAAAGCGCTTGCTGCTGCAAGAGAGCTGTGACTGCAGTTGCTCCTTTAGCCAGGCACCTCTTTCAAAATAGCCCCTTCCCACCTGCTAGGTCCAATCAGCAGCCCAGAGGAGGGCTTTTATAGAGGCCAGCTATCATTTCCTCCTGCTTTAGATCCAGTGACCCAGTGCTAACACCATTCCCCACTCCCAACATTACTGCACTGACTGACAGGGTCAGTCCTTGCTAGATGTCACTAAATCAACATCCCTGCAGGGTCTCTTTCCAAAGGGAGAATACGCCGTCCCGGGTGACCTTCAGAGTTCACAAGTGACTGACGCAGAAGCCCCACACCATCCATCACTCCGGCAGGAAGGGACATTTGCAGAGGATCAGAATGGCACGGGACTGCCATGAACTTCCTGCACCCTGCTTGCCCTGCATACCGAGCCCCGCTGTTTCCAGTGGTTCATTTATCAGGAGAAGGGAATAGAAGATGAAGTCAATGAAGCTGCATTGAGTGCAGCAGAGGTCAGGCCCAGGAGGGAACCCAAAGTGCACATACACACATACACAAGAGACACAGAGAGAGGGCAAGTATGCTTTCTATTAGCTGCCTGCTATAAATATTACCTTTCAGGTCAAATATTTTGTTTTGAAAATAGCCAAATCCCAAGGACTGCTTCCACCCATCAATCTAAAACGAGGGGAAAGAAATGTCAACGCTTTCTTCATCCGAAAATTAGCTGAAAACAAACAAGGTCATGGCTGTTTCATGGCTAACAGTGATGAGCAACTTCTGTCAGCTCCTCTTCTGTTTCTGACCTAGGTAAGAGAAAAGCCAGATTTCTGATGCATGGAGGAGCAATTCCCAGGAAAATACCTAGAAAGGTAGTCCTTCATGTGAACTGTGATCTGGAGCACCTACACAGCAGATCTAGAACTGACCAAACTGATTTTCAGCATGAACATGTGATACAGCTAATGCCTTACTGCACAAAGATATTAAACCATATAACTAAAAGTAATGGATTACATGGTAGATTAATTTGGTAGGAGATATGGCCCTGCTTTAATACCTCCTTTACAATTAATAATGGCCTTATTTAAATACAAACAAACAATAAACACTCCTTCACCATATACTACCTGTTGCTGAGGAATATTTGTGAAAATCCAGCTGCTTGGCTGGCAAGTAGTACCTGAGACCTGATAAACAGCCTTGTTTTCCATAACACAGACCTCCACTTTATAGGTGGAGTCTGGGGGACACAAATGAAGGGACTGCATTCTGAAACCCCTCTGCCTGTGCTGTTTCAGCATCTGTAACAGCTCACAGCCCCAGCCACATGCAGTCAGTCACTGGGAGCACACCTGCTGCCCAGATGCCAGAGCAAGAACCACACTGGTTGCCTTTCTCACTGGCACCTTCTCTCTCCATTTGCTGAGCAAATGATGGGGGGAGGGCTGCGTTCCTCTGCTCACAGCCACGCAGAGAAAGGGATGGAGTCTGAGCAACACGGACATTGTGAGCCAGCAGCTCTGACTCACACACCCCTGTTTGAAGGCCCCCCTGAGAGAGTGGAATGTTCGCTCCTTAATTCCGGGAGCTCAAGCAATCCACTGAGTTTCATGAAGGTAGTGTGTAAACATCACAGCAAAACCCAAAGCAACTCACTCCCCTCTATATACACTACCACCAGCTTCACAAAGACAGCTTTTTTCATTCTGACAGCTGCGATTACTTATGGCGACTCCTCATAGTGTATTCTTTATGGCCTGGTAAATACTCTGCACATGTTTTAAAAAATAAGAGAAGGTTAATAAAAGGTGAGAACATTCCAGCCCAGAAGCAGAGTGCCCTACGTGCCACTCTAGCTCTGTCCCATGAGTCCATGGGATGGGAAGAGGGGACTCTAGGTACACCTCACTCATGGCTTCTCGCTCTTGTACTCCCCACACCAAAAGCATAACAGGCACCTTGGTGCTCTGACTCCTTCCTCAAGTCCAAATATATTCATTTTCACCAACCACAGCCATGCCAGTAGTTATACTACACAGCCAGTGGCTAACAATTTTTATATACCAGTTAAAGGCAGAGTTGGGAATATCAGCATTTTCTGGGATGGAAAAGTAGGAAGTGGAAGCACAGAAACAGCTATTACAACCAGTTCACTTGTGCCATGCATTAGTAACTTGGCAGCTGTAATGCCATTACAACCTAACTGGAGGCCCAGCCTTTGAAAGTGCTTTTCCAGTACAAACTTTATGCCTTAATTTGCTCTGCTCCGGCTGCTGGTGCAGCGGGGGCCAGGGAAGGCAAAGTCCTCAGGGCAACCCTTCTGTCCCTGCACAGAGAAAACATGCCAGTGCATGCACCACAACAGTGACTATTCTGCTGTGATAATGTGAGGGACCCCTTTAACTTTCAAAAATCAAGTTGAGCATGTCCCTAACAGACTGCAAAATCCCCCCTTCTGCCATCTTCATGGACAGTCTGAATTCTGAAGGAAGTGAACACTCTGATCATACGCAATCCTGACTGGCTACCCTAACATGTGCAGTACCTATGCAGGAGCTGAGGATTTCTCATCAAACCAGCCAGCATCATTTCATGGCTGAAGAATGAGGACCAACAATCCATGTACCAGATTGGGGTAATTATATAGCAATGTGATGGGAAGGATGCTTCTTTCCTAACAGAATATCTAACCCATTTTTTACAAAACTTAAAGGTACTTCAAAGACAGTGGTAGGGTGAGAAAAGTACAGCAGAAAGGCAAGTAACATGATCCACTTAGTTATGCCATCCTTTACCATTTTTTCACCATATCCATTGCCTACAATACAGCATTGGAAGATTTACCATGCTCACATATCCAAGGATAGAAGTCTAATTTGTCAATAATTATGACTCAAAGAGGGGCACTGTCTTGTCTTACACTATCAGATCAGATGCATCAAAAGGAACTCCTTTACAGTGAGAAAATGCCAGGGCAAATGAGGACTGTGAAGCAGAAAGGTATGAAAGAGGGATGTTTATGTTCTGTGTAGGTCTTGCCCCAGGCACAGAGACAGATATGAGCAGCAGTGGGGGTGAAGGGCAATGCTAATATTAAGAAGGGGTATACATTAAGCAAAGTATTGAACTCTGTAGGTATGGAAACTGCTATGAGTAGTGGGAACCAGAGGGAGACACCACGGCATCCCTTGCCACCTGAGGTGCTGCTCTCTGGGCAGCAGCATTTGATGTCCATTGGCCTGTCCAGTGGGGGTATGTCTGCAATAAGCAGCTGCTATGCAATTGTTTACTGCTGTTATGGCTGCTCTGATTTATGCACTGGAATGGGATTATCTGGGGGGTTTAGGTGATTGGGCTGGGATGAGGACTAGCTGGCTGAGACTCAAGCCAGCCAAAACAGAGATCACTGAGAGGTGCAGAAGGCGGGTGGGGGTGAAGGGGACAGGAAGGATAAGCCTGCATCAGCCCTTCCACCCAACAGCCTTTTATACACAAACCAAGTTCGAAGCACAAAGGTTTTGTTACAGGCAAAGCTGATACTACACTAGAGCCACATCAAAGGGCCTTTTTTCTTCATCTGCGCTTGGTAAAGAGTGTGTGACCTCTTATTTCAGATGTGGATTTCTGACATTTACCATATTCTGGTCACCTCAAGAGTAGGCTACTGTCATGGCTTTACTTGCTTGGGTCCTTAAGATTACACAGAAGCTGAAGTAAAATCAAACACAGGACAGCCTAAGTGTGGCTCTATGATTACTTATGCATGGCAGTTAGCAGGTTGAACTTAATGCAGTGATAAGGGTTTAGCTGTAAGTGCTTTCAGTTTCCCCGAGACACTGGCTGCCTACCTTGCCACAGTGTAACTCCATGGTCCCCTACATCTGCTTAAGTTTATGATATGCAAGAAGCAACATTGTCTAAATGCTAATCTTAAACTTGTAATCAGTTCACTGGGAAGACCTCTTGAGATGACTTTTGCTATTTCTGCAATATCAATTCTTCCTGGTTTTGCTTGGATTTTGACACTATTGGCTTTGTATTTCTTAGGAGAAATAAATTTTATACTAAATATAACCAGGTAAGAGGAGGACTGCTAGTCTGTGAACTTCTGAAGTAAAAATACATCTGTCTTATGAACTGTTAGGCACTGAATACTGCAATTCAGTACTCCAAATTTGGTGGTTATGCTGTACATACCTGTTATATACAAAAGTTACACTGCATGATCATACAACTTTCACAGTTCCCTCCTAAGTGAGATGAGATTCAATAAGATAACTCCTTCCCATTAAAAAAAAAATCATACCCAGGAGTTATGTATATATAAATACACAAAGCTATGTCACAGTGCAAGACACGTCACTGTAAAACAAATTCAAAATATTTCCCAATATAAAATAATGTAGAAGGTGTTACCTCTACCACCATAAAATGTTTTGTTGGGTTTTTTTCTATTTCCTGTCATAATCAATCTAAAACGGAAAGCAGTGAAAAAATCTGGTTTTTTTTCTGAGAGTAGTTTTCCAAAACACACCAGCTTACCAATTTCTAAAGAATTTAAGCATGCTCATGGAAACAAAGGCATATGCACTGTTTCCAGCTTTAATGGTTCAGCAGGGTACCGAGGTATGAGAATCAGAAAGTGAGCTAAAAGGAGTAACTTTAGTGGGATGTTTTCAGCTGAGAAACACGTGAGAAACAAGCTGAAACCTGGGGTAACTAAAGAAGTAAGAAACTTATCTTGATTCTAAGAAATACAGTTTTGCAAAACAAGCATGTAGTTTATTACTAATTTTTATTTGCTACCAGCTCTGAATGCACAGTAAGTATCTGCTCTTGCCAAGTGCAGCACTATTAATAAGTTTACTTTTTCAACTTTTACATCGCTTCCCTTTATTTTTTCCAAAACTCTGGAAAGTTTGCTTCAGCAAATTCAAGCCACACTGAGATACCACACACTCTACTCAGATCCAAGAGAGTGACATAGGAAAGGAAGTGGAGGGAAGGAGGAGAATTGTCTCGAAACCAGCTAAGAAGGCAGGAGGTGGGGGGTTTTCTGCATGTTGTAAAAGGTTTGTTTTGGGATGAATGAATAATGTTAAGCAGTGTGAAGCAAAAAAGTTTCAAGCGTTCCCAAAGAAAGTCTGAATATTTTTAAAAATACAAGTTTTGTTTCAAAAAGGATGCTCTGAGATGCTATGCTTTGAGAATGATTAGAGACATTAAAAGCTTAAAAAAGTTTCAGCTGAAAACTCTCCAACTCTTAACCAGAACAACAAACTGAATTCATAACCAACCAAGTTAATTGCTTTGCTTTCCACAACAGCACGTATTGGCAAAGTTATTTGTCATGAAAACCTCCTTTACACAGCTCTAGCTGAGGAGCACAGAGCTGTTTCCCCAAATCTGAGGGATGAAAGAGCTGCTGTGACTTTGGCCAGACCACGCTATGCATCTCTGGTTACCAAAGGCAGCTAGTACTCTGCAGAGCTCCAAATACGCCTTGTTTTTCCCCAGCACACTTTGGAGATAGGATAGGCAAGAGATAAGGGAGAGACATGGAAATTCCCCTCCAAGCAGAGGAAGGCTGAAGGGGGGGAAAGCATGTAGGGAATTTCCTTCACAGGAGGTGAATTTCCTGGGAGCAGCACTGGCTGGGATGTTTGCACAAAAGCCATATTGACCAGCTACAGCAGAACGTGGTATTGGCCTCACCTCCATGAAAGGGAACTGATAATGTCACTGCATTAATCAAACCTGGCTTGTGATGCACTTCAGACACTGTGTTTTGCTAGGTTACCCCATTTTCTTGCACATTCCTCCAGCTATCTTCCCCCAGGAGCCTTAATATACATAACTTCAAACTACTGGCCAGGTACCCTCAATGACCAGGGCTGCTTCTTGATCTCTATCTGCCTTTAACACACACTGCCTGGAATATTATTTTTTTAAAGCTCCATTTAAATAGGATTCAAGAGCTGAGGACTGTTATCCTTCACCACTTAACTTTTTCACCTGTAATTCCTGACCAGACTAAACCACTAAACCTTTAACTTTGGCACCTTTGTGAAAGAGCAGATCAAAAACATATCCAATTCTTGTTTCCACACTTTCTTTCCATCTTCAGGAGAAACCAGAATGCCAAGCAGCATGGTGCACCTTACAAAATCCTCAGTGTCTACTACACTTCCTCCTTTTATCTACTAGGAGAATTGAAGGTGACTATTCTTACACCTACCACAACCATTTAAATAATTCTTTGCTTTCTTCAGAAGTCTCCACACACAAAAAAAAATTCCAAACTTGCATATGTGTCAATGAACATTGTAAAGCTTTTTTATTTCACTCCTTGGGAGAATAAATAAGGGAAACTTTGTTGCCTTTTTCCAATTCCTCATCTTCATAACTGGCAGAGAGTAACTCCTAATTCTGAACGGCTATTTTTCTCCATCATCCACTGGGGTGAAGTTAACACAGTAATTCCTAGCATACAGTTGCTAGAAAAAAAACCCAACAAACCCAAATGTGTTTATTTTCATCATATGGTGCCAAAAGGACGTGCAACTGCAGCTAAGGAGCTATTGTGTAAAGCACTGAACGCTTATATTCTGTTTCATCCAAGCACTAAGTAAAAGCTTAACATCAAGGGTACCTTCAACCAGCATCCCTCATGGAAGTAAAGCTGAGGATGCCAGAGGAGCATGTGCCAGTACTGAGAAGCGTGTGAGCTGAATACATGCCTTTCCTACATCAGCAGAAGTTAATGCTGCTGTAAAAAATACCCTTTACCATCTGATTCAGTCACAAAAGTACCCTGACTTTTAAACTCAGTTGAACAAACCATGGCAAACCCTTAAAAGCTGTACCTTTCCCGTTCAAGGGCAGGCAGAGTTATCAGAGCTGGGTGAGGAACGGCGAGCTCACATCAGCACTCAGCGATGCAGAGAAAAATTGAGGGGAAAAACGGCCCAAAACAACCACCCGTCGAGGATTCCCAGTATATAAAGTTGTTGCGAGAGGTGCCAAAAGAAATAATTCCGAGCCAAAGAGTTTGGCTTGATGGCTCCGCTAATTACAGGCCGGGGCTGTTCCCGCTGGGCTGAGGAGGGCCAAGGCTCGCTGTCAGGCAGACGGATTAGTCCCCGTTGCCCATTAAGGGCACCCCTTGAGTGTAGGCAGGGACACGGAAGGAAACATAAGAAGGCGGCATGTGCATAACCAAACAGGCTACCTTGCTGAAAAGAAAACCCCTAAAGCCACATTCTGCTTCATTAGCACATGAAAATAAGGTAATTGAATACTTCATTCTCCCATCCAGAGCCAAGATCCATCACTCAGGGAAATGGAGTTTTGATAAGGTGGGGCGTTTAAATGAGGCAAGAAAGAGTCTTTGAGTGTGTGTTACTTTGTTTATCTGAGAGAAATCCCACTTAAATATAAGCGAAAAAGATATAAAAATCACTTTACCCTATGAATCACTCTAACATGGCAAAGTCCCTCCAAGAGGGACTGCCATTTTGGAATTTATACTAATTTCAACATTATTCTGAAGACATTACACTTGTCTTATCCTGAAGGTATTACACTTGTTGCTGCCTTTTTTTTTTTATCAAAATCCCTTTGTCTCTCTTGTTTAGCTTTTTTTCTTTCCTCTTCTTGTTGAACTCTGTCTCACTAGGTGTTTTTGTTGGCTTTTAACATTTCATACATCAAGAGATGAAAACTTCAGCAACTGCCAGGGCAAGGTATTTTAGTCAACTTTTTTCTTGTTCTTTTTTTAAGTTATACATGTAGCACACTCAGGTTTTGGCGTTTTGATTTATTCAATGTTCCATCTGATAAACAATATATGAAAATAAATTTTATAAAATATCTATCATTACCAATTTCAGGCTCAGACAGCTCCTGTTTTAGGTCTTTAGCTTTGTTTTAAGGAAAAAAAAGAAGATAAAAAAATCTGATATTTGAAAGGCAAAAACATAAGCAGAATGTATTTCATTGACTTTAGCAAGCTAAAAAGCAACAAACTCATCTTCTCCCACTGGCTAATCACCTAAAATATGAAGTACAGTGACTGGCATTTCCTCCAGAAAAAAAAAAATTACGTAAATACTGTAAATAGACCCCTGTCTTCAGCCAAAAATGCCTGCTATGGTATTAAGTTTTTTATAAGAAAGCAGGAACTAGAGATGCATAGAACTAGACAGAAGGCACCCTTATTCCTTGGGTTTAAGTGGTATAGTTTCCCAGTCTGCTATGCTGATGTAATACCTTGATATATAAAGAAAAATGACATTACAGACCAGCTCTCAGCACTGGCAACAACAAGGATTTTGATAATATTTGAGACATACCTCCCCCAGCCTCTCCAACAGTGATGCCTAACCACTTCTCAGGCTTTCGTCTTGTTCTCTTATGTGTCCAGACATGTGATAAAGCATTTAAAAGGCTTTCCTGCTAAGAAATATGGGCAATAACTGCAGTGGTGGGAAGAGCTGCATTTTCACAATACTTAAAAGGTAACTGTGTTGATGCTAGGGCTGTGCTATCATTCTCTCTTGTCCAGGCACTCTGCTCCCACCACCACATCCTTGCTGCTGGTGGCAGAACTGGTCCGCTGTTGTGAAAAGCCAGTTTGGAGAGATAACCCTGCAAAAAGCCTCTTGATTTTCTGTGGTTTAGTCTGCAGGTTGGGGTCTGCATGGTGGCTTGTATGGGATCATCTGTGAGCCAGCTCTAGAGCAAGGCAGAAGGCAGGAACTGAAAGAAAAGAGGGAGTTCAAACTGTTGTGGACCTACACCTTCTGGAACAATGCCACTTTGGCTGAATGGCTGAAGACAGACCAAAGATACAACTGAAAGCCTGGGGCAGGGTCCAGGAGGTAAACATCTCACCACCTCTGCTCACAGTCAATATAATGGTGGGAAAATTAAAGGGGTTACATCTGAAGGCAAACATTCTTCAGGCAGCAACCTTTAAGGTAACTAGGTCCTACCGTGTAGCTTTGAAATGCGTACAGCAGAACCACCACCTTAAAGTTAAGTCAGCACTTCACACAGCTTGACAACCCAAAAAAACCAGAGGGGTGACACAGCAAGGGTACAGTACCAGCAGCTGGCAAGAAGGCACACTGCTGCTCTCCAAAGATGCAGTGGGCAAGCAAAGGAGCTGGGCTGAAGGCTTTACTGCGAGTGAACTACAATAGTCCAGCCTTGTGATCGGGGCAGCACTTGCTGCTCTTGCACCACAGCTGCCATAGGCAACAGCAAGGCTGGCAAGCCTTTTTTGTGCTGCTGGCTGAATAGACCTCCTAAGCAAAATTAGCAGGCCACGAATTAACACCCCCTTTAGTGCCTGCCAACAGAAAACAAAAATAAAACAAAACCATGTGGCCAAGGGTTGTGCAAAATTGTCACAGGCCTTCTTGCATATTTTCCCCACCCTTTGACTGGGAGAACACACTGTGAAAACTTTGCAACTAAAGAAAACATTTGCAAATTATACCCAGATTGTGATTTTCTGTGGAATAAATCTGGGTAAAGCAAAATAAGGACTTGATCTCAATCTCTATCTCAGAAATAATATCTTAACTCAAACTGTCTAAACAACTCTCTTTATCATTTATACATTTATATTATGTAAGGTACAGATTTCCCAGGCCTGAGTCCAGAAAGCAAACCATGTGCCCCAGGAATTCATCCAGAGCAAACTGGAGCTGCAGAGCCCACCAGGAAAGAGAAAGATGTGTATCATCAAAGCACTGGTAACTTTCCACAACATGTTAAAAAATGATTGCAAGAGGTCTTGTGCACATTGAGAACAGACACTAAACTAAGCTCTTGATGAACACAGTTACCCATCACCCCTGGCTTACTTCTTCTTACCAAACATGCACCCAAAATCATAAGCAGTTTCCTTCATGCTGTATCTATGTTCAGATTTCCATGCAGAAGTCTAACAGTGCAGCTGCTGGCCTCCTTGAATCAATGGAAAATTCTGCCTGAAATTCCTGGTAGCTAGCAAGGTGCCAGCACTGAAGCAACATGAAAAATAACATCAGGACTCATGTAAAACACCTTTGTTATGCATCTAAGTCAGATGTGTCACAGAAGCAAGTGAAAAATTGATGGTAAAAGTCTCTCTAGCTTAATAATTTTTTTAAAAGCTAGTTTTTCAGCAAGTTCAGTTAAAGAAGATGAGAATTACTGCCAGGAGCAATAGCATACATTATTATGACACAAATATGTACCAGCACACATCCACATAACCCGCATAAAAAGAAACCAAGAATAACTCTACTTATTCTGCATATCTAAAATTAAATCTAATTTTTTTAAACCATGCTCAGCAACAGAGGAAGATTTAACAGGTGTCATTGTTTCTCCCACGTGTAATCATCCTTTTAATTTGCCCATGTGAGAAAAGAAAAGCCATTTAATGAGCATAATGAAATTGATGATTAATTAAACATCTTATAGGGCCTGGAGGATTCTCCTCCATTTGGGATAGATTTCCTTTAGCTTTAAGCAAGCTGAAGGGCAAGATGCCTCCTTGGCTTTTTGTTTTAGCTGGTATGTGTTTGTAAAGGCTTGAAGATGTTTCTCAGTCTACTTGTCAGCCTTTCTGGCATTGGTCATCCAGAAGTCTCTGCCCCAAAACACAATGGGTTTTTTTAAGGACTTGTGACAATATCCCAGTGTAGTTCAATGCAAGACTGGACATTCATTTTGGTGTTTAAGTGGCAGCACTTGCTAACAGTATTTTTTCTTCTAATCATTGCCAGTTTTTTGAACTACATATTCGCATGTAGTAACTGAAAGTAAGTCACCTCACCGAAACAGGCTCATGACTGATTTTCTAGTGAAAACTTGCAAACAACAAACAGGATGACAGGTCAGAGTTGCTGAGACATGTGGCCCCTTTCCCTTTTTCTTACACCACCACCACCTAGGGGACCTTTGATCTGAATGTCAGCGGTGAAAATACACAAACAGATACTCTCTTATTATATACTCACAGGTGTACATTCCTAAAACTGTTACATTCCATTACTTTCAGCTGTGCTTGAAAACAATACCTTCAGAAGTTGACCCCTTCTCTTCTCTGATCACACTGGTATCCGAGTACAAAGCATCACAGCAAGCACGGTATTCCAAACAGCGGCAGTGATCAGGCCAACAAATTCAAGCAGCTCTTGTAAGGACAGGGCCAGAGCACTGACTGAAGTTTCTCTGTATTACTTACACTGTGCACCACTTTACAGCTTGCACAGAAAGGGGTCTTCTCTCACTCAGTGGGAACACTCCAGGGTCAGGCAGCTGGAGTTTGGATGGGGAGAAGGCTGGATTTAAGGCAAACTCGGCTCAGTTCTACCAGTGCAGCAAGAGTTAAAAATCTTATTGAAATACATTGAGCCCCTGTGGGTGTTCAGATCACTTCCCATAACAGCATGCAACAAATCATCTGTTTGGGCTGGGGTTACTGAATGCAAAAGCACATCCTCACAATGTCCCTACTTTTAAAAAAATCAGTCTCCAGCTTTGGCAGCTTAATATAAGAAGAAGTGCTCTTCTTCTGATAAAAATAGGACAGTACACTTCAGTAACTGGAATGGAGGAAAAAAGTGTGAGGGAATTTTTCCATTCTTTTCTGTGATTGTTCTGTACAGTGTTTATCAGCAGGCTGGTACCACATCTCCTTTTGTTAGAAAATTAAAAGTTGAACTGCAAACATAAAAGCCACCATGAACCATGCAATAACCTTCAGGCATTTTAAGAGCAGCAGAGGTTAGAAGGGCAGCTCCTGACTCTAAACAGCACCTATTGTCTCTCTTTCTTCTTGAATAACAAAAGCAGAGCTGAAAGCTATTTACCTGGTTTTACCTCTGTCAGATCTCATTTCCCCCTTTATTTTCAGCAGATGATCTTATCAAATAGTGTAATTTCTAACAATTGCTTTGATCAGATTTTTTTTAAATTTCGCTGTGATAGATTATTTCATTCTCAAATAGATAACTCAGCATACAAAGTTACAGCAGAAAGACATTTAGGAGACTTCAGGAGTCTGTCAATGTGTATTTATATTAAGAGTAACTAGTTTTAAGCTTCTAAGTTAAAATGCTTTCGTTTTGAAAACATGAGAGCCATGTACAAGGCTCCGATCTTGCAAATACTCCCACACAAACAACTTTCTGTCTGAACCGCCCCATGTGTTCCCTTCCCGCTGCAGATTCATACGACTGGGCACTTAATGTGCCCAAAACCAACTGCAGAGCAAAGCTGGAAGGATTAAACTCCCGATCCACAAACTTTTCGGTGTTCTCCTATCCAATCTAGTGTATCCATTATGTTACTCAAATTATTTATAAACAAAACCTTACATGAGTCAGCACCATGCAGACTTTTTGTGAGTGGCGAGGAGGGGTCTGTAGTTAATACAGAATTATAGAATCATTTAGGTTGGTATGTAAAATCCTCAGAGATCTAGCCTTAAAAAAATCTTTACAACAAGATAAAAGCAATACACAGTATATAAAGTTCTTCCACTGTTTTAAAATATTTATAAAACTTTGGAAGGAAGAAAAATAGTTTTGGGGGTATTTTGCTCTCTAGGAAAAAAAGCTCATACAAAACCAATCATTTCTAGCATTATCGATTTTGACTTAGAAAATAGTTTTCTTTTTTTACTTTCTCTAAGTCACTTCACAACACCCACCTCTTTGTCTTTTATATACTTCTGTAATTTTATTAAAAAGGTGGGGGAAAAACCCCTTGAAAATATAAACAGAAATCTAAACTAAGAAATTATTTTATTTTACCTATAGATTAAATGCCAGTGAAGTACTTCTAAAAACATCTTTAGTACTACTAAAAACATCTTTAGACATAATCTATGATGCAAGATTACAGCATTTGATTCTGTGTCACTAGCTGCAGTTTGTAATTACGATACTGAAGTTTAAGAAAACCACTAAAACCTGTGAAATAACAGGACTTCATCTCATATGAAAAGATCTTATAAATCCAAATTTTTAAGGAATTCTAGTATAAGTGTTTAGAAGTTCGTTTTCCTTACTATAACATGTTACCTATGAAATCTAACAATGTTACATTAGCAGGATCAGGTTCTTAACGTAGAATTCTATCAGATACTCAGCTGCTATGAACTGTCATATCTCAGCTGCAGCTGATCTCCCACTAGGACCAATTTCAGACCAGCAAAGTGTTTCTGACAGTACAACAGATACAAAACCAAGAGTGGAAACATGTCTTATACAAGATGGAAGTATACTGAAGAGGCACATTTTTGAAAATGGCTCGTTCTTACAGCTTTTCAGTCCAGTTTAGAGTTTCATTGGAATGTTTTCACTTTCTGCAAAGACAGCATCACCAAGAAAAAATAAAATCAAGCCAAGTTCTGAAATGTGCTTTACTTTTTTGGCATCAACTCTTACCCTTTTCCAGCCCCATTTCCATCCAAAGTTTTTCCTAATTACAAACAAACAAGCAAACAAACAACAACAAAAAAAAAGACGTCCGAGTGCCTGTAGAAACCTAAAATTATTCCATACATTATTGGTTTTCTATGTATCTCTACTGAGTTACTTGAAATGTTGTAATTACATGTATTTCCTTCTTTCATAAAGTGTTGGTTACTATGGTCCTTTATAGTTCCAGAAGAACTGACAAGTAGAATGAGGAGAGTAACTTTCCAGTCAGTTCTAAGGAAATAGAGTATGGTCATTTCCACTTGCAGGACCCACTCTCTATCAGACTCTACAGACATTTCTGTGTCACCTTCTGCAGTACAGCATCTGGGCACAACATTTTCCTCTTATTACTTTCTTTTTCAGTGAAGATATTAGTTTATAAAGATCAGGAGAAACTGGACATGGGGCAAGAAGTTTGAGAAAAAAATGTATGGTTAGGCAGTTCATATAATTCTCCTCAGAACATGCCTGTGCCCCTGTGTTTTATGGTTTATGATTTCTCTGTTGTTTCACACACACAAGTGTCTCAAATCCTTCTGCAAAACCATCAATTTTGGGCAGGCATCTAAGAAACTTGATTACTTTTCTACATTACTTAACAAAGCAAGTTTTGTTAAAAATATTTATGCTGAAATTCTAAAAATGGCATTATACTTCAATGGGAAATAAGATTTAGCTTGAACATTTGAAAATCAATCAGATTTTCTATCTCTAATCAAACAGATTTCACATTCTCACAAGAATTAGTTTACTAACACTGCTTTCAAGAACATTTTTTGGCTTGTAAGAAAGAGAAAAAATATTTATTTCTCCTCTTTACTGCACAAGTATCATGGGAGTCATCCCACCACACAAGACAAACTCAGCATTTTCAATTATTTTGTACGGATGATGCAGTTGAGTAACTAAAGCTATTACAACAAAATAGCAGGCAAAATAAAATTATTCTGGGAAAGAGATGTGGGGGGCAAGGTTTTAAAACTTCTTCATGTGACACAAATTGTTAATAAGAGGGTTACAAGCAACAGTATTAGAAACCTTTAATTACAAATACACCATAATCTGGATGCTATTTGCAATACACTTGCATCTGGCAAGCTAGACAAGACTGGAGTTTTTCAGAATATATCTGAATCACAGGTGTGATTTTGAGAAGGGCAGCTATCTTCACTGGCGTGAAGAGGACACTAGAGCATATATAACTAATGATGCATACACCGTCACGCAAAAGAAAATCCTCCAAAGGCTTGAAAGGAGGAGGAAAGTAAGGAAACATTATCCCATCGTCCTTCCATGCTTCTGGAATGTGGGCAGATCATAGTAAAAGTTTAAGCAGCAGGAAGATTAAAGGAAAACTGTTAAAGCCAAAAAGGACACTCACATCATCTGGCATAAGTCAGTCGTGCCTCTGCAGACTTCAGTGGAGATTCACTGATTTACGCCAGTTGATGTTTTGGCCCGACGGCTTCACAGAAGATACTATCGATTAATTGTGTGTTCTATTCCAATTAAAAGCTTCTCTTGCCATCACAGCACATCTTGCCCCAGCTGGAAGCCACTCTGGCATTTTTCTTTCTGCTAGAAAGCACCCTATAGGCGAATTCCAAAATCATAATAATAATTTTAAAAAAAAGAAGTCTGCATAAATTGTCAACTACTGTTTGTTATTATTTACCATTTTTGGCATATACAGACATGCCAGGCACTTTACAGAAAATACTTTGAAGACAATTCCCTTCCCTGCAGAGCTTAAAAGACAAGGGCTAGTCCATTCTGCAAACATAGGGTACTGCTTTACCAAAAATTATTCCAATTACTTCAGTGTCGTTCCTCACAGCAGTAAGACTGCTTATTATGCAAGCTAATAAGGTAATTTCAGGTCTTAAGTGATGAACAGGGAAAACAAGAGAGTGCAAAAGACAAAGATATTTTATAGAGAAATGCTTCAGATGCACTACATTTGCAAAGCTTTCTGAACCTGAACACTTTTTCCATGCATTTAATGTGCCTAGCTTTCACAAAAATACCCAAACAAATCCAAACCAACCAACAGAAACCCAACCAAAAACCCCACCCAGAAAAACCCAACCCTTTGAGGCTTGTAATTTTTCAAGTACATGATGCTTAGCGTGTGGTTTCTACTGTGATGCCTTATTAATGAAGAAATCCTTAACATTGGGTTTAATAAAAAAGGGGAATTGGGAATGGTGGCAACACTTCTGGAAGAGTAACACCCAAATGGTTTCAAGAATGGACACCCAGCCCTAGACAGAGCAGTACAACTGCAGACCCTGACAAGACTTCTGCCCAGCCTTCAAAGTAAAAAGAAAAGTGGGACATGGAGCCAACTGTGGAACTGAAAAGCTATCAGGTTCAAGGAGGGCTGCAGGGAAAAAAAGGTAGTAAGTTATAGATCTTAACAATGAAGATCACTTTTAACTTAACATCCTGAGTACCAGAAAGCCACTATCATAATTTCAGAGCATCTAAAAAAAGGAGTGACCTATCAACCAAATTAAAAAGTATTTCTAGGAAACTTGATGATGAGAAGGTACTGTATCTTTCCAAATATTACTTGGAACCAGTGAGTATTAATGAGTAGGGCAGATCCATGCTGCCAAAGAGTGGCCCAAATTAATGTACTTGTTATACAGTGAATTTATACATAAAGGCACATTCCCTTCTTTGCCCCATTTTCTGGGCTACAGGTTTTTCATGGTAACATTTCATTACTACCTCAAGTTGGGTCACTCACTTTGACAAAAGCTAGTACTTCAATAACTTTTGGTGTGATTGTGATATGATTTGAGACACAAAGTTAAAAAAAATAAATCTGTTAGACTTCATTTGTACAAGGCTTTTAGGAAAGTACAATTATTTATTTATTGTTACTTTTAGGACGTAGGTAATATCTTGTTAGCTTTCACTAGTCTCAAAGGAATGAATTTTGCAAACAAAGCCATGAGAAACAAAACCTGTGATAACAATTCACATTCATGTATTAATTTTCAAAAACACAATCTTGACCATTAAGAAGAACATTTCCAGACTTATCAGTTAAACACACAGCACTATATTTCCATCACAATCACAAGATTTAAAACTTGTTATTATTAGGTGCTTTAGCAAACTCTTAACAGCTGCTGAGAACATGAGCATTTCTACAGCTATTGGCAAGATCTATCAGGTTTGAAAATGAGGAAAATGAGATCCGGCAACGATATTTTTAGGATCAAACCTTTCCAAAAAAAAAAAAAAAAACCCAACTCATAACCTAAGCAATGATTCATGCAATTTGCAGTTAAACTGTCAATTGTACCACTCTGCTTCTTATATAGTTACATATTATGCTGTAATCTTTTAATTTGACAAGGGGAAAAGTTGGTATGATTACCAGAGGGCTTTAAAATTCCCACTGTGGAACAGCTGTTTATCAGTGTGCGTATTTCTGAAATTGTATTTGCTGCTCTTTAAAGGTCACTTATTTCAAACTGAAATTGATGGAATGATCTTTTTCACTTCCATCCTAAATGCTTTACAAGAGTTACAGAGTGTTTTAATTTGTTATATTTGCTATAATGGCTTACCTAATTCATGTAAAATTCTTTCCTCATTTGAAGTGTTTGATAAAGATTAATTTGAAGGATGCAGTGTCCCACATATATTTATTGTAAGGAAAACTTTTAAAAAATTACACTGCTAGCAGTAGAATCCATGAGAACACTTCAGGTTTAGAAATACTTTCAGATAATCTATCTGGCTCTTACTTGTCTTAAAGAAATCACATATTTAGAGGAGAGAGGTAGATTTTGCAAACTGTTATACTCCATCTGGAACTAGCATTTCATATTTACCAATTGTTGCAAAAGAGAGTTAATCTGAACATGAAAGCTGGGACTCCATTTAATTTGTCATCTGTGATTATCACTTGGAAGTCACTGAGTTTATTAAAGACAACTACTGTGTGATAAGGACAGTAGAGACACTATTAAGCATGTCATTTAAATTGCCTGAGCTGGCATCATGCCCAAGTCCTTCAGATCCGTATATCAACACACTTGTTGCTGACAAAGACTCATTTTAGGGGGCAAACGAGGAACTCCCTCCAAACTGAGTATGCAGTACATGTTTTTACAATAATTCATGAGAATAAACTGTATTACTCAGTCTTTTTATTTGTGATTCCTAGACAAGAGAACGACAAAACAATGACAAATAAGTGAGAGACTCTGTTCTAAGAAAAACAAAAAAAAAGGGATAAAACATTTTTTCAATTTTCATTTAAAATTACTTGAATTTGCATTTTATAAGCATATTTTACTTGTAACTACGATGCTGACAAACTAACAAAGACACCGCACTCAATCATCTGCTCTGCCAAATTTTATGATCCCATATCTCTCCCACCCTTGCCTCCTCCACAGGATCTCTTGCTTTCACTTCATTAAGCCTGTAGGAAGGAGAAAACCTCTGGTGGCTGGACACGGTTTGTCTTCAAAACTAGTAAGAGTAACTTTATTTAACTTCTGGCAAGAGCCATGCCACAAAATAACACCACATTTGGAAAAGATGCAATTAAGAAAATACCAGGATAATTTTCCCGCTAATTCATACCAAAATAAATACGAGTATCTTTGATGGAAACAACCTACGTGTTAAGTTAGGCGTACTACTTTCACTGTAGAAAAGAGTCAGAACAGAAACTTCTTCATTGTACTCTTCATCTGCTGTTTTCCTAAGCTATGTCCTGACTAAAAATAGAAAAGCTATCCCGTTTTTGGAGGGGAGGAATTCATTAGCTTAACAAGCATCTCAGTGTGTAAAAGCAGCTAATCTCTTTGCTAAAAAATCCTGTGCTTCCCAGTATGCACACCGTGTCCAGCAACAACTCGGCAGTCTCCCGTTTATCGCTTCCCAGCACGGGTGTGCTGGCTCTGCGGGCCTGAGCAAACACCCAGGTACTCACGGTACACGTGGGCAGGATGTAAGTGCTGGGGAAGAGGCTCTCTTACCTTCCACAAACTGTCCTTCGCCGTCTTCAAGTGAAGATCTGGAAACACAAATCCAAAGCCCCTAAAGTAGGAGCACAACCAGCAGCCAGCCACGCTTCTCTGCCGCCCCCCCGCCCTCCAGACCACTTTCCCACCGCTTGCACTGCAAACAGCAACTTTCCCGTGGCATTTATTTTTTACTGGTGAGCCATAAAATCGCCTGCTTGTCCAATTAATGCAAGCATCATTATTTTCATTTACCTTTCACCATCTCAAGTGAAGGAAAGAAGGGGAGGGGGAAACAGGAAAGCAAATGCATAAAAGAAGCTTCAGAAACATGAGTTTCAACTCATTTATGAGTCCAGATAAAGGTTAATAGTTAAACTCCTTCCTCTCCCTCCCACCCTCACAATTATTGATGCCCTTCAAGAAATGAAATATTTTTTGTTCTCATTTACCAGAGGCTAGACAAACTGTCAACATCTCCACTTTATTTACGGGTTGAGCAAGAGCAGTTCCTCAAACATCAACATTTTTTACGTTAATCCTGGAGAGAATCCACTTCTCTAAAACTACAAAATTTGCCAACTTCTGTAGTATTTATTTTTAACGAACGAGAGCAAGAGCCTTGAGCTATCCTCCGCTGGGGAGGGGAAAGGGGAAAGTGCAGCTCCACTCTCCCAACTTTAAAGCGCTTTCCCCCACCTTCCCACACCGCTCGGTCCCTGATCACTCTCCATCCCAGCACCCCCTTCCACCCCAAAAGTTTCCCCTCCCGATCCCCCACCTGCTCCACGTCCAGTGGGATTTCAAGGGAGGAAACAAAATTTGCGAAGTGGTTCCTTTTCGGCGACTTCTTCAACCCGTCTGGAGATTTAAACCTGAAAAACAAACACCTCTACTTGAATGCAAACTAAGCTTTGGGGGTTGCCGAGTTAATTCCTCGGCAGACAGCTACTCTCAGTATCTGGTTACACAAACATACCTACAGACAGGTTGGAGGGGAGTCCTTTAGAAACCAAGGAGAGGCGGGCGGAGGAAATAAAATCAAAATAGGCAGAGAGGTTGGAGTGAGGGACTCCGGGGTGCAGCGGGGTAAGTAGCCTGGAGAGAGGGATGATTCGCAGCTGGAGACAGGTTTAATACGCGGCAGTTACAGGGAGACCCAAAGCAAGGGCCAATGCGGGCAGGGTCTGAGACCCCAGAGGTCTCGACTGGGGATGGGGGGAAGGGAGGGGGTGTCCTTTTGGGTGGCGGTTGTAACAACTTTTTACAGACAACCTAAATAAAACAAAGGAAGGCACAAACCCCGCCGGCCGCGGAGGCGCCGGCGAGAAGCGGGCTGCTCCGGGGGCGGGCGGCTCCGCGCCCTCCTCACCGGCACCTCCTGCCCCGGCCGTGCCCTGCCAGCCCCTCGCCGCCGCCCGGCTTACCTGCCGCTGCCCCCGGGCCCTCGCAGCATCGCGCCGGGCACAAAGGGGCGGCGGGGCAGGGCCGCGCCGGCAGCCCCGGGAGGCGCGGTGCTAAGTGCAGCGGTGAGAGCGGTGACAGCCGCGGCGAGCAGGGAAATTGGGGAAAAAAAAATAGTTACAAGGAAAAAAAAAAAAAAAAAAGAGGTGGAGAGACGACCACCCTAATAAGCCGCCGTGATCGTGCTGGGGAGGCGAGTCCCTCCTCCCGGGGGCAGCGCTGCGAGGCGCGCTCCTGCCCTGCCCCTGCCCTGCCTGAGGGGGACGCGGCGGAGGGGTGGAGGGGGAGCCGCCCGCCCGGCCCGGCCCGGCCCAGTCCGACCCGGCCCGGCCCAGCCCGGTCTCCAGGGACGGGCGCGAGTGCGGCTGCGGAGGGAGATGCCGGCGGTGCGGGGCGCCCCGGCCGCGGCGGGCGGGGAGGGGGCACCGCAGCCCTCAGGAATTATCCACACACACACCCCCGCCTCCCGTCGCTCGCCCCCCGTGCGGCCGGGCTGCTTCCCGGCTGTCACATGGCTCCTGCCACCACCCCCAAAAGGGTTTCGGGAGTCGCTTCACTTTCACTTTGGCCCCGCCAAGGGGCTCCCGGGGGCCGCCGTGCCTGACAGGAGCCCTCACCCGCTGCCCCGCGCCTTCCCCGGCTCCCGAGGGGGATGAGGAGCAGAGCTCAGCCCCCTCCGCATCGCTTGTCAGGGTGCGGGGCCGCCCTTGGGCCCCTTGCAGCGGAGTGCTGTCAGGAGCGGCTCTGCTCGTCTCAGCCTTCCTTTCGCGTTCTAAGTACGGAAAAAAGGAGAATAATAAAAATATAGCCGGTCCGTGGGAGTTCCGGGCTGGGGAATTGCATGCAGCGCTGCAGCAGAGGGGTGTGGCAGGTGGGAGACTGGTAGGAATGAGGCATTTGAGAGCTGCAGACAAGCACGCTTTCTCTGTTTTCTGGTGGGACTGACTATTCTGGATAGACTGACTATTCTGTCTGTCTATCTAAAGGGGTTGGTGAAAATCCCACTGGAGAGCCAAAGCCATGCCTTGCACAGGGACGGTCTCCTTGAGCATCTCCAGGATCTGGCATGATGTTGTGGAGGTGCCTCTGAGGGGCCTTTCCATGCTTCCCACCAAAACACTCTGCACCCACACCTATGGACACAGACTGCTCAATACCCCACCAACAGCAACTCCAGTGTCCCACAGTGAACACCAGGGATGGATCTGGTCCAGCAGTATTATTTTTGGGCTCAGAATAAATATTTCCAAATGGAGGGCATGCTCCATATAAGTATGTGTATGCACTGTTGCATCCCTGCTTCATTTTGAAAGAGCAACTAAAAAGGAGAATGGAGTTCTGTGTTGCTGTCCTCTTTTACTGTAGGTACCCTGCTGTTATGGACATGGCCCTCTTGATGTGATTTTCCATTAATATCCCTGGTCTTACTGTTGATGGCTTTGAGGAGAGCGAGCCAGAAAAGAGCAGCAGCCTCCCCAGAGAAGCTCTCCACGTGCCTCCTGTGAAATGCCCATCACCTGCCTGATGCCTGTGGGCAGGTGGTCACTGACCACGTAACAGAACTTGCAGTTCCCAACGCTTCCCGAAAGACACAGCAGCACTTACTGCACTAATTATGGCTGCACGTGCCCTGCACAGAGGCAATCTTGTGCTGAGTGAGTCAACTGGCATGATGTCCTGGCTTTTATGTAAGCTCCTTCTCTCTGGCCTTCTCTCAACAGTCATCAAACGTGGCACAACACATGTTCATAATTTTTGATGAGCTGGCCTGTAACCACCTTCACCCAGGCCCTTGTCACAAGCACAGCAGCAATCAACCCCTGTCACAAGCACAGGTTTTCTTGAAGCTTGGCTGATGCTGGTGCCAACAATCAGGCTGCATGTGCTGTGAAACACTAGCACACGCTCATGGCTTGGTTCCTCTGCACCTCAGCCTGCTCTCCCCAAATGTCTGACATATTTTACTCAGCATGAACAAGCAAAATATAATTACAGCGGGGTTTGGTTTGGGGTTTTTATTTTCAGTGCACAACTAGATAAAAGATTACCACACAGAATATATATTCCAGTGACAACAGAGTCCTAGAACCACACATTTTGGTATTCTGTCGTGGGGTTTCTGGTTTGCAACTACAACAGTTAGCTTTGAGTTTTGCTGTTAAATGGAGCAAAGATGACCGTAACGTTGGTGTTTGCATTTGTTTCTTCGGGTTTTTTTTAGTGTTTACCGTAAGGCAACAAGAAACACTAATAAATCAGATTGTGAACAAATGGTTTCTCAAAACTCACCCAGTTCATAAGTATTATTCTGAGTATTATTCTGTTATTCTGAGTATTTGCTAACTTGAAAATTAAATTGCCATTTGAGACTATTCCATATTCCATAATATTCATTATCTTTCCTCATTTTTCAATTACAAGGCCAACTTTGACCTCTTTAATCCATGTTTTTTCTGCTACAAATTGCCATGAAGTCAAGAGCACTTAAGAACAAGCTACTGCTAACTGGCAAAATATGGCAGAATGTGTCCCCAGTTACATAGTACCGTCCTCTCACCCTGTCTCCAGTGACAGCATGCTCACTACTCAGGAACAATGACCCAAAGTTAAGAAAACATTTTACAATAGGTGAAATACAGGGAAAAAAATAGCCTAATTTACCAAATAAGAATAGTGAGATATCATCCCTGAGAAGAGTCAGGAGTAATCCAGATAAAAGAGGAGAGAGTGAAGAGATGATCAGGCAGTCATTCGGGCCTATCTTCTGATGCTGCTCAGAGATTAAATCTGTCCTAACAAAGCAGAGCAAAGACCTGAAATAATGTTATCTTACCTCTCCTCTCCTTCCCCCCACCCCAGTACTACATTTTTATCATGCTCCTTTACCTTTGGATGCTTGGAAAACAAAGGAAAGGGGCAGAAAATACAGAAAGTGAGAGGAAGGAACATTACTTTTCTTTTTTAAATCAAAAAAGAGGCACGAATTTATTTTGATGTTGTCACATTTTCATCACAGGACATTTTAATTTAAATATGTGCAATTAAATTAACATCAGTTGTACTGACAAAAGGCTAGAATCGAGAGAATATCAAGTTAAGCTTCCATCAAGTGTGCATGACATTTTAAGTAAATCGGGTGGCTTTGTTTCTTGGCTTTTTTCAACATTAAAAAAGTGTTCTCAAACAAGTGAAGCACGTTTTTAGAATCAACTGACTCATAGGCTTTCCATCCTCAAAATTACAGAGAGGAGTGCTGCCCAGAAGTAAAAATATTTCAATAATCAATAGCAGAATAATCCGAGGCAACCAACCTGCATTTGCATGTCAAGGTACACAGCGAGTGTCTGCCAGGGTGCTGAGGCATGAAGGGAGGAATGAGCAAACTCAAAACTATCCCTTTATGTAGTTTTCACAATAGTCTAATTTACCGATGTTTGCAAGCAAAACAACAACAACAACAAAAACCACCAACCCAGTAGGAAAGGATAAATTAAAATGTATACCTGGCACACATTTTTGTTTACAAACACTTGAAAACTCTGTTTGTGATTTAAGTAGTTCTGAGGTTATTTATGTTAATGGTATGCATGAGTCTAAATGGCATCCTGTTCTGAAAAAAGAGCTGAAGGAAAAGTGCTTTGGGGCAATCTATACCCTTTTTTGTCCTTTGGCCATGACAACTGAAATGGAGGAAACGTGACAAAAGTGGTGCTGTGTGAGGTAGGCTGGCTGGATTAAATACTGTGTGGAACGGTGGTCTTCCACAATGGGAATTAGGAAGAGCTTTCTCTTCCTGAACTAGACTGACTTCTTTTAAGCTTGGGCAGGATATTGTACCTTACTTTTTCTGTGCAAGGTAAATAATATTTCTCTGTAAAGCAGTCACAGTGTTTGCGTGCATGGTTGTTTTCAGGTTCAGCAATCCCACATTGAAAGTATTTGATTCAAGGTGGCAGAGTGTGGCTAAGAAATTTCAGTCATGAGAGGAACTGGTGTTGAAGTGCAGTCTCTACTGAGGGAGAAATGACTGTATTAGAATCCTGGAAATTTGCTGCTTATTTTTCTTTCAAGCTTCAAATAATTTGAATTCACTCATGGTATTTTCTTTCAGTCTTTCAGGATAAAACCCTCCTGCTCTTTTCCTCTTGCCTCGAAGAGATGGGTGTTGAGAAGGGCAAAGAAATATTGTTGCAGGTCTGTAAGGGCAGTTGATGCGTATCAGTCGTTGCTCTTGTGTTTATTTAATTTGAGATTTAAAAAAAAAAAGTTGAATCGCTGTATTTATCCAGTACTTAGAAGTCTGGATATGCAAGCACTATCTGATAGTGCCCAGATGTGGGAAATTAAAATTATTCTTACTAAATGTTAAAGAACAACAATAATGGTGGAACTTTTCTCTTTGTAGTTTTAAAGAAATTTTACATTACATGCTGGCACTCTTTCCTAGTTCCACTAAAACCAAATTCAAGTCCCAAAATTAGTATGCAAATATAAAGGTTTCCTGTAGTGATTACTTGAATTGGAAGAGAAAGTCAAACTGACTCTGCTACCTGTGAAGACCCAGGCAAATGTTCACGATTATTATTTTGAATAGGGTAGAGAGGTGATGGTTTATACATTCCGCATTTTTATTTAGACAGTGGGTTTAATATTTTCAAAAGCTTCCCAATCCCATCTTCAAAAATCTAAAGACTTAATATTTTTCCGACACTAAAATGAGATATCCTAATTCACATAGATGCCATAATAACATGAAGATAAGGGTAGAACTTTATTTGATTTGTTCTACTTAATATTTTAGTGTCAGATTCAATACTTCTATTCCATGAATTCTGTTCTTGCTGCTTGCAAGCTGGACTAAAAGCTGTCCATAAAGGAAAGCTGCCTCCAGGCGAGATTTAAGGTAATGATCATATTATCTCAATCCAAGTTGTATTCAGTCTCAAATTATGACTACTTGTGGCTTCTTCTGGGGAAGATGCAAAAAATGCCAAAAATAACATTTCTAGATTAATCATGTTTCTTCGTAAACATTCTGTTACTTGGGCTTAGAGATGAAGATTTGATTTACTTCCAAATATGATAACATAAAAATATTATTATTTTCATTTAAGAGTATCACTGTCTCTATCCATCTATATTTTTCCTTTAATTCCATCAAGACCTTGCTTTTAATGACATCTGATGACAGTGTTCCACAAGTTAACTCTCCCTTGTGCAGAAAATTCCTAAGATCTCTTTTCCATTTCCTCTTGTCTTGTTTATGTATTACTCATACAAGTCATGAGGGCCAAGAAGTTCCTAATCTATCTTCTACTACACCCATTTTATTTTACACATCTGTGTTATTCATCTTACCCTCTGATTATCCCACAGTCCCCAAAGCAGCCAGTGGTCTTTCCAAACATCAGTTTTGTGTAGATCACTGACAATTCGTGGTACTTTTCCTTGAGCCATTATATTCTGCTCTTTTCTTTTTGAGATCCTGTTTCTGACAGGGGCTTCCCGCTGATCTACACAACGATGAAGCTTGTGTAAATCTTTCTCCCACGCCTGCCTCCCCTTTCTGTTGCTATCCAATATTTAATTTGCTTCCTTTACTGTCGCTGCCCTTTAACCAGAGGTTTTCACTGTATTGTCCACAGTGATGGCCAGATTTCCATCCTGAGTCATTAGAACAAATTGAGAAGCAAATCAGTGAATGTGTTGTTCAAGTATTATGTCTGTTGTTTAACATTTCCCAAGCTGTTACCCATCCTTGTGGCTGCCCTGGGCCTCTTTGAGATTCCTCTCAGTCTGTCATGCTTTTGGCCAAAGTAACCACTTGCACCAGTTCAGATGGACACCACTTAGCTGAGTTGCACTTATCCTCCTTTTTCCTGCCGGACTGTGGGCAGGCTGGGGTTACTCAACTGAGATCAGGAAAGAAAGTGAAGGAGTGCTGGATGCTTGGGCCATCTTTGTGTCAAAGGGTCTGAAGAACAGAATCTCCTGGTTATGTTCCTCCTCCCTAAAGGAAGGTGCCACCTCTGTGGAACGCGATTGTAGAAGCAGTGCTTTTGCAGCCTTTTGTGCTGTTTGTTTGAATCTAGCAGACAGACCATGATTTTTTTGAAGCAATACTTTTTTTAGCAGAGGGCACACCAAAGCAGGACCTTTTACAAGTTCAAAAATGCCCTTAAATATCAGAAATACTACAAGCAATTAAACAACTCTCTTCCCCTTCTCTGTTTGGCTATAACTACTACAGGCACAGGAGAGAGCCCATTCCCTCTGGATTAGAGTTAAAGTGAGAGACTTGGTTAAAAGGCTAATAAAAAATCAAGGAGTAATAAATACTAAGTGATTTTTAAGTAAATATATGTGGGTTGGTTTTTTTTTTCTTCCAAAGGAATGCTCAGCTGTTAGTGTTACGTTTGACAGCTTGTAAAAAGGTGAGTTTTTCCGAAGAGCAAGAACAGGTTGAAGAGAGACAAAGGCATGTTCTGAGATAAAGAAACCGAGAGGTATCTGCTCCACAGATTGAAGGTGTTACATTACTCTGTGCAATGTCCAGAGAGGGAGAAATCTGCACAGCAAAATGGTCATAAAATACACTTTTGCAAGGAAGACAGGAAATGTTTCTGTCAAGAAACCCTCCCCACAAACAAAAAACAACCCCTCCAAAAAAAAAAAAAACCAGAAAACCCACCAATCCCTCTGGTACAGTTCTCCCATCTGGAGAAACAAAGTGAGACAGATCTCTCCCCCCTCTCAAACTACATATCTCCAAACAAGCCCAGTGCCTTGTGGCAGCAGTTTGAGCCAGAGCAGGGCACTGTGCCCTGGGCCCCTCTGCAGTGAGGCTGTGGGACACGCTACCAGCCCTACATGTGCTGGGACAGTTCTGGCATCTTAACCAAGATAGGGCAATCAAGTAGACCAGCACTGAGTTTCTATAAGATCATGGCTCATTTAAGTATGTAACTCAGAGGTCACTGCATTACCTCTGAGAAAAAACACTTGCTCTCTCATTCTTCCCTCAGGGTTTATTGCCAGCGTGATTATATTTTCAGGAGTGACAGGGAGGCCCTGAGCTATAAATCTAAGGGAGATAGAGAGTGAGCTGATTATCAGACACCTCCTTCCCCACTCCAAAGTCAATAACCTCAGCATCTCACAAGGTTACCTTCTGGAGGAAAACAATCTCTCAGCCAGGCTCTGTCTGTTTGCATCCGCTGAATTGTATTCAGTCTGTCTTCTCAACAGCTGGGAAATCAATAGCTTACCAACCATCCTAGAACCCCAACAACACAATCTTTTTTGTACCACTGAGGAGGAGGCTCAGGTGGCACCAGGATTAGGTGAATTGGGTTTGAAAAGTGGTTTAGGAGGAAAGTAAGTGCTTGCTTGAAGCAGGTCTCTGTTTCCCACTCCCAAAATCTAGCATGTATATCTCTTCCCCTTGGAAACTTGGGGGCCCTTTTCTTTGAACCCCCACAAATAATTCTGTGGCGTTTTAATGACCAAGTAGCCACTAGAGACTATGCAAGACATTACATTTAGGACAATTCCAAAGAGGACATCAGCAGCCTCCTGCAATCTCTTTTTCACCCCCAGGGATAAGTTTATTTACAGAAAGTTAGTTTTGTTTTATCCTAATGGCAAGCGGTAAACTCAGACGATAAAAACAAATAATTTATTTAGCTTCTGAGAAACTGCTTGCAGAAGGGAATCGGTTTTTATAAGCCGTGTATGGAGGGACACATTGGAAGGAGCCCTGGCGAATGGCTCCCAGCACTGCGGAGCCGGTGAGGAGCGTCAGGGCTTGGCTAGGTCACCTCCCGCCTCCAGCACCGCGACGCCGAGGAATGAGTTAACTCCTGGGAGAGAACATAGATCCCGTGCCGCGGGACTTTGTGTTTTATCATAAATTCTCGCGCTTTACAACGCATTTAAAAGGGACTTTTAAAAAAATTTCACATAAATCCCCGCGAAAAAGAAAAAAAAAAAAGGCCGCTTTCCTTTCTCGACACCCGCCCGAGCGTGTTTCCCGAGCATCAGGGCTCGTCCCGCCGGTGGCTGATTCACTCTCAGCGCAGGAACTACCGAGCAGTTCCCTGTTTGCGGTGCGCGCTGCAGAGCGGTCAAAGCCCAAGGCCGTGCCGGTAATCCCGCCGGCGGCTGGCGCAAGGGCAAAGAAAAATAGCTTCAGATCCGGCTGGGCGGGGGCAAAACCGCGCCGGCGACCGCTCCTGTGGCTGCAGCACCCGGCAAGGGCCCCAGGGCCGGGGGTGACAGGGACTCCCGGATGCCCGCGCCCCACCTGCGAGATGCCCCCCGGTGCTGCAGCGGCGCGGAGGAGAGGATCAATTAGCGCCGAGCTAATGAGCCCTCAGCTTTCGCACCCGTCCATTCCGCCCCAATCCCGGGGGGACGCGACCGGCCCGGCCCGGCCCGGCCCACCTGCTGCTCGGCGCACCTGAGCGGGTTCGGCGGGCCGAGAGCCGCCGGCTCTGCCCGCCCGCCGGCGCCGCTGGCTCTGCTCCGGCGCCGCAGCCTTCCCCGAGCCAGCGCGGAGCAAACACGGGCGGGTCTCCCCCCACCCCGGCCCCTCGGCAGCACCGAGAAAAGTATGTTATTCCTAGCGTTATTCCTCTTATTATTTTTTCCTTCCTTTTTTTTCCCACCCCCTTTTTTTTTTTTTTTTTCCTTACGCATACCCAAAGTGCTCCGACGACGAATGCGATTTAAATTTGAGCTCCGCCGTAGTTCTGGCACTATCAGACCACATTCATTTTCACATCCTTCCCAAAAGTTTTGCCCTCTCTGCAGTTTGCGTAAACAGCTTTACTGAGTAACTATCGGGAAACATAAATACACGGAAATAAATAATAGCGCGGCAATCGGAATGAAAAACCCATGGCATAGCGGGCAAAGGAGAGCAGAAAGTACAGATTATCTCCCAGAATGTGTACTGCGGTTTTTGGGGGATTTTTTTTTTTTACCTCGCTCTGCTTGTGAGGGAAAATTAATTAAAATGAAGGGGTTTTATTCCCCCCCTTCTCTGATGCCTCTTGCTCGCATAACAGCAACGTCTCGGAGAAGACGGAGCAGACGGATTCGGGCTCCGCTAATTAGAAAGCAACGAATGCCGGCATTTAATAAACATTTGAGCGGCCGGTGGCGCAGAAGGAGCCAGCGGAGGGGCGGCGGTTTCCAAGTGCCGTGGGACCAGCGCCGAAGCGGCTCCGCAGGACGGGAATTAGCGCGGTTCTCCCCGCCGGGCTGCGGAGCCGAGAGCGGAGTCGCGACGCGGGCAGGGAACCCTGCCCACCTCTCGCCTCCAGCTCCCTGCCTGCGCACACTCTCCGCACGGCGCCGGGAGAGCCGGCGGGCCACCGGCGCTCATTTATCCGCGGGGGCATCCAGCCCTCCCCTCCCCTGCTCCGGGTTTCTCGGGGGTCTGCGCCGCTGCCCGCCCGGCCGCGCACCCTTTCTCTCCCCCGCAGGGTTCCCGTCCTCGCCGCGGGTGGCCGGCGACAGCTCCGCGCACCCCCGCGGCTCTCCGCTCCGGGGCGCGGGGCGGCGGGGACTGGGCAGGGGCCGTGCAGCTGTTGACAGACAGAAAGCCTCGATCTCCCAACCCCTCCTCAATCCATCTTCACGGGATGGCAGTGGACAGCCCCAACGGGTTAAAGCAAAAGGCTTTGTCACTGCTGAAAAGTGAGGGGAAGAAGTGGGGAGTGAAGGGGGGCAGGAAAGACAGGTCTGATGCTGAGGAGTACAGATACAGGGTAGGGGGGAATCACCTGGAGATCAAGCTGTGAGGGAAGTTAAATACGCATCCATCCATCCATCCAACGATTCCACTGCCACCCCCCCGTGCTCCACCCCTGCGCAGTCACAGCAGTGTTGCGAAGTTGGGACCCACCTGGGGAAGGTGCAGCGCGGCCACAGGTGTGCGGTGCAGAGCAGAGCGGTGCAGACCAGGGAGGAGAGCTAAGGGCAGCCGGAGTGGGGGTGAGGGTCTTGACATGCCTGTGCACCCTTAGCCTCGGTGGCCTCCATGGATGGAGGGTAAAGGGTTCACCTCCGTGGGTCGAGAGAGGGTGGATGAAATTTGCCCCGTCAGCAGAACCCTGGGCGGTGTGAGGAGCTGGCAAGGGAAGGGTTGCCCCGCTTGAATTACACTGGCTTTGCTAGTCCAACAGAAGGGACTGCAGCAAGTGGGGAAACGAGAGCCAGCTGAGCCCTCCTGCCAGCCTCGTCGGGGCTGAACTTGAGGTCAGTGGAGCGCAAAACTCCTCCAGGGAAGGAAGAAACAAATGTTCATGGATCGGGTATCGACAAACTTGAACAAGTGGGAGGGAGAGAAGAGGAGAAGGGACAGTCAGAGCTGCCTTCATAGAACTGTAAACAGTGGTGTTGGGACAGAGTTGAAAGGAAATTGCCTGGCAGCTGCTTGGAGTTTCCCTACTATGTGCTTGTCCTAGTGAGACGAGAGAGCCCTTTACTGGAAACTTGAAGTCTCCCCCCACCCCCGGGAACTGCATCCTGTGGCAGCTGTCCATCCCCTCGCAGATTCCCCTCCGGGTTACAGTCAGGCTGGTGGGGGAAAGCTGGAGAGAGGAAATCTCGTCACTGCTGATTCAGGCCTTCGCACGGGGACACAATGCACTCCAGTGTCCCAGCCCTCGCAGCTCCTCCTAATGCCAGGCGAAAGGTGACTGCCCCTTCCACAGGCCGCCTCTCTGTTCAGGTACTTATTAAATTGGCCCAGCCTGCTGGCAAGGAGAGAACTTCCCATTGATTTTTACAAACTGTGAAACCTTAAGCCTGTATCAGGTGATGAGAGAGGGGGCGAGATCAGGGGGTTTCAGCACTTGCAAATCTCTTCATTTCATCACTTTAAAAAGGAATTTTTATCTCCAACCATATTGAAGATAAATGATCTATTAATAACAATAAAAGAGAGTTTGAAGCAGAGAGATCCAGGTATTCAGGTTTTTTAATGGACTTCTGGTTTAGGATTGATTTTTTTGAACAATGCTTCAGCAATGATTTTTCATAAGATACAATATTTGATTTTTCCACAAGATATCAAGAACAGATGCATCTAAGTAAACATGTAAGCACAGACTCTTGCAGAAGGCAGTGCTCATTTTGTCCATGAGAGCTTCGAGAATGATTTATTTTTGTAGCCTTTAAGCATAATAATAATAATAATAATAGAACATATGTGTCCATTTTATTGCCATATTTCCAAAGTTCATACAACTCAGCAAGCAATGAGCATTTTTGTTTCAAGCTGGGCCTTAGACCATATACTTTATTAAAAAGAGAATTCCACAAAACCCAGACCTGGTAAAACTGTGTACAAAGGGCCAGGGAGCTGCTTTATTACAATAGTTGTGCTTAACATGCACAAAGGTTCAGAACTGACTCCATTCTTACTTATCTTACCAGCAGGCCTGTGACCTCCCAAGCCAAAGCTGTATAATCATTCCATTATAAACCACACATTTCCCAGTTGTAAATGGTCATGGTAAAAAACGTACTTGTGTCTTAAGTTTGGTGTGGAGAGTCTAATTTTTTTCCACTCTGTAAGCTTTTGAAATTAGGCAATTTGGTCAATTGTTTGGGTTTGGAAAAAGTAGAAGAGGGTATTATGAATTTATTTTCCAGGTTTTAATACTTAGAAGAGGCCTGGTTTTTAAGAGTGATCTTCAATCATTTGAGAAAGAACTTGAACCTATGCATTAAAGGTTAAGGGGAATTTATGATGAAGTTCAGCAGAAATGGGAAAGAGCTCAAAGTCCTTCCTGACAGTTATATGTGGTATACAGGTTGTGCATTGTAAGTAGAACATAGCTGAAGTTCCAGAATTCAGTTTGGGAATATAAGGGCAGTGTGAGTGAAAAGTTATGATGAGATAAATACTTCAGTGTGATACATTCATACTGCACATGATGCTCCCGAGGATCTAGTTCTGTGTCATCTTGTACAGACAGGAACTCTTCTCAATTTGTCAGTGAAACCTGGGATGCAGGATGTAACCAAGCAATGTAATAAGGCATGGGGGAAATTAATTTTGTTATAATTCATTATGTGATTAGCTAAAGCTGGCACTCTGTAGTCCAAGGACCTCCCTACATCTAGAGGTCTTGTGCATCACTTCTGGAAATGGTTCTTCGAATGGGATCAGAGCAGAGCCACAGAGGTCCAAAGACTTTACAGCTGGACATAGTGATCCTAGAAATATTTCCCACCTCTGATTTTATTTCTGCCATAGAGACATAGGTATTAGACACACCAAGTGGCAGGATACAGTGAAACCCTAGATATAAAAAAGCAAAAATACAGGTGTAGGAGATGGGGACAAAAGAAAGGGTAGGAAGGAGAGAATTGCCAGGAGATTGACTGACTGAATTAAGGATGCAACTAGTGAAACTTTAGGAAAGGTCTGCTGCCAAAGGCCAGGCAGTCAAAAGAAAGAGTCCCTAGACTCATGTCTCCATCTCTGTCTGTACTCTATGCACAACCATCTGCCTACCTGTGGGACTCTGTCTGCATTAACAACTTAAGTCTCTGAGCCATAGCCTGGCAGCAGGCTGGAATTGCTCCCTTTTCCATGTGCTGGGAAGAGCAACTTCTCTCTCCCTCACAGAATTAGGGTGAAAACTGGAATGGGGGACTGAGAAGGCAGAGGTAGCCATTCTTCTGCAACATGGGGTGCATCTAATGCACACAATGCCCTGCAGTGTTGGAGAACACTAAACTTGTGCTGGATGAACTGCTATGTCAGCTCCAGAAACATGCTACATTTTGGCAGCAAGAACGGGTATCAGCATGTTCCACCAGCACCCACAGTTGTCGCTGCCACTTAATGGGGCTGCCCTAAGGCCCTGCCACAGAATGACTGCATATTGCATGTTCATGGAGACTGGACTTCTGGCACAAGCCATGTGTAATGCTGTTTCACTGTGCATTACACGGGCATGGTCACGCTGCTCATGAGTATCACGTAACACTGCACATCATTCAGCGCACCCACAACACGATGCTGTGAGACCTCTCCAGCATGGTCAAAGTATCCAACAGAATCCACACTGCTCTTCAGCTAGGGCCCACGGCCAGAGACACTGAGCTCATGCTTGGCATTCACTGTCATTATTCTGCTCAGAAGATGACCTCTTAGTGGTGACATGCCTCCTAGGGTGACTCCTACCTCCGTGGAGGTGCATGGTGTTGGTGAGACCCGTGTTGAGATGAACGGACCACAGGTTGAGGAAGGAAGGACATGTGGACCTGAGGGGGGTCACATCCACCTCTCTGTCAATGCCATCGTACTGCAAATATAATGTCTAAAAAAAGTTGTCTGAAAGGAGTAAAGAATACTGAAGGAAGAGTGGGAAAATGCAGGCAGTTGGAATTCGTCCTTTATCCTTAGGCTGATGTTCCCAAGAGCAAGACCAATGGCTACTGTTCTGCCAAGAACAGGAGACAGGCTTAGATAGCAAGAGTCAAATGAAAATTGTTGGTGTTAATTTGGCTTCATGATCTTACAGGTCTTTTTCAAACTGAATGATTCTGTGAAAATATGGCAGGTTCTGTATGCAATTTCTGTAAAAGGCTCTTAACTAAAGCAGTGACTGTATTTATTCTTTGTCAGCTGGCCTGGTGCATGTTGTGGCCTCTCAGTAATCTCAGTTTTTGTTGTCCGGGGGTCCCAGAACAGGCAGATTGTGCTCCTGGTCCAGCATGGGGATGCTGTGCCTGGCCGAGCAGCCATAGTCACCTTGAGCAGCTGAGAGACTGCCTCAGGGCACATCATCTGGCCCTATTGAATCTCCTTTTCTCTTTCACATGCTATTGTCGTCCTGGCTTGTAAGAAAACCGTGGTGTCGCCTTTTAGCAGTGTGAGTGGAGCAGCCCTTCTGCTCCCCTCCCCGTGTCGTGCTTACAGACACTGAAACAAACGGCAGGAGGAAAATCAGTGGCTGCATTTCAGTGTTCTGTGAATTACAACGTTGTGCCATCCTGTGGAATGAAATGTGCCAGGGGAAAAAGAATGGAAACACTGTTTAGTTTTCCATGTGCTTTAGTGCACAACAACTGAGTGTGCTACTGAACATCTGCTAGCGATATTTAATTTAACTTTTGAAAGTGTGAGTTTAGGTACTATCAAATGGATGGTCCTGATCCTGGAAACCTTTTAAATGCATAGCCCTGACAGACATTAATTGCTTTCATTTAAGTAAGAAGATTATTCCTTTATCATCAGGTAATTGATTTAAAAGTGTTTCACCGTATGTTTACACTTGATACAAATTGGTGTGACCAAGAATTTAATCATTTAATAGATTTAGTCGTTTAATAAAATCTGATGGTCATTGCATTACACTAACACATGATGACATTTATGCAGTTCTTTCTTGAGGAGGAGCTGCACAAATCAGTTTGTGTTCAGGAAGAACATTTCAGGGACTTCAGCCTCCATTTTTTCATCGAAGGCTTTGAAAGGGATTATTGTGTGTGAAAGGTAGACCACTGATCTGTGCATGCACATGCGAGGGCAAATATTCACAATGCACACATTTTTACTGAATATATCAGTATATTCTTTGTGGCATTGTCTTTGTAGCATTGTCCATATATAGGTTTTCTGTATTTTATGGATTTCTTGTGAAGCTGCCTGTTCATCATCAACCTGCTCTGATTTTTTTGCTGCTGTTGTCTACCTGGTAGAAGCTGGTGAAGATAGTCTCTGAGAAAATAAACTTTTAGACCAGTTGCAGAGACGAAAATCTGCCAAGTGTCCAAAGCGTCTTTTGAAAATCAAATTCTTAAAAAAGCTTTTTACATTTTCATCTTATTGAGGTGACTAGTAGGGTAATGCAGTAAAATATACTGCATTTAGCCTTGTTGTTGTAAACCAACTTCTATTGATATGCAAGAATGTTTGAGAAGTCTTTCATTTGACTTTGCATGTATCTTGGGGTCATTTGCAGTATTAAGCAATCTTAGAGGTGGTCTTTAGCAATAGATTTTAGAAGTGACAAAGTAACATTTCTCTGTAAACATATTACCAGTGGAAAATGCCTTTCTGACCAAAAGAGTTTATTGCATTTTCTAGTTTGAGTTCTCATTTATGGTTGATGACATTCATACCTTTAAAAGCAGTTATGTCAGGCTGTCAGTCAATGATAATGGTTAAGGATACTTGTGCTGGAAATGCCTTTGGCCTATATTCAGTTTGCAAATAATTTTTATGGTCTTAGAGAAGCATTGTAACTGCTGTAAAGGATGCACAAGCATGGATTTCAGCTCCCTATGCTTTTGCTTAATATAGTGTTATTTCTTCTCTTAGTATGTGACATAATTCTAAGCTTACAGCGGATTGCTTATGACTATGAATCTTTCTCTGTATGTTCTACATTTATTTCTCCAGTGATACTTCAGCTATTGATATATTTGTTAGGTCCCAAAGCAGCATATATTGTCCTTGTTACTCTGGAGTTACCAAGCCCTTTAGTGCCTCATAGGAGCTAATAGAGTGCATTAAAATGTTGAGAGAAGCTGTAGAAACACAGCTTTGTGTAACTCCCTCCTACTTGGATGTAAAGATGCCTTCCCCTTCCCCTTCTCCCTCATTGCCATCTTTCCTTAAAAATGGTTATAAACAACTCTTACTACTTTGTATAATTCCTATTTTTAAATCAGCCATCTTCTGTTCCATCCTCCGCCCCCCCCACCACAAATATGTTACTCAGCCTTTCAGACAATAGCTGTAATTTGGCTATAATTAGAATCTGATCAGAGCAGGGAGAATGGGAGAATACAAAAAAATCATCAGATTCCAGAAATGTGATACCATAGGCCAGATCCCACTTGCTTTGCTAATGAAAGCTGACTTGCATGAGTTAGATTAACATAATTTTAATCAAAAGGAAAAAAAAATCTAATATCAGCTGTTACAAAGCCTAAAAAGAGAGAAAAAAAAAAAAAAAGCTGAGGTCTTTAAGTAAAAAAAAAAAAAAATCTTCAAAGGCATATTTTGATTTAATCCTGCTAACATCTGCCTGTTTTGAACCCGAAAACAGCCTAATGTTTACCTAATAGTCTTAGTCCATTTTGTAATTAAACTAATTAAGGAAAACATCTTACAGCTTTTCCCTGGAAAGGACTTCCCTCCTTCTCACTCTCATAACAGAAACTGAAAATAATCTCTTTTGTTTGCAGGGCAGATAAAATGAATTCCCTCTTATAGACATATTCTCCAGCAAAACCCTTTTACTATCGGAGAATCAAGAAGCAATTGAATCCTATCCAGAGGAGGGAGAAATTGCTCTCCCCTGAAACCTTTTCTACAGAAAGGAAAGGTTTTGATCTCAGGAGCTCTGCTTCCCCCCACTCTTGGCTTCCAAAGTCCATAAAAATGCTTCTAAGCAAAATTAGCTTCCAAGTCCATAAAATTGCAATATATCATTTAAATCATGACTTTTATAGCATCCTTTTTTTAGTACTGGAAAGGGGAAACCCATGAAATGGTGTGAAGACATTTTAGGCTTTGAAGATGGTTAGAGATATGATGGCATTTTCAGCACACCTTCTCATTGCCGTGAAATGAAAAGTGCTTAGTTGATTAGCAGGCTGATCCAACGAAGTGAACTACGATTAAAGTCAGTGGCAGTTTTGTCAGAGTAAGAATTGCATGAACAGCCATCCAGGGATTTCTTAACTACTTTCTCAGAACTGGAATGAAATCCTTTTTTTTTTTTTCTCCTAGTGCTCCATCTACCTTTCTTCTTTCTTACAGCTACTCCTGCTTAGACTCGAGTCTGAGCTATGAGTTCTGCTATTAGATAATTTGTATCACCCTTATATATCTAAATAAAACCAAATTTGCAAAGAGCATGGGCTTTTGGTCTAAAGGTTGTATCTATTTTCAAATTTGAATAGTGCTGAGACTTTTAAATTCTGTCTCTGTTTCATGAACAAGAAAGTTCAGAATTACTTTGTGTGAAAAATGTGGCATACTGAAATAGCACATTTTGTGTTAACACCTAGGCAGTATTGGTATTAAATGTTACTGATATGAATTGTGCATCCAGCTCTTGCCCATGTGTCTGTGAACAACCAGGACAGTGTGAATCCTAAAAACACTCACTTTCTGAGACATCCAGGTGGCACCTAGGATGATGTTAGGGAACTCTGCAAGAGTCTGCTCCCACTGGACTCTGTGACAAAATTTCTGTTGCCTTCATGGCAACATGCTTTCATAAATACATATAACCTATTAATGTGGGCCCATGCCTGTTCTTGAGAAGCAGGATTCCCTTGCTCATCTGGGAAGCCCATAGGCTGCAAGTCAGGAATTGTGTCCTGCCTTTGTTCTCTGTAAGATCTGCTCTGCTGAGTGTTGAAGACATAGAGGGACCCAGTATTCACCCATTCTGACTTTGAAGGGATGGGTATAAGACCCGTAATGAATATCAATGTCTGTTCAATGAATAAATAGTTTGTTCCTCCCAGGAAACAAATAAGTGCATTACATTAAGGGATGTAAAGGACAGTACATTTTGAAAACAAGTGTAAAAAAGGTCAGTTGCTATTTCCAAGACTTTTTAAATAGTATCCCCAGAGCTTAGTGCTGTATCACCACACACAGTCTGTTCCCTTCCAAAAACATATGGTCATGATCATGATATCACATCAGAGTGTTTGACATGTAGTTGTTTTATACATTATGCAAGTGAATGGAAATGACATTGCTAACTTTATTGTACTTTACAATTTCAATGACCAGATAAGGTACAAGGGCTGAGAATTGCTCCTGTCTGCTTCAGCTGATCTCCTCAGTGTCAGTAAATCAGTGTCAGGAGAAGTAAATCAGGTTCAAAATGCTTTTGTGTAAATATAACACAAACCAACAAAAAGACCAACAAACTCCTCTCTCTAGCAATACTTTCATGTGTTGTTTCAGTCAGAGAAACCAGCTACAAGGAGGAACTGAATTTCTAGAGGCTGCCAAATGTCTGTGGCCAGCAGAGACATTTTAATTAGTCAAGAGGAGCCTTTTCACCTGGCCAAAGCAAAACAGTACTCAAACCAACATTAAAAAAAATGGGACATTGTGTCTATCCCTGCCCTGGCAATTCGCAGTATTTTGTGCATGCATCTCTCATCTTCACTAATGATACTATCTATTGGTAGTGTTAATGCTTTTTAAGTGAAGCCTATGAACAGCAAATGTCCCAGTCAGCTAGACTGGGAACAGCTCAGAGTGAAGGCGTGATTTTGCTGATCAGGTTTGTTGGATAGTGCCATATAAAAGTTTGATGTTTCTCCTTGTGTTCCTGGAGTCCTCTCTGCCTTCTTGGCTGTTAATTACATCTCCCAGTTTCTATTCTTCTTTTCTTCTCTCCTTGTGTTTCTAACGTTGTCAAACTGATTAGCCACTAAATTACATTGCATTCAGGTAACAAGATCTTTGTTATTGATTTGCTCTGAAGGCTTTCGTTGACAGACAGACTGGCAGAATCCTTCATCCAGGTTAGAGAATAATCTATTTGAAGGATTCTTCCAGATGTCACTACTATAGCAACAGCTTCTATAGTGTTAATGCTGATATTAAATAGGGTTCAGCCCTGCATTACCATCTAGCCATATGGCTCTGTTTTTTTAAACTTGAAAATGAGTTTGCTGCTTCTTCCATAGGGAGAGCCGCCTGTCTGTACCTTCTCATTATTGCCACTACTGACTCCTTTATCACTTCCAAAACCAGACTGTAAACCTGTCAGAAGACCATTAAGAATGAACTCAAATTCTTTTTTTCATCTGTAGATCTGATGAGTCTTCCTCAGCAAATTATGGAAATCTGTGAGATTGTATAATTATCTTCTTGTTTAACTTGGTATTTCAGACATTTTCTGTTTGCTGTCAGTTGCTTTCCTTCTTAGGTAGGCTAAGCTGTGTCCATTTCATTTCCTCACATCTCTTATTTACAGGAGTCCCAACCCAACTTCCTTTGTCTTCTGATTTCCAGAAGCTCCCTAAATTTCCAGGATATCTGATATTCCTGGAGCCCCCGGTCTCCTCCCCCTGCTGGTAGAAATCTTCCGGGTAGATCATTTCCCCAGCGGACATGGCCATCTTTAGTCTTTTTTCCTCCTTTTGGTTGAAGTATGAGGGTAAGATTTAGCCAGCCTGTGAGTGCTGTGACCCCAATTTTTATTTCAAGTAGACTCACTAAAAGCATCACAACATCAGCCCTGAAAATCACCAAGGCCACCTCTCTGATCAGACCCCAACTCACAAAGTGAGGAAGCCCCACCAAACACAATGGGAGCAGCAGAGCTGGGTCACATGCCGCTGTAGAGGGCTCTGGGATGAACAGTGGCCAAGGAACAGGGGAAGTGGTGTGAGGGAGTGGGGCAAGGCATCAACTGGGTGGAAGTACCCTGTGTGAGGGTAGGTGGGCAGCCTGGTGTGGATGAGGAAATGCAATTTCTCAGCCAGGCTCCTGGGACATGGACAAGAGTCCAATGGTGGGAGTCACCTGAGATCATACTGCAGGATGCATGGAAGGCTTTCTGTTCCCATAAAGCATTGCCCAATTAGTGAGGCACTTTACAAATAGAGTTAAAAAGGACAGGAAAGATGGTCTTGTCATTATGGGATTCAGTGGCAAATCAGGAAATCTGGGTTTAATAACCAACCGTGACACAGATTTCCTGTGTGACCTTCTCCGGATCACTTACTCATCCTGTGACTCAAGTCCCAGTTTGTAATATGGGGCAACAAAACTGTTCTCACACCTTTTATCTGTCTTGTCCGTTTGGGCTGCTCTTCCCATGGGTAAGGAGTTTCCTCCAGCTACACGTAGCGCCTTTCCTCAAAGAGGTCACTTTTAGTTTGGTTCTCTCCTCATAAACGAAAGCATTTTGCATTGTCATGGATGTGGCAGGAAAAATCATAGAATCATAGAGTCACAGAATCATAGAGTGGTTTGGGTTGGGAGGGACCGTAAAGATCATCTCGTTCCAACCCTCTGCTATGGGCAGGGACATCTTCCACTAGACCGGGTTCCTCAGAGCCTCATCCAACCTGGCCTTGAATACTTCCAGAGATGAGGCTTCCAGAGAGATCCACAACTTCTCTGGACTACCTCTTCCAGGACCTCAACACCCTCACAACAAAAAATTTCTTCCTGATAATTAATCTGCACCTACTCTCTTCCAGTTTGAAGTTTCCCCATTGTCCTGTTACTACATTCCCTTGTAAATAATCTCTCTCTACCCTCTGGGCTTCTTCAGGTATTGCAAGGCTGCAATCAAGGCACCCCAAAGCTGTCCTTTCTCTTTCCCTGAGTAGCTATTTTGATAATATTCTTCATGGCCATTTAACTTTGAGGAGCCCCTTTTCATCTGAAATAACTATTTTTCTCAGAAGAGAAATTCAAGTGCAGTAATAAGAGAGGTGATCCCACAGATATATCACTAAATAAAATCTGACGTGCAGATAAAATGAAAACATGAGGCAGTTTAATAATGAAAAATGTATTGTCCTGAGCTAATGGCTGAAAAATGTTTAGTGAAGGATTACACTGAAGTAAAAAACCACAAGAAAGACATTCAGATAGATTAAACATTGGGAATTCATTTGTATGTGCAGACAATCTATGGTCTGTAATGTACTTTTGTGGTACGAGAGGATGCAAAGGAATCATTTTTCAAAAGACTTATTATCCTTCTAGTAGGACTTCTGTAGCCTTCATCAAGCACTATGGGCTTTGAAACTCCTATGTGTCCCCAGAGTCCTTGGTGCCATACTCACTGCACCATGGACCAACAGTCCAAGGCTGCCTGAGGGAGAAGGGAAATGCTGGCTAAACCCAGGGGAAGAACTGAATATTAATGAAAGATTTGTGAGACCAAACCGAATTGACTAGTGGGTGAATCCTGCACAAAGTAGTGCAGTGGCACTGGGGAAGATGGGCCTGGGCTAAAATGCTGAAAATGCATTGAATATATGCCCTATAGAGACACTAAACATTGCTTGTTAACTGAAAATCTTGGTTCATGCTCTTTAACCTGCCTAGAGGCATTGGACATTAACTTACTGTATCTTTGGGACTTTTAAAGAGACTCCAGAGAATGAGTCCTACTTAGCCTCAGCCCTTTCTGTCTTCTGAAAACAAGCAGGGAAGGGGAGCTCTCAGCCCGCTCTGTGGTTCTTTCAGGTTCCCACGTGTCTTGGTAGGGCACATGGATGCCTCTGTCAAGCAGGCAGAAGTCTTGGTTGGTTTCATGTGCTCTGAAGACTGAGCATTACACTTCACTGCAGGCTTTCATAAAATGTTCAGTCTGGAAGCTCTGCTTACTTTTTCAGTGCTCCTGATCAGCCTCATTTTGCTAGCTGTCCACAGTGCAGGGATGTGTAAATTGTTTTCTCACTTGAAACTCAAGGATATCTGCTTGGTGCCAGCTTTGAGGATCACTCTTCTGCCCTGTCCTTGATCTTTTTTATCTTGCTGCTTCTCTTTTAATTTCTGTCATATCCTTGAGATTTTTTTTCTTTTCCCATCACCAATGACTTTATTTTTTTAAAAACGTTTGCCCAGCAGTACGTAGTGTTGGCTGGATTACAAGGAGGGTAGTGCTTACACAGTACTGGACAGGGTCCAGTGAAGGGCAGGGGCCACTGGGATCAGCTTTTATGGGTAAGAGAAGAGACCAGAGAGGTGAGGGCCTGCCAATGGGCCTTTTGTCTCAACCCTTCTTTTGCCTGAGATGGGGTGTGTCAGATCCCGGGCTGGCATGGCTCCAGATCTCAGGAGGCCAGGCTGGGAATAGTCTGATGTTCCTAATTTGCTGATTATGGCTTAGAGCCATTTCTTCCTTGCACTGAACACTTCTTTGCACGTTAGCATTATGAACTATTAATTGGTAAACTCTCTCTAACAAAGTTGCTGCCCACCACTTAGGCACATCTGTTGCACCTTAACCCACCTGACTGTCCCAGTCAAAGCCTTTCCACAGCCGAGGCCAGCTTCTTCACGCTTTTAATCCCAGTTTGTGGTCTGGGATTAACTCTTGTCATGCCTTCCCATTTTAAAAAAGTGATGTCTTTGCAGGAGTGGCGATCTCTAAATGGCTTTCAAATGTGCCCACCAAGTTTTTATTTGAGGAGCATAGTGAGCAATGAAGATGCTTCACATTGCCAAATTACTGGGAGCTTTGTAAACAATTTTCTGTACAATTTTCTGCTCTGTTTTCTACTGTAGTTTCCCATTGTCTCTTTGCTTTTTAAAATTTATAAGGTTTATTTAAAGAGAACAGCTCCCAGAGCATAAAAATCAACATAAAATCTTTTAAGAGTTAGTTTACATTGACCAGCTGTCACAGAAACAGAGAAATGTGTGGGATAGTGGTCGACAACATGTGTACAGAGGAAGGTAGGCATTTTAGAGTTGTTAAATCCTATTGCTAAGCCCAGGGCTTAACAGGCTTCACATTTTTTTGCTCCAGGGTATCATGGTACAGTGAAAGCAAGCTGATGGGCTCCATTAGCATGAATGATAGCTTCCTTCTACACACAAGTCAATTTGCAGGTAACGTTTTTTTTTCACACTGTCAAGAGATAAAGGAAGCTTTTCTGAAAGTGTCCCAGAGCTGATCTTAGGGCAAGGGAGGGTCTCAGTTCAGTCAAAGCTAATGTTTGCTGACATTGTTCAGCTATTTTGGAAACTGTTAACCATTGTTTTCAGCCTGACAAAATTAATAAGTGGATTCCCTGAATCTGAACATTAATCTCTGTCATCACCATCTTCATTTCTTTAAACTTCACGAGTGTTTTTCTTAAATTCTTACTGGCATTTAGTTAGTAAGAGCACTTGGGTCCTTCACAAACCTCTATTCACACAATAAATGCTGCATGCATTTCTTGAAAGTAGTTTTTTAAAAACATGGGTGCTTTTATAAGTTCTCCTTGCAGACTTGTGCTTGCTTCTTTTGCCATTTGGCTCAGTTGGGTCTTTTGCCAATGAATGAAGTGGGACAAATGGGAGGACTTTCAAAAAAATAGACTGTAAAAGAAAGCAGCGTATGTGTTAGGCTATGGAAATCTAAAGAAGACGTTATTAGGGCCAGGCATAGATTAGATCCCAAAACAGCACGGGTGTTACATGCAGCATATTCTAGCTATTAGGCAATACTTGATGTCACTGTTTGCACTTTCAAGGAAAAATTTCACCTGCATGCTCTAATGCATCAGAAGAGTTAAAAACCACATAAATTACTGCCTGAAAATGCCACATGTGAAAACTCTTAAGTGGCAACACTGCTGTAAATATTTATGCTGGAGTTAGGCACCTGCATATAACGTGCCCACAATTCTTTAACAGGCTGTGGAAATAGCAAAAATGTAAGTAAGATAAATTGTCATAAGACTGATCCAGAAAGTGAGTGGAAGCTCAGTGGTGAATTTTCAGCACTTCCCAAGACAGAGAAGAAAAATAAAAGGTGGTCTGGTCAGACCAGACCATCAGTTTGTGGCTCTTCTTGTTTTCCCTCAAAAACTTTCAGGGTCCTGGTGGTAGCTTTGTGTTGTTCCTTTCATTGCAGCTCTGCATGGAGCACTTGACGGTATTGATTTAAGCAAGGAGAGTTAACAGGGCTCATGATACTATCACTCAGGCTGTCTGCATCCTTCTGTTTCCTGGGGCTTCACCCCCTCGGGCCTAATGTCATTAAAATTGCTGAAAATACTACAAATAACAAGCGTAGCAGCACTTTCCAAAGACTGATGAGATTGCCTGGCAGCTTGTACAGATCAGAGTGAAACTCTGGCCCCATGAAGTCAGTGTTAACATCCTGCTAACTTCAAGAAGGTAAGATTTTTATTCTTCATATGAATCTGTCTGCTAGAGCATGCCACTGCTGCCCCTTCATGCTCTTTCATTTTCCATTTCATTACTGAAAGGAAACCCAGCCCCAGTTCCTAAGGTACCAGGAACTAGAAGTGTACAAGGAAATTGGCAGGAACTGACTTTTGGTTTATGGGCAGACGGTCTGCATTTGTAATGAAGCTTTTTACAAGAACCTCCATGGCTTTATAAAAGTTCTGTTCTCTCTCCAAGGACATCATGGCTCTGTCTCATTTATGGGCATGGTGCAGCATGTCTTATTCACCCAGTAGTGTTTGCCATAGCCAGACATAACTTTTAATATTAATTTATTTCGGGGAGATAATACAACAAACTCCACTGTGGTTTACTAAAGAAGGAAAATTCTGATGAACAATGTCTCTGCAGAAAGTGTTTGCTTACATCTCTGACCTGCAAGTTGCTGGAGGCTAGGAGAGTGTTATCATTGGGAAAGTGTACCAGGAAAACATTGCCATATTTTTCTATGTTTTGTACCCCTCCAGAGTTATCTGCTTTTGGCCCCTGTCCCCATGTTTGTTTGTTTTTGTTATAGGTATGGGAAGTAGCCCATCCCCAACAGAAGCTAAAACAAAACATATTTTAAAAAGTTAAAAAAAAAACATGCACAGAGGGAGGAGAGGCGAAGAGAAGACACTGGGGAGGAAAAATACCTAAGTGATCACAAGTGGCAAAAATTATAAACAAAGGTATTCAGGAGAAGCTGTGGGTTGAAAACAGGGAAACAGAACAGGGAACACTTGGCAGGGCAGCACAACTGCCCTCATTCCTCCCTTGAGGCACCCAAGAAACTGCCAGATGGTAGGCAGGGGTATCCTGCAAGGAGATGTGGCAGGGCCAGGCATTGGAAACAGGTCCTACAGTCCCTGACTGCCAAATTTTCCAGGCACACAGAGTTATCTCAGAGTGTGTGATGTCCCACTGAGGCTCCTTGCCTTCTTCTGGTGAGGAGCCCTCTTAGCACATTGTGTCTGGGTGGAATGGATTAGTGAGGCCGTGGAGTGAGGACAAGAACTCATAAAATTGTCATCAAGGTGTGTGCAAAGCAGTCTCTCTGCACATCGTGTTTTCTTGTAGAGCAGCATGTGAGAGGGCAACTGGCAAGGCTGATAAAATAGCTAGCCAGGAGTAGATGGGAATGCTTTGAAAGGGCTGAGGCTGCCAGCAGCACACTGCTAAAGTACAAAACTCGTAGCTCTAGTCTGCTGCAGTCCTGCCTCTAAAGCACTTTTGCATCAGTCTGAGGCAGTGAATACTTGTGCAGCTCTGTTTCTAGTGCCTTTCGTGGCACCACTCACATCCAAGGAGAGCAGATTAGATCGGCCTGTTTCCAAGTGTCCTAAAATCTCTGTTTCTGAACCACTGATGATCTAAGGAAAAGCAAAATTAAATAGAGCTCATCCATGGCTATCATGGCTGAAAGATGGACTCAAAAAGTGGGCTACCTTTTCTGATCCATACCATTTATTTGGGCTCTGAGACACTGTATCTTGTGCAAGAAACTTATCCTCAGCACCAGCTTCCTGGAAAAAAATAAACACACTGTGCAGTAAGAAAGCTCATGTATAACTTTTGAGGCTAAAAGTGGCATTCATGGTATTAGAGATCTCTGTAACATATTTTTGACTGAGTAATTTACTTAGAATTTTTGAAACCAAAGCCATATCCTTCTATGAAAAGAAATGCTGGTTCACCTGCACCTTCAGTCTGCCTGACAAGACTTAATTATCAGTTTTAGTGGATCTTCTCTATAGTCAAGAGTAGGACAAGAATGAAGACAACCTTCCTTAGATGCAAACTGATGCAGCTGCTTGGATTTTTCTTGCAACTCCACGTTTTGGGAGAGGATTCCTCACCCCTCAGGGTGTCAGTCATTATAGGTGAGGCAGTGGAAGGTCAGCACCAACAGAGGAAAGGTGGCTGAAAAGATGGACAGTTAATGCAGGCAGAAATCCTCTTCTTAGTGCTTTTCTGAAGACCTTTACAGGTGTTATAGACAATGAACTGTCAACCTAATGGTAAGCCATTACTAGATTGAAAGCTGGGGATGGATCCACCTTCCTCCCTGCTCTACTGCTCCTTTTGTCCTCTGCCGCATCCATCTCTCTGCTTCCTCAGGCACTGGGTACCTGGTTCCTTGCAGTGTGGTAAGAGTTAGATGGGCTTAGCTTCTTTGACAGGTTTGTTGCTTCAGAAAGATCTCAGAGAACTAGTTTGGGAGGAACTGAACTACAGCCCCCTGTGAAGAAGGGACTTTGCTGCTCTCACCATTCCCCACACTGGGCTGACTGAGGAGTTTGAGATCCTGTGAGAGGAAAATCTCCTCGCTGAACCATATCTATGTTGTTAGCGTATCTGTTGCTATTATCTTTCCATGCAGCATTTTCCTTCAGGAAACATGATTGAATACCTCACAGCCTGTGTTATGGGTCTCAGGAATTAGCTGTATCTCTTCAGGGAATTTGTCTGTCCTCCATCTCTTGCACAGGCAATGTACTTGTACCCAGAACTACAGGGGTGGCCATCTCTCCACCCATTTCTCTCTGTCACATGGAGATACCTCACAGGGGTGCACTGTCCACTCCCAAGCCTAGCACAGGGAGGATCTGAATTACCCAGTGTTAACAATCCTACTCATCCTAGCCTTAAATCCAAGGCAAGTCAGATTCAGCCTGGTGGGAAGGCATGAGACCACTCACTTGGCTCTGGCTGCTCATCTGCATCGTGCTTACCTACACTGAGCGATACGCATGTTATTTTTCTCAGGTTATTCAAATGAGATCATTATGGGAATATTCCTCTCCCCTACAAAGCTTCTCTGCAATTTGAATTTCAGTTGAAAAGGAAGTTATTAAAATGCGAAGATTAGAACTGACCTAATTCTTACAGGAAAATTTAAACAAAAGTCTGAAACTTTGCCCAATCTGCACAGTTGAGACTCAGTAACTAAACAGATGCTTGTGTGACATAGGGGTGTATGAGCCCTTGGACTAAGAAACATAGTCATGTCAGAATTTAAATCTGTCAACTTCTATAAATGTGATTTAAATGATAAAATCCAGTGTCTTCTTCAAGAAACTTTTGAAAGAAAGTAAAATGGTGTAAAAATATTTGTTTAAGGCTCCTCAGACTTATCCTTTCTCTGAAGTATTTTCTTCTTTGAAATTTTTAAATATAAAATATGTTATTATTAAGGCTGATCTGCATGTACATTGAATGGAGAATGCACTCCAAATACTTCTTTATTAAAAAAGCACTAAAAATATTTCAGTTCTCTTTATCTTCCTCAGCCTCTCAGACAACTTTGTGTGAGAGAATACCATTTACAGACTGCTGTGAATGTAAGATCTTTGCTTGGATCTTTGGCTTCAAATCAACAAAAGAAAAAAACCAAGAAAACAAATAAGCTCAGTCTGTCTGTCTGATTATCTAGGCACCTATCTGGGTTTTATAATCTTGTTAGTACCTGAGTATGCTCTACCTAAAATTAGCAGCAACAGCACAATCTCTTCTGAATTCTCTCTCTTCATACTCAAAGTGGTTTTCATAGTCCCATGACTTCACCAGTAAATTTCCCTCTTTTTCTCTCTTATATTTTGGAGAGTAAGGGCAGATTACTGGAATGTGGAAGGCTATTTGGTCCAAGTTCTTTTTTCTGGTGAGAAGACACTTCTAAAAAGAGATGTTGCTGTGTTTCCTGAAGAGACAATCTCTGGACTCACTTGGCTGATGTCCTCTGGACACCTGCTGCACTGTGGGATCCTGTGGCTGGGGCTTCCATTGTCTCCTCTTCCCCCAGTGCTGCTCCAGTATGGTATACCTGTAAATTTAGAGTTACTTAAATACTTTTCTCCCTCTTAAAAGCCTCCTGAAACAATTTATGTCTTATATTATTGACTTGAACTCTTTATTGAATAATAATGTTTCAGCTTACATGAAGCTTTAAGTCATTTTTCAGTATGTCTATAATCCAGCTCTGAGGTAAACAGGTTAAATTCTCTAGAAACGACTATACTAAAAAAAAAGAAAAAAAAAAAGCAAACCTCTTGTCTTTGTTCTGGTAAATCAGAGTGATTCATACCCCTTATGAGTGGTCTTGATATGTGTTCAAAGTAAGTTTCCAGTAACACACTTCAAGGTATTTCAGAAGGGAACATGGGAACATTAGGATTCTTCTAATTCCTTACAGGTATTATCTCCAGCAAGAGAAACTCCTGTACGGAGTTTAGAAGTCCCCTTTTCCTTTAATGAAGCCTTTTGCTGTTATCCCTTTACCTGTGTGACAATAATTTTATCTTAGCTTGCTTAGAAGGGAGTTCTAAGATTGTCTTGTGGGTCACTTTCACCACCATCTGGTAATTATTTTGGCTGTGCTTAGGCACGGACACAGGATACCTACACAGCTCACATTTCTGCTGTCTTGCACACACTGCTGAGTGAGGCACAAACACAAATAACTTCCCAGACTTGGTTTGACAGCTCCAATCCAATAAAGAACACAATTGCCTACAGGTTAAATGGCGCAACACCTGCTGATATCTGATTTCCCAATCCCTGGGTGAGGGCCTTGTGATGCCTGTTGAGTCCTTGAGGTGAATTTGGCATTTCAGAGTAGGTTTCACCTCCTGCAGATATCCTGCCCATAACTGCCTGGAGTTAGCCAAGGGAACAGCTTGTACATTGTGGTTTCTGGCCCTCCAGCATCTAACTTGGAGTTACCTGGCTTCTCTTGCTCTGGATCTGTCACTGTTCAAGGTGTAAACCATTCTGTGATGACCCATGCACCTGACCAAGAATGGCCCTTGTCGTTTGCAGAAGCATTGAGCTGTCTCACTTCAATGCTGTGGGTAGCTGTAAGGGCCCTCACCCCAGAGCCTTCCTAATGTACTTCTCCACCAATGAGCATGAAATAGTCCTGGGACCAGGATCAAGAACCTAGAGCTCTTCCTTCCTGACTCTGCCATGTTACCTCCTATTTGTGGGATAGGCATGAAGTTCCTCAGCATTCTGTGTCAGGACAACCTCAGCATTGCACACAGGTCTGGAGCTAAAAACCTCAAAACCTAAAAACTCAAAGCCGCTAAAGACCTTCTGGGGTTTTGATGGCAGCTGAACAAGGGCTTCCAGTGTGCTGGGTGTGGATGTGCCTAAGGAGTGGAGAGAGCTGGCATAACAGCTCAGAGCCGCTGCTGGGGGAGGTCTCACTCTGCCCTTCCCCATGCCTACTGCTTCCCATCCCCACCTGTATGCTCCTTCAGCTTGTTTTGTGCCCTTTGTCAGTCTCTGAGGGTGTTGGCTCATAGCTTGGCTCAGAGCTGGGGAGATGGAAGGAATAGTGACTCCAGTCCTATCTTTGTCTCCTGATGCCCACTAAGGGCATTTTTGAATCTGGTTCAAGAATTCCCACAAAAAATCCAAACCCATTGAAAATTGAATAATGATCCAACCTATGTAGCACCCAAGGCATTTTATCTGGAATTATTCTCCCATCTAGCCCTTCTGGAGACCAGGGCTTGGGGAGGGCTGGTTAAGTCTCCACCAGTGCCTGGGTTTTGAGAGTCAAATTCTTATTTCATAGTGATCAACATTGTTCTGCACAGTATCATGAAACTTCCCCATCACAAATGAGTTGTAATGATCTATGGCTAGCTGAGATTTTGCCTTTTACTCCTCTCTCAAGTTACATGGAAAAATTAATTTGTTAATAACATCATAGTTCCTAGAATATAAGGGTATGTCCCACAGATGGTAACCTCTGCTGTGGAAAGAAGAGGAGCAGGACAGTGTACAAGTCAGGACTGGAGAGACCTGGCAGGGCTGTGGGGAGCTGGAACAACTTGCACGGCATCTGCAGGTGCACCACATGTGTGGAGCAGCTCTCAGGAAAATAACAGGTTGTTAATATGCTATATGGACAGATAATTTAAAAGCCTGTCCATAAAGAGAAAAACATTATTCCCAGAGCAGTAAAAGGTATTCCCAATTGTGCTGGTTCTTGTTTCTCCCACAACGTGCCTCCAGCTCAAGCATTGTAGAGGTGATTACGCATGCGTGCACCTTTTAGGTCTGCCCTGGTTCAGGGCCTTCCCCTCCACCATGCCTGTCTGAAGCCGTGATTAGCCACCTACTTATGCAGAGGTTAAAATCTGGCCTTTAACCTCTTTCCTTTTTAGTTAAGCTTCCTGTGAAATAGGTTTAACAAATATAAATGGCATGTTATTTAGAGTAATACTTTTAATAAGGCGACTAATAAATGTAAACAGGTACTTAGCTGTTAGCATAGGTGTATCGGTTTAACCCAACTTATTTTTACCCAAGGAGTTTTTCACGTCTGCAGTATTGCCAGGTTGTCAAGTTCTCACTATCAAAGATTTCCCTGTTAGTAAGAAGCCTGATGCTGTAAGAGGAATTGGGCATTTCAGGTCAGTGTGTCAGGATGTGAGAGAATTAACGCCAGCACAATGCTCCTTCAACAAGCTCTTTTAACTGCACAATAATTGTTTAAAGAGTTTGCACTTGAAAACTGGAATGTAACAAGAAATTGCAACAGGGATGAACTATCTGATTCTCCTTTATGTTCTGGTACGTATAATGTTACAATGATTACAACACTGCAGTATTTTCACTTCCTTCTGTGAGGACTTTTGGCTTCCTGCTTTTTGGCTGTTGGTCCACATACGACTAGAGATCCTCAGGCTTCTTCTCTGAGGTTTCCTGGGAGATGTGAGGCACAGAGCCTAAGACAATGCTCTATACGTGCTCTGCAGGGGTGCACTCTGCCCCATCTCCATTCTTAGGAATACAATTTGGGGATATGTAAAGTGATAAAGTCTCCTGAATTAGAGGTTGCAACTAAGAAACTATGCTCATATTCTGAAGGTGAAACAATAAACACAATACCAGAAATCAGGCTATTGTTGCTACATTTCTCTCCAAATGAAAGTAGCTTTGTGATAATTGCATGACAGATCTGATGACTGATTCCAAGAAGAACAAGTGTTTCTCAGTACTTGCAGTATTTAAGAATCAGGCTGGTAGAAATATTTGTAACTATTGCTTTGGAACGTGACCTTGTCCAGAACAGAGTCACTGCCTCATCTTTAACTCCACCCTGTCAAGTTATTGGAAGTTCAGAAAAGCATCAAGCTCCACAGGAAACTACATTGAAAGCACTGGCCCTGGCTGCCAGGGCTAAAATCTTTCAGCAACCTTACTTGTTTCCAAGTGAAGAAGTGGTTCAGATGTCTACTCAGCTCCACCTACTCATTTGGGAAGTTGCAGGTGTGTTTTGGCATGGCTCAGCTTTGTTGTTGGTTACCTGCTCTGTGTCTGGAACATATGGTATTGATTTGATACTCATGTTGATATGAGCATTGCAGCTCATATTGCCATGATGTAGGGAAGAATGGAAAGCCAGCTAAAGGTCATCTGGGAAAGAAACCAGATCTGAGTTCACTTTAGAAAGTCATTAGAAAGCAAATGAGGACACTAAACGGATGCAAGGGTGGGGAAAAAAGCAGAAGGCTGATTGTGAAGAGCAGGCAGTGGAATTAGGACATTCTCCAGATGGACTTTACAAGGATTAGTCCCTAAGGCCATAGTTAGCTAGACTGGCCTTGGAGGTTAAGCTTTCTCAGTAAGCTACTAGTACTTTTCCTCTGAGGAAAAGCTATCAGTTCTTTTTTTAGACTACTAAAGTTATTTTAAGTTTTGGTGTTTGTGATACGTCACCTTTTAATTAACTGATTATTTCAGTACAAGGCACGATATAAGGTCAGTTGGAAACCCAAAGGCTATATTTGGTCAGACTGACAGGAGAAGAGGAGTATATTCCTTTTGGATCTAAAGTTGGTAATCTTTTAATTCTACCCTTTCTTGGAGTGTGAACAGCAAGAACAACAGATAAATGAGGAGATGTGGTTCAATGTAGGGAGATGCCCCTTCTAGAGTGGACATTCAAAACTCCAAAATGTTCTGTGCCCCATAATGATTTCACAAGCATAGGATGGCACTTGATGCTGTTGTCCCCAGTTTAAAGCTTCAAGCCAAGCAGTTTAACAAAGGAAACAAAAGAAATGGTTTATTGGCATTATTAGAGGCTCCAGCTATTGATATGCAATAACACTGGTCACAGTGTAATTGAACCAATTCTCCTACAGCCAGTGAGGGGCCATTAGAACCTAGTTAAAACTGGGGTTTATTTTCTGTCCCTCGAAATATTAAGTTTTACAAAGTGACCCCTTGAATAAAGCCTTTTCTCCCATGTCATTAGAGAATATTTTAGGAAGAGAGTTTTGTTTAGCAAAGGCCACCTAGTTCTCATTTCTTGAAAGGAAAATATTGTGCTGTAGAGTAACCAACATCTACAGTCATAGGAAACGGCATAGGAAAATGACCATAAATAAGTATGTTTTTGACTTGAAGTTTGTGGTGTAGCAGTTATTTTAATGTCTGGGGAAAGATTGGGGAAGTATCAAAGATTATAATTTTTGCCTTCTTTTTTTTTTTTTTTTGCATGCTGTTGAAATTATTAATAAACATTTCATGTATTTATAATTTTCACTGAAAGAAATAGACCAACATAATGTTCCTTGACATTCTACCTTCATTGTTTTGTATACAATAAAATGGTGCTCTCAAAATAAATACCTTTTTCCTTTTTCTTTCTTTCTTTCTTTCTTTCTTTCTTTCTTTCTTTCTTTCTTTCTTTCTTTCTTTCTTTCTTTCTTTCTTTCTTTCTTTCTTTCTTTCTTTCTTTCTTTCTTTCTTTCTTTCTTTCTTTCTTTCTTTTAATTTTTTTTTTAATTCAGTAGGAGCTCATAGTTCAAAAGAAATTTGAGTTTCTGTGCCATAAAGACATACTTTCATTTCTTCCTTGGTGAAACAGGAGTGCTCTTTGACATCCCTGGTTTTGTGTCTGGCCAACTTTGATGTAGCTTGAGATAAAAATTCCCTTTCATTTCAAACTTTTCAAACTGAGTACATCAAAATATTTTGCTCTAAGGAGCAATGGAACAATTGAAACTGGAACAATTAATTTAAAATTTATTTTAAAACTCCTGTTCATTTTGACCTATTACTTTTTTAGCAAATAAATTACCCATGCAAGAAGCAAAATATTGTTCAGATTTCTTTGTGCTCTCTTCTTGTTCCTCTTGTAAGTCAGTATTGCCATCCCCCTACAAGCAAGGAGATACACTTGGGAGCTACAGGGATATAAAATAACCATTAAAAACAGTAATATCAGGATATTTTCAGTGGTAAATCATGGCCTAAACAAACTTCCTCAGATTTATCTGAATAACTAAAAAGAAAAAAATGAAAGTCTGTAAGGTCCTGTTTAGTTACCCCTTAACAATCCCCTTAACCCCTGGGCAGCAATTAGACTATTTTCCTATTACTTACAATAGTAATAGGAAAACAGTCCAATTGCTGCCCAGCTATGCTGTGTTATGTGCTTAGCTTTGGGAGCACCTTCAGGCTCATGTTTTACACTCCTTGCTTCAGTCTATGTTTTCTGTAGAGGGTCCTATCCCTGTGTTTCCTATGCCTTGGCTCTGTGAACAAAGTCAAGAAAAAACCTGCAACAAAAATCCCATCCCCGCTGTTCTTTCCAGCTCAGACTTTCTTAGCATTTGCCTTCCAGGACGCAGGCATGGAAAACCCCCCTTAAGGGAGAAGGAGTGCTACTGCAAGTCCTGATGGCCAGGATTTCCCCTGGAGCCTCACTGCAAAAAAGATGGAGACCTGTCCTGAGTATGAAGAGAGGATCAGCAGCTGACCTAAAGCCAGGTCACAGCAGCATGACTGATGTGCCTCGAAATCTATCTCCCCTGAAATTCCAGTAAAATAAGATATGAATAATGGCATCACTTCTGCACATCCTTCAGCTGTTTCAAATTTTGGGGTTAATATTTCCCACAAAAACATTATGATCTTTAAGTACTTCTCTCTTCCAGCACGGAACGACTTCAAAAAGGCCTTTTTTGGCCCATCAGACATTTTTGGCAAATGAAATGTACAACTTATTTAGCTAGTCAACAAATGCTGTCCATTTGCCAACAGGGATTTTGTTTTGCCTCAAGTGATCAGTTTGTACTGTAATTTCTGGACACAGGAATAATAGCATTGAACACATGCATTGTTGGACTATTGTCTCCAGAGGATTAATTAAACATATAATTCAGATCTTTCTTAAGTTCATAATACTCATACAATTTTGTTAAATGAAGACCTGTTTACGGAAATTAATGTTTGTATTGGTTTAGTCTGTAATATTCTGGACATCTATCAGAACCATAGCCCTTGTTTTAATACAGGGAATGTGCACAGACTGAAGTTTCTGATTTAAACATCAAGCAAAAGGAAAGCACTTAGGTCTTTCAACACACTTGTGTGTGAGTGGAGCTGGTCTGTGCTGCTGTGAAGAAGAGGAGGTAGTGAGAAAATTATATGGGGAGAATTACAGCATAGGTGCAGGTAATATCTGTGGATAGATTCATCAAAGAAGATATTTTCTCTTCTCTATGTTAAAACAAGGGTAAACTGCAACTGCATGAGGTAGTTGTAACAGTGCTTTGGAACTAGGAGTAAGATTTACCCAGCTAAATTTGCTTTTTGTCATCTTTTCTGTGCAGATCTGTCTACTTCTTTTCATGCTTGCACAGAGAAAAAGGATGTATTCAGGCCTAGGTACCTGTGTTTTACCAGCTGCAGGCTGCTGAGCGGACAGTGAGGGGAGTGGAGCCATTCCAGACTTACCAGTCCAAAATCCTTCCATGTCTGGACAAATGGTGAACTTAGAGGTAGAAAGCAAGGGAATGTTGTGTTATACTACTTATAGCAATACATTATAGCAGAGTGGATGAAAAAGAGATGGGGGTGGTTGGAAAACTGAGATTAGTACAGATGAGGAAGATTATTGGCAGCACCAAAGCCCAAAGTTCCTATCTGACAAAGAAAAAGGGTGTGGGAACCAAAAATTAGAACAAAATTTGTATATTGCATTTCAGTCCAAAATGGTGACTGAAATAATGAAAGTCTGTGTTTCCCTTCCCCCCTCCCTGCTTTTTTTGGCATCTTGAGAAAAGGGAAGCTTTGGGCAGAGCAGATGTTTGGGGAATTCCCCAGTGGAAGGCTTGCTTTGCCATGGAGACTTTTCCCTGTATTAGTAAGCCTCAGTCACTGGATAATCCAGACTAGTCCAGCCAGGAGGCCCCTTCACCGATCCCATGGGACCAGACCAAGCTTAAATGCCTGGGGCAGCATTCTGCCTCTTTCTTGTGCCCCTTCCTCCACTCACACCCCATGACTGCCTTCTTGCACCTTCTCCCTCCTTCTCTCCCTGCTCTTTCCCTGCTGAGCCCTGTGGCTCTCTCTTCCCATTTTGCCATATTCTTAGAGACCTACTGAGTTAGGCAGCATTCACAGCGAAGGACAGGGATTTGGTTACACCCAGATAACATCTCAGGAGACCATGGAGCCTAAAGCAAAAATGATCTGCTACCCCAGAGTATCTGACCTGTCTGACCAATGGCTTCAATTCTAGAGAAAACCTACAACATTTTGCACTACCTGGTTTTCCTTTGCTCTCCTTTGCTTTCACCAGGAGCAGAATGTGCTCTCCAGATGACCAGCTTGAGATTCCCTAAGTGAAATTATTTTCTCTTTGGCCCAAATTAAAGAGCTTAATTGAATAAGAAATTAGTATTGGATGTCATCTATCCACCAAAGGGACTTCCTGTTAAAACATCTTGCCATTTCAAATGTTTTGCTATGTTTTGAAGTTTCCTGATCTTGTGGTTCCTACCTGAAAAATACTCAGATTTGTACAGAGACATTCTCAGAGTAGGCTAATTTCTGCAACAAACCCCATGTGAGTTCTCAGGGCCATCATGTTTGAATCCTTCAACAAAATTTTCTTTATTTTCAAGAACTTTTCATGTGAAGGAGCACAATATTTTTCACATCCTAAATGAAAAAAAATACTCTGTTAGTATAGTGCCAATAATTCCTGTAGAAGAACATGAAGCACAAGGTAAGGAAGATAAATGAAGAAGAACATATGAGAACATGAGAAGGAGGAACTCTGAGAACATGAATAAGTGAAATTTGAGTAGAAAAACTACTTGTGACAGATAACTTCATACACATGGTATTTTCTTGGAGGTGTTTTGATTTAGACTAGTTTATAAAAAGGCATGTAGAACAAAATATTTTTTCGAATGTGTATGTAGAAAGACACCGAACAAAACCAAATAAGCATGGCCTGAACACCCTGAGTTGCATACCATGTATGTTAGGATCAGAGAAGACAGAAGCTAGTGGTTGTCAGACACCCTGTTGTTATCACTTGCACTTAATACAGTTGCTGTGGCAGAGCTCTGTTTTGGCTTCAACTCAAAAAAATGTTTAACCTAAATGTTTGTCATAAACATTTACTCAGCACTTTTGCAGGGCTCACTTAAAGGGGATGGGCATGACATCTTGAAATTCAATATTTTAGTTCAGCACAATGTTTGTAGTGATTTCTGCTTTCACTCTTGTAGCTCTTTCCAGAAGTACCTATTTTGGCAGAGCGCTCCCGAGCAAGAGGTGGTCAGAGAAGAGGTAGCGATTAGATGAAGAACTCCTGCAAGTTTGTACCCAAACAGGAAATTCACATTGCTTCCTTGTGATGTAGAGAAGTTTTTGGCTGAAATCTGCAGAGGTTGCAGTCTGAATGGACAGAGACACAGGTATCACGTCTGAACCCTAAAAAGTTTCTCTCTTCCACAGTCAGGAAAGAAAGTGGTCTTTTCAATGAAATGAAACTTGGCCTGATCAGCAATATTTAGAACATGGAAGGAGAAAGTGTTGACATCAGCTGATATATTCTGAGTCTGGGCCCAGGGATTGTGTCACATCATGTGAGAAGGATAAAACCTTCTTGTCAGTGACAAACATCAAATGTTTTGTGGTAAGATCTGCTGCCTAACAATGAGATGATAATTATAAAAGAACATTTTTTTCACATTTAACCTGGAAGTATAATATCTCCACAGAGAGATGTCTTCAGGGCCAATTTCCAATCTCAGTTACATTAACATCTGTTTAGATTAATTTCATTCCAGCTTTTTGCAAGCTTCCTTTATTGTAACCAGTGAGAGCTCCTGGGAATTGCCCTGACCTTGGCTTTCATTCTCTCATGGCTGACTCGCACATTTTCATTTTCACACTGCAGAGACAAACTTTTCTGAAACCAAGATGGTTGGCTGGCATGTTAACTGTGGATGCTCACTAATAGGTCATTGCTTGTGTGTTTTAGAGTAATGGTTTCCATGCTGAAACAAAGCAGTCCTCATAGTCCAGTACATTTTCTATCAGAACATGTACTTATGGAGAGAAAATGAAAAAAAAAACCCAAGGAAGTCCCTGGATGAGACTGCAATAAGTGCAGTGTATGCAAAGGCTACCAGTCCTGGATGTAGGATCCATAACACCAGGTAGGTTAGGTGAAAAGATTAGTTAATTACCAATAACAAAGGGCTACAAAATTATGCATTGGAAATATTTTTATTTTTCCTGTGGCATCTATTCCAGTTGCATCTGAATGCACGCTCATCAGACCATGATGTGAGAGTGAGATCTGCAAATGCTGTTTAAGCACTTACTGAACAGGTTTAAGTCCCACTAGCTAGAAGAGGCATTGCAACATTGTGTCCCAATCCTTCTATACCTGGGCCCTAGCCATGAACCTATGATATTAAAAAGGTGGGAATGGACATAACAGATGGCTTCCTTCCCTAGTCCAGCATTTTGTGTAGGTGTTGAGACTGTGCTTGGGCACTGATTGTGATACTTTGTATGTATGGGCTACAAAGGACTTCTCTGAGCCACCAGGTACTTGGTAGTGGCAGAGGAAAGTCAGACATCACATTCAGGAGAGCAAGGGAGCGCATTGCAGGCAATGCACTGTACATGTCTTGTGCAATTAGTTGTACCAAACGTGGAGTCTGACAAGCCTAAATCTCTCCTGTGTACTCTAAGAGGTACTTACATGTCTTATATGCTACTTTACAGGGAAACAATGCTGCTGGAAAATCATAGTACCTCTTCTGAGATGCAGTATGGCCATGTACGTGGGAGACCATAGGAGACGAAGCCTGATCAGAGAGAATAAAATGCTAAAAATACAGACCTTCTGTGGCACAGAAGTATTCAAACGGATATATTTTCAATTCTGCCACATGAAATAATCTCTGAGATGCTAATTTAGTTTGGTTAAGGCAATCATGACTTTCAGAGGGAGGGGTATGATGGACTGTCTGAAGGAAGCTTGCTCTGTTTTCAGTGTTGGCTAGTGATTTTGAATGCTCATTTGAAAGTTTTTTGATATAATATGGTTTTCAAAAAATTCTCTGCACTGACTATCTGAATACCAGGCTTATCTATGTAAACAAATAGGCTTTGGGAGTTAGACTGGACATGCTCTTGAATACAGGAAAAGAAAGAAAATCCTGTGTCACAAAACATATATATAGGCATGAGAGAGGGGAAAAACATGTGGCGGTTCTTTCCAGTTAAAATTGTCAGTAATATTGCATCCCATGACACATTTATAGATACCAATTTCTTCCAGTAAAGCACAGTAACTAATAGGAAGTGGAAACTCCAAGTGTTATTTTTTAGTGTCCTTATCCTCTCTACAAAGTTTAAATTCAAGAGCCAAGGAGAATGCCAATGTAATGATGTGTTATGCGACAGCAGGTTATTTGACCTCCTTCCTTTGAAGTTGGCTCTTTTAAGATAGCTTCTTTGTCCTGCTTCTCTTAGAAAAAGTAATTCCTGTTCCTATTGTTGTCAGCACAAGCTTATCAGTGACTTAAATAAGATGACAGTTAGGATACCAGAGAGTAAATTCTTTGAAATCCGGAAACTATCCAGTTTACAAAATTTTGAACCGATAATTCTGACCCCTGGATAAGGATGTAATTTAAATATGTAGGTTTTTGGAAGTCCATCTTTGAAAATATAGTTCTGTAAGACAGAAAATCAAGAATGAGAAACCAGTAAATGTTCATAGCTTTGGTTATCTACCCTTTTGTCATTTTCACATATAGGCCCAGAAATATATTTTGCACTCTGAATGTACCAGCTGTCCTAAGTGAGTTGTGAGTTTGGCCAGAAGGTGAACTGCAAAGTAGGCTTAAATTTCAGATTATGAGTAGTTTGAGAAATGTTAATAAAAGATTAGACATTGTTAATGTAAGGAGTATCAGCTTGTTTCTAAGTGCATGCTTTCCTGTCCCTGAACCACATTGACTATGCTTCTTTTGTTAATCCCCATTGAAAACTTCAGATTTTTAACCCTGGCATTCAGAGAGGTGCAGAGTCCACTGTGTCCCACCTCTTTTTCCTCTGCTTACACCAGCCTGTATCACTGTGGGAGCTGCTGCCTCTTGTTAGACAACAAATCCTGGAAGCTTGTCCATCACTTGATCACTTGGGCAGACTTGGTGAGTTGAAAAGAAGCACTTATGGTCATCACCTCAGCAAGGGTGTTTTCCGGCAATTTTCCCTGTAAAACAACAGCAAGGATCCATGGGGGGAATCCACACACATAAATAATTTCATACCTGGCACCTTAGAGTAACCTGTTCTTCCTTTTATCTGCTTGTTCTAACCCAGTTTATGCCGGTCTTGTGTTGTCCTACTGTCTTCTCATTTGCTTGACTGTCAAATCAAATGCGTCTTCTGTCTGTCTTAAATGACACCCTTCAGTGCCTCCCTTCAGTCCACAGAAGGAATGACATCTTTGCCATCCTTCACCCTGCCCTTGCTCTGTATGCTACATTTGTACAACTTCGTTCTTCTCTGGAAAGTAAAATCATCAGAGTCCGCACTGTTCATTTTTGTAGATAGGGAAAGAGGAAATTCAGCAAATGTATTAGTACAGGCTGAGCACAATAATGCTCATCTTATTGCTCTTTGAATTTTCCTTAAGGCCGTTGCATTAATATTATGGTTCTTGATACATCTGTGGATATTGTAGCCTTCCAGAGAGCAGAATAACTAACAGAAAGGAGGAATTCTATTTTTTTTTTTTTAAATCCATACATTTGCAGAATTTATAGCTTTTGAACTTAGATATGTTTTCTGGTGCATAGGCTTTGACAAAAGACATATTCTGTGTCTTATTTTGAGACATATTTTTTTAAGGAGTAGCAAATGCAATTGCTCCTTCAGAAGTACCACTCATTTTATTTCTGCTCCTGGAAGGAACAGAGAAAATAATTTCTTAATTTTCTGTGCAAAACCACGTCAGTAAGACCATTCGTGTGAGCAAGATGAGCGGTATTTAACCTCAATTTAGCAGGGGAAATGAAAGTGCAGTATATAAAAAAGCATGCTATCGCTGGTTTTCTGTTCAGGCACTAATGCTATTTTTAGAAAGATCAAATGCATTAATTTTGCAACCTATGTCCTGCCACAGAGCTGCACATCTACGTAAGGGCTGACAAAAGTGTTGCATAAATCTTTGAGCAGCCATATTGCAACAGAGTGGGAAAGCTAAGAGTCAGACAGCATGTGAGCAGGCTGGAAAAATGAGGGCAAGGTACAGAAACCACCAGAAATGCAGAGAAGTTAAACATGCTGGCAAATTTTCACGGTATATTGCTCATACTGTAGTTATCCGGTTGTGAAGTTTGTTAAGAAATGGATGTAATGCTCCATCTAATTGCAAACAGCTGCCTATTAGGCAGCTTGGCCAAAAGTTTTTAATTCCACCCTATGATGATGAAGGAAATGGGCAACTGTGGTCTGTGCTGTGTGTGAAATTTCTGAACGCTTCTTTGCAAAGTCACAAAGTGTGGTGCAGAGCTGAGAAAAGTCTTTTGAATTGACTGCAGGCTTTAATGATGCAATCTCTTCCTAGTTTTACCAGAATGTGTTTGGAAAGCACGGACCTGCATAGGAGATCAAATTCCAGTTTTTGTCAACTGCACAAAGTTATTTCATATGAGGCTAGTGACTGCCAGCGGTGAAAGTGGTTTGAGCAAAAATTGGATCAGCTCAACTATTATGGAATTCCAGGCTGAACTGGGAGAAGGAAGCTTGGAGGGTAGGCAAAAGGAAAGCTCTTGGGAACCCTTTAAATAGCTGACACGGAAAATACTGCAATCTGGTGCATTTTAGAAGTGGTTTCCTGTAAATGTAAAGTCTGTTGTGAATTAAAAAAATAAAAAAAAGAAAAAGAGTTTTCGGGAAGCCTTCATTTTTTTTCAGTGTATTAAAGCTCTCCAACTTTTTGAACTAGTGTAATTCTTGCCCACCACCCTGATTAGTTTTGGAAAACAGGTGCAGCCACTGAAATTTTTTACAGGCAGTATTTACATATGTCCTAATCTGAAGGACAAACAGTTGAGCACTAGCAACAATCAAGGATGCTGAAAAGGAGATGAAACACAAATTTTGCATTATCCTGTACACATTTGTTTGTGGCCTAATATCAACTTTCCAGAGAAAAGAACCATAACAGGTTTAATCTCTCTGGGCTTCATCAAAGCAATAGTCCTGCAGCATGGAACATAGCACAGAGATGGGGATACATACAAAAACTGTATGGGAGCTAGGGAAAGGAGGGGGCAGCCATAGCTGGTATTGCAAAGGAAATGGTATGCCTAGATGGATGCAGACAGGGACACTTCCTGAGGGGCTTGGTGCTGGGGATTGATCTCGTGTCAGACTCTCTCTAGTGACTTGTTTGGGCATTTTTAGTGCCAAAGAGAACTGAGATGATACAACAATTCTAGAATAATTGGGATGACCCAGAGGACTGGCATAATAGGAACAGAAATTTAATAATATTAAGTGCAAAGTCATCACATGGCTATGGATTAATGCAAATAATTTCCCTACATACTGGAACTCACCTTTTGGAAATGTATTAAGAGGAAGAATATGTAGTCATAGGTTACTGTGAGCTATCAGCATGACATGGCCTTAAAGAAGACCCCTAGGAAGGAGAGGGAAGTATTGGCATCCTAATACAAACGTAGCAAAATTATCTGGGTTGCTATGTATTGTTCTGGTCAGCCATGTTCAGGAAGGGGACAATTCAAAGATAAACAGATGCAAAGAAGGTGCAGAGAGGACTGGGAGAAAAGAATGCTGTCCTCAAGGAGGAGGAGATTAGAAAAGTCTATCTCTCTTAGCCTAACAAAATGAAAGCTATAAAGGGATGTAATTGCTTTCCAGAAATAAATCAAAGAAGTAAAAAGTGGAAAGGGAAAAGAGCTATATATATCAAAGTCCACTGCTGGCACAGAAACAAATGTGTATAAAGGGGGTCTGAAATTGTGCAGGAAGAGAGAAGAAAATCTTGACCATCAAGGCAGGGAGGGTGTGGAACAGCCTTTGTGTGGGAGGAATAGTAAAAACTTAGTAACTTTCAGCTGAAGTTACAACAACTCTGCTGCTTTATGGAGACGTTATATAAGGCTTCCAGTAAAGGCAGGAGATGATGAACCCAGTGACTCGGGAAGTTCATTCCACCTCCTAATTAGCCTATCATTTTAGTTCCAGGGTGTTGTAATCACTCAACCTAAATGTATCACGTGAAGCGTACACTAAAGGCAAGCCTATTCCTTGTATGTGGGAGCTCTGTGTTTGAGCTGAGTCTCACAACAGCTCTTACACCAGAAGCACTAGAGGCATTTTTCAGTGAGATGCAATGCATCACTAGCCATTGCTGTACAGTAACACAATGTCTAGAGATCAAGGGAATTGCACATTCATGTAGCAAATTTAATTGTAATTCACCATCCTTGTGTTACATGTGTCAGAGAAGGGAAGTTAAAACTGAGGCTTTCTGATAACAAAACACCTTGCAAGAGGAAAATCTCTGTTGTAATTACTTACAGACTTCTCCAGACATCTCAAATTGTTGTCACCATCGTTATTTAATCTCACTGCATCCCACTTCTCTTGAAAGTTGCTGTCGATTCAGTTGCTGTGTCTTCCACAAGGCACAGCATATTTCTTTAAGCAGATTTCAATGAGTCCATTTCCTAGACTCACCAAGGATTGCAGCTGTACCTGTACTCAAGATATTTTAATAGGAATCATTATTACAAATCCAAGGGAGGTCCTGACAAATGCCATCAGCTCATAAGAATGCATAAGGATATCTTGGCTAGCCTTGGAGCTTAATATTCCATTCCAAGTGTATCATAACACATGTGCAACTGAAAATTCAACTCTGCATTTCCACTGTTGTTGCATAGTTGGTGGAAGACATTAGCTGACAATGTCTTAGAAAATGATTAGAGGGATGGAGCACCTATCTCATGAGGGCAGGCTGAGAGAATTACTGAGATTGTTCAGCATGGAGAAGGGAAGGCTTCAGTGTGACCTAATTGCAGCCTTCAAATACCTGAAGGGAGTCTACAAGAAACCTGGGGAGAGACTTTTTGCATGGGCATGCAGTGATAGCACAAGAAAGATTGCCTTGAAACTGAAACAGGGTGGGTTTAGATTAAGTATCAGGAAGAAAATTTTACTATGAGGATGGTGAGGCACTGGAGCAGGTTGCCCAGAGAAGCTGTGGATGCCTCATTCTGGGAAGTGTTCAAGGCTGGGTTGATTGGATGGTGCCTTGAGCAACCATGGGTGTCCCAGCCCATGGCAGGGGTTTGTAACTAAGTGATCTTCAGGTTCACTTCCAACCCAAACCATTCTGTGGTTCTGTGATTCTATGAAAATAAGCGGACAGAAGCACAGCTTTATTAAGATCTAACCAGACTGCCTGTAGACCTTTCTATTCCACTGCTTTCAATATTTAAAAATCTTAGATGGAAAAGCAAGTCTTCATTTAATGAGAAGAAAGAAAACACTGAATATTATCTTCATTATCAAACATAATACAGAATATTTCAGAGGTAAAATTAACTAGATATCTTTCAGATCATAGTGAACCAATAAATTCATTAATACACATAGCAAATATTTTTTGAACTTGACTATCTTTTATGTCTCAGTGCCTGAGTAGCTGCACTTATTTTTCGTCGATCTGGGAAATACAATTTCTACTGGAACTTCATTGGTATCTAAACCAATATGAATTTCAGTCACCTTGGTGCTCCCCAATTAGTACATGTATTCAGCAGCTCTAATTTTAAGTCATTATCTACAATATAATACAGTAAGAGAAAGGCAGCTAAACAAACAGTGATGGGAAAAAAGTAGAAATCACACAACGTGAAACAAACTATAAAGAAGAAAAGATAATAAAAAATATACAAACCCCATCCTAGTTGATTTCTGAGCTAAATGAATGTCTTATCTCTATTTTGAGGACTCTTTACAACTTAATGTCACCATGTCGTTATGACTGAGGTCTATGAACAATTTGTGCCTTTCCCTTTAGTTCAAAGGCAGTTCTGAATCTTTCTCTTAAACACTTCTGTTGCCTTCTCTCAAAATCCTTCTCAAAGCACCAAAATTCCAACAATTTCTGTTATATCCTTATTCTGCTCTCTTGTCATAAAGCCTTCAGAATCCACTACAACAACTGTGGTCTATCAGGTGAAGAGCTATGAGTACCCTTCTACATCCCTACTGCTGCTGTTTTTTCTCTATTAAGTGAAAATGATAATATGGCTATTTAAGATACTGCACCAGTTTTTCATCCCATTTGTTTGGATGAGATAACTAGCTTATCCCATTATTATTATTATTGTTGTTATTAATATTAATATAATTATAATTATCATTATTGTATTGCTACTTAAAACACCATTTTATTATCATTGCCTGGAAAATCCCATGAAAGAGATTATCTTTCTATGTTTACCTTCTAGAGAGAGGTCCTTTATTTGTCCTTTTCCCTACAGATGAGTATAGAGATTACTACTACTATTAAAATCTGAAATAACCATCCTTCCTGACTCACTGCTGAATTTTCTGCCTTTTCTGACTATAATACGTAGTTGATGAAATATGTTTTTCTGGCAGTATGGGTTTTGAGCCTTCTGGTTTCATTAAAAAAAAATTGGTGTTTCAACAGTTTGTTGTCTGGAGAAGGAAGCATCTCTTCTGGTGTCAATTTAAGGTGGTCATCACTGTCTGAAACAAACATGTGAGACTTTGCTCATCAAGCTTTTGTGTGATACACACGAGAATGTCCCAGACCAGGAAGATCCCTTCTTGACTAAGCTTTAGATCATAGTCTTGGTTTGTGACAAAGACACAATGGAGACACAGGGTGTTTAAAAGATGTGCTTCAAAATACAGGACAGTGGTCAGGAAGCAATTAGTTACTTATTTTAGGTAGAAAGTTATTGCTTTCCTAATTAGAAGTCAAAGTATAAAAATTTGATGCCTTTTTTTCCCCCACCAAGTTCTAAAGTAGTTATGGGAATATTACAGCCTGGGCAAAATCCCTCAGTTTTGTTATCTCTGTTGGTTTATTTTTCAGGATTTTTAAACTCATCATTCCTTCTTTTTCTTGACTGACAATGATGTCACCCATAATAAAGTCATAATGTCTTTTTGATAATTTCTTCTCAGTGGGGAAGGCGTAGGAAATTTTTAACGAGAAAACTGTTCTTCTTTATACTGTTAATATGTATAGATATTACAGTAATTCTAATAATTCCCACTGAAAAAAAAAGGGAACCATTCTTCTAGTCACTGTAGAGTCTTTGAGTAAATCTTTCCAATAAGTGAAACAAGGAAGGGGACAGAAGAAATGCCATTGATAAGAAGAATACTTCTGCCTATTCTACCTATGTGCATTTTGCAATGTCAAAATGGGGTTAAATTTTCCTTAATGGAAGAAATAACCAGATTTAAACAAGTGAAGGAGAAGGTGGTAAAAACTCTTCTGGGCATACACACATATTTCCCATGTGAATCTGGTCTAAGACACCTTGACCAGAAAAGATCTATATTTTTTTTTCCTTAAAACACTTGAATCACATAGAAAAGTGTTAGCACATATGCATAGGACTGAAAGTGTATAGGTTTGGAATTTTTTGGGTCTCTTTTCTTCACATTACTCTGTGGTAACATTCTTCCTCTCTTGTGTCAGCACTTTTGGTTTTCACTCTTTGTGAAAGTTCCTCATTTTACAAATGAGTAGAGTCTATTTGCCTTGTAAAACAATGCCTACGATGAGACCATTTTTTTTCAGGCATGAAGCAATCTGTTTTCGATTTTGAGAATGAGGGATTTTTATTATCTGTTTAAAGAACACTCTCTGGTTGCTTACTTTTTTCCTGACCCATCAATAACACTAATAAAAATGAGCAGATTAAGATTTGGCTTGTGTTGGAGGAACAAACAAAAACATCTCACATGGATACTTGGTATTCAGAAACGCTGCTTTTTCTTTCCACTTTTGCAGAAAGTTTCTTTTCTTTCGTAACATCTAATGAAATGCTACACCAAAAAAATAAATAACAGATATTTTTTTCCCAGAAAATGCTGTTCATAGACATCAAGGAGTAAACACTCTGTGTCTAATACCTTCACAGAGAAATTCAGTCTTGATGATCCGAGAAGATCTACAAAAGATCTCAGAAAGGCTACGAGTGGCTATGTTTATCATATTAATAATTTTCCTGCTATTTTGTGTTCCTTCTGTTTCTTTTAGGCACCTGCTCTTGTATTATGTGCTTGCTTTGTAAGTGTACCAGGTTGGACTGGTAGCTGCTTCACATATAGGCTGTGTGTGGCAAAGTGGAGCAAACTGTCAACTGGAGCATCTATTTTCTCTCTACTCAACAATGTGAGTAAAAATAGAGATTGCTGAATGGAGTTTTTTCCTCAACATAAGGCCTGTGGGCCTCTTAACAAAACATCTGTGAAATGAATTGTTCATGTGCAGATTAAATGTGTTGATTAAATTTCCAAAATTTTCTCTGGTCAATTAGAAAGCCACCTGTAGGGTATTTTTCCGTGATGCTATTGATATTCATAAGCTACTGACTATTTGGAGCTAAATTCTGCTTTTATTTAAACAGTTGCAGTCATTTGAGTAGCTCTACTAAAGGTCACACATGCATTGAGATTTCTTCCATTAAAGAGGAGTGATTGCCAGCCTCATCCAACTAAAAGCAGGTTCTTCTTGACACATATATGAATTTATGACAACTTGCAGATCTGTGCATGAACTGCAGCTGATCAGGGGAAGTCCCTCTCTAGGACAAAGATGTAGGACAAGGTTTTGCCTTGTGACTTCTACCTGCTCAGGTACTGGGTTCCAGATCTTCCCGGACTCAGTTTGCAGGTGGAACTACTCACTGACCTTACAGTGGTTCAAAGCCTTTGTTAAAGGAAACAAAGCCTTTATTAAAAAAACCCCAAAGCCTGTGTTAAAGGCAAGTCACCTGAGTAACAGTCTATGAGATTTTGTGGGTGTGAGAGATCAAAACCTGTTTGAAATAATGAGATCCTTATTTCAAAATGTTGCTGTGCTTTGTAGTTTGTTGTGTTGTTCCTCAGCACAGGACATGGTCATTAGGCAGGTCTGGATTTTGCTGCCTGAGATGGTGGCAAAAATGGCTGGTGTTTGGTAGTTCAGCCAGTCTGGAAACCAGGCACTAATATTTTGGAGAAGAAGTGAAGCTATCATCCTTTCTACCATGAGGGGCAGTTTGTGGCAGCCGCAATGTATAGACTGCCATGCAATTTACTTCTACTAGGTTAGAAGCCACCGGACACCATTGGGTGGATGCTGCAGCTCTTTACTCTTTAGCAGCTCCCATTCCCATGGGACAAATTCAGCCCATCACAGAGGGAAAGAGTAGCATTCCCACAGAAGTAATGAGAAATCTGAATCAGAGGCAACTGCTCTGCCCAACTTGAAGACTGCCAGTGTCTCAGCACACATAACTGGGAAAGATCCAGATGGAATCAATTTCCACAATCCAGTGGGTGACATGAAGTGGAAAACATTCAAGGAGGGTAGAAAACAAATAAACAAACAAATAAACAAAAAAAATCAAGAAAAACTCCTCTTGTTTCTTATTGCTCAACAGTTTACTATGGTTATTGTTCCATTTTGGCCACAGACTTGTGACCCCTCTCATTTTATTTAGTACTGCTTTCAATTCCCTTTTTAAAACAAAACAAAACAACTCAAAGTGTTGCTAAAGCTGTGCCAAACTTATTTATTGCTGTTTGCAAGTCTTGCACAGGCTGATGTTAGTATCAATACCAGAACTGGATGGGACACCTGTCCCATCCACACCATTGCACACACAGTGCTGAACTGCCAGCCATGTGCCTTGATTGGACATTGGAGTATTATTTGTAAAGAGAGGTATGAGTTAAAGGAATAATTATATTTAACAATAGTCTGCATAAACAGCAGGTTTCCATCCTCACACTAGCACTGCTTGAGGTTTTGAAGTGCTACTAATGCAGGATGGATTAGTCTTTTCACTATCTAAATAAATATACGCAGTATATCTATACATATATTCATTTCTTAAAATGCATACATACAAATGCATAAATGTACAAATACACTTATTTACATGCAATATATCCAGAAAATTGTGATCATTGTGGACGTCAGGAAAAGCACTGTCTGAACTAGCTTACATGTGTGTACAGCGAAGCTTTCTACTCCATATTATTGTTTCACCACCTCTATGCTGAGAGCAGCTAAAGCGTGGATATGGCCCAGAGAAAGTACAGCACTTTTAGGGTGCCATGTCTGCTTTTGCAGAGGTGCTATTTACTACTTATATGCTATTTTAAGGATGCAGATGTACTAACACAAGTACCTTATTTCCATAATTTGCTCTCTCTCTAACGGGAGCAACCTGTCCAGTCGGCAGAAGACCCTCACGCTGGAATTCTCAAGACGGGAGGGAAGCCGAGCCATTCCTTTCCTGGACTGGCTCCATGTCAGGCATTCTGTTTTGCCTGTAAAAAAGCCCCAGTGGGGTAAGTGGTACTTGTGCTGGCAAAGGAGAGAAGCAGCCTGCGGAGATGCAGCTTTGTTCAGAGCACAGATGCCTGTGGACAAAACCCTCCCAGTTCATATTTCCTGGTCCCTGGGAGGTTTAACAGTCTGTAGGCAGGGATTCATCCCTGTGCCCAAGCTTGCTCACACTGTGTGTCTCGGCGTGGGGTAGGAGAGGCCCGTGTCTGCACTCCACGCAGCCCCGCGGATGCTGGCACTGCCAGGGCTGTGTGGCTGCTGGGTGGAGTTTTTCTGGAAGACAGCTCTGCAAGTGGGTGCCTCAAGCCATCTACATCTTGCCTTAAGTCCCAAAGCATTTTTTTTTTCCCCTGACTCAATGTGTCTCAGAAGACTTCTGGTAACAACTTGCTTTTGGCTGGAGATACCATGAGAAAATAACTCCCAGTGCTATTTTTTTTTCTGGCTCTCTGTTTCTGAGTCCTGGACAGAATTAGAAAAGCACAGTCACACCTCTCCTCCTTCAAACTGTGAATTTATTCCCAGTTGTGTCACTTTTCTTCTCCTCCTGTGTGTTGCAGCCACTTTTGATCACTTTGTTCCCTTTTTGATTACCTTGTTCCCTGACTAGGCTCTATCCAGTGTCCCCACAAGCAGAACTCCAGCAAGACAGGGTTTGCTTTTACTTTAGAATCATCTGGCCAGCGGTGCAACCCTACCAGCAGGAGCAGCCAGGAGCAATTCAGGGAAGGAGGCATCCCAGGTTCCAAAACATATTGCTGAAGCTCTGCCAACAAATGTAAGGGTGAAATAATGGTATTCAGAAGATTATTTGCAGCTTTTGCTGGTGGCATCAGAGTCTGATCTTAATTACAATGAAGTAACCAGGCTAGATTTGGATCTGGATTAGACTGACCACATTTAAGTCCCTTTTAAATGTTTGCTTCTGCCATGCTACTCCAATGAATCAAATTGTCTTGCACATAAAGGCATATTATTGTCCTGCTTCCTTAGCATCTTTCTGTTTGTTTGTTTATTCTTGGGCTTATGCATGAAATTTTCACCAGTAAAAATATAATAGGCTTTTAAATTAATTTAATTAAAAAGATACAATCGTCTGTGAAGACACTTAAATTGAATTAGACCCATTTTGTTATGGACAGAGCATCAACATTGCAAAGTTGATCTAGTACTGCCCTGTATAATGGTTTGTTTAAGCAGTTACTTGTGATTCTGCCAGATGTTTAGAATTCTGGATTGATTTTCTGACATCTCTAGCTGAGAACTTCCTAAGTGTATATCTCATTTAGACGCTTTTGCGGAAACTAACAACCTGGATCCAGCTATTTTTAAGGATGACATTAAGCAAAAATACATTGGCAAAAAGTTGGTTTGATTTTTCTTTTGTCCCTTTGCTTTTAAGAAGGGCTAGTGCTTCCATGCATTACCACTAGGATTTGAAACTTGTCAGGGGAGAATAACTTTTTATATCTGCAGTGTGTTCTCTCAGTTTCCAGTGAAAAGGAGATTGAATTTTGCATACATGCCATAGCTGATTATTAGAGTTTTTTGAGATAATTTTTTAAGAATTACGGTCATCTGTGACCTAATCTGCCCCACCACAATTTCTCCCAAGATTAGACTCACTTAAAGATATACATCTGGGTTTTCTTGGACATATCCTCCTTTTCTCACTCCGGAAACCTTGTCAATGCAGATTCTGAGGAATTCATATATATGTCCTGCCCAGATGGTCTGAGCATGTGTTGTAAGTCTGGTGCGCTCCAGAAGTCCTTGATTTACAGCACAAAGTAATTGTCCATAGTGTGAGGAACACGGTCATGATACTAGCTCAATGGGTGCTGGGAAATACAGAGGCATGCTGCTCTACATAGGGAATCTTGAGCAAAATGCAGAGGTTTTGAAGCACCTGACTTGCTTAGGCAGACCAAGGGAAGAGGCTTATTTCTCACACCATCATTTTAATGCAAATTTTAAGCCTAAACTTTTAATGCCACTTATGTCTGTATTATGAACATAAGGCACATTGGTGTTCTGAGCTACTACTTGTGGATTGTCCAGTTGAAAGACGGATGGTTTCTCACAGTAAAGAATCTTGTATCTGATGAATATTTAAGAAAATCACAGTAATGATTTTAATCTAACGTAAATACAAATTAAAGCATGAACCACAATAAATGAACAGTTGATGACTGAAATGTGATTTCCTGCAAATATGCTTGCTATTTGATGGTGGTAGCAAAGCCTTGAGCATAGGAAATATGTCAAATCCAAAAGTAAGCAGATAAAAGTATTCTAAGGTCCCAAACCAGGAAGTTTCCGCCTAGGATGGCCTAAAAAAAAAAGAACAAAAACCTAAAGCACATAGTCAAAAGCTGTTTGATACCAATGCACCTGAACAACAACATTTACAATTACAACTGCTCATGTCATTTCCTCCAGGTTTGGTTTGTGATCTCCATATGTGCTAATGTGCCAGAAGTGCATATCTTTTGGGAAAATTTGTGGCCTGCATTATGCAGTGAGTTAGTTGCCAAATCAGCAGGTCTCATACATTTGAGCTGGGCTCATAAGTTTTTGGACATATTTGTGGCTGTGATTTTCCATGTGTTGTATCCTAATACCACATGTTCATTAAAAAGTCAGGAGGTATTGGACTGGCATGTAGTGCATTCCTTCACAGGTAGGACTGAGGCTGCTCTGACCTTGCAGCTGAAGCAATGAAACTGAAAACAAATTTGTTTTGCCAAGAGTAAATCAGGCTTCAAGTCGCTGGGGCTGCTCTGAGGGCCAGCTACAGTCTTGGAGTTTGGCTGCCCCTCTGCTCTGTCATGCCATGCTGGTGGCCCTCCAGGTTAGGATAGATACATCATCTGCATCACATCTACATTTAGTCTGTCATTTAGGGGTATTTTAGAAAGGAGTTTTATTTTTGTTTGTGCATTTGCAGTTTTTGTGCAAAGGCTGTTTCACTTCCATGGACATTTCCAAGGTAAATTGAGATCTTATCCTTGACACCCTGTGAAGATACAGGTAAAGTTGAACTGGTCATGTTTGGGTCTTCCATCTCACTGGTCATTGTTCATTTTTCTTCCAAATCAAGTCAAACCAAGCAATTCCAGAAGTTACATTGAAGCAAAATTTTGGGAAGGATTCCTTTTCAAGACACTTTAAAATGACAGAATATGCATGCATCATACTTGAATTTAACATTTTGAATAGCATTTCATCCCTGTATTTTTATTAGAAAAATATAACATTTCACAGTACATCTGTACATTAAGTGTCAAATTTTCCCACAAGTTGCATATTCAGCTGGAAAAAAGGATGAGATGTATCAGTTCATACTAGGCACTGCTGCCACACATAAAACGAAAGGAATGGACTCTATCAATTAGGATCATGATTTGATGATATGTCCTCAATAATAATCAGAATTGCACAGTATGTCAGAGAGCTGCTGCTAAGTCAAGAAAAAAATGGTGCATCATGAAACAGGTAACAGCATAAATCCATATAGAAACAATAAAAATGCAAATTATTAGAAACATCTTTTTGGGATGAGAACCATATAGCTTTTAAAATATGTTCATGGAGAATTTTTCCTTGCAATTTATAGAATATGAGAATGACTGGTTGACCCTACTGGCCTTTTCTGACAAACTTGCATTGCAAGAAATTTTTCCAACCTGTTCTCATGTGAAGTGAATGGAAATGAAAGCAGATTTGGGCCCTGTTCCTATATGGTTCATATTAGAGATGGGCTCAAACCAAACCCACTAGATCAGAACATTCCCAGACTTTGAGGAAGTTTGGCTCTGATTTCAGTTTTAAAATTCAGTGCTGGCTTCTTTCAACAAGGAACTAAATCATCTGAGCACTGCTTTGGGAAATTTGGATCCAAATCAGTACTTTGCAGCTGCAGCCCTCATTGAAATCTAGAGCTTCTTGAGACCAGTCTAGGGGGGTCAGGAGAGTACGGATCTCCTCCAACATCTCATCCTTGCAGACAGCCCAAGTGAGGGAATAGTCACACTCAGGCTCTGCCAAGAAGGAGATCTGAAAGTACGAGGTGCATGGAGAGCACACACACAGTACCATGTATCAGCCCTCACAGGAATGTTGTGTATCCCAAATCAGCCAACACTCAGGTTCATTTTCCTGTAGCGTGCGGTGGATTCAATGTGAAATGGACTGATCTTCTGCTGTTGAAGGGCTTGGTTCATATCCTTGAAAAGCAAGTCTATTCTAACAGTTTTATTTAACAAATTTTCACTGTTCCAGTTCCTGTAGTGTAATTGAGGGCTGGGATGGTTTGACTGGCTAGCAAAAATGTTAGTGGAAGCTTACAAAATGCTTGATCCTGGAAAACCTGGAGTTGTGAGTCCTAAAGATTTCCTAATGATGCCAGTGACAGGCCAAACAGACTTGAAGTTTGTGCTGCTGTTATACATGGTAAAGCCATTTTTACTACTTTTTTTCTTGAAGTTAGTCAAAGTAATCTAAAATGTTTCTTCCAAGTTGCCTGTGTGACCAGATCGAAGTCATTGAGGTACTGAACCTCTGTAGCAAGGGCAGCAGGTACTTAAGGAAAGGAATAAATACACCACCTTGATTTGGTCTCATTCTCTCTGCCCCAGCATCATGGCTGAGCTGCCATGTGGGGGAGGCCCTGCAGTGATGGAGTCATTCAGAAGAACACAGTGATTTCCTCCAAACTCAGTATCTATGAACAAGGAGATAAGAGAGGAATTAATTCTTGGAGACTTCAGCTGGAGAAATGGATCTGTATCCTACGTCCACTCACTGAATGGCTACTTACCATTTGTTCACTAGACACATCCTTCACTCTTCCTGCAATATAAAGGGAGCAAAATGGTTTTTATTCCTTTGTTGCCAGAGATCTGAATTGACTGTCACAGTCCAAGCTGCTGTTCAGCTGATAAACCTGGTGCATTTACACCTCCATAAGACTTGTGTGATAAGAAATACGTGGCTTGCAACCTTTCCATGAACCCCGTGATCCTGGTTGGCCATGAGGATTCCTGAAAGCTGAGCATGGCACAGGAAGAAGACAAAAGATGCACTTGGGAATGGGAGCAGTATGGTCTGTGTTTCCCCATCTTTCTCAAAACCCATTATTTTTTTACTTCAATCTGTGTCCATTTTAGCTGTCTATCTTCAGGCTGTTTGGTACAGCGACTGTCTTTCACTTTCTCTTCGTATGGCACCTGGAACAAAGGAGAGCCCATTTCCAGTTAATCTTTGGTGATATTGCCTTAAACATGATTACTCTTAACACTGCTTTTAAAGGCATCTTAGCACCTTTCAGGTTTAAATATTGACTGTGTCAAAATTCACTTAAATGGGTAACTCACTGCAGTGCCATTTTTCAAAAAGAAAGATTTTGGCCATCTCCAGTTCTTGTTTCAGATGGTCTTTTATTCTTTATGTTAAACAATCACTTTAATGGAGCCTACAGACCTCCAATAAAATTGCAAACCATTTTATGAGTTCAAATGAATCAACAGAGAGTGAACCGATGTGAGAGAAATTGTCAGATCCTTTGAGGTGGTTGGAAGGAAACCTATTCTCCAAATAATAATAACAAGTCATCTTGTACCATCACTCATCAAGCTCCTAACACCTAATCTGGTACAGAGCAAAATTTTCAACACGTTCTTCAAAGGGGTTATGGTTTGGTTGGCCACTAAATATTTTTGTATAACCTCTTCTGGAAGTGCAGCATTTCCCTAAGCATGTGGAGGTGCTAACTCCTGTAACTGACTTGCAGAAAGCTGTTCATGGCCTTGCTGAAGGTTCATGGAACATAAAGTGGTCCTGGCTGAAGCTGGAGCTGCATCTGCAAAGAGGCAGCAAGTTGGAGCTTTCTTTTTCTTCCGCTGTTTATTGGTCATTGAAGTAGAACACATAATATTCCACTTTCTAAATGCCTGAAATAATTTTGAAGCCATTTTTTACTGTGCATTTTGACTTTTAAACAGGATTGGTTATGACTAAGAATCAAATAATACTTTTCTGGGACTTTAATTAGTTAGGCTGACCTCATGTCCTAACAAACTTTGGGAAAAGCTCCTTTTGTTCCTTTTCTCAGTGGGACAAACTGCATTTGCTGAGCCTTTATTTTGCCATGTTAAAAAAGGCAAAAGGCCTGATACTTTTTATACTTTTATGATTCCCTCATGAATGGGAATTACATTAAGATGTAGAATGAAGGATTATCCTTACATTGTAGTCTATGGTAATTTTACAAGAGAAAACAGAGGTATATATTAGTCTGACCTCATTTTTGCTAGGTTACTGTGAAGTAAGCAAGTACTGGAAATGTGTATGTAAAAAGCTCACGTAGTTAAGTCTAGAATCTGCCAAAATCCATTTTTACCCCTAGGCTACTAGTTCTACTGTCTGGAATTCCCTCCCTATTTATTGTCCTGGATTTCTGCTACTTTTACAGTACTTGAGATTTCTAGGTCTAATGCTATTAGAGTTTTACTAGGGAACAGTCTCCGGAGTAAGATCTGGGCTCAGGATTTGGCTGACATGCTCCATGACTGACAAAGTTATTGCAATTGAGCCTGATCTTTTATTTAGGTCAACTCTACAGTTATCTTTCCATCTCTTTTTGGTCTTACCAAAAAGTATGTGATTTTTTTTTCCTCTCTTGACTTCTCTTTATTTCTCCTTATGCTGCTATTTTTTGTCATCTTTTACAGTTTTGACTTTGTCTGGAAGAAATAAAGCCCTAGAGTTACAAAGATTTACGGACATGAGTAAGCCTTAGACAATTCATTGGTCTGCAGGAATGTGTGTAATTGATAAAAATTAGCTCAGCAAGGGTGATTCAGCTGTGCAAAGTTACTCATTTGCATAAGGTTTCACAGCCTGACTGCAGCATGTAGCATATGTAATTCAAAAGCAGTATCAGTCTGAGATAAGCACTCTCCTTGCCCCTGTGTATGGTTTTTTTTTTTTTTTTGTCTCAGGAGTCTTAAGCAGGAATACATTTTTAACAGCTTCAACAAATCAAATAAAAATTTGGTAAAAAAGGCAGTCTTAAAAAAATCTGTCAGCAATGACTATCTTTTTTTTTTGTTGTAGGCACAGTTTCAGCTGAAAAAGAGTTCTGCATTTAAAAAATTTGTTTTTAAGAAAGTTCATTGATGCCCATGTACTTTTGCAAGATAAATCTTCAGGCATAAAAATGCTTTTCACTGGGTTATTCATCTAATGGAAGCTCAGCCAAGAATAAATGTTTCCTATCAAGCAGAATTTGATGCAAACCTTTTCGTCACATTGCTGTACCACTTCTTCGGGTGGATAGAAGGAATTACAACACTTTTGTGCTTTGGAGCACATGTTGTCCAAGCTGTGGATGCTGAGAATCAAGGTACAAAAGTGCTCTGAACCTCACAAAACACTGGCCCTGAAACCACAAGGAGCTCCATAAAGCAAGTGCTCCCATGCAGAGATAGTCCCAAAGATCTGAAGGTAAGTTAACACTTCCGATCTTTCCTGGATCAAAGGGAGAATGCTCAGCACCTTGCAGGATCACAGAAATGTAACTTGTCAGCTTGGGAGCTGCTTAAATGAAGCCATGTAAAAGAGTAAAGAAAATATGGTGAGGAGGGGCCAGAATAAACAATTAGAGATGGCTGAGTAGAAAAGGGGGTTATTTTTCTTTAATTTGTTTGTCTGAGTTTGTCTGTTTTGACTTGAGAACTTCTGCACTGATGTCAAAGTAAACTCAAAACGTTTGTGCTGGCACAATTACACTTGCATCAGGTTCATTTGGTTTTGCTGTCAAGCTAAGAATTGAGCTTGCAGCCATACAAACCTCTACCTGTTCTGAAAATTAAGGAATATTAATGAGGCTGGATTTGATTTTGTTAGTTGAAAAAGCTCATTGTTCTTTCATTTTCCTAGAATTTCCTGCCCTTGGGATTACAGCATTGAAATTTTGAAACTTGAGGAGACCAAATGCATGGAATCACCATGAGACTGCATGGGTGAGAGCCAGTCCCCAGAACTGCCAGCCTGCAACATGTCTCTGCTCCAGGTCCACCTCTTTCATCTGTCTGGAAATCACTGAGCAGAGGATTGATGAGCACAGTGAACCCAAGTAACAATCACTTCCCTCCCGTCCCTCCCTGTGGGCAGAGACTGGGCTCTGCTCCAGCCACTTGACTTGTCTGGGAATACATCAGCCTGGGTGCAGGACAGAGCACCTCCCGACTGGGAATCCTGGACTGATGTGCACCAGACAGAGAGGCTTGCTGCCTCTCCACACCTCTGCCTGCTGCTGGAGTCACCTGTCCTCTCACCAGGAAACCAGCAGGCACCAGCCAGGGCAGAGCTCTCGTGAACTTGATGTGGTCCCTGTGTGGCTCAGGCGGCTTGCAATACAACTGGGTAAGGTGGGGACATGCAGAAGGCAGAGAGGTGACAGACCTTGCTGTGGATTAAGCAGTGGGCCAATGGTACAGCTGAAAGAGCCTGCAGGTTGCCTAGCTCAGCTCCAGCCAACAGGGAAAGGCAGCCTCTGCCCCTTGTCACTCCTTGCACTTCCACTGCGTCTCCTGGACCACCTTCACCCATGATTCAGCTCCGTTTGTTGTCACATTCATCATCCTTGTGTATGCAAAAACAAAAAGGCAAGTGACTGCCATGGAAAAAAACCCAGTTTTTCAAATGAGAGAGAAGTGGAAGTTTTGAAACTGTAGGAAACTCATCTGGTATCTTGAAAAATATCCTCATTTCAGCTGTGGGTGCAGGGCTAGCTTGTGCAACTGCTAATAGATATGCTTTTAAGGAGACCATCAGAAATGTATCACTAAATGGCACTAGCTATCTGGAAAACTTCTAGCAGTGCCATTTGAGAGACAATTTCTTCTGAGTTTTCTGGATATGATTCTGATCTCACGCTAATGTGACAGGGATTTGCTGGTTTTGCTTCAGCACAGACACACTAGACATCTTTTATTTTTTTTTTCCTCAGGAAAAAAAAATTGTTTGGTTGGAGAAGAATATTTACATTTGCTCTTTTTGTTCCTAATTCAAAACCCACGTCCCTTAATCTTTATGGTTTGTATGTTACAGCCTTGCATCTGCCAGAAGAAAGACCTGAAGCTGTTTTACATGTACGCAACTCTGCTTATTTTCAGAGCTGCTCCTGACTTACATGTGGAACACCAGACTGTGAACATTTTCTCTCCCACTTTTTTCAGACTGTGCATTCTAGATCTCTCCACATTATGGCCCATGAGTCACACAATGAATGTCTAACAGGACATTTGTGTTATGTCTACAGCAGAAAAAAGACCTCAGTGGTTTCACATGAGAAAGTTGAATCCTAAATGTGGGTGGAAAAAAAGTAAAGAAAAGGGATAAAAAGATACCACCAGATAAATATAATGCTTGTATTCTTTTCCTGTAAAAGATTTACTTATGCAAATAAACCACATTTTCAAAGATACTTCTTGGGGTTTTTTCATACTTTAAATGGATCACCTTGAACAAAAGCCATATTATGAAGGAAAAAGAAAACAGAAAACAAGTCTGACCTTGAGCAAATTTAGTGTGGCAATGATTCATCCCAGTATCATCTTAGTCAGATAGTCAGCCTCAGCTAATCATAAACCCATGATTGTTGTATATATGTGTGAGTGTATTTATATAAATATACATATTTATTTATGGCCACTCATATTGGAACTAGAGATGAACTCAGCACCTCTCACACACAGCACAAATTAGTCTGTAAGACCCTGTTCAGGGGAGATCTTAAATATGCATTAGCAATTCTAAGGTGCTGCAGAAGTCTAACAGCACTCATGCTTTTCTGAACTGAATTGCAAGAACTTATTCCTACCCATATTAAAATCTGTTGAAAGACCAGCTCAATGCTGCTGACTCAGCCTTATTCAAGAGCTGCACCTCTGTCTACATCTAGTGAAGCTCAAGGTTGTCTTTAAACAATTGGAAAAGAAATGCCATGTTGAATATGGAAACATAAACTAAGTTTGGTGTCTATACCTAGGGGACTTGTCAGTAGAAGGTGATTGCAAGCTATGGCCGATGGTACCCCTTATTCAGAAGGGGGTTATGAAACATTTGTCCATTAAGGCTATTTGTGAGAAATCCCACTTTCTGTGTGACAAAACCAAACCAGGCCCTTCTGCTCCCCCAGTCAGACTGGTGAAAATGAGAACTGCTGGGGACCCTGGGAGGCTTCTGCATTTGACACGCACATATTTAGTGTGGGGAAAAGCAAGGATTTATGAAAGCCAAGAGGAGAGAGGGAAATAAAATAATTTATCCAGTGTGAAATTAGAAACGAGCAAAATATATTTGTGCTGGGTGTGTTTCACATGTCAGTTTATGGGCTCTAAGCAATCTAAATAATTACTGGGTTGCAAACATAATGGCCCCAGTTGTCCACATTTTATCTCAACTTTTTGTTTTTCAAAGAGGTTCAAAACCAGACAGAACATACTATTCCTTCACACTCTGTAATGTTTATGTTTGGAAATGAGATTAGAAGCCTTCAAGTGAAAGACAGTTTTATTTCAGGGAGATAAAATTGCTTATTAAGCCTACCCTCAAATCCAGTTGCCTGACCAAACCCTAAGTGTTGCAAAGTGCAAACATTTCTGTGAGCTAGACTTTTCTGCTACTTTCACTGCTGCAATCAGCAAGCCATTGTTAGGCAATAGGTGCAAGTATATGAGTATATGGGTGGCTGTGTTTGTAAAGAATGGATAATACTCTCTATACAGATTTTCTTTTAAGTTTCAGCACTAAATAGAACACATTTTCTCAATCTCTTTGTTCTTTGGTCAAACTTTGTCTTTGACTCACACTACTTTCCAGAAATATTCCTATTTTTTTAAGAGTCCCAAAGCTATCTATCAAAATCAGTCCTTTTTTTCTAAGAAAATTCCATTTAGAAAGAAGGAAGTTGAAGAGAACAAAGGCGGAGAGCCTGTGACAATGACTCATTATGTTCCTTATAAATTATAGCTGTGAAGTTAATGCAAATTGTTTCTCACAGTTTCAAAACCCACTATAAGACAATAACTTAGGGCTACAGAAAGAGGAGCACCTAGAGAAATAAGGGCTTTTAAAAATTTTTGTAAACAGAGAGAAGTGTGTAATAAACAGTAAAATTATTTGGAAAGCACTTGAAGATGCACTAGTAGATTAATTTCATGTTGTAGCACGCAAAACTGAAACAGAATCAAACTCGAACTTGTGGCTTTTGTGGTACTTATTAAGCCTGAAATTTCTGTAATTTGTTTGGCAAGCTACCATTACATGGGGCAATACTAATCGGAAAAAGGTCTGAAACCTTCAGGAAAAGCAGCAGATGTTCAACCTCTAGAGTTCAACCTACTCTGACTAGCAAAAGTACCTTCTTTCTCCGTGTCAGAAGTGAATTTGGTGGCATGCTTGGGCTGCAGGAGAGCACTGCAGCACACACTGAAAGCTCAGCACATCATCCTGTTGGAAGGGAATAGAAAGGCTCATGGGCTCTTGGTCTCCATGTTGTCTCAGCGTTTAGGTACTTTGTTATTATTTCTATCAGGAATGGGAGAGTCTTTAGAGCCAAGTGTGTACACTTGCTTTGCTGTGAAGCTTGCATATTTGCTCTGCTTCCCAAACCAGGCTGGTAACAGAGTTATTGGTAAGTGTGGCATAAGCCTCCAGAAGTGTTTGTGGTTGCTAGAGTTTTTATGTTCTTACTCAAGAAGATGAAGCCTTACAGCCACATCATCACAACTACCTTCCCCTACCTGCTGTGCTGGTACAGCATCTCAGACAGCACTTGAAACCAAACCAAAGACCTCCACAGCTAAAGGCACAAACCATTATAGTCCTGCCCAGAGGTCTACATTCTACAATGAACCAATGCCCTCTGTAGAGCAAATACCGTGAAGGGATACCCAAAGTTCAGTGACTAGCAGATGGTGGCCTTAATTGATCTGCTCTGCAGTCACTTGTGGCTGTCTCTCAGAGAACAAGGATCCATTAAATTTGTAGACAAAGAATTTTAGCCTAGAGTCCTTTGGTGTTCAAGTCTGCTACTCCTAAACACATCTCTTAATTGTGCAATGCAGCCACATCATTGCTGTACTGGAAATCGCTTTGTTTACAAAATCATTTTTTATGTCTTAGTTCTCTCTGAGGGTCAGAAAACAGATTTGGAAACTTTCCTGATGTACCTTTAAGAAATGTCTTAACTACCAACAGGAGCCTGCTGAGTCACCACCAAGTCACAGTGTCCGTGGGCATACACTACAGCTGTAAGTTACAGAAGAAACATTTTGGAAGCATTGTGTTGGTGCATGTACATATATTTGTGTACGGCTCTGATTATCCTTTCAAACAATGTGCTTAAAGGATGTATAAGGATGAACTCGTTCAGATCTGGATTTTACAAATAGTAAATACTTCAGTAGTGTGACTGATTTCCAACTCATTCTTTCCCTAGAGGGACAGATCTGGCAGTATATCATAAGGGATATTTTCCTGTCATTTTAAGAAAGCAAGGTCCTTTATCTTTCCATGAAATTACAAAGAGTTTCCTTGAAGCCTTACCTTATCACGTGTCCTGACCAGCACGGAAGCACTCACTGCTGATCATTATCCATTAAAAGGTCTTTTGAGGAAACCGTTTGAATCTTTGATCCCAAGAAAACTGTTTGATAGCACACATTTTATATCCTATGTGTATTTCTTTGGTGTAGCATTATTAATAGTTCTGCTTTTTCCACCAACTTCTTTAGCTGCTCATCTTTTAGATAAAAGCTCCCCAAGAAATGACATTTTTTTTCTTACTAAGAGCAAGTGTAACAACTCTCCTCTGTTTTCAGAGATTCCACTCTTTTGACAGGAGACTGGATTAAAGGAATACAATTTGAATATTATTACTACAGATATCAATTGGACCATCATGTCTTTACCAGCTTCCCAGGATTTGGGCTAGACTGTCACCCCACCTATTTCGTCTCCTAGCCCTCTGTCGTGCCCCACACCCTGTAGCCAGGTGAGCTTGCCTGGGGGTTAGGCAGACAGAGTCAGACCCCTGCTTTACCTTGACATCCTGGATGGTGAAATAATGCTGACATAAATTTGATAATGCCCAGTGGGAAGCAAGAAATCAAGCCCTCAGCACTTTAATGGATATGTGAGCCTAGGAAGGAAAGGGGAAGACTGTTTTCCGGAGGAAAATAAAAACAGAGAAGGCTGGAGTGGAACAGCATGGTGAAATACAGAGAACGTGATAAAACATCTCCTTTTAAGGACGACACTGAGATGCCACCTTTTTCTATGCACTCCAGCCTTGCCATGAGGCAAGGTGGCTGCAACCAAGAAAGCTTTGTCCTCACATCTGGATGGTAGGGAAGAGATACTGGGGCAGGAAGAGTGGATGACTGACTTCATCTGCACCATTTCCTTCTTTTGTTAGCATACCCATTGGTTGGTTGTCATTCCACACAGTTCCTGACCATCCCTTTGTACTTGACAATAAGTGGAAGAGAAGTCAGAATACAAGCTATTATAAACAGTTGCATTAATGCTCCCTGCTGATGTAATATTCCCTCCTACAGTGTTTTGACAGTAATTCAGTAATTGTTTTCTGAGTGGGTTATACTTTCTTCTGAGGAAAAAAAAGTAGACACCTCTTACATTGTACTGCCTATCCTCAAAATCCATCACTGAAATGAATTTCTCTGATGATCTAACTGATGCTGGCTATAAGCTTTCAGCTGGCAGGCAGAGGTAGCTCAGTAAGGCTGCATCAATCCAGGGTTTCAACCATCTTCCTGCCATTCCAGGAGTCCACTGGGCAACTGTGTAATCAGCTCATACTCTTTTCTTGCTTTTTCTGAGCTTTTCTGCTAAGCCAAATGCATTTCCAGACAAATATTCATTGTTTTCCCTGCACTATACTCTATTGCTTTGTGTTGCTGCAATTAGATGGCTCTGCACTGGGTTCACTTCTGGCATAGCCTCCATATTCACTCAGGAATGCCATGTTTATAGTGCTGCTAGTAATCAGAGTAAGATGAGATGAGGGAGTTTCTGAGGTTGGCTTTGAGGATTCTTTTAAAAAAAATTTAATGACACTATCAGCAGCAGCTTCAGTTCCTAACAAGTGTGTTATCATGTCCAGACTCCCATCTGCCATGATCTCATGGCCAGTAAATCGTGCCAAGCACAAGGAAGAGAGGCACAGCTCTGGTTACGGTATGGAGAGTGTGTGACAGTATCTCTTGGCACAGAATTGCAGAGTGTGCTCAATGACTATTGCTTTACCTCTTTAATATGCCCTGGCTACGATGACATATGTATGTGCAGTATAACATGATCTCAAATGGTTGTAAAATTTGTTGAGTGAATAAGTGAAAAACAAGGGAACACCTGGATCCTTCTGTAGTGTCTGATCCTGCACACCATGTGTCTGAGCCTCAGTGGAAGTAATTTACCCACTCTGAGTTTCACTCCAAGCAACATTTTTTCATACCTTTATTCCACTTGCTATGTAAGAGCTATAGGGCAATGTTTGACAACATCAGGGAACCAAGGGGTGTGTTTCCCACTTACAGCTTCCCCCAGGCCTACACTCCTCTGTCCTCTCTCTGGAAGCATTACCAATTATAAGAAATTTATTAATGTACATTTTTATATGTAAAAACCAAATAGTAATGAGACAAAACAGGAATCATTTTTAAAAAGAAATATCTTTTGTAAAAATATCCAGATTGTTCAAAGACATGCTATAACTCTGCTTACTGACTTGAATTTCTGTTCATCTGCTTTATTCGTTTGATTTCACACTTGATGATAAGAGACAAACTTCAACGTCTTTTCTAGGAGTTTTGTGTAATTAATGGAGCATAATGTCTTCTCTAGGAGCTTTGTATAATTGATAGAATAAAATCTGAAGATGAATCTAGATATCAACACCTTCAGAGAAGTGTGAGCAGTATTTAAAAGGAACCCAGGGTCCTCTTCTTTCTTTGTACTTGGAAATGAAACAAATAGGAAAAGGTAATTGGGGGTCCGCCCCTCAGCCTCCCAACACAGAAAATGCTAATAAAGAGATAACAGTGGAGGTGAGGAGCAGAGGGAAAACAGGATCTGTGAATGTCAAGATGAGTATGGCACAACACAGCATATGGAAGAATGATGAGTGTTTGTGTTTTAAATGCTCCCCTGTGCAATAACTGCTCTCCCGTAGTACAAGGAGCACCCTGAAGCCCGGTCCCACCTTTCTATTTCATCATATACCTGCCAGACGGTGAGAACACTACTCTTAAAAATGGGCAGTGTGCATGCATTTGGCTTGCGCACTGTTTATTTTTTTACCTCACTAGAAAAATAAGCTCTAATATATATTTCCACATCTCTTAGTCGCCAAGATCAGAGCTGCAATTCAGCAAAATGTTTAGCAGATTAGAGAGCAGCAAAGGACATGCTTAAATTACTGTAGAAATGAGATGAAATTTCCTTCTACTTCCATCTCTATTCTTTGGCTTTGTTTTTTTTCTCACTTAGATGATCAAGTTTATTAGTTTTTCTCTTCCATATATATATGTAGTCTTTGAATGCCTACTTTTATGCTCTTGGAGGCACATTAAAGAAAGAGCTGCTTTGTTTAGGACTGCTGATTTGAAATAACTTATAAGAAAACTAGAACTAAGAATGACAATTTTTTTGTGATTATTTTTCCTGAAATATATAATGTCAGAAGATCTGAAGCAGGATTTGACATGACTTTATGCATAGTTTTGTTTGAGTTTTGCATCATTTTCTCCTAATATTTTCTGAAACAAGATTACTGGATTTTTTTGTTTTGAGGCAGTAATTAATTTCAAAGTTTGTCTGCATTTAATGCTAATTTTTAAAGGGATAAGAAAATTCAATGAAGAGCTAAAAATCACCAAATTAAAAACAAAACAACCCATTCTGAGTTGAATGAAAGTTTCAGTCAGTAGTAAACATTTCTGTTGTCTTGTTATTGTTGTCTTGTAAAAAATGTAGTTTCAGACTAAACCAAAACAAATGAAAAATTATTTTTTTCTTGAAATAGCTGAAAACTGAACTTTTGAAAGCTGTAATTGGAACCACACAAGTAAGCTGGAAAGGGAAAGATAATCTATCCATCAATCCAATAGTCGTGGTCAGCCATTGGATGAAAGTGAGTGTGATTTATCTAAATTAAATGACCAGTTAAGGTTCTGCTGTATAAACCTGAACTAGTCCCTGAAAGTTTCTATTATAGCCAATGCCATGAGAGAAACAATTTTTTGGAACATGTGTGGCACCAGGTCTCTCCAGTACCTTTTTAGGATTGCACGGATCAGAAGTTCCTACTTGTTTTCTTTGGCAGTAAAAAGGGACCGCTTAAATTTGTACAACTCATGTGAAGTTGAATGGGGTGAATTGCACCACTTGTGTCTTTCCAAGGAAACAGAGGTCAGGCCCAATGCAGCTGAATTATATGAAATGGAATGATTTTGCCATTCATCTTGTCTTCTTGCATGGATGATCATGAACGCCAGATTCCAAGACAAGAAGCTCCCTCATCACTCAGGAATACAGAAGAAAAGGTCCCCTTTGCAAGATCAGAGCCAGTTCTACCAGACATTTTAATGCTAAGTCAGATCAGTCAAGTAATAATTAACTTTAATTGGTACACCCACAACTGCAACATTTATCCAGTGCAGTTGAATGATTTGAAAATCATGGGCATTCTTATCTTTAAATGAAGAGACCAAAGAAAATAAACTTTAAGCAATATTTCTAATATTACCATTGCTATTTTCGTATGACTAAGACCAGACAGAGGAGTCCTGGGAGGAGGCAGTGTTGCATTTTAATGTCTGGTCCTTGCAGTCTTAGTAACTATGAGCCCTGCTTACCTCTAAAATGACTCTTTGTTATCAAACCAGCTGTGAAGGGCTGATACAGCTCTTGAGGGAAATGGACTTTGGGAAGCCAAAAATTCTTACCTGGCTCTTAAGCATGTGGACAGCAACTTGTCTCCCCATGCTCAAGTGGAGCAGCCTGCACTGTATTTTCACTGGTCTTCTGCTCTTCCCCACACTTCAAAAAGGATGATGTGTCTGTTTACAAGGAATTCATATCTGACCTGGACTTCTCAACTGCACTGCTCAATGACATAAACTCAAGAAGCAGTTCTAAACATTGTGTTTAAAGCCAAACCCAAGTACGAGATAGGCAGCCACTCAATGAATATCTTTGCAGATGAAGAATAATTTCATTACAGTTGTGAGTGGTGTGACTTGTCTTCACAAAGATCTCTAGTGTCAGCAATTTTCCTCTGGGTGCAAAAGGATGGGACATAAGTGATAAAATCAAAGAGAAAAATATATACTGGTTGAAGGGAGGAAGGAGGAAAAAAAAGGCAAAATAAAGAAAGAAAGAAATTATATGGAGAAAAGAAAATAAACCAAAATCTAAAAATAAATCCTGGTGACCTAAATGGTGATGTTGCTCTATGTTGTATGGAACAGGGCTGAAAAATCAAAAAGCCCACCAAAGAGTATTTAGGAAAAAGCAAGTAGTATATGTGCTGAGTGGACTGGGAAGGATCCAGCTAATAGCCTAGATAATCTGCTTTAATGGGGACAGATGAGCTGTGGCTGGTTTTTTGGAATGCTTTCTTTAGCAGTGCAGGTTCCAAAATTTTTCCTATTAGTGTTGCAATATGCTTTGCAGGAAATATCTGAATGCCATTAAGATGTGACTATTGCACTCCATTTTTTTTTATTTTAGGCAGAATATATCTAGCAGTGAAAAATAATTTAAGCAAATAAAAGAAATTATTTTGTAGGAATATATATATCAATATAATTTTAAAGCTTTTAAAATGCAGAAAATTGTTATTATTCTAATTTCTTTTCCCTGTGAAAGAACCTCTTACATTTTATTTTCTTGGCCTTTGCCTGTCTCTTCATCTCTCTCTCTCTGATTCCAATATCTTCTGGATATCTCTAAGGCTTCCACAAAAGGAAGCAGAAACATGAGAAGTGATGGGGTAAGACTGAAGAAGAGAGCTGTGGTGAGAGAAAAGAGCTTCGAGGAATCAGGGGAAGTGGATTGTGCTACTGAAGATATAGATGAATGAGTAGGTGCTCTGTATTGATTTGGGTTAGAGGAGAAAGGATCTGATGTAGTGTTGTTATTCAAACACAGAGGCTCTCAAACCACATATGATGAGAAGACATAAAGGGAGTGTCTGCCAGTGTCAGAGAAGAAATCTGATCCAAATCCTTCTCATTCATTTCCACTTTGAAAATTATTTTGTCTTTGCCAGTGTTCATTAGAAATACTTGCACACAAACTGTGTGCAAGTATTTCTAATGAAACTGAAAAAAAAACAGAAAAAAAGTTTTCTTTCTCCCAAGGATAGGAATTAATCTTTTCATGGCAATCTTTGAGATGCAAAATGAACAACAACACATTTTGGCAAGAGCTGACAGGGCAGATACAGCAAACAAGTACTTTCCACTGTGGAAAACCAAAACCATTCAACTTTTGTGATCAGGGGTTTGCACAATGAACTGACAAGGAGAACTCAGGAGTACAAAAAGAGACAAAAACATCCTGCACGCTACCGGAGCAACAAATGGTACATTTTATCTACCTCCTTCAAAGCAGAAGAATGTTGTCAGAAATATTCACTTCTTACATGAAAATTTATGGTGTTTCTTTCAAATTCAGGGAACCAATCTCTGTTTCCCAGCACAAGGAAATCAATTTTGTCTGCTCTTGAACATCGGCCAGTCTGTGCATTTTCTTTAGAAAGCAAATGTACAGGAAAACACTGATCTACATAATATCCTTTATGTCTGTTGGCATAACACAAAACGCTTTATGTACCAGACTTTACTTCTTTGTTTGAAGTTAACTAGCAATATAAAACTTTCAAAAGTTGGCTGTGCAGATCTTCCTTTAGACTTCTGGGGAGATGTCTTCAAATTGACATGTTTTAGCTTGTGCTTTGCTTAGATTTGTACATTCTTGGTATGTGCGTACACCCTTGTGCTATACGGGGACATACAGTGCTTGATTATGAATGCTCACCAGGAGACCTGCTTAAGACACGTATTCTAGAGGCAGCAGAGACCAAGGCTTGAGTATTTGCCCAGATGTCAGGTGCTGCTGAAGTTTAATCCTGGGTCTGGCATGGATTTGCTGTGTAGCCTGTGGCAAATCACATAATCTCTCTGCATCAGAGTCCCCACCTGTGAAGTGGGGATAATAACACTGACAATTTCCTACCTCACAGGCTGTTTTGAGGATTAATGGATGTCTGAGAAGTGCTTTGTATGCTGGAAGTCCTGGCTTATAGGGAAGTATTTTGACTGTGTCTGAATGAAAATTTGGATCATTGTTTTGGACTTTTCAGGAAGAATGAAAGAAAAAAATTATAGAAAATATCAGCACCATCCTAACAACTCCTTTGGCAGAAAAAACATTGCTGTATCTAGGTCTTCTGGTGCATGAAGTTGTACTTAACTTCTACTGTTGGCATCAGCAAGTGGCCTCACTTAAGGAAGCATTTGGAGGATTAATTCTTTACTTGCAAATTCTCATACCAGACCCATAGAGTCTGAATAAGAACTTGAGAAACTGGTGAATCACCCAGTTTAGTTTTATGAATACTAAATTTTTCCTTTCTTGCTGCAGTTACCCCTCTATTGCGTGTTGGTGTAACCTTGACCTGTGACAATCATTGAGAAAGGACACAATCTTTGAGAAGGTACAGTCCTGACAAACTGGCAGGGTTAGGAGAAGAAAAGGGAGCAAGAGTGCCAGTGAGAGAGGAATGTAGAAGGGAAACAGAGCCCACTCTTTAACAGCACTCCATTGCCATGGTGTGAGAAGGCAGGATTGTGTGCAGGGAGACCCCAAGGACTCTGAGCTGCCTTTGGCTCAGGTAGGGATGAAATGCATTTGGCTCCCATGGCTACCCAGGCAGCAGTGCCAGTGCTGTGGAAGGTGCTCCCCTCTGCCTCAGCATGCCTGTTCTCACACCCAGAGTAATGCTGACTCCTCCGTGAACCACTGAGGAGAAAAACAACTGTGGAAAATGGGGGGGCATTTTCAAACTCAGCTAAGCCTTGCTAATGTGGGGGTAGTTGGCTGATACCTGGAAAGATGCGGTTGAAGGCGGGGGTGGAACCCCTTCCACTGCTGTTTTTGCTCAAGTTCCCGTATTGTAAAATTAGGACTTCAGCCTGAGTGGGAGTGGGCTCTATCTAGTCCCTTTCATGGAAAAAGAGAGACCGTGATTCTCCATTACCTGCAACCTTGCATAGTCACTATCAACCCTGCAGAGTAGGAGTAAAATACTATCAGTCTGATTGGTGCCTCCACTTTCAACTCACTTTGCACAGTCTGAAATGACTATGAAGGAAGATGTAAAAGGTTGGAATTATTGATGGTAAAATCATAAAATGCTCATGTCTTTTTTTTTCTTGTTGTAGCTGTGGACTGAAAAATCAAACAAAACCCCCGTAGCACACAAAGTTTGGTCTCATGAAGACTCACATTACTACACACTTCCTAAAGCTGCCTGTAACTGATTGTTGTTGAGCAAAGACAGAAATATATGGTTTTTTACTTCGAAGAGTACTTTTCACTAAGAGAAAGGGGAGGTTGGCAACATAATGGCTAATAAGATTTTAAACAACAGTTGACTAGAAATGGCCAGGGAAAATGGCCAGCTGGCAGTGACCAAACCTCAGAAGGCTTTTGAGTTCACAGTAATAAACCAAAACCTTTTTGGAGATGTCAAAGTGATTCTAGATCCATTCATTTAAAAACACTGAAATCTTCTTTGCTCATATGAACTTAAAAATAATCACTATGTGTTGTGTAATGCACTTATTATGCATATTTCATTCTCCTAAGCCAAACAAGACTGGTAAGATATCCCTCCAAAAAGAAGCTGGATGGCACAGCAATTGTAGGTTAAGCTGTTTTTTGATGTTTCCAGATAAAACCTCTCCATGGTCATTCAGGTCTGAATTAAAAATATTTATTCTGGCATGATTACTATTATTACAATATAGATTAATTTTTCAATAATAAACCTATTTTTCTTTCCACATCCCCCAGCCCAAACCTGGGAGATATTTTCCAATAAAAAATAAATTCAGTTAGGATATTGTCAAAGTCTTCATGTTTCCTTCAGGCTTGAAGAATAAACGTCCATTTTACACTAAAAAAGTTCTTGAGGGTTGAACACGTTGATCGAAGTTTGTGATCAGTGAATATTTCCTTTCCAACAAGCTGCATCAACAATACCTCTGGGCACAATACCAGATGAGCTCTGGAGAAACTGAAAGGTAGCTAAAAGATAGGGGAAATAAAATCCTACTCATTTCAGCATTACACGTCACATTTCATGGTGTTTCAGGATATTTCATACATGTTTTATCTAGTGCTTTTAGCATATCTTTCAAAATGATAAGAAATCATTGCTGGAATTCTCTTAAGAGTTTTCAAGTAAAAAAATAATACTGCTCGAAGGAGTGTGCCACATAACCAACCCAGGGAATACTAACCTATTGGGAAGTTTGTGAAGAAATAGGAAAACCTGATGAGCTCAAGATTGTGGAAGCCATGAGACAGAAGCCCATGTTCAGAGAAGTCTTTCCCTCACTGTCTCTTCCTTGATGGAGAGAACATGATTCAACAGACAGATGGAAAAACTTGAGCCACGTCTCAGTCCTCAGAGTGTTAGAACCTCTGGAATTCAAGGACACAACTGCTGAGAAGGTGTTTTCTCACTATTCCCCCCCCCCCACCACACCCGTACAGACATTCACTCCCATTTTTACAGGACAGCTTTTCAGCTGAACTTCAGCTTTTGCTTAGGGGTAGAAAAGTCTTAAACAAAAAGAAAAATCAAGAGAAACCCTATCAGAAGCAGATCAGCATAAAAAACCCTTAAATCTCCAAATGATTTGCCACTTCAAACATCTGGTGCTTGGCAATGTTTGGATGACCTGTTGAGAGAACAAGCAGAGAGATGTGTTCTTATTTGAAAACCAGCCCTGAAATCAGGAGGCAGCTAGCTCCCAAAGCACAAAATCTTCCTTTTTCTTCCCTTGCCTTCTGCCTGCTTGTTTGTCTCTATTTCTCAGGAAAGGCAGATAGTGATGGCTTGGATCTGGGTGTAAATGCCCAGTTAAAACTCATGGACAGTAACGTATCTCCAGAGTTTTGTCTTTGCCTCAGCTGTAACACCCAGCCAGACAACGTTTCATTCCTGCTGTGCTGTCTTGCTTGACCTTCTCCTTGCTTCAAACACAGTGAATCAGGTTTGAAGATAGGAAAGAAAAGTAAGGCTTAGTACAGAAGGTGTAGGCACTGAAAAGTTGGTGCTGCAACCCTTCTGCTCCAGACTTCTGATCTGCAGCATGGAAACACAGAGGACGGAGCTCCTATTTTGTCCATGTAGATCACTGGGTAGAAATCCCGTCATTCCGTTCCCACATGCTCCACTCAGCCTTTTTCCTCCAGCTCCTTTCCCTTCTTGTACCCCTCACTGCTGGGCACTTCAGCAACCTGGCTAGGGGGTGGCTTTGTAAGCAGTTGTGTCAGCATGACTGAGGTGGTGGCAAGCTGCTGCTGGGAGGATGGAAATAAAATGTGAGGGAGAGCAGGGCACTCACAAGCGTGTTTTGCAGCCAAAAAATATAGATGGAGGACCACACCCTGGGGCACTTCAGCATCCCTGGGCACCTCAGCAGGATGGTGCAAAGATCTTGTGTGCTGAGCAGAAATCCACTGAGAGCTGGTCAACAGGCAGAAGTAGTGATGATGAGATTCTGGAGGAGCCTGCACTGCAGAGCAGCAGATTTTCTAGGAAAGCATCCTGTCCACCTAACTTAGGTCCTGTGGAATAGCCAGAGAAGGCACACAGCCTTGAGGAGAAAATTATTGCCACTCTGGCACCCATCCTTTATGTATCTTAGTGTGTAAGGCAAGAGGGCAAGGCAGAGCCTGGCAAGAGGGAGGTGGAGCTCCTGTGCTCTCCTCAGCCTTGAGGTAGGATGGAGGCTGCAGGTGAGTGTGTCCCTCTGGCTTTCAGGCCATCACTGGGGCAGAGGCAGGGATGTGTCCTCAGTCCTGGTGAAGGTGCACAGCCTTATAAGGCAATTTGTGCAGTTAATTTGTTGGAAAGAAAATGTTTGGGGAACAACCTGCAAACTTGTATGGTTCCAGCTGTGGTGTCTCATGTTCCAGTCCTTTTACAAGCTGCATTTGAATCATTCTTAGATATGAGCTCTTTGACTAGGCTGATTTTGCTGTCTATATTGCAAACCAAACATTAGGCTAGAGTGTGGTTCGTTAAATTCCTTTTGACATATTTCATTTCCACTCACACAAGAAATGAAAAGTTGCAGGAGAGTTTGGCAGGGCCATAACCAAGTTTTACAGAAAGTTTCAGGACAGCTATTCTCATATACATAGTGTTTGGCTCATTGTTTTTCTGTGGTTATTGGTAGTATCACTCCAGTGACTTCAGTGGAAGGATTCCTGGGATGAATCTGGCCCACTGAATTAATCCTAATGAAGCACAGAGGAAACTACCAGCTTAAGGGGGAGTCATTAGTCTCGTTATGAAAGAGTTAACACCCTTTGAAGGATTTTAGGAACACACCCTTTCATTGCCTGCTTGTTTTCTACTCCATAAAGCTTCTTCATGTTGTTATTTCCTTTCTCTTGCTGTTTTGTGTTGCCCACTGCAGCCCAGCTACAACCAGAAAGTGCAATGGTTTGGGTTGTGGTGGCAGGATCCCAAATCTTCTCACTTCCTTCTTAAAAGCTGCCGCTTCTGGTGGCAATTGATTTTCTTAAGCTGCTGTCTGACATGAGAGGATTGAATGTTAGTGAGAAAACAAGGAGGACTTATTTTCCTTTACTGTCAGGACTACCTGAATAGCTGCAGGAAGGTACAAAAGCAATGGGATGCATTTGGCTTCTCCTCCTCTAACAGGGATCTGACCAAGAGTGCATAAAAGCTGTCAAGGGAAACTCCCTTCACTTTGTATCACTTACCAGCTACCATCACACCTCTGACTGCAGTCTGCACCTCATCAGAGGAGAAAGAAGGAGGAAGGTGTACCTGAAGAAACTCCCAAGACCCTGGGAGCACATTATAGAGCATTTTGTGAGCTGTCAGAGCTGTACCCATCCTCAGGTTGCTGGGCACCCCATGCAGTTGCAGAACAAGGCTAGGAAGACTTGGCACAAGCAGATCTAGTGGCTTTGCAGGTGGAATTGCACAGTGAGCTATCCCCCAATATAAACAGAGACAGCTGCTGCAATGCATAACCAAGCAGTAACTGTGGGAAGACTGGACAGAGCTGAGAGACTCAGTGAAGAACCTATGTTTACACAGAACCTCATGCTCAAGAAATGTGTCTTCCTTCTTCCTTCCAACATGTACGACAAAGCGTTTGTTCATTCTTATTATCCCAGGCAGGCTTTGAAGCAGAGAAGTGCCTGAGGACTTTGTTCCAGGGAGGAGTGTTTAGATGCAATCTGAAAGAGCTGTGGAGAGCAGCCCAAGCTCTATCATCGAGGTGGAACTTGTCCAGAGCCCCTTTGGAGCTGGCTACACCCTATTACGCTACAGCGACTGCCAGGTACCTATCTACCCTTCTGCGGTGTGGCTCCTGATACTATTATTAGTAATAGCATCCCAGCAGCTTCAGTGTGAAAAGCTCCAGTTAGAGGTGGGGGCCTTGATGATGTGAGTCACTAGACAAACACTCATTAAAAAGCCAGGCCCTGCTTTCAATCTGGTTTAGTCTATGCTAATTCTAGACCGCTCAGAGACACCACCTATTCCCTGTGATAGCCCTACTAGCTGGTTTAGCTGGCTTTGCTCTTCTTCTGGCCTAGATATTTAAGTACACTTAAACACCTAACTGCACTTGACATCAGATAGGTTCCTAAATCATTTTAAAAGTCTGCCCATTTGTGCCTGTTAGCTTGCAAAAATATGTTACTCAGAAGTTGAAAAATGCCACCCAAAAAATCTCCATCTGGTAAAGCCCAGCAGTCTTTTACAGTGACAGCAAATGAACTGACTGCAGGGGTTTGTTACTTTCTTCATCACTGCAGGATTTTTTAAAACTCTGTAAGCAGAGTAATGAAGCACTTTCCTTCAGAGATCTTATATTTCATAAGAAGATGCAATTAATTAGAAAAAAGTCTCTGCGAGAAAGGTGTAAATGCATGTCTTGTGCTACATGAGAGCTAAATACAACTGAGAATCTAGTAAAAGCAGAAAGTTTGTTTCTGGAGTTTTACATGCTAGAGATAGACATGTAGACAGACAAGATATTGTAAAAGCTCAAACAGCACACTTCTGCTGCTGCTAAAGACATCTCTTTGCAAAAGCAGGGACTGCAACATCTCTCCAGTGACAAAAGGCTAAGAGTCCTGTGGCTGTTCAGCCTGGGGAAAAAAAGGTTCAGTTGGATCTTACCAATATACATAAATGCCTGAAGGGGATGTGCATAGAAGAAGGGGCAAGGCTCTTTTCCATAGTGCTCAGGGACAGCACCAGAGGTAACAGGCACAAACTGAAACACAGGAAGATCTGTCTGAACATTAGAAAACACTTTGTTACTGTGAGAGTGACTGACTACTGGGACAGGTTGCTCAGAAATATGGAGTCACAGTCCTTGGACATATTCAAAATCTATCTGGACGTGACTGTGGACAACCTGCTCTTGGTAACAGTGCTTGAGCAAGGAGTTGGACCAAATGACCTTCAGAGATCTCTTCCAACCTCAACGATTCTTGGATTCAGATGAAGAAAACTTGTAGCCACTATTTGATTTTGAAACATATGGAATATCTCAAACACCTATTGGATGAGAAAGTGGGAAAACAGAGTCTGTTTCACATGCTTAGAGGAATGTTGTAATGTACACTTCTCAATGAGACACACAGAGGTCTCTGACTGCCACAAGGACCTTTGAATCCAGTGCCTACTTAGGCCAGTGGTACTTGTCCAGAAAGATACTATCTATGTTGACTTGCTCTCTTTAGTAAACAAAGTACATGAAGAATCAAGAACTCTGGAACCACTTCATTTCTGCTTCCCAGTGGAAACAATTCCTCTTGGCACACACATTACGTCAGTTTTGCAGCACAACTCTTTTGCAGCTAGTGGCTGTCACTATCAGGGGCAGGAGCCAAACAAGCTATGGTTCTGCATCTGTGTTTATAATTTTTAGAAAAGCCACATGTGGAATGTATGTGAAAATGATGTAATCTAGCATGGTAAATCTACTTTTCTGGAAAAAAAAAAAGAAAAAAAAGGAAATTAAAAAAATAATTTCTGGATGCTGACATATGTTCTACCAATGATATTAAAAGACACTAGGATCTTTTAATCAAAACTAATTGCCTTTATTTCATTACTGATGTGTCCATTATGTAATTATTGGAGGTCTGCATATACACAAATTCCAAATCCCATGACAATTAAAAAAGACAGCTTTAAAGTCACTTTTGCCAAAGCAGAAAGGATCACATGTCCGCTTCTTCATTAAGGAGTCATAACTGTTTCTTGCTACAGTGGGTTATATTTGTATCTTCTTCAGAGGTTATTATGTGCCTACCATTCACTGCTCCCTGTGATGCAAATGTGCTTTGCATGTATGCACACACTTGAACATAATGAAAGTGACTCCCAGATTTTTATGAGCATCTTGAGAGCCTGGCTGTGATGGAGCATGCAGTCTAACAATGGCACTTGCTTCCATCACAGTCCTAGTACTGGATCTTTGCTTGGAACATGCGTGCAAGCCAGTGATATTTTTTGTGTATGTTTTTGTTTTGATTGGTTGGTTTGTTTGGTTTTGTTTGTGTTATTTTTAAAAAATGTATTTAAACTGAGTAGAATAAATGTAAGAAAACCAATATTAATTTAATGTTAAAGAAAATAAAATATTGAAAAGTTACATTTCATGAGGCAGGCTGTCCTTTGAAAGTCTATCCGAGTCACATCTTTCTTTTTCACCATGTTTGTTTTTTAAAGAATGACATAAAAAGGTAGGATACAATGAGGTGTTCTGATGACCAGAGGTTTTAAATTTCCTCCTTTTTAGAAGTTAAAATGTGCCTCCACTCTGAAATAGGATTAGCTATTACAGATTCAGTGTAGAGGAGGATTTGCATCAGTCAGTTCTCTGTGAGCTTGTGCATCAACACATGAAGTGCACCAACCTCACCCAGAGCTGTGCAGCCTCAAAATGATCCCATGCCCTTTTCACAGCTCTTTTTGGCAGCTTTCCAGGAAAAGACAACACAATTTAATGCTGTCCTTTCCCTGCTTCAGAGTAATACGAGTAACTGTGCTGCCAACACTGCCTTGCTTGTTGGGATTAAAAAAGGTGTTTAAATGGCACAAGTGTGCCACAGTGCTGGCTGTGTGACCACAGAGGTTAAACCCAAATTGTACCATGTACCTACCTCCTTAAGCTAATTGACTGGTCATAGCCCGGAGATTTGTGTTTAACAGTCCTGAATATTTACAGAGAAGAGGCAGAGGAGGAGGACTGATCTTGTTCAGGCACAGAATGATGATGCAATTTCAGTATCTGATCAGAATAAGCAATGTTGCAGATACAGGAACAATCCAGAGGATGAAGCATAGAACCACTTTATAGCTGAAACATTTGAAAGCTCCTTAGATTGGGTGCAATTGCCCTGTGGACTTGCTCCTGCTAGAAATGTTGGGAGCCAACATGCCTGATCTGGACTAAATGCTTAGCTTTTACACAGCTGGAGTCAGCTGAAGCTACTCTATTCCAAACGTATTTTTTCATAACAGATGTTTCATGCAGTGGGTGAAGTACAAGGGCAATACTTTCACATCCATCCTCTTTCAGGCCATAGTAAGATAGATTTCATTAAACCAGCCAAGCCTTCACACATCACTTTTGGGCATTATAAAAGAAGACAATTTACCACAGGTTGATTTCTTCTGTCTACTCTCCATGGCACCTGGCTCAGCATTATCTACATAAGCCACTGAGGCTGACAACAGGGGTGCTTGGGCTAGAGGGAAGGGAGGAGATACACCTCACAAAAACTTTAATGGCTCCAAGGAGATGGATACTGGTTACACTGGTAGGAAAAGCAGAACTTTCAATGGAGGCTCAAAGCCAGCTTACACTGAATTGACCAAAGAGAGTTATGTACACTATAAGGAATTACATTTCAGCTTGAGACCTTTTGTGAGGCAGATGGAGAGAAATCATTGGATGACGTGGGTTGGGAAAGACCTTAAAGATCGTCTAGTTCCAGCTTCCCTACCATGGACCTGGGTACCTCCCACTAGACCAGACTCCTCAAAGCCCCATCCAACCTGGCCTTGAACACTTCCAGTGATGGAGCATCCACAACTTCTCTGAGCAACCTGTTCCAGTGCCTCACCACTCTCACAGCAAAGAATTTCTTCCTAATATCTATATTTCCTCCTAAACATGTCTTCTTTTAGTTTGAAGGCACTCCCTCTCATCCTATCTCTTCATACGCTTGTAAAAGTCCCTCTCCAGATTTCTTGTAGGCTCCCTTCAGGTACTGGAAGGTGCTGTAAGGTCTCCTTGCAGCCTTCTTTTCTCCTGTCTAAAAAACCCAAAGTCTCTCAGCCTGTCTTCACAGGAGAGGTGCTCCAGCCCTCTGGTCATCTTTGTGACCCTCATTTGGACTAATTCCATCAGGTCAACATCCTTATTTTGCTTGACAGTCTTAGGGCATAATTAACCCGTCAATTTTGGACTGTTGCCTTCCAATGAGGTGAGAGGAGGACAGGTGTAGAGTGATACTTTCCTTGTGTACTTTCCCAGCTAACCCTGGTCTATTTCAGGTCTTCCTTGTGAGGTCCTTCACTCTCAGAGAGGGAGACAGCCTGTGAGGTTGGTTTTTCAGGCAGGTTTCTTTGAGCATGATATGCTACATTAATTGTCCGCTCTTCAGTTACAGCTGATTTATCATGTCATAAGTGACAGCAGAATCCGAGCCTTTTAGTTTTTAACCCACGAAAGAACAAATAGTCTTCCTAACAGGGAAGATAAGCATGGCTGCAGTGCTAATATGCAATCCTACTTTGAAGTGCTGAAACAATTTCAGTTTCTCATGAAGGAAGACTGTCCATTTTTGCACATACGTTCTTGTGGCACATATCCAGCAGGGAGACAATACATCAAAACATAATTTTTCCAACATGCTTCTCCTTCCTCAAGTTTAGACCATTTTGTACTCAGAGTGAGTTTTTAACTGTAGGGTGCCCGAAGCTCTTCCTGGAAAATGTCCAGGAGAAATAAGGGTTTAAGTACTATATAACATAGGCACGTGAGTCTGACCCAGCTGGGATCACTGTGTCAGCTGCACATGTGGTACAGATGTGGTACTTGTCAGATGGCTGACACGTGCTTAGCAAGTTCATCATGTCTCCTGTGTATCAGGTGATCCACGGAGGGTATGTGTGCTGTAGATTCTCTGAGGGAGATCCCTCTGAGGAGCATCCGGCTCCTTGTGAATTGATGTGTCCGTGAGCAGGGAACATTCACCTGAGCCTTCCAGGCAACAAGAGGGCAGCAGGGGTTGCTTGGCTGCTGCGGCATTGCTGCAGAAAAGGGAAAATTTCTTCTTCCTCTCAGTCAAAACTTTCAGGTGGGCATAACTTCTGCACAGGACACTCCAGCTTTGCTCAGCCTGCAAGGAGAAAGCTTGGTCTGCCTTGTCCTATTATCTGCTACCTGCCCAGGCACAGTGTATGTATGAGACTGTGTGGTGCTGGCATGTGTTGAGTGGCCTCCCAGATGTGTCCCGCCCTCCTTGAAGAGGAGTGATGCTAGTGCTGTGTGTCCAGCAATACCTGTGGTACCTGATGGGATGTGGTGTGTGCAAAAATCTTGATTGATAAATAAAGCCTGGTTTTCTCATTCAGTTGCCTGTAATTGGAAACATCTGTAATGCTGGATGGTTTTGGTGTGTGAAGGCTTTACTGAGAAAACATGGCTTTGAAAATCAAAACAGAGAGCAGAACTACACCATGAAGTTAGGTCATTTTATGGCTCTTGACAGCATGGTGCAATTTTTAAATTTTCATTTTAATTTATTATATTTTTTTGCAATTAGAAAGGATATAAGCATATTGAAAGTATTACCCAATGCATTTACCAAGAGCGTTAGTACTTTAGGGAACAAAATCCTTTTCTTCTTGTTTAGAGAAAAGTTGGGATATGATGTATTCTGCTATGAAGAAGAGTTACCTAACAATAGCCAACCTTCAGGTTAAATGCTGAGGCTGACAACACATCCTGTCTGCTGCTTCTCTTTTAAGGCAGAAGATGTGCACTCTGTTCATAAAACTCAAAAGGACATAGATGAACCTTCCTCTGTTTCCCAGCAGATAGACCTTCAGGGTATTTTTTTGGAGCTCTGCATTTCATGTTCTGGTCTTTCCATTGATTGGTGATAATTGGGAGATCAATAAATTCTATCAGAAAATCTACATTTCATCCATCAACACTTTGTCATGTTCAGGAGAACTCTGCCTTTTTTGCCTAAAGAACTGGAAGAAAGGTTTGAGTGATTCATGCGCCATAAGCCACATCCCTGGGTACCACCCAGAGACCACAGTCCCCACTTCTGCACAGCCTCTGCTCCCTGTGGCTAACCCCAACCCAATGCATGGAGAGGCTGAGCCCAGTGGACCTTTCAGGTCTGGGTTTACATGGCAAATCTTGCAAAAGTCAGCTGCTCTCTCTAGTCCGCCACAGGAATGCCACCTACGTACATCACTGCCCCCTCCTAGCCTAACAAAGAATTTAGCAGCTGAGGAAAATGAGAAATAGCATTCTTGTCCACGGAGAGTTTTTGAAATTTCAACATTTTTTCCTTGCCTAACACATGACAAAAAAGATGTCCTCTTGGATGGAAACTCAGGAGACTAATCAGGAAAATATGCATCAAGGCAAAACATTTCATCAAGCAAGATAGACATTTCATTAAAATTAAACTAAAAAGACTAATTCAAATTTTTCTACTTTAAAAATTATTCTTTAGTGCAAAATTCTACATTTAAAGCATTTCTAGGTGAAAAACTATATACATATTAAAATGGAAGGCTCTTGTCAGCTCTGAAAGGTCTACTCCTTCATCAGGCAAATTCTTCTACTCAAGAAAGTTTAAAATAAATATTTTTCTAATTAAAAAATTATCCCAAATCATTTGAAGGGAAATTGCCTGTTCAGTGCTATCTATGCATAAAGTAACTATATGAAATCTTGCAAGTATTTGTGAACAACCTTGGTAGGACTTAAAGAGTTGCTTAGATGGATACATGAAACAAAAGGAGCCCAATGACCTGGTTTTGTGGTGAGCTGAAAGTCTGTGAGGCAAGTGTAAAAGAGCCTCATGGCATGTATTTGGAAGTGAGTTATTCTATATCTACAATATCAGCAAAATATTTTAGATTGGAAAAACAGATGGAAAAATCTCATGGAAGAAGGTCAAAATGCTTTTGCTGAACTCTAAGATTTCAAATCTTCAGTGCTATTGTGCTTTTCTGCAATCTTTATTTTAAAAACATTCTAGTCTCAGTTGGAAGAAAGGCTGAGTACATCCCAGTGCTACAGCAACCATAATTAATCAGGCTTTGTTCAAGTGCAAAATACATCATCCCACTACCAGAACTGAAATCACAGACTTGCAGCATTGGTTTGCTGCAGTTTTCACAGTTTGCTGTCCAAAGTATTACACAGCACCATTTTATATAAATTTCAAAAAATAAACTTTGAAAAAAGACAAAATGTCCAGCAAAGTCTTGGACAACATAATGGAAAATATTACTGAGGGCTTTTGAAATACCTACACTTGACAGGTGAGAGTAACAGCAATGAAACGGTGGAATTTGAGGGATGAACCTTCATTGACCAAAAAGAGATGAGGTCTTATGTGGTTCTCTCAAGCTTGTCTGCCATGCTAAACCTTGAGGACCCCATGTCCTGCTCCCAGATCTGCCACTGTTTCTCCACCTGGAAGGTAAAGACTGATTTTCTTTGTAAAGTAATTTGAGTGATGCTTAGAGAATCATCCCAGCCTAAAACAACTGTAACTTTGAGAGTTACATCTGTTAGCCTAGACTTCACTTCAGACAATGTTTTCTATTTAATTTCGTTTCTCGTAAATGCTGTGGAAAAGACAAGACCAGAAATGGCAGGAGTATGACATTGGACAAGTAGATGCCAGTGATGTGCATGGAGTGCCTTGAAAAATACCATATTTCAAACTCCAGAAAAATATATGTAGAACAGCTTGGTGTACACCTTCTGACTCAGTCTCTGAAATATTTGCTACCATATGTGCACAGGCTATGTGTTGGTCTTACAGAGTTAAAACATACAGAGTGGTAATTATCAGAGTCAATTTAATTAAGTATGTGAAAATTAGCAGCTATCATTTTCGTCTCTATACTTTCTCCAATATGCAGTGCTTACTAATTTGCATATGGCAAAATTAAGGCCTAGTAGTTGGAAGCAGCCAGCATTTTGTAGTTCTCTGTTTTAGTAAGCCTGTCCCGAGAGGTGATGCATACACAGCCCCTGAATCCCTTACGCCCTCTCACTGGGGAAGACATGACAACACTGGCAGACATTGGCAGCAGCCTCTTGGTTGCCACAGGGCAACTAATTGCACAGGCCCTGGCAAACAGCTTGACTTCTGCTGACTACCAACGAGCCCTGAGGGAAAGACTGCCGGAATATTTTGGCAGAACCACCATTAAACATGCAAGGGCCCCGGGCAGAGGATAAGGCATGAGCCTCTTCTTCCTGCCTCAGAAGCTGGGGCCACCTTGTCAGCTGCCCACCAGCCTCCGGCTGCCCTGCCATGGGGCGCAGGGCTGGTGGCCCAGGGAGCAGGGCTGGTGGCCCAGGGTGTGGTGCCCCACCTGGGCGCTCAGGTGGAGCCCTGCAGCCTCTGAGCACCGGGAAGGGCCTGGCCCATGACGTGAACTGTGATTTGGGTAATCAGCCATAATTACAGTTAATGACAGCAGTGTCTGGGCACCCCTGCCAGAGTCAGGACCCCATTGTGCTTGGCATTGTGCAAACATTTAGCAGGTAAATTAGACACGGCAGTCAAAGCCCCTTAAGATGCCTGGCGATCTGACAGCAGCACCTTAAAGGAGTGTGGAGATAAAGCTACCTAGCCTGCTCCAGCAGTCTGAAGGGAACTCCAAGAGATGGAGGTGTGTGGGCGGCTCTTCAGCCGTGAATGGTCCTGCAGAGCTGGTGAATTTTTTCTGGTGGAGACTCAATATGTTGGGCAACTTTTTGTCAGCATGAAACTATTTGTGGGTTGAGGTTAACTCCCATAAATAGTGTCAGGAGTAGAGGACTGGGGTCACAGAGCTGGTGGAGGAAGAGTTCTCTGGTTAGCCAACTTGCAGGAAGAAATATTATCTGTGGGAGAGGGTGGTGTGGACTGGGGGCGCCGATTTTCCAATCTCTCCTTCTCTTCACCTGTGACCTCTCAGTTAATCCAGTAGACAGGAGCTGAGGGCCAGGCTTTTATTCTTGTTTACCTTGTCCTCTTTGTGTAAATAATTAAGCATTAATTGGAGCAGGGTTGAGTGTCCTGCATGTCACACCTTCCAGGAGAATGTTTTAACTAGCATGCCAGAAGTCATTCTTCACACTCTTCCTCCATGACTATCTGGATGTTTTATAAGAAATGGGATAGCTCCAAAAGGAGGAGAAAGAGCAGCCTCTTCCACAAAATACCTACAAAACACCTCCTGGGTTAAAATTCTCACATGCAAGACTCTGCCTTGAACCAGTAGACACTTTAGATCTACACTAACACATTCCACCTCTCAAGCCAGGAGTTTATAAATACATTGAGGTGTGTCTCTCCTGTAGGAGCTGTTCTGTTTATGTTAGAGTACTTACATAGTCATGTAGTAAGGGAGTGAAATGGCTTAAGAGCCATGACAATGAAGCCAGCCTGCTGGGAAATGGAGAATGGCCTTCAGTGTTGCTCTAGTGAAGGCCAAGTTACACTGCGAAGTAAAGAAAGTGACTGCAGTATCCTGTCTCAGGATATCCTCATAGATTGCTTGATTAATCACTGCTGAGAGAGAGAGAGGCATTAAAACCTCCCTCTCAGTTCTTGCCCTGGTGTTTTAAGGGAGAAGGATACCAAAACATCTACCTGTAAAATGTTTCTGAATCTGAACATAAGGAAATATTTTTTAATGTGAGGGTGACTGAGCACTGCACAGGTTCCCAAAGAGCTTGCTGATTTTCCATCCTTGTAGATATTCAAAAGCTGCCTAGACATGGTCTGGGGCAACTGGCTCTTGATGGTCCTGCTTGAGCAGGGGTGGGGTGAACCAGATGATCTCCAGAGGTTCTTTCCATCCTCAACCACTCCAGGATTCTGTGATCTGCCTCTTCAGTCCGTCGAATCTTTCAAAATTTCCCAAAGTGAAATGTATCATTTTCAGTCAAATGCAACATTTCCTGTTGAATGAAATGACATTTTGCAGGTTTTCATTTCAGCAAGACCAATTAGATTATTCTAATTCCATTTTTATTCTGTGATGTTTCTACCCTAAAATTTTTCAGTTCGGAAGCTCAACTGATAAAGCTTGTTATTTGCAGAGTTCTAGGGCTGCAAGCTTTAATGGCACAAACACCTCTGCTGCTCTAACGAAGTGGGATTTTCAAAAGGACTTTTTGAAGCTCTGCCTACAGACCAGATGCCTATTCAGTGTGGTATGTTGACTGGTAGCCTTACCTTGATCGTTAAAACAACAGTCCAGGCGTGCACGACGCTTTTGAGAGCAAGCCGTGCAGTAGGACCCTGCCCTCAGGAGTTTTCAGTATTATCCAGTCATTACAGCAAAGAGGACAGTAAAGCATGGGCAGGGTGTGTGTGTGTGTGTGCATATAAATGCCAAAGATTTTTGCAGCAGAAGAAGATGAGAGAAAATGTTCCTGCCACAGGAACATCTTGGTTGCTTACATTTTTATTTTCTGTTACGCAGTGCAACCTTTTCATTTCAGTGGCTCACGTGAGCTTGTCTGGGAACAGTGCTAAGGGAAAAAGGAGACAAAGAGCACAGCATGGGACCAGGCAAGTATTCCTGCCACAGGGCAAGGACAGATGCCAGGTTTTCTGTGATTGGGGAGTGCCAAACTTCTGAAAAGTAAGGTACAGAACAGGGGACAGGAAGCTTTGGCAGGAAGAGGGCACGCCAGTTTTTTCAGAAATTGTTTAATAGTTGTGGTAATTAAAAGAAAAATTGATATTCCATGGTTTTTTTACAGAATGGTAGTTGAGTACTACTTTACAGCCAAATTCACAGCACACTGCACTCTACTACAAGAATTGACTTTAGTGGGTTTTGGATCAGGCCTTTGGAACACAGGCCTGAAGCAGAGTCTGTCAGCCCATTAAAAGTAAAGAAAAAAATAAAAGGACCATGAATCAATCCTCCCCATATCTGCTCCAGATTCTGAATCAAAACCATCCCTTGGTTCATCTGATTGCCAGAGAAAAGGGAAAAATGGAGAAAAAAAACTCCTTCAGTGTCTGTGGAAAGATTTCTCATCTGCAATACCTCAAACTTGTTGGGAATTATCTGGAGTGTACCTTGAAAAAGTGCATTTCTTTGCTAAGATTTACAGTAAGTGCAGCTTACGTCTGCTAGCTTCCAGAACCTTGCCCGCACTGTGCTCAGAGCTGGGATTGCAGCCTGTGAGATGTACTGAAACCAGCTTTCATCCAGCACATACAAGAGCCAGGAGGACATGGTGGTTTAAGCTCTCACTCCTTCCTTCCAAAACACATATGGAGCTCCTTCCATGGCCTACATAGCTGCAGATTCCCTGCCATGCTCTGGAAGCTGGCTAGAACATGGCCACACTGCTGTCACATCTCCCATTACTGACCCGTCTGCAGTGCCTTGGCAGTGCTATGGATGAAGCCTGTTTACCTAGGACAGAATCTTGGCCTGCCACTGCATATCCACCATTGCTGCTCCACATCTTGGTGGAGTCACTCCTGGGTTACATAAATAAAATTGAAATCAGAATCAGACCTGCTGATCCTCATTATTTTGTTCTTTTTCATACCAAGATGGCTGTCTCCAATCATCTACATGGCACACAAGGACCTGAACTACCGGGTCTCCCTGGTTTTATTTGTTATGGATGGTATTTACTGCTCTGTAGAAGCCTGTCACAGGTCTGTGCATGTCTAACTGAAGCACATACATGATGCAGGTCCTGGCACAGTTTCATCCACAGTAAATCAAGACTCATTCAAGTTTTGATGATTGTAGCTGATCAGAGACCCTTGCAGTCTTGCTTAATGGCCCCATACCTGTTGTAACTGAAGCTTTATTACCACATCACACAAAACACGGTCACAGTTCCAGTCAAGAAAACAACGTACAGCTTACAAAGAATAATGTGAAACTACAATCTAGAAAAGCAGGGTGTGTCAGATGCAGGTCACTATCTTTCTTGTCACTCATCTCTTTCTGTTTTACATTTCCCATTTATTCATTTCCTTAGGTCTTCCTTTGCTCCCCACATTCATCTTGTCTGAAGATTAACAAAGGATGAACGAATAGCAGAGCAAGTATGGGTGGATTTTTTAGGGGCAAAGGATGGCAGTCAAATGTGACAGAAATGGCAATGCTTCTCTGCTTGGCAACAAGCAGGGCTGGGACATTTAGAAAGTTGTGATGATGAAAGTGTTTGGAATGGTGTTTTTCTAAGCTATTGTGTTCAGCTCAGCTGCAACAAATTATAGAGAAATATAATGAAGTAACTAAATAAACAGCGTCGGCAAGGTAGATGTTGGATGAGATGCTATGATGTTGGATAAATAATAGGAGATGAAAACTTAATTATAGGCCAGATTGTTTCCTTCCACTGAAAGAAGCTCTTGAGTTCCCCCTGCAGAATTTTCACAGGTGTCTTCTGCTCTTTGGGTGGGATTGTAGGACTTGTGACAACCTATTGATACACTCAGGAATGTTCAAACACCTGCTTACTTATAGGAAATTTTTCCCCCTCCTTTCATTTCTCCAGTCCCTTCAGCTTTGTGACTGGGTGATTTCAACGGAGACATTTTGCTGAGGCATTTACCTGTAAGTCCTTTTCCTGAACTCCTTTCCTTTTCTGGGTTATCATGCTATGGACTGTGGAAGAGTTAGAGCTGCTTGTTGACTTTTGGCTGAGTTTCTTATGGTACCATGAACAGATGGGATAGATGAAAGCCCTCTTCCACCCATAGACTTGCTCTACAATATTTATCCTTCCTTTCTCTACTGATCCTCAACTGCAAGAGCTCCGGGCCAGCCTAGGGTAACCCTGGCTGCCTCATTGAGGTGGGTCAATAGCATCAGACGTGAGCAGAAACACATGATGTATGTGGTCTTCTGGGCTAGAAGACACATGATTTTATTGACAACAGACTTTATAGTAACAAAACAAATTCCTGTGCAGAAGGAGCTGACACGGCCATTTAATTTTGGCTGCACAATCCTTTGGTTTCACAATTCTGTTAAGCAAAGCAAGGGGATTTGTCAAAGGGTTCTAAAACAAGTGTCTGATAGCCTCCCTGAGTTTGTATGAAGAGTCATTTTGAGATGTAGTTTCAAACTTGCTTGCTCAGCTCATTCCCCATAAAATTTACCCACCCCATCATCTACACCCACACCTACACGGTGTTCCATCCCCATTAAGAGGAATCAAAACAAATCAAAAGAAAATTACACATAATGAGTGGGAAGACTCACTTTCTCCTCTTCAGCTTAAACTGCTTGCAATCATCTTGTACAAAGAGGTAATACTTTTGATATGCATTCTAAGGATGAGCAAAAGGTGAAAAATTATGACTTTACACAGCAAATGTTGTATGCACAGAGCTCTCAGACTTCTTGTATGTATGGGACCAATCATTCATCGTCTCAGAGGTGGAACAAAGCAAAGTCCTGTGCAAACAGCACTCTGAAATGGATATGTTAAGTGGATGTTTCTTTCCAGAGCAATTGTATAATAGTTCATAGAGATCTGAATATTTTAAACAGTTGGTTGCGAAATTAAAACTATCTTTAAAATGATGGCTGAAATGCAACTACCAGAAAACTCTATTTCTCCACCTCTATACTTTACAGACATTCTTCACTAATGAGTGATTTCTGCCAGATTTTATCTTTTCCTCCCATTCATTTGGCCCACATAACTGCAAATGATTGGTATGAAAGATACTCTGATTTCTATGGCATTGGAGTAACTCCACCCAATCTAGGCTAAACTTTAAAATCAAGGTCCCAAACTCATCACAGTTACACAATAAACTGACTGAAATGAAATTTAGGCTATGCTAAAATATAAAATACCTAAATAATTGTAACTGAAGGCAGAATGGAAAAATAAATATTGAATACTTTGTGAAACTCGAAGATGGGGTCCATTTCTAGGCATTTTCTTTGCAAACACAGAGGAAAAATTATGAGACAATGTATGTGATGTGAAGGGGGAAACCTGAGGGGTATTTAGTGATGCACTTATATGTCAAGATGATACCACTGAACTGACATGGAAGAAAAAATGTTTCATAGAAGAAGATTAAGTCAAGGCTCTAATATTCAGCTAAGCAATGGTGTATTTTGAAAACAAGGACAAAAAATTTAAACTTGCCATAAAATCTGTGCAGAATCTTCCCATGGAGTCTTTGCTGGTGGCAATAACCCTCCAACTTGAAAAAACATGAGTTTGACTTTCAGAGCAGTAAGATTTTTGCAGCATTGAGGCCTAAAAGCTCCCAGATTTTGTAAATATAAATTGATCATGACTATTCTCATGGATCAAAGAGATGCAGAAAGCACAGTGGCATTTTTCTGACTGTGTCAATTTTTGATTAAGAATTAAAATGTTAGACCTGCACATTGAAAATAAAGCTATTTAATTTTTTTTGAAAACCAGCAAGTTACAACCTGAGAAAGAGACTGCCTCATCACACTGGATAATCAGAAAAGCATATCCTAGCAAACCATTTGCTATTTGACTATTTTGTCTACAGTTGTACTGAGTTTACTACCCCAAAGCACAGAACAGTTTCCATCTCTGATATTCTACATATGTCAACTTTAAAGAGACAGCCTACTCTGAAAATTTGCTCTTTTAGTTGCTTTACGGGTGACTGCTGTGATAAAACCTTGGCCAGCTTCTCTCCCTCACACATCTGTGATAATTGCCTCATCCTCTCATGGTCCTGCCAGCCTTATGGCCCATTCAGTCCTTGATTATTTCTGCCCATGGATGCAACAGAGATGGAGATAGGAATGCTTAGATCTTTTGCACATATGACCCAAATGCTTCCCTTCTCCCTCCGCTGTTCCTGAGTGCTGTAGATTTGTATAATGTCCTTCAGATGTCAAGGCCCTTTGGGCAATTGGCAGCAAGTCAGAGATGGTGAACCTGTGAAGAAGCAAAGAGCTAAATCCCTTCCTCTTTCACAGTTTGCAAACACCTCTCTCTTTCTCTCTCTCTCTGATCTTGAGTCCTGAGGTTTTCTTTGCTGTGGTTTGAACTACAGTTTAAAATGTTTCAATTGTCATCTTGCATTGTGATGCATCACATGGTGCCCCAGCCACAAAAAGGCCTAGTAATTTGGTTTCATCCTGTCACTGATTTTGATGTGTCTGGTGCAGCTGGATGTGGTCATGTCACGGGTTCCAACATTATCTTTAACAGGAAAACAAATGTCAAGAGAGAAACACTATTGTCTCACAATTAGTTTTAAACAAATCAGACTTTGGAGAACAGTTAAGATTCCCAGGTCTATATGCCTGTACAAGGAAGTTTAAGATAAACTTTACATTTAATATGTGCAGTCATTCCAAGGGGAAAAGAGATTCAACCCAGAAACTTCACAAGAAAGAATGGAGGATCTGATAATGCAGTTCTCAGGTAAAACCTCTCTTTAAAATTTTTTTGTGTACGGCAAGGTAGACTATATCTTCCACCACCCCCATTTTCCAGAGCAGATATTTACTATTTGCTGTGATTGGTAACAGACATTTTTCACTCTCTTTGACTGGAGTTGAAGATGGCCTGCCCTAATCTGGGATGTTCTTGAATAAATACAAATGAAAGGGAAACAGCAAAGCAGACCTACTGCCAGGTCAGATATGTTAGGGCTGGGGGAGATTTTTAGCTTTAGCAATGAAAGTGGTTAACAGGTTTACTTGCCTTGATTACAGAAAACAAAATGGAAACTCTTGATGTGAATCCCCCCTTTAGCTTTTTCCAGGTGCTTTCTTTGCTTCTGCAGCCCTCCCACTTCCACAGAGAGAGGACCATTTCCAGGTGTCCTGCTAGAGGAACAATGGTGAATTCTCTTGTTCAAATGAGAAAAAAGTTATTTTCTAAGAAAGATGAGAAAGAAAGGACACTGTACCTCTTACTTTTTTTTTTTTTAAAGAAATTAACCATGGGGAATATATAGACAACAACTAGTCTAAATATATCAAAACTCTCCAATCCTTTAACAGACAGAATTGGTTTTCAGTTCTCCAATATTATGCCTTGGTTTGTATTATACAGGATCATGCAGACTATCTGGCTTGATCCTTTGGAAGCAGATGTTGCTTGTCTTCATACTTCTAATAACCACGTTGTCCAAAGGCTCATTTGGGAAGAAGCAGCGAAGTGGCACATGTCCCATGAGTGGTTTTACTTCAGTGTTTACATATTATTTACATAAAGTGGGATAGAACTGTCATTTGGATTTTGTTTAATCTCAGTGAAAAGTAATTTCTGTGGATTTGCTGTTCTGGCAAACGAGAAAACCATATGAGGAAATTCATATGCCAAGGAGGTTTCATTAGAATCTAGTCAGTGGATATGTCCTGTTTTCAAAAGAGTCATGGACTCCTCCAACCAGGGGATTTCAGCTTTTCAAAAGAGACTGTCACTAATAATAACAAGCTTTTCTAAAGGCTTGCATGTTTCTTGGCTAAAGGTAGCCAGTGCCAATATTTTCCATGACCAGATAACTGAGAAAATATTGCCTTGGATTCCTGTTTTAGTTAGCGCATTGTGAAACAACTTTTTTTTTCTTCATCTGGAAGAACCTTAATCAATGTGTTGGAGCCAAAATAAACTTGCCTGGGAAAATCAGATTTGGATTGTGACTCAAAAGTAGGCATTTGGACTTATCCCTAATGCTATCCTATTTTCAAAGAGAAGCATGAAATTTCCACATTGCTAACTAAGAGCTGAATGAAAATAATCATAAAATCATTTCCTATATATTTATTTGGATGTTTGCATGGATTCAATTCAGCAATGTTGATCTTCTATTGTATTGAATCAGTGGGAAGCACATTCTGGGGCTGGATTTTACACAGACATGTAGGGTACCCATTTAGTAGAATTCATTAAATCAGTGCAAGAACCTTTTATCCCTTTGGAAGCCACACCATTTCACTTTGTAGAGGTGAAGCTTTTGATTATTTGCATTTCTCTTTCTACCAGCTTATTGTAGGTTGATGCTACCTCTTAGCCCCTAGTAAAAATGCCCATGTAAGTTTTGTAGAAATAGACATCAGTTTCTAAGAGATTTTTTTTGTCAGTATGACACGTACAATGAGACAATTGACTGCAAGGACTGATATCTGCCAAAAGTTATTAGTAAGGATAATCTTAAAATCAAATTGTTAAGTTTGTACACAACAAAGATCATGCTGGAAGTATTTCTCTTCTTCTTCCTCTTCAGACAAAGAGAAACAATTCCAAGTGATTTATCTGACCCTTCAGAATAACACCAACCCTGATTCAAACATATCAAGTATTCAGGCTGGGGTTTTTTTTTCATCCTATATCTTAAAACTTATGTCATGAGGGAGCACTGAATGAGCACTTCTGAATCATTACTATCAGTGTTTGGTTTTAATATTTCCGGGAGCAGAAGAGAAACAAAATCTATCAGATTGCAATGTCATGATGAAAAATTTGGATCTGCTTACTAAATAATCCTATTACCTCCTAAAATTAGAAAGAAAAGTAAACTGAAAGCTATTGCCCTCCTGCTTTTATAATCATGTTAGATGGCTTGGAACTGATTTGCTGAGAAGCAGTGGTGAAAAGAATGGAAGAATGTGATTCTTCCCCGTCAGGGAGGCACAGCAGAAAAGTGAGATTGGTAGACTAGAAGATATCATATTTCTCAGCCTCACCTTATTTTGAGACAAAGGTGGCAAGAGGACAAAACTAAGCTTTTTTCAAACTATTTTTAGAATTCATATTGCTAATTCATCTGTGTTAAAAAATAGGCAAACAGTTATATACACTTTTATTGGCAGTAAAACTTGTGTCTGAAGCAAATTTTCTCTGTTATTTTACAGTCTGCAAATACTTCCACATTCTTATTACTGAAGATGTAAAAGCATTGATAGGAGCATTTGAAAGCTATTAGGGTCATTTACAGAATTAATATGGCTGCGCTTTGAACCTTATTAAAACATATTAGATCCTATCAACCAGATTGTAGTGAAGGGCATAAAAAACCAACAAAACAAGAAGGGTTGTCATCAAGAAAGTGACAAAGCTGGCAAAACCAGGAAAATCGGGATGACTGAAAAGTCAGGGAGGCTTCTTTTGGCCTGCTTTTTTGGCATTTTGCAGCTTCACTCAGACTGGTACTCTAGAGCTGATTATGAGTATGAAATCCCTTCTCAGCCCCAATGTAACTGTTCTCAACTTTTCTTCACATCAATGCATCGTTCATAAATGCTTCAAGATATTCTAATGTCCTGCAGATGTAAAAGCCTCCTTTAGAAACAGGTGACTAATAGTCGGAAAATGAATGAGTTTTGAGGGCACACTTGGGGTTTTGTGTAGTTTGGGTTCTGCTGCGCAAAACAAAGGCTAAAAATAATGTAATTTAGGAACTGCAACAAAGACCTTTCATTCTTCCTTCAACTTGGATATCAAATAATAGAGACTCCTCCCTGAATTCATCTTTTCACTGGCACTCAGGTCCTCAGCGTGTAATACAGCGCAGTCCGAGGCTGCCTGGCCACTGTGTACATACAGCAGAAGGGTTCCAGTCCTGTGGGTGGGAATGCCACATGTCCCATCAAGCTGGAATTAACATAGTTCAGGTTTATTGTGTCATAGGTGTTGCCAGCGTGTCTGATGCATCTGCAGGTGGACGTGTCACAGCACAAGTTCACGCAGTATGACGAGGCAATGCAATAAGCTATATTATTACAAGGGTTATGCAATGTTCTCAGAATCAAGAAGAATGAATCTAGTATTGAAAAACACTGCAGGACATCTTGCTTGATTGTTGCTAGCCTTTTTAATTTACTCTCTCTAAAACTGGGGTTTTTCTACTTACAGATGAAAATGCCTGTTAACAGCAACATAGTTCTGAAACAATCAGTATGAGAAGTGCTGGGTTTTTTTCTCTTAATGAAATCCCTGAGTCCCCTTCCAGCAAAGGAAGACCTGTCTGTCAGAAGCAATTCACACACCCCTCTTTTAAATCCACGGCCTGTTTTTACTTGTGCTGTTCAGGGTTCTTCAGTCTTTATTTAACAAGGTTACGTAAGGAGAGGTGGGGGAGGAGGCAGTATATGGTACTGGCAAGGGAACAACAGGCTATTTACGTGTCCTTTGTTTAGCAACAGGGCAGTTTGGGTAACCTGACTTCACTTGTCTTACATTAATGAACACATCTGATTTAGGGTTTCAGCTGAGGGGTTGCAAGGGTTTGTTGTTCCTCAAGTGGCTTCAGTGGCTGCTTCTTTCAGACATACAAACCATCTCTCATGAAATTTTGTTGGTGATAGAGCTCCTTGGCACCACTATGACCATTTGCTTCTCTTTTTTTTCCAAAGGTGTAGCCATAAAGCCTCATTGTCAACAACATGCTGCAAAAATAGCAAAGGCATCCTTCCCTAAGGGAAACAGACAGCAAGGAGTGGGACAAAACCAAGCAGAGGCAAATTATGAACAATTATCAAGCAAATTTCTTAATAATGATTTCTATTGTGCTGTAGATTATACTCTGAAGGGCAGGGTCAGAACTTTCTGTTTTGCAAGCACGAAAATTCAACTGGGAAAAACACTTAAATTTCTGTATGGCAGAGAGTAGCTGGCAGGAACTTGACTGGAATGGCGACTACTGAAAGTCTTATTCTAATTTCTAGGGTTCTATTAGATATCAATTTTTTCAGATTAAAAATCCAGAAGACAATAAAAAAATCAGTCAGCTGTGGATTCAAATGGGAAGTGTACTAGGGAGTGAACCAAGAGCTCGCCAGAGTTAGCAAGTCCACACTCGCTGTGGGGGGGACAATTTTACTCTGCCTGAAGAGTGCCTTTTTGTGGTTTAGCTCAGCCATGTGTCCCTAGGGGTACTATTATAAAAGAGCAATGGTGGAATGCTGTGTGTGGAATAGTTATTGCAGAATAATTATTTCAGGCTGTTATTCTTTGTAGACCAGCCTTACTATATTTTGACAATAAGATGCACCTAAACTGATCTCTTTTACTTGAAACCTAAGGAGTTTTTAGATTTGCACAGGCAGAGTAAGGATCTAATGAGAAGCTGGTATTGTAAATACTTACCAAAGCACATTGCCATGTCAGAAAAAAAGAGTAGCAGGAGCTACACAATGCAGATGCATTTATTTTACATAGCATGCACCAGCATTACTTACTTCCAACCCTAAGTTTAGACTCTTAACTGAGGTACCAGAGGCAGTGGGGCATACACCCACTCTGACTCTCTATAGCACAACTACTCAATAAACTTTTTCTGAGCTTGTCTGGCTAATTTTACAGTTGTTTAATAACATACAACAAAGCCCTGCTCAGCAGGAATCTGTTTTCTGGCCCCGTGTCTCCAACTCTCTGAGAGATGAGGATTTCTCCTGAGAGCTCCTGCATGAATATGGTGTGTGTCATGACTGGGGGGGTCTTGGGGAGGCCTGAACAAGTTTCAAAGCCTGCTCCTGTGAGCTGGATGACCATCTGGCATCACCTCTCCCTTACAGCAACTCACGTTGCTAGAGGGAGTATATGGGGGAGGTGTAAAGTTGGGCAAGACTTTAGCAGAGCTCTGTGTCTGCTGGGTACCTCCATGAGGTGTCTAAGGTAGGGCGGGGCAGGTCTAGGGCTCACATACCAGAGGCATTAGAATGTGCACAGCACGGAGGGAGCTCTTTGGTATTAATGACTGGATACCTTTTTTTTGGTAATGTACGTTAAAGAAATTGTTCTGACATACCTTTAGTTAGTATTTGATGATGATAGAGAAGTGTCTTACCTGAAGTGGAAGGGGTGCTTTATGGAAGTAACTTGATACTGTTTTGGTCAAAAATAACTTTTCCCCCCCCCCCCCACAAATTGCAGAAATGCTTCCATTTAAATGTTGCATCTCCTAACCAGCCCCACAGGAAAGAAGAAATCTTTATTTAAAGGAGGATTTATGCAATCTCTGGTTCTGTCAACCATTAAAAAAGTTAATAAAATGTTTGTGAAAGCTGAGGAACTAAAAGTTTCAATGTATTTTTGCAATATTTTAAAAAAAATCAAGTTTTAATCAGCTTTCAAGTGGACAACACCATCAAATGGCAAGGGGTCATTTTTGCAGCACTGCATGCAATAAAGTCCCTATTCTTTTCATGATTCCTTCCCACTTACACTAGAATTTTTTGTGTGTATAGCCAGCAAGAGGAAGGGAGATATTTTTTTAATGCATCTTCTCCAGGAAATTGGGGAGACTTAGAGACTGAAACTGGAAAACATCAATGGGTGGGACCAGGAAAGTCAACTGAATGCTGTATTATCCGCAACACTTTCATCCTGCCCTTCTGTCAAATAGGGCAGGATGAGAGGCAATGAGTTGGCATAATGTCTGAGGTCAAAAGTTGAAAGCTGCCCATTCCTAGATTTTTGATTATTAGACTTATTGGCTCACGTTGGGAGTGTTTATGGAAAATGACTATAGGCTGTGAAATGGTTGATTTTCCTTTTTTTCTGGAATTAAAACACTTTCATTTCAGCATTTTGGCTTCTGAACCTATGATGGAGAGGGGTTTTTGGCCTAAACTGGCACCTGCCACCCTCACAGAAAGAGATCTCAGAAGACTGTTGTCTGGGGAGGCTTTGAGGGGAGCAGGGTGGAGGGAAAGAAGCTATTAGCAGCACAAAGAGCAGAGCCTGTCTTGGCAGCTGCTTTGGCTGTTGGGTCCAATAACTATGGGGTCTTCTTGCCAGATTTCTACTGCATGACAGAAAGGGCAACTGCCAGAGTCAAAGAGAAACACCTGCCAGAGCAGCCCTGAGGTTTGTTGTCTGTGTTGAAATGTTGTTACCACTGGTGCTAGTGGGATTTACTGCCTGGTATGGTGAATGAGATTTAGCTACCCACAATTGTCTCCTGGGTGGTATGGCTGTGCTGTGGACTTTGGTTGGGCCTGAGATTAGTTTCTGAATTCAAAACAAATGTTCTTTCTCTGACTGGAGTGTATATTTAATCACTGTAAGAAAGGTTTGTCCTAAATGCCAAGATCAAATATGTTTCAGTGAGGCAGTGGTGAGAACATCCCATTACATCTGTCCCACTTTAAATATACTTGAGGGCAGGTCAGATATTATTTTAATTTGCAAGGTTGTTTGCTCTGTTTACTAAAGAGCCTTTAATGCCTGTCCTTTAATGACTGGAAGCTGAACACTAATGTAAGCAGAACTGGAATGTCAGATGATGTTGAAAGCTGATTATATAGCTTGTACTTTTAGTTTCATAATTAAAATTTTATAGGCTGAAAATACCTATTCACCCTATCTACTGTAAATGCAATAAGTGAATGTAGGTGGACTGGATCTTTATTAACCACTGAATGATGGGTTGCGTTCACACTTGTACCTGAGCCAAACCTTAGCTCCTATACTCTGAGGACTGACAGAGGGTGTGATTGCTCTCTGTTATTATACCTGGAGGTTAATACAGGTGAAGGAATAGTTTTTAAGATTAAAATGCAGAGGGAGGTGTCAAACTATTCAATATAAAAATCGGAACAGACATATTCTGGATGAAGTACCTCAGACGAGTGAGATTTTGAACCAAGTTTCCAAATGAAAGTGTGGGTGCAAAACTGCATCTCATTTTAAACCTGGACCTTAATGCACTCACAGATATGATATCATATTGGCTTCTGATGACAGTAGGGTACTGTGCACAGAGTCCCAAGCATCTCAGGTGACATGGTTCTGTTCTTTGGGTTCTGTGTATCATCTTTTACGTGCAAAGGCACTAGCATCTCTCCAGATATATCTGTTTAGTACAAGCATCTCTTTAACCTCTTTCTCTGAGAAATTGTCATTGTTTAGGAATGCTATTCCCCAATTTAGTGTTCCTACCAAAACACTCCAGCCCAGACATTGCTCACTTATTCCTCTCTTCTCTTTCTGTGTTGGGATGGAGAGAAGAACTGGAGACAAAAAAAAGTAAAGATCACAGGTTGAGATAAGAACAATTTACTGGAAACTGTGATGAAGTAAGAAAATGGAACAGTAACAACACCAATACTAAAGACAGAGTGTACAAGATGGGTGAACAATACACATGTGAGTGCTTACCACGCTGAACCACACGCTGCCACCCAAACCCACATGCCCCCAAACCCAGCAACACTTAAAAGAACACCACCCCTTCCCCAAGACACATAACATGAGTACAATAACCCCAGGATCCTGGCAGTGCCCCGCCTGGTTGCCGCAAAAATTAACCCTGTCCTGGCTGAAACCAGGACAGAAATGTATACTGACTTTTATGGACATGACACAGACGGAAAAATTCAAAAGGGATCTGATTGGGAAATGTCAATAAATTTTTTTCTAAAATGAAGTCCTGTTTTCTTAAGCTTGATAGAGCCAGGGTACTTCTTAAGTCTCTTGGGCATTCAGTGTGTCCGTGAATGAAGTGTGCTACAGAAAGAGCCAGAGCCAGCTGTTCAGCATGCAAACAATGTTTATCTGAAAAGTGGTATTGTTTATCTTGTATATGTTTATGTTGTATATGCTTGCATATGAGTTTCACCTGTAAAATAACAGGTCAGTGAAAAAAAATAACTCAGTAATGTAAATTCATAAATTCCCAACTTCCGAATTCTGTGATATAAACTCCACCCACACAGTGATTCCACCTGTTCCTTTCTCCTTTTTTTGACCTGTGTAATAGTGCTAGGTTTGTTTCACTTGTGCTTGGCACAGAGCACACTGCAAAATGCCTTTGCCAGAACTGCCGTGGGCCTGGGGCCAGCCAGAGCCTGTGAGTGACATCTCAGCTCTGTTCCAGCTGCTGCCAACCATCCACAACACACAGGCCAGTCTGCCAGCCCAGGGCTGGCAGTTGCAGAGGGCAGGGATGGCTCAGCCATGCTCTTTCCACACGTGTCCCTCCAGCACACCAGAGCCTGGGAGCAGATGTTTGCAGCAAAATTCAAACACAGCAGGAGCCACAAGCTGAGCCAGCAAGTGCAGCAACTTGTCTTCCGCAGTGTTTCTTCTCTTTCCTTCAATAAATAGCAATAATAGCCTTTCTGGTCTATGCAATATAGACTTCGGTGGTTTCCAATTTCAGTGGTACACCACTCTCTTTAGCAAACCACAGGTCGTGATTTCTAGCACTGGTATATATATCTGTGAGTGAAATCTTCTAAGCAATGTCTCCTGAAATATCCATGCACCAAGTAGAGAGTGGACAAAATAGATTCAAACAGGTAAACCAGATGGGTTTTGTTGACTTTCCTCTAAGACACAAAAGGAATCTTAAAGGACTATGCCTGCTATGAGGAAAAGGGCTATGTTCTAATCCCAGTAAGTAATTTTAAGCGTTGTCTATGCATTATGGGGATGGACAGCTGATGTCATAGTAGAAAAAGCATCAATGACTGATCTGACAGAGCAGGAGGATTCTTTCTTCTCCCTCTCCTTGGATGTTTTCCTTCCTGTGACTTTGCCTTCAGACCATTCAGGTTTATTTGAGCACAGTTTTGTACCAGTTGCCACACCTCTAAAACAACACTCAGACTGGCTGCCAGTGCCTCTTTGCACGCTCCATACTGCAATGCCCAGTTAATGAGTGGGTACGTGACCTTCTTTCTTTTCAGCGCCAGAGCTGTTTCACAATCCCTGCGCAATGCAGCTCCCTGCCAGGTGGCCTGTCATTTTTGGAGAAAGTATTCCTGGGAACAGCAAGGCAGAACAGGTACAGTGTTCCTCACCTCACCTTGTGGTCTAGTCCAAGCAGGAAAGCTGGCACTAGCAAGTGTTTCCAGAGAATTGTACCACACTGGCTCCTGTCCTCCAGCAAAGTGCCAGCTCATCCGTGCTGCAAGTGTCACAGATTTGCCTGCTGCTTGAGTAATCCCCTGCCACCTCTGCACCTCTGGCTGGAAATCTTGTCTGCGGTCTCTTGTAGAATGCTGTGTAGGAGATTTCCCAAACACATGGGGAGTGTCCTGAGCTGAGGCCAGTCTGGGCACACTTGTCACTGTGAACCCACCTGAGGAGATACAACTGGGAGATGAGGACTGCAACTCCAGTCATCCTCCGCTTGCAAAGACAGTAGGTGAACTGAAAGTGATAATGAAACAGAGCAAGCAAAAAATGTAGGATTTCTGCCTCTTCCCTCTCCCTGTTTCCAACATTATATATCACATTTATTTTTAAATGGTAGGCTAATCAGGCCCCCTTTACATTCAACAGGCACTTCACCCTGTAGGAAATGCTCAGGCTTGGTGTAAGTGAAACTATGTGATTGCTAATAAGCAGCTCCACCAGTGCTTGCCTGAAGGTACCAGAGTAGTCAGTGTTACTAATAAAGTTAATTACTCCCACTACAAGAGAAATTAGTCAGGGGGAAAAATCAGCGTGTATGAACAAGATGATTAGCTGCTGGTTTCACTTTTGCAAATACATTTAATCTACTGTAGTACTTTTATGCTGGTTAACCAGAGTCACAAGGTATCAACATGTTCCCTCCTTATGAGAGAGCAGAGAAAAAAATTACAAAAGAGTCACCTCTGCTTTGGGCTCTGTCTGACAAACTGTGAATGTACCCAAAGCCCTCTGCACTTTTTTCTCTTTTAATAATTGGTGCCATTTCTCTCCTGACCATCGAACTATAGTCTGGGGGTAAAGCAACTCATAGTTAAAAGCATCTCTATTGTGGAGTTTTTCCAAGAAAAAAATCTCATCACCACCAGGACATCCCATTTTACTTTGTGGTGTCTCTAATCATTATGCATGTGAAATAGCAAGAATTCCCACCTCTCCATCAGGCACAAGTTTTCATTGACTTCTGTGACTGTAACTGATTAATCTTCTAGGAACAACGCAACAGCTGGATTCTGATTTACTCTGCTCTATTTTCTGATCGGGGTGTGAATGAGATAACACAGAAGGAGCCATCACAGAAGTGTTTGATTTCTAGGTGCTTTTTTTTGGTGAAGATCTCAAGGTTTTAAAATTTGATTTTATTTTATTAAAAAAAAATTAAATATAGAAAATAGAGACAACGTGCTCTGCAAACAATAACATCCTCCTTCCCTGGGGGTTATATAACTGAAAAACATCAAAGACTGCTCTGAGACATTGTGTTCCACACAGGATCTGCATATGTTGTAAGAAGTACCAATTATTTCCAGTTCTTGTGGTATTTTTTGTAATATGGATACCGTCCAACCCAATTCAAAGAGGGCATCATGCAAGCATTGGATGACGAAGCTTCTATTCATACTTATCATAAAGGATAGGAGAAGGGAGGGAAAATGATTAGTAGCTTCCCATTTAATTCAGTCATTGATTTACCTTTCCAGATGGTTGTTTTTCATTTGGCTTTTGGCATTTCTATGTGACTTTTCCCGCAGCTATCTTGTTCACCTTACCATCAGAAAGGAAAATTGACACAGAGTGGCCAGGTAACCAAGAACAGAAATCTGACATGAAAGTCCTCAAACCTGCTTGCTCAGAGAAACACTTGCCTGTAGGCAGTTCAGAAAGAGCTCAGGAACCTTCAGATGTTGGAAAGAGAATATGTTCTGCGTGTAGATAATTTGCAGAAAAAGAAAGACCACTTAATGTATTTTTAAATTAACTCTTGAGGTGAAATTGTGAACTGGTGGTTAGATGAACCACTACACAACCTATGATTAAATTTCTGAAGTGTTCAGGAATTCTATTGGTAATTACTATTTCCACGGAATATTTTTAAAAAATCTATTTTTTACATGTAAATCTATTGGTCAAATGAAAGTGAAGATACTTTTTTTTAGAGGAACTTCAATCCCTAGAAAAAGTAGACTGAATTTGCATTTACAGTGAGACAGATTTCCCCTTTTTCCAGACTAATTTGAAGTTATGTGCTTTGAAGTGGGTGTATCTATCTGCCTCTTCCTTTGCACGGCCAGTGCTTTCATAGTATTCTGGTAGGAATGAGAATCTGCTCCAATTTGTTTTATTTATTTCTCTGCGCCTTCATGTTGATTTTTTTGGTCTCATTTATTTTCCTCTCCTTCCTCTTTCACACATTTTCCGTCTTTCATAGAATCCCATTTTCTCACTGTCAGTACATCTCTCCCTTTTATTGGGTATTCGAATAGATAGCAATGAAATAACAGACTGCCACCATCTGTAACTACTAGAATCACAGATTAATTGAATAATGCAGTATGGAAGGCATCTCTGGAGAGCACCTCCTCTGTTTCACCCCCATTTGGAAGAGCACCAACTTTGACATTAGGTCAGGTTATTGAGGGTCCTGTCCTCCTGAGTATGTCAAAGAAGATTCAAACACTCTGGATAGTCTGTTCCAGTCTTTGAGTCCTGCTCAGCAAAAAAGTTTTTGATCAGACTAAATACTTGAATGCACTAAAGAGCTTGTGGCTAGAACAATGGGAGTGTCATTTATGATGTATACCAAATCCTATTGTATGAGACAGAAAAACAGTTTCATTTATTCACTGTGAGCTTGGTGGGGTTGAATTCTTACCTAAAGGAAGTGCTTTGATGGTTTGGTTAGGCTAGTTTTGCAAGAATTACTCCAGCCATTCTATCTTTGGAGCTCCATTTCTTTTCCTCCCATCCCAGCAAACCATGGAAGAGGATCAAGATCAACTCAGACACCAGGAAGTTTTTCAGGATTTTTGTCATTCCTTAATCACTCATAGAACCAATAGAGCCTAGGATTGCAGAGGGATTCTTGAGCAGTAGAAACCTTGATGTTAAACAGGAATCAGCTGTGACACACCTTGATGATAGGGTGGAGATAATTTGTTTTGTTATTAATATTTGACATTCAGGTTCATCATGCAGCAAAGGCAACCACTCAGCCTGGAAAAGAGGCTGCAGGCAGCACAGAATCTTACTCATGCATTGCATAAGGGTCACATTTGCATCCAGATCCTCGTCTGGTGATTAAAAGGAGCATTACACAACCCAGGAACAGAGTGAGTGTGCTGTTGGATGACACCTAACCTGTTTCTTCCCAAGTTCTGTCATGATCTCTCCTCCCCAACTCCACACGAATGGACCAGTGATGTTGGAGTGCCTCCCACCACAAGGAGGTGGTTTGTCAGTGGACAAACCCAGCCCCAACCCTGCTGACCTTCTCACCACCCTGCCTGTGGTCAGGACTCTTGTGGCACTGTGGCCTTGGCAGGAGTGGTGCAGCGTGGACTGGGGAAGGGCAGCTCCACCTGGTGCAGGAGCAGGGTGTCATTAGGAGTGCCCAGCCCGCTTGTCAACAGCCCCTGGCCGCTGAACACAGCCTGAGTCACTGGCACCTGAATGAAAGTAGTTTTGCTGTTGTTTTGTCCTCTCCAGCCTCTGAAGAGTGCACCTCGCCAGGAAGGCAGGTGACTGTGTCAGACTAGACTGGCTCCTGTGCTGGAACCTGGCCCCATGAGCAAGAGCTTTCCTTCAGGCCAGGAGCTCACTCTCCATTCACATAACTATGGCACCTCATGTGCACTGCGCTGTGAACCACTGGACAATGGAACTCAGAAGCCCCTTTGCCTTCCTCCCAGTGTGACTCCCTTTGGCTTCACTGTGAGTCCTTGGGTGTTTTTTCCAGCAGATTCAGAAAGTCAAGTGTCAGAGTCATACTGCCAAAGGCTGCAATAACAGCACAGATGCCATATCTGCAGAAGCATGTTCCCAGCATGATAGCAAGCTGGCACAGAACAGGCTGCATCCATGCCGACAGACTCCCTTAGCTTCCAAAATGGGGCAGGACTTAGTAGTGGATGGAAAGAATGTGTTTGATTTTTCATTTTGTTGTCAGAGCTCAGTGAGGTTGTGCAAGGCAGGCTTCACTGGATCCAAAGTCCCATGGTTTCCCTTGTGGTACTGGTGTTAAGGGGTGTTAAAGAAGATTTTTTTGGTTTTTGTCCCAGCACTCTGAATGTTAAAAAGTATGAGAAATGCTTCTCAGCTCTAGTAGTCAAGTCACAGGAAAGTGCCTGCCCCATTCCTTATTTCGAGTCCTGTTTCATACTATAAACAATGATCATTACAAGTTGCACCTTGCTCGTCCTCTTTACTTTTCCCTATCAGCTTAGACAATAATTGCCATTCCTTCCCCCTAATTACTCCACCCTGGCTTAAGGTGCAATGAATGGCTTTTGTTTGGCAAATAAAGGGTAGGTAGAGCTTTGAAGGAACACATTGTTGCTATGGAGATTCACCCAAAATTATGTGGTTGGCTCTTCTAGTTTCTGTAAAAGCCAAGGCTTCAGTCATTTCCAGCAGGCACATCAGAAAAGAAGTCCTGTCCTACAGATGAAATATTTGACCCTCTATTGTACAAAGGGGGAAAAAAGCTACATAAATATTTAATTTTCAAGCTGTAATCAATACCAAATAAAAGTTAGTACATGAATATAAAAGTAACCTTTATGTCATCTTTTAAAAAGTTTTAGGCATACCAGATGCATATTTTAATGCTCTCAGGACTTGGTTAAAATTGTTTTTCATAGCTTTGGCATTTTAAAATTTGAGGATACACAAATAATTTTGTATAATTTTACATAAACCAACATGTCCAGTGACTGAAAATATAGCTTTAGCTCATTATTTGCATCTAATAAGAACAATTATGAAGACATTGAATAATCATAAATTCAAGAAGTTCATGAAGGTGCTGATTTACTATACTGAATGTTTCACAGTGCTGAACTTTGGGACACTTCCAGTTCAACATTTAAAATATGCACCATTGCACACCTGTGGTCTAAATTCTTCCAAATCTTCTATGGAACTCTAACATCTTAAAGGAGATTTTCCCATTGAAAGTCACTGAGTCAAGAGTTTGGAATAGGAAGTGAAGATGTGATCAGGAACAAGGTCAGTCTGGCTCTCTTCAAACAAATAATCAGATCTCTTTGAAGAGACTGTAAGTGCAATAATGCTACCTCTGTACCAACACCCAGCTATTGAGAGATAGCTGGTCAGATGTGAAGAGGGGGAAATCCATCTAGATTAGAGGTTCTCAATGCAGTATGTATCAAAGTATGCGGTGACAGAAACTACTAGCACTTCTGGTGGTGGTAATAGGGTGCACATGGGACCAATTTGGATGCCTTTTTGTTTCGCTCTGTGTTTCACTCTTCGGGAACTATCATGGGTCCAGCTTGTCTACCTAGGCTGGGACCATAACTGTGGTAGGAGGACCTCCAAACACTGGGCTGTCAGATGAAAGCTCAGTGATAAGACCTTGCCATGACAAGGACTTGAGAATTGAAGGAAACTGTGGCTCCAGGATGGAGCAGAAGGAGAAAGCAGAAAACAAACACAAACTACAATAGTAAGAGGTGGCAAAATTGTTCTGTGCCTAAGAAACCCGAGAAATCTTCTACACAGACCCTATTTCTTTATGTAAAAAGTAAGGCTTGAAAACATGAAATTAAAAATAGAAACTTCAAGCATGTGGCTTCATTACAGCAGGGTCTAGTCATCCCAGGAAAACAGGATCAGGAAATCTTGATAAGACTTGAATTTATGGCAGGATCACTTTTTGGCCCCTTCTGTCTGATATAGGCATTGAATTATTGCTATTCTGCTACTAAAGGACACTTGAGTTATGCAAACAAATATTCTAGTTATTGAATAATTAACTGAGTGAATACAGCTATGCTGCTACTTAAATCATACTGAAAAATAACCAGGCAAACAATATAATCTTTATATGTATATATATAAAAACTTTTGTGTGTAGAGTACTGTTTGTAAGCTCACTCTTATTTGTAGGAGGGGTTTGATGGGAAGGAACTTAACACATATGTATATATATGTACATATTTATACAAATACATAAGAGAAAGAGACAGAAAATGTGAATTTTGCACTGTTTTGGGTCTGAACCCAAAGGTAAGACATCCTGGTTGCCCTTGTCCTATCAAGTGCCAACAGTCAGCTCAGAGCACTGTTGTCCTGGCTTATACTTCAACCATTGCTCATGCCAGACATCCACACATGTGCACCATACAGCAGCCCTACACATTACTACAGATGCTTACCTCAGCTCCACAGTCAACATCTGCAGGGGCAAGCCCACAGAAAGAGGTTGTAAGGTCCTCATTATCAATGAACACAACACAAATGGTGAAAGTAACCTTTTATTTGCATGTGATATAGAGACATACATACTGCAAACACATGCCACACATCATAAAAGGACAGGATACTTGGGGGATCGCAGCAGAAAAACATTAGCATCTGCTTCTAATAACCAGCATAAATAGTACATGCTCTGAGTTTCTCATGGTGTTTCTGAACAGAATTCCAGAAGAGCTGCACACATGGCACAGCCAGGCTCATTAACACCGCCGGCCATCCACACACTGTGCCAGTGGGAACCCAGTTCTGCCTGACCATGCAGGGCAGAGCTGGTGGGTACAGATTTGCACCCCACTGTGGCTCACTCACTGCTGCCCTGCCCCTTGCTGCTGCAGGGGCATGGAGTGCCATTGGCCAGGCTCACTCAGGCTTTAGAGAAAGACCATTCCAGTAGAGGTGGAAGGGTGCTCACGGAGCTTTCTGGCTCCTGGTGTCCCCTGTATCCTGAGTGATATGGGCCCTGTGAGCAACTGCTGTTAGCAGCATGCAACATAGCACAACCTGGCACCAAAATGCCAGATTCCTGGAGTTACTATGCTAAGCACAACACGAAAATGCTCAGAGCATTGCTGTCCAGGCAACACTCATGAACTAAATCTTCTGTAGATTAGGACAAGTTCTGGAGAAATGAGAAAGAATGCAGCCAGCTAAGTAAAGACAGGTGTGCAGCTCTGCTGCCTGGTGTGTAAGACCAGAAACAATTGTGAGATGAGATGAGATGAGATGAGATGAGATGAGATGATGAGATGAGAGCCACAGGTTCGTCCGTGGAGGCATGGTTGTGACTGCATGTACCAAGTGCCATACAGCAAAACATAGACCAAACATCCCCAGCACAAACACCAAAGGTAGATATGGAACTAGCTGGAAATTCACATATCTATGCCAGTTGCCTTGCAGTTACCTCTGGCTTCTAGCTCAGCCCTTCCATCATAAGGCAATTATTTTAACTCTCTTAAGTATGTCACTAAATAGTCTAGGTTTATTTCAGTCACTTGATTGATTTATGGGTTGAAAAAAACCCCAACAAACCTGATACTTTATACAGCTGTATACTGTACAGCTTATGACCAAAATTATCACATCTAGGATTAGTATGTTTGCCACAATAATGGAATCCATTGTCAGAATATTAAGATTTCCTCTGAGCTACATCTGTTAGTGTTATGGCAAGTTTTTCTTGTCCCTGTCACATCGAAGAAGCCTGTAAGGAAGAAAGGAAGAATACTATATGCTATGTGTTATGCTGGGCCATGGTTTTCTCCTAGCAGCAATATCTACATCATGTCCTGGACTGGGCTGCCCACCAGCGATGTTCACAAGTGGTGGCCCACCAACTGCTAAGGGGCTCTGAAGCTCTTTGACATGCAGCCTGTTTTTAATGGGTGGGATACGTTTTACCAATGTGTTTACTTCATGAAACATTCAATTAGCCAGATTCATCATCAGCATATTTGCTTGTCCTGCCTTTGTGCTGGGTGCTTCATCAAGCTTTTCCTCGTGCGCACAGTTTACCATCTGCTTGTAGGTTGTTCAGAGACTCTGCGAAGATTCTCTCTCTCTGAGAAAATGTGTGCTGGGCCATTGAAGTATTTGGTAGTGATGCAATGGCAGCTGTTATCATCACGTCATATGTGTGCGGGTGGTTGCAATACATGGTATATAGGTTGTCAAAATTTGCCAGGAAGATGTGTTTTTGATTGTGGTATTGTGTGCATGTGTGGTACTGCTGGAGCAGCACGCATAGGACTTGGAATATTACATGAGTACTATGCGTGAGTGCTATATAAACCACATACCAGAGTGGTTACATGCTGTATTGGGTGACAGTAACACCATATTCACACAGCTTTTTCACATATCTCTTTATCAGCCGCCCATTTTTGAGTATTCCTTGGGGCCCTGGTTGTTTCCATGTGTGTGCTGGGCAGTGGACTTCACTGAGAGCACTCTCAAGCTTGGAAACCAACTTTTCCTTGCCAGCACTTTTCTGACTCTGGGTGCCAACAGTTCAGGCTCTGTGGGACAATGGTTCATTTCCAATGTCTGTCAGGATGTTTATGCTGTTTATGTGTAGGCCTTTGTCACCTGGTATTAATTGGATTGTGCCCTCTCTGCCTTTGAAGGCAAGAAGGCTTCAAACTCCTTTTTTATCACACATGGTGCTGTGGCCTGTAGTACTAATCAACTACATTTGGAAACACCATGTTGTAAATATGGGATATGCAGCACGCCACTGCATCCTTGGAGATCAAATGGTCTCATGGTTGCTGAGGACTTGCCTGCACTTAATGACCTTCTTTAGCTCAGAAACCTGTCTGCTGCACTTTTGCGCCAAGATGCCAATAGCTAAACCTGAGGAAGCCTGTAGTCACCACAAATTTGATTTGGTTTCCTTGTCTCCTGGTTATGCAGAAGTGTTGATTGCTCTGATGTTGAGGATTGTTACTTTGCAAGCAGATAACTGTCATGGCACGCACTGTTTATACTGTATAGTCTGCTTTATTTCTTCTCATCTGGAAAGGCAAATATTTACCTCTAGTGGGTATTGAAAATGAGGTTTAGAATCTCCTGCTTCCACTTAACCAGGCCAGACACTGTAGTGCATGGTCCTATTAGTAAGAATCTCTTTGGCAAAGGTACCCAACATAGTGAGAAGGGTCCTGACAGCACTAATGAAAGATAGTGCTCTATCTCTACTCTGGTGTTTTGCCAGGTGATGACTGAGCTGATAAGGAATTCTGCACATTGTTGCAGTGCCTGGCCTCCTCTCATCCTGACTGATGGATGAGTTGGACATCACACATTGAAGCATGACCAGCAACATGTCCTTTTATTTCTCACTGAGATTGCTCCACATGTTTGTCCTTTCCTCTCTTTGGGGCTGAGCAACCCATGAATGGCATGCTGGTGGGCACTGGCATTTGGAGTGACGTCACTGCTGCCTGTTGGAGCACAGAAGCTTGGGACTGGATAAGTTTTAACTTTTGAGTCTGGAGCTATATGTGTGGGCTCACAGCTGGGGACTACAAAGTGCTATATGGAATTGGCACAGAGAAGAAACACACAGATTGCCTGCTGTCAGGACATCTGTGTCTTTTTATTTTGGGTACATTTAGCACTTATAGTGTTTCACATCTGTCACATATGCAATATGGCACTGACAGTGGTTACCCTTATATTTACATTTTCCCTTGATCACATTTGTTGTTGTTGTTTACCCTGTCTGCAAAGCCACCTCCTTGGCCGCACACATTTCGTTTGTTAGCATCAGGGGTGCCTGGCACTGAGTGTTAGCAGCAGTGTGCTTGGTGACACACACACGGCATTAACAACATGGCATTCAGCTTGTGTATCAACCCCACATAATTTGTATTCTCCTCACAAATGCCACCTCCCCTCTTCTTCTGGACCTACATCATCTTGTCCTGCACAGCACTTGCACTTGAAAGACAGGCCTGCAAGAGACCCCAAGTGGTCTAAAGACCACCTTAGTGGCTTAATTTACCCCCTGCTCAAAGCACACCCACAACATAAGCTAGTCTGGACAGACATTTGTCTAATCTAGTCTTTAAAAAGTCTAAGCTACTCTTAAAAGCTCTCAGTTGCAGCAAATCCAAAATCCCCCTCAGCAATAATTTTCATTCTGCCCATGTTGATGTTTTGTGTAAACTTTGGTTGGAAATGCAAGTTGTCCTTTGAGACATAGCATGTGATTTCAGATTCTGCTGCTATGTCTGACAGAAATATGAAGATCCACCTCTCACTCTCTTTCCCAAAATGATTCCTCGCTTATTTGCTGACATGCCTGTCATTTCAGCTTCAATCTGGAGTTTGGAGTCACAAAGTTTAACTGATACAGACATGTTCACCTTGTGGTTATGTCTTTGCTTCAGGACATGGCCAGGATTGTTCTTCTGCTTTCAAATACACAGCCTTTATCCCTTCCTTTGTACATCTCATGCATTCCTGCTTGTCCTTTCACTGGTCATGGCATGTTCCTGATTCTGATTGCTTTGCATACAGATTGGGAATAAAGTACTGCACCTTTATACCACATTGCAGCTACTGCTGCTCTCCTGGTAGGCTTTTATCTTCACTTTGGCTGTCTTTGGTTGCAAGTGGTATGGAGCTTCCTGATGGAATCACCAGGAGAGCCGTTGGATCACTTCTTAAATTGCCAATGCTAAGGCTGGATGGACTTAAAGTTTTGCTCTAAGGAAAGGAATGAATCTCTAATGGAAGTGGAAATTTGCCACTTTGATAGAGTTGTTAGGAAAATGAGGGGAACAAGAAGATGAGATTCCTGGAGTGAAATCTGTCCTTAGAATGTATCACATCAAAAGCTTTTTTCATGACAGAACGATTTCATTATTATTTTTTAATTAAACCATTCTTAAAAATAATCCTTACTTTTAAATCACAAGTCAAACATGCAAATGTGAGCCCTGGGAACTCAAAAGTCTCAGGCTACACAAATTTCTCTCATCCCTTCTATGGAAATAACAAGAGGCGGATACACAAGGAATGTCTGTTAAGGATAAGTTTTAATGATCATCTGCAACTTATTATTCCATAATACATGCCATTAATAAAGTGAATTACCCCCAAAAATCTGTCCTGTGAGAAGTGCTATATTTCCTGCATCTGCTATGTCTGTTTTATCACATCTTTGTATCCTTCTTAAAGCATTGTGCAACATATTAAAAAGGGTTACAGCACAAAGCAATCACAACTCAGGTATATAACATCTGAATCTTTTGTCTTCTTCCTTTGTGGTCCTTTATTTCACTTTTTACTGCTTCTGTATGTGAGGAAAAACTTCCAACTGCAAAAAGTTCAGTCTACCTTCTTTCCTCTCTATGACTGGAAATCTTTGTCTGAAATTTGGGTTCAAAACATTAAAACTCAGCCTAGTAAATGGTAGAGTCACCTATAGATTCAAGCTGTCACATGGAATACTTTGTTCTGAGAGTTCTACTTCAAGGCCACGGAAGTTAATAGGATACTTTTCATTGCCTGCAGTGAAAACTATCCTGGGTCTATATCCATGCATAATTAGTGAGTGGGAGATGAAAGGACCCTGTTACCTTCTGATCCCACATTTTTAGCGGACAGTTTTCCCTACCCATGTGGCTGCAAGATTCTCATTCCAATCTGCCCTTATCTTGATTTGGGCAAAAATTTCTTCTCATAATGGTTTCATTATGCTAAGGTATGCACCTCTTCACAGAATCAAATTAACCTCTGTCCTGTTCGGATATACTGTTATCATCATTACTATTAAATTAGTTATTCTGAAGCAACTGCAGACAAGACATCAAGCCAGTCCCCCCCTGGCTGCATTCCAGAGTGAGCTGCAGCCCTCAGTTCCAGTTCAGCACTGGGAAATGCACTGCTGCAGATTGGGAAGCCCAGGCTGCCTCTCCTCCCTGCATCCTTGCAGCCATCCCTCATGCTGGTAAGCTGCTTTCTCAGGAAAGTGTTAGAGAGGAGGTCTGGAGAGGAATAGCTCTGTGATTACATGTGAGAGAATCCAGAGGTCTCAGTTTCTGCCCGTGTCCTGGGCTGTGAACTGATTCCTCTGTATGTTCCTCGTGTATGAAATGGCTATAATGTCTTTGCCTCCTTCCCTTCTCCATTTCCCCACTCTGCTGTCTAACAGGCACTGTAACTGCACCTTCAATGCAAATGTAGCTTTCAATATCACTTACAGTTTCCAATTGTTCTTTATTACATTGGTAATTTTATAATCTACTTAATGGCTAATATTTGCATGATTTTCCTCTATGAAATTATTGTGTATTTTCTGTCACTAAATTACAAAATCATGAATGATTTGATAATGTTTTGTTCATTTAGAAAAAGTCTATCCCTTGTCATTAATGTTTTTATAGTGCCATAATTGTACTTTTAATCTTAGGCAAATCTTAATGTGGGCTTTCTTGGACTGAAAGGAGCAAAACTCCCATTCTTTTTGTCTTAAAGCTTTTTCTTAGACAACTGGCATCCTCACAGCAAAAAAAATCTAGGCAGAGACCGAACTCTTATTGTAAAAGAAGCATGATGAAAAGAAATACGCTTTATAAGTGCAAAAAACCACGAGAGAATCCTAGATGTACAAAAATTAAGTGAGGCTAAGAAATAACTCACTATGTATTTATGATGAATATATATGTGTATATGTGTGTATGTAAAGACAATCTCTTTTTCAAGGACAGGTAATGATTTCATGATGTGGACAGTTGACTTCATTACAATAAGACATATGGTTTCATAAATTCAGTACTTACTGTGGGGTATTTGTTCAAATTTTAATGCCACACACTGTTCTAAACTTATTGTGAAGAGAAATACCAGCTGATGATGAGAAGCAGAGCTGGGAGCACTAGATCACACCAAACTTTGCCAGGATACAGATAGGTGAAGCCATAAATTACCAGAACTTTGCAGCAGACGCTGTAGTGTGGAAGCTTCTTGGCTGCTCTTCAGCTCTGCTAGCTTGGTACAATCTTAGCATGGTGGACCAGCCATATGATACAAAACTTCTATGTCTTTGCTTACTGGCAAAATGAAAAAATGTAATCAAAATCTAGGCATACACAAAAAATGTATGCAAGGGCTTGGATCTGTATCAGAGTTCAAGGTATCAGCCTCCAATACTGACTACATTTCTTTTTAATTATTAAATTTAATTTTATTATTAAATTTTATTATTATTATTATTATTATTATTATTATTTTACTACATTTATTTTTTATTTTTATTTAGTGAATATGTTAAATGAGTCACAGGTTTTTTCAGCTAGACTTCCCTAGAACTTTCATTTTGCAATTGACTGTGACCCTGCAAACACTGAGTCATGTGCATGGCAGTGATTGAGAGCACCCACAGTATGAGAAATGAAGCATATGTGCACCTCTGCACAGGGTCAGGGCCACAGAGGTGGGTGATACTGATTTCATACTTTTGACCCTAACCAAAACATTCCTTGTTTTTAACAGCTTACTTTTCTTTCTTAATCTGTAAAGCAGTCTTTGGCTGGTGACAGCTGTGAGAATTCTGAAATCCATAATGTACCATGGGGACCTGTTCTGATTTCTGTGGCCTTGTAACACACTTAGAGCTGCACATGGAAAGTGAATAGTGAGAATTTTCTGTTGGTGAAAAGAAACAGAGTCATCTAGAGAAAGGAGACCCAAGAGAGCCAACCTCAGAGTCACAGAAGAGGTCTTGTTTTGCTCCAGCAGTTCCTTCACGATTCTGTGAGCATTTTCCCTCATTCAGTTGTACTTTCACCAGCTTTACATTGTTCCCCTGCAAACCTAGCTGGTCCCATGGCCTGTATTCCATTCCCAGCATCTGGGAAGTCCTGTGACAAAGCTACAAAACTCTCCTGTTCTTAAAGGGAATCAGATATTGTGGAGTCCCCAGATATGTTTTTCTGTGGTTTCAATTTGGTTTTCATCCCACAAGCATGAGTTAACAGAGTCAGTTATATTAGGTGTATTTGATATAAAGTCCACCCTTTGAGCTGGTAGAGGAAAGAGAGAGACTTCAGTGAGGTTTGTTACTTACTAGAAGTTTGTATTAGAAAGTGAAAGCCAGACCCCATGTTGACAAAACTATTTAAAATACAAAAGTATGCAGTACAAAATTTGCACTGTCTGCCTTCTATTCACATTTACATTCACCTTTGGAACAGATAGAGGATTATGCTTTAGGACTTGTTGGGATTCCCCTTATGGCAAGGAAAATATTCTTGGAATAAGAGACGTATCAGAGTAGCTGGGCAGAGCTTCCTACTGAAATTGTTGGAGAAGGGTTTCCCCAGATCCATGATTGAAACCTGGAAGATAATAATTGCTCACAAAACTCCTTTGCCTGTTTTCTGGGACAATACGTTTTACATTTCTTTACTTGCAAAATGCTCTTGCTCCAGCTCTGACCTGTGCAAACTCACTGTGTGAACAGCCTTGAGAGCTTCCCTGCTTGCTGGGCTTTTGAGGGAGGCTTGGACAGAGTTTCTTATGCTACCTTTCCAGGTTACATTTCCTTACTGTAGATGGAGCCCTCCATGGTTGAAAGTGAGAATATGATTTACCCTAAAATCCCTGTATCAGCCATGCCTCCATGCAGTCTAAGATTAAGTGACAAGTAATATGCATGCTTGTTCAGCCCAGGAAACAGAGGAAAGTCGCCACAGAGTCAGATCTTCCAACTGGAGGATGAATAATTCCAGCTATCTCCTAGATATCTGCTTAAGTGCTCTCTCTTAGATATCTGCTTAGATATCTGCTTCTTCTTGGGAATCACCTGTCCAATTTCAGACACCTCTATCTGTCTAAATCAGAGGTAGTTGTCCAGACTGACTTTATAATCCCACCCTAAGATCAATATCTAAAATAATCGGGGTGTATTTGGGCCTAGAAGTCTTTCCCCATTGACTATTACATGACTAGTGTTAGAGTAAGAAACTCACTTTGAGATATTTAAACAGAGTTAAGAAAAAAGCACCCCTTTGGTAAACTATCCGAGTACAGCCATCTTATTTCTGTGAACTGTGTTATTCACCTCTAGAATTAAGTAGATTTTACTTTAGGAATGCCTCATTAGTTTCTTGCATTTAAGTGCTGAATTGCTCAATTTTACTCAACATGAAAAAAAGTAAGTGGTCTGAGAACAAGACTGCATGTCTAAAAAAGACAAAATCCTCTGCGTACTGGGATAGTAGGTACAGTACTGCACTTTAGTCAGCAATCGTATCTTCATTCCCTGACACAAAAGCACCAGCAATGCAGAGAACAGTGCAAGTTTGAATAATGTGTCCAAAATCAGTGAGAGAACTGAAGTGTGATCCCAGACAGACATTTCTCATCAGTCTTGCTTGTGATCAGTCAGAATGGGAAATCACCTCTGTAACTCAGCAGCACAGATTTACTTTTGCAAATGAAATGGTAGGAGAATTGAAAGCTTTGGAAGTTCTGCAAGAGCCCAAATACCATCAGGATTCTTAACATGTCTGAGAGGGAGGATCACCTTCAGCCTTGAACACACTAAGTATAGACAAGAGGTACATAAGCAGTCAAAGATAACACCACTTCATATCAAGAGCTGCTATCCAGCCCTACAAAGGAATTTGAACAACTGCTAACGATTTCTAAAGTCTGCACTTGATTACTGCAGGACTTCAGATACCCCCTCCAAATATTTATGATCTCTCACTACAAATCAGTGTTTAAATACACCTAAAAATAATGCTGTAAAAACTCCAAGTACTTTAGTAATAGAATTATTATTAGTTTTGTTTCTGTTTTACAGATACATTATTTGGCTCCAACTATGTGTTTCAACACACTCTCCTTACATCTAGGGCTCTTCAGGGCTTTTTGTATATGTGCTGAAAGACGTTTCTTTACCTGAGGCTACTCTGCTAACTTCTTGGAGCATAAAGTATCTCAGGATAATTTAACCACATGAGGCACACTCAGAACATTTGGCAGATTGTCTCAGGCATTTGGAGTTAACCAATAATAACATCCCTGCTCCTAATCCTCCAGATTTCTTCTAAGTTCTGCTTCTATTTGTTCTTAGTGAAAAGCATGGCATTATCTTATTACAGCAATTTGATTTTCATTATCTAAGTAGGCTGCTGTGTCAGCAAAAAGGAGCAATTTGGAAAGGATGGAAAAGACTGCGAGACATGGATGAATGAGTGATTGGTGGAGAAAAAAGAGAAGAGAGAAGAGAGTACGTTGAGTGATTGAGTGAGCTTGGAAAAATAAGGTGAGGTCTGTGGTAGTCAGTTCAGAAATATGGCTCTTTGTTTATGTGATTAAGTAGGGGAAGCCTGCACATACGACCTGTGCTTAGATGGCTTAGGTTCAGCCAGAAGTGTGCTCTACAACAGTTTGTATAGAGGAAGCAGGAGTACTGAGATGACTACAAGATCTTGTCTAAATTATTTGACAAGAAAAGCTACCTAGTAAGAAATTGCCTGCCACCAAGATCTATTTCAAAATCTTCTTTTGAGATCCAATTCCTTTACCACAAGAAGAGGCCTGTAAGGTAGGGAAAATCAATCTGCAACTATGAACCTTCATTTAGTTGTGCTGCAGGCATCCCTTTGGAGATACAAGGTTTCAAGAGATAATATATGAATTGGTATGGGCATGGAGCACAGCATGCTCTTGTTGGTATCTAATTAGCTCCAGTTTAACCAAGTTTCTGGGCTGTCTTTAGCATTTAAAATCTATTGTATATCTTTTTCTGTGTACAACGATCACTGAAGGCAACAGGGCCATGTCTACTGCAGTAAATAAGATAAACCAAGGACTACTCCTTGGCTCTGATGTCAAGTTCTGATAGTACAGCATATGTCCATATTTCTCAGCTCTATTCTTCTTCCAGAAGAGCAGAGTGACCAGAACTAAATTGTCATTGGGAATGACAACCCATGGGTCAGATCCTTGAATGCTGCCTGGACAGTGCCAGGGAGAGCTGGGACCAGACTTTGACGCATGCTAAAAATATGTGGGATAGTCTTGGCCAGTAAACTTCCCTGGTTTATTAATACAGATATGGTCTGAGAGTCTTTTGATTGGCATCAGTAGACTACAAGTGGGTGAAAATGAGCCATCTCCTGTGATGGATCTATAATCCTTTGAGATTCCCAGAGCATATTGCTTTCGGGTTAGAGACCTCCATCTTAAAAGGGAAAAAGGAATTTAAAAGCTGCTTTGGGCATTTTGCCAGCTGCACAGCAACATCTGGTTGGCATTCAGAGGCTTCAGGGGCAGCTAATCCTGCTTTGAGTAGGATTAACATCCCTGTTTAAAACGTACTCTTGGTATGTCTGGTGAAGCCAGGATTTTGGCAGTCCAGAGCAGAGGAAAAGAGTGCAAGAAGGAAGGCCTGTGTGACTACCACGCAATGTTTCCATCCCCACTTTGTTCTCCGTGGCTTCAGTGCTTCACCAAAAAGGAAGCACCAAAGCTTTAGCTTTAGCAGCCCTGCCAAATGCTCATTAGATACTGTAGAGGTGACTGCCTGTCTCCTCTTTACTACATATTCTACAAGTGAGAGCACTTATCAGCAAAGTGTGGAATTATTTACAGAAATATTGCTCTGCTTTGGTAGCATAGGTAAGAAAGATTATATTCAGCATAGATGCAGGTAAATCCCGTGAAACCGTTTTCATGAAGGAAATAAGATTTATTGGGACCAGAATTCGAGCAGAACTCATGGATGAACTCCTACATAAAATTTTATCCTGTTTTCCATAGTTAAGGAAGTTGAATTTCCTTGACTCCAAGTACCTCTGCTGACAGTGACTGACTGATTTCTTAAAGACCACCTCTACTGGTAAATTCAACTGTTGGAAATTATGATACAACACTGAAATTTGGTGCTGCCTTACAAATTCTGGAAAACCTTATGTTTTAAATAGATTCTCTTTGAAACTGGACTGCTGTGGACTTGTGAGAAGCACAGCAGGCCATAACCCATGTTGTCTCCAGAAGGCTAGGACAATTGTTCCCTGTAGCTCCAGAGCAAGGGTCAGTATGAACTCACGCAGAATTGCACAAACCTTGCCCCAGACTTCTTTGTGAAAAACACATACAATTAAGGGCTTATTAATTAACCATATGTTCTGAACATGGGAAGCACTGATATTTGTAAGCAGTTTCTTCTACACCCCTCTTTTTAAGATTGTATAGAGGACAAATTACTGTTATACTTCTGCACGTCACTGTAGGAGTCTGCCACATAACTGCTGGTGAAAATTAGCTTGGCTCTGCTGAGGAGGCAGTTCAAATTATAGCTCAGCTGAGTGTTTGGCCTGGTGTACTGAGATTTATAGATACCACCAAGCCTATCATATCCAGGTGAAGTATTTGCATACTTGCATGCAGTATTTACATATTAAAGTACAGTATTTACATGTTCTTTATTTTGCATGTCGAGACTTTTGACAAATAAAGGAAACACTTCAAACTGTGTCTTTATTTTTGTTTCCTATGTCTCAGATTTTCCAGAAAAATAAGTTTTTACATCCCCCTCTTTCATCCCCAAAAAAGAGCAGGAAAACGAGTGGCTTTCCTGCAGCAGCTGTTGCACCTGCTGTTTACAGTGAAGTTGGACCACAGCAATGCTTCTTTTCTGGTCCACAACATTTCCTCTAGCAGTCAAAGCCAACACATCAAAGTGAAAGCTCCGAAGGAGAAAAACAATGTGACCTATTGTTCCAAGAAAACAAAATAAATCACTTGTAAGAAAGGAGTAAAACCTCCTAACTGGATTTTTAAAACATAAATATTGGGAAGAAGACTGTGCAAGGCAAAATGTAACGTGTGGTTGTGATGATGCTAGACACGCTACAATTTCTAGGACTTCACTGTACTCTCACTTGATATGTTCTAACAATAGAAGCAATGCGTACAGTGCATGCCATGATTCTTTGGAGATACACATCCCAGCTCAAGATAAAAGCCACTGTTGGACCCTCTCATTTTCTTCCCAAATTCTGAAATTCCTCAGTCTGATGAAGTTTGGACCTATTCTTGTAATTATAGTGTTTCTCCTTTTGTTCTTCTTCCTTGCTGTTGTTTGTTATTCTTATGATGGAAATACCTTGAGGTTCCCACTGAGGGCCCCATTGTGCTAGACAATTACACTGCACAAAGAGGTTGTGATGTAAATAGAGAAACCAGTGTGTGGTAGAGGAAACGCAGTAGAGGATCAGCTTGCCTGTACTCTCCTGAAAGGTCAGAGACAGAGGTGGTCAAAATCCTGCTTTGTATTGCCTGGCTTGTAGTTCCTTTTTAGTAAAGGAGGAAGTCAAATATGCTACATCATTTTACCTGGATGAGAAGGATTAGATTTTTTCAAAAACCTAAAATACAACTTGCTCTGCTGTAAGGAGGAGGTGTGGAAACATACACATGATTGCCAACCAGGATTTCTCAAGAAACTCGATGAAATCTGGAAGATTGCCTGCCATCATGAAATCATATTATCCAGAGGCACTTGGGTTACCTCCCCTCTCAACATAAGCATATTAGTTTTGACCTTGTGACCTAGATATGGGTAATAAAATATTCAACTTTCTTCCAGCAGTACTGCTGCAGCCATGTAGCTAAGGAAAGATGCACCTTATTTCCTGTGATCCTAGTTTGGGATTCTGATTAGAAAACTGAAGGCACAGAAATCAAAGGCTAGTTCCTGTTTTCTGGATGCTGTTTTGGGAGCAGAAGAAAAGGAAGCAGAGCAGAAAAGTCTGTTTAAAAGTAAACCTTTTCTGTCAGTTTACTTGAAAGAGTCTGGAGTAACAGATGCAGGACTGTGTACCCAGCTGAAATAAAAGCAAGCACAGTTGTTTCATAAGAAACGGAAATCCAGAACTTGACTCAGTTTCTTCCCATTGTAATGAAAGTCCAGAGGAAATTAATGAAACCTATTACAAATTTAATGAAGTAAATTATAACAATTCCACTGCCTTGGTTTAATGACTTCCACACAAAACCCTCAAAGGGTTGGTACATTCTGCCTACTGGGTTCGCAGCACTGGGCCAGGTCCTCAAAATAATAACAGGCTGAAAAGCTGTGTTTCATGTTCTGATGTTAATGCACTGAACTAAACAGTTGCAAAATAAATACTGAAAATAAGGCACTTTGGACTGGTCAAGAGGTAAAAGCACAGCTTGTAGAGCTTAGTGTAGAGATAACTACACTGAACTTTGATGGCCATTGAGAGGTAGGGGATCAGAGGACTCAACCCATTGGATTCCCTCTATAGCCTTTACATGGATAAAACCATGAGCAAGATGAAAACCAATACTTTTTAAATCTTAAGTATGTATATACAATCCTATGGTGCACTAGCTTGATAAAAAACTCCGTTAAAGAGGCTCCTATTTCTGTTCCTCTGCTGATCATCCTGTGACTTAGGAACATCTTTCTCAGCCTGTCTTACTCTCTACAAAACTACACATTTACTTTCCACCATTAATGTGAAGAATCATTACCAAGTGTTTTGGAACTACTTAAACTGCTAGATCTTGCCATAAAAAAACCCCCTCTATCAAAAATGTTAGAATTTCTTCCATAATGCAACAGGTGTTTGTGTAATTAGAAAACAACCTGATGCAACTGATGGCATAAAACTATAACTAAATGCTATCTGACCCTCCTGTGGTTTGGTATATTTTACCATCTGCAAAAGGCTTTGGGGGTCCACACACAATCTTTTTGCTGTATGTGTACAGCATTACTACAGATAGGGGTGGGTGCTGGCTGCGGATAAGGTTGTAAAGAAGCATACCAATTAAAGCTGAAATACAGAGATAATTTCTAAGCCACACAGTCACAGACAGATATACAACTCCCTTTGGTTTTCACTGAGGCTTAGGTACTGCTCTACACTTTCTTCTACATTTCCCTCTCCCTTCCATCCAAACTAAGATGTAAAGATTATTGATCTTGTCCTGCTTTCATAGACCAGACAAAACCAACAGGAATAGCTTATTTCAAAAATCTTTACCGGTGAATGCCTTAAAAAAATCCTGAAGACAGATGAATTCTGATGAATCCGGCTGAAGTGCTTTAAGGTATTACTGTCCTGCTGTCGTCTGCCACTCCTGCAGCAGCTGCACGTGTGTTCAGAGAGTCAGCAAAAGGGGATGAGGACCAAGATCCTGGCTGGTCCATCACACAGATGAGCCCATTAACTGAGGGTATATTTGCGGCAAAATGTGTTTACCTCTTTTTGCTCTGCTGGCCCATGGCCAAGCAGCAATGCCAGCAGACAGGCAGCCACAAACAGCTGGGGTGCCAACACAGCCTGCTGTGGGTCAGTCATAATTGTTCTGTTCTGTTCTGTTCTGTTCTTCCCTTCCCTACCTTCCTTAATCTTTCTCTCTTCCTTTCTCTCTTACATTTCTGTCTCCCACCTTTCTGTCTGTATTTTTTCATTGCAATACAAGAGTTAGGTCTCTATAGGAAATCCACCTCCAAGCTCTCACCAGTACCCTCCCAGACAATTAAGAATTTGTTCCCCCTCCCCCACAATCTCTTTTTGTTTTGTTAGTGTCAGCTGGTCTCTTGGATTAGGGTTTGCAGCTCTCTCTGGGCTCAGGAAAGCTTGGTAGCTTGGCAGGATTTCTTGCCAGATCAGTGATCCTAATGTGAGTGCCAGAATCCTGCAGTTTGCATAATGCTAATTTGCTTTTCAGCCCAAGTTGCCAACTCACATGCTGCTTAGCACATCAAGTAGCAGAAGGAATGCCATGTGCTCTACCCCGAGCGAGGAGGAGGACAGTAATTGGATAGATACCCACTACCTGAAATTGAAACTAATCTAACCAACCCTGGGTATAAACCCTAATGCACCGTTGAGCTTCTGGTAAGAGGTCATTAGACTGAAACTGTTTCAAGCCAATTAGTTCCTTATTCTCAAAGCTCTGATTTGGAGTTTTCACTGGCATAATAAGGTTACAAATGCTGCTGCAATTATGGCAATATTCATTCACTCAGACCTAGATCCCGTCACCCTTACTCATTGTAAGGGTAGTAGAACTGGACCTTAATGCCTGTGCCGATGAAATGCTGGACATGTCAGGGTGGGGCGATACTGAGAGATATCACCACACCTTAGAGATGTTGCCAGTCGCTGGGCTAAATGCCAGCTACTTTCAGTCAACTGGGCGTGGGGCTATCTCACTGCATTAGCACACACTCAAGTGTCTTACTGCAATAGCAGTTCTTTCAAAGCAAAAGAAAGCCAGACCGCCTAGAAAAAAAACACTTTAACCATCGCTTTTGTTTTCATTCTAAGCCACACACACACGGATGCGAATATAGCTGCAGCATGAGTCCAAAAAGGTGGGACCCTTCTAAACAGGTTGTCCGGGCTGGTTCTCCAATAAACTTCGGGAAATGAGTAGCTCTGAAGAAAGATTGAGACACCTCTCTGAGGCAGGGTGAGCTGGACTGCGTTCTGAAGGTACTGGAATCTCTCCCTCAGCTGAAGTGCAAGAGGCCCTGTATTGGATCCGTTCAGCCAGCTGAACTTGGTGGAGTTGTACCTCATTCTTAGTGACATTCTGAGCCTGGTTTGCATTCTGACTGACGGCTTGGTCACAGACAGGGACTGAGGGTCACAACTCTTGTGCCAGTCAGCTGACACAACACTCCCAACCCCTCGGGACAGGGAGCACTGTCTGCCAGACACTCCTCTTGTCAGCTCTTGAGCAGCAGTGAGTGACTCGGGCGCTTTGAGAGGTGACTTTTTCTGTGTTTGGTCAGCAGGAAAGCAAGTGCGCCGGTCCAACAGGCCGTGCAGACACGCTCCGGGAACACAGCTCACCCACAGGCACTCGGTGAGCAGCTTGCTGCTGACACTGTCCCAACGCCCAGCAAGTGGCATGTGGGAAGGGCTTCCCAGGAGTGCTGAGTGCACAGTCTCTAATCTAGGAGGTGTGGAGATTGCAGGGGAATTGGGTAAGGAATTTACAATGAAGGCTATGAAAGAAACTGGCCAAATAAGACACAAGCAAAAAATTAATGGCCAAATAATATTGCTTAAATTTCTTGATCTTCCATACTTGGATTTTGTTGGTTAGGAAAGTGTAGAGGTGAAATTCTCCCAAATTTGTCTTTTTATTTTGTCCTGTGTGGTACCTTGCTTTGTGCTCCTCTTCATTTTAATAAAGCTCCAAATGTGTGTAAGGATAGGGACTGGAGTGATTTAATATCCCTCCATCAAAGCAATGTCTGTGTATTGAGAAACAGCAAAACATTGCTTGTTAAAACACTATCTCTACAGAAAGACCTTATCACTTGGGTTTGGAGGACCACAGGAAGATTAAATATTGTACCATCTGACAGACTGATGAAAGAGAAGTATTCTTAGGACTTTTGAGGCCTGAGAAAAATGTCAAAATCCAGCCCTTTTCTACTGTGTTAGCAATGTGCACTCTCTGTCTCATGGGACAGGGCTGTTGACTCAAACTAAAGGTGCAGGTTGGTCCCACTGTTGAGGACATCACTAGAGGAACACTGTCATGGGGAAGTATCCTATCAAAGAAACCATTGTTGTTTTTGTTTCTTTAAAGAGTGTGGCAGATGCATATGAAAAATATATTAGATTTTCAGCATGATGTAAATTTAAATAATTCCAGAAGACGAGGCCCCAGAATTGCTGGCTTTCAAGTAGTTGGCTTCCTTGGGATGACTGGATTTATTAGGCATCCTCAGGTAATGCAATATTGCATATGCTTAAGGGATTACATGATAGGGGAGTTAGATGACATAAAAAACCCCTGCCCAGCAGCTGGGTCCCAGGGTTGAAAAGCCTTGCAGAAAGTGTTTTCGTGGGGGAAAATATGGGGTCACTGATAAACTTTAGAAATCTCTGTGGTTAGTTCTGTTCCTGGTGAGTGTGAGGTTAAGAGGAAAAGAAACCCATTATGAACAGAAAACGATTTCTCGGGAATTACTCCCAAAATAAACAGTCACAGTAAAGCTGCATTTCCTTTCTTTAAACATGCATACGTTTCTTCTCTTTAGAATCTCTGATTGTTCGGCTGAAGAGGGTGGCAATTGCCCACTCCAGTGATTCAGCATTCTGGGAATTTCCCAAAAGTGGTTGGAACTGAGCTATGGTTTTTGCCAGCTTTTCCAGCTTTAAAATTGTCCTTCTCCCTAAAATGGGCAAATGTCTTTGCTTTCCTGATTGAAAGATAGGAAGGACATTTGACTAACACTAATGATAAACTGACTGTTTGTAAATATGATTTTATCACAGAGCTAACACTGCTACTTCTCTTCCCTGTAGAAAATATTGCTTTCCTGTCATATTTTACATACTTGTGGCAAACATGTAGGATACAGTACTAGGTTACAAGGTATTGTATTGTAGCTTTACAGCCAGGAAAACTAATCAGTTTAGCAGAGCCAGAATATAAACACAGGAAAGAAACTAGCTCAAGAGTGGAAAATAATGAAAAGGAGAGGGCCATTGCAGTCAAAAATGTCTGTGCATTGATTGTGATTGATTCAGTCAGGCAGAGCTCTACAGTGTTGATCCCTCTCTCTTGCCATTGTAAATTATTTTCTTCTACTTTCTTTGTAGCATCCCCACTCTATCTACTACTCTAATAATTTAATAGTGATTATTTTCCTTTTCTGTTTAGCTATTAAAATTTTCCCTCTTCCATGCTGTGAGTATGTTAAAACTCAACTTAGGTAATGGAAGCTAAGAGAGTAAGTAAAACATTTTTCTTTTTCCCTTTGATTTTCAGGCTTGCTTGGTCTCATGTGTATACATGTGTATGCATGTGTGTATGGCTGGCCTCTGGTACAAATTAAAGTAGCCACACAGAAGGACAAAAAGGCACTTAGCCAGGGTGAAGGATCTGTCCCCATTGTTTCCTCGGAGTGTTGGATTCAACATCCTTTGACTCATAATATATAATTTAAAAAAAAAAAAAATCCAGCAACTCAAAATTAAAACTATTGTTGCTAGAAACTGAATACGCAACGAACAAGAGAATGGGTGTCTAATCTGTTACGATTACTTTTCAGGATATTATAAACTTTGGTCCTACTGAACCCAACAGGAAAATTCCCGGTGACATCACTGATCTACAAATGGGTTCATAGCCCTTCCTCAGGGTAGGTTCCTGTACTAATCGGTAGGTGTGAATAAGCAGAGAAATCCTGTTGGAATGAAAAAAAAAAAACCAACTTTTAAGATTATCATCAGCATGAGCAATCTCAGTAAAGTTTTAATGACTGTTGTTAACAAACTGGGTTTTATTAAGTTTCCTGTAAAACAATGTGTTTTGGGGGGAGAAGAGGGAGGAGGAGGGGAAGCAGGGGGGTAATTGTCATTCCAGTGAATCAGCTCCTCTGGGAATTTCCAAAAGGTGCGGTTAGCTCAGAAGACTGTGGTATTTGCCACATTTTTCCTTCCTAAGGCTAATCTTTGTAATTCTAATTAATTTGCAACCATTTAGTTTTGAATCTAGAGTTAATATGCTTGATTAAGCCCTATTATTAATGAATCCACCAAAGGCACAGACAATGGCAACAACTATAGAAAAAGACTAGGTATTAAGTAGAATAAATTTATTACAATTTCTGAGACTTGTCAGACAGTTCAACACTCCAAATTTATCCAGCAAGGAAATGAGACTATCCAGATCATGAGTAGAAGGTGAAGACAGCTTATCTGCAATGTGAGGGTGTCACCAGGCAGCAGGGAGAACTCAGAAAAGTGGCTGACCACTTGAGTTCCCACAGTGAGCACCACTCAGGAAAAGAAAATTTAAGGAACTAGTTGCAATGGAAGACATGCAAAGAGCAAGCCCAAATACCCAGAGATTGCAGGGACTTGTCCACCTCCCAAGCAGAAAAGATTAGTATAGAAAATGGCAGTATTATTCTTTCTACTGTGAAGGTCTAACTTTTAAGAAAGAAATTATCTTCAGAATTGTAGCAAGAGCAATGTTTTAACTATTACCCATATATATTTGACTAAGAAACTACTATTGTTTGTGTCCAAGAAACATGGCCAATTCTTCCCAGCTGTATTATTGTATTATAATAATTTTCCATTACAGAGGTGACTGTCGCTCCAAGCCAGAATATGTAAATTAGCCAAGATTTGACTCTCCAGGCTTTTCCATGCACAATGCTAAGCACCTCATGCATGATGCTGACGTCTCTCCATACTCATAGACTTCCCTGGGAGTTGAAAGCACTCAATACTGCCTGGGAGGAAGAGATCTGTGTGTGGCAGAAAATGTTAGCATATTAGGAAAGTAAATGGAGACGATTTAATAATGAGACTACTGCTTCTCATGCTGACCATCACTGTTTCATTGTTTCCTTGTGCTCCCCCTTCAGTGGGCATCTCTTTTGGGCCCCATGGTGAGTGCAGACTGGAATCTCTCTGGGGCAAGCATTGGCTTTCGGAGTGGTGGTCGTGTGGAGCAATATCCAGGTGCCCCAATCACAGCAACCACGAGCTCCTGCAGTCACGCAATGGCTGCTTCCTTCCTTCATGTGATTGCTCAGCCTGTTTACATCTGTCAAGCCTTTTATAAAAGCTGCGCTGCTAGCAAAGGCTGTTAGGTTTTTTTTTTAATTGTTTTGAAGGCTCTTTTTAGTTAAAAAGTGTTTGCCACCACAGTTAAGACATGGACTGGATTAAAGTTCAAAACCAGCTCACGTCAGCAAGTGGATGGAAATTGTTACCATCTGACAGCTGGTGGCCTGGAAGGAAAATGTAAAAGTCACTGCATGAAGGATTGGTTCAGGGCAGTGCCACAAGAAGTGACATGGCTTTGTTTTATATCCTAGTAGTACAGCTCTCTGTTCTGCCCGAGTTCTGCTCAAAGGAATGGGCATAGAGATTAGTGAAACTCGCTACACCTCTCTGACTGCAAGTGCCAGGTCCTACTACCTATTAAACTTGTGCAGGAGAAGCTGTGTTTTGTGCCACCTATGATATTTGGTGAGACTGTAGCATGGCAGGCCTGGTCCAGGTTACCAGATTCAACACTTGCCTCTTAGCCCCCTAAGTCTTTCTCACAGCTCTCCTCATCAACTCCAACCAGCAAAAAATTAATTAATGAGGATAAAAATCTTCTATTTTCACCTCTGACTGCTTTAATAATGGCCCAGGTATATATTATTATTGAATATAAGAATACCTAACTGCCAGAATACCCTAACTGCCAGAACACCTTAACTGCCAGAACATCTCATACAAATCACTGTACATTTAAATATCAGTTAGACTCTGTTACAGAGTGTGTAGTACAGAGACAGACCAGGCAAAGGCTGCAGAATTAACTGATCCAGAATAAACGATAGCACTAGGAATGGCACTGGCATTGCAGATTGCACATTCATTGCAGATGCATGTCTTCTGGCTCTAGCAATGCCAGCTAAAGAAATGACTGCCCTGAACACCTCATGTGCTGGTGAACTGTGCCCCATCCAGAGGGACTCCAAGAGGCTGGAGAAATGGGCTGGCAGGAATCTCTTGAAGTTCAACAAGAGGAAGTGTGAAGTCCTACACCTGGGAAAGAATAATTCACATTATTCTAATGGCGCACTATGTAACAGGAGCTGACCAGCTGGAAAACAGCTTGGCAAAGTGGGACCTGGAGGTCCTGGTGAACACCTAGTTGACATGAGCCAGCAATTGCCTCACATTACAGAAAAGACAGTAAACTTTGTCCTGGGCTGCATTAGGAGAAGTGTTTCTAGCAGATCAAGGGAGGTGGTCCTCCCACTCCATTCAGCACTGGTGAGGCTGTAGGCAGAGTACTGTCTCCAGTTCTGGTATCCTCAGCACAAGAGAAAGATGCATGCACTAGAGAGAGGCCAGCAAAGAGCCAGTGTGATCATTGGGGGGAGCAAGAAATGGCAGAGGCACAAACAGCACAGTTTTGCTGCTGCTAAAACACTTTCTCTATGCAAAAGTGGGGACTAGAGCTGAAAGGAAAGGCTAAGAGAGTTATAACTTCAGGCTGGAGGAGACTCAGCTGGATCTTATCAATGTATATAAACACCTGAAGCAAGTGTGTAAAGAGGACAGAGCCAGGCTCACTCCACTAACAGAACACCCACAACAGGCACAAACTGAAACACAGAAGGTTCTGTCTGAACATGAGGACACATCTTTTTATTGTTAGTTTACCTGATTACTGGCCCAAGTGGTCTGGAGGGTCTGTGGAATACCCCTCTTTGGCAATATTCAAAAACCATTCGTATGTTTGGTCCTGGGCAACCTTGTTTTAAGTGACCCTGCTTGATCAAGGAGTTGAACCAAATGAACTCTAGATGTGTCTTCTAACCTCAGCCGTGCTGTTATTCTCTGTTTCTGTGAATACACACCTGGAAGCTCTGCAGCACCTTTCCCCCTGCCAGCAAACATTGCTGCCTTCCCAAAGCCAACTACACATGGAAAGACTTCCCTATGAATATCAGCAACACTGAGCTGCATTTTCTTAAATAGCAATTTTTTGTTGATCCAGACTATTTTCATTGAAACATTGAAAGGAGTGCATGTAAGAGCTTTTGAAGAGATTGACAGGATGAGGGGTGAGGGAGGGAGGATGGTGGCCAGCAGCTAGGGCTAGGCTGGCTCCATTTACCTCTGTAACCACTGCAGTTGCACTGGAAAGGCAGAAAAGGGCTCAGTGCCCTCACCTCTGAGCTGCTGTGTCAATCTGGTTCTAGGAAATGGAAGCCAGACCAAGAAGACAGCCGACAAAATACTGCAAAATTCAAAAACTCTCTGAACAAGCTAAAGGAAATAAACTTCTAGACAGTAAACTGTAGTGGCAGCACTTACTCCTGAATTAAAACATTTGGGGATGGAACAGGCCAAATAAATCACTGCTTTCAGCTTCCTTACTCCAAAGGATATGTTGAAATGTTCAAGAGTGAAGGTACAGGCGGGCTGCTTATGTAATCATACAGATTACATGAAGTTATAAAGCACATGCACATATTTCAGGAGGAAATATGTTTTCTTAGAGAAAAAGAGACATATAACAGAGAGACACTTCATACTGGATGAACACCAAAATAAAATTTGGGTGGGATCAAGATAAACTTTTAATGATGGTGGAAACAATATAACCTTTTAAAGATAGAATAAGAAATACCATAGACTATTAGATCTGGTAACTGGTACATTCTGTTTTATTTGCTCTGCAGGGTACATGTTTGAATAAATCATATTTGCATTGAGAAAAATAATATATGTTTTTGTGTCTGATCCATTCTTATAGAGGTTTTTATTCTGCATTATTTACATACTTATATATTTTATATATATATTTATATATTTTAAAAGGCAGATCTCAGAATCTTAATCCTAAAGCAGGATTGTTGTGAAGCTCTTTTAATAAGAATAAAAATAAAATAAAGCTGGCACCTCTTCCTTTGGATTATAACAATAAATTCATAATAACAGAATATTATCTTACTTTGTGTTACCTTACAATCTACAAAATCTACAAAAGATATGTTTTTCAGATTTGTGTCAGTGTCAATCAGTGATGGTAGATAAGAAAAGCAGGATTGTCATCCAAAAAAAGGAAAGGAAGAAAAAAAGAAGGCAAGACAGGACTTGTAACAGAAACCAAAAAACAAAGCACATTGTTTTTTCTTTGTGTATGATTTACTTTGTCGTCACTAAAGGTCATTGCTACCTGTAGACTGCCTGCTATTTTCATTCCATTTTCTAATGGAAAAAATTATTGTAAAAGTCAATATTAAACTAAATCTTAATAATAATTTTTATCTAGAGAAAGGCTGATAAATGGGCTGAAGAAAGGTGTGATTTTTTTCTTTTGGACAGATATAAAACACACCAGACAGGGAAAAGGGCCCTTTCCCTCTGCTGTGCCTTCTTGGTACATAAAGCAGGAGTCAGCACCTTTGAACACTCATAAATGCACCATGAATGACATTTAAATATATTTAAATGTGACCTGCTAAGTATGTTTCTAGTCTAGTGTTGTAGAGAACATGGAATGCAGAAATTCATTGCTTTGTCTCATTATTCTTATATGTACTGTGGAGGAGCCCAGGGGTAGTTATGCCTTGGCAGTGAGTGCAGAGTGGTGCCTCTGAGAAAGCAACAGCTACAACTTCACAAATGCTGAAGATAAAATAATCTAGTGTTTCTAATGTTATTAGTTGCAGTGAATGCCACACAAGGATCCCCTGTGCAGTGTTCATTTTCTTTTGTTGTTAAATGAGTCTCACTGCTAGTTATTGTTAAACTGTGGGAATTGACATGGGCTGCTGACAAAACAGACAGCCTGCACTTTCTGCATGGCAGTGTTGCCCCTTTTTATAAGCCTGTGACCTCACCTATTTTTGCTGTGTTCTGCCATTTGAAAGCCTCAAAAGATGTTAGCTCACCATTAATGAGCTTTTAATTGTAAGGCTGTAGAAGTGAAAACGAGGATGTTGCTATTGTTGTCACAGAGGTGATAAATGTTAACCACAGTCCAAATTAATATTTTAATTGTTCCTCAGAAGAAATGTGCCTTACACTTTCAAAGAAAATATCATCTTTTCTAAGTATTTCTGTTATTCCTGGTCAGGGCAGGAATTCTTCAACAGTGAACTCTGAACAGTGAACTGTGTTCATGTCATAAACCCAGAAGACCAGTCATTTCAAGGGGTGTCCTTCTAATGCCCTTGACTATACAGTGGAGAAAGGAGATATTCTTCAGCAAAGCCACAATTCCTCTTCCTAAGTGTCTGTATTTACTAATGACTTCCACTGTCCATGCATTCAGAGGTAGGTGTACAGCAGGGTCTGAAATGCTCATTTTGAAAGAAATTAAGTATTGACTGAATAGGAATTTGTCCACTGTATTGTGGAATTTATCCCCTGTAGTGGTCCTAATATTTATTTAAGTTAGTAGTTTCATTGCAAATACTGGAATCTGCTATTTGAGCTCTACACCTGAGCACTAAGTCATGTGTCAGCAGGCAGATCTTCTGCCTCCTTTTTTTTCCTATCCTGAACAAAGACCTTGTACCGCAGGGTAATTTTTGCTACTCTTTTGCTACACTTCTCTCAGTCCTGTCCAATTTGCCTGCACTTATTTCCTATGAAGCTGCCCAATTTATGATCTAGATACTGCTAAATGTTGGACTTCGTGGTTAGTTTTGCTCTTGCAATAAATCACAGGACAGACTCAAAAATGTGGTAAGATTAAAATAAAGGTAGAATTAGAGCACTTTCCACTTCTCACTTTCTTTGTAATTGTCTAAGCAAGAAAAATCCAAATGTCTCATTTTAATTTAATTTCCATGCCAAGTCAAGGCCATTAATATTGCTGTCCTACACAGAATAGGAGTCCATTAATCCCCAAATTGGTCAGTCCCTGAGTTCACCACTCTGCCATCATGAGCCAGAAAAGGATGAAAATTATCTGGAGTAGTCTCAGCATCTGATTCTGCATTGATAATGAAGCTCAAATCACAGACTTTAGAGTTTACAGGCAATAGGATGAGGATAAAAACGCTTTTCTCAGTGTAAAGATTGGATATGTTTTGGAGCTTAGAGATGAGGAAAGAGAAGCCTCTTTACTGCAGCATCAATGACCTGCTGCTGGTAGTAACTGGGAGAGCAGGTTGGTTGATGTTTCTCACTGTTTGGAGGTAGAGAGGGATTTCTTCCTTACCAGAGGGGCAAGATGTGCAAGGTTTTTAATTTTCCTAGGAATAGGCTGTTTGCTACAATCACAAGGACCTTGGGAGATAGCTCTTTCTCTGCAGGCCTCTGCCTGAGGCGCACAGCATTTCAGAGTGTTTCAAGAAATCAGTTTGGTGAGTGCAAACTTACATCTGTTATAAAGATACATAATAATTTTACTAGAGAGACTGAAGAGATGATTTCTTTAGTCCTCAGGGCTCTATGGGAAAAAAAAAAAAGTGCAATGTAGTGTAACCTTACACATGCTACACTGCCTTTTTCTTTAAAGAAGGCCCCTAAGTTGCCACAGGACTGTGTGGTAAAAGTGAGAAATTATTAAAAGGTAAGTATGTTTAGGGAGAGTACTAAAATTGTGTGGGAATTCTAGTCCTTTCTTGAGCATCTTTTCATAGAGAAAAAGAGCTGTACCTTTTAGCCTTTCCACCTAACTTTATTAGTTTTGTGCTGTCCATTCAAAATGCTGAATTTCCAATAGGGAGAGGCTGATTCCATCAGCCAATATTTGTTAAAATTAGCACAGAACTGACAGAATTACACAATTCTGTATTCTTACTGTATAAAATCCAACTCATGGCTTTAGCATTAGACTGCTACCCAAATGTGGGCAGGCGGCTATCATTACTGTGCTTCCAAGGTGTAATAATGTCTGAGTTTATTAATGTATTTAAAATTGCCTTGATCATCTCCTTTAACAACAAGATCTGCAGCAGGAGGAAATACAATCCAAAACACACTGTGAGTAGCTGTTTGTGGTTATGTCACATCATCATCTCCAACTCAAAAAGTCACTCAGAGGATCTGAAAGAAACGTAATTTTAAAACACATGGACCATTAGCCACACAACTAGCAGCTCACTTGCACACAACGTGAGAATGACCCTACCTTGGCTCATGGGCATATCTGTCCTCTCCTGCTGCCCATGACATTCCCATCCCAGCTGAGAGGACAACACCTGACACGTGGTAATACAGAGAAGTTAATCTGGTTGGGGCCATGTTTCAGCTACAGAGCAGCCTGTCTCTACCTCTAGGGTGCCTGCCAAGTTATAATGGTTATACCCCTATTCTGCCAAGCTGTGAAACCACAGCCTTTGTATACTCTAAAAAATCAGGTGCAGGAGCAATATGTAAATACAGATTTGTGCCTTGATGTTGCTTTTGATCCTGTCTTCTCAGGAAGTGAGAGGAGTATCCAAGGATTCATGAAAGGCTGGATCCAGGTTGACCTATCCAGAACAGTGGGACTTGGGAGTGTGAGTGTTTTACCGCAAGTACCAATCATTGCATGATTTCCACTCTTATCCATATAAAGTTGACCACGTATACTCTATCTGCTGTGAGGAAATATCTTATTTTCCCTTCTGTCCTGCAGGAACCCCAGCACACAGGAGCAGTAAGAGAATTACAACTTTGGTGCTGCTGCAGCATTCTCCCCTAGAACAGGTGTATAGGGTACATGAAGAAAAAAAGCTGTATCTACAATAGTCAGATGTTTCCAGAGACTGGTAGAGTGAGAGAGGCAAAATACTTGCAGGATATACTGGTGGCTCCATCCAGATGGTGCAGAGGAGGTGGCATGACTCTGGCATCCAGAGTCTTTTGTGTCCTTCTAAGGGCCATAAGAACATCCTTGCCTTCTCCCTTGCTGTGACCCCAGGCCCACAGTCCCATCTCTGGTGTCCCACACCAATCCCACCTTCCCCTCTTGTGCTGGTCATCACCTCCTTGTGCCTTGGCAGCTGTTCTGGTGACAGTGCTACTGCACGGGGTCTTCCCAGCTCACTAGTCACTGAGAATCATCTATGGCTCAGCCTCAGTGAGTTATTTTGGTTTATTTTTCCTTCAGTCAAATACTTCTGCCATGAGCATTAGTGTAACATTAACAACATTTCTATTTCCATTCAGTTCTGTGTTGTTGTGAACTGCATTTCTCTGGTAGGTATTTGTTTTTGCAATCACAGTGATGAAATACATTTACTGGTTGTAGCAGTTACAAGACTTCTAAATAAATATCTGTCTTTGTTTAATTTCAGTAAATCGGGACATTTCACTAGCATTATAATAATAGGGATTTGGGGAATACTGTGTGTCCATGAAATAATTATTGAAGCAATTTATTCTTGCATCATCATAAAAACCCCTTCAATTTGGGCTGTTCCCAGAAGATAAGGGACTAGTTTTTTCAGAGTAGATGATTATAATTTTAATTTTTAATTTTTTTCCCTAGATTTTGCTCTGGGCTTTGTATCTGTCTTTGTATCTGTTTTGGTTTTGCAACTTTGGTGTGTGAAAATATGTAATTGCAGTTTTCCACTCAACATAAATGGTACTATTGACAGTAGTTAGCTGTCCCAATCTCCTGGTTAGTTTCCATCTTCAAAAGGTACCAATGCTGTTGGTGTGATCAATATCAACTTACCACTCCTTAGAAAAACATACAGATTTTGTATACACTGTAACTCTGGCTTTGATAATGTTGTTACCCTTGCTTCCTGTTTGAATTTAATTTTTACCTATTTCCAGACGGTAGGCTGATGCTTTATACCTTGTTAATCCTTATCAGCTGAATGGAAATGAATACATATAAATGAGAGGTTAATTTAGGAGGATATGAAAGGAACTGTAAACTGATGAAAACTAGATAATGTTTGCTCAGTGTTTTCTCTTTAAAATACATTGACCTCTGTATTTGTATTGCCTTCTGGCTGCAGTGGTGTGAAGGATTTGGTTTTTATTCCATCAGTTGATGCAGTCTTTTCTTTATTTTTGATATTATAAAATAATATACTTACATTATTTTGAAATAATTTCAAATTAAATTGGTAATGTAGAAAAGTTATGCAGCTGTGAAATGTTGTTTGGCAATGCTGGCCATAGACTGAGGCATTTCATTGATTTCATACATCTGAAATCCAGGGATTAGTTACTGAGAAATTATTTCCCCACCGCTCCCACTTTGATGGAAGGGATCTATTGTTTTTGGGGCATGCCTAAACACATGGGATGTTGTTTCTGGAAGAAGTCTATCATTCAAATGAGATGATATGAAAGGCAGAGTGTGTAAACTCCAGCTGTGGAGAAACAGATTGTCGCTAATGGATCCAGATTTTGCCAGGAGTCATCTGGGTAACTTGACTTTGTGTTGAGCTGCTGCAAACGACAATAACAACAAACTCCTTTACACGTATGCTTGATATGGAGTGTTCTGTAAATCTGCCCATGGAAATTTCTCAAAATCAAACTCTTCTCAAAATCAAACTCTTCTCAAAAGCAGCTAAACGAACTACGTAATTTTTGTCAGGACTACTATGATTCATAACTGTACAGAATATGGGCTTTATTATGTTTCTTTTATGTATGGGTATCTACCAGGGAAATCTATAAAGGCTGTTCTGTGAGAAAAGTCCTCAGGACCCTGCCTAAAAAGCTGCATGTGTTAGGTTTGCAAATGGTGTATATTAATAGGAAAATTCAATTTGTTTTTCTCTTCATCCTTCAATAACATGTGAGGGAAACAAGATGGTCTAAACCTAAGTACAGTATTCACGCAGGCCAACAGCCCGCGATTGCGCCACACACAGAATTCCCAGTGAGGTCAATGGAAGTGCCCTGAGCAGCGTCTCCCTTGGGCTGAGCCTGGTTTTGTGTGCGTGGAGATGTGCGCGCACGTCTGTGTGTGTGTGTGAGTGTGTGTGTGTGTGTGTGTGTTGAGTAATAATTTTCCACAGCAGAAAAAACCATAAAAATTGAAACTTTGTTGTCATGCTATCTTACAAGGAAGCTAGCTTCACCCACACAGAGTTGAAAGCACATACCACTCTGTTACAGCACATAAACACTGTTATCACGCTAGTTGCAGAAAGAGCACTGTCACTGGGACATTTTATAGGCATGGGCTTTTATACTATTCAGCAAGCTATTGAAAATTAAAATGTAATTAGTGTAGCAAAACAATAGTTTGCATCTTTTAATTACTGCTCCATTTTTTTGACAGAATGTTTTAATTATTGTTTTTTCTTCTGTTCTGTTTTTATTGATTTGGTGCCAGTTCAATTGTGTTACCAAGACCTCCCAGTACTCAATGAATTTACCTCAGGGGATTCTGCCTTCTTCATTGTTTTAAAATAAAACAGATCTCCAACTACCTACAAAACAAAATTAGAAGGGGAGGAGGGAAAAAAAAAGGCAGAGAGAACAGGAGAATGAAAGAGGAGCAGGACAGGAAGGAGGGAGGGCAGGAGGGTAGAAGGAAGAATGGGACAGAAGGAAGAGGAAGGAGAAAGAGAAGGAGAAAGATGGAAGGAAGGAAGGAAGGAAGGAAGGAAGGAAGGAAGGAAGGAAGGAAGGAAGGAAGGAAGGAAGGAAGGAAGGAAGGAAGGAAGGAAGGAAGGAAGGAAGGAAGGAAGGAAGGAAGGAAGGAAGGAAGGAAGGAAGGAAGGAAAAGGAAGAAAGGAAGAAAGGAAGAAGAAAGGAAGAAAGGAAGAAAGGAAGAGAAAGAAAAAGAAAGAAAGAAAGAAAAGAAAGAAAGAAAGAAAGAAAGAAAGAAAGAAAGAAAGAAAGAAAGAAAGAAAGAAAGAAAGAAAGAAAGAAAGAAAGAAAGAAAGAAAGAAAGAAAGAAAGAAAGAAAGAAAGAAAGAAAGAAAGAAAGAAAGAAAAAGAAAGAAAGAAAGAAAGAAAGAAAAACAAGAGGAGGGGAACAAGAAAAAATAAAAGGGAGGAAAAGGGAGAAGGAAGAAAAGGAGAAAAAGAGGAAAAAATCTACTCATATTATATGCCTGATTTTTATTTTTATGTATGCTAGTATAAAACTTACTTAGTTATAGTATCAGATTTGTTTTCAATTACTTTAATTTAAAATGTTCCTCTGGGGTTTTTTAAAAGTAACAGGAAAATTCAATTCTCAAAAAAAATAGTATTGATCAAAAATGTTAAAATCACACTAGAAAACACCAAGATACCCCTCACTTTGATAATTTTTCAATATAGTTCCTTAGGGAAGAAAATACATGTCCTGAGATGTTAGGTTATGGTTGTACTGTCGTTCTCTGTGGGTGTGCATGCACTCAATTTATTGCAGCCCTTCAGCTGTCAGAAAAGTGCAAAGTAAGTGGGAAATGACACAGAACACTGATTTAGAACACTTTCATCTCTATATGGTCTGTTTTCGTTAGTGATCAAGAGAGAGGAAAGTAGTGGTTAGGCACTATCTGTACTACAAAGCAAACCCTGCAGAGGCTATACAGCACATGGTCTTTTGAGTGACTGGATACCTCTAACTGGAAACAAACAAACACAAAGAACTCTATTTATTTGAGAGACTTTAATAGCTCCTTTGCAGCCATTTTGTACATAACAGGAAGCAAATCATTCCAATTTCCAGTGTGCTTTATCCAAAATTATTTTCAACCAAGGGTTAGTCACCACACATTTTGTATTACTTTTGACTTATTAAATATTTTTAAAATTTAAGAAGGCTTACTTACTACTTGCATATTTTAGCACTTATGAGGCAAGACATTATTTATTTACTATGCTGTTGTTTGATTACTTAATAAACAGTTCACAGAGGCAAACAACAAGAAACCCAAACCCAAGTAGACCAACATTGCATTTTCAATAGCAAGATCCCTTGGGAGCCAGGCTCTGGGATTTTCATAGCAGAAAAATGTGGTCATACCACTCAGAGGCATTTGGAGTGTCTGGAAGAGACTAGGAGGTGGTAGACATAAGTCCAAACAAGGAGGAACTAGTGGAGAACCTGATAAAGTTAGGAGGATTAACACTCTGCTGGAGATTTACATTTTTGAGTTCCTTTCATTTGATAAAATGAAGGGAATTCTGGTTGTCTTTCCTCAGGCAGGATGGCCTCCTGTTGCCTCTCTCAAAGTAAGTGAGTAAGATCCACTTTGCAACTTGGACTCTTTCAGGTAAAGGAAGACACCAGTCTTGCTGTTTGCTGCTACTCCTCATCACTGTCAGCCACTCCTGGGTGCAGGTTTCAGTACTGGACATGCTTTTAATTACAGCACTGTGAAACATTACCTTCAGTCAATTTGACAAGCATTTCTTCTAGAATTCAGCCCTCAAACATACAAATACAGGCAGCAAGTACCACACAAATCTTTAAAATTTGGCAGCAGGTAGGACCCGCTGCTTTGATTCTTTTTTAATCTTGAATTGCTGCAGCATTTGCATTAATTTTCCTCTTCAGTATTATGAGTTATTAGGGTTTTGCTTGTTTTGTTTCTCCTTGCTGGAAAGGTGGAATTGCCATGCTGCAGGGATGAACCAGTCCTGTCAATGTTATGGTCATATCACAACAAGCAGCCACCAACTCATGGCATTATCCTTGGTGAGACTTTGGCCATCTCACAGCAGGTGGAATGTTGGTGGTTAGCGATACATCCAGCCCTTGGTGTGAGCTGGGGGAGCCCTGGGCAGGGAAGCAGAGGTTGTTGCTTGACAAGAAAGGGGTGTGCTCCCACTGACACCCACAGTCCTGGAGAGGCACGTGACTATAACCCTTTCCACTGCTTCCTTTGCTGCTCAGCTGGAAAGTGTAGCAACTTTCTGGAAGGACACTGGCCTAAGGATAAGGAAACACACTACTGATTTTCTAGTGTTTGTTCTCTTAGAGATTGTAATCAAAATTTATTAATATCCGTTGTTCAACCCTGAAGATATATTTACACTTCTTTGCTATGCATTAAGTATTGACGTTTAAATTTAGAGTCTCCTTCTGCACGTTCATCCGGAGTGAATATTTTTCTGATGAACCCTGTGTACCTCACTCTAGACATTTGTAATACAGAGGTCTACATCTGAGGCCAGGCTCTCTTTATAGTCAGTGGAAAGAAATACTCACAGGAGATGATTCATCTGACCTATTTTAGATATCTACGTGAGGACAAGATTAACCTTGCCCCAGAAGTATCTATTTACTCTTCACTGTCTGTGGAGAGCTTGCCACACTGCAAGTATCTGAAGTTGAATGCAGTGGATCCTCCTCTTCATACGAAGACCAGTTATCCTGAGAAATCCAATGCTACTATCTGCCTTTGAATCCAACCAACACTGCAAGCTTATAGCTACTGTGAATCTCAAAAGTTGTACATTAACATCCTGAATTTCTATTCTTGCATGAGGCCTGGCACTCATCTCTCCTGATGAAGACTTGAGCTGTGGATATGGCTGTCCATGTCAGAGAGCTTTTGCAGTGCAGGAAGATGGAGCAGCTCATTGCTGCTGGCATAGCTCATTCATGTGTGTGCATACAACACTTGGATCTATGTGTTACTCCTCCACAGGCCATGAGGCCATACTCATAAGCTTGTCTCTCTCACTTAAATTCACAGCGTCATGTCACCTTAACATTACATGCTGCTTATGCCACCCTTCTATGCAGAGTACTTGCATTTTGTACCCCTTGCCTCACTCCACAGGGACCATGCATTCCCTCAGGAGCCAGAGCAGATATTGTCATAAGACACTTCTGAAGAGTATGAAGTTTGTACACACACAGTCCCTGCATATGATGGTTTATGTATTGAGAATCAGAGAGAAGGTGCAGTAAGGGAAATGAAAACATAACAATGTTTCAATATTAACTTTCAGGTGTGAGGAAGGTAAAACTGGAGTGTGAGAGGAAGACATAAGAAGGAAATATGATTAGAAATAATGCATTAGTTGTTATTTTTTTCATATGAGACACACACAGGCTCGGCAGAGTAAAAGCAAGTATTCGCCAATATTAAGCCTCACAATACTATGTTTGTTTTCATATCATTAGCATGACAGCTTAAGTGGCTCCCTCCAATGAAGTGTGATGTTTCTGGCTGGAGGTTTGCTCAGACAACTCAGATCAGCTCTGATGTTTATTTATATGCACACTGTTGTGAAATTGCTACACTGTGAGCAGAGGTGCTGGACAAACTGTAGAACATTATTTTGCCAAATGTTATTGTCTTAAGTGGGCCCCAACTCTGTGGGCTCCTCAAGATGGGCAGATCCCTGTTCTGGGGCAAAATACAATGCTGGCTGGAAGTCTTACACAAGTGGCACAGCAAGGATGAACTTACAGTTCTGATTGTGATTTCACAAATGTTTGTTTGTTGTTCTCTGTCCCAGTGAGCTGTGTTTAGCAATCCGTGGAACAGCACACCAGGACTTCAAGAAGATGATGTGATAGTGGCTGAGAGTTTTTTCTGAGAAACAGAAGCTGTGGTGTAGGATACTCCTCTTTTGCCAGAAGCCTCAGCATAATTGTCTTTCCTCTTAACAATGCTACGCTGGCAGCATCCCTTGCCTTGCCAGCAGCAGGTAAGGCTCTTCTTGCTTAGGAGGGATGGACACTGTACTGTCTTTCTTCCTCTGTCCTGCACAGTGTTCCCAGAGTAGATTGTAACAGCAGTCTCTCAAGACAGCAAAACTTTTAGTAAATAGCTCCTAGAGGTGGAGGAAAAGAGCTGCAGCTCTGGAATGATTGTTTTAGGCTATCTGCTGACTCAGAAAGGCATATCTACATCTACACCATAGTCTGATCACATCTCCAAAGTGTTTTATTGAGCAGTAAAAGGTAGAAAAGCGCTCAAACACAAGCCTGAGCCTGATGTAATTGGATGGTTCCAAAGCTTGAGACCTGAACAAGAGCAGCTTGCTTAAATTCAGAACCAGATTCCCCTTCATATAAAATCAATCATGTCCTTTATATGACATTATTACATTAAAATTTACATGCTTTCATGTATATCTCAAGCCTCCTGAATCTTTTCTCTCATCTCCACATATTCTTATGCCTCTGGTCCTTGATATTTATTGCAGTGTGAACGCCTGATGTTTGATAAATACTGGAATAAACTAAAATGGGATTTTTATGGTGCTATTCTTGCCATATGTGTTTTTTCTTTCTCCAAGTTTACAAAGGCCAGACCAGGATTAAAAGACTTAGCTTCACATTCCTAAAAGCAGTGCAAAACTTTCCACCCAAATTAGCTGGCAACTCTTCTTTGGATATCACAAACACAAAAACATGTTTTAAAAGATGAGTCATCTCTGGACAGCTCAGGTGAGGAGCAGCAACTTGGTAGCAGCACAGATAGCTCTCAAGCCCATTTAATTTACTGGAAGCACAAAAGACAAACTCCCACCAGACAGAGCTGCCTACAATTTGGACAAACAGGCTGTTTTCAATTCTCCTTGTATTTGCTACTTGGAGTCTGTCATGACATTCAAATAGATATCAAATACTTGGATTCAATAGGAAGAACACAAAAAGCAATTACATGCAAGTATCATCAAGCTTCTCTTAGAACTGAACAGCAATGTGGAACAAAATCTGCAGTTCTGGGCTGTGCAGTCACACAAAATGAGTGAACACATTATTACACTCTTGTTAGTAACTTAACAAGAGTTCCGGATATACAAGTGGCATTTCCTCTCCTTACTACCAAGCTATCTCATGGCTCTTCCACAGATGTCTTGCCCTAAGGACTGTATCACTGTCCCTTGTTTTCATGACTCCACTGCTGTAGACTCTGAGGAACCTACCCATGAGGAACTGAGACCCACAAGACTGGAGTTGAGATGCTACTTGAGGTGTGATCCAGACCCTCAGGCACCGAACACAAGGGCAGGGATATAAGGCATCCTTGCCTTACAGTGAGTTTGAAACCAACCTGCACACCAAGCAGGGAGCACCTGAGAGCTGCCCCTTAGGAAACACTTGGGCTGTAATTCTATCCTGACATCCTGCAGAAGAGAGGTCCCATGCTGACAAAGTAACTTGTAAAATTTGCTTTAAAACATAAGCCCTGGACTCCTGAGTTTCTTAAAAGTGTGGACTGTCTTCAGGGCAGATGGATGGGCTGAGATGAACCAGGAATTATCCCCAATGGCTGGAGAGCCTTGCAGCACCTCCATGCCACCTGGTGCTCAAGGGGTTCCAGGAGGGTGGAGCCTGCTCTGGAATTCAGCTTTATTTCCTTGTATTTGCATGTGGCACTCATTTAAATCTTTGATTGAAACAATCAGCTTGTCCAGGGCCGAGCTGTGATCCTCTGCTTCCACAAACAGCCCTGGTACATCAAAGGAATGGATGACATGAGTCAATTGCTCGTGGGCCCAAAATCTTGCAGAGTTGATTGCTCCTTTCCCCCTACCCTTCTCTCACGTGGAGAAGGCAGAAAGACACTCAGGCATGAACCCAGCTGCAGGAGGCAGGAAGGGGAGGTCTAGTGTTACTGCCTGGTGAGAGAGCAGCCATCTCCCATTGGTGACAGTCCAGCCTGAGTACTTCACTCCTTCTCCCAAAAGATGCACAGAGAGGCTCTGTGCCACCCAAGCCCAGAGGGACAGGAACATCACAGACCCATTTCCTCTGAGAGAAATAGAGAGCTATGGAAAGCTATGTTGTTCCCTAAGGAGCCTTTGGCTCTCTGACAGCTGAAATGCCAGTGCCCCAGGATGTGTTTCACCATCCCTATTCCTTATGGAGTGCCTAAACCTGAACCTCATCCCATACAGGTGCACCTCTGCTTTTCCATCAAGTTAGCCAGAGCCCATGCTCTATGTTTATGCTTTTTTAGGTTGGCTTTCTCCATCTGCAAGAACGTGGATAATGCCAGGTCTGGTGGAAGACCCACTGATAAAAAATTGAGCCATCGAAACATGTGACCATAGTTAGGCTGGAGCCCTAAGGCAGTATTTGTTGTACAGCTGAACTGCAGCCTCAGCCCAACCTTGGCAGCCCAAACTGCCTCCATTACAGCAGAGAGACACAGGCATTTCTGGAAAGTTGTTTTCATCCTAAAGGATGTCTGAGAATGGTGTCCCAAACCATCTCCTGGAACTGCTGCTGTTGATGGAGGAGTCTCAGGTGATTAGCTCAGCCTGAGACAACCAGCTCACAGACAGTTGAAGCTAGCTAAAGAAGGGTCCCCTGGAATGCTAACAAATGTGTCACACTGCTGGGGTTCTTTATACCTGGATTGATGGATTTATTCTTCCTTGTTACCAGATTCTCGGACAAGCACTGAAGACAATATCCAAACCGAGTACCTCAGCGTGCACTGCTAATTTCTGATATGGAAAATGAGGTTTTTTTGTTCACTTTAAGTGATGTATTTGGACTCACTTTAGTCTTCCATTACTGGCGGGATTCATAAAGATTGTTTCCAAAGTGAATAATGAGGAAAACAGACTTTCTCATTGTCCTTTTTGGGAGCAGTTGGTATCAAGTATTCTGTTCATGAGCAAATGAAGTGGCCACAGTTCCCCTGTGTTCTGAACATCTTCTGCATTCAGTATCTTCAGTATCACAAATGAAATGTATGAGTACAGGTTGTACTTCCCGTCTCCAATACAGAAGTTGGAGTGGTTTTTTTTCCTTCTGGTGAGCACACAACAGAAATTGATTGTAATTAAGGAGAGAGTAATTGGCAGCAGCCTCAAGTCTTCCTTGGATCCATTTTCAATAGCTTGAAGCTTGTCAAAATCTGTTTTCAACTTACAGGATGATCTGAGAGCTTCAAATGCCTCCTTTGCCATCTGTCCTGTAGGTTTCAATATTTGCTTTTTTAAAATTATTTGAATGCAGTAGGGTGCCAGTATCAAGACAGCTTGTCTCCTTTTGCTGAGTTGTGGGGCAGGAATTTGAGTGGGTGAGGTCTGAGGAGACATTGTTTAGCCTTGCAGTTTTTAAACTCAGTCTTCCTTAGATCTTTATTTTTCCCTTCATGTGTTTCCATTCACACCTGAATCATTCATTATACTGGCAAGCTGGGAAGATCCCTCTTTTCTTCAAGGTAACCACACATTTCTGAAGTAAATTATAGGTGTGGAGATTATAGAAATTTGTCGTCTAGGTATACACCCTGGCTCCTTTCCTTTTCCAAAGCATGTAATAATAAAATGTTTTTCCTTTTTTTCCTCCATAGCTAATGTATGCTTAATGTGGGAACAGTTGTTTTTTTGTTTTGTTGGAACATTAAAGCAGGCTATGTAACAAGGGAGGAAGTCTAAGAAGTGGCATTTTACTTTTAAACACAGCTTTGAAAATAAGTGGTAAATCAGTGATCATGCTGCATAGATGTAATCTCCTTTGTGGTTTTTTTTGCTGGACTGTCAGCTTAGACATAGATTAGGCATGGGATAAAAGTCCAGAAGTCCCTTTTGAATTTTGGGCTTAAATACCAATGTTCAAGGTCACCTCTCCTTTCTCACCCTGTGATGTTTTTAACTCAGGTTCTGAGTTTACTCTAAGAAAGGACAAATTAGCTATTGCTAATGCCATTTTGCTATTTGACCCAGAGCAATAGCAAAAATAGCTGAGTAAGCTACTTTTGTGATGCTGAAGCCATGAAACATATTCTACCACTCAAACACATGGAAGGATTCTAGTAGAACTGAGGGATGACAACATCATGCCTTGTTGGGAAATATTAATGTTCATGGCTATCATTCTCTTATACTCCCCAGACTTTAGTGTTTCATGTATAACAGAAATGGAAAAGATTCCACCCACTAATTTAAGTATGTTGCAAAGCACAGGCGATGAAGATGAGCACATCACCTATTGAAGATGTTTCCACAGGAGAAGATGACCTGTAGGACTGCCAGATAATGGAGTGTAGTGGCAGAAGTACTTAGATTTTGAGAAAATACACTGTTTACAACCAAGTCTTGCTCAAAGTCACTTGCAAGCAACATTAGAAGGAATTTGTCTAGCAGATCTCTCACTCCTTTCTGTCAGACCTGACCTTGGCAGATAATGTTACATAAAGGATGAGGGCCAGAGCAATGAGAGAGGCAAACAAAGCGGGAGACTAAGGAGAAATCTTGCCACAGACAGCTTCAGAGGAAAAGTTTTATTTCGTTTTATTTTTCATAGAAGTATGAAAATAAAAAGAAATGGGGGAAAGGAAAACTGAAAAGGGAAAGCAAGCCCTCAGACACAGAAAATCACATTATTTTTATAATTATTTTTAGATCAAATTTACTGGGTGAAGGAAAACATTCAGGTGCAGCTTTATTTGAGGAATTGTGTTGCCTCACATTTAAGTAACGTGATTTTTTAATAAAGCAATAAATGCCGTGTTTCTCAAAGAAAAAAAAGATAAAGATGTTTTGTTGGAGGAATGTGGTAGAAAACAGTGAATGAACAGAGATTTTTTTAAAAGGGGCAGGTAAAACAGGCAGAGACAAAATAAATCTGTAACCAGGATATTTGTGAAGAGAAGCTCTGCTATGCCATGAGTCTGGTGCTAAATATCACATAGGTATGCCACATCCTCTGTACCTATATTTCTGGAAACTGTGATACCCAGGAACATGCAACCTCTGAACACTGTTCAGCAAGAACTTTACTGGCAAATTAGTCCCAAGCCTTTCTTACAACAAAATTAAATGGGATATTTGAAGGCTAGAGGTAAAAGGGCATACAGCATATGGCACACTTCAGCTCTTCACTTCAGAAAATAATTATTTCAAATCCTTTATTCCAGAAGATGGATCCTTCATATCCTTCCTTTGGAGCATCTGTGATGACCTACATGCATTTGCTAATTGCTATGTAATGGACTAAATGTGTTTATTAGGTTAAGTTAGTTTAACAGGGGGGAAATAAAGGTTATTAAAGTTTGTTGTAGCCAGGAATGAAAATTGCTGTTTTTCCCTCCCCTTCTCTCTCTACGGTGATAAATTCCAGAGAACACATCTCAGTTTCCTCCAGCCTGAGCCATCTACAGATGCATGTTTTCTTTCTATAACCAGCTGTAGCTAATTGCATCAGTGCCGCCTCTACTGCTGCACATGAAAAAGAAACCTGTAATTTATTGCAACAGACCATACTACTCCTGCTGTACATCTTGCTCGTTCTGTCATTCCAGTGAACGGATTTCTCATGGTTAATTGGCAGTTCAGAAGTGGAAAACAACCTTGCTTGGAAGAAAGCTTTCAAAACCTCCTCCATATGTTCTATCCAGATATTGATAAAAGAACAAACAGAAAACATATTGTTTATCTGTAGGCCCATGGTTTCCCCATCAGCCAAAGAAACAGTGAGTCAAACCCATGCCTTATGTATCTTTGCTGCAGCCAACACAAGTACAGCGCTCATGATAACGACCCATTCATTTTATTACTGCTCGGATGGTAACATGGTGCCTTGAAAAACATGTGCAGGTGAGGTGGTGCAAATTACTGTCAAAATCAGTGGAGCTGTGCCAGTTTATACCAGCAACAGATCTGCTCCAGTCTCTGCCTCAGGGAATTTATGAATCATAATGTAACTCTAAGTAGATCTAGTGGCTGTAAAATTCAATCCTGTCTTTAATAGCAGCGAGGCAGGAGAAGGCGAAAGGTGAGCCCTAACCTACTTTTGAAAGGGTCATATCAAGGGCATGGAAAAAAGCCTTTTAATTGTTCTTACAGCTCTGGGGAGCAAGACTGTAATGAAAGGCAGTAAAATCTTAATCACAACTCATTGCTCGAGTTAGGAATTAAATATAGGAGGGAGGAATTACATATAATTTCGCCTAAACCTGTGGTTTAACAAAATGAAGGCTTCAAGGACTGCACTGGTGCAAAGAGCTCCCTTCCCCTACTCCTGCACCATCAAAATCTAGGTACTAACGTTCATGTAACTAGGTGTGGGGCTATGTTGTGAGCTAGGCAGGAACAGCTCCAGGTTAAAAAAAGAAAACCAGAAAAAAATAAACTAATTAATAAGCTCACAGTATGCACACTTAATAGCGGAGGTTAGCATTTGCAAAATGACTGGCATTATATAAGAGTGAAGCACTTAGTAATCCCCAGCTATTACTATGTAGTATTGCTATTTATTACTGAGGTTCAACCTCTTGTTTGCATCTCGGTGCACATCAAAGAGCCTCCCCTCCCAGTCTGTGCGTTCTGGAGCTTGGCTCACAGCTCTGCCTCCTCTGCTCACCGAGGCTGCCTCAGCTCTGCCTTCCCAGTGGCCCAGCCACAACTGCTCGCTCCAGCTTAGCAGGTGCAGGGGCTGAAGCCTCGAGTGTTAATTGCTCTATTACGTTAATGTGAAACTAAAAGGATGGAGCGGGAAATCACAGGCATTGTCTTTTCATTTACCCTAATTGACCAAACAACAGTAAAAGAGTGGCCTGAAGAAAGCCTATTATAATGCATTGGCACTAGTAAGGAATTTCAAGAGGGATTTTTAAAATTCTTTGCAGACCCTTAGAAACATAGCTTCAAAACTGGCACTGGGAGGGGTTTGTACCATTCAGGTAGTTGGCAGCTAAAGGCAGAGATCGCAGCTGTACAACTCAACTCTAGGCAGCAGATCTGCAGCTGACCATGAAAACCTAACACTGTTGATGGCCACAGCTGTGCCTGAACCATGGGGCTGTTCTCTCTTCTTGTGTTGTGTCTGCATCAAAGAGCAGAGGGAGGACAACCTTCTTAAGGGATGGAGGAAAGTCTGTGGCTTATGTCACTGTAGCTTACAGAATTACACTGCTCTGTGAGCCATCCAAGGACTGCCCTTCAGATCAGAGATAGGTTCTTCCTTTGGACATAGCTCACCAGAGAATAATTCTGCATTTAAATAAAGAATCCAGAAAAATATGGTATTTGGCTTCATTACTGATTTTCTTCCACTCTCTATATATTCTTTTTTCTGCTATTAACTTAGCGGAATTAAACCCTTTAAAGTTCACTGAGGCAATGTCCCATTAGCTTCAACAGAAAGGGTTTTTTTCCTTGTGTTTCCTTCCAATAAAGACTGAGAGCGGTTCTTTTGGTTTCTGCAGCAAGCAGTAGCTGGACACTGCACCTCATCACTTCACCAAGACCTATTACTCTGCCCACTCTCCAGCCACACAGCTTGGTACAGGAAAAGTGGGGAGAGAGAGACTTTATTTTCTGTCCTTTCGGCTGTGTGGACCTAGAGGAAAAATAAGAAATCTGTAAAGCTGTCTCATGTTGTAAAGGGAAGGCAGCAGCAGAGACTTAGAGCTTTGGGTTGGGAATGACATTTACTGACAGGATGTGCTTTTGAGTTTGCAGCCCTCTGTTTCAAGATGGCCTTAGACACACAAAATTAATCCCATCTAAAGTGATTGCATCTCAGCATATACAGCCACTAATGTGACCATTAAGTGGAGTAGCAAAGCAAAAAACCCCAAAGAGACTATATACTAGTAGAAACTAAGTTAGATGTTCCAATCATGTATTTTGGGATGTTGTTAATGTATTTTATGCCCTGGTACCTATCCCTACTTGCTGTGTTTGTGTGGCAAGGTTTAGGTAGTAGAGGGACTACAGGGCTGGCTTCTGTGGAACCTGCTGGAAGCTTTCCCTGTTGCCTGATAAATCCAACACCAACCATTTCCAAAAATGGATCCAGAGCTGACAAAGGCTGATCCCATCAATAAAGCTGGGATAGCAGATTTAAGAAAGGGCAAAAACACCTGCAGAACTGCAGCCAGAGAGAGGAGTGAGAATATGTGAGAAAAACAGTCCTGTAGATAGGAAGGTCCATGAAGAAGAAAGGGGAGGGGGTGCTCCAGGTGCCAGAGCAGAGTTTCCCCTGTAGCCTCTGGTGCAGACCATAATAAGGCAGGATGCCTCCCTGGGGAGAGAGCCCAAGGGAGTTCATTCTGGAGTAAAGATCCCCCTGCAGTCTCTGGAGGACCCCATGCCTAAGGGACACTGCGACCCCATGGGAAGCCTGTGCTGGAGGAGGCTACAGGCAGGACCTATGAACGAACACATGGAGAGAGGAGCAAATTTGCCAGCAGGACTTGTGACCACATTTTGGTTTTATTTCTCATTACTCAACTCTGATTTGATTTGCAACAAGTTAAATTAATTTTCCTCTATCTGAGCCTTTTTTGACCATGACAGTTGCTGGTGACTGATCTTTGCCTGCCTGCCCTTATCTCTCCTCACGAGCCCTTAGTTACATTCTGTCTCCTCTGTGCAGCTGAGGAGGGCAATGATAGAGCACCTTGGGTGGGCACCTGGCATCCAGCCATGGCCAACCCACCACACCAGGTCTTGTGTGTGCCACAGTTAAACAAACACTTCTGCCATGCAACTATTACTCTCCCAAGAAAACGTGAAGAGGATAACACAAGGACTATGTTTACAGTCTATAGCACAGCAGAATGTCTACTCAGCGCATGCTAGGTTTTTCAGATAATCCCTAGGGACAGGCTGCAATTACAGCTCTTTCTTTGCAGTAACGCACTACACAGTTTGTTGTTTAACAGGTTTCTTTCTTTTAAGGAGGTTTGTAACTAGGAAGGTTGAATTCAAAGCTGCAGCTTTAATCGAACCAGAATGGCTCATAGTAGATTCACAGGTTATGTGAGCAAAAACCAAATACTAACTGGTGCCAAGTCACCAAGCATCCTTGACTATTTTCAGGGCACAGTTGCATGAATAATTTCTTTAGCATTCTGTTCAGAAAAGGAATTTCCACACTTTTCTTCTACCTTGACTGTTAGTCCCTGTCCCCATGATGCTCTTGGCTGTCTTTTTGTTGCCATCTGGCAATGAAAGTGCTGATGCAACTTACTGGGGGCTGATGCTGTAGAGGGAATCCTAGCAATGTGTTCTCATGAATTTGCGCAGTCCATACTGGAAATACCTCTGGATATAAAGAGCCTGAATAAGCCAAAATTCCAGTGGAAGTCCATGTTCTTACTGGACATCAAGATGGACAAGAGAAGAGCATGACCGATTGCACATTTTGGGGTGCTGAATTTGTTTCTACAAAACCACAAAATTAACACTTTTCGTTTGATCTCATCCCGGCATTCCGCCAACTGGTGTGACTGGGAAGTACATGAGTTTCTAAGACGGTCACTCTCTCAACTGTACATTTCAGAAGACTATTAATTTTGCTGTGTGGATGTAACACTGGGTAGGTGGAGGACCTAGAGGACAGAAGAAAGCTTGGTCCTGGATAAAGGAAAAGGATAAAGCAGTGTTCTGGACCAGCATGGGCATGGACACCTTCTCATGTGGGGCTGTGACTGGGCTGAGTGTGAGGCTACATGTGCCTATATATGCCTGGTTAAGGAGTGACTCAGCTAAGGGCAAGGCAGCTACAATGGGCTTGTGTGATGGTGAGGAGAGAGAAGCTGAGTGGTTCAGCCACTAGAAGGAGAGGCAGGTTTGTGTTCAGTCCCAGACTATGAACATTTCAGTGCTGTTCATCTTCAGGCATGCTATCAACCTATGCAAACTACAGTACTATCTTAAATTTGAGTGCACGTGCAGCCTCAGACCCCATCACTTCCTTTTCACAGGGGTGAGCTGGAATGAACACAAATGTACCATGACTTGTGTAAGGGTTCTCCCTACTCTGCAGTGTATTCACACCTAGGAAGAACTTACGTATCTTTTATCCTTTAAGGAATTCTTTTTACAATTTGTAAACTAACTGATATTCTGTAAAGATAGCAAAAATAATGCGAGAAGGTAGCTAAAAGGTTGATGTGACCCAGGGTAAATATGGTGATGATTATGCATGGAACATAAATAACCTATGTAAAGGGTACCAGTACATAAAATGCATATTTCTTTTTAAGGAGAGATGAAGAAAATATTTACTACCTTATTAAATCAAAAGAAATATGTAATTAAAAAACAATCACTAGCTTCAGAGCTGCAATAAGTCTTTTTATTAGGTATTAATAATTTTACTAGGTCCTGGATTGCTGGAGGGCTGGGATCATATGAGTTGGTAATAAACCATCTTGATACATCATGTTCTTTCAGTCTTGCCAATGTGACATTTGCTGTGCAGGCACTGGGAATGTTATGCATCTGAAGTAAAGCAAGTGAAAATACCCTATCGATCCTGAAACACTCTTACCAGCCCAAGCAAATTAATATTGAGGGCACTGACTTAAGAAGAATAAAAGCATTTTTATGTGTATTCATATGACAAAAATGTAGCACATGGTAAAATTGACTTCTGGGCAAAAACTGGAGAAGTATGCCTAAAACCTTCTAAATGCAAGAGAGGGGCCTGTTTTCTCTCTGGGTCACTGTAGCCACTCGTTCTGGGACAATACCTATCAGTGATATCAGTGTCACGTGGCACATGAAAACTGTTGAGATTTTATATTAAACTCTATTTCTGACCAACAAGTGAGTCACAAACCAAAACCAGTCTGATGTTTGATTCAAACATGTTCTGTGTAGTTCATTATTGCTGATGACTCCTGGGAAGAAAAATGATCATTAAAAATTGATCCCATCCCTCCCATCTCCCCCATTTTCTCCAGACATGAAAACAGGTCTGGACATGTGGGCCTTCCCCATTCTGGAAAAAACAGCTCTTGATTTTCAGTGGGATTATGGCCTGTGTATCCAAATCTGTTAGCAAGATGACATCAATGAATTTGAAATGTTGTTCTTATGTTAATGCTTCTCTAATTAGCAATGTTTGAAGTAGCTCTGCTAAACTAAGAACATATCCTAACCTCAAGCCAAAACTCAATCCAACTCCTCTTTTGAAAAAACTCAATTACCATTATTTTCTTTGTTAACATCATCTTCCAGAGCTTAGCCCACAACTCCTGAGAATGAAGACAATTTATAAGCAACTTCTGCTTTAACAAAAAATAATCACATATAAGTTCAGCCCTCAAAATATTTCTGCAAACATTTTCTCCTAAGACTCCATAGTTTCAAGGACATTCTCAGCTTCTACAGCTGCCTTACTGATATCCAAATGCAATGAAAAAAATACTAAAAAGCAAATGAGTTCAAAAACAACTCCTGTACTTCCAAATCAATTTTTGTCTGTGGGAGGACTGTAACAGAAACAGCAGCAGTGACTTAACCAAAAAACTGTAGCTAGGACTTTCAATTACAGCAGCAGTTGCGGAGGTGAGACTGTCTAGAAACGATTTCTCTTGGGCTTGCTCATACAGACATGTTTACTTTCAAGCTGATGTATTTCAATATCTGTTCTGTTAATGCATATTTCCAGAAGCATACTCATAACCTCTTTAAGGTTAGCAACAAGACCTCACTCAGAAAGGTAGAGATGCAGAATAGAATAGTAGCTGAGTTTTTATTGTAGGGCATCAAGCAGAAACCTACACATATACAAAATTACAGAGCTAAGCAAATCTGCCTGGCAGAAGGGTAAGAAAGTGACAATCTGCCTGCTGTGCTGTCACGGAAAGCTGCCTTTTGATGGCAGTAGCTAAAGGTTATATGAATTATAGACAGGTTGATGTACACTTTTTCTCCTCCTTGCTGTGGCATGTTAAACACTCTTCTGGTAGTTCAGCTTTAATAGAAGTATTTTAGAACCATTTTGTCATGTAGGCTTCATTTGCTTTCTTGCATATTTTAAGAACTGTGTGTTTATTCTCTTTGCATCTATTGTTTTTACAGAGAATCTCTTGTGTTCTTTTTTTTTTTCTTTTTCTTCAGAAATTTGACACAGTTGTGGCAGTATTGATTAGAGATAAAAATAAAGTGGTGAAGTGTGTTCAGGAGAAAGTGACTCACCATCCTTATGTGAGATCTGTATAATAGGAAGATTTTTGTCTTAAAACGTGGATTGCCAGTAGTCATGAATCAGCTAGTTTCCATGCATTTTACAATGGGCACCAGTTCCCTGTGAGCCCACCTTATTATTAACAATCCTTTTTTGACCTAGATAGGGTTTTGATTCCATTCTAAGTGAATACTCAATTCAGGTATATATAGAGATGAATCTCTTAAGCAATTAGTCATTTAACCAGGTTACAAAGCCATATGTGAATGCATATGAAGATGTACTCTCTGCAAGTACACAAACCACTTATTTAATTATATGACAATCACTGTAGCAAACCATACACAGTTGTTCAAGCTGCTACATATGTTTTTCTGTAATGAGGAATACAAAAGAAAATATATTTTATGACACTGCCTTTCCCAATATTATGTTATGCTGTATAAGCACTCATTTGATGGCTAAGTGATAAGTTAAATCTCTTATCATCTTTGGTTGATTTTAGCCATTATTCATTAACATTAAGACTCACAGCATAAAACCAATGTAAAAAAAAATACTGAAACAGTTAGGCCAGAGGAAGGGTTATTTTCCAAAATAATAAGAAGTAGTTTTCTTTTACTTTCATAATTCTGGAGTTCATTACAATCCTTTCTCAAAGAACTGCAGTAGGTCTTCACTAGAGCCCAGATTTGAAAAACAAATTTGAAAATTTGTCTGTTAGGGAACAGGCAGATGACTTACTACTTCTACCACAGCCTGTCATCCTTGGCTGATTATACACATGCCTTAGCTGGATTATTCAGAGAGAAAAAAGACCTTAAGATTTACCTACAAAGGACAAATATGGGAACCCCCCCAAAAAGTATCTTCACTCTCAGATGAGCACTTTTCATCTGATCTATTTTAGCTACTTACTACAGGATGAGAGGAGATGCACCATAAGCCTGCCCATCCCCTGACTGGTAAGGACTCCCGGACAAGTAATTCACATGTAGAACTCCACACTGCAGACATCTGCAGATGGTCAGACAAAGCTCCTTCTGAATTAACGATTCACAAGCATTATGGTAAGATTTTTAAGTCTGAAGTCACACACAATTGGATCACCTTGTCTGGAGTAAAAGAAAAGGTACAGCTGGGCTTTTGTGTTCTCCGCTATGTAGCCCAGGGATTAAGAAAAGAAACTGAAGGCATTCTGCTGTCTTATCACTCTCATGCTCTCTTTTTGGCATTATTATGACAGTCTTGGTACAGTTTAGTTCCTTACTTAGGCAACTACATGACAAGTATTATTTACTGATCATTACGTGAAACTTGCAAATATTATTGGAACATCTGTATTTCTGATACTAAATGTGTGCAACTAATTTGACTTGTTACTGTGAAGATGTGGAGACAGTTATACATGTGATACCTGTCTTCTTCACTTTCTAATAAGTATACTTATGACTAAACCCATGTTGCAATAAAATTTACTGGTAGATTCAGTTACACCACAAGATATCACTTAATCCCAAATAAACAGTAGAAATTTGACATAATTCTTGATGTGGAGGGAATTAGTTCCTTCTTGTTTACAAGAAATCACTATTTTTCCTACTTATTATTTGGCTATTATTTATCATACCACATGTTAGAAAGAACAAGAGAAAAGTTACATAGTTCTTTTCCTGTGTGTTGACAAGTGAGAAGTTTCAGAGGTTCTCTCCAGTCATGGTTCACATTTAAACATCCACAGAATTTCTTTCCTGAGGATCAGAGACATGTCCTTGAAAAACAGGAACAAATAAACAAACTGAGTCACATGTAATTGGAAACAAGGGTTATGATCCTCAGTTAAAACTGATTAGTTTGCAAACCCTAATTCCATATCCTTACCCTGTTTCCTGTAGGGTGATTTTTTTTTTCTTCCAAGTTATCAAATCAATTTTATAATTTTAAAAACTACTTAAGGAGAGGGAAATGTTTAAATAATATGTGTAAGTCCTTTACTCCTGGGTAATGATTGAAACCCATTTCAGGGCGAACACCTGTCTGCCCACGGGAAGTAGTGACTTGATTCTATATTTTGCTTTGCTTGTGCATGTTGCTTTTGCTTTACCTGTTTAACAGTCTTTATGTCAGCCAACGAGTTTCCTCCTTTACCTTTCTGATTCTCAGCCCCGTCCTGCTGGGGGTGGAGGGGTGGTGGTGAACAAGCAGCTGAGCAATGTTTAGCTACCTCCCAGGGTCCAATCACAACAGACAGACAAGGGTATGGGCAAATTAAATGTGAGGATATAGCAAGATGTTGCTAGCCAAGAGAAGACACAGGAGTGAGTCTTTAAAACATCATTAAATAGATTCCAACAGTGTTTTGATGGAGACCCTTCTTCAGTACTGGCTTGCCAGAAACTCATGAGAAACTTACCAGAAAATTAACTCATGCTACCTGAGACCAAGGGCTTGCCTACCAGCATGCACTTGCTGCTGGAAGTGGGAACACCCTTAGAATAGTTTTTCCTTTTACTTTTGCCTTTTCTAATGTGTAGTGGGCAAGGATAATTATGGCAAACAGTAACTAAAGTAACTAAGGCTAGGAAACATTAGCTGATTAGGGGACAGCAATTCTGCTGCATGACTACTTTGAGGTTTAAGGATTTGTTTTTGTTTTTTGTCGAAATTAAATCAGGAATGTTCTATCAGTTGTTTGTACTGGTGGGATGAATGCGTCACTTTAATGGTTGGGTGGTGCAGGGACAAGACAGGCATGTGCCAGACCCAGGCACAGCTTCCTGCTCTACCTGATTCTACCCTGATTTTCCATTCTACATCAGGGATTTGAACATGCTTCTCCCACATACTCACTCAGCCTGAGAGTTAACCAGCTCTGGAGTCTTTCCTTTGCATCTTCTCTCTCTTACTATAAAATTGGATAGCTCAGTGCAAATATTTTGAGAGCTATGAGAAAGCTTTTGTAAAAGGTTTTGTGCCTCTACAACCCACAGTATAAATGGTGTTCTCACAATTACTGCAATTCAAGAAAATGCCAAGGATGGCAAAGGCATCTTATCATTCCTGGGGAAGAGGAAGTAATAGGGCAAGCCAGGAGGGGCCAGGAGTAGTGATGGATCTTATCCCAGCAGCTGCACAGCCATGTAAGCAGAACTTTAAGTCACCACGCCACCGAACTCGTAAGGACTGCCAGGCTGATAAGGCTGATAACCCCCTGTTCTCTGATATCTCACAAAATGGCATAACTGCCCACCAGATAACACATAACTCATTGGTGGGATTTTCTATCTCCTCTCTGAGCCTAAGTGTCTAAATAAGCCCCCGTGTCAGGTAGGTGTCAAAGTGGTAGGAGAAATTTTCAACAGCCTGTGAAATAACTTCAATCACTTTAAACTATTCAAGACCCTCCAAAAATGGAATTTTTCCAGCAGAGCTGGAGAACACAGAGCATCTAGGCAGCATGGGTGATTCTGGCCATCTCTTTTCTCTGACTTGGATGGAATTTCCTCACGCTCATGAAACTATGTGTGTTTATACCCATTGTCCAATTGCACCTACACTGAAGTACATTTATTTTATCAGCACTGGTGGTTATTTCTTTGCCATTTATTTGCTGTCACTGAGATGGCTGTAGTGTGGTGTGTTGGTCTCTAGGGGCCTAGGTGAACTACCATCTGAGGATTTTGTCTGAGTTTCTGTATGTTGACGGTAAATGTCATGAGAAATAAAGTCACAAGATTACACTTCCTTCATGTTATTGTAGCTTGAAATGGGTTGTGACTTGGCCAGATGTCTGCAAATTTCTGTAAGACTGAACCACACCTAGTGAAGGTGACAATCACACTATAGTGTTAGAAAATTAACTGGAAATTAGAATGATCAGCATGAGTCATGCTGTAAGGGAAAACAGTTCTACACATTTATTTGTTTCTGTTATTTGGTGCATCAGCTTCTCAAAAGACATTCCAAAATAGTATACAACTGCAAAGATGACTAAGTGTATTTTGCATGCTGCTGAGTGCTCTTTAGCTACCAGTGATGGCACTCATCATTGGGCAAGCACAGTACTTTTCCAAATTTGGCTATAAATCCATGGTGGCAAGCTGACAGAGGGGCTCTTCCCCTTTGATACAACAGCAGGAAATACAGCACAGAAACTGCCTTTCCTTCTCTTAGCTCCCATTAGAACTAACCCCTCTAAGAACTTCTTGTCTATATTTTTGTTGCTGACCCTTTAAATCAGGCAAGAAACTTCACACCTGGGTGGCCATTTCACAAACAGCAGACACTTGCTCCATGTTTTTCCACTGGAAATCATCTGATCCCAATATTCTTTTACTTCTGTCCAGGGATATGGCCTGCATACTTGCTACCTTCTTGTACAGATGGAAGGCAAAATTAATAGCATGTGTTTTTCTCAAGGCAAGAAAGCAAGCAAGAAAAGGAGGAAAACCTAATCTTGCTTAATTTGCAGCTGGATTCCATCCTGTATTTTAAAGTCTGGATCTTCTCTGGTCTTCAGAGAAGTTTCAATGATGTATGTCACTGATGTACGACAATTCAGAATACTATAATTATTACTATTTCTTCTAACTTGCTTGAGCTTTCCACATTTACTGGATATTTAAACTTTTTCCTGCTTTTACTTTGCAGCAAGCTCTAAAGCTTGCTAAACCTAGGTGCCTGTGCAAAGTTATAATGGATTTGGGGAGAGGTTATGGATGCCTTACCCTAGATTTTGTAGCTTTTAGCCCAGTTTATTTTAGAGCATATTATAGAGGAGAAAATCAGGGTGAACCAGAATAAAAGTGGTGTTTGCAGCAGATTTTGTCATCTTCACCTCTACACACTTTAGTTCCTTGGAAATCTATAAGGCAGGAAAATTATTTTCAAATAAGCCTTCTGAATTTCTGGGGGGGAAAAAAGTGTTCTTTTTATTGTTATCTTTTTTCCCTGAACTGTGATAGAATCTCATAAAATCAGACTGGAATATTTACTCATGACCGATTAAAATGTATTCTCAGAAAAAAAATAAAAGGCACTGGCCGCATTCTAACCTGCCAATGTAAGTGGAATGTTTTCACAAAGCAGCTTGTATATACCATACTGACTTCATTCCCTCTCTGAACTACCTGAAGATTTACTCCAAATGGGTCAGTAGAATCTGTGTGAATTCAACTCCACTTGGGCTCAGTGAACTGCAGAGATTAGTCAGAGTTACAATCTGTCTGAAGAACCAGCAGCCAGGTCAAATGATCTTTCCCAATGAAAGTTCCCACAGGTGAACTTTGGGATTCATGCAGCACTGACAGTCCATAATACACTGTAAAGCCTTGCTACCTGCAACAAGCACACTCACCCTCACTTCCAAATGTGCTATTCTGTGCCAGGAATTGCTGCACCAGGTGTAACCAGTGAGTTGGTGTCAGTCAGGTGTGCACCCCACACAGAACAGCGTGGAAGGATTTGGCTTCGAAGGGATGTACAAAGATCCATCTAATCCAACCCTCATTTCCACACTCACTAAATAGACTTCTAACACATAGTTCTTCTTTTCTCTGTTAAACTGTTATACAAACCATACTAATCATCTCACACATAGAGCCAGTGAAGGAAAAAGGTTTTCCATGGAAAGCAGTAACTGAATATCTTAATAGTCTTGGGTTTTAGAAGCTATTCAACCACAAAACTAACACTATATAGCTTCACAGTCTTTCTAGTAAGAAATCATCTTTGATAGCTATAACAAGCCACTGAAGACTCTTAGTTCACTCTTTACAAACTTACAAGTGTACATGTGATTAACAAAATATCTTTGGATTGAACATGCCTGACTTTTACGATAAGAACTCATATAGGTGATATGCTCTGCTTTGTGAACCAGGCTGATTAACACTCAACAGTAAGTAGACAAGCAGAGAAAATACAGTGACAAAACATTAATGATTCAGTATGAAAAAACCCAATGGTTTCCTAAGATATGTGACCGGAATGGTGAACAGCAAAGGGGTGTTTGGAGTACCTCATAAAACCATGCTGCAGAGTTTGTTGTTTTAGTGCTTTCAGAATTGATATCTAGGACTGGGGAGTAAGCTACTGCCAAACAACTGTTTTCTCCTTCATCATGTAGAAATAGATCTTACAGGTCTATGCAGCACAGGGAACTGCACCTGTAGAGACTGCTTACACAAGGAAATACTGATGACTACCACAAAAAGTTAAATGATAGCTGGGCATGGGGCAGTCACCTTAGAAGCTTAATTCTGCAATCCCTTTGAGTGACCAGCTTTGCAATGAATAAAGTCTATGTACAGCTCATATATAAAAATTCAAGTAGAAATGTTTGATGTGGGAGGTTGTAAGAGATAATGACATTTCTCACTTTTCAGTTTGAAAAAACCGTAAGTTTTGCTCACCGAAGTGAGTAGGTAGCTCAGTTTTGGACAGAATACCAAATATTTGGCTGCTAAGAGTTCTTTTATCTGCATCAGCCTAGAATAGATTTTGTTCTGAAGAAAAAAAGAATAAATCCACCTTCATTTAGAAGCATTAGAGTATAGGTGAGGTCTGAATCTAGCATGTAAGAGAGCCAGTAAGCATGTTAGCATCTCTCACTCCTATTTTGCTGTTAGTATTCATTTAATGCCCACATTATCTTAAAAAAAGTGTTGAAATGGCTACCTACCTTTTCAAAGAACCCACTGATTTTAAAAAGTAGGCATATGTTGGTTTTGTTCATATCAGTCTTAAAATACTGATGTATGATTACCCTGAGAGAAAGGCATGCAGGAGCAAAATCCTGAAAAGGAGACTTAAAATATTCTTTCCCCGTGGTAAAGGAATATAAACTGAGATGAGCCTGCCCTTGTAAAAAAGAAAAAAAACGCCTCTCTTGCTGGCAGAAGCTCCAGATAGACATGACTTCAGACAAGAGTATGGCCCCAACTCACGTGCTTCAGAGGCAAGCCAGCACTATCCTCTGAAAAACATGGTACAATGAATGAGGATTCAGAAGGAAATCTCATTTCTCCTTTTCCTTTGTACCAGGCCAGGACCTCGACCAATTAAAGGCATGATACACAGTGGAAGAAAGTTGCTTTGGATAGTGCATAAAAATGAGGAGCTTTATTACTGTCTTTTATTTTTGGACTTAAAATTTTGTAATATAGTGTTTTTTCTAAGATCAGCATATTAACTTCAGTAGAAACAATAGCAAGAAGGGGAACAATAAATCAGTTTGAATATTTACTAACCGAGGCTACAAAAAGAATAAAAAACCTGAATCAGTGACAATTACCAATTAAAACACATTCTCTATATTCTGCTCTCTTAAAAACCTTGCAAGAAAGCCCAAAAAATTGCGTGATGTGCTGGCATGTCTGTTTCTGTAAATGCCGTTTTGTTTTCTCAACCCCAACTTTGCCAATGGGAAGTGACAATTCCCCAAGGGAAAGTTAGCGTGCCCTGGGACGTGCCAGAAGATGGGTGAGAAAAACCTCTGAGCTTGTCCACTACGTATGTATGTAAGTCATTGCTTTTCCCGAGCTCCAGACAGTTTGCACAACCTCCTCTTTGGTGGTTTTATTTTCTTAATAAAAACTTACTTGGAACAAGCACAACATTTTAATTGGGGACTGCATCACATTAGAAACAGAATGCAGAGATGGGAGGGTAGCAGTCAACCTTGCCCTCTGAGCACCTCCCTTCCTGCCTGCCTGCCTCTCCTTGATCACGGATACTTCAGCTACCTACAAATTAGTGTACAACCTGAAAGTTACTCTGTTATATTTTAGATGATACATAATTAATAATGTCTTGGTGGGAGACAGCATCCTTATGCCCAGAGATAATTGTTAAACTTTTCAAATGCTCTTTGGGCCACATTTTGGGCAAAGCTTTTCCAACAACAAGTGTACTGTGATTTATAACAAAGCTCTCAATCCAGTCAAACCAAATAAAAATTGAGCCATTACATGAAAAAAATCTCTGCAAATCTTGTTATTTTCCTTTTTTCTCTTTCAGAAGTGTTGGTTATTAAATGATAATAAAGTATCCACCAGTTTTACCTAACTCCTAGATAAACAAGGTAGTGTCCATGGATGAAGGTCAGTACCTGTTATGCTGCCTAGAAATACCTCTCCATAGCAGCAAATACTGTGTAACACAGAAAGGGTGATCTTCGTGCTAGAGAGTGCTGTGAGTAGAGACCTAAAGTAGATCTGAAAAAGAAATGCTGGCTGCTATAACAAGGATAAGTCTTGATTATGCCAATAGGCTGTGCTGAGACAAGTCTTTCTCAGTCCAAGCTTGTGGAATTGCCTCTTGCAGAATTTTGGCTCCCCAAGGTGTTTGTACCTCTGCTCTTAATGCAAGCCATCTTCTTTGACCCAGCTTTTAATACTAAAATCACACTAAAAACGTATATAATCACATATTTTAAACCCCCACAATTTTCCCCTGGGAGGAGAAAGGACTTAATGTGACAGATATTAGTCATCTTGCTTACATAACTATTACAAGGTTGTCTAATATCATAGTGATGGATATCACATAAAAACAGAATACGAAGTCTGAAAACTTTCAAAACATATTTAGACTTTTTTGACCTACATTTTGTATTACATATTACTTTTGATCTACTGATAGAGGCAGGATTATCTACCCCATGGTATTTGGACACCTCCCAGGAATGGAAGAGTGGTGAGAATCCTGCAGCAACCTGTTAACAGGAGTACTTTATTCCTGACTGGCAGATGGAGAACTAGAAAGGTGGAGAGGTTATCTATCCCTCACAAATTCACAAAGTACATCTGTGACAGGCTTGGGAGAAAGCTCAGTGCTTTATTTCTTGCCTAGTGGGAAACATAACAGCTTAACCATAGCCTTCACAACATCCATTCTTGCTTTCTTGTTGAATCTCTGTATTCCTCTTTCCATCACTCAGCATGTTCCCATTTAACTGACTGTGCCATTTCTTTCTCTGCTTCCAAGCACCCTCCCAAATATCATAACAGCTGTTCTTCACTAAAAAGCCTGTTTCACTTAAGTTTCTTTTCCTTGCTAAGCTGTTCTATATGTGAAAGGAGGAGCAGACCACCAAAGGGTGTTCACAGCTATCACAATCCCTGCAAGACTCTGTTTTATAAACCCCTGTGGTTCAGATTTTCCAAAAGTCTAAATTATTGTTACTGGATCACTTTATCATGTTTTACCCCTTCATTTTCTACTGTTGCCACTCAGCAAATTGCTATTAGAAACTATTAGAGCACTGCCACTCAGTATCAGCACTCTCTTGAATTGATTATTGAATCAAATAGAAGTTTGAAAAACTATATAGATTTGATCTGCATAACACAGAGGTCAGAAGGTAATGTAACTTTGTTTAGCCTCTTTCCTAAAGAGTTGCACAGGAAAAAATTAAAGGTGAGGGGGGTACCCAGTAAATATGATTATTTTTATACCTCATCTACTGGGGAAGATACTCCAAGCCTTCAGGAGAAAAGCTTAATCAGATGCAGAACTAGGCTGATCCAGAAGGACCAGCTACGAGGTTCAACTGTTTCTGATGTGAGCTGTTTCCATACAGGGCATAAGCCATAGGAAACACCTAACAAGCTGTTAACACCCAACAAGCTGCCTTAAGAAAGTGCATGATCATGACTGCTTTTTGTTTGAGGATTTTGCATCTAATTTGAGCAGAAGTGATGATTTAGTGGAATTCATAACTTGTGTTGGCTTCGTTTTCTTTTTTTTTGTTAAAGCTTTTCAAGTAGATTTGCTTGGGTGGACGGATATAAAAGTGCACTATTCAATATTGACATTTGAAGTTTTATCTGACTTAACTGGAACTAGCTATACAAATCACAGGGGTTCCTTTCTGTTCCCACACTCTTTTAGTACTACTGTTATAAACAAAACAAAACAAAACAAAACAAAACAAAACAAAACAAAACTCTTTCTAACCAGGGCTAAGAAAATCTCTGTTATTTAAATAAATGAGAAAAGGTTTTATTTTTAGGGGAAAAAATGAACTTAATTTTTTCACTTCTTTTCCATCTTGACATTTTTTCACCATACAGAATTAGAAGAAAACCTGGCTTTGGACAACATATTGACTGAGTAAATACATAATTCATAGCTCTGATTTTGTGGCTGCTTTACTGCAGGGAATGACCTTGATTATCTCTTAAAATACCTAGCGGCCTTCCTCCTCTCTGAGATGATGAATCTGTAGTTTCCATAGATTGATACACCAGGGTATAAACTCACCACTGACCTGCTGTGAAGACACATAGAAGTAAAATCTGACCACTCAAACATTTGAAGGTAACACAAGATGTAAAAATACAGGTGGAGGGACTGGATTTTACCATACAGTTATACAGGACACACTGCTAGTTCTACTGTGAATCCAGATCCTGGAGCCATATTGTTGTATGGGACTCTTGGTCTGTATTTTTAATCAATTTTCATTTCTATCTTTCATTAGTGCAGTGGAAAGCCAGAAAGTGTGGAGGGAGTGCACCCTAATGGCTCAGGAATCAGAAAACAAATAAAAGAACATAAGGTTTTCTTGAAGCCATTCCCTAGATTTCCCTGACTCATGCTTTTTCAAAATTTGGGAGTGACTGTAATGTCAGCTCATCAAACTGTTTTGCTCCTAACAGTGCCTAAGTCGGAATTTCAGGAGACTGTAATGAAATGAACTACATCCAAAAAAATCCAGACAGTTGTGCAACTGCAAAGCAGTGACCTGTTTGAATCTGTCTTATCTTAAATATATCATGGAATGTTGACTCTCTGAGGTATTCTCCATCCTTTAATAATTTCATTGACAGTCATTCCTCTGCTCGTTTATGAGCACAAGGAAAAATAGGAATTAGTGAATCACTGGCACATGATTTTTACATGGGAAAAAACCAAGTTGTTGCCCAGTGCATTCTTTTTTTCCCATAAAGAAAAAAACATTGGGAAATGTGAACGTGTGGGTGCTGCCCACAAAAATGTAGTGTATTATCCCTCATTCTCCATTGTGTTCTTTCTGAATACTTGAGAAGGTAATAAAAATCCCTACCACTTAAATTTTGTAGTGTATCACATTATAGTATTTTGGTAATAAAATCTAAGTACACTTAAATATACATACATCTCTTTAACTAATACATTTTATTGTTGCACTTAGCTTTGCAGCTGTTAACTGCTTAAAGCAGGAGCTTTTCATGTTGTTGCTGGCATTTGAGGTTTTTTTCCCATCAAATACTACTTCTCTAAGCCACTTTATTTACATCAAAGGCAGGTGAATTATTTAAGGATTAAAATAAAACATCCCTTAGTAGCAATTGTTAATTTACTTCAGATTACTGCTTTGGCACTACTTAATGTAGCTGCTGTAATACAACTTGACAGTAAATACTAGCCAGTAATGTACCATTGACCTGCAAACCTACAGTGGTCAAAACGAGATTCTCCATGCAGTTGAAAAGCCTGACATGATATCTTGCTCTTCCCTGAAAAGAGGAAGGAAAATACATAATGTTTTGGTGGAATAGAATCACAAGTCAGTGATTCATTAAATCCTGTTCTATCTCATGCTCATAAATGGAGAAATGATTCTCTGTGAAATGGTGTCTTCATAAGTTTCCTTTTCAGGTGATAATTCAAGTCAATAATAAGCCCAACAAGTTCCCCTCTGTCAAAATTTCCAAGGAACAGTTCTTTACAGTGTGAAAAATGACAGTATGTACAATTGAAACAGAACTCAGGTTTTTAAGTGGCAGTATCAGGAGTTGGGCATTTCTCAATCTCAACCTGCTCTAGCAGGTAGTTTTTACATTTGTCCTTTAAAAGCACTGAAAAAAAAAAGTTGGCAGCACGTTGTAGAATTTCCGGTTTTTTCAGGAAATCTTTTCCCTCGAATATTTTGACTGCTCCATTTGCGAACAGTGGCCATGACCCAATTAAACCAGCCTCACAAAAGATGCTGACATCTAAATCTGTGCTAGGAGCAGAGCCACAATTTGCACACCGCTGTAGCTGAAGCGAGTTGTGTGGTCTTTTTAGATTGCTTTGTGGTGTAATTCGTCCCATGAGTTTAACCAGTACAAAAACTTCACATCATCTAAATCCCATTGCATTTTCAATGAGTTATGCATGGCGTACAGGCAGCCCAAGCTCTGCTGAGGGCTCTCTGAAGTGTTTATTGTGGATATTATGAGAGCTGCCTCCTGCGTCAGAGGAGTGCGAGGTTGTGTTTTTGAGGCACTTGTTGCAACCCTGTTGGAAGCCTGAGCTCACAAGTGTAAAATGCGCTAGCTGGCTTTGTAGTATGGCTTACCAGGTAAGGCTGTGCAAAACCCACCAACTGCAATTTGCATAGGCTTTGGAAAATGGATCTGGCATGCTCACTTTGGGACATCCCCTCCACTATTTGTGCTTTGGGTTTCAGTATTGTGTGAACCTGAAAACTCAAAGTGAAACTGGCCATAGCCAAGCGCACGTCATCGCCGTGTTGCGAGCAATGACTCTGCTGCTGCCAGCACAAACCAAGGCATCTGCAAGCCCAGCCATCCCCAGAATGGTTCTGCAGGATCCATTCCCTTGCCAAGAGGAGCTTTGGCCAGGGTCAGTGCTCTAAGTCACAGTGTCCCACTGTGCCATGTACTCATGCACAGCCCATGTGTTTTGCAGCATTCTTGCCTGTGTGTGCCTGACTTGTTTTAAAATGTGTGAGGAAAGACAATGGATAGATTGGGTAAAAAAAGAGTTCACTAGGGTCTGTTTTCTGAGTCATTACAAATATCAAGAATTTCTTGTTCAGGGATAAAACAAAGGTGAATTTACCAGCTCTGTGGTCTGAAGAATTTTTACAATTCAGCCACTTTTCATTTTTTGGAAGACTCATTTTGGGTTCATGTCAAAGAGCCTGAATGCTTTAAACTAAACTTCAGCTAATCTACAACTTTATCAGTGAGACACCTTTACAATGAGATGTCTTTACACTTAAACTAGTATTGAGTTGGGAGTTTCTACTAGAGTTATAAATATGTGTATAAGAATGACACAGACATTGAAGAAGGTAGCTCTCTTCATAAAAATCCAGTGAATATCAAGTGAATGAGAGAAAAACTAATTTAAATTAAATTAAACTTACTATATTTGGTTTAAAATATTCCAAATATTCTTGCAAAACAACAGAGCAACTATTCTGTTTTGCAGTTTTGTAAGAAATAAATGATAACTGCTAACAAATGAAAGCAAATGAATTTTAAAAATCAAATATTTGTTACATAAATCCACACAATTCTGATGTTTTCACACAGTAGTAATTTATTACTCTAAGTAGAGATTCCAAGTTTACAGATTATACAGATATTTATTAAAATGCCTCTACTGCTGCTTCAGATTTTCCTTTACACAAGTCTCTCAACAATTGTCATCACTGCCTTTTTTTCTGTCTTGCCCATTTAAAAAAAGGCAGTAAATGAAAAGAAAATTTCACTAGTAAAGAAGAAAAACAACTTTTGCCCTACTGTTAAATCAGGATATTCTATAACTGCAAAGCAAGTCAATTTATAACTAAATGGTTAGAGTAACTATTTCTATTTGAGACAACCACAACCCACAGTTGTAAGAAACAGATACCGAATTTCTAGTAAATAGATGTGCAGAGTTACTCTGAATTTTGGTTCTGTAGAGACAAGATGTGGAGTTTAGCTCTTTGACTGAGTATTCCCCATTTTTGTAGATGTGAATATTTAGGATTATTTATTTGCCTTTCAAATCAAGACAGAACTATTCATCCTGCTGAGTCATTTAAACCAGCTAAAGAAACCTGAACCATTAACCCTCACCTGCAAGATACAACAAATATTGCCTTCTCAAAATTCTGCCTTCTCAAACACTTTTCACAAGTTACCACATTTACTGCTATGTGCTCAATGGAAACAAGTCCAAATTCTTTTGATCCCCAGTACCTTATCTAAAGAAATTACATTACCTGCTTGCATTTCACTCAGTTGTTAGTGACTAAGCAAACATCTCTGCTTCTTTAGCTGATCACATAACTTTGGGGTCCTGTAAGCAACTCTTGCTGTGTTTGCTCTTTTCAGATTGCTCTCAATTAGGTCTTTCACAGGGCAATCACATCTCAGATCTGATGTCAGGTAGAATGAGCACACTGTTGATCACAAGAGGCATACAGACTTCACCCTGGGAACAGAGTGAGAGGAACCTTGTGGGCACAGGTACATGTACATTCTTGTGCATTCACACACAGAAGTATAAGGGAACATACTGAGTGTGCTTCTTGGGAGCTTTCATTTTTTTTTTTCAAATTGCCAGGAAATCAAAAGGAGAAACAACCTGTAATTTTCAACCAACCAGGCAAGAAGCAAGAGAAAGATGCTTGAGAGATAGGAAATTTGGTGCAAGATGAAGTTAGGCTTACGAGACAGTCCAAGGATTAGGAGAGTCATGGGGAAGTATTGCTTTGACATTAATAGGTAAATCTGGTGCAGAATGATCAGTGAGTTTGCCATAGAATCATGAAATCATTGAGGTTAGAAATTTAAGACCAAGTCCAACCACCCATCACTATTGGTGGATATCAGTGTGATAAATACAACTCGAATCATAGCCTATGATTCCATACAAAGGAAGACAAGCTTGTAGTTTGGAGGGAAAAACTTTACATGCCTGTGATTGTATGACTCTACAACTATTTCACGTTATGGGATACCACCTTCTCAGCCCATGTTAATGAGATGATTAAAACCCAGTGAATTTTCAGGTGATATAACCCTGTCCATCTCCTGACCTTTCTGCCTGACTGCACAGGCTAACTGGTTTTGAATGTGCAGAGACAACCTTTGCCATGTGATTGCTACTCAGACACTGTCACTGTAATTTAGATTATGAAAGGCTTGCGGTGACTTTCAGGTTTTGTCATCAATAGCATGTTTTTGGCGGGGGTGGTGTAGTTATGCCAAGCCCAGAACATCATGATGAGAGTGTGAACTATTTCAGGTACTCTGCTACAGCAACTTTGTCATCCTTAATTAAGCCACAGGTTAATTCAGTAGGAAGGATAATCTAGAGTGTATCTGTAATGCAGTGTCCCAAGGCCATCAGAATTGATAAGTTATCAAGTCCCCCACATGGAAGCCTGACCTTTTGGGGAAAAGTAGAGGTGAGCTATCCCTGGCCCCTCTGGCACAAGGGGCATGCTCCTCTCAGAGCCTCAGAAGTTAGTGCATACAATGTCCTGCTTGTTCTTTTTATGTGCTGACAGGATTTTAAAACCCTCCTGAATCTTGATCTCCAGGAAATGGTCACCCATGGGCCCAAACAGTGACTGGCATAGGTCCTCTGTAGACTTGAAAAATACACCCTTCCTGTCATCACCCTGCCTCTACAAAGATGTCCAGGCTGCTCCACGTGGTGGTCTTTGGGCATTTGGAGGAGAGTGCTGAGATGGCCTTGCTTTGCATACATTACTGAAACCTTGGCTGGCTTTCCCAATCTCTTGTCTTCTTCCCCTAATTTCCAGAGCTTACTTTAATTTATAGTGATAGAATGTGTTTTAATGATTGGGCAGTGAGGACCAGTCAGATGAGCAGATGGAAGAACTGTACATCATTAAAGTAGAGGGTAGAAATTCAACGCCATAACAAACCTGACCTTGAAAATCACCTTCTTTCCTCTGGAGAGGTAGCATATCACAGGACAGAATGGCAAAGCCCTGCTTCTGTCTTTGAATGTCCATCAACTGTCAACTGTGCTGTATCAAAGTAGAAAAGAGTGTATGACTCAGTTTCCTGCAAGTACAAACTTAATGATGGAACACAGTGCAGCCCAGAGAAATGGGAGGTGGTGAAATGCTCCACGCTTGACCCTAATGGGCAGTGTTCAGGATGTTGGTCAATGCTCTTCAAACAAAAACAAGCTCCAGTTTGTTCTATAAAATGAAGAATGCAGCACAGAAAACTGGGTCTGTGCCACAGAAAGTCCAGTGATAGCAGTGACTAAGAATTTTATACTGTGTTGAGTAATATCGCTCTGCAGGGCAATGCAGGAGAAGAAACAATTTAGCAGAGTGTGTACTCAGATTTATAGAAAATCAGCTTCATGGAAACTGCCACCAGAGCGGTACTGACGGGTTTGCGTTGTGTGAGCACTGAAGAAAAGCAAAACAATGCTGGGAAACAGATTGATTTTGTTCTCAGCTACTCTGCATAGATGAAACTTCTATTAAGACATGTTGTCTTGCTCTGGCAGCAGCTTGAAAACTGCCACCTAAATTCTGATGACCCTAGGATCTGCTCCTTTTCCCATTACAAGTGTTTTTTAAGTCAGTGTACAGTTAATTGTACAGTTAATTACAGTGTACAGTTAATTAAAGCAACAAAGCTTTTTGGGGCTTAGAAGGTTCAGGAACAGACTGCCCACGTGCAAACTGAAGACAGAGTTGTTAGGCTCTTTCTTTCCAGTGCAGCTGCATGCAAGGAGTGGGGAAATGTGTAATCACTACCAGTTTCTTGGCAGATACTCTTGCAAGTTAAAAAGATAATTGCCACATTGGGCCATGCATTCCTTGTAGCTCCTGTATACAGCTCTCATCAAATGCACATAGATTTGCCTGAAAGGAGCAAGGGCAGTGCAGGATCACCCTTACACTTTCTCAGAAGCAGAGAAGGGAGATGAAATCATGCTTTTACCTTTGCAAACTGAAAATCTCCGTTCTTCCCCAGCTGACAGCTGTGCTGTGTATCCAGGTGCAGCTGTGCTAGAAGTTTGTGTTTACACCTGTGGGCTTTTTCTGAAAAGCAGAGGACTGGTAAGGAATCGGTTCTGCAAAAGCCCACTTAAGAAGACATTATGTATCAAGATCACATAGACTTGAAAGAAGGTTTGGGGTTTTTTAGTCCATTCTGGCCTTTTCAATTATGGAATTTGCTTTTAGAAATAAAGTGGGTAATATATTTTATGACACAAACTGGGGAAAACCAGACAAACTTCTAGGCAGACCAGTTCTTCCTTAGATACAAACAAGCACATTCATAAAATCTGGTTTATCATATGGCTGGCTGCGTTTAGGTCTCCTTTGTTTCATTTTTTCCACTAGCACTTTCTGTGCATCTGAGTGCCTGCAGTGATGCCAATTTTATGATCTTTTTATACACAGGAACTAACACATTCTGCACCATTCTCAATTCTACATTTTAAAGGAAATTACTTCAAAACTCACCTCAGAAAAATAAAATTTCAAGACAGAAAAACAACTTTTGATTTCTAGTTCATCCATTAAGGAAAAAAAGGGCATAGTATTGAAAATGCTCTCCTTTTATCACAAGAACATGTATACTTATAATGCACACTGTGGTTTTCAAGTTATTTGCAAAATCTGCTGCAAGTAACATCTTCAAAATTCAGAAACAAAGTGTGTTTGGAAAATAATTCCAGATAACTGACATGTATTTTGTAAAATATTTAAATACAGTATATCTATAAACATAAAAGTATATGCTATAGGAAAACACTGATTCTAGCTACGTAGTTGTAAAATTAATTACAGCTCAGTATTTTCAGATGGTGACATACAATCTTACAGATTTCCAACAGCACTCTTGTTATTCACTTCAACCATGATAATGTCATGTGGCTCCAGTTAATATGAGAGCCTGTAATTAAAAATTACAATGGTAAATGCTATAACTACACAGTAAGAGACTTGTCTTGAAAATCCTAAACAGCTGGCGGGAGTGGATTTAATACAATTTACGCTAATAATTGTTGAAGAGCTTGCATGCATAGGCTGGAGCTGTGGTCAAACCTCACTTTCAGGTCTGGAGCTTAACTGTCTGTATCTGCTGCGTGACAGCAAACAATCTGTATTTCTTTCTGCACTTTACATCTTATCACACTCTAAGACCATGCATGTAGCAGATGTTATTTCCAGTGCTTAAACCCATTTTTGGACTTACATGGCATGCAGACTGAAAATGCCCATGCTTGCATTTTGTTGTGCCATTTTGACAGACAACATAAGGTTTATTGTAACTCCTGCCAGTGCAATCTGGCAGGAGGGTCCTAATGAATTCTTGTGTGAATCTGTGACTGAAAAGTTGCCATCTGACAGCTGAATTTTTTTTTACTGACCTCTGGCTCATATCAATTTTGAATGCACACTTGTAGAAACATGTCTTCAACATACTTTTGAAAATGTGTGAAAATAATTGATGAAATACTAATTTCTTTTCACTTTGGCTGCTATTCACAGCAGTCTGCAGGATCTTAAATTTGAAAATATGCAAAAAACCAGAAGGCTTTTAAATTAAGAAAAACTTCTTCTTTGCACTGGCTGAGTACAGAAAAAAATCTTACTTGGTTTATCTTAAGACATACTTTTTTTTGCTCATTCATTTTCTGTAACCTATAGTTCTTGTTGGTCTGATACCTCGTATATTCACATGACTATCATTGCCAGTAAAACTGAGAGACCAGAAATGAGCAATTGAAGGGAAGGGTGAAGGGAAAGAGGGGAGGGCTGACAGATATATTTTATGTGAATTAAACTGTTTGTACACTGTATTTACATCCAGATATATACCATCCACTATGCTAGGCAGACTATGTTCTGACATTGGTTAACCCCTTATCATCTAAACTTTCTGGAGACGCCTTGGCTTTCAGCATGATAAAAGGACCCTGGATGAATGAAATTTTATTTTGAACTAAAGTAATTTTTCAGAGTTAGCATCTTGCAATTCATGGTCTCAAAAGGAAGCAGATTAGCAAGCAAGCAGATCTTGACCCAGTGCAAATTGCACTGCTTCTTCAGTTCGCATGTCTACAAGGGAGCAGCTCACAGCATGAAGGAATAGCTCAGTCCCAGTTCCCATCAAACCCTTGACCTCTGTGAGACTGCCAACATGGATACCAGTTATGGAAGTAATTTAGTGCACAAACAAGTATTTACCAGGAATTAAACTGAGACCACCAAACACATTTCACAGTGGAGACCAAACAGTCATCAGGCTGAGGCAATTTTAGGTCACTACCAACTTGGGCCTGATTCAAGAAAGCAACCTCAGATAAAAGTCTCTACATCCCATCATCCAAGTCCCTGAAGGCATTCAGTCCTTAAGTTCATTTTCTGCTATAAACATAATTCCTGCATGAGATAAGAAGTTTCACTGTACATTCAGTAATCCAGGAAAAGATTAGAAACAGAAAGGAAAAAAATGCATTTGAAACCTTTTGCAGAGACAGAGAAAGTGCTGTGTTCATGTGGAGAAGTGGGGAAGAAGCTCCAGCAATCTTCTCCAACACAAGAGTAGTTAATTGTTCCGTGAGGAAGCAGGGATCTATCCTCCAAGAGCTCATTGCTGACATAAGGCGCTTTGTTTCTCCCCTCTGTTCCCTTAATAACATTCCGACATTAACTTAATACTGATCTTTATGTTTTTGTTCATCTTTAAATAATTCACTTCTGCTTTGATTCTTCCATTTTCATTTCTTTTGTTCCTTCTGTTAATCCAAAAAGTGGACGGATGAATTGTCTTCTCACAGAGTTGAACCTCCATGATAATGAGCAAGTACTTTTAGGAGAACCCTTTGTGGCCCATAGATGCAGCTTTTAGGAGGAGAATATAAGAATATAAGCTTGTCTGTAAGCAACACATACTGAATTGCTCGTGGAAAAGCAATGAGTGTATTTGCTATGTGTTTGCATAGCATGTTTCATCTTTCACAGGAAGCTGGCTTCTTTTCCTCACCTTTTTGCACTCACAAATGAAAACCCTTCTTCCCTTCCCCACCCTGAATATTTGCTTTGTAGACAAGGACACAGTGACCAAGCAACATTACAAAACTCCCTGCAAGAATGGGACACAGAGCACAGTGGTGCATTCCTGTAGAGTGCTCAGTACTTGCATGTAGCCCATCCTATGGATGTAAACAAAGGTGTCAGCAGTCAGATATATTAAAAAGATTACTTACCTGATTTTTAGCCTGTAGATAGCAAACACCATTTCGTTCTAGCTGTCCTCTCACTGCTGCTGGAGAAAGTACCACTGGTGCTACTGTGTAATTGATAGAAAATAGTCTTAGTCAAATCTACCTACCTACCTACTTTACCACTGAGGCCTGAATTGCCAGGAACTATTCCCCATGGCATGGCTCATTCCTTTATATACAGTTATTACTGGTAATAAGCTGGCTCATCTCTAGATGAAACTTTAAAACAAAAGAAGTTTCCTAGTTGGTTGAACTAAAGCAGTAAGAACAACAAAGAGGTTTAATTATTATGTGTGATAATTGTCAAATCCAGCTCTCTAGTAGCGGTTTTTCATTCAGTAAAAGTTAATGTTTATAGAGGAAATGTGTACTTTACGTGATTCAGAGAGGTGAGACAGAAGTCTGAACCTGAATCCAAATATGGTCATTATAAAACAGAATGAACCAAGGCTTTGGATTTTTAATATTCTTTAATGTGAGTTTCAAAACACAGAGAACATTGAGTTTGCTCATTAAGAGAGATAAGTGGGAAGCCTGATTATTATGTTAATCCAAAACTGGAGTTGGAATCCCAAGTTCAAATTCAGGCTATTTTTTGCCATTGCAGTGAGAGAACAAGGAGAATTTGATTAGGTCATATTTTGTGTTATTTAATCCAGAAGAAGGTGCTTAGTGACTAATGACTGTAAGTGACTTGCTAGCTCACAGTAAGAGGTTTTTATTCAGCTCCTCTTCTGGCATGAGGCATAGTATTTCACCAACCAGAGAAATGTCCAACATGTCAGACTAATGAGGAAACAAGCCATACATGCAGATGGTTGTTGCCCACCAGAAGTGGGGAGAAGTATTTGGCTGTCCCTCAGTAGAATGAGGTCAGACTGGGGAAAAAAAAAGAGACTAAGTGGACTTACAGACAACAGCAATACAATCTCAGTATTAAATTTTGTGATGTTGCAACAGAGGATGATCATGGTGATATGACATGTTCTTTCTGAAAGAAAGCAAGCCCTGAAGTGCTCATATTCTGCCAGAACTATTCTGTTCACAGTAGTTACCTCAACTTTTTTCACAATGAAGTCATAAAATAGACCATCTTGCATAAAACAATTTAGAAATTTTCTTCCTTCCTAGAAAATGCCTCTTGCCATTCTTGTAACTTGAATAAGTCACTGAAAGCATTTTTTTAAACAGCACTTCCTTCCATTTACTTGCTCATTTGTGGTTGAAGTATATTTATTCACTTCGTAGCTCTCATCCTGCCAAGGAGCAAACATGCAACACAGGCCTCTAAAATAAATGACAGAGCTACAAAAGGCAATTTCTGTTATGGCCCTGTAAATCTGGAGCGGGGCCCAAGTCCACAAGTTATTTCTTCTTGGGGTTCCTTGTTAGATGACCTCAATGGGCAGCAAGGCACCTGAACTGGAGTGAGTCCCCTAAACCTCTTGTATCTTTTCTCCACTAACAAATACAGACTCACACTAAAATAACTTGGAATAGTAAAAAATTCAAAACCTTGATTAAGTGAGTTACAAGATATTTAATTGTTAGTATTTTCAGTGTAGAATAAAGGGACAAGCAACCAGAAAGACTGAACCTGATCTCCATGTATAGCCACAGGGTCAAGGATTTAGATTTTTCAGGGAAAAGGAATAATTTTCTATGGCAAGCAAATATTCTTCACACAGAATAGCTTGAAACTTTCAGTTGGCAAAAACATTTTAATGGAAAATTTGTTACTAGCCAGAACTTACCTTTTTAGATGTGGAATCACAAAAGTTACAACAGCTCCATTTTCTGAGATTAGCATCCCAGATTTTGGAGTAGCAAAAGGTTTCACAAGCACCCTAAGGGCATGAACTGCTTGTGGCAGTGGAAATATTTTGTATCACTTGCCTTACCCTTCTCTAAGGATTTTCAGTGAAGTGCTGGAGGTGATGCATCCAAGTGTTTCTCTCCTACGGCTGTCAGATGTATGCTGCAATGAGTGAAGCTAAACCCCACAAACATGCACAACAGGTTCTGCCTCTGGGGAATGGCCAATGCCCAAGTGATGGCTTGGCCTGAGCACACCTGTGGCAACAGAGTTCATCTGGAGGAGTGTCCTGGTGCCCCACACCTCCTTGGATGTAACACCCCCTGCCCTTTCTATCTGCCGGCATCACTCTCTGATGTAAAAAGAGCAGACATACCTCTGCGGCAGACAGACCCAAAATTACACAGGAGAGAATATGACAAGACATTTCCACCCTGTGCTCTGAGGAAATCTCGTTTGCAATGGTCAGTTTTGCCATGTACACAACACTCATCCTTCGGGGGGTGATGGAGTGCAAGGTCCAGCATCCTGTCAAGAGGCCATCATTAAAAGATTGTTGCAAGATTATCAAAAAACACCAGTTAAAAATTACAAGGCCTTCTCTTCAGCAATGCAGGCAGCAATCTATTTGGTTTAGGTTGTGTTTCACTGACTTTCCCACTGGCAGGTTTTCTTGTCCTTCCAACACTGCCTGCCACACCAACAGGCAGAGTCACCTTGGGCTTGGAAGAGGTGGCTAGCATGGGATGAACCCTGGCCTGAGGAGAAACAAGAACAACATCTGTGTCCTTTGATAAACGCCCAGGAAGAAAAGGGAAGGCTGTGCTTTGTATGCTTGCCCAGGCATGCTGCCAAGGGTATGTAGGTCAGCTCTGATTAAGAGAAAGTTAAATGGATCCGTAGGCCTGGTCCCGGAAATGGGATCCCACCAAGGCCACTTTGGCAAGAATGAGAAAACGTATGGAAATGTGGGTAGGAATTAGTTGCTGAGATGTGGTAATAGTGTCAGGTTGATGAGGAGCTCATGAGGAATGCTGTCCTTGCCCAGGAAGGAACAGTCTGTACTCTGATTACAACAATAACAGAAAGACCAGCATTCAGCATGTAGCTGAGGTTTTAGAAGTTGCAACCCCATCACATGCACCCAACCAGATCCATATCCCAAAACCCGGCCCCTCCCACAACATGGAACTTGGCATAGAGTGACAGAAATTTCCATATCAGTTAGAATGGAAAAAGGTCGAGATGTGTTTTTGCCTTGTTCCCTTGCTTTCATCTTTTTCTCCTTTTTTAACTACTCCTTCCTGGTTGGGTAATGCCAGTTCTCTGCATACTCCACATCTCTTTCCCTCTCAAGATCATTACAGTAACACAGCTTTTGCTGTCACATTCTAGAGCTCTTTTCTTGAGCTCCTCACCAAACTGAGCTATTTTAATGAACAAGAACAGGTTCAGTCCCTCATAATTATACATCACTTCCCCACTCTGTGTGGTAGCCAAGCCACTGTGCTGTGTTGCTCCTTATCACAGCAAGATTAAAAATAGTTTTATAACAATATGTAAAATGTTGCTTAATCCTGTTCTTCCCACATTAAAAGCAGATGTTCAGACAGACTGAATCAGATTCAGCAAATTTATTAATTTAGCTGTACAAAAGCTTCACAAGTTCTGACTTAAGTCTGAATTTAAGTAAGTCAGGCAGTATTTTCAGATTTGAGAAACTTCTGTTTCAGTGCAAATTGAACCTTCTTTTTAGGTTTAGAGTGACCTCAATGTTCAGTCCTGATACCAGTGACATCAGTGGAAAATTGGATTGATAAAGAAGAGTTCAAACCCATTTTAGGGCATCTCTTCCAGTCTGAAGAGTATGCATGTAAAGAAGCTCAATTCATTGTAGTAACAGGAGTTACTATAAATATCTCTAAAAAAATCAATAAATTAAGGTTTTAAAAGTGTTAAAAGTCAGAGAAAAAAGAAGTTCCAACCATTCAAGAGGTTTTAGATAACCTTCGTTTCCCCCCCGCCTTTCACTGCTGCTCCCTGAACTCTAAATCAAGAGACTCTTAAAGTCAGGAAGCCAGACAGACTTCCAAAATATGTGGTGACGCTCAGGGGCCTGTGAACCGGAAACAGACATTTACTGTCTTCTTTCCCAACCCAATTGGCTCCAAATATCTGTAGCTGATGTTCTGGGATTTTGGGTTGCAGCCAGAAGACCTAACCTGAGAGACTGGGAGCTCACGAACCATGGAGGTCATGACTCGTTTCATGTCTACCCACTTCTCTTGCAGGGAGCTTTTACAACACTGGCACTTTCACAAAGGAGACAGAAAAAAAAAAAAAAAAAGGATGTTTTTAATCCATTAGACTGCTGCTGATTCAGTAGTAATAAACATGAGTCTGTTTCCTTGATTGTTCTGTACACAGCAAACATTTGTGTAATGTGGCAGTTGAGTTTGTGTGTTGTAAGTATCTCTCATTGAAGTGTGTCTGCGTCCACAACCAATATATGAAAATGTGCCTCTGTGTGCATTTTGGGTGCCTGCATGAGCGAGAAAGAGAGCAAGAACTTAATTCCTAAGACCCTTAGTCATCCTCTGATCTTTATTTCTGAGGACGATCAAAACACCAGCTCTCGAGAAGATGATTTCTCTCTACTAGGCTAAGGATATTAAGGCCAGAAGATAGTGCACGTTCCAACAGCCTGCTAGGAATGAACGCTGTAAAAGTTTGGGATGTCTGCAGACAGGGAGAGGAAAGTCAGTTGCTGCTTTTGCTGCTGCTTTTGCTGTGCCTCTTGCTGTGTTACAGACATCTTGACTGGCCTCACTGATTTAACGATGAGTGTTTGTTGGCCTGCAAAACACAAACACATTGTAAGACTGTTTGTACACTAGCTAAACTTCTGCAGATAGTTTACATGCTAGAATGAATTCTTTGCACACACTGATGTGTATTCACAATGTCTATCCTCTTCTCTCAATGCAGACTTTCTCTTGCTTTTCTTTCACCTTAATGTTGCGAAACACGTCGATGTTGCCTAACTTTTGATCGTATGAGTAACGTAAGGTCATTTACACGACAGCTTGGCTACTTTGCAGTTTGCTGTAAAACTGCAACTGTGTTTGGAAAAAAAATAGAGAGGACAATGGTACAGAAAGGTCAGCATTTCATTCTTAAAAGTTCTTATGTTTTAGTATTAGCCTCATATTGTTTTGGGAAGAGCTAAGTAAGACCAACACTAAATACTTTATTCCAAATAAGACATTTCAGATCAAAGATAAATAAAATATTCTATGTTTTCCACTTTTTTTTCCCCCTCCCAAAAATCCCATCACTCATTTTTTCCAGCTCAGTCATGGCCTGAAACATTTATCATTTACACAACAGTATCTTACAGACTCACTGGAGAGGACTTTGCCGAATTTTGACTTAAATTTGTCTATGTTATTTTATATATATATATCCAGACAATACAGAGGAGAAGCAATACCTGAAACTTCAAACTGAAATACATGTGATAGCCAATATTGTATCATTACAGTGTATCAATATGAAATAGGGAGTGACGAGATACAAAATCAAAGACAAGGGAAAAACAGCTGCTAAAGTTTCTAGCTACTTTGGTAGAGAAGTTACTTTTTTTGCCTCCTCTTATTTAATAAAACCTGATCCACACTCAGAGTGATGATCTGTTTCAGTTTCAAGCAAGACCACAGCTCCAGAATTAAGGAGTCAGACTGCTTCTAACTGAAGGTTTTTTATGTTAGATCTGTGTCTTTTTTCAATCCATTGCTACTGTGTTTTGCTTCAGTTCTTTGAGTCAGGTGAAGCAGGAATGTAGCTCTGAATCCAGTTTCACAAATTTAATACCAGCCAACCTGTATTTTGACATTTTCTTAAGTTACCACACCCACTTAAAAAAATAAAACATAAAGAGCGAAATTTTAACCCTGCTGAAGTTATGCTTAAGCTCTCACAGATTTTGGTGGATCCTGAACCTCATTTAAAATATATATGTCTTGGCAATCAACCAAAAACCTCTTTCCAGTAGCTTGAGAAACCATGTCTCCCTCTATCTCAGTTTCTTTCCATTGATATTTTGCCCAGTAATGCATCTCAACCAGACATAGCATGCCACTTCTGTTAATGTTTCTCCTGTCAGTCATCTACTAGTGACTGCAGTTTCCATTGCCTTGTCCCACAAACAATTCCTGCCTTCTTTCCCCCTATGGCATTTCCTGTACCAGAAATGGACACATTAGACCTAGTCTCCTTTTCCAAATCTCTCCACAGGACTCCTCTTCTTTGGTATGCTGTCTCCTGAAATTAATTTTACGCCCTCATTTAGAATATTGCTCATAAAATTTAATTATTGAAATGTCTCCATGAATAAACAAAAAAAATTAGTTAAAAATGCAGTAAGGAAGTTTCAGGTTAGACGCTAGGGAAAAATAGTAATCTGGAAAATGCTGACATATCTCACAAATATTTGGGAGGCATTTTCTACTTCCAGATGTCATTGACTGTGTTGAGAGAGCTCTGGGCTAAGCTTTATGTTTCAAGATGAGTCACACAAAAAATAAGGAAGGGAGGCACACGCAAAGTCTGAAGAGGGGACAACACTGTCCCATCTATGCCAGCTCACAGAGCCCCACAGGAGAGAATGTGCTGTGTGCCCTGAGGGTGTGCAGGAGCGTCATGCTGCCATTATGTCCTCGGGAGAATGGGGGTCTTCCAGGAGAACAATTAACTCTGCCCATACGCATTTCTTCAAAATCCTGCTAACCTTAAGGCAACACTTACGGTATATTTCCTAAACGTATTTTTAGGACTGGCACAGAATGTTTGCATGTGTTTCACGGAAGGTATGTGTATGAATTTGGGGGACCAAGCACCAGCTGAGACAGGAATTTCCATGCAGCCCTGCAATCTTGTGACTTTTTGTAACTTACGCATTTTCTGTCTCCAGCCAGCTGGACAACAGTCCTGGCTCCTTGGCACTTATGGCACATTTTTCCAGTAAGCTCTAATAAAATGCTTCCTATCATCCCATTTCATTGGAATGAGGAGGGTTCCCACAGAAAGTGTGCAAACTTGGCAAAACATAGTAGATGCAATGCTATCCCAGCACAGCAAACACAATGCAAATGTTTCTTATCATGTAGTAATCGAAGGGCTCTTCAGATGACTCTGACACTCCTTTTAGGTACAATGGGATGATATGTTAGGTGCCAGACTGCCACATTTATCCTCAGTTCTCCTCTGAACTGAAAATAAGGATAAATACTTCAATGACACTGTCCTTTAGACATGGCTTTGCAATATGCTACATGTCTAGACTGCTGTAAAATCAGGAGGATTTTGTTTGAATGACTTGTTTATATGATTCCCATAATAAATAGCCTGAGTCTTTCTAGTTGTATTAAAACCACATTGGAGCAAATTCTATGCCTCATTACACCACTGCAAGTCTACCATCAGATATCAGGAGTTTCTGCTTGAGACCAGAGTTTGTTTTGCCATGTTTGTAGCCATTGCACTAATGAGCAGTATAACACCATCATGCTGTATGCACTCAAGCATTAAGTGTAAACTGGAGGCTTTTAAACTGAGAGAATTAAATCAGCTTTTGACTTTGTATTGTCCCATACTTCATCTGGTATAGAGGTGATGCACAGGACATGCAGAATATGAAGATTCAGCAACCAGTGCCTGCCCAAAGGAGAGCTAAAGGAAGCATCATTCTCCAAAATTGGTGTAATTGAGACTTCAGCCTGAGGAGAAGCAGGCCTTGCAGAAGACCTGTGTCATCCTGAGGAAGATGGATGATTCATCAGAGAAAACTTAGTCCTTGGATGGGAGAGTAGATGGAGGTCCCAGCTACAAAATTCACAGGCCAAAAAGATACAGACAAAGAGTCAGTGGCTGAGTGTGAAAGAGGTGAGAGATTGTTCGGCCTTACAGTCCCAGGCTGGTTTAAGCAGACAGACAACTTCTACTTTAATATTTATGTCCATGTGGGGCAATTTTCCCTGAAACTGTGTACTCATAGCTGTGGGGTCTCTATGCCTATGTGTATTCACGGTGGGCCCTGTGCATGAGAGAGCTCATGAGAGAGCTCATGAGAGAGCTCTGAGACACCTTCTGCTTTGAACAACGGGACTGTGAGAAGAATTTAGCTCTAAATCACTACCTTTCACAGGCTGAGGCCAAAATCTCAACATTTTTCTTTTCCTGTACTAAGATGAAGTTCCTTTGGAACAGCTCACTCCAATATCTGAGGCTGTCATGGGCTGACAGGTTTCTGCACCATGAGGCTCATCCCCAGGGCTTCAGTGCAGGTGCTGGTGAACTGCTGGAGGGAATGTCTTCAAACAGTAAAGTTTTGTGCCAGTATCACCCAAGCAGTTGGGGCTGTGGGTTTCCAGCAGCTGCTGTCACCCCAGCTTTGCCCTCAGCTGCAGAGAACAGCTGCAGAAACTGCAGAGAATGAACAGTAACCAAGGATGAGGAAGACTAGTTTGAGAAACTGCTTTAAATAGGGACTTTTCCTGAGCTTTAAAAACACAGCTTGTTGAGATTGACAGGAGTGGACTCTGGGTTGAGGAAAGAAAGTGGCAAACTGTTTCTGTCAGTGGCAAAACAACTGAGTTCCAGATGCAAGATGATGAACCATCACTGCAGAAGATCAGGATGACACAGGCCACCTTCCAGGAAATCTGCAGGAAGCACAGCACTGTGCTGCAAAGGCGAAGCAGAAGGGGCAGTACAGTAATTGAAAAACTATCTCATCTCTTCAAAATCATGAACCTGTCACCATCCTGCCTCCTGCTAACCAGGTCCGGTTGTGTAGGTTACCTGTGGAGCCATCAGGACAAAAGCATACCAAGGGAGGTCTCCTGTCAGTGGAAACGCTTGCAGGAACAGCAGCCATGAGGGCACTGTCTTGAACATGAAATGTTGCAGGCACTTGGTAGGAGGAGCCCAGTGCTGCCTGTGAGCCTGTCCCAGACCCAAACACAACACCCTGGCTGTGTGTCCAGGTGAGGCAGTGACTGTGTCGCTGTCCCTAAGGAACACTGGCACATCTGCCGATATGCTGAATTGAGCATGAGGGTTCATGTTAGGCCCATCCATATGGCTTCAGTCAGGTTTCTTCCTCAGTGAGGGACTGGTGACTAACCTTTAAGTGTTCACACGGAGCAGTTTTCCTAAGTGGCCCTCTCCTAGTCAATCAATGAAGTTGGGAGTTGATAGAAAAAGTGACCATTGCTCCGGTGCTGTTTGCCATCACCCAGCTCAGGCATTTCAGGAGAGGCCAGGTGTTTGTGGGTGAGCCACCTTCACTTTTACTGCTTAACTTTGCCTTGAAGAAGCTAGAGGTGCTTCTAGCTGCTACATCAAGCTGTCTGGGTGGCAGGGAGGAGTGCGCTCAGCCAGAGGACTAGTGTCCTGCCCCACTCCAGTGACCACAGTCCTGTAAAGGCACCCATCTTTGGCTTTGCATGCAAGAGTATGAGTCAGAAAACTGATATGAGCTGGAGAATTTTAAAAAGTCTGCCCTTGCAAGTGCACCATTGTAATCTCTGTACAAACAGAGGGTGCCAAACAGTACAGCATTTAGCACAGATATCCATCTGGAGCCATGTAGGATGCCTCAAATCTTTTAATATGGGATCTACAGCAAGTATTCTTCCAAATCAAGCATGCTGTAATGTTTCAGTGAGGATATCAAGAACACGGAGGCAGTGAAATTTTATACTGAAAGAGAAGATTGTCTAACGATAGTAAAGGCCTGGGAGCAGATTACAGCCTTAAGGGTTTCACCCAAGGATTTTGTACCCACATATGGATGCTACAGGGCATTTTCTCTCTGCCAGATTTTGCACATCTGATTTATACACCAACATGACAATTCTGTTTCCCCAAATGCTCTTTACCACTAACATAGAGACAGACAGGTTCTAGAACAATTTATAGCCTGGGTTTGCCTTGGATATATCTGGTTCTCTCTGTGGTACCTCCAAACTCTAGATGAAGCCTGTTGCTTCATAAATAAGGGATTTGTGTCAGTGTCTAAATTTACATGCTGTAAATAAGTGCCTCTAGCCCATTTCAAACCCATTTCATAGATTTCACTGGAGCTACTCTGTATTTACATCACTGTTTGTGAGCTTTGAATTTGACATAGTCCCCATCTTCACTCTGGCACCTCTCCCTCTTCATCACGAGGTGCTGGTGGGTTTGGGTTTTGTTTTACTGTCAGTGCACTCATTTGCTAGTTTTCGGTTTGAATGGATGTGAGTCTTGGCTCCTCTGAGATATCTGAGAAGCTTCTCCATCAGTGGGGGCAGCCTCTGCAGGCTGCTCTTCGCTTTCACTTCCCATCCCTGCACCTCAGCACTGCACCAAGAACCCAATTATATCAATTTATCACATCACATTTACTGAGGAAACTGCACAGCAGTTGCACTAATCCTGAAATCCCCTCAGAGGCATAAATATATTTAAACCACGTTTATGCTGTATGTGGCTGTATTTATTTAGTCTGTTTAATTCTCCCAGTCTGCTCAGAGGAGCAATAGACACATTAGGGGTAGGAGGGAAATTTAAGCACAGCTGAAGTGAGCCACATCCAATACTGCAAGTGTCAGCTGATCCTGCAATTAGTCTCAAGCACTGATCACAGAACAATCAGGAGTTGTTAATAATGACAACTACTTCAAATAAAGTAAAGACTTTGAACACAAACTGAGGTGAATTCTGTGTTTATATTAGAATGTGGACCAATGTTCCTCTTAACGGAGCTCACTTAAACTTAGGAAAACTGGATGACTCCAAATTTCCTCAAAGAAATTGCTGGTAAAATACAGATGTCAGAACTTAGAGGGTTGGTTATCTGGTGGACTTTTGCAATAAGATGTGAATTTGTCCTGGAAGAAAACATCCTGTTTTTCTTAAAATATTTCTTAGTCTGTAATGCTGTGTATGCCAAGTAATCAGCAAGTTTTATGGTAAGCTTGAAAACTCATAGTGGTGCAGGAAGTCTGCTCTTTTGTGGACAGTGCCATTATTATCACACTGCAAATCATTACACTGTAGACACTTGCAAAAATCAGCAAGAAATTATGAGTAAGACATTAAATGAAATCTGACAGGCTTGGCATTTCCTCCCAGTTCAGCCACAGGCTTTCTGTGTGACCTAAAAAATATTATTTATCTTTTTATTGCCACAGTTTTTTCCCTCAGTAAAGTGGAGATAACAAGTTTTCCTTTCTTTCCAACTTTTTTTTTGGTCTTTCTTTTCTATTTATATTGGAAATTTCTTTAAACTGTGACTATTTGTAACTGCATATTCATCACAAGCTCTAGCAACCACAGTGGACACAGCAAAATGAGGAAACTACTAAGAAGAGGATGAATAAGACAGGATGACTGACTATAAACAAGGAAGAATACAAAACTGTCCTGGCTTAAAAAAAATAGAAGAGAGAGAGAGTGAGTGAAATACAGGTAAAGGAACTAAAAGAGAAGGTTGATTTAGACAAATTGAAGAAACAAAAGACAAAAACAACAGACAGAAATAGAAAAAAATCAACAGGGGAAACATCCAAATCAGAAAAACAGGGTGAAGAGGAAGCGTCAAGGTGACTAGGACAAAGACCTAAAGCAGTGAAGACTAGAAAAGGAGGGAAGGCAGAAATACTGTGTTAAAATATTTTTAGTATGGCCTTAGATTGTGCTAAAGTCCTAATAATGAGGGAGAAAGTTAAGTAGAGATTGACCTTTTGCTTTGAGTCCCCTCTTGCATACTCTGAATATCTTGAACATCAGTGATTCAGTACTAGTTTGGGTGTCTGGGAATATAGGGTTGAGCCCTTTGGTGCACTTGGGAAAAACACGCAAAATCATGCCCAGAGAAGTCAGTTGAAGGAGTGTTGGGATGTCAGCATTGCCTGGGTAAAAAACAATTTCTTGTAGATCCCTGGAAATCAAAAGTGCTTTCCAGGAAGCAACAACCTGTCCATTGGAAAGGAACAAAATCATGCATGAGTGGTAAGGAAATATAATTAACTTTCAGATGTAGTCTTGGGTCATGGAGGAATGCATTCATCCCATCTTCTCTGTGACTCAAAATACAATGGTCTTTTAACAACATAACAGAAAGTCTTGTATGTGACCTTTCCCAGGAGGTTTCAAATAAATAAGACCTATTCCTCTGATTAAAAAAAATCCAATCCAGATATAAAGGCTGGATATTTTTAAAATTCAAATAATGCTGCTCTTGTGATTTTGCTCTTGGAACCTAGGCCTTTCTCTCTTGAAGGATGGTAAAAGGGAGCAAAACCATATAGCAGGAGTGTGTGTATGAAAGAGTGAGTGGAATGGAGTAAGACCAAGATTGCTTAATATCAAGGAGGCATCAAGAACATCTAAGGAAATCTCTGATCCCATGTTTCCATCTCTTATTTTAGATCAGAAGCTTTGTATTCCAGGTTGCCAGGGGCTATGTGTTACATAGATGTACAACAGACTTTTCCTAGAAGAGTTAGAAGAACTTTCTGAGGAAGGAAGCAGTCACATTGGAGTACTTCTATTCTAGTGTATCACAAAATAGTAACAGTTAAACAGTTTTTCAACTTCATTTATATTGTAGTAACAATTAAGATAAATTGATGTAACTGAGGTTTCAGCCATTCTGTTCTGCTTAAACAAATTTTCAGCAATTTAAGCAGGCTGTCTTTAAGTCAATCTAATTACACCTCTAGCAATTCTTAGGCATAAACGTGTCCTTGGTGATGACAGAAGTGCATCTTCTTCTCACTTATCTACTGAGAAGCACTACTGCAGTAAAGAGCTGCTTACTCCTGAATCAATGGAGTCAATCCTTGGTACTGGAAGAATAATCCATGAAGTTGAAGTTGCAGTTGAAGGCCAAGATGTTTCACTAAAGGCTCTGGAGAGATGTGATATTGCACTGAAATGCTGAGAAATGGCCATACAGTAAAGGCACTGAAAGAGCTAAATCCAGCATGGGTGTCTGAGGTACAGCTTTGTCTCACTTCCGTATGCCAAATATTTAGACTTGGTGCCAAGCTGTCTCCTCTTAAATGCAGCTTCCCCTTAAGAGGTATTTTACTTATTTTTCTTCTCAGTTTATCATGCTTCATACTTTGGGAGTGAATCACTGACATCCAGCAAAGTAAAAATTTTACTAGCATTGCCTGCACCTCAGATTGTCGCCTCAGGTTCACATGCTCGAGCAGGCACAAACAGTCTTCTAAGAGATAATTTTAGACTCTTAACCCATTAGACAACAATCTGATGAGTTGTGCAAATAAAAGATAGTAACATATGGATAGATAATGTGTATACACCTTCTTATTATTGCCAAATGGCTGTTTTTGTTTCAGGCTGCAACCCAAAATGTACAGGGAGAAACTGTGCTTTAAGGGCAGTAAACAGTTTGGCAATCCACTTACCATCAGCTTTCAGACTGATAAACCTTCATATTACTGGTCTTGTCTACATGCTGTGGAGAGGGTGAAATGACCCATGATGTAATCACATATGCCTCCTGAAGACTAGGGGGCACGTAACCAGTTTCCGCCACCGATCATTTTGCATGAGACAGCTGCTTCTAAATCACCCATAGACCAGAGAGGGACAGCATTTATGAAAAACATAAAGTTAGGTGAACACTGAGCTCTCAGTGAGCTCACTTGCAGACCTGCAGGATTGCAGAACAATGGATGTCCTTATAAATCAAATATTTAGCGGTAAGGAAGTCAACCAAGTCACACAGAAGAAAGGTCCCACCCAGGTTTCTGAAGGTATGTCAAAGTCTTAGAGAAAGATGCTTGAGGCTAATCACTACATCTGTGGGAGAGAGTATTGGAATGTACAGGAACAGGTACCAATTAATATTTGGAAGAGAAGCAGAAAAGCCTCAGAAGGGTGCCAGAAAATTTCATCAGGATAAACTTGAATAAGAACTAAAAAAGCCAAGAGCACCAGATGGCGTTTCCAGAAGTATTTCCAGAAGTATTCTCTGTCACAGACAAAGCAAAGGTTCATTGTCTTGCACATGAGTGAGGAGACAAAACTATCCTACAATCTTCTGGAAGGAGGAGACAACTCTCTCTCATACCCTTTTGACGAGAAAGAAGGTAAATCCATGTTATGTGGGTGAAGCATGAATTTCTTCAGCCTTCTGTTTGAATTTCACAATTAAAATTAGCATTTCCAGAGTTCCAATTTTGAAGAAATACTATTCAAAGCTTGTTTTTAATGGCTACTTGTCACAAATGCATAGGGAAGCTATATACCAAGTTCGAAAGCTCTCCCATATCCTAAAGGACAAGTGCGCTGCCACAATACTTAAATTACATTGCAGTTAGCTATCTGGTTTCAGCAGGGCTGGAGCAAACCTGAGCTGATTACACACAGCCACTTGGTTTTCCACTCCATCCCATGTTACTAATACAAGGTCTTCCATTGTCTAGGTAAAATCCTGCCTCCTATTATCCTAAAGAGTGATAGCTGGTTGTATGTGGAGCCCTCAGGATGGCACAGCACAGAGTGTCATCTGGTTATAACTCTGGGACGCATGATGTTATCAACAGTCCCAAGATATGACTTAGAGCAAAAGCACTAACAGTCAGGGGACAGAGTACTCACGTGCAAGATTTTAGAGCAACTCCTTAGTCTGATCCAGTACGACGATACTGATAAAACCATAGTGTCAGTGCCATGGACTTGGATGCTGGAACACGGTCATGCCATTAAACTGCTAGAAATCTGTTTCCTGGCACAATTTTAGCCTCGCTTACTAGCATGGTTCAGGAGTCAGCATGGGTCACAGTCCAAGTGCCTCAGACTCTGCTCCAAGGGATGGGAGCATGCAACAGAGTGTTCCTGGCCAAGAAGGTGCCACAGATCCTGAGAGTGCCCCAGCACTGCTCCACTCTTGGGTACAGATGTAGCAGTTTGGTCCTTGTTGAGGCCTCTACATCTCCTGTGCCTTGGGTGCAAAGTCTTCCCTCTCAAAGAAGAAGAAAAGGGCTTAAAGGCTTTGGATTCATCCTAATGAGGTACAGACTTATTGAAAAAAAAAAAGGCCTTCAAAAGTTTTGAGAGAGAGAAAACATTGTTTTCTGCCTGCTTTAGCCTCAAGTCCCTACAGAATGAAAGTTGCCTTTATGCTGTATTAGGTATTGGAGCAACACACAGATAAGAAATCTGTGCCTCTTCCGAGGTTGGAATGTGCTGGCTTCAGTCCTGTAGACTTTAGCTCTTATGGCAGATCAAAAGCAACTTAAAGTAGGGTCAATGACTTTCCAACAGCAAGAGACCAGACTTCTTATTAGTCCAGCATTTCTTAGCCACTGCAGACCAAAGAGGCACCAAGAAAATCTTGTCACTACAGCTTGCCTGTGGAGAAGCAAGTTTTTACCAAGCCTAATGGAAGGCAAAGTGTCTAGGGTTATGTAACCAAGAAAACCAAAAAGCGTATTCTATTTCATCTGTTGAAAGCAGTTGGGGAGATGTTTTCCTTTATCTCTTGTAACTCCAGGGTAAAGGGGAGTGGATGCCTTCTGATAATGGCCCAGCTGTTAAGACCACGTGGGGGCAGTGTTTCTGATCTCTTTCACCACCTGTTCGTCTTCCGGGGGATATCTTCTGATAATGGGCCATTAAGGCTCACCAGTGACATGAGACATTACGTCATCCCACTGTGAAATGTTCCACCCAGTGCAGGGGGGAGCCAGCTGTTCCTACCTATATAAGAACTGAGACTCAGGAACACCAGGTATCCAGTTTTTCCACTGGATCCTTGGCAGAAGGCCAGACCCATCTCTCCACCACTGAACTTTCTACAGGATCATCTCTCTTCCACAGAACCATATCTGCTACTCCAGAAGGATTTATTTTGACTACTTCCAACACCCTGACCCACAGGGTGTCAGGTTGTATCCCTGACTGTCAGGGTTTTCTGGGATTTTTGTTTGCTTGCTTGCTTGTTTTTCTGTACTACTACATTTGTATTTTCTAAATATTCCTAGTAAAGAACTGTTATTCCTATTCCCATATCTTTGCCTGAAAGCCCCTAATTGCAAAATTGTAATAATCTGGAAGGAAGGGGGTCTACATTCTCCATTCCAAGGGAAGCTCTAGCTTTCCCTGGCAGATACCTGTCTTTCCAAACCATGACACAAAGTTTCACAGCTATGCAGTGAAGCTGTACTCAGATTTCAGGGGTTTGCTTATTACTTCACGTGCTGAAGTACGTGAAAGGATCAGATGCTCTTGGTGAATCAGGTTCCTGTTTTGAAAGAAAGAGGAAAGCACACAGCAAGACACAGATAACTTATCTGTGTTTGTAACAAATTTTCTTTTTTGTTTCATACTATATGAGCAATAAAAAACTATTTACAAGGCATACAAACTTCAGTTTATAGCTAGAAAGATGTTTCACTCTGTCTGCGTTGTCTCTGCAAGTGTCAAAACAGACTTGTATTTCATACCAATAAAACACGATTTTCATGCCAAGGACAGCAAGAAACAAAACAAAATGAAGCTATTTCCTCAGAAAAGAAAAAAAAATTAGATTCTTACATATCTGTCTCTGATGCTGTAATAGGACTAGTGGGAGCAAGCACCATGGGAACCCGTAGAGCAGCATGCCTGTGCAGATCCACTCCAGTAGATTCCCTCCCATAGTCTCCAAACTATACTGGGATGGTGCTTTTTTCCCTGATTAGTTCCTTACTTCTCAAGTGTTCCAGTTCATTGCAGAGGGCAAAGGGTTGCAAGTTTAGCTCAGAGTGTGAAATCCAGAGTTATTGCTAGAGCTAGTTAATTTTTTTTTCAATGGAATGCTTTTTTTCCATTAGAAAATGCCATTTTGTCTAACCAAAACTGCTCTCTGAGGCATGTTGATTTTCACAACCTTTTGTTTTGGGGAAAAAAAATTGGGAAGAAGTATTATGAGAAGGTCAAAGTATTCCATTTCAACATTTTTGGAAGGGAAGCTAAGGAGGAGGAGGAGGTGTTTTTTCCAAGCTAGTTTTATTTTCAAACTGTAATTTGCTGTCTATCACAAAAATAAAAGTATGGTGATACAATGAATTTTTTTTCAGTCATGGCAATTCTTTTTTCTTCTGATTCAGAGAAAAGTAAATGTCAATTTCCTAGGAGTCCCTTGGAAATGGAAATTTCTTGTGTTTTCACAGCCTTAGCTACGCCTACATTATATTCACGAATATATTGGAGATTCATTTAATCTGCCAATCTTTGCAAAAAGTACTTAGACAGTGATAGGATCCTAGTGATTTTTTCAGTTAAATGAAAACCAACGTTCATACCAACAACACTTGGCTTGAATAAATGTTCACAGATAGTGAACAATGAAGACATAAAACAGGCAAATGTGACAGCTGATTGCGAATTGTCATAGCCTTCTTTCACACATTCTAACCAGTTAGATAGATTTCATGCTTGTTAACTCTGAAATGAAGATAAGTAGATATTAATATTTTGAGAATTATTTTTAAATGCAGCCCTGTCTCAGCAAGAAAATTCAACTTATCTTTATGTTCATCTCAGTTCAATTAGAATGTGCTTAATTAAACCAGGTGTAATTTTTCTTAGGTGATAATTAGATATTTTGCCTTGTTTGTATTTCTTTAGTGTGTTTATTTTATTTTAATCATTTAATGTACCAATTCTGGGAAATCACACACATAGCACATACAACTGTCATAACTGAATAAAAGGATTAAACACTCATTTTGTTACCAATGCTTAGCTCTGAAATGACACCTTACAGATATCTCCTTACATTTATGCTTTTCTAACTATACTCCATACCTTGGCAAGTTAAATAATCCAGAATTCTGTGCAACCTTACACCCCATTTGCATATATAAAAGGATATTGTAAAACTGAGGGATCAAAGATGCTATAATATATAGAGGATCTGAAACAGGGTAGCACTATTTGTTTGATCTTGTTAAATTTCTAAAAATATTTTTCTCTTTAATAAGAGTGGGGTGACTCAGAGGAATCTAGAAAATTGTCCTTGGTACTGATGCATGACCAGCACTCTGTGGGCAGAAGAGACACATCCAACCCTCCGGGAGAGGTGGTGCTGACATCCTAGGCAATGGCTTGCCCAGTGCAAGTCAACAAATTCCAGGCCTTCCAATTTAGTCCTCAAATATGATGGGAGTGGCTTAAAAACTTCAGGATCTAAACAATTATGATTTTCAAGGCCTTTTTAAACTGCCTTTGGATCTTTGAGTGTTTTGGTTTCATGTCCTGAGGACATGCTTGCAGCCTTAAAGGCCAGAATCCTGATTCTTAAAGACAGGCTGAGATTTCCAGTCACTCATCTGATGCCAACAGATGGGATTTTCATGTGGGAGGAAAGAACATTGGTAAACATCAAAGATGCCCACTTCAACTCAACTGAAGCAGGACAGGGTCCTAAATACATCTACATTATTTGGCCTCTCATTTTCATGTGTGTGCAATAAATAATAAGAAAACAGATAAAATTCAACATATGTGTATTGATGGGTTAACTGGAATGTGCATGTGTACATAAAAATTCGGTGCAGTTTATAGAGAATTTGTGTGTGTATGTGTGTGCTTTTTGGAAGTATTCACAAGATAAACAATCAACTACTATAGTTACAGAAAACTCACTTTTTGGCAGAATGAGCTGTGTTATGTTTTTTAAAGGGCATAATGTGAGGTTTTGTCTTCATCACACGTTTATAGAGACAATAGCAACTGCAGAAAAAAAGTTTTACTTGGAGCTTAGACACCTACTCTGTGGCTCTTTCAGGTTGCTTTCAGCATCTTCTTGCTCATGCTGTTGTTACACCCTTATATTCTCTCTTTTTGTGGCAGGGCAAAGGCAAAAATTCCCCATTCATATTTCCATTTTGTGCCCACCTCAGAAAATCACTTCTTCACCCTTCCTTAGTTTAGCTAGAATTTGTTGGCATTGTGCAGAGGTGCAAGTGTAGTCCTAGGAAAGAGAAACTGATTCATATGAACTGGAGTTGCTTTGTCTGACGATTTCCTGGACTCTGGTGTTAGTCCTTGGTTGACCCCACACAATTTTTTTCTTTCTTTGCTTGTTTCTGATTTAGAAGTATGGTCTAAAGGGACCATTTCCATCCTTTTTTTTTATATGGCCTATTGCCATTTGGATTCCCTAGAAAATAGAGCAAATTCTGGGCTCTTTTAGAAACTAACTTTTTAAAATAATATTGCCTCTTCTGTCTCAACCACCCAATGTTTGACCATCAAATGCACAATACAAGTGGGCTGCCTGGATTAAATGGAGATGATGGTGGTATCAATTGCTTGAGATGTTCTAACTTATTTACAAGGTATGTGTATTTTGCTTTGTGTTTTTTTTTCTTCTCTGAACAGAGCAGGGGTTAAAATCAAACAAATTTTAAAAAGGAATCAAAATCATCTCAGAGGCTGTGTAGACGTGCCGTTGATCAGATGTGGACAGGCTGCTCTGCAGGGCTGGGAGGCAGCTGGAGCTCAGCCAGTTGAGCACAACAGCGTCTTCTGAGGGGTGGCACAGACAAGCTCAGGCTCTCCTCCCAGGCTGGCTCAGTATGCATGTGGAATGGGGCACCAGGAACCAATCAGGGGCACCAGGCTGCAGAGACATGCTGAGAATCTCTTGCTATTCCATTTCCAGTATACATTTTGCCCCAGGCACCTTCTCAGAGATTTTCTCAGGACTTGGTCAGGGTGCTGCTCTTACTGTGTCCTCGGTACTTGTATCTCTCTGAAACTCTGTTCAGTTGCTCTGGCAAGCACTGGCACACACAGCTGCATCCATTTGTGCTTCTGCTTCATTTCCTAGTTACGTGTCTGAGCTGCAGTGAGAGCAGGTTTGCGGGAAGTGCTCTTCCCTTCCTTTTCTTTTCAAATGCAGACAGAAGGTCATGGTCAACAGCTCTATGTCCATGTGGAGGGCAACGATGAGCGTTGTCCTGTGAGTCTATGTTTTGGGATCAGTGTTCTTTAATATCCTTATCAATTACATAGACAGTGGGATCAAGTGCATCTTCGGCACTCCACACAAAGCTGAGCTGTGCCTACAACAGATACAACAGAAGGAAGGGATGACACCTAGGGGGACTTGGACAGCTGTGAGAATTGGGCCCATGAGAACCTCGTGAGGTTCAACAAGTCCACGTGCAAGGCGCTGCACCTGGGTTGAGGTAATCCCAGATGTGAGTACAGACTGGGAGAAGAACTCATGGAAAGTAGCCCTGAGGAGAAGGACTTGCATGTTCTTGTGGATGGGACGCTGGACATGACCTGTCAGTGTGCACTATCAACCCAGAAAGTCAACTGCATCCTGGGCTGCATCAAAAGAAGTGATGCCAACAGGTTGAGGGAAGTGTTGTCCCCCTTTATTCTGCTCTTGTGAGACCCCACCTGGTGTGCTGCACCCAAGCCTTCGGTTCCCAGCATAAGAAAGACATGGAACTGCTGGGAGCAAGCCTAGAGGAAGATGATGAGAAGGCTGGAGTATCTTTCCTTATGAAAACAGGCTGAGAGCGTTGGGGTTGCTCAGCCTGGAGAACAGAAGGCTCTGGGGAGACCTTAGAGCACCTTAGAGAACATCTTGGGATGCCCCATCCTTGGATGTGTTCCCAGCCAGCTTGAAAAGGCATTTTAACAAGCTGCTCTAGTGGAAGACGTCCCTGCCTATGGTGGGGGGTTTGGAACTAGATGATCTGTAAGATCCCTTCCAACCAGAACCATTCCATGGTTCTGTGGTTACCCTCTCACTCAATAGGCTCCGATGGTAGAGTCATGTTCATACACTCAATGAGGCCTGGTCAGCTGGCCATAGCAAAAAGTTACTGGCACAGCCATAAAGCACCTTTTATTCCCCAAGTGCTTTGTTGCTCCCAGATCATCACCTCGATCCTCTTTTACCAGATACTCCTGACCTTTTACCAGATGTTCCTGGGTCCTCTTCCCATGTTAACATGGGTCTGTGTGAGATGAGCTGGCTTTTGGGGAGCACCTAAAGGGGGACCACTGAAGTGGAGGACCACTGAAATGAAGCCAGGTCTCTATCAGCAGCCTAATGATAGGATCAGTGGCACTAGGTGAGACTGGGGGACAAGAAGGAGAAAGAATATTGTCTTTAATTAGAACATTAGAAGTAAATTATTGGCCTGTCTAAATGGGATTTATCCCACTGAAGGAAATAACATACCCTTCTTAGACTGCTCATTTTCTTTGCAAGTGTTATAGGCCCATGGTGCAATTTAGTGCACAAATTCATGACCTTTAGAGAAGGTATCACTTTCAGTCTTCTGCACTGAAGTCTCCCTTCCCTGCTCACTCTCATATACAAGTCTTCTGCAAACAATGTGGCATGCAGCAGGAATCTTCTGCTTGACAGAGAGTTTTCCACAATTACATAAGTTCAGCCTGAGAGCCTATGCGGAGGTAGCTGAAAATCTGAGAGTGAGATTTACAGTAATATAATTAGATCACTTACAGTAAGATGGAATGCTCTTTCCCGCTTTAGGACGAATGCCATAGGAGCCTCCCACTACTCCTCCTCTGAGTCATCTTTCCAGAGGCACTTCTGAAAGCCAGCCACCCTCAGGTGTTAAGCAGTATTTGTTTGTGCTGTGGGTGAAAAAATGTGTACACGCACACACAACCCAAACTTGATTAAGCAAACAAGGGCAAAGAAACCAGAAGGCTGTGGTTTCTTTGAATGTCTGTCTGTCTGCCTGCCTGGTGACAGAGCCAATGCTTGCAGTCTCAGCCACAATACCTTGACTCATCACACAGTCTAGAAGCAGTGCTCACCCCCAGGAGGGCAAAGCTGAGGTGCACACACACACAGGAGAGTGGTGGGGAGAGCACTTCCAGCCTTATCAGCCCTTCTCATGTCTCCTTTGCCATGCTCATCCCTGCTGTGGTAAACCAGAAGTGCAGGATTTATCACATGGCATAACCCACTGCCTTAACTTTTGCCAGGTTAAATAACTTTGAAAATACTGCTTTGGCCTAAGGATTGAAACACATGATTTGGAGCAACCCGAAGTTCCCTTCCAGGCTTTGCTTGGGCAAGTTGTTTATCTTTGGTGTACCAGCAACAGAGTAGTGTCTCTTGGTATACAATAAATGATGGCTTGTATGCATAATAAACCTTATCTACCTCCCAGGCATGTTGTGAGAATGGATGGATGTTTTTGAGGAGCTTTGTAAGTTGTTCATGAAAAGAATTACAAGTGTGTATTATGTAAGTATTGCCCTTATCTTACACAATCAGCCAGATATTGAAGGAGCTCTGTCTTCATACTTACAAGGCAGGAAGGGCATACTACAACACCAGACTTGCAGGAAGAAGTGGGAGAAGAGGTTTCCACTCCACAACAACTCCAGGCAAGACTCAGTTCTTCTTCCAAGTGGAGCTGGCTTTGGGACTGATGTGACTTTTTTAATCTACATCACCTGTGTGAATAATAGGTACTGGGTAATCTACAAAAGCATGGAAACAGTGACCAGAAACCAAGACAGCTTTATTCCATCTGACTGCTACAGCCACTGGGCTACAAAACCTCTGCTTCTCTCCTGCTTTATCCCTGTTAGCTTCTATTGGCAGTGTGGCACATCTTTCATTTGACCAGTGGAAAGCTCCTCTAACCTTACCGAAGAGATTTAGCACTGATGATGAAAGTAATCTGAAATCGTGGGTAAATCCATAGAAATGGCCCAGCCTCACATCTGACTCATAAAGAGAAAGAGACATTTTTTTTAGGCAACACATGCCCGGCTTGAGCACAGCTGCATCCAGAGAACAAGACAACTTTTTGAGGCAAGAGCTGTTCTGACATAACAGACTGACCTGAGTCATTACTTGGCTCAACCAAGCCTTCTGTTTTCAATTTGAAGATGAAGTTAGAGAATTACCTATAAGCAGTAGTGAGGACAGTCAGGGCAACTACAAACTATGACAACTGTCCTGTGAATAAAACTCTGAGTAATCCTGGCATGGGTGGCCAAGGGAGCGTGTAGCAGACCTCCAGCTCCAAAGAGTGCTAACAGCTTCATAGCACCGAGACATGTATGAGAAAGTGCCTAAACTCTAGATTTTTTTTCAGTTTACATTAATGAGGCAAGAGAAAAGAAGCAATGTTTTCTTTGTTTTATAGGTAAAAGAGCCAGGGGTCACAAGTAACTTTCTAAAGGTTATCCAAGAGCTTCTGCCAGAGGCAAGGCCTGATTTGTACCTTTTTCCTCTCCTTGGTATATCTGTCCTCAGCTTTGAATATAAATGTGCTGATTCCAAAGATCTGAGAGGCCCAGCAAAAGAAGTGAACCTGTGGACTATAGACTCAAAAGAATGAGAGGGAGATTACGTTCTCTGTGTGTGTGTGTGATGTGAAAGTGCCTATAGAAGAAATGAGGATGTGAACTCATATAGCTCAAAATAAGGAAATAACACTGATGCTTTCTCTGGGAGTGGTAAAGCGGTTTTTGCTGGGCTCATGTGTCAGCTTCTGTGTAAGTGAACTTCATCCGCTTCCTTTTCAGGTAAATTCCTACTGCACTTGGCAAAATCTGTAGTCCAAAGAAAGAGGGGAAAATCCCTGTTATGGCAGAATCTTAAGCAGTCACAGATGATTATGTGAAAAAGCCCTTATACAGCCCCTGTGGGACAACCATGTTAACAGTAAGCTTTTACTGTGGTTTTTATGGTTGGTCTTTCAGTAGATACACACGGCTCCATCCAAAAGGACTAGATTTTTTATAATTATTTAAATTTAGGGATCTCCCTAGGGGCTAAACCATCATCCCACCTTTCTGATGGAGGCACATTTTCCTCATGATTTCTGGTTTAGAGCCTTGCTGCACGCTTGAGAGCAATGCTCTTTGCAATGAGAGTGTAATTCTGCTGTCCCATTTCAGAGGCTCCTGAGATCTTGCCCTGTTTATTCACAGGGAGCCATGTCAAATTACAAACAAAAAAACCTGAAACATTTGCTCTGAACATCTGAAAAGCAGTCTGGAACCACTCTTCCTAAGGCTAATGGCTACAAGAATCTTGATTTCAGTAGGAAAAGCATTCATTTTAAGCAAGGCAGAATGAAATTAGGTGCAGTGTGAATGGTTAGACTTGGCAAGTAGCCAATAGCCTCATGCATGTAATTTCACCATTATTTTAAGACTAGACTAAATTCCTGTTGTCCTCAATATGGCAGACTAGCTTGCCAAGGAGGAGCACATTGAAAGACAGAGTTTAATTAATTATTTACCCTTGTTAAAACAGCTCAATGTTAATGGAGTACTCTTAGATTAATTTTATTTTATTGTATTGTGTTTCATTTATTTTGATTTATGTTTCTATTTTATTTTCCTTTCTTCAGATTTTACTCTCTACATGTTACCAGGGAACAGAAGGGGAAGAAAGAGCAAGAGCCTGACACGAAGCCGTTGTAACGCAGCAGCCAAGTTTCCTTTGCTTCATTCTTGGATCATATCTCTAGCAAGGTTGTGTGCTGGTAACCAGTACTTCAAAAAGTTTTCATTTCATCTCAGACATAAAAAAATACCTCAGACAACTTGTCAAAAATGTTGAAAACCCCAGGCAACTCATATTGCTTAAAGACTGGAACATGTTATTAGGAAAAGCTATACCAATCACAATGACAGCCCACATGCCAAAGGTTGGCTTTTCGCTCAAATCGGTGGTCTTGGTGGTAAAATCCAAGCCCAAGCTGAGTGATTTTTTCAGGGAACTCAAAAACAAGTGTGAGGACGTCCTGTTTTTCACTGCAGATGGCATCTCTGTGACAGACTCTATTATTTGCTGGGAAGTAGCGTAGAAAGTAGGCTGCATTTTGTCTCCTTGATCCCAGCAGGCTAAATGGTGGCTTGTAGAGAAGGTCCAGTAATTTTCAGAAATCTATCCTACTTTAGGTGAGATGGGTTTGTTTTCTGAACTCTGGCAAAGAGCAGCTGATTTTGTAGAAGGGGAATATGCAGAGTGAAACCACTACAAACACTGATCCTACCAGAAATAACCAGCCCTCCCTTCCCCCTGGTTAGAAATGGAGAGTACAAAAATTCCAGTGATTCATTCTATCTACCAGAACGGGGAGAAAAACCCCACCTAAATAAAAGTGAAATGTTTTACTCAGACCCGTGGCTTTACATGAAATTCTGTTAGCCTCTTATTTTGTGGAAGTTTGTAGAAGACAATTAAGCCTGAAATTTCAAATTCCGTTCCTTCCTAAGAATTCCTCTGAAGCACATGTGCTATCAGAATCTCCCTGACCAACTTGGTCTTATGAGTTTCCCAGAGATCTTCTCTAGAGATATGAAGAAAACTTCAATGGCTCATTCTGTCTGGGTATTTTTCTTGAGAAGAGACCTTTCTGGCAGAGTGACACGTCTTCCCCCTTACACCCTCAGTGGTCTGGCAGCAACCAGACAAGTTCCTCTTCTCCTGAGAGTCCTGACCTCTTCTTTGTACCACTGTGGTTACAAATACAGAAAGAAAAGTGCCGATATTCAAAAGATATCCTTATAGAATTAGTTTTAAAAATCAATACATATTGATTACACAAGGGGAAGGGATAACCTGATCTTGATTTTACAAGGGGAAGGGATAATCTGATCTGTTTTTTTTTTTTAATCTTTTTCTGTTCCAGTAGTTACTGATCATTAGTTAAATTATAATATTAAAGTTCTGATGTTTTTAATCTGACTACATCATTCATTCCTTGCCCTTTCAATAGATCAGTTCCTTCATTCATCAGTCTGAATTCAAATTGAATCATTTTGTGCAAGAAAAAAAAATGTCAAGCTTTCAAAGTGAATCATCAATTTGTGTGAAAGTGTGTAAAACAGATAATCACAAACTGCTGATGCCAACACTGCCACTCATGGGATTTTATTTCAGATTATTTGTGTCCTGTCTTCTAAGTAATTCTCATCTTCATTTTTTGAGTGGGTTTTTTTTTGATGCTGAGAGGTCTGATTACACTGTAATTCATTAAAGAAAAGAAAGAGCTACAAACATATGATTTAATAATGCATCAGAAGGTTTGTGGCTATTATGCCAGAACTACAAAGCGAATCCTATGCACTAGTTGGATGTGAATGCAGATGAAAATCGATTTAAACATATGTATGCAATGGGTAGACACTATTGTCAAACCGTCAGAAGCTTCCTTAACGAGCCAAGACTTTTATGAGTCAAGAGAAAGCACAGTGCAGACAGGCAAACTGAGAGCTGCAGCAGCTGACCCAGAGACCACATTTCAGACATAAAAAGTCAGAGTGATCAAGATGGCCAGTGAAGCAAGCAAAGTTCCCAAGCAAACAGACGCTGTGGTAAAAGTACCTTAAATTCAGTGTTTGGTCTAGACATGAGTGAGAAGTGAGGAGGAGTGGGAACTAGATTTAGCAATTTGAAGGCACAACGCACTGTCATACCAGGTCAAACAGGTTCAATAGTCCATTTTGCTCTTCTCATTGTGCATATTGAGACCTTTTTAATACTTCTGATCAGCTGTCTTGTTCTTCTTCCTACCTCAGCTGTCAACTGGCTGGTGAAATGATGATTTAGTACACAGGAAAGGTGAATTTGTGGCTGTCAGTCACACAAAGTGCTCTTATCTCCTTTGAAGGTGTGTAGTATTTGTACACCCAGGCCTCCAAGGCTCATATCCACCTGTAATGACAATTTCATCATAGGCAATTTTTCAGGAGATTTTATTGTATTTTATAATTCAGAACAAAAACAAACAAACAAAAAGAAAAATCATATCTATATATGTATACACATGTGTTTATACACATCAGTCTTCACATGCTAAAAAAAGGTTTCATTTTATTGACATCTTATATGTTGATGTCTGCAGGGGAAGAAATACATGCTGTTATTTGGTAATCATTGCTTGACTGTTAGGTGGCCACTTACTAAAACTCAGTCAGCATTGGAATTAATTGCCACACCCACGGGAAACCTCAGCAAAGTCCAGGAGCAATAATAAAATATCCTCTAACTTCCTAGGATGGTTCCTCCAGGCTTGACTGACTTAAGTACATGGACTAGTGTGCCTAAGCATATCTGTAGTATCTGACTTAAGTACATGGACTAGTATCATATTTAAGTATCTGACTGAAGTACATGGACTAGTGTGCCTGAGCACATCTCTCTTGTATATAGCGTAGAGACTTTGGGGTTAACCTTTAAAAGCTCTGTTTTTCACTCATTTTTAGGTGTATGTTGGCCTGCAGGCTCTAAAGCTCTGATACAAGTCCTCAGACTCTTCAGTGAGATTAAAGAGGGTCAACTCTGCATGCTTAACTAATAGCATTACTCCTTTGTTTACTAAATGACTCAGTAATTAGGTCTGTATCAAGAGACAGGCGTCTGCCCATTAAAATTTATTCAAGGAGATTTCATATTAATTACTCTTGAAATGCTTTTCACTCTCCATGGAACTAATCTGATACTTCTAGGTCTTCTTAGCAAAATAAGTTGGGCAATGCCAAGCTCAAGGCCATGACGGCTGCCGAATTGCTGGTGGAGGGGAAAGATCAGTTCCCTGTAAGTCAAAGCCAGGCTTAGTCAGTCGGCTGTGCTGCTGTTCTACCCTTCCCCATCCAGCTCATCTGGGCAGGGAGACAGCTCTCAGGGCTGAAGTAGGTAAAGACTAACCCTGCAAAGAAAAACAGTGAATTTCCAGCCAGCCAGCTTCACTCTCTAGCCAGGCTGGCAGTGGGGGAGGGAGTAGGAGCACACACCTGAGGTAGGAGACTTGCAGGTCCTCATTAGGACCAACTCCCCTCTGGATCTGGGCTTTCAGGAACGTGAAGGTTCGGGGAGGGGAGGATACCATTATATAGGGTTTTGAAGATCTTAATTTTAGAGCAGAACCTCTGGGGTTCTGACCTTCATTCTACAGAGCCCTGCTCTTGTTTCTGCTCTACATTTCAAATAGAAAAGTAGCATGCAGCTGATCAGGATCAGCACAAAAGAAAATGTTTCTTGGGTTGCAAAGCTGCTCATGTGTTTGTTCCTCTTGCTTTCAGAAGTCCCCATCTCCAGCTGTGATGTGTTCTTTGCTATGAATCTAACAATTCTCAGGAGCCTTTGCTAAGGAAGTGGCACAAAAGCCTAACTTATACAACACGTATGTATTTTGACCTAAGAGATGCCTGCAAGTTGGATGGGCTGGCCATAGAGAAACATAAGGAAACTTTCTCTATTTACATCCTCCATGAAAAACCAGGACACAAGAGCAGCTCCTCTGCCTGTTTTTTCTCAATGCCCTTCATGACACAGACCACTTTAAAGGGGGCTGGAAGGCACTCTTAGTCAAATTTCTAGTAACACATCATGGATCAAGTTTAATTTTTTTTTTCTGAACCAGACTTACCAACAGTAATTGAAACCTGACAATGTTGCTGAGGCCAAATTTCATGAGAACAACAAAGTTACTTAAATAAAAATAAAATGATTCATTCCCCACTCAGTGCACTGTCAGTTACTGGTACTCCCCACGCTTAATGCCTGAGGTAGCTAATGGCATTAACACATGAAAGAAATCATCAACATGCTTTTGACTCCCATTGGAATCCTTTATTAAAATAGTCCTGACACTTTTTTTCTCTGTTTTTAGAGCTGGTATGCCAGCAGCCACACGACCAGTGCTCTGACCAACGGAGTGGTAATTCCCAGAAACACTGGATTTGTTTAGACTGTTCCAGACAGCCACCTTGACCGGATAACCTCTTCTGGGCTTTGCAGTGCCAAATGGGTATCTGCTCTGGCAAGGCAGGGCCACACTCCAGCAAGCAGCACGGCTCTCCCAGAGCTGCATGCAACAGGCAAGAGGAAAGAAAAATACCTCCTGTTTATGGCCATCTTGTGCAGCTCTGGAGACTACTCCATTATTTTCCTCCTGACCCCAGGTGCACATATTGGGGTAGCTTCCATGCTCAGTGGCTGAGGAATCAAGGAAACCCACTTGTACTGGAGGGGCTGTCAGAGCTGACAAGCAACTCACCAGCCATTAGAATAAAACATGCACAGAAAAGGGGGAAAATCCAGAGGCTGGTGGTAGTATTGTCTTCTGCAAAGTAAAAGGGCTGGTGACCCCTTGTCAAAAAACAGTTCCAACAACCATGTCCTCCTACCTGAAAGAAAAGAATGGACAAATAGTGAGCTTAGCTTTCCCCTATACTCTCCTTGTGCCACGTTGCTTGCTTTCCCTTCCTACCGTCCTCCTCCCACCCTGCACCAGTGTTTTTCACCCCCCCAAAATATATGTGTATGTTTGTGGGGAACAAGCAGGTCTTGCTGCAAGAAGCACTTTACCCCAGTGGATTCACCTCCAGACCATAGGCAAGTGGTCTTTATCTAGCCCCTCATCTTTATCTAGCTCCAGAGGTGTTAAGAAAGGAAGTGAGCTTTAACCAGTAGAGTTTACTTTGGAAAGATGTAGATGTTCAGATAAAATCTTGTGATCTTAAACAGCAGAAGCATTCATTCTTATGCTCATCAGATAGAATTATTGTCTAAAATTATAACATGCATTTGTAAGTGCTGTCACATTAAACAAGTGTTTGCCTACTAACATATTGCCTCCCTACCTCTTGGATTACATTTTACTAGTTTTGGAACTGTAGTTCCCGAGACTCACTTATGGTGTTGGCAAGGTATTTAAAATGAAACCAAGACAATCTATTGCCAGAAAAGCAAAAACCATTAATCCAAAGGCAACTAAAAGAGTGATAAGAGGCAACTAAGTCAGTGGAAGTGTGTCTAAATCCAGGACATAAACAGTCCAGCTCTCAGATGATCTGCTATTTTCAGACAGCTTCAAACTCCAAATCATTGCAAAATCTTACAATGGTGAATCTTCCCCATAACTTCTCTGTTGAACTGAAATCCCTAAGGATTTGTGGGAGAGATATATTTCAAAATTACGTTTTTTTGGGAGGTCTTGGGTGGAATAACAAGTCACATTTCCTGCAAAGCAAAAGTTTAAAAAATTTTAATTTGCAACCACAGAAGCATTATTTTAGTGTCTTGCAGCTAATTTGCAGAGATTTGTACAGTCCAGAAAATATTAGACACACATAGCATATGCAGTATATTAAAACTGTATTATAATAGTAATATTCACTTTATATTTTCAGGCACCTAGGCTAACACAGCACTTCACCTTAAAAAAACCCAAACAAATTAATGCCACCATCATTTTCTTCCCGTCATTCAACAGCAGTGAACTGGGCATACTAAGAAAAGTATACTCTGAGTTGCCACCCCTCAAATCATCCCTCTCCCTTTGTTTCCCTTCTGCCTCTTGTTTTCAGTGGCCTCTCTGTGGCTGTGCTGTGCTGCCCATGTCTTCCAGAGGCAGCTCGGAGTAGCCCCACAAGAAGAAGAGGTTCCTTCCATGGGGAAAGAATACTTGAATTTCCAGTGGCTCAAATAACTTGTTTTAATTTTAACAACTGACACTAAACTTCAGCATACGAATCCCTCCTGTGGCCATGACTCCAGAACTCCAGCTTTTGGACACAAGAAAGTATAATTTTGCTGTCTGCCTGTGGTTTATGCTTTCTGTAAAGCGGTGAGAAACATTTTGCCTACACAAAAGCCTGGTCTGGCTGGATTTTCAGCATTATTTATAAGGGGATTTGTCAGGAGGACAGGACAGTGTCTAAACTCAGCACTGTTTTGGTTTATAAATTCTGCTTCTTTAACACAAATATCCAGCTTCACCAATCCTTGAGGGTTTGCATGGTCAGTTTTGGCCATGCTGTGCCCTCATGAAAGTGTCTGCACATGGACAAATGGCAGAGACATGTGTCATTCACTCTTCTACAGATCATTTCTTTTGCATTGCGTTGTGTTTGACCTGGTTTTGAATACATAAGGCCTATTTTTACCTGGAGCTCTTAATTAGCTCAAGAAGTAATTAACCACTCATTTGGGATATTAAGCAACCATAGCCTGCACTCCTATTTGTGCATGTGAGGCTGGCTGGGCTAGGTTTGTCTCAGCACACATTTATTACTGCAGTTGCCATGGCTAGAAGCAAGCATAGAAGACTTTCTCTTGTTTTGCCTTCAGTCATTGAGATAAAGCAAGTGGTTCAATCCAGGGCTCTACATGTGTAGAAAATTAAAATGTCCATCTACCTCAGAGGTAAATCTCTTATCTGCACATCCTTGGTGAGAAGGTGAGGTCTACAGCTGTAGACTAGAGTTTGAGCTCATCACTACCTCAGCTTTGACCCACATCATCCCAGGTGCACTCTGGACACTGCACACCAAGATCAGTGAGAACAACTGTCCTGCCATGGCCTCTCTCCCCTGTGGCTTCAGCTAGCTCCCAGCTCTGTTTTTGTGCTTTCCTTTACTCACCCTTCTGTCTTCTACATGAGAAAGTTGTGCCCTTCCTTTGGCTGCTTGTGCAGGGCTTTGCTAAACCATGCGCAGCCCCATTCTGCACACACTGCTCCCAGTCTAGTGACACCTAATGTACAAAGTCAAGGGGTGGTTTTGGTTTTGGACATGCAAAGCACAGCTCAGGTCTAGCCAAAACCACCTTTCCCTCTGCCTGCTTTAGCCTCCACTTTCGTCATAGCATTCAAGAGCATGTCCCTTCTGGGATTTATTTAGAGACGTGCTATTGGACTAAAAAAAGGCACAAAAGACCTCTCACTTTCTTACTGGAGTATTAGCAGAATAACAACAGTAAGCAGTCCAAAATGTTCTTCTTGTCCTTTTCTTCTCTCCTGTCATAAGCGTTACTTTTGGTGGTGGCTGTTGTTTATTAACCCCGCAAGCCTCAATTACAAAGTTTTGATGAAAAAAACTCAACAGTTGTGAAATTTCCAGAGCTGGCATTGTGTCCTTCTTGCCCACAGCACGTAGCGTTGTTGCTTAACAATCAACCTAAATACTCCTTGTCCCTTTGCTGCTGAATACATTACGCCCATCTGACGCCTCGTCTCCCAGACCAGCTGGGAAGCTTAATTAACTCTATACTTGGACAAATCATTGCAAAAAATCAGGAAGGATGAGCTTAGGTGGACATGGTGCTACCTCTGAGATTACTGCTGATCTGCTGAGGGCAACATCCGCTGGGTGACACTCCGTGTCTCCTCTTCCATGGATAAGTAGGTGCTTGAGCCTGATGGGTGGCAGATCTTTGTGAAACTTAATTCCGGTGATTTATGGAAACAGTGAAATTTCAGAAACCTGGCTGTGAATGTCCACCTTTCTCTTCCAAATTTGGATGGTCCCATAGCGGGCTCTGCTGGTAGTACAGGCAGTGCCAAAAATGGAGCCTCTAAGAAAGGAATTCCAAACCCCAAAAACCTGACATATAGCTATAGCTATAGAAATATATAGCTCATTCCTTTGTCACTTTTCACTAAAAAGGAAAAAAAAATTATGCAACTTAGTCTTTGTTTAGCAATGCACTTAATCCCCATAAAAGAAACAAATGATTCATTTCAGCTCAATGCTTTAGCTCCTGGACGAATGGTCTTCAAATTAGGGATGGGTAATTGCTAAAAGGCTAAATAACTGAGCATTTTTGAGAATAAACAGCCTTCTGAGAGACATGAAATATTGCTTTCCAGATTTTCCATCACCAGACCTTGGAAAACACATGCGATCTCTCGCAAAGCTGCTGACATGGTGCTGTTATGATCAGGGTCTGAGTCGATATAAGTGGAAAATCCATACTTGCTCACAGGAAACAAATGCAGATTCCTCATATGGGATATGAGTTGGATGGAAATTGTCTTTCACACTCTGACTAAAACAAACAAACAAAAATCCCCAAAACAAAAAAGAGCTTTTAAAAAACAGAGTTTAGAAAGAAGAGTGAACAGGAAATTTGGCTAATGATGTAAAAGAAAATTAATCCAAGGCTGTCTGAGATCAACTTTCCTTTCACAATTCCCAGATTACAAATTTTGTTTACAGAATTCTAAACAAAAAGTTTTTCTGTAACTTGTCTTCTTAGAAGTATAAATAGGTAAATGACAAGAACCTGAACAGGAAAGGTAGGATCTTTCATTGTGGATATTTATTAAATTTTACTTATGATACCATATAATAACCTTTTTTCTATTTTCCCTCATTGGTACTTCAGGGAAGGAAATGCATTACTGACAACAACTAGTTTTTGCTTCAAGATTTCAAGGATTAAAATAAATCTAAGGTATCTAATAAAAAGGAAATATAAAAAATTATTTGTTTTCCAAAGCATTGAACTGGGACATTACAATTGTTCTTAAGAGCATTGTTTTCTCAAGCACTGAATCTCAATATTTCATTTTTACTCGAAAATTTTCACTGAGACAAAGACAAGGGTTTTTTTTCCCAGGAATAAAACTAGTTTATGAGGAGAAAAAATAACCTTCATCCTTAATGTTTTCCTTTTGTGCCCAAAAAGGCTGCAGAGTACTAGATTTCATGATACATTTTTAATGCCTTTTAAAAAACCTTATACTGTATGGTTACATCATTATCTCAATTTCAATTTATACTGAAATTTATATTGAAATTATTCTACTTAAAAAACGTGGTGTTGCAGTGACTCGCATCTAGAGTCAGTGTAGTGAATCAGTCCTGATATTTATAATTCAGCATTCTTTCCTGAATTTTCTAAGTTTGTTTAAAAATATCTCCTTTTGTCTTGCAAGCTCTGTATTTCATAAGCCTGCTTGGCCCTTTAATAATGAGGAACAAGGATGTCAGCTGTTACTACATTTCAATTTCTCTTCGTTTATTAGTTAAGAATTAAGTTCTTTTGTGTTTAGGGTTACTTCTTCGAGTGTCACTACCACCTGCTTAACAACTTTGGACCTTCCCTGTTTTTCTTACACCTTGCATATCTTGCTACCATGTACCCTGACAGTGAAATTTTTTCCCTGAAAAAAAATTTCCTATTCTGTGTTAACCAAAATTTGGCACAAAAACTCTTGGTTCCCTCTCCTATTATGCTCTGCTGATCTGGCAGCAAATGGATGTCTACTCTTGGAAAAGGACAACACAAATTAAAACTATAACAAATGCACAAGACATAGACATTTTTTATATCTCACACTTCTCAGAGAACATGTGGATTTAAGCTATCAGTCCCAAAGTAAGATGCGGAAAAGTACAACATTTAATACTTTTATTTCAAAATGTGGTTTTAATACCTCACAGGAGTTTAATTTGGGTGCCCTCCATCTTCCACATTTTTAAATCTTTGATTCATGGTTTTCTTTTGCAAGTCCTTGGACAATTGAAATATCAATCAGTTTAATTGGCCGCCCAAGAATCTGTGCTTCTATGGGGAGATTTGGTGGTGACTACACTGCTGAAGCTTGAAAATCTCTGGACAGATGTGATGGGCAGCTGTCCATCTGGACATCACCTTCCAGCCATTGAGGCTGCTGGCTGGACAAGAAGTCTCATCCTTGAAGGACGCAGACATATCATGCTGGGCTTTCCTAGGAGGTCTGGAACTCGCTTTCATGGGTGACACAACCCCACGTGCATGGTGAAATCCTCCGGGAAGGGAGATGGAGTTTCCATTTTGAGCCTGTCTCACTCCTTGTCTGGATGCCAGGTAATTCTTACCTGGAAGCTCGCGAACGTCTGGCACCACGCTCGCTCCTGCTGGTTTTCCAGGAAGGCGATGAGAGGAAACTCCCCACAGCATTCCCAAGGGCAGGTGTGAGTCATGGCATCCTACAGCTGGGGTCAGAGCCTTACAGACCATCTGTCTGGCTGGTACAAGCAGGCTGTAACCCAGACCCAGTCTGTGGCAACCATCCTGTCACCCCTGGGGGTATGGATGGGAAGATCCTTTGCAATAAAGGTCTGTGCAGAGATGAGAGCCGGCCCAAGAGGGTGAGAGGGTAGGTACAGGAACAAGGGTCACTCTTCTGAGAAAGAAACAGAAAGCAGACTTTGGAGGTTCCCTCTCACTTGCATTTGAACATTCAGATCTTCTGGAAAACATCATCAGACAAATCCAAATGGGATTGAAATGCAAAGTCTTTTAATTGATAGTCTTTAAACTGCTCTTTAAGCATTTAAGCATGAACGGAAAACTCTCAGGTTTTTTTTAGTTTGAAATCTTGCCTGAACTTTTGCTTTGTACAAATAGCGTCTGAGGCTGAAGTGCCAAAAGTTTTGAGGAAAAAAAATCGTTAAACTGTTCACAACTTCACATACCCTGTGCTGAATCATTGTTTTGAATTTCAGGCAGTTACTGTGGGCTGAGACATGAGTATGACTTGTTTTCGCAGCAAAGTATTCACATACGAACAAAAAATATATTATGTTTTCAACTTCTGTTTGAATTTTGTTGTGATAGTTCAAAATTCATGTAAAGTTGTCTCCACAATGTTTTGGTTGGAGCAGTTGAATCTTCTTTTATCTTTGGTGGTAGAAAAGCTGTGAACATACTCAAAATACATGTTCCCATGAAAAGTCACACTGACTGCAAAAAAGAAAGAGAATGGATTTTTCTCTGGACTACATATTTGTTTGTCATTGACTAAAAAAGGGCATGAATCTTCTCAGAGGGCTTTTGCTGCTTTTAAAATGCAGCAATGACAGAATATCCACTGTAATGTTTTACCGAAATTTCCAAACCCTTTTCCCTGTTATACGCAGTGATTATGTGCTCAGGATAAATACAGTATCACCAACTTAGGGTTTACAAAGAGAACTAAGGAAAGCATATTTTACCCCTGCCTACCAATATCTTTTATTATCATTATAACCTAAATTTTGATAAGAATTTTTTCTGTCAATTTGAAGAGGGCATTCTGCAGCACTCATTTTTCATTAAATTCTTTCTCCATAAAGGGCAGTTTGTAACTGACAAAGACACTTGTAGAGTGTGATTCCTGGGCTGTGGACTGCGGCTGAGGCTCGAGAAGGTGCTTTTGCCAAGTAGGATGCTCCTCTCTCTATTTGTGGAGAGTCCTCATCTGTTTCACTGTGGCACCCCAAGTGTAATTGGTAGCTGGCAGTCACCGTGGGCAAAAAGAGACCTTGTCATCATTCACACAACTGTATTTGTGCTGCTTACACTAAAGACAAAAGAACCTAACAGGATTACTTCATATGACCATATAGCAGCAATCACAGGCTATAGAGTTACCTGCAGTTATTTCTGCATCAATTCTCATAACCTGTGGATGAATTAGAATATATCTTTCTTTGAGAGAGTTGTAATCTTGATTTATTAGTTTGATTTTATTTCTTTGCTTTATTCCCTTGTGGTTTGAATTAGTTCCAGTTATGTATTTTTGTTTGAAAGGGAATTCCTAAATTCCCAAGTGAAGTCAATCAGGCAGCAAGATGTACTCTTGGGCATAGCTCGCACTACTTGTCGTGGGCACAGACCCTCTGTGAATTCTTGGCTCTATAATTGTTCCAGTATGCCTTGAAACTGAAATGGAAAAGGCTGATATGGCTGTGGGGAAACACAGTACGTGGAACACTCTGCTGTGACTCCAATACATGAGCTTCACTTTAAGTTGTCTCTGGTTGCAAACAGCCACAGCTGTCGGGTGTGCCATGCTGTGGGGTCTCACAACAGGACAGATCATCACAGCTTACCTGTAGGCTCTTGGGATAGCATGGACCAAGGAGAAATCTCTTACTTTGTGCCCTAAGGGATGAATGCTGGTGCCTGGTCTGCACTAACCTGGGTTTCCTACCTCTGAAATGAGCTCCCACTGGAAACATGGCTTCTACAGGTAGGGTGCCCATCAGTAGCTGGAGCATATTTATTTGATTTTGTTTTTCAGCTGATCTTTGCTGTTAATCGATAGACTCCTGCCATAGAGGAATGGAGTATGGTGATGCTACTCTCTATGGGTGATTTTATACAAGATTTGGCCTTTAAATTTCTAGGTCTCTAGTTTTCCATTACAGCTGTAAAGCACCTAAGGCTGCTTTAGTATCCTGCTCCATTCATATTTGTCTCCTTTCCACCCAGGAGTTTTGATGGGGACACATTTCAGTAATGCAGGTAACCTGCTGTTATGCTATATTTTCTCTTTATATACTAGTGTCAAAGAGTAATTTTGACGTATACAGCATTCTAGAGTCATACTTCTCATAATCTGATGTGTAATATTTTACTGATATGTCTGTCTTTGGTTGTGAGAGAAGAAAGCAGAACAAAGTCAAGAAAGTGGTAAATAGCATACACTATAATAATATTAAGAAATGCTGAGTGGGTGGGGGAAGGAAATGACTTCAGAGACTGAAGGTATCAAAAGAGGAAATTACTTCATTCCCCACGTTGTCGTGCAATGTCTCAGCATCCAATCACAGGGAATGAGGCAAATAAACAGGAAAGGAGAAGATGAAGTAGGTCATTCCCCAGGGCAGTGGGAAAGGAGCCCTGTAAGTAACTGCCCAGAGTGGCTTCAGGAGAAGTTCTGAATAGTTAAAGCAAGGAAGGATGCTTGCAGCCTACCTGAGGTCAGTCATAACAGCTGCCTGATGTTCCTAGCAAGCTACCTAGGGGACTGGAAAAGCATAGAGACTTCATGCTGCTAGTTTAGTCTTAATAATGGGATTTTGGTTTAGATTTTGAGACTTTATTTCACTGTTATTAAAGTATATGCTTCAAATAAATGCATTATTCCATACATAAATCTTCTGCTAAAGATGACTCTGAATAAGATAACAAGAAACACATCTCCTTCCTATGGACGCATTAATCTTTAGAACCAGAACTACGAACAGTCTCTTGCATGCACAGCACAGCTGAAGTAGTCCCAGCAGATCAGTTCTTACTGGAAAATTAAGCATGACCTGGTCTGCTGTCTACCTGAAAGGCCATGAACACATCAAGAACTTGTTTGTCTCTGAAGTGGAACAGCTCCATCAACTGCACAAACTTTCAGGATGTGCCTGGGAATGGTTTGGCCTGAGACATCACCACAGAGCACAGGTCATTCAAACAATTTAAGAGGTTCAATTTTCAGTGCTTGGAAACATTCCCAATTTTATTTGCTCACATAGATAGAACTGAAGTATTCTTGCACTGATCTGCATGATGTGGTTTAGGGGCCTAAAACCCAGACTCTGTACATGTATAATCTCCTCCAATACCTAACATAATCTAAGGAAATTTCTTTGGCAGACAGTAGTACAGTGGATTAGACCCTGAACCTCAAGTGTCTCAAGGGAATAGGTAGCACATTTTCAAGGCTTTCTTCTGACCTAGCCCAGCTAGTGGCAAAGATCTGGAGGGCTGATAGAGGGGCTGTGGTGCTGCCTCTGGCTGCTCTGCTCACCCCCTCGGTGACTTCTGCCTGAACCAGCCATCAGGAAGCAGCATTCTCTGACTTTGACTCAGTGCCAGCTACTGCAGCCTCATTGCACCCTGGCAGTCCAGCATTGCTCACTGTTGCAGCCTTACTTGTAAAGCAAAGAGGTTTATAATTTTGTTAATCTTTTAAAGGTTTTTTTTGTTTTATTGTTACATTCTGCCTCTTCCCTCATTTCCTCTGGGGAATTTCAAAACACCTGGTACAGCTGAATAACTTGGCTCCAAGATCCTCTGTTTTGTACTGATTTCTGTGATTAGGATGATAAAAGTTGTGGTATCAGGCCCTATTTCATTAAGGTCCAGAGACCTCTATGAAAGGATAATTCCTTAGGGGCTTCTCAGTGCATGTTATCTATAATGCTGATGGCTGTGGATCCGACCTCTCCTTGGCTGCTTTATGTGGCTCCACAGACAGTCCAGGTTTATGACTGGTTTGTATCATGGAGAGGATGCAAAGCATCCCAAGCATGCTGGTGACTGTGGCCTGTTGATTCTATCATATTTCTCGATACCTGGGGGAGATCATTGTTCTTCAGACCGGAATACTTTTTGTGATCTTGAGTCCTTTTTGATTGCAAACATAGGAGCTAGTACAGGAAAAGCATCTTTAAGCCAAGTTATCCCACTCATCCAGCTGTTAAAAAATGCCCAGAGGAAATGAGGGGAAACCCAGACTTTAGGAAAGCCTGAACCTTTGTATTAGAGATGGGTTAATAATTGATTTACTGTCCCCTTTTGGTCAGTTCTGTGTTAACTTTCGTTTGTTTTTTGACCCTAGGACTATAGTGCTCCTAGGCTTAACCAGCCTGGGTTATGTGGGTCAGGCCTGGATAAGCCTCTGATCTTTAGAAAAGGGGCCTTATTCTGACTGACCCATTCTACTTTTTGACATTCACAGATGTCTGATCAACATCTTCTCAGAAGAAAACGGTTTGGAAGGTACATGAAGCAACTTGCTCTGGTATTTTAGGAGTGCAGCTTTAAAATGTATCAAATAAGCGATGAAGGAAAGAATGAATGTCCTTCCTCAAATCAACTGAATGAATATTTTGCTGTAATCACCTGGCACTCTCTCCTTGCGTCCACAGGGTGAGTAACAAAAATCCATTGTTCAAGGAGACTGTTTTACAAGGAAAACCAAGAACATTCTGAATCATATTAAACTCTTGACAATTGCTTTCTGGCTGCACATGAGTTAAATATGCTCCCAGATCTTATATTTGAGCAGTCATGCTTTTGATTGTATTTGCTTGATCTCATTCCTGTAAGATCCATAATGAGGAGGAAAGCTGTAATGACTGGCTCCAGCTAAGCAACTTTTTTCTGGAAAAGTCTGAACCTTTGCTGCTTGAGACATAGGAGATGCCTGATGTGCATGGCAATGGAGGGAGGGCATGACAGCACCAGGGCTCAGAAGGAAGACTTGCAAGAACTAGACCAATGTTAAGGCCTGCCATACTAAAACGCTCTTTTTGCTGACTAAGTCACTTATTTTCAGGGAAATACTCTGGGTAAGATCTGTAAGGCCCTGTTCCCTTCCTTGGAGGCCTCTAAGAAGGCTAACTAAGACCTCTCCAGTATTCTTCCTTTTTCCCAGCTCACAACCCTGAATACATCACAGGGTTTCCTTGCTGAGATATGGAAGATGAGTTTGTCCAACTATCCTACTCAAAACAAAAACACATTTGGAAAAAGGATTCAGGATGCTACAGTCCAATACAGAGCACTTTGGGAACAACAGCTCAGGCCATGAGGCAAGTTCTCTAGTATAAATTTGTAAATATATACATATAAAGCTCCTGTGAGAGAAATGATGACCTGACCAGGAAAACAAAGGAGACCTTAACCCAGCTGGGGAGAAAGATTCGGTTTGTTTGATGTTTTGGTGTCATCCTGACAACCACCAAGACAGTAATTAAGTCATTAGTGCTGTGGCTCTTTGGCATTAGTTTACCCTGCAGCAACATACTGCCCCCAGTGTGCTTGTTATGTTGAGTTTACTGTGTGTCCTGGTGCAACCAATTGTTATGGATGTTTGGAGTGTTTACCTCAAACCACTGGAAAAAATTGAGTAGTTTACCATAATAAAGGGGTAGCGATGATTTCACTACAGTCTGTGTTTTAACAGTTGTCAAACATAATTATTAAAGGAAAACAATTGCTGATGCTGATCTCTCTGGACTTTTGCTTGACCCTGGTTCACAAACATATGGAAAAAGTAAGACATTTCTGAAAAAAAATAATAAAATAGTAAATTTTATAAATATTACTTGCTGGAAAAAAAATCACCCTTGCTTGTCCAGCTGAACCAAACTCAAGCTCAACCACACAGCAGTAGCTGGCCTCTGTTTTTGTCCAGGGGTTGCTTACATGTTTCACCAGAGCCCCCGTGGACAGAGTTTCCCACCGGCTGCCTGCCCACGGCTCCCCTCCAATTGCAGCAACTCTCCCTGTGGAGCATGCACTGGGGGAGCTGGGTGGAATTCAGCCATATGAATGTAGCCCCGAGGCAATCAATAAAAGGCTATGTTGCTTGGATCTCCACATCCAGAAGAGTTAATTGTGAGCAGCTTCATTGAAGTAGGCAGGGTGTTTTACTATGGAAAGGTACCCTGGGATATGTACTGAACTCTGGCCATGGAAGGGTTGTGCTCCCCTAACTGAGAGCAGATTTGCTGTTCTGCTTGGAAAAAATCAACAGCAGAAGCAATAAACAAATGGAGCTATTATCTTTAAAATAAAGGAAGGATTTTCGGTTGGCTGGTTTTCCCTTATAAAACTATTTATGGTGCACATTTTTGTATATGGATAAGAATATTAACATGCAAATAAATCAGTTCTCTGAAGAATGGTGGAAAAAAAACCTTTGCTAATAATGCAATCATAACTATTTTTTCTCTTTTATGTGGAAAAGACAACAAAAACATGGGATGGAAAGTGGTGGAGAAGGTAAAAAGTCTAAAGAAATTCAGTCTTTATATATATTTCAATTCTGTCTTAATATACAGCTCTCTGGTAATATGAAATCTGTATATCAGGATCTTTTTTAGAATATCCTGTACTAAGACTCTTAATCCTATTTTCAGCTGTGAGAGCCCAGATCTGGTTTTGGACTTGCTTGAGGCAGTAAAACCTCTATAGCTTTAGGTTTTATTTTGCCTTTGCTATAGCCCTCCAAAATCTGTACTGGTAAATGTTGCCCTCACTTTTGGGGGGTACCTGATCCAAAGACTCTACTAGTGGGAAGCTGAAGGCCACCTCATCCTTGGGGTTACTCTGCTGTCGATGAGAAATCAGCTGAAAACAAGTGGCAGATAGTTATAATCTCATTTTCAAATTAGTTCTTCAAACTCCTGGTTTATTCCAGCAAACAGGTTTCAGGGAAAAAACAGGGAGGAGAGTGAAACCCTTTACCAGTGAGAAGATGGATGGGCTAAATAAAGTCATGGTGCCTTTGTTATTTGGAGCTCTCCCCAGTATATCTGGATGCGCCTGGTGACACATTCCTCAAAGCTGTCTGTCCTTCTCACCCTGCTTGGAGCTTCTAATTTTCTTTCTTTGTTTTAAGGCAGTTAATTTCAGCCTTTCTTTTTAGCTGTACTAACAGCTGCTTCTGTGGCATCCTCAAGTGTCTTAGAACCTTGAACCTCTGGGAAAGAAAAAATGGGCCCTTTTTTACCCCTATTTTACATCAACCTTAGACTAGCCACTTTTGTGCTAGATGTAACTTCACCCGCTGTTGCTTTTTGATGGATCTCTATTTTGAGTTACTGGCTTAGCTGTCCTCATTAGCCCTCTAAGTGGTTAGGAATATTAGCATACAGATAAAAACTCCAATTTAACCTACTTTGAATTCCCTTCACTGTTTGCTAGAGAAAATTAATCAAAGCTCTTCCTTCTATGTCCCTCTGGCTGGACATGTATGTGGTTCTTCTGTCATTCTCACTTCTTGCTTCATTTGGTTTTTATCTTGTCTTGCAAATGACATTTTGATTGAGTTGCTGAGCTCTGGGATGCATAATTTTTATTTGCACATGTATCTGGACATGTGCTCTGGACACCCATCTGTTTTATTGTATCCTTTATAGAATCACAGAACAGCTGAGTTTGGAAGGGACCTCTAGAGATGGTCTAGTCTAGCCTTCCTGCTCAGAAGAGTGTCAAGAAAAGCAGCTTGATCCAGGGCCATGCTTGTCAGTATTTAAGTATCTCCAAGAACGGAGGCTCTAAAACATGTCTAGATAACTTGTGCCAGCATTTGACCTCCTCCACAAAAAAAGAAAAAGATTTTCCTTATGTTAAATGGACTGTCCTATATTTTAATTTGTACTTGTTTTCTGTTGTTCTGTCACTGGATATGACAAAGCAGAGCCTGGTTTCCTGCTCATTACTCTCATCAATCAGGTATTTACACACATTGGTCAGATTCCCCTGAGCCTTCTCATCTCCAGGCTGAACAGCCCCAGCTCTCTCAGCCTCTCCTCCTAGGTCAGGTCTTTCAGTCCCTTATTCACCCTTGTGGTCCATCACCACACTAGCTTCAATTTTTTTTTGAAGTAGGGAGGATAGGATTGGGTCCAGTACTTCATATATATCCTTAATTTCAGGTTATCCTAACTTTATTTGAACAGTTGGATACTGTTTCAAAGATGTACATAATTACTGGACATGGATTTTTAAATATCGGCAAAGATTCATCAGCAGACAATGTTGCCAGTTGATGAGGTAAACATAAAACAAGAAACCGTTTGGATGGGTATTTCAAAGTCATCTTATAAAATACAGGCTGGTTTACTGCCTTGATTATTCATGTATGGAAGCCACAATGCCATTATAGAAAATACAAGTGCTTTTACATCAAAGATCCAAGCACAATGTAAGTGTTTGTTCCAAATCCCGAGTGGCAAATAACTGGAGGTTTAAACCTACACACCATATTCCCATGTGAGTCTGTTCAACTTCATTCCCTCCCTAAATGAGGCTAATAGCAAAGTTCTCTTCAATATACTGTGGGGTTTGTCAAAAAAGGATTGGAAAAACCAAGCTCTGCCCTATGAGGACAATAACTATTAGGACAGTGATCAAGAAGATAGCATGGCAGATGACTGAAAGGAAAAGAGCAATTATGGAGCTAAATTAAACTCAGAGGAGAAGGAGCTTCCTCCATTGTCCTCTCCTACAGGCTTAGGTAAACCTGAAAGAGAAATTCCTACCAGAATACTGTCCTACCAGATATGGAGATAACAAATTACCAGTTCCCCTAGCTGATATGATAAACTTTATAATAAAGTACACCTCTTACACGGCAGGGACTTCTTCCTACAACAGGCCCAAGATTCAGCAGCTCAGCCCACAGTCTCTTAAATGAACTTCCCAAATCCCAGCATTTGCCTGGGGTTGGTTTGTTTGTAAACAAGGAAATAAGCAATACTTCATGCTCTCTTCCCAGGCCCCAGGAGTTCTGGTACATAACCTTCCATTGCTGTCACCCAAATATTTGTGTGACTGAATTTTATTGCCTGAAACATTTATGGCATTGCTGTGCTTTAGCATGAAAATGTAATGCATGTCAGATATTTTTCCCTTCCTACATATTCTATAGACCCTTACTGGAAACTGCTCCCTCTTCAACTTTTAAGGAAAAGGAGATTTTACAGTCCTCTATTCTGTTTGTTCATTGTCCAAATGTGCTTGAAGAACTCCACTACTTTGACTGAGTGCCAAATGTGATAACGAATCTTTGGCCTTCAAAGATCGCACACTTTGGAGATTCTGTAGCAACAAGTCCCTCTGAGCCCCTCATCCTCTTGCAGACAAATGACAAAAGTTTCACAGGCACAGACATCACATACTGATGTTGACACTTGCTAGTGACTAAAGAATAAATGACATGCAATGCAGTTGCCTTGATATCCTGTATTCTGACCAGATTTAGCTCATCTTCCTGCCTAATTTCCTTTGTCTTGTTTGTAGTTCTTTTTCTCCTTAATTGCTGCTCTAGCCTGTCTTTATAAATTGCATTCCCGCATGTTTACTCGTCAGGGGCACACAGTCACCATGTGACAGGACGTGTGTGCTCAAAACTGACAACGTGTGTGGATCAAAGCCAGCAAGGAAAAGAAAAAGCTTCATAAACAATGCTGTAAATAACATCTGGGCTGTCCAAATATGGAAGAACGTGGTAGCTTTCCCTCTTTGTTGTTATTTTGTTTTGTCGTGGATATCTCCCTATAGACACAAACAAGTCTGAAGTCAGTAATTATGGTACAGATTATTTTAAGCTAATTCTCATCACCAAATGCACACAACAACATACTGCAGACGGCAAAACCAGACAAGGTGAAGTGAAACTTCAGGAAATGAATGAACCAGTGTTAGAGAACAAAGCCAGAGAAAAAAGAAGCCAAGCCAATTAAGAAACATATGGAAAATGATTAAAAGAATCTCAGTTTAAATATCCTCACCTCGTCCCACTACAGGAGATATTGACACACAATTTTTTCAATTTCTCTGAATATCAGAAATTGGAATACAAACAAAGGATAAATGTCCAAACCCATGAAGGAGTGGAGTTCGGACAAAATCTGTTCTGAGTCACAAAAATGCTCCTACTTTCATTACATTTTCAAAGTCAAAGTTGGACTGGATGCTGATTTGCTGGGAATCCTGGCTATGGATGTTGAACCAAAGCTGCTGCTGTTGCTTTGGTAAATTGGATAAGGAGGTGGATGAGAAATTCATTTGCCCACAGCCCTCAGGTTGTTAGACCCTGTCTTTTTTCTGGAATCAGTGGAGAGAAATATGACGTGTATTAGGCACATCCAGTGGGCAATGGGCATGTAGTAATACTATAAATTGGGAATGTTCATTCCTTCATTAATTCCATTTATATTTGTAGCTTTTTCTATTGGTGACTTTTCTTTTCTTTGTTCGGGGTCCAGCTCTATAGAAACTGCTTTTAGTTGGATACTCATAAAGGCGATGTTTAAGCCAAATAACTGTATAAATGAGTAAATAAGTTAGGATGCCTGCATCTATGAGTTTAAGAAGGCTTTAGTCTCCATTAAGATTTCTGTGTGCCAAAACAAGCTGGATGATACTGAAATATGCTCTGATTTTCAGTACTGTCTCTCCAGAGAGGTAAATGGGTGCCTCTTTGATTGTGTTAGCTACAGCTTAGGGTGGCAATAAAAAGACAAGAGGCTCTTCCCGTACCTTTCAATAATCTTTGTGGTCTTATATGAACGGGAAACATAATTAAAACTCTGTGTCTGAATATAAGATTTCATGCATATTCAGAACAGCATACTCTTTTAGGTCTTGATTAAGTATACTATTATGTCTTCACAGAAATTTAAATAGTTCAAATAGAGCTGACAAAATTTCAAGGTTTCCAGGACAGTGCAAGTCACTTATAACTTGGTCCATTGCATAGATGCAGAAGGAAATTCCAGCTGTCACACATTTCCGCCTACAGCTGGCAATATTTTTTATATCAAAACTTCTTCACTGCAGGCTGGCAACAAGCTGTGCACAAGAGCCCCACTGAGGCTGCTAAAAGCTCTGCATAACCCTGGAGATCTGATGCCCATCCCAGCTTCAGCATAGAACAGGGATTTACAGCTACTCAAACTGATAATGAAAAGGTTAACATTAGTATTTTCTGTCATAATCTAATCCAAATTTCAGTGAGCTGCAACACAGGATGCTTTCATACTACATCTCAGTGAATGAATGCCCTCATCTTCTGTGAATCCAACAAATGATTATGAGTCCAGCAAGGATAATCTGTGCTTCTAAGAATTTCTGATTTTTAAGCAGTTAATACACGTTTGTAAATAATTCTCCAACCATTAAAAACAGCTTGCCTCTTTTTTCTGCAGGCTATCGATGCATTTGCAGGATGCCAATATGCACACAAATAAGGACCTGAAACCACATGGTCAGTCTGGTCTAGGATTCTCAAGCAGCATTTCTAACATTGTCAAGACAAAAGTATGTGCCATTTAGACCATACTCACGTTAATAAAAAGTAAGACACATGTACTATCCACTTAAATCTGCAGGCAAACACTGTTCAAGATTTATTTCTACCATAGTACAGATGCTGACCCTTGTAAAGAACAGTTATATTAAAACCAGGCGTAAGGGAGTAAGTGGGACATTTTAGAAGTGCATGAGGACAACCCGCTGGGCTCTTCACAGATAGTTAAAGATGTTAGAAGACTGTGTAAGATGGCTATTTGCCTGTCCTCAAATTCAGATGGATGCAGCTCAACACTTTCTGGAGCTTTTGACGCTACTAGATGCTGACTAGGATGAGAAATATGTGTATTATGTATCATTTATTTAGAAGCATCTGGATAGAGCAGGTATTTATTACCAAAATGACTCCATAATGTGGATTGTTGTCATACCACCTATATAGAGCTACACTGAATTGATACAACAAAGCCTGCAGCACTTCCTGAAATTTTCCCATTCTGTTGAGAACATTTTGCTTTCTTTTCTGAACAGAGTAAAACAGCTCTCAATTAAACAACAATTTACGTGAATCTTCAAAGAGAAGCAGAATCAGGGAGAACACAGCAGCTTTTGAGAAAAGCAGATGAGAACTTGAATGCTAAGGAGGAGATAATATTCCTGTCCTTTGAAGCCTTCTGGTAGCTTCCCGGTCATGAGCTGTACCTGGACCTCCTGGCAGAGCATTGAGAGAGACCTGCTAGCAGCCAAAGCTGTGAGATTTTTCTCCTGACAACTTCCAGTGCTCCCTGGGGTGCTGCTGGACTGCTCTGTGGCCCCAGAAAGCCCATCTCTGCCTAGGGCCTGAGTTTGGCCCACTGCAGGTGCCAGAGCAAGAGGTGTAGCACTCAGGAGGCAGCTTCAGGGCTGTCTGTCAAAGCCTGCACAAAGAAACCATTTCTGGGGAGAGATTTTGGCATTACAGCTCTCCAGCACGACTCCAGCAGGTGCAGAGGACTTAGAAGAAGATGCATATAGGATTGAAGTGGGGAGAGAACTCAATCTTGGGTTTTAGCATTCAGACTCTGCATTTGCACTTTTTAACTGAATTTATTTTATCTGTTTAATGGTGTATAAAGAGGATCTATCAAAAAGGAGAGGAGTTTCCAAGGAGCATTTCAAAGGAGATGGCTGTGGTTGGGAAGCATCAGATGCAAAAGGCTCATCCCCAGGCCCTCTTCATGTCACTGACCCAATTTTAATAAGGGGAACTTGTCTTCCTCCCCCAGGTTCTAGCTGATCATGGAAGAGCTATGATACTTCACAGGGCAGGAACAGTGATCAAACTCATCTTAAACACTAACTTAAAAGTAATTATTATTGGCTGCACATAAAGAGAAATGCTACAATCAGAGTAATTTTATTTATTTTTAAACTGAGAAACAGTAAATTTCCGGTGTTGATACAAAAGGGCTGATGAATAAAAATGATAAAATCTTTTTTTACAAGACTTTTATTTGTTACTGGCAGCCTGATATTGGAACACGTCTTAATCAAGGCATTATTCTGTGCATTTTCTTTCATCCTTGAGCCCAAATGATATATCCCTGCAAATAAACAATGCAGACAAAACAGGAGGGCACCATTCCATATTATACCTAGAATATCTGTCTTGTTTGGTGTCTCCATGGGTGCTTTGCTACATGAGAAGAGATGTCTTTCATTGAAGATTTATATAAGAAAAAACATAAAGGAGTGTGTGTGTGTGAGAGAGATATTTATTCTTCAGCAACAAACCAGAAAACTTTACAAAATATTTTGTCACCCAAAAGAGAATTTAAAATTGTGTCTGCTAATCTAGCTGTCTGTTTCAGTTTCCTTTTTGGAGGAAAGCCAACGGGAAGCTTGTGGCAGGATAGTTATTCCCCTAAAATATTGATTTCCTTAAAATGGTTGATTTAGCTTATGAGCCTAACTATTAAACAAAAGTATCATCAAAATGTCTGCAAAGTTCTTTATGTTTGTTCTAGTTAGTCTTTGATATCAGTGTTTTGAAGACACATTGATTTGCCTACACTACAAGGGGAGAATTTCATTGGTGATAAGTAGATTAGTTTCCATTTTCTCTAAGGAAATGACCAGAAAACTTACAGTTTTGTCCCAGAAGAAAGGTTCTTCAGGCATCTGTTTTTCAGCTTTCTTACACAGCATGTGCAGACAATCTCCACAAAAACAAATGAGGAGAAGATATGTTTTCTAAAGTAGCCATTTTGCTGATAATCTCCAAATCATTTTTTTCCTCCATAATTTATCTGGTGATACAGCAAGTATAAAGCAGATAGCTTGGGTGAGAGATGTTTAGACTGAGTCTTCAGTGACTTCAGTGGTAAGTGAGAGAAAACTTTTATGTTCAGAAGTGTATGCCCCCCTTGCACTGCAGTCACAAAATCCAGTCTTGGCAGTGTGGGAATTCCTGAGCTGTGTTTTTGCTTGTGATTTTTTTTTCCTGAACACCTATACAAAGATACTTATTAAAATAAGGAGAAGACTGTTTTCCTTAAAAACTGCATGTGCATGCACTGTCTTTCTCCTCACTGTAGGTTTGTTGCTGTAGAATCTTTCCCCATCCCCATCCTGCCTGGTTTCCTGCTACGTGTTTAAAGAAACAGAATATATATCCTCATAAAATTAATATTGAGTCATTGCTTCAGAAGAAAGAACGTCACCATTTGAGTTAGCATGAAATATTTCCTTTTCCATCAAGAGGCCTGACTGAGACAGACACGTCTGACTTGGGATTCAGAGCTATCTGAGCAGATGTAGTTTTGACTTTAGGATGCTAAAAATAAGCTGGTGATAACCGGATAACTGCATATTTTGAAACAATTATTTCCTTGGATACAGAGAGACACAGTGTGTGTTCTTCTAACATCTGCACTTTTTCTTATTTGTGAGTACATGAAAACAGGAAAATAGTATGAAAGACCTGAAGTGGAATTTTTGTTGTATCACAGTTTTGCCAATGAACTTCCACTGGAAAGAAACTGACAGTTTTAATTGTGTTGCTTAGGCATGTAATATACAATTCATTATTGTGTCATGCATCCTATGATTGTAAGATACTCTTTATTGCTCATTGTTATATCAGGCAACATTTCTCTCCTGCATACATCTGGTTTTATGTAGTTCCTAGCAATGGAACAAAAACATAGCACATGCTTTATGGCATCTCTTCACAGCTGAGTTTCCTTTGCTTGCATTTTAGAGGGCATTTAGCATTTGCTTGGAACTTGATAGTTTTGAAGCAACTCCTTATTTACAAGTGATGACATTACAGATGAATAACACAAAGAGAATAAGTTCAGCAATATAATTTTGAAGTCAATCAAGAAACTCTAAGTAATTAATAGATATTTCGTTTTAATCTTTTGCAACAGATGCATGTGCTTCTTTTGGCAGTTAACTGCTTTCAGGCACTAATTTGACACCATATGGGTGTCAGATTTCTGATCTCAACAACTGCTTAATTAATTGATGTTTTTATCTTTGAATGGGTTGTGTCTGCTCAGATCAAAAACCTAAGCATGCTATAAAATTGTAAATAGAGAGAGCTTTCCTTAAAGACTAATGCAGTATAACGCTTAAAATTGGGATATGTTATGTTTATGATTGATTTCACTTGGATATCATGTTGCTTTAAGTGTGAGAAAGAGAGAGGAGCCAGAAACCAAAGACAGTGCTGGAAAGCACGTAAGTGAAGTATTGCTAATCCCAAAATCATGAATCAGTCTCCCTAATAAAAACAACTAAACAAAAGCAAAACCTAGAGATGATCCTGAAAATGGCAGAAAGAGATAAACAGAAACTTCAGATTTTAGTTTTTTCTCTAGCTCATTCCAACAAATGGAGCTTAGTCTGGCATTTAGGGAAACTTAGAACGTAAGGAGGGTGAATAGTCATAATAGAGGTGATAGGCATCATTTATTCACTATTTCTTAACACACAAGAGTACACTATTTGAAATTTTGAGGCATGGTATTTAAAACAAAAGGAAGCAAGTAATTCTTTTACTCAAAGCATAATTAACTCACTGTCACAGGATGTCATGGAAGCCAAGAGATATAAATGGATTCAAAATGGTAATAAAGAATTTTATAAAGAATAGGTCTATTGATGAACAACAAAAACAATAGCCCAGATGCAGCCTCTGAGTCAAAAATTCTCTGAACTCTTGATTGTTGGCCTTATGCAAAGAAGGGTTATTCTCTCTTCTTTGCTTAGCCAACCTCAGCTGGCTAGTGTCAAAGTAAGGCTACTGAGCTAGATGGATTTTGCTGGCCCCATCATGGTCTTTCCATTTTAAAAAGGAAATAATAAGAAGGCAAATTTTTGCAAAAATTCTGTATATCTCACCTCTGTCAGTTGTGTCCTACTATAATCACAAAGGGACAAAGAAGAACGTTAGGAGTGGGGAGTCTTGCTGTCATTCTTTCATTTTACACAAACTCTTCATGTTCACAACAAAGAAATATAAATTCCATCAGGAAAAGCAGAAGAACTATGCCTTGGACCCTGATCAGGAATTATTATACATATTTTGGAAATACATTACATTCTTCCTTTAAAAAAAAGTTAGCTGTACCTGAAAAAATAAAAATATGATGTTGTTTCTTGTAGCTGTATGAGAAAGGGAATTCCCTGGTTTTCTGAGGAACGCTGAGCTTTCTTCCAAGTCAAACATGTTTCTTATACCACAGTCTGAGGACAATAAAATTTAACTTGAGCTTTAAAGTATGGTTTTAGATTCAGTTTGAAGGGAGTTTTCTGGATTCATAGTCTGAGTTCTTGGTTGATCTCTATCAAAAATTTCAAGCCAATCCTCAGGATCACCTTCCCTCCCATTCCTGCCCAGGAATGTCCATCTCCACTCACCTGCTGTGTTTCCATCCCATGAATCTGCAGGCTGCATTGCATGGTCAGCTAATAGCCAATAACATATTGAGTTTAGCAGCCTATAAACTCAGTCTTGCTCTTTGCCAACAGCTCACTCCCACAGAGGAAAGGGATCACTGAAAGCATCCCACACCATTTGGCTACTGTAATTTCTCCACTGGCTGGAATTCATGGGCTTCCAGAGGCACCCCATTGCCAGAGGATGAGCCTTGCCTGAAGTAGGTAAATGTTTGACTCTGCTGGAAGGATTCACGGTACTCTCAGTGTATCCTGCAGGTCAGGTCAGGAGTGGCAGAGCCACAGCAGAACACCATGGAGATCATCAGCTCACACCTTTGGACAGAGAAAATAAATGGTGTCACCCTGCGTATGTAGTTTTCAGCTTCTCTTTTCCTGGAGATATGGTGTAGAAAAATGGAAAAGAAATTTTAAAATGAAAATAAATAACTCAAATGTAACTTTCCTTATAGAGTGTCACCAGAATTTTGTGTGGGCCAAAGGAGTCTGTTAGGTCAACTATTCAGGCTCCTTAGTATGATCTGCTTTATGACTTAACACATTAGAAAATATTGCCTAAACTTTAGGCTAAAACAATCAGATGATCTTTACCACACAAGGAGTAGTGTGAAAAATGAAAATGAAAATTTATTTGGGTTTGTGAGAAAGAGGAACATCCAAATTAAATGCCAATTACTGTCACATACTCATTTACTCCAAATTATGCATGACTGACATTTGGTGTCTGTCTGAACTCTTCAGGTTTGTGGCTTCATCTGTATTAGCTATCAGTAATGCAAAAAAAAAAAAAAGTGTTTTCTTAAAGTAAGTCTTTCTTACTGACACTTGCCATTGAGAAATGTACTCTGGCTAGCAGAAGTCATGATTCACAGTTATTGGAAAGCACTAGAGATGCACTTCAATCTTCCTCTACTCTTTCTCCTGGAAGAAAGCTTCTTTTATGGTTTACCAAGTTAAATGGAGGTAACTGGTCAGGTGCAGAACATCGGTGGTTGTCATGCAAGCTGTAACTGGAAATCTAAAAACACACCACCAAAACCTAATAGTGAAACTGTGGGCTCAGACAACTGATGAAGCAGAAAGGGTGGGTGTGAGTTTCTAGTGCGGGCTGCCTGCTGACATCAATCCACTTCCTGCTCATCTTACTCACATGAGAAGCACTACTGAGAACAGCTAAATCAATAGTGTAAGCAAAACACAGTTCTGGATCTCCTGCTTCTCTGCAGAGATCTCCTAAACTGAAACAAGCAGGTTGATGATTTTGTGTGCAAAGGTGCTTTCTGCCACACCTTACAGCATCTTACTCCTGTTTTCAGAAGTCTGTTCCTTCCCCTTCCTGTAGCTTTCTCTATCTCACTCTCTCTTTTACCCCTCTGTCTGCTGAGTACAAGTGGAACAGCGGCTTCTGGCCCCAAACTAAGCAATGTGTGAAAAACGGGTGCTTATACATGGTGTAAGCAACTAAATATGATACAAACACTTAAAGGTGAAAACCAGGATTCAGACCAGAGAGAGTAGACATATATTGCAATGACTACACTGGAAACATTAGTACACATATCCAGCAAACACAGATGACTGATTGCATTTGGCCTTTTGCTTGGACTTGTTCCAGACACACAGCTACACACATTCTGCTCAGTATCTCAGTATGGAATCTTAAAAAGGTGCTGCAGAAATTGCAAAATTGGAGTCCAGTCTGATGCAATCTCTTCTAATCATTTTCCCACAGCCATACATTGCAGTTTGTGTTTCCTGAGTCCCATGATCATGTCTCTCCTTCCCTTCCCCTTTTATCTTCATCTTGCTCCCCCTCACTTCTTTTTCCCATCTAACTCTTCTGCACCATTACCCTATCCCCACTCTTCTCCCAGACGCATATTCATCGGCGGGTGTAAATCAGCATTGGTACATCGATGTCAATGGGAGCGATGTCAGCTAAAAACCTGGCTGACAACACTTGTTTGAAATGCAGAAATTCAGTCTTGCACCCCTGCCTCCTGTTGTGAATGCTTTGCCTGTGTGCTGGAAGTCTGTGCTTGGCACAGCCCCTCCTTGCCTCCTCATCCAGTTAAAGCAGGAACCATCCACAGGGCGATCTCTGATGGCGGGTAGGGTGCTGTGGCAAGAAGGACCTGGCATCCCCACAAGGACAACTTTGTGTTGCTGTAACGCTGCTACTAAGAGCAAGGACAACTCAGGCTGCTGTTCTGCACTGGCAGGGTGGCTACATCAGGGACTTAAACCCTCACCTCTGCTCAGCACAGTGCCCAAGCTCTCAAGATTGCTGATAGTCTTCCCATGATTTTCCAAGTCCCTAGCAGCCCACACTGATTGCAGGCTGGCAGTCTTGTCATGTTAAGAAAACCATGGCTTGGATCCAAGCTACAGTGTTTTCCTTTCTGTGGGATGATCAAAAGGCTCTAAACAAAGGCACGGAGAAGGTCTCCCAAACAAGTTTCTGCAGTGACTGCACTGAGGTTGCAGACAATGGGCAAAGTACAGTCAAGTCAGTGAAAGTGAGAAAGGCCTGGCAGGGAACACGACCATTTCAGCTGACTGAGAAGCCAGTGAGCTAATGCAAAGGTGATTTAGTTACGTGTAACTAGCCCCCCTCTAATTTCTGATTAACTCAGTGACACGCCTCATCAAGAGAGTTCAAGCTAGCCTGTTTCATTTTGGTCTTTTTATCTCTTTTACCTTGTGACACTATTGTTCCAGTCTGCAGTCCCGGAGAGATACCACTCACTCCACCCCCCCCACCCCACCCCCCCCCGCAGCCATTGTAAGAAGAGTGGTGGATCCAATGGTGTTGGAAAAGCCTGGGGCATTGTTTTGCTGTCATGCAAACCTGGCTGCATTATCATTATTATCATAGACTGACATCTTTCATTGCCTTTTCTGTTTCCCAAGACAAAAGAGCCAGCTGAGACTGGAACAAAGGAGAATACAGGGAAAAGGAGAGAATATTTCAAGCAAGAATAGTTTGGAAAGGGCCAAAAGTGGAAAAGGAAGTCTAATTCTAGCCTCATCCAGGGGAAAAAAAGTTTTTTTGAGAAATGTAAACAAATCAGGAAATCCTGGCACTTACTCCAGTTCCGATTTGGCGAAACACACCAGCCCTTTCCCTATGTATGAGCTGCTGTTTGTGAATGAAATCCAGATTAGGTTATTCATTGAGCCCTGCCAGTCTCACAGTTTCCAGGTTTCCTTTTGCTTATGGCATAGCTTAAACCTTAAAATAATAATAATAAAAAAACATATGCATGTTATTAACTCTCCATATTCAAATGGAAATACAATGCTATCATAAATCTCTATTTTTTTTTCTAATGTAAATTCCTCTCTTCAACATGAAGCTGCAGGAAAGCCATTGTATCTGCACAATCTAAACTTGAAAGGGAATTTTTGTTAAACTAGTTATGATAGGGGAAACATGTTTTTCACTGAGTTGAAAGATTAAAGTTGGCCATAAAAAGGGGTGGAGGGGCTGGAGAAGGATTATTGGTTGCTCAACTAGTGATTAGATACAGGACTTCAAGGACAAATTAAGGAGCACAAAAAGAAAGATTTCTAAAGATAAGTGAAACCAGTTCCAATAATATCAAATAAAAGATGCCTTGTTTATCATGGTTTTTAATCTCTTCCAGTTCTATTCTACCTCTATTAGTCTAATTAGACAAAGAAAGTGTAAACCCCAGAAGAGACAACCAATCTTTTGTAGACCTTGAAGTCTGCCCAGTGTATCTGTCTCCCAACTTGCCCTTCTTTTGCCTGTCTCCCAGCGTGGGTAATTTCCCTCTCTCTTGTGATTCCAGCTTAAACGGCTTCTTTGTAACGTTTTTTTCCCCTCTTGATTTCGTTTTTGATTCCTTACAGAAATAGGTCTCTGGTTGCCAAAATTCCTTTTTTTTCCTGATTCAGAACAGTTTCTGGCTCATAAACGCTGTCTGTTTAGGGCAGGGAGGGGGGGCAGGGGGAAGAAAGGGGATTGAATGTGGTTGTTCTTATGTCAGGCAGGTTTATCTGTGCTGCAGTAGGGGACTTCTGGGGCTAAACTGAAGTATACATCAGAAGCCATAAAATTAAAGGGCTTAAATGGCGAAACCACTGTACCTTGCCCATGCAGACATGAGAAAAATAGTTTCATGAATGCCAAGTGGTAGCAATGATGAGCTTTCTTTTATCAGCACAATGAATTGCAAGGAGTCAGGGAAAAAAATCCCCTCTAGTCCAAGTGATTTGAGACTTATGAGTGTCTTTGGCTGAAGACTGAGGAAGCCAGGACCAATTTCAACCCTGTTCTGAAGTGGCCATGCATGGAAAGATGCAACTGAGATGTTGCTTCTGTGGCTTGCATGCTTTCAGTCATTTCCTTGTGAAATCCAAATGTTGCTGCTTGAATGGCTGAAGACCTGGAGTAGTTCTTGGGTCCAGCAAGAGCCTTGCTTGCATATTTAATTCTCTCATGAATGAGAGAAAGGCAGTATTTGCACAGTCATCTTTTCTCCACAAAAATAATTGCATCTTCCACCAAAAAATCAACAGCTGTGAGCCATCCTGAGCTAAAAATCACAGTGGTGTCTTCATTTTTCTGTGATATTACCATAGCGTCTTGAGTGTCTTTTCCTTGTGGAAGCTGGACTTCACTGGGATTTATGTGGTGGCAAAACTAAAGTGAGAGTGTTTGATTTTGGCGGGTTTTTTTAATCCAGGTAGATGTATTTTTTTAGAGGTAAGAGCTAGAGCTCCATTTAAAAGTGACACGGGCCTAAAATAAAATTCTTCAAAGTTTCTTGAATTTTACTTTTCTGACCGTTTTTTTTTTTTTCAAATACTTATATTTTCTTAGCACAAATATCTCTGTTGCCAAAAACTGGAAAATGTTGCTTCTCATTCAAATTTCCTTAAATTAAAAACGAACAAAAAACAGCTGTAAAGTTTTATGTTCTCCATTAAACCTGTTTCATTTCTTCATTTAAAGACTGACTACTGTTCAGAGCTCAGCACAAATTGGGGTTACAGGTGCTGCCATCAGACACAGCCCTCCAGGCTGTGAAAAGCTGGTCCTTTCTGTATGGTTTGACAAAAACCTGGTCCCACAAAGGCTGCAGCTGAAGGTGTGCTCTTCCTCCCTCTCTGCAGAGTGGCACTCACGGCACATGGGAGATGGGAAGGAGCGGACAAAGGTGGGTTGAGACTGGGGAGGGCTCACTGCATGCCATCATGCTGGTGCCTGGAGTTCCCAGCTGATCTCCAGCCATGCAAGCCATGGGGGCTGCCAGTTGGATAAAGGAGAGCTTATTTAAGGTTATCATTTCAGGGACCATTTCTTGTAGGATTACTGCATTTCAGTAGAGGTAAGCTCCCAACTTGTTTTACACTGGTAGAGGGCTTTCTATTGCCTGCAGAGGCAGTAGCTGTGAGTGAACTGTCCTGAGCACAACACTGTAAATGCATTTCTACATCCAACACAGATATTTGTAGAACCTGTAAAAATAGATATAAAATGCACATTAATTTTTTTTGGTTTATCTTTACTGCTGTCAGGGCTATAAAAACTAACTTTTTCTTCATGCCTGGGCATGATCAATAATGAATAAAATAATCTAGAAAGAAATTACGTTACAGACTCATCTATGAATGCTTTCTGTCAGTCCAGGGGAAAAAAAAACAAACTAAAAAAAAAAATCCAGCACATGTGTCTGAGCACTCAGAGGAGAGCTTGCAAAAACTGTAGATGGTACATCTCTGTTACCCTGTCAAGGGAAAACTGCAGCAGCAGTGCTATTAATGTCAGGCTGTTTCTGTAGCCTGCATAGTGCTGTATTCTCCAGCACAGAAAAGAAGGGAAACAGGTGCTCCATCTCCTCAGCATCTGGTTTGGATGACCACAATACTCCAAACACCTGCACTCTGCAGTCCCACCAAGCCTTCCCTGCTATTGTATTAAGCAGGACTGTCTGCCTATAGCAATAAAAAACATTGTTTATCAGTTGTACCAGAGGAATATGGGTTGTGAGGAGGGGACAGAACAAACAAACCTGGGGGAAAAGAAAAAACTAATAGGAGAGGAAATCTGTTCTGTATATTGTATGCTTTTGACCATTAAATGTTGGGAGGAGTTGGTTTTGGTTTTTTGCAGAGACTGGAAAAGGGACACCAGCTTTTTGGCAGGTTTTCCTGTCTGAACAGATAGTTGGCACTTGTATTAAGAGGGTGATACTTTTTAGTATCAGGTATCAGGCTTTAGAACTTGAAGAGGAACTGCAGTTTCACATTTTAATATAGAATTGTTTTTACAGACTGTGCTGGGATTTATCTCTGTAGCTCTGACTATAAACATGATGATTCACATCTTACTAAGAATGGATTTAAGGCTATTTAGGATTTAAACTGAAACTTTGCCCAGAACCTTAGATACTGAAATTTATTCTATTTTAGGTTTCTTCTTCAGGGCTGACAAAGCCATCTCCCTGGATGTGAAACAACCAAGACACTCAGAAAACCAAGTCAGGGCAGCACATTTCAGAGGATGCTGCAGCGTGAGCCATCCCAGAGAAGTCGCTGGTATCATGTCCTTAAAACTGTGCACATATTTTAGGACATTTTTAAGATGACAAATTATTGGTTTCCAAAGAAAAGAACATCTGCTGATGGTCAGTCTGTATTCTGTTCCAGATACCTGTAACAGCCTTATTTCCTGCCCTTGAGAAAGTGCTTGATTTAGGGGTATTTTCCTTTTCCCTCCGTGCGAAGCCGGAGGGGCAGCGTGTGGGTTTTTCAGCGGGAGGCTCACGGGGCCTTGGAGCTCCTGGGGGGAAGAGAAGCGCTCCCGGCAGCGGCCGGCGCTGCAGCCGTGCAGAGGTGCGGCACAGCCCGGCGGGCGGGCCGGTGCCTTGGCCGTGAGCCCCGGCTAGCGACGGCCGCGGGAACGGCAGCGCCGCGCCGCCTGCCTGCGGGGGGGGCTTGGCGTGGGGAAAAAGCTTAAAAACCGTGCCTTGGCCACTTGGACGCTGCCCCGAAAATGTCTGTGGCATCGGACTTTGGTGCCGGTGTGCGCTCGCAGCCCTGAAGGCTGACCGCGCCGAGGGCAGCTGGGCGAGGGAGGGTGTTCTGCCCCTCCTCTCCACGCCGGTGAGACCCAAAGGGCTGCATCCAGCTCTAGGAACTCAATATAAGAAGGACGTGGGCCTGCAGGAGTAGGTCGAGAGGAGGGACACGAAGATGATCAGAGGGCTGGAGCACCTCTCTTCCAAAGATGGGCTGAGAGAGCTGAGATTGTTCTGCCGGGAGAAGAGGAGGCTCTGGGAAGACCTTAGAGTGCCTTCCAGTACTTAAAGACAAAATGACAAATTAGGGACAGACTTTTTAGCAGGCTCTGCACGGATAGGACAAGGTATAATGGCTAAACTGAAAGTGAATAGATATAGACTAGACATTAGGAAGAATTCTTTTACAATAAGGATGGTTAAGCATAGGAACAGGTTGCCCAGAGAGGTGATGGAGGCACCATCCATGGGAACATTCAAGGTGAAGGTGGCCTTGCTCACTTTGATTAGAACACTTTAAAATAATCCTCCCAGCCCAAACTATTCTATGATTCTTTGAAGATTAATTCCTTTTCTCTCACCTTTTGGAAAGTATTTCAGGATGGGAGAGAAGTTGACACTTGAGAAGTATGGCTTTGCTGAGAAAAGCATTTTGTCTGACTGGTGTTAAGAGTACTTTACTGACAGGAAATTCTTTTGTGGAATTTTGGACATGACGATATAAACAGGTAAAGAAAATCTGACAGTGCTTATGCAAAAAGTAGAGTGCTTAAGTACTCAGCTCAAGAACATAAAGGCACACCTGCAGGACAACATATGGAGCACTGGATTTCATTAGATAACAGCTCTTTTTCTTTTTCTCTGTAATGTTCCATCTAACTTCCCAATTTACTACATCTCACACATAAATGCCAGCATTTAAGATCCACAGCTATAGTGGAATCATGGTGTGGGACATAAAGTTGAAACAGACTGAAACATACAGTGGGAAAATGAGAATAGACAGGAAGTACCAAGTCAAAGGGTTGATATATATAGCACGTGCACTCATCCATGAATATGGTTAAAGAGAGAGAAGCACGTGCACAGAGAACTTCGTTGTTGCTACACTAGTGAAATTACATGAGAAAGAAAGTACTTGCATATCCTTGGGACATTTTTTTTTTTCTGCCTAAGCAGATGCATCTTCTCAGATTTACTCTGTTTTTACAGCAACCACTATGACTAATTGCATATTTGGATAAAGAATGGGGAATCTTATTTCCAGCACATGAAGCGTGGTGATTAGCCATCTCTAAATTCAGTTCCAAGCCTGAATAACCTATGCTCTTGTTGGGCCCTTTGTAAAAATGATGAAATTGAAAGTTAAGAATACATTTATCCATATACTGTACATGGAAAGGAAGATATAAAAAGATACATATTTAAGTGGTAGAAGCTCATATTTTAAGATTTGAAGTTAAAGTTTGAAGACCCCTCATAATAATAAAACTGATTGGAGACTTCTAAATCTGTGGCATCATTTTTCAAATTGGTTAAAGGAGGCAGTCGCACTCAAAAAAGTAGCTAAACAAACTTTTGATCCCTAGGGATTGAGCACACTGACTATCGCTTTTGCAGCCAGGAAAATCCAGTTCTTAGCAATGACCATTTATTCCTGGTAATGATTAAATAGGTTCCACAAGATCATTTGAGAAGTGGTTTGTTTAAATATCATTTATTTGAAGGCCATAAAGTCTCTCGAGTTCAAGGGTAGGAAGGGAGATAATGTCACAGCAATGATATCACATCTCTATTTTATGACACCAACTGTGCCATAAATCTTACTTCATACATGATTTAGGTGTTGGGAAAAGCTATTTTATTAATCCATCTTATCCTTCACCTCCTATCAAAGCAGTTCATATTAAGAAAGGAGGTTAGGAGGATAAGGAAGTCAGGACTTTGCCATAAGCTGTCTCTGTCAGGTACAGTCACTGCACTGTGAGATCTTTTCTGCGGAGTGAAATTTCTTGTCACAGTGCCATTATGCCACACACCCTTGATTCTCCTTCTCCTAAGAAAACAATTTGTGTATTTGCTTAAAATCAATCACCTGCTTTCTGATTATTTTGCATGCTGTTTCAAGGTTTACTCTAGGGATGCTGTCCACAAGTTGTTTATCTAGCAAAAACCAGAACGGGTGGAAGCCTGGCTCCATGGAAGTGGATGGCAGAGCTCCAGTTGTGTGAATTGAGGCCAGGATCTCTTTCCCGTCATGTTCCCATAAAGTGAATTAAAAAAAATAATGTGAAAGTAGATAGTAAAGCTCTTCATGGTCATAAATTTGCACCATATCCTGCCATTCATACACAGGCACCAATGCCTTTGAAATCACCGAGTCAATGGTAGACTTGTCTGACAAAGAATTACAGGATTACATCCTCAAATTGTTGAAGTTTCATGTGCATAACTGAATACAATTTCCTTTGCAATGAAGCAAAAAACCCTTGTAAGGTTAAAAAAGTGAATCTGATTTTCATATTTTTACGAGTCTGTAGTTCTTGCATTGGGTCTCATTTTCAGAAACACAGACTTGGAAGTGGCCCAAAACTTTTTCAGCACCTCATCATTATTAACTCAGCATTTCTGTGTGAATGTAATTTTTCCAGACCTCACTGACTAGACAGGCAGACAAAGCTTAATCAGTTGGGGCATGCTTGCCACATCTGCAAGAGCAAAGAAAGAAAAGTGAAGCAGCTTTAAGATTGGGCACCAATACACAAAGTAGCTAAAATGAACACACTCACACTACCAGGGCAGTATCATAGAATCAATTAAAATGATGCCTGATAAGATAACTATAGGAAGCAGCACTGAAACTAAGACATTTAGAAGCAATGGGATTTATTATGAAACAACATTTGGATTTACCAGGAACCGTGTGGACTGAGATGCTATGTATGAGAATGATACTCATCTAAAGAGATTATTTGCTATGGGTTTTCTTAGCTTGCCAGAATTTCACTGTGTTTTTCACACAGTTCCTCTGTGGTGGCCATATCATTTCTGACCAGAGCATCACATGCAGTCAACTTTAATCCTCAAAAAGAAATCTCCACCACCAGCTACCCATTGCTGCCACACAGACTCAGACAGGCAGCAGAATCAGCAGCAATCAGCATCAGTTTCTTTTTCACCTTAATGCCCCCAGTCTTGAGCACATAGAGGTTTGACAGCTTAGGCAACTCAATATTTCAGGGAATGTGGCCTGAAACTCTCTCTGTTCCCACCAGTTCACTGCAGCTGCCAGGCCTTACATCCTGTCCTGGGAATGAAGTGTATGGAACTGAGAGGGGAGTGGGACCAGCAGTTGGTGAAAAACCTGACAGCTCCCTTTTAACACTTACATTTATTTTTGCAACTCTTCATATCCAGATTTCCATTTGCTTAAAATTGTTTTTATCTGAGAATAAAGCAATGCCTCTGAGGGTGTCCTCTGAGCTTGTTACAATCCAGCTTTGACAAGAATGTGCTTTCTCAGGGAAACAACCACTGGCCTGGCCCAGCCCTTGTACCTGATAGGTAGCCACAGGCTTGCCCATGAGTAGGTGTGAACACACACTGTCTGGATTCAGCCAGTGAACTTTGTTCAGGGACTACTGTTTAACACTTCCAGGCATGTTTTTTTATACCACAGGCTCATCACCAGCTGCCAGAAGAGAGCTACTGGAGGAAGCTGCTGAACTGCCATCCTGCCCCAAATCACCATTCATGCCCTGGGCTGTCCCTTGCCTTCTGTTGGCTCAAGCATTTGGGAGGAACCTAGTTCAGGGAGCCAGAACATGTTGTAGTTGATCTGGCCCACACTGTTGAACTCACCCACTGGCTTTTTTATTTCATTTTTTCTGGACAACTCAGCTCTCTGCTCTGGTCCCATGAAAGTCTCCAAGAAGCAGAGACTATAGATGGGGAAGGAATGACTTGGGCATACACACAACCAATGGTAACTAAATTTGTTAGCTGTAGAGAGGTCCCAAAGGATGGGGAGGAGAGATTAAAGAGAAGAAAGACTATTTCCAAGAAATCCAGTTCCAAGAAATCAGTGTGTCATGGGCTCACCCTTCATGAAGCATTAGAGAATTCACGTGGGAGACAGCAGTCGTGAACAAGTGCTTCTCTTGTGTGCAAAGCTTCAAGCAAAGCTCACACCTTAACAGACATCAGAACCCAACCACAAGACACAATTCCTCACAGGCCAGCCTGCATTGGCTCTGCTGTTCACAAACCTACTCATTTATTTTTACTCTTTGATAAGATCTGGTGGTTCACTGCTGTCTAACCTCTATGCAGTAGATGAGTGAAAAAGAACCAGGTGATCAGAGTATTTTCTGCTCTCGTATAATGAAACATGGTAATTCCTGCAGAGGTGTCAAGACTGGTAAGCCTACTGATCAGGCTGCCACCCCTGCAGTTTAGGAAAGGTCCTGATAGGCTTTGTTTTCATCTATTTCTAACCTGTCTGTATCAGATATGCCATGCTAGTTCCTCTGCTTCATTTTGAAAACAAAATGAGATCTTTATGAGAGGAAAATCATGAAAGAAGGAAATTATCAATATTATGCAGGGTTGCCCTGGGACCTGGTATTTGGCCAGATCTAATGAAAATTACTATTTTTTCATCAGTTATTGTGGGAGATAATTCCACAAGGAACTGTGCATCCTACTGTAAAGAGATTTTTTGTAAGTTTCTTCCCTTTTTTTGATAGATATATCTGCACTACATAAAGGTCTCAATTATTAGAAATGGTCTTCTTTTTAAAAATACACTTAACACCTCCTATCTAAATCTTCTCTCATAAATTAATCCCTTCAAGCCACACATCCTTCTTCCTGTAGTTTCATCCAATTACAGAATGTGGCTTCAGTGACCAGAGAGGGGAATGATTTCAATGACATATCTGTGCCCTATGACCAAAGTTTGATTTGGTCCTTTCTTGTGACTCTATTCTTGAGAAATCATGTTTAACATTTTGTCCATAAGAGCTGGCCAAAAATGGTAGGATCCATGGTAATTTTGGGGAAGACATAGTGACTAATTTCTGAGTTTTTAATCATCCAAGATTAAATTTTAGAAAATACTTGTTTTAAGACTTGTTTTCTTCCTGTCATCTCTACTCCTTTCCATCTCATGCCTTTATAGAGAGAACTGAAAAAGAAGAAAAGCTAGAAAGGCTAGAAAACCAGTTGAATTACTTGTTCTTTTCTACTCTGTTCAGAGACTAGAGTTTTCTTTATCCCCCATAGATGTAGTTACTAACCCAAATAAATGTTAGCTCTACAGCCTCTTTAAAATAAAATTACTATTCTCTGTGCTCATGGAGAAAATCTTTCACAAGCCCAGACTATTTTCCACCCTAATTACTAGAATCCTCTCCTCTTGGATCTTCTGGATCTTTGTCTTTGCCTATTTCAAATTACCCAAAATTCATTTACAGGACACACCAAAAAATAAATGGGTAACTGAAAAGCTAATTTGTAAGTATGCAAAGCTTTCTTAATGCTACCTGGAAATGACTCGTTCCTGTTCAAATTGGCAAGAGAGGTGACAGATTTGTTGTCAGGTTGCTAGAAAGCAGATGGAGAAGTAGGCAAAATTTTTGGCTTGCCTCACAAGGCAGGCTCAAACTGATGCTGCCTTGAGACCTTCCTTAGTCAGTGGGAGATTTGTACCAATTCAATTAAACCTCAGCTGTGCAGTTGAAATACAAATAAGCTGTTCACTGGGTATGCGGAGTTAAATACATGGATTTGGATTATGTGTCTACTAAAACACCTGTGGAGATTACCAGTTCCCATTATGTTTTCCAGAATCTGGCTCTCCATCCAGGGAATGGACTTAGTTCAGCCCTGCCTTGGTTTTGGTATTTGAATTGTCAGCCCTGGTCATCTCTGACAAAACAGGTGTCAGCCAAGATTCCCAGCCAGAGGCTTATTCACTTTGTGAGTATTTCTAGTCCCCCTCTTTCTGGTTATTCCTCCTGACCTTTCATTTCAATAATTGATGGAAAGGCAGGGTTGGGGGGGGGAGGGGGGGGGAGGGGGGGGGAAATAAAAAAACCAAACCACAAAATCAAAACACCTATTGTCCCCAGGAGAAATGCAGCAGACCACATAAGCACTGCCTGAGTCACTACATTATCCACCAGTACCTTCCAGCAAAAGCAGGGGATAGGGAAAAGCGCAGGCCAAACAAGAGCTCTGGGCCAGCCGCCTTCTGCGCCCTTTCCCCAGGGCTGTCTGTGCCTCTGCCCAGCCGCCCACAAGGACACAGCAGCCAGGCTCCACCTACACACTATTGGCCTGTCTGGTTGCCTACACACACTGAGAAAGCTTTTCCTCTTTCTTCTCCCCAGACTTCAGGGCCAGGGGGCTGGGCACAGGCAATGCATAGGCACGGGCTCTCTTTTGTGGTCTCCGAGCAGTGGTGGTGGCCCTCACTGGTACTGCACACCTCTTGGAGTGAGAGGAATTGTGACTCATCCTTTCCCACCTCACCAAGCTGGGAGATGAGCTGCAGGTCAGAAATGTGACATAGCTTCCCAACCCAAAAGCAAAGCCTGCTAATACTGGGATATGACTGGGGTAAAACACAAGTGTTCTCCCAAGTAGTGCAGGCTGGGAGCAATGAACTAGCAGCTTTGTAGCCTTTCCCCAGGAGTTTTGTAAGTGATGCTTTGCAGTCCTCCAAGATTCACAAAAATACTCTGAAAGGGGGAAATTGCCTTCAGTTTCCAGGATCCTCACAGGATCTATGGAGGACAGGCATTTGCAAGAGAAACTGTTCTTCCACACTGCAATGTGCCAACTGCAGCAACAGCATTTAGTCCATCACTAGCTCAAGCCAGCCTTCAAATCAGGACTGGCTACTTAGCCAACAGACCTGGATAAAAAGGCATTAAGCAATGCATCTTTGAATAGAAAAACCCTTTAAAAAATAGTATCCTCAAGCCCTCCCTATGGCCCATGCTGTTGGACCTGCTGCCATGACTAGCTCAAGCTCCTAGCCTATCAAAGAACGGTGTGTAAAGAAATTTGCTTTGCAGACTGCCTGAGGCAGCTCTGGGAACATCTCAGACACACTGAAGAACAAAGTCAGTAATCATTTAAATTATTACCAGAAAACCCTGAGCACCACTTTTTGCAAATAAAAGAAGCAGTGGCAAAAGGGGTGAAACTCCCAGTGTGCTCCCTGGGCTGAGGCTCTCCCTCTCTAAGACAACTTCCCAAGACATCTCTCAGAATGCCTCCTCTCAGAGGCATTTCTTAGGAACCAAAAGATCATAGAAGTGTGACTCCTTCTTTTGCCACCACAGCAGCCTGAGTAAGTTAGAGATCCTGGGAAATGACAGTCCAGATGAAAGTATTAGTAAGAGGCATCTGGGGAGAGTTTTGGCTGTAATTTTAAGACGTGGAGGAAGTGGGGAGAAAGGAAGAGAGCACAAAATAGGTTCAGACCAGCTGTCTACAAAGGTCACAGCACTTCTGGAGGATATTTCTCAGTCTTTTTAGGCTCTCCCCATCCTCTGATCACCAGATGTGTGCCCCAGCATGCTAGTGCTGGGGGTTTTAGGAGGAACTGAGCCCAGCCCCACCATGCTGGCAGCAGGAGGCCAGCTTGTGGCTTGTGGTTCATCTCTCTGAGATGCCCCAGCAAGGCCTTTCCATAAACATCAGCATCACTTTTGCCTCTTCAACACCTTCCAGCCTTGGAAAGGGTGATGCCAACACTATGACTACCCAGATACAAGCAGTGCAAGCCAGGAGCCAGGACAGCACCTGGAAGATGTCCTGGCCAGCTCTCAGTCCTCCTGGCCTGCTCTCTGTCTCTCTACAGCACAGACAGGTTCAGAGCCTTCTTTTCCCAAAGCAGTGGAGTCTGTCTGAACCAAAACAGCTGGGCTTGGGTGGCTGGAGGACACAGGAGGCAGAAAGTGGAACCTCTTCCTAGCAGTGTTTGGCAAGACCTGGGGGAAAAGGATGAGTCCAAAGGTCTCATCAAGGATGAGTCCAAAGGTCCTGTGCTGTCTGGCAAGGAGTGATGGTGTCAGGTTGGGGTGCTCTGGCATGTGTTTGTGACAAACGTCCCCAGGAGCTAGACAATCAGGCTGAAGCACAGAATTGTGGGCGAAAGTTGTCTCACCCCTCTCCATACCATTCTTGTTGCTTCTCTGAGTGAGCTGGACAGAAGGCAGCCAGCACATCAGAACAGCAAGTCCCAAAGTCCATACCTCATAGGGAGTATTTTGCAGCCAACGCAAAAGCACATCTTTTTATGTTTTTTGTTTGCTGCCTGCCTGCCTGCACGTGGAGGCTGCAGGCAGTGCTTTTGCACATTCACAACACCAGGCTAATGGGACCAGCTTCTGCTGGGCATGAGCAGAGGATGGGGGAATGTGCTTGACCAGCTCATGCCAGTGGAGCTGCACCAATGTACAGGCACCCTGCAAGAGTCATCCTCATCTCCATCTTCTTGTGGCCAGTGGCTCATAAAACATGAAAAAGCCTGGGAGTGGTGCAGAAGGGTGTCAGAGTGTCTTCGCAAACTAGGGTCCAGGAGGTGAGTGGGCTTTCTGGCTGTGTGGGTCCCACTGAATGGTAGTGGGGCTGAGGAGAGCCCTGCTCCTATGCATGGATTGCTTTTGCAACTAACTGGGGGTGCAAGAAGTAAAGAGGGCTGTCAGGGTGATAGTGGTTTTTTGGGGTGCTGACAGGAAAACAGGGACAAAGTCTGTATAGATGAAAATAGCCAATGGTGGAATGAGCTCAATAGTATCTTGGCCATGAATTTGCAACAAATAAATCTTTCACTCAGGGGAGAAGCTCTTTTGTTTTAGGCCAGAGGATGAAAATGTATCCATAGCTTAGGCACTGACTTTCTGTTTTTTAAAAAGATGTTTCAAAAACCATGTTTGAAAGTACCCAAGAATTTGTGCCAAGAAATTTCCCTGGGGAAAACATTGCTTCATTCATTCTTTTAAATTCTACTAAGAAATGTGCTATAAGTTTAATTTATGAATACAACTGATGAACACCAACACAACATTATGTGAACTTTGGCACACATCTGTTGGAGAGCTGAAACTTAGCTCCTCATGCTAGGGATGAGTGGATGGGTAAAACATTTAGGAATATCCCTTCTTACTTCACACCATTACAGAACTTCTGCCTGGATTGCCAGTTTATAGAATATTCTAATTGCTCCGATGAGTAGCATTTGAGTAAGGATTTGCCTGTTAGGGGAGAAAGCAGAGGCTGATCTGCTGACTCATGAGGTCCCTTTTCCAGGCAAATATTTGTCTCATTCTCCAGTGACTAATTGCCCACTAACATTAAGTTCTGGAAATAGTAGATACAAGCGTAACAGCGCTGTTTCATTTTCATGTGGATGTGCTGAAGTTAGGAAAACCATTGTGCATCCACCAGAGCTCCCCACTACCCCTCCAGTGACAGCTGAGTCCAGCCTGGCCTTTGACCAGGGATCAAGCAAATGGCTTCCAGCATTCTGGATAAAAAAAAGTAAGGCTAAAGTCACAAAATAATTGACCAGTAATGCTTCGTGTTGACCTTACTCTGATTTGAGCCCTTATAAGGCTTTTTGAACAGCAGTCCAAGAATATTGATGGCAACAGGGTTCCTGTGAGAACCCTGAGCAAATCCACACTGGGAGGCAGAGGAGGCTGGCCCCACGTGCCCCCTCACAGCCACTGCTGTGGCAGCACAAGAGAGGCCATGCTGGCTCAGTGTGGGTTTCCAGTGCCCACCCCAGAGTGCCTTGGAGCACTGTTGGACAGCCCTGCTTGGCGAGCCAGCCAGCGCATGCTCCCCAAGGAAAAGGCCTGTGCCATAGGCAGGCAGCTCCTGGGGGAAGGGAAGGGCCTCTGCATGCTGAGCTGCCCTGAGAACAACGTGGGTGCGTGACACCCACACCTTGGCATCCCAGGGCCAGACATACAGCCTTTAATCATCCCCTGACCTGTATCTCACCTTGTGGCATGCATTTAACTGAAGAAACTTTGGGTTGATCTAGAAGGACATACTATACCTGGCTAAACAACATCTGTCAAAATAAATGCAACTTCTTCTGAAGGATTTGGTGAAATCAGGGGTGAAATTTGTTGCCAAGTTGTCAGACAGAGAGTAAACACTAGCTTATTTGTATGTAGCTGGAAAAAAAGATTTGTTAGTTTAGCCCCCAGGGCTATGTTCCTAACTGTTCTTTCAAAGCCAGGTGAACAAATGTCTGAAGGCAAGAACAGTGTGGAGAGTTGCACCATTTTAAATGACATGAGATACTACTCTTTGACTTATGTAACCCTACCTTAATGATCCTATGACACTTACTTGCTATACTGATGGAGAGTTGGTCAAAAACTGCAAGACCAATATTAAAAAGTTGGGCATATCCAGGATATGTAAAGTGACCTTAGAAGGAAGAATCAACGAAGGGAAAAAATGTTTCCTATAGAGAAGAGGAAATAGTTTCTGTTAAGTGGCCTTTGGTTAAAGTGTAGAAGTTACATCTAGTGCTTAGTGTCCTTCTTACTATGCATTGTCAGTCTGAAAAGCCTGGGGTGTTTATAAAAATGCTATCCCTCTTCATCAGGAAAATAATCTGCTCTTTCCATTAAATGAGTGAATTGTGAGAGTTTTGAAAAATCTTTCCACTGGTGAATGAAATAAACCACAGAGGTAGGCAGGCTGCTGATTTGGATTCAATTACTTTTACGTGCACATACTCTAGTGGTGGTTGTCCAGAAAGACAAACAAAACAGGGGAGACTGTTGAATAACATACCTAGTTAAAATTTATATGAATAACCTTCTTTGACCACTATATATTGTAATGAGATAAATTTGTGAAGCAGACTTTAATACCTGTGGATTAAAAGAGCCCCAATTTTGAAATGTGTCGGGTATTAGGATTATCTGGTCACCAGTGAGCATGAAGGATTCCACCCAAATACTCTGTTTTCCATGTAAAGCGAAATAGGAGGTGCCTTTACAACATGAAGGTATATCTAAAAATCAAATACATATCAAAGGCTGTTGCTGATTCTTTCTAAAGCCACTCATATGTTCATTCCCATGCAGCTGAGATCTGTTAAAAATATTGCTTCAGAATAAAATAAGCCCCTCTTTCAGCAGATTTAGTCCTTAAAGATGCACCAGGCTAACTTGTCTGAACCACTGACAAAAACTGCTGTAGATCAAATGAATTTATTTAACAGGGTGTTTCAGAGAAGTGATGTGCTAATTATCAGAAAGGACATATGGAACTATGCAGTGTGAAGAGGCTTTTAAAATGTTTTTCTTTCAAACTTGGTGAGGAGTGTCTGACACACCACAATCAGCTTAATCATTTGGAAGGTTTACATCTCATACCGATAGCTGCTGAAAGCCTGTAAATGTTTTTTAACCTAAGGTTGTACTGGCTATTTTCCTGCAAATGATCTGATTAAGTGAGACATTTTGCCTGCTGACACAGCCATCCCCATTTCATTGGAACTTCACGCAGGGAGAAGACCTCAGTATCTGGGACCTCTTCATCATTAAGAACATAATTTGCTTTTGCCATTACTCTCACTCCTTTCTCTCATGACCAGTGACAGGACCTAAAGAAACATCATGAAGCTGAGTCAGAGGAGGTTTAGACTGAATATCAGTAAAAAGTTTTTCACCTAGAGGGTGATGGAGCACTGGAACAGGCTCCCCAGGGAAGTAGTCCCAGCACAAGCATAATGATTTGATGCATCTCCAAAAAAGAATTTTGCTGAAGTGTCCTTGAAAATACTAGGCTATGCTATCCGTAGGCACACATGTTCGCTTTGTACCATGGCCATGGCTCCATGTGGCTATAGCACCTCTCTTTTACTTAAACCAGTGCAGCTTCCATGTTATCAGGCCCAAGCTGCAGCCATTTATGAAGGTGGTTGAAGATTATCCCACCTAAGTTTACATGCCTGCACACATAATTCCTCTGACTTTAGACACACACCTGCAAATGAAAAAAGCACCCCAGAGGTGCCCATTTCTCTTCACTGCTTCTAAAGAGCCTTGAGAACTAACTCAGCCATAGATGCCTACATGGTGGACCTCTAACTTTGGACCAGAAGTCCTACCCAGCACAGCAATGCAGCTGATTCCTACGTGGCTCGGTTGTGAGCTAGCTAGACATACACCAGGTCTACTTTGAAAGTCATGAGGCTGTGCTATCAAGGCAGCAAGCCTAGTAAATCACATTGCTGGAAGAGTATGTGTCAATAATAAAGTGGCTACCTGACTTCTGGAACAGAGTGAGCTAGGTAGGGTGCTGTCTGCTCTAATTATAAACAGAGGTGTCTTTGGGGAAAAGGCAGCTGTCTGCACTTGTTTGTGTACCTTTTCTGCACTTTTTTAGTCTTTATAAAAACTTGTGACTGGCACTAGATCTGTTATGGATGCAAGATTTTGATTCAAGCATCTGAACCAAGCACCCTCTCCAGTGTGCTCATTAGGTAAATTCTACTGTATCATCTTAGTGCAGAGCAAGCCAAGAAGCTTATGCCTTGCCAACTAAAATGTTATCCAGCCTATGACTTAATAACCCTTAAAAGTCTTGCCAGCTTTGTTATGATGTGTGAAAAATTCACCTGAAGCACATAGTCATGCCAAAAGGACTCTAATGTAGATAAAATTATACCAACAAAAAATATCCTTCAGCAAGTGTAGTTTATTTACGTCAATAAAAATTATAGTTGCTTATAGGTGTGTTTAATATGCATCCTTGTGTACACACTTCTATACATCATACATACATCAGCTGCTGTGGTATAGGTAGGCATACAGCAGACTATCATTAGTGAACGCTAAGATTCTGCTGAAGGAAGATTCCTGGGTAGGCTTTTTCCTATGTTTGAAATGTGTTCATTGTGTCTATGGAAAGATTGTACACTTTTCCTATTTTTTCTTAACATAATGTAGGTATAGTGTTTCCAGGGCATGGTTTTAACTTGCTGGGGGCTTTTCATATAAATTAATTCAGTTACATTTTCCTAAATGAAGGGATCTAAGTTATTCATAGCTTTTCTAGCAAGAATGAAAACAAAGTATGGTTTGAGACTCAACATAAAACAATTCAAGTATTTGAATTTATTGGTTTGTCCTAGACTAATTAGGGCCTGATCCAAAGCCCATTTGAGGACAGTGGGAGTCTTTCCATTGGCATTAGTGGATTTTGGATCAGGCTTGGAGGGCTATAGAAAAAAAAAGACTCTTGTCACAATTCAGCCAAATAAATGAAAGCATGTGTCACTTATCATGATTTGAAACTAATCGCATGGAAAATTAGATTTATGCCCCTTAGAGATCTGTTATTGCTTGAATCTGTATCCAAACATTTCTTGTAGTTTAAAATATTTTATTTTCACTTTGTTTGCTCATTTTCAAGAAATTGTCTCCACCTCTTCTTGTAAAAAACAGCTTCATCCTATAAGAGCCAAAACTAGAACTGATACTAAAGGTTTTCCAGAAAATAAATTCAATCCCAGCTTTGTTATTGTGATGATCTCAAGCCTGGTTTTGCGTGTGAAGAGAGAGAAGGGAGGGAGCAGAGTAAACAATGGGCGGGGGTGGGCTTTTGCTCTTGCGTGCAGTGGCACAGCACTGGCCCTTCTGGCGCCTGTGTCTGAGCCCCTGTCCCCTCCTTGCTGTGCCTTAGGCAGGGACCCCTCTGGTCTGGGGACCCACTGCTGCTCCCTGCTGTCTGTGAGACCCCACATCGAGGGCCTCTCGCTGCTGCCTGCAGCCCTGACACACTGGGGGCACAGGGGAAAGTATCTCCTCCTGATGTCTCAGACTCCAGCACCCTGGCTTACTCATACTGTTTAAACTACTTTCTAACTAAGTAAATAAAATGCATTTTGGACCCAGCTTGGACTTGATTTTTGAAGACAATGAAGGGATGGCACGTGACTTTCTTAGGCAGCCTTAAGAAATGGGTTATAAAAAGCAAGAAAATGAAAACTGGGGAGTCCTTTTGATTTTTTTTTTTCCTCGCTCAAGAAAACAAAGCTCTATTTGGGTGTTTGGGATAGATTTTCAACTTGGGCCAAGCAGATTTGCCAACTAGTCTATTCACTACCCTAAAAAATTACTCCACTTAAGCAATCAACAAGACTCATCCTGCCATTTCCATGTGCTCACTATCAAAGAAGGTGAGCTGAAAAACCCTGTATATGAGATGCATGTGGGGAATCCAGGGTGTCCTTCTAACAAACCATGTTGCAACAGGCTTTTTGGTACCCAGCCACATTCCAGTGTTTCCCTTATGAAAGGGAGGCATGCAGCAGCACATCCTTCTGCACACTAACCCAGGAGCTATAGCAAGCTGTTAATCAGGGTCCTAAACAAGGGATGGGTGAAATTGTTTTGTCTAATTTCCAACCCACTTGAATGTCATGGGTTTTAAAGTTCACCAGTCTTGAATGGTTATTTGATTTGCATTCCTCTGAGGTGAGGCTGCAAGGGTGGGGTGAAGCTGTGAGAGGTCCTGGATGAAAAATGGGGCAGAGAATACAAACAAAAACAGAGAGATAATGAAAACAGGAGCAGAGAAGAGGAAGGAAAACAGTTTAGAAAATGAAGCATAGCTTATAGGTATCCTCTGTATATCATCTTATAATGTGGGACTGATGTGTGCTTCAAAACCAAATGCAATTGTACTTATGCTTATAAGACTTAGGGCCTTAGGGGCAGTTAGGGGGTGAGAGGGAGAAAGAAAAGAGGTAAAAGAGATTTAGAATAGAAACAGGGAATAATGGGCTTTCCCCACCTCAAGAGATTAGGGTTTTTTAGTGTATGTAAACAAACTAGAGATGGGCTAAGGGAAAATTAAAACATAAAACCAGGGAGAGCAGTGATTAATGGATTTGGGAGTTTGGTTCTTGGGATAGGGTTTGATTAGGAAGAGATTAGTTGCATAGAAAGACAAGGAAAGGAGTGGAATCATGGGAGAAACTCCTTCAAAGACAAGGGAAAGAATGGGAGGGAAGGAGAAGGTAAAAATAGTGAGGGCACTGGCTGAAAGTGGATTGATTACCTGGACTGCCAATGAATTGGCAAGGAGCTGGACTAGCAATTAACTGACTGCCAGCTAATTACAGTGTCCCCATTTCTCCTGCAAATTCTGCTGTCATGTAATAATTGCTACCTGTTTGGGGGCATCATAAGGACTCTTCCATGGATGTCTTTTCTTCTACATCTTCCTCCTCATCTTCTGTAGGAGGAATGAAAGTCTGTGCTTAACCAGATGAGCAAACAAGGTCCATCTGCTTGCAGAAATGGTTCCACATTCTGGGAAAAGAAAGCTCTAAATCAGTCTCCCGAACAAACCCAAAGAACTAACTCCCAGTGGCTCTTGCTTTCCCACCACCATGACTGTGATTCTCCAGAAAATAAAAACAAAACAAACAAAACCTTGGAATGCAGGGAAATGTCTTTCTTCTGTTCCCAGGGGACTCCGGAGGGCAGAGCCAGGGACACAGCAGAGCTGTTCTATTTGCCATCTTCCCCTTCGACTTTCCTTCTCTGGAAGACCCATGCAGCCAGAGTGAGGGACACGGCTGCAGATCCTGCCAGGTCACCCTTGGACCCTCCTGCAGCCCGGGAGTCACGAGAGGATCCCCACTCTGCAGTCTCCTTCCCCTGAGCTGCCCCAGGGCCAGCATAGCTCTGCACCACCCTTGTTGCCAGCCTGTGTTTAAAGAGTACATTGAGTTCCTAGGTATTACAGAGGGCTCTGTGGGTATTGTGTGTGCTCTGGGACACGTGCACCATGCTAAATCACTTTTCAACAGAAGGAGTACCATTAGAGCTGCATGGGTGGTGTGAGGCAATGAAACACTGAAAGAGCATACACTTTTCTCGTAGGACCCGAGCAGAGCTCTTGCACCACCGACAGCACTTGGCTGTGCTGAGAAGGGCATATCAGGCACCTCTCTGCAGCCTCACCCGCAGCCTGCACTTCTCCCTGGCATGTGACTGCCCTGGCTGACATGCAGCCATCAGTACCTTTCCTCACTCTGCAGGAGTGGCCGGTATGCAGAGGTGCTGGAGTTACCAGCTAGGCTGTAGCTTTCCGGTTGGATGCTAATGAGAACTGACAGCAAAGTGGGTGCAGTAACAGAACAAATGTTAATGGGATAATGTCCTGCTTTCATTATCTTCACCTGCCTTCTATATTCACTTACCTTCAGAGATAATCCCTAGCATTTAATTTAATGAGCTTTTGTGTATGCATGGTAGCTTTCCATTGTATTTTTAAAGCAGAAAAGCAAGCTTATTAGGCAGGATTTTTCAGTCTCTTTCAGCTGCAATTAAAATGTTTGCAGGAAAAAGAAGAATAACCATGTGGTAAGTTTCTGATTATATAGTTGTGGTCTGCATTGTTTTCTGGATTAAAAAAACCCCCACCACTCTCACCTCATGTCATAAAACCTGACAGACAGAAACATCTATGCACGATGCCTTCCATAAATTCTCCAGAGCAAAGGTTTGAAAGCACTTCATTTTTTTAAATTTAGCCTTTTGAATGAAAGTTTTTAGATTACCTTCACCTCCTATTTTAGGAGGCACAAAAATAATACTAGAAAAACTCTCTTATCTTTGTCCTGCTTATCAATGGATATTTAGGTAATATATGTGTTGAGCTCTCAGCACTTTCTATTTCTGACATTCCTGTGCCTTCAACAAAGAACTTTGCTTTTTAATCATTAACTTTCAACAGCATCAGAGAGCTTGGCAAAAGTCTGCCACTAAAAATGAAACCGATTGCTTTACAGATCTCGGGTTTGATAGGTAATTTCATTAATTAGCAGTAAAGCAGATGGATGCAAGAGTCTCTCTCTGTTATTGTTATGGCAGTGTGAAACCTAGCGTTGCTGTGCCATGTGTAGTATTAACACCCAGTGTGAGACAGTGCCTGCCACAAACCTCTTGCAGCTGAATGTATCACTTAAAGGACAAAGAGAAAGCAAGAATTCTAGTCATAGGTGGAAACTCTCACTGAGCATCCCAAGGATGCAGTCAGTGTAATTCTGTATTGACACAAAAACCAGAACAAGGCTTCTAAGTTCCCAGTCAGCGCATTTGGCTTAAGGTCATGTCTCTTTTGATCCCCACAGATTAATATTGCTCTAATGATTTGGGATTATGGAAGCAAGAATACTACCGAGCACTTTGTCACCCTAAAAGCAGACCTGGGCAACCGTAAATGTTATCTGACTATGTTTTCTGAAATCCATGATACCTCCTGGAGTAATATATTGACCAAAGGCGTTGCCTCAGACAACCCAGAGAGAGGAAAGTGCTCACTGTTCCTCAAAGGAGCAGATGTCACTTACTGCTGCCCTCTTTGCCTACTTCCTATTTCTCACAGCAATTGCTGAGGATTGCTCCTGACCTATCAGGATGTGTCTGTGGCAGTGTTCCAGGCAGCTGAACAACACTGGACAGTTTGGGAATATCAGACCGGGAAGGGTTTAGAAGCACCATCAAGGGCTGTCTCCTTCATTGTGTTAGTGAGTGAACCACCCAGTGCTTGTTTCCTCCAAATAGCAGCCCTATAATTGTTTCCTCTTGTCTAGTTCATTTTTAGAACTGTTTTCATTTCGCCTATTGTTGACCCTCCTAGTTTAGTCTATTAAGCTTTACATACACATGGAAAAACATAACAGCACCTAACTTCCTGTCTTCCACTAGCCTCAAGAGTAACTCTCAGGGTAGCAAACATAAGGAACTGGGAAAGATCTATTTTAAGCTGTGACATGACCACTGTGGCAATCTAGAAGGTTAAGATGGGTGGGATTTAAGGTATAGCGGCTCATCCCATGTGTTTTTGACTTTTGTCACACATTCTGTGGGGCAATGCATCTGGTCTCAGTAGCTGCAGTTTGAGATGCTGCCCAAAGACTGGCTTGCTGCAGCTCTATACTACAGATTTATCAATCTGCTCTGGTTTTATTTCACACTCCTTTTTTACCTCAGGACAAAAAAAATCCAGCCACCTGGTGAAATTCTTGGAAGATGCTGCCTACTTCAAAATGTTATAATGGTTAATATTTTATCCAAGCTCTCTGAAAATTTCCCTTAATATATATTCTTACCTCTAGTGTAGTGTAGTGAATTTTAAAGATTTTCTTTTGATTTCCCAATAATCTCCATGTTAAGTCTGTTCTAAAGTTTTAACAGTGAAGTGTCTTAATGTTGCTTTTGCATAGCTGCAAAAGCAGCTGAAAAGAAGAGTTCATTTTTTTTCCTGCAGCTAATAGAGTTGCTCCTTCACACTGAAGACAGCAATATCTGTTTTGACTCCTACAGGCTCTGGGTTGGATTCTGGTTACTGCAGACCCGAGATTTTCTCTTGCAAGAGCTCAGTGTCCAGCTGCATCCATACCTGGATTCATTCATACCCAAATGCTCTTCTAGGTGACCTCATGGTCACCTTCAGCACTTGATGGCACAAGTTGTCCATGACTGAACAAGAATGTACTGAAGCAGCTGGCTCACACCAATGCTCAGAGTCTATTACTTAAGAAGAACCTTGTTAAGGCCAAGGCACCAGAAGGAATTTCACGCTTTTAATAACCCACACTTTCAGGCTGGAAATCCTGGCTGTGGAGGAGGATTTCTGGGTAAGGTATCTAGCAGGCTGAATGGAGAGAGGTAAGCACCCAAGAATTCCTGTCTGAGTGTTCTCCTCAGCACGACAGGACTTTCTAAACAAACTACAATGAGCACTGAAAGAAAGAGGAGTCAGGAATATTTTTCTCTTGCTTGCGTTTGGCACCCTTGTGAAATGACTTTGGAGTTTCAAATGATTTTATGTGCTCAGGGAAGAAATGTTATGTCCTGTATTTCCTTAAGCTTGGATGAAGAAGAAAGTACCTGTGCTTACATTGTGCATGATGCCATAGTCCCTTCATGCTGGAAGCAGGAAATCTAGCTAGTATCTTCAGCCTCAGAGAGTTTGACTCCAAAAATCCCACATCCCAGAAGAACCCTGTATACCACCAGATTGGTTCTTCTGGGACAGATAAACCTATACCCTTCTCACTGAAGACAAGTCAGGCTGAGCAATAACAGGTCAAGCCAAAAGTCCAAAAGGAGAGTAAATAAGCAAACAGCTGATGCTGTGCTCTCCTGAGGAGGACATGCACAGGTGAGAGGGGGTGTTCCCATCTGCCAAAGAACCTTGTGTACAGGGTCCCACAGGACAGAGACCTAGAAGCAGTGGTTCACAGAGAACATTCTCTGCTCAGAGAACTGATTCCAAAGCAGAAGCATTTCAGTTGCAAACATTGTAGCGGGTTTTGTTTTCTTTCCCCAAGTAAAATCTGTTTTCAGTTAACTTCACATAAAAATCCTAGAAGAAGCTGTAAATTTTAGGGGTTTATTATACTCAAATGAGCAAGCATATAATATATACACAGAAAGAGCAGGAGATGAAATATGATACGTTAATATTCTTAGCCCTTTTGTTGACAAAGCAATTTTACCATCAAGAAAAACTCTCATGACTCGTAACCTTAATGACTTTCCTTTTGTATACAGTAGGGTGACAAAAAATATACGCAACCCCCTGACTTTGGTTTTCTATGTACATTTCTCTTTTTATCATTTCATGTCTTTCTGCTTTCCCAAAAACAGAAAGTGAAATCTCCAGGTTTTTTCAATCCCATTTTCCTGATTCCAATTTAATTTCTAATTTTGTTTTTAAAATACATGGCGAAAAAAGGGCCATGGATGTATAAAAATAATCAAGGTCAAGTTGAGGTGCACTCTGTGAGCAAAGGCACAGATGGAAAAGAGGGATATGTCTCTCTTCCATCTGACACACCCAGTGCTGGAAGCATGGTTCAGGGGCAGTGAGTAGAAGGCTTAGCACCCTTCCCTGGCAAGAGGAACAGAGAAAATATTGTGTCACTCCTTTGATTAGGAAATGCAGCAAGTGTCATTCATGGCTATATTGGCTACCTAGGGCACTTTGGTTTGCTGCAGCTACGAGCTCTACAGTATTTTCAAAACACAGTTCCAAAAATATTCCTCTAGAAGAAAAAAAGGACATTTCTTTCATCTGTTCCATTGGTATTGGTGCCAAGCTCTGGTTCAACAGTAATGCAAGCACATTTCTGAGAAATGGAGCCTGGTTTATTTATATTTCAGGGTACTACATTAATTTATCATAAAATATGAATCATACGACACCAACATTTATTTGAAGTACAAGAACAAATCTAATAGCTCCCAAGTGCAATGAGCTATCTTCTCTTTTTTCTGTTTATCTCTCCAAATATTTCTAGATACTACTGTATACTTCCTTCACAGTTTAGACTTGAATGAAACATAGTACTCAGCATAACAATGAATTCTAAGTCAACTCTGACATATATTTTGCTATTATTAAACAACATGCTATCAACCATATCAGAGCATCTAAACAATGAAATAAAAATCTGGAAGCTTTCAAGTATTTTAAAACCAAATTCATGAGGCCTCCTATTAAAATAAGGACATATGGTTTCTCTGCTCACCAAGAATGCTTTTACTTTCCTCGTAACTACATAGCTCTTAAGAAATCAGGACCTCTTGAGCTCTTCATAAAGATAGCTTATAATAGTAGATACTTCATTTGTTTGAAAAATTACAAGCACTAACTCAACTGCAACTTGTTAGCACTCCTGAAACTCCAGTGCCTTATCTATTAACCTGTGAGTGATGTATCAAGTAGAACAGAGTGACAGTGTTTGCTGACATTCCCATTTGTAGAAAGCAAGAGGAAACCTAATCCTAAAAAGATCCTGACAACACTGGTTGCCACACTTCTTAATTTTCAAGGAAGGTAGAGCTAGCAGGTGTTAAATTGCACATGCCTGCATGCTGCTCCTTAGAGAGTAATGCATGAGAGAAAATCTATTTATCAAGACTCCAGCTGCAGGTTAGTGTGCCCTACGAATAAATACATGACAGCTTGTCTCTGCTCTCTGTGCCAGCTGGTACAACTACAATATTGTTTATCCATCTGCATGTGGCTCAGCATGTTGTATAGCCCATGCCATGATATCATAGCTGGTGCTGTGTCATTCAGTGCATTAAATGACACAATGAAATGAAGCAGAAAGACTGATGTGACATGTCTCAATAGGAAGTGTTTATCTCTGTTCCATCAGTGGTTTAATTGACTAGCAAAACACTCCAGACTCTACAAACATTTAGTGAAGAGATCTTTAGCAGACAGTAACACTTTACACTAAAGTGTCTTTAAGTATGCTTATTCATCGTACAAATGGTCAATAAATAACATATTTTAGATACACATGTTGGGAACATTAACAATTACGTTTACTTTTGAGTTCCCTTATCTATGTAATTGAAGGAAATTTATGCTTTGCATGCTAAAAATACTTATGGTGTTAAACAGTGAAATCTCTGCTTGTCTGTGTTACTTTCCCATGCTCTATTCTAGTCTTGGCTTTAGAGTCTTACAGCTCAATCACCAGAAGTAATTGTCATTAATGTATTAAGCAGCACAGGTAGTGTTCATTATATATGCATAAAATGTTTGTTTTCTTGTCCTCTTCCCAAGAGGAGAGGCACACAGTGCATTGCTTGGATTTGGTACAGAATCTGGGACTTTTTTCTCTTTAATATACTGTGGAATCTAAGACTACCACACAGGCTGGGGCCCAGACAATAGGCCTAAAAGGATGCTGAGCACATGTATTCCACATGTCTCCATCTACCACAAGCCATTTAATTCCCAGCATACCACAGAAAAAAGATTTGTGAAAATTCTCGCAGAACCATGTAGTGCCACAAGAAGGGAGCAAGGGAAATCAAGATCACTGGCAATGTCCTGTTCATGTTTGCTGTTTGGTTTGTTCACAGGGCTGTGGGAAGTGATTTATTTGTGCCTCTGTAAAGAAGCCCTCCCTCCTTCAAGACACCTATGGGCCTCACCAATTGGGCATGAGGGAAAATGTGTTCCTGATGGTTACAACAAATCTGATGGTTACTTTATGCACCCAAGAGAGCAGATAGGAGCCCCAGCACTTCCTATGTGATATCCTTTTTCTTACTGTAGGTAGTTTATTGATGCAGAAGGGAGCAGGAAGAAATTATCTTCAAACACAAAACAAACTTGGAGTCAAGTTTAATGTCAAGAGAAAAAAATAATCTTTGGTCTCTGCTAGTGGCCAGCAGGAAAGTAAAGCCTTCCTTTAATGTGACACAATTCATCTCATGAACTGAGATCACATTTATTTTAGTGTTGATCAGAAGGTCCAGACACGAAACAAACAAGGCCTGATGGCTTAAACATTAATGTCCATGCTTGGAGATCATCATCATCATATCTTGCCATTTAATCCCATTTATAAATTTATTTTAGAAGTAATTTTGTATTCTTTCTCCATCAACTCTGGCAGCTATTTCAGAACCTGTTGTTTCAATGGTTGAAAAATACATTCTAATTTCTGTTCCAAATATGATTATGTAAGGCAAGCAAGTCCCAAAAATGGGCCCCAAGGTGCTGCGCCCCAAGGTACTAAGCCCTTTGAAAGGAAGTTGATGGAATTCTTTAGACAGGAGTTCACTCATGAATCTGATTATTTGTCTTCCTCAAGATCATCATCCTTATTTACACTTAGCTTCATTAGAGCAGGGGAAGGGTTTTGTTGCCCATGGCCTTCACTTGGCATGGGAATCTCTTGGTTTGCACATGTAATGGTTTGTAGAAGCTGAAAAAGAAAAGTTTTCCAATAGTTTTATATAATTTAAATGCTGAAAGGTCCCATGCCATTTGATGTTTCTTCAGCTTCAAAAGCCTGTGTACATCACATTGCTGTACCCCAGCAAAAGGACATAAATAAGCAAAGCTAGGTCATCACCTACTGAGGTTAGATGGAAACTCTTCACTGAAAAGAGATGACAGAAAAGTGGCAGCTGTGATGCCATGTAGGATGAGCTGGACTTATAACAATATTTCTAGGTTGCAGTCTAAATCAAGCTGTCAAAGCCAAGAGAATTATTCACTATGGCCACAAAGCCATTAAATACTTTCTACCATTCACTCACACAATTTTTGGCATGAATTTATGTCAAATCAATCACTCTTTACTATAATTTTACCTGTCAAATAAATGGGCTATTCTGGTAGAAATAGTGTAAAAGAAAGGTGAAAGAGATGTAAAGATTAGGACTTCCTCCAGTGAGATATTAGTTTAATTTATTGACCTGAAATCCTACCACTTATCTTAATGGAGACAACAATGTCTAGGTCATCATTTTTAGAAGATAAACACAGGATGTGGGGGACAGCAATGCATGCATGTTCCTATGTCTATTCACTGAAGTTACGGAATAATCCATAATTTTAAGAAATTACCATTTGAAAAAGTAGTTTTTTCTGGACCTAAAATATTACTTTTCAGTAGATGTTCTTGCAAATGGCATATTATTCCACCAGATTTATGAGAGGGGTGTTTATCTAATGGCATTTGACAATGATATAGTCAGACATCTATTCATTTGTTAAGGGCAAGGAGTACTTGTTCTCTGGGTGAAAACTGACAATTTCCTTTCAGAGGTCTCCCAGTGAAACCTTCAGGAAGGACACACCATATCTATAATTCCTGAACTCAGATCTGCCTTGAGTGTTAGGAGCTTCAAAAGTAAATTAAAGGACAAGCAATGCAGATGAACCACTGATTAATAGGTACCATGATGTTTGAGAAGGTAGCATGTGTATGTACAGAATTATTTACAAATATGCTTATATGTGTTCAGAGCACTACTTCAATGCCTGTTCCTGGAAGGCTGCAGGTACTCGGGGCTATGGAAAAGATTTATCTTCAGTAGAGTGGATATAAGGATGCTCCTAAATTGTAACATAGCTTCAGCAATCAGAGTTTATTTTGATTCCTCTGTCTGTACAAGCCGAGATGTCTTTTTGAAACCAGGAATTGTATTGTGGCAAAGCATACGGAAGCTTTTAGAAATTATCTGTCTGTCCTAGGAACATTTTCAAGCTATTTTACTACAAATACCTTCCTTTTAAATGGGCCCTGTTATCTTTTTTACTTAATCATAACTGAATTTCCTTGGAGAATCTGGTCAAATATTTCAGCAGACCCTGGGGAACAATTAATGACAAAGTCTGTTAAATTCTTTGCACTGCTCATCATATCTCTGTTAGGTCAAGAATCTTCATTTGGTTTGCTTGCTTTTTTTCAAATGTGAAACCTTCTTCAGGCAGGAACATGATTTGGATGCCACAGATTTTTCCTTGTGTTTATGTGTATTGCAGCAAAACAATTCAGCAATGCAAGGAAGAGAAGAAGTTGCTATTACTCCTCAATGCTATCAGTGTTGTGGTGTGACAGTGCACAGGGTGCTTTCTCTGCTACATGTGCTGTCGAGAGAAGGGACTCAGGTACTCACCAACTCACCAAATCTCTGCAGATAGCCATTTAATTTGCACAGGATTGGTGTCTGTGAACAGCAAAGCCTGTTCTCCCCTCCCCTGCGAGTCACCAGGCTGGTGCCCCACCCGAGCAGGTGTTTAGGAGGCCCTGCTAGTGGCAAACACTCCCAGCAGCAAAAGATTCACTGCTGGCACATCTGTGAGAAGCACTTGGGAAAAGGAGCCACGGGTGGCCCTGCAGCCCCAAGCATGGCTCTTGCAACAAGGATGGTTTCTTCATTTCAGAAGAAAATTTAATCAAGACTTTCTACCCTAAAAGTACATAGGAAATTACTTTTCTACCCAAAGTTCCAGTTCCAGGTTAGTGAAGTTTCTTAGTACCTGATCTACCACATAATATAGCATGTTACAGAAGCAATCTCCTTCTATCAAATACACAGATCGCGCTGAAATAATTTGCACTGCAAACTTAAATAATTACTTTTTTATTGCTTAAAACACTCTTGTCAACTTTCATTGTCACCAAGGCAAAACAGCTTCAATCAAAAAAAATCCCTCTAAAACAAACAAACTAATGAAGGGTCACAAATACTCAAAAATAACAATGCAGGTCTATTTTGGTAATCCTCTTGGCAGAGTAATATGGAAGCTTCTCTCAAATGAACTGCTTCCAAGTTTTCAAGGGTACAGATCATAAATAGATTTTTCAGGAAATTCACAAAGTTTGGGTATGATAAGGAGAGAGTAGGTAATTAAGGGCCATTTTTGATTTTACCTATGTGACTAAATAAAAGAGAGAGTGGATTTGATCCCAAAACAGGGCATCAGCATGTTTCCTTTTGTTAACCCTTTATGGTAATTTGGTTTTTTCCAAATTAAATCTCCATCCTTCTTAGTGGAGACTTTATCTCCAGAGCCAGAGATAGCCTTTTGAGCCAGGCAACGAGGGGACACAGTACAATAAAGGACATAGAGGTCTTTGTGATGACAACAGGAAAAGCTCAAGGAAGAAAAGAGAGTGGCGCTGAAGGATGTGTGCCAGAGCAGGACAGGGGAGGGAAGGGATGCCGGGGCCGGAGAAGGAAGAAGGTGAAGGAGTCCTGGAAGTCGCTGTTATTTCAAGAGATGGCACAGATAGGCAGAGAGCAGACTACAGAGCACGGCCGCTGACCTTTCCCGAGCTTCGTGTTACAGCAGCCGTGGGCTGCGAGCACCGACAGAGCCGGTCCGTGCTCAGCCCCTCGCTGCCCCGCGGGGACTCCGCTCTCCCGGCGGGACAGAACCCGTCCTCTACCGCCTGCTCTGAACCCCCGCGCACCTCCCGATTCTCATGCAGGTTGCGCTCGCTCAGCGTAGAGCTGGCAAAAAAATTGACACTACAGGATAAGAGGAGGAAAGGACTCTTTGATTTCCTTACCAAAACATACCAGTTTAGCTTTAATCATTGTCAAAGGAATGAAAATGGATGCCTGAAGCATTTCCAACTTCCCTTTTCTTATCAAGGTGAAAACGCACATAGAAATGATTCACAGATTCACAGAATAATTTAAAATGGACAAGAATTATTTGGGAATACTTTCGCTTTCTTTTCAAGACTTTTTTTTCTGAAAAAATAAATCCACAGATTTTTATTTTTAATGAAAACATGGGAAATAGGCATTGTTCAATTATTTCTCTATTTTAAATTTCATCTGAGCAAGAAAGGCTAGCTTTCTTCTGGCTATCCCTCCCTATACAGGCATATTAAATGGGGAAAAGACACAACATGATTGGCATTGTAAATACTTTTTCATTATTAGTAAAAAGAAAATGGAAGATTCAGACTTGTGATTCTATTAGTAAAGAAAAAATTTGCACTAACCAAGTCACTTTCGCCTAAAGGATCCTAAAGCATCGTAGGAAAAAACTAAAGGATAAAGGATGTGCTATTGATAGTCAATCATTCTTCTGTTGAAAGTCAACACCTTGTTGGCAGCAGTACTACCCAGTTATTTAAGACAGGAAGTGAAATATATTTCGTTTAATTGCAGGAATAATGTATGTGGCTAGAGCAGTACTTTGATATGGCATTTGGTCACGTCACACATTTAATAGCTGTGTTATTGTGACAACTGCTATGCCGTTCTCCACAGCCCAAGTGGTCAACATCATTATATCTGAATGAAAAAGTATGGCACTACCCTAAACATCAGCTGGGACACTGATTCAGTGCTGACTCAGAGGGGATATACTCACATGCTGAATTATAAACATTGTTCTCCACACAGTGGTTACTTGGACATTTTCTCCTCTAAGCAAAATCTTTGTTTCACATGAGTTTTCAGAACTGAAAGGTACCGTAGGGTGTGAAAGCCTCCTTTGGAGAACCCAAGTTACCACTCATTCTTAGTTTGCTCTTCTGATCTAGGTAGGCTGCAAACCAAAATCTGAATAGAGAAACAAGTTCTCTGAAACAAGTTCTATGACATTTCAGAGCACTTTTCATTGAAGCCTGGATATATCCTCAAAATAACTTTCACTCTCTTTTCCAGAAATATTTCAAAGAGTTTGCTTTCTTTAAAAGTGGGAGAAGCAGGAAGTTATATCCTGCAGCTGGACTTGCTCTAAATTGTATGCAACTGATCATCTCAGTAAATATACACACAGGCACCACAGAGAGTATCACATCAAAAAGGTACAACACAGATCCTTTTCTCAGTAGAAAGCCTGTTGTTTAGAATCTTTTTGTGTCTTTTGGGTGTCTCCTTGTCCTGGAACTGTTTTCCAGGTATGTGAAGAAGCATGGCCCCTTAGTTACTTCCCCCAGCCCATTTTGTGAGAGTAAGACAAGTTAATTGTGCTTGATGATATGGATGACCCTTTCAAGTCATGTAAAATGATACTGCTCTGCTTATCACAGGTAGATAACCATTAATATTATGTGTACTGTCTCTGGGAAGAGAAAGGGTCTTGTTTGTTTTGAATGTTTTCAAAGGTAGGAAACAAAGGGTCCTGTGGGGACACCAGCACACAGCAGACAGTGCAGCCATACAATTCAAAGTTAAAAGACAGGAACCTGCAGTAAAAAACAGGTGAAAGACAAAAATCTGGCTGCTTCTTTATAATAAGACTAACCCATTTCACTGAGCTGTATAGCGGTGAAGAAGTAAAATATCAGATTTAACTCACACAGAACTCTTAACTGGAGCTCACTCCTGGCCAGTCTCTGTTTTTATTGAATGAATTCCCCAGTTCTCACTCATTTTAACTGGGTTCATGTGTGTTAATAAAATACCTTAAAAATGGGCATCTCTCAGAGTATGGGTCAGAAAATCCTTTGTCATTATGGGTCAGAGAATCCTTTTGTTCATATAAGACCTAAAGAAAAGGAGGTCTAGAGCCTGAAACCTTTGCATTATTGTGTCATTAATCATTACAGCTTAGGAGCACAGGTCACTAAATCTGACTATTAACAAATTGCCTCAGTACAAGGGTCTTTCTTTGCAAACGTGGGCACCAGTCCGCTTATATTCAATAGAAGTGCAAAGCAGAATAAGGAAGGATCTACTCAGCTGGGTAAGTGATGGGTGCATTTATGAGCTGAATTTTGCCTTAGTGAAATATTAATACTCACAGAACAGAATTTTCAGCTTGATTCAGCTTTCTGAGTCCAGTGGACTTTGGAACCAGCCTTTAAACTGATTGTTTAAAAAAACTCCACACCACAACACCCTAAAAAGCCTGTAAGTAAAATACACCTACTTCTTCGTAACACATAACATGTATTGCACTCTGAGTAGCAACATTTTTAAGTCAGTGGAAAATGTCTCATTAGCTTGAGCTGGCTTTGGCTCAAGCTCCTGAAGGTTTTCAAAAGATGTTGCCAGAATCTGTGGACTTCAGACAGACTCACTTTTGGAAGCAGAATAAAAAAGTGCTATTTTAGAACTGTATACCATGCACTGCATCACTTGGGGTAAAACAATATGATAAGAAAGATCAAGTATATATTTCATTTGACAGACTTCGTCTTATCTGCAAAATAAGAATGTAAAGTATAGAATTGCCAGGCAGGCAAAGAGCTGATTGAGGAAAGGGATCTCTCAACAGAGCTCAGTGGAAACACCTCATTTTGGAGAATAATGAAGATCCCAGATCCCCAGTGCCTCAGTCTTTTGGAATAATTAGGGGTTCACTTACTAAGGGTCAGATCATCTCATTGACCTCTAAACTTTCTGATCTTTAAGAAGCTCCTCAAAAGAGGCAAAAATCAAACAAGAAGGTACTATCTGCCTTTTCAAGTGAGTTTTCAGGAAATCAAAAATATATTATTTCTCTGAAGTTAATTAAAACATTCTAAATATTTTTGGGTTTAAAGTCTTTCACAAAGGTAATTATTGCCACAGCTGAGTGAAAACTTAATCTATTTGTTGTACATTACAGAGCAGAAATGCATTTTTAAATAACTCCAAATGAAAATTACCATTGCTAGTTTTTTAAAAAAAACTTTTTTAGGGCAATTTTTTCTTTACATTTTGATATTCAGTTTTTATAGTGGAAAAGCTGTTAATTTGAAACTTCTTGGAAGAGCGGAAGTTTAGGGGAAAGCAATCAAATTATTTGGGCTTGAAAATCTTGTTGAAATATCACAGTATTATAGTTAGTAGATGTGAAATAGTAGGCACATATAAATTGTATTATTAATAAAATATGCCACATAATGAAAATGGATCAGGATGGTGAAGCGGGAGTAAATGGGTGAGTCAAAGGATTAAGTACAACTTTCATCTTGGAGATACGGACATTGAAATGCTCTGAATCCTTTTGATTTCAATAAAATATCTATAATTTCTTTTTATCAATAGTAGAAAACCTCAATATCATGGTCACTGAAACACTTTTGTAGCATGTCTGTGAAAAAAGAGACATAAAAAATTATGTGGTTGAAAATGAATGTTCTGTTAAAGCTATAAATGCATACAGAAAAATATGTACTAGTTTATGAATGGTGTATATTCAGTTTATTTACATAAGGTTGCAAGAAAAAAACTATCACAAGGATCTACAGGGTGATAAAATTCAATCTTGATACCACTCTATCATATCTGAGTGTTAACCTACCATAATGGCTACACAATTTTAGTTCACTTGTAGCGAGATACACTAAAGATTTTAATTAGGAAGATAATAACATCATTATGTGCGTATATATTTTCCTGTGCTGAACAGAACAAATGGATCTTCTGACTTTCATCTGACCCCTGATACTGCCATGAAACATCTTTTTAAAATATTGCATGAAAACTTCCTTCTTTTCTAAACAAATCTTACCATTGTACTTATTGCTGTAACAACGTGCTTACCTTCTTCTGCTGTTAAAACAGAATATTAAACCAGCAACTTCAGACATATTAACAATTTCTCTGCTACTCAGAGAAAATCTCTCACAAAAAGAAGTGTCAGAAACATCACGAAAACCCCTTGACCTAGCTACTGCCCTTGATTTTATGTAGAAGGTACTAAGATTTCAAAGATGCTCATGTACCCAGTCTCTTTGAAATCACAATACTTGTTAGGTACTTAAATACTTTCAAGTGTTTAAGCTTTACTCTGCAGTGATAGGCTTTAGTGTACAATTCTTAGACAAACAGCAGTGCTCTTCCAAACTCAACAGTAACAGGAATAATTGATTACTTCGTATCCTGAAGTAAAACTCCCCCTTGTAATAGTTATCATGTAAGGTTTCATTTTATCTATATGAAAATCCTCAGATATTTCACTGAACCCTTTAGGAAAGGCTCTTTTGACCTACATGGAAAATAATTTGCAAGAAAACAGTTCTAGCATAAGTTTTAGAGCTCTCATAAAACATCATGCATGGGACAAGTGAGGCCGTGTTACATAGAAGAACGGACTCTGTCCATAGACTTATCAGTTAGGTTAGTGGTTAATGTGTAATCTTCAATCTACAAACCCTGAAAAATGAACTCTCTGCACTCCATATCACCTCGAAAAATCTGTGGGTATAGTCACTTTCCATGATCTCATAACATAATTACTAATTTTGTTAACTTCACACTATTAAGTAGAACCAAAGTTCTCCTTACATCTCTTTTTCTTCCACAGAGAAAATTTTCGTGCTAAAAAGCTACTTTCAAATTCTCCTGATACATGCAGTTTTACTATAGCATTTTTTACCTAGAGAGAACATTAAAACTATTCCATGTTTTCCTAAGTTATATGATCCAGAACTGTAACACATAACTATATTAACAATTAGAAGATGTATTTCAGTTAGCTTACTCAAGGTTTTCATACATAATTTCATATAAGAAATGGCATTTGCCACTCTAATGAAATTGATCAAGCAAGGTGCCACTAATTTTAAAATTTGAATATTTTTGTTAGCATTTTTTTAAAAGCTAATGCGTATTATGCCAGCCAAGCTTCTGTGTCAAACCTGATTTAAATGCAGATTTTATTTATACTGCACTCTCTTCTCATAGGCCATGAGATAGACACATAATGCAGACCTATGCAGATACCTTTGTAACTATTTTGTTTGTTGCTACTTCCCACTAGAATTAGAAGTCCCATAGAAATACTTTTTGTGCTAGGAAAGAATGGATTTGGCTTTGTTATTTTCCTTTAGCATCATTCATACTCGGAGGAAACTTAAATAGAAATGAGATTCAGGGGGACATTGTGTTCCCTAAAATCCCTAAATAAAGACCTTTTCCCTAAATTATGACCCTGTTCCCTAAATAAATATTCAGCGTGCGGAAGTGACTGAACTTTTATTGAACCCCAAAGTTTTGGCTTATCTCTTAGGCAATGGCTGGGCTGGTTCTTATTTATATCCCTATTTAAAACAAGCTGGTTAATTCTTGGATTTGCTTTCAAATTTAGTCACACATGGAATGTCTTAATTGTTTGTTAAAGGAACAGCAGGTTGTGGTCAGGGTCAAATGCCCTTGTGCTCAACAGATTTTAACTTTGCATAGTACTTATTCTTGAGACCGTGATAAGCAAACCTAGAGGCAGATCATGCTTTATGTGAGAGAAGTGCTGAGTGTGCAGGTATGCAAGGGCAGGGGAAAGGAGGAGGGGACCCGAGTTTGTTGGACTGGGCATTTTTTACCATACCAGACAGCATAGTATGTACTGGTAAATGAGCTTTCAGAGCAAGCTTTTTAGACAGCATTGGATTCTGCAAGATTTGTAGCAAAACAATGCACATCTCCACTGCATAGTTAAGTTGGACGTTGGCAGAAAGGTTTATGTATATGGGCCAGAAACTTGGCTATGTGTTCAGTCCTGCTACTTACTCATCATCTGCTCTGTAGGTGCAAGCTGGACAACAGACCTGCTGATGGTCTTCCAGTGGTGCCATTCCAGAATTCTGTTTTCCTAGAGCAGGTGGGGTCCTCCCTGAGTTACTCCAGAAGGATCTTCAAGTAGTTTAATCAACACAACATAAGGTAACATAAGATTTCTGCTCATATATGATTTCTGCTCATCAAGTCCTTTGATATACTTGACGAAAGGCAAGGACCTGGTGGAGTGACAGAAGCATGAGGTTTCATGGAAGATATCATCACGATTCCAACAATTTGACTATTGCAGCCATAGACTGGTTGAGTGGTTTCTAAGGCAGACTCCCAGGGAGCTGGGCAATCAAGGCTCCTCTCATTTCTTTGCTTTCATTCCAGACCTAATCTTGCCCATTCAGGGACAGATTATGAGGGGGATTGGAGGGGTTGAATAGCAGTGGGGAAGACACAGATAAATATCTTTTTTTAATGTGATTTGTGAAGTGTTAGGCTCAGATGTAATGCTCTGTCTGATCACTGAGTAAGCAAATCATCCTGAAAAGGAGAAGTTAAGAGGAGTAAGCCAGGGGGAGTTGACCTCCCCTGGCTGTGGTGGGCTGTAGGAACTGGACGGCTCAGCAGGCAAGCCACCTGCTCCAGTCCGGTGGTTGGCACAATGGTTATTTTGCAGATCAGGCTACCTCCAGGGAATAAAAAAGGGTTAACTCAGACATCCATGATTTCAGCTCTGTGCTCTGCAAAGAGAGAAAGGAAGACTGCCCTGTGTTTCCAACCAAGGGACGTGTTCTGTTTGATTTTCCTTGGAGAACACTGCTTGCCAACTTTTCCACTCCCTGGAACAAGGGGTCTGGCTGAATTTATTTTCAGCACCCTCCAGGAAATGAGGCTGTTAGGTTTATTACCCTGAAACCAGAAGACAAATTCAGTTTCTTTAGTAGGTGTAGGGGCACAGTTACTAAATTTACTGTGCTTTTTCTGAAGGTTTGAGTCTTGGAACAAGTCTGTCTGATGCCCCAACATGTCTTTGGCTGAAACCCCCCATCTTAGAGCTGTGAGTGTGAGCAAAGATCTTATGTAGGAAGCCACCTTCATTTCTCTGGTAAAAGAGAAATCCTAAGAGCTGTGTAGAAATGTGTCTTTCTCCATGTGAGTGGTATCAGTAAAAGAGTAGTGAGTGCACAAGTGATTAAGAAGACTGGTTTACAGCAACATGCCAGTCTCCCACAAGACAAAAAGAAAATCCAGGTAACATTACACAAGAGAAAGGTACACTTCTTTCTCTGATCTCTTTACTGCTTACAAGATTTAGATAACATGCTTATCATGAAGCAAACGGAGATATTTTGCAAGTTTTACTTGGTGTGGTAACAACTGTTACCCTTTATACCTTTGTAAATACCCTGAAGTTCGCAAGAGTAAGCGCATAAATAAAGCGAACAAACACTGCCTAACTCATAATACCTCTTGGCTTTTCACATACATCTCTAATTAAATGATGAGGATGAATTTTTTGTGAGGTTGTAATAAAATAAAATTATTTAAATAAATAATTGACAAAATAGTCATACGGTCAGAATAAATTACCATGGTATTTTTAATTACTAAAGTAAGTTTTGGTAGGAGGGAATGAATAATATTAAAAGATTTAATTAGTGAATTCAGAGAGAGATTATTTACAGCACTAACATCAACAACATAACATCTAACATAATTAGAGATCAAAGAAAGTCTACCAGGCAAGCAAGACTCTTCTTGCAGAAGATGTGGTCCTAGTCTTTAATTCTTGCTTTTCTCTCATTTAGATTTCTTTCCCAAGTACTTTTATTTCCTCTAGAATACTTAACTGTAGATAATTAAATAATTTTGTAAAGGATCAAATAACCTGTAGCAGTTGTCTGTTAATTCTACAGAAGCTAAACATCAGAAATGGGTGAAGAATATTGACATCACAATCCCACTACATATGAGTGGAACGAGGTGAAGGGGAGCTAAATAACATCACTGTTATTTAGTACAAATGGTCATTTAAATTTTTTTCTCAAGATTCATAAAGGGTTTTTCTGACCTGGATAATTTCAGCAGTGCTTTGGAATAGTTGGTCTATGAAATTATAGGGCAGAGGCCATGTTTTACCTTGGCCCTGTCCTGTGCATTTTGATGACTCTCAGGCATGTGCAGAGTTTAGAATAGGAGACCTGCCAAGAGGCAAAAATAAATTTGATTAATTAGATGTAAAGAATTAGAGGGAAGTTTGTGAGGAATTTTTTGTGGAATTTTTTTCTACTCAAATGTGTTAAAACTATTTCTGCAAATTCTCTGATTTGCTCCATGTTTTCTGGCTGTACTCTACCTGGAACCCACTCCAGGCACTGAAATATCTCCTCTGTCTAGACTGAATGCAAAGGGAGAACATCTAATAAAAATTTCAGAAGAGGAATTTATTTCCATGAAATTTGTCTCAATTTCTCCTTCTTCACACTTTCTGTCAGAATTTGAAACCATAGGGATTAAAAAAAAAAAAAAAAAAAAAAAAAAGTTTGCAAAAATTGAATTAGAAATTCCAGGTGAAGAAAAATGTTTAACTTGTTCTAATATGCATTAGATCCTTGAAATTCCTGCACAATTCTCCAAGAGAAGGAAAGAACAGAATTCCAGAAAGACATTGATAAACTTCAAATTCTTCTACAAAAGTGACTATTTACTGAATAAACCACACAGGGCTCCTGTACTAGCCCCACATTACATTAGAATGTGTCTCTTGAAAAGTTTTGGTTGTAGGGCTTGAAATTAGTTTTTTTTAATTTTTTTAATTGATTAAATTTTTTTTAATTGATTAAAAGCTTTTTTAATCAACAAATCGTATATTGGAACAGGAGAATAACATGCCCTCATTTTTCTCCAGCTTTCTGTGAGCTCCAGAGGGCTCTGTCCTTGGTCATCTTCCCTCCCTTCCCTCCTTCCCCTTTACCCTGTAAAAGGGTACCTCCTCTCTGGGGAAGATCATCTGTAAACACAAGCCCAACTGCTCTCAGTGATGACTCAAATCCACCCGTCTGCTCCAGTCTGTCCAAGCCCAAAGCTCAGTCTGCTTCTCTTTGTCTCGCCATCGGCTCAAGCTCAGTATGGCTCTCCAGAGCTCTTAATCTGTCTTCTAAGCTCTCCTTGCACTGCTTTTTCCAGTCACTGTGGTTAACATCACTGGCTGTTCTGTTGCTTGGGCCTTGAGCTTGTCCAGCACCTTCAGTCTAGGACTCTAGAGATTCTCTGTAAATTTTGATACACAAAACTTCAAAGCTTTGACCTTCCTCATACTTCCACACAGCTAAAATTACCAGTCCAGCTTTCATCTTTTCACCACAAGATGCTTCTCCCTGATTTTGACAGAGTCCATTTCCTGCTCATTCCTCTGTACCCACAGCTGTAAGCAGGTTTCCCCTCTCCTCCCCTGTTCCCATCCATTCCCCAACATCAAGCACAACGTAATTCTCCTGTGTACAGACTGCAGCCACGCTGCCATCTTGGACAACCTGTGGCACCATCTGTCACCACAGATTCAGGAACTTTCACATCAGTTATGCCCTCTATCCACATTACTCTGTCAGTCAAGGTGAAGCTCTCTGTAAAAACATACATATCTGTGCCATTAGGCACCTTCAACCTTTCCCCAGGAGCTTTCCTTTTTCACAGTCTACAAAACGCCAGATTGTGGGCATGCTGCAAGTGTTACATGCACTATGACCTGTAACATTATTTTCCTCCATGTCTCTGAATGCAAGCTACCTGTTGTCTTGTGTTCTTCACTTTGATTTAAAGTAGTAGATCATAGATGCATGGAGCATCTCTATCATCTGGCCGTGTATGGAAAATGGCACAGTGAAGCCCTGGTCCACTTCAGAATTGCACAGGGTCTGCAGTACTACAAATACAGAGATTTGATTTTCAGCATCTTTGGAATGCGTTATTCAGTTTCAGGACTAGATTTGACTCACGCTGCTTCAGAGAAGAGGCTAAAGTTATCCCTAAACGTTTAAAAAGTGAATTATAATTACTATATTTATTTAGCATCTACTGAAATCAGGTGCCTATCTTAAAAAGCACTTCTGGAATTGAATTTTTTTCATTTTTCTTATTTTTGCCTTCATTGTGTCAGGTAATATTTTAAATGAATTGCTATACAGGGTGGCTAAAGCACTACTTTGTGGAATAACCTTGCATAGTGTTCAATTTAGTTTGAATTTCAGATTTGGTGATTACTAAATTGCAGGTAGTTTTCTTTCCTTCTCGAGTATTGAGCAGTTCTTCTCAAAGGCCTGTGCAACTCTCACTTGGAAGCACATTTCTGGTGCTCCGACTCCAAAGTTTATTCTCTCTGCAGGGATCTATAGTTTCTCTATTTTTATAACCCAAACCAAATGTTTTCTGAGGCATAACAGAAAGCTTTATTTCTAAGCCATTTGAATTTTGAACACATACATTCAAAACGTATTAAACATTGCAGAAGATATTTCTAGACGTGAAGTCTTTTAAAAAGAGCTAAAACTGTTTTCCTTTCTGAGAAAAATATATCAGATTCCCTATGTTTAGTGTATTTCACATTCTGTCAACATCATAATCTGTTAACAGGAAGCTGCCTACTGGTTTGCTCACTGCCAAGATTAGGGTGACATTACTACACTCTTGAAATCAGTGACAAAACTTCCTATGACTTGAATCGGCAGAAGATTTCATCCAAAGCAGAAATTTTTTATCCTTATATTTTCAGAATGCAAAAGAATGAAAAGCCTTCTTCCAATTCATACTTATCTCCATTTTCAGAAACTACCATGTAAGAATTATTTATACTGTCATCCTTTTCTATATAAAGATTATCTTAGTTGCTTTTGACACTGAAGGCAAGAGTTAATATATAAGGTGCTTTTGCAACATACAATAACAACAACAACAAAAGATACTTTGGAAAGGCAAAAGCAAACACTGAAAATTAACACTTGTATTTCCATTTTACTAAGATGGATTGCTACCTTTCCACACAAAAGAATGAACATAATTTCTTTAGACAGAAAATTATATTTGTAAAGATAATTCTTTTTTCAGAGTGATGGTTGGTGGGAGGAGGTAGAGGAAGGGCTGACTCAAGATTCAGTGAAATAGGTGCAGGGAAAAAGTAGACACAAAAACTTCTGTTGACTTGGTTGAACTCCATGTCACACCCTTCTCCCCTGTGAGGCAATAAAGTACTGTGTAGAAATGAAAGTTGTACTCCTTTTAATTTTTCTTCTGCAAGAACCTTCTTAAGGAGAATTTGGCAAAATATTTGAGCCATGAGTCCCAGCTGAATTGTATAAGATCAGGATTAATTTCCAGAAACGCTGAAGTAAGTATAATCTAGGTATCAGGAACCCAGAGATTTGGTGCATAAGTAGGCACCAGACCTACAAACCTTGCAAACACTGAAGGTCTCTGTGAAAACTTACTAAATGACCCAAGCACACCACATGCAGTGAGACTTGAGTATTGACTGTCTACCCAAGGACACAAGGACATAAGGGCACAGATTTTACTATATGATCTCTGGTTTTTGGCAAATCCTTCTTTTAATGGCAAATTATATGTTAAAATTTAATAATAATAAAAAGGAGTAAATTTAAAAAATTTGGTCATCAGTCTTGTCTACAATTAGAATTTTGTTTGTTCTTCACCTCAGGTCACTGCACAAGGAAAAGGTGAACTAAAAACACCTTAACTTTCATCTGTCTGAAGAAGTTCCTTCACAGAAAAGTGACTTTGGATTGGGTGTACCTTTACTATGATCTCTGTGTTCATCCTCTTCCAACAGCTTAGATATGTTGGTTTAGATTGCCTGCCAAATGAAATACCTTTTAATACTACTTTGTAATTGCAACGCCATGCTAATGCTCCATGGACATCTCCACTGAACTGACTTCACCGCAGTGTAAGCACATGTAAGCACACCAATACCCAGGGCAAGCTAGAGGATGATTCTGCAGTATAACTGACTTCAATGAACCATCCTGTCTCATGGCATACAGAGAAGTTTACCACAGTGAACTATTGTTTTGCTTGATTGCACGTTCAAATATTGACCAGACCTATGTCATGTAGAAGTTTCTGTGACTGAGATAATAAAACTATATTTTATTATGCAAGCCACTTCATAATTAAGCTCAAGAACAAGCAATCCTTTAATTGCCCATAAACAATACAAAATGATCATAATTAATGTGTAGACTATATGAACATAATTTAGGAATCAAAGGATCACTGAAAATCAACAGGACTTAGGCTCTTGAGTCAGTGCTTCCAAAATAGAAACCCATCAGGGCAGACAATTTCAGAGTCACATTCTTTGGAAACTGGAGTTATTTGTACACCTCAGCACACGCTCATCGTAGCACAAGACTGAGGTTCTGCTGACACCTGTTGGTAAACATCTGAACAGCAGAACTGGTGTCAGACAATTAGGTAAATGAAATAAAAAACATACATAGAAAACAGGAGAAAAGGTACAGACGTGTCTTCATTCTATAACAGAAATATTTCCAGTTATTGGTAAGTCATAATGCGAGTGAGATTGAGGAAACGGCGACAAGGAAAGGTAAAAACAAAATTTGCTGCTAGATTTTTTGTCAGATCTTCCCTGACCAAGATGATGAGTTCACTTCCTACTGAGTCAATATACTACTTGCAGTGAGTCATTGTGGAGATGCTGACTAAGCTGAAAGCGATTTGCTAATAACTGGATGATCAGCAGAATTATAATTAATATCAGCAGAGACCAGTATCTGTTTTGCAAATTATCAGAATCATGCTAACATGGGAGTGTGATAAGATGACAAACACTACTGAGAGATTTTCAACCTTTTTGTTTTATATATAGGAAGATAATTTGGTTTTGCTTACTCAGCAATTTATCCTCAAAACACAGCAAATATCAAAGCTGAACTCTGTTGGTGTTGGTTAGGCCCAAGAAAATGTAAAATTTTAGTAGACCCTTACTTTCTGCTACAACACTAACAATTAAGATAGGCTTTGAATTTTCAGTCATAGCACAGTCCTAATGTGAATGACTTTTAATTTTGTGTTAAGCAAACATTGAAAAAGGCAGAAGAGTGCTACACCTTTCATTATAATGATTTCTGTTATCAGACTGCACACTGCTCTCTCATTTGTACAGGAGGTGCATGGTGTCTGGTAAGAAAGATATCTTTTGGGCAGTGTTTTAGACACTATGTGAACCTGTATTAACTGCTTTCCTGATAAGAAAAAATCTGACAGTGTAGATTTGCTCCTTCTGCTGTTGTTCACTTCCTTCTCCCCCCACTACCCCCTGCTAAAAAAGGGAGAAATTTACAGTACAGAGAAAATTCACTTTCTGACCTTGGTACTCACCTTCGAAAGAAAATTACTGCTTGTAAAATTACAGGTCGAAAGATATTACTTTGGACCGCTAAGTATTTGGAGGGTTTTTGTATATTCCTACTTTCGTCCTGTATCCAGGACAAATTGAAAGGTATTGTGACGGATTATTGCTGTGCTTACTGGATACTTGCCAGCCCATTCAGGAATTACCCTGCCCTGCTCTGAGAGCGCTGCTGGAGCCTGAGGAACTACGGGCGCTGCCGTGTGGAGCTGCGGAGCACACGCGTGGCCAGGCTGCCCTCTCCTGCCAGCTCAGGGAGCTCCAGCTGTGTGAAAGAAGCACAGCTGCCCAAAACTTCCACTACAACTCAGGCTGTCTGCTTTTACAGTATGAAGCTGATCTTCGGAGACGTTGTGGAAATGCCCAGGATATTGAGATGTTCAGTCAGATATACGATAGATAACCTTGCCCGAGCTGCTAAACAGTTAAGCATTCTGGACAAACATAAATACATTCATCCTAGACAATACCTTCAGGCTGAAAAAGACATTTCTTGAGGCAAATTGCAGCTCTGAATCAGATGCATGGCCTCTGCAGTCTACAAAGTGAATTTGCAGTAGGCTGCCCAAAACTCCCAGACAAACTGTGAACATACAGCTTGTTTGTGTTGCACACCGTCAAGCAGAACATTTGACAGAGGTATTGAGCTAATAATTCTTCCCATTATGCAAATTTGTGTCCATCTGTCTGGAAAGCTTTAGACAGAAACAGCTTTGGCTTGCCAGTATCTACCTAAACAAGTTGCTCAGACAATTAGCAAGCATTTATCAGCATCGGGCATGTCAAGGCATTGCCATTAACTTCCTTGCTGGTGGCATGTTCTTGAGCTCCAGAACAAAAGGTGTAGTCCTAGTCGGCAGCTGTTCTGCTGCCTTGCAAAGGGAGAAGATTAACAAAGAAACAAGGTAAGGAAAAATGACCAAAAGAGAAGGGATGAGAGAAAAGAAGTCACATAGCTGTTGTTTAGGATGTAAGCAAAAATGATGAGCACGGTTATGTCACTTAGGAACAGTGACCATTGTGGGGCTGGCATATTTGATATGTACACAACCCTCAGCCTCTACACAGAATGCCCAGTTAGAGACTCTTTCCATTAAGAGAAGGCAATTACAGTTCTGACCTGGTAACTATAAATAAGGTTTGATGCCATTTCCAAAATGCTTTAGGTCATTGTCATTCCAGGTGGTTACTTTACTAACAACCATGAGTGCTCTTTGGGCTGACCAGACCTTTAAAGACCACACACAAACCTCCGTGTCTCCAGCTGCCATTAACCACTCATACACACGAGTTTTCCCTGGATGAAGAGCTGAAGTCCTCCCCAGGCTGACAGGACAGTTTGGCAAAGGCTGTGGGCAGCAGCTTCATTTGGAAGAAATGCAGTTCAGCCATGTTGCCAAATTGCCTCCTGTCCCCTGCATGTTTCCATTGTGCAGGAGGGCTACACCTGGTCTCTCTCTGGAGGAAAAATGTTCAGAAGTTTTCCGACCCAAGAAATCCTATTGTAAAATAAACACCCCATGAATGAGCCTGAAGTCATCCACTTGAAACACTGGGTGCCCTTTCATCCACTCTGGCTGCACAGGCCAGAGTGGAGGCTGGCGTGGGACTACACACCATGACACTGGAGGTGAGGATGATGAGCACAAGCCAGCCGGGCTGGTGTTGTGGAGTGGCCATCTTCACTGGGACCAGGTGGCCAACTTGTCCTTTGCTTTTAGGGCGAAGGGGAGCCGCTGGAAACTTGTAGAGGCATGTTCGATGGAAATGCACTAAAGGTTTGAGTGGACCAAGCCAGATTTAGCCTGGAGAAGAGAAGCTCAGGGGTGACCCTATTGCTCTTTACAACTCCCAGAAAGGAGGTTCTATCCAGGTGAGAGCCGGTCTCTTCTCCCAGACAACCAATGACAGAATGAGAGGACACAGCCTTAAGCTGCGCTAGGGGAGATTTAGGTTGGACATCAAGAGGAATTTCTTCACAGAATGGGTGATTAGACATCAGAATGGGCAGCCCATTCTGGGTGGAGTCACCATTCCTAAAGTGTTTAAGGAAAGACTGAATATGGCACTTACTGCTATGGTTTACTTGACAAGGTGGTGTTCTGTCACAGGTTCACGATCTCAAAGGTCTTTTCCAACCTAATCGATTCTGTGATTCTGTGACCCGGCTTCGAGCTGCCTGAGTCACAGAATCAGAATCAAAGAATCACCCCCCACGCAAGAAGCAGCTCTGTTTTCGGGCTAGCGCGGAGGGAAGCTCTGCAAGCCAGACCCGAGCCTCTTCCCTCACCGTGTGCCAAGGCTGGGGAGCCGAGCAGAAAAAGAATGAAATCCTGCGATTTTGTTTTTTTGCAAACGTTTACCATACGGAAGATGAAACCCGGGTTCTCCTGCCGGAGCACGGCGACCAGGAGCGGGGACCAGTGACGGACCGAGAGTGGCGGAGCCGCAGGGGCGGTGCGGCAGGGCCGGCCCCTCAGCCGCCGCCATGGCGCCCCGCCCCGCAGCCGAGCAGAGGCTAAGGGCGGCGGGGGCCTGCAGGGGGTGCTGCGCTGGCGGCGCGGTGCTGGCGGCGCGGTGCTGGCAGGGGGCGGCCGTATGGCGGCGACGGCGCTCCGCCTGTGCCGCGCTGTGCGCCTGCTGCCGGCTGCTGCCGCCACGGCCCGAAACACGGCACCAGCCCCGCGGCCCCCTCCGCGCCTCGCCTCCTCCTCTTCCTCCTCTGCCTCCTCCTCCTTCTCCTCCGCTTCCCGCCGCTCTCCGCCGCAGCCCGTCATGCAGGCTTTCCAGTACCCCGAGGTGTACCGCGACGAGACCGCCGTGAGTACAGCGCTGTCTGGGACAGCTCCCGGCGTGCGGCGGCCGCCGGGCCCGGCCGCGGGGCACCCGGCTCGCCGTCCCCCGCGGGGCCACCTCGGGGCGGGGGTCCCGCCTCGGCTCTCGGGGCTTTGTTCGGCTGCGGCCGCGGAACGCCCGGCGTGCCCCGTGCAGAGGGCCTCGGGTTTGTCACGCCCGAGGGCCGTGGCGGCTGCCGGGGGCTTGTTAGGGCGGGATTCGGGCCCTTGCGCCGGTGCCTTCGGGCACGTCCCGCGTGTGCGGGGCCGGCGGGGCCGGCGGGGCCGGGAGCCGGTCCGGGGCGGGCGGCAGGACCGGGGGTGCGGGAGCACCGGCCGCACGGCACATCCCGGAGCTTCGGTACCGGTGCGTGTGTCAGGGAAACCCAGGCCTCCGCCCGGGCTGCAGCAGCGTCAGCAGGGGAACAAATAGTCTATTTATATAGGGTGGCACGTCTGTAACATAGTCCCATCTCTCTGTGTTTCCACCGTGTCTGGATACATAAGGGATTACAGTGTAAGTTTGGCTAAGATGGGCTCGATTTTCTTTCCCTTAAAGCACTGTGCATTGTTGCACCGGCCAGGAAGGATTTATATTGCATTTAAACCAAACTGTTTGTTGGTACGAGCCAGCTGGAAAACAAGCTGAAGTATTTACTTTACTAGTTGACTGAAAGGCTGAACTGTGCAAACCCTAGTAGCAGGTATCTAGTCTTTTTTTGTGTTCTGGAGGAAAGAAGCAGGTAAATTCGACTACGTGGATTAATCTTTTGTAGTTTATTTGTTTTGTTTGTTTGTTGTTTTGGGGGTGGGCTTTTGATTTTTTAAATTATGATTTTTATATGTATACATTATGCACATATTTGTGGGCAGCAGTAGTAGGGAAGGCCAAACCAGAGACCGTTTGTGTAACCAGGAAGAATATTTTGGGTACATTAATCAGGTTTTATAATTTGGCTTGAAAACCTTAAGGGTCTTGGTTTGGTTGGTGGGGTTTCTTTTTTGCTTACTAATCTGTCTTGTGGAAGGAATTGAGGTGCTTTTCACATTTTTCTGGTGCTCTGTGGTTTTTTTGAGAGCTATTCTGCTGCTATGGTGCCATCACCAAAGAATGGTAACTAGTAACTCACCTAGGAGCAGTGTGTTGGTTCTCTCGTTGCTACTTAGCACTGTATGGTTTTGTGAAATTCCAAATGCCCTTCCTTGTGCTGACTATCATTCCTTGATGGATAGAGTTTGCTTGTGTGTATATCTTTTTTAAAATTACTCTCTTTTATAAATTCAGGTATCGGATTACCATGGATGTAAGGTCAGTGATCCATACTGCTGGCTTGAAGATCCCGATAGTGAACAGACGAAGGTAATCCTTCTTTGCATGGGAACGGCTGTTTTCACATGGTTCTCTTATAAACCAGATGCATTGGTAGGCTGCTTTTGAAGAACCTGCCAGTATTTTTTGAGAACTTAAATAGTGAACAAAGGTGCAGTTCATGTGATATCTCATGGCACCAACAGCAATGCCATTGTTTTGTCCCTGTGTTTCAATGAGGGAAGGGTTGAGTGGGGCTTTGAGCAACCTGGTTACTGACAAATGTCCCAGCCCATGGTAGGGGCATTGAACCACATGATCTTCAAGGTTCTTTCCTACCCAAACCATCCTATGGTTCTATGAAAGTCTGGAATGCTTGCTATGACTTAGATCACAGAATTTTTAAAACTAAACCCATGCTTATCTTGCACCCATTTTTCTTGGCCAGTTCGAATGCTCAAGGTGGTGGTGCCATACTGAAGAGAAACATTAAAGCTTTAGGATGTTTTGTCCACTGTCCTAAGTACATCTAAAATTGCCATAATAGTTAGGAAAGGGTAGAAGGAAAACTTCGGCTTGCTTTCGTCAAAAACTGACAAAGTGTGTGAGTACATTTTTTTACTCCTTTTTAAAGGCAAAACCAAAAATATTTTCCTCCTGAAGTTATGTTGTGGCTGTTTGTGGTTAGGAGTGCCGTGACCTTTCTTGGAAGCATCGTCCTGAAAAGGACATCCTGGGGGACACAGGCACCTCCAAGCTGCTGGAGTGATTTAGCTCTCTTGTGAAAGCAACTGTATTCAGGGGGCACGGAAGAATGGGATGGAGCCTTCCGGTGGAGTTCTCCAGGAGCTTTATTCCTCGGGGGGATCCAGGGACAGAAGACCAGAGAGCCAGGAAAAGCAGAGATTTATATACTGGGGAGGCAGAGGGCAGGGTTACACTACTTGGCAATCGGGTTAGGGATTGAAAAATGGACCAACCAGGGGAAGGATCAAAATCAGACTAATTAACGGGAGTAAAGAGGAGGAAGGAGGGGAAGAGCCAGTGAGGTACAGCCAATTAACCTGGTACTGATAAAGCTTTTTGGGGTAATTAACCTGGTACTGATAAAGCTTTATGGAGGGGGAACACACTAGGAGAGAGCAGTGTCCTAAGGTTTCTTCTCTAGGGGGCTTACCACAACCCTGAAGCCTAGGGGCTGCTTTCTCTCCAGAGGAGAGTGTCCTCATCACAGTCAGGCTCCGTAGCCTCCCGAGGCTTGACTACCTTCACAAAGTTGGGTTTTCTTGGTGTATGTTGTTACAGATTGCAGTTGTTGCAGTGTTCTCAGCCTGCAGTCTGGTATAGCAAGAATGTGCTGCTGGAACCGGTCTTTCACTGGGAGAGAATCATGAAGAGTAATGACTGTGAGCCAGTTCCTCCGATATTTGTGGTATAGGGAGTTGCAGGGATGATGGCCAGAAAGTGATAGGTGACTGTGGAGGGGGTTTCCTCTGCACTGGCTACTAACTTAGTGATAATTGTAGTTCCAGACCCAAAACACTGGCTTCTACCCTCTATGCATGATTGTGTCATGAAGTCGATGAAGGGTATGATCTCAGTTCAAAAATATCTAGCAGTGTGACTTTCCATTAGTGAGCTTCCTTCTAGGATCTTCTGCAAATGTGCTTACCTTATACATTTTCATGAGCCTGACATTGGTCAAATAGAGCTTACAGTAACTGTCAAGAGGAAGATAAAATGTATGCAGTTAGGAACTGATTCCTTACTTAAAAATCTGTCAGCATAGGTAAGTACTCATGTGGATTAAAAAGGTTGATTAGGGATCAACCCTAGTTTTTTTAGTGAAAAACTCTGTTGTGGACATTAATATTGAAAATTAACTATTTAGGAAGTTGGGAGAAGTAAACACAGGATAATTTTGTGCCAAATTGAGAGGAATGTATGTGTGGGAGGTATGGTTATGTCTTTCTTGTAGACTTGCCTTACAGACACCTATTAAAGTGTTTCTTGGGATCCTGTGAAAGATTAAGGATTGAGAAAATGCAAAGACCTGAATTCTTGTGTCCCTATATTCAATACTGAAGCCACATACTGTGAACAGGTTGGGTGAGGACAGTGAATCACATTCTCTAGAGCTTGCAGTTTATATAGGAGGCAGAATAAGGAATTATAACAACCTTGCAAAAGTGCAGCAGCCCAGACACAAGTTGTCATGTTGGTGGAATGAAGGTCATTACATCTTACTTGCCTAGACTGGAAAAAGCACTCACCTGGGCAGAATTTTGCAGTGCAAAATTGCAACAGTAGCAGTATGACAAAAGGAGTGGATAGAGTTCCTGTGTAAGTAAGTGTGCAAGCATATCATATTCCGAAGTTTCAGGAGTTACTGAACAAAGGGAATTAAAGTGTTTTTCTGGTTTACCTCTTTGATAGAAGAAGTCAGAAAAAAATGCTGTCAAACAGATATGCAAATATGTTGGAATTCTGCTTTTCTGGGTGTAGCAGGAATAGACATGTCAAACATTGGTGTACTCACAGAAAACAAATGAGTAGGCTTCACTTAGTTTCTGTATTGAGTCAGTGGAACATAAAGTTTGCTATTCCCTGAAGCATGGAGAAAGAAGCAAAGGTGTGTGAGGTTGGTTTTAACTCTGAAATGTCCATGGTGGTTTCACCTGATGTCCACTGTAGAGCTAAAGGGACTGGGATGAAGGAAAGTACTTGCAACAGCTATGAGTTTAAAAAAATTACGTTTATTTTCTGTACTTGTCCGAATGATTATGTGGACTCTTGATAGCTAGCAGTTTACAAACAAGTAAACATAGAAGGATGGAGGAACATTTTTTTTGTAATTGGCTAAATCAGGTATTTTTGCAGTGTAAGTAGAATGCAGATGGTGCTGTACCTGATCCAGTATTGTTTGCAGGTTTCCATTAAGTCAAGTGGTTGCGTGGTTTTTCTCTGCCTTCTTTCTCCTTCTTGCACTGACGTGAATGCTTCTGTCCCTCGCATGCATGGCTAGAATATCACAAGGTGATGTCCTGGGAGGGAACACTTTTGTGAATTAGTTTTTTATTGACATACATGCCTAATCTAGGTCACCCCAAGGCCAAGTGATAGTTGCATCTAAGATGGTCCAAGAATGGGATCTTGCATTTTCTAGCCACCCACAGTCTACTTTTAATTAGGTGAAAATCAAATATATCTAGAAATTTTCCAGCCGGGTCACAAAGATTATCTTACTATGTATGCAGTGCATTTATCTGTTACAAAAAAGAAGGTTTCTGAAATCTGCAGGTGGCTAAGCAGGTCCAATGCATGTTCTTAGAGCTGGTAAAGCCAATCATTAAGTCACATCCTCAATCTCTTGTGGAAAAGCTGTTGTTCAAGAAGGATGCACTTCCATGTTCACGATCTGTGTGCTTTGCTGTATCTCTTTTTTTTTTTTCTCCTGTGTGTGCTTGGTTGGAGCAGTCAAGGGCAGCTATAAGCAAACAAACTCCCTCCTCCAGATACGTGAATAAAAATGAATCCTTAGTCAGGTGGGGAAGTTCCACTCTTACTTTGGGGAAAGAAAGTGCAGAGTGTGAGTTCATGCTCTGCTGCTGTTTGGCCATTGACTTCTACGGCAGGCTGAGGAAGCATCCCAGGTGCAGCTGAAATGTGCTGTGCTGGTGAAACACTTCTGGTAATGACCTAAGCCACAACTGCAACACCACACTTTCACACTTGTCTTGGCTTTGGTTTAGTTGGACTTTCAACTTCTTGGTTTGTTTTAACACTTTGTGGGAAATAAGCTAATTTTTAGACTACAGCAAAGCCTTTTGCTGCTATGTCAGTCATATACAGTACAGTAACTCACTGACAGTGTAGGCAGTAATGCTGAGCTTCTTCCAAACATGAGGGATGAACTAGTGATGAAAAAGCAGGAATCATGTGGGGTTGGGTTGTACTATTCTGAACATGGGTGTATTTGAATTAGGACTAGAACTGAAACTCAAATCTACAATTAAATGGATTTGTAATTATAATAATCCAGTGTTATGTTTTGATAAATTTTCCAACTGAACTTTGAATATTCCTTTGTTAAACCCTAAAAAAGTAAATGTTCAGGGGCAAGTAACAAGGGCTCTGATAAATTGTTTTTTGTAACACTTAGGAAAGGTATATGTTCTCTTGTAGGAGAACTTGCACTGAACTACCCTTGTATGAATAGATACATATATATGTGTATGTATACGTTTGTTCACATATATGTGTGAACTGTAAATACTTTGCAGAGTAATAACAAAGACTAGTCATGTTAGAACAGTTTCTCTTCTGAGGCTTTTTCTTTGAAATATGCTGTCAGTGGAGTAATTATCTTGATAGAGTTGGTTAGTACAATGTAGAAAGGTTGTAAAAAAGCATGGTTAAAAAGAATTTGTGGCATGTGTTTCGTAGATGAAATTTAGTTTGACTATTGTTATAAAATAACAGTTGGTCTACTTAACGGCCAAACACTTCAGCCTTGAGTAGACCATCTTTACTCTTAGTACAATGCTTTAGAAATTGTTTTGCATTTCAAATTACCTTATTTTCCAAAACAAGAAGTTGCCTTACTTGGACCCTTATTCTGTCTTTTCTTCTGCTAGCAAAGTCTGTCCTGGTTCAAGGCTTCTGATACATTGTCAGATGCAGATATCTACAGGTACAATAAAAATCGTTCTCTCTAGGTTCACAAAGGCGTACAGTTACTCTTAGTCCTGTAGCCTGGGTGGCGCCCATTTAGGTCAGCGTGGTGGATGGAGTTGTTTACTGTGAGAGTTTCTGCTGACATATGTTACTGTACTTTATCTAGAGCAATCTTTCAATTATGTATTGCTTTTTAAATGTGAGTGCAACCTCATGCTCAGAAGTGTGGAAACAGAAAGTTTCCAAACTGGACTGTTTTCTTCTCCATAAAACTCTGAAAAATCTGTAACTCCTTGCTCCTTTTTCATACAGCTGTGGCATTCATTTTACAAATAGTCTTGAACTCTTCGGTGCCTACTAATTGGAAATGAGAAAAATAATATATTAAGTTCCTGTAAAAGCAAAATTACTAGTGATACAGTTGTGAGTGTAATAATTAGTCTGTAAGCACGCTCTTGGGCAACAAATGCTTGTAAGGAAGAGTCTGTGTTTCTTCTTTGAATATCACTAATGAAAGCAGATGTAGTAAGATGTGTCTGTGCAGTAAAAAGTGGGTAACACGCTGTTCCAGTTTACCCTTGCAGCAATGTTGTCATTTTGGTCACGTTATTGATGGATGAAACTAAGATGTGTGACAGTTTCTGTTCCCTACATGTAACTAGACGGTGCTTTTGGCTGTCCAGTACACTGGATGGTCTTATACATGTTTTTATAAGCTGTTGTTTCTCTGAAAATGTCACAAGACTGGGAGAAGTTAGTTTATTTGTGTAGAATCCACAGTCCATAGTTTTGTATATGTGGTCTTTGAAATTCATGTGTTTCCATTTAGAGAAAACCAATTCAGATACACATAATTCTTGGGTAGATTTGATTAAGTTCTTTCACCATCTGATGGGGGAGATGGATATAGCAATACAAGGTGGAGGCTGCATGACTTACCACTGGGATGTGCTGTGCACATATTAATTCTTCACCTGAAGAATTAATACGCGACTAAACACTGATAGCATCTGGTAAGTGCGTGCCAGGTACTCTGCCTGTACAGCAGCTAGCTTTTCTGAAGATCTGTAAAGCACAGGTTGTGCAATGTGCGTTGTAGCCCTGCTGTTCCTATGGGTTATGCCCTGCAATGAGGTGTAACTCAGATGTTACAATGTATTGATCTGATAGCCCTATGACAGATTCAGGACAGGTAGAAACAGTACGCTCTTTCAAACCTCTTCTGGGAAAAAGCCCCGTGTAAGCAAGAGATGAGTGGACTGAATTTTGTGCTGGAGGAGAGAGGCTAGAGTCTGAGCTAGAGTCTGTAGCTGCTGCTGCAATGTTTGGCTGTGAGTTACAGCCACACACACGGACGGTATCCTGTCCTACCTGCTTCATTTTACAGACAGAAAAGCCTGCACGTCTGCTTGTTAGCGGCTGTGATTCACCTTAAGATGCTTAGGTATTAATTTTGTGTTAATGTACCATACTATAAATAGGGATGGTGAAACACCAACAGAGCACCAGGTTTTCCATGCATGCAGCAAACAGCTGGAGTGGTAATGGTTTTGATCACTGTTGTTATGTGTTTGTGACAGGGAGCTGGAATGTTTTAGAGAAACCAGACTTCCCATAGTTTTCAGAAATTAGTATTCTTTTCCTAAGAACTGATCTGTGAACAGTACTTTGGGCTTCTCAGGAAATACTGGCTGGGACTAATTTTGTGTGTTATGTTAATAATATGAACAGATGATGCACATGACATTTTATGTCATCTTAAAGCTCTTCCCAGCTCCTGAAATAATAGTGCAGTCTGTGGGCAATATTTGTCATTTAGGCAAGTATGAGAGTTTTTAAAAGAATGGTGTGTTTTTGGAAGTTATTGCGTTAGTTTGGGGGGGGTTGGTGTGTTTGGTTTTTTGTTTGTTTAGGGTTTCTTTGGTTGTTGGGGTTTTGGTTTGGGTTTTTGGTTTTTTTTACGGGGAAAGGCAGGACTGTCTTTTGGCTAGTTACCCCAGTGTATGCCCTGGAGAGTCATTATTCAAGGTATAAGTTGATTCTTATTAAAGAATTGTGGCATAATGCAAGTAAGCATGTAGGATTCTTCATGTGTGACACTGCATAATCTATATGAGGGAAAGATGTCTGTGATGCATTGCTTCTGAAAATGTTTTGTGTAGAAAATAGGCATTTCTGCCCTGAGTTTATACTTTTTGATTGTTTTCTTTCAGGCATTTGTGGAGGCTCAGAACAAGCTCACAGTGCCCTTTCTCGAGCAGTGTCCTGTAAGAGGACTGTTCAAGGAACGAATGACTGAACTCTATGATTATCCTAAGTACAGCTGCCACTTCAAGAAAGGAAAAAGGTATGTGAGGAATGTCTTTGTGGAGGTAGTGATAAATGTGAAGCAGGTCAGAAGCAACTACTAATTAGGAAAACAAACTATAAATTATATTTGTATTTATTTCTTTATAGTTGGGAATTAAGAAACTAAGCCAGTGTTAACATGTGTGATTGTGTGATACAGAGCACAAGGTGCTTCACTCTCTCCAGATCCCAATCATATTATCTTCTTCTTTTGTTGTCTTTTCTTTTTATAAGAAGAAGAATTTGTGAGTTTATCAGAACTCAGACAATTTTGTAGAATAATTGTTGTAAAAGTAATGCTTTTTGGAGTTCCTTTAAGAAGGGCTTGGTTACTGTTGGTATTGTTAAAGGCACGTTGTCTGAAAACAGCATAAGCCCATCATGTGTGTTCTGTTCCACATATTTGCTAGAACACTGCTCTTACGTTGGTCATTCTTTGAGCAGCTGGTAGGCTTTTTTTGTTTAGTCATAGCCAGTGAAAAGCAGTAGGAATTCCCTTGTGAAAAACTGTTTCTGTAGCTGCAGGGTATATGAGAAGAATCATTTGGAGGACTTAGAGCATCTGATGGAAAAAGATCTGTTTTCCTAGGAACAAAGAAATCCTGCTATATTCCAGTGCCTAAGCTACTAATATCTCTGTTTAAATTCTGTGGCTAGATGAAGAGATGGTGTTTCTGTGTCTTACCCAAGGTCTGGAGACTGCAGCTGCTACTGAATTTAATGTGACCTCTTTTAGAAACACTAGCAAGCTTCTAGAGAAAGGGAGTAAAGGGACTTAATTACATCTCTTAGACCTTCAAATTACTGAAAGACACAATGAACTGGTCTTCAACATGAAAAAACCCAGGCCTTACAGTTGTGTTTGTATAGTACAGTTCTATGAATATGGCTGTTAATTTCTTTGAGCTCTGTAGTGTCTTAGGATGTGAAGAGTATCACTCACTAAAGACAACTCTGTCCTTGTCTGTTCCTACAACTTTTTCAAACACACATTTGTAGGGACATTGAAACAGTTTTGGTTCTGTTTCATTTGAACATAAGTCTGTCACTCAGTGTGGATTGAAAGCAGTTGTATGAATGGCAAAGCTGAGAACATAAGGGATGGGAACCTGTGCCAGTACTTGTAACAGAGAAATGCTGCAGCTGCCAGAGATGTTGAACATAGACAGTTATGTGGAGTTTATAGTATACTTAGAATTCTTTGAAATGCACAGTGGCAAATGCAGGTTTTATTTTTAAAAGATATTTTGGATGAATCCTAGCCATGACTCCTACTCTGCTGCAAAACTTGTGTTTCCCTAACCTGTTCATCTGTCTTTTATTCACTTCATAACAGCCTCAAGCAAGTTTTTTGTGCTTGCCTAACTGAAAATCAGAGTTCTTCTTACTTAATTTTCCCTCTTGTATTCTTTTAGGTATTTTCACTTCTACAATACAGGGCTTCAGAATCAGCGAGTTTTATATGTACAAGACTCCTTGGATGCCGATGCCAAAGTTTTTCTTGATCCAAATAAGCTTTCTGATGATGGCACTGTGGCCTTACGAGGTTAGTGAGACAGCAGTTCCTGCTGAGTAAGTCTCAGTCTTCAGTAGAAGTTGAAAATTTAATCGAAGTAGTTACAATAGCCCCGTGTGGATTTGTATGGTGTTTCAGAAGAACACTTCTAAATCTACATTTTTTCTACAGTTAACTTGGTTCAGTTTCCCAATGCTTTTTTTCACAACTCTGTAACAAGTTTCCAGTGAAATATGAGCAGCTTTTGAGGCTGTCCATAGCAAGGAAAAAACTTTATGTATTTATATTGATTAGTTCCTTTAAAGTTGTATTTTGCGTCTTTAACACAGGCCAATGAGTTAAAGTAAGAGACTGTGAAGGAACGCAATTGTGATGATCTGTGGTGATCTATGATCACAAAATTGTTTGTGTTCACTGGGGCTATAACTTCTCTTAGCTGTCCATTTTCACACTCTGTAGTTGCTCACTTGTAGAAGCAGACTCTTGGACCTAAAAGTCCTCTAAGTCTGTTCAAGGACAGTTAATAAAAATAGGACAGAATTAGTGAATGTTTCTCTAAAAGTGACCTAGTCGCAAAGAATCAATATGGCTTTTTTTATGGAGAAGTCCTGCCTTAATCTGTATATATTGTATTCATATAATCTCTGTGTATTTCTAGAAGTCTTTCGGCATAGTCTCCTTCCAAATGCACTTAGAAAACCAACAGCTGTGTAACAAGAGGGAAAGCTCCTGGTGTTGATTAATATGATTCAAGGGCAGGGAAAGGAAGAACTGATGGGCTGTCAAGTGGAAATCACCAGTAAAGTCCTGTCAGGGACTGTGCTAGGATTTGCAGTGTTCACATGCTGAACATACTAGAAAAAGGAGTGAGCAGTGAGGTAACCAAGTTTGGTGACAGTACAAAGTTACTCCTGGCTAGAGAATGACTGAAGAGTTGCAGGAAGACCTTAATAATAGTAAGTGGGCAATAAATTAACAGGTAGAAGTCTCTGTGCAGATAAATCAAATGATGCACAGGGAACAAACAATCCTAACCTTGCTTATGGAGGAATGGATGAAGTCAACTCTTGAGCTCAGGATGACCTCTTGGGAACAATGCTTGGAGTGTAATACATAATTCCATGAAAATGTCAACTTGGTTCTCGGTAGAAGTCAATCAAGTATGTCAAATACCAATTTATTCATCAGGAAGAAATTTCTGCCTGGAAGTGTTCAAGAAACAACTCAATGTGGCACTCAATGCTGTGATTTAGTTGACAAGGTGGTGATCAGTCATAGGTTGGACTCTGTGATCTTGGAGGTATTTTCCAACCTTAATGATTTTGTGATTCTATGAAATAGAGAACAACGCATGAGACACCATTATATTAGCAACCCAGGAGTTTATACTGTACCATTGGACACTAAATCAAGTCCCAGTCTCCTCAGCTCAAAAGGGGCTCTGAAATACAGATTGGAGGAGGGCAGTAGGAACAATCAAAGGAAAACCTGAGTGTGCCTGGATTAATCAGCTTAGAAAAGGGACAATTCAGCAAGGATATTAGAGGTCTGCAGAATCATTTGTGGCAATAGGATGCAGAGATAGAATAAGGGTTGATTAGTCATTTTTCTATTACAAGAATGAGGGAATATCAAATGAAAGCAGTGGGAGACAGGTCCTAAGTAAACAGAAGAAGGTGATGGTTCATGCTGCAAGAAGTAGATCTGTAGAACCCCTTACCAACGGGTGGTGGTGGTGGGAAAAGGCAAGCTGGACATAATCAAGGAGAAGAGAAGTATTCAGTAGTATTAGCCAACTTCTGCATGAAAAAAGGAGTCTGCTAAACTAAAAATGGTTGGAGATGATAAGAATATTTGAGGGAAATATCACATGTGCTTGCGTTCTTCTTGCATTTATTCCTGCATTTTGTTCTCGTGCTTGCATTGTGCAGTATCAACACAGGCTGGGGAATGAAGAGATTGAGGGCATCCTGGCTAACAAGGACTTCGGGGTCCTGGTGGATGAGAGGTTGGACATGAACCAGCAATGTAAGCTTGCAGCCCAGAAAGCCGATTTAATCCTGGGCTGCATCCAAAGCAGTGCGGCCAGCAGGGCAAGGGATGGGATTCTGCCCCTCCACTGGGCTCATGTGAGACTCTGCCTGGAGTGCTGCATCCAAATCTGGGCCCCCATAGTAGGAAGGACATGGCCTTTTGGGGGGAGTCCAGCAGAGGGCTATGAAAAGATTAGAGGGCTGGAGCACTTCACCTGTGTCAAAGGGCTGAGAGAGTTGAGATTATTCAGAGAAAAGAATAGAAAGAAAAGAGAAAGCTGTGGAATGACCCTGTAATAGCTTTCCTGTACCTAAAGGGGGCCTACAAGAAGGCTGGAGAGGGACTTTTTACAAGGGCATGTAGTGGCATAACAAGGGGGAATGGTTTTAAACTGAAAGAGAATAGGTTTAGATTAGATATTACGAAAAAATTCTTTGCTGTGAAGATGGTGAGGCGCTGGAGCAGGTTGCTCAGAGAAGTTGTGGATGTCCCATCCCTCAAAGTGTTCAAGGCCAGTTTGGACAGAGCGTTGAGCAACTTTTGTCTATTGGAAGGTGTCCCTGTCTAGAGCAGGAGGGTAGGAACTAGATGATCTTTAAGATCTCTTCCAACCCAAACCATTCCATGATTATGTGGTTGTTCTTACTTGTGTAGGCATCACATTGTGGTGACTCCTGAGGGATAGCTAAGTGGAATTGTGTTCTGAATCAGAACGGCCACTCTTATATTCTTATGGGAGAGAATATATTGGTGTGGCACAGTGGTGCCTCTCAAAACTATCATGTCTATGAAATGCAAATTTTCTTCGGTTGTTTTCTTGTAGATACTTTCAGGTCTGTACAGGTCTATGATAATTCAGTCTCTTCACCTGACTTGATTTGCAAGAATGAATTTGATCTTTATCAAGTACAATTGAAGCTCTTTTTTCTTCACTGTTAGGATAAAGTGAAATATGTATTACAGGTCTGAGCTGAGAATACTGGTAATTAGCCATTTGCATGCCAGTGGCAAAGTTTCCCAGTTACTTCAGTTTTCAGAGTTTAAAAGGGTCAAGTTTTCAGTGACTCTATTTTTAAAGTGGTACTTACACTATTTCAGGATACACAGCTTGTATCTCTGTTAGCTTCTTTGGTACTGTTACTCTCTTAAAATTTCACTCAAGTTCTCTGCCTGTGTTAATTTTCATTTTCTAGCTCTTCCTGCCAAGCTCAGGGCAGTAGAAGAAATATGATTCAAACCATAATTCCGATGTTGGCCATAAATTATGTTACTGAACGTGGATGCACTTACTGAGTATCTGCACCTAAACTTGGATCTGTGAATTAATTGAGAAGTCCACAGAGACTGGAAAAGTGCTGTGAATCCCAAATGATACCTGATGTAGTGTCTTGCACTGATTTTTAGAAAATAAACCTTCTCTTAGTGTTTGTTGAACAGTTCCTTAGTATCCCAATTTAATCTCTCTTCATTTTGTTTGTTTACAATTTCCTAGGTTATGCATTCAGTGAAGATGGTGAATACTTTGCATATGGCCTGAGTTCTAGTGGCTCTGATTGGATTACTATCAAGTTTATGAAAGTAGAAGGTCCTGAGGAGCTCCCAGATACACTGGAGAGAGTTAAATTCAGTTGTATGGCATGGACCCATGATGGAAAAGGCATGTTCTATAACTGCTACCCAAAACAAGATGGGAAAAGTGATGGTAGGTATGAGCGTTACAACTGCATGCTATGTGGAAGCAAAATAATTTTTGCAGTGAATTGGTGCAACAAATAATTAGCTCTACAAATATATATTGAAATAAGTAGCTGTATTGATTGTGCAATTAGAGATCAAATTATGTCTTGTATGGCCAAAGCCTATGTTCAGTTAGTATGAGTCACTTCTTGTCTGCCTGCCCCTCTTTTTCTCATGGAAGTTTGCTGCTCCTTTTCTTTTTCTCTGGGATGATTTACTTAGGTTCCATATTGTTGGTGGTGTTGGCTAGAATTTGATGTCTGGTGGTAGCTTACTTAGATCTTTCCCCTTATGCATTTGTGTGGGCATAAATAAACTGCTTTGCGAGATTGACCTGATGAATAGCAGTGAGGCATAAGGTTTTGGTTGTTCAACCAGATTAATTTATGTGTAGTTCAGAGCAAAGCAAAATGAAATGTTTATGCTAGCAAAATTCAAGGAGTACCGTACAGAGTGGAATAAATTGCAGAGGAGCGTCAGTGGGGAAGGAATTCAGCAGCTTTTATTATAAGGGAGAGCTACTGAAAAGTTTCTTCTGGAGATATGCTCTTTGTTAAACTGGAGAGCACCTGAATTTTGCCTCTGTATTTGCTTTTGAAACCTATAATTCTGCCAGACTTGCAAGATAGATACCAACCTTGTTTTGTTGAGGGGTTTTTTTACCCCCTGTTTGTAGTTCAAATGCTAAAGTGTTCAAAAGTGTTGCAAGAATGAAGTTTTAAAAATGTATATATCAAGTGGCACCTCATGCAGTGCTTTAAAATACATCACTTTTATATTTTCAGCAAATAGAAGTATGAAGGTTTCTAGGAATGCTAATTAGCAGTAAATCTCCCCTTAGTAGCTCTGGGTGAAATGGAAGTGAAAGTTTCATTAGAGGGCGAGAGGGATTCTTGTTTTTTTTTGCTTTGCTTGCTTTTATTTCTAGAAAGCAAAGCTTGAAATGATAAATCTTCAAATTTGAAGAAGGTATTATCAACAATAAAAGGAAAGGGTTACTTTTTAAACAGGTTTCCAGTATGAAGTTTTACCTTGTTCTGTAGGAGGGTGTGTTTGTTTGGAGGGGAATGGTTGTAGCTTGGAACCATTCCTAGTTCTCTCTTCTGAATTTCTCTTCTATATACAAAGAGATACAGAAGTTTCTAAGAGTTTCATATGATTGTTGCATTTTTTTGAGAACTTACTGGTTTAAATATCTGCATTTCACTAGGCACTGAGACCTCCACTAATCTGCATCAAAAGCTGTATTATCACGTATTAGGAACTAACCAGTCAGAAGATATCCTGTGTGCTGAATTCCCTGATGAACCAAAATGGATGGGTGGAGCTGAGGTATGGCAAATGTCCTGCACCTTATTGTCATGTTCTGTTTTTCAGATTCTAACAATGGATAGTGGATATTAATTTGAAAACATTTTGTTAAAAGAACACTTTTTGTTAGTGTTATAGAGTTGACAATTGAACTAAGAATCATTGATTAAGAATTCCTGAAAATAAGACTGCCTAATTTGCTTTAAATCACTCCTCCAGTCTGCAATGACACAATCATATATCCTTTTTCTTCACTGAAGTCATTCTGCCTGATACACATTCCAAGACAGAGAAGATCATTTGATGGACAATGTGTCACTGTTCTTGTTTCTTCTTGGTTAGTGTTTGGCCCCAGCTTCTACTTCCTGTGCAAAAAGCTTATTCTAATAGTCAGCGTGTCTGGATATTCCCTGCCATATATTTATTTGGTTATATTTAATTTTGCAATGTCTTCCCTGAAAAACAAATATATCTGTTCTGCTTAATTGAGGAATGGAGATATACAGGTCAAAATCTGTTAATCTTGTGTGTATAGTTGAAGAACTCTTAAATTTCCCTACAAGTTTTATCAGCACACATATAGTACAGACTGTGTTACTGGAAATGAAATTATTTCCCAAGCTTATTTTGTTGACCTACTACTATATAGTGCAAAGTCACAGTAAACCTTTTGTAATTAATGTGTTTTATTCCCCATATAAGATTTAGCAATGTGCAGTTGAGTGCACTGTTTTGAAGTGCTGCTGGAATGTAGTGATGGTCATTCCATTTATCAGGGAACTGATGTTTTTCCTGTGGATGAATACTTGGAATACTCTGGACTCTCCTGCCTACTGTGTTTGATCAGTACATTTTGTTTCTGTATTGGTCTCTTTTTTTGTCTGACACTTTTGATGAATATGAAGTGTTTTAGTCTGGTTTGGGGTATTCAGTTCCTACAAATACTTTTCTCTGTGAGAACCTCTTTTGAAAAATGTGATCCTCAGTTTGTGTCACTTTTTAACACATTAACCCATGAAAATGTTACGGGTGTCTTTACTGTAGGCTACCAGAAAACAAAAGTTCTTTCAAAGAATTTGAACAGTGGGATTTAAAATGAGATAGTGAGAATGTGAAGGGCTTCCCAGCAGTGATGAGACTGAGCTTTCTCTAACAAATCAGACTTACCTGTAGGTTCTGCAAATAACCACAACCTCATTTACACAATCTCATGTATTCATGAAACAAATTTTTAACAACTGACCTGAATATCAATGGAAATTTGCAAATGGGACTTCAGGGTTTTTTTAACTCTTCAAAAGCTTGTTCATTCTGGGTTTTAACTGGCAAATAAAAAAGGAATTTGGACATTGTTATCCTTATTTTTCCCTAGTTACATAAATAAATGGGCTTTTCGTTGGTGACAGATGTCCTGTAATGATGTATCCCCTGATTCACATGAGTGATGCATATTATTATTACTATTATTGTTGTTGTTGTATTATTATTATTATTCCTTTCCAATATCATGAGCTAACTACACATGTTGTTGTGAAGGCAAATTCGTTTTCCATGGAGAAGGACTGTTGCAGTCTGATTAGACTTTTGCTGCAGAACAGGAGAGTAAAGGAATGTAGCACAGCTATGAGTTCTGAAACCACTGGAGTTGGAACAGCCTCAATACTGTTGTGGAAGTGGAGAGGACAGTGCATAGAGAAACACCTCCCTACTGTGGATTTTTGTTTAATAAATTTATGTTACAGGATGGGTATGGCTGCTTATGGTGGTTTTTGTGACCTCTAGGAGGCATAAATTTCCAGAGATCTTGGTATTTAAGAAAAAATGTTTTTTTTAGGGAGGAGTGGAAAAGCAGAGATCCACCTCTGTAAATAATCATTAACTTTTCTAAGTGAGAATACTTTAAAACAGCTGATATTCTGAGGTTGTGCTGTGAGCTCCAGCTGTAACACATGGCTCTGTTGTACTGATACTGATGAAAAAATGGTTTTTAATGGTCAGGAGAAAAATACTCTGCAATTAAAAAAAACCCATCAAAACCCAAACCAAAACAGTGCAGTTGTAAAATGTGGTTTCATCCTTGTGCAATGGGTCAAAAATCTTCTTTTCAAAAGGCCATTTCAACAAGTTTTCTGGTCAGTTTTTCTAAGTGTTTGAGAAAGTGGAAGACCACAGTAATGGGGGAAAAATTAAAATATCATTAGTCAAAATCAAATTATATAACTATTTGGTGCTGTCCTGAATATAACTCCTTGGTGCTAAGATGCTGCAATAGATTTTAAAATACAACTTTGCACAGCTCAACATGTTATAAAATGCATACTTTCATGTGTTCCTGTCAGATGACTAAAAAATATTTTTATTTTACCAGCTTTGCTAATCCCACTAGCTAGGGGCATTATGTTTTACACAAGCTTCAGTGAAAACAGTTGAATTATGGTGTGGATGTCCTAGTCTTAAGTACCAAACCTTGCTCTGTGGTGAGGAGGAGAGTTGAACTTTCATACCTAGGTTTGAACAGAATTTGCAGGTCTTGCAACCAAGGTCAAGGAAGAGAAACACCTCGCTTGCAAGTGAAAAGCACCTGACAAGAACATCCTTCAGAGACTGCAAAATTAATAATATTGCCATGATGCTTCGGTAAAAATGATCTCAGGTGTACTGCAGGGAGTCAGAGTGGTGTGTATTCTCAATGGAGATGGGAAACTAGGTCATTCATAAGGACAAAAGAGGGTTGTATAAAATTTTGTCAGCTTAATATATTTACAAGACAATATGCAAGCAAATGGCTTCAGGGTTCTTCTCCTTATTATACATTCAACACGAGCCCCAAGTATGCTTGATTTAAGCAAAATCTGTGGTGCTGAAAATGGTGTTGGCAGAGAAATATAGATGCATTTCCAGCTCTTGATTTGAATGGATTGTTTGTGAGGAAAAAATCTGTTTATTGTTAGTCAGATATGTAAGTTTTGAAAAAGAGGCTATCAAATCTTTTCATTAGTCTAGAAAAAAAGCAAATGCATTTCTGGTACAGATTCTAGAATGGTGGGAGAGTTACAGGGATATAGGGCAGAGATAGAATTTAATTGAGTAACAGCCCAGCAGAGGGCAGTCTGGTATGAAGATTTTTAAAACTTTGGCAATGTCATAGGTACTCAGGGAAAACAGGAGCTTCCCATGCTTTTCTGTTTAAGTAGCATTTTCTTACTTCTTCTCCAGACTGACTGAGCATATCTCTCTTTCACAGACAGACTGTTATTCTCAAAGTTAAACAAGAAGTTATATAACAGTCTTTCACAGTTGGTAGTGCAAGAAGTCCCTGTGGTACCAGCAGGAAAGTAAACAGAACAGAAGTGAGTGGGTGAGGGGAACCCTCCTATCCCAATTCTGCCAGCAGTAAAATAAGTAGTTTTTCATGTTTTCTAACAAGCACTGTGCACTGTCTCTGAATTGACTTTTTTTTTAATTCTTAATTTTATATTTAGAGCTGTCAGTTAACATCAGTGGTTCTAAACCAGGGAGGTGATCTTGCACATGAAATTCAGAGCACTGAGGAGTAGGCTGTGCCAGATGTGTGCTGGCTATAGCATTTTCACTACAGCAACTTAGAAGCAGTGAGCCAGCATGGAGGGGAAGGACTGAAAACATTGTCTGTTCTCTCAAGTGAGACACACTGCTGGGTAAAACAGGGCTGTGGGAATTTTTCTAAAGCCTTACACTCTCTTAGTCAAGGATGAATCTTGAATAGAAGCCTAGTACGAATATCTTCCTACAGCCCTGGCAGTAGGCCCAGAGAATTTTACTCTTAAGAAAGAGGCAGGTAATCATGGCTGCACATGGGAGCTGATAATTTCTTACATAGCCAGGTTCCAGATGCTTGGGTGCTTTCATTGCTCAAAAGCAAGCTGAAAGCTGCAGTAAAAATTGTGTGTGATGTTTGTCATTCTAGAAGGCTAATGATTTCATTCTGTGCTAGACTTAAGAAAGAGAATGCATGTGTGCACATATTGCTGTGTTCCTCTTTGGAACAAGGCTGCTTGGTGTTCTGTTGGATTTGTAATAGTCATAAGCATGATGATCTAGGGTCAAAATCCCTGTTCTCTGGCTTTGGTAGGGCTCCTTCAACCCCAAAGTTAGCAGAGGCTCAAAAGGATATGGTCAGAATATAAGTGCTCTATATACTAGCATATTCTATCTAAAATCCAAGAATAAAAACCCAGCTGGAATAAGGGATTTGAGTTAATACCCAGAGGAAGTTTTTTAACTTGGGGAGTGGTTGGATAGAACACATCAGAATGTTGTTTGCATGTAACCATGTCCACGTCCTGCATAAAATGTGTCAGGCCCGTGCCTCAGAATGTAGGAAGGGGATTCTCTTGGACCTCATCCTGAAATAATGCATTCCTGTGATCAGCCATCGTTAGGGCTTCTGAAATCTAGTTGGTTCTGAAACCAATACTTTGCAAACAGGAAACAAAACAACACCTTTGCAACCTGCGAGTAGCAGCTTCAGGTGGCTTGGATTGTGCAGACGGTCCCAATAGGTTGCTTTGTGGGAGGGATTTCGTGCCCCAATCTTCAACATCTCAAAAGACTGTGAGAACATAAAGTGTGATAGGAGCTATTTGCAAGCTTCAGTGACTTTCTGGCACTCTGCAAAGATAATACCAGAACATAGCTTTATGTTCCCTCCATTGAAAAAAACAACAAACCAGTACCACACCCCACAACCCTTTTGTAAAGGGTGTTTGTTGTTATATTTTTCCTTTCTTTCCTATTCTAGGAAAGAAAATAGCTTTGATTTTTCCAATAAAAAGTGAAATAATAAAAGTGGAATTTGGAAGGCTAGGAGACTACTGTGGGGATTCTTTGTCATCATGCAGGCAGATCTTTGCAGCACAGGCACATCTGTGATAGCAGAACACTTGAGGCTGTTCAGACAGTGTAATTGCTTTTTACTTGCCAAATGTTTCAGCAAATTTTACAGTAATTGTTTTTTTTCCTGTAGAATGCACGTGCTTTGTGGATTTTTGTGCTTAATATTTTCCTTTGTTCATCTGATAGAAAGCTTAAAAATACTCATAAATAAAAGAGGTAATTTCTGCAGCAGGTGAAAGGTTTCTTGCATGTAAATTCTTCTTAGTGGAGTCATATCCAGGGTCAGTGGTGTTACACAAAAGTCTTTGTGCAGAATGTATCTAAAGTTAAGGAAGTAACTGCTGTCATGAATCTGTTTTATTGTGGTGACTAGGTACATTCCTAAATAAATATTTTCTTAAAAAATTCTATTCAGTCACTCTGGGAGGTTTTAAGCTGTTACAGCCATAGCATATAGTGAAAATTGTAGCAGTGTTAAAATCCAGCTTATTGATGCAATGAGATTTTAATTTCAGATTATTAATGCCAATGCGTTGCATGGTTGCATCTTTATTGCCACACATCTTTATTTTTGTGGATGATCTGATCTTTCATGGCTGGATTCATTACAGTTAGTAATTTGACCTTTTAGCTCTGTTGGAAAGCTTTGATTCTGTCTTGATTTTTGTGAACTTTTTTTTTTTGTACATGATTCATTTGCTGTGCTTCATTGGAAATGCATTAGATAGCAATGACAATTGCTCAGTTTCATATGCAAAGGGCACCAGTGCATGAAGAGCATAGTTTGTGAAATAACTGCAGATGCAGATCAGGTTGTAGATTACCATAGTGTTAATGTCTGCAGTTAAGATGAGAGTTTATCTTTTTCTCAACACAGGCATAGGATCTAATAACTGAATTTTGTTTATTTTATTTTTAGTACCTTGTTATGCAGAAACAAATTACACAGTGATTAGATTTTTTTCCACTGTGATAACAAAAAAGGGCAAAGGTAGTAAAACTTTCATTTATTATCTGTAAAGGAATTATGTATATTTATAGTTGCCTTAATAGAGTATGATGTACTCTAAGGGCCCCTATTTGTGAACTAAATACAGAGAGCACTTCCTTATCCTGAATCTGGCAGTGGTGACTGTCCAGAATTGTTCACAGGACTTGCATTAATATTCACTGGTGGTATGCATATGACTTGAAAGTAGAGCACTCTAATATCTCTCATATTGACATTTTAGTTGAGTGATACATAAAGCCAGGAAGTCTAAAAACACAACAGCTTTCTTGTGTTCATTCTTTTTTGTTGTTGTTTGTTCAATTATGCATGAATTTTTGGTCTGAAATCTGCTGCTGCTGCTAGACAAAATATTTCATTTTGTTTTTGCCATGGATCCTTATAACCCTTTGCAATTCCTTATATGGCTTGTATAATGAATTAGTTGTATTTTGCAACAAAAGACAAGATTTAAAGATTCTTTTTACTAATTAGACTTTAAATAATTTTTCTTATTTTGGTGTTCATTGATATATTGATGAGTAAACAGGTAAACCACTTCTTCTCTTAATGTTTGTCTTAGCAGTGGTTACTGTTCATCAAAATGGAGGGAACAGGTAACACTGAAACAAAATTGCTAGGCAAAAAAACAACCCACAGGGAATACTTCACCATAAACCAAAGCTCTACTATAAGGGAAGATTTAAAGGTTTTGATGCTTGAAAAGCTAGACAAAATAGTCCTTGTAGGTACAGCTATCTTTGTGATACTGTTGCATATGTTTGTAAGGTGTAATGATGGTCACGACAAATATTTAAGACATAGCAGATCTAACAAGCTCAAAAATTGCCAACTGACTGAATGACAGTAGTAGTGAAACTAAAAGCTACATACTAACATCAGCTCTTTGAAATAATCCTTCCTTTACTAGTGTTGAGTTAGGGATTAGTGCTGTGTTATGCCAGTAAAATCATTGTTACGCTAAAGGTTTTTAAAAACTCCAGTTGGACGGCTACAGGATTTCTTCTGTCCTGTTTTGACAGATACTAAATGTTGTTTTAAAAGGTGTAATTGCTTTATAGCCTGCTTACCTTTTAGTGGTGGCTGTTGTTTGAGATTACAGTAATTATTTTAGTGAGAGAAATGTGCACTGACTGGCATTCCAGATCTCTCTCAGAAATTCTTGAGATATGTTTATTTTTCATCTTAAATGTGGGAAACCAGGTCTGACATGGCAGTTGTCCACCTTATGCTGAACCATGAATGCATTCTGAGATTTGAGTGAAGTACTAGTATGAAATTTCAGTTCGTAAATTTGTGAGCCAAGAGCAGGGATTGCAGCTCAGCTCATGAAGATGATGTAGCAGTGTAAGAATAATCCAAATGATAGTTGGTAAATCCTATTTCCTTTTGCTGTCCTGAAACCCATACTCTTGTCTGTTTACACTGTAGGGTCAGTGGCATTTGGGCTGTGATTACACATTCATCAGTGCTGCAGTCTGAGCTGCCTTGAGCAATCTCTGCCCCTGTTATTCATGTTTCCAGCTGTTTGGTGCTGTGTATTAGCTTAGCCATTTGTGCAACTGAACAGTGAACTGACTGAGATACTGATCTGGCGGAGGGGCTTCTTTTATTCTTCTTTTATTGTGGATTTTTAAAGTTTTTTCTTTTTTCTTTCTCCTTCCCCTCCTGGATTCTTTGTTTTGTTTGTTTGGGTGTTTTTTCCCCTCTGGATTCTTTTTTCTTTTCTGTTTCTTGGAGGTTTAATTTTTTTTTCTGTTTAACGTGCCATTTTTTCAGTTGGATCAGTTTGCTGAACTGGTTTGCTTCACTAATGGTGGATGCTTGTACTGGCATGACATGGGGGATGAACTTCCATGGCACAAGCAACTACAGCAGTAGGAAGAGCTAGAGGTGAAGACTGCATAAGCTGATTCTGCTGCCAAGATTGCTCATCAGACTGTAACTTTGCAATGTGGATGTCTAAATCTGCAGTATAATACTGAACGTTTTAGCATGCTGCAGGAAACCGTCTTGTCCTGTTTTGTCACATTCCTTTGGGTTGTAGAACTCATTGGTATAAGAATAGCTTTAATGATGGAGACACACATAATTGGTATCCCACCAGCAAGATGCTCTGGGAGTTCTTACTTCAAATTAAACATAAACTGCTATCAACTCTTAACTTGTCCAGCTGGGAATATGGAAGAAAAAGTTTGATGTACTCAGATTTGCTGTCATCAGAGATTCTGAATTGGCCTTGCAACAACATCAGAAATTTGCACATCTCTGTTCTTTCCTGGATAAAGTTATCAGTCTTCTCTTAACTGTTCTACTCACAGACTCAAAGAATAAATTTATGTGGGTTCTGACTGTGACTTAAAGAGTTTTGTCTGTCATACTCTTGAATTTAATTAAAATCTGTATTTTTATTTACAACTTAAAATTATTATGTTTTTTCAGTTGGTGAGAGAGTGAAGGGAACTTGGTGCTTTCACAAGTATGGACAGATGTTTAAGCAGCATATTGCAATCATTTTCTTAATTAAGATTTATACCTGCCATTATTGCTTACCTAAAACCACTGAAGATGTATCTTTCAAGAAAGATCACCTAATCTTGGTTTCCATTTCTGGATATACTTGTTTCTAGGAAGGAGAAGGCAAAACTCTCAATTTTGCAGGCTGCCTTGTTAGACATGTCTTTGCTGTTTCATATAATGGAGTGGTTTTTTGCTACAGTAGGAATCTCAGGTGTTCTTTTCTATTTGTCTTGTGAACTTTTGGCTGTATGGACTTTTGTGGTGTAATTAGCTCTTAACAAAATGCCAGTAAAAATACGATTTGGAAACACTCATCTGGGGATTGTTTTTGTTTCAAGGAATGTCTGGTTGTTGGAGTTCTTTTGTTAACTTTCATATACTGAGATTTGTTTCTGTTCTAGGTACCTTCCTCGTGTCTTTAAAATTGTGGATCTGTTGGAATAGCTGTATAATTAGAACCTAATTCTTCTGAAATTTATTTTGCGCGACTCATTCTGCAGATATTTTGCATAACAAATGTTACAAATAGAAACTGAAATATATCTAAGAAGTAATTACAATTTGAAGAATTGTTTTGAAGTTGTGTATAGTGCCAAGTGGAAAACTTCCAGAACCCAGATTCATATTTTGTGACTGGGGGTTTAAATTTCCATTAGATATGGTCATGTAAGAATGGACAGTAAACAGCTTTCTCTATTAGCTCTGTTATTAAAACATCAAAATTTGGTAATTTTGGAATACGCTCAAAACAGCTCAGTCAGGAGAGGGAGACTTTAAGTTGATGACTTGTTACTTTTTGCCTTTCTTTGTTGGACTTGCATTTTCAAAAGCTTTGTCAAGAAATGTAGTATGTTTGCAAAGCCTGAGTAGCAAGAAGGATTAATTGATGACTTTCTGTACTAGCAGACGCCATTTCAGAAATTTTGTTGTATGTATACATGCATGTGCAAAAGCAAACCAAGAAGCTTCATCAGATAATTTATAATGTGGTTGTAGCTTGTAATGTTCATTTAACAGCAGCACTAGATTTTGCTGCATGTGTGAACTCACTTTTCAAGCTGGACTTCTTTTTTCCAGAGGGTGAATGGTCTTTGATTTTTCTGTATCTTCTTACAGGTGTCAGATGATGGTCGATATGTCTTGCTGTCTATCAGAGAAGGCTGTGATCCAGTGAATAGACTGTGGTACTGTGATCTACAGAAAGAGTCTCAGGGTATATCAGGTATGTGTTGCTTTGTAAGTTTGCTTCCTTTTAAGACAATGTAAGATTTGAAATACCTTATGTTTGAATGAAAATATAGTTATATATATTCAAATATATATATATTCAAATACATGCTTAACCAACTTAATGCAGAAATTAGATATAATAAGCACTGCTAGCATTCCATTTTCTGTTATGTATCAGTAGATGAAAAACTCCATTCTTCATTCTGTAGTTTGTTTAAAAGGTCACAAGAAAAAGTTGGTATAGTATAAGCAGCCATACCAGTGTATGTTCCATTTCAGTCTACACCACTAATACTTCTCCATGTTTAAACTTTTTTTTCGTATTTTAAAAATTTCACATATCTCCCTTCAAGTGCTGATAGCACTTTTTTACAAAAAGTGACTGGCTTACAGGTAACATTTTTTTTCTATGCATAGTACTAGGAAATAAAAATCCTCCAGTGTTACTTGGTAGCACCATTGTTGTTACAGTGGAACTATCAACTCATATTTCAAATGTGCTTTAATGAAGTGCTCCTTCCTTGATTTCTAGTTGGAGTAGTCTTTGGTTTTGGTGTTTTGGGCTTTGTAGCTGCAATGGTAGGAGCTGAAAGTATGGCACTTTGCACCATGTGCTGTGTTGATGGTTGGCATAGTTAGCTAGTTTTACTGATTGGTAGTCTTGTATTTCCAGAGTATTGGGTTATTGAAAGGTATTCCTCATTGTGTGTTCTGCATAGAACACAACTTAGCTTTTTTGGTTCTTGCAGCTTCTCTCTTCAGAAGCCTCAGAAACAGAATAAATACTGCAGTAGCTCTTTGTTGAATATGTCAAATGACTTTATACAAACCCAATATTGGATCTCAAGAAACTTGTTCTCTTGTTTATTTACAAAATATTTCAAGCTAAGCATGGGACACTACTCCTGACTTGTCTACAACCAAACTTCAGCCAAGGCTGCCAGCAATTTCCACATGCACAGCCAATTCTTCATTATTTGTACGTACTGGGTCAGGCAGGGCACCTTTCTTTCTTTGGCTTCATGATCACCTTGGGAGTTATCATCAAGGCACTGTAGAATTCTAGATTGCTTGAGCCATAGATGACATTGTCCTTCTACACAGAGGGCCTCACAGTGGCTAGAATTTCCACTGTAAGGAGTATGCCATGTGAACATGAGTTTTCTTCCAGTTGTCTGAAGAAGGCATCATCTACGTCTTCCTAATTAGGAAGTCCATAGCATGTACTACTACATGGACTACTACTACATGCTCTATAGCACACAGTGGTATATACCACTACAGTAGTAGCCATGCTGGTCTGCCTGTTAATCTTAACTATGAGCTATTGACCATCTCCTAAACTGTCCCAATGCAGAACTCCACAAATTCCAGCTGTTCTTTCACAGAAAAGACAACTGACCTCCTTACCTTGCTAACCTGTCCTTACTAAACAACCTTTATCTATCCGTGGTAGCACGGGAGTCCTGTGAGCTATCCCACCATGTCTCCATTGTCCCAGTGAGTTCATAGTCCATAGAAACTGCACACAGACTTCTAACTTCTGTTGGTTCCCATGTTGTGTGCATCACTGTAGAGGCAGTTCAAGCAGGCACCCAGGCACCTGAGTGCCTGTGCTTGATTCCTCAGTACAGGTTTGAGAGTTTTCTCCAAGTTCTGCAGAGACTTCCTTCTTTACATCCCTATGCTTGGAGAGATTCTACTTCAGCTCTGTTTTGTTGATTGTTGTGTCTTTCATTCTTATCACCCAGGCCCTTGGCTTGCCTACCCCATCCACATGTTCCTTACTTGTTGAAGAATCTTTCTCCTGTTTTTTTCTGGTTTAAAGGAAACTGGGTTGTCTAACCTGCAAGGATTCTTTTGCTTGCTTAATCCAGTCGACAGCAATGCAGCAATAGTACAGAATGTGGTAACCTAGAATTGCTGCTGAATCATTGGTTTTTCACTTGGATGTGTATGGATGAATGTCTCCTGTTCCTTATTTGTGGTCTGCTTTCTATGGAAATAAGAGATGCTTAATCCCACTTTGCTTTTTGAAACATTGGCTCCCAAATGCAACCAGTGGTAATGGAAAAGCAGGTGTCCCAGTGGTCCAACCCTCACAAGAATGTGTGAGAGGTCAATTGGCCAGGCAGAGGTGAGAACATAAGTTTGTGGCATAAATTTAATCTTGTTATACCTTGAAGACTCACTCAAGTGAGCTCCCTTATAGATACCTGAGATGTTGAGAAGGCTTCAGAAGAAATTTTTATCATCTTAGACTTAAGCCACTTTCAGTCAAAGTTCTCTCCCCTGTGGATTATCAGAGATACGAAAGTCAATGAAGGTTTGTCTTCCAACTTTGATATTCATAACAGCTCTCTCCTGTATGAATTCTTGGATGACACTCTGTTTATGCTGAATCTTAATATAAATTGAGTTAGAATGTCAAATGACTTTATACAAACCCATACACCGCTAGGTTCCACTGTTTCCAGTGTTCAGAGTCTTGTGTCTCTTTATTGTATTCAAGACTGTGTGTTGTACTCACTTAAGGTGACTTTTAAGATGCACCCTTCCTGTGCATCTGTTTACTTGGATCATTATGGTGTCCAGCAGGGCTTTGTCATCACTGGGAAGTTGTGGTGACCTGAGATGAAGTTTCAGAACACATCTGTGGATTAGAAGGAACAGTTATAAGCAGTTACATTTCTAGAGGGCTCTTTAAACAACCTGTTTTCCATTCTGATTTTTCCCAGAAGTACCAATTGTAAGTCATAGATCAATTCATAGTGTGTTAAACAAGTGTGTTCTCAGAGTTGAAATAAAGTCTAACAGCTATAACTGGGAAAATGCACTGGAATACCATAGGCAAGTAATATTGGCTGATAAGTGTATGATGTAAAGTACCTGTAGGCTGGACAAGTGGAGTAATGTTTGGTTTCGAATTTGTAAACATGTTTCCTTGAATAGGCTATTGGCTGAGTTGGGTTTGTGATAACAAGGCTAAGTTGCTTTAAGCCACATGTTCATCCAATAGTTGTTACATCATTGACTACTTTGAGATCCAAAGTGTATGAGATGATTAATGAATTTTCTTACCTTATGCTGTAATGAAGGATTCTGCTTGCTGCCAAATTCTGTGCTGGAGGTAAAGTGAGAGTCACCTCCAGACTGTAGGTGTGATAAGATGATGGACTGAAAGTACTTGTTTAGACCATTATCTGAGGTTCCTGCTCTTCTGTGCTCCCTCAGGATGATTAAGTCCATGTGAAATTCAGTATCACTTTGCGCAGATATGGACTCCTATGTTGATTGCAAAAAGTGTCCATGGCCTGTAGCTCATATGCTTTTAAGATTAAAGGGAGAAAAAGAAAAGAGAATTACCACAAAACTGAAAGCAACTTGAAAAAATTAAAGCAGGAAACCTGAAAAAAAGTGCAAAGTTGATGGGAGACAGAAAATGATCTGATTAAGACACAGATTTTTCTGAAGAAGTTGTCAGAAAAAAAGAGAACTAGCTGCATGACTATTTGAGTGAATATTAGTTATTTCAGAAATTGTAATGACTGGCAAAGAAAGAATGAGGGAAATTGAAAAATGAAAGAAAATGGATGATATTATAGGTAGCCGAGGATCTAGCAGATAGCACATCTGATTTAGATGCTGTTTCAAGGACAGAGTGATTTGACAGTGCAACTCCAATTTAGTAACCATAAAGAAGAGGTGAAATAACACTGTAGAGGCTCTGATTATTTCAGTCAAAATGCTTTTACATCCTGGAGATGCTTGCTGAAGACAGAGGTGCAAGTAAGTCTGAATTTGCAACTGAAAGCTGAAAATGACCATTGAATTCTTAGTTACTTATGTTTTTAACATCTTATTAAGGTGATATTGACTAAACTACTTCCTGAACTGTTGAAATTGATTGACCAAGGAAAGTTTCTGTCAAGAGACAGGACTATGGTTTTGTATTGAAGAGGAAATACCTAATGGAGCTAGTAATCAAGAAAAAGGACCTAATATATGGAATGTACCTCAAAGCTGAAGGGACACAACTGATATTACTGTCTTGTAGTAATTTTGTACTTAGGTTGTTCTGTCCCCCTCTTTTTTTTTTTCCTCCTTCTGCAGTAGACCTCCTACATCCATGTTCCTTATATCACTTCCAGTGTTTGGATTTTAAAATCCCAGAGGCTGGTTATAGAAGTGTCCTTAATACTGTTTAATTTCTTTGACATACATCAGAATTTGAGTCCTGTTTGAGAAGCAGGTCAAGGTAAATGCACATGTGTGTATTTACGGACTAAAGCCACACTGTGGTTGCAGAAGCTCCTGTGCTCAATGTACTGACTGTCATTCTGCAGCAGCATCCTGGCTGTAGCAGCAAGGATGAATAGGCAGACCTGACTTCCCTTGTCTGGATGGAGCAAAACAAAGGTTAACTTCCCTCAACTATGAAGGGATCATGATAATAAACTATTCCTGTCATAGGCATTTTATAGGCTAGTTACCTGTTACTAGCTCTATTTGTACTGAATAGCAATATTGTGGTTTCTAGGTTGAGGCCCTTGGATTCAGTGAAAGCCATTTGTGTTTCCATGAAGTGATCTGTAGTTTGGATCCCTTTTATAGTATATCATACAGCTTATTTAGAAATAGTGATTGTTTTTATATTTTTTCTCATTTCACTGAAGATTTAAGAAAGATTTTGAAAACTTCATGCAATCTGGCAATATTGTACTGGATATATAGATGTTGGTATGTGGCAGATTTCGTATTATCAAATAAAAATTTAAGTCTTCTCTTTCATGTATAGACTTTATTGATGCAGTTTTTCATTATTTTCATTTTTGGGAACTTGTTTGATTTAGCTGAACTAGTCTACTTCAGCACACTGCTGGACATATGGAATGATATACTCATGAAATATTTCAAGTCTGGTGTCAGCAAATTTTTCATACTTCTGAATTTATTTGTATTGTAAAGTCATAGTTTAAAAAGAATAAATGCACTGTTCTTAAATGGTTGTCAGAATTAAGGTTGGCTAGCTCATTTGTGGGATTTGTTTCTAACTTACTGTAGGTTAAAAATGTGGCACAATTTTTAAAAATACATTTTTACCTATATGTTAGGAGACCTTCTTGCTCAGAATGATGTTCATTTTGTCTGTCTGAGAGACAAAAAAAGGCCTTTTCCCTCAAAGAGCACAGTAGCTGGTTGAATTATTTTGCTTAAATTTGCAGGGTAGAGTGGGGAAGCAGAGTGAAAAGGGAAGTATCCATCTAGGGAAAAGAAAGAAGAAGCAGGAGTGCAAAATTAAACAGTATGTTTCATGTGTGGAAATAGAAAATGCTTAATAAATATCTGCCTGATAGAACTTGGAAGATGGCTGTGAATTCAGGGATGAGTCAGCTACTGTGGGAATCATCAAGCAACACAGCATAGCCCATAACAAGCTTACAGGAGCTCAGATATTTCTTTCCCCAGTAGGTGAAAGGAATGCATAATCTTCTGGGTTTACTCTTACTTACATACAGCATGTTTTTATAGCAAGAAAATATTTCTTTTTTAAATTTCAAATTAAATTCAACAGTTTATGGCTGTTTTGAAAAGATTAATCCAACCAGATAAGCTCATTTAGTCAAAAAAATAAAACTGTGAAACCCTTTTTTGCCTTCTTAAATTGTGAACTTCTTCCGTATTTATGCTCAATTACATGCCTATCCCATTTTTGCTGTCTGTCTAGACAATACAGATAAAAAAGTAAATTTGCACCTTTTCAATCCAAGACACTGAAAGGGAAGATCCAGATTGTTTGACAAGAATCATCAAGAAATGGAACAGAATGATTTTGCTAACAATCTAAAGTAAATTGCTTTGATGAAGAGGAAACCTTTGGTTTAACTTTCTCATAAGTTATCTTCTTATGAAACATGGTTTGTCCGATATTTGCCACTTAATTATTGCTTTAATAATCTTGAGTTAATGCATTTCATTACCTTCCTGCACAGCATGAGTCTTTTTGAATATACTGTCTTTAAATAATAAGTGAGATGATAATGGTGTCATCAAAGATGCTCTGGAAGAGAGAATATTTTATTAGTTCTGTTGTACTGACAGAAGTTGTGTCCTGTGCATTCATTGATTGCTCATGTATTTCTCAGGCTGGGATTCAATGGATATTAACTTGCCCTCTGTTGAGTGGGAAATCATCTTAGTCCCTGAATGGAGATCACATCTAATAAATGAGAGTAGACTATTTCTAAATGTTCAGGAAACTTAAAATGATTTAACCTGTCTATTTCTACATCTGAAAATTTAGGTGTGTCAATAGAGCTTTCCCTTTTACTATATGTCATGATATTTTTGTTAACAGCAGTAGATTAATCAAATTTACAGTGCAATCTCCTGTGATATTCCTTGTCAGATTGTTTTCCTCAGAAGATAATCTACACAGCAGTGTTCCTGTTTCTCTCATGAACAGTATGAGTAGCATCTGAGCATCTTTTCTGCCTCCCAGATTAGCTAAAATGTTCTTCATGCTTTCCTTCTCCCCTTCACAGGGTTTCTACTGTATTCAGACTGAGTCGTTTTCATCTTCAAATATTCAGGTTGTTTGCTAGGTTTTTAAGCAGGCCATTGTGAGCTACTTGTGCCAAGAATGCTCCTTTTTAGAATAGAAAATCACTGTGGTAGGTAACCGATAATGAATATATAATAGCTTCATTTTAATGGGGACCTTAAATTAGTCTGAAAAGATAACAGATTTGGGGAGATATTGTTTCCCTTCCTCCCCTACTACCATAGGCCTCTTGTGAATCCCACCAGATTAACCCAGTTTGTGGCATAGTTTTTATGACAAAACTTTGTGTTAGAAATGGCCAGGTTTACCAATTAGAATTTTATGTTTACAACTAACTTAACCAAAAAGACTTTTATCTCGTATCAGTGTTTTAAAAATATTCCATTTCTCAAGACCTGTGGTCATAATTCACAGTCTGGTGGCAAGACAATGCTGTGACAAGACCCCACTGGGGAGAAAACAACTGGCTGCTTTTTGAGCTTTTGGGGTAACTCCCTTGCTGTACTCTGTTTCAGGTAACTGTGGTTAGGGGAGCTGTTCCCTTTCTGCTTGCCTCTGTAGTTCCTTGTGGGGTAAGGGACAAAAATGAAGGGATTCTTGTCCAGATTTGACCACTCTGTCAGCCAACTGATAAGACCTTATTTTGCTTTATGAATCCATAGCAAGAGTGCAGTGCCTGCTGGGTCAGGAAGGACAGCACTGTAGGTTCATGGCCAGAAGGTTATTCTCTCATTCAATACTCCATATTTCCCTACTTATCTTGCTAAGCTGCTAGTAGGCTTTTCAACTCTTGGCTCCTGTAACAAACATTTAAAAGTGATCTAATGCTAAGTATTTATTAAGAAACAACATATTTACCCAGTAGCTGAGCATTGTAAGGCACAATTTTTGGTAGCTATTTCATCAAACTTGTCTTCCACAAGACAGACAGTACTCAGGTTTGCTTGTTTGTTGAACCAGTCAAACAAGAAAACTTCTCTTATTAATCACTTTGCTTTACTGTTCGTGGTATACCTGAAAATGCCTCATAGTAGCTAAATAGCTGGATACACAGTAATCCAGCAATTATATAATTTAAAAAATTAATTAAATTTAAATGGCCAATTAAATAAAGCAATTATTTATTAGCAAACCTTGTTGTACACCTTACCCAAAAAACCCCAAAAACCAAAAAACCCAACCAACCAAAAAAACTCAAACACAAACAAAAAAAACCAAGCCTAACCAAACCACAAAAACAGAGGGGTTTTTTTGTGTAGCACGTCTCTTCATGCATCTGTGCCTGGTAGTAATTTTGTTTTTCCTTTTTCTTGAGAAATGAAATTGTTTCTTTTTTTATTAGATTGTCAGCCTTGACTGTGCACTCTTTTGAATATGTGATTTGGTGCTGCGAAGAAGGAATTTAGCACCAGTCTGTTGGTGTGCAACAAGAAATAAGTGAAAGCTATTTAATCACCCTTGGCTATGAACTTAGACCAGCATGACATGGCCTATTGGTCTTGTTGAAGTTGTCCTTAATATTGACCTCTTTCTTTATTTTGTATTGTGGTAGCATCTAGGAAGCCTAATGAAAAAGTCAGGATGCTCTTGTGAACGCTATAGAACTGTTTTATGAGTTACGGACTCAGAGCTCTGGGCAGAAACCCAGTTTGCTCTTCCTGGGGGACCTGAAACATGAGAGTAGAGGGAAAAAAGAAGGGATACAAGCCAGCATGGGGAGAGGAAGACATGGCTCTTACAACCTTTGGATGTGTAGAAATACAGCCTTAATGAAAAGCTGCAGTGATTTCTGGAATGCAAAAAGCTGAGAGGGTTGGCTAATTGGAAAGCACACCTGAGTAGCTGGATTGGAAGGAAAGCTAAACACAGGTTTGTTTTAAATAGGAGATACAGGGGCTTTCTGGAGAGAGAATGGTGATAGGGGCTCTTAAGCTTGGGTACTGGGCTGCTTGGAGATTGATGGTTTTGTATCTGGTGAGAACAGTGTGAGGTGGTGGGAGGACACTTATAGGGGAATAGGAGCTAACAAAAAATACTTGAGAACCACTGGCTTGAAAAGATGTGATAAAAATTGAGCAAACACATAAGTTCACAGCTTGCTGGTTGCTTAGTCATTGTCAGCTGGAACCGCTTTGTACTAGACTGACAGGGAAAGGTTGCAAGAAAGAATTTAAGAGCAAGGCTATCAGTCAGAAGTTTTTTTAATTTTGTTTCTTTATTTAGAATGTTGTTCTTTTTTTCCCTCACACTAAAAAAGCATGGATGTAACTTTAGGGCAGGTGGAAAAAGGTAATGTTTATCCACTTCAGTGTTGAAAATAGGATTGTTTGGCCTTTTGTGTTTGAGTTTAGTCTTGCAATTTATCTGGCTCTCTTCAATAAATAAGCAATGAACAGTCCAATGTACAGTAACATCAGAGAGATGAGTCACTTTGTGCCATGTAGCCTGAAATAGTGGATCAAGACCTTTGTAATGAAAATGAACAAGAGCCAGTGAGGTGACAGTAGACATCACCTATAAAGTGGAATGTGGTGAGAAGGAGGATACTCTTCCATGCTTTGAAAAGCTTTTCTGTGATTGAAGTAACTTCTAAAAAAAGTTTCGAAAATGAATATCAAAACAAGGCTATTGTATCCTAACAAATGGGGAGAAAAAAAATTAGTTGTCTTGAAAAATACATCGAAGGATCAACAATAGAGTGTTTAAGAAAAATGTTTCATATCCATTAAATGTCAGTTTCAAAGAGTTTTGCTTTCACTGTATTTTTTTATTTACTATACATAAATAAAAGTATAAATGCATATTTTGTATGTATTTTTGGAGGCAAATTCTTAGCAATAAAAAGAAATATAATTAGTGATAAAAAGCCCTACAGGCTGTCATCTGTTTGAATTTCTTTAAGGCCTCTGACATGATTCCCTACAACATCCATCTCTCTAAATTGGAGAAATAGGAATTTGATGGGTGGGTTCTTGGGTGGATGAGGTATTGGTGGATGATCACATCCAGAGGGTAGTGGTCTACAGCTCAGTGTCCCAATAGACATGGGTGACAAGTCTCTATGGTCTAATGGGACCGTGCATACTCAGAGGTCCTGTACTGGCAGCGGTGTTATATGGACAATGGGATTGAGTGCACCTTCAGGAATTTTGCACCAAGCTGAGTGGTGCTTCTCACCTGAAGGACAGGACGGACCATAGAGAAGGACCTGGACAAAGTCAAGGAATGGACCCATGGGAACCTCATGAAGTTCCATAGGCTCAAGTGCAAGGTGCTGCACCTGTGTTGGGGTAACCCCTTTTATCAATGCAAGCTTCAGGATGAAGGGATTGAGAGCAGCCCTGCTGGGTCTGAGAAGGACTTGGTATTGGTGAATGAGAGGCTGGACATGACCCAGCAATGTGCACTCATAGCCCAGATAGCCAGTTGTGTCCTAGGCTTCATCCAAAGCAGCATGGCCAGCAGGATGAGGATGGGGCTTCTGTGCCTCTGCCACGCCCTCATGAGACCCCATCTGGAACACTGCATCCAGCTCTGGGGACCCCAGCACAGAGAGGACATTGACCTGTTGGAGCAGGCCCAGAGGAGGACTCTGAAGATCAGAAGACTGGAGCACCTCTCCTATGAGGAAAGGCTGAAAGAGCTGTGGTTGTTCAGCCTGGAGAAGAGAAGGCTTCAGGGACACCTTACTGCTGCCTCGCAGCTTCAAGGGAGTCTGTAAGAAGGGTGGGGATACAAGTTTTACCAGGGCCTGTTGCCAGACAAAAATCAGTAATGGTTTAAAATAAAAAAAGGGTAGGCTTAGATTAGATAGAAAGAAGATTTTTATAATAAATGTGTTAAAACATTTGAACAGGTTGCCCAGAGAGGTGATAGATGCCCCATTGCTGAAAACATTTAAATTCAGGTGGGATGCGGCTTTGAGCAGCTGGATCTGGTTGAAGATGTCTTTGCTCATTGCAAGGGGATTGGCATAGATGACCTTTAAGGATCCTTTCAAATGCAAACTATTCTATGAAATTAAATAGCTTGCTGTTAATTTGAGCAAGGACATCTTCGTGCTGCTACTGTCTGACTGGAAATTACATTTATGAGTCACAGAATCATAGAATGTTGAGGGGTTGGAATGGACCTGAAAGATCACCCAGTCCCAACCTGCCATGGGCAGGGACATTTTCCATTAGACCAGATTACTCAAAACCTTATTCAAGCTGGCTTTGAACACCACCAGGATAAATAGTATTCATAATGAAGTTATTTTTTTAGATTAGGTATTTGTGCTTTTATATGTTTATATTAGAGAAAGTGCAGTGTGAGGGAGAGAGATTACCTTTGATGCCTGCTTTTCTGTTGGTATGTTCTGCTGTCTGAAGGCATGAGCTATAACTCTCTCAAAATGGATCATATATATTCTCTTCTCCTGTCTTTTGAATGATTATCCCAGTGGAAGTAAAATTGGAGTCTTGAAACTGATTGAGAAATGTCTGTTCATAAAAGTGCTTGATTTCTTTCTTCTGGATTAATCTTTGAATATATCTTGACTAGTCTGAACTTTTTAACTCAAAGGAATGAATACTGCTTCCTTCCATTTATTTATATTTTAGATGGCAAATACATTAACTTTCCATGATCATTGAGTAGCTGTCATCCATTATCTGCAAAATGAATGGTACCCTCTCAGTACAAATACAAAAGTTGCATTCCTTTCAGGAACTTAATATCTCCTTTACAGTATTTCCTCCCTCAGATGTTTATAGTGAAGTCAGGTCCCAAGACATAGAGAGGTCTTGCTTTTAAAGAGAGTCCAAATTGTTTGAAAATATCTCTTGCCTTTGGAGACCGAAGAGACAAATATTTGTGGCTTTGAAGAAAAAAGGGAAAAATCCCTGAGTTCTTTTCCCTAGCTGCCTTGGTCAGAACAGCGGCCTGAGAGCAAGCTGAGTATTGCATCATTCAAAAAGAAATTAGATTCTGATGTGGAAGTAGATGTCTGAGTGAAGGACTCTGCCATTCAGTTCCCCGTGCCACAGGGGCTCTGAAACAGTCTTTTCCAGTCTGCTGTATGCTGTGTTGTACCGTGAGATTATCTGTCTTCTATTGAATGTAGAACCTAGTGTGGATTAGTACGGTGAAACACCATAAGAGGTTGCTAGAGAGGTTGTGGTTGTCCCATTCCTGGAGATATTCAAATCTGGGTAGGACCAGGCTTTGAGCACCTGGTCTAGTGGAACGTGACTATCCATGGCAGGGTGGTTGGAACTAGATGGCTTTTAGGATCCCTTCCAACCCAAATTATTCTGTGATTCTGTGAAAATCTAGGAGTTGAAAAATCATGATCTTTTCTTGGGTAGAAGTTTGTTTACCTAATGAGTGTACTGTAATGAGATGTGGCATCATTCTTTGGGTTTGAAAACCTGTCCTATTGTTATAAGCCAAGCCTCCTGGTTCATTTCCTGAGCTTTCTCAGCACTGCCCCATTTCTACAAAATCTGTCTTGCAAAAAATGACTAGACAGAATGAAATTCATGGAGATGAACATTTATATCTTCACCTGATAATTTTGACTGTTAGAACACATGAAAAAAGCCAAATGCAAGTGTTTGCCTTTTGAAAACTTTTTTCCCAGTGTCAAGATAACCCTGCCATTAAACCCTGTCTCTCCAGTAGGCACAGACAAGAGGCTATGTGCCATTAATTGATTGTTTTGCCTTTCCATGAAACATTAAATATGGAAATATCAAGAACATTTTGTGAAGTAATTAACAGTGATTTTCAGCCACTCTATCCTTTCTGTCTAAAGAGGGTTGGTAACAAGACCTTGTGATAATTCATGCTCTTACCAATTCGTTCAGATTAGCTTTTCCTTCTCCTGTAGTTGTCATCGTTCAGTTACAGACCTGCTTCGTCACCCAGAGCTCTCAGCAGGCCATGGAATACTTTTATGATGTTCAGAGGCCAGTACAAGATTGAGGGCTTATTCTGTGATGCTTACTGAAAAAATTTCTCTTTTGATGTTCTATGGATCCAAAAATGTTGTTTAAAAATTCTGTCTGTACACTGAATGTTGCTTTTGTCTTTTGCAGAGGCCTAGCTTTGTAGGATTATGATTTTCTGTTGTGTGGCATGGCTTTATTGTCCACTGAATTCTGCCTGCAGTTCCTATTGTAATGCAGTTATGTGATGATGAATAACTGGTTGGTATAAAACATACAGGCAAAACCATCTGTATCATTTCAGCAATGTATTTTAATAGAAGGACTGACAGGGGAAAGAATTAGACTATAGCAGCAGTATACAGGAAACTGTCATGCTTTTCCTGTATATAATAAATCTGTCTCATTTTATGGTTATGTGGTTTAAACTGAAGTCTTTAGCATTTCAGGTGTTAAGAGTTGCCTTAGACTATACAAATACCACTTCTCTGATTCTTTTCAAAGACACATGTTCTCAGAGGGCTGCTGGTTAAACCTGTAAATGTCTTATCAAGATCCAGTTCTTCAACTCTTTTCTCTCATTTTTGTGAAGAATGGACTGAATGTCTATCCTTCACCTTGTTTTTCAAGTACTTTTTGAAGTTGTAACTTAGAGACGTGTTGTTCTGTTTGTTACTGAGAGGCAAGACCAGAGTGCTTGACATGGAGGCAGTGCCATGCTAGTGAGCTGTATGGGCCTGTCCCTTCCTTGTGTTGCCACTGGTGTGACCTGGGGAGAAATGGTGTCTGTCCCCATCACTTTTCAGCTCTATTAGTGCCCAGTGAACTGCCAGTGTTTGTCATCAGGTTGTTATTTCTAGCCCAAATGAGAAGGCTAAGCAGGAGGATCTGAAGCAATGCTAGAAGAACCCCTTTCGGTTACAGACACAACTAGGTCACCTCTAACCAGCCATAAAGAAGCATCCTCTTATGGCTGATATGTGTTATTGCAAAGAATTTCTTCCTCTCACTGGAGGACTGCAGCACATTCCCTGTACAGCAATGATGTGTCTGATGTAAGGGCTGCCTGTAGTTGCCTCGTTACTGCCTCTGATCCGGGATTAGATGTTGGCGTATTTAACCACTTCAGTAAGACAGTGGTTTAGAGGTAATTCATCTGCAGTATTTCCTTCTAAGGACTACATAAAAGCCACTTTAATAAGATGGATGCTCTTGTTTTTTGTATAATAACAACTAAGTGTACCCCTGCAGAACATCAACCCTCTTACTTTTTACTAGCTGCTCATTTAGGAGTGGATTAATGAGTTGCAAGGAAGCAATGTAAATCCCTAGTGTCACATTATTGTCCTTTTTCTTCATGGAATCCCAGTTCTGTAGCACTCAAGGAGACTAAAACTATTGTGCACATTTACCATTAAAAAAGTGAGGTTTTTCAACAGTCTGGTGATTTCCTTTTATGAAGTCTTGTACTTCAGTATGATGGTTTCATTCTGTCAGATACCAGTATTGTTATGGTGTTGCTCTGCAGTTAAAGTTTTTATTTACTAAAATGCCTGTGCATATGACTTGGAATCTTGAAACTTGTGTTTGTCAGGGCTCACTGTAGGCTGGATTTGCTTTGCTTTTACTATGCATCAAAGCGCGTTTTCTCTGTGGAACTCACAAACGCTGGAGTGACTTAGCAGGATTTTTCTTCAACATGAAATCTCTTGAGAAGAGCAAAACTTTGGATCTCAGTAAAAATCAAAATTTAAGGGCAGTGTATTCACTCAGGGATTGTCTGTTGTCTGGATTGTCTGGAAAGTTTGTATTACAGCAGTACGCAAAGTAGAATTTAATCACTTTGCATGAAGAGACAGAGAAGTTTTCTTTAAACCAAAATGGCAATTAAGAGATACAAACTTTATGAATGCACCAGGCCTTACTATACTCTGTTATTACATCTAATGGGTTTAAAATGACCTTAGTCATCTCACTGCTTCCTCCATTATTCTTTTCTTTTTTTAAGTTTACAGTAATTGCAGCTCGCCTATGATCTACTTGCATTATTCTGCTCAGCTTTTAATATTATAAAATAAGCTAAAATGCTTTTTTATTGATACAAACATTGCATTATAGAGTTTCACAAATAGATTTATGAACAGTTTCTTTGTTTATACTTAAAAGCAAAGACCCAACCTGTAGCTTTAGGAAAGGGGCAGACAGTGCACTAAATGTTATTTTAAGATACAAGAGCTTTAGTTTCTCATATCAATAAGGATCCAATTTTTCAGCATATCTAATGTATGATGCTTGTAAGAGTAAGTTTGGATGATAGGTTGGGTTGTAGACATAAGTATATCACGTATCTTACCTAGTTTTGCTGCTTTTTCTTTCTACTAGCCTCTCAACCTATTGCAAAACAGGAAAAGGTGAATAAAAAGCCGTGGAGTTTTAAAATCCCATCTTCAGGTTCAGTCAATACTACCTAGTCTGTAGCACATTCTACTGAGCAATTCATTTTTGAGAGAAGTACACTTCTTTTACTGAATGTGATATTCTAGGAGTTTGATAGACAGAATGCAGTTTCATTCTTCAGAAACTCAGATGTTTTTGCTAACTGTAGTTGTCCTTTGGTAGTGACAATTTCTGCAGAACAGCATTTCAGGAATGTTGTTTCTGAGTTGAAAGGGAAATTCCTCATGTTGAAGTTTATTGTACTCATTCCAATAGCATCATTTCTATTCTGCGGGAAGTTCTGGGCTTTCAAGGAGAATGGAAAATTTTCCATTCAAAGTAAAAAGTTTTGCAGGAACTAAAATCCCCAAACATTTTTTTATAATTAAATAATAATTTTAGAAAAGCTGTTAAAAATAAAATGCAGTTGAAAGCTTAGTGCAGTCTTTCAGCTCAGCTGCAGCCCTTCATTCTAAGTCTGTAGAAAGGGGCACTTGTAAACTCCCTTGACAAAACCCTTATGTGCTCAGCAGCGTTGGCTTCACAGCAACCACTGCGGGAGAAACATTTCTGTGGCAAACATCTGAGCTCTCCAGAAGCCCCTTAGGAAACCTTGTGAAACACAAGCCATAATTCTGTCAGTATTTTACTAGAAATTCCCCCAAACCAGTTGTGTTAACTTGTCCATGAACTAGCATTTTTTCCACTGCAGACTATTGATCTGGAGCATTCTTTGGAAGTTCTTAATACCTGGTACAGATTCAGGCCTTTCCATAGCTGTACTGCTTCTGGTTGCTGCCACTGTTCAAGAAAGAGCCTATGCAATTTTCAGGAAGGCCTTGCCCTCAGGTGTTGAAAGGTTTTGGTTGAGGAATTGACATTCTATGTTTGATCTTGCAGGAATTCTTCAGTGGGTGAAGCTGATAGATAATTTTGAGGCTGAGTATGAATACGTCACCAATGAAGGAACAGTGTTCACTTTCAAGACAAACCGCCATTCTCCAAATTATCGGTTAATCAACATTGACTTCAGTGATCCAGAGGAATCCAAATGGAAAGTTCTCGTCCCTGAACATGAAAAAGATGTTCTAGGTAAGAGTTCATGTCCAGTTATAGGCATCAAGTTCTGCTTTTTCCAAATTAATTCAGTAATTAGTCTGTTGAATGATCTTTTACAGAGCTCCTTGCTTTTTTTCTGTGTTTAAACTTTGTTTAGGATTTGCAATTAAAAGACTTGCTGAGATACAAGCAATCCAGAATATCTCTTTCTCTCTCTCTCCAACGTCCTGTGTGGCCCTAGTCAAGCTGCTTCGTCTATCCTTGTTTTAATTCTGTGTAAGAAATGGGGAGAAAGTATTTTCCTGCTTCATGTCAGTGAAATAAATGTTTATTAGACAGTCAGGGATTACAACAAGAGGGACTTCGTAAACAGAAAGAAGGGAAAGAGCAAATCTGGCAGTACTGCAGCATGCTTTGAACAGAATTGGTCAGAATTTGAGACAAGATTTCTTTTGTTCCTGGAATAAGAGGAGTAAACAATACTTGAAAAAAAGAAACCTCAGGAAAATGTAAGGGCATGGAATTCCTAAAGTATAGAAGCAAGTTCAAAACATAAATCTTTGGTTTTGATATAATTAAAATAAAGGTGGTTTTTCTAATCCCATCATTTTGCAGAAAGTTCTATGAAAGCTTATAATTAGTTTCAGATAATACAGAAGAACCTCCTCTTAGCTGTTTTTTACAGATGCCTAGTGTACATTTATATAGTTTGCTCTCCATACAGTACAAAGTACAATTATGATTTATCTGACTAGCATAATTAGTTATTCAAAAATACTCTGAATTTTTTATTGATCAATTTTTATACAAATTCCTTCATGTTTGCTACTTTTCCGGTGAAGAGCTGCTTTGTAGAATGAGTAGAATTCTCTTTGTGTATATGATTTGATATGTGCATATACAGTAACTTCTATCTTTCCACAGAGACAAATCTATTTTACTACTGTTTCAAAGTCATCTTAAGGCTTTTGTCACTTAAAAAAAATGTCTTTATTTCTGTCTGCAGTTCACAATGTGTCCTGTGTGATTTCTGCCACAGCCTAGATGTCCCCAGTGTGACATAAATGTTGACTCTGAACATATCCAGAATTGTAGTGATGTTGCAAATGACTGGGGTCTAGAATACTGAGAGAATTTTTTAGTGAATGGAAATGTAGCAAATTAGAGCTTGGTGAGGCACAAATCTTTTCTTAAGATTGGGAACCGTTTGAGTCAGGAGCAATTTGCATCTTAAATGAAGTATGTTTTAAGTTCTAAGCAGAGAATTAATAATAGATGTCAGTGAAAAATTTCTTCCAAGCCTTAATTTTGGTCATGTGCAAATTCACTGACAGTGTGTTAAGCTATGCTTAAGTTATGAGGAGCAGCAGTTTATAAAGTGGGACCAAATTGAAGAATTCACGTGGACGTGTGTTGAATGTGTAAATAGAATGGGACAGAAATGTGTGACTGGCATTAAATGCGGTTGCCATGTGTGGATTTACCTGGAAAGTGGTCTAGGCAACCAAAGGAGCTTTGACCAGTGGCTCTGTAAGTAAGCACTGATTATCTGTTCCTTCCTAGTAAGATAAATGCCAGATCTGCTCTTCCCTACACTGTGGTATTTAGCTCAACTCCATTTTGATTTCATTCTAAAGGCAAAGTTGTGATGAGTTCATGTTCATGCACAAACAAAAAAAATAATGCATGCAACATTAATGGCTTATACATGACAGCCTTGACAGTACAGACTTAACAAGAACTGCACTAAAAAAAATGAAAGCTCAGATGAATTGGTTTGCTGAGGACACTGGCCTTTAGACTGTAAACCCAGCAGGCATTCAGCTCTTAAACACTTGAAAGCAAACATAATCTGTCATATAAAACCATCAGGGTGACTTTCAGGAATATGTTGTGTGTCATTAATCTTTTACTGTAGTTGAATGTGAAGCCATAACAAGCAATCGTATGTCTACTTCTCTCTTTAGCTTTTTGGAGCAGTATGTAAAGAAATTGGATTGAACTAACAAATAACAGTCTCCATAAGAAGATGAGTGTTAAGTAGATCTTAATAAATCTATAGCAGATCTTATAGTAAAGTAAATTTAAATTCTTCAGTTGCTTCTTTGTTACAGACACTTGCAGATTAGTATTGTATCCTTAGCACTAAGATACGGGATTTTTATCATGGTCAGGAAGTTGTAGTCCTGAATGAATAAAAATACCTCACTCCTTCACTTGATGTAGCCAGCAAGCAATCCAGTCTCCATGTCAGGCTTTTTTAATCATTCCAAGTTTTGCTAAGGAAGACATAATTATAGCAATGACAGTTAATAATTCATTCTTGAAAACCTTGTAGTCAAATGAATTTGATTTGGGTGATAAAAGAGATGACAGTGTAATGAAGCTCCTGCAAAAGCTAAGACAGCAGTGATTCAGAGGGTAAATGGGTATTGCTGCTTTTTACTTACATGTGGGAGTGATTTTAACAAGATGTAATTTAGCTGTATTAGTATTTCTTCACAAGCATTATAGTTAGTGATACCCTAGGTCACAAATGCGTTTTATTGGGATATATGGATCCTACTCTGCTACGACCTGCCTGGAAGACATAGTCTGTTCATTCATGATTGAATTTCATAAAAGATGCAGTTACAGAAATAGATTTATTTAAAAATAATAAATTCAAGATTGAGAATTAAGAATCTCTACCAGTGTCCATCACTGGCATAAAGAGACGTTCTACAAAGTACTATTGTATTCTTAGAAAGATGCTACAGCTAATGCAATCTAACCAAGAAATAAACACACATGCCTACATTGGTGTGAATGTCATTTGGTTTCCTCAACATATTCTTTAAGGTAGACTTTTCTATTGGCTTTGACCCTTTCTTTTTCAAGAACTGTTTATAAATTAGATAATTCAGGAAATAAAGGGAAAAATCAAGCATATTCCTGCAGTGAGGTTGTACATGCACTTCATTTTACAAGTGTCAGCAGGGATTTTACACAGAGATGAGGTAAATTTAGATCTCTGCTCTCTGAGCTGAGGGGAAGAAATAAATGACAGCTATTTTTAAAGGAAATTGAAGAGGGCGCCTCAGAGCATGTTGTAGTGTGATGAGGCTAACTTCCTTCCCTTTGGAGTTTGTTTATAAAGTGTTAGTTTTAATTTTCAGGGAGTCTGAAATAAAACCACAGTAGAGATTCATATCTGACATTGAACTTGTGCTTTAAATGACGATGTAGCTGCAAGAAGCATGCTGAATTGAAAGGCAGCTGTGAAACCAAAAATGCCAACTGACCATGGCAGACCTGCAACCCTAGTTCTAAGGCACAGGATAAACCTGCTGGATTTAGAAGTGTGCTGGTTTGGAAGCAAAACCAGTGAAAGACTCCAAGTCAGAAACACAATTTAATAAGAGGAAAAGAAAAGAAATAAAAGAAAGTAAAATAAAAGTAATAGTATAAAAAAACCATTGACAGAGTCAGAATACAACCTGACACCCTGTTAGGGTGGTAGCAGCAGTCCAGATGAGATGGTCTTGTCAAAGCAGTGATCCTGTAGAAAGGTCTGGTAGCTCTTGTCTCCTCTGGGAGTCCAGTGGATAAAAGCTGCTTGTGCTGTCCCAAACCCTGGATTTATCCAGGTGGGAATGCTTGGCTCCTCCCCCTGGGCAGAGCATCTCCCAATGGGCTGATCTCAGTCTATGAGTCATGCAGTGGGTCCTTGATGGCCCATTAAACAGAGATAACTCCCGGAGGGAGTTATCTATGAGTCATGTGGCAAGGCATTGTTAGGCTCGTTAACAGAAGATAAGGAAAAACACTGCCCCACCTTGGCTCCAACGGCTCATGGGGATAGAATACAAACCTTGGGCACAATTTTACATTGTAACCTAGGACATAATCCACCCCTTATTCTATCACCATCTACATCATACATTCTCACAGATACATACATATATACACAGAGTGAAACCTTACACACTAATTCTAGTTCTCACTTAAAATTAGGTCTCCTTGTGGTACACAACGGGTCTCTCCATCTTTTTGCATTACCCACCAAGTATAACCAGGTCCTTGAGCAAAAACAATCCCACGGATGGGTCTGCCTTTGCCTGAGGTGGGATTAATCCAGTCTTTCCTAAAATCCCTTTCATGTGTACCACAGGGACTTTATCTCCATCCACTGTGTGCAAGGGTTCAGACTGGGCAGGACCAGCTCGATTGATGGAGCCTCGGGTGTTGACCATCCAGGTGGCTTTGGCTAAGTTTATGTCCCAATTCTTGAAGGTCCCTCCGCCAAGTGCCTTCAGGGTAGTCTTTAATAGTCCATTGCACCGCTCAACTTTCCCGGCAGCTGGTGCATGGTAAGGGATGTGATATATCCATTCAATACCATGTTCTTTGGCCCATGTATTTATAAGGCCATTCTTAAAATGTGTCCCGTTGTCAGACTCGATTCTCTCTGGGGTGCTGTGTCTCCACAGAACTTGCTTTTCAAGGCCCAGGATGGTGTTCCAGGCAGTAGCGTGAGGCACTGGGTAGGTCTCCAGCCATCCTGTGGTTGCTTCTACCATGGTCAGCACATAACGCTTGCCTTGGCGGGTCTGGGGAAGGGTGATGTAGTCAATTTGCCAGGCTTCCCCATACCTGTACTTCAACCATCGTCCACCGTACCACAGAGGCTTCACCCGCTTGGCCTGTTTGATTGCAGCGCAGGTCTCACAGTCGTGGATGACCTGTGAGATGCTGTCCATAGTAAGGTCCACCCCTCGGTCACGGGCCCATCGATATGTTGCATCTCTTCCCTGATGACCAGAGGCATCATGGGCCCAACGAGCTAGGAATAATTCTCCCTTGTGCTGCCAGTCTAGATCCACCTGTGATACTTTCACCTTGGCAGCTTTGTCTACCTGCTCATTGTTGCGATGCTCCTCATTAGCCCGACTCTTGGGTATGTGTGCATCTACGTGTCGAACCTTCACGGTTAGCTTCTCTACTCGGGTAGCAATGTCCTGCCAAATCTCAGCAGCCCAGATGGGTTTCCCTCTGCGCTGCCAGTTGGCCTTTTTCCAGCGATTCAGCCATCCCCACAGGGCATTAGCTACCATCCATGAGTCGGTGTAGAGATAGAGCCTCGGCCACTTCTCTCGTTCAGCAATATCCAAAGCCAGCTGGACAGCTTTAAGCTCTGCCATCTGACTCGATCCACTTTGTCCCTCGGTAGCTTGGGCAACTTGTCGTGTGGGGCTCCATACTGCAGCTTTCCATTTCCGGTCAGCACCTATAATTCGGCAGGAACCATCAGTGAAGAGGGCGTATCGTCTTTCAGTCTCCGGTAGCTCGTTATATGGTGGGGCCTCCTCGGCACGTGTCACTTGCTCCTCTTCTTCTTCAGAGGATAATCCAAAAGTCTCACCTTCAGGCCAGTTCGTTATAACTTCCAGAATCCCAGGGCGATTTGGGTTTCCAATACGGGCGCGCTGTGTAATGAGGGCAATCCATTTGCTCCAAGTAGTGTCGGTTGCATGGTGCGTGGAAGGAACCTTTCCCTTGAACATCCACCTCAGCACTGGCAGTCGGGGTGCCAGAAGCAGCTGTGTTTCAGTGCCAGTTACTTCTGAGGCAGCTTGAACTCCTTCATAGGCACCCAAGATTTCCTTCTCCGTGGGAGTGTAGTTGGCTTAGGACCCTCTGTAGCTTCGACTCCAGAATCCCAGTGGTCGACCCCGAGTCTCACCAGGCACTTTCTGCCAAAGGCTCCAGGACAGGCCATTGTTCCCGGCTGCTGAGTAAAGCACATTCTTCACATCTGGTCCTGTCCTCACTGGGCCAAGGGCTACCGCATGAGCGATCTCCTGTTTGATCTGGACAAAGGCTTGCTGCTGTTCAGTGCCCCAGTGGAAATCGTTCTTCTTGCAGGTAACCAGGTAGAGAGGACTCACAATCTGGCTATACTCAGGGATGTGCATTCTCCAAAAGCCTATGGCGCCTAGGAAAGCTTGTGTTTCTTTCTTGTTGGTCGGTGGAGACATTGCGGTGATCTTGTTGATTACTTCTGTGGGTATCTGGCGACGACCATCTTGCCACTTGACTCCCAGGAACTGGATTTCTCGAGCTGGCCCCTTAACCTTACTTCGCTTAATGGCAAAACCAGCTTTCAGTAGAATCTGGATAATCTCTCCTTTCTTGAAGACTTCTCCTTCTGTGTTCCCCCATACAATAATGTCATCAATATACTGGAGATGTTCAGGAGCCTCGCCTTTTTCCAATGCAGTCTGGATCAGTCCATGGCAGATTGTGGGACTGTGCTTCCACCCCTGGGGCAGTCGGTTCCAGGTATACTGCACACCCCTCCAGGTGAAAGCAAACTGAGGCCTGCACTCTGCTGCCAAAGGAATGGAGAAGAAGGCATTGGCAATGTCGATGGTCGCGTACCACTTTGCTGCTTTGGACTCTAGCTCGTACTGAAGCTCTAACATGTCTGGTACAGCAGCGCTCAGTGGTGGCGTGACTTCATTCAGACCACGATAATCCACAGTCAGTCTCCATTCTCCACTGGACTTACGCACTGGCCATATAGGGCTGTTGAAAGGTGAACGAGCCTTGCTGACCACCCCTTGGCTCTCCAGTTTACGAATCATCTCATGGATAGGAATCACAGAGTCTCTGTTGGTGCGGTATTGCCGACGGTGCACTGTTGCTGTGGCGATTGGTACTTGTTGCTCTTCAACTCTCAGCAGTCCCACAGCAGAGGGGTCATCTGAGAGACCAGGCAAGGTATTCAGTTGTCTGATGTCTTCTTTCTCCACAGCAGCTATCCCAAAAGCCCAACGATATCCTTTTGGGTCTTTGAAATATCCATTTCTGAGATAGTCTATGCCAAGGATGCATGGGGCCTCTGGGCCAGTCACAATGCGGTGTTTTTGCCACCCGTTCCCAGTTAAACTCACTTCGGCCTCCACTACAGTCAGCTGCTGGGACCCTCCTGTCACTCCAGAAATAGAGACGGATTCTGTTCCTACGTACCTTGATGGCATCAGGGTACATTGAGAGCCAGTGTCAACCAAAGCTGTATACTTTTGTGGGTCAGATGTGCCAGGCCATCGGATCCACACAGTCCAATAGATCCGATTATCCCTTTCCTCTACCTGGCTAGAGGCAGGGCCCCCCTATTCCTGGTCATGGTACACGCTACTCTCTTCCTGTAAATATGTTCCTGAGGTTCCTTTGAGAGGATCAGTCATATCATCATTCCTATGCCGTCAGGAGTTTTGTGCTTGAGAGACTGGAGCAGCATTGACTCTAGATGAACTTCTTGTGGTAGGGGTCTCTCTTTTCAGTTCACGTACCCAGGCTGCTAAGAAGGAGGACGTGGGTTTTCCATCCCACTTCCTCATGTCTTCTCCATGCTCCCGAAGAAAGAACCAGAGGTTACTTCGTGGAGTGTATGTTCTCTCCCTGGCTGGGGGACGCCTGCTCCTAATGGCAGAGACTCTTGTTGGTTCTGGTGAGACGTGGTATATTTCTTCCTTAAGTTCTTTTTTCAGTTTCTGATGGCCCTCTTCAATCAAGCTTCGGACTTGCTCAGCCAGCCTTGTTTCCACGGATGAGACATGGGTACGAAATGGGGCGGTGACAGTGTCTTCATAAATTCTTAGTTTATTGACCAAGACTCCCACCCTGTCCTCGCCTGCCCTCCATTGCAGCGTTGCCAGGTAACGGGAATACATCTCTGGTCCAAGCCGTGCGAATCTCAACCACATCTGCGACGTGCACTGGACTTCATCTGGGCTTTTAGGAAATCTCTCGTCCTCTGAAAAAATGATCTCCAGCACAGCCAATTCCCTCAGGCATCGGATACCTTGTTCTATTGTGCTCCACTTTCCTTGATGCACCTGGAGATCTTCTTTACAAAGGTATCTGTCCTTCACACTTGTTAGCAGTCGTTGCCAGAGGCTGAGAGTTTCTTGGGTCCTCCCGATCCCCTGGTCAATGACCACATCCCGGGACAGCGATCCCAGTTGCCTGGCCTCACTTCCATCCAGAATGGTGTCATTGGCTGCAGCGTCCCAGATACGGAGCAGCCAAGTCAGGACGGATTCATTTGTCTGGCGGGTGAATTCCCTCCGCAGGTCACGCAGCTCACCCAGGGACAGAGAGCGAGTGATGATCTCTGGCTCTGTCTCTTCTGCTGTGTGAAGGTGCGAAGGTCCTGCTGCATCCTCATCAGTCACTATGCGGACTGATCTTTGCTTTCTTCTTCTGAACAGGAGCAACTGCTACCGGTTTAGGCTGTTCCAGTTCAGTGATGGTTTGTGTGGAAATGCTGGCATTTTTGGCTTCTTTCTCCTCTGTGGCAGTCTGCGTGGACGTGGGCACTGTTGCCTTGATTTCGGTTCCTTTCTCCTCTGTGGCAGTCTGTGTAGATGCGGACACTGTTGCCTTGATTTTGGCTTCTGTTTCCTCTGTGACAGTCTGCGTAGACTCGGACACTGTTGCCTGGCTTTTGGTTCCTTTCTCCTCTGTGACAATCTGTGTAGACACGAAGGCTGTTGCTGTGCATTTGGTTCTTTTCTCTTCTGCTTCAAGAAAACGTTGCACTTTAAGCATGGTGCAGGCTGTGCAGAGAAGAGAAAGCAGTACTAACAACAAAATTATGCTGTCCTTGGTATCCAGAGAGAACTCAATATTTTCAAAAACTGCTGTATCAGGCCTAAAAGACGGGAAAAAATTATTCTTTACCCCTCCCCACTGTGGCTGGGTGAGATTGTTGAGACCCCAAACAAAACATCCTAGACCGGGACAAGACAACAAAATTGAGTACATATTCCGAATTGTGCTCATTGCCTCGGAGGTTATCATGCAATAGACATAATAGACCAATAAAGCAATTTTAGTGCAATACCCTGGTTTACACCAGAATATTAAGATCTGCAGATACTGTCCCATGTGCGGAAAGATATAGAGAGCTAGGTACAAGACAGATGTGAACATGCTGAGCATCATGGTGAAAAGGTGTCTTTTTTTCCCAATACAAAATTATAATTCTGACTTTTCTCAGTACCTCGAGCCCCACGTTGGGCGCCAAAAATATGTGCTGGTTTGGAAGCAAAACCAGTGAAAGACTCCAAGTCAGAAACACAATTTAATAAGAGGAAAAGAAAAGAAATAAAAGAAAGTAAAATAAAAGTAATAGTATAAAAAAACCATTGACAGAGTCAGAATACAACCTGACACCCTGTTAGGGTGGTAGCAGCAGTCCAGATGAGATGGTCTTGTCAAAGCAGTGATCCTGTAGAAAGGTCTGGTAGCTCTTGTCTCCTCTGGGAGTCCAGTGGATAAAAGCTGCTTGTGCTGTCCCAAACCCTGGATTTATCCAGGTGGGAATGCTTGGCTCCTCCCCCTGGGCAGAGCATCTTCCAATGGGCTGATCTCAATGCAGTGGGTCCTTGATGGCCCATTAAACAGAGATAACTCCCGGAGGGAGTTATCTATGAGTCATGTGGCAAGGCATTGTTAGGCTCGTTAACAGAAGATAAGGAAAAACACTGCCCCACCCTGGCTCCAACGGCTCATGGGGATAGAATACAAACCTTGGGCACAATTTTACATTGTAACCTAGGACAAGAAGTTAAATGATTCCTTTTGAGAACTGTGACACCCCCCACTGCACCCAGTGTGCTCAGTGGAGCACTCAGGTAGAGCAGGGCAACTGGAGAGCAGCAGTTAGTATCCAGCCCTTTCCTTAGGGCAGTGAAAAGCAGAGTAGACCTCCTGAGTAAGGAGGGCTGATGAGTAAGACATATTCCTGAATGTGTTGTTGATGAGGAGAGGATCTTGAACAGTTCCTTGAATCTCAGTTGGCCATTTAACAAGCAGAGGCAAAGCTGGCAGTGCTCCCTGTACCTTGTACAGATCTGCACACCTAAACCCAGTGCATGTAAAATGCTTCCCTTCCCTCAGCTACAATTCCCAAGTGGAAAATAGTATTTTTATTTATACCTTTGACCTGCTAACTAATTCATAAATGCTTAAGAGATGGGGAGGTGAGTTACTGCAGCTGAAATTTGGCACTGTAGTGCAGCCAGGAGGGAAAGTCTGGGAGGAGCACCAAATCCTTGACTTGCAGAAATTGGTGGAAGCTTTCCCGTTAACTTTAACATGACAGGCTGCCACTGAGGATGGGGTCTCAGTGAGAAGATATATGCTTTATATTGTGAGGGCTTGTCAACATTTACTTACATGTTTCAGAATTATTCATGTTTTATTCTGTAAATCTCTCATGCTTTATCTGCAAGTCTACTCGTAAGTAGCCTTGAGTGATGGTTACAGGTCATTCTAGTTGAGATCAGCATTGGTACCTGTTACTCTGCAGAGACAGTGAAGTTTATGGTTACTGTCTGTGATGACCAGGAAAACCACCATGACCTTCCAGGTCTGTCTAGCAGCTGCAGCTTTGGCCATCCATTGAAATACATTAATTATTCTCACTCAACAATACAAGCATTGAGTGGACGCATAAGCACGGTGTTCATCAAGTAACTCAGCAATTCCTGTTGAAGCTCTGTGGCTGCTTGGCTCTTCTAGCATGCTGTGTTCTCCATCAGCATTTCAGCCTCCATCGGTGTCGTAGTTTGACCCGCCCTAGGAAGTGAGAGAGAGCTGACACATCGGTCAAGGCACATTTGTACATTCAGACACTTAACGTGCTGTTGTTGCTGCTGCAGAAAGGAAAGGCCAAAACTGTTTGAAGTCATTAAGGTTAGTGGCACAGATGTTTAGTGTGAGGATTCAACCCTTTTTTTCCCTGAAACTATTTCAAAATGCTGTTGATAGCAACATTGCAGATGCCAAGTTAGTGGCTTTGTGACTAATGACAGCTGTCAAAATAAAGAGTTTTTGGAAAGTAGCAGTATATGAATTTCTGGAAGGTCGAACTAGAAGTTCTAGACATGGTTGAGCTCAGTTTTCTAGGCCTTGTTAAGAACTGTATCTCCTCTAGCCCAAATTTAGCTATTGAAGAATTGTGTGGAACCTATTCTAGTCACCAAGGTTGTCACTGTACTCTTTAGAGAGAACTGGCCAATACCAAAGATAATTCTTCACACCTGCTTTCAGTACTTGGGACTGCCTCCACGTGTGTTCATCTCTCTCTGATGCCTGAAGCAAGATGCTCAGGTTGGAGAAGGCAACCTCTTAGTGTTTATTGTGTGGTAATATAAATCCTGTGCCTGATGGATGTTGGAAGTAGGTAGGTTGATAAATTTATGTGTAACTAGGAGAGTAATTGCTCTGTTCATTGATATTAACTGAAAATAAATTGACCTATACACTGGAGAAGTTTTGGATAGTTAGCTTTTTAAAAAAACAGTACTTGTGTGAGTGAAACTGCTCAGCAAGCAATTCGCAGTATCTCAGAATGGGGCATCCAAAATAAATGGTTCACTTGAACTCTAAAGATGCTTATTTCTTCTCCCCATTGGTCTATAAAGGGTGCCTACAGCAGTGGTGTCAGGCTTAGACAGGAGATTTGAAATAATGCCCTCTTAAAAGTTTCTAGAAAATACAGAGGCATGCAGGATGCATCCAGCAATGCATGAGCAAAACCAAAAGGTTGGCTGCTAATGCAACACACCAGCAGTATCTGTGGTTCTCAGTGCTGAGCATGGGAATAACAAAAACTCATCTTAAAGCTTGCAGTCAAAAAATAACTCTTGTTAATAATTCAGCATTGTTTTAGCTTGCTGTGTATATAAATGTTGATTCTTAGTGTTTTCTTTTTCTTCTGGTCTTTCAAGTTTGCTTCAGTGGTTTGCTCTATTTTGATTTTTACGTTTCTTTGTAGCTGCCATTACTGTAAGTTTTGGAGGCAGTTAGCAATGCACCAAAACCAGCTATAATACAGGTACTGTACACAGAAGATGTGTTCCTGAATCTCATGGAATGTTTTAAAAACATTTTGCATTGGCTTCTCATCTTTTACCTTCACCTGAGAGCACCTAATTTGTAAACCAAAGTGGTGATGGAGAATTGATATTGCTGCTTCCTAGGCAAGTTCCTTAGTAGCAGAAATCCCCACATAAGCCAGCAGCCTTACTCCTGAGCAATTGAATCTTTCTAATAAAAGGAGTAATACCCCTTCATAAGTATATAAGTCAAAGTAATAATGTACATCAACTCTTAATGAAAAAATCCATTAAACTGAACTGTTTAATCAAATAATTAGTGAGGAATTAAAACATCACCACAACATAATTTTAAAATAGAAACCCCTAATTTTTTTTTTGTTGAGGCAAAGCTATATATTATATACATTTGAAGTTGATCTGAGAGTGTTTATAATCCATTTTGTGAAACTTTTTTCAAGAAATTTTGAGAGTAAAACTGGACATTCTAATTATAGATGTTGCTGAGAATACCAGTGGAGTTCATGGGATCTCATGCTCATTGCAGAGGCAATAATTCTGCATGCAAAAAAGGTGTGTTACTGTTGGGATGCTAACTTTTTAATTCACATTTTATGTTAATAGGCCGTGTAAAAATGTTGGAAAATTTGTGCAGTGACAATGCAAATAATATTTTAAATTACTACATATTCTGCTTGTGTATACAGCCAAGAATGATTCTGCATTTCAAAATATGTAATTGAATAGAACTATCAACTTAAAACGTTTATTATATTCTCCAGCCTCATTTAAGAAATTTTCGCCACCCTAGAGCTAAAATTACACATAAATTACCAATTTATAAACAGTGTTACGTTATGCTGTACCTTATTATTTCAGGTTATGGTGGAGATTTCAGTTAGTGTTCTCTGGGCTTTGGTTAGAAAATTCCCAAATTTAGACTGGAAGCTCATGAGGGGGTTGGAAAGTTTGAGGGTAAAAAAAAATATGAATGGTGGTGTTCAGGAAGAGGGGAGTAGTAAAGCTTTATTTAGGTGTTTATGAAACGTGACTTCATACATCTAGAAAGGCAAGTATTACATTTCACTGGTCCTTCAGAAACAAGCTAAAAGGATTTGAAGGTGTTTGAGCTCTAGGGTGTTATGACAGACCTGAACTCTATATGAAAGCATATAGGATGCTTTCAGAATAATGAGTTTTGACCTTCAATTAAAAAAAGAAGTGTTACCCTTAGTGGAAGAGGCACATCCTATAACTCAGAGCTTTTATTCTGGAACCTGAATATACAAAGATGCATTTATGAGACTGTCTTCTTTCCAACTCTGTGAATTCAAATTATTTGGTTTTATAGGACTTTGAGGAAACTGAAAAGATGTCAATAACATAAAATGGCATAAAACTGAAATTTTGTCAATTTTTATATGCTTATGTTCTGACCTTTTTTCCTCCAATGTTGTCACAATAGACTCTCCATCTTACAGTGATACTTTGGCATTACAGTGTACCCCTGTCAGTCCTACCTCAGATTTCTTAATCATTTGGTTCCATCTCCTCATTCTTTGCTTCCAGCAGATAAGAAAACCACCATTGATCAACACTGGTATTTTGCCTATGTTTTAAAATTCCATTCTGAGTTGTCTGAGAAGAAGCTGTGTTTATGTAGTTGGAAGAGAATAAGAATCACCTCCTCACCTAGTCTTACAAACAAATAAAAATGTCCCACATTACCTCCTTCAGAGTACTTTCTTTAATTTTTAACTTTGCTTGTATTTTGTCTTGCTTGTATTCAATTTGTGAATTAATGAGAAGTTAAAGTACTTTTGTTGCAAAGTAATTTCTTAAATGACAGAAATGCTGAGCAAGATTAAGATGTTTTAATCTCTCTCCTGTCTGAATGAGTAAATAAATTGACTTGTCACTAGAGATGTAAATGGCACAGAAGAGAGGAGAGAATATGTTACATGATATATCTTGAGTGAACTGAACTTCAAAGAGTTTCTACATTTTACAGGCTATAGAGATGGAGATTGAAGTGAGATACTGAGTAGAACCACAGATATTTTTAGAAATTGCCACCCCAGATACTTATTTTAATTGATTTTAATTTTTTGAAGTCCAGTTGAAAAATTAGCATGCCATGAAATAAAGGTTCACATATGTCTAGTAATTATTCCAAGGAACCACTCAGGATAGGAAAAGTTCTGTGGAGCAGAAGCTCTCCTTCCTGCACAGCTGCACAGGCAAGGTGGGACTAGAACTAAGACTACCAGGAGAGACATAAAGGCAGTGAACCTCTGCAGAGGGATTTGTTCCTGGATCCTGTTGCTGGATTGAGTTTGCTGTGCTCCTATTACCTTACAGTCTCAAGAATGCTGTTGAGCAATATTAGCATCTTGAATAAACATGTGGGGCTTTTTTTAATGGCATGATGAGAATACCACCCCAGAATAGCCCTTTTTTTACACCCAGTAGGGCTTGCTTACAAGGATAGTCTCCTGATTACTTCAGCAGTAGAACCAAGACAAATAGTAATGTCTAGGTTCTATACCTCAATGTGCAATATGGGATCATGTCTTTTTTCTTTATGAGTTTAGTTTGAGTATAAATCAATGAATGTTTTGATTTTCATGACTTTTCATAAGTATTGCTGGCAAAGATAAATGTTTTGCTTGGGTTATGCATTGAAATATGTGATATTTAAGAACAATATTGCTCTATAAATATCCCAAATGCATAAGCATATTGATTAAGCAATTCTTTATTCTGCATAAATTAACTTTAAGCAGCATGGTTAATGCATTTCCAGAGAATGTCAGACTTTATTTTGGGCTCATTTACAAAGATTTAAGAGTTAAAGGCAGTGCGTGTCAGAAATTTTGCTGCATGCATTTAGGTATGCTAAAGAATTTTAGGATCAGAGTGTGTCTGATTGTTTTATTTCTTATGTTTTTTAATTGTACTTTTCATGGCTTTGTTTTTCTTTTCCATTCTGTGCAGAATGGGTTGCTTGTGTGAGGTCCAATTTCCTGGTTTTGTGCTACCTGCATGATGTGAAGAATATCCTGCAGCTTCATGACCTAGCCACTGGTGCTCATCTCAAGACTTTTCCCCTAGAAGTGGGTAGTATTGTAGGATATAGTGGCCAAAAGAAGGACACTGAAATATTCTACCAGTTTACTTCCTTTTTATCTCCAGGTAAGACTTTTTTGTCTCATGTTATTGTTCCTTTTCCTGAGGACAGTGTTTTTCTCATTTTCTGTAGTTTAGTAGTTATTGGTATATTGGTATAAAACTGCTTCCAGCCATGTTAGCAGTGATTGTGCACATAAAAATATATCAGTCTTTGATCCATCAATTGATGTGCCTGCTAGTATTTTAGACACCTGCATTAAGACTCAAGACTGACCTGTACTGGAGATTGTAGCATTCTCACAGTTCTTGCTTCACACAGCAAGATAGAAGGTGAAAAACTCAATAGAAGATAATTCTTAATGTGTTTAATGTGATTTTTAATCACAGTTTTAAAGAACATTAATAAAAGTCACACAAATTGTTCTCTGACAATTTTATGATTCATTTATGGATAGCCTTATTTGAGCATCCTTACTATCTCTCCTTACAGTACTTGGTGTTGTTTTATTGCTGTAGGAATCTTCTTTGTACAGTCCTGCAAAGCAAGAGCACAGCATTACATAATACAGGTGTGGCAAAACAGTAAATATTCTAGGATTTTGCATTGTAAGGGAGTTTCTATACAGTTGTCAATCTAGTATATGACAAGAAAATGTATTTACTGTTCATGTTTTTTTCTCCTTCTTTCTTTATGGCCCAAACAATCAATACCTAATACAAGACAGGATTCAAATATGAAGGGGAAGATAGGCCTCAGGATCTTTATCTTCTTCCAAAGTTTTGTATCATAAGGGGATAAAAAATGTTCTTGTAGCATCTGACCTATGTTTTTGCTTGTTTCAGTTAGAGCACAGCAACATTACATTGCAAAATGGCTATAAAATACTTTAGATAAATTTGCTGGTTTTGCTACAAAGGATTATGTCAAATTATCAAAATTAGGTTTCAATCTTAGCAGATAAGAAGTGTGATGAATTGCCTATTATCTTACTGTTGACATAAATAGAAATATGATATATTTTCAGTTCCTTTTTTAAACATTCAGATTGTTAACAGCCATTGCAGCTGGAGAGTAGCGTGAGGACACTCTAGCATTTATCCCTAACTTTGTCCAGCGTGATGGTTCATAGTTCACTTGCCCACATTATGGGCCAGAAGTTATCACTTTTACAGACCTGCACCATTTGTCTCAGCCGAGGCACTAGAGTCTCTGCAGCTGTTAAAAATGTGTAGGGAAAGAGCCCGGATCTGTTTTAGCCTGTGGCTTTCCAGCTGGCCAGCAATAGCTGCTCTCACTGCCTGCTGGTTGCTTAGGCAGATTATTTTTCTCCTTTTCATTCATTTGCTTAACATCTACAAAGAATTCACTATGGAATAGCTCTGTTAACTGGGCAGAGTGACCTGGAATCTGGAAGAAAAAGGGGAGGTAAGAAATGTATGAGGATAAGGAAAGAATGAGGAAAGCAGACCAGAGAGGTAATTTTTAGGTAGATTTATGGATCTTTTTTAGTTTGTGTGCAACCTCCATTCACATCGTCAATGATTTTGGATGACACTAATCATACAGAAAGTATGGAGCTGATCCTTGGTTAACCTAGATATTCCTACTTTACTATTGAAAATCAGTATAATTTGCTCCTGTATTAAGTTGGACTATTCTTTTTTTTCTAATGAGAAACAAATTAACATACTCGTGTTTAATACCTACAGCAAAAGTAATAATAAAAATAATTATCAAATAATGAATAAAGCAGTTTTAAACCCACATATGTTGACACAATAAAATATTTTTTGTTATTCCGTGAAAAATACAGTTATCCCTGCTGTCCACTCTAGTCCAATGCTTTGGTGACCATTCTGGCATTTTGCGTTTATTTAGCACCCAGCGAAACAGTTAAAAATATTACAATTTTTTTTATATTAACTGCTGTGACACTAAAAATACAACAGAACAAGAAATGCAGTGGCAGGGGTTGAATCGCATGTCATTGTAACATTAGGTTGATTTGCTCTGGAAAGGCAGTCTGTGACTGTGCTTATTCTTCATCATGTGGTTTGCTAAGATGTGGCAATTCTGCCTGCTCTGAGTGCAGTGTTTGCCAGCACATTACCCAGCTTGGGCAGATGCCTGTGTGTCAAACAGCTGCTCTGCTGCTGCTGCCTGGAGGGCTTTACAGTGCGCTTCCACATCATTTTCTGGATCCTGATCTGTATGGGAAATGCTGCCTTAATGCTGGTTTGCACCTATCAACCTGATTAGGCTTGCTAGTCATTTTGTGATAAGTGAAAAAAAATCCCAGCAGACTAGGGTAGTCCTAGTCAATTTTAGTCAGTTCACTGTTAATTCACTATTATGGGAAAAGGCACTATCAGTTGCTAGAAATGTTAGTTCACATTCTGCATTTGTTTACCAATCTCTATCTTCCTGATTTTCCAGTCTATTAAACTAACTTGAAGAGGCAATTCCCTGGTATCAGATAAGTTTCATCATTATTTTATGCTTTAGTCAGTATGAATTTTTATAGTTATAACCTTACTTCTATTTCCTGAATGTATTTATAATGCACACAATATAGCAGGATTTCAATCAAGTCCTGTCCACCTTGGTTAACTTTATTACATTGAGGATCCCAGTAAAGTGCTTACTGCCATACCTTTTAGTGCTCTTTTCCCTAATATATGTTCCAAATTTTGCAGGGACCAAATTGTTGTAAAGGAGAAAAGCAAGAATAATTAATACTTTAGTTTATGTATCACATGTATCTGTAGTACAGGCATGAATATTAGGAGTTTTTAGTATGTTAACCAGTGTGCAAACATGATAGTCATGTTGTATGACATATAGTCGAATGTTATTAGGGTTGAATGACAGGAAATATGTTTTATAGTTAAAATGCAAAATTATTCTTCACTAATTACATATCTTTGTAGTGTCTAGATAGCTGCATTCCCTGTGATTTGGCCTCTGCTGCAACCTAGAAGTTTTATGCTGTTTATAGACATAAGTTTTCTCATGTGCACAATCCTTTGGAAATCATATAACTCAAGTGAAGTTGTCTTCTAACCTGCAGGATCAAGATGTAAAAGAAATTACTCAAAACCAGATTTTGTTCAGTTCCGTAGGTAACCTGTGCTAGTCTGCCACAATTTCAAGTGGATGTTTAGCTCTTTCTGTTATCTGGGCCATTTGAATTTTAATTTCAAATATTTTATCGTAAGGAGAAAATTGTTGACCTGAGTGTAATTCTTGATATATTTATTCTCAGTCTGGTAGAACTAAAAGGGAGTGTTTTAAATTTGACTTTACATTTCTTTCTTCCAACATTATTGTTCAGTAAGTCCTTTCTAACTTTATGTACTATTTTGCTTAAGCGCCCTGGCTTTGGGTGAGTGGTGAGAATTACTGTTTCTGCACAGAAAGCCTTTGCACCCTCCTAGATGAAATGCATATATATGTGTTAAATTGTATAATAAATGAAAAAAAGTGTCCAGAACTGCTGTTTTTCACCCTGCTGAGTTACCTTTACCATTCATGACTCCATCACAGTGCCTAAACTGGTATCTTTTTAATGATGGATGTATACTAAGCTGACAAGCTTGCATTGTATTCTGTATTTTAGGAATTATATATCACTGTGACCTGACCAAAGAGGAACTGGAGCCAAGAGTTTTCCGAGAAGTGACTGTTAAAGGATTTGATCCTTCAGTTTACCAAACTATTCAGGTAATAAACATGAACCCTGCTGTCTTGCTCTAATCACCTATGCAAGAGCTCAAGACAATTGGACTTAGCTATTGGTGAGGAGAATTGCTTTAGAACCATGCTTTGGTTTTGAACTGAAATACTATTGTAGGTGCTGTAAAGGCTCAGACAAGTGTAGTAGTGTGGAGACTCCTTTGGAGGTGCCTATTACACATAGTGAAGGTGTATAAGAAGTAGCTAAACTTAAGGTTTATAAAGTTAAGAGAAGTTACTTCAGTGGAAAACAGTGTAAGCTACAGATTATATGGAACAGGTTCAGGAAAATACAGGGTTCTTCATAGACAACTGCTTTGACCTCATAACAAGTATTGTGACTAAAAAGATTATATAAAATATACATTTTAAGTAGTAAGTGATCTTTTCACTGAACACAGCTTTGGTAAGACCCTGATAAAATACTATGCCCTGGTCAGGACTTTTAAGACAGGTATAGAACTTCTAGAGAGAGTTCATGGAAATTTGTTGAATCATAGACTCATATAGGTTGAAAAAGACCTTTTAAGAGCAAATCCAACCATAAACCTAATATAGCCAAGTTCATCACTAAACATGCCACTAAGTGCCCATCTACTTGTCTTTTAAAAACATCCAGGGATGATGACTCAATCAAAATCATTAGGGGTCTAGAAAAACAGTCATTACATTCAAATGCTTAGCATATTTAAGACCTGCAATTTATAGAATAAATATTGGAGGATGGATTCAAATTTTTATATGTATGATTTTTTTCATCTTCTACGAGTAAGAATGGAATAGAGGCTTCTTCTTTCTATAGACAAAGGCATAACAAAATCTAGTGCCAAAAGTGGAACTTAAATAAGCTTAGCCTGCAAAACAGTGAAATTATGTAGAAGATAAGCAGCATGAAGCCATGTGACAGCATGGCTTGGAGTCTTCGAAAAGAGATTAAATACTTCTCTTAATATCTTATTTTTAATTTTTCCTCCTGATACATGCACAAGGCACATTCTCTAAAAGCGTAAAGACGGTAGTATGTGTACATGAGGTGGTTGTAAACAGGCCCATCTGTTTGTCTCTGCATCTCCAGACAGAAACGAGAGTGTGGTAGAGAACAATTTGCTGGAAATGTTCTCACAGAGAATGCATTTTTGCTGCTTCACTCAAATTCATTACGGGACTTCCTCAAGATAACTTTAGGGCAGAGTGAGCTGGATAAGAAAAAGAAAACTGCCTTCTCTTTAGGAAAGAACTTGGTACAATTGTAATGCTGCCATCAAACCCAGAAGGATAATAATGAAACAAACACCCATGTAATTAAAAAGGGTATAGAAGAGGTTGCTGTAAATTAGAAATAATGTATTTTTATAGTAAATCAAATTTTATAAAATAAATGTCTGGAAAAATAAAATCTCGTTTTACACTTAAATCAATTACATGCTAAATTAAGGTAAAGTAGAACAGTAATATAAATAATTTCAAGGAGGAAGCATGCTGTTGCTATGCCCTTGGAAACCTTCGCTTTGTAAAGCACTGGCAGAAATTCACTGCTAGGCTATAACGTGGTGGAAGTCAGTATCACTGTTTCTGGTTTTCTCCTTCTCAACTCCCTCTCAGTTCCAGCTCTAGGGAAATGTGACTTGTGTAGTTACACTGGGATCAGTGCTTATAAAGAGTGCTCTTGGCTCACCAGTCATCCAGTTTTGCCTTGGATGAGCAAATGATCTCAGTATGGCAATCTCTTGGAAATTAGTTTTTAATATCTTTCATTCAGATCCATAGAGAAATCACAGCTGAGCTGTGAAAAAGGCTGTTTGTCAAGGCCAGGGCTGGGACTGCCTGCTCAAGTTTGTAGTGACTGAGCCTGTCAGTGCTGCATAGGTGAGATGGACTCCAGTCTTTGTTTCCATTTGTGTGGTCCCACTTAGAGCCTTGATGGTGGTCCTGCTTGGAGGAGGGAAAAGGAATGGAAGGGTATCAAAGCAGGGTATAAATGGCTGTCAACCTAGATGAATACACAGCCATTTCAAAACACAGGCAACGTTGCAGGGAATTGTGAAAAAAATCAAAAATAATAATGCAAGAAATATACTGAAAGTAGGCAAACCCTGATTATTATAGGAGAATGAACAATGCTGCAGAATCTATTTAATAATTTTAATTTCCATCAGAATTACTATGTAGTAAAGGATAATGTTGATGACTGTCCTAATCCATGTCCTTAATGAAAGGCAGGTCTCCTGCCAAGGTTCTTTCTTTATTCTCATATACCTGAAGAAATACCTACTAATAATAGTCATCTTCTCAGCTTTGCTATGTAGCATATATGAAACTGTAATGAGTTGTTCTTTAACAGTCTTTGAATATAACTGGGTCAAGATTTGAACTGAAATGTAAGGTGTCATGTGTATATGAAATCTGAATAAATGGCAATTGAAAAATTGCCACAGTGCCTGGTTTTTTGCTTTTCAAACCCAATCTACAGTATCTGGTATATGTTGTAAAGTGCAAGGGTAGACTAGTGATAAAGTTTACTACACTAAGAAAATTTGTGGTAGAGCTGCTGCTGGTTTTGTACCTAGGGTTAAGATCTTACACTTTGATAGCCCAAACTAAGAACATATTAGCCAACGTGCACTGAAGGGAGAGCTGTTTCAACATACCTGACTTTTGCATCAGGGTGAGAGCATGTTTGTAAGTTATTTTGGCTCCATGTGACATCCTGCAAGTACATAGTCTAATTTATTGTCCTGTAGCTTGTGCTTATGCCCTTACCTTGAAAGACTTTGTGACCTTCATGAGGAAGTCAAACTGTTTAAAATTCGTGCCACACATCAAAAATTTATCCTGGCTGCTTATGTTAAATGATACATTAAGTTGCATTAATTACTCTTCCTCTGCCAAGCACTTCTTGAAATTTGGTTTTGCTTCCCTGCGTACTTCCATCTATCACAATGACAAACTTTTTCAGGAAATAGCTTGGGATGGGCTTTACAGAAGGAAAAAACACTTTTACAGGAACTTAAAAACAGCACTTGCCCTAAGATGTTTACTGTGTTAATAACTCAACTGTTGCTTTAAATAAAAAGCCATTATTTTATCTCTGTAAAGTTGCCAACTATGTTCTTATATGCCTCTCCATGTTAGCACCTCACACTGACACTTTTAACATGGATAAATGGTCTTCTGTTGTGGCTCACAGCTCACCTACTTTTAGGCTATGTGTGGGCTTTTAAGTGTTAAAATTGCAACAATAAAAATGTTGACTGGCTCCTTTTACCATTCTTTGAATACCCTCCAGCACTTAAAATACTTTGAGATGAACCAAAAATAGATGTTGCTACTGACAAATGCACTTTGGATTAGCTCTTCCAGAAGGTGAAATTCATAACACAACTTGGTTGTACAACTTAGTTTGATTTTAAAAGCAGCTGCTGTTTAGATATTGCAGCATAGATGCAAGAAGTACAGCTCTTACAAAAGATATCTCTTTGGGCTGGAATGAATTTTCACCCTTCTTTTGCAGAAATTACTTTTGCAGGTGAAGTAATTTTCATGAGAATTTTATTCTTTTCTTGCTCAATCTTTCACTCCCATCACCAAGCCCTTGCAGTACTGATTTCAAGTTATGAGGCATTGATAGGGAAAATTTGTCTACAGTCATTCTTATTCCAAGTGGAACTTTACACCATACAGTTTGGCACAGTGATTAATCTCTGCTTCAGGAAAATACAACACTGAGAGAAGATGAGTCAGGTTTGAGATTGATTGGCAGAGAAACTTGTGCACAGCACCTGCCCATGCTATTCCTGGATCTTGCTGTTGCCAATGGTATCATTCCGTGAGCATTAGATTCCCTCATTAATATAAAAATAACAGAGGAAAGCAGTGTCCTCTGAAAACTGTATTAAGTTCAACCTGCTAAGCAGTGCAAGAGCTGATACTATAAATTATCTCTGGGTTTTTCAGTGGGGTTACAGAGATGGTCTTAATGTGGGTTTTTTTCCCCTTACCCACACATATATCACAGAATCAAAGAATGATTGGAGGTGGAAGGGATTTCAAAGATCATCTGGTTCCAACCTCACTGCCATGGGCAGAGACATCTTCCACTAGAAAAGGTTGCTCAAAGTCCCATCCATCCTGGCCTTGAACACTTCCAAGAATTGTGCATCCAGGTCTTCTCTAGGCAACTTGTTCCAGTGCCTTACCACCCTCACAGTAAAGAATTTATTCATAATCTCTCATCTAGACTTTCTCTCCTGCAGTTAAAACCCATTTCCTTTTGTTCTGTTGTAATATGCCCTTGTAAAAAGTTCCTCTCCAGCTCTTTTATAGGCCCCTCTTATGTACTGGAAGGCTACAATTAGAGTACCTCAGAGCCTTCTCCAGGCTGAACAACCCCAACTTTCTCAGCTGTATTCATAGGAGGGGTGCTCCAGCCCTCTGATCTTCGTGTGTCCTCTCTGGGCCTGCTCTTACAGGTCAGTGTCCTGCATATGTTGGGCACCCCAGAGCTGGCTGCAGTGCTCCAGGTGGGGCCTCACCAGAGTGGTGACCTGCTGGCCATGCTTCTTTGGATGCAGCCCTGGACACAGTTGGCTTTTTGAGCTGTGAGTGCACATTGCTGGGACACACTGAGTGTCTGGTCAACCAACACCCCCAGGTATTTCTCCTCAGGGCTACTCTCAGTCCATTTCCACCCAGCTTGTATTTGTGCTTGGGATTGTCTCAAGTGCAGGAGTTTGCACTTGGCCTTGTTGAACTTTATGAGGTTCACACAGTTCCACCTCGCAAGCCTGCCAAGGTCCCTCTAGTTGACATCCCTGCTCTCCAGCATGTCCATTGCACTGCACAGCTTGGCGTCAGCAAACTTGGAGATTTTCAATTCCACTGTCCATTTTGCTGATGAGGGTGTTATGCAGTGCCAGCCCAAATGCCAACCCCATTGACCAGAACTCTTGAGTGTGACTTTCTGTATGAATAGATCATTGTAAGTTGGAGAGAACATAATTCAGTAGCTTTGAATCTATCTGCTGATATAAAGCACTGTCATACCAGAGAACTAAAGGCATGTATTTTCAACTGATTCTGAGCAGAGATAAATAATTCTCCCCTTTTCTACAGAGGAATAAGCAATTTTGGCATCATTTTCATCCCTCTCCTAAGAATCCATCACAACCAAAAAGGAGTTGATTTTTGAAGAGCTGGACTTTCTTTCTTCTCACAGTATTTTGGGTTTGAATCCTGCCTTCATCTCATGGGATGGGAGGATAGAATTAATGCTTGGGGAAAACAAGTTGCTTATTGTTGTTTGTTTCTATTTTATTCCTTTTATTTCCTTGAGGTTTTGTATTGCAGTAGGGAAGAAAATGAGTTCAAGAAGCATTTAGACAATACTTTTGGGCGCATGGTGTGACTCCTGGGGATAGTCCTGTGCAGGGCTAGGAGTGGAACTCAATAATCCTTAGGAGTCCCTTCCAACTAAACATATTCTGTGATTCTGTGAAATACTGGGGGAAGAAGAAATGTGACAAAGACCACAGTTTTAGTGGTTGCCACTGTATGGCAGACACCTACTGTCTTGCAGGGGGGAAATAAGCTTTGAGCCACTTCTTTCATAGCTCCCAGGAAGGAGGTTGAAGGCTTTGGCTCTGATTTCACCTAGTGTTTTGGCACCAATGCACCAGTCTCACTCTGGAGGACTTCAACAAAATCACGATGACAACTGTGACAGCACTGGCGGTTTGCCTGTGTGAATGTAGTATCTTACACCCTTGGCATGTGTTTGTTACAAACACCACATTAGTCTGCCATTATCTCTCCTAGCTGGAGGTCAGTGAAGAAGCACTAACTGAAAATGTGTAGTTTAAAGGCTCTTGTAGTTCTTAAAAGTCAAGAGATTGTATATTTAGTATGTTACATATTTGCAGCCGCATTACACTCCTTTTTAAGGGAGGAAATTGTCAGAATCAGGGACTTTACATCTAGATAGAGTATCAAAAGATGGATTTCCTATGAATGACCTTAAATGCTCTTGAACTTTGAAATCCATATGCTGGAGTAGCAGAATAGCAGTTGGCTCTACATCCATTATCATTTAAGTAGCCCCATCCAATGCAGTTTAGATATTTCTTAGGTATCTGGAGTAGGAACCATATCTCCCTACTCCAAATAAGAGGATGAAGTGATAGACTTTGCATTGCTTTCTTCACCAATCCAGTTCCAATTCTATTTTAAGGTCTAAATGTCTGGATTTGCTCTGTCCCCTCCTTATATACCACTGGGGATTGATGCATAGTTTAAGAAGTTGGGAGTTTTTGTTCAGCAGAACGCAGAACAATGGAAATGTGCTTTGGGATGGAAAGGAGTGCAAAACTGTTCTTAGGCAGAATTAGCACACTTCTGACCACACAGTGTGGGGAATAATACTATAATACTTTAAAAATACTCTCTGTGTTCATTTGTATTGTCATATAGGCTTTGTGACTCACTAAGCTTTCCAAGCTTTTAATAGTAAATTGTATATTTTTCTGCTGAGTGTGCAGGGAGTTGGAGAGCTTCTTAAAATGGAAGCATCTCTAGAACCTTCATGCTCTAGACTTTATAAAAATGTTCATTTGTTTCAATCCTACAAGAGACATGATTGCCTAATAGTTTAACTAAAGTTCATTATGAAATACTATTGTTACGCCTTACTCAGTAGAATTTTTATATGAACTTGCAGTGGTTTGTTTTCCACTTTTCTAGTGAAGGGAGATGTTAGCTTACTTAATCCCATGCTGCATTCCACACTCCATTTCTTCCTCAGAATTCCTTAAAACACAAGGTGGAATAGCACGGACTGAAACAGACCTGTAACCATTAAATATAGTGCAGTGAATTCCTTTTTGCACACAGGAGTTTTAAACAAGAACTTAAGCAATTGTAGTGGAGCTTAAAGGATTGCCTCACATGTCTGAAATGATTGCATTGTTGATTGTAAATAAAAAAGAGTTTTGATTTTTACAGTAAATGGGAAAATACCTTTTGCCGTCAAAAAGATTTAAAGTCATTCACTTCTTAAATGAACACGTGTTGAAATCTTCAGGAACCTCAGTTGGTAGATTCTTTGCTGATATAGAGATATTAAAATGATAATGTGTACTAAAAATACTCGGGGTTTATCTTCTTTCTAAACAAGTCACTGAAGAGTTTCTTCCCTTCTATTTTTCCTCCAACTTTCATATTCACTCCTCTGATTGAACTCACCTCCAGTAATTAAACATGAACACATTGCTATTTTAATTAACTCCCTTACTCACAGGATAAGTAAGAATTCTATTTAATGTTCCTCAGTGGGAATCTACTTCCAACTTTTCTTCTCCCATTTGTATATGCTTATCAGTGTTATTTCTCAAAGGTAGTGAATATTATTAACTTCATTCTACAGGAACAGAAACATTCAGAATGAAATTTGTCTGTGGCTTCACATTGATGAGGTGTTGCTCTGGGGATATGGTTTGCTGTTCTAATGGCAGTGGTTTGCTGATCCTCAGAGCTGAGTTTTCAGATGTGGATTGTAAACTTAATCAAGACAGTTATTAAAATCTTACACAAATATTTCAGAGAACTTCAGCATCAATAAAAAGCCCCCCTCTTGATACATCAAATAGTAATAAAGACTGACTGTCTTTTGAAAAGACAGTCTTTTGATCATTACAGTGTTTGTGCGTCTTGTATAGTGCAGATAGAATGGCCAATACCATCCATGATGGAGAGTCAAACACAGAACGCTTCCACAAAAAAAAAAAAAAGCTCTAAAACCTCTTTATAGCTGTTTCATTCTTGCTTAAACCAAGTAGTCATAAAAATAGGAAATTTCAGCATAGTCCTCTACTGAAAGAAAAAAGTGATAGCTGCCCCTTTTCTCACTAAGAGGATAAATGTCAAACTTTGGCATGCCAGCATTGTTCTGAATGAGAGTGCTCCTCTGCAGAATGGGACTATTTCTATCCATCTGCCCACCCATCATTTTGCCTCATGGAGCCTGGCTGGGGGGGGTAGGGTGTAATTGTGATGATAATGCTGCACTGAGGACAGATTGCTCTGGGACCACAATCATGAGTTTTATTCACACAGCTGGCAAAAGATCGTTAGATGATTGCAGTTGTCAGTCATCACTGGCCTGGGCCAGCATTCAAGCCACTGACCTAGCAGGAACACGCATTGACTGTCTTTGCTAGGCCACCAAGAAAACCAGACTTTTCTGGTAGTATTTTTCAGTACTGTGCTAGCAGTGTCATGTAAGTGCATTTAATAGTCATTAAGTTTTTGAGGAAGGGGATTTACTCTTAGTAAGAGTTATATACCCTGGTATGTCTGTGCCACAGGACAGTGTTTAAATTCAAACAGATTTCCAGAACAGTAGCAATTATAGTCATTTATTTGTTAATGAAACTCATATTACTTAAAAATAACATGTTGGGCACTCTGTTAACAGGTGTTTGCACATCTGTGTTATACATATGGGCAAGTTTTAAAAATGTTTTCTTTGGTTTTAACATGTAAATACTTCAATTTTTAAACCATTTTCTCAACTTTAACTAATACAGATCTGTAATGCAAGTGGTGAATTTTTGAATATATCTCTGTTGTCACCAGCTGTTCCTCCAGATTTTGTTATAGATGTAAACTCCTTGGATTGGCTTCACATTTCTCAGTCATGAAATGGTTTTATGAAAGGCAAAGGCAGTGAGAAGGGAGGCACTTGTTCCGTTTTAGAGTCTTTCTTCTCCACTTCTGCTTTTGAAGCTTCTCGAAATCATATAAAATCTGTATAAGAACAATCTTAGAAGCTCATTTAATCCATTGGAGTCCCAGGAGGTAGGATACTGGCTTTTCCTGAAGGAGAGGAACCAGCTTCTGCTGCCCAACAGGTGGCTGCAGCTGTGAACAGAAAAACCTGTGGCAGAGCTGCTGTAATAAGGAGCAAAAAGACTAGGAAAAGGAAGAAACTACCGTGCCTGAATGTGTTTGGATATGGTGGTGACATGGGCATGACTGATCTGTCATGGGCACTATGGCAGGTCACTTCTGCCTGTACCATTCCTGCCTGGTTTCTGTCTGTGTTTAAAAAGCCTTGTGTTTAAAAGCCTTCACATTCCCTAGGCAATCTGTCCCAGGTTCTCACTGAGTTTATGTTAAAAATCTTTTGCAGGGAATAGGGGTACACCACCTAAAGATCTCACCTGAATTCCCTTCTTGAGTTTGAAGTGCATTGCTTTGTGTCCCTCACTTCTGTGGAAGACAGTTGGTTCTCTTCTAGTTACAGCCAACTGCTGCATATTTAAAGACTGTTACTGTGTGTCCCTCAATTTTATTTTCCTTTAGACTAAAAACTATCAAAACAAAAAAAAAAATCTGCACTCTGTTCATTTTCTCTTAGTGGTTTGTATTTCCTGGCCTCCTATGGCTCATCCTCTTCCTGGAGTCTGTTTAGAGGCTCAGCATATGATGTGCCATGATGTCAGCTGAGCACGGCACTCTAGCTGAGGCTTTGCAAATGTGAAGGCAACAGGAGGGGTTACTTCATAACACCTTGTGGGTGAGACTTTGTTTATGTCCTCTGTAGGGTTTGCCTTTTCCCTACCAATTCATTGTTCAAGTGCAGTTGGCGTGTCTACAACTCCCAAGATACTTTTCTAAATTATTTTTTAGTGAGTTGTTCACTATTCTTTATGTGATTGCATCTGTCGGGTTATACTATGTTGTATTTCTGACCTTGTTGGATTGCATTTTACTATTTCAAGTAGTTTTGCCTTGTGTATGTTACTCCTTCCAAAAAGCACTCCCTTGTCCCCTCTTTCTGCAGTGTCTCAGTGTTTCCTGTTAGCAATTAAGCTTCACCACAGCTCCATATTCCCATTTAAATACTTTACAGTGGATGCATCTCTCATTCTGAATAGTGTCTCTGTAGGAAATTGTTTAGAACGTTGTTGCTCCTTTATTTACTTGGTTATTGCAGGGCTTAAGAGTCTTTATCATGGACCCCATTCAACAGTGCACGGGACAGCATGGAAATGCAGACCATCATAGGGCCCTTACCAACCACAGCTTGAAGCAGAACAGAGAAATAAATTACATTTGGAAGATTAATAATGAGGGCTATGCATTAACTACCTAAAGGAGACAAAACCAAATTAGAACTGGTAAAAAATGCAGATAAACTCTTGATATATATATATACCCACATAATCACTGCAGCCCAATAAAATTATATTTGCTGTCTTCATGAAGGGTCAAAACTGCTTGGTGGATTAGGGTTTTTATTGCTGTTAATTAACATTCATCATTGTGGTGGAAAGCAGATTAATAGAGTTGAAAGTGGAAAACAAGAATTTCAGATGTTGGTGAGATCTTCCACAGACATATGTAAAATGAAAACCGCTGCAAAATGTTTGAGTCTGTTTGGCCCGTGCTTGGAGCAGACTCTGCTATTGAAAGGGGGAAAGGGAAGCAAGTTATAGCAAATCTTGTGACCTATAATTACAACTCTTGCATTCACTGTGAACATGATTACCTTAGAAAAGGATGCATATTAACCCAGATGATCATACAGTAGTTATGACCAGTTCAGTTGAGAAAATAATTTTTGCTAAATAGTAATGAGGAGGTTTTGGAGAACCTCTATTATTAGTGTTTAGTTGCACAATCACACCTCTTAATAATACGCTGGGGTTGCTGGCCACTTTGGAGGGCATAGTCTCCATTTATACCAAACACAGAAAAAAATTGCACTATTTACAGTAAGGCAGGCCTTAAAATGCTTAGTCAATAGCTTTGTCAACAGATTTGGTGGGCTGTTTTTTCTTAAATTGGATTAATTGCTGAAAAGACAAGCTAAACATAAAGTGCTTTGGTAAGTATCTAGAGATGCAAAGTTGTGAACTTGTGTAAGTGGAACACATGAGCAGAATCGTTCTGCAGACCTCTCTTATTTGTCCTCAGTATAAGAACTGAAGTAGTAAAAAAATCACAAAATCTTGGGGCATTCTGAAAGAACATTTTTTTGAAGGGAAAGGAAGGAATGTAGTTCTTTTTCCGTTCACTTTCTACCCAGAAGCATTTCAGTCACTAATTTTCTCTGGGCTTTTGTCTGTTTATGATGCAGCAGAAATTCATCAGTGTGCAATTTTATTAATGATAATCTAGTTTGCATCTTCATTTAGCAGTTGATTTGATTTTATCAGCACTGCTCAGAAGTACTGATAAAATATTATCTTCCCTTAGGTTAATTATTTCTGCTCTGTCCTTGAGTCATCTCCCAGGAGATTTATGGGACACGGGAAGCCACTAAGAATTGTTATTATTCACAGTAAATAGTGTTTCAACTGTGTAGATGAATGATATAAAGAAAGAGATGATTTCCTTAGTTCCAGCTTCTATTCTCACAGACAGGGAAAAATTGCTACATAAATTCTCCCTGACAACTCCCTGAACCACTTGCTTTTCATCCAATTTGTCAATTATTTTTGAAAGTACAATGCACAGAGATCCCTGCTAACAGCTAAAAATAGTCTGGATGCAGAAAAGCTTCAAAGCATAATGCCTGAAGTCAGGGAGTTACATTTTACCAGTGAGGACATCCCTGACTTTTTCCTTCTGCTTACTGGTGGTTTTTGAACTGGTAGCACTCATTCTAGTTGATCTGGCATCATTAGAAATTTGATCTGTTGATTTATTGAGAGTTGATTATTAGTTGTGGATTACATAATGTCTGATACAAGATTATTGGCTTTTGCTGTCTTGTTCATGTTTTGCCTAAGAAAGGAAAGATTGCTGCAAACTGTCCTTAGTCTTAGGGCTTTAAAAAAAATTCCTCTTTTGTTACTCATTTTTCTCTGCCCTGTTCAAAGAGTATTGCAAGGGTGCTTCAGTACACTCCTTGGTGTTTCTGGTATGAAATCCCTTCAAAGTCTTGGTTTTGACATCTGTTTGGAAACTATACCATAAGTTGAAATTTTTGCTGAGTTGCTTTATATTAGATACGGAATTATTTTTTCCCTAAGCATTGTTACAACAATGAATGAAGACTCATACTTCTCTTCTGCTTCTTGCTACTTACTGAGTGATTTTCCTTCAATGTACAAATTATTACTACAGATCTGCAAACAATAGTATTGTCTACACAGGAGACTGTTGAGATCAATAGCATCTGAACCTTAGAATTATTTTTTTCTAAGATAGCACCCCAGATATTTTACAGGACTTTAATTTTTCCTTGACCATTCTCAAGGGATTTTCTTACTACCTTCTGCTACCATTTTGGTGTTTTAATCCTGTAGGGACTCAAATGCGTAACTTTAAATTCAAGTTTATCTCAGAAAATAAATTATATGTAGCTATAATTTGAATGAGAAAATGCATATGGAACTGTTTCACAATACTTTTAATGACCCATTTACTTCAGTTAGTACTTTGGAATAAATATTCACAGGAAAGTGATTTGGAACTGATTTTGAAACATGCACTGTCTGGTGCTGTCTGGTGTAGAAGATCTCTCTATTCTTTCAAACCAAAAAGCATGAATGAATTTTTAATATTTACTAGCCACATACAGAATTTTTGAGGGTGTTAAGTGATTTACAGTGCTTCTGATTTTGGGTAGCCAACTTGACATCTATAAACATGGTATGATTCTCTAAGGAAGAGAGAGCAGAGGCCTCTGAAATTGCCTGGCCTTTGAAAGTCATGAACAAAGCTTCTTGGCCATGTAAGCAAATGCATGGATTCTGTTGAGGCTTTGACACAAGCTGACACTTGACATCCTCATTGTCAAGATTGAATTTTCTCTGTGCAAGAATTTTTGGGAGTTTATGTGATTGCATTGAACTGTGTAGATGCCCCTACATTAGGGAGAGATTCCAACAGTTGTGTCATTTTCCTGAGGCTTGTAAACACTCAACAGTGAGGCTATGTTGAGATGACCATGCAAGTTTGAAGCAAGATGGAGTCTAAAACAGGAAAGGTGAATTAGCTAGTTATTAGTGAATGTTAGGTAGGTAGGTAGTTACTAGCTAGTTTGAGTGAATGTATCTCTCAGCACGTTGTGTTAGGTGTGTGCATCTACCACATCATAAAACCATAAATAAGAATAGTTATTGTGAAGTAGCTTGGAAAAAGTACTTGCTTACCATGGTAAGTTGCCTCTACATTTTTTTTCCTAGAGTGTTTCTCATTACAATTTGAACTGATTTCCAGCATGGTAAAAATGAGTAGTGTTTACTTTCTAATGCCTACACACTACTCCAGTGAGTTGTCTCTTGTCAGAGCAGTTTACTCAGTGAAGTAAAGCTTGATTTAATTAAAGAAAATGGACTAGGCAGCAGCTGTTATTTATGATTTTGTTCATAATGGTGTGCTACTTCCATCAAGACATCCCTTTGCATGTCTCATGCTATACTACTTCACAGTAGTACATTTCCTGAATGCATAAACACAGAGGTAATTCAGAAAAGAGACTGTAACTTACAAAGGCCCCTGGGACATTTTTCTGTTTAACATTACTACAGTGTATGTTTAAATGAAAAGGTAAATTTATCTGTCTCATATCTGTCTGTCTCTGCACTGTACACTAAGTCTTCAAGGCAAATTGATGAAAGAAAGGAAATAACTGTACTGGCAGATTATAGTTATTCTGCTGCAGGAAGCTCTAAGATGCAGTGAAAGGGGGAAAGAATAAACAGAAGAGGAGGGAAGCCTCTCTGGTTGAAGAATTAGAGGGTGTGTGGGGGTCTCGCTGGATCCCATTTACCACTAAGGTTTTATGTAAGAGGGATAATACCTTTTACCTTGTCTAGAAAAGAGTGACTTAAAAGCAATTTCTGCCATGCTAGTCTTGCAGGATTTCTCATCTTTCACCTGTATTTTTCTCTTGTCTTCCCCTACATCCTCCCACCACCCTGTGAGATACCTCCCTGCAGTCAGTTGCAGTTAGGCAGCTGAACTTAGTAGCAAGGAGACATTTCTTCTAAAAGACCATCTCCTGGCACTTTGCCTCTGTCAGCATGAGTCTGCTTTTTGTGTCGGTGGGTGGGTGGGAAAACAATTTCTTCTGAGCGGTTTTTTGATTATTTTCATAGTGCTTTTGCAAATGTCTGGTGGGTGTCCTTCTTTCTGGGTTTTACCTGCATGAATTTCTACTGTACTGAGTTACTTTGGCCCATCTCCAGCTCTGTGTTAAGCAAACTTTGCAACCCACACAGAATTGCTTTGAAGCTAATTTAAGAGGCTTAAAGAAGATTGACGAGGATTCCCCTCTGAAGAAAGGAAACCTCAGATCCTGTGGATTTGCTCTGTAGTGGTAACAGTTCTCTGTTATTTTTCCTGACTTCTGATTCATGTTCTATATAAGAATACAAAAACTGGTGTTTAGTAAGAGCTACTCTTAGGTGTGGCCATTGGCTGGCTGCCTGAGCTGCCTATGGGGCCACTGCAGATCTTACACTTGGGTCCATGCCACTGCCGCAATAAGTAGAGTGTTTTGCTTGTAACGTGCTATAGTCTTTTGCCCCAAAGTAGTGTCTGTTTCGTAGGGTCAGAGGTGATGAGGGATGGAATGGCTATCAGTAGATGGGGTGAAAGGCAGCACATGATTCTGTTTGAATCAGTGAGTGTTCTCCCCTGGCATCTCAAGAGAGGATTTCTCCCTGCCTACTGTGCAGCATGTTCAGACTTGCTTGTGTGAGGGCAGGGTCTTTGTGACTTGCCTTCCTGAAACAGGGAACGTTAGGACAGAGGGAGATGTTGCTATGTGGCATTGTTCAGCCTCAGGCACTGTTATTTCTGTACCTGAACATAGGTTTGAAAACCTTGAGGCCACCATCTGTGAAGGAAGACTTTCACTAAGAACTATTCCTTTAAGTTTACTCTTCCAGTCACCTTTCAAAGATACTAGTGTGAGATTTTTAAAACTGAGTATTTAACAAAGCATTTGTAACATTTGGCAAAATGTGGGCAATATTATGTGATTTACTGTGGGAACTGACAGTGGTCAGAAAATAGATTTTTAGGCTTCAGGTACTAGCTTGAGGCCTGTAGGACAAGCTAAGTACATAACTCTCTCAACTCTAGCCTGGGAAATCATAAGGAGGAACCCAAACTATCCTTGTAGATAGCTTTTTCCTGACACCTAGTATTTCCCAACTTGTTTACTAGCAAAGAGGTTTAGAAAGAGGTGTAAGCTCTAACGACCAATCATATTGATTGTACTGAAACACTGTATAAAAGAATCTGTCTTTCAATAAGCTTTCGCTATAACACCCTCCAAAGAAATTGGAGTCCTAGGTATTGTTATTTAAGCCGTCCCAAATCGTAACAATAATTTACTTATACTTTTGAATAAGTATAAGTGAATGAATATATAAGTATAATGAATTCCTTATTCTTTTCTTCCCCAAATCTCAAAATGCAAATGTCGGTGTAAGTGTGATGAGAAATCTTTACTTAACAAGGGAAATACTATATGTGAAACTGGATGTTTGAAACTCAGTTCCAAGATGTAAAACCTGCAGTAGTCATTCCCTGTAGCTCCTGTGCTGGGGGTTGCTGGGACTGAACAGTGTTTCGGCTCCCCAGTGCTGTCTGTAACTTTGTGGTAGCTGCAGTAGTGTGTGAGAGCAGCTGTTCTTACCTAGAAGCAGAAAAAAATTACTAAATTTCACAAAACTGCTAAATCCTGTGTATGTTTCAAATGAAAAGGAATTATCTCAGAAAAACTATATAGGAGACCGTCCTGCTTTAGGGCAAATTTGGGACAAAACCCCCAAATAGGGTCCCTCTGGGAAGCAAACCCAAACAGCCTCTCCCCGAACTGGTCCAGGAAAGAACTTCCTCGGAGAAAAGTGGAAAAAACTGTTTATTTAACAAACAAAGTCACCCTAGGACAGAGACATTGGAAAAAAGTATTTTGAAGGCTTTGTTGTGGTATTAACAAACCTAAATTATTGAACATGAATTTTTAATAAGGAGCATTCCAGCTTGATTTATATGCCATTTTAATCACTCTTGTAAAATTTTTTTGGCATTTCACACAATGGATGTCAGTCTAATGACAAGGGTAATTCTTACCTGGTTTTGATCAAGCACACATAGACATGGAAACAGTTGCTATTTCTGGTATGTAATACCTGATCTTGAAAGAGAGTTTGGGAGAGACATTATTAGAATAACTACTGGCTTCGTAAGAATAATTAGCCTGCTGTGACTTAGGGGGTGTTTTCAAGTCTCAGAAATCAAAGTTTCTTGTGGTGTATAAAATTCATGTTTTATCTACAGGAAATACCTCTTTCTGACAAGGCAAACTAATCACTTTTTAACTGGATTTTAATGCTTTGCCATTGATGAGCAAGTCAGGCAAATGATAAAAGATTTCTGAACATTCAGATATTGTTCACAGTTCAAAAAATATACACATTAGACCCATATGGACAAGATTATTTTGGATTTGTGTTTTACAGCAGTATTTCAAAACCTGTGTTGAATCTTACTTTGGAAGGTTAATTTTAAATGTATAAAGGTTTGGGGTTGGTTTTTGTGTAGAAGGATTTTAGGTTTTGTAAAAGCAAGATGATTTCAGGTTCTTACCCAAACATTTATAATTACATATATCTTTTAATCTCTCCATTATATAAACAGATAAAATAGTTCTGAAAGGGAGAAAAAGTGAAGTGAAATACTCAGAAGTTGCTGAGGTTTTTAATTTTTAAAAATTGAAGATTCTGTTCAATGCCAGTAATTTTAGGTATTTTTATGTGTTATGTGGCACAATATGGATATGCAGACAGATTAGTTTTATTTATCTATTGGAATGATTGTGTCACTTTCTTTAATATTCAAAGATACTGATTTCATATTTACTCACAAGAGAAGTGCATATTGGATGATTGCCAAAGTTATTTGTAGTTCTGTGTGTAAGTATCAATGTCTGGCTATGTTATCTGTGTAGATAAATGAAAGAAAAATTTGATCTGCAACCTCTGTTTTTCAAACCTTTTGGTTTTCTAAAATACTTAGTTTTGCCTCCTGAGATGGAGAGGATGCTTCTTGTCATTGCAGAGGCAGAGGGGGATAAATATAGAGCCTTTCTGAATTTAGGTCTGTGTCTGCAATGCCAGCTGATAGTTCCTCTCTTCCCTAAGTGAGGATTCTCCTAACATAAATGCTGCACATTTAAAGCAGATGATAATTAGGAGGACAAGGACCTCCCCAGGAATGAATGTATTGAACTTTTTTATCCTGCTTAACCCCTAAGTAAATTCACAAGCCAGATCACAGAGCTGTTAACTGTCTCTGCTTGTAAAACTTACTCTGTAAACTGTCTTTGACATAAACATCCGTTGACTTTTTCTGGTGAAAATGGAGTGTAAATTGCCTTCAAATGCTAAGTTTAAAAATCAAAAGAAAGTAACACCACCTCTCTATAAATATATATGTATGCACTAAAGAAGAATGTTTAAGATTGGGCTCTGTTTTGCTTATATAGCTTAATTTTCATGTAATTTTTAGGAATGAGTAACTGTGCAAACAGTGTTGCTTTCTCCTTCCATCACAATAGGTAGACTAGAGGCTATAAATGTATGCTTCAGGCTCTACCATCTGAATTGAAAGTGATTCTGGCACTGAGACCCCACTTAATGTGACACAGGGATATTAGTGTGAGACTAATAGGTACAGCTATTCCAGGGCTGCTCTACTGCTCCAGCACTATGGTCCTAGAATAGCACCAAGGGTTGCACGTGGCAGGAGTGCCCTGTCAACCACACAGCATTGCTGTTGCATTCCTAAGGGCTGAAGATACTTATTTTTAGCATGTCCCTCCTTGAATGGTGAGTTTTCAGCATTCATAATAAAATTTCTTAAGTGTTTTTCTCCATCCTTTTCTCTTCAAATCCATTTTCTTAACTTGTCCTCTTCTTATATATGCTGACTTTAATGGCTTAAAACCTTATTGGAAAATATCTGAACAATGAGTCATATAATGTGACAGACACAAGTGGATCTCCTATCTGTGATAAAACAGGAAAAGGTAGTACCCTTTTATGAGCATTTACCACTGTAAAAGCTGACAGCATCTAAAGTTAGGCATGAAACACCATCTTGGGAAATCCTTTTTAGGGCTTGCCCTTTGCAGTTTACCTTAATCTTTGAGATAGAAGCACGTCCCATTATTGGTTACGTGAATAAACCATTGGACTTGCTTCAGAGATAACAGCTAATTTAAAGGTGAGATTGAATCAGTTGTTGAAAATAGTCTATTTGGAGAAGCTTAAATAGCTTCACATATCTTAGTATCTCACTGAATTGATTTCCAGCCCCCCTCTCGTGTGTTCATCTTGGAGGGAGAGGTAATAATTATTTTAGCAAAGATAGGACTGAAAACCCTTAAATTGCAAATGTCAGCTTGACATGCATCTTTTTTTCTGTTGAGATTTCATTCCATGGTATGTTATTTTATCTTTACTGATGACAATAAAAGCCCTACAGAAGTCAGTTTTCACGGAGTTGTCTGATAAAGATAAAAGTCTTTATTCAGAAACCAGCAGTAAAATCAGCAGTGTACTTCAATCATCAAGAAAGGACTGGTCAACGACAGTAAGTTTCTGGAAATGTAGAAAGCCGGGTGCTTGCATCCTGAGAATTGCCAGCAACAGCTGGAGTTGATGGATGGCTGGCATTTTAGGGAAGAGTCTCTGGAACTCCTCATCATCAGCTCAGCAGTTCTGCTGTTCATCAGTTATTTTATTCGTTTATAGTGTTCAAGTAACCGTTCTGACAAGCACTTTGGCAGTTAAGATACAGTTACAGCAGCAGTTGGAAACAGTGATTTCATCTGTGTAAAAACACCCTTAGGCATTTATTTTTGGTTTGGGTTTTTTTTTTTTTTCATCTACTGGGCACTGTGAAATACTTAATTTTTATATGTAGTATGTCTAGAAGTTTTGGTAAAGTCTTTGGAGGTAGATGTGATTGCATTTGAAATTTCTTACATTTCCTTAGCAAAGATTAAACTAAAATTAAATGTGATTACTTTGTTTTCAGCGTACCATGTGGATTTACATGTTTCACATTACAGGGAATGCTCAGAATAAATGTGTTGCATAGGTTCATATTACTGATGAGGTTCATGTGTTGTAAAAATAGAACCTGTTGATAGTGTGCTTTACAATTCACGACTATTTCCTTTAAAAGCAGAGATTGTAAACATGCAACTAAATTATGAGAATGTGTCATCCTTCATTTACTGCATTTTTGTTCTAATTAGAGTAGAAGCTGCAATAATGTTGAAGCAAGGCAGTGAAAAGGAATGGGCCAGAATTTAGGACGAGCAATGAACTGCATTCACAGCCATGTGTTTTGCTTGATTGGCAAAGTATGACACAGTGGATCCCAAATTAGATTATGCAGGCAGAGACATGCATCAAAGCAAGAAGATGTGGGAACTGTGTTAAGCAATCATAGTCTATGTTTGTGTACATGGAGTTCAGCTTTAAAATTAACACAGTGCTGTGGCAGCAATAAAAGGCATATGAAAGCATGTGCTGTGTGGATACTTGGTGTTTTGGTTTCCTTTCAGTTAGAAAGCCAGTGCGCAGTTCAGTTGTCTTACTTGATGGACTGGGGATTCTGCAAGGTTGTGTCTCCTGGTTCTAGTTGCCTAGTAATGTCTGAAAATGCACTGAAGTGCTACAAAAGTTTCTGTCATGGCTTGTGTTACCACCCTGGCAAGGTAGAAGTGTCTGAAAGACTGGGCAATGCTTAGTCCACTTTTGCTGGATACAGACTTGCCTTGGTGAATTCATCTGTGCAGGAAATCTGGTTTTAGTTCTGTTTATTTTCTGTGCCAGCTCAGTCTTTGCTCCTTTCACATGTGATGGGCCAGGCACCCCTTGTGTTTTCACAGCCTTCCGTTGCAGAGAACTGTATTCTTTTTGTAACATTTTCTTAAACCCTTTTGTGTGTAAAATTGATGGGTAAGATACCTAAAGGTGATACCATCAAACCCTTTGTATTGTCTCATTTTGGTAAATTTTCCAGAGCTGCTAAGCAGCCAAGCGGGTAGTGCCCATTACTGAACCTGACCTAGGCAATAGGTGCAAGTTGCTGAGAAGGTTTTACTTGTCAGACACCATAGAAATGATCACCTCTGATTCTTGTTAACAGCACATTTGGAGAGTTACAGCACTAAGAGCATTTCATATTTCTTTTTCTTTTTTCTTTTTCTTAGGTTTTCTACCCTAGCAAAGATGGCACTAAGATCCCAATGTTTATTATTCACAAGAAAGGAATTAAATTAGATGGTTCTCATCCTGCCTTCTTGTATGGATATGGAGGCTTCAACATATCAATTACACCAAGCTACAGGTAAGCAGGGTGATTCACACCTTCTTCTGAAGTATCTGGTATTAACAGCTGTCACAGACTGTGGGCAGAGTGGACCATGAATCTCGCAGGATGCATTTCAGGTTCCTTAGAGGCAAGATGGGGGCCATAAGGGCTGCCCAGGCATCATTTGTTTGCTTTGTTAGTTCTGAATTCGACGGTTTTACCCAGGCTCACAGAGGAAATCATGTCAGAGCAGAGAAGTGCTCTGCTCTCCTGAGGTTTACAACAGTCACCCTGCCCTTAGGATTACACCTTAACCTTTTCTTGCTCTGTCAGAGTTCAACAGAAAAACATGGACATAGATATTAAGGAAATATTTGAGCCCTTTGCTGAACTAATAACATAGTAAGTTTTCTTTCTTCCAAGTTAGGTGATAATCTTTGTCTAAATATTATAGAAAATCAAATGTTTGGCAAAATCAATAAAATTAATTAAAATTTGGCTGTATTTTCATATTATACTTTTGAGATTACATCGGAAACAAAATCCTTCTGTGTCTCATATGATCAGGACAGAGGATTGTGTCTTGAGATGCAAATGATAATGTCTTCACAAATGCAAAGCAACATATTGTAAACCAAAAATGCAGTGTTCAGAACAGGCTTTGTAGCTCTCAGAAGCCATAAGCTTTATTGCATAAATTATCTCCTTAAAGAAAAGGCTTATTTCTTAAGCAAGGCAATTTGAATAGACTTGCCTAGAGGCAGTGCTTGAATACCTAAGAAATGCTGCTAGGTGAGGCAGAGGAAAACAAATGGAAAAGGCTGAATAGAGAACAGTTTTTCAGGAAGCAGAAGAGCAGCTCACCACAGAAAAATAATCTATTATGAAACAATCCTATTAAGTTTAGGTGCTACCAGTCTTGCTTTTGAGTTAGCACATTTCAAGGAATCCTTTGTAGTGTTTGCCTTTCTTGTTTGCTGTGATTGTATTACCAAACAGCATTTACAGTTTCTTTTCCTTTTTAGCAAATACCTTGTCAAACAATGGACCTCCCATCTTGTGCACTGTGATTATTTGTAAGCTTTTTATCTGCCTCATAAAGCTACACATTTAATTTCCTGTGGTTCTTGAGAGACACAATTATATAACAAGCATAGTTCTTAAATTCTTTTTGACTTAGGTTCAACCACTGATTTATTGCAGTTTACTGTAGATGCTGAAAACTGTGGTAAAAATTACCATGTTTTCATTTTTAAAGAACATTAAAATAAATATTACATATCTGTTGAGTTAAGGTAAAATTTCACATACTGCAGAGCTGACATGAGCTGGTTGCTGGCAAGAGGAGAAGTTGTTTCACAGTGCCTACTTTCACCTCCCATCCATTAGCCCTGGTGCTTGCTGGAGCCTTTGCTAAGCTGATTTACCTCGCAAGAATGACAGAAAACTATCCCAGCAAAACGGAGTGGGTGGTTTTCTGCCATTTTGTCAAGCTAAAAATTGATTCTCGTAGGAGTCCAGCAAACAGCAGCAAGAGGGTGCAGCTGGCATTTAGAAGATAGGAAGATGGGAGGTAGGAGCAGTGACCTATATTTTCCTGAACCCTATAAAACCTTCATTATACAGTTCATAAATTAAGAATATGAATCTGTAACAGTCCCTTAAAAGTAAATGCACAGAGAACTGTCAGTGACCTCCAGATCAAAATATATTATCCCACCGACAATGTAAATAAAACATGATTGGCCACACCTCCCTCCTTACTCTCTCCCTCTAATATCAAGATATGATTTCTCAGTTTTCTCTTTCTAAAAGAAAAATAAAGAAAAGCCAAAGCCTTCAAATACATGTTTATGACTAATAACTTGAGAATTGAGTACTTCATGAGGGAATGGGTTCCAAAACTAGGCAGGCAAAATCAGGGAAATTGTAAGAGGGAATTTATGCCAGAAAGGCAGGATGTCCAGTTCACCCTTTACTTGGCAGATTCCACTAATGTTTTACTCCATCCCTGTTACTATATACTGCTATACTCCACAAGGAGTTCCCAAGTCCAAGTGCTGTTCCATCCACAGCCCAAAACTACGATTTGATCTTTTTCTTTTTCCCCTATTTTTCTTTTTTTCTGTTCTTTTTTCTTTCTTTTTTCTTTTTTTTCTTTGTTGTTAATTTTTTTTTTATGACCACAGACATGAGTGCTAGAAAGCAGCCACAGGATGGCCAAGGCTGAGGCTTGCCACATCACTCACCCTGATCCTGAGCTGAGATGTAGCCATGGAAATGTAACCAAGTAGTAGCCAGCATACCTTTAAAAAAACAAACAAAAAATTCCTGGGCTTTTTTATTTAAACTAAGGCTCTTAAAACTTTCCACAAAGCAGTCTATCTTCTTTCTAGTGGTTCAATTCTGTCCTGCATGTTTTCTAGCCTGTACAGTATTTTCTTACTGGTATTTCACACCCTGCTCTCTGGTTTGGGGAGACTATTTCTGCTTAATTCACAAACCGGTATTCCTGTTCACATCAAAAATGAAAAAAAATCTTTTTCACTGAAAGCAATAGAAACAAACCAACAGGTTACAGGATCCAGAAATAACTGCAAGAATGATAGGCCAAAGTCATTAAGTCAGTTACAGAGTGGTTTATTTTTGAATGCAGGCATGCATCTTTCATATGCTTCTTGGGACTGGAGAACTGCATTTGGTGGCATTTTGAGATGGTGCTTGTGAGGGCACTGTCATTAATTATACAGCCCACATAGCAAGTGAAGGCTGATGGAACTGATACCAGTGGCTTGGCAGAGCTGCTGGGGAAATGCCATCACAAACCCACCACTAATGCCTCAGATTTGGCTAACTGTGCTGTAGGAACCAACATGTTTCCCTTCACTGTTCTGTGTGTGCCTGCGTGGGTACAGGAGAAGCAATTTCTAACTCATCCTGGAATACAGCTGGTTGTGCAGCAGACTGTGAAATTGCACTTCACTGCCAGGTTGTTCCCAGCCTTTAAGCAAAGAGGTGGTGCAGGGAAGAGAGACTGTGAACCTGGAGAAAGGTCAGGCAACAGAGCAGCCCTCAGTGCAGAGTGAAGGATTACTCCTTTTGCTTATTCTGCTACTGCTCTCTTCAGCTCCACAAAAGCTGAAAAACCAACCAAGTCCAGTGGCTCAGGACTTCTTCCCCATAACCTGTGCACTGGCCTGCTTTTTTCTGTCAACTCTTAACACGTGACAGCAGATCAGTAATTCTGGGGAAGTGTTCTTACTCTGTGAAGCACAGCTCCTCACATTGTTCTCTACTGTAAGAAACAATATCTGATTTATTATTTTTTGGTTTACGCTCCATAAGAGTGATTAGAGGGTCTGGAAGGAGCTCTTCAGGGTGGGAACTATCTTCTGATCCATCCACTGTCTCCGTCCTGACCCTGATGCCCTTTCCTTTACCCTGCTTCCAGGATAGAAGGAAGAGCAGGGATAATGAGAAAAGGCTACAGAGACTTTGGGAAGAGCAGGGAGCCAGACTTTGCTTTGCAGAATGAGACATTTCATAGCCAGGCAGGTTGACTGGGCAATTTGCTGTGACTCAGACACCAAGCTGACTTGAAATCAAATCTGGAAGCAAGAATCTACCTGGAAAAACACAGGAGGCAGTAGTAGGGTTGTGTATAAAACTTGAGCTTTGTGTTGTCTGATTTCTTGGAGATTTCACTCTTTTAAAAGGTAATAAGTTTGGATTCTATACTTATGAAACCTGGTTCCTTGAACTTAAAAGTAAAGTTAGAGAGAAAAACTTTGAGAAAGTTTATTACAAGCTTGAACCTCCAAGTACTGGTCAAGTTAGGGTCCTGACTCACCATGATCCTTCAGATGGGCAGAGTTTCTTTCAGCAGATGGAAGAGGATGGACTCTGTTGTGGAATATTTTATTTTTTTCACGTATTCTCAGGCAATATGTTTGGGAAGCAAGCTCTTACGTGGAATTCTTACTTGCTACTTCTTATCATTATGGAATCAAGTAACTTTGGACTAAGAATTTGAGGCAGACAGGGAAAGGAAGTGCAGAATATTTTGGGAGGTTTTGTGAGTCTACATACCAAAAATTAAGAAGCCACAGCATCATGAGGCAACCTACTCTCAAGTTACTCCATATTTGCTGTGTAGCAATGTGTTGAAATTAAAGAGTCCTGGAGTTTGGCAGAGTGATGCTCTCTGACCTTTGCACAATGTGCTTATAGAATATCAATCTTGCATTTGATCAGCATGTCACAGCAATCTAAGGAGAATGCAATTCACAATGATGATCTTAAGAATTGATTTTACAGAAACTGAGATAATGCCTCCTGAGCCATCTGATGGGCCACATAACCCACCTAGGAGGAAGGAAGGTTTTTCTTCGATGGTTATGAAAATACAGAAATCTCTTACCAGTTATCCTTGTGCTTTTATTTTCACTTCCTTACTCCTTGATATATACTCTCAAGAACATATGCCAGTACATAGGTAATTGCTTTGGGAGGTATGAAAATTTCACCTGTTGTGATATTACATCCACATGAGACACACTGTAGGACTACCTTTTTCAAGCCGTTTCTGATAAGCAGTAGTGGGACTTAAAGGTGAAAAGACCCAATCCTTGCCCTTGTTGCTAAACAAATTTGTTTTCTGCAGACAGTGGTTTCTGGATGAGCAAAGAATTCAAGTAAATAAAAAATTTAAAGCTACTAGAGGGGGGGGAAAAAGATTAGTTGAGGTTGAATTTTAATATTTTACTTGCCTCCTTAGCATATATGTGGTTGGCCTTCTGCAGCTTCTGCTATGTTAAGCTACTGCCTCAACAGTTCAACAATTAACATTTTTTAACTGTTGAATATAATTTGAATTACTTCAGTCCATTTAAAAAAAAAAAAGTAGTAATACCTTTGATACTTCTGCAATCTGGCTTTTTTAAAAAATATACTATTTTAGCTTTCAGAACAGGTTCAGGAGATAGTAGGGGAGGCAGAACCTCCCCTAAGCATAATTTTATGTTATAATATTTGTTTTGTATTTAGCAATGTGAGAGGAAAATGAATAAGAATGGTAGATTCAGAATTTTTTTTTGCAACCACAGTATTGCGAAGGTCCAAAAGAAGTATATTAAGCAGAAGTTAGGTTGAAAATACTTGCTCATAAACAAAGATCAAGTGCTGGTCTTAAGACTTAATTCTTTGATTTCTTCCTTTGGGCTAAATCTTCCTTTCCTCTCTGAAGAAGTGGAGGTCCCATGAAAGAGGAACAACTCAGAAAGCTATGGAGGTCCAGTGGTACTGCATAACTCTAATCTGCAGACTAATGGTTTTGAAGATAAATTTTGTAAATGGTGACACATTCCGAGTGGTCATCTGTTAGGCCAAACCACTGGCCACTCTCCTCCAAAGAGCAGAAGTAAGGGAGGAAGAACAGACCAGCACTGGTTCCTTCCTCTCCTAAAGCTGCTGGGAGTTTCATTTCCATGGATAACCATTGACAAAAGCCTAACTACTCAGGTTTGCCATCAAGAGGGACTTAAGTCACAATTTCATGATTGATTCTGGGAGAGATCTTTCCCTCAAAGTATTTTTGCAGAAGTGGTAGGTATATAAAAATTGGAAAATAAAAAAAATCCTCTTACCTGTTTGCTTTTTCAGCGTGTCAAGACTTATTTTTGTGCGACACCTGGGAGGTGTTCTAGCAGTGGCAAACATCAGGGGCGGGGGTGAATATGGAGAGACCTGGCACAAAGGTAAGTCAGTCAAAGCACAGGAACAAAACTGCAGGCTTAGCAATGAAAATTGCAACATCTTCTTTTCACTCCCTCTTCCATGCTCACACCTCCTTTTGCATTTTACTTATTCTACAAAAAAGTAGATCTTTTTCCTTACTTACATGTTAGATCTGTTCGTTGTCCAGTGTTAATCTGATGCTTTTTATTAGATTATTTTCATTTTTGCAGCCTACTTAAGAACAATTTTGTACAAAAACATTTTCCAAGAAAATCATTGTGGTTTTTTAAGCAAGATCAAGTTCCCTGAACTTAAACACTGGAAAATGCAGCTATTTATCTTGAACTGATCTTACAAAAAATGTCTTTCTATTGCAAAAGACCTGGCTTGCTTTCACATACCTCTTTCATTATTGCAGGTGCCCAATTCTAAATCCCCAGGACAACAGCACTGACTGTTTAGGCTCTCTTAGTATCACACACACACACAAAAAATATTTGCCAAACTTTACAGAAGGTGTGAACTCTTGAGGTCAGAGTATAACTCTTATATATTGTTTTTGCATAATTTATGAATAGACTTTTTTTTTTTTTAATATTTGATGAATGTGACTGGAAAAATGTCTTCACCAGAGGGGTTGTCAAGCACTGGAACAGGCTGCCCAGGGAAGTGGTTGAGTCACCATCCCTGGAGGTATTTAAAAGACACATTTTGGTGTGTCTTAGGGACATGACAGTGCTGAGTTAACAGTTGAACTCGATGATCTCAAAGGTCTTTTCCAACATAAATGGTTCTGTGATTCTATGATTGAAGTTGATATGAAAACCGTCAGCTCCAGAAGTGCATTCACATCATCCCCTCCGCACTCTTGGGGGTCCAACTTGTAGGCAACCGTTTGACCTTTTTGGGTTTTTTTAAGCTGTCATGCTACAGGGAAATTCAGTCAAACACTGAAAAGCTCTGTCAATCTCTTTTCCGCTTTTCTTAACACTTTTGATGTATTTCTGTCCATGTTTTTCCCATCAAGTCCTTGTCTTAACATTTAATTGTCTTTGTCCGCTTGCTTTATTGTGGACAACTGTCCACATTCTTCCACCTGGGGAAAAAGCTTGAAAAAATCCTTCTTACCTCTGGAACATACCTTTCTTTATTTAATGGTGACACTTTACTTGTATTCCAAGAATCTGGTGCATAAGTTGCTGGGAATGTTGTCAGTAAGGCAAATGTACCAAAACAGTGGTGCTTATGATCTAGCAATTTGCCATGGCAGTAATCCATAATATCTTTTTATCAGACAAAATGGTATTTCCAGATCATTGCATCTTGATTTTACTATTTCATCTGTGGTAACTATTTGTCTGGGTCATTTCCTCACAATTGAGTTAATTATGTAATAGTTTCATAAATAGAAGCTGTATGTGCTTGCAGATACAGGATATTACTGCGAAAGATGAAGTAGCCTTCATTAATTTTAATTTGCAGATTGATTTGTAGTAGATTTTAATAAAATTTATCGTAATATGGTAATGCTTCTTTGATCCACCTATTTCCTGCTTGATTTTGACCCAAGTCTTTTATTGTAGTTTGAAATAAAAGATGTGTCTGTTCTTTGGTAATTCCAGAAGCAATTACAGAAGGTTTTTTTGCTTAGGTTTAATTTTATAAATAGGATTCTGACCTTACACCAGCCTGGTGTTTTGAGCAAGGAGTAAGATTTATTTCTCCTTTATTGCCACATACTTGAAGTCTTTTTTGTTGTCCCAGTATGTCTCTCTTCAATGGTCTTGTTAATACAAGAATGATGTGTATTTGTTAAAAAAAAAGACAAAAAATTACAAATGTACTGGTTTCAATTCTACGAGATCTTTTTGATTAAATGTCAGACTTACCTTGCTAAACTTCTGTGACATAGAAACAAAGCAACCATTGTAAAATGGTTGTCTAGGATCACTTGATGGAGAATGGAGATAAAGAGACACCTCCAGACTGTAGCTCATCTCACTTAATTTAGGCTAAAATTAATTGTCCTGGAGGTTCCTGGACCATAGGGTTAACCTTAGGCAATCGGCTTAGAATAAACATCCAGCTTTTAAAGAAAGTAGAAGAAACTAGACTTCTGCATCCTTTAAGCCCTTCTTGCCTGGCTGGGCCACTGCCTTTGCTACAGGAATTCCTAGTTTCCATTTCTTACTAGTATTTAATTGCCTGAGATTACCATGGTCTTTAGGTAGGATAACCTTTGAGGAGGATCTAGTTTTAGTCTCTCGCCAAACAAGCAAGATTTGGACAACTGTGAGTTATCTAAGCTGATACTCTTCTACTAAAATAATTGAAAGATTGTAGGGAAAACCATCCTTCTCCTTCCCTATCCTACCCTGCAGAATTTTTTTTTCAGACCTGGAAGTATTATCAATGATATCATCTGAACCAACATTTTCTGACATTATTTATTCCCTTACACATCTGATGACATTTGGAATTTCATTCAACATGATGGCAGTATCTTAAGCATTTCCATATTGAAAGTTAATTAATAAAATTTCAAAGCAAGATGCAACTCTGAAGTCCCGTTTTGGCCATAGCTTGATATCATCTGGTTCGAAAGCAACTAATAGAAAAAAAAGTAACAAACAGCCAGATATTATATATCCAGGAAATTAGAAGTGCTTATTTTATATAGCTTGTTTTATAAGCTGAGTCTTTATTGCCTTAAGAAACTGTCACTGAGTTTAATGATGTTAAAAGTCCCATTAGCTCAAACCTCAAGTTGATTGTATGTGGTCATTTTGTATATATTTTGCTGTGCAAAGACTTTGGCTTTCCTTTCTCTGGTTAGGAACATTACCTGGCACTCACTCCACAGTATAGGTATGTATTATTCAGAGTTTCTGAAAGCATCAGAGTTATTGACAGAACCATTTTACAGCCTCTCTGTGTTGACAGAATCTTTCATTTTTGCTGTTTTTCTGAGCTGTATCAATTATTAAAATGTTCATGAAACTGGAATTGTTCCCAGGTATTTTTGCACACATGTTTTTCTGAAGAGATGGTATCAAAAGGATTTTATGGTATCAACTGATTTGTTTTGTTTCTGTGCTAGGTGGTATCTTGGCCAACAAACAAAATTGCTTTGATGATTTTCAGTGTGCTGCCAAATACCTCATCAAGGAAGGCTACACATCCCCAAAAAAGCTGACTATTAATGGAGGCTCAAATGGGGGCCTCCTAGTTGGTAAGAGCTGCTTTGTCTATTTCCCAGATTTGCTGCTGGGCTTATTAAAGTAACCAGACAAAAATTGATGACATCTGCCTGTCAAAAGTTGCCAGAATGTCAATGCATTAATGTATATCAGGTGTTAAATATGTACAGTAGTACTTCATTTGTTGTTTGCATAGGATATTGGAATTCTGGAGTCTCTGGCAAAGGCTGACTGTTAAAAGCCACACAGTCTTGTGTGGTAAGCCTGTGGTAGAATCACACAGAAAGTAAGAATGGTTTAAAAAACATGGGTTTTTTAAAATTTTTCTTTCTTCGGGTTAACCATTACAAAATAACTACTGAACTATTGATTTATGTAGCATTGGAAAACCATGTGTGGTCTGTTACAAATGCATCTTGTACACATAAATACACTGCTGTGTTCTTAAATTCAAGGAAATAAATAGCCTTCTCTTAAACAGAAGTCTTGTCACAGAAAGATCTTGTGTTCTGAGCAGTCTAAGAGCTACAAAATATATTTCTGATAAGATCCCTATCTGAAAGTAACAGAAAAAAGAAGGTGATTTTTTGGATCAATTTTGAAAGGAAAAGGAGACACAAAATAATAGTATCGGGGTTTGTTTGCCTTTTTTTAAGCAGCGTGAAAGGTGACAGTATGACAGATTTGAGTTACTCATGTGAGAAGGGGGTAAAAAAGGCACCTCAAGTTGATAAGCCACTGAGTTATAGAAAACAAGCAGTTTTACTAGGCCCACTCTGCTTGCTCTTCTTTTTGTATTCATCTGCTGCTGTGTGCTGACTCTATTGATTTTATTCTATTTTTCAGTGAATTAGCATCTAGCATAGGAAACAGGATTTGGAATTATGCAGATCTTTGGTCTAAGCCATCTTGGCTAGACCTGCTTTATTATTTTTAGAAAGCAGTTGTTTTAAAGATGAAGTAACAAGTACTTGTAAAGTTGTGTTTTGGTTTTTGCTTATATGCTTCTCAATAACAAGTGGCAGAAGGTGTCTGTGCATTGAAAATAGAAATGGGTGAATAGCTTCTGAAAATACTGTCTTATTGTTATTTGGTCTTTAGCTTCAGTCAGGATGAGGTTCATCCTACCCAGCTTCAGTAATAAAACCCCTTGGTTTACTGGCTGAGCTCCTTGTGTCAATAAGAGGAAGCAAGTGACAACTGCAGGAAATACATCAGTCTGGTAGGAGACAGGTGTTATAAATCTAGACCTCCCTGCTCTGAAAAATCTTGTTAGAATCATTCCCTTGAATTTACTGGTAGATTTCAGTCAAGCAGGATTTCCATGCTCTTGATGAGCCAGATAGGGATTTTTCTTGACTGAGTAAAATCAGGTGAATTCAGGAAATTCTTGTAAGGTTTTTTTTTATCAAAGCAAGAATAAATTTTACAATAGTTGTTGATGCAACATAACTAATCCTGTAGGTTCAAGGACCCACTGCCAGATTTTCTTCGTTCTTATTTATTGAAGAAAAAGCTGACAAGGAAGCGTATTGTCACTCTTCCAAAATACTGTTTCCTTTCAGTCAGACTAACAGGAGGTGACTCTGAGGACTGCAGAGCCCTGAGCTCATCTTGCCTTATTCAACCACAAAACAAGACTTCCTTGTCCTGCAGTGTGATCTCCAAGCTGAGCAGAGCAGCACAGCTGTGAGCTGAAAACCTTCCTGCAAATGCAGTGTTTGACCTCCCATGTTTGCCTAGACAAAACTGGTTCTGATGTTTCGAAGGCTCATTTTCGTACTGAATTTTAAAGCTCAAAGTTATGTATAGAGGGATAAAACTCACAAATAAATTGTTGTTCCAGATTACACCTTATTAATGCATATAATTAAGAATTATGGCTAATTAAAAAGGTGCAGTGTGCATGGATGAGTGTCTCCATAGGTGATTTCTTACTGAAGTAACTATTAAGGAACTAGCAAGGGGCAGTTTCTTCCAAAATCCTGAGCAAGACAGTGCTTCAAGAGACACTCTGAAATAAAGAGTATTAAAATAAAATGTTATGGTAGTTGTTTTGGCTTTTGTTCCTACCACGACACAATTTATGTTCATAAAAGAAAATAGCTGGAAGGAGAGGGATCTGATGAAAAGCTTCCATTAAAACCTGAAGATCTTTTACACAGCATCTCTTTAAGGCTTTATATATACCTTATGGAAATGACTCATAAATAAGGAAGAGTTAGCATAGTTACATATCAGGGATGACCAAAAGTAAAATTTCATTTTTCAGAAAGTAAAAATCATGTTTAAATGAAGAAAATAGGGTAAAGTGTAAACTCTTGGCAGGGACAGACAGACAACAGGAGACTGAGCAAATTGCTTCCAATATTAAGATTAGCAATGGCATTTTTCTGTGCACATCAGAGGCAGGAATCCGGCCAGATGATCTGTGGGACTTGCAGGTTAGTGAGATGTAAAAGGAGCATTAAAGAAAAATAAAGGCAAAGCAGAACAACTAAATTGTCTGTTTGTATTGATGTTCCCTCCTGAGGAGTGGGGGGGTTCCCTGCACCAGTCTGTGTTCATGAGGAATATTCTGGGGAGCTGACTCCAGTTGAAGCATCAGCAGGAGAGGTTTTGGAATGAATCAATCCAATGAAAACTATTGTGATGCCAGGACCAGATGGTGCACATGCAGGATCCTAAGTGAACTCTGATATGAAATTGCAGGCTACTAAGCCTGAATATCTGAGGAACAGAAGGGGGCAAGTGTAATGCCAAGTTTTAAATGGTTCATGGTGATCCACAAGATGCAGATGAGTAGATCTGACTTCTCTAATGGGCAAGCTAGCTGAAACCAATAAATAATAGCTGACATAAAAGAAAGAATTCTGCAGGCTGAAGTTGCAGCTTTCAAATGTATTAGAGCTATCTGAAGGAGTCAGGCTGCATATGGGGCTTGTAACAGTGATCTAGGTGAGGAGCTATTCTTGGATTTTCAAAAGCTTCCTCACGTAAGGCTGTGAAAAAAAGTCCTTGCTGAGCTGGAAGCAAAGTCATATCAATATCATGGTTAGCAGGAGGCAAAGAGTGGCAATAATCAATCTGTTTTCACAATGGACAAAAATGAGATAAGAAGAATTTGGGGAAGATTATACTTACATGTGGATGCACAGTGAATAGTTCTGAATTAATTAAGGGATTCTGGGATCCATTGTAGTAGTTATGTGAAAATTTCAGTGCTCTTATTTTTTAAAATTCAAAAAAAGGCAGGGGAATTTGTAAAATCACCAGGGAAAATGTTTAAATCAAGAAACAGGAATTGGAATTGAAGAACTTACTGCTACAGGATATGATGAACACTGGATGAATAAACATTAAGAAACAGTTGTATTTACAGGGGATGTGTGTTTTGATGGCTTTCTTATAGAAGGGCTGAAGATAACTCCAACTCAGAGAAAACTGAAATAACTAGTTCATCAGATAATAATTTACAGGAAAGATCTCCCAGTTGCCACTCTTATACATTGAACACTGAGCTTGTTTAAAACAACTGCAGTTGTTTTAAAAATATATGAGGCAATCATTATTCTTAAAGAAATTGTCCCTTCCAGTTGTAGGAAGATCAAAATAATATAACAAGAAAATACAGCAGCAATTCACTTTGTTAATTTGAGGTTATTCCACTGATTTAGTAACAGTCTGATTTTATGAAAACTCTTTCATTATGGGTTTACATAATAATTATGGAAGACAACTTCCATCAGTAGATGGAGGGCTTTTGATCCTTAATGCCCTTTTCTTTCTTGAGACTAATATTAGAAGTTTAAACAGTTAATGGTTTCTTCAGTTCAGTAGTTCAAAATCTCACATGCTTTAAAAGTTCATTTCTCCTTCAGTCCCAGTTTGGTGGTTTGAAAGGCAGTGTTCATGGAACAAGTTTGGTGTCTGAAGAGCACAGAAATGGCTCTTAAGTTCTTTTAAACATACCATCTTTCAGAGTTATGTTTTTTATCCATTTGTGTATTTGCTTACAGTTTTGCTTGAAAGTCTATTTGACTTCATATTTACTGACAAGACTGCTCTCAGTACAATGTGGTAGTGAACCTTTTACTGTTGAACTTAATTCTTTAAGATCTGAATACTAACGGAATTGTTTTCCTGCTGAAGCTGCCTGTGCTAATCAGCGCCCTGACCTGTTTGGTTGTGCTATTGCCCAAGTGGGAGTGATGGACATGCTCAAATTCCACAAGTACACCATTGGCCATGCTTGGACCACTGACTATGGTTGCTCGGACTGTAAAGAGCAGTTTGAATGGCTGCACAAGTAAGTGCCTTTAAATACTTTCTGTGGTTGTTAAAACGCATAGTCTGCTCAACAGTTTCCGGTTGTCATGATCAATATCTATTCTAATGATTACTTCATCCTTTCCCACTCTGAATTTGGGGAGTTCAGCATTTCCTTACAAGTTTTGAATCAAAGACTGTCTTCAAAGTCCTATTGAATCAAGTGGTCCTATTTTCAAAGACCTTGTTCTCCTAGCAACTTTTAACAGTTCATAAGGTTTTCTCCTGAATAATGACTCTTCTAGGCTATAACAACAGAATATTCTCAAGTGGACCATTACATAAATTGTATTTTTTACCATGAGGTAGAGACAGTCACCATTGTGAATTGTATTATACAATGTGGGTGAGATTTATTTATATGAACTGAATGGCACTAGACCATAATAGGATCTTAATTAATTTCTTAGCTTCTGTTGAGAGTCTCAATTTCCCTGTTTCCAGCAGGATGGTTCCTGCTATGGACTTCACAAGTTTTGCTGCAGTTTCCCTGCTGGCTGCTCCTGATATTTTGGACATTCCTGTGAGATGTACACATACATCTCCCTTGAAAATGAGGAAATGTACTTGCTTCACATTTCAGAGCCAGAGATCTGAGGCCACTACTGCATGTCAGTTGCCATGAGTGCAATTCTGATTAATGTAACTGAGATCTGTTCTATTCTGAGTGCTAACAAATGCCACTGTGATGGTTTCAGTAGGAAGGGACCTTCTTGTTGGATCTTGAGGAAAAAGATACAGAAATGTTTGTGTGTTTTTCTCAGGTATTCTCCACTTCACAATGTCAAACTACCAGAAGAAGATGGCATCCAGTATCCCTCCACACTACTTCTCACAGCAGACCACGATGACCGTGTGGTCCCTCTGCATTCACTGAAGTTCATCGCTACCCTGCAGTACGTTGTGGGCCGAAGCAGTAAACAAACCAATCCACTCCTCATCCATGTTGACACCAAGGCTGGGCATGGAGCAGGAAAGCCAACTGCTAAAGTTATAGAAGAAGTGTCAGATATGTTTGCTTTTATAGCACGATGTCTAAAGCTTGAGTGGATTGAATAGGCAAGATGCTTATTACTGTCTCCTTAGAAAACAAGGGCTTTAACATTTAAGAACAGCCACACTACTACTTGGTGTAGTACTTACATTTAAGAACTGCAGTTTAATACTTTATTGATCCAACCTGCTAGGGAGTTTTGATCTTCTGTGTGTCCCTCTTTTTGGCATTTCTTTGATTTTTTTTTCTATTGCATTCCAAATTCCATTTTGAAAAGCATGTTCAAAAAAATAGCTGAGCTACTCTCAGTACTGTTGTGAAAATTTAGATTTCAAAATTAGTGCTAGTTGAGCTTACTTCCTGTAAACAATTTTAATGTATTTCACCTATAAACATATCCAGATCATTTGTAATTAAATGTAAGTACTGTTCACATACAACTCTGAGCATATTTTATTTACACAGTAATTTATTTAAGAATGTAAATTGAAGGTGTTCAGTGATAACCATGAAAAAGTGAAGAGACAGTAATCCAGTTATGTCAAATATTATTAAAAAGCTTATATTACATTCTGTTCATAAACATGTTACAGTCTGTAATGATGATGTTGCTAAATTGTTCTTTCTTTCCAAAGAGACTTCAAAATGTCACCAGTTTTCTCTTCAGCCATTTATTTCCGCCCAGAAGAGAAAACTGGGGGCTGAAACCTTGAAGAAATCTTTGATTCTCACTGTAATCTCAGTCAAGCTATACAGATACTTTCCAACAACCCATGTGAAATTACTTCTTTAACTGTTTCTGAAGAGTAGACCAGGCACTGATTTAAATAAATGAACAAAATATAAATTAACACAAATCAAAAAACCCCACTCCGACCCAAAGCCACAGCTTTGTCCAGGTTGTTCAGGTTCACCTCTTTTCTGATGCTTCTGACAGGACATTCTCTAACAAGGCAAAATCTGAACATGCATATATAACCTAGTTTTGGCTTCAAAACAGCAAGAGCTCGTAGTCGGACTCCCCTATGATTTGACACAGGCACATTATTTGAACTGCCGTTTTTCCCATCTAGGCTGTAGAGCTATAATTAGATGTTAGTATTTGCCTACTGTTTGATCTCTGATGCACTGCAGCAATTAGAGTTTGATTTTGCAGAGAAAAAAGTATTCTATCAACTATTATTAGTTTTGTTGCCCCTCCAGAAAACATCACTGTTTCTCATTTTTGGATGCACTGATAAAATCTTCCAGAATCATGCTTATCATTACATTCATACTTAGACCCTAGGGACTGTATTTCAACTCTGGGCTCAGGAGTTTTATCTATAAAGAAACAATGTCTTGGTGCAGGAAGAGGAGGGAATGGTATTTAAAAGAGAGAGGGATGCTCTAAAGAGCAGTAAAAATAAAAATAAATTTGTACCAGAGTCACTCTGTGTTTCCCTCATGATCTGGACTTCTTTTGATTCCCTGTGGAGTCCAGGAAAGATCATCCTCTCCAGGCCCCTATTACATATGGCTAATTTGATTTTAGGAGAAAATAAAAAATGATTTCTGCTTTCATATGAAATACCACACCTAAAACCTGTATGTGATCTGGGGTTTATTTGGGATCCACAGGCCTTACAGTTGTTTACAAGATACTCTGTAGACTTCTGCGCTCTGATCACAGCATTGAATTAAACAATCAGAATAGGGAGTTGAGAGAGGGTTGATTTTTTTTTCCTTCCAGGCTGTGAAAACAGGGTGCAGGTTCAGCATCCCCCTTTTCCCAGAGGTATATGAACTGCGTTCTTTGATCATCTAGAAATTTTCAACAGCTTCCCCATGTGGCAGAAACAAAGCACATAAAGCTGTGCCATCTCCATTTGTAATAGTCATAGTTGTGGCGTGTAGCCTTCTATTGAATTTAGTTACTGTCAAGAGGGCAGAACTTCACCTCTGATAAAGACCTTTGCAGGATAGGGTGTGTAGAAACATGGTCCTCAGACATTCGAGAAATAGAGCTGAACTGTGTCACTGAATTGCACATGCTTGGGTACAGCCACCTTGGCCGTCTCTAGGTCTGTTCCTAAAAATGCTTTTCGTTGTCCTCCAATAGCTCAAGCACAAAACTTATGGCACAGGTTAAAAGTAACTCCTTTTCCTTCTGAAGCCTTCTGTTGAAGCTGAGTTCCCTGAATGACTCAGTATCATGACAGATATCTGGAGACTTCAGTAACATTTCTGTGAGTGGCAATCAGTAGTACTGAAGGTGGAGCTGCTTGCTGGAGACACCATTCACAAAGTAAGTTCTCCAGAGTATCCCTTGTGGAATGCTGGTGTCAGTATTGGGAAGGCATTGTGTTTCTGTAACAGGGTCATCATGTCAACATTTATTTGATCTTAATCAGCTGTGCCAACTTGAGGATTCAGGTGCCAAAAAAATGATGTTGCAACAGCAGTCCTGTTATCTGAGTTGCTGCTTTTGAGGCAGACAGGGTCATACTCCAACTGGAATCTGTAATCTCTACGTCTGAGCGAGTAATGTTTTTGTAATATAGTGGGATTTAAACCTTCAGGGTTTTGATTAAATAGACCTGGAGCCAAACCATTCCTGCTGTATAAAACATAATGAAATTTCTGTTAGTCTAGTTTCAAGGTTAAGTTATTTTCTCTATAGTGGAAACGCTATTTTATGGAGATACTCTTGTGGCATCTGTTTCCAGTATGTGAGGCAAAATTCACAAGCTGGGCAAGGTAACCTCCTAACTATCTGGTTTTTCAAAACCACCTTAGAAAACTTGATACTGATGTTTTGCACCACGATCCAACCCCCCCCAAAAAGCCCTGTAAGAGGCTTATGTTACATGAAGAAAAATCTGTTTTTATGTGGAAATAAATGAACTTTTTGCATATTTCTCCTAATAGTCTTCACAACTGATGTAAAGATATCTTAGTTGTCTTTCCTCCCATGAGTGTACATTTGCATTATAGTTGATTTATATGAAAAAGGTCAGAAGTATTTTTAAAAGCTGAGAGTCTTCATATTCTTTACAGAAAGAGATATTTGTATTCCTTAGTGTTGGAGTTAATTTACATTTTGGTAGCTACTAAAAAGATAGATATTTAGATATGTGTGTGTGTGCATATATCTGTACGTACTGATTTCAGCTGGGAGCTGCACTCCTATAGTTTAAGGATGGAAGAGGGCAGCTGGTATGTAAGAATAAAGGGTGCTCAAGACAGAGTTTGGAGATGGATACCTGTCCCTGGCACCTAGAGCTTCTTGACCAGGATTTTCTTGACTTGGCTCTACTTTGCCGTCTGTCCGTAGGAAGGCAGAAACATGAGCAGCAGTACTTTTGGATTAAATAGGGCAAGCAGCAGGTTTCAAAAATCAATGTTGCCAGGTCATTTATTTATTTTTAGCCTGAGGTTGCTTCTTAGGATTGCCTAAAGATCTGCTTATAGACTTCCTGACGAAGTCCTGTGAAAGGGGTTTTCCAAGCTGAGCTGGATTTAGGAGGAAGGCCAAGGGAGGGACTTGGAAGCGAGGCTAATAAGCAACCACACAATTTTCTGCCAAGCTCTTCTACTTCGAAAATCTTCAGCAGACCACTTTGGTATAATTGTCTCTTTGTCCAGACCTCTCAGAATATGGGTAGGTCCTTCTGATTTGAACAGCCAGGTTTGGCAACTTGGTTCATTTTCCCTTGTGTTAATTACTTCTGCCTTCAGATATGGCATGCCAGGAGAAAAATAAAAACAAAAACATTTTTCAGGCTTTTGTTAGCATGCTTTTGCAGAAGAATGATGTGGGGTAGCCTTCCAATTGTAATGTCCCTGAAGATAACTATAGTGCATCCTCAAGATAATATTATCCATGAATAGAAAATTCTGAATAAACTCATGTCTTCAGTTTATTCATGGCAGAGCAATCCTAGTGATGGAATCCCTCAGTGGAAGCAGGACTAGCTACTGGCACAGAAATTAACTGAAATGCTGGACTAGGAGCACTAGTGATTTGACTGTTTCTCCTAATTTTCCATAAGAATAACTGAAAATTCAACATTTAAAGCCAAAGCTTAGCAATAACCTATGAGAGTCTTTTCTGTAGACATACCTCTGCCTTGTTACCAGGAGAAAGAGAGGCAAGGAACACACTTGGTGCTCATGCCCTTACCCATTGCAGTGGAAGTTTAATGCTGAAAGTCTGAATAGCAAGAGTCAGTGTGTGGTGACTTCACTAATAATTTCCAGCTCCCACAGCAGATGCAGCATGACAGCTGGAGTCAGTGGATGGATGACATCCCTGCAAACGTGGCATTACCAGCTGGCCACGTGCTGCTCAGGAAACTGTAATGTGTGCTTGTGCACTGTTTTCAATGCTTCTTGGGCCTTCTCTGTGCAAAGAGGGAGGAGCTACTATTCTTGAAACCCCTAAGGTGGGGGGACACATGCTGTTTTAAGCAAGATGTGTACTAGGTAGGTATCTGGTAGTGCTAACTAAGCATTAATTTTGATACTTCTCTATAACCTATACAGGGCATTACTAGGCCCAAAATAGTAACTGTAATTTTTATCTCTTAGCCTCACTCTTAAAATATTGGGGAAATAATCAGAAAAGCAGAAGTTCAGCAGTAGCACCTGAACTAATAGGAGGTGGTAATTTCATTTAGTTTTTAGCACCATGATTTTTGTGTTGTTTTTCTTTCCCTGTGAGAGCCATATTTAACCTCTGACATCTCCTCAGCAGAAGAACAGATGAACATGAAGATACATTGCATTTCAGTGATGCCATCAAATATATTCTGCTATGGGACATTGAAAGTGTCAGAAGACAAGAGCAGCAGAAAAAAAGTTTGTTACCTAGCAGTTACTGATCAACCATGAACATACTAAATAACAGAGGAGTTTATTCATCAGTTTTACACCAGTTAATGCAATTTTTAGAAGTTTTGGGAGTGTTTAGCTGGTGAAAAACTGTTATCCATGCTTATTTATTCTTTTAGGCCATTTCTGGTGTGCAACAAGAGCATGTCATTGTGACAGCAAGTGACAAAATGCCGTGACTTGGACTGTTGTTTCCTTCCTGAGGAAGAAACTGAATAAAGGGCTTGGGCATTTCACTCCTCAGAATCCTTTGGAACAGTAACAGAAGCAGATAAACAATACTCATTGTCTTCTGATTGTTTCAAATGAAATAGTCTCATTTCTCAACAAAATATGTTTTTTTCTGGTAGTACTGCTGTTTTAAAGGAAGTTCTGGTGTAGTAGAACAAGCTTTGTGATGTAGGTATGTGCAGATATTTCTTTCGGTGCAGGTATTCCTATCAGTAGCTGGGCCAAGCTGCTAAATACTTCCTACTTCATATATTTAGTATTCATAATTAACATTCTGCTGCTGAAATTGCTTTTTGGTTTAGTTTAAAGCTTCTCAGCATTAAAACCATGTTTTCATCATAAATGGCATAAAGCTGTAGACATAAGACCATTGATAGGGGACCCAAGCTTCAGCTCCTGAATGATTTACCCTTCATTTTGTGTTTCACTGAGTAGATGCAGGTAGAATCATAGAACTGTTTTGATTGGAAGGGACCTTAAAGATTATCTAGTTCCAACTACCCTGCTCTGGGCAGGGACATCGTCCACTAGACCAGGGTGCTCAGGGCCCCATCCAGCATGGTCTTGAACACTTAAAGAATGGAGCATCCACAATTTTTCTGGATCACCTGTTCCAGTGCCTCACCACCCTCACAGTGAAGTGAGTTTATTCCTAATATCTAATCTAAACCTGCGCTCCTTTGGTTTGAAGCCATTCCCCCTTGTCCTGTCACTTACATGCCCTTGTAAAAGTCTATCTCCATCTTGTAGGCTTCCTACCTGTAGGGTACTGAAAGGCCACAATTAGGTTAGCCCAAAGCTGCTTTTTTTTCCAGACTGAACTAGAAAAACTTCACATTACAGTAAAAAAGTGAAATAACTGTAGATGATCACTGCCTATAAACTGAAGATCTTGAGAAACCTCTATGGTTTCTACTGTATGTGAACTAGCTTCCAGCTGTATTTTGAAATTAAAGGGATTACTTTTCCTAATTAGAGATGCTCAGCCCTCCTTGAGCTTCAAGGAAGTACAGATCCAAATCTGAACTTCATAAGAGTGCATCACTCAAAATGCCTAAAAGCAAAAGTAGTTCTTGAAATTCCCTGTCTTTGCAATGTGGTTATCCTTCAGCAGAGCTTTGGCTGCCAAGGACAAACTGGAAAACATCCTCCTCTCACAGATGACAGTCACTCGCACAACAACCCAGTCATTAAATAGTTTGCTGCCATGGGCCTGCTGCCCATTCTTCCTGCCTGGTGGAGCCTTCCAGGGCCACTGTGATTGCCAGAGGAAGTCAAATGAGGGGGAGGGGTACCAAATACACAAAATTGCTTCCAGCTAATGAGTTAGACAGTTACTGAGAACATTTCATTGGAGATTTTGGATAGCTTTCATTATTTTTGATACTTGTTCCCTGTTAGGATTTGATTAGGGGGAGATGCCTCTCCTGAATTAAGTTCAAGAAAGAAGTCTAGTGTTAATCATTTTAGCCTGGCTGTCGTGGTAAAATTCAGAGGTTGTTACCTTAAGCTGTGCCAGGGGAGGTTCAAATTGGACATCAGAAAGAATTTCTTCACAGAAAGGGTTGTTAAGCATTGGAACAGACTGCCCAGGGGAGTGTTAGAGTCACCATCGCTGGAGGTGTTCAAGAAACAACTGGACTTAATGCTATGGTGTAGTTGACAAGGTGGCGATTGGTCAAAGGTTAGAGGTCTTTTCCAACCTAAGTGATTCTGGATGTTTGATTCTGTGACCTGGGTCTTGGCTGTGGAGAAAAATGGGTTTACATAGGAACTCAGGAAATAAATTTGGAATTTGAGGTCTCTAGGGCCACCTGCCCTGCCTCAGCAGAGGGCCTGAATGCTGCCAAATTACAACCTACCTTTTTCTTCCTTTAAACATCTGCACTCAAAGCTTTTTTTTTTCCAAGTTTATTAGCATGGTCATCTCATTTGTGGGTTTTCTCCACTGTTCAGGATAATAGCAGACATCTAGGGAAGCTAATAACTCTTCTGTCAAGCCCTCAAAGGCTGCAAAAGCCTTTTGGGGGAACATGTCATCTTTATCTCCAGCACAGATTTTGATGAAAGTACCGGTTTAGTTTAGAAGCCAACTTCCCAGGAGTCTTCCTCCCTGCAACAGAAGCATGGAGCTGATCTCCCTGACTTGCTAGCCCATGACCCACACAGATCTATAGATAAGGGAGATGCTGCAAGCAAGGAGACCCCTTGGACCAGCAAGAGCAGCCAAGGCAAGGAAAGCTTGGGAGCCCAAGTTTCTACAGGGCTTACCAAAACTCTACCACGGGCTCATTTGTTTCAGCTGTGCTGTAAAGCATGAAGCTGGCAGGAAACTAAGCCTGGCCTGTCATTCAGTGCAGAAGAAAAGGCCTGCTCAGGCCTTTAGCACAGCAGAGACCTCCAGCTACCAAGAGAGATTTCTGGCCTGCATGAGAGATATTTTTGGAGGGAAGCAATGAACTGACAGGGTTTTCTGAATGACAGCTTTAGACTTAAAAACCTAAAGCCTATCTGACATAGATCCTCCTATTGACTCTGCGCCCATATCTTACAGGAACAGCTTTGTCCTTCTAATTCTTCCATCCTATTCTTTTGACACTGTTTTGCATGTTACAGGAATACCTAATTTTCTTTACCTTTGAGCTCCAAAAGGTGATCCCATCTTTCCTAATCACATTACACCTGATCATTTTTCATTCTTCAGCCTTCTTGCTTTTTAACTTTGTCTACACTTTGAATTACCCATAGCTTCAGCATGTGAGAATGTCTACAAAGCTTGTGGCAAAACAAACAAGCTGCAGGCTAACACACACATACATATGCAGAGAGAGACCTTTCCTTGGGGTTTTGCTTAATTTCTTTCTTCTTTTTTCCAGATCACTTATTAGAAATTCAGAAATCCCTTGAGCCAGTTCTGAAGACTAGCTGTTCTCCTTGGGTGACATATGGTTGCCACATACATGGCTCTCCTAAGGACTGTTTCATTCAAATGTTAGTTCAGGAATGTTTGGTACTAGCATTACAATTCCCGTTTTGCCCTCTGGTTGTAATTGCTTTCACTGTGCTTTCACCATCTGTTGTGAAATCCAGCTGTTGCCTTTTAAAGAAACACTTTTGGAACACTTTTGGCTCTGAAAAACCTCCTTTGCAGTTGCTTCTGTGAGAACTGGATGTCCTTAGTTAACAAACAAGTAATGCCCAAGACATATTGCTGCTCTGAACTTCCTCCTGGTCTGTTTAATCAGCTCCTCTAGCTGGAACTAGCTGTGGTTTAGGTTCTGTTGTTTTTTCCTTTCATTCATTATTTCACCAGGGCAAGCTGTCCCCAAAGGCTGCTGCCACCTCTTGTACATCTCCTCCATCTCATTCCTTGAAATTGATAATGAAAAGATGTTGCCTGGGTATGCTTTCCACACTGGAAGATGGGCAGCTCGCAGAGCTTTCAGCCCTGATGGTAATTTCAGCTCTACAGCAGCCACTTGTCCCAGTAATTGTCTCAGAGACACAGGCCCCCCAAGACAATGTGAGCTTCTCCTCCTGCAAACTCTGTGCTGTTTTCCTTACAGCACCTCCTGCAGACACACAAATAGTATGTCTGGCACTTCATTTCCCTATTCTTGTTTCAGGAAAACACAGCCAGCAAGGTCTAAATCAAACAAAATCCAACAGAACGGAGGAGTTTGAGGATTCCTCAAAGTGAATCACCATCCCCCCAACACAAGGTTTTCAGTACTGGAAGCTGAAAAATGACTGGCAGCAGAAGGCAGTCCTCATCAAAGCACAACAATCCGTGTGAATCTTCCCATTTTGGCAATGAACTTTCAGATCAGACCCAAAAACAGCAGGGAAATTTTCACACTAGTGTAATTGTGAAGTTACAGCATAGATGATATGAAAGAGCCCTCAAATACCTGTTGAGATATTTCAGTATACCTCACTAGGGTAGTTCTGCCACTGCTAATTCTGTGCCTATATTTAATTGAGTCCTTGAACAATCTGGGAACTGCAGGTCATTAATTATCACAGCCACCCTTACTGACAGGGCGGGTGAGAACACGTGTCAGGGATGAGGCAAAGGGATGAGGCCAGGGAGCTGTGCCCTGTCCCCAGGAAGCTCCCCACCTGACTCCAAGCCAGCAGCTCACCCTAGGGAGCCCTGTAGGCATTCCTAACAGCATTTCCCTCTCAGCCCTGCTCCTGGGGGAGGCTCAGCATCCAAAAAGTGGCAGCCTGAGACTCTGCTGCACCTGCTTACTTCAAGCCCTGGAAGTCTGAACCTTACCACAAAAGTGTGGACAATCCCCTCTGATTGTTGAACAAATAGTTTTTATGTACAATTTACTGTTGAAATAGAAGGGGAAAAAACCTCCGAACATCATGGTTCTCAAGTCTCCATGACACATCCTGAAGATTGTTCACACTAGAAAGATGGTGGGAGAAAAGTGAGGAAAGGGTTGTAAAAAGGAAACATTTTCCTTCATTCTTAAACACTTTCCAGCTCTTGCAGTCTCAAGTCATTTAAGATATAAAAAGGAATAAGATTATAAAGACTAAGATCACATGTTCTCTGAATGTGGCACCCCACCACTGCTGGAATTTTTCAACCAAGGGAGTGCACTTCTGTACTGAGTCCTTGTGTGTCTTCATCCCCTCTGATAATCTGAGGTGACTTTGCTGGCCTGTAGGAAAGTTGAGCAACACAGTGTTTTGAGAGAGAGAAACGGGTAAAATGCTCAGAGATGGTTTAATGCTAAGGACCATGTATGTACCTGTTCATTAGTACTGCTCCCTTACTACTTGGATTCATGCAAGGGTTATTAAGGAGTTTCCTGATTTCTGATCAAAACAAAACTAAGCTTCTGGTGCCAGCTTGTTACTAGAAATGCCTTAAAATACCTGCACATCCATTGCTCTACTCACACTTAATTTTAAGCTGGCTTGACAACTGACAATTAACCTGATTTCCTTTCACTCTTTTTCCTTCTCTCTTCTAACTTAACTGACTGTGCTGTAGATACTGACATTGATGCTTGTGGTCTCTGCTTTTTCACTTGCATTTTCTACCTCTGCTATTTGTGCAAAATGTGGTTTTCAGTTTTCTGGTCAAAGTCATATCTAATGGGTTCAATGTCTTGCTGTTTGGTTTTTTTTCTCACTGAAATGCATGTCCTAAAATTCATATTTATTGGCAGAAAATTTGTCATTTGTCCAGGAAAAAAAAATTAAGCGTATCTATCACAAAAGGGAAGAAATTTGAAAATGAAATTACTTGATTTTGCCAATATTTTGTGAGACTCTTTCCCAACACTTCACGGAATGTGTCATGAACACATCACTGTGTGGTCCTAAATTACGGAGTCCTGTTTGAGCATATCGTTATTCACTGTCCTTCATGCTCTCAATAATCCTACATTACCGTAAGACTCCCATGCTTTTTCTAAAGCATTTATATGCCAGTGAGAGATTTTTGGTGTGTTTCCACCTTTACCTTTGTAAGGTTTCTTCAAAGAACAGGTTTGCTGCTGCTCCTTTGTTTTTTTTCTGCCGGATTGTTGCTGAAAACATGTAAGCTCTCAGCAGGAGCTAGAGCACAATAGCATTAATCAGTACCTCCTGCCAAATTCTTGCCAGTTCAAAACAGCACTTGGGGGATTATTTCTCAGTCTCCATTTACAATCAGTGACCTCTTGCTTATTATTTTAACTGCAGTGACAGTTCTGCTGGATCGAGAGACTTCCTCATGTGTCCTCTGTTGGATTTGTAGCAGTTACATTTTAGTATTTCTAAATTCATATTTGGGTGCAAGATTTTGCCCTGTTGTCTTATCTTCAAATGGTTCTGCCCAGTGAATGGGCTTTCTTTCTGCATGCTTTGGTTTCCCTTTCTCTTACAGTCTCAGACAGAGGCAGCAGGGAAAACTCTGATCATTGAGGACAAGTTCTGAAACAGTAGTGAGAAATTGCGGGTTTCAGCCTCCTTCATCATTTCCATTTTTCAGGAAACAAAGCCTGGCTCACAGCAACGCAGCAGCAGCAGTGCAGGAGCCACCAGCTTCCCCAGGGCTCTGTGGTCCCCCCACGACAGCTGAGCCCTGCCGTGCCCAGGTATTGTCCAGGCCTGGGTACCACACCTTCACTTCCCAATAGTGGCCACCCAACCTCATCGAGCAAGGGCTGCCTTCCTGTTATGAACACCAGTGATGCTGAATGTGCAGGGGAAGGCAGGAATGATTCCAGCAGTAAAATGGACAACAGGAGGCTGTTACCACCATGCTGTGTTTCCCTGTAACTTTACTGGGAGACACGTGTGCACTGAGCTCTGTTTAAAGATTCTCAAGACAACTTTATGAGGAGCTTTCTGGAAGGTTTGTCTTAAGCCCTTCAGACAATTCAGGTTATACTATCCCATTTTTAGTTTCTTCTCACCCGCTTGTCATAGAACTGCAATGAATCTCATAGACACATCTTCAGAGGGAAATGGAAAATATCTTTTCATTTGCCAGCTGCAAAAAAAAAAGTTAAGATTAACGGCTACTGTCAGCTCTGTTAACAATGTCTTTTGTGGATTTGTCCAACGTTGGTATTATTTTCATGCACAGTGAATTATTAGCTCTTGTCTCTGTCAAAAGCAAAAAATTCCATTTCTTTAGCAATGTGTTAAAACCTGAAAAAGAAAAACTGTGTTTCATAATTCCTGACAAGATTCCATTATGCTGAAAGGAAAAAGTTTTCTTCAGTTTTACGTACCCCAAAAAATGATGTCTTAAAGGCTGTGATGCCTCTGTTACACAAAGAACATTTTTCCACATCAGTACTGTTACTCTTGGACCACACATCCATTACTGCCCTCCAAGTCTTTATTTCATCTCATCTGGGAGTGTGTTCTGTGGAAGACACATGATGAGTTTCATATCACATCAGCATTAATCAAAATATCACAAAGATTTTTTTTTCTCAAAATCTTTAAACCTAATCAATTCTGAACAGAAATCTGTGATTTATAATGAACAGATAAATCATAATCATCTGAATGAACCACACAATATAAGTTTGCACCCCTTGGGTTTTACAGCAAAGATAGCTGGAGAAACCCATGACAACTGAAGATGAAAAAATCCTTCCCTAATAAAAATTCTTATAACTTCATTAAATTCAAGCAAGCTGCAATGATTTACACTTCTCCTGAGTGTCTTCAGCACACTTTCTTTCATAAATAGAGCAGGGAGAATGGGAGTAGTAAAAGGTAGGATTATGTATAAACAAATCAGAGAATGAAGACTTCATGAAGTCTGCTAGGGCACCCTGTTAAAAATGTAATTCAGCTAGCAAATGTGTGTACTTTATATTTCTGTGATGCACAAAAGAAAAAAAAAAAAAAGAGAGAGAGAGAAAACAACAAAAAACTCCAAAAGTACACATTACACATTTTTAAAAGATCTTCAGAAAAGTAACATATTAAGTCTGGCATAGCCCTTTTGCCAGATGAGCTCATGTGTGATTGCTAAGAAATGTCTGATCAATGTGTCACTAGCAGAGCAGTTCTGTTTCCAACACAGGTCTGATGACACTTCAGATGCTCCTGAGCATTGTCTCAGCCTCCAGGGGCTCTCCCAAAGGGAACAGGTTTCTCAGGTCTTGGGAGGTGTGTGCCAGCCCTCCTGAGACATCACAGACAACCCTTGGGCATCACAAACGGAACAACTTTCTTACATCAGGACTGTAATGAGAGCCTTATCTAAGCTCATATAAGTGCACTGTATGTCCACAACATGGACAGTAAGGCTGATACACTTTTGAAGGAAAGTCTTGAGTTACCCAAGAATTAGCCACCCTCCAAAAAAAAACTTAGTTATTTTTACCTTCTCTGCCAGAGCAGGGCTTGAAAGGGGATGCCCAGTCACATCTGTGACACCAATATCCCTGTTCTGAGGAATTACTCACAACTTTACAATCCAAGTGTTTAAATATGTTTTGGTACTACTGTGCTGTCACAAATACAGAATTTATACTCTACTCACTCCCTTGGCTTCAAAAATAGAAACTGTCCAGCTACTACAAATATGAATACAGTCTTTATCAGGTGGCATTTTGTTATTTTCAAATGGTTTTTCTCCTGAGATGACAATGAACTAAGGTGGGATACCTAGTTAACTCTTTTCAAGGCCAAGGTATCTGAAGCTTTGTAGGGCAAAGCTTTCTGGTTACTGGTGTGAGCATGGACTTCATGGTGGTTTAGGGGTTACTTCAAAGATTGGCAGCCTAGTTCAACTATTCAGATGCTGCCTCTGCTGTCAGAGTTTATTTCATATGCCCATTTTTCAGTACAAACCAAACAATGCTTTGAAGACCTGGAAACTGAAGTTGCTGTATATTGGCTTCCAAGTCACCTGGCTCGAGTTTTTGAACTCACTGGATTATATTTTATATAAAATTTATTTATATATTATATAAATATATTTCACTGGATCAGAAGTAGAGATCTCATCCTACACCTGGCTAGAATTCTTGTGTAGTCACTCCACACCTGCTTTGATGTGCCCCAGAGATCCACAAAAGGCATTTGGGCACCAAGCTTTATCTCTGCAGAGCCCCCAGGTGCAATGCTGAGATAAACTGGAAGTCTTTACTTGGATTATTTCCAATTCTATCATACAAGCTTCTAGATTTAAATGCACAAATTTCTTAAATGTCATCTTTTGGACACACAAATGCAGGTTCTGAGTTTAGCCCACACCTAAACTGCTGTGTCTTACAAGCCTGACACAAACCCTTGCATGAAAATACACATGGGATGTGGTACCAGAGCAGGCACCTGCCCCATCCCAGGTATAACACGGGTGGAAGGCAGCTTCCCAGGCAGCATGCCAGGTTTGCCAGCATGGTATATACAACAGTGATCCCAAAGAAGGTTTCTGACTGTTTTCAAAGTGATTGTTTCACAGAGGAGTCATTAGTCTATTTAATAAATAGTGCAAAGTACAGGTAGTCTATACAGAAAAATCCCCCGAGCTAATTATAAACAATTTTGTCTAAACCTTCTATTCCAAATTTCTGTAATGTCTTATCTGATTTAATTTCATTCTAGTATTTTTCTCAGAGAACTGATATCTTTGCTTTAAGTCTTCATTTGCTCTCACTTGTCATAATTTAGAAGCTAATAATCCTTTTCATGACATCAGACACACTCACTGAAACCCATTATGCCAAGGACAAAGTATGACAGTCTCAGGCATGGGGAGTAGAAATAACAAATGAGAGACAGCAACAGATGTAAATTAACTGCTAAAACCAAAGAATTATATTGTACCCTTCCACAGGAAAACTCTGGGAGGAAGGCAAACAGCCCAGCAGGGCTCTCTGTACCCTGGGGATGCTTTCTAAAATCCCTCACCCATCGTTAGCAGCAAAGGAATTGATCAGACAGAAGCTTCTTCTTCACAAAGGAAATGTAGTGGGCTCACAAATGGCAGCTAAAACACGATGTTAAACACAGCCTAGCACTCAGTCTAACCAACTCATGGTTAGCCTTAGCTTGCTTTTAGTTCTAAGTAAAAGCATGGCTTTACTCCAACTCATAGTGTTATCTGTTTTCCTGCGCAGAAATCATGCACAGTACATTTTTACACAATTTTATTTCCTTGGATAATTTCTTAAGGATAGATAGCACTTTTCCGTGTGCTCGGTAGGAGTACTAAAAATGATCGGGACATTTTGATAGCTCCCAGGCTGATTCAGTGTCATGTTTAATGTGGTTTTGGCCAAAGGAATCCCACCTTTATTGAAAAACCAAATGCTTTTTAAAACATTGCATTGCACTACAATTGAGTGGTGGAAACAAGTTCAGGGACCACAGTGGCCACAAACACAGCTTTTACTCAAATAAGGGATTCCCCATGAGTGCTCGCATCTGGTACAGACAAGGAAGGAAAGTAAGTTGGAAGGGTGCAACACCAGGCTCAAATGTAAAGGGTCAAACAGCATTTGTCTTTTCACTGTAGGTTTCTGTTTCCAAATTTCAGATCAGGAATCACTTTTCCTAGGGGAAAAAAAAAAAAAAAAAAAAAAAAAAAAAAAAAAAAAAAAAAAAGTTCTGTTTTTCTTTTTTTTTTTTCAACATTTAAAGCTGCTGATTGCAACATAAGACCAGAAAGGTTCTTAAGGTGGTGCCTTGTCTCCAGCAGTGACTGCAAGTGACTCACAGCATCCTGTAATCCTCAGAAAAGCTCTTTTCCTTTAGCTTGTCCTGTTCCCCTTGAGTATGTGCAAACTTTAGGCATCCACATCTGTGAGCAAGATCTCACAGCCCAGGGACACTCTGAGGGTGGAACAACCTCTGGTACTGTCAGCTGAACCTGTTTCCTACTACTTCCATCTGCCAATGCCCCATCCCTCTACCAGGAGTGTTCTGTTGATCCTCTCTTTCAACGCTTTTCATGACTTCATTAAATTCTGTGCTGCTCCCTTCCGTGCTATTTCATTGACTCTTTTTCAGACTGTTTTGTTCCCTTCCTCTTGTTGCTCCTCATACAGAAGCAGTTTCATACTTTTGATCACCCGTGTTGCCCTTTTCTGAAACTTTTTCAGCGTCTCTACACCTTTTTAAGGCAGAAAGACCAGAACTGCATGCAGAATAGAAGGACTGAAAAATCATGGACATATGAAGTGGCATGATGATGATGTCCAGTTTTCTCTTTCTTTCCTTCTTGGCAAGTTGTTAATACTTGCTTTTCCTTAGATTGCATACTGATAAGCATGAATAGTTTTCATGGCACTATTTATCATAGCCCAGAGCTTTTGCTGTTGAGGGGAAGCAGTCAATCCATCTTTTTATATATGAAAACAGGATTGGTTTTCTTCCACCTTCGTATTTGTCTACATCAAATTTCATCTGTCATTTTGTTGCCCACTCAATCTAGCAGGCTCCTTCTGCAAGTCTGCATAATCATCTTTGCTGTCCAGAATAAATTATTAACTTCATATTCTCAGCAAATCCCACTCCTCACCCTGCTTTCATGTCCTGTATAACAGTGTTGAAAAGCACAGGTGCCAGTAAGAATTTCTTGCAGGACACCCCTTACAACCTCACTTCACCATAAGAATGACCATTTTTCCCACCCTTTGGTTTCTTTCTTCTAATAAATTATTTATCCACACATGAACTTTCCCTTTTGCCCCACAGCTGCTTTGCTTCCTAAAAAGCTTCTGTGAAAGCCTTTTGGAAATTACAGTAGACAGCACAGCCAGCTTTTTCCTATTCAATTGTTGTTGACATTTTTAAAGAACTGAAGGTCTGAGAAAATGATGTTCATCTATAAAAGCTATAACAATTATTCTCTAGCAAAAGGGATTGCTGTTTTTCCAGCCAAGAAAATTTCCTTGGTGAAATGGCAATGCAGGGAATCTATCACTGAGGAAACGGATGAGTTTCCATATGAATTATTATCCAGAACTCATTTCCAGAGGAAATCACCCACATCAAGAAGTCAGCAAGATTCCAAAGAAGGTTTGGCCACCACAACTGAAGTTCTGCTTGTTTTCCACTAGTATAGGAAGGGATATCGAAACTCATGAATTAGGCATTAAATTGTTATCTCTGTATGAAAGATCAGGATGAAATCTAATGTAGGGGGTGATCCCGTTATTTCCGGATACTCCTTCATTTGAGCCTCATCTGACAAAGAGGAGCACAAAGCTTACAGGGTGTGTTAGCAGGAGAATCGGCCGCTCCCAGGTAGGGGAGCTGCGGGCTATGGAGCCGAAGAGAGGAATTGCTTCCCGCTAATCACCACGCTGCAGCACTGCTTGCTTGGCCTGCACATCAGGGTAAAGACTGAGACTAGATTATCTGCAAATGTTTTCAACGGCTTATTGATCTTGGTTTTAATGTTGATGCTTGGGTTATAATGTAAGCTCGCTGAGATCTCAAAATCTTCATTTAAATGACAAAATATCCAGTTTATAATGCTCGTAAAAATAACTTGCAGCTCTCTAAATCCAGCCTAATGTTTGTGCTTTGCATGTTTTTCACATTAGTTTGCTCTTCCCTTCCTTTCTCTTCCCTTCCTAGCAATTTGCAACAGGATGAGATTCTCACACTGTTCAAGTTGAATCTTGTGTTATTCAGTGTATTACAGTTAGTGCTACAGTATTGTTTAATGATAAACATGAGCTGATCAGCATGCTGGGAAATATTTTCAAGCTCTGCACCCATATCACTCTCTCGAGGTTGTTTTTTAGTTTGTTGTTGCTTTACTCCACAGACCATTTGGTAAAATGTAGTATAGTAAATTGTAATTCTGCTTCTTATTTTTTCTTCTGTAATGCTTTGTAACCAGCGCAAATAATAACCAAAACAGGGTAAAACATTAACCCCCTAGGTTCCATCTTGCTCCTTGAAAACTTCTGAATATGATCTGTAGTGCCTGCAGGACTAAGCAAGCACAGACAGCTCTGAGTTAGCTTCACACTAAACCAGGTACATCTGCTTTACAGCTGTTGGACAGAAATACCGTAGCACAGTGAATTAGCATGCTCAGAGGGCTGTGATTTGAAAATTAACTTGGATAAATCTCTGATATGTATCTGTCCACACAAGTTTACTTCAGAAAGTAAAGCTCTGAAGCAGGAAAAACAAAGAATAGCATGGTATTTTTTTATTTATTCCCCTTTGATTTGCATATGCAGCCAATCACTATAGTATTTGAGCATGTCATCCATGCCCAGATACTCTTACAGATATAATTTCTTGTGCATGTAATAACCGCAAAAGCAGTGCAGATTTTAGTAGCATTTATTAATTTTATGTGTGCAGTGATACACATTATGGCAGACAATCTGCATTAGTAAGCAGAATGACCTTCCCAAATTTCCAGCCTTCAGGAACACAATTCAGTTTCCACTTTCATAAATACTTCTGAACAGGTTCGTTTTTGAGAGCAATCCCAATGAAGCTGCATTTTAGCCTATATGTCTGCAATTAGATCTGTTTGTGTTACTCTTTTGGCTGAATATGTTTAGCCAAAGCATACACTGCAAATTGTAAAGATAACGCCAGAAAAGACTAAAGAAAAAAATTTCTCGGTTGCTATAAATAAGCGCAGGCAAACATGTCTGACAACGGATCATGAAAAGAGTAATTGAGATCCTCTTTTAAAGTAATTAAGCAACAAGCAGAGTTAACTCAATTGAAAGACAATATCCTTATTAAGGGAGAACAAGGTAAAAGGAATATGTTGAAGTGGATGACACTTTCCAGAAGAAATAAGCCATGAAGTCCATAAATTGAATTTCAATTGTTATCCATTTTCTTATCTAAGCCTGTGTATGTGTGCCTGGTGTGAGTATACATATTCTGAACTCCATTCTCCCTTAATGTATCCATCCCCCCCCCCCCCCCCCCCCCGGGCTATCTCGGTAATATATTTGTACAGCTAATACACAGACAGCAGAGGTGCTCCACGGGCATGCTGCTCACTGAAAACAGCAGCACCTTCCTGTTTGGGGAAAAGAAGTCCCCAAGCCTTGACATACCAGTACTCACTAATTTTCATATCCTGTTGCACTTGTACCTTCCTGCTGATTTCCACAGCACAGAAATCTGCTTCTGTAGTCAAAGCAGAGATCATTAACCCAGTAATTGCTTCTTCTCTGGCTGTTTCCCGTGGCCGGTCTGGTCCTGCATATGGGCACAGTCTGGGCAAGCATCTGGAGGTAAGGAAGAGGCAGTGATGTGTGGGAATGCTCCAGGAGCCAGATGCTCTCTGGTGCCACGGAAGCGTTGGGTGGGTATTTCTGAGGAAACAGCAGCTGTCCTGATGCCACACCACACGGACAATGGGCTGGGTCCCCAGTGCTTGTATCTTTTCTCCTCTGTACCTGAATGAATGAGGAAGGTACAAGCCAATCCATGTGTTAGGAAGCTGGTCACAAATGCTACTTCAGGCTAATCAGCCCGGCTAGCCAGGCGCTTCCTGGCAGTATCAGGGAAAACCAGATTTTGCCAGAAACAACCGAGTAGCTCTTGCAAGGGCTTCTCTGCCCAAGCAGACTGGGGAGATGGTACCAAGTCAAGGCGTGGCAGCAGGACGAGATGGCTGCTCCCCTGCATTCAGCACCTCTCCCCTCCCTCTCATGGCTCTATACACAGTACTGAGACACTGGCCGCAGCTCTGCCCAGACAGGATAACCCCTGCAGAACGCAAGGACAGAGCCTTTACTCAGCTTTTTTTTCCCTGCCTCCCTGCCACACATGCTGTGGGGCTTGCTCCCCGCCATGCCCAGGCCTGGGGGGCACCACTGTCCTGCCACCCCCATGGTGAGAGCCTGCCTTGTCCGGGCTGGCCAAGCTACAGGACCTCACTGCTGAAGGGGACAAAGTCAATGCAAACAGGACATGGTTCTGCCCCCTGTGATTTTCAACAGTAAACCCCAAATCCTTCCTCACCCAGAGCTACCCCTAAACTCCCCAGAGCTCAGCAAGAGTCTCCTTTTCCATAATGGACTTGGAGAGGGGTCATCCAGAGGGCTACTAACTAAATTCAGTGAGATGCATGTGCAAAACCAAAGGCAGGATTGAAACGAGAAAGAGGAATGTTAATAGGTGAAGGAAATTGTGTTCTTCTTTGCTGTGGTTTTTTTCTTTTAAATGTCATTTTCCCTACATGTAATTGTTGCACTTTGAAGAAAAAGAGTACTATCAAATGCAGTCAGCTGTGGTTCAGGCACTCTGCCTTTTCTTTGTAATCCAAAGCATTTACAAAATACTCACATTTTTAAAACCTTTGCTTTCTTCTTCTGTAGGTTACTGATTTTGTTTTGCTGCAGTCTATGTACAAGGTAACTGAGCATTTTTTTTACTAAAATTTCACTTGAATCAAATGTTTTTAATACAGATAGTTCATAAAAGATGGATTCCTTGTGTCTGGATATTCTTCAAATTGGCCTAATTGTATTTTGGTTTTTCTTTTAAGTTTCATCAATTTTAACTAAACCATATACCTTGAAAGTATTGCACCCCACAGCCCCATGTGGTATATTCATAGTTAATACCATCCTTCCTCATTTCCTGTCACTGTAAACTGGTCACTTTGCATTATGCAAGACAGACTGTACTAAATGAATTCTCCAGTGCTCCTTTCTTTCCATGTAATTGCAGATGTTGACTTACTAGATTAAAGTAACCTGCTTACTGACGTCTACGTAGTTAGGCAAGAAAAAAATATTATTAATTATCTTAACTGACATGAATCCCATCAGTGCCAAGTCAGTCAAGGTTTTCCATGTGACTTGTGTTAGGGAGCCAAAGAGGAATACCTAAGCTCAGGAGTGGCTTATTTAAATTCAGTACAAAACCATTTTTCTCTGCCCATGACCACTTTCATTAAATGAATCCTAATCTTTCAACAATGATGTGAATGCCATTATGCAAATAAGCAACTGCTTTTCAGCCTTGCAGAACGATGTCACTCACCTACACAAAGGTTTCTGAGGCTCTTTCATAATGGCAGTCGCTGAACTTCACAAATACCAATTTGTAAGTATTGCGTTCTGTGATAATGATTTTTTCTGTGAGACTGACCACTTCTAAAGCTGTATCCTGAAGCTGAGAACTAATGAAATGTTTAATAATCTGGAATAATTCACCTCTGTGCATCAGAATGTTATAAAAAGGCTCCCATCTGATGACGCCCGCAGCTGGCACGGTACGCTCTGTATTTATCACAGTGCTCCAGATAATATTAGTATTTAATGACTGTGCACTGATAAGCTGAAACTGGATGAATAGACTGTCTTTCATCTCATTCTGCTTAAGGTGACATGAACTTTCATTTATGTCACAGCCACTTGCAGCTGTTCAGATGCACTCTAAAGACGCTGAAAGGAATACTCTATCAATCCACAACCAAATGAATGACCATAAGAATGAGTCTGTTGTCTTACTGTCATTGGATTGCTTTAATAAAAGCATTTGTATTCCAGGAAGGAGGCAAGAATATAATTAATCATTGACACAACTGAGTAGTCACATTGTGTAAGTGTTTCATTGGGAAGCAATTTCAAGAATATTTATTTTGATGATACACATTTTATAATTCATTAGAAACATAACGAAGTGAATGCTCACTTCCTATTTTTATACCTTTGAATTAAATATAACTGCATCCTTGCTATCTGTGGCTCTCTTCAAAGCTTTGTGTCTGAGGCAGAATATAAGAACAGTGATCATGATGGAGATAGTCAATCACATGGAGAACCTGTTTACAGGGTTGGAGTCCTCTTTGTACTGATGACCATGACTCATAGAACCATTGGAATATTTAGGCTGGAAAAGACCTTTAAGGTTATTGAGTTCAACTGTTCAGAAATATGGGATTTGTGGTGGAATTCAGCCCCACATCTCAGTATTACTGATAACGCCTTAGCAGGTAAGTCTACAACTAAACTAGTGCAAGCACATGCAAGAACAGACATTTGCAATGATTTTTCCATACTCCAGCTGCACTTCAATGGGTCCAGATATGGCCAGAATTCTTCATGTGCCATGTCACTCTTCTGTACCTACATGGAGCTTGGTGTGCTACGTGGTTTTTCTCTCTTTGAATACTTAAAGATAAAAAGTTTGGTTTGAAGAGCAGGCTTTTTGATAAATATTTGAGTGGCATTTCTTAAACTTCATAAGCTCTCATGACAAGCCTGCCCACTAGGGCTCGCCTTGGTTCTGTTTGCTGCCAGGGCCCAGTGACTTATATTACCCAGACTTTCCACCTGCAACTGATCTAACACATCTTTGTAGATGCACCTTCGTAACACAGTGCTACAATGGATGAAACAAGAGGTAAATGACATTGTATGTGTGTCAACTCTAAGCTAGTCCAAACTTGGTTTTAACAAGAACACAGGCTCCCCCAGGCAAACAGATCTCTTGCATTAGCACATCTGGTCATCTGGATCTTTCGAAGTAAAGATAATAATTTATTTAAAAGATCTTTATCTATTGTTAATGACAGTGCTTGTGAAAGTAGCTTGATTGGTAAGGACTAAGGCAGAAGGCTTCTGGGAACAGATGAAGGGTGAGCCAGAAGAAGGTGAAAAAGTGAAATGAGCAGTGAGACTGTAAGTTAAAAATAAAAGGTGTAAATCTTAACAACTATTGAAAACTTTATGTAACTACTGGAATATTTGACATGCAAGCTTAGGCTGGGAATTAAGGGTTTCTTTCCTTTTTCCAGCAACATCTAGTAGGAGGCTGATGACAGCTCAGAACTTCAGCAAAAGAGAGTATCAGATACTGCTAACAGAAATAATCTCCACTCCTGAAGTCTTTAAATATTTGTGATGGAAAGTACCTGCTTTATTTGCCTGACTATAATGTAACTTTTTCACTTTCACAGTTGATATCTTCCACAGTTACATAATGCTTTGAACAGCTTTTAGGTTTACACTCTATATTTTTAACTTTACATTCTCACTCCTGAGCAGACACTTGGGGGATGGAGTAAACCAGAGCTCTGCAGCAATGCCAACAAACATCAGCCCAGTCAAGCAGCTTGTCTCACAGAGCCATGATTCAGCCACATCCCAAACAGACCCATGGTTAAAGCACCCATCCAAGCACCTGGAGGTCTAGAACGACTCAAATCTAAATCCCTTTTTCACCATACAAGCACTTACTGTGGTCTATTTGCCAGCTTCTGAACACCCTAACCCTAACCTGGACATAGCCAGTGTCTGTGGGATGTATCTGAATGAGGCAGCGATGCCATGGGGCAGTGGCTTTGGCACACAGTCCAGCTTTAGTGCTAGCTTCCAGATTTGATTCTGTAACTTGGCATTAAACTACATTAGCTGCAAAGTGGAAACTATCTTGAAAAAATGCAGGTCTTTCCCACACTGAGTGCTCTGAACACTGGGCTTTCAGCACATCCCTGGTTTTTGCACCCTTCTTTTTGTCCTGTAGAATTCTTAGAGCCTTCTCTTGTTCCTGCATTTGACATCAGATGAAATTTTTGCAGGGCTCTAATTTTTGAGGGTGAGAGAAGCATGCTTTGAGCCTGACCTGGTTCTGCTGTGGTCCAGCCCAGCAAGGGCTATGGAAAGTGCCCTGAGCAGAGTGACTCTGGCCACATACAGAAATCAGAGAGGGCTCTTTACAAACCTAAACTCAGAAAAGCACTCACTAATTGAATTTAAACATCTCCAACAGCAGCCATTGACTGGAATTTATGTATTTTTGCTACAGCTAAATCCTATACTGGGTACTTCTTCCACCTTTTATAGATGGTGGAATGAGTTCAGGATGGGAAGAGCCAGTTTTCAGAAGGAGAAATCTCTGTGGTCAGGCTGCTTCAAGGCATGAGGCCACTTGGACAGTGAACTATGTCTCTCTCCCACGCCCTTCCTTATGGAAAACTGGGTGAAGAAGCAGCTCAGGCTCTCCACCTTAACAGCAGCTGAGGGAACAGAGATATTCTAATCCAAGTCCATTATCTGAGAGCCCTTATATGTGGAAAGATAAAAACTTAAATGTACTATTTAACATTTTATTTTACTGATGTGTAAAAAAAAAAGGCACCTTTTCCCTAAATTGAAACTATAAATTAAAACTTTTTACCTGGCAGGGAATGCTGTTAGCTGAGTGACATTTTAAAAAAGGTTTCCAGTTTTAATTTTGCTCAGTCCTGCAGGCTGGATATGATCTGAATTACAGTATTATGTTGTGTTATAACAACAACTTGGTGATGTTTTGCTTTTAAGTGTTAGCAACAAAAATTAGTTCACTACAGAAATGCAAACCTGATTTTATTTACTTCATTACTCACAAATAAAGGGAGGAGGAGTTTCATTAGAACTCAACTATACATAAGTCTCCTAAAACCTTTTCAAAGTACACAGAGAGTTTAATTCTTTTTCCAAAATGACTAAGAGCTCCTACAGAAGAACCCTCTTATGACTACCTGGGAAGAACATTACATCCATAGTGGAAAAGAACATCGCTTCTTAAAGAGGTAATTCATCATGCCACCTGCTACCATGTCCCCATGCTTCATAACTTATTTTTATTGACCAAGGACAATGCAGGGAAAGAAAAATGCAGTAGAGATGTATTAAACATTTAAAAAGTCTAAGAAAATAGAAAAAATATTCCCATTAAAGAGTTATTGATAACTTCTCCTCTTAGAGGACAGCATGATGTAGGGAACAGCATTACTTCAGAGATAATGCAGAAGGCAACCATCTGATGCTGTAAGTCAGTCCCTCCTTAAGCACTTGCTGAGGAAATAGATAGGCCTGTTTTCTAGACAGTGAAATCATAGACTGAACTCTCTTTTTCCTCTCTCTGGGGGAAGTTGCCAGCACACCCAAGGGAAGGTCTGGCGCCAGCTCTAAGGGGGCACTTTTGGATGCCTGCTTGGGTAACCCTGCCTTGGCTGCAGCAACAGTACAAGAGGCATCTAGAGACAGGGCAGTGGAGAAGCCAACAGCAAGGCATTCTTCACGTTTTTAGAGCTGCCAGGCTTCTCATCATGTCCAGGTATAGGTGTGTCTAAGGTCCAAAAATCCAATAGCATCTGTGAGAAGAGGGAGCTATTTACAAACAGTCAGAAGCTCACGATGCCCAGTTTCATGGCTAAGCAGTGGGACTGGGGCAAAGACGCTTGTTCAAGTGTTCAGGTTCCTGTCCAGCCCAACTGGAACTAATCTTGCCCTTTCTGCCATGCGTTCCCAGCTGGCCCTTGAGGCCCCTTGGACAGCTGCCTTCCCACCCTCTGTGCAGAGAATTTGCTACAGCTGAGCCTCTCCCTTGATCCAGGGCCACAAAGTCTCCTACAGCTTCTTGAGTCTGATATTGGATTTCTGAGTCTTACCACAGGCTCCCTTGTAAGTATACCTTTAAGTACGACCTTTATATCTTGCCATACTGCTGCAAAGAATAATACTAATTACAATTTGGCTTTACATTTACTAGATTATCTGACCTTTTAGAAATAGACCTTTTATGTAAGTACAACCAGCAGTTTAAAAAATATCAGCGTAGTCTGATGACTCAAGTGGTTGGTTCAAAGCACACTGGGCAGAGCTCATCCCTTTGTACCACATGGCAGCTTTGCCGTCTTATTATTGCCTCCCTTGGATCTCTCATCCAGGTTTGATTTCCAAGGCTAGATTGAGAAAGTCATTTGTAGTCTCAGTCTTACAGCACTGTAAGATAATATTGATGTGGAGTTGACTGATTTATAATCAAAAATATGATAGTGGTTCTTGTTCCTTGGTGATCTATATATCTGGGGAGGATTATGATGGCCATGGCTTCCAACTAAGTACAACTCAAAAAGTATCTTATAGGTATGGCACCAGTATTTTCTTGCTTCTTTTACGATGATTAGAGGGAACATATTTTAATTGATGTAACAGTGGTTTATTGGAATCATGTAATCTCAGTAGATACAAAGATAAAATAAAACACTTCACCATTGTTCTTTTATTATGTATTTCCTCGACTCTTTGTTATCATTCCAGTGAGGAGTAAATATAATGGGCAAATTTATGCCTAATGCAACTGGGGATAAATCTGAGTAAGTGCTTTCAACTTCACTCAAGTAGAAAGAACAAAAAGGGAAAAAACAATGAATCAGTACTCCCTCAGTTTTGCCAGTAGAGAAGTCTCTCAACTTATACTGCTAAAATTAAACTAGTGGTGAAATAGCATAAGCGAGTTGTGAAAAAGAATGTCTGAAAGGTAAGTATTGGAGCTGCATTGCAAACCCCTTTAAATGTTTCATTAACTACAAGAACCTCAATACACACTCTAATAGATATATAAAAAGACTTTTTTTACCTCAAAAATAATAAATGTAAAAATAAGTACTGCAATCAGGTAATGAAGATTTGAATATATGTAACTCAGGATAGTTTAAAGTGCTCTGGCACTTGCTTTCTCAAGTTTTAAGAGAATCAGTTATTCCAAAAATGTATGCATCTTCTTCCCTGGCAAACACGGAGAAAATAAAGAACGCCCACGGGAAACCAAGTTCTCAGAAGTGTTGATCCTTTTACGTAGAGCAGGACGGGTTGCTCTGTTCATCTTCTGGAGAAGGTGCCGTCAGTGCCCTGCCCTGCATCGCCCTGCTGCACGACGAGCGTGCCAGGCTGCCGTGCCACCTCAGAGCTGGCCACCGGCACACACACCGGCTTCTCCCCTCTTACTACCTAAAACGCGTTATTCCTTATGCTCCAGTTACTGACAAATAGCTTCTGTAGTAACAGGAGTTGCACATTTAATAGGCTGTGGTTTTTTCTGTCTCAACAACTTGTAAATCTGCCTCCTCCTCCTCCCCCGTCAATAAACTCTCTCTCCCCGAGACACAAAGTGGTGACCAGAACAAGTGCGTAGCTAGCACACGGAAAGGCTCACTGACATCTCTGTGTTCTCGGGGAGGCATTTGCTTCTTCCGAAACGAAGTGACTGAAAACCGCGTACGAACGGTGCGCCAGCCTTGTGATGAAGGCGACCCTGACGGCGTGCGTCTCCCTTCTGAAAAAACACCTTGCCGGGGTGAGTAGGTGAAGAGAACTGTAATTTCATTTATTCCAAACCAGCAGCTGCAGACAGTTTAACCCCAGAGAGCCGTGCCAGGCGCGGCAGGTTTTGCGTGCCCGTCCAGCCCGGCACCTGGGCTGCGCCCGCAGCGGGCTTTAGTGTGCCCAAGTTCAGGGCTCTGCCGTCCCCAAGCGCTCCCCGCCGCCGCCGGCCCGGCCTCTCCCGTCCCCCCGCCCCCGACGGCTTCGGCGCCCACCGGCGGCGCGGCAGCCCCGGGGGAGCGGGGCCGGGCCGGGGGAGCGGGGCCGCCGCCGCAGGAGGGGCTCTGCGGGAGGGCGGCGGCTCCCGGGGCACCCCCGGGGCTGTCCCGGCCCCGCTCCCCCGGGGCTGTCCCGGCCCTGCCCGGCCCCGCTCCCCCGGGGCTGTCCCGGGGCTGTCCCGGCCCCGCTCCCCCGGGGCTGTCCCGGCCCTGCCCGGCCCCGCTCCCCGGGGCTGTCCCGGCCCTGCCCGGCCCCGCTCCCCGGGGCTCCCCCGGGGCTGCCCCGCGCCCGCAGCCCCGGGCCCGGCGGAGGCGCCTGCGCGCTGCGGCCGCTCGGTGCCGGCCCCGCTGGCGCCGCCCGCAGCTCCCGCCGCTCCTCTGCCTATTTTAGTCACAGCCTCGGCTCCGTGCCCGCCGCGGGACGCGGGGCCGCCAGCGGCGACGAGCGGCAGCCCGCGTCCGTCCCGTCCGGGCGGCCGGGAAACTTTCCCGGGGCGCGGCGCAGGTAAGGGGCGCGGGCAGGGCGGGGGCCGAGCCGAACCGAGCCGGGGCGGGCAGAAGCCCCGGCGCTGCCTCCGCCCGCCCCTCGCCGGCGCTGTCCAGCCAGGCAGCGCCCGGAGCGCCGCCCGCCCTGCCCGGGGCCGGGGGCGAGCGGAGCCGGGGGCGCCTCCGGCACCGCCGCGCTCCGGGACGCCCGCGCCGGGGCTGGGGCGGCGGCGGGAGCGGCGGTCCGGGGAGGGCTGCTCGCCCCGAGGATTCGGCGGCGTCCTGAGCGGGGGTTACAAGGGGTCACCGTCCCGGGAGGGAAGCCCTCCCTCCCTCCCTGCGTGCCCGGCGGGGGTAACCGGAGCTCCCGAGTCAGCCGTGCCTGGAAGTTGGAGAGCTCTGCCGTGTCCCCTCTAGAGAGGAGCGCTACACGCTGCCCAGCGCTTCTCCGCGCCAGGGCTCTGTCTGAAGTGGGACCCTTCGTTGTGTGTCTCGGGTTAGGGTTTGTCCCTTGGGACAGCGAGGTTTCTGGTTCTGCCCGGGTACTGCCGCTCACTGACAGAAGAGCTGGCTCGAGGAGTATCTCTACTGTCACAAAATTACCTGGGAATCCGGGGATTTCTTCCTCCGGCTGGGTGTTTGCCTTGTAGGTTGGCGTTATTTGATTCTTCTCCCTCTCCATCAACTAATGGTAAGAGCAGATGAACCCTGAAATTCCATTTGCAGTTGCTCCTTTCCAAAGATAGAAAGAGCGACAGAAAACACTACTCCAAACTGCAGGGTTTTTTTCCAAACATATTCTTCCAAACTGTAATATTTTATCACATTTTCTTCATCTGTTCTATAAATCTTTGTGTGCCTTTAGACTGTCAATCACTTTATGGGCAAATATTTTATGTAGCAGATCTCTTGTAATACTGAATCACAGACCACCTGCTAGTGTTACAGAGATGTCATTGATGAAACCTGGGTTCCAGGACTAGGGCTTCTTGCTAACTTTGTTGTTTAATGGGAATATGATTGTATACACACAAGTTAAAATGTCTTCACTGACTACAGAAAAACAAAGGATGGTTTCCACTTCCACAGAACTGGTCCTGTTCAGGCTTTCCACAAAGTTCTGAGTGGTGCCAAATAATAAAGCAGCTTAAAATGTCATGTTTTAAAGAAATGCCTTGCCTGCAAAATAGTAAGTACACTTCAAGTCCTCCAGTGAAACAGAAGAAAATGGTAACTGTGGTCAGTTGTGGTTCCTGACACAAACTTTGCCTTCACAGATATCTTAAAGCTTTTATGACAAAAGTTGAGAACCGTTTATTAAGGATTCAAGAAAAGCATTGTTAACTGAAGCTACGTTTGATCTTTTTATTAAGTGTGTGGGTTCTTCAGAGAGGGGATTTTATTTTGTCATTTTAGTGTGTTCCCCTACTTTGTGAAGAAGAGCTCTGGTCAGTGTCTCCAGATGACGATAGGCAACCTGTGTTTCTGTGTTTGGACTCATGGCACATCTCTGTAAGCCAGTTGTACGTGCAGGTATGGTGTGATGAGCCAAGCCTCTTTTTTGGGAAATAAAGTTCATGTCAGGTGGTTGGTTTCATGGGAATACATTCCCATTGAAAGGCACTACTGCACCATACAAACTCATTTAAGCGGAATTCTGCAGAGTTCATCTGTAGTTCATTAACCCACTTTTAAAGCACTTGTGAAATCTACCTTGTGGCTGCTTTCTCCACTATTAATTTAAAAGTTGAACTGGAGAGAAGCTTGAACTTGTACTTCCTTTCAAGTTTTATTCTAAAACACAATAAAACAGACCCCCTGAATTGGTTTTTTTTTGGTAATGCCATTCAATATTCAAGAGCCTTGCTCAAATTTATCCAAGTGCTGGTGATCTTAAAAAGAATGTCTGACAGCCATTCTGTATTCATGTTTCTAGGAGCAAAAGAACTTTAAAAAATGGGAGAGGGGGATTATACTTCTTAATTTGGTGGGAATACCACATCTACTTATGGTTCATTAATTCTGACTCAAATTGAAAGAAATATGTAATTTTTTTCATTTCAGACACTGTCTAGATGATAAAATAGACAGCATCTTCAGCACTGGCTTTGCAACCACAGAGGCTTGCATTGTATTTTTTACAGTGATAAATGAGGAATTGTTGAAGCACTGGAAGTTATGTATAGTTTGCTGGTTTTTAAATAATTAAAGACTAAATACCAACTTCACTGTATGCAGTGCTCCTAATGAGCCTTAAACTGTTCTTTCTGTATTATTGTGGGGTTTCTTTTTCTCTCAAGGCCTCCCCCTGCCCAGCTTTTTTCCACTTCCTAAGAAGATTAGTAGGAATTTAAGCAAATTGCAGGCAGAATCAGGCTTTCCCAGCTTCACCCAAACAAGCTCAGTGAGTGGAAAGTCCCATGAAGTATCTCCTGTTGGAGAGCTGTGCTTTGGAGACAGCAGCTCTGCATCTGCTGCAACAGGGAGATAGGAGACAGGCCCAGCTTGGCAAGGAGGACAAGCAGTCACTGGCCTCGTGCCATTTGGTGGGTTCTTTGTGTGAAGCATTGACTTCAATGTAGAGATGGTATTGGGGTGTCTGCAGGATTGGACAGCAGCTGGCTCAAGGGGCTGCTGAGTTGAACAAACTTAAGCATGGTAGCCTAAATTCTGCTTGGCCAGAGCAGGGCTTTGGCTCTGGAAAGACCTGCCTGGCTGGTGGTCATGTCTCAGAGCTGCCCTGAAGGCAGTGAAGCACCACTGGTGGCTGGACATGCCCCAGCTGCCTGTTTTGCAGCTCGGAGCATTCCCAGAAGGATTACTGCCTGGGAAGGTATCACATCACATGGATGATCTCGGTGTGGTGGGTCCAGTTTTGGAATTGCAGCCCAGGCTTCCAGGGTGCTGGAAGGACTAGGAAGAGTGTGGTCTGACTGCTTTTCCTAAGGCCTGAGACACTTTACTTCCAGTAGGTAAAGTGATCCAGTGGGTGAGACAGCAATGAGACATGAATGGGACACGGGATGCCTGCCTCAACCTGAGGGAATGCTAATCCATCTTCTCTCCTCCCATGAGCGTGCTCCCAGTGACTCACTTTGACTCGTGTGGGTGGGTCACTTGCTGCCCTTCTTATTGCAGCTGTGGTGTTGTGCAGAAGGGACACAGAACTGCACTGCAGTCCCTCTTCATTCTGCCATGAGGATGTTCACCCAAGGAGTGGGACCCTGAGACTTGATTGCTCAGGTTGCAGACATTGCTCAGGTTTGCTCCACAGTAAAGCATTCACATCCCTGTCTTTGAACACATCCCTCTCTCTGAAAACCATTCACAGGAAGAGATGCTGGCTCCACATGGATGAAGATTTAATCTATAATGTCTACAGGAGGAATAATTTCAGAGATATACCTGTCTTCAGTGTTTTCTGCTGTCTAAAGTAGCTGTTAGTTGGTACCTGAGATAGGCTTCTGGATTTCTCTGGAAAGACCAGCTCCAAAACTTTCTAGGTATATACAACTTTTTTATATCAAGTAACTCAAGACAAAAGTACAGGAATCATTGCTGTAATCATCTAATGTGATTTCCTGTAGCATAAAAAATAGAATCCTAGTAAATATTTTTTTCATAATAGTATACCCAGATTTCTCTTAAGGATCAGACAGCATCTTCTTTAATTCCTAGCAAAGGAAGTCTTTAAAGCCATCCTGCTAATTAATTACCTTTGCTATTTATGCCTGTGTGTCTTTGGAATCTGAATATATCTAGTTTTATAGTGACTGATTATCTTGATACTGTTGTCTTTTAGATTGGGCCGTCCTTTTCCTCCTCACCTTCCTGAAGGCTGCATTTTGTTGGGGAAAGCTTGTGTTTTCCAGTCTTGTCATTACAGCTTTCTCTAGGCTATAGTCTCAAGAAGTTTAAGGCAAATGTAGCTTGTGTTATTAGTTACTGTCCTTATAGCTGCATGCATGTTCTCAGCCAGAAGTGGGTCTAGGGACAGGTTATCACTGAAAACAGCTGGTTTACCATACTTGCCTAGAGGCACAGAGCTATAGCTCTCTGAGGTGCAGAGCTCCTCTGTGCCCTGAGTTAGACACTGCATTGCAATCAATTAATTGGTTCTCTCAGCCCCTGTGGGTGTCTAGCCCCACTGCAGAAGGAAAGTAGCTTGGGGAAAGTATGCAACATGAACATGGATCAGGAGTGATAGGTGTAACTGGGGGCCACAGAGAGATGTAGGGGCAGTGGAAAGAAGGGGTGTCTCAATTGACATATATCTTTCCATTGCATGTGAAACTACTTGATGAAATTAAGGAGCAGTCTCTTTTTGTACTCTAAATGGTGTTAGACCAGATGTAATTTGTAAACCTAGAGGGGTGCTTGGAGCTCATCCCTCTGGAAGTGGGGGGTGTGCAGGCCTGGAGGACCCCCCCTGGCTGAAGGGAGTGCCTTGCCCCTGGTGGAGTTGCTGTAGTGTCAAGCCAAGCTATGACTCCTAGCTTATGTATAAACATATACACTGTAGTGTGCTAAATCCACCATAATCTCATCTTGTGTGAAGAAGTGTATATGCTATAAAGGAAAATCTTTCCTTTTGCTTCCAAACCTGTAGCAAACAATTCACCCAGGCTGGTTACATGATTAGCATGTACAGCTCTATAGCCTGTCAACATGTACAGTGTGAAAGTGCTGAGAGCTTTCTTTCAGAGTACTTGGGATAAGGCAGCTAAAGAATGGACTATTCAAACTCTGAATAGCTTTACTTTTGACTTTATTAAAAAAGACCAAAGAGAGAACTGCTTCTGGCCTCAGGGCTTTTAAGGTTTCTTTTTTGCAGGAATTATTGCGATCCAGACACAGTAACTAACACTTAGAGCTTCTCAGGGTTGAATTTGAATCATCAGTGACAAAAATGGGGTAAAGCACATGGTTCTCGAGCAAATTAAAAATGTACATAATAGGTAATTCTTTGTGTGAAACTGCAGTGTAGGGGGGAAACATCCATTTGAGGAGGGGGAAGGTTCTAATGTACATTTCTACAATGCAAATTCTTCCTGTTTTGACTGGCTTAGTGTACTGTTTATATGAAATTTTAAGTTTCCAGCAGGTATTTATTTGGTAGCGTATCACAGAAATACTCCATTTTCTGCTTGGAAACTTCAGCAAACTGTGATTTTAACACTTTCTGAGGACAACTTTGTCCTCTCAGCACTGCTGTTTATTTTAAAGAAGTCCATGACACTGTATATTGCTCACATCTCTAGTCTGGGCTGATTTTTCGCATCACTTCATCTGCTCCTGCTGGAGAAGGTGGGATGTGTGGTGGGGCAAGGCGCTCTGAAGCATGTCAGTAATTCAGCCTGTGTTGGCAGGGCACATCTCCTTCCCGAGCTGGGAGGACTCATCTTGCATGAAGCTCGGGTTTTGGCAGCCTACAGATGTCAGTGTGTGTCATTCTGATTACAGCAGTCCCATGGCAGGGAATGTGCTGTGCATGGTGCTCCTTCTCCATAGGCAGGGCATGGAGTAGAAAGTACTCAATGTTTGCTTGGGATGACACAGTTCTTCAGCCTTATAAGCCAAGACATGTGCTTTGAATGCAGTTTCCTGCTTGCTGGATCATCACCATCAGAGGAATTTGTAGCAATAACTGTTCACCACAGCCAGGGCAATTGAAGCAGGACATCAATCAAAGCAGAAGGCAAAGCGCCTTAGTGACAGCATGGTGTCCCCTCCAGGTGCTTACAAATGGTAATGTTGTGCTACTGTGGAGGATGACTCGGTTGGTATCACAGCTGTTTGGTTTTTTGGTTTGCGGGATTTTTTTCTCCCCTACAACCTCACTTGCAGTAGATGAATGGCCTAATTAGAGTGACTGTTCCAAAGCCCTCAAGAGTTTAAATTTTGGACTTGTAGGAACTATAAAGAAAAATGTGAAAGGCCTTTTCTAGCACTAAATACCTTTCAAAATTGGAATTTTTACTATACTAAGGCCCATACCTATTATTGTCTCTGCTCTATTTACAATTGCCAACAATTTTTAGCTCCCAAATACTAGAATAATTTCTTATTTGAGAAGAGCTGCATCCTCTCTTTCTGCCTGCAGTTCGCTGGCAGCAAGCATGCCTGTTCTTCACCATAACCCTGAGAAATCAGTCCCATTAGGAGTAGGTTTTGTCAGTATTTCCAGAGGGTTTGGTTTTGCTTGCACACCTTGTGTAGCGCAGGAGATTGTTGTGTTGGTAAGGCTGTGCTCTGGGCTAGCGCTGGCCTCCCTCCTTTGCCCTTCCTCTTGCCTGGAAGGAGAGAGGCCCTCTCCAGTCTGGGAGATGCTGCAGCACAGTAGAAGTTCTCATTGTGTAGAACTAATTAAATAAGTGGGAATTTTCCACACGGTGGTTTTGGAAGACAGGTCCCATTCTGAAAATGAACAGTTACAAATGCAGAACATTTTTCTCGGGACTTTGTTTTTGCGTATTATGACCCCATATTCGTGTCCTGGTGGTGTGCTGTTCTTTCCAAATTATTTTGGCCCATCTTGTCATGAATAGATGCTTTAGAGAAACACTGTGAGCTGTAGTGTGGGCAGACTGAGAATGCAGTAAGTGAATTAAAAACTGTACATACATTCTGTGAAAGTACTATTATGTCATGTCAAATTATTGCAATGTGTGGCATTGATGAAAAGATGTTCGTAGTGCAAAGTAAATTACTGATCCACTGCGGTTTTGTTTGTGACATGCACACAGTTTCCAGTGTAACTCCTCAGTCATAATTCCCTTCCAAACACTGGTTTTTATTATTCTTATTTAGAAATTAGGGTCTTCAGTAAGACTGCTTAGAGCAAAATGTTGGCAGGAGAGTAGAACAACAATAATCCAAAATCACTGTTATCAGTGATTCTGTTTTAAACAAACAATCAGTCAAACAAAAATTTTCTGCCACTGATTTCTGACCGTGTAATGGAAATACTGATTGGATTCAGAACACAAGGTCTGGGAACTGCATGTTCCAGATTTATTTTCTTTTGATTCAAAAATCTTAAACCCCTTGATCACAGAAGTACCATCTAAAATTCCTCATGATCTTGCCATACCTAGGTAGCTTCTTCATAGCTGATGCAGTTTCCATCTCCCAGTCTCCGAGGGATAAATGCTACATCTGAGGGGAATCCTGTACCAGGAGAGTATTTGGATGAAGAAACTAACTGAAAGGGTTATAGTTGTAAACTACTGTATTCTTGTAATGCTGGTTCTTACACGGCAGGAGGATTTTGAGCATTGTAATTTGGAGAGATTCTGTGCTCTTTAGCTGTGGTGTATTTATGGACCAGTGACTTTCCTATCACCACTCCCAGAGAGGGAGAGTTTCCTCCTAACTTGTTCTTCTGAGCTCTGCTGCTCAGTTGTTTGGGATTTTATGTCTTTATTTAGTACCAGTGTTATTCAATCATAGAATTAATGTTGGGGTTTGAGTAAACTTTAAAAAAGTAATGCTGTGGTGGCTAGGAAATAGGATAGAAATTTTCTTTATTAATTTCTTAGACCTGTCACTGTAAAAGAAGCACCACTGAAAGGCCTGATGAATGATGTTGGATGTTTCACTGTAACAGCAGTGCTTTTAAAGTATTGACTTCTGTGGCTCTTGAGAGGGAAAAAAAAACCAAACTACTTTGATATTCTAGAGAATCTGATAATTTTGATAACAAGATAGTTCTTAGTTTCCTTGCTCTTCCACCAGGAAAAGAACCAGACAATAAGGTTTTGGAAGGTTTCCGTTCTGATTACACCACTAATATATTCTGGCTTTGCAATTTCTACCATGTATAATCTCACATTGAAGTATGTATTTTTATTTTAAAAGACAGATATGGAAAGCTGGTTTTGATTTTTTGTTTTTAGATTTATTTTGGGGGTTCTTTCTTGCTTCTTGGTTCTGTGTTTTCCTTTTAAAACTCTTAGGAATACATCACCATATGAAAATGAATAGCATGTTTCACATTTTAGAGTGTTGAACAATAAAATTATGTGGTCCATGGCATGAAATTCTATGATGTAGAACTTCGAGTGTTATAAAATTGCTTTGTGAATGTCCCTTGAGTTGTATTTTGCAGGACTACTTACTTCATGTTCTAATAACATAATCTGTATCAAGATGCCTTTAAGCTTTGTAGTCTTCCTTATATATGACAGGGATTTTTTTTCCTGTTATCCTTGGAGTAGAAAAGACCATCCCCTGTGACACTTGGGTTTTTCTTGTTGTGGTGTGTGGGGATGGAGTTTGGAACAGAGAGCAGCTTTGCTTAACCCATTAATGAGAATGATTTGACTGAAATGAGAGAGATGGAGGAGGTGAACAAGAAAGAAGAGTTCACTGTCTCTTCTTGTTAAAGAGCTGGGTAGGACATTTAAAAATGCTCTCAGGGAGCAGGGTCTGGACCAACAAATCCATCTACCTTCTCAGCAAGGAGGCTGTACAAAGGCTTGTCAGAGGATGTTGTGAACGCAACACACAGCTTTACATGGATTCAGTGGCAGTTCAGTGGTTGCTACAGGGATTGCAGATACAGAAAACATGATCTTCAGCTGAATGAATATTAAAGTTTGATCCTGGAATCACAGAGCTGCAAGGGTAATTGGATCATAATGCAATCTGTGGTTTTAGGCAATAAAACTTTGATAAAACTTAATCGATGAAAATAATTTTATAAGTAATTCATCTTTTCTCCACTTGTCCAGATCAGACGAAGCTACAGATGACATGACCAAAGTCAGAGCAATGCATGAACTGATGAGAAACAGCACTGAGAATGTTAGCTGCTTAGTTGCTGGAAATCCTAAGTGCAACTTCACTACCAAAAGAGACCCTGATGTTATGTGATCATTGAGCAGAGTTTGCAAGAATGGAAAACCAAAGGAAAACCAAAACTAGCTGCATCTCATAAATAAAAATTTTCAAGATTCAGCTGAATGAAAAAATTGTTCCAGCCATGGGAGAAAATGCAAGTTTTTGGGAAAGTTTGATATATGCACATCCTACATGTACCACCTGGAAGCAAGAGGCAGAGGGATCTATCTACCACCTAGCCAGTATTTTCTTTGTTGTGGGCTTCATGGGTGGAAGTGGATTCTTTGGGCTCCTCTACGTCTTCAGCTTGCTTGGACTGGGCTTTCTTTGCTCTTCTGTTTGGGCTTGGCTGGATGTGTGTGCTGCTGATATATTCTCCTGGAATTTTGTTCTGTTCGTTATATGCTTCGTCCAGTTTGTTTATGTTACCTACCAAGTCCGGAGTGTTGCCTTTGACAAAGAATTCCAGGAACTCTACAGTGCTCTCTTCCAGCCTCTGGGAATTTCCTTGACTGTGTACAGGAAGATCGTCTTGTGCTGCGATGCAGAAGTGATTACCCTGGAGAAGGAACATTGTTACGCCATGCAGGGCAAAACACCTATTGACAAACTGTCCTTGCTTGTGTCGGGCAGGTTGGTATTGCTTTGTTCAGGTTTTCTGCAAATACTTTTATTTTCTTCTCCTTTTTGAAAATGAAAGAAGAAAAAAAAAGCCTGATTTGTGTCTTGTTTGTTTATTTTCCAGTACAATAGATTAAATATTAATGGAAGTAATATAAATATTAATAGGTTAAATACACTTGTCTAGGATAGCACTAGCATAAAAACACTAAGCACAGAATCTGTAGTAGCATAAAGAAAAGAATTTGCAGTCATTCTTTTCCAGGCTGCTGTATCATAGCACTTAATAGGTTAGGCAGATAAAGGGAATAAATGTGGGTTTTCTTGTTCAGGTTATGGCTTGCTGTCTATCTGGCGCCTACTGAGCACATCTGTCCTATTTTTCTTTACTAGTATAATCTGAAATGGGACAAAAAATTAGTTACAAAACTGAATATACTGAGATAAGCTCTGTTTAATAGAGATCTTGACTTTGATACAGATTGTATTCAGTTGCTTTCAAGGGAGTGGGAGAAGAGTATCTGTAAGGAAAGGAAAAAGACTTAAAAGTGCCCTTTCTTTACAAGAGGATGTAGTTGAGCCTTATCAAGACTTGTAGACCTGGGTCTGCAGTTACTGTATATGGTGGCTCTGTGTTAGACCCTGAGGCAGTAAATCCACCTGCTTGTACTCCCTGCTTCCAGGAGAGCCTTCTGGCAGCTTTGCTGATGCTTTCCTGGAGGGAAACATTAACTTTTGTACTGTATGCAAAGCAGGATGCAGTACCAGACCACCACAAGAGTAGGTGGGACACCCAGAGGTGATGGACATGGATTGTCCTTGATGGGACGCTTAGTGGGTGCTTTTTGATGGATGGATGGAACTTGTAGGCAGCTTGACACTCAGCTGATTGAGGACTCCTTACAATGAACAATATGGATTGTGGGCAGTTTTCCTTAGTGACACCCTGGTTCAGATGCTCCCTGGTTTTGGGAGTTCTCTAGGAAGTACTTCATGGAAGTTGCTTTTGGTCTTACCAAAGGAGAGATATCCATCCTTCTACATGCCCAGCCAGTTAGTAATTACCCAGAGTTCTTGCTGCCCTTCACCATGTAGTACAGGGCAATTTGTGTGCCTTCAAATTTATATGTTGTTTAAGATGTAGCAAGGAAAGGAAATTTTTCTTTGGCATCTTCAGAAGACCACAGCATTCACACAGAGACCCCATACCTCCAGGCTGTTCTTCTGGTTCCAGACATGGTCCTACGGCCATGTAATTCCTGTTAAACATGGAGAGAGGCCTACCTAACACATGCTGTGGGGCACTCCTGGTTCCCACTCCCAGTTTTTGCCACTTTGTTCTCTCTAAAGTGCATATTTGCCAAAACTAGAAGTAAATCCCATGATTTTCAGGGAAAGCAGCTAAATGCTGTTACGGGCATTGGTCTTTCACCTCTCCACTGCATGATGGCCTTTTAATAGCAAAGCTTGTGCATCACTGCACAGACCTACCACAGAGAGAATAATGTGGTTTGAATAAGGCCTGGAAAGACTTCCTTTTCAGTTGCATGATTGTCTTGTATTCTCTTTCAACTGGCCTAAGTAAGTTGGGTTCAGAAATATAATTAGGATAATGTTGGCCATTGACTGCTTTTTAATACTTTCAAAGCTTTATTTAAATTCCTCAGATAGTAGAAATAGCACATTCTTGTAGTAGTCATTGCTGATGTACAGGTAATGACAACAAATTAACAACACATCTTATCTTGGTAGGATCAGAGTGACAGTTGATGGGGAGTTTCTGCATTATATTTTTCCTCTTCAATTTCTGGACTCTCCTGAATGGGATTCTCTGAGGCCCACAGAAGAGGGAATTTTCCAGGTAAAAGTTAAGGGGATTTTTTGTTTGTTTTTTTTGTTTATTTGTTTGTTTGCTTTTTGGGTTTTTTGGGTTTTTTTTTAGTGCCACAGGAAACTGTTCAAGTGCTGTTTGATTTAGAAATAAATTTATTCAGTTGTGGATTTCACTTGTGATACTGTGCAAACAAGTGGCATCCCATTAGGCTGGGAAGTCCTCTCTATCAGCTGGACTGGGTTTGCTGTTTGTGCCTTGTTACAACAAGAAAACAGGGGTTTTCTTACAGCTAATCTGGGAGGGAGGCTGTTTGCATTCTTTGGCTATGCTGATATTCAGCCCTGAGAAGCTGGGTTTCCTCGGAGTGGGAAGAAGCTGGTGCTGAAGAGGTTTCCCAATGGGAGATGAGCCAGGGGAAGACGTGCCAGTGACACAGCTTGGCACGGGTTACAGCGTGTGACAGGGTGTCAGCTGGGGCTGCCCTGTGCTCTGTGAGCCCTCCCTCTGCTGCCACTTGACTGACACGCTGGCTCCTGTCCTGTTGGATCCCATGTCTGCTGTCACGAGGACAAATGGCATTTGTTGAGAGCTTTCTTTAGACCTGCCTTTTCAGCTGAGGCTGCCAGGAGTGGAGCAGGGAGTGCAGGGCTGAACCAGGGCATCCATGTGGCGCTGAACCAGGCATGCCATATGGGCACAGGCATATTGTCATTGAGGCTGACTAGATGTGATCACTTAGTCCATATCCAGTCACCTTTCTCACTTGTCTTTTGCATACAGTAGCCTCCCAGAGCTCTCTGGCTCGGTTAAAAGGCTCTGGTTGCAGTAGACAGGTTCTGCTGGGAGGGGGGTGTGCCTTCTGAGCAAGGGCAGCAGCAGCACCACCATCTTGTCACCTGGCTGTTCATTTCTCTCTTCTCTAGGTTACACTTACAGCAGAGACAGATTGTCGGTACGTGGCCTGGAGGAGAAAGAAGCTCTACCTGCTGTTCGCCAAACACCGCTTCATCTCCCGCCTGTTCTCAATTTTGATTGGGAGCGACATTGCTGAGAAACTCTATGCCCTGAACGACAGGGTGCACATGGGGCAGGGCTTTAGGTACGACATCCGCTTGCCCAACTTCTACCACGTTGCACTGCCAGAGACCCCTCCCGTGCAGCCCTCCCAGCTCTCCCACCACCTCCAGCGAGGGTCCCCCCGGCGCAAGCCCACGGGGGTTACAAACTGCGGCTCCTTCCTCGCACCCTCCTAGCAAGGAAAGTTCTGCTGCAGCCATTCCTCAAAGCGGTGAAGGGAAATGGAAGGTGGCAAAGCAGAAGAGCAGAGAGACAAGAGCAGATGAAGCCAAATTTGACTGACAAGTGCCATTTATGTTAATTGGAGTAGGTTGAATTCCCTATCTCAAGCCAGCAGGTTGGCTTCTGCATTTTGACTGTCCGTGCAATATGTTTACTTTCTGTTGATGTTCATCTCTTTCATTTTGGAGGAGAAAAAATCATAACAGTCTGAGGTCTTATGGCAATGTGGTGGCCTCTGTGGTGGTGTGTTGTTTTGTTGTTGTTTTTTTTCAAAGCAAGCCCGTGGTATTTGTAATTATATTTTTCTCAAAAAATTTTGTCACAATGAAGTATAGTCAGAATAGTCAATGAAAACAAGTAAGTTGTCTTCAAAATATAGCAACTTGCTTATAATGCTCTTTTTTATGCCATGTGAACATTCTCTCAATTTACTTGAATAATGTTGCAGAAAAAAAGACTAAGAAACAATTGCGTTGGGTTTGTTTCTTAAAGAAATGAAAGATTTTGAAATGCACAGCAGTATTGTTAAAAACCCAAACAAAACAAAACAACAAATTCTGTTCCATGAGCAATTGATTTCTCTCTGACTGTCCTTAAGAGGTATTACATGAAAACAAACGTAAGTGTCATTGCTTGCATTAGAAAAATAAGAGCTGTAACTGCTGCAAATACAGCTTAGGGAAATGGTTGTGTAGTGTTTCTGATAGAATGTGATGCTATAGGACCTGGGCTTCTGCAGTGTGAATGCCCTTTGTGACATGTACAATAAATAATGTTAGTCAATCTACTGCCAAACCATTGGAGTTTGTTGTATACTATTCTTTTTAGTGATGTTTGTCGGGAAGAGACTAAAACCGCTGCAGCAATAAATACAATTTTTAACTGACACATTCCTGTTTAGCTTCCAGAGTCACTTTTCGGTGCCTATGAAATTCTTGATTTAGAAGATATTCTCTCCCTAATTCTGTGGTGTTTTAATGACATAAGGGAGCTTCAGATCGCACTTCAGTAGGAGAGAGTTGGTTTCGACCCTCGGGGTCACTGTGCCTTTGAAGAGAAGTGTCTGAATGTCTTTGCTAACTCACCTTCCTGCTGCTCTGCCTGATGCCTGCCAGTTATCAAAAAGTAAGAAGCATTACTATTTTATGAGAATGGATTGCTGCTTGATATGTCTGGAAGTAGATAATATTTTTAATATTTTAAAATTGCTGGCTTGTTTGGTAGGATGACCCTTGTGTGCTTCTCTGTGTGTGGGTATACACATAAGTTTAGATCTTGTGAGTTGTTTCTGAAGGACTTAAGATGATGATACAATCTTACACTTGAAGGATAATCATGCAGTATGTATAAAAATGCTATTAGGAGTGATGTGAAACATTGCTTGTTTGAAGGACATTTAGCATAGAGCAGATAGGATTGTACAAGTTTTGCTTTTAGCTTTATGTTGCTTCCTCAGAGAGGAAAACCAGCCAAAGATAAATACCCCAGCATGGAATGCGATAATCCCCAAATCATTCTCATAACCTTTCCCTGCAATGTATTCTGTATGTACTGCTTAATGCATGATGTCCCAGAGTCACAGAGCTACTTTGTCTTGGCCAAAAGAGAATTGGAAAGAAATGCAAACAGTTCACTGATGGCTTTTAAAGACCTGTTCAGATGATAACTAAGGCACAAAGTGCCAGAGGCTGGCAGAATGTAGTAAGGATGTACATCTGTGTAACAGTCTACAAACATAAAAATATTTTAAATTCATAAAAGAGACCTTATTCTAGACTTAGGTATAATATAAATAATTTATCAATGTTCTCCTTGGTTTTCTTGAATATTTGGGTTTGGCTTATTTATTCAAGAAAACTTGTCTGCACTAAATTCTGACCCTGCTAAAGTTAATTATCTTGTTCATCTTCACTTTAAAATAAGACCAAGGAGTCTTACTCATTCAATTTCTATATCAATTTCTATATTCTATTTAAGCAGTGGCATACTGCTTAGAAAGATACTGAGGAATGATGAGTGCTTCACGACATACTTCGATAATTTTTTCTTTTTTGTGACTGTTGTATGCCTTGGTTTCTGTCACACACTTCCCAAACACAGTACTCTCTGATGCTTTTCTCTGCCAGAATTGGTTACTGTCAGGAATCTCTACCAGGACATGTCTGAGTCAATATCTGAACATACTCTTAGCTAATCTTGTTTAGGTGTTGCTACTGTGCTTTCTGGGCTTTGAATCATTTTTTAAAAATTGTTTCCAGTTTTCCAGCATCTGTTTGAGACATGACTAGCAGAACATTTCAGCTGTAAAATTCAGCTGTACAATAGGTATCTACAATAATATAAGTACACACAGAAGGGCTGGAAGCAAGACAGATGCTCTCTTTACCTCTGTTTTTATTTTAATCTGGACAGTACTTCTAAAACATACAATCAAATATGCTCTGGTGTGCAACTCATAAACCAGTGTTTTGGGAGGGCTGTATAATCTACCTAAATGAAGACATATTCAGAATGATGCCAGCAAAATTAGACAAGTTTTGTGAGATCATAAACACCCAGTCAGAGAATTGGGGTCACTCAGCCTGGAGAAGAGACGGCTCCAGGTGACATTATATTGCAGCCTTTCAGTACTTAAAGGGGCCTGCAAGAAAGATGAGGACAGACTTTTTATAGCAGGGCCCTTGTGATAGGACAGGTAGTGGCTTTAAATTCAATGATATTTTTAGCTATAAGGAAGAATTTTATTATTATGAGTGTGATGAAACACTGAAACAGGCTATCCAGAGGGATGCCATCCAGGTGGATGCCTGGTCCATGGGAACATTCAAATTGGATGGAGCCCTGGGCAACTTGATCTCTTTGAAGATATCCCCACTTGTTCAAGGGGGTTGGGCTAGATGGCCTTTAAAGGTCCCTTCCAACCCAGACCATTCCATGATTCCATGATTATGTATAGGTTAATAAACATCTGCGGCTAGATGAAGTTCTGACTTGAGCATCATCCAATTTATGCCTGTGTTACTACTCAGAAGTAACTGTTAGTGAGGTGATCAGATTCCTTCATAATTGGTTTAAACAAGTGGATTCTTGAGTCCGTGCTGCTATCAATGAGTCCTTTTCTTGATCCTACAGTGATTCCCCTTTGCTCACTTTTTACTTTTTTACCAGTTCCATAACCTTCTGTGGAGTTATGTCTACATTTATGTGCTGCTATATGTAAGAGAGGCAGAATCTGTGCACATGATGATGAGGTCATTCATCAGTTGATTGTCCTAAGCTTTTATAAGTATATGGATGTCAAGTTGGAATTGCCCTTACAGCCTGCAGAAGGGTTCAAATTTGCTGCTTAAGGTAAGAAATTGTATGGCCTAGGACAGTCCAAAACAGAGGAGGAGGAGGAGTAGAAGAAGAGAGAACTAAATTTCATAGAAATTTTATTCAAGAGAGATTTATTTCAAATTGGACTTCTGGCAAATTAATTTGTTGGGTGCAGCAATATGTAGTTAGAGCTTCAAATCAAGTCTTGCCAGCTTAAGACCATGGGACTGACCTAGCAATTCTTTCATTATGTAGTATTTTTTTAACTACTAATAGTGTTAAGTACAGGAAACAGGAAACATCATGCAACTCCACTCAAAACTACAGAAACTGTGAAATAACAAGAGAGGATGCATCCCAATATACTATTGTAGCTAAAACACTATGCAAGGCAAAATTTAAGTGCTTAAAGAAAAAGATTATTTTATTCAGTTGCCTGGATAATGGAGGCTGGACTTTGTGGCTGAGGAGAGCCATCCAGGCTCTATGTTTTCAGGAACTATTTTCCTTGCAACAAAGCAAATTATACATATAGAGATATGACCTCCCCTAGGATTAAACTGGGGAACCTGAATACATGCTTGGATGATATTGCACAGATTTGCCATACCACAAAAAAGACATATGCTTGTAGTAATTAAATAATATGTTGATGCTACATTTTCAGGAACAAAGTGCTCTACAGATTTTGCTTATTGTGAATGATAAATATAAGACATATTTGGTCTCAATGTTCATGAAAAATTAAAACACAGTATTGTGTTGCTCATATGAAAAGATATTGCAAACCATGTGTTAAAAGTGAAACAAATCTGCAGCTCTTTATATAGAAGATAACTATTTAAATAAGAAAGGAAAAAATTAATATCTATTTGTTGAATTCAGACATGACCAGATTATTTTTTTCTATTCCTTGAATAGAAATTGCAATAATTGAATGCATATTCCTCCCCCCCAGCTGTTACGGCATAACAGATTTTTTTACTATACAACAAAATAAATACCATATTAAACTGATTTGTTAATCCCTCTTGAAAATGTTTATTTACACTAATATGCATTAAAATATAATAGGTTGAGGGGTCCTAAGCAAAACCACCCTTCTGTTTGTCTAATTCAGATTAATTTTCCTTTCTTGTAGATTTTTTAATCCCATCAGTCTCTACTTGCTGTAATTCTGCTTCTGTGGGAATCAAAAGATGTATTGAACTTGACATGTAAATCAAGCCACCTCATGCTGATGAATCAAACCATGTAGGTGGAGCAGTAGGACTGTGTAGGAGAAAGGCAGCACAAGCATGTCATCACTTAGCTCTAGGTTTGGGGTTGTGTCCCAAACCATGGCCAGCAATGCCCTCCTAAAGGGTCACTTGGCAGAGAGTTCTGGCAGCAGAGGGTTTGAACCAAAACCATCTTTCTGCAAGCTACAAATGTTATTAAATCTTGCTGTGGAGTGGAAAAAAAAAAAGATAGGACCTTCCCAAAACCTTGTGAGAGCAGGATTTTATAGTGATTATTCTTCTGATGTGGATTCACAGGCAATATTTTTTAAGTTATCTGTTGACTTGAAGCTCCTAATTTGAGGGATTGGTGGTGAATTGTAGGGACAGGACTATTTCACTACCTGAGTGGGATTTTGAGGACAAATGGTGATAAAAGATAGATGACCAAGAACTAAGACATCGAAGTTATGTAAATAAACAACTGCAATAAAATAATGGTGATAAATAACTTTTTCAGCAGTGAATCCCATACTTTCCATTGTATCCACTGGTAACTGTCCACCTAAACTTGTCTAAATCTGGGGGATATAATAATTTTTTGGGAGTAAAAGCAACATTAGGCCAAGAAAGACACTGAGGTAAAAATCCCATTCAATGGATAAATGCTCTAACCATGTAATTGTATAGTAGTGGGCAGCACCATCCCCTTCTATAGAAACTGCACGTTATAGGCAAGCATCAAAGCATCTCAGATCTGTGAAAGGAGGTGCCTGTCCCCAGGCAGGGATTCTGTGGGGTGATCCCAAGCAGCCTGCAGGAGTCTGGGCTCAGTGGGGATGAAGCAAACATATCTGTTTAATATTTCCTATGTGTGGGTTTTAGTAAGAGTGCAGGACAATCTAGATACCAAATGCTGCGCTTGGACTTCCTGTGCCCAACTGTAGGACATGGCTACAAGGGTGAGAAACTGGCAGGTAAGATTTGGGATGAGTTTAAAACACATTAGGCATGATCCTGTATCTTCCCATCTGTGTTCTCTTACACTGGGTAAATGAAAAGCAACATAATCCATAACAAAATTGAGGCAAGCCAGTTCACATCTGCCAGAATACCCAAGGATGTGTATCAGCAATTCCTATAAAACAGCTGTTGTGCTGGAATTCCTTGCTGTGCTTTGGTCATCTAACTCTCTCACACTGAAATCTTCAAAGCTTTTATGGAATCCAGCTGTAGTAGCTATTCTATTTTACTAAGAGATAAAAAATCTTGAATATATATTTTGAATATGAAGCAAAACTGTCCTGTTTTCATTTACAGAAAAGTTGAGTCCCTCAAATAATACTTTTAAGCAGATCTCACTAGTGAGGGGAAAGAAGTGTTTCTTTAAAACAGTCAGATATCCAGCACTCTGCTCTATTTATCACTGGGTCTCCATTTTATTATTTGGTTACAGCTTTTCAAAAATATAGTTTTCTTACAGGAAATATGTTCATTATTAAAAGAATTAATGAGTATTCATAGAAAAAATACAAGAAATACTGATACATAAAATATTTTACATTGGTTTTGATTTTACAAGCTATTAGTATCTTTTTGTTAACTATATTGATTGCCAATTTAGTTCTGAAAGTGCTTTTTACAGTGGTCTATGTACTTCAGCTACATGCAAAAGCAATAATCACATATATATGTACGTTTACTGCAGTCTGTATCCCTGCTTTTAACCCTATATAATAGAGTTTTGTTAGTTGGGTTTTTTTTACGGAACAAAGAAGTATAATAAACACCATTCAGAAGACTGGTCTTATTTATTCATTGAAATCAGAAGAATATATCTATATATTTTATATATAGATATATATATAGTAATGCTGTGTTTGCCTTTACTTTTAAAGATCAGGGTAGCAAGGGGCAGTTGTGGCATGCTCTAACTCAGCACACGTTGACAGTCCTTTACAATATACACATTTTACTAAATTTAAAAAAGCTATCTCTTTCAATTTCAAAGTTTTTCTGGGTTAATCTATTTACCTTTTCTTTCCCCTCACTGTGGACTATTCTCACTATCAAATGATGTATGCTTTCTCTGTCACTTGTTAAAAAAATTCCTTAGACTTATGTTCAGCCTCCCCCTCTTTCTTTTTTGTCCTCGTTCTCCAAGTTTTTAAGTTAGGTTTTTTGATTTTATTTTTCACTTCTGTCTGTCTGGAGATATTAAACACCTGTTATTTAGTTCCTTTTCATATCTTTACATAAAATTCTAAATCCTTATCAATAATTTTTAAAATTCCTAGAAAATGGCTGATAATGTTGCAAATATGCAACATCCTTAAGTTTCAGTCCTAGCCTTTGCTTCTCAAAAACAGCCATGGTAAATATTAAAATGCACAGCTAAAAAAGGATTAATACTGCAGCAAAACATTAGTTGTCACTGGACCAACACCCAAAAGCGTGCATACATGTGTACTCTGATGATATCTGCGATTCCTTTCGTCTCTACAGTCACAGAGACTCACACAAATCCGTAGGGATCTCTGCAGAGAGAATGTTGAGGGTTGAGCAGCTGAAACACATTTACTTCAGGATTAGTGCAGTCATCTCTCCATGATTGTTTTGAACTTTATTTGTGCCTGGAAGTTGTCCAAAAAGGGAACAGAAAAATCAGAGCCAGTTCACCCGGTGCTGCTAAATCTGCTGTAATGGAGACCCCTAAAAACAGGCGGTCACCCGGGGTGGGGACAGATGCAATGCAAAAGCATGGCTCTATTACTTGTCTTCCAGTTCTGTGCCAAGTAAGAGCTGTCTCACGTTAACAGAGAGCAGTGTGTCGATAACCGAGTTCCAGGCAAGCAATGTGGTCAGACTCCATATCTGGTATTCCTCTATTTGCAGAAGGAAGCAAACCCCCTGGGACAGATTCCCATTATTCCCCAATGCTGTGAGCGAGCTGTCCTGGCAGGGCAGCGACAAGCGTTCCATGGCTCTGCTTTAGGAAATCCAACTTGTTTTATATCAGCTCTCCTGTTTTTTGGGGGGAATCGTGATTTACGTAGAGCTAGAGCAAGCATAGCAGGCCCTTCTATCAAGTCCCAGAAAAATCACTTGCAAGCAGTTCATAGAAATTGTTCACTGAGCAATTTCAAATAATGAACATACAAAATAAAGTGTCAGCAGGGAACTGCTCATGCATAATTTGGGAACAGGGATAATTGTTCAATGTGATTGAATAAATTGTTTACTGCACACAGTTTAGATAACTTTATTGGCAAACAATTCTACTCTGTCCTTATACCTCAGGATCATGTACCCTTTAGATAAACATCTACATCAACCATCTGTTAAGCTTTGAATTCTTTGACTGATTATTTTAGAAAAAAGTTGGCTCCTGGCTCTAGGCTGGCAACAATCAATTACTATACTATTAGTCAGTTACCTGGAAGCCCTGGGATGTGGTGTGTTGTATCTTAGATTCAAACAAAAAGATAGCCCTCCTTTTATTAACAGGATACACCCTTCCTGCAGTCTTGCATTGGAAGAATTGCCTGACTATACATCAGAAAGTGTCTGTCAGAGGGCCTGAGGTAAACATGCACTGGAATGCACATGCTCCTGTTAAATAAACCTCCAGAATACTAAAGAGCTGAGAGAGTATTTGTCATTCACAATCTCTTCCATACAAACTTCCTTCCAATAAAACATAATTCTTGAGGATGCTTTCAGGCAAAACCCATATAAATAAACTTCCTGCAGCAAATGTGTGTGATTTTTCAGTTACACGGCACAAAATTTCAGCAAGTGGGATGGGATTTGCTGGTGTATTTTGTCCCACTCCAGACAGTTGTCAAATACACACAGGATGAATTACTTTCTAAAGGAGCCCACTTACAGAGCCTATGGGGGGAATTTAAAAGATGAGTTTAGAGTAGATGCTGAGTACGCTTCCTGAAACTATAAATGGAAACATTTCATAGATCTTGCTATTGTCTGAAAATAGCCCTGTCAGCCTGGTACATCTGGGATCCTGAATACAAAGCATTTGTTCTCTTTAGTGAAAACTTTGCCTAAAAAAGGCTGTGACATTGGGCTCTCATTTGGAAGAGGCAAAGTGCTTGCAGTTTCACCAGAAGTTTCTTCCTCATCTGCTTAATAAAGTTTTCCAACGCCTGGCTAGGCTAAACGGAGAAACAGGAGAGGGAGGTTCAGGTCTCAGCTGTGCCTCTGAACTCCTGCCTGTCCTCTTTTGAGATCAAACACCTTCCTGCATTATCAGCAGGATGATATTTTCCCTGGAATCCAGAAGAACAGGCAGGCACCAAGAGGTTAAGGTATACTGTTGAGGATCACAAAGCTGGTTGCTGGAGATAAGGAACAAGACTGAGCAATTTGCAACATCCATGTTGCAACATCCACATTTTCTACCGTGGACTTTAACTGTGAAAAATAATTTTATAATTGAGAAAGTACTTAAGCTATCAAGAATCTAACAGGCGAAGAAAGAGAAGAAGCCTGCATCAATGAACAGCTGTAACACCATTAGACCTCTCTGCTAACGAAATGCATAAATTCTACACAAATCTCCAAAAACTGATCTGTTTGTCCAAAGCCAGTTCCTTATTCTGTGTAAACGCAAACAGTTTTTATTTCTTGCCTGTGTCAGATTAATTTATATTAGAAGACTTCAAAGAACCTGCAGCTTGTTGACAAAGATAGGTTAAAGCAGTCTTTATAGTGATTTAACAGTAGGACATTAATTTAATTAAACCAGCCCATTCTCCTACAGTACGAGACCTTATTTTAAGGGGATAAATTCTACTTAGTACTTTTAACTTAGAGAAACTTTGTTATCTGTATAAGTATAGGTAATGTTTTTTAATATTATCTGTAAAACTAAAGGCCAATAATCTATTATATAAAATTAATGCCCGGGATTCTACTAGAGAAAGTTTTTCTTCTATGTACAGGTGCACACCACAGCACAAGGCTAGAGTCTGTCAGAGCCATGTCTATGTGCTCCACCTGCTTCTGGTCCTCCTGGAGAGACAGGATATAGGGGCATCTCTCAGATCCTCTCTCATTTCCCTCTTCCTGCTGACAGCTGTACTGGTAGATACCACCACCTTCATGTAGTCTTGGTTTTTACTGCCCTGCTGCAGAGGGGAAATGGCATTTAATCATAAATATAGTGAAATATGAAGATCCAAGCGACTAGCCGCAATCAGGACAAAGCTCTACACTGTCACATAGCTGCAAATATTATTAGTTCTTTGCCAAGCTTTCCTAACCAATTTTTTTTTTAAATTGGGCTAAGCACACGCTGTTTACCACCAAGGCTTCCTCCCAAATTAGAGGAGACCTAGAGGGTAATGAGAGAGGTACAAAGGCTTTACAGAAGACACAACCCGTAGAACAAACCGTGCTTCTCCAATGCACAATGTTCGGTAACATGCTAGAAAATGCTTAACACATCAGTTTGGATTGGGATAGGAGCTCTCTGACAGGCTGCTTTGTGCAGCTTTTGGAAGCTACTTGGCTTTGCTCCAGCAAGCGTAGCTGAATACTGTCAATCTCAAACACATGCTAGATGCTATCACTCATGACCATTCCTGTAGCCATGACTTGTTCTTCCTACCCTTTTTCCAGCTCACTTACTCTGCATGTCTCAGGAAAGAGAAGGTACATCCATAAAAATGGCTGTCCAGTCAGAGGAAACATAGTGCCAAATCAAGTCCTTCATAATTATTTCATTATATATTTTTGAAAATCAGATCTTATACGAGGCAGCAGGATTCATAAAACCCCTGTTCACACGGCGCACATTCCTGAAGAGATCCTCATCTATTGTCCAAGGTGCAAAACCAAGAATAACTGTGACAGAGGCAGGGCCTCCTTGGACACATGCTGATGTGTATGTGTATAAACTGTTACTTCAAAAACAAGTTGGGATTCTGTATGCTTTCCAAAAATATTTAAGAATAATGCTGACCATATGCTCTTGGCTGCTGAGAATCCCACTTCGTAGCTAGCTCATCAGAATGTATTGAAAGGGTTTTTCTGCCTTGGCAGTCCTCATTTATCACTGACAGTCAGGTTTTGAGATGGGCTGGACTGCCTTTCATCACTGAATGCTACTCCTCAGCCTCCTGGGGATGGAGGCGCGCTCGGTGACTGCTTCGCCTGTCCTGTAGGACTGGTAGTGCCGGCGGGGCTGGACAGGACACGGGCAGAGCCGATGCCGACACGCGGGGACAGAAGCGTCCCCGTGCTTTGGAAGCACGCCGTTCTCGGGGAGCTGTCAAAGTGCCACACGAGCAAACTTGGTGACATCTCTTCAACATCACGCTCGTGACCAAGCAACCACAGCAGGTGCCGAGTTGAGAAGAGCAGTTTTATAAAGGCTGTTGAGGCTCCTTGACACACCATGTAGGGGCAATACTGCTCGCCACAGGTTTAGGGGAGAATTCGGCCCTTCTAATTTTAACCACCCAACAGCTGGGCAGGCTGCCCGGGCGCGGGGCTCCGGCTGCGCGGCACGGCCGCACCTCTGCGCGGTGCCTCTCCCCACCTGTTTTATGCGCCTCTATCGAGCGCCGCCCGGCAGCCGCAGCCCCCGGGCTGGCGGGGGTGCCGGGGGTGATGCTGGCAGGGCCGTGGTGCCCGCGGCCCCTCCCGGCCCTCCCGGCCGCAGCCCCGGGCCCGGCGGAGGCGCCTGCGCGCTGCGGCCGCTCGGTGCCGGCCCCGCTGGCGCCGCCCGCAGCTCCCGCCGCTCCTCTGCCTATTTTAGTCACAGCCTCGGCTCCGTGCCCGCCGCGGGACCGCCAGCCCGGGACGTCGCCGTCCTCTCCGGGCGGCCGGGAAACTTTTCGGCGGGCGCGGGGCAGGTGAGGGGCGCTCCTCCCGTGGGGGGGCGGCAGCGGGAGCAAGTGTGGTCGGGTCCCGCAGCCCGCGGGGCCGGGGGTGCCGCTCCACCCGCGGCGGCAGGAGCGGTGCGCGCCAGGCTCCGCTGTGGAGCTGCCCGACCACTTCCCTGGTCTCTCGTTCCCTTCGGTCGCTCTCCGTGCCTGGCTGCGGGCGCAGCCGGGACCGGGGTCTCCGCCCGAGCCCTGCCCGCGGGGAGGAGGGACGGGTTGCAGCTTTCGAAGTGGCTCTTTTTGGGGAAAAGGGGCCAGTTGCTCGATTCTCTTCAATTTTTAAGAGTTATTTTCACGATTATTTTGTATAAGGGGTGGGTTTGGCGTTGTGGGCTGACATGAAGCCGCGGGGTTGCGGGCTGGCAGCCGCGGTCGCGCCCCGGGGTTGGGGCGCTCGGCGCATCCGTGAGCGCTGTAAGCGGAGCGGAGAGCGAGCCCGAAGCGCTCACACCCTCGGGTCCGCTCTGCCTGGGGGCTGCGGGGCTGCGCTGCCGCGGGGGAAGGTGCTCTCACGGTGGGGATACTTTGTTGACTATGAAGAATGAATGTTGTTAAATGTTCTCTTGATTAAAATGACTAAAGAGAGTAACAAACCTCTGCAGTTACTGATGCTTTTAATTGAATGGGACTTGCTGCAAGGACCACACTGAAATATTTTCTTAAACCACTTTCCTATTCGTTCCTACTGCATTATAAAAGAGGGAATTGGTAACTTAAACTGTAATTAACTCAGCTGTGCTACCTCTAGTAGTTTGTCTTCAGCTCACAAAATAATTATTGCCTAAAATCTCTACGCAGCTTCTATGCTGTAGGACCACAGAAAAGTTCTGCAGGTATAATTATTTTTTTTTTAATTGCATTGCCTGTAAAGTTATAGAAACCTCCTCAAGATTTAAGAAGCTCACTTGAATAATGTTGACCAGTAAAGCTGTGGGATATGAATAATCTCAATAAGGTGGGTAATGGCATGAGTGGGACACTCGGCACCATCCCATATCAGCCTGGCTGACTGGTTCTTGTAGTAGAACCAAATACTTTACAATTTTCTGCGTCTGTCTTCTGTGAATGTTGTTTAGGTATCCATAAAAGTCATGCTTTTTTCAAAGTCATCTTGGTGTCTGAATATTTGTGGACTAAATCTTTTGGGAATGCCTTTCAGAAGTTTGGTCTCTTGTATAAAGCTGTTGTTGAGTACAGCAAAATCCTAGAGTAAGCTCACTTTGTTTATATTCTGAGAATTTGTATTTTCAGACCTAAGACTGCCATGTATCACCTTAACTTTCTATCAAGTTCATGCACAAAAAAAAAAAATTAACAGGTGCTTTTTTAAAAAAACTACACTAATTACGGTTAGGTTCAATATTAAAGAGTCAGGGAGGGTTTTTTTTAATATATATCCTCTTCTCCCCCTGCGCCCCCTTCCCTCCCCCCCCCCCCCCCCCCCCCCAAGTTTGAACAACAAATCTTCTTGAGTCCTCAATCATCTGAATTTTCAAATTCCTGGTTTGGTAAATCTGAATTCATGTGATGGATATATACTGGATATTAAAAAATACTCTTTTAATGACTTGTCTTATGCCCCATAAAGCTTTCATTTCAGTGAATGCTATTTTACCCCAACTTTCCAAAATTATTTGTCTATGTTGGTTTTTTTTTAACTGCTGATGCATCGTGTCATGTCTTTGTATTGAAGACTTAAGCATATGATTAAATAGTCTTGTGCTATATTAATCCCTGGTAGACATAATTAAAGTTCTAAAGGCCTGAATCTGTACTTTCAAAATTAATTTTTGGCTGAGGTCAGAGAAGGTAAAAAAATGTAATTGCTTGTTCTTTCGTGGAACTGCAGACTTTTCCCTTATTTTTCAGTATTATTTGGCAACTAGATGCTAGGACTGAAGACTTGATCTAAAAATTACAGTGATGTTGGTTTTTGACATTTTGGATATTTGTCTTTCTGGTTTTACCTGTAGGCAAACACTTTAGGTCACAGCTTGTAACTCTGCCTGTCTGCCTTTTCTCCTGATCCTCAAAGCAGTCTCCTTAGTTGAAATTCAGAGCCTGTGTCTAAGTCTGTCCTTGTGTCATTTTGCAGATAGCATCAATCTATTTCTGTCAGCTTTTAGATACCACCATGATGGAGAAGTTCTCATTTCTGCTGTTTCCAGTGTGTTAGGGGAGCTGTAATTATTGTTTGCAAACAGTAACATATAAAGACTTTGAGGTAGTAAAGACGAAGTTTATAAAAAACAGGAGGTAGGCAGATTTAGGTTCAGGGTTCTAATTTAGGCAATCTGGCAGGTAAGCCTGACCTTCAAAAGCCTTGAACATCCTCTCACAACTGCGGATGCTTTAAATTGCCTGATCAACACTTGGGGAAACTCCTTCCCATTATTTCAGTTTACGGCTTGTGATTTGTTGTGTCAGTGTCTGTGAAGAGCAAGGGAAGCAGTGTTTCGGCTGGGTTGTGAAGAGAATGAGATTGTCAGGTGCTGTATATTTAATTTGGTTCACTGGGTTTCTAGTCTTCTAGTGTATGACGCTTTAGAGCTGAGTTGAAAGGGTAAGGTAGCCTCTATTCCCACAGTGGAGCAGTACAAAATTTTGCTAATAATAAATATCAAGCATCTGGAAGGCTGCTTTGATCTGTGATCAGATGCAGCTGAAATTACTTCTTGCAGCCTCTTTTGATGTTGAGTTGAAGGACTTACGGCTGATTTTGTATCTGTGTGTGACTTTGGTTGTCTTTACTTGTTCTGTTGGCATTTTAAGTGGTGCCTTTACTGGCACATGACTGGGCAGTGAAATGCTGAATATAGGTAGAAACTCAGCTGACTATTTTTTTAAAAAGACCTAGAGATCCTGCTGTTCTAGTGGAAGGAGTTTATATTGTTTGGAAACAAGAGGAGCACCAAATGAGCTGTGTGTAAAATGAGCACAGACATAGTTATCCAGTTAGCAATTCCCTCCTGTTTATGAGCACGTTAAAATGCCAGTCCTGCAGCCTCGCAGGGGCTCAGGCTTTGGCTCACTGTGTGAGTGGATTTGTCAGGACAGTGAAACTGCTCTAATGACTCTCTTGATGAACTCATGAAAGAGCCGAAAGAAAGTAGGAGTGTATTTGGATAGGCCTGATGTTTGCTAACAGTTAAGTGTAGAGTTTATGACAGCCCCCCACGTTTTAATTGATCTTTGTGAGTAACTAATGTGGGAATGAAAAGAGGAAATTGATATCTTTTGTTGTGTATTTTGGATTAGAGTAAATATTTAGGATTAGGTAATTTTTTTCCTTGAAACTCATTTCAATCCAGATATAGATACACTTCATCTGTGCTAGTGTTTGATCCTTCAGGATGCCTCTGCACATTCTGTAGCGTACCTTAGCTGTGACAGGCTCTGGGCATAGGAGATGAACCATAAGAGAGGGTTGAGGATTTCTGTCTTCCCACTGCTTTCATAAGAGGTCTAAAACACTGATTAATTTTGAGAACTGTACAGTTTGCTCATGCCCTGTACACAGGTTGATCGCAAGAAAATAATGAAGGGATGAAGCAACTCAAATTTATTTCACAGGCCAAGAAACAGTCTCAATTAACAGAGATGCTTCCGAGTATATTCAAGTCTGCAGGAAATAAAGTGTATTAACTATGACCCAAAATTGTCTGCTGAGCAGATAAATTACATGGCAGTTAGTGATGACACACATCAGGGACGTGCACTGTCTCTACACAATTTAATTGAATGGAAATCCCACTGCATTGTATGTTATGGAGCTTGTATGCTCAGTGGTCAAGTTCATATAGTTCATAGCATATAGTTCATTAATGAGACTCAAGTCCACCTCCATATAATTTCTACTGCTGTAGCAGTGAGAGACCATACATGCCAGGCTGGAAGCAGGGTTCTCCTGTGTTTGACAGCAGACATGCCTAGGAGCAATCGTGTTCCTTCAGCTGAGACCTGCTCTGGGTTGAGAAGACCTTCTGTAGGGCTTGTAGCACTGACTGCAGTTACCCAGAGAGACCAGCTTTTAATATTCTAATGGTAGTGTCTTGAAATTTTCCAGTTTCTCCCTGTAGTTTGCTTTTAATAGTAATTTTTTTTGTTTTGTATTGGGATTTCCCTACAGATATTTTTTCCATTTAATTGAGGCAAAAGGTATATGTGTTATATTTATTATTACAACAACAAAAACATCCTGTGTATATTTAGATTAGAAATAGTCTTTAGCTGTCTCATTTCCTCCAGTAGTTCCACACACAGACAAGGGTCTTGCAAGCTTATTCAAACTGTGTAGACCAAGTGATTTCCCTAAGAGACTGGCAACAGACTTAGCAGCCTTTCTGTTTTGGTAGCTATGATTTAGGTGAAAGAGATAGCAAAGCACTACTGAACTATAGACTTAACTTACCCTTTTAAAGCATTTTTTATATTTTTTTTTCATGAATGATAATTAAAAATATATCTTGGGAAGAGAGAAAATAACCCTAAACCATACTAGACATATGTATGTCTACTGTGTTTCAGTTTGATGCATAGTGAATTTTTTTCCCCTCTCCTTGCAGGAGTCTCCAAGATGAATACTACAGTAATGAGCCCACTCACCGTTACTCCACTAGGTTTTGTTCCAGACTTAAAGAATTCCACCCTTGATCCTCTCAATGAGACTGCATGTGAGAACTGGAAAGAGATTCATCATCTTGTCTTCCACGTGGCAAACATTTGCTTTGCAGTTGGACTGGTTATTCCAACCACTTTGAATCTTCATATGATTCTTCTGCGAGGCCTGCTCACCATAGGTAGGAGAATTATTCTGGAGACAGAAATGTTACAGAAATGGCTGGGTTTGACCATCATGGAGCTGGTCTCTGCAACTTATGGTGCAATTACTGCCTCTGTTTATGGTCATTGTGCTCTGATGAAAGTGGTTTTGGTCTAAGACAGGATCTGTTTTGACCTTGATATACCTTTTCTAGAAAGATTATGTAACTCCTGGCTCTTAAAACTTCCTAGAACTGTAATTTGCAATTTCAAGCCTATGAACATGTCAGCTTGAAAACAAGTGGACATCATTTACGCCAGATGTAACTGGATGTTTTAAATCCACTTATTTCAAATCAGCTATGTCTGGTCATTAAGACCTTTATTTTAGATTTCAAGTAAGTACTGGAACTGTGTATTGGCGGGTGCACTGGCTTAGTGTGTCTGAGGTAGGTGAGGTTTTCCTTGAGAAGCTTGCTGTGAGCCCACGTGTTCTGTTGTTGTGGGTTCAATCCTGTGGCACTTGTGGGTCACCAGCATTATTTTCATTGCTGATTTAGAAGTGCAGCCTTTCAATGGGAGTCTATTCTGTGTTCCGATATCAGTTGTGTTTCTTCTACCACTCTAGGAATCTTGTGACACCAGAGTCTGACTTGAGAGGAAAAACCTAAATTTGGCATGCTTGAGACTGAGCAAATGTGGTTTGATTTGTAGCATTGCAGTCCCACAGCTATTTCAAAGCTTCTGTACCTTGTGTGGGACAAGATCCTTGTGATCAAAGAAGGAATAGTGACTCATTGCAGTGTAAGAAGGATAAATCCAATCCAACAAGAGCATGCTTAAGTATTTTTAAGTGAGTGCTTGTTGGCTTTATAGTGTGGGTCAATTTTATGATAGAACTGTTTGAATTTATATGCTCTTGCATTTTCTATTTTATAGTTATTATAGGGCAATTTCTTATAACAGACTGCACTGGTGACCAAGGGTCTGAGCATTGCAAGACTTTTTATCTTGGCTTTAAAAGCAAAAGGAGCTCTGCACTTGCTGAGCCTGCCATTTTGATCTGTAGGTCTTGTAGTATTTTGAGCAGAGAGGGAATCAGAGTTTTGCAAGCTGGGCTGGCAGCAGGAAGCAGATTTACTCAGTGGGCAGAATGAGTAATGAAGCCTGGTTCCTAGGGACCTGTTCCCTTTGCTTTGACCCTGCCCCTCCTCTGTGCTGCTCTTCGATACATCCAGACATCGTATTCTCCTGTGCCTTGCAGTCTAACTAATAAGCAGATCAAGAGTCACTATATTTTGATTTTGCTAATCCATACATAAGTGCTGCCTCATCAGTTAACGACCCAGACAGACTAGATAATACCAATTTCATTAAATCAGTGTCGTCTTCAGGGAGAAAGGGGGTAAGAACACTCATTTAGCACTGTCTCCTTTTTGTCTTTGCAGGGAAAATATATCTGTGACCTCTCCAGCCATCTCTGTTGGATGATAGGCTCACAATTATCTGGGAGAGGCTCACTAATACATAATCCATCATTTGATAAATACTGTCTTTGTAGGCTGAAAATGGAATCCCTAATTATACACAATGCCTTATCTTTTAAAGCAAGTGTCATTACTCAAAGTAAGGCAACTAAAAAAAGAGTAAACATTTAGAAATTTTGTCTTTGATGCTACACAGGAGAATTCAGGTTCCCGATGTGACCGTGTCACATCAGTAATAATAGTTTCTTTTAATTTTCAGGAATACCTGCATATGACTTTAGGAAGTTTTTCTGCAACTCTTCCTTGCTAATTAGATGTGAACATTCATTTCTGGGCCTTTTTTTTGTCTAATTAATGCAATGCAAATTTTTGTGAGCTGCCTAGTTTTTCCCCATCTCTTTTCTATTTCATTTCAATAACAAATTATCATGGCCTGCACCTTTCTGCTTGCCCCATCCTGATCAGAATTACTGGCATTTCATTATTGCAGTCCTATGTAATAGGGCTGCAGTCTGTCATCCTGCCCCATATGCCTGTTTGCAGCATTGCAGTGATTAGCTGTTGTTGCATGCCTTCATCCAGAGAGCTTAAATGTATTAAAGCTTAACTTTAGAATATATTGCTTTTCAGCATAATTAAATCGGTGGACATATTCTTGATGGTTTTCTAGGAATGTTTAATATTTGGTGAAATTTAACTTTCTCCTTTTTTTTTTTAATTTTTACAGGATGTGCATTATTCATCATTTGGGCTACACTGTATCGTTGTGCCTTGGACATAATGATCTGGAATTCTGTGTTTTTGGTTGTCAACCTTTTGCATTTCATATACCTAGTGTATAAAAGAAGACCGGTATGTATAACAGCTGAATTTCACAAGCAGTCTAGTAAGATGCAAGAAAAGGAAGTTTTGCCCATGTTTGCATGGGCACATTTCAGCAGAATCAGTACACATTTTCAGCAGAGTACTTTTGTGTTTGGCCCAAAATCACACTCTGGACACACTCTGGAAGTGTGCAGCAACTTGTACCAAAAAAAAAAAGACAAAACATAACCTAACTGGAAATAAGCTCTTCACCAATTCAACACAAGCTATGCAAGAAAGCAGCTAAGAAATTAGCTGGCAAGGCAGCATAAAGCTTGACTTCTGTTGTGCCTAGGAAGTAGCTTAAAACTAACTAGACTGATCTGTTACTAGACAATTGTAGATGTGTAATAAATATTTATACTTCAAATTGCTCTTGAAGAGTCATCTTACTGCTTGAAGGGTAACTTCCTCTTTAGTTAGTGTCACTAATGCTATTTTTTTTCAGCCTATTCAATCAATTTATGTCACCATGTGAGACGCAGCACACGATGAAACTGCATTGTATTTCTGCTAGGTAGCTGAGGCCATGCTGTTCAGCACAGGCACAAAATAGCAGCTGTGATAACAGAGAGCTAGTGAGGCCAGACTGTACCTACTCTGTAGGTGTCCACAGTTAAATATGCCATGCAGGTACTCTGGTTTCTAATATGGGATGAACTGGGGTTTTTTTAATTGCAGTCTTTTCCCTCAACCAAATTAGGATGTTCTGCTCCCCTTCAACGCCCCCACCAATTAGGCCTTTTTAGTAAATCTTGAGGCTTCTCTCTTCTGTCAGATGGGACAGAAAATGGCCACCAAAGTCAGAAATTATTGCAAAAGGCAGGAGTGCTCAGCTGATGGAAACCCATTTCCCTGGGAAACCAAGCCTTTAAACTTACCTGTATTTTAAAAGTGAATTGTGGCATCCCTAAACATAGGTAATGGTCCTTGAGTTTGTACCCATCCAACCCTTTCCAAAAATCTAAGTAAAAGCTTATTGGTGAGTGAAAAAGCATCCTGGGAGGATGATGTTTTGGTTTGAGCTTGAGTAAAAAACCAAACAAACAAAAAAATAACCCTGCAATATGTAAATCAATGCTGAATGAAGAAAGAAACACATTCTTTTGTAATTACAGTTGTCTGCTAAAAGCTGTGTTGGCATAGATTAGGTTACTTTAGGTACAGATTTCATCCTATTGAAGAGGCAGCTATTTTCACTAAATCCTCTAGTAAATTCGTTTGTAGAATTATTTGTAGGAGTTAGGTTAAGTGGTAGAAGTGATTTGAAGTACTCTGTAGGTGGATACAAAAAGAAGGAATTGTGTAAGAATATGAAACTCGACTGATAAACTCAGTCACCAAAGTTGGTAAAAAATTGCATCTAAGAGAGGGAAGCCTGGAGCACCTGCCTTTAACTTTGCTTTCTCCTTCTGTAGCCCTTGCCCACTGTCATTGTAACCACAGCAGAACTGAGGTGCTTGGCACTCCCATAAACTCTGCACTGCTCACACTCTGGCAGGCAACCACAGCGTATAAAAGGAGGCTAAAGGTTAAATTGCATCTGTCTACATCAAGTTGATAAATGGAGTACATGTGTTAAAAAAGGAAGAGGCTCTACCTACAGCAGTGTTCCTCCAATATGGAAGACAGATTCACCCAAAGATTACAATCAACTGCACTATGTGACCTGTGCAACTTAAAAGCTTAGCCAGAAATTAGATCTGATAGACTAACCAGGTGTTGCTGTTTCTTTGCATATTAAGGCTTAATTTCAATGGTCTTCTTTCCATTGAGAAATTACAATATTTATGAACATTGCATGGAAAATATTGCTATTTTAATTGCTGTAATACGTAATATTTTCAGCAATTATTAAAAAATATCTGAATCTTTGTTACAAACTATGATCAACAAGCATGCTTGAAGTGATGCCTGATAGTCACACATGTATTTTAGCTAACATGTTTATTATGAACCCCCAGGCTGTTTTGTTTTTCCTACAGGAGGACAAAGAATAGAGCCAAAAATTAAAACTAACTCTTAGGAGCTAATTTTTGAATGAGATTTTCTTTCTGCAGCTATTTTATTGCACATCTCAATAAGTTTTGGTAATTCTCACAAAAGATCTTTCCAAGGAAAGAAAGGAATGGCAGAAAAATTACAAGTTAGTTGTATTACAAAATGAATAATTGATATGTTCAGTTGTTAAATATTTATTTTATTAAATGGAGCATGCAAAATCACAGTGAGTTTCTTTTCTGACCAGAAGATTATTTCAGTGGTTTTGATTCCTTGGAGCTTTACAAATTTGGCTTTTTTAGTTGGAGTGGAAGCTGAGTCTAATCAGTCTGACTCGGAGTTCTGGCAGCATCCCAGAATATTTCAACCCCTGCTGAACAAAACATTACACCTACCCATATGGCTTGTTTGGAATATGACCCACAAGCATGACTGGAGGAGCAGTCAGCTGTGCTTGGGAAGAGGGAATGGTCTGTTATAAGCGAGCCCATCTAAAGCACAGCTACAGCCTGCAATCTGATCGGTCTTTAAGAAAGTGCCTACACCTGCTTTCCCTTCAAAGTATTACACACTAGAGGAAGATCATGAAACATGAACCATGTGCTAGTTAAGGGATTGGATTAACACTCCAGGGCCAAAATTTGTCCTCGTGTCTGTGTGCCTGGTTTTGGGTTCAGGAGTCTTGGGAGCTACGTAAATTCCTTTTTCAGATGAAAACATATTTCTTTAAGTTGCAGTGGTCATGTATAGAAAGAGGTGCTAATTAAATTGGTACAGCTGTTAAAAATGAAAGAGTTCCTGGAGAACATGATGGTAAAACAGTCATCTAGCTTTGTGGGTATATGGAACATATTTTGAAATCAAACAGCTGAGGACAATCCTTAACTTAATACAAGTTCTCTTGCATTTTTTTTTTTAAATCCTTGTTTTGTCTGTGTAGATGTCCTCTGAGGGATTAAAGATTGTGGCATAAGGAATGTACAGGGAATTCAAACCCTGGATTTCATATGAGTGTAGTTGCTTGTGGAATATTTAACTAGTAATTGATTCAGTGTGAAACCAGTGTAACTTTAGGTCAGATGATGCACTGGACATAGTAAGTCCACAAGCCCTGATGTCACGCAGCCACAAGAGCTGATGTCACTGCAAGGCCATTCCTGATAGCCGTGGAATAATAGTGGTGACAGAGAGAAGTGAGTGAAGAACAGAGGAAGCAAATGTCACTCCTTTCCTTAAAAAGCCTAAGAAGGAGAACCCAGTGGTCAGCCTCAACTTGATCTCTGAAAAGAAGGAATAGATGGTCCTGGAAAACATTTATTTGCAAATGAAGCACAAGAAGGTAATCAGGAGTGGTCAGCAAGGATTTACCAAGAGGAAGTCATGCTTTACCAGCCTGATAGTAGATGGATAAGAAACTGATTGAACAGTTACCTCCAGAGGGTAATGGTCAAAGGTTCAGAGTCCTGACGGACATCAGTGACAAGTGATGTTCCTTTTGGGTCTGGTATTGGGACCAATGCTGTTTACTTTTGTTATTAAGGACATAGACAAAGTTTACAGATGACACCAAGCAGAGTTGTTTTACACACCTGAAGGATGGGATGCTGCCCAGAGGGACTTGGACAAGCTTGAGAAGTGGGCCAAAGGAAATCTCATGAAATGTAACATGACCAAGTGCAAGGTGCTGCGCCTGGGTTGGGGCAGCCCCCAATATCAACCCAGGCTAAAGGATGGACAGATTGAGAGCAGCCCTACAGAGAAGGACTTGGGTGTGGATGAGAGGCTGGACTTGACCTGGCAATGTGCACTCACAGCCACAAAAAATCCAGTTGTATCCTGAGCTGTGTCCAATGCAGTGTGGCCAGCAGGGTGAGGGAAGTGACTGCTCTGATGAGATCCCACCTGAGGTGCTCTGGGGTCCCGAGCACAGTGATAGAAGAGGTGCTGCTCTATGAGGAAGGGCTGGGAGAATTGGGGTTGTTCAGCCTGGAAAAGAAAAGGCTTTGGGATGGCCTTCCAGTACTGGAAGGGAAACTACAAGAAGGATGGAGAGGGACATTTTACAAGGACAGGTAGGATAAGGGGGAATGGTTTCAAACTGAGAGTAGGTTTAGATTAGATATTAGGAAGAAATTCTTTACTGGGGGGCGTGGCTAAGGCACTGGAATAGGTTGCCCAGAGAAGGTTCACGTGCACAATCCCTACAAGTGTTCAAGGTTGAAGCTCTGATGCTACCTGGTCTCATGGAAGGTGTCCCTGCCCGTGGCAGAGGGGTTGGAACTGGGTGATCGTTAAGGTCCCTTTCAACCAAAGCCATTCTATGTTAACCTTCCACAATGAAATAACTGGCCAGATAGCTGAGAATGGTGAATATCCTCAACCTTAATTTCAGTAGGGTTTTCAACACTATATAAAATCCTGATAGAGAATCTGTTGAAGTGTGGCCTGGATGAGGACACAGTGGATTGAAATCTGGTGTAATGGCAGGGCTGAGTGTGGTAGTCAGAGGTAAGAAGTCCAGTTGGAGCTGTGTACTACACATACACTAGTGTGTGGTGTGTAACCTCGGGGCCAGTGCTAGTCCCAGTGCTGTTTGACATCTTCATTCATGATCTGGGTGGTGAGGCAGATGTGAACCCTGATGACACAAAACTGTGAGGAGTAGTTGATAGGCCAGAAGGTTGGGAAACCACCTGGAGGAGTCTCAGCAGGCTGGACCAACAGGAACCTCATTGAGTTCAACAGAAAGTGTGGAATAGTGCTTCAGGGGAGAAATAACCCCATGCATCAGCATGCCATGGACTGACCAGCTGGAAAGCAGCTTTGTAGAAAAGGACCTGTGGGTCCTGGAGGAAGAGTTGAACATGAGTCAGAAACTTGCTTCTTTCTATTCTTTTCTGCTATGCTTTCTTGGTTGTTTTTCCTTATTCTCTGTTCTATGTATATTTTATTTTTTTCATTATATGACACTTACTGTTCTAATTTGTCTTCCTCATGGCAAAAATGCAGGCTTTATTCAGGCTGCCTTTGCTTTCAGGAAGGCTGTAATATTGTCTCATCCCCTGCCTCCTTCATTCAGGGAAGATTTCCAGGCTTAGGATTTCAGCCAACATCCCTCATTGCTGCTGCCTGAGTTTGGGTGGGCTCTTAGATGTGGGATATTCAGCTGGCAATGGTTTGGGTTGTTTTTTTTTTCCTCCCTCATCACATGTGGTTTCAATATAATTGGTTTGTTTTTCAGGACTTGCTTCTCTACTGCAAGTAAGCCAAGAAGCTCAGAGATGAGAAGGGCTCCCAGCAGAGGCTGAGAGATAGGCACAGTGATGTGTGCATACAGTGTGAAAGACAACCTCATTTTTTTCTCCTCTGTATAATTCTTGCCCAAGTCCTATTCACTGTTACATCAACAGACACCTCAGAAGGCTCCTTGTGTGTGATTTAATGTGCCACTTGGATGGAACAGCATTCTGAAGCACCAGTGTACCATCCTGGTTAATTTTAGATAAGGTTTTGGTCACCCTGTCATAGGCAGTGTTTGTGGATAGACATCACACATTTACCACTTCTTTCCTTGCTTAAGCATAATGAAGCCAAAGATGTCCCTCAAGCTAAAGCCTGTGTGCAGTCTTACCCGTTTTTAACTAATGCATCTGTCTTTATTGATATCTCTTGTTTTTCCAATTTAGATCAAGATAGAGAAGGAACTTAGCAGCCTCTACAAGAGAATGTTTGAACCTCTCCATGTGCCTCCAGAGCTCTTCCAAAGACTAACTGGACAATTCTGCAACATTCAGACTTTGAAGACAGGTCAAGCCTATGCAGCAGAAGATAAAACATCAGTTGATGATAGGCTAAGCATCCTGCTGAAGGGGAAGTAGGTTCTATAAAAGCTTGGGGACAGTTGTATGCTTTGTGTCATGGTTGAATAAATTAGAAAATTATTGAGGTTGCAATTGTTTGTCATATGCTATGGTCTGTAGTCACATAGTCTATACTTACAGACTATTTTGTGATGCCATTTTCAGGCGACAGTGATATCTCTTACTGGGAGCATATTGTGTATCCACTTACAAGTGCAGCTGAATGGATTTTAGTGGGAATTATATTTGTGTAATATCAAAGGCAGTGTCTTCCAAAATAAGCAAGAGACTTGTTTGAGTCTTAGATATCCTAGTTGTCTCCTCAGTCCATTCTCAGGTTTTAAGGTTAAAAGCCATGGTGCATGGGGGAAGTAGTATCTCTCCAGTAGGCTTTAAAACAGCAGGCCTTTGGAATGGATTCATTGCACTTGTACATGCAAATAGAGAGGGGCAGATGCACTGCCCAGGGGCAGACAGAATCCAGGTGAGAAAGGGTGAAATACATGCCCATGGCCAAGATGTAATCTAGAAATTCATGCTAAATTCTGGCCAATATTTTAACCAGTTTCTGTTGACAGCAACAGTGATGTCAGGCTTTATTGTTTTTCTTACTCATTACCACAAAGTTACTTACCTAAGGGAGGCCTGATTCTGATCTGGCTGTGCAACACGACCTTTCTCATATTGAATAACAATGTTTTGTGGATACATGCCATGTTCGTCAATTCTCTCTTTGTCTGGCAGCCTGTTCTGCTTAGAATCAGTTAGGCAGAAAACAGGGTAGCTCTGGGAGTGATATTACAGAAGATGAACATATTTATTCCTGTTACCTACTGCTTTACCATTGTCAATAGTCCTACCCAAATTTTGATTAAATTAATCGGCCTCCTTGATTTTAAAATGTTGTTTCATACATTTTTATTTCCAGAATGAAGGTGTCTTATCGAGGGCATTTTCTGCACAATATTTACCCCTGTGCCTTTATAGATTCTCCTGAATTTCGATCAACGCAGATGAACCGGGGTGAGAAATTCCAGGTACACTTTGTTTTAAATGTCACTGGTGAGGCCATTAAAAAAATAGAGAATAAATTTGATCAACAGTGAACTATTTGACTCACATAATTTTGCTATCCTTCTAGTATAGGTGCTTGAAGATGGACCATATCAAGAATAACTTTTAAATGCTGCAAAACAGTATTATAATGTTGTGTATTGAGCAATCTGGCTTTTGGTGTTCTGCTCTCTTTTACTGTTTCCCAGTTTACTTTGTGTTAAGAGATTGTTCAGGGCAAATAATTTAAGAGGCAGTTTTGATGGAAAAAGATTATATGAACAGGTCTCATCACTAGTTCAAAAAAAGAAAAGGGAAAAAGAACTACTGTAATAATGAAAGTCTAGAAGTTCAGGCACAAGTAATTAGCAATTGTTATTTATAAAAGTGTATTAATACTTCTGTCAATTTGCTGTTTGTTAAAGCAACATAAGCTGAAAATTACCTCAGTATTTTGAATAAAAATATTCATATGGGGAACAATAGGGGTATATTTCTCTACCAGTGTAATTATGCTGGTATATTAAATATACATTATTATCTTTTGGGGGTTGGAATACTTTTAGAAAAGGATTTTTAGAGGAGGATTTTTTTTCTCACAGAAATGGGGTTTTTGCTACCTCTTACTAGATGTTCTTTAGCTAGGTATGTGTAATAATGACTGGACTGTGGCTGACTAGATACATCCACGCTGATACTGTGGCAGAAGGGGAGGGAGACAGAGCAGTGCAGACTCTAAAATCAGTGATTGATGTCATATGTTCCAGTCAAACATCAGGCGTAGCGCCAGGGGGAGAGACTTGTCCAGATGCATTCGCTTCACAGCAGCGAGGCCTCCCACAGCCTGGCACAGCCCCTTTCTCTTGGAAGCAACTGGAGATGAACCAGTCCCTCAGGGAAAAGGGTCATGCCTCAGCTTCTGCCTGCCTTAGAAGTTGTTGTGATCTGGAGCAGCGTACATCCTTTATTCGTGGGTTCTGCTTGTTACTGCCATGTGAATAGCAGCGCCCTTGCTGTTTCAAGAGCACACGGATTCAGTCTTAAGGACCCCATCTGCTGGCAATGCTGGCGAATTCTTCCTCAGCCTGTGGGCTTGTATTACAGTCTGTGGAGTTAAAAATCCATGGATATATGAGAGTTTTCCATTGTTTCTAGGACTAAATGGATTTTTTTTTTCGGGATGTAATGTTACCTTGTAAAAGCAGAGAGCACCTGATTTTGATTTATTCATAGATGCCTGACTCCCCCTTGCACAACCTGCCCCTGGGTATGACCAGTGTGGGTTTTGGTGTGGCATTGCCCTCTGCTGGCACAGGGGGATGAACCTGGCAAGTCCATCCTCCCATGAGAGGGGGCAAAGTCCCCTGTAAGTACCCATCGCTGGATTATCAGTAACTGAGCAAACAGAGCCTTGGCTCAACTTCTGCAAGGCTATACCTGTGGGATCAGCAGGGCTGAGAGTTAGGAGAGGAAGATGGAAATATTTCTTTAAAATCACTAAAAACTGTTTGATGGAGACCTTTGGGTGATTCCAGTTGTTCCTGTTTGGTGACGTGATGTAAAATAAAACCAAGCCACATATAGGCCTACTGCAAGTACTTGTCGTCACTATAGGACAGACTTCATATATAAATTTCCTCTTACATAAATGCTTTTACAGTTCAGGAATCATGAGAGATTTTCCCCTGTTATTGTCCCCCAGGTTTTCTGTAAAACAAACTGGCTACACGTATCATTTAAAAATATAATGATAATAAATAGCTGAGAATTTTTACATTTGTAAATATCACATTCGTAACAAAGGGATACCAAAAAGCTTTATGGCTTTAAGAGTTATTTTAACTGGAGTCACAAATAAAATGGTATCACTTCTTTTAAAGCATATTTAAGTGTGCTCATCTTAAAACATTTTTAAATGTGGTGATTCTGGTAATGTATTTTTTTTCAGGTAACCATTATTGCAGATGATAACTGCAAGTTCCTGTGCTGGTCCAGGGAACGGCTGACTTACTTTCTGGAGTCTGAGCCATTTCTTTATGAGATCTTTAAGTACCTTATTGGCAAAGATATTACAAATAAACTTTATTCATTGAATGACCCAACCTTAAATGACAAGGTAAGCAACTTTAAGTTTTGTTTGGGAATTTTCCTCCTACGTACAAAGGTGTTTTTACTTCCAATTTAAATGCTCTTAAAGCACCTTATTTTAACCTGCTGCCGTCAGCTGCTGAACGCAAACTCGTGGCCTTTTAGTGTGAGTCCGTTCAACGTTTCTGTCAGAAGCAACATTTGTTAAAGTTAGCACAGTAATGTACAAGAAAGATGAGTGACTGAGATTCAGAACTGATCAGCTTGTGGAAATATTTCTAGCTAACTATTAGACGTGGTGGCCAGTAGCTAAAAAGATGCTTCTCCCTCAATATCCTTTCTCACTAAAAAATGCCTTTGTAAAAAGAAGCTTCAGAGGGTTTTTTCTTAAAAAAAATTCTTACTGGCAGCAACCAATTATGTAACACTGATTGCTAGGAAGAATAATTTCAACGTGTCTTTAAGGATTGCAAATGCAAAAAAAAAAGGCAAACATCATGTTGATATGATACAGTTAGGGGAAGGAATCATGAAAAAAGATATAAATAAATATAATTACATATAAAACACTAAGTGGTCTGAATATAACTCATTCTTTGCCTGTAGAGGGAGTGGGTTTTAGGTGTCCTGGTAAGTGATCTGGGAGTACTCATGGATATATGAGCTATCTTGGTTTAGTTTCATTTTGTCTTCTCACTTATTCCTTATCATAATTTCGAAGATTTAAAAAATCCAATTTAAAAAATCCAAAAAATCCAATTTTGCCCCTCCTTTGACTTAACATCGGCACACTTTAACTTCAGTTTGTACTGAGTCTTTGGTTTTAGTCAATAGTCAAATAAATTTAAGATTATTGTAGCTGGTTTATTATAGTAAGTTTTGAAAATGTACGTTGTAAAATTGAGTGAGCATTTGGGAAATTTGTACTATCTTTTTATTCTTCCTAAAGTAAAAATCCTGTTGCTTGAGTTCTTCCTACACAGCTTGGCATGAGAACTGTTAAATAAATTTGTAATTTTCCCATTACCAGAGCTCTATGTACGTATCACCTCTCCTAAGCTTCACTTTCAAATAAAAATATTATTGGTTATTATTATTATTATAATATTATAATATTATCTTTGATCTCTTTTAACTGGTGTCAATCTCATCAGAAAATGTTGTAGTTGCCTTCTGTACATAGGGGACTACAGAAATAAATTGAGTATTGATTATTCATATTCAGGATGGTAGTAAGAAGGTAAAACTATCAATAATTTTTTCTTGGAAAACAGAAAAGAATTCATTTTGTAAGAAAACTTGTGATTTTCTCCTACCTAAGGAGACTTTCACTAGTGCTGGGAAAATAGTCATTCCTTTCTGCATGAAATAGGATTCTAGTTCATGACTTTTAAAATTCAATAAAGTGTAGTTATCCATTATAGTCTTGTCATTGATTGCTACCTTTCACATATACCTACAATAGCATTCTGACTTGCAGTAAATACCTATCAAGGTACAGTGTATGGCTTCATATGAATGTCATAGTATAAATCTCAGGAAGGCTATTCAAAGCAAAGTGGAAGCTCCTCAGACCATTTGACAGGGAGAGGATAATGTTCACCTGATGCATTTAGTCTGCAGTAGAATCAAGAGGCAAATGGTCATCTACTGGGAAGGAATGACATTCACCACTTTTCTAACATGATGAAATGAAAAGCCAGGAAAATGAATGTGTTTCTGTTAAGGTATAAATTGCCTCTCTGTATAGCATGCTGTTTTGTTTAGCAAGGAGGACCAGCCTCATCATAAAGACTACATTTAATTGCAGAACATCATATTTAAATAATGAATTACTAGATAATAGATTCCAAGCTTTCTGTAAGAAAATACATGTAAATTTCAGTACAAAAGTGATTTGAAATTGAATAAATAGTGTGCAGTTTCGTATTTGTCAATGTTCCAATTCCAATATATTACTGGCATTTTCTGTTTTCATTTAAATTGATTTACAATCCATAGAGTCTTCTCCTATGAAAATTTTCTTGTATAATCATGGCTGAGACTGGAGCATCTATTACAAAGGAAGTAGTAATTTTTCCTTTTTATTTTAATTTGCTTGATATCTTTTTTTAAAGTAATATTTTTTTTTTCTTTTTGAGGCTTCAAAGAAGATTGATCGACAGCCCAGCCTTTGCTCTCAGCTCTCCGTGATGCAGATGAGGAACAGCATGGCCAGTACCAGTGACAGTGAGGATGGCTTGCAGATGTTTCTTCGTGGGACTTCCTCTGCATCCTCTCTTCGTGAGTGCTCAGAATAGTTTGTGCCAGTTTTGAACATGGCTCAGGTTGACCATTGACTACTATAGAACTCTTGTTGCCCTCTGTGGGAGCAGACTGTAGCTTTTTTGGATGCTGCTGCATCAGATAAATGAGGGAACCTAGCTATTATGTATTAATACTTCTGCATGAAGCTTTGTGTTCTAAATGAAATACCTCATGTAGATACCGCAAAAAACCCCCAATGTGTGTAGTAATAATCTTTAGCGTAATGTTTATGTTTAGAGATAATATGGAATGTTTATAGTAATGGGGCAAAACTGAAGGTACAGTCATAGTAGTATGTCCTTTGGTCTGTCACTTCTGCTTGTGGAAATTAAAAACCCAAACAAAAAATTTTCCCTCAGCAAGCTGGTGTTCTACTTTTCCTCCTGAGATAGTTTGTATTGGCAGGATCTGGAGGAATGTGTTGCACAACCAATATTTCAATGTCACCTGGAAAATCTCAAAGTATCCTGTCAGGTTCTCCTCTGCTGTGCTTTGTATGACAGGAGTAGTAGAGAGCAGATGAAGTGAGAGAAGAAACCATCTGAATACAAAACCTGAAGAAGAAACCTTTTCGCTTCTATTGTTTTAATTTATTCCTTCATGAAGACATTCTAAATTGTTCTTTCTAGGCTTTTGCTGTTGTTTGTTTTTAATTCATCTGAATCTAAACATCAACATTAGCCTGAATTCTCAAAGCAGTGTTTGAATAAAAAAGACCCAGAGGATGCTCAATTTTTGCATTTGGCATAAGCCATTAGTTTAGCAGCATTTAAAAGGATCATATAGGATTATTTATTTTGATTTTGGAAGTATTTTTTGAGAGATTAGAATTCAAATATATGAGGAAAAAAACACTGCCAGTTATTTGTAATGGTTAAAGTCTCTGCTAAGAAGAGGAAATGTTTCCAAATATTTGCATCTTTCTGTTTAATTATCTGTTTTCCTTTATGTTCCTCACAGTTCTCATTCAGTAACACCTTCAGACCTGGAGGACCTATCTGGTTTTACTCCTTAACATTGGTGTAGTCTGCATGCTCAGATAGATGGAAGCAAAAGCCCTGCTACTGCTTCACCCTACTAGAACATCAAGGGTGACACCTGGGATATAGTTTGATGAAAATTCCAGTATTGTTTTCTTTTTCCCTTCTGCTCGCTGCAAGGACATTCAGAATTCCAGTATCACTGAGACAGTAAGAGACCTCTGGACATTATCAGGTCCAGCCTCAGGTCCAAAGGAAGATCAGCTAGAGCAGGGCCATGTCCAGTCAAGCTTTGAATATTTCCAAGCTGGAAGATTTTCCAGACTCTCTGGACAACCTGCTCCAGGGACTTAACACCTTCACGGTGGAAAAAATTTCCCTTATCGCAACTCATGCTTGTTTTCCTTCTTCATTTAGTGCATGCCTCTGAGAAGAGTCTGGCTCTCTCTTCTATGTTCCCTTCCATTAGGTAGCCAAAGACAAGAGTCAGATCCCCTGGGAGCCTTCTGTTCCTGAGGCTGAACACAGCTCCTGCAGCCTGTCCATCACTGCTCCAGCCTCTGTCCATCTGGGTTGCACTCCACTGCTCTCGCTCCAGTATGACCATGTCTTTCTTGTACAGGGAGGCACAAAACTGGACACAGCACTGCAGATCCTGTCTCACAATTGCCAGATGGAGGGGATTAATCTCTTTCATTGACCTGCTGGCTATGCTCTTGCTTATGTGGCTCAATATATGCTGCTAATGTGGCCCAAGATATGGATGGCACACTTCACTGCAGGGGCACTCTGCTGACTCATGTTTTATTTTGTGTCCACCAGGACGCCCAGGTTTGTTTCTGCAAAGCTGCTTTCCTACCAGCTGGGGCCTAGGCTGTAATGCTGTATAGGTGTGTCATGTCTCGGGTTCAGCAATTTGCCTTTCATGAACTTGTAGTTTTTGTCAGTTCTTTTTTCTTTTTCCAGTGGCCTGTGCAGACTCACTGTCTTACCCTTTGGCCTGTCAGCAGTTTCCCTCACTACCTGGCTCTTGTCTGTGAACTTGGCAGGAGTGCATTCCATCCCATCAACCAGATCATTCATATCTTGAATATTATAGGCCTTGGCACTGGCCCTTGAGAACACTGCTGGTAACTAACTACCCGACAGCTGGATTTTGTACTGCTGTTTACCACCCTGTGAACTTGGCAGTACAGCACATTTTTCACTGAAGCTGTACTCCACCTATCCAGTCTGTTTCTTACCCATTTGTCTGGAAGGACTCAGGGGCAGACTGTGGTGGGCTGTGCTACCATCTGTGTAAGCAACATCCACTGTACTCCATTCATACACAGAGCCCATTGTCTCACCACCAAAGGTGGAAGGTGTTCAGAGTGGTCAGATGCAATAAGCATCTGTGGTGGCTTTCCTAGTCACCTTCTCATCCCTTGTGTGTTTGGACATGGCTTCCAGGAAGGCAAGCTTCATAATCCTCCTAGGAAGTGAATTTAGATTGCTAGGCCAGTAGTTCCCTGGCTGTTCCATCTTCCCCTTCATTAAAATGGCTGTGATGGTGGCATTTCCATTTGTCTCCCCTGACTGCAATCATCTTTCCAAGATGATAGAGGCGGCCTTGCAATTTTATCAGCCAATGCTTGACACTCTTGGATGCAGCCCATGTGATTCCACAATCTTATATTCATTCTGTCAACTTAAGTTGTTCCTAACTCAGTCCAGGTTTCCTTCAGTGAATGAAGAGAGTGATGCTTCCTTCATTCAAGCATCACTCTCTGTCTCTACCTGCATCTACTGGATGCAGAGCCCTAGCAGGCTTCAGGACAAACCTTTAAAATAAAAAAAAAATTTAAAAAAAATTGAATATCTCAGACTTTTTCATGTTCTGTGTCCTGTGCGTCACTGAGCTACTGAGCTCTGGCCTTGCAGTTACTCTGGTTTGTCTTTTGTTGCTGATTTATTTGTAGATGCCTTTCTTGTTGCCCTTCACTAGATCTAGGTCTAGCTGAGATTTGGCTTCCCTCATTTCATCACTGCATGCTTGGGCCTTGGTTCTGTATTCCCTCCAAGGAATACTTACACTTTGTGTGTGTCTGTTTGAGATTTGTCAAAACTTTCCTGTCCATCTATGCCAGCCTTCTACCATACTTGCTCAGCTTTCTATGCACTGGAATGGACTGTCCTTGTGTTTTGAGGAAGGTGTCCTTGAAGATCAACCATCTGTCCTTGGGTCCCTTTGCACACCATGTCCCATGAGCTCCTGCCAAGTAAAACCCTGGGCAAGCCACAGTCCCCTGTCCTGTAAGGCTGTAATTCTACTATTTGTCTTGCACACCACTCAGTATATTAAACTCCACCAGTCCCTGGACACTGCAGCCAAGACTACCAGCAGACTTCAGCTTCCTGATGAGTTCTTCCTTGTTCATCAGTGACAGGTCCAGCAGAGCGCCTTCCCTAGTGTACTCATCGATCCCTTGCACGAAGAAATTGTCTGCTGCGTTCCAGAAATCTCCTGGACTGCCTGCTCCCAGCCCTGTTGCCTTTCCACCAGATACCAGGGTGGTTAAAATTCCCTACGAGCACCAAGGCCTGTGATCCAGCTGTTGAAAGAAGCCTTCCTTCTACTTGCTCTTCTTGATCAGGCAACCTGTAGCAGATTCCTGCCACGAAGTCTCCTGTGTTGGTCTGTTCTCTGATCTTTACCTTTAAACCCTCGACTGGCTTTTCACCTCTTCCTCGCACAGCAAAATTCCATGAAACTGAAGCCACTCTTTGCAGAGAGAGCCTTTGGGTGAATTTGCACACTCAGAAAGAAATTGTAAAACTGCGTTTGTGCAATTAGTTAGAATTAAAATGTCTCTTTCAGGCTTAACAGCAACACTCTTAAACCGGTGTTTCAGCTTTGGGAGAAAGTAATTGAAATGCATGACAAGTTCAGCTGTAATTATATAAATCCTCAAGATGCATTTGTGCTTAGCACATACTTGATAAATACACTTTTCTCTGCTGTACTTTTCCTTGGTTTGTGTACCTTCTTTTTGGTATACAGGGTGTGCTTTCCCCAAGAGAGCGGGGTGTATGTGTCTTTTATGTTCTTAAATTCCTCAGCCCAGCTGAGGCAGCAGCCTTCCAAGTCCAGTATTTTCCCTTACTTTTGGGGAGGCAGAGGGATTGCCCCTACACCAGTGCAACACATACCACGGGAAGTATTGTTATTTATTTCTTCTTTGTATTTTGACTGTGAAATTTCTGACTTCTGTAAAAGGTTTGTTCATCTCCTTGAACTGTAATGCTTCAATCTTTGTTTTTGCCAAGATAGCATGTTAGTTATTCCTGGGTACTGTCATTACCAGTGATGGGGCTGCTACCAAGGTGAGCTTGGCTTAAAGATTTGTATTCAGGGTGGATTGTGGCCGTGTATAAACTTCTTTTCAGATGACAGGGAAAACTGGAAAAAAAAATCTGCCATTTACGTTGCCACTGCTGTGTTTTAAAAAATCTTCTGCTAGGTGCTCTCACTGCAACAGTTGGGATTTTTTTGTCTTTTTTTTTAAGATTTAGTATAAGGTACATGTTGAGGCTCACAGTTCCAGTGCTGTTCCCTGGATCCTCCTTCTACAGGCATACATTTGTTTATTTAGAACAAACAAACACAATCCAAAATCCTCAAAAGATTTTGTGAGAAACATATAGAAATGACAAACTTTTTTTCTTAAATTAGAATACAAAATAAGTGAAGGGAACTTACCTGCACGGGAACTCTACAGGAATATTGTTTTGTCATAGCTTGGTGATTGTTGTGTGGACAAAAGCCTCCCACTACAAATATAATTTTTGACTATTATAATGAAAATAAGTTTTCTTCTCCTAATTTCCATCTTCTAGAAAAAATGAGCATTTACATTTTTGTATAACCCCATATTTTAAAACTATGTTTTTATCAGTGCTATAAATGATAAGCTTTGACTAATTTTCTCAAGAAATTAATATTAATCCTTTTTCAAAGTGTTTAGTAATAAAAGGATTAAAATTACTAATTAGTAAGTCCCAAACGACAATTACTAACAAAAGTACGTTTTGAATTTACTTAATTAAGAAATCAAACTAACTGTTTGCTTTTATATTAAGGAAATAACCAACAAGAGTTCTATAATGCTTACGGAGTGAGTCGTTTGCAGCATGATGTTTTCTGTTGATAACATCACATTAACTCAGCAAGCATCCTCAAAAAGGTATTAAAGTGGGGTTTGTTTATCATTGACACTTGTGCTTGGCATCCATGGTCCATCTGTATGTAATTCATTAGTAAGTGAAATAGAGGTATCTCTTTTTCCAAAATTTGAGTTAAGCAAAAATAGTACAACCTGATCACAAACCTAGTTTCACCTGAATTTCAGTCCTTTAAATAATATTTTGGTATTCATTTCTATTCTGTAATTCTATTGCTTGACAGCCATCCACATATTTATTAGAGATACAATCTCTTTTTCTGTGGTAGTTGTTTTAGATATCTCAGATATGCTGGTCTATGCATCTGTATTTGTTAACTTCTAAGCTGAGCAAGAATGTAAAAAGGTTTTGATTTGGTAATGCTTTTAGTGATATTATCAAATTATATACTCCCTGCTTGTGGTTAAAAGCAGGATTGGATTTCACAGGAATTTTAATATGTATTTTGGTTTAGGCCCTCAAGAAAGGGGCAACAAAATGTAGTGAAAGGGAGGTCTGACTCAGCCACTTGAACATCTGCCCAACACTGGACAATGGCATCAGTAGACAAAATTTTGTATTTGGAGCAAATAAGAACATGTCTTTGAAACAAACAGGCTGAGCGAATTAGACCTTATATTGGATCCTGTTGTACAAACTTATGGCTACTTACTTCTGTTTTCTGGAGAGAATTAAGTGGTTTGAAACAGAAGAAAACCATTTTAAAAATAACAATAAACTACACTAAAACAAAGATCTACAAAAAAAAGAAGCTGGAACTGTAACTTAGCATTTTCAGGCACCCTTTTACCTTTGGGTGTCTCCCAGAAAAGCCAATATTATATCCAAACATACCCACAGACTTTGAGTGGGGCACATTAGCCAATTAATTGACCTAGCTATCATTTGCTTAGGCCATAAAGCACATCTGTGTGGAAAGAAATGTTTAACAATTTCAGTATCTAAAAATATGATTGAGTAACCCTGTATTATGGCAGTTTAGGTAGTTTTCGAATCTCAAAAGAAAATACTAATACATTTTTTTCATAAAAGGTTCTGAAATGCCAATTCCAAACAGCGTCTTTGTGAATGTGACTTAAAAATGTACTGGTGTTGCCTGTTCTCTGTAACACACACAGTGCAGACAAGTCTTTCCTCATAAGTGGGTTTTCTTAACACAGCACTTTACTGTATATCTGGTAATTTTTTTTAAAAATAAGAGTGTGTTACGGGTATCAGTATTTTTTTCAAGAACACTTTAATTTTTAGCTTGTATGCAAACAGTCCGTTAGCACAACCTTTATCTATTGCTGTTTTCTTCTCAAATGGATTTCAAAGATTTCCATAATCTTTTTGGTCATCATATACTAGCTGTTTACAACCTCATACTGTTGCAGTGGTCTGACTCTAGAAGAGGGTACTGAGAAAAATACATGTCCATGTGTAGGTTCAATTTCAGAGTGAACAATGGAAAATAGAACTGTTCAGCTGATGTCAAAGAAGTTCTCTGGTATGACACTCATACTGAAAATTTAACTGCAATAGAGGTAGTTTGCAGTGGTAACTTGCTTAAAAACTCCATTTAATGTCTTGACAGTGATAGCTGTGGTGTGAGCTCTGCTTTGGCAGACAAGTTGCTGCCTTTCTAAAATGTAGTTTTGTTGCAGTGAAATCACTGTCACTGTCAGTCAGAAGTTGTGTGGCCATTGCCTGTAAATCTTGTTTTCTCTGTGGTTGTTTATGGGGGTACAAATCTTGTATAAGTTTTATGTTATCATGCTGTGTAAAACTTATGAAGATGTGTCAGAGGAGGTTTAGGTCAGCTATTAGGATAAGGCTCTTCACCCAGGGGGTGCTTGGGTAGGCTGCCCAGGGAAGTGATCACAGCACCAAGCTTGGCAGAGTTCAAGAGTGTTGTGTCTAAGTGGCTGGACAGTGCTCTCAGCACATGGTGTGACTCTTGGGGTGTCCTGTGCAGGGCCAGGAGCTGGACTTGATCCTGATGAGTCCCTTCCAACTCAGCATGTACTATGACTTTATGCTTTAAAGGCAGTTGTGGCTTTGATGATGTGCCCATCCAAGGTTTGCCCAGTGCACTGAGGAACCTTCCCCGCAGCCAAGCAGGTGTGCAGATGTACACATCTTTTGTACTTGGGGCAGCCACTCATGTTGCTGTAACTGAATGGAGGCGAGTCAGTGGGTGAGTGAAATGGTGAGAAAATGATCTCCAGGGAACACGAGGTGGGCACCCGTGCAGTTTCCCCAAGTTTGCACTGAACTTGGGGAGAATGCTGTGTCTGTGGTTAGCAGCAGGCATTGCTGGTTCATGGCAGCATGGCTGTTCCATGTCTAGAATTGGCTGGTGCCCGTGGCCAGGGCAAAAACCTTCTCTTAGAAATCCTCTAATGAAGCAACTAGGGCAGGATCATCAGATTGTTTTCACTTTGTCACAAATAGGCCTATGTAGCAGGTGTAGATTGTTAAATTAACTGATAATTTCTCTGTACCTGTGGCAGGCCCAGGCCGGACATCTCCTTACCTGAGAACTTCAGCAAAGATGAAGCCGATAGAAGAAACTGTTGAAGATGATGTCTTTGAAGCGCCGTCTGCTGACAAGCTTGAACTCCAGCGGCTGCCTTAAACAGTTGTGTCCTCAGGTGTACCAGAGCTTGCACAAAGCTCCAGTGCAAAAGGAGGGAGCTGAATTTGGGAGGAATCTGAAAGCTAAGCCCACCTCTCCATGTTTGAATTTACTGCAGCATATGCCAGTGGCTTCTAGATGGAAATGTCATTTTATTTTACTTCTAATTAAAATAAAATAAATAAAAACTCGTGTGGGTTTTTTGTTGCTTCTTTTTGGTTGCTTCATTTCTACTTTGACTTTTGCCATTATAAATTTAGTATTGTGTTGCTGACTAGCCAGAAATTTCTAGACTTACTTGATGGGCAATATCCCCAGTTTCTTTTACCTATGTTCCTTTGAAGTTTGTATCTTAGTGTTTTCAGTGGGGTATTTTGAAACTCTGTTTCCAAAGCCATGTTGCTGTTACCAACCATCATTGTTGTGACAGTCCTACCTGCCAAACAGTCTTCTGCCTCATTTTTTTTTTTTTGAGGTATTTGTCCTTAGTGTTTCCCAGTCTCACTGCTTGACTCCACAACTGTAGTAATGACTTCAATTTTAGTTTTTCTTGGCCAAAGATTTAAATTTAATGCTACCTTTTCAATCTTAACTTTTTGTTCTTTAGGTAATTGTATTATACTGAGCTTCATGATTTTCCTTAGCCTTGTCCATGGACTGACTGAGCTGTTCTGAATTAACCTTCCCCCAAAAAGACACACGAATGACACTTGACATAGGAAATTCTGTTCAAACAACAAACTGGGTAGCTGCAAGTTTAGCAAAGCCCTAGTAAAGTAATGTCTCATAAAGGGAGACATTGGGAAGCTTTTACAAGAGGCACTTGTAGCAGTCCTGCCTGTGATATGTGGAGATACGTAGATGGTGGCTGTAGTACTTAGCTTTGACAACTCTTGAAAATCATGAAACAAATAGTATATTTTAACTAAATGTAACAGAAAATAGCTACTCCTCCATTTATTGAATTGCACAAAACTGATACATAGAGTAATAGAAGTTTGGTGTCAACTCCCTAGCAATTAGAATTGTGATAGTCTGGTTTTTTTTATTTATGTCATCCCATATTATTTCTAAAATTTATCCTGACAGAGCTTCCTTGAATAAGCCTGCATCCAGGTTACAGAACCCACTTCTTCCCTCCTTAAAACTTCATGCAATATCAAGACACACGTTAAGCCATTGGAAGTTTGACCTGTGTTGTCAGCATCCCTGCTTCTGGGAATTTAAATCTAGGGTTTAATACCACGTCATTGTTTCTTGTGCTTCTGACAGTTTTGCACTATTATGAATGGCACACAGAGCTGAGACATATACAAATAGAGGCAAATTATCTTTAGACCACACATATGCAAAAGGGAGCAGAGTGACTCCTCCTGGTGGAGGTGATGGAGTAGTCTAAGAGCATCCTTAGGTCAGAGTCTCAGGCACAGTGACCATATCTCTGAGGTTGCCCCTTGGATGCTGGGAGAGTAGAAGAGGAAATGAGAACTGTTTTACTTTTGAGGAGATACAAGGAATAATGTCCTTGCCCTCATGTCATTTTCCCAAACTTCTGCTAGTGTTCAACCTCCTTTAAAGAGGAAAGCCAAGCTGGTGGAATAGAACTTGTGCAGTTTAGCAATAACAAGAGGACACAGAGTGTCTAAAGTAAAAATAGCAGTTCTTACATCTCCTTCTCCACCAGAACAATTTCTTGTGTTTTGTTACCAAATCAATCAATATGCAATGCCTGGAGAGACTGTGCCTCCTGAATTATCATAGAATTTCTTAATAATCTTAATAGTCTTAATAATCAGGGAGGGCCTGCAGGAGCTGAGCTCTGCATACCCACTGCACACCCGTGGCTCAGGACTGTGAGCCCTTGTCTGGTGCCTGGGAGCATGAACCAAGTTATCACCAAAGCTAAGGATGCTACAGCAGTAACACTGCAAATAATGATGAATAACTATGTCAGTTTACTAAAAGTGATACATTTTATTACCTGAAAATGCATAACTGAAAATTTTTAAATTCCTGATAAATGGGTAAAATTAATAGGAAATAAGATGACTTGATAAATACAACTTGCAGAGTCTGTTTGCTTCTGTCCCTCTGTTTCAAGTAGAGTTGTTCTCAGACAACAGAAGTTAAAACAGACTGTAAACTGATTTTCTATATTGAATGAGGTACCCCTTTTCATTGCTGTTGCAGAAGGTAAGGAAAAGCATCGTGTAATCATTCACATTTAGACGGTTTGTGTACCGGAGTTGAAGATGTGCTGTAAACACATGGCTCACTCATTTCAAGGTAATACCAATTTCAATTAGTAAATCAAACATAAAACATCATATATTTTTAAACCAGAACATCATGTTCTGTTGGTCATAACTGTAACTAAGTAGCAGGTGTGAACTATACTAGCAGATCGTTGGCTTTGCTAACTGGAATGCCTGTGGGGAAAAAAATGAAAGGTACTTCACTTTTTTTTTTGAGAATTCTGTGGTTTGTATTTGAGAATTTTGAGAATTCAATGAGTTTGTATATATAAAAATGCACCTGGAGTACCATGTGTGTCAGAGAGACCGAACAAAAAGACATCAATTAGCTCTGTCAAGGATTGTCTTAGAGATATGCTTAAGGCTCTGTCCCATTCTCATAGCAAAGCACCGTTTGTCTCAGTCTTAAATTTTGTGGAACGAACTTCATGTGGAGCTGACTGAGCTGTAACTCTCATGAACAAGAGCCTCTGTGCTCCTACCCCAGGAGGTAAATCTGCTGTGGAGAAGCTGGCCAAAGCTGGAAAAATTTATTTTGAGCATTTAGAGAGGATTCAGAAAATCAGCTGTAGCCCAGCACTTGGGAAGTCAGGTGTGTAGTGGCAGAGCTGGTGAACCAGTAGATGTCAATTAATGTAAAGAAACATGGTAGCCATGATCCACATGATGCTTCTACAGGCTGAAAAACAGCTCTTTGTTTCTAGTTCATGATGGACATTTCAGTAAATGGCAAGTGTAGAAAAGGTTAATTCAACAACCAAAACTCCTTTAATAATATGAACAAATTTTAGACAAGTCTTGTTTTGAAACAGTCATTTTACAAACTAGCCCAATGTATTTAAATTAAAAAAAATATAATGTGTTGAACTGGTATGCAAATGCTAAATGTTTTCTTTCTTTTTCTATACTATTTCCCTTCAAGAAATGAGGACAACAGAATTATAATCTCCTTATGGAAAATAGGCTACTTTACTTGATATATGCATTAGTAAGTGAAACAAATATTAACAAAAGAAGTGATTTAGTTTTCAAAAAATAGTAATACTGATACAATTAAAAGGCAAGGGATTGGTTCTTCAGTAAATTTTTGGCATCTAGGTAGAGCCTAATTGCAGAAGTACAGACTTGGAAAGTATCTTTGCATGTGGAAGGCAGCAATTTTTAGAGCAACATTGTGCATGACAGACTATCACATACACATTCACAAATCATTTGGATGGAGTTTTGGGAAGTCAAATTGTAAAGACACTTTTTAATCTTATTATTGGAATTACAACAACAGTTACTTTAATGATTCTATCAGAAATGTCGTAGCAAGTGCCTCTGAGTAAAATGCTGGCTTTGCATCTCTGGTGCCATGTTGGTCACAGCTGCTCCTGCTCAAAGGGGAATGGGTTTTCAGTACTTAGGGGATTAATAAGGGAAGACAAACCATCCTAGTTAATTAGCCCTGACATGTAAACTTCCTGAGAGCATGCTGATGATAATATGATAGTCATTAGAGGGCGCAGAGATGCAATACAAAGCAAAAGTTGTGGGATCTCTTGGTATTGATTGCAATATGGTCCCTGTACTGTTTTTTCAGTAAGGAGGGCAATATGGAGTGGCTCAACACCACAAAAGTTGATGGGCTCTTTTTGGGCCGTTTAACAGAACAAAATGCTTTTCAGTTGATAGAGTTATTATGACTGCAGGTAGAGCAAAGCATTTTCAGTGAGCTTAAATATTAGCTGGGTTTTAGTTCACAAGAATATTTACTTAGCATTTAATGCACATAAAATAAGTTACAAACCTAAGTTACAGCAGTGCCATGTCATGCCTGTGTGTTTGCTTAATACCTCTAGAAGCCTTAAGAGCTTGTTTTCTCCAGAGAACTCCTTAAGACCCCTAAGTCAGAGATAAAGTAGATATTAGGGCTTTGCACAGGGATGAGTGCAAGTATTACTACAACCTCCAGTATTACACCTACTGTAGCTGAATACTGTTCAGTCGCTGCAATTTACCATGCTTGAATTGCTCCTTAGCTTTCTCCTGGGGGATTAATATCTGTTACAGCCACATCCTGATTTCCTGTGCAAAGTGCTTTTGGGATAACAACTCCCTGTCATCCTTCATAGCAAAGAACAGATCAAAGGCAGTGCCTCTTGACATGCATCCACTTGTATGATATTCCATCAACACTCTTGTGTTCGCTGTCACTCAGTGCTCCATCCTGTTCCAGAAAACTAAAGAATTTAATAATAGTATAGACATTGTCTGCCAAAATACTGAGAAGAAATATGAGTCTTCTAAGCTTTTAAATGCCTGTTCTTCTGCAGTTTTTTTTCAAAATAATTTCCCTGATCACATCACCCTTTGGAGTTTTACTTTGTACGATTTTTTTTTGGGCTTCTCTCCAAATCTTTATGAAAAGCTTTTTCTATAAAAACCTTTTGTGGCCAAAAATTTCCAGAGTTTCATCACTCATGTCTGCAAGTACTTTGTTAGGTTTTCAGGGACACTTTACGATGACTACAACTTACTTAGATAACCAAACAAACATCTATGTTTTTCTCTGCCTTTCCTCATTGGTTAATTTTTCAAAAGCTGCCATAGGCCTACGAAGATACAAGTGACGCAGGAATCCTTTTCAAAAGGCTGCAAAGGATGCACCTTCCATCAAGTCCACAACCTGGTTCCTTAGGCTACTTCTCTATGCAGGTGTGCTCAGGAAAGCTGGCAGTGACACTCTTCTTTGGTTGGGTTGCTGGCTTAAGTCTTAGAAAGGGCAGGTAGCAAACCTGCTCCTGGCTAAACTGGACTTGTCCTGATGTCTAAGGGCTTTGGGATGAGTGTAGAGCATGAGGCATGCAGTCACTTTCAGGAGAGAGAGACAGAAACCTGCTCAGAGACAGGACTTCAGAGGCATCTTTTTAAATATGAGTAAATGTTAAGATCACAGCATTACTGCTTTGTGGACATGTCCCCATCACACTTCCACCATTTCCCTTTCCTGGAGCACATCACTGGCCTGGGCCAAGGCACAGTCAGGACTGAGCTCTGAGGTGGACTGGGGAACAGGCTTTTGTCTCAGCATTGGGATTGTACTAGGGCTAGTGGCAACAGGGAAATCCAGGTGGAGACAGCTGGTTCATTTGGCTGGGTGTGAGAAAAGAGGAGTGAGAGTCAGCAGGATGAAAACAGCATACAGGTGTGTAAGAGACAATCTCTGTTTTATTGGAGTTGAGTGAGATCGTTCTCTGTGGTTGGGAAAATCCACTGAAATGCATTTCTGGGATGTGCTCGAGGTGCTGCAGTGATGCACGTGGTTGTCATCTGCTGGCTGAGGAGAGGTAAGTGGTCTTGAGTGCAGGGCAAAGAGCCTGCACTTTATACCTTATACTTTATACCTTACACCTTATACCTCCACAGGTTCTGAGAATTAAGGCAGGTTTAGTCTTGGGTACCAGCTGGTATTTCATCTCGATAAGCATATGGAAGAATGACACAATTTTGTCCAAAATACAAAGGTGCTTGTGGTGAGAATGCAAAATTGGAATTGCTCTTCTGGAAATCCCATAGAGAAATAAAGCTCATACAAGCATTGCGGGGATTATTTGGCTCCCTGTGTCTTTCCTGCTGCATTCCTTATTTCCTTCTTTGAACACATCTGGCAGTAGAGGCAGTTATCAAATGAAACTTCATTATGTTCATTTGTAGCTTTTATCTGCTCACCACTGAACTATACAATTAGCAACAGGAATAAAAAGACTTGTACCAACATAAATTATCATTATATTTGGAGGACTAAGTGCCTAACAGATTACTGGTTTTTTGACTTAGATTGTAGTGAATAGAAAATGTTTTTTTTATGTGGATGGGGTATGTTGTAAAACATCCTACAGAATGTGAAATTTAAATACAAATCCTTACTTAAATGTCAAAGAGGAAATCATAGTACTTATGCAGAAAAAGAAAACAAAAGTAGAGTTTGTTAAAAAGGTGTGGGTTTGTTTTGGGTAGAAAAAGGCTCCTCTCCTGCTGTGTCATGGACATCCTTTAATTGCTTAAACCTAATACTATGAGCTATAGTACTATTTGAAGAGGATGGGACAAGTAAAAGGCCAAGAAAATACACTTTTAATATGTGATTCCTGGAGAAATTGGGATTCTTAATACTGCAGCAAAAGTTTGCTCCCTCTGCTGCCTTTTCCTAGAAAAGGGGATCTGAAATTTTGCAGGTGAAAAAACAACAGACAAATAAAGGTCCCTAAAACAACCTGTGATAGCAAATCTGTAACAAAATGAGTGGGGTTTGTTTTCATGTGTTGCATTCGTGGTCTGGGAACTGTGTGTTTCTTCGCAGAACAAACAACATTTTGGGTTCAGCATATTTAGTTTGTATCCTAAATGAACACACAGGTGGTATCTATCCGTGGGTTATTACCACAGAATTTTTCTGTGACATTCATTTAAATCAGGCAGTTGGAACTAATTACAGTTTTTCCACAAGTTGTCTTCATTGCATTCAGCTCAAACCAGCTTCTTTTTACATTAACTATCTTAATGGATGGAGCCTGCTTTTAAATTGTATATCCACTCACCACAAACCTCTCAGAAAACTAATTGCTTTCTGAATGTTGCCGTAAAATGGAAGCAGCAAAGAGAACTGAATTGGTGCCTTTTCTCTGCTGCAGTTACCGTGTCAGGGTCAGGGAAGGCGAAGTTGGGAGGCTGTATTGTGGCCAAGCCTGTCCCTGAACTGCTTCTAGGTGCACTCAGGCAGCACAAGTGTTTCTTCCAGCATGAACGCAGATGAGCTCTGATTGACTGTCAGTCCCTGTAACAGAAATTACCTGTGTGCCAGAGCACCCTGGAATTTGTGCTGTTTTGCTTATCAGAGGAGAAATCTTAAAAAAATGCTCATGTTGGAAGACAAGAATGCAGACAAACAGCAGCCTCTGCTGGGGAGAAACTTCTTGTTCTTCTTGCAAACGCTGTCCAATATCAGCAGGGAAGCCAAAAGGGAAAAATCCCCCACTGAATTGGAAAGACATGGATTTGGCAGAGACTGTGTATACAAGCTTCAGGCTTGGGGATGAGCCAGATGAGCTTAGAGTATGTCTTCTGGTGCCAAAGTAAGCAATGGAGACAACATTGTTGTCTTAAGCACCTCTGGGCAAGGGTGCTTAAGTATAGTTGTGATTACAGATTTTTGGGGGAAAATACTAAGGTGAATAGAATTGTGCTGATAGGTGGCAGATCTGTGAGCTGCCCCTGTACAACTTTCCCAGGCAGATGTTCTTATCCTGATTCTTGTCTTCCTCTTGGAGATGTTTTCTCTGCCTCTCTGAGATAGGTGCAGTAGCCTACTGAGGAAAGACAAGGAGAAAAATCAGTTGTGCACTAGCATAACCATGTCATGGAAAGAATGATCGCTCAGCTGTTTGTGTCTTGAAGCAGCTGATCTGAGTTCTGCTCTTGTCCAGCAGCATATTTATCATACTACACAGTGCATTTAGAAGCACTAAAAAGTGCTGACTGCTGAAGTTAATGGAAATCCCCATTAGAGTCAGTCTAAATGAAAGGGAGATGCTGTACATAAATATTTTAATGGCTCCTGCAGTGAGGAAAAAAATTATTCTTCTTTTCCAAAGGGGGAAATGTTTTGGGAGAATTTCCACTCTCATCTGGCACTACCAAGCATTTCAGTCTGGAAAATCTAAGCCTCTTATGTGCTTCCTTACCCTCCTTTTGTTCTGCTTACCAGCTCTGTTGACTGAATGATATGTACATCAGCTGTAATGCACTAATATACAAGCCCAGCTCTGGGCTGTGCTGTAAAAATGATAACATCTACTGAACTATTATTAGAGAAAATTTTGGCATCTGCAGTATGGCTCTTGCACAGTGAGTGCTACCCTCATGGCCAGGTAAATGGGATATTTCTCATCAAAACCTGCCTCATTAGGAATTTGTACATCATGCAGTATAGCAGGGAGGCAGCAGATTCTTTTTTGCAGTGGCTGCTGTGGCAGTCCTATGGCATTCAAGATTGCAGCTAGCTCTTCTCTTCCCTGATGGCCCCTACCCCTTCAAAATGGGATGGGGAAAGATAAAACCCCTTCTCCTGGTCTTGCCTGGCCCAACCCAGGGTTCCCCTCTTGTAAGGTCAGAGAGGTTCGTGTTCAGTGCTCGCCTACTCCTGACCTGTTTAAAAGTGTTGTTAAGAGAAACTGGGTTTAGTGTTTTGGGGTCTTTTCCCTCTCCTTTGGACTTGGAGAACAACTGTTTGTTAATCCCTTTGAGCCAGCCCTCCCTGTAAAAGAAAGCTGCTAAAAGAGAGACATTTTCTTCTCTCAGCCCACCCCTACAGCTGCATTTTTTTGCATTTATTGCTTGTACCTTATGGTGAGTGGTACCTTCAATTAGAGAAGTGGCTCCAGCTGGGTCCTTGGCACTGATGCCAGAACAGAGCAAATTCACTCACCTTTTGTTTTATGATGTTTTGATATTTATCTTTACAAACAAATAGTCACAGGGCAATTGCACTTTTTCTCTAAGGCCAGGGAGAAGATCTTTACTGTAGATTTCATATTAGAGCTAGTACTTGATATGTACAGCACGGTCCAACAGCCCCTCTAACAGTAACAGCAAAATTACATGTTGAATTAAAAATAAAGATACAAACAAGGCAGCAGAGCAGATCTGAAAATTCACAAGGCAGGTACCTTGCTATGTGATCTGGAGAAATAAAGTAGTGCACTATAAAGAGACTTGAGGTATATAAACTGTTTTCATGAGAACCTGAGCAAACCAATTGATGACCAGAGAATGAAGTGTAGGAGCAGAGATTTCCAGACCTGTGGTCTCCTTGCCATGTCACTGCAGGTGTGGCTCACCAAACCCACTTTTCAGAAGGAATTGGCACGTTCTGGAAGCTGCTGAAGCTGCACTTAAGACATTTCAATCCTTTTCAGGGAAGCAGGGGCTTGTCCTCCGTGCTGACCTGTGACCTGGCTACTGGGGCCTTGCTGAGAGCCAGTGAATAGCAGACAGGGATGAGATGGAGTAATTACAGTTGGGTGAATGGGGAAAATAAAGATGGACCCCTTTCTTCTTTTATCTCAAATAGAGGAGCTAATTTAGGAACCTTTCTAACAAAGGCTCACAGTGACCCAAATCCTTCCCCCTTTGACTCAGTGGGGACAAAGCCAGGCTCAAAAGCAATAGGGTAGATGGACACTTTAGAGGCACCGGGTGATGAGTGCGGGTGGACCCTGGCAGTGCCGGCACGGGCCTGGGAAGCTCAACTGGGGGCTCCGGGTGACCCCAGGAGCCCTGTGGCTCTTGGGACCTGCCAGAGTCTCTCTGCAGTGAGAGGAAACCAATTGAAAGAGACTCTTGACCTTCTTTATTCTTCTACCAGCCCTTTCTTCTTGTATCCTGTCACTTCACTTGGGCTTTGTGCTGGAAGCATTCCTGGAAATGGATGATTTTGTTTTGATTTTGAGTGGGTATAGCATGTCCCTGTGTGACTCATGAGGGTGACAAAGTTTTTCTGGTAACTGCTTGTAGCTCTTAGCTGCCAGCTAATAAATACCTTGTGCTACTTAAGGGCTCAAGATCTGTGCTGATTGGTGTATTTTCTTCCATTATGTTCCCTGCTCCTGTTGTTTCTGTGTCTCGCTGTAGTGCTTGAAATCCATGTAAAAAGAGGCAGGTGGGCTGTTTTCACTGAAAAAGTTTCCTGCTGTGGAAAACACTGTCAGTGCTGTTGATTCGAAAAATTTCTTGTTAGTAGAGAAAAATACCTGTTTTAAGCCTCAGAGATAGATCAGCATATTGTCATTTCCAGTCCCAAAACCCCACCAGTTGCCAGAGTGCTCAGAAAATGTTCATCTTGCAGAAAAATTGTGAAGAACCCTAGGCCTACCTTTCCCACTTTGTCAAGCTGAAGGGCAGGAAATCATGAGCAGACAAAATACAGGAGGTTTTATGTCACTACCTGTAGAGATGATACTGTCTGGTCAAACAGCTGGAACTTCAGCCCCTCCCTTGCTGTTTCCGGAAAGCTATGTGAGGTTTCTAGGAACAAGTTTTTACCTTCCTCTTTGTGGTTCATGGCCTTCATCCAGCAGGACTGTGGTGACTCTTATGCAGAGCATAGCAGCCAGAGGAAGGATGCTCTGCAGAGGTGGCTGTTTGTAAATAGTACTGGCTCAAGGTGAAATACTCTCAGCCTCTCTTGACTTTGGGCAGTGTGGTGTGTTGACCCAGCTGGATACCAGATGCCCACCAAAACTGCTCTATTACTCTCTCTTCAGCTGGACATGGGAGAGAAAATGTGATGAAAGACTCATAGGTCAAGATAAGGACAGGGAGAGATCCATCTCCAATCCCTGTCATGGGCAAAACAGACTTGACTGGGGGGAAATTAGTATAATTTATTACCAATCAGATCAGAGTAGGGTAATGAGAAATAAAATCTAAAAACAACTTCTCCACTTCTTCCCCCCCACCCCTTCTTTTTGGGTTTAGTTTTATTCCCAAAATCTCTATCTCTTTCCTGCCAGCAGTGCAGGGGAGCAGGGAATGGGCATTGGGAATTGTGGTAGGTTCATCACAGGTTGTCTCTGCTCCTTCTTTCTCAGGGAGAGGACTCCTCATACTCTTCCTCTGCTCCCGAGTGGTGTCCCTCTCATGGGAGACAGTCCTTCAAAAACTCCTCCAGTGAAATGAGTTCATTCATGGGCTGCAGTTGTTCATGAACTGCTCCAGTGTGGGTCCCTTCAACAGGGTGCAGATCTTTAGGAACAGAGTGGTCCAGTGTGGATCCTCTATGGGGCCACAAGTCCTGCCAGCAAACCTGCTACAATGTGGGCTTCTCTCTCCATGGGGCCACAGGTCCTACCAGAAGCCTGCTCCAGTGTGGGCTTCTCATGAGGTCACAACCTCCTCTGCTCTCCCATGGACTTCCATGGGCTGGAGGGTCACAGCTGCTTCACCATGGTCTTCACCCAGGGCTGCAGGAGAACCTCTGCTCCAGACCTGGAGAACCTCCCCATCCAGAATTCTACGCTGATCCTGGTGAATGCAGAGCTCTTTCCCTCACACGTTCTCACTCCTTTCTCCAACTGCAGCTGTAAAGAGTATTTTTCCCACTCTTAAATTTGTTATCCCAGAGGTACCACCATCAGTGCTGGGCTCAGCCTTGGCCAGCCAGCTGCCTTGGAGCTGGCTGGCGTTGGCTTTGTGTCAGACATGGGGAAAGCTTACAGCAGCTCCTCACAGAAGACACCCCTGTAACCCCCCCTGCCCCCCACACCCCAAAACCTTGCCAGCAAACCCAATGTGGGCAGGGGAGCAAGGCTGTAGCTTTTATTATTATGGTCAATTCAGGGCCATCATTTCTTCATGAGCCATCAGGAGAAACAACCCCAGTCCCTGATCTGAAAATGGAGCATTACTGAAACAGATGGAAGGGCACCTGAGCCTATTGGTGCTCTTTGAAGCCCCCTGATAGGTTGTCCCTAAACTCCAGGAGCTGCCACTAATCCTATTTTTTCCAGATTCTTTGGTCAGAGGGGCTAGCAAACTTTGCCCTCTTTTTTCCCTTTCTTTTTCTTTTTTTTTTTTTTTTTTTTAATCACCTGGTGCTGAAACCATATGTCTGTCCTGCAATTCTTTTGCTTTAATTCCCCTTGGCTTTTGCTGACAGACAAACGGATCCTAGGGCTCAGGGACTGCTGGTGTGGTGCTTGTGCCTGCCTGCTTCACCCTCCCACACTGCAGCAGCTGAGCAGAGGGTCTCCGTGGGGGCAGCCTCTGCTCCTCTCTGCACAGCTTTGTGCAAGACAGCTGCTTTTCAGAAACTCTCAGGCTTGAAACTCCAGAGAAGTTACGGTTCAGCAGGCTTGACTGTGACTTTTTGTCACAGCTGTCAGTGTAGGTCAAGGAGAGATGAAAGAAATGAGGGCTGAATGGAAAGGAACTTGCTGCGCTTCAAGCCCCCCACTCTTGCTGTGCTGCCTTGGGGGAGAAAACGGCATTGCTGCTTTCTTTCATAGGCAACTCCCAAAATACTTCCAAATTTAACTTATTATACATTATTCTAGTAACTTTCAGGCAGTATTTCCCAAAATATCTGATTGCCTCAAATACTTTGGATGCTCCAACTGAAGTGGGTTTGGTTGTTTGTTGTTTTTTATTATTATTATTTTGTTTGATTTGGTTTTGGTGGGGCATTTTTAGCTAATTGCTTTAAAGAACCCAGCGCATGATAATCCAGCACATTTCTAAAAGGGAAAGAAGACAAAAGAACCAGTTTTCTAGGACACTGAAGACCAACACTGGCAGCTCAACAAGGCTGATTTTAAAGCCAGAGCTGATATGCTATCCCAGAATACAAGTTAAAGGATTCTGAATGAGGCAACTAGCAGGTTTCTTAAAATCATGATAAAGGAGGAGGCAACTCCACATGAAAAAAAAAAAAGGGGAAGACGAAAAGAAAAAAAAAAAAAGATACTAGGTCTTGTCTATCATTTTAAAAACTAAAAAAAGAGAATTGAATTTCCTTATTGGTGCACATAGGGATTTTTATTATAGTGCACAAAGAGCTGGAAATTGAAGCCAGTGGAACTGGAAATGAGGCACTACTTGTTAGCAGCAGGTGATTAAAAAAAGCTGTCATGGAGCAGAGCACTTTTTTTTTTTTTTTTCTCAAAAGCATTCAGGCCTGATCTGAAGCCCAATTAGAAAATATGCTTAAAGCACCCAAGCAAACATGGCTCCAGTTAAAGCCAAGTGCTAAAATTCAATGCCGTAGTAACTGCCCTGAATTTAATAGCCTGTACGGTCCAGCAGGTCAAACTAGATAAACAACTGGTACTTCCTGGCCTGGAATCCTGGATTATTTGGAAGTAAATGGGTTGTAAGCATCTAAACCTGAGCTGGATGGATACCTGAGCTCAGTGCTCACCATTCTTTCTGCCTAGCTCGCCTTCTCCTGTGTGGCCCAACATTATAAACACCACCAGTCCATCTTTGTTGGTTTATGAACTGTTTGGCTCCTCCAGCCCTGACTATCTAGGCTAAGAGCTGCACAGCAAGTAATGCCCGGGGCCAAATATTGAACAGCCAGCAAAAAAAATCGACCAGCTGCATGTTAACTGAGCATCAGCAGCCTGAAAAGGTGCCCAGGGCTCTATGGCAGCTACTCTGCAATCATGCAGTGGCCAATGACTGTAAAAAATAATAACTGGTGCAGAGTAACATGCTCTTGAGGGGACTGCTCATCCTAGAGGTCAACAGCATTGCAGGCAGCAGACAACACTGGAAACAGCAGAGCACTTTGCCAAAATGGTGTTTACATTAATCAGTTGGGGCATCACCTAAATTATACTAATATCAGGAGGAGGACATCCACAGAATGAATTCCCTCCTGTCCACCACAGAGTGTCTTCCTATACAAGCATACAGGAAGTGTGAGGGCTAACTATGTAAACAACTTGAAAGTATGTGGAATTACTTGCATCTGGGCAATTTTTGTAATTGGGGAAAAGTCGACTGGTGTTAAGGTATGGAGATAGGTATGCTGAGTCTATCATAAATTATGAGTAGTTTTGAAGTTAATGGCTAGTGTAAACAGCTCTTGCTCCCAACAGATAGCAAGAAAAATGCAATTCTTTCAAAAATGGCTACATTTGTTTCGGCACTTGGGGTTACAGAAAGGCTGGAGATAGCTTGGAAGCATGTGTCCCAGGACCCACAGAACAGGGAAGAAATTGATGTTAGTCTGTTGACTAATTTAGAAGTTTCAACCCAAAAATTTCTTCTTGGTGGCACAGGGCAATGTTGTTGTTAATTCTGCATGGCAGTGACCACTTCTCTGCAAGGTTGGCTTGCAGCAGTGGATTTAGCTACTGCTGATGATCTGCTTTTGCCTAATGCCCAAAACAAGGCTTCCTGTCTGTAACATGAACACAATAGCTCTAGACTGTCCTGGGGCAGCTGCAAAAAGGATAAAAATGATGACTTTTAGTTTCTCTGGGAAGGAGGGCTGCTCATTTGGAAGATGAGGTGGGAAGAATTAGGTGCTGCTGTTCTTCCAGGTGCTTTGGTTTCAGTCAACATTAGACACTGCTGGAGAGGTTTCTCCATTTCACTTGTTCCAAGGGCTTCCTACATCTGTGCATGGCCAGAGCTGCTCAGTGCTCCTCGAGGTGGCTTCCTGCTGCCTGTGTCACCTTGCAGGGTGTTGCAGGAGTTAGGTGGTGGCATGACCAGTGTCCCCTCCCATTCCCTGAGACACTGGGGTAAGGCTGGCCAGGAGCTCCTGTAAGCACCTGGTGTGAACTGTGCTCTTCACAGAGTACTTCACAGAGCACTTATCTTTTCTAAAGAAAGCCTCACTCCTCATGAGGGACACCAAAAGTGGGAGACGTGCGTGATCGTATCCAAGGGGATCAAGAGTCACCTCTTCTACATTTCAGGAGTAATGAAACCATTTGGCTACAGGCTGGGAGTGAGGTGGGGACATGACTGGATGTGGCTGGACATGTGATTGGGACACATCTTCATAGCTCACTCTCTTTTGAGGATATGTACTAGAGAGGTGAGGTGAGGGGAAGTAAACTGAAGTTTTCTGTGACTGTAAGAGTAGTAGATAGCCACTAGCAGGTGTTTGTACAAATAGAAAAAAAAATTCTTTTCTGCCTTGTATTAGCAGAGGTAAATTTTGATATTAATCACCTGCATGCAGAGCCCTGTTGTTAAAACAGAGGCACTGGAGCTGGCATATACAAGTCCTCAAATATTTTGATACAGAATGACGAGCTAATGCTAGCCAAGTCACTAATAACACTTCATGTAATTTAGAGAAGGAATTTCCAGGTAATGAAAAATGACAGCACCTTCCTTTCTAAAAAGAAATCCCTCTTCAATTCAGTTTAAATTAGCATGAAATAGATATATACAAGCTTACAGATTATGGAAGAAGTAATAAAGATGGGATGAGGCTTAAATACCAAAAGCTTTTCAGCCCAGAGAAAAACCTAAATGTCTAAATGTCTGATAGCTTTAATGTCCAGTGTATTCTCACAGAGAGTGTACCAAAAGCTATAATCCTGCAGTTTAATTTCAATAGCCAAATAGGTTTGGGGGTACAATTTCTGCAGCACTGCAAGTATGATTCAGGTATGAATTAATCATTTATTTCTCCCTCCCTCCCTCCCTCCCTCCCTCCCTCCTCCCTCCCTCCCTCCCTCCCTCCCTCCCTCCCTCCCTCCCTCCCCCCAACAATGGCTTATATAACTAAAATTATTTTTTTCTGAAGGTAATATCCCAATACTAAGTGAGCATAGGTGCAAAAGAAAACTCCCCAGTGATATGCAGTGTGTTTTTACCATGCAAATAAAGCAAGTCTCAAAGGCTCACTGTAAATGCCAATGTTATATGTTTTATTTTTAATCAAGTAATTCTTTTAAACCTCACAATATCCATGACTGACAGGAAAAAAAAGACATTAGGCATGAAATGAGAATATAAAATACATGATATGTAGAAAGGCAATCAGTGCTTTAGTCCCTCAAGACAGTAAACAGGTGAAATGACCTTCAAAACTTCAACTCAACGCTTTTTTCTTACACCACAAAATTCAAGTGATTTTTCTTTTATTTCACCTTGTAAACAACATACAAGTCAAAATGGACAATGAGGTAATCTATACTACGAAGATAATTTAAAAACACTAGATAAGACACAGTATTAAAGACATATAGAAATCAGTGTTCACTTTGGTCTCTAGTATGGTTATTGTTATTATTATCACAAGCAACACATACTAGTTAAAGCCAGTCTGGTGATGTTTGTCAGACAGTTGTTGCTTAACTTAGTAATCCAAGAGGTAGTCAACACCATTGTCCTTCGTAAAGATGTTCATACATTTGGATCAATGACAATGGTAGCAAATACCTTGCTACTTTTCAACATTCTCAGAAAAATACTGCCACAGCTGCTGATACACAGCTCTGGTTTATACAAAAAAAAAAAAAAAAAAAAAAAAAAGAAGCATGTGTTCATAGATCAACCTCTTGTTATCAGTCAACAGTTGTAACAGGGGTAACACAACCACTGGATCTTAAAGAGGCTGTTGATAAACTAACCAAAATAAGATCGATGCATTTAACAAGGCTCTGCTTGTTTCTAAAACAATACTCAAATCTCATTAAGACTTCTAGGAAATTAAAATCAGTGCATCTGCACATGTACATATCTTCCCAATTACTTTTATATCTAGCACAGGGGAATACATATATATTTTTATGATAAACATTTCTTACAGATAAATTAATTAAATTAAATTTAAGACTCGATGCGATTTCCCATGTTCTTTTATAATTCTTCTTACAAAGAATGGTACAAGATCTATAAGCACTTTTTTTTAAATGGGGTTCTATTAACAAAACTAAGTTAGCAGGAACCAAGCAGGAACTCCAGGATAACACTGGTGCAGAATAAAATGGCTGAAAAGGTGGCCTAAAATGGGAAGAGGTAGGATCCAAATGTGGTGTTTGGCACTCCCTGAAAGCTGGCTAAAGGCAAAATATTGCAAATGGTATTACAATGCCAGATCTACCATTAACTGCAGCAAAAAGTTATTTGGCTCTTCCTCCAAATACAAGTCTTCCTCATGGCCTATCTTTTGTAGCATGTAATTAAATATCGTGACCTCTCCCTGGGGAAGAGTAGAAAAAAATCTCACAACGTCCCTTACAATTAAATCACATTGAGAATTCTGGGGTCGGGGAAGGGGAGGGAGAGAGATTCTTGCTTCAGGTTTAACCTTATCTCCACTATTGTTAGGAGAAAAATACATCTGTCTGAGGAGATATTTGAACTATTTCTACTCAAATGAGTTTTATTGTGAAGCGCTCTGGCAAGGACAGGCTGGTGAATAAGGGGAAATCTAGCCTGAGCGAATGCTGCCGAATATTAATTTTGTCCTTAGACATGAAGGAAGAATCCCAAACCTAATCTGTGCCTCCTCCTTTAAAAGGTTCTCTACTTATTTGGAGCAGCCAATTGAAGGAGTATAACTAGATTTTTTTTCCTACTGCAGCCCAGTGCTAAGTAGTCCCCTGCTGCAGCTTATGCTGCTATATGTTTAACATAGGCGTGTACATTTTTGTCTCTTCTGGAGCTGTATTTATTCTCATGAACAGTGCCCATAATCCTTTGAACAGAAAAATAAAAACTTTCAAAGAAATGTTTGGAAAGGTCTCATAATTTCAAATGGATGCTTCATCTTAAACAAGTATTTACCATAATGTCTGCAGTGGTGAGCTAACAGTTACATATTTAGTACAGATAAAAAGTATGTACCATAGATCAACAGCCACCTTTAAGGCCACAGCAGCACAAAGGTGTGTTCATGCAGTAGATATGAGGTAGCCTTTTGCTGTAAACAGAATAATAATTTTATTGTCACCTATGTAAACAAAGTGGGCTTGATGCTTTTGTGTTTTTATTCTTCCCCCTCCACCCCCATCCCCCATCCCTCCCCTCCTAGAAAAGCTAAGCACCAGTAACTCCGACTGGAAGTCAGTGGGAGCTGTGGTTGCCCAGCATCTCTGAAAACTCAGACCCTGTGAATGTAAAGACATAAATGCTCACATAAGCAACCAGTACAGAATACCACTTCATCATTTCACAGGAACTTATAATACAAAACGCTGAGATCTGATTATCAGAAACATAGGTCTACGTCAACTCAGAGGTAGTTACTAATATCAGTACATAATACTTATATGGAGATAAAAAGTTCTAAGACTATTTGGTTGTTCTGAGTAAGCAGGTCTGTAGACTATTCTGTAAAGAAAAAACATTACATGGTATATTCCCTGAGCAAAGTTCTTTGTCCTGAGTATGTTATGTAACAGTGATAACATTCTAATATATAAAAATAAAGCCTTAAGCTTTCAACAATAAGATAGGGTTTGGTATGTGCTCTTAGCAGTTCAGTCTGACTTTGGTGCACACAGTGATTTCAAACAGCACCAATAAAAATCCACATGTTGAAAACATTTCCTTAGCTCTGAACTTCTTATGTATAAACAGGGAATGACCAGTTTTCAAATCCACAGTTGCCCATTTCTATAAGGAACTTTGGTTTAAATTTTCAAAGTGACCTAAGTTTTGCATCTTTGCTGTTTAACCTGGTTTTTACACCGACTAGAAGGTTAAGCAATGCCACTTTGATTTGTCTACATAATTTAAATAAGTTTACTATCCTTACGTAAGGCAAGGACGTTCTCTATAGATATATCACATTCAATATCGTCAAAGGTAAGCTTTGCATTAGCATACTGAGAACTTCAGTACAAACCTTGAGGTTCTTGCAAACATTGGCAAGGAATTCACAGAAAATAATTCTCTCGAAATTGTGCCCTTCACTGAGGAGTTTGATGACTACCTGTTCACTGAAGCAGCAGCAGCACCAGTAAAAGTCTCATTTGGCAGGACAAGTGGGAAGGGGAAGGCCACGCACTGAGCCAGCTGCATACCTGTTGTAACCATCAGCTGCAGAGGAGTTACCACAGTAAGGCTTTGGCTCGCTGTAGCCTTTCATGCAGGCTGTTTCTTTAGTTTGATTATCCGAGCTTAAACCTACCCGACACTTTCAAGCTTTAACAGCCTGTGTTTATTGCCAATGTTAAGGATTATACAGGTTTCTCTAATTAACTTACATCCACAATGGGATTTGTCAGAGTACGTTATCTTACGTATGACTTGGTAATTCAAAAGTTACAAATGGAAAGTGACTTGAAGTTTTGATAGGCTCCAACTCTATTAACCCCGAGCAAGGCCTGCAGCCCAGGGAGTCTCACTCTGAGGCCACCAATCTTTCTCTTCTTTCACACAGAAGTGTGTGGTCCTGGGGCACTCTGGACCAAGGCTGGTCAGCTGCAGCCCCCAGTTCACAAGAAGTAGATGATGCCCAGGGCTCCTAGCAAATCTGCAGGTCCCTTCACTCAGGCTGGTCTGCACCCACAGTGTATCATCATCTAGGAAGGCTAGCTGAGCAACCCCAAGTACCCATCAACCTTTAGTCTTAAGAAACTATTAAGATCTCATTAGCTTTGCATTTTGTTTTCTTTAAAACCCAAACAGACAACAACAACAAAAATCCCTAGGGAGTTCTCTCCATGGTATTTCAACAGGAAATTAGGGGGAAGACCCTTCAAATTGAGGGACACTACTTGGGACCAAGAGAAACTGCTGCTGCTGCGGCTACTACTGCCACCAAGGTACCCTAAATGTTCACAGTATACAAATGGCTAACCAGGATGGCAACCTGACACAACTCAAAAGGGTCTGTTTGGTAACAACTTACACATTCTCCCCTACACAACAGACATCTAAATTACAGTTACAATCATATTAATTTAACAAAACGTTTTGAGAAACCATCACAGAAATTACACATTCATTGTCTTTTCTGGAGCTTTAAACTCCTCACCAACAAAGTGTGGTGGCAATGAGAGTCGTCTTGAGTCATGAAATTGCCCTGCACCGGCATGGGGAGGGGAGGGGTTTTGATACTTTGTGGAGACGAAAAAGGAAGTAATACAAATTGATGGTACGGGGGATGTCTTAGTATCTTTAGTACCATATGGCAGCTTTAAAATATGAAAGTATCCTTTGGTTCACAAGAGAATTAACAGTCTTGATGTCAGTTCTTTGTGTGGTTTATCAGGTTTGGTTTGTTTCATTTCTGAGTGAAATTTCAGAAAATTGGATTTTCTTGTTTGCTTTTTGAACATGTTTGGAAACAGGTTCTAGGAATGAGTTCAGGAACATTGGGTACTGTGACTTTTGCTTCACAGTAATGACTGGTGGGATCTGGAGAATGGTCTGATGGAAAAATATATATTTATAGATATGTACACATACACACGCGCATGCACACTCATACATACACACAAGAAGGTAAAACATAATGCACCCTGCTCAAATGTATTTCGTTTGGAGTGATTTGTCTATCAAAGAAAAAAAACAAAACAAAACAAAACAACATTCACAGTTCCTCAACAGTAGTTAAAATTCCAGGTCAGCTACTGATAATGAATTATTTCCCCTGTACTTGCATGAGGTAGACATCCCAAGAGGGTAAAGAAAACGGAACATTATGACAAATGCATTAAGTTTTTTTCCTTTTCTGAACAGAAGGCCCCTTTCTGTTCGGTTCTTCAGGCGACGCAGACAACTTACTCGACGAAGCTTCCTGTGGTGACCTGCCCGAGCGCTCCGCGATCTCCGACCTGCCTTCCTGAGAGTACGATGGAGACGAGAAGCCGTGCAGGGTTCCTCCCCCTTCTCGCAGGAAGGCAGACGTGGAAGGCTGCGGTTCGGCTTCGTGTCTTCCCTGAGAACTAGTGGGCTGCTGCGAGACAGTTTTATGGGGGCAGTTAGCCACCATGTGCATGATGCTCTGACAGTAATGGCACTTCTTTGGCTGCGGAGGTAGACTACATTCTTTAGCGTGGTGGTCGAGGCCACCACAGTTGTAGCATCTAAAACCAAACAGAGACAGAAGATGGAGTTAGGCGATGCAGCGTCCCACGGGAAGGTTTCGTGCGGGCCCGGGCGCGGCCCCACTAGAGGGCACCAGATCTCCAGCCATCCCCGCCCCGGTGTCCCCGCTCGCCCGGCACTCGCGTCCCGCTGTCCCAGCGCCTGCCGCGCCGCGCCGAGCGGGGATGCTCCGGCTCGGCCGCTCCCGCAGCCAGGGCCCGAGGGACAAGGCGCTTGCAGCCAGGGAAACACAAGCCCGAGGAGGGACGCGGTGCCCCACCACGAGCCAGGACTGGCTCTGTCCCAGGGCCCGGCACTTCGGCTCCTCTGGCTCAGCTCAGGCACGGCGGACCAAGGCTCCGGGCCAAACCCTCACAGTGGGGACACAGGGTCTGTAATGGCATTTAGGGGTTCGATTCAAAATAAACTCAGCAGAGACTCGGGAAGTGTCATGAATCTGTGTTTGTTTCCTCTCAGAACTCCCAACCCACGGGCACATGGCTGTGACCGGGGTGCCACTGTCCACGGGATGCGCTGCCGGGAGCCCGGGGTGCAGAGAGCTCCAGCCGCACGGACAGGGCTTCTCCCACACTTCTCAGAAATGCCTGAAGCCCACAAAACCTCTTCTATTAACCTCGTTAGCCAGTGGAGTCCCGAAGAACTCTCCAGCAATTCCTTACTGAATCCTTTGTAACACACACCAGGAACACCAGTTATTGGATTACATTATTCTAACATATGATACAAAGAAATAATTACACGCCCTTGGCATGGTGACCTTATGTGCACTACTGAGTTTTCTATTTTAGGTGCTTTTGCATTGTTTCTGGTTCTTTGTTTTATAAAAGCTGCACTGAATGCATAGACACTTTATTTATAATAATCTAACGTTACTGGAAAGAAACAAACCTTTTTTTTTTCCTTTTTCTTTCCCTTAACCACCAACTAATCAAAAAATATATTTCACAAATACTGAGGTCTGTGGAGTCAACTTAAGGATTAAAGTCCTTATTATAATTATATAAGAAATACTGCAAAGTGTTCTGGATCAAGCCCACATAAAGGTATTTTACATTTTCAGATTCCCGGAAAGTAACAAAACACCGTTTGACTATTTCACCTGGAATTTAGTAGTCCCTACTAGTTTATACAATATCAAGAAGTTTAGTCCATGCAAAGTTTATGTACAGCTGTAGTCTCACCTACTGAATTTGCTTTACCTTGCAAAGAAATGCTATTGATGAAACCTGTGTAATTTTTTAAAAAGATTGCAAATATCAACATTTGTAATTCCACTCCAAGAAACAATCCTTGGCACCTCTCACTTCACATCTCTTTATCACTAGTAGCAAGATACCAACCATATCTTTTTTCGTATTTCCACAGACAAGTGAAAAAACAGCTCAAGTTGGTCATGGCATGCTGCATGCCATCATGTTCTACAAGACTGACCAATAATTTAAAGAAGTTAAATAATGAACAGAACTTCATTATCCTTTCAGAAATTATTGTGATTTATTGTTTTATCTTCCCTAAAAATGAGTAAGAAGAAACCAAACCCAGTACAGTGAACTCTGCGCTTCTACAACAACTACAACATATTTTAGGTGAACTGGTTCCATTTTGATGTCACCACTGCACTGAAGTTTGATGTGATTTTTCAGTGGAATTTGAAGACTATGCTTACACTACTCTGTCTGCATATACTACAGACTAACCCATGAAGAGACACTCAGTCTAAGAAAGCTTCCCTTGAATCACAAAGAAAATAACATGTACCAGCCCCATTATCACTTAGTATTGATTTCCCTAGCACAGGAAGGGAAATGACATACTAAGTACATTGTAAAATCCAAACATCCTGGTCCTAAGACGGAATCATCAAGCTTTTTTCTCCTATAGCTAAAAAATACTTTTCAAGTTATTAAACAGTATCCCTCTGACTACTTTTTGCCAAATCATTGCAGGTATTTTCAAATTAGTGACCCTCACTTGACAGAATGTTCAGCATTCAGTCTTCCTAACTGGCATTCCGCTGCATGTCCACCACAAGCTTCCTAAACACCTTCTGGGAAAAGTAATAAGGAAACAAGCCTTGCAATTAGAGAAACAGAACAACAGCAACAAGTAAAAATCTTCAAGTGTTTTACTTTCTCCCCTTCCAATAAATACATCTAAGAATTCACAGATGCGGTTCTGATTGTAATTTAGGTTATATTAGAGAATGATGTTTATTTTTACCTTTGTCATCAGTTTCTAGCATTGTCCTTGTTCCTGGGATAAATGCATTATAACACAGTATAGCACAGGAGTGTGTAGACATTCTGGAAATTGTGGGTTTTATCTTAATTCAGAATATGGAATTTTATGGCTGTAAATGCATCAGCACATTTCTCCCTTAATATCACATCTGTTTAGAATGGTTAAAAAGAAGAAAAAGTTTGAAAACAGGGTAAAGGGCTTCAGTAGCAGGGTAGGCAGTAGTCATGGACAAATCAATTTAATCAGTCACTATGGTATGCTCTGTGTTATCCAATTCAGGGCACTGTTTCACCTCACCAATGGGCAAAGAACCTGCTGTCAGGGCCCCTGCCTCCACTCAAGCAGCCTCTGTCACCCTTTGCATATATACTCAATCAATACATCCTATTTGCAAAATATTGTAATTCCTTGCATTTATTTAAATTGTCATTGAAATGTCACTGTAAAAGAAAAGCTCTACCAGAAGCAGTTGTGATTAAATTCTGATTTGGCTTTTCGGGAATGTTTTTTGTTACCAATCAATTCAAGCATCTGGGTAAAGTGCCACATTAGAATATATATGTGCCAGCCAGGGTGTGCCTGGACTTACAGAGAAGGGTGATACTTATTCAGGTCTTTTAACTATTTATTCATTCCTCGTCTATCACTCTGATCAGGAGAAAAGATCACACCTCACTCTGAAACCCTTCCCTTTCCGAGGGATTTATCCCAAAGTGGAAGTGGTCAGCCACCTCAGAGCTCACAAATGATGCATGGCATCATGCCCAGGCATTAAGGTGTGACATAAACCCTTTTGTCCTGAACGAATGCTTCAGCCCTTCGCTCCTCTCTGCTGCCTGTACTTATGTTCCAACATCATGAAAGCTGACAGCATGATGTGCACATGGGAGCTTGCACATTCACATCTCTACGTACTTACATATACAGAACACACAACAAGCTGACTCCCGCCATGAAAACTGACCAATTCTCATTTGACTCTGCTCTCAGAAACTCTAGATTAGTGCAACCATAGCAAGTATCCCTTCACTTCCGAAGCACTGCAGAAAGGATGTATGTTAGCTTAAATACAAGTTTATATGTAAAGTCTATCATGAGACGAATAAAGCACAAAAAGCCCTTAAAAGTGCAATTATAATAGAATCAGCACTTACATAGAACAAAAGTAAGAAGGATTTGTTAAAATAGGATTGTCTTTCTCACAGTAGGCTTCCATGATTTGCTAGCTAGCTTCAGGCTCAACAATATAAAGAGATGGCAATTATCCTAACGGGAAATCCTTTCTTCTCTACAGCACTGACAGGAAGGTGAATCAGGGTGATTTTTTTATATAAAAAAGATGAACATCTTAATGTAGGAACAGCTTGAGGAACTTGTCTAGCATTATGTTTCAATACTCTCGAGAAAACTGTAACATTAATACCTACTAATGAAGAAAGAAGAGGGCATATAGCAAGGTTAAGAAAACCTCCTAAATTCTCCTTCACTATGGATTTGTGATTACATAAAAGTACACATATTAAAGGAAACATGAAGAAGCAGAAGGGTACAGATTCCAACATACACTATGCTGTACTAGTTGCAAGAAGCTGATGACTGAAATTGATTAGAAGTACTCAATTTCACAACCAAATAACACCATCTAGTCTTTAGCTTTTTTTCTTTGTTCCAGCAATCAGATACTTCTACCCAGGAAACACACCCCAGCCCTAAACTTCTTAAAACAACAATACCCTTGCCTTACAAACACGTTTTCCACAGTAACAACTCAGATGGGTTAAGAAGCACTAGGTAAACACAACTGCTTGCTTCTTTGAGCTGTTTTATAATATAATTTAGATGATAATCCAATACATACAACAAGTAGAGAATAGTATGTGTAACCCCAGACTGTTATCTGTTGAGAGAAAAAACCAGTAAAATTACCCTACTGACTGACTTGGGGGAGGGGGAGCAGGGAATAAGGGGTTAACATCTAACAGAGATAGGAAATGGAGGGAAGGGGGTACAGTCAGAGGAAGACTAAAATAATTCACCAGGATATACCCTATACCAATTCCTCTTTTGTTCTTCCTTTCTGAATGTTATCAGACTAAAAAAAAAAAAACCAACAAAAAAAATTCTTAGCTAACAGTACTCCATCTTGCAACGCTAATGCCTTGAAAAACCGCATGGAATTCTAGCAGCATGTGCATGTGAGATGCTGGTGCAATACACTGAATGCAACTGTGCAGTTAAAAGATAAAGGAAATGTTTAAAATTGTACCTAAATGTGCTGTCCTTTTCAGCCATTACTTTCACAACATACCTAAAGAAAGGCAGATGGAACAGGCAGCAGATCACTTCAACTATTCTATTTTGTAAATGGCTGTAAAGGGAAGTTAAACTATCCATGATCTAACAGAAAAATGAGTCTTAGACATAACTAAGATTTTTCACTGTTTAAGGCTTCAGTGACTTGTCTTGAAAATAAAGCCACAAAACACTGCAAAGGGATGCTTCTCACTACCTGGATGTGACACTCAGAAAAGCTCAGGGTGGAGTGTGCTTGCTCAGGCACCACCTGGGACAAGTGAGAAAGATCTCCAACACCTCAGCAGGGCTGAAAGGATCTTTTGGACTATCAAGGATCTGCTAATTTCAAGTTGTATTTGTTGCAGCTTGAAAAGCCATGTTGGATGTGGCTCTGAGAAACCCGATCTAGTGGAAGGTGTCCCTGCTCATGGCAGGAGAGATTGGAACTAGACGGTCTTTAAGGCTCCGTTCAACCCAAAGCATTTTAGTGAGCTAACAAGACACACAGAAGATGAGTGGAATGTACACTCTGCTCGTGCCCTCTGACAGATAAATGGATGGGATGTTTCTGCTCACAAGTGCATTGCTGGGGTTTACACCATTCTGGTTATCAAGCTTTAATTCTTAAGCTGTAGCTGAATGCAGGAGAGAATACAGGTAACTTTGAAAACACTCTAAAAAGGTATTAGAATTCAAAGTAATGAACACTGAAATACTTCTGAAATAATAATTAAGGTCAAGTGAAATTATCTTGTTAAATAAACTAGAGAAAGGAATATTTACCATCTTCATTGGAGCATTTATGGCTTGTCCATCAAGCAGGCTTACAATGAGGCAGAAAACCCTGCTAGCACACTCATTTACGAACCCATCAAAAAAAATCAGTTTAATTTTAAAACTGTAAGTATTTTTAATCAAGAATGTTGTAAAACAGCATATTATCAATGCAGAAAATGGCACACTGGTGCCACATTTAGGTTTGTGTTGGTCCTGTGAGTATTTGCTACCCTGAACTCCTCGTTCATGCAAAACACTGTGCAGAGGCGACATGCTGGGAAAGTTAATTGCAGGCTGGCATTCTTCAGTGAAATTCAGTTAGAAAATTTCCTGTGCTTTACTAAGCTTTTTGAGATACATAATAGAAATACAATTTTTTTTAAAAAAACATAACCTCTTAAAGAAAAACAAGATGAAATACAATAAAAATGCTCACCCATCTATTTGTCCTGTGAATCCTACAACTCATGATAATGTACCAGAGATCCAAGACTTTCAATTTTGTGAGAAAAACAAGGTCCCTCCATTTTTTTAAGCTTGCCTTCTTTCATTTTACAGATAGCCCCAGCAGGCTGACACAAATCCACACTGTCTGTGAGGCTTCCAATAACACAGGGTGGAGTATTGATGATGTTTACTCTTGTTACAAATAAATAAATAAAAATGCGCTGTTGTAAACTCATCAGATCGACTAGTTTTCTGTGGTTGGTTCTAAATCAATCTATTTCCCCCAGTGTATCACAGAAGTAATATCAATAGGTTACGGTCTTTTGTTGCTCGGGTTTCCCCTCCCCCTTCCCCCCAACAAAGAAGCTGACAAACAACGTGGGGCATTTGCCTGATAAATCAGGCCTGTCAGGACAGAATTTAGCTTAAGTTCATGAGGAAATAAAATTGTTTACAATCTGCTAATACAATTTTACTGGAAGGTGATGGGATTTGTTTTGGTTTTTTACAACAAAGAACAACAATGAAACAAAGGTGGTGTAAAATGCACAAAATGCAGCTTTTTCTCCACAAAAATGAAAAGGACTAGAGAGACAGCATACCTTAAAAAATAACTTCAACGACATCGTTTCCATTCTTCCTTTCCATGAAACCTTATCTCTACTCCCTTTACCGGCATGAAGGAAAATGACTTTTCACACGATCACACAAAAATCCTTAGGAAATGCATCCTCATGGGGGAATTATTTGGATGCATTTTCATTTATTACAACAAAAGGGTTTTCTTTATATTAGGAGCTAAAAAGTCCTGAAATAACCATTTAGAAACGGAAGTCTTTTTTCTAAATAACATGAAAGATCGTTTTGCTCCTATAGTATCAATATAGCATGGAAAGAATGCGTATATTTTTAATGGCTTTAACCCATCCAGATAAAGCAGATACAAAACCAGTGATGGTTTAAGGAAGTTATGTTTTAAACAGTCATATATCACACACTTCAAACATGAAATGTTATACCATGATTTCAAGTAAGTCTACTACTCTTAATCTTTTTGCACTACGAAACCACACACGCAAACACTCTCAACCACAAATTTCCCTTGTAAGCTTTAATTTCTGTGGGAATAATAAACCAGTTTTTCAACAAGAACAGTTCTGTATGCAATAATTTTTAAAAAAGTGTTTTCCACAGTTCATGCTGGTGGAAAGGCTGCCTGGGCTGTGCTCCGGGCATTGCTGCTGTGTGTACCCACATGTGCAGCCCTTTGCCAGAGCCAGCTGGGGTGCGGCGCTGGGCAGGCGCGGGGGTGGCCAGAGCCAAGCAGACCTTGGCTGCCTGTGTCTGAAAGCACTGCTCCGTGCCCCTGTTTACAGAAGCCTAGCTCGGTAACACTAGAAGCCTTTCACAGAGGTGGCTTGAGCCTCCTGGCCATGTGGATAAGGATGCACGCTGCATAAAACCGGCTCAACTCTTTCTGGGTCAGTGAGGTGCTGGTCATGAGCTAAGAGGCATGCCTGACCTTATCTGCCTCTCAGCAGAGCTGGTTCCAGGGTTTCCACATCCACTGATCAGTTAATCCACAGATGAGATAAAAAGGCAGTAGGTAACTGGGAATCAGTTGTTAAAAACTGCCTTTTCCAGTTTGTTCCTTATTTAATCACTAACATTAACAGCAAATACAACAAATACAGCAAATACAAGTGACGCCAACTGACAACAGCAGGAAACAGCAAATGGCATCCTGGCAGTAGGCTGGAGCACTGAAACAAACAGCGGTAGGGAAAGAGGAGGAAGAATGTTGCTCTGGAAGTTCATAACCTATTCTTCCTTCCCAAATACCAGTTTAGAGTGGTATGACTTTAGGTACCCTCATATAAATCAGTATCACACACAAAGTTTCAGAAATAGCTGCTGACAGGAGTATGGACTGACTTAAATCCTAGCCTTGAAATTGGTTCTCCTGTTACATACACCAAATTAGATGACTTGCATGAATATAGGCTTCACGAGTGTTAAGGATTGCAGGATTTAACCAGCAGCTCACATTTTCATTTCATTATTCAGAAACAAGGAGATAGTTACTGTCTGACACACTCTCTAAGAGGAGACAATCCAACTATCTTTATAGGGGGTCTTTCCAGACCTCATGGAACTGATAAAAGTCATGCCACATCAATCACATGGAGGGCTTGCTATCCCAAATGTGGAACAAAAGGGCATCAAACATGGTGCTTGGTTTGCTTGAAATAGCACCTGTAAGTTCACACATTCAATACCCACAAGAACGATTAAATAATTCAGATGCTCTATAGCCACACTTTAAAGGTAAGGAAAATCTGCATCACTCTGATTGCACGGACTGAGAAAGGAAGCAGTCACCTTATTCACTTTTCTGAACTTGCATCTTAAGATGTCTAAAAAGGACTAGCTTCATATATTGACATTATTACTAAACGGCTAGGCTGAGCATTTTCTCTAACACAATTTTAAGAGGCTTTCAGAATCTTAAAGAAAAAAAATATTTTGCAACTTTTCACATTAAAAGGCAGAAGCAACAGTAAAGCGTGGAAAGAGGATTTCGGCTGCAACAGGATTAAGCCTTATATGTTAAAGCTTTTAATTCCCACCTGAGGCAGGTATTCTTGTTGTCCCACACTGCCTGATCCCTGAGCATTAAGAGAGAAATAATGCCATTTTCTACTATTCTGCCCTATATCACCACCGAATTTATTCTCATTGTTAATTTTCACTATTAATTGTGTACGTAAGAATAAAAAGCACATTTATGCATATAAAAATATTGTTAATTCAGAATTTGGTGTTTCCTTTTTCCTTGTTTGGCCTCAGGATGGCAAATCTCATGCACATGTTTAATACTTATTTCTCTGAAATTGTTAATTCTGTGTACAGTTAAAAATAATGGAACAAATAGTTTCTCTATATGTGGTAAACTAGATCACTTTATCCCTCTTGGTTGGGATTATGTAGATTTAGTGATACCACTGCAGTAAAATTATAACAATGAAATTAATAAAAGTTTTCTTAAATATTGCTAGTTCCCAGAAACAGAGCATCTTAATGGTCTTAGTTCTGATCTCAGTCACAAGGGTGTAGATCCAGAGCAATTTTGATGACTTCACTGAGCTTATTTTCTGTTATCTTTAATAATGTAACACAGAAAATTTCCCACTGTGTATGAATTCTGAAAAGTCACACTGCAGTAGCTAAGGCTGGTTGCAGAGGTCAGGTTGATACAAGCTGTGAGGCCACAGAGCAATGTAGGCTGAAGCTCCTCCGTTCTACCTGTAAATCTTTGTTTGCTGGTTGATGTAACATTTGAAAGCAGAACACAGCGTAAATCACAAAGTTTAAAAAAGAAAACCAAAGAATTATGGCAAGAGTAAAGGAGTGATGTGTCTTCTGCCCATTTTTGCTCAGCCTTTCAGCCCAAGAAAAAATGAATTATTTCAAAATTAAGGATGTTTGTAGGCCAAGGATCAGTTTTTCTGGCAGGAGTGATGAACGCAATTAGGAGATTTGATAAAACAGGAACCCTACACTTAAATAAAATACTTGAAAGCAAAGAACAATTCAGATAAGAGCACCCCAGTTGTGATCATGGCAGGGGAAGAGCAGATTATAAACTGGACATCAAGTAAACCTGCCACACAGGGAAAACACAATTGATATGCTCACTGAACACAGCACAACCAATTTCCTGTAGTTTTGATCAGAAATTCATACTCAAGCCACAACTTCAATTACGGAAGCCCTGAATTTACAATTTTGAAAGCAGTCACAAACCAGAGGAATGATTAATACCAGCATCAACTCTGTGTCTTAACAATTCCTTTATACTCTGAACCAAACAGCCCTCCAGTTATCCAGTAGCATTCACTGTGCAAGGCAGAAACACTGTACATTAAGAGTGGAAATGCACGGAGGCAGAAAGGGCAACATATTTTAATGCAAGCCCACAAGTTGCTAGTGATAAATCAGACCACTGGTTGGGGTGGAAGAAGGCATGTGTGTCTCTGCAGTCACTTAGTGAAGTGTGAACAGGCCAGCAAAGGACTGAATTGGGAAATGGTTACAAGGGGATTCAAGTTCTTCCAGTTTGGAAGGAAAATCCTGACTTTCAGTAAAAGAAAGGATTACTACTCAGTTATACTGCTAGCCTGTCTGCTCTCCTCAGATCCCAGGCTCTGGGGCACGTTAGAAGACACAGAAAGGTGATTGAGACATACTGCAGGGGCTAGGAATGGAACATATAACATGTCAAATCCATAGGACTTCATTAGCCCTGACTGAAACTCAGTTTCTTCCTGCTTTAATGATTATTTACCATACTCGACAAGGTTATGGAGACAATTCTTACTATTCATTGAGCAGTTAATTATTCTAGAGACAGATCTTCCACAGGAAAAATTGATAGTATCCTTCTGCCACAAGACCTTAAAATATCACAGCTGGGGCAGCAGATTTGAACTCACAGCTAGATAGCAAACTGATTTTTTTTTTTTTTTTTCATTCTGGATAAACTTTCAGTACTAGAGGGCGGAGGGAGTTCACTGGCAGGGAGGGTGAGGGAGCACAGCTTCTCAGCATCAGGCTGGAGCAGGGCCCCTCCCATCTAGTCAGGTCCTTCACGGGCAGTGTCCTATCTCACAGCTGCTTCAGAGGGGTGGCACATGGGTGCCACAATCCTTACTGTGCACAATAACAAATTGTACTGGGTTGGATACCTGCGCCATTGTAAAAACCAAACCACAAATCTTAGGAGCTGCTTTGTAGCTGAACTTTTCACCCACTGCACCTGATGGAATCCCGGAGTCTTCATCACTGCCTGTCCTCATCAGGTACAGTCTCCCCAGTATCTTGTGCTGCTTCCATCACTGGGTGTAATGCTATTGCCACTGGTCACTGACCCTGGTTCCTCTGAGAGTGAAGATGAGAAACTCAGGTGTCTTACCTACCTACACTCTACTAATCCTCCTTTAAAAGGCTGAACAACCATCTGAAGATTACAGCAACCTCCAGATGGAGGGGAGATTTGCCTCTAAACTTGCCTTTCACACTGGGGGAGGTATGTGGTGAACTCGGGGACCTTTAGAGTAGGTTAGAAGTGTGCTCACTGGCATGGGCCATACAAGTGGAGAACTCAGAAGGCAACCTTGTAATTCTTGAGTGATTCAGCTGTAAAAGCTGGAGCACAGAGTTGCTGCTGTCCAGTAAAAAAACCCAGCTGACACAAGACACAGACAGCAAGGTAAATTTGAGTCTCTTTGCAGCACCTGAACATCAAATCTAGGAACCAAATGCCTTTTGTGAGGTTGGAAATAGTCACACCTGAACAGTGTGAGCCATGGAAGTCAAGGGACCGGACTTGTAGAAATCTGTCACCTCCTACAATATTCCTGGATACTTCCAGGAACAAATCAGTTGTTTTTTAAACCAACCTCACTCTTGAAAACCTAAAAGGACAGAAAACTTTGCTCCTAATCAAGATCTCTTTGGCTCTCCTCCTTACAAACCTTCTACTCAAAATATCCAAAATTCCTGGAAATACACAATTCCGCATAACCACGAAGTGAAGGAAGACCGTACCTGCCATTCAGGACTCCGGATTTCAAGCACAGACAACAAACCTCCCTCATGAAAAGTCTCATCCTTCCCAGGCTCGGAAGCTGGTGGATAGGACCTTCTTTCTCTGTCACAGGCAGCCTGTGTAACACTGTCAGGTACAATCAGATGTTTACAGCTATTTAAATGCCTAAGTCCCACTGACTTCAGAGGTAAACAAGGTCCTCATAGCTTAGAAGATCTGTGTCTGTGCCCCTCAGGATTGTATCTGGTACACCAAGGAAGGTTATGTACAACAAAATACAACCATATGGTGGTCAGGCCACAAATTGCCGTTCAGTGAACTAGTGCAGGAATCAAGCACATCCTGAACAATGCATAAAATACCCAATTTTGAAACTGTTCTCTTTGTTACAGCTATTTCACCACTGTCCAACTATTATCATGAGAAGTCATAGACAAGTTGTGAAAAGGAATTTCAATTACACCAGAAACATTACACAGAAAATGAGGACTATCATGAGCTTGACTGGACTTCACAAAAAATGCAGCACAAATTTGAGAATCAGATGAAGAAAGCGCACACTTTCTAAATGATGGAAAAACCTGAACTAGAATATCCTCAATAAACTACTGTGCTTAGATTTCATTGCCGTTTCCTGCAAAGCTTTGCACAGTGAGTGCCACTGCTGCTTGCTGTCTTGGCAGCATCAGAAGCAGTTCCCAGGGTGCCCTTCTGTTTTCATACTCTGTACTGTAAAACAAGCCAGCAGCAATGTGCTGTGCCAGGCAGAATGCAGAGAGTGTCAGGGATCCTGCTCCAATGCTGCAAACCATCCAGAACCATCAGCAAGTGACCAGGACTCCAGCTCAACTATTTTGCATTGCATTCACAGCTTTTCCTTGGGTAATGTAAGAATAACTGGAAGGTAATTACTGAGTAAACAGCCCCCTTTCCAAGAAGAATGCTTCCAAAGGCATATGATTGGCTTTCAAAAACTTCTAAGGATGATCCCTGTGATGATCCATGCAGTCACTAAAATGCTACCCAATTCTCAAAGGAAAAATTTTCAGTTAATTCACTTACTTTTTTTTCCCCCAATTTGTAGCATTTATTCAGCTTGCTTCATATCACACCTCCAGTTTTGAGACAAAATCATAATTCATTGCACTGGCACAACTGTGGGTGTGATAAACACTGTCAGGAGGTGGGAGGGAGTAGATTAAGCAATGAAATTCCCATTGTCCTCAAACGCTCTTGCAGAGGAACTACAACGTGGAATGGGCACACTGTCTGGGATTTACCCCTGGTCACAGCACACACATGGCTTTCACACAAATCTATACTGGATTACTATCTGGATTCATGAATTTGTCAATATCATAGTATTCCATCTGATCCTCACCAGTAGGTGTGTGTATGTGAAGAGTGGATGAAAGAATCACACACTCCACGTCCAGGCAGAAGATGCAGATATTCAACTTAGTTTTGTGTGGCTGTGGCTAAATTTCCTTTCAGTTAGAGACAATGAGCTGGAAAAGAACTCAACTGACAAAAAGTAGCTGAGCTGTGTGCTTTGAGTCAAATACACTCTAAATATAGTGCACAGAGATGCATAATATCCCTCCTCTAAGGAACCAGGTTTTTACACCATTCTTTTACAAATTCCTCATAAATCAACTACCCCTGATTCAGGCTAACTAATGCTTTTTTTATGAACTGTCCCTCCACTCATGCAGAGCATTACTGGGGCATTTCCCACCTCATGCTCACGCAAGTTGCAGCTGGACATATGCTTTTACTGGCAGCTGGACTATTTTCCTTCTACCCCTTCACAGGTTCTGCCTTGCTGTGTTATTCTTCCTTCATTTTCCTACCACTGCAATGCTTCGTGGGGAAGCACTGCACCTGTCACGGCTCAGCAAGAATAGTTCTCTATTTTCCTTTTGAGGCTATTGTTAAGGTAGGGCTTGAGTCAAAAGCTGCTGCTCATGGACAGACCAGCAGCTAAACAGGGAGAGGAGAATGTCAATGGTTTGTCACCAATTAGATGAGATGACTTCTCAGCTCAATCTATTTTGCCTGTAGTTACCTCAAATGCAGTGGGCAGGAAACCTTTGAGAGGAGCCCGGCAACTTTGACATGCCTGTCAAATTTACAGTATTTTAAATCTGTAAAATTACCGCATTTTACAAAAATCATGGCTATGATTACAGGACTGATGCACATAGTCAGAAACTCAAGTGTCATCTTCAAGGATATTCCTGTCCTTGCAAGAGAGATGGAAAGACAGCACGGAGGGGCCATAAGGGTGGGTCAAAAAGCTGAACAACAGAGTAAGAAGAGGGATAAACAAGAAGAGGATCCTCCACACCAAGCCCCTTATTAAAGGCATGGGAGGCCATCATCAATGGCACTGTCTCACCTGCTGGAAAAGCCTGGAAGGCACAAAGCAACTGTTCGACTCCAGTGAGGCTGATGCCAATCTTTCAGCAGGATGCTCAACAGGAAGTGTGTCCCATCACAGCAGTACTGCACAGCTCACCAAGGAGGAAGCTCACTATGGCACAAGCTAAAGGCCTTCCTACATGAGACTACTAACGCTGCCAGGATAACTGCGAGTCAACGACGTCCACTGGTTTTATGGTATGCAAATTTAATTGTTTAACTTCAGGAGCAGTATTAAGCTCTGTTCCACTACTGAATTCACAATTCATGGTCAAAAGCAGCCAAGATGGCCAGGTTTCTGGTAGTGTGTTCATTTGTCATCCAGGGCAACACTTGCTCCACTCTGCGGAATGCCTTGAACACCTCTGCAGCAACAATAGATCCATCCTCACTCTGTAAATTACCTTGGCTTTTTACCACACATTTAACTGCTCAAATCCTTGCCTTACAGATAAAACAGCTTTGAAATTAAGGTATCAACTTTGATACTCATTCAATAACCATTGATTTTTTATTCAAGAATGGGACACCATAGAGAATGCTTGGGTTCTCTTACATATGTCAAAGCTAAGATAAAGAACCTGATTTCTGCAAAATGCTGGGATAATTCCCATGCCTTGTTACACTCAATGGCATAGAAGTTAACATACCTGTTGACACACCACTGCCTCTCTAGAGCAGAAGTTTTTTAAAGGTTATTATCTGCCATAGTTAACTATGCTATTATCTAAGTACTTTGGTGGCTCTGAAAGCACAATGCTTTACAACAGAATACACTTATATGTATCAATATCCTTTTTAGCTTCAAAATGTATCGAAGTTTTGAGGTTTTCATACCAGAAATGCTGGTGGCAACATTTCTAGGGCCTCTAGTAATTTCTGCTGTTACTGAATCCAGCCTCTAATGTTACTGTGCCTGTAAATTATTTGGAGTAAACAATATTTGACTGCACTTCTAATTTGTTGACAGGATTTTTAAAAAATTATTTAGGAAAAAAAATCTGCACTTGGAAATAGTACTTAAAAATGATCTAAATGCTACTACTCTGTGTCTTTGAAAGAGCACCAATACCAAATGTGCTTACCACACATCTCAGGCGACTCTTGCCGCGTGAGTTTAGAGTGGTGTTCCCTTCGGTCTGGCTCTAAAGTTAAAGCATCTGAAGTGTAAATTGTGTGTGACACAGCCAAGGAAACCCACTTTACTTTAACCTTGTTAATGGTGAGCCAGATGGAACCGCTGAGGCCACCCATTGTTCGAGTTTGCATTTTTGTGTAATGCCATGGTGTAGGTCCATAGGGCCTCATGAATTCCCCTCCTCTGAATATATACTGTGCTGTTAAAGGCACTGAAAGGATCAAGCTCTGCTCTGAGAGCAGCTGGCTTTGTATTTTTTTAATGGTTGTTAGCAGCAGCAGCAGGTCCATTCTACTCCCCTATTCTTCCTCCGCCCTTCTTAAAATCCTGATCTGTCGCTTCTTGAGGGAAACCAAACCCTAACTCTGACCTATATAGCACATCATACATTACCTCAGGGTCATTACCCCAAATATTCATCAAAAGTCTCAGATTCTCCCTCCCTTGAAGCCTCAGACCCTACCCCAGCAGTTCTTAATCACACAAGTAATCATCACTGACTTCATCAACCGTCAGGTTGTAATTTCTTTCCTACCAAACCCAGGTAACCTGTGACTGCATCATTTTTGTTAATGACCATTGCCTTCTGAAAAGTTGGTCAAATTTCCCTGTCTTGACCTCTTTTTTGCCTTTAAGATGAAAAAGGAAGTAAGAGGGGTTTGAGCAAAGACAGCCCACAGCAGATGACTCAGCCTGAGAAATAAGGGGATGCTTGCAGATTGTTACATGTCAAGACCCATTCATACAGCATTTGTGATGTAGAAGATGATACCTTGCAGTGCCTGTGCAATGATGCAGAATTGTCAAACATTTGCTGATGAAAAGCCGCAACACATGACTTAACAGAGGTAATAGAAAACTCACAAGACTACAGCTGGCTGCCTAGTAGGTTTCCAGTTGCTGTGCAAGATAACATAATTTTGGGAGAGGGGAGTACTTGTTCTCCCGGTCTATTCCAGCTGTGGTGCATGCTGTTCTGCACAGGATGAGAAAAGCACAAAGACATCTCTCCAGCACTTCCTCCCCAATGGACCTGCCATCAGGAAAGCAAACTGCATCTCAGGAAAAGGAGGCAGCAGCCAGAAATTACTGAATTGCACCAATGAGCACCAGACAACGTGTCTCCCTCTTTGCAGAGGACTTTGACAGTGCAGTTAGCACAACCTGCGAACAGCACTAGAGGGATGCTGCAAACAATTATCTGTTCTTACAGAAACTACGCAAAGGCTTTGGCAACACTGAGGCTGATCAGGCTATTAAAAGAGCTGAGAAACCATAATCAATACTTTAGAGCTAATTCCCTGATCTGTTCAAAGTGGCTTGCTTTTGCACTACACTGGCAGAGTAAGGAAGGGAAGGAAATCCTACTACCTGATTCCCAGGTCAGTGGCTCACCTAGTATAGGAGACATGCTACTCATTAAAATATACTATACCCCTGCCATTCCCAGTTAGTCTGTGTGCCTTCAGGAAAGGGAGTCAGGAGGCACCTGAAGCTCAGCAGTGCTTAGCCTGCTCTAGGCATGAACTGTAGTAAACCATCAAGGACCTCACCATTTATCTTCTTTCCCCAAACTGCTCTAGATGCTGTCGAAAGAGCTGCTTCCACTGTTCTACAGGCTCCCCAAACCAGTAAAATTCCAGCCAAACTCTTTCCTAGGGTTCCTGTAACCTGACACAAAAACTTTGGGGCAACCATGGCTGGCAGGCAAAGGGGAAGACTAATGTACCCCAATGTTCCCCAGTGACCAAGGGCAACCACAGGAGACACACCAGCAGGAATGGCAGAACGTGACAACTTCTGCTTTCTCCCACAAATGTCAAGTTTAAATTCAGTCCCTTACCCCTTTATCTTTTACATAAATAGTAGGGTGCAACTTAGGTAAGTTATTTTCAACTTGAATATATTTTTAATATGGTTGTCTTTAAAGGCTGTCTATATGGTGGTGCTGGCATCAGTGGTAGATGCTGCACAAGGCACAGAACTTTTATATCTACAATATTGTTAAAACCATTTCTAATTCTAAATAATAAATTACAGAGGGGCATGGGAGGTTCAAAACCAAGTAAAGCTCAGTAAACTATTTTACATCCATTTCAGAGTTCATGTATTGGACTTCCTTTTAACTAATAATTTTCCTTTGCACATTGCAACAGATAATTTTTGAAGGCCAGACTACCTTTAGTACATTTCCTTTGTCTAAGAAAATGATCTATTTAACAGAATACAAATATTAGATAAAGTAAATAATAAAAATAAGACACACTTTGGAACTGATAAACTAACATTGCACTTCATTCACTTTTTCTAATTTTCCCATGTCTTCCCTATCAGCAGGATGCAAAGCTGTCATAAATATTTTGAGATTGGACAGGATTGATTGCCATTGCCTGCAGTTCTTATGTCCTTTTTTCATGAACATTCTTTAGTCCTAAGTCCATATCTCAAAGCAAAAGCTGTTAATAACCCTGGACTGATGTGACGCTCAGTACTTTAGCACCCTAGGATGGAGATTATGTGCCCCCCTTGATTTCAGCATGTTAAGCTTCCTTGAAGCTTTGTTTCTTTCAGAGGCAGCTGCCTGCATTTCCATACCTTACCCTGCCTCTTGCCATCAGAGCTTAAATCACATGCCTATCAGTTAGAAAAAATAGCTGCAAAATTATTTTTCCTATGAAGTCTTGCAGAATTAATTAGTTCAGCTGGTAACTTTCCTCTGCTGATGATGATGACAAGAAGAAAACCATAAGCTGTCTTATAGAAAAGGAAGTCATCAATAAATCAGGACTTTAGTTGCCAGTACCACATTCTTTGTACAAAAGGAACTCTGAATAACATTAATATCACTCTAGAGCTTTACCATAAATACTTTTTTTTTAATGAACTGGTTTGTTTGGGGTTTTTTTAAGATGTATTCAACTTTCTTAGTAACTGAGGCTGATTGAAAGATTCACAATAATGCTAATTTACCATCTCAATGTCGCAAAATAGCATTTTATAACTTACTTTTATTCTTGAGCATCATTTATGAATCCTTTGAAAACTCACTGATTCCTAGCAAAGATTAGGAAAATACGCATATCTGGAAATACCAGGGAGTATATATTTCCTTTTATTTTTTGGAAGCCTGGAAAACACAACATTGAGTGAACTGTAGATCAAGTTTCACAAAGTTGCTGACACTTCCAGCATTACAGTACTAGTAACTTTAAGTGCTGATTCTATATAATCCTTCCCATTTAGTGAGAAATCCTCCTTTGAAGATCTGTCATTAAGAAACCTGAAACATTAACTTCTTCTATATGACATACAAACACTCTGTAATTGGCGCATGTGGTAAAATCAGATGGAAAGAATATGGTTTCTGGTACTGTATGTGAAATTTATGTTATTTTTTTCCTTGTCACGAAGCAGGCAGGCTATAATTTTAGTACATTTAAGTTCCCAAGTGAAACTCTGAAACTGTAACACCCTTCAGATAATATGATTGATGTGAAATAGCAGAACACTACAACAGGAAATGCTAGTTTTAGTACGTATCTCCAATTATCTTCACATTGTTCACAGCACTTCAAACTAATGCAACAGAAGCAGAAAAAAAAATAAACAGATTGTTTAGTGGAAGCTGGCAGGGAAGGAAGAGCTGTGATGACACCACACGCTGACTCCTCCAAGCCTACTGCTTGCATTTTGCAAGTTTTGAGGAGCAGCTGCTGAAAGGCAGGAAGGGAGCTGAGAAATGACCACTGCATACGTACTAGGATGCCAGACTAGTGAATTAAGGCTGAGCACTGCAGCTTTTCAAGGCTGCTCTCCAGCCCCCAGGGATGTCAGGCACAGAGCTGAGGAATTCCATTTACCTTCCCAGTCAGCTGCCAGCTTCCTGGTACTGTACAGTTTCAGAGACAAGTTAATGGTGTGGTGGCACCAAGGCATCTAAAATAGGTAGGATTGCTTTTCGCATCCTGTTTTCATTCCCTAGCCAGGAAAACCACAAGCTGCAGCCCTGCTAAAAGGCACAGACCATTGCTCTTGTGTGGAGCTGTGTGCAGCGGGATCTACTGGCAGTCTGACAGAGGAAGCTCAAATAGAAAAGACCTCGCCTGGGACACTCCCCAAACCCTCTGCGAGGTCTTGCTGATGCCTAATTATACCTCTGGCCTTTTGGAGGCCAAACCCAACTCCCCGCTGGGTTTTGTGTTCCTGACACTTTCCTCCCATGAACCCCGCTGGCTCTTAAATCACCACCTGCCACCAGCGAGGGCAGACTTCCTATTGCTCCTACTGCAGAGGCCAAAAAGCTGCCGCCAGCAGGGAATGTCTCCGCCACGTTGAGCAGAGAGCACAACATGTTTCATGCCGAGCTGCCCGTAGGGTTTCTCACTCCAGATAAACCCACCGAGCACGGAGCTGATACCGAGAGGCTTCCCCCACTCTGTCACCTCTCCATCCGTTTGCTGCTCGGTACCTTTTATTACTTTGTGGGATTAGTTTTTTCTCAGTTACGCTCCCTGAGGAATTAGATCGGCACCGGCGACCCTGCAGGCAGAGGACCACAAGGCTGGCTGTGGGTGTAGGGGGGCCAGAGCAGCTGCCCAGTCATGGTAATTTGAAACTATACCCTGGCAGAGACCTGGCTTCAGAGTCAGGGGCAGCACCCCTTTCTTTTAAAGTCACAGTTCCCCTTTAGGAAAAAATAATAAATAGGGATTCAATCTGTTAGCAGAGTCCAGAACCTTGGAGATTCCAATTACTTCAGCTTGTACAGTGCAGTGCAGAAAAATCAACAGCTAAAAAACCTCATATGTTTTATACTTAAAGAAGCATTGCTTTCTGAAATTTACATTATTTTCAACTTATTGGTGCCTCTAGCAGTTTTGGCTGAAGAATTTTGCTGCAATTGTTGGAGACAGTTTTGGCAAACTTAGATCAGACATAATTAAACACCAGCTGTGTGTCCCCAAGGAATGTCAAATGAGGAGAGTCCCAAAACCCAGCTATGTACTAATGGACACAGGCATGAGATACAGAACCAGTGGATGAAAGTTTATACTCTACATATTCCATAGATATGATTTACAAGTGTACATATAGAGGAAAGAAAATCTCAGGATGTTCAGTGCCTACATTGACAGTAACCTAGATGTACTCAATCTCAAAAACCTGGATTTACTGCGCACTTAAGAATGCTTATTGATGCAAAGAAGTTAACTCCCAAATCTGAAGGAATCTGTCTTGAATACCTCTGAGAAAGGGTATGGCCTAGGGTTGGGCCAAGGTCACCTGTGTACCTTCCTCGTTTTCATCTTTCTTTCAGAGAGGCTCTTTTCCCTTGTGGAAAGAGACTGTGGCATATGCAGAATTATCTTACTGGCACATTCTGTCAAACAGGTCTCTAGGGCTGTGTCTATTACAGCACCATCAGGAGAACTCTCCTGGCCACATTGCTTGACTATCTCAGCAGTCTCAGCCTGTGTTTGGCAGTGTCATGAGTGCTGTCTGTCTGAAAACCAAGAGGGGAAATTTTACAAGTGCCTGTCTTGTCACAGAGAGCCCAGTGCAGCCCATTCCCTCCCAGGAGGGAGCACCCTGGGACTCCAGTCACAGCACACCTGCAGGGAGCCTGGTTCTCAGCACCAAACCATTGCCTCACCAGATTTCAGTGCATCCACAGCTGTGCTACACACTTTCATTGGTGCTGGCTTTCCCCATACTGTACATACCCATGCACAGTGTCTGGGCCTCCTGGGTGGCTACAATGGGGTGAGCCCCCAGCCTGCCCCAGCAAAGAGCTGTACCCCAGAGTCCTGGCCAGCCATGCACCCTGGACCACGAGTGCAAAGCACTCAGCTACCACCTGTGCTGTTCTCTCTCTTGATCAGCTTGCAGCAGACCCAGTTTGGTAGTCCCCTTCCTCTGAATCATGTGAAATATGCACTTTGAAGAAGCTTCTCTAGCTTTCTGCGGGGGAAATGAGAGTAAAGGGAAAGTGAGCACTGCACACAGCCTGGTTTGAGGCAGAAGCTTGCTGAAGATCTGTGTACAAGTACTGGAAGTCATCAGTTCATAGAAAGCGTCAGATTAGAGGCAATCCTGCCTCCATCTGTCATGAAGGGGTGAACACTGCTCACTCACCACTTCTTTTTATTCAGTCAGCCCCAGTTCCACAAACTACCTAGTTCATACCCAGTAATCCCTTTTACCACATTTCCTTCCCATCTCCAGCTCTTCACACTTCCACCTTCACTTCCATCCTGATTCTGCTCTTAACAGGCACATTTAGTGTTTACACACTGATTTAGCCTTTACACACCGATTGGAATGAACCATTTCAGAGGTCACGGCTGGCTACTTCAAGAAAATAAGGATTTTTAAACTGACCAACTTGAACTATCATTTAACAAAGCAGTGCTTTTTTTTTGAGAAACTGATTTGTTTTAATTAATAATAGTAATAATAATAACAAAAATAATAACAATAGTGACAAACATAAACCTGTGTCTGTGGAATCTTTTTTTCTTTGACTAAATGAGAAGCTGCTTGAAGAAAACATTTCCAAGCTAAATGAAAATGGATTTATATGCCACACACAAACTGTAGTACTCTACAATGTAACAAAATATGCAAGCTTAAGCAAATTTACCACCTGCTACCACAGTAAGGGAACATGGTAGAATCCTGTTCACAACACAGCATCTCATTATTGCAGCCGGATGTTTCACTACAGTGAATAGTGTGCATACACAGTGTAACAATTAATTTCCAGTACTAATACCACATTCATATAGATTTTTACTTGGAGTCTCAACCAGAACAGGTAATTCAAGAATTTTTTGCAGGTGTTTGGAACTGACCTTCTTACATAGGCAAGACGGTAGATGATAGAAGGGCATGTGACATTTTTAACTCTGTTGTTACCTGGCCTAAGGAGAGCAAGCTAAATAAGCTACATTACTACAGCTTCATTTTGTCGAATACCATATAACTTATTAAGTCATCTTTCTTTTGGCACTCACTTTCTTCAATGCAACTGAGGCAACCTTTCATAAATCTATTGTATATACTATATATGTGTGTACAACACATGTATACAACAGATTTAATAAATTTTTTTTCCTCTTGACAATTAAAATCAATCTTTTGTAAAATGCATCTTAACATTACACTGGTACAAAGACTAATTCTGACAAACTCAAAAGTTTTCAGATTTGACTAATTTGTATATTATGCAAGAATTAAGCAAGAAATGTGGGTCATGAAGAAAATTTATACATAACATCTGAGATTTATTACCATATACTTACAAAGATTTTATGAATAGCTATCACCTGAGTATCTCATAGACATCCATGTTCTCCTGGCAGTTGGAAACAACTTCAACCACTATTTAGAAACAAAACCAACATGGCTTCTCATTCAAATCAGCAGCTAGAAACAGATGAGGAACACAAACCTCAATTGTCCTTTAAAAAAAAGACCACCAATAATCCAGTTTTCTGATATCTTCTGAACTCAACTGCATTTCTACAAAAGGTGTTTTCTCATGAGTTCTTATTTTGAAAAGGAGGGGGACAGTGCAGGCTAAACCCTAGAAAGCAAAGCAGAAGTAATAATCTCTTTAAGGCAGCTCATAGTAAGGAAGCGGCTCAGCTGAGGAAAATTACAGAGTCCATTTGGAGACATTGATTCCAAGAGCACTGGGGTCTGCAGTCAGGAATCTGGCACAGCTGCATTGCCAAAAATTTCAACCTTCACAAACACATATGCCTGAAAAATACTATTTGCAGTAATTCTAAACAGTTTTCTCTATCTCAACAGCATTTTTTTGTTGTGAAAGGAAGATGTGAGGGAACTGAGGATATATTCTCTAGCTATTTCTCAAAAAGACCAAGCAAAACTGAAGCAGGGTTTCATTGTAAGTCAAATAAATTTCTAAGTCATTCAAAAATTGCATTATAACTTCTCTGAGTTTTGAATTATCCTTCCACAAACTCAGCAAGCAGTGTACTCTGCCCCACAAGCTATTGCACATAAAACTAGGAGGCAGGTGTTAGCACATTTAGAACTAATGCCACAATTACTAAGAGAGTAAAAACTTCCAGCACCTTGAGAGTGTGCACTAGAGCAGTTTTCAGGTCTCAGATGTCTACAGATTACTTTTAAAGGGTGGACAAAAGATATTAAGAAAAGCAGGCTTGTGGACAGGGTGCTTGAATCATCAAACATCATGAAACAAGAGGCTACACACATCCAGCAAAAATCCTGGGGAGCAGACCTTCCAGATCAAAAAATATGTGTGTATCACTGATGGCTAATAATTCAAATAGCCAAGAATCACAAATACTATTGTAATAAAAAACTACAGTGATTTTAAGTATAATATGGACTGAGAAGGATTGATTTGAAGAGTTTACTGGTAAGCATACAGAACTGAAGGAAGGTGTAGAAAAGGCAAACAAAAGAGTTACCTTAAAGTCACGTCAGGCACACTATCTTTGTAGCTAACATTTTTTCTTTACTAATTAACAAACCCTCTGTTCCTTCACAAGGATCCTCGAGTTATCACAAGTGGGCAACCAAAACCATTCTGTGAAACAGAATTAGCTTCCAACCATCAATTATTTACCCACAGAGAGTCTTGACAAGCAGGAATCCCAAAATGGCTGATCAGAAGCAACCCCATTTTATCCCAAGAATTCAAACAGGGGAGAGGTCTCCAAGATACAACAACCTTCAGGGCTGGTTCTGCCCCTTCAAATGCTCTCTGACTCCCAATGCCTGTGGCACTCCTAGGGATGCAGGCCACAGCCAGTTGTGGAGCACCAGCGAGGATGCAGGACACATCCAGGAACGGCAGTGCCTCCGGGATCGCGCAGCACAGCCAGCCGTGGCCACCCTGCAGCTGGCAGAGCTTCTCCAGCCAACCCAGTGAAATGGCAGGAAAGAAACAAAGCACTGCCTTCGTCCCTGGGAGCAGTCCATGGGCTGCTGCAGTCCACAACAGCTCCTCCTGCTTTCCCTTCTTTTCCCTTCATGAAAGAACAAGAAGTTATGGTGATAATTTTGTTCAGTTTCCCCTCAGGTGCAAATCAGGGCTAAAAGCTGCAAAAAGAAGGTTTTCACAGTTAGAGGAAAAAGTTTGTAAAGTTATAAACTTGCAAAGGGGTTTAAATCTCATATCCTTCATTATCCTAAGAACAATAAAAATGTGGAGGTTACACTGAGGTTTACAGACGGCTGTCTGCTTGAGTTTAACACTATTATAGTACTTTCATTTAATTAGCAGCCATACCTATAGGAGAAGTACCACAACCCATACGTTGTTAGTCAGAGCCTGAGCTGAGAGGTACCTGGAACTTTTGTTTTCTTTCCTGCTAGATGGGTTTGCATGCTGAAACACTACTCTGGCTTTTGCCTATGATACTGAAACCACTTTCATTTGCACTTTAAACAAGCAAGAAGAAAATGAGATTGCTTACACAAATCCTTGAACTTGCATAATTGTTCAGATGTGGGAAGGTGTCTTCTTCTAGATAATAACATTTTTGAAATCAATGCAGAGATGAAAGATAAAGTTGTCACTCTTCTAAAAACACACACTAATGAATTTTGAACTATGTCAGACAAGAACAAAGAGACAATGGTGTCTTTTCTTGTAAGTCAATTTATAATCTATAAAAGAACATGTCTTGGTCACAAATTTGTACGGAGAAGTAATTCACATTTCAAAAACTGAAACAAGGAGAGATGCTTACAAATGATTTTAAGCATCGGAGTTAGAAAATTTTAATATGGGAGTAATTTTTCCCCTGTACTGAGAGCACCTGTATTCTCCAATGACACCAAGGGGTCTTCAGCAGACTACAAGCAAATTTCAGGTTCCATAACACTTACTGTTTGTAAGGAATACAGCTAATTAAATGCACATAGACTATAGGAGCAGATCCTGATTTGTTATCTAAACGTGTTGCACAAAAGCATTTAGAATACAAAATATGTAGTGCATCTATACTGAAGAGGCATTATGTTTCTCCAATAAAAAAAATTCTTTAGTGTTAATGTTCTCAAATAATATAAATTGCTTGCGTCAACAAACACAGTACAATTAGCTTGTTACCCTTAAACTGAGTTTAAAATAAGCAAATTGTTTGATGACTTTGATGTTTTCCACCCAAAATGTGCTGGCTAATTTTTCCATTCCAGTTCCCATTCCAATCTTTTAACTGCCTTAATCTCCTGCCCTCAGATGTTGACCTCCTAAGAACAGAGGTCATAGGTTAGCACAGACAGACCTCAAAAGATCTGGACTATCAATTCATGCCTGAAAGATTTCTCTTCCACAAAAGAACTACTAAAAAAGCAAATTCCAAAATCCAACTCCACAGGCTGCATAAAATGTAAACTTGTTGATAAGTTGCATTCATAAATATTCTAAAAAGATTGGATCTAAACAGTCTGAATTAATTATAGTAGGATACAAGAATAAACCAATGGCACAGACATGGAATAATGACTGAACTTCAAAGATAAAAAAGGAAAGCCCTAGACAGGGGAGAATTAAGAGTCGGCATTTTTAACCACAGATATGTATGTTTTAAATGTTTCTAATCTCTACGTTTGAAAGTACCATTTTTCCACACCAGGCATTTTTAAACACGATTTGTTTTCTTGTGAAAGAAAGGGTGAAAGTATGAGATTAGCTGACTCAGAAAATGAAACAGCACCAGTAATACAAATTTTAGTGATTATTAGTGAGACTGCTACTTCATTTTCTTGCAATAATCAACCATACAACAGATTCCTTGCTCCTTAATTGGTCAATGAGCATATAGTTCTCATTAAAAAAAATGCCAGATATTTCTTTTCTATGTATAAGAGAAATGTACAAAATTGTAAAGGAGAAAGATAACTTCAGGAGGCTTCAGGGAGTCAGAAATACAGAGATAATAAGAAAGAAGCATTTGATAAAATTATTTCTGGGATCCAAGTAAAATCTTTTTGCTACACAATGAACATAAGGACAAAAATTCTAGAATTTCTCACTAGTGAAGTAAGTAATGATATTCCCACATTTAATAACATAAAATCACATCGAACTATTTACCAAGTAAATTAAATCTACTCTGAGGATTATTTTTTGACTTAGAAAACAGAAGTGCTTATGCATTTTAAGTAATTATTAAAATGAGATGTAGGCACATACTTCTAACAATTATTATTGGACCAGCTAACCATGATTCTTAAAAAAAATATATCAAAACATAAGAACTTGAAAAAATTAGTCTGATAAACAGGAAAAGAGAGATTCTTAATTTACTCACTAGAAAGAAGTGATTTATAAAAACTGGGGAAAAAGAATGTAAATGAAACAAAAAAACTTTTAAAAGGCAAATTAATAGGCTTCATGTGAGCTACATACAACTTTTAATCCTATTGCAACTATTGATGGAAGAAGTAACACTGCATAATTCTGTAGTGCAACTCAGGCAGACACACTGATACACACTATTGTTTGATTCTACAGTATTAGTTTAGCACAACAAAAAGGCAAAGATACTAATTTTAAACACTAGCAAAGCAGAAATTGAATTTGAAACACTGAACTATTTCAGCTTTTTATACTGGTGAGAATATATTCATTTATCATTAAAAGAAATCAAAGCGTTCTGTTTAAACTTTGATGCAAAGGCTGTTGCAACATTAATTGAGCAGTCTGTAGTTTGCTGTTGTTTGCAGAGCTGCCTAAAGTAAATTAAATGTTTAGCATTTAAACTGTCCAACAGCTAAAAGGGTAAAACTCAAGTGACTTCTAGAGTAGAGGCAGCCATTCAACACAAGACCAGTACAATTTAGATCAATTTTTGTACTTTCAGCTATTCATTGCAAAAGCTCTAGTGCCAGGAGACTCAACATCTATGATGTTAAGATTATAAATTAATGGAGATCAAAGAAAAGAAATTGTTTACCTCACTCCCATATTTCATAGTGAACTTTCACAACTCTTTCCTCCTTAACCATTCCACTGTTACTGAGCAAACCCAGCTCCCTCTTCCCAATAAATAATGCCAAACTTAGCTCGCTATTCTTCCAGCTTGGCCACAGCACCCTTGCTCTCTCTTGTGCAGTGTTCCACTTCCTCCCTGAAACTCTCTTCATCCTCGTCCTACAGTGCAAACAAAAAACTAGTCCAAATCCCCAAACTAGTGAGAGGCATATGCAGGCTAATTTCTACAAATCCCATTATCTATCAATTCAGTATTCAAAAGAGAATGAAACAATTTACACTGCAGTAACAGCCTGTGAACCCACATGTGAGTTCTCCTATACAGCTTTTTCTCATTTGCTGCATGAAATACAAGTCATTGTACTCTTCTCACTTAGCCTACTGAATTCAACACTTGAACTCACCGCTAAATCCAGCTAAATTGTGAACACAAAAAATAGCGATTTTGGTGCTCTCACTTAGATTGTGCATTACAAACGTTAATTACTTTGCAATGTCTCTACGAAATTGTGTGGTTTATTTGGTCTCAGAGAAATGCACAGGAAACTGGAGCACAAGAAAAAAAAAGCTAAAATAATTTTCGAGAGGAGCATCATTCTAATTTGAAATACCAGTGCCATGGAGCACTGGTATTTCAAATTAGAATTAGTGCTCCAATACCATAGAACAGTTACTGTTTTATAGCAACTGATGCATTTAAGGCAAAGCTCAAATTGAGCAACTGTGAGGGCTGCATTTGGTGGTTCTGCAAAACAAACTCCAGACGTGTTATGTTTGTCACCTGTTGTCAAGGAACACACAATAAGCAGAATTATTGCAGAAAGTCCCATTTCAGGTCAACCCTCCCAGATGCACTGGAATCACCATAGTTGTTGCAAGGCTGCAGAGCAGGAGCTCACAAACCACCTGTGCTTCAGCTCTTGACTTGCAGCCATCTTTCAAAATGGAGGAAAATTCAGTTGAATCCCTGATTGTGCCTATGGGGAGATTCACGTTTTTCTGTAGTCCCTGAAGAGCGGCAGAACCACCAGCATTGAGGTAACCATTTGGAGCCTGGAAAAGATCTGGGCTTCTCACTTGACACTCTTTTCAATGGTCTATTCTCTCTTCCCTAAGTCCTTTCTCATCCCCCTCGTGTTTGTTTCCCTATTCCTGCTTCTTCCTATCTTAACTTTCCTACCTACCTTTTATATCTTCCTATGACCCTGCCTGAGGGATCATGAACACCACAGGAGCATTTCTACTTGAGCTCCACTGTCTCTTCACTGAGCAGCTTGTCATAACCAGAAGAAGCAACTGCAAAGTCCCACTCAGTCCTGCTACTTCTGGATAGAGGATGCCACATTGCTGTGCAGGGGTGGCTTCAACTAGTATCTTTTTCCTGAAATAAGCCTCCCTTTCCCTGTGTAAATATGCCCTTACAGACCCATGACTTCTTTCAGGACACAGCCTGTGTGTCATTACCTGCTGGATAAAGGCTCTAGCACAGGTGCACTTTTGGGAGTGGGGGATGCACAGTGGGAAGAGCAGCATCGTGCCTGCACCACCACTACGGAGATGACTACCTCCGTGACACATTCCTCTTATATAATGAGCTGCTCAGCTTCTTGGCAAAATAAGACATTGAAGTAAATTCACATTTTAAATTATTCATATTTAAGTAGGTTTGATCTTTAAGTGTCAAGGACAGAAACATGAAGCCACAGCTAATAAAAGAAACAGCTGTAGCAATTTGGAATTACATTACCACACAGTCTTTATTAATTTGAAGTTAAAGGGCTCCAGAACTTTTATTCCCTCTAAAGAGCATGAGATTCATCCACAGTGGTAAATCAGAGGCAATGTTTCAGGGATATCTGATTTAGCAGATATGCTATAATTCACTTTTCTCCAGCTTTCAAGTTTTTGGTATCTTTTTCAACAGGCCAAACTGTACGACAATTACTTCCATCATCTGGAATCACCGTTACAATCTGTCCTCAGTGTTGTATATATATTTATTACATGTTTTGAGTATGTTTGCTAGGTGATGCTGGAGTGCAACATATATCAAAAAAAAAAAAACAAAACCAAAAAAACAAGGCAATGCAATTGTTTTCCTAAAATAGATGATCTGGTGTTTACTTATTTAATTACACTGAATATTTTTGTCATAAAATACAGCACAGGCAATCTTCACCTTTTTAGAAGGTAGCTTATCCAGTGAGCAGGTCTGTTCCCAGTTCATTGACAGCTATAGCATGTCACATGAGCAGAAAGCAGCACAGTATCAACTTAGAACAGAAATTTCCACAATTGGGAAAATATCTTCAAATAATGCTCTGTTCCCTGCTATTTTCAAAGCACAAGAATAAATATTTACTAATTTGGCCACTGAAAATATTTTTTTATATATTTAATTTTTTATTTTTGTCTACTTGAAAATAGTATAGAAGTAAGAAATTAAACACTGAGAAACAAATTTGAATTAAAGAAGAAGATGTCAGTTATATCAAGAAAATTTTTTAGAAACAGAATGATTTTTTAAAAATTTACTTACTGAGATACTTTTAACATATACTCTATTGGATTTATGCATAATGTCTGTTGAACTGAGCAAAGTTCTCAATTCTTTTGTGCTTCTAAATTCCCTCTGGTGTGTGTAATGATTAGTACAGGTCAGAATGCAGTGGGATCATTAGGTATATCAGTGCAGGCAAGAGCCTGAATATATGTTGAGAGTTTCCTGTGAGTGAGAGAGAGCTCACCCCTTGATGAAAGAGAGTGGAATAGTCAGAAAACATGAGGCCTAGAGAAGACATCCGAATAAAGAAAAATATTGTGCATTCCAAAAACAGTGTATGTACTTAAGAAACCCATCTGCTGCGCAGGGACAGCTTTACTCTACATGAGGCTGCATAAAAATGACACCTTCCTACTCACTTCATCTGTTCCTGGTATGTTTTCAGAATTGAATCAACTTACTTTAGCATCAAATTTGGACTTCTTATTATAAACACTGTGAAAAATTTGGGGCCTCTCTCTTCTTAACTGTACAAGCATACAAACAAATACCAAAAAACTTTTTCCAGGCTCTACTCTGTTCTTAATACAAGCTTGCAATGATGAAAAATCACACTTGGATATTACTTAGTGGTATCATGGCTACCAGGTTCCAGGCTCTTCCCTTGGCACAGATATTTGCATTTACTTGAAGCACATGAAAAGCCCCACCAGAAGACACATGATGGAAAGGCAGCACATATTTTTGCATATTTTGATGATTTGTAGGCTTAAGTGCAAAGCCCAATCCCTGCCTGCAATCAAGCGAGCAGGCTGAAACACTGCATGGTCATGCAAGTTCACCAGCAATGGAGAATCTGAAAAGAGATCTTACTTTAAGTGCCCTTGGTAGTTTAAATTGTCTGAAACCAGAAAATGGCCTTTCAAATGAATGAGGAATTGCTTGTACAACTAGCACATTACAGTGTGCCAGGGTATCCCAAAATACCTAACTGACCTTGGATCAGTTGAAGCTTTGTAGTGTGCATCTAACTAGGGGCACTTGGCTTTGCAAATCTAACCATGTTCTCTCCATTTAAAATTTTGAATGGGATTTCTTCCATGTCTTCTGAAAGACAAAACCTTATATTCAAATATTATACATGCTGTTATGCATAACTGTAACCATTTCTACACTTTGCTCCAACACACAAGCACTGATCTTTCGGCTCTGCATCCTGGCTCCTGACTGAGCTACAGAATTATGGAAGAGAAATCCTTCTTTTGAGAAAGGCAGCTCCCAGTGCTCTATGCTGGATCTGAGAGTAGAAGTTAGCCTAGCTGTGGCTTGCTGTCTTCCAAGAGGTGAGGCTTTCCTGCTTCTGCTCTCACTCTGGAACACTCACCCATAGTTCTACCACGCATCTCAGGAAGACTGGTTTAGTTACATCCTGTGCCAGAGAAGAAATCATGACACATAGTGCGTGGTCCATAGGTATTGGGAGCTATACACATCAGGCAGTGGCAGTAGTTTTCTCTCTTCTCCCTTGAGCCACTTTCTTTTCATTTTTTCATGCCAAAAATACTTGTTCTTGAAGATCTGATTCTGTTCTTATCAGACTGGACAGACCAGGTCCGGGAAGCATACTGTGTGTTTGTTATGCAGGAGGGCTGTGACTGCTGAGCTCCCTTTAAACACAGATGGATGATGTAGATTTTAATGAGGGCTGTCTAATGAATATATGCAGTAACACTTTTCAGAGGCTTCTGATTTAAGACTTGGATGGGTCTGCACAAAGAAAGATGAGCGAAGATTAACCTCCTGCCCTAGAGATCCATCTCCAAGCCAGCTTTCAAGCCTCCAATCCACAGCACCAAGTGGCAGCTATTTTAAAAGTTATCTACTTTTGGACCCTACCAACAATGTCCTCAGGTTTTATACTCCTGAAAAACGCAAAATGTTGCTACAACTTCCCAAGAGTTGCCAGCCTGAGAAAAAGAGCAAGCATGAAAAACTTTGTGCCTAATATTTGTAGCCCTGTGAAAATAAAAGCTTCTTAAAGTACCTGGAGAATCACAAAGCTCTCAAGGTAGTTTTTTTGTTTGGTTTTTTTTTTTTTTTTTTTTTTAAATTCAGTATTCTGCTGTTACTGTTACAAGCAGTTCATGCCAGCTTAGTGGCTTATTATGGCACAGTCACCAAATATCAATCCTAAAATTATGTAAGGAAGCATAACTCAGAGTGGTGTTTATCCCCATTCTAGCCTATTGTCTATAAACATGCAAATTGTTAACTCTATAAAACTCTGCACAAATAATATCAAGCTTTGCTTAAGGATCCATAAGGAAGTTGCACCCAGCAAATTCAGGTACTTAACACTTAATCTAATTGTCTTCTGCAGATTAGTTGTCAATACTGAAGGAATGCTTAAACCACAACTGCCAGAGATAGAAAGCTATACCTCCCTATTTTTTAGTCTCTCCTAAAATATGGACCCTTGCTGGAAAGATGATAGTAGGCCAGAGGGACCTCAATTCATATGGCAATTTTCACATAAGAGAACAAAATTATGGCTGTCTTTCCATTCTAAGTTTAAAAGGTTGTCTCAGACATCACTGGAAAGAGCAGCTAAACAGCCAACAAAATCTTGATACAGGAAAAGAGCAAACAGTCAAGAAAATGCCCTATGCTTGAAAAATGGGAAAAGCAAGAATGAAAATTGGAATGAAGAGATTCTTGACATCTAAGACCAGGTAAAAGGGAGTCAGGGAGGAGGTGATCATGTTCTAATTGCTGAAACACCACCCTCGAGTAAAGGTCCTTTTGCAAGGCAGTATTTCTAAGAAACTGGTGTAAACCATGCAATTTTTTGCACTACTTGTGTGTCAGCTTCCTCTTTTAGAAAATGAACTGGGAATGCAATCTACATTGAAGAGGAGTAGGAAAATTTCACCGCTTGACAGTAACATGCTGACACCATTTTGTGCCAAAGGCTTCAACTCCCTGAACTTGTCATCCATTTCCCTGGTTGGATGGCTCAGTTTGCCTGTTCCCCATTTCACCCCCATGCTGTTCATGACCTGCCCAAAGCAGGTCCCTGGGGCTGGTCAAGTGGACGTATCTCCTTTGTGCGTGGTGACAACCAGCCTGCCCTTGCTACTCTCAGGCGAAGGGACTGGCAGGCTTTCTCCATCCATCTGCGAAGCATGGATTTTACTTTACGTGCTTCTGCCACGTTGGTACTAGCTCAGGGCTCTCCTCCCCAGCCCATACCACTCCCACTATTCGTATCTCCTTCACAAAAATCTGCTCGGTTCAAGCCGTAGGAGGCTTTTCTGTGAAAGTTAGATTATACACTTGAGTGTGATTCAATAAGTAGAGATGGAATTGATATAATATCAAGTTTGAAGTAACTTAGTATCATGTAACTTAGTGTCATGTAACTTTGCTGTCCTAACTAGCTCTCCAGTTAACTTTAATTCAAATGTCCTCCGTGGCATGCCACCATTTGTCATCCCTTCCTGCATCACACCAGCTTAGTGGCTGTTTATGCAGATCACGAGCTTTTAAAGAAGACCTTTAAGATTTTCTTAATATAGTCTGACTTCAGATCATCCACAGAATGTCTTCAGATATTAAAACCATTTTCTGTCTGACTCAGACACAAAGTAGTTTTAAGTGACAGTTCATCAGGGGAGAATTATATTATTTAATTACAACCCCTCTTTACCTAAGTGGCTGTATTTCCACCCTGTGGGTGGTTTAGAACTATGTTTTTCTTCATTTGAAAATTATGGTTTTGGTCACCTTCAAGAGTTACTGGTGAACACCATTTATAACATCTTAACACAAAACCACTTCTTTTCTAGTTGTTCCTCCTTCATATTTATCTACACTGGGAAAAAAAGTTTTCAAAGTGTTATATCCATGCTGCAGTACTCATTACTGTTTAGCCAACTGAGCTACAAATACACGGCTGTTTCACAGCTATATCCCAGGGTGTAATTCAGCATCACTCTTTATCCAGTGGCAGTGGTTCATTGAGCTCCATCACTTTAAGCAGCTCCCAAATCCCTTCCTCACCATTTACTTACAGGCCTGCACTGTAAACCGAGCCAGTGAAATGTTTCATGTCAACCTCCCATCTCACAATGTAATGCTTATTTATTACATGTTTAAATCTAAACAACTTACTGACACAGGTCACCTGTACTAGGAAGTTTCCCTGCCACAAGTGTGATGTTAGCAGAAGGTATCAGAGGACTGAAATGACATAAATTAGAACTAGGAGATGGAGTTATACTCTTAATTATTTCTTCCTTGTTCATTTCTTCTTGCTTTATTTTATATTTTGGTATAAAGATTTCAAAATCAAAAAAAGAAAAAAAAAAAAGCTGTCAATCTCCCTATCTCCCCCAAAACACTCCACATGAAGCAAGCGCCAGGCTAAGCAAATACAGCATAACAGACACTCTGCTGAAAAATTGTCCAAGTTTGAGCTCCTAGCAGGAATACAGGTACTGGGTAAAACCTCTAGGTCCCAAAGGTAACTCTAGCTTCTAGTCCTGTGAGCATTATGCACCTTTATTAATATTGTCCCAAAGGTCTGTGAGTCTAATTATTTAAATGTAGACTGCACTAAAGAATATTTTCCCATCTATGTAAATAATTACAACTCATATAAGTCCTTTATCTGGTTTTATTTTAGGTGACATAGAAACACTGGGAGTGCTTGTTCAGAAAAATAAGAAGAAAGTAGTGTAATTTTTTCCTTCTTCCCTTTTTCCTCTCAACTTTATTCTGAGATGGTGGGTTAGGTTCTGATTTCATTTGTTCTACTCTAAATCACAGACTTGCCTACAAGTTACTAAGTACTTGATTAAGTGTGATTTCAGAGTACTTTATCTTTTCAGCATCAGATCCCCATGGTCATTCCTAGAGAGCAGCAATGCATGCTTTTGTGTCAGCTCACTGACAAAACTGAGCAAAGCACACTGTGTTTGGCATGCATTAAGAGCTCCTACAAAGTGAGCTGCAGCTGGTTACAATGCAACTCCTCACAAATGCATCCTCTGTGTTAGCCAGGTAGGAAGAGACCAGCCCCTCTACTGTGCATCTCTGCCATAAAACACCACTTCTGAACCCAGAACTTGTCAGATGAAAATCCCAGCTGAGCTTCATTTAGAAACCTCCTCTCTAGCCCAGATTTCTCTAAATACTGTGAAAAAGTACATACATATATTGCAATAGATTAAAGTAAGGTCTGGGAACCTGAAGCCTGCAGGCTGGTCAGAGCCACAGCTTCATTCCACATGGACCACAATTTTTCCCTTCCTCACACACACACGTGCCAACACTCTGACTGAGAAAGAATGACTGAGTGGCCAATGCCACTGGCGACAATTACAAAGAAACCTCACTTATGTTATAAAACTAATGTGGCCCACAGTAATGCCAAAGGGGAAATATCACAGGAAGGTCCCCACAACAACAATATTACAAATTACAGGGACCATTAGTCTATCATGGACGTCTCACAAAATCCACCAACATTGGTAGCCTCAGTGTCATGATTTTTTTTTCTTCCTGTCTGCAGGGAGGAATATTGCTGCTTTTCCGTTTTATCTCCCCCCATCTTTGCTATCTCTAACTCTTCTCAGAAATTAGAGTAACAATCCATTCAAATAGGATCCAGACAAAAAGATGCACTGTGAGAGGCTGGGCTCTCACACTCTTACATTGGTAACATAAAAAGACATGAACACAAGAAGTTGGAATTAGCTTTCATAAATGGAGGCAGTTCTCACAGTACAACAGCAATCTTCAAGAAACTTTTCACTAGACATGTTGGAGGTGCACCTTTTTATTGTCTAGGCATTCAAAACTAATTTTCCTTCAAGCAAAGACATTGCTATTCACTGAGTGCTAATGTCAATGCTACTTCAAACATTTCAAATTTCAGCCTTTTTTGGTGTCTTATGACTTAAGTGTAAGAATTCTGAGACAGAAGTGGGTAGATGTTTTTGCCCACATTTTCACATTCAAATTAATTCAAATTAATTTTGAATTTTCCCTTTTTTAAAAAGCAAGTGAACATTAGAGAGTACGCTGTCTCATAGATCAGCCTCCCCGCACTGTTTTTTCAGGGTATATCTGTTCAATTTTTTCTACGCTTCAGCTATGAAAAAACATGATTGAAAGTAGAATTCATTTCACTTCATTTTAGAGACTGGTAAGGGAGGCATCTACAGGGTTGGAGCTAGGATCCCTTTGTAGTCCCTGAAGAGGAACAGCAGTAAGGCAAGATTCAACCCCAACATTTCAGATGCTTCCCTAGGATGAGATGAATTGCACTTGGAAAGTACTGCTTCCCCCTGTATCTACTACTCTAGATTGTTCAAATCCCTGCCTCTTTCAATATGTAGTCTTCCCTGACTGCTTACAACTAGCCCATTTAAATTTCAAGGTTTTTGAAACAAGGACTGTCTTCCTTCATACGTATGTGCAACAAATAGGTCAACAGGATCACACTGGCATGACTGTGGCATTTATTTGATGCCAAAGTATGAGACATCAAGAACAGTGGTAATGCTAATACCCTAAACAGGTTAGCAACTACACTTCATGGAAAAAACTAGTGATTTAAATAAGAGTAAGAATGAAAGCCTATCGAGAAACAATAAAACCCCCAACCAACCAACCAAAAAAACAAACCAAACAAACAAACAAAAACAACACAGCCATTCCAAGCAACATGACTTTAAAAGGCCAGATATGGAGAGCAATCAAAAAGAAAGCTTTGTCCAGCTTACAAAGTCTCTCCTTGTTGTGGTTATGGACTCTGATCTGTTACAGCAGCAATTAATTTTGTTTATGGCCTTTAGCTTTTACAAAGAAGGTGAAAGAGGGAAAAATATCATGTTGTCTCCAGTCCTCAACTAAAAAAAAAATTAAAAAGAAAAAGGAGGGGACAAAGAAAAGGGCTTTTTAACAGAGGTTAGGACAAGTGGAGTTCATCTGCAGCTAGTAAAGGTTTCTGATTGCAAATTTCTCAAACTTGGGCTACATCACCTTTCCAGGGGACCCTATCTTTCCTAAGCTCTTTGCTTCAGAATGTGCAATGGAAGAGAGCCATCACCTCTCAATCATGCCATACATTAAACACTGTAGGCAAAACCTGGCTGTTTACATGTTCTTACTAGGATCCTCACAAAGTATGTATTCCTCTTGGCCCCAGCCATTTTAGCTACTGGGCTGGGCAACAGCATGAGGAAAAAAGAGTGAATTCACCTAAACAAACAAACAAACAAACAAACAAACAAACTAGGTGCAGGTGTCTTTGTAGTGAAGACGATTCAGAATTTCTTCAAGCCATCAGAAGTAGAAAATAAAATGTAACAGTGCAGTGCAAGTCAGACTGCTGCACATGTGTAGAGAGAAGTGTAGCAATCAAAATTAACCTGAAATTTGTAAAGTATTATTACAACAGTCCCTTAGACCACCAGGAATTAAAACCTTTGGAAACACCTTATACTCTGTTCACTACATAAAAATATAATTAATCAAATTATATACATCTCAACCCTTACTGCAGCACCTACATTTTTTTCTACATAAACCTACTGATACAGTTTAAAACCCCACTGCACATGATAGTCTGTTTAGCATGCACAATTCTCACCTAAACATGACATTACTTCACCTGTATTCAGACTGACCTTTCTCTCCAGTCTAATAGCAATATCTTCAAAATAGTATTATATTCCTTTGCAGGCTCCCTCTAATTTAATAAAACCTTCTCAAGTAAAACTACTCAGTGGGTGATTGATTTAGTTGTATAGATACAGCTTTAATTAAATTACTAAGCTACATGTAAAAGCCAAAATTGCACAGAAGGGTTTCCTTTCACAAACAAATAAATGCTGAAAACAATTTCAAGAAAAACTTGCAAAGGAAAAAAAGGGGGAATAGCAAAGTAAGGTAATTACCTATCTCCCTTTGGTTTTCTTTTTTGTACTGTCTTCCCTTTGGGTCGTCTTTCACTTCCTAAACAGGGGCTCCCACCAGGGCCTGTTACCCGTATTGATTCAAGGCCTTTGGAAGATTTCTTAAAAGTAAATTCCACAGGTTCTCCTTCTTTTAGGCTTCTAAATCCTTCCATGTAAAGCTTGCTCTGTAAATAGGAAAAATACTCTTGGTTACCATTGCCTTAAAAACAGTATTTACATTTATCATCAACAGAACAAATTACCCTGTTTACCATTCTACAACACATACACGTTGAGTAACAGTTTCCTCTACGTGAGCTGTAGCAGACAATACTACAAATTATAGTCCTGGACACATTGAAAACCTCGTTCAACACTAAACAAGTAAAAAGAACCTATTTCCAGTATCAGCAAAACTGAAATAACATTTTCCTTTTCCATGATGAATACTACAGATGAAGCAGAAGAAATGCTGTACTCTCAAAACCCTTAAAAATTCTTAACAGGTCTCAGGAAGGTCTGGAAAGAGAGCAAATGTTCGCTTCAGAGCAAATTAATTTATGATCAAAGTTTTAATAATTTGCATTATTTATATCTGAGACATGGGTCTGCTGCTCTGAAAATGAATCAAAGATACAGCAAGCATGAGAGGCACGAGGATGGCACTGAACAAAGTCTGATGACATGGGCAACTCAAATATCCCTAGTGAGCTGCTGAATGACTACCAAAAATCTTATCTGCCTAGCATGATTTAGGTATGGGTTTGTATTTTTATTCACAGAAAAGGAAATTTTTATCATGAGGGCAAGTGAAATAAATACTGATAAATACTTTAATATTACACTGCAGTAGAAAAATCTTTGACAAGCTGAAATCTACAGGAGCTTACCACTGATTCTGGTACAATGAAAATTTTCATCATGATTCCAAACAAATTATGTACAATTAAGTAAGTAAGCATTCCAGGAAAATCTGATTAATCAAACTTAAATAAAATGATCATTGAGTTAAATGACAGGGACGCTTTTGGGGGTGGTGGAGATAAAGTGGTTGCAGTACAATTTTATTTTAAAATTACACGGTACGTGAATGAGGTCAGTTGGACTCACAGAGAATATTACAAAATACCTCAATTTACACACATTTAGAGGTCTTTCAGGAGAGTTATTCCTTTGCTCATGAATTCCTCAGAGGAAAGAGAAAAAAATGTATTCTAGACTGATTCTTAATCCATTCTCTAGCACTCACTTGGCTGAACCACGGAGTCAAGAAGGAAATCTTCACTGCAGGTGCCATCCCAAATCAGCCACATGTCAAAAAAAGCCAAGTGACACAGGACTCACATCTGTTACTCGACAAGTGCAACTAGGAACATGTACAAATCAGATGGCAATGCCTGACATGGGCTCCCTGTAACCATGCATGGGAGGTCTGCAGCACCAAGACACTGTTTTAGCAGAGCACAAGAACTGACACCTACACAGCTCATAGTTAACACACAAAGAGGGAGCTGGTTTTTTCACACGGATGCACAGAGGACAGGACCGAGAGCAAGAGCAGCTCCCCCTGAGCTGTTACAGGGCAAGCTAGTTTCAGACACAAGGAGAAATTGCTCACTATAAAAAGAATTAAACAGAGAAGCCCAAAGTAATAGTTCCCTTTGCTGTAAACAGTTTAGACTCATCTTACCAGGGCACTGAATAACCCAATTCAAGGCCCTGCTTTCAGCAAAATGTTCAACCAGATGAAATCAAGAGGAGCCTTCCAACCTAGGCTTTCCTGTGATTCTGATATTCTAACCCAGTGCTGGTAAGACTGGAGAACAGGATTACAATTCCTGGTTCTGCAGCAGAGCTACCTTGGGGGACCTGTGTCACTTAACTTCTTTCCTGTTTTTCTGAAGAGGGGTTCCACTGCAAAGTCTATTTTTCACAGCACTAATATACTAAATTATAAATTATAAAATAGTTTTGAATATTTCTTTTAATGGAATCATGTGAAAGCACATATGCCTCAGCTTCCTGAAACCCCAAGTTCTCAGCGTACCCAGCACAAGACACTGCTGCTGCTGGTCTGACTGAGTGGCTCAGGTGCTTAAAATTTTTCCAGTAAGCAAAGTAACCAAGAACGCAGCTTCACTCATTAGGACAAAGGCTGGTTTTGCTTATCCAGCTGTGCAGCTCTAGTAGACTTGGGTCTCCTACCAAAAGTTGTAGTAGTGTGAAACACGAGACAAAATGCTGATTTTATAGGCTAGAGGTTGAGCACTATTTAAAAGGTGGGGGGAGTCGCATGGGAGGGCTGTGGGACACATGAAAGAATATATAATATCTGTTCCCTGACTCATTACCTCGGCTTTTCTAAAAAGTGAAGATTTAAGGCATAAAAGAATAAAAATGCAAATGTTCTTACTAATGCAACTGGATGACAGTAATTGTACATAAACCAATGTAACAAGCCACCCAGGAAGGCAGTATTATTTCAAGCAAGCCCTCCACTCATAGATGTCTGTATAGCAATAAGGGGATCTTTGTCACAATGAAGAAACATCCAAGGTCAGAATATGTCCAAAGAAGACACCACCACTCCTCAACTGAAACAACAGACACTGCCTGTGGCGTGAGTCTATCTCTAGATCCATCCACACCTCTTCACTGGCCACCAGGGAAATCTTGATGAAAGGAAAGAACTGAACAATGTGTATTCTGTCCCAAAATAAGCACACAGTTGAATGTTCCAAAACTAGACAATCAGTACAACACAGATGGGTGCTAATCACAAGGGAAACTCAAAGGCATAAGCCCTTATTTTCCTGTAATACTGAACACAGCATGGATGCTTGTCTACTTGTTTAATTACAACTTAATGAAGATACAGTTAAGTCTCAGTAAGAGTTATGCATTTTTTCCTGAGTTTCACCATTATTAAAAAATGCCAAAAAGTTAACATCTGATACACATAACATTGTCTTCTACTTTACCTCAAAACAAACACTTGCCTAAAACACAACTTAAAGCAGGGCATTATTAGTATTCTAGAATGTTTTTATTTTTCTCATGTCACTGTTAGCAACAGAACTTGATTTCTAAACAAAGCCCTCTATTTACAAGAGATTTTTAAACATATTTAAAAGCCTAAGTACAGCAACAATCGTGCTTTCATGAATCACATTTATGCAGGTGTACATTTCTGCATGTTTTTTTCAAGCATTTTTAACAACAAAAAATGTTGAAAAAACCCCACTTCAAATGACTCGCAGAGTTCTGTCCTTGAATAGATCTCAACGGCTTTTCAATGTTAGAGATGAATTTGGTGCTCTCTGACTTACTGTGCAAATGCATAGCTCATAGTGAGATTCTCTGAGGGTGTAGTAACAATTCAAAGCCATTGTGAAAAAATGGCATTTGGAAACCAGCAAAACAAATCTAAAACCTGAATCCCTCTTAACTTGTCTAAAGAGCTGGACAAAAAATGTCTGTAAAGTTGATAATTTAATGTTGAGAGACCTAGCTCAGTATTTTCCTCACATTACTTAAACAAATAAAACCGACACAATTAAAAGCAGCCAGAGTTTCAAGTCAGTGAACCATTTCTAGAGCCCTGAAAGGGGTGTATGGGCACACTGCCAACAAACAAAGACAAAAACTTAAAAGCAACATGCTTTTTCTTGTTTCTCTCTTTCAGCTGTCAGAGATTTTACTGTTATTTTACCAGCAGTCAATACACTGGTTTCAGACTGGAGCTTTTTTTTCCTATTTTTTAATTTAACAGGACCATTTATGGTAGGTGGGGGGGGTTGTTTGTTTATTTTAAAATAGATATCTCAATGTAAAATCTCACACATCTCTGTTACAAGCAATGGCTTGGTCCAAAATGCTGGCAATCTTGTAGTAGTATTGGCAACAACAAATATGAATAGGAAACTCCACGATCACAAGTTTGTGGAAAGCATTTCCTACTACAAAAGAAAAACCAAAAATTAATGAGTATAAACTGTATTAGCAAAATGGTCCCCAAAGAAAGGCACCAATTCCTGGGCAGTGTCAGGGAGTGCTTACAGCTTTCACCAGGCTCTACAAAAGAAAGGAAGTTTGGAATTAAGGATCATTACAGGGGCCCGATTGCCTCAGATATGTGTGCATTACTTTTAGTAAGTGTGAGGAGTAAGTGCCTCATCACAACTTTGCCATTTCTCCTCAGGGCTGTGAACAATTGCTGTTGCTGACATTAAATCCTTTAGAGGGACGAGGTGGAAAAGTTATTTGGTGGTGGCATTCTGCTTACCTCGTTTATTTTCTGTATCTCTCATTTCTGCCCCTTTTTATCTAGTGATTGATTGCTTAGTACAATGACCAGACGCCACCAGTATGCTGAGTTTCCCAGAGTAAGAAAACTGTTTTCCCTCCAAAATTATCTACAATTAAATCCAGACATGAAGGAAAGCATATTCTAAAGCCCAACCACAATAAAGACTGTAAGAAAATCTCTCCAAAACAAACTTGTACAGTTCCATCAAGAGCCATCAACCTTCGAGTAAAGCAAAGGTACACAGTGAGAGGATCCAGAAGTAAAACAATTTACACTGGATGCATACTAGTGCTCTTCCCTGCTTTAGGTCAAAACCCATGCAAAATAGTATCAGTTGCATGATACAAATCCTGTTACAAGGACTTTTGTGTTGACCAAAAGGTCATTATAGAAGGTTTGTGAAGACTGTGTATTTTTGCAGGCAGAATGCTAAAGCAAACAAAAAACAGCCCCTCCACGGGCAATGTGCAACTCTGCTGCACTAACACAGGATTTGAAGACTGGGAACTCACAAAACACCTCAACACAGCTCCTGCTGACCCTCAAGGGCTTGTTCCTGCTCCTAGAGGCTTATCTTGCACCAAATCTGGCATTTCTTTTGGTCCTCACCATAAGCCAATTTAACTCACTAATCTGACAGGAAACAAACTCAGTTTAAAAAGAAGGGGGGAGGATAAGAGGAAGAGGAAACAGAGATAGATTTTTGTTTTTCCAGTGAGCTAAATCTATTCACAGAAAAGTTCAACGAGCTCCAGGGCATACACAATGGAAATACCAACTTTTTGAGATGAGAATGTGGTCCTTAATATTTTATGTAAAAAAGCAAACTCTACAGCATTACAGATTTTTTTAAAAAGCATAACGTAACACAAAGTAACTTTAAAAAAGCTACAAAACACTATTTCTCAAAGATTTGCACTTCAGCTCTAAGACAAGAAAGAGCCATGTACACTACACGTATAAAATATTTATGAGAAAGGGTGAGCTACTGCGAGTAACTTTACAGTAGGGAAAGAACTGGTACGTAGGCAGTAACCACATGCAGCTGGTACACTGCAATTTCATACCTTTATTTACTTGGAATTTGTTTCTGTCTTGAATTTCCACCATGACCGTAGTCATGTTCATAACCTTGTTTCCATTCATCATCCTGTCGCTGTCCCTACACTGTTATTTTTCTTACTGAGAAGTGTGCAAAGGTATTTATTTAACTTTTGAACAAAGGCTCTCTCTAATTCAAAAGCACCCTTCCTATACAACAGAAGGATTTCTTCTTTCTCAATTTATGCATCTATTAACTGCTTTAACTTTTAAGAAGTTCAAACGAATTCTAACTCAGCTTAATACTTTCAGTTCTTGTTCCATCAAGACTTCCAAGAAGAAATTTCTTTTGATAATCTATTCCTTTTTTGCATTACCTTTTCTCAACCCAATAGCCTTCCCAAGAAAGGGGTCTCTGCTAGAATGATTAGGTAATTTGCCACCATTCTCCTTTCCCTTTACTTGGGATTCAAGTTAAGCCTTTTCTCTATTTAAGTCTCCAGTACTTCAGCTCACCTATGTTTACTAAACAGTTCTCTTAAACTTAACACGTGTTCATCTTAAAAAGATTACCAATTTTTTGTCATCTCATTTAACTTAAACCAAGTAAACACAGTTCATGTTTTATTTTCGTTTTTCAAACAATCCCGTTTTCTGTAGGGTCAGCAATTCCTTTCAATCCCAAAATAACACAACTTCTATTCTGAATTACTCTTTTGGTAAGAAAACTATAGACGGCTGTGTACAGAAAAAAACACATCATTATATCATAGTATTAGACATGCTGACTGTATCTAAGCTAGAGATCTACAACAAGTCTCATAATTCCTTCACAAAGTGATTTTGGCCAAATAGATTCTACTGTGTCCATGCTACTCTTTGTTTCCAAGGTGCCAGCTTCATTGACAAAACTTTACCAATTTTCTGCATAATTTTAAGTATTTGTATTCAGGCCATGAACGTTATTTGACCACGTTCTTGCTGTCTCTGTATCTGGTTACACAATCAGCAGTGGCTGTTCTGATTTTGTATACTAATAAAAAGAGCCTGGATAATAAAAATATCTTTTGCTTCTCTTCCCTGACCTAACCCTCTTTTCTTGATATAGTAAGTGTATTTTTTGTTAGTGTAGCACCTAGACAACCAGCATTCTGCTACTAATTTTCACCCTTTTCTCCTTTGCATAGACCATTTATGTTACTGCATATGCAATTCTCATTTACCCAATTTTCCTCATTCTGTGCTTTAATATCAGGCATGAAAATCAAACCAGTCTCTTCTCTCATTTCTTAGCTTCAAGTATTTTCTCACCAGTCACACTAGGCACAAGAGAGAATTGACTCACTTCAGTCAGTTTCAAAAGGAAAGTTCCTCTTTTTCCACCAAAGCCTCATATTGGCTCAGGAAGAAAACTGTTTAGGTCTTCTTGGCAATGCCAGATTTCTGCTTTGTTTCTGCTACCTGAATCAGTTCTTTGCAGTTAAAAAAACCCACCAGCACACCTCAAAAGCCTTGTCAATGTGTAGCCATGGCAGGTAAGACTGTCCCGTGCAACACCTTGCCAACACTTATATTGCTTCAGTGATCTCCTGAAACCACACTATCAATCTCAGATAGTTTAATCTCACACTACTAATCCCAGACCCTCAGAAGTTGCCCCACTGAGAAGCCTCTTCTTCTCTTGGTGGTCTCCCAATGGACAAATACCTCTGAGCCTCCTTCTGTTGCTACCAGCTTCCTGCACTGCTTTTGGGAGCCCCACAGATACCCCAGGATGGGGGCCCTTTCCTTCCTTCATTCACCACTGAGCTATTCCACCCTCAGGCAAGTGCAATCACTTCATGCAACTGAAACCACCTCATTCTCTGTTCCAAATACTCATCTCTGTAAAGCAGTTTTGCTTTAAAAACCCAAAGGCTCTTTTCTACAAAGATTAGGAACAAACAAACATGACCTTTTATGCAATCAATAAACAGGGCAGATTATCCTCTCTCTATTTTCATTAGGATGAGACTCTTTCTTTCCCCCCCTCCATTTTTTATTCTTCCAGGATATCAGCCCTGATGTTCAGCTGACCAGACTCTCCAAAGCACCCTGATATTAATTCTATTTTAGTGATGCTTCCAAGTGGAAAACTTCCCAAGAGGGAAGAAAACCATCATCAGACTGTTTGGTGTACCTCTTCCCAATGCAATGTGCAATAAACTGAAAAATTCATGAACTGCATACTTTCGTAGTGACCACCTAGGCATAGTATTTTTCAAACCTCCTCTATGTTAAAAACACAAACTTACAAGGCAGAGGTCAAAACAAGCCACCCCTGCAGCTTATCTATCACATGAAGAAAGGAGATACCATATAGAGTCCTAGACATTTTCTCTTTCTCTTTGGGGAAAAAAAAAAAAAAAGGACAGAAGAAAAACAGAGTGGGCCATCAGAAAATCCATAAATACCACCAAGTCCACTTCTCTTGTTTTTTCCAGAATAGACACAAATACAGAGAAACCTGAAAGATGGATTTGGCTAAGCTGTCTCCTGTCAGGTATCTCTCCTATAATGGTTTAATGGTGAGGACAGAACACAGCATGGCTATGCTTGACTCATTTTAAAAAGCACACTGAATATACTGAAACACAGTTCTCTTCTAGCAGACCTAAAAATTAGCCAACTTCAATGTACATCACTCCACAGAGGAGGAAATCAAAAGCACAGGAAGGCGCAATGTACAACTCACAGTCTGCTGCATTTTTCAAGTACTGAAAATGTACTCTGGTAGAAAGCAGAGTCAATGCTAGAGTTATGTCACCTAAACCACAGTTTCCTCCAGATGTATTACACCTTTCTGGTGTCGTTAACCATGTTTCCACTGCAGCACCTTTATTTTCCATGCCTGCCCTACGATGTCTGTGAGCTTCATTTCTGTGCTACTCTATACACCCCCATGCACAAGAATGACAACCCCCAGTGTCAAGAGATGTTTAAGCTATATAAAGGTTTCTTATCCACCTCCCTCACCACCTCCCACCATCCCAAGACACTGTATATAATTAAAAATAAATTAGGCCCAGATTGTGATCTGCTAATTCAGATGTAGCAGGATGTTTCTCTGCACATGCACCTTTCCCTTCCTCTGCATAAAAGTGGCCTGAGAGTCGTTTTCTTACTATATATACATCCATGTTACTTAGTTAACATCCATCTCTGAGGAAGCTGTTCTTAACTTTTAAATTGTATACCAGCTGCAAAATAGTACCAGGAAAATACTGAGAAAGCAGTTCATCCACCTTTTCATAACCCCCCACATGAGAAAATTAGGTGGTTCACACTTCACTGGTAAACAGAAGAACGGCTAACACTGTGGGCAGCTACAGGAGCCACAGGCTGACACTAAAAACCCCCTGCATTTTAAACAATGAATCAGCAAATCAGCATACATACGGAGTCCTAAACCTGTCCATCTCACCCTGTTCTCATGGCAAAACTATCCTGACCTGCCTCTTTCTTCCTAAAGTGTGGTGTAACAGATGCCCACCAACAATTCTGCAGTCCAAAAGGGAAACAGATTAGGGTGAGGGTAACAGGTTATGTTTGTAGGTACAGGCTAATAAGCAGGACAGAAAGAATCTTACTTGTGAGCAGTAAATTGAGGTAGGACTCGGGGGTGGAAAGGAAGGATGTAAGAGAGTGGTTGGTTGTTGGATCCTGACAGAACCTAGCAACTGGACTTTCTCAGCAGGCCAGGGACAGGGTGGTGGAAGAGCTGGGTAACGCCAAAAAACCAGGGCTGGTACCTTACAAGGAATAGGCTAGGGCAATGGCCTGGCTGAGGACTGAGGCCAAAACCAAGCTCTGAAAAAGTGGTGGATAGTTACAGCATCTACAGGATCTCAAAGCCCCAGACAAGCCAACTGCCCCCTCTTCCCAGTCAACTACTGGGAGCAGCATGAAGGTTTACAGACCAATTCTGACTTGGGCCATGCTAGCAGTCTACCCCTGCCCCTACCTCCTTTTTTCTCCTCCTCCCCAGCTACCTATGGGCTGCAGTCTGAAAAACTGTCCTCATATCACTTCTACCCTCTCCAGGACCTGGGTTGAGAACTGGAGCCTGCCAGCCCAGCACAGCACCGTGACTGCAACTTCACCTCAGAAACCCGAGATCATGCCGCAGAGAATGTTTTCTGAAAACTACCATCAGCTGCTTTAGTGCAAAGCTCCTCCATGCTTCAATGACCTCTTCAAATTCTTCAGAGAAAAATGCTGTCTGCTTGAAAGCTCCTCTCAGCCAGGGAGTGAGGGAGTAAAGTGAACATGCATGGTATTTTAGCCAACTGAGAGTAACCATGCCCTAAGCAATCCCAATATAAAAAACACATTCTCTTATACAGACACCTCTCTTGAACTATTCACCAGCTTTTGGGCAAATAAAGTTTTTACTTCTATGGTACAGGTGTCCTTACTTCCCATCAAGGACTCACGCTGCACTGTGCAAGGTCCTACACAAAAGGCAGAAGAAGCCATCCATAGGCAATACATCAATGCTGCTAAACCATTTGGAGGTCAGAACCAATATTTACCATCTAGTTTTTAATTCCATTTACTTAATATGCCAATACACAAGCAAAACACACAAATAAAATACTGGTTAGAATATTTGTTTACTAAACTTAAAGTTGCCAGCACACAAGAATAAAATAAAAATATCTGACAAAATTGGTAGGGTTCAAATGTTGTTGCTTATAAAAGAAGCAATAATTTTGAAAATTATTAAGGCTGAAATTTTTATTGGGGATGGTTAGTTCTTTTCACAACATTATCTGTACTGTAAAATGAAAATCCTTTTGCATTTACAATAAAAGCAAAATTAACAGCAACATTTATACTATATTAACAATTCCTAACTTATGATTCAAGGTCCCTAGTACTTCTACGATTCCTTAATAATGGCTTCCTTAGCTATTCTTGGACAGCATGTTATACACATTTACTCAATTTATAATTTTGTTTTTGAACTAGATAACCTAGCATGACATCAGTTCTACCAACTTATAGGCAGCTGTATTTCCATTTGATACAATTTTATCAGAATTACAAATATCTATTAGGTATTCAGATATGTGAACAAAAGAACATAGCCATTTGGTCTGGATGAAGAATGAGCACAAGGTTATTTTATACTTCAAACATTAATCACTTTTTTCTTGAGGGAAGGGAGTGGCAGATTATCTAAATACATGACAATCAAGGTACTAGATAGCAGTGAAACTAGTAATAAATGTCTAATTCGATGTAACAGGAAATGAGTGGCTGACTTAAACTATTTTTTAGAAATACACAGCAGTGGGAGGAGATAGCATTGAGGACTCAAAAAGTGACTTGAACTTAGCAGCACTTTTAACTTAGTATTTAGTATTAACTTTGCTGTGAACTAGTTCCCTAAACAGCTGGATTTTAAAAACTGACACAAATTGTTGGTTTGGAGCCACTTCTGTTATCAAACCTATATTCTGTTACAAAAGATACAACCTGCGCTCCAATGAAACACCTCTGAATTTACAGTGATAAAAATGAGAAAACAGCATTTAAGGCAGAACCCTTCTCAAGTAAAAGGAAGGCAGACTAAAGTGATTTTTATGGAAGAGGACTAAGGATTTTAATTATAAAATATAAATTTTTAAATATTAGCATAGGTATTGGAGAGGTACTAAGAAACCCTTGAAATACTTTACTTTTAAAATAGTGTTTTATTGTTATGGTTATGATTAGGTTTATTTAGGTAGGAAGTAATTGTGAAAGTAGAACATCATGCATACAACTGCATCAATCAAATGACAATAATGTTGGGTGCAGCTCAGATTGCAGAGAATACAAGACTACTTAAATATTACCTAAGACTCCATTATTGAATCTGTCATTTTTATGTCCTAATTTTAGCATGCTTGGTCAAAGAATGTATATGTTTTCTGAGGCCTCCTGAAAGAGGGTCAGACCAGCTGCAGCAGGAAGACAGAAAGGGGTTCCTTAAGGACAAGTCCTTCCTCTTGCAATGTGCTGACACAGCTCCCATCACCACTCATGGAGGAGAGCACACCCAGAAGTATCAGCCTGCTAATTCTGAATGTGTTTGCTTTGTGGGTTGATTACACCTCAGACACGCCAGACACATCTCATTATGAAACCCAGGCAGATGACTAGTTCTGATGCAGTTGTAAGGCAAACAATCCATAGGAGAAATCCTTCCAAACACACATTTGTGGTTTATCTGCCTCACCTAGTAACATCTTTCCAATATCTGTCCTTTCAATAGTAGAAGCCTGATGTTTCACAGGGCACTGGTTGCATGTATGGCACACTCAGGTCTCCCCTGCCTGTCAAGGGCACAGATCCTGGCTGACAAAGGGAGCACAAATAACGATTGAGTATTTTCTCTTTCAGATACCCTTTCCAGGCGAAGGGGTCACAAGACCAGTCTTTGCAGTATTTCCAAGAAATTTATTTCTATTTTACCCATCTGTAGTAAGATTCAATCAGCCATAATTATATTATTCCTCCTAGTTCTGGCTGAAGACTTTTCTTCCTCATAACATTACACTTCATATGTGATAAAAAACCTAGAACTATATAAAATTGCATTTTTTTCGATAAAACATATTTATGTTTCCATTCAGTCTCCTTTTGCTGCATTAGTGTAATGGTCTATCCTCACAGACAGCCATAACATCAGTGGAAGCTTCCAGCCCTCCCCTTTCCTACTCACACCAACAGCTCAGTAAAAAACCCTGAAATCCATAATAAACAAAATGCAGGCTGAAATCTCTACCATCTATACTACTCCTTTACAGGTCCAATAAAAGTGGCCTGCTCCTCGAGCTGTTTGCTTTTAATACCAGAAGTAAACAAATTCCAGGCTTCATTACTTCTTTGACTGTTTGAAAGAAAAAAGCTCCAAAGGCTAAAATCAGAGCTACATAATATAGTAACTATAATGCAAGAAAGCCAGCTGAGTTGTGGGAAACAATAAATTCTGTGCATTATTTCTTTTTCTAGACTTCTTTCAGTGACATATTACCATACAACATTTATTTTCTGGCTACTGTGTAAGATGCAGCCATTTGTAGCTGAAAGCACAATACATTATGGAATGGAAGGGGGCAGGTTGTAGGTGATCATAAAAATCAAGTGAGTACAAATTAAAGTGAGAGAAGTAACAAAGGGTTAGACTTGTTAGGTGTGTGACTTCAGCTTCAGTATCATCTGTGTGTTCCTCCTTGACTGTACAAACCCAGTACTCCCTTATCACAGTTCATATACATGTGTATCAGCATGTGAAAACACACATGTAATTTAAAGCCAACTCCATTAGCTAGCTTCATCAAATCCATCAATCAAACAACCCAAATTAAACACTAGGCCACACAAAGTGTCCATTACAAAGTATAACAAAGGTTAGCTAGGAAGCTCCTGCTGGCAGAAAACGTGACTTGTCAGTAACTAGAGTTCTGCAGATGTCTCTTGTACATACTACACGATGGCAGAACAGGTAACCACAAAGGCCTTTTTAAATCCAGGCAGTACCTATACCAGATGCATGTGCCCAGCAGTTCTTGCAGCAGCAGCTCCCACAGAGGTATCCATTGGGAGAGGAAGCAAGCAGGATCAGGAAGAAAGCTACAGGAGAAGGAAGACTTCTGACCAAGTGCTCAAGCACTCATTAAATTAACTCTAATGATTATCAGTAGATTCACCTGAGCATGGGCCAACATCCACTGGTGCAGTCTTTGACTTTCAGTTATAAATGTAAATATAAATAGCTGTGAAGATGCAGGGAAGTAAATCAGGAACAATCACCTATGAGTGGGAATGACTCAGGCTTTGGTAAAAGATAGTAGGTGAAATTGTTATGTGAAATAGCTATGCTCTATTTCCATCAGGTGTAGATAGCTGGAGAACACAGTTTTTGATCCAAGTCAGATTTTGCACAGTCAAAAGCTATTTCCACCTTCAGGTGGGGACTCAAAGCTGCTATAGGTAAGAATAGGGATGATCAGAATCTAACAGTTGTTGGTTCATCCAGGCTCCATGCAATAAGAGGGAGGAAATACAGATTCTGACTGTAGATCCCCCTCCTATTGTGCAAGAGGAGGCCTGAGAGCCATGGGGTTGTACATAGGGTGCACAGAGATAAGGTGGTGAGCAGATCTGCCTGCCTTGGCCAGATGGGAACATGAACAGAGAGTCTCATTTTCTCTTATAAATCACATAAAGGACAGAAGGCATAAACAGATGAGCAGGTAAGAATTTCACTAACCAAAAACAACGAAGATAACGACGTGATGCTACGATCTCCTCTGGAAAAATGTTCCAGCAATTTTAGGTAACACAGTAAATATGTCTAATTAGACAGGCACAGTCTAAGAAAATATTCTGTGTTAGAGCTCTTGCAAAAAATAATGGATTAGTAAATGCTAACATACTGCAATTCTGTTCACTATGCTGACAAATCTAACCTGATAAATCTGCTTTTTAGGTGTTTCAAAGGCGAAAAAATACATTACTAATGTCTATCCACAAAGAAGTAGTGCATTAATTCCAGAAGCTGACAACCACCTTACACAGCAGGAAGAAGATGACAAAGAGAAGATGTACTTCCTCTTCTGTGTCTGAGAATAGAATGATTCTCCAAGAGTGGAGAGGAGGCTGCATGAAGTACTGCATGAAGGGCTGGCAGGCTGTGCAGCAATGTACCCACAGGCACTGTGACACAGCACAAGCTGGTCAGGAGACCAGCTGTCTCTATGCTGTCCATGCCTATGGACACCATAGGCATGACGTGTACTTGGAATATGTTTCCACTCCCTGGCAAAAAACTAGCACAGGAAAGGAACCACAGGCAACCAACCACCTCTTCCAAGAAGAGTAAGGATCATGGGCTACAGGACTGTGTAGGCTTGGTAAACATTCTACTCATGAGCAAAAACGTGCTCATGGACAGAGACGGAGGAGAAAAAACCCAAACCAAACAAAGAGAGCAACACAAAACTAAGGATAGTGGCTAATTTTGAGACCAATCTGATATCATTTGTCTCACTTTGCTAAACAGTTCAATTCAACAGATCTTAAGGATAAATTAGCAAACCAGCTTTTTTTCTTTATAGCTACACAGTACTTTTGCACATCCCATACCACTTAGGTGTGACCACTATTTCCTGCGAATAGTTATTTTAAGAGAGCAAGGAAATCATAAAATTATGTTCATGATAGTCACCTGTCAGGTTTCTGCAGTTCATATAGCACGTGGGATTTCTTATAGCTGGCTTTGTTCTATAAACATGGGAATATTTTTTCAGAGTATCCAGGTGCATAAACATCTGTTATATAGACAGGCAAGATATTTTTGAGATAAGAAATTGAAAAAAAAAATGTTTACAGGAAAATAGAAAGTCAAGACTACAAAAAAAAAATAAAGCCTTGATTGTTGGGGGTTTTTTTTTAACAGTTAACACATATTAACTTGATTAATCACACTCAAGTATTTTCAAAGAAATAAGCCCCTAAAGCTAACAACAAACATGGGAAACGTATAAGTGAGAGGAGGCAGCTCCTGGCAGTTAGGATATTTAAATATATATAGAGAAGAGATACCATAAAAACAGATGAAAAGCTCGAAGATACACAATTTTCACAGACTCAAGAACTCAGGTTTCCCTCCTGTAAGCAACTAAAACTAGGAATACCTGAAGATGCAAGAATTAGTCCCATATCAGTAAAATACCTGTATTTTCAATTCAGCTGTTTAGAAGAGAGTTAAGGAAATAAAAATCATCAAAGTGATATCACAGCACAGCTTTAAGACCTGGTATTTTTTCTCAAATGACATAACCTAATGTGTGTGAGAAGCTTTCCTAGAGAGTAAAAATGGGGATTGACTGCTTTTCCATCGATGCAGCTTTCAAAAAACTAAAAATCTTGCTGTCCTCTCTTCCAAAGGATGCAGAAGAAAAACAAGCATCTAAGAACTCTTCTTTCTCATCAAAGAAAACATACTGTGAATGTAGTCACAGATATTTTAAGTCACAGGCATCTCTCTTGGGAAATAACACTCTTATCCAGTCCATTCCTCATTGGCTGATATGACAGAGAATGAAGGCTTATCACATAAAAAATCAAAACCAGTAGCAAACCCATTTGTTGTCTGGTGAAAAGGACACAGAACTGGCTAATAAGTATGATCAGCCAAGTAAGCACACAGCCAGGACAGTGACAGAGAGCTCTCCAGCACGGCTCTCACAAAAACAGCCCAGCAAAGCAACATGCAACAACTGGGACAAATCCTAGGATCCTGGATAAAGTAACATGGATCTTCTAGTTGCAAGAAGTAAAAACTAACACTGAAGAATGAGAAAGGTCATTCTCAAAGGAAAGGGCAGGGTCCCTGCTCAGAGAGTAGAAAGATGGACTGGCCCAAAGAGATTCCATCGCGGCCATCTAGAGAAAATGGGTGTTACTTAGTCCAGGAAATTACATAGCACGGCCCTTCAGTCACATGCTCTGTGGCTTGTGATTTTAAGATGCTTTCCCCTCAGCTGCTTTTAGTTCTATAAAAATTATACTTCTGTTTGAAGGTTGTTTCTGGTCACTCATTAACACATTACTGCTCTTAAGGGAAAAAATGGCACTTAGGAGCCCAGTTGCACTTGCGGAGCAGGAACATCACAGGATCCTTTCACAAGAGACATAATGACTCAGGGCCAGGAAGCAGCCAGGTCATGGATTCAGCCTGGGCAAGGCTGGCCAGGTTACCAATACAGCCTGCCTCAGTGCTTACTAACACATGATGCTTCCCTGTTCAGGAAGCAGAAGTTTTGCTGAAGGGACAGGTTTTTAAGTATTGTTAAAAGTTTCTGTAAATACAGAGCCCAAAGCATGCCTGCTGAAGGTCTGGATTGCTTGCACTTCAAATGTCACTTGTTTATTTCAACACAGAGTCCCTTACCTTGCACTGGTGCCTTTGGTTTTCTGATTTTGTGCCCCAGTAGGACATAAAGGAAGAAACATTGGTTGTGTTTATACAAAGATTCACACAGGTCTTGGTCTCAATTACCGTTAATGGTGTTTGAACAACTATCTGAGCCCTTAAAGTCATAGAAAAATGGGGTTTTTTTGGCTGGGCAAAATGGTTCCATGCTTCAAACCAGGACAAAACTCAGAGGAGTCAACAAGAGCTTCACTCACCAAATCTCAGAGTGTAAACTATCACTACTAGATAGATGGCCATCAATGGTCTTTTTTGAAATCTGAAGAACTCTCATCCACCAGAATGCACTATTAATGACCTGATATATATAGAAACATTTGCTGCACCAGTTTTGTGTTTTTCTACGTCAAACAGTAGCACTGCATCCTTTCTGATACAGCCTACTCACAAGTCTTGAAAATGTTCTGACTCAATCATCTAAACACCAAGACTATTTTTAGCTTCCTTAACATGCTTGAATTTCAGGGCTTAACTGGAATTTCTAATAAAGAAATGGTAATATACTTAATAACGTGCATAGATTTATAAGATATACTAACTCTATTTTAGGCTGTAACAACCTGTAATCACAACTGTATCGAATATTGTGGCTTTGTCCCTGATATTTTTCTGCTCCATTACAGTTAATATAAGAACGTATCCAGGCAAGTTTTTTGGCCAAATATGACATTTCAGTTCTTAAAAACAAACCAACCAACCAACCCATTGCAAATGAACTGATCATAAAATAAAAATAGTTTGCTCTTTAAACAGCAGCCCGAATCTATAATATCTTACAAAATTCCATCAGTATGTGTAGACAAAGACAGAAAGACAGGGATATGGATATCTATGTGTAGATACATACAGAGTATCCTATTTTCAGAATATCCTGTTTTCAAAAACTATTTCTGAAACGACAACACAACTAAAACTATATAAAGTCATTAACATAATTTTTAATTTAAACAATGGCCTTGTCAGGAAAAAGGAGAAACTCCCTTCTCCTCTTCTCTGCTGGAGATGCAGATTCTTTCCTCCACCCCCTGTACTAGGTTTGGCAATCATCTGAGTCATCACCAATTTAAGTAGCAATGTCCACACAAATTTAATTTTAAATAAATAAATTTTTAAAAAGGTAGGGTTGTGTACGTTTTGTTTTTAAAACAAGTTTAGCTTGCTGAACTGCTTGATGCTTGATTGTGGGCCAGCACAGAAAGAGGAAAGAAAGACTTCTCCTTCTGATGCAGCAAATCTAAATTATGTCAAATCAGACCCTAAGGGTATCAGTTAAATTTAGCTTTAAAAGATAAATAAAGTTTAGTAATTAAAAGCTATTTCAAAATATTTTTCTTTGCAGCATGTTTCATTTAGGTATTCACACACTGCGGTCAGAACTCAGAGGGACAAAGATGAACACTTCATGGAAAATTTGGAATTTGTCACAAAGCCTTTCTATCAACAATTACAAAGATCAGATCAGGACCTCTTAAAAAAATTTCAAAGTTTACTTTGCACTTCACTGGTAAGTAAATTTGTTTGTATTAACAACATATACAGAATCTATACAATTAAGATCTGGTAAGCTTACTAACTAATGAGTCAAACAAGACACTAATTTTTTTCAACCCCTTTCTCATATCATCTTCACACTTATATTGCCTCTAAAATCATGGATTAGTAAGTGCTAACATACTGAACTAGAGATTGCAAGTACTGTTGGATTAAGTCTGAGTAAATAGTTGAGCTTCTTAGCAGCTAGGAACTAATATAAAGCAGGAATGAAAAACACTTCTGAGAAAAGATCAAGTTTGTGGAGCAGTGAACCACAGGGCTTTAAAAATTATTGCCATGAGATCCCCCAAAAGCAATTAAGTGACAAGAAAATGCATTCTACTTCAGTATCAGAACTGAGCCTACAGAGCAGCTGATAAGTAAAATGGTGCTGAGCACACTGCGCTGATTCCTCTTGCTCTGCAAAGGGTGTATTATCAATAGCTCACACAACATTTGGAAAATACATGCAAGAAAACAAAAACTACCATCCTAAGTTCCACTCAGACTGTGGATGGGGCTGAAGTTAAGCACATTCTTCACTCACTGTATTATGAAGAAAAGTTTCAACCTCCTGCAAGAAACAGTAAACCTGACAATCAAATATGTACTCACATTTTAGACTGTAACTGTGGGCTCATCTTCACTACTGTTAAATCAATTGTACTTAACTCAATTACAGTGAGGTAATTACATTAACATGAGTCAGTGCATCCACACATGGCATTTGCACGTGTGCTGAGCGAATTGCTGTTACCTCCCACATGGCACAAGTACTTTGCTCAATCACATTAAACAGGACACAGCTCAGGACACTTTCACCTGCAGTTCAAGCTACAATACTTCTGTCAAATGCCTCTATCCCACCTGTACAGGAGGAGACCTATTGCACAGCTGCCCTTAACCAGGTACAGACTAACCCCTGTGTGGGTTTACCTACCCACTGTAGTGCCTTTCATCTCCTAAAATTTATTATGTCCTACTCCTTTTGGAAAGGGAACAAAAATCCCATCTTTGCAATAACCTGTCTGTTATTATTAAACTTAAAGGTGAGGAGAACATTAACAGTGATAAATAAATTTGAACAAATCAGCGAACCTGTGTGAGTTACAAAGATGTTACCACAAACATGGTGATTCACTCGCTCCTGCCAGCATCTGCTGGCAGACACATGTGCACCCATCTCAAGTCTCTGCAGTCTCAGGCTACATTCATGCCTTTAATGAACCGCTTGGGCATCATTCCCTGTTTCTGAAACAAGGTGGCACAGCATAATTTATCATTCATCTGGCAACATGCTGTTCTTCTCCACTTCTGCCCCATTCCCAAAAAAGAGAGTGGCTGTGCTATGACTGCTGACTGGAGAATGCCCACCTCTGTGTGCCAAATGCAGTAGCAGTTGCTGTGGGGAGAGGAGAAAACCAACAACGTGCAACCACTTCCATGATGGAGGATCACACTCCACTGCCTCAGCTGGCTCCTGACCTGTGGTTATTTATCACTAGATGCAGCCTTAAAGCCCACAGAATGAGCAATACTGGTTTGTTAACAGAGAGAGTTTCTGTTACTGGTCGGGCAGGTGCTTGCAGAAATTACACATAGCTAACCCATGCCTTAATTTAAGCAAGAACCTGTACCCTGGTATCTGTGAGCACTGCTCAGCAGTGCTCCTTGCTCACCTCTGGATCCTGAACGAAAACTCTACACTGCTTTTTAATATAACTGACAATCAGCTGCCAAGAAACTGAATCTGTAGTCAGACATAAAAATCAGACCCACAGGTACAGCAAAATTAAGTAATGCAATACGCCCTTTCTCTTAAACGACTTGCTCAAAGCCACCAAACACAATATTAAGGAAATTCTGTTATCAGGTGTTCATGAAACTCGTGAATGCCTTTCCTCACTGTGCCTAGAGAACCATGACTGATAAACATGGAAATGAAACACCAACTGCAGAACACATTCCCTGGTGTCCAGGTGTATGACAAGGTTAACAAACGGTAGTGTTAAAATCCTGTCGAAGGGAGGATGTAAATCAAACTAAAGACGGGTATGACTTTGGAGATATAAGGACAAAAGGCATGAAAATTTCTTATGCTTGTCTCAAGGAGCACTTTCTAAAACACTTTTGAAGAGCTTCATCATATACTCACTAGGCAGGAATAAGCACACTTTATACAAAAGTAGAAGTACCTTCTGCTTACATTCTGTATTCGGACACACTATTCTACAAAACATGGAACTTAGAATACTAATGCCAAGAAAAAGGTTACATATATTAATATAAGGTTCTAAAATATCATTATTACAAAACACTAAGTTAAGGTCAACTTCTCAATAAAAAGCATATTTATACACAGATCAGAGATGTCATATCTTAGGAATAAATAAAAGACATTATTTTGCAAGGACAAATCGATTTTTAAATTGTGTCACATGGTTTTCAAAGGATTATCTTGGGGAAACTTGTTTGCAATGCAAAAAAATATAAAGAAAATAATCCTTGTATATGGTGCTTGCTTGTCTTTTTAGAGTGAGAGTGCTTATTCTTATTTCTCTAGTCTTATTTTTTTCTGAATTGTAATAACAGATCACAAGAGAAAAAAAACAGATCTTAACGAAATCTATTTAGGGATTTTTCACAAATAGCTGTGCTATCTTTCAAAATTAAATGTCAAACAATCTGTACAAAACTCAAGCCCTGTTTTAAGATTCCTGCATTATTTTATAGAAAAAGTCTGCAGACCTCCACTTTCCTTTTGCAGACTCTTTCCTGACTTGTGTGCTCGTTTTAATCCAACAGTAGTGTTTTCTCATCTTGCCAGTGTCCTGTGTGGCTACAAGCTCACACAGTGAGGTCAAGAGAGAGCACAACCAGAAAACTTGTGAAAAAGGAAAACAAAATGGAGGAGGGGCACCCGCAGGAGATGAAGGAAAGCCAGCAGAAATGCCTGCAGTGTACAACAGCATTTTTCTCAGCCCTCGTGAGATAGCATGTCCTTATCACTACCTGAGAACTGGAAAAAAAAAAAAAAGAAAAAAAAGAAAGAAGATATTAAAGAAAAGCTCTTCCTTGGCCAACCTCCACAAATTTCCAGCGACAATTTGGAAATTATTTATTTATTATGGATTATATCCTATTTGTAAAGAAATCTAGAGTTTATTGTAAAATGCTGACTCACAAATGCTAAGCTGATGGGACAGAAAATAAGTTTATACAGCTTCCTCTTGCAATTAGTGATTTATATATGTTTGCTCAGAAAGGGTAGACAATTTCATTTTGTTAAATAAAACTCTGTGCTATGCAAATACCTTTAAATGGAAGATAAATTTACATTTCATAGTAGCTTTTCAAGTATTACTTTCACAACTGATAGTCCTCTTAAAAATGTTTTCTCACACCCAGCTTATTCTTTCTTGCATCAAATTTTCCATCTGTTTGCAACATACCCTCTCCCAAGCCCTGGAAAAAAAAAATTGCTTACTCTTCATGTCAGTGTTGTAACTGATTATAACTATCTGAAATTTGGAAATCAATAATTATTCGAACAACAGCCTACAAATAAAGAGAAATGGTATTTTGTTCACTTAACTCACTCTTTGCTAGAATCATTTGCCAAATAATTTAATTTGTTACAATATGCCCAATATTGATATTCTCCTGATTCTTATCTGTGTACCAGAAACATCCATACCTACTTTGGTCAGCCTTCTATTAAGGCAACTTGTGATGAGCTTAGACTGTGTGTGTAATGTCAGTGCATAAGGCACACAGATTATTGTCTGCAAGAGAAAGTGCCAAATTACTTTAATCAACCATTAATCCACGCAATAAATGAAGGTTACTGAAAAGTGTAATGACCTTCTCAATTACATGTTGCACTTCAACAGAATTTGTTCAGTTTAGCAGTTTTTCTTTCTAAAATAAATACCTAGGTGCATTTATAAGAAAAGTAGCCACAAATTCAAACCATCTGAAATTTTACAGATGAAAGACGACCTCATTGCAAGGATCCTGATCAAATACGATTACACAGAGATTTGCTACTGGACAGGCTCCATTCATCAGTGGCAATCTCTCTCTGTATAAGAAAAATATTTCCCAAAATGTCAGGACATACATTTTTCTCAATTAAAAACAGCTCCTAAACTGCCCATCCGAGATGCCTGAGGCCACTCATTTGGACAGAAATTACATGTATATGTATATATTAATCCCCCCCCCCCCCCATATAATAGAGAATATATGTATATAAATAAAGGCTCCTTCAATTTATTTACATCTGTATTACCTCCTCACCAGTCTCCTTGGGGACAGGGTGAACACTAACATACAGTAAGTAGAACCACGCTCTATCTGTAGTACAGTGCACCTTAGCCATTCACAGCACAGCTTGTGTCAATAAACAACCTCAAGACAACCATTCTTGCTTTTTATTAAATAGAACAGAACATCCTTCTGACTTCATGTTAAACTAGGAGCAAGCAGAATTCCATGTTTTAATGTATCTACTAAATTTGCCCACATTACCATGTAGGCAGCACCCAGCATAATTTCATGGTCCCTGTACAGACAGAACTCAGTCCCACTTGCTCTCAGACAAATTGAGGATCCAACCTCTGCACGCTTGTCACGCAAGGGAGTCCTACGCAGAGCTCAGTTCAGACTTCACTCATCAGCAGCCAAATCCAATGAAATCCAAGTGATTTTGTAAGTGTGGCACAGTGCTTTGCAGCACTGAACTTGCACCATGAATGACAAACATGTGCATGCACATGAGAAGTATTTCTTTAAAAACATTTTTAATGACATTCAGGACAGCTCAGCGGTTTATTTCAGTGAAAAATATTTTTCAAATGTCCTTACAAAAAAAATGAAAATTACTGCTACACCTTGCTTTGAAGCAGTTTGGACATCAGGAGAGACGCTGTTCATGGCTGAACCTTAGTTGAAGTAGCCACTGAGATCAGTTAATAAACATTACATTGAGTCTACCAAGAAAGTTCAAATCATGGAGACACTTCCAGGGAATTTAACACGATCCTCCTGTACTATTAAGGAAAAGGTGTGCCCAGTAAAGCAGACAGTTCAATTATACCTGCTAGTTACACACCAGAAGGGCAGTCACAAATTAAATGTTGCCAACAGGAAACTCACCCTATTTTTTAAAAAGTTACAGAAACAGATACATCCACTGTTTGCAGGACTGGACTCTTAACATCTCTTTCTGAGGAAATGAATGCCAGACCAAGCCCAGCACTGATACAATGTGCAGTCACAGTGAGCACACGGCAACAAAGGTGGCAGCTCCATGAGATGCAGTTGTGCAGTCTCGCTCTGCCATTTTTCTCCTACCTAGCATGTTAAATCAATGAGAGCAACAATAAGTTTGGAGAAAAATACCTCCCATTTTATTTTGGCTCAGTTCCTCAAAACTTACACTCCACCACTGTGCTGATACCAAATGGAATGGTATATTCTGCATTTCCTCAGGCTGCATGCCTCTACTGCTTTCCTCAAGTTAGCTCAATTTTTCATGCAGCAAAGCCAAAGTCCTATGAGTTTCATGATACAAATTAAACCCAAACACGCAAAATATATTACTAGTTTTCAGTTTAAGGAGCAAAGTCCTGTAACTCCTGCAGCTACAAAGCAGTGGAATTGACACGGGAGTCTGGGTGGGAACATGAGACCAGGGTGGAGGAAGGGGTGGGAAGGATTGCCTCTTCTAGCAGAAGTCTACAGTTACGTGGCTTAAGGCAGTAATGAAGCTGCAGAGTTGTAACAAGCAAGGATTTCATCCAGGAGAAGAAAAAACAAAAACCAAAATCCAAGCCAAACAAGCCAGTACAAAAACAACAACAAAGAAAGAAACTTAACCAAACAATTACAAAAGCCTAGCATGGATCATATCTTCAGCAAACAATTTTTTCTTCAAGATTAATAGAGATGCTTGCCTAATTTAAAAATAACCATGCAGAATAATTCTGGGGCTTACAGCAACAGCAATGAAAAGTTTAATGTCTATCAACCAAATTATGCACTGGTGTATGGAATGACAATTACTGGGCTCACCAAGATTTGTGATTTGTGAAAAGCATTTCTCCCATTTGGCATTGTAAAAGCAATAGCTAACATTAATGTTAAAGACAGACAAAGAATTTTACATAGAAAGGTTAAAATAAGTAGCTAACTTCATACAAAACATCATTTAAATATTCCAATTATCTAACGTGCACCTTTAAAGAACTGTACATTTTGTAAAACAGCCCTGTGTTTAGCTGAAAATATGTAAATATAAGGCACACATGGATTAATTAAAACTACAGAAAACCAACATACTTTGTACTGGAAACATTAAATATTTCTGCTTGAAAAACACTTTCAAAAAGCACATGCCACCTATTTGAAGGCAGCAATAAAAGTAAAGCAGCCTTTAATCCCTGTACTATTTTGAAACAATCAAAGCAACTTTAGGGTTGTCTGTAAAAACTCCTTTCATAACATATGCATCTAAAAAAATTGTTTTCAAGTAAAAAATGTTATCAGAAAAAACCATGAGATTCCAGCAAGCAGGATGCTGATGGGGGAGGAAGGAGCAACTGACACAAATGCATCATAGTCAATACATAGTAAATGTATCATAGTCAAATGTATCATTACACCAAACTCATCCCATAGGAGAGACTGTCCCAGAGGGGTGAATCATTAAACACTGCTGACAGCCCGTAAGTACATTTTATATTTAGGAATGTAAAAAATACTGGTTTTAATTATGCTGTTATAAACTACAGCCAGAAAACTTGTAAAAGCTTTGCACAACTCACACACAGAGACTGAAAAACCAACATATTGTGACCTGCGTTGGGAAAGATTGCTTGACTTTATTTCCATTAGAGCAAAACTGTTGTTGTGAGGAAATATATATATTTCATCTACAGTATATACAGTATGTCTATGACTACTTTTTGAGTTTTTTACGAAGAAGAAAATCTATACACTATCAATCCTTTTTTGAAAAAAGTATTTTAAGTAGTAAAGCTATAGTTATAACACAAGGAAAAAAAATATCCCATGTGGAACTTCACCCAAGGACAGACTAAAGCAGAAGACCATTTTGTTATAAAAGCTGCGTATTTAAGGTCCTAATCTTGAAACCTTTATTTACATGAACAGGTCTTACTTTAAAGAACAAGTGTTTGCATGACTGGAATCCAGCAATCATTAATCTTGTGGAAGGACTTCTTAGCATTAAGGTCTTTGCTGTCCTTCCAAATAAACAAAAGCAGATAATTCTGCTGAATATTTTTCAAAAGTTCTGTCTTGTCACATTACAGCACTCAGAAATTTAAAAAAAAACATCGTAAGATATGAAGTAAAACACCACTGAAAAGTTTCAACAATTCAAGAAGAATAATTTGCAAATTAATATTTCAAATATTTCCATAAATATGACTGCTTCAAGATGGTGTGTTATTTAGTAGTATGATTTTCTTGATCATCAGGAGGGCAAGCCCAAGAGGTCACAGGAAACTGTACTGTGCCCAATTTTTTATCATCTTTACTGAGCTGGTCAGAGCAGGGTGATGGGAAGACCAAAGGTTGTGGGTTCGATCCCTGTACGGGCCATTCACCAAAGAGCTGGACTTGATGACACCTGTGGGTCCCTTCTGACTCAGAATACTCTGCGACTACCCAAGTTTAATTCCTCCTCCGAGCATCAGTGAAACAAACAAATGGCTCCTTAAAGGAAGGCCACATTTCTTTTCCAAGTTGCTCCTGATGTCGCCCCTGCTGCAATCTTGGTGTGCGGCACCTCCTGTGGGCCGGGCAGAGAAGCGCAGGGTGCGGGGGCTCAGTGAACCCCAGCTCGGCTTCTTCCACTCCCCAGTGTGGACAGCATGCCCACAAATGGTGGCAAAGCTCCAGGGAAGGAAAAGTGTTTGCTTCACGGTGCTTTTATTTGCATTGCCTGGGTATCAATGTGCCCCGTGGCTGATGGTGGACTGGTCACGGCTGATATAATGCCCATCCCGGATCCAGACATCAGTGGCACTTATCTCTTCTCTGGAGCAATCAGGGACACCTGATGGAATGGCCTGAAGTTGTGTCAGGGGAGGTTTAGGTTGGATATTAGAAAAAGGTTCTTCCCCCAGAGGGTGGTTGGGCACTGGTAGAGGTTCCCCCCCAGGGAAGTGGTCACAGCACCAAGCCTGACAGCGCTCAAGAAGTGTTTGAACAAGGTGCTTGGGCACATGGCATGACTCTTGGGGATGTCCTGTGCAGGGCTAAAAGTTGGACTCAATCCTGCTGGATCCCTTCCAACTCAGACTGTTATGTGATTCTGGTCCTTCAGCACGGGGAGCTGTGATCGTCCCTGCTTGCCCCACGCCAGCACTCCAGTGGAGGGCATGGCTGGGTGTTACTGCCGGGGGAGAGGGGCACACACAGCACTAAACCCATCAGTTCCAGCAGTGCTGCCCTTCAGACAGTTTTGATCTATCACTATTTTGATCCTCAAAGATATTAATCAGCATTTCCAGTTCTGCCCCGTGTTCCAAATTAGCTTTTTTAGGGTTTTTTAATAAAACAAACAAACCGAACATTTAAACCGTATTTAGAGAGTAATAAAATCTTTGAATCTCTCATATCAATCACTTCCTTGGACCACAGTCAGCTGCCCGGGGAGCACCAGGTTATAAATGGCCCGAGGAAGCGATAGGCAATGAATAGCCCTGACCCTCGCTTCCCCGGTTGGGTCGGGGCTTGCAACCTGAGCCGGGAGGGGGCAAATTCCTGCCGCTCCCGCTGCAGCCGGCCAGGGGAGGGAGCGGAGGGCGCCGCAAAGGAGGCCCCGGGCCCTCCCCGGCGCCGCCGTGGCACCCCCTGCCCACCCAAACTCTCAGCTCCATCCTACAGTGCCTCCATCACCAGAGCAGCCCCGGACAGCTTCTGCAACAGAAGCGACCTGCCCTGCCCGCAGCATTACCGACTGATCGCACAATAAATACGACATCCATGCGAGAGAGAGAAAAAGCAGTTCCGTCCCTCGCCACATCGGAGGTTTTCCGCCACCCGCGCCAGCTGCAGCGCAGCAGAGAAGTCAGTAGCTGACTAGCAAATCTTGCCAGCGAGCAGAAAAATTAAGGCCCAGAATCTTTTCCTTTGGCCCCTTCCAGATGCCACTGCACCGATCCAGAAGGGAACTGGCAAATATAAAAACCGCGGTGGAAGTCTGCATCCCTCTCTGCCATTCCTCTGCGCGGCAGAATCCAAACTGACCTACATTGTTAAACCTGCTTCCTGAAACACGCAGAAATGCTGTAGAAGATGAAAACAAGGCTTGTATGCAGATATCTCGGGGATCTTGTATTTCCTGTATTAGTATCTATTCATAATGAGAATTTCATTGGGTTTTTTTGCATAATTTCCAAATTAATTATTCTGATTTGATTTCTTAATGCTTGAATGTAGCTTTTTAATAGTAACATTTTAATAGCAACGTTCCTACCAGAAAGCCTTTGATAAAATTTATCAAATTAATGACATTTCAAAATTTAACAGCTGCTTTTGACACAAAAGTATTTTGTTTAGTAAATGTGTAAAAATTATGTTACAATAACGTAATCAGTATTTTTCAACAAACCAATTACTAAAGGAAGAAAGGATTAATGTCTTTTTTCTGTATTTATCATGTCCCTTATTGTTTGATAATTTACTTCCATACAGATTTGATAAAAGGAAGCAATTTGCTTTTTTGTCCATCGTCTTTAAAAATCTGGCAGTGAGATGTTAGTGTGCTCAGAACAATGTGCTCAAAAGACATACAAATTCACATTAACTTTGTTAAATCACTGGAATTATACAGTAACAAAAAAACCCCCCAAACTATACTAAATTGTCTGTGTGTTCTCTTAAGTGGAGAAAATCATCGATCAGTACACATTTTTACTTTCTTACATACTATCAATAAATAATTATCTGCCAAGTTCTCTTTCAGTCCTGAAATGCCAGGAATTTCAAACTTGTCCACAAAGTGGCACAGCTACACTTAAATTAATGAAGATCCTGCTGAATGTGCCGCAAGAAATTCAGATGAACATTCCTGTATGGAAGTTCATACAAATAATACTGTTATATAATTAGTTTTGGGGGCATTTTAAAGATTGCAAAACTGTCACAATGATAGCAAAAAACAAGTTCACTGAATGATAGTTCATACACACAACCCCCCCTATCATTTATTTAATCAAGCTTTTCTGGTTTAAGTATCTAAGCTCCCAAATGAAACTATCAGAAAAAAAAATTCCTTGAGACAAATTGTGCATATGTACTGAAACTCCTTGACAATTATCTCAGTGACTTCACCTGGCTCAGTATTTAATTTCTTAGTAACACTTGGTCCTTGAAATGTAGATAAAACATCCTGTACTTTCAAAATGCACATTGGAGAGAGAAAACAAAAACTAAGCTAAGGTTTATCAGTTTTTAAGAATTTAACAAATAGATTATATTTACCATCCTAAAACCAGAAATACTGCAACAAAATCAACCATTTTATTCCATTAGCTCACTCAAGAGAATATTATATACTATAGATGCATTTAATAACACCGATTGTGATCAGTGCTGGCATATATCCCTTGTAATGGACATTCAGATAAAAGGAAATCAAATTGTAAGTATAAAAACATAGTAGTGTTTTATATATAATTTTTAAAAATATACTGATTCCCATTAAAAATATATTAATGTGGATCACAGAAAATCTTAAACATTGATCATAATATCTAATAACGAATCCTAAAAATAATTCATCTTTTACTAAATGCTCCAACTGTAACCACTTCAGCAGTCTAATCTTAGTCCATTTACAGCTGTCACCAGTTAAAGAATGATCATCCAAAGAAGTACTGTGTGAAGATTAACAATAAACCCACACAAGCATGGAATGGGCTATCATTTCCCAATAAAATACTGATGATTATTGTCAGTAAAAAAGAAACTATACTACAAAAATAAATAGATCTGCCATTTGAAAAAAATATGTAATTGCTCAATTAAAATAAATTAATGAAGATCAATGTGAAAATTCTTTGGGGAATCTGGATCTACCAATTACATTATTAAACATAAAGAGATGTTGCTCAAAGCAGACTGCAGAATAATTTAAAAAGCACCTGCATTCTTGGAAAATGTAGTTACTAAATGTAAATACATATAAAGTGGACTATGCATTTTTATTTTTTATGAAAGTCTTTAATAATTTCTACTAAGGACAATGTAGGCACTGACCAAATTTAAAAGAACCTTCCCAATCACTGTCTTGAATTTATATAATTTTAAACATTTTCAAATCTAATAGATTGTACTTTGGATTATTGTAAACTTTTTTTAATTCTTGAGGAAGAGTAGGCATTGCTAAGAAGAGAATCTGATAACCTACTTTCTTAGTGTAGATAACAGACTATAGTCCAGGATAATTAAGCACTCCTTAGTGAAAGATGTGGTAATTACTGCTCCATTAAGTGTTCCCAAAAGCAGGAACTAACACTAGCAAAATCCTATTCCTGCAAGTCTAAGCAAAACTTTTATCTTCAGATGTACTATGTTTCTTCCTAAAAATCATGAATATTGTTTTCATTTTAACAATGCACCTTTAAAATCTTTTGCTCTCTTATCCTCTACAGTTCAATCCCACGGTCCTCTTTGTGACTAGTGCTGTAAAGTCAATGGTGACATGTAAAGTTCTCTACAGTATCGAAAATGAAGAGTTTCTTTGTTTTTTAATGCATCTGCTTCACATCCAGATCAATCACCCTCAAGTAATGCCTGTCTTTAACAATTATCACTAATTCCTGAAGCCAGTTAAACTCACTTGTAAAAATTATTTTATCTTCTTTTTTTTTTTTTCCCCAGGTTGCAGTAGTTTCTAAACCAGAATCACACAACAAACAGGAGGCCCTAAGATCAGCCTGCATGCTAGAGCCACACAGACCCCTACACAAGAAACCATGCATTCCTTACAGGGTTCACTTCTACCCTGTATTTCCCACCCAATAAACAGTTTCTGCAAAACATGCTACATGAAAACATTGAACAAATGTGATTTTGACTCATGTAAAACAGCTATTACAAATGTAATGTGCTTTCTTTAATTAACACACACAGGCACACAAACCTCCAAAACCAAACAACAAAGCAGATTTGACACGGCCAAATGAGAATGTATTCACTGCAGTGGAGACCCGTTGAGCACTGTGGTGAAATGGAAACTTTTTGACATAACTGCATGTACAAATATTTGAGGACTATACTATGCCTCCAAATCTGCAAACTGCCCACCTGCTCCTGTCTGAGCAGAAGGCTCAGCTACTTCCTTTTCCCCACCACTCAGAGCTCTCCCTTGTCTTGGAGTGTATCTCTACATCCCTAACACCTGAGCCTGGGAAGAAGATAGATCCTGAAGGATCCAGCCAGTAGGGCTCCCATCCTCCCCCTTGTCAACCCAGATATGCAATATTGCAAGTTACAATGTTCTTTAAAAAAATTCCCAATTTTCCTGCATCCCATCAGCCCTGCCAAAAATCAAAGGTCCTGCACAGGACTCAGTAATTGTTCAACACCCAAAGGCACTTTCACTGCAAGGGTGAATTACATTCACCTCCAACAGAACCTGCCCGTGCCCACAGTGAGGGGTCTTTCCCACACTGGCAGCATTGCACATACTTCTCCCATTTTTTCCTACTGTGAGGAACTTATTTGAGACTGAGCAATTTTTCAACAGGAAGATGGAAAAACACCACATTATCAGCCTGACACCTTAGCATCAGAGCAGACTGATGCTCTCACAGTGGACAGGTGAATTTAGGTAAGACATTAAATAGTATACATTCACAGTAAGAAAAAAAGTCCCATAGTGTGAAAAGTATATACAAATTACATACATAACATAGTATGTATGCATGAACTAGACAAGTTGTATCACTTTTAGTCAACTTTTAATTAGGCAACAGTGACTCAAACCCTGTTTACTACCCCACATTTTAGGTGCTGTACAGGGAACGGGTCAGATGGGTTTTGAGCACAAAATGCACACTTATAGCCTTACGAAAACAAAAGCCTGTGAACCACATAGTTTCAGTAAAAACGTTCATGTAAGAGTCTCAACATCCACTTCTAGGTTTCACAGGTCAGTAGGACCACTTCAAGTGAAAATATGGAGCAGAATTTGGCCCACCAGGTCTGTAATCAACAAGAAGGGAAGGGGTGTCATAATTTCATTGCACGAAGGAAGAGGTTTTGTTCACTGTTGAAACAATTCTCAAATTTCCATTCACTTGATGTACTTTCATGTTTAATATCTGAGGAAGAAGGCAGCAAACAAGTTTGTGAATAATTCTTGGATCTTATTCCACTTCAGTGTCAAAAATGGCTGATTCTCAGGATGTATGCACCTGGATCTGCATGTTTTAGATGAAGTAATTAAACTGGGTGAGATAACAATATATATTTTAAACACAGGATGCAGTTTGAGGTCTAATCCTACATCTAGAGAAGTCAGCTTGGGTCTATTAGGTATGTTTAATACTACTACTTTTATATATTTCTAGTATTTCCAGTATAATGAGTCTAAGAATATTTAGAAATTACTACACACAGTCAACAGAGGCTTTTTAAACCCCCTTATTTCCCCTAAGATTGTATTATTACAAACGGCCCATAAAACTAACCAAGATTTTGATTACCACCTTGCAAAACACAGTTGTAAAATGAAACAAAATATTTTTTAAATTATAGCACATGTGCACAATTAAGGGATTTTAAAGACACTTGTACTTCTTAAAAAATACAAAATGATGCTTATTCTGATCTCCCTAAAGTACACAATGGCTATCACTTTTACTCTCAGTTTCAGACCAAGGTTTATTTTGGTCCATGTATTTATATGACTATAAACAGAGAGTTGTAACACAAATGTTGAAGTAGTCTCACGTGGCACTATAATAAAAACAATCAAGAAAAAGAAATTCTCTCAGCACTGTATACCTATAAATTAGCATGACTAATTAAAAGAAGGCCTCCCTGGGAACAGATTATCTTTGATGGGAAAGCCACTATCAGTTAAATTGATGAGAATTACACATTTATGATTGTAATAACAACATTAGCATTTTCTGACAGTGCAAAAGACCTGCTACAGTCATAAAATATTACTTTGATTTTGTAGATAAATTCATACACTCCAAATATTTATTACATATGCCTTTACTTAGATTTTACTTGTTAAGCAATTTTAACCAGTGAAAATACTAACTTACGATGCTAAAAAATGAATCCAAATTTTCCAGCCTTCCTCCTTCCAAAAAATGCAATTCTAGCAGCAGATCAGAATTTTGGGATAGAAACTGTGTGATTTTCTTGGCTCCTGCACTGATAATAGAATAAAAATATTCTACAAACTCTCAGTCTCAAAGGCCTTGATGCATTTAATTTTTAAAGTTGAAATTCCATACATATGGAATAATTAAGGAGCTATACTTTCCAGATTATCAACTAATTACACTAAGACCTCACTTAACTGCTAAAAAGATCTATCCAAATTATTATGAACATGCCCCATAAAAATGCTTATTTTTGTTCTATAGAAGAAAGAGCCCGCATACTATTTATATTAATCAAAATTTCCCTGATTTTTTTTGTCTGCCTAATAAATAGTGCTTTTTAAAAACTGTAATCAGTATATTTCAGTGCCACCACTGAACTGTAATCACTAAACAAGAAAGAGAAACTGAAAGACTGAAGTGTGACACAAAGATGCCTGAAACATTTCACTTCCAAAGAGAACTCAGCTGCCTGTACTCATGTCCATACCCTCAAGTGCCCTTTTCCTTGAAAAGTCATTATCACATTCATTCTCTCTCCATCCTCAGTTGAAGGTGGCAACACGAGAACTCTGCTATTTTGCACCAGGAGACTGCAGTTTCATTCATCATATTTCTGTGACAGTAGCTTCCAGCTCTTTGCTCCAATACCTTCACCTCACCCTGGCTGCTGCTTGCTTGCACCCTTGGCCACCCTTCCATGGTGCCAACACTGCCCACCCTTATTTGCAGGGATCATGGGATTCTCTGCTGTGAAAAATGATACAAAAATCAGCTACAAACCCGAACACTTCCCCTGAAGTGCAGCTGAGTTTGCAATGCAGCCCCACAAGCACTTATCCTAGTCCAACATGAACAGTGATAAAAAAGCTCTTGAAACTTACTGAGGCAGCAGCACTGCTGCCAAATGTAAAAATCAAGTCATCTCTGTAGGATTCCCATTGAGAAGGGTGGCTATAGGAGTTTAAGCCTTCATCTATTCACCCACCACTGCTACTGCAAAGCTTTATTTGGCAGCTTTGCTGCATGTTACAGCTTTGCATGTTCAGAAAAAATTGAATTCAGTGCCAGTTTTCCATAATACAGAAGACTGTGAAGCTTGCAGCAAGGTCCACAGCTACTCCACAAGCAGCCAAGCCACCTCTGGTGTGAGGATCTGGAATTCCCTTTAGCCATCTCCCAAGTAGTTAAACCCACCTCCATTTTAAGTCAGAACCAGCCAGACTAATCTGAGGAAAAGTATGGACATCAGTTCCCTCAACTGAATAGGCTTAAGCAATCAGAAGCACTTCCCCACCTTCCATGCAGAAGTGTTTAGTGATACCCTGCTGATGTAAGAGCAATTTAAGGATTCACTGCTTTCATCAGTGATATCCATCAGGCAAAAACCAGGCCAAATCTGTCCTGAAGAACTGTCCTTTAAAAAGAGCTAAGCATCACATAATACCTCTATAACAGTCCTGGCTACTTTCAGCTGATTTTAAAAAAGGCAAAAAAAGCACTCTTACATCCAGGGAATTAAAAATTTAAACAGTATGTCCTTATTTATTTGTGTTGGTTTTAAAAAGCATCATAAATGGTCTTTACCCTCTAGTTTCTTGTTCCTAGGATCATTCTTAAATGACACTTCTCCAGTCACTTTTATACACCTCTGTAGAAACTGGTGGGCCTAATTTTGCTTCTGTTGATGATTAGTGGGGAAATAGGGCAGGCCTTTACTGCAATGGGTTACTTAAGGAAGATTAATTAAGCAATGTTTACATGGGAGGATACTTCGTGAAAAAAAACCTCTGGATAGTTCCAAATGTATCTACTACCTCTGTCATGTACTTGCAAACCAGAACAAGCAACAATAACAACATTTTTCCCAATCTGACAATTCATTTCCTTTTAGCTTTGGTTCATGTATCTGCTTTGATATCTTATGTTTGTGCCCCAGACAAAATATCCTCTTCCTTCCAGTATCCCAACCCCTGTGCACAACTTCCTCAGTCTTGGAGAAAAGGAGGATAGCATGCTCTGGAAAGCGTGAGCTTACTGCTCTGCTGAAGAGGGAAATACCTCTTAAGACAAAGTTGTCCTACTGCAGCCCTCTGCCTTTGGGCCACTTGTGATTTCTACTTGTCAACATGCAAGGTTTAAAACTCTTCAGTGAAGTCTGATCTGACTCAACATCACTTAAATTTAATGGTGTTGCCATTCACTTAAATACTATATGGGTTTACTAATAGCAGTTTACTACAGTGTTGGGTTAGATGTAAATAGATGAAATATGGAAGGTTAAGAAGATGGTGGCTCCATAACTCAACCAAATTTTAAGTTTCTTCAGACAATCATCTTAAACCATCAAGCTGCCAGTGAAGTACTTTGCCTTCTATGTGTCCATACACTATGCTAACTTATACACTGATTAGTAGCCAAAACAATTAAAAAAAAAAAAAAAAAAAAAAAAAAAAAAAAAAAAAAAAAAGAGAGAGAAGAATCCCAGTGCTGTAGCACTCTACACCACAATCAGTGGTCCCCATCATTTCTCTGCATGCTGCAGCACAGCTGGTGAGTGCCAAAGCTTGGTTTGCTCCGGGTCTCTGGCAGCTCCATCCCGTTACGGATGCCACACGTGCTGAGACTGCGGAGCAGACTTTGACACCCGCATCTGATCCCTGCCAGATCTTCCACACACATGCTCACTGCAGACACACGTTTACTCCCCATTTACTTCCTTCCTCAGCCTCCCTCCCTAAATCCTGCTAGCCACTTTTGTTTTGATTAGGGCTGGGCTTGCCTGGTCCCCAGCAGAAGTCAGAGACCACAAGTCTGTCACAGCATATTCTGCATGGGGACTTCTATACTCCAAACAGGCAATCCTAGGTCATACTAAACATAAGGAGTAGTGAAATACTGATTCCACTTGCTTGCCCAGGACTTACAGTTATCCTGAGCAATTAAGTAGTTTTTAAAGGCTCCCAATAAAACAAAAAAGGTATGCTAGATGAAAGAACAAACGCATCCTTGAAAAAGCACAGGATCACGAGTGCTCACAATATAACAAAGTCAGCATTGAGTGTATATTGCCGTGCCCTACTCTGTCATGGAAAAAGTAGTTCAACTGTGCCTAAAAACTAGGAATTCAAACAACAGGCTCTGATTAATCACTGAAAAGGATAGTTGGTCACATAAAGGGAAAAGCTTGTTCAGGTGCTGCTTATATGTCTCATTTTCCATTTATTTTTCTGTTTACAGTCAAAATAGTCTCAGTAATTTTTCCTCCTTCGTTGTATGTACTTGAAACAGTAAGATCAATCTTTGAAATACACAAATGCTAGTGCACTGCAGAAGGATTCAATGCAAGAAAAAAAGGGTGTTTTCTATTTTTATCAAGTTTTGTAGTAACAGTAACAGAAAGAAAGTTCAGATGAAAGTGAAAAATTTCAAGCCAACGATATTCCTTTTAATGAGAAGACAAAATACACCAGCTCCTACATGCTGCTCCTCCCTTCCTTCCTCTCCCCATCTCATAAAAGAGGATCCCAAAGAATGATTGTGTTTAAGTCCCAGTTCAGAAATACTGTATCAATGCCTTATTGTGGTAAGAATTTTGGACTACAGAGCCAACAAGGTCCCAAAAAACTCCATCTAAACTGAACAATCCATCCCATCCTGAAAAAACACATTACTGAGAAACAGACATAAATGTTTAACCCTCGATACTCACGCACTTAATTGCATCTGTTTATATTCAGCACCCTACAGTTCATTATCATCTTTAACATCTGTGCTTCATGCTAAGCAAAGGGAAAGAGACTTGTTTGCAATTTAGTGTGTACGAAAAAGAATATACAGCATTTTTGCCTTACTGCCAGCATCCAAAAGTAGTAGTACGTATTTGTTTCTAACTTTGAATGTGCAAAAAAATTTTAACAATCATCATCCTTTTCTGATTCTATGAGAACTTCAGCTCTTCCGAGTTCTTTGCACTGAACACCTTTATTCATGTGCACCACAAAAGGTTTCCCTCACTTCACCTCTCCAGTCTGCTTTACCCTTAGACAAACAGATCTTCTTCTAAAATTTAGTAAGAGCCACTCACACATAACTAGGTCCAGAATTCACATCACAAAAGATAAACAAGCTGTATTATCCATTCATGGTAACTTGTAAAGAGTACATACGACAGTATTGAGCTGAATTCAGTAAGGTGCACATTCCTTAGATTTAAAAATGTTACAAAGGACTATCATTGCTACTCTTCCATTTTTTTTCAGAAGAAACAGAGTTGACTTGGCACATTGCTGCACTGGGAATGGCTTCTGTTCAAAAAATCAAATCGTGTTTAGGACTCATAATTTTTATATGACCCTGAATTACTCAAACACAAGACTTAAAGATATAAGCTGTATCAGAATAGAGCTAAAAAAGAAAAGATTGTGGACGTGTGTAAGTGTACCAAATTACACTGTAGACACACAGATGCACATATATAATGGCTGACGTGTTTCTACCTTAAATAATGCATCCAGCCCTAGGTACCTCATTACTAGAAGGGTAACAACAGTCTGAAGGTAGTTCAGAGAAGATCAATCAAAATGATTAACACCAAAGGAGGGACTTAAAAGGCAGGGTTAAAAACTCAATACTGCAGCTGTTTTGTGAACAGGACTTTCATTGCATGAAGGGCAAGAAAAGTCCAAACAAAAGCACAGTCCTCTAAAAATATATCAATATATACAATTAGCAAAGCACTGACTTTAGAAAAATGTGACTATAATCCACACATAGCTAAGGGGGAACTCCAAGAAGAAAGCAAAATTATTTATTGCAAGCTCAAAAGTCTAGGTATAATGAGCTTAAACTATTACAGGAATTTTGACTTGACATACAGTAAGTTTTTGCTCATAGCAAGATCTCATAAACTGGGCATAACCTCACCAAAAAAGGGTAAGATAAGAAAGTAAAAATATTGTTGCAGGGTTCAAGCTAGCTTTGACAGGACTTTGGCTAAGTAAACTAGAAGCTTCTCTCCCCTGATCAGACTCAAATTTCTATAAAATTATACTAGTAGCTACAAACACTGCAGAATGAGTGAATGACTGAATGCAACACTACCTGCACACACTTAAATGATTAAGTGTTTTCAAAGCAGTTTTCAACAGTAGTATTTTGTTTCAACAGATTAATAAACTAACATCTTTGCCTTGAAAAGGACCCTTCACATGACAATTTTTTTCAAATTAATGGAACTAATAGGAATAGGGTCCATTCACTGCTCAGGCAACAGACTCTGTTGTACAAGCAGCAGTGTTAAATAACGTTACAGATTTAAAGACGTTTTAATGCTCTTGGCTGCTACTGCTAAAACTGGTCAGCTAGTTAGCTAACAAAGCATTCTACGTGGCAGTATCAATTATCAAAAATGTACTCTGAAACACAGTAGATAGTAGTTCTCCCTGCTACATTACACAGAAAACTGAAGGAAAGAAGACTCATGTCACGGTGAAGTTTATATCTATATATATATATAGATTAGATTTCATCAGAATGAAAATTATGAGAAACATACTTTCTTTGCTGCAAGAGCAATTCATTGCAGAATACTGATAGTAACTTCACTCAGTAAGACATATCTCTAACTAAGCTCAAAATGACTGAGGCACACAGTTAACATGCAATGAAACATGGTATTTTTCACTGCATTTTACACTGTGATTGTCTTAGAAACCCAAGGGTATGGATAAGCTGTAGATTATTAAACTGTAATAAACAAACTTGTCTAACATTTCCTTCTCTTCCCCTCCTTTAGGGGACACAACTCAATAAAGACTTCCAAATTTACTACTACTTTATTATCTTCTATGACTACTTTCCATTATGAAACCAAAAACCTTGTCTAGTATTACTTAAATGTATCAGGTTATCATGCAGTTCAATACTTCTCTATTTCCACAGCTCTAAGAATATCTTTGTTTCCAAATGTGTTTTTTATTAACAGCACTGCTATGTTTCAAATATTTGTCTTTACTATTCAAGAAGCAAAAAATTCACATACGTTAACACAAAATTACATTAAGAAAGAGGGGGCTTTATCTTTAAAGTAAATGTATAAAACTGTAGAGAACAACTTTGTGACTTAAGATACAAAGAAGGGAAGAAAAAGGGAGAAGGAGGAAGACTGCTCCTTCTTTGATAAGTGTTTCATTCATTCAATTCTAAAGAGAAAAAGCAGCAGCAAAGCGGGGCAGCTTATATGCCAGTACAAAGCAGGAAGTGTAGGAATTTAGTGAGTTCACCACTGGATTCTACGCTTCATACATAATTTCAAATGCAAGCAGCTATATAGTGAAGTGGGGGCCCTTAGGTGGTGCAAGGGCACATGTAAGGCAGCAATCCACTCCACCCTGCACTGCAAGGCAACAGGCCACGGCAGCAGTTTCTTTAGAAGTTTCAGCCACCTTTTTACTAACCTAATCAAAGGTGTATGCTTTTTAAAAGCCTGATAAAGTTACTGCAGAATAAAGCCGGGCCAGCCAATGCAACATTAAAAGGGAGTCACTGTATAATCATGGAACACCCCCTTCACCGTCATTGCAAACGTCACAGAAAACGGACAACCTCGTAAAAAGATGCCTTTTGCCTCCCTAACATGGCCCTAGCCAACCCCAAAATGGTCTCTTTACCTGATACCTCTCTTCTCTTCTCTGGTCACAAAGGAGATGGGTGAAATTCAAAATAGCATTGTTGCAACGGGAGACTTACAGAAGGACCAGGGAAGGTCCTTCACAAACCACAGTACAGATCTCGAAAAAAGTTCGCTTATTATTTTGTACCTATTTTGCATCTGTAAGTCTTATACACGAAGGCATTCATACCAGTTTCCACGTTCAAAACACGAAACCATCCATGCTGCTGTGCTTAAAATTAAAACCATGGAACATACACCCCTTGTCTACCCAACAGCCTAACAGAAACACTGCTTTTGGTCTGAATTCTTAATCATTACTTTTTTTTTTTCTCCCTAGAAAGGAATAATTAAAAATCAACCAACCAAACCACATACACGCTTCAGAGTATCACCACAGGGACACTCTCAGGTCTGAATTACTGCAAAATAACACTATAATTATGTCTTAATTTCACTAACTAATCTCAGATGAGCTTTTAAAAAGTAATTCGAGGTTTACAAGTAAACCGTTTAAAACTGTACTGAGCTGTTATCTGAATGAAACCCGACATTTATTTATCCTTTTCCCAGCTTAATTTTAAACAGTTTCCAAGGAAAGGCATATCTGCTCCTGATCTGTCTGGTGACAAATGATAAACCTCGTTAAAAAGTGTGACATTTGAAAATAAATAAAAACCACAGGAGACTTTTCTAACCAAGGAGGAAGATACGAAGAAACATTATACCTTTGCACAAATCACCAGCCACAGAGACTAAGCACAATCTAACGACCTTATTTACTCAAATTGTACACTGCCAACAAAACCACTACCTAAGGCAACTCTTTAACTACAGATGTACTTAAATACCTAGAAAAAATAGGTTACTTCTCTTCACATAAAACCGGAGTCCCACTGAGCTCAACCAAATGTGGCAGGCTGAGATGGAAGACAAAAACGGGTCTTACTTGGTGTACAAAGACATCAACTGGAGACTCCAAGGGGCTTCCCTCTCTGTTGCTCATGGAGATGAACCCGAATCCCATTCTCACATTGAACCATTTGCAATGGCCGGTTCCGTGCAAAACCTGGGATTCCTCTTCTTCTTCCTGCTCCGGCAACTTCCCGGGTTCGTCTCCACCTTTACTCGCCCCTGCTGAGGAAGAGGGAAAGGCGGGGGGTGTGGGGGGGAAGGGGGGAGAAAAAGAAGGAAGAGAGGGACAAGATGCAAAGCAAGAGTTAAATTCTGGTAACATCCTTTTGCCGCTGTATAAAGGAGTTACTACAAACGGAACAGGGAAAAAGAAAAAGGGGGGGCGAACAAAACAAAATCAAAAAGCACACCGTGAAAAGTGCGTATTTTTCCTAAATCCTAAAATAAACAGCCTTCTCCCCAAAATACGTAAAAAAATAAAATCACCGGAGGTTACAGAGAGGAAACACTGCGCACGGAGGCTCTCCCTCTCTCTGAGCCCAGGGCAGCCCACGTTTCTGTACATACGTGTATTTTTCCATTTAACTCCATCTTTCAGCCACATTACAGCACGGAACGCGATACTTTACTTGAATATTGCTGGTTTAAGACCGATCCCATTGCTCAACAGAAATTCTCAGCTCAATTAGTCTCTCCTCGCAAGGCGCAGGACCGGGGGGGCGAGGGGGGAGGCCGGCCGAGGAGGGGTGGAGGAGAATAAGCAAAATTGGGTAGATTGCACAACTGGTTATTGCACATGCAGCGCCGAAACCACTATTTTCCAACGTGTATCCATCCCTCCTTGGAATAAACTTTCGATTAAAGTTGGGACAGGTGTACGGCCGTTTTCTCATCCCACCACTGCAACTGTGCTTAATCAAACAGGAACAATTCAAACAATAGCCCCCTGAAAGCTTTTCAAGTTGTGAATCGGTGTGGGCGGTACGGAACAGTTTTTGAGCTGGGTAACAATGGGTTTGGAGAAAGCCCCCTTGCGCGAGCTGCTAAAAAAGGGTAATGCATAGTTGGGTTAAAAAGGGGTGGGGGGAGGGGGGAGAGAGGGAGAGAGCGAGCGAGCGAGCGAAAATCATAGTAAAACAATAGAAAAAGAAAATTAACCTTCGGCCATGTTGCCCCACGGGCCCTCTGCTCCAAACTCGTGAGATGAAAACTTTCCCTGTGGATCGAAGTGGTCTTCTGCATTAATCTAACATCCTGATTTTGAACGATCGCAAATTTAGCTCGCATGGTCTAATGTGCTTTCCCTCTTTTGATTTTTCCCCGTCTCTCTCGCTCCGTTTCTGGCCCCCTGCGCACACGTGACTCGGTCAATTACATGCTTTCTTGCTACTAATTTCGCATCGGATCCTTAAGGGGTTGGCAGGAGGCAGGAGCAGCCAATCGCCATTTCAAGTAGCCTGACACACCAAAATAATTTATGAATGAACAAGAAATTTCCAACACGGCGCTTTTTTTTTTTTTTTTTTTTTTTTTTTCGCCTTCCTTTTCGGACAGCTAATCTGCACGCTTCTTTACGGGAAATCGAGATGACGTATTATTCTGGGGTTTCTGCCCTCCCGTGCACGCAGAAATCCGTAGGAAGATCCGTGTGTTTCCAGATACAGCCCACTGAACAACAGCTGCACGCAGGGGCGGCCGTGCGGAGGAGATTATGGGGTATCCGTGCCCACCGCAGGCGGGCTCCGCGTACGCACACGCAGGCGAGATGCTCTCGGACAGGGGCCACGCGTGTGTGCAGACATGGACCGGGGACACACGTGTGTGCAGACATGGACCGGGGACACACGTATGTGCAGACACGGATCGGGGCCACACGTGTGTGCAGACATGGACCGGGGACACACGTATGTGCAAACACGGATCGGGGCCACACGTGTGTGCAGACATGGACCGGGGACACACGTATGTGCAAACACGGATCGGGGCCACACGTGTGTGCAGACATGGACCGGGGACACACGTGTGTGCAGACACTCACGAGGGACACATGTGTGTGCAGACATGGACCGGGGACACACGTGTGTGCAGACACGAGAGGCACGCGTGTGTGCAGACATGGGCGAGGGACACACATGTGTGCAGACACGCCCGGGGGACACACGTGGGTGCAGACACGCACGGCGAGTGCCGGGAGGCATCTGTGGCACCCTCTGCGCACAACGTGGGCAGATGCGCAACTGGATCGTTACTAATTTCGCATTCAAATTAAAAGCGCGCCGGAAACGCGATATCACCTTAATATGCCCCAGAATGTACGGAGATCTAGCGTTTCACAACATTTCTGGAAGGGGGATGGGGCGAGGAATTGTACTTCACAGGTTTCTCCGCCATCTCTTTCCGGGGGAGGGGATGTGATTAATGACTTCCTAAATAAGAGCCCAGTTTTCAAGCCGAGAATTGGAGTGAACCTCAATCAGCAGTTGGGAGAGGACTGACAGAGGGATTTACTGGAGAAGAGGGCGGGAAAAAAAAAAAAAAAAAAAAAAAAAAGCCTCGGGGTAAGAGGACAAAGAGGGGAGAAATAACAGTGACCGGGGACTGCTGTTTTAAGTCTTCACTGCCAGCGGGAGGGGGGAACCAATTCGGAGAAGAAATGTGTGATGTGTAACGGGCTTGGTAACAGCCCCTTTGCAAAAGGCACTCCCCTTCTGCGCTCACAGGTACACAGCTCTGGCCCTGCCCTCCAATCCCTTCCCGCTGCTGTACGCCCGGCCAAACGCTTTTAAAATAATATTTTACAAACGTGAAAAGCAAACAATTAAGGGAGAATTAGTTTTCTTTTCCATCTGTCCATCTCCTTTAAAGTAAAGGTGGAAGTATTCTGTCCTCATTACCACCTACTCGCATTAACTTGTCTTTCCATGCAGTATTTATACATATGCATATGCATATGCATATACATATACACGTGTGTGCGTGTGTGTGTTTTAAACGTTGCCTATACCTTGTAAAAACCTGGACTCTGACTTTCTTTTTAACCTCCCCCCTCCTCCCCCTTGCATCCTCTCTTATCCCAAGGACACACAAACAAAAGCCAAGGCAACAAACTGATCCGTGCAGAACCTGAACGCAAGGGGCTTATGCATTTGCAAAGCACTTGCTGTTGTTTGGGAAGTGGCGTCGATCAGTCTGCCCAATTAAGGGGAACGCCTTTGCCCCCATGGGCCTGTTTACTCCTTTTGTTGCCTTTCAGGAAAGCGTCAATTCCCCTGCTAGCGCCTCATTTCTGTGTGAAACACCAAGGTGGAGGCTCCGTGTGATCGTTTGCAGGAAAGAGGCGAGGGTGGGCAAGGGTGTACAAATACAAGCACCCTGGCAAGTGGAGCAGAAGCTTTAAATCCTGGAATTCCTTTGCAGTCTTCAACCGTAAATTTCCTATAGATTATTTCAACAGTGAGGTCGACTTCCTACACTGACCTGCCTTAGCATTCTTGCAACATACCACTGCTTTTGGCTCATAACCTCCTTTTCCCCCTTACAATAGCGATTATTTTACAATATTAAATCTCCAGTAATTTTATATGCTTGGATCTTATGACCCGGATGATATCTAATATATAACAAATGTATGAGATTTTAATACAGGTGAAACCTCAGTTATGAGTAATAAATTAAGGTTACCGGAAGAAAACAATCCTTACACCTCTTACTTGAACTGCCAAGGCTACATATCTTGTGGCAGAATGGCACATATATAAAATACAAGATCCCTCTGCCCCTCCCCTCGAAAAGACAGGAAATACCCGTTTAATAAAGTTTTAAAAGTCTTTATTTTAAAAGGCTGATTTATTTTACCGATATTCAGTATTAAAAAATTCCTTAGAGGCTAGAATATTGGTCAAACAGACACAAACGAGTTGATTGAGTTAATTAAATGGATAAAATGTCTTGTTAGCAAATTTCAGTGAAAAGAAAATTCACTGTATGTTCTTCGATGAATAAATGACTATAAAACCGCGCAAATAAATGAGTGTAAATATATTGGTTGTAAGGTTTTTCTTAAGTTGCAAAATAAGTGCAGATTTTGTAAAATGGAGGGGGGTGGGATTTGCAATGTGTCTTTACTGAGATTTTCAGGCCTCCAGTATTAGTGGAATTAAGGTTGGGGTCACTGGACTGGTCACTGGTGTCAGATGTTATCGACTCATTCATTTCCTGCAAGGGACATCAGCCTTTCAAGTTTTGTGGAAGGTAGAGAGCTGTTGCCAGCTGGGAACTCTCCGGGTAAAAGAAAAAAAGAAATTGAAAAGGAAAAAAAAAAGGAACCCTAACCAACACCCTTCCAAAATTCATTTTGAAGGGAGGGGGGAAGAAGAAAAAAACCCTATGGAACAAGCCAGTTCGTGGAAAAATTAATTTAATGATAATAGTTTACATTTTTAAAAAACCTATTTCTATCCTTACATTTCGCGAAACAGATGCTAATTTTGGTAAAGACAATTATAGGAAGCTGGAATCATTGTCTTTCTACATGCACAGCAAGAGCTCGCTTGAAACTATGTAACCAAAACCAGTGGTGTTGGATTTCCTATTTGTCACCTTCCTAAAGCTTTTAATGTTTTAACTTTGGTTTCTCCTATTCCACCTAAACAAAACCAAAACTGGACAAAAACCGCACCCCCCCCATACACTACTCGCCCTCTCAAAATAGACCCCCACCTCAAAAACAAACAAAACCAAAACTAAACAAACAAAAAACCTCCCCATAAAACGGGGAAAAAACTTCCACAAAAATCCAAACAAACGACGGAGCCGCGTGCATTTGAAACAAAACGCGTGTTTTACACTTGAAAGCAGAGGTCGGGGTGCTGCTACCACTTCCCATTTCAAAGCACAGCCAGCGCTCCTCGCCGACGGGCAGGCAGGAGGGGCAGGGACGGCGCCGCGGCGCCCCTGCCCCCTCTCCTCCGCTGCCCGGGCTGGGCTGCTCGGCGCCGCCCCGCCGATGTTGGACCGAAGAAAGATGCCCGTCGTGTTTTTTCTACAAGGTCTCTACCGAAACCGGCTCCTCCTAGATGTGTGGCCGGAGGGGGACCTTTCCCGCCGCTCCTACGGCCGGGAGGCTGTACCGGTGCGGAGCTGTTCCCGCCAAAACCCTCTCACCTACGTTTTGGGCGCCAAGGCCGCTTTCCCTTTCCGCCGCCGCGCAGCGCCCGGGTCGAGGGCGGGGGTGGCCCCGGGCCCGGCGGGCCCCGCTCCCGGCGCGGCCGTGCCGCTCGGGGGGAGGAGAGGCCGAGTGCCCCCGCCGCGCCTCCGCCGGGCGCCGGGCAGGGCGAGAGTCGGGCGCCCGCCGGGCGTGGAGGCTCGGGCGTCCAGCGGCCGCGCTCCGTCTCCCCAAGCCTGCCCTAAAGCCGGGCTTTGCGCCCGGGCTTTTGTTCAACACGTCCCAGAAAATGCGGCTCCTTCCCAGCTCGCCTTCCCGCGCCTTTGGGAGAGCACGGTCGGATGCGCTCAGGGCACCGCCAGCTCCCCGGCCGGACTTATTACCCTCGCTTCAAGTCGCGAGCATTAATAGTAGAAAATATGCAATTTGTAATTTTTTTAGGTAAACAAAACACAGCGCCGGCCCAGCTTCGGGCTACAACGGCTCGGATCGAGCAGGGACAGGATTTGCCCGACGTTCGACTGAGGTGTATGAAGTTCCAGGCCTTACAGAGGCGCCTTCGCACCGCGCCCGTCCCGAACCGCGGCTCTTTTCGGGAAATGCAGTTTCAGGGTGCAGAAAGCGCCTCTCTCCCCTCATTCCCGCCCGCCGCCGGAGCTCGGATTTTTAGCTTTCCCGGCGCTCCTCAGCCGTCACACCCAAGGCGGGCGCTCCCGCCTGAGCCCGCCCCTGTTCCCTCATGGGGACGGGGAGCCCTCGCCGAGGATCGCAGGCGCCGCTGCTCGAACGGGGGTCGGAGCGCGGTTTGAAGCATGAACTTTACAAACACTTTCTGTTGAAGCGAGAAGCGGTGGCCGAGGGTGCGGCGCGGAGCCGCCCTGCCGTCCGTGCATCTCTGCCGGCCGCGCCGGCGGTCTGCGGGGACTGCTAAAAGTACTGTCAATTTTTGTGATCCTGGGCGGGTTCCGCGGCAACGAGGACGCGGGAGGCACTCACTTGGAGAGCTCGGATGCAGGATACGGTCTCACGTACATTAACCGTCTCTCAGCTGCGGATTTGCAACTGATAGCGGCCGCTCCCCCGGGGGATTTAAAGAGGCTCTGGAAGTCGTCGCGGGAGACCGTCTGAAAAGGCTAACGCCCGCAGGGAAGACTGGCCCTCGCGGAGGGACCGGCCGCACGGCCCGATGTCACCGCTTCGCTTCCCGCTCGACAGGAGCAGGACGATGAGCGGGCGGGTGCGCGCCTCGGGCGCTTTCGCTCCAGCCCGTCTCCTCAGGCGGGACAGCCGCACGGCGGGACAGCCGCACCGCGCCTTACGCGCGTGTCCCAGCGGGGAGCGCATCCTCCCCGACGGGCAAGTGCCCGGGCGCTCTGGCGTGCGGCAGCCCGGCGGTAACACGGTCGGCTCCTCCCGGCCCAGCACACAGGCAACACCCGGCGCCCGCTATCGCCCGCCCCAAGCCGTCCACCGCTGCAGGGAACGCGTGCCGGGGTGCGGGCGGCTCACGGGTGTCCCCGGGACGCGCATCCCTCCCTCGGGGGCGCAGCGCCGCTCCGCGGGGAGCTCCGCGCCCCGGCCCGCGCATGCGCCGGCCCGGCGGGCACTCGGGCAGGGGGATGGACGGGAGGGTAAGGGGGGATGGACGGGAGGGTAAGGGGGGATGGACGGGAGGGTAAGGGGGGATGGACGGGAGGGTAAGGGGGATGGACGGGAGGGTAAGGGGGGATGGACGGGAGGGTAAGGGGGATGGACGGGAGGGTAAGGGGGGATGGACGGGAGGGTAAGGGGGGATGGACGGGAGGGTAAGGGGGATGGACGGGAGGGTAAGGGGGGATGGACGGGAGGGTAAGGGGGGATGGACGGCAGGGTAAGGGGGATGGACGGGAGGGTAAGGGGGGGATGGACGGGAGGGTAAGGGGGATGGACGGGAGGGTAAGGGGGCTGGACGGGAGGGTAAGGGGGGGATGGACGGGAGGGTAAGGGGGATGGACGGGAGGGTAAGGGGGCTGGACGGGAGGGTAAGGGGGGATGGACGGGAGGGTAAGGGGGATGGACGAGAGGGTAAGGGGCTGGACGGGCGGGTAAAGGGGCTGGACGGGCGGGCAGGGGGCTGGACGGGCGGGCAAAGGGGCTGGACAGACGGCACTTCTGAGGCATCGCGATTGGAGGAGGTGCGTGGCGGTAGTGTGACAGCTGCACAGAGATAACTCCACGAGTATAATTTTTGGTCAGTGACTGACGTGTGTGCGCCCACCTGCGCGTCTGCCGGGGTGCTGGTCCCGTAGCGCTCACACAAACCCGTGGGGTCTCACCATTTTCGACAGGTATGTGGCATGGGGTTATTGTAAATAAACTTTCCTATGTAATCGTTTATTTCTCTTACAGAAGCAGAACACTCAAGACTGCATCCAACAAGAACTCTGGAGCCTGTGCACAAAAATCGCGATTCTTCCTCATCCCACCCAATGATTACGCTGATGAGTCAGCGGGACAGAAGTGCTGAAGTACCTCAGTTTTACAGACACAGTCCGCCACGTAAGACGCTGTAGAAAAGACTGACCTGAGCCTGAGGAGACCTTCTTGAATGACCTCATCGTCTTCTGAGGAACCTAAAATCAGAGAGCTGGTGTCAGTACCGAGTACACTGTCCCAGAGTACTTTATTTAATTACCTCATCTCCAGTTTAAGGGCTCGTTAGGAGGCCATAAAATGCCAGGGCATTGACTCTATGAAGTGACCTGTAAACCTACTGTTTGAGACTTACCTAGCTCATCAGAACCACAACGAGATAACCAAGGTATAAGAGAAAAAATCAAGTGCTGCTTCCCCCCGCCCTAGCACCAGTAAAAGCAAATGCTCCTTTCATTAATCTCTTATGAAAGCTACACAGTTGATGACAACAGAGGGAAAAGACACAGATTTGAAGAATATTGGAACGCGTTTTTTTCCTTTATCAATATTTAATTGCAGTAGGTAACCTAAGAACTAGTGAGTTGTCTTTACTATGTTTAAATTGTACATATTAAACAATCAAGTCATACCTTGCATATGATTTAAGAAAAGTCAATAAAAATACTTCTCCAGGATTCTTTCATGGTCAAAATAGTAACTCAATGCCAACTTATCAAGATATCAACAGAAAAATGCTTTTCATTATGACTGATAACACTGCAGAGCGTAGTATGTAATGATATTAAATTCTAGGTCTCAATCTAAACAAAATCAATCAGTCATACAAATATAGATTTGTGACTTGACTGAAACTTCATGAAAGGTGTACTTTTGCTCTAGTTGAAAAAGGCCTGGCTGATTTCATATAATGGCAATAAAAATATCACAGAAAAAACCGCTGCAGATGGCATGAAGCATTAAGGAGAATACCTTGGTTTTGAAATATTCTTGTTACTTATGTTGTGCAGTTTGCTTAACAAATGAAGGATGAATAGATAGGAGCATGCACAAACTCACCTGTCACAAGCCTGTCCTCATCACCCTCTACTGTTTTTTTGAATAATCTATGTTAACTAAAACCCATCAAAAAGAAAGGAATTGCAGTATCAACTTGTTTAAATATAAGCTCAGTTCTCTTCTGTTTTAGAGAAATCTGAGTTTTGTCTTTTTTCCAATTTAAGAGAACATCTGGACAGCTCTCTTAAAAAAAAAAAAAAAAAAAAAAAAAAAAAAAGATATCCTACTAGGAGTGAGTAAAGTCAGAAGAAGAATGAACAAAGACAAATGATAACCAATTTTCTCTAGCTTCTTTACCTGACAGTCAAATATTCTGAATCCTTTCCAACACCAGAAATTGGAAAAGGATGTGGTACAATCTTTCTTTACAGTGCAACAACACTGGCAAGCTGATTCAGCTCCTTTTCTAGTAACTGAGTTTTCCACTGGAATTGTGTGGACTTTTGTCTAGTATTAAACCTAACTCTGCTTTTACACCTTCAAGCACTGAAGTCCAATCCCTTGTATCTGCTTCTTTGTTCTGCCAACCTGTGTCTATGTGCCTTTTGTGTCTTTCAGATTTACTTGCATTATTTATGCAACATAATGAAATATGCAAGCATAGAGTAAAGGATCCGTTCCTGGCTTTGGAATGTAGCCTGCTCCAGTTTATGAAGCGATTAAAAATAAGTATTTGGGGGAGTGGTGTTGAGATTCAAAGAAGGGAAGTAAAGTTCTTAACTGTAGCAGGAAACAGCACAAGTTCAAGTTATTCTTGATTCCAGTATTGTCATTTTGTAAAACATTTCTAATCATCACATATTCTAGAGGGTCACAATAGATTATTAAACTGAAAAATGGATATCTAATTTTTTTTCTAGTTATTACAAATAGCTTCCTGACACAATACCTAAAGCTTGGCATAAGATGTGTTAGCGTAGAAGAGCCTGAGCATTTAAATTCTATGAACTCATTTAAATAGATCGTTCAAATGAGAAACTATTCTGGCATGCATTTTACTGTATCCTACTGAAAGACATACAAAATCAGCCCCTGATTTCAATGGAAGCAGGTTTGGGCACTGAAATGGCTCAAGGTGAACTCTCCTGTGCCCACTTACGCTGCACAAACCAAAAAAGTATTTTGGCATTTTACTTCTGAAACTATCTTGGCATTTACATGAACTTTGTAACTGCAAGTAAGTAAATAAATGCGGCTGAGGAATTGTGTACTAGACAGCAAGATGTTTTCAAAGAAAAAGTCACTAGCTTTGAAAGTAATCCTTATTTTAACTAGGCATTCACAGCACGTGGAAGGATACTGTAACAGTAAGCATGAAAAATAATGCAAGAGAACACCATATGGAATTATTGCTGGATAGGAAATACAATGAAAAGAGCAGTATCAGTTAACGGCACACTGACAGATACCCAACAAGGGTAATCCACTTTCCCTTAAAAGTAGCACATTCTGTAATTCAACTGACTTAACTTATGTAGTCTATTTTTTGACAACTTATCAGTCAGTAAAAAATAATAGCAAGTTTATATCTATTTAAAAGGAATTCTCTGAGATATGCATTGTTTTGAATTCATTATCTTAAGCAGGTTTGCTGCCAAAGGATTTGGAAACACAATTTGTTTGCAAGAAAGTAAAGCAAACATAAATAGTTATGCCACTTAAGTAAGATGAAAAGAAAAATTAATGTTAAATTTGTTTCTTTCACAGTGGTAGCCAGGGGACTGTTTTTTCCTAGAGTAAACCCAGCAGTATTTTTTAAAAAAATGCTGGCTACTATAAGTATGATTAGAGAGTAGAAAAAACAAACTAAAAAACAAAATGCACCAATCCTTTATTTTATAACAAACAAGGAAAACAGTGATGCAAAGGAATAGGGGAAAACATTCAATGCTGAAAGGATCTTCTTTTAGTTAACTCATCAGGAGTGAAGACTTAAATGGATGAATGCTGCAAAGTATACACAAAATTTTAAAATTCTAGACGGAACCCAAGCATAGTAAGAGCATAAAACATGAGCTTTTAAAATGTATCTATATACACATACACACACACCAGTCAGATATATTAAGAAAATTTCCTGCCATTTGAACCAGTTGGTAAAAATTTACCTTACTTACTGTTCTTGACTGCTGATAGAAGCATTATGCACAGAATATTTTAATTTCAAACATCAAATTACTGTTGTCTGACACTCTGAATTTACTTGTTTTACACAGATTCTTCAATGTGCAATTCTAAATAATGAATTTCCTCCTGAAATGCTTTCATTGTTTAAACTCTTTTTTTTTTTCTTTTTCATTTCATCCAGTTCAATATAGTTACTCTGAAATGCATAAATAAGAAAAAATAAGATTTCCTGAAAAGGTACACTCAAGTGTTAATGTCCACATGTAATTACAGGGTAGATAAAGTTGAAAGCTCTCACAATTTTATTCTTTGTTTAGCCATATTTTTCTTTGCTTTTCTTCCATACTTCTGTTTATACACCATTACAGTATTTTTCTAGCACGTGAAGATGAAAGCAAGCATGTGTGAGATATTTAAAAATATTTTTACAATGATGATTTAAGAAAATTAATTGAACAACTAGCAAATTAAAACTTAGTCTTTCTTTGCTAATTTCACATTTGTCACTGATCTGAAGGAGGGTCACTACAACTTCAAGTAAATAACACAGCTGGGCAATAGTCCAGATATGCTTTTTTTCCTGATATAAAAGAGGCTAAGCATATCTTAGTTTTTTGGAAACGAAGTTTTTGAAGATCAAACATCCAGTTATGCATCTTTTAATTATGTGTAAGAATGTCATTTTACTACAGTGAGAACAGGAACAAAGAAAGGTAAAATGTGCTTCCACCGCTGTTAGGAATATGATTCCTTTGGGCAATAAAAAGGGTAATGAACTCCATAATATCAGAATGGGAGCAATGAAAGCCTGACAACTCTAGCATTAGAGTTTCTCCTCAAAATGAAATGCTACTCCTATACTGACAATTGTTTTAGCAATAAAAACTATTTAGCATTTATTTAGTTTAAAACATTAATAATACATAACAAAGGAATATGCTGAATAAGGTTATTTTTGTTTAAAGATTGAAATTACTTTATATAATTCTCATATTTAGTGTATTTGATTTAGTAAAATCTGCAATTTCTTTTGGTCTGCATTTGAATATACATATACTAAACAATGGTCATAATTATTTAATTAAAAAGCAATGTAAACCAGGTATGTTTCAAACAGTCACCTCTCACCTCTGAAGCAGTAATATTAAGTACAGATGGTAGATTATTAAATGATAACTTAAGAAATGCATTTAAATGTTTTAATTTAAGACAGACCCATTTTTGCGTCAGTAACAGCACAAATAATTCCCTAATAGAACTACATTCAATAAAATAGGGAATTGTGTAAAACTACCTCTATTTCTGTTAGAATTGACTAGTTAAATATTACAGTTCCTACTCTTCTGTATAATTAAGCTTTTGTTCAACTATGAAAAAAATAGAAACTGATTGCTTGAAAATGAGCTGCATGACCTTTGTCCTGGTTTGTCACCTCTGACCTTTAATTTGAAGGTCAATTCATTCTGCATATCAATTCATTCTATTTTTAGAAGCAGAATGTATATTTTTTAAGTGTTATCCGCCCATATGAAACACATCATGTTGGTTTTGTCTCTTTTTATTCAGCCTCTACACATCACACCAGAGGAACATATTTGCTTTTTATTGTGCAACGGTATTCGAAACACCCAGTGTGCAATTACAGAAAATGAATGCTTGTCGCTGAGATGAAAAAAGCTTTTAAATTTTTTTCATGCAGTAGAGATGTTGCAGCACCTTAAAGTGACTTTGGGAAAAAAGATCTGCTAGACAGCACACCTTTCTAAATTTGTCTTTTTTAAACAGAGGAAAAAAGGAGAAAACCCCATGCCTGTGTTTGCATTGCTGCTAATGGATACCTGCTTTTTCTTGAACCCTCCCTGTGCCATGAGCAGTTATTTCATTCTCACTGATGACACGCTGTTTTGATAATCACTTTCAGGATGCCCTTTCATAAACTGAACCTGTGGTTAAAAATAGCAAATACCAAGTTCTTGTTTACTTGCTGGTTTCATCTGCACTCTTCCATTTCATATAGGAAACGTTAAGCTTCCCAAGTTGGCTATAAAAAAAATCTGCGTTGCTGGGAGAGCTCGTGTTCCAAAGGAGAAAGCTGTAGTATTTGCCACTGATTTTGCTGTCAGCATCCGATACCGGCGCGATACAGCGTATTACATAAAGGCCGTGGGTGAGAGCTCTCCCCTGCCGTGACCCCTGCGCTGAAGCGCCCGGGAGCCGCCCGGGGCAGCCCGCCCGCGGCACTGCCCGGTTCGGGACGGGACGGCAGTAACATGGCCGCGGGGTTCAGCACCGCGGACAGCGCCGCGCACGGAGGAGGGGCCGCGCCCGCCGCCGGCACCCCTCGGGCGGCACGGCCGCCCCGCCGCGCTCCGCTGGCCGCGGGGGAGGCGCGGCTCCCCGCCCAGGGGAAAGCGGCTCCTTTGGAAGCCGGCTGCCGGCCCAGCGCCCTGCTCGGAGCGACGCGCGGCGCCTCGCCCCTCCGCCCGAGGATCGCGCTGCGTGCCGCGGGCTTCAGCTGCCGCTCAAACAAAACGCTGCCACGGGGTTACAAAGCAGAAAAAGAGGAGGAACAAATGGCTTAAGTGCTTGGGCTTTAAAATTCACTTCTGTGCTCGGGGATGCAACATGAAACACTGCGTGTGACCTACCACTGCATCCTGCAAATGGCCTAGACTGCAGCTGCTCAGGCCTAGGAGGAAGAGCATGAGGGGTTTCCTTCTTCATTTACATATCACCGTCTTCCCTTTGATGAAATTCTCAGTACATGCCAGCTAATACATTTTCAGATTTATTAGAAAAAAAAAAAAAAGAAAGTTTTGATAAAAATGAGACAGCAGCACATGTCCTTTACAGAATGTATTTTAAAATTATCAGAGTAGAAGACAGTTACTTTTGTCATACACATACAGGCAGAGTTTTTAGTAGAACTGCATTTTTTTAACTACTGTAAGGGACAAACATCAGATATCATCACTACCTTTGCCATTACATACATGATTCCTTTGACTACAGCAAAGGAAACTTGACTTCCTGGTGTATTAATAATTTAGGTCATAATTTAATTCAACATTGATTGTTACTACTCTTATACCAAAGGGGAAAAGGAGTCATCATCCTTTGAAGAATTATGGCTTAGTTGCATATCTTAAAAATAAATTCCCAACAAGTTTGTCAGTATTATCTCCTTTGAAGCTCAAAGGTTTCTTCGGTGGTTTTGTTTTGTTTTTAGTAGTGTGTTTTAAAAAATAACTGACTTGTAGTTTTGCAAAGCGAAGCATACAGGTATCAATCTAAGAGTAAACATGCACTATTGCACTTCTGTACAGTGTTATTATCCAGATACCACTAAAATATACACAACTACATTTAAATTAACTATGACCAAATTTAGCTGTAACTATTTTCTTAGTGTCTGATGAGTTGTCCATGACAGGACACTTCTCCATACTAACAATTTCTATGCAAGATGGGAAATTCCAAAACAGGTGGAAAAAACCCCACAGCCCTGTGAATGGCCTATTTAAAAAGAACAGCAAGACCAGTTACATAAGGAAAAGGAGTCAAGTCTGTAAACAAATCGGCGTAGCGTGCACTACTGTTCTGTCCCATCACTGCAAGTCCATCGTACATCATTTGCTCACCATCACTAACAAGCTAACGACTGGTAAGAGAGAAACAAGTAAACGAATCAACTCTCTTTAGGTAATATGTTTATCAGATTAAAGTGGGTAATTCCCTCATGTTAAAGATAAAAGATACTTAAAATTAACTTAAAGAGTTTTCCAATTTATTTAGATACGTCAATTGCATATTTTACTGTATCTTGGACTAAATGCGTGCTTTGCCGCTGTTTTACGTATTTTTAGATTACTGTTCTCCTTCGATAGCTGTTATCTGACCCGCTGTATGATGTACTACAATAACACAACAGCCGAGCGGAGCTGCCGGCGCTCAGACACGGTCGCTGCCCGCGGAGCCCGGAGATGCCGCGGCCGTACCCTCACCGCGGAGGCAGCGGCCACGCGGTCCCGCCGCCGCTGCCCGCGGGCGGGCAACCGAACGAGGAGAATCAAGGCGTGTTGGAGGCATTTCGGCACTTTATTTGTTCTCCCCGGCACCGCGTCCCGCACCGTGCCCGGCTGGCACCTCAGAGCCAGCCGCGGGGCTACGAGTCACGGCGCCCTGGAGAGCCCTCCCGCCCCCTCGCCGGCGGGGACGCGCCCCCGGCCCCGGCGCGCCGCGGCCCCGGCGCTGTCCCCGCAGCCCCCGGGGGCGGGCAGCACCCGGCCGCGACCCCGCGCTCTCCGCGCCGCGGCGGGAGCTATCCAAGATGGCGGCCCCGCCGCCACTCGCGTTAAACGCCCCGCACCGCGCACACGGCGCCGCGCGTGACACGCGGCCCCCGCCCGCCCCGCCGCTGGTTACCGCAGGGCGGCCGAGCCCCGCGCCCTTCGCGGCGCGCCGCCTCCGCCCCATCCTCCGCTCCCCAGCCGCCTCGGAGCGGACGCGTCGCCCGGCGGGTCCCGTCCCGCCGTCAGTCCGCTCTCCTCCCCGGCCTTCCCTTCCGCCGGGCCGCGGGCGCCTCACGCCGGTCCTTGCCCGCCCCGCCCGGCCGCGGCCGCTCGCCGGGCGGTCACCGCCATCCGGCGGCGGCTGTCGGCGGGGCGCGGGCCGCCCCCTGGCGTCGGGCTGCCGCACCGTCCCCGCGGCCGGTGCCTCGGCCCCGGCCGCCACCGGCTCTCGGTGGGGCGCTGCGCCCCGCTCGGCGCGGGGGACGGCTTCGTCCCTTCACCCTTTCCTCTCCCGCGGTTGCCGTCGTCGTTCGCGTTTGACGGACGGCGCGGCCCGGCGCCCCCTTTCCCCGTCGCGGCGGCTTGGGCGCGGACAGCCGGGGCCGGAGCGGGCGGGCTCGGGGGCAGCGGCGGCCGGCGGAGGAGGGGGCGCGGCGGCGGCGGCGAAGGGAGAAAGGTGCGAACCCGGAAGTACACCCGCCCCGCCGCCGCCCGCAGGGAGCACCCGCGCCCGCACACACAACAATGCGGCGCCGCTCCGCCTCCGCCCAGCGCAACTTTTCCTCCGGCACTGGAGAAATCCGCCGGCCGTCCCCTCCCCGTGGCCGCCCACCGGCGCCCCGGCAGGTGCGGCGCCGGCGGGAGGGCGAGACCCGCGAAGGAAGAGGTGAAGGGAGCTCGCTTACCTCCCGCACGCCATGGTGGCCGGGCTGAGCGGGGCTGTGCCGGCGGCTGCCGCGGTGGCGAGGCGAGCGCGGGGGCTGGGGGGCGAGCACCCACCGACGGGCGCCCCCGGCGGGGGGCTTTGCCTTCCCGAGCCACTGGGAGGACGGAACGGAGGAGGAGGAAAAGCGAGCTGCGGCGGCAGAGGGAACCGGTGCTCCCGGCGGGAAGGCGGCGGCAGCGGCAGCCAGCGAGGAGGGGCGGCGGCGGCGGGCGGACACGGCCCCGGCGCTGGCTCACGCCGCCGCAGCCGCCGCGCACCTGCCCCGCCGCCCTCCCCGCGGGCGGGCGGGCGGCACCGGCGGCTGCGCGCGGGGGCGCTCCAGGGCAGCGGGAGCCGGCGGGCGGGGCGGGGCCGGCCGCGCCCCCGGGAGACACCCGACGGCCCCGACGGAGCCGACAGTCGCCGGGGGCCTCGTTCTCTGGGGGCCAGCCCCGCTCGCCCCATCCAGCCAACAGCCTCCTCCCCCAGGCGCCTCCTTGGCTGCGCATCATGGAGGCCATTTGGCACCTGTGGTTGCGTCCGGCTCCGCCGCCCAGAGGATTGGACTCTCCAGCTGCGGTGCCCTCCTGCGCTGCTGCTCAACCCCAAATCTGCCGCTGGCACATGCAAATAAGACAAAAGTTCTGTGCGAAGGAAAAGATACGTGAAGGGGTGTGTAAATTCCATCAAAACAAGTGTTAATGTAATGCTCCTGTTTGACCATCCTAACAGCACTTTAACCAGCTGCAGCGACGAGTCTGCTGGTGTGCAGTCCACATCCATAAAGCGAGCAGGATTCCCTCTGGCTTGTCCAGAACTTGTCCGTTCCCAGTAGTCTTGCACCATGATTGGTTTCCTTTACTGACATATGAGACTATAAATGCCAAAGTTTTATTTTTCTAGCTTGTCCTGACTTATCCATAGAATACCCCGATGGTAGTTTACACTGTCACACAGCCAGCATCAACTTTACCCAAGGGTATATTGTTCGTTGTTCTAAAAATAGAAGGGTTAACAAAGTTTGGCTACCTATGGACCAATGTTCCACATCTTTTTCCTACTAATCCACTCTACATAAGCTTGAGTGGTCACCACTTTCCACATGCACTAGCAAAATGAAGATGGTTCTCAGCGGTGGGGTTCCTCACCAGGCACATGTGCTGAGGATTAGCCAACTGGTGAGACAAACAGCAAGCAACTGGTGAAGTTACACTGTCTGCCGTCTAAAGAGGACACCGATTAGCAGTCACATTTTCCTGACTGCTGGTTTTTGTCATGACATGTAGTATTTCTGGGTCCTTTATGTTGAATTGAGCTGAAGCTGTGAAAAGGGTTCAAAATTTGCCTGAGAACAAAGAGATGGATAGCAAATGCAGTTCCATTTCCTTAAGAGAACAAGATAAAAATGCGGTCTGTAGTGAGCCTAGTTCACATATATTTGCTATCATTAGGCATTAGTATGCTTGCCTTGAACTTCCCACTCTTGGGCTTTCCTTTGTAGATTTAATTTTTGAGGGTGCAGTCAGGCTTTCAAGAATTTATTAGCATTTTTTGGTGTAAGTGCAATGTCAGCGCTAAAATACTTATCATACATAGCTTTATAACTTCCTTTCAACAGAAAAAGCTTTACACAGAATTTTGCTGTGTGATCTTAGCCTGTGATTAAAGCAGCTGTGGAACATCTCTAGCCTTCAAATACTGTGCCTTACTTAGCTTGGAAATGTTTTGTGTGGAACAGAGAGATATTTCCAAGGCTCAGGAGGGAGTCTTCCAGTGACCAAATGACCAAACTGTTTCACTTTGACTTATATAGGCACAGCCATAGAAAGCTGCTTCATGTTTCACAAGTGAGATTTTAAGTACCTGCATTTATCTAGAGTCCTAATATTTGACTCTATTGCCTAAAATTTGGTGCATACTCTGTGTGTATACATATATAAAGGTAGCCCAGCACAGAGCTATATTAACTTAACACATCTTTAGTTGTATTTGACTAATAGTTTGAGTCTACACAATCTTTTCTGAAAAACAACAACAACCCCCCCCCCCCAAATTATGGTCAGAAGTTGGTTTTTCACTTAATTTTTATTTATTTCTTATAGATGGGGAAGAGTTCCTTCCTGGTACCTGCTATTTCTGCTGAGGGTTGTTTTTCTTTTTTTTTTTCAGAAAAAGAAACTTCCCCATATGCTTTGTTTTACTGTGCCCTCAGAATACGATGTAACCTAATTTTATAGCAAGTTTGCATAAAACAAATTATATTAGGAACATAAATCACAGCAAACAGGCTTGAATACACTGCACTTTTTTTTTCCTATTACTTTCTCTTTTTTTCAGTTTTTTTCCACTGGTCTTGTTCATAGAGTTTCCCCTGAGAACTTGCTGAAAAATTTTCTTCCTATGCAGATTAAACAGTCCTAGGCATTTTCATGAGCCATGGCATTTCTTCCTAAGGTGACCTGTTAAAGTGGCCTGCCATCCCAATCCACATTTTGCAGACATGCTTCAAAATTTTTTTTTTCCTCCTCTACTGCAGTCCCAGACCCTTTTCCTCTTCCTTCTTTTAGCCTATCCTACTTGCCCACTAACTTCCCATGCTTTCCTCATGGTTTTTCAATCAGTCTCCCCTGTCATTGCCCCTCACAATTAATAGGAGAGATGCTGCTGCTTCCTGAAGATATGTATGACAGCTCTTCCAGCCAACAGTAATGTTAATCTTCATTAATTCATTTTTACATATTGTGGACTAATCTGTGCTGGCCAATGGACACACTGATATGTTTGAGATGCCCTTGGCAGTGAGTCTCTGCCTCTGCGCTACAGTATCCAGACTTAGCTTTCTGCCCCTTGGAACAGCTCTAATCTCAGAAGACTCTTCCTCTTAATCTATGTTTTTATTCTTATTCCGATCTTGCATTGGTCATTTTTCCATTTGACTAACAGATTTATTTTTTAAAACCACATCAAGTCTGCTATAAAACTCAATCAAAAGAAATTACTATGGTTTTAAAGCTAAATGTTCCCTGCATGCTGGCAGCAAAACTGATATGAAATGTGCTATAGAAGGATGCTGGTGACGGTCTTGTTTTCTTTCCCTCAGAAATGCTCATGGTCAAAACTGTTACTTAGCTGTCGATGGCATGTGCAGTTACAGAACTATCTCTGTCCTCTTTTTAGCCATTAGTCTCCTTCTTTGCCTTTGGGTTTGTTTTAATTTTTTTAATGATCCAATGAAAATGTTAGTAAGAGAGGAGTTTCCTATTTTCCATGTGTCTTCCTCCTATTTTATTTGCATTTGCCAGTGGGGCCAAAGAAAGGAAGTGATTTCTTTAGAAGTTTGTTTGAAAAAGCTGTGCCAAAATATGCTGTTCTGCTTTATTTTGTGGTCTTGTGAAAATTATGCAGCATTTTATGAAGCTTTAAATTTTAATGTGAGATTCTCATGAATGTTCCATTTGCAAACCTAGGCAGATATCTAAGCACATGAACATTCAATATGGTAATCAGAGAAATTTATTTTATCAAAAATGGCTTTTTAGGCAATTATTTAGTTGCAGCAAAGTCAATTTATTAACCAGGCACACTCAAGTGCTCTGCCAAGCTGAGCCTTAACTGTTACTTCTCCACACCTTTTCTAGGCCAGTATTTACCACTGTTACAAGTGTGTACTTAATTCCAAGCCAGTTAGATATTTGGCCTTCTTCAAATGCTCAGTAATTTCTGTTCTTGTTGAGTGGCTCTGATACTCTAATTTGAAAGCTGATGTTATGCTTCTTGTTTAAACTGGTGCAGAAATTGAACCGTGTCCATCCAGAAACCTGCCACGACATCAACTGGAGATGGATTCATCAGGAAGACCAAACCAAAAAGGAAGCTGTGAACCCCTGCAGTGAATGCAGATTCTGCTTTCTGCTTTTTAGGCCAAGGCCACACATGCAGCTCCAAAAAAAGTGTTGGCTTGAGCTTTCCTATTCATGGGAAGGAGCGTGTCATGTGTGTGTCACATAGGTATTGGTTTTACATGAAGGAAGAGGACAAATACTTTGCCCCTGCCAAAGCAAGTGTAAGGGGCTACTGTTCTCAGTTTATCTGTTCCCCCTATCTTGTTTTGTTTCATAGATGGAAAATCCTGTGCCCAGGTCCTCACTGCTGTCTTGCTTGTTCAGGGATATGGAAACTCTCTGGCCACATCTGAATAGCAAAATGAACAGGGCCAGGGTGAATGCCAGAGCATTGGTTGTGCATAGTCCATGAAGTGGTTTAGTGCCAATCAGGCTTCACCAAAACAATAGGTGCCAGGCTGTGGCTGAGGAATTAGCATAGGAGAAACTCAAGCCCTAATGTGCAGATTCCTATTGGCCTGGTTTTAGGGACAACTGGTTAAAACTCTTTATGGTTGTGAGATGTGCCAGACTAGTTAGCCACAGGGTAGCTGAAAATGAGCCCTGGACTTTTTTATTCACTGGTAGAGACATGGGCTTGACCCCACAATGAATTTGGTGGGAGGAGGGGAAGCAGAGAAGGATGAGAGCAGGGGAGTGTCCGCTATGAGGGCCCCCTTTTCAAGAGCCAGCTTTAAAAATGAGACTCATAATTGAGTGGTTTCTGTTCTGAATTTCTTCTGTATCTTATACCACCATTAAAGAAAAAGTTAGTGGGGAGGAAATAAGGACTCAGGTCTCTTTGTGCCCAGCTGATTATCCAAAGTGGTAGTTTTGATCAAGTTTTTAAATGTTCGTTCTATTTCTGATCCAGGATTCAGGGTCATTTCAAACAGAAATGTTTCAGCGTGCTCCTCTTCAGAATAATTAACTGAGTGGAGGTTATGGCACCTTTTAAAAAGGAGGAGTAATATGGAGATTTTCATATAATGCTCATCAACAGCAACAGAAAAGAGTTTGAGGCAGGATGAGAGATTTATGGTGAAGCTAAATTAGCGTACAAGATCTTCACACATAAACAATTACTTCAAAACAATGACAGTCATGTTCAAATACTGTTTTAAGAATTCGGGGGCATGCACTTCGTTAACCATTAATATTTAATGCTTTTGAAATCAATATGTGTAGCCTTTAAGAGTAACGACCATAAGAAAATGTTAGCTTAACATTAGGAATAAATTTTACATTATGACTGAGACTGATCTGTGGGTTTTATTTCATTACACTGGATGTGGTTTTCATCAGCTGAAACTGTCTGTCTCCTTATAGCAGCTTAATTTAAGGAGTTTGAACTAGTTTCCTTTGGGAACTGCAGGCTCAAAAAATTGAATTGTTAGCTGGTAGAAAAGCATTACAGAACATTTTTTAAACTGTACAGTGGTGAAGAAAGGAAATGCTTACTTGGAGTTGGGGGCATAGAGTGAGAAAGTGCCTGCCTCATGCATCTGTGGGTGGAAAGCCACAGTTGGCTTATACATTTACTTTGTTTCTTCATCTACCATTGCTCAAATCACAAGAACTAATTACAGTCAGGCCAGCATTTCCCTATTCTATTGAATATTGAAAAAACAAGCAGAGAAGTTAACATGATTTAGAAAGAGCTTCTCTGCATTTCCACTGGACTAGAATAATATGCAACTAGAATTAGGATGTCCAAGCCTTCATTTGCAGCATCACTCTTATTGTTACTCATGAATTTTAAGAATGAAACATTAATTGATAAGCATGGCTTAAACTAGTCAAAAATATTGTCTCAAAAGATTTTGCTTCACTCCTGGCTTACCTCTGCCACTTCAGTTTCAGTCAATCAGAATTCACCCCTAGGTTAATTGCAGAAATAAACCACATTGCTAAAGGGTGAACTGATTGAAAGTGACACTGATTCAAATGGAGACTGCTTTGATACAGGAGAGTCTTCCTTCATATTTCCCATACCCTTTTAAATAAATAAATAAAGAAGACAATGGAAATAGAAGCATGGCTTTTTAATAAATTTTGAGGGTTTTTTCTGACTAAAAGTCAGTATAGTTTAAGTCTGATTGTACTTGTTATCAGAAGAAATTTGGAAAATTTCAATTAGGCAGAGTCCAAGTTAAAATGTGAGTGGGGAAGGAAGCACTAAAGGGAGATCCTCACAAATCCTACTTATTTATTCTTGTAGAAAAGCAAGAAATGCAAAAAAAAAAAAAAAAAGTGACAGATAACAGACAGAAATAAAAATTGCAGAATGAAAGGAGAAAAAGAAGGGCTCCTTGGCCAAAGTAAAAGCTGAGCTAGGAAGTGGAGAATCAGCTTTCTGTAGAAACAGAAAAATCTCACAACTTTTCCCAACAGATTCTGCAGTATAAATAACAAAGCCATGTCTGAGGCTCAAAATAAAGGGAACAAATTGGTTAGCTACAGAATGGCGGCAGAGGCAAAGATTCTCCATGCAATCCAGGAAGAAATACTGATGATGAAAAGGAGGGCAGAGAAACTGGAGCGTCAAAAATTTGACAGTCACTGAAGGACCAACTATGTGAGTAACAGTAATATTTGGCTGGCTAATGAAGCCACTGAAGAGAAGACTCCATGCCAGAGCTAGGTGGACATGGGGGAAGAAGACAGGCAGGACTGACACTCAGCAGCTGAAAAGTTCAGTGATGAACTGTGAATATTTTAAAAACATCTAGGTGTTTGACATTTTTTCTCTCTCAAGAACAGAACTCTGGCATAAGCTGACTGAGACTCTGAAGTTATTAGGCTTAGTGATATTGGCTAAATCCATTGGTAGAAAACGTCCACTGCAGGCACTGGAGGTATCAAAGAAATTATTCTGAATCTCCAGTGCTACAATTTATATAGACCAATACATAATTACGTAGCCAAGCATGTACCTTCTAGTTTTAAATACTGTCCTTTTCCCAAGCAGTTTATCAGTACTTCAGTGACATATCCTTAATGTAGGGAGCTGAAAGTTGCCTTTTTTGTGTTACTACTGTGCTTCAGTTTTCATGTGATAAAGTATCTGTTTCCAAATCCTAACTCATTATGTTTTTCAAAACACATGGACCCAAGTGTCCCATTTCTCTCTTATTACCAAGAGATGAAAATGGAAGTGACACAAATCAGTGGGGAGAATTCCCCATCTTACTTATGACATTGATTTTTCATACTGGGAAATTTTACCCAATGAGTAAATGTGGAAGAATCAAAATGTGAGTCATTTTGATGAAAGCACATTCATATATAATTTTCAGGTTATTTGTTAGCAGTGTCTTCTTGTGAACCTAATTAAAGTAAGAGTTGCAGGTGACCCAACAGAAATGGAAGAGTGATCATTTCCTGTGGCCCAGTTTAATGAATGAATTATCTTTAAACCTAGATTTCTGCATTGGGAACAATAACATACCGATGCTGTCTAATGAAATCAGCCTCAATTGTCATGACCTTTCGTTTACTTAACCTTTTGCTTCCATCGTTAATTATACGTGTTTTATAGTTAGCGTAGAGGGCATGATCATTAGCAAAACCTATCAAGCTTGCTTTCTTCAGAAGAAAGAGGAAAAGCTAACAAACAAGCCTGGAAAGAAGTAAAGGGATAAAGCATTCATGACAGAGATGAAAACTGAACTCTCTTCAGTGGAAACATACAAAGCAAGACAGGCTTGGAAAAAGCAGAAGATATTTACCAGCATACGCATGGTTTGTACTTGTTTTGGTTTTTGCCTTGCATAAGCAAGGGTTACACCAATAAAAGATTATAAACTGACTATCCTCTGAAATTGACACTCCTCTGGTCTAACTGCATATTTAAATTATGTGACCTGGTTTAGAGCTTGCAGTACCCTTCTTATCCTTTCAAACATACTGATATCCTTCATTGCTTCAGAACCTGCCATATATAGAAATTAGGATTTTGCCTTTTCCAGCTTCTCTTCAAACATTGACTGAAGAGAAGAATATTAGAAACAAACTAAAAAAACATTGCAAATATCTCTTCCAAAGTCTTGGTCTCTACCAAGTTACTTTGAACCTGCAGGACTTAATTTAAAGATTCAGTTTTACTTTTGAAAGGGGATTTACGAAGATTTTATTTCCTTGCATCAGTTAGCTTTCCTGAGCAATGAAAGACTCTTGAAGGCAGATTGCTTGCAACAATCTTGTTTGAAGAATGGTCCATTCTAGGAGCGTATCCCAGGATTGACAGGAGTTGTGAACTTGAGATAAATTCTTCAAAAAGGGACAGACATGAAGAAAAAAACCAACAAAAATATCCCTTTTCTCTTTAAAAGTCATGGTAGCTTTGATGCGGATTTTTGCAGGGAGAGAGTTGAGGTTCTCTACACTTTCTATGAGACAAAACCCAGAAAGAACCTGCACAAAGACTCACAAGTGTGTTAGAGAAATGAGAGGCTTTTAAAAGATGAATTTCATAAAGAAGTTATAAAAGCATTTTCTCTGCTCAAGTGCAAAACTGCAAGGAGTGATTGATAGATCAGACAGTCACAGTGCCATTCAGTGGGACCTGAATGGGCTGGAGCAGTGGGTTGAGAGGCATCCTCAAAGTTCAGCCAGGAGGAGACAAGTTTTGCACCTAGGAAAGAACAATTCCATGCACCGGCAAATGTTGGGAGGCTGCTTGGCTGGAAAGCATCCTGGCAGTAAATGAGTTACTGCCATGAGTTACCAATGAGGGTTCTGGTTGATGTCAAACTGAACAGGAGAGGTATGCTGGAGTGAGTCCTGCAATGGGCCACATAAATGATTAAGAGATTAGAGCATCTGCTGTGTGAGAGGAGGCTGAGAGAGTTGGAACTGTTTAGCCTGAAGAACAGAAGGCTCAGGGGGAACCTGATCAATAAGTATGACAAATACCTAATGGGGAGAAGGAGAGAAGACAGAGCCAAGTTCTTCTCAGTAATGCTCAGTGAAAACACAAGAGGCAATGAACACATGCAGAAATATTGGAAATTCCATTTAAACATACTTTGAGGATGATCAAATGCTGACATAGGTTGTCTAGAGAGGTTGTAGAATCTCCATCGTTGAAGATACTTAAATTTTGCTTGGACCTGGGCCTGAACACCCTGCTGTAGGCAACCTTATTTTGAGCAGAGGAGGATTGCATGATCTCCAGAGGTTCCTTTCTCCGTGACTCTTTGATTCTGTGACCTGTGAAATCAGGCAAGCCATGTAAAAGATATCACATTAGTTATGGTAAAAAATGTTAACCTATGTGAACCCTCGTGTCTGCAATTCAGCTGGAGCTGTACAGAGCTGCGTGGGCTCACTTGGGTCAGTGCTCACGTAAGGCCGTGTCAAAATTAAAGAAATTGAAAAAACTGTAGCTCTTCTGAACTTAGGACACAAACTCACCTGGTCAAATACTTGGGTAATTCCAAATAGAGTTTGTTACAGTGGAATATGATATGATAAGTGCACTGTGCAAATTGCAGCTGGTCAACTAAGAAATAAATTGCCTGCTGAATCCAGACAATGGTTTTAGACAGGTCTCTTAAATGTATTTTTGGGAGCAGAGGCAACCAGTGTGGCAGCTTTTTCTCTGTCTCTCAGTTAAAAAATAAAGGAAAATTGGAAAATCCTTTGTTTTCTGAGTATTTGCAATGTGCAGATCAGAGAGTTTTCCAAAAAGTGATTGTTGTGGAATGAGAAATGTTTCCTTTCTCAAATCTGCTCACATAAAACAGTAATGTACTGTATATTGTGGCATGCAGATCTGATTTTATCACCAGGAAATGTACTCATCAGCTATGGGCACAGAGAGAGTGCATCTAAAGACTAACTGGCTCCATGTCTTTCTCTGCCTCTTGGCCAGCTGACTTGGGTCAACTTGGTAGCCAAGGAGTGTATAGTTAAACTCTCTAAATTTCACATAGTGGCCAGGTGCAACCTCTTAATTGGAAATGGTGCCTCCTCTTTCTGACTTGTGAGTTGTGCCCTAGATTGCTGAGAAAAAACCCTAATTGGTTCAGTGTTTATGCAGATGAGTAAGTTCCTGTGTTCAGACCCATCCTCTGTCACTGTTTAGTTTACTATGGTATGTGAATGTCTGTTTTTCATCCCAGTATCTGAAAGCCTCATAGCCATTAATGAATTTTATTTCTTATGACAACCATGAAAGAAATAGAAGTGATCTCCTAATTTTACAGATAGGCAACATAGACTAAAATAATTTATTTTCTTGTTATTGCTGATGGCTATATGATTGAGTTGAAAAGCGAGTTGCTATCACTTTAATTTCACTTAATAGCCTATTCATTAGACTATTTTTCTTATAAACTAAAACATTAGAAATATAAGTAAATTGAATTAGATTGTACAAACACAGAGGTTAATTAGGCCATTAGCAAAGCTGAAACTATCGAACTTTTAAAGATTTACTATAAGATCATAGAGATCTGAGTAAATAAAACATCAGCTTTGAAAGCTTCTCTGAGAAAACATCTGAGAACATCATGTGTAGAATTTTACATTTAAGGAAGGATTCAGCTTTGCAATAAGTCAAAGGGAATCACAGATCTGACCTGATTAAATAAGCACAAGTTTTTGCAGCTTTCATCACTTTTCAGTTAAAAAAAAAATGTGTGTACATATGTTTACATATTTTGTTGTAGTGTCTACACCACTGATTTACTAAGTCAACATACAGTAGCTATTTGAGATACTCTCGGATTATGATCTGATTTGAGGTAAATCCCTCTAACAGTACAATATAAATTTAAAAGGAGTGTAAAATTTACAATGCACTAAACACAAACATATCAAACGCAAGATGTCTTACTAGAACAGGAATGTACACCACTGTAATTGCATGAAATATCCTACGTCGAGGAAATTTGGGCAAATATTCAACCAGTTTTGGAGTAAAATGGAATTTTGAAAAAAAGGAAGGTATTCTAAAGTTATAGAGGTGTAGGTGTAATATAATAAATATGTATATATTTACCTACTAAAATAAGAAAATTCATTACCCTAAGTTCATCTCAAATAAGTGTTCATTTGGAGTGTTTCATGACAGTAATTCAAGAGTCTTTGAATGACTGAAGAATTTTTTGATGGCTTAGGAGGTACTTTTCTATTTATTGGTTACGAAGATTATAATCAGGTAAGATCAGTGCTCTCCTAATTGTATGTGTTATGCAACATATCAGTACTACTTGTCACTTAGCATACTTCCAGTGAGCTATTTTTGGTACTTGCAAAAATATTAACCTCACTTTAAGGATACAGAAATTAAGACTAAATTGTAAATTTAGACTAATTGTACATTAAGACTAAATTTGGGAAATCTAATCTGCCTGCTAAAAATTCTTTCTCTGATGGGAATAAAATTCCCTCACTTTCCCTTTTTACAGCACAAGAATGAAAACATCTCTTAATGAAAGACTTTAGAGAAAAGAATTTTCCGTGGAATTTGTTAACCACAACTCTCACTGCCTTTCTAAAAAAATAACTACCAACCTGAGGAAGAGTCAGAAAGCCTAGACAACTGTCTCCCTCAGCATGCCATTTTCTTAATATAGGTGACAAATGCTGGGATTCATGCACTTCAGCTTGGTGATATGCTACATATGTTACTTAAAATGTAATAAGGGAACCCTCATAGGAAAAGTAAATGGAAACCAAACCAAAAGGAATTTTCTGTAACTCCTTGTTATAGCTAGATATAGATATAGATGATATAGGTATAGATATAGATATAGATAGATATAGATATAGGTATAGATAGATATAGGTACAGAACACTTCCTTATAGCCTTCATTATGGTCTTTTCTGGGTTTGGATAACTAATTCTCCTTAAAAATCCCTGTGCCATTCAGCTATAAACTGACACTTAATAAGGGGAGACAAGCCTCATTCAGCTCTGTAGAATCATCCTATTGTGCTTAGCCAGACCTGGAAACATGTAAATAAACAGATATGCTAACACAGCTGGAAGTCTGAAGTAAAAAGGATTTTTTTTTTTTAAATAGTCTGTCAGCAACTTTGAGGGGGTAAATAGCAAGAATGACGAAAGGAGGAGATAAGGCATTTATCCCTTCATTTATCTGTATGGTCATTAAAAAAAGAGAATGTTAAAAACAGAAGGGAATTTCAACTGAACCTGCATCATCCTGCACTCATTCACCCTCCAGGCTCTGTCTGTGAAAGCTGAACTGTAGCCATGCAAGTATACAACTTATGTTTTTTGAAAGGGACCTAGAGTTTAAAAAGTGAGTGAAGTAAGCAGAGAATAGGTGAATTAGATTATGGGGAGTGAATTCTTCTTCTTGCTTGCTTTTTTCTTATCTGACATACTTTTTTTAAGGATTCATGCAAATAGAGAGGAAAAAAATCTTCAGTAAAGAGCTTTTAATTCAAAATAAAAATGAAGATTGATAAGAAGGTATCAGAAGTCAGTGACTTAACAGTAGTTACATCATACCAGTAATCTAACTGTTGTTTTCAACAGATGTTTTCTGCAGGCATTATGGAAGAAATATAAAGAACCTACTTGAAAAAGGATAATGGAATAGCCTAGCAGTTGAGAGCTTTTAATAAGTGCAAGGAACAGCACAGGAAGAATCACAAAGTTGTGGTTTTGTTTTGTTTTAATGATTTTAACAAATAGACTGATTGGAGACAGGAACTGACATCTTGCTAACAAATGAGTTCATCACCACAAATTGAGTTCAGTGGGAAACGATATGTGGAATGTCGGTCAGAGATGTGGCAGCACTGCCCCCTCCCAGAGCTGGCTGTCCTGTCACCTGCTCTCTCCTGCATGAATGCTCCTGCTGAATCCCTGTTGACACAGAAGAAAGTAGACTGGGAGCATATAAAAATCCTATAAATGAAGCTGCTCTTTCGTTTCTCTTTGCTCCCCCATTCCAAGGCACTCCTGACATCGTCCAAATTTTGTATAAAGCTCATTGTCCCATTTCTTGAGAGACTTCATTGAACAATGCTGCTATTCTCTCCATCTTCCAACATGTCTACCTCAGGACTTGGCAAGTGAAGAGCCATCCTTCACTATACTTTGAAGAAATTAAATAATCTTTTATCCCTTTCCTACTTATATTTTGTTTTAAATGAACTTGCGCACTCCTACAAACTTTCACTGGTACTAAGCAAATAAGTTTGTTCCTTGAAAAACCAGCAGGCCACTATGTAAGTGATATGCAAACTACATAGAGGCTGCTAATAAATTAATTTTGTCAAAAAAAATTTTATGTAACTGGGAGAGATCTAGCAACAGACCAATTCTCCTGTCCTTTTGGAACCTCAAAAAAAAATCATAATAGAGCACGAAGAAAATGAAACTTGGGACATACACATTTACTGTGTGTATGAAAGGCAACAAAGTAGTTGGAGGCAAAGTTTCATGGAGCAAAGTACCATTGTTCTGCTGACTTCATGTGGCAAATGTGACCTACATTGCAGATTATGTCCTGACCTTTAGAGTACCACCACAGCTGAACCCTAGTACAATTCAGTGCTCTGGCTGAAGTAGGCAAGGAAGGGCTGGGGACTCTACTTTCTCTGTCAAAAACAGAGTTAGAGCAAGCTTCCAGAGAAGAGGATGATCTAGACTAAAAAAATGCCATCAGCCCTTCTCTCTAAAGACAATGTTCCATTTATTACACTGATGAAAGTGGACTTCAATTATTTTTTCTGCAAAAGGAGTGTTAAAGATTTTTTTTTTGTCCTGCTGTTGCCTTATAACTGTTTCACCTATCCATAAAATACTACAGGAATTAGGTTCTCCAACTACCAAATTGTTGATGTCAACAGGAAAGGAATTGGTGACCAACAATGTTTTATAACTGTGAAATTGCTTTCTCATCCTTTCTACAGCATTACATTTTTGCATACTCTTGGAACTGGTCATCAGCTCCCCTTCATAAAAAAACACCAAAAAACCTCTCCTCAATTTTTTTTTAAACTTTTGAAGGGAAGGTTGGAAATTTTGTGAAATTTACTGATTTTTTTTTCCATTTGGTGTGGAATGTCACTTTCAAATTCACATCATCAAAACTCCCAAGTGTTCTGCTTGCATCTTTCCCTCATTACACCAGAAACTAGTTTTGTGCAGTTGGTCAGTTAAACTTTTGTTAATGGAACCAGATGAAAAGCAAGTTTAAAAAGATCAGCCAGAAAAAGAAAAATCAACCCGTGTTATTATCTCTGTACTTAAACCTATCAATTAGCTGGACTTACATGGGAAAGTGTTAAAAAACATGCCTTATAATACCAAGAACAGGATGAATTTTCTTCCTCAGCTGAATTGTGTCTCACCTCAATCCACCTCCAAGAAACTCCTGTATCCACAAGGCACCACTTGGAAGGCTTCTTGCAGGCCTGGTCTTTGAAGTATTAAAAGGACACGAAAAACGATTCACAGGCAACTCTTTCTTGACTGTGTATTTGAGAGGATTCAGCTGTGCTGTTGAGTTCACCACAAGCCTGTAGAGATGGCTACTGATTTATGCAGCATGGACCATGAATGGAGGAGGAAACAGCATGTGCTCAAAGGAGATGCAAAGGAATTGAAAATTCAAGGTCTTTAGGATGTCAAGGCAAAATGCTCAGAAGTCTGCATATTTACAAGACAGTGCTTGTCTTGCTGTCCTTTTGTATCTCTGTTAGTTTTCCTCTCAGGCAGTGATGGCAGTTGCACTGTTTTCCACTGGTCTCTGAATCACCCAGCATTTCCACCCCCCTGATGGTAAATTTCATTGTCCTCAGCAGCAGTGGGCACATAATTTGGCATACACATACATTTCTAATATGATTATTTAAGGTATTAATATATAAATAAGCTCAAGGATGGAATAAACTGCAGGACTAGCTTCCAGTATTCTAAGGACAGGTTTAATGAGATATTTGGAAATCAAAATTTCATATAGGTATATTTAAGATGCTCTTTTTCCCTTTAACAAGATTACTTTTTCCATCAAGGTATCTTCTACTAATATACATTGTAATGCAGTGTATCAGGATGCTCCATGGTGGGCTGAGGGATCAGTAATTGTATGTATTTTTTCAAAAGAAAGTTGAGGCCATAAATCCTAGCTGATCAAGAGCTGGTGTAGACCTTTAACTAAGTCCATGGTGGTGCTGAGAGCAATGTTAATTTAGACATATCTTGCAGAGACAAAAATATGTAAAAATACAGATCTTCACAAGCTCATTTGCCAAATTCTTAGAGGTTAAGAAGCTAAAATTCATGCCTTTCACATGTATAGCTTTTCATAGTGTAGTGTTTTTCTTGTCAGGCTCAAAAACATATCTACTTTGACAGAGTTTGAAGGAAGGAAGGAAAATGTGAATAAAAAAGAAGATGATGAACAGATAGAAAAAAAACAGGGCAATTTTTTTTCTCATAGCTCAGCTTAAAGATCTGTCAGGATATTAAGTAAAATTTGTGTGACTTTGTGTACCTAGAACTTGCTATATTGATGCCCATTTTTCCATAATTCACTTATTAAGGGTCTCATTTAGCAGAAATGCTAATGTCCAGAGCTACATAATGTCAACCTTTTTCAGTGTTGTTACTGAAGAGAATCATGAGCTTAGTTGTCCTGACTTCATTAATTTCTGAAACATACTTGCGAGTACAGGATTCATTAGAGTATCTTTTCTTCCTGTGAGACACTAATCTCCAGAGTCAAAACTCACCTTGCACAGCTGCTGAAGCTATTTTTGTATATCCAAAGTTAATCCAGCTCTGAGCTACAGTAATGATAATATATCCATTTAACAACAGGCATAGAAACTTTGTTCTTTTAAAACTATCCCTAGCATGTGTTCCATTGCACATCTTGGATATCTGGCAGGCCAGCATCTGAAGAGTTGCTATCATTCTTCCTCAAAGTTATTTCACTTTAAATAGGCCAAAGATCCAAACCAAAGTGTTTTTTAGATAAGAGACCAATTTGGGTTTTCATTAATGCTTGAACTCTAGATAATGAACATTAATTAAATAGGATGATTATATTATAGACTGGACAAAAATAAGAAATATTTTAGTAATTTGAATCCAGAGCCCAGCATCCCAGTCTCAAGCAATGATCAGTGTGATTTGCTAAAGCAAATGCAAAACATATAGTGATGCTTGGTATATTCTCCTGGTCTACTGGCATTTTAGAGACAAAGTTGTATCCAGGACTTGGTGTTTAACAGCCTTGGGTGAACTTTTCTTTCTAGGAACTTGTTTAACTGCTCTTCTAACTCATTTATACTTTGGGTTGCTACAGTGTCCTGTGTCAATGAATTCTAATTTCTTTCCTTTGTGCTGTCTGCAGTAATCCTTCCTTTTGTTTGTATTGAAAATGCTGCCTGGAAATTTCACTGATGCTCATAATCACTTGGTGTGCACCTTTTCTGTTCTATTCCTGACTTTACAGAGATCTATTATACATTCTTGCTCATCCCCAGCTCTGTCTTTGGGTGTTTAGAAACTCCTTAGATAGGAGCAATTTCATAACTTTGGCTGTCCCTGACATACTTTTTCCCTCTTTCTGAGCTGGGCGAGGAGGCAGAACTGCCTACAGTGTTCAGTGGTGCAATGGAATTTTCTATTTGTTCTTTCTTCTCCATTGATTTACCAAGGAAGACGGATCATTCTTCCATATGAATACCATGAAAGAGATGATGTCTGCATGGAGGTAACACCTTGTGGGAGGCTTGATGTTCCTTCTACCATACCTCGTGTGGAACATCTGCTAGGAGCCATCACCAGCTCTTCAAAATAAAATGAGCTTACATTTAATCCATGAAGGAATTGGCTTATGAGTCAATTAATTAACAAACTAGTTAACTGATACAACAGCCAGTAATGTCCCTTGTTTCTAAATGAGAGTGGCCATATGCATGCCCTATTGGAAATGGTTCCTGGCCTTGGACAGCTCCTTAGCTGTGACTGGGAATTGCTAGGGAGAGGTGTGCCTGGGCAAGACCTTTCCCGGGACTCCTTTAACAATGTAGCAGTGCAGACACTTCGGTTCCAGCGGCTGGAAACAGTCCTAGGCACAGATTTATTGTAGAGAGAGAAGCATGGGGTGGATAAGATCAGCACTGTGGTGTACGTGCTGAGTGGGTGCAAGTCCTCTCAAATCTCTGACGTTGCTTCCCCATGCATTTGTGCTGTATTTGGAGCAGAAGAAAAGTGCTCAAAAATTAGATGAGTCCAGCCCTCTTCTTCTACAGTATACCTAGAATACCTAGGAGACATAATAGCATAAGAGAACGACGCTTAGGAGTGAGCAGTGCTGAAGTCCTATTTATGTAAAATATATATTTTAAAAAGGAGATGATTCATGTTAATAAGCAATTAAGTATTTATAAGGTAATCCAGGAATCAAGATCAGGTGTTGCAGAGGGGAGTAGAGGATTTTCTCCAATTTAAGATTAGGATTAATCAGGATTAGATACAGACATTAAACCTTTGGGGCACACAAGTTCTGCAGAGTTAGTATATCCAGAAATCAGATTTGCTTAATAGCTGGTTAAATAATTTTTAACATACATAACCATATATAAATCAGGTCTTGCATGGGGATAGATACCTGTGCAAAATTTTATTTAAATATTACATAAGAGTCTAATTTGTATGTAAGTAGATCAATATTAATTCATTTATGGTTGGATTTTGATTCTCTTATTCATAAGGAATCTGATACCCTGGCTATATATAGAAAATTGCCCAAAAATATTATTCAACCCCTGTTCCAGTCTTATTTATGGTATTTTTTTGAATAACAGAGGTAAAAATATAATATTTCTCTTGTATATATATATAGCTGAGTGTAATTTTTCAGATTAATATGTTTAGATAATAATTTTTGTTCCTTGATTGACTATTTAGGTGCAGTACAAAAATCAAAGTTTCAGGTTAAAATAGCTATTGTCTGCTTTTATGAATAGCCAGAAACTAGGTCATTGCAAGAACTGGAAACATCCCAGTGGTCTGTCATATTCTATATTTTTATGTGTAGGAAATACAGTATATCGTTAATGTGAGACCTGGCATGTCTTATTCTAGAACACCCTAATTTAAGTTGTGTCAGCTGTGAAACTTGCCAAAGGAGGTAGAAGCCAAGCACACTCTGTGGGTGCTAGGCTGTCTTAGCAACTTTTATGTGACAGCTCAGAAGTCTCTTGACCTCATGACCTAAATAATCTTGCATATGAACACAAAAGTTTTAAAACTCTAGGTTTCTGCTTTGTACGTCTGGGTGAGCTCCACAGCACAAGATCTTGGTGCTCCATGTAGCCCTACAATTAATCCAGGATGGGTGGCCTGAACAAGGGGCTCTGCTAGTAGAGTCTTGTTCATGGGAAACTTGTTCCAGCCCCTGGAAGGCGGTGGCAATAAATTAAACTCCTCTGTAGTGCTTATCTCCCTGCAGCCTTCTGCTGCTGCTGTTTCCTGTGCATTCCTGTCTGCTTGTCCCACATGGCTGCCAACACCATGAGTACGGTGCCTTTGCTCTGTGCTGCCAGGTGCCCTCTCTGGCACCCCACGCCTGTTACAGGCAGCAGAGTGCTGGAGGGTGTCACTTTCCCTTGCTTCTGTAACTCAAGTTACAAAGAACCAACATACGAGTAAACTTCACCCAACAGTCAGTGGCTGTGTGCCACTTTTTGGCTATGGCTATGTTTTCTAGCACTTTTTAATAGCTGTTTTTATCATGGCTTCATTTTCAATAAGTTAATCTTTTTATACATACATTGTCTTCAGAAAAGCTGAGCTATAATTACGGAGGTTTTGTCTAAAGCATACAAAATAGACAATTCATCTCACTGATTTCTCTGAGGTGGCCCCAAAGAGCTCAGGGAGGGAAGTGAGTAACAGCCTAAGATAATAGCTCAGTGATGTAAACTATTCTGCTTCTTGTCCTGCATATCCTTTCCTTTCTTCCCAGGCTTCACACTCCCTTCTTGCTCCAAGGAAGTTATGCAGATGATGATATAAGCAAGTGTGACAAGACTGGCTATTCTATGCAGTTATTTTTCCTAACTGTATATATGCTTTTGATGATTAACTCTTCACTTACAAAGTTGCTCTCAATTATAGAGCTGAATTCTTTGGCAACAGACACAACCCAATGACAAACTTCTCTGAAAAATTATAGCTACTATAAGAAAGAAAAAAATACTATAATAAGAAAAAGTAATAGTGTTGCTATTAATATGATTATATACTTGTGTTCTAGTGTGCTCAAAGTTTGTCAGGTGTTTTGAAAGTAACAGAGCAGGAATGACCTTCCCTCTCAAATGTGGATATGCCAATTAATCCTTTAAAATTGATGTTTGTTTAACTATTTCCTGGCCCTTGTTCCCAAGCCATGGTATTAAACAAAGACCTACCTACAAGATATATCCCCAAACTAAACTGCATCTGTTTTCTGGATCCAGAACCCCACAGGTGCAGCTGCAAACCCAAGTGATCAGTTCCATGTGGCAGGGAGGGCAAGGGAGGCCACAAGGTTCAGGAGCACCCAGAGGTACATGCTGTAGCACAGACTCCCCAGCTACAGTTTTGCCCCTCAGCAGGTCCCTTGTTGCACAGGAACCTTGCCATATATCCAAATTCAGGGAGAAAAAAGGTGAGTGGCAAAGATCCTGAGAGGTCTGAAAATTTCAATATCCAAATATGGGTTTCATGCAGTACAGAAAAACATGCATACACAAAAAAAGAAATCTGGAAAATCATCTTTTAATTTTTTTTTGGAAGCTAAACCCAGGATAACATCCCCAATCCTATCCTTCCATAGCCTTGCCACAACCTTTTCAAAAGCCACCTTATCTTAAGGAACACGACATTCTCATTTGCTTGGCTGGCTCTTCAGGCGCAGTCCTTAGCCCCATCCTGCCCTCTGGAAAATGCTCTAGTGCAAGGAGAAAAATGAGACAGAAGACTGGTAACACTCATCAGGTCTGGGTTGGTTTGTTTTCTGCCTGTGTGTGTTTGGGAGGTCCCAAGAGACAGTGGAAGTTGATGCAGAGTAGGTGGATGACAGTAGTGGTTTCAGGTGGGCAAGTATAGCGTTTCTCTGCCCCGTGGGTCACTTTTCAGTGATCCCTTGCCTTGCCCGGCTTCTGGCAGCAGTCGGTAGGGCCACTGGACAGTTCTGCAGCAATACCCACGCGGTGGGCTTTCTGGCTGGCTAGCACTAGATGTAAATTAGTGGCTAATGGCGAGGGAAGGAAAGGAAGGCTCTCTTCTGAGGTTCACAGCAGATGTTTATTCCTCATGGATGGTGTGTGAGAGAGAGAGTGAAGCCCCGCCCAAGCCCCTTAAGTAGACAGGCACCAGGGGGCGTGTACATAAACTTTCCACCAATAGGGGGATAGAAAGGGAGGAGTTGGGGGGTAGATTGACACACAAAAGGGCCAATCTCTGGAGAGGAGGGGGGGAGGGGATTCCCAGAACCTGTTCCAATCAGAAGCCCGGTCTCCCCGAGAATTCCAGAAGGGGGAGAGGCTTTCCCTGGATGACTGGCAGGCTCCGGGGGGAGGGGACAAACCACTGCGAATGCAGCTATAAACAGAGGGGTTTAGAAAAGACCCTTTTCCCAACATAAATAACATAAACCCAAAACTTGTGAGCACAGCTCACGCACCGCTACATCTCCCCCTTTCTTTTTATATAAAGATGGTAATTTAAACTATAAACAGCCAGTCGGTGGCCACAGCTCGGGGTCTTCTTCATGGAGGTCCTTTCCTTCTTCAACTCTCATTTCTGCTTTCGGTGGAGCTGTGACAACCACGACTAGGCTTGCATATGGGGGGGAGACAGTTAGAGACTAACTTTTTAACAAAGTAGCGAATGCAGGTAACAGTGCCCAGAATACACAAAACCATAAACAGAACAATTAACACAGGACGAAGAATAGATCTTGCCCACCCAGGCAGCCCCCAGTCCTCAAAAAGTCCCTCCAGCCAGTCAAATGTTTGAGGACAGCTTGTTCTTGATGTCTCTGACAACCCTTCAGACTGTGGTATAGATGTCTCTGCCAAGTTTGCTGTTTGTGGCATGGATGCTGGCACTGTCCACGCCACGGCCGGAGACTGCAGGCTGGAGATCAGCAGCAGCAGGAATAGAAATCTGGCTGCTGTCAGTGGGGCCATCGCTGAGTGGGTTTGACCTGAACTAAATAGAATTTGAGACAAGGACATAGTTAGAGACAGACCAGTGGGGTAGGGGTAGGACAAATTCTTCCCAGCTCGTCCACTTGTGTCTTTTCCGTCTCCAGGACGCCACGGACACCTGTGAAACCTTAACTCCCTTTCCAGAGGCCTTTGGAATATAGGGTCTCACCCACTTTGAAGGGATCCACCTTAAGCCACTTGGGGTGGACACGCAGGCGTACCCACGTCCCCAAGTAACCAGGTGGTGAGGGCCCTCTGTTCCGCCGGTCTCTGGGTCCTTTATAAGGACAGGTGGTCGAACCTTGGTGGAAAACTGGTCGCTGCTGCCGAAGTGCCTGACGACTGGTGGGTTTAAAACCTCAAAAGAACAATTTAGAAAATTGATGGTGAACAGTGCTCTGGACAGGCGGATAGCTGGAGACTCTAATTTCAGGACCTGTTGTTGCTGGCCCAGGACCCTTTTGATTTCCCGGTGGGTCCTTTCTACCACCGCTTGACCTGTGGGGGAATGGGGGATGCCTCTTTTATGCTCCACCCCCCATTGCTGCAGGAAACTGCTGAACTCCTTGGATCTATATGCAGGCCCGTTGTCAGTTTTCAGGGCTTTTGGGACTCCCATAAAGGAGAAAGCCTGGATGAGGTGGGTAATCGCATCCTTGGATTTCTCCCCTGCGTGGGCAGAGGCAAAGACTGCTCCGGAGAAGGTGTCCACTGAGACATGCACATATTTCCTCCTTCCAAACTGAGGGATATGTGTCACATCTGTCTGCCACACCTCACAGCTGCCTAACCCTTTGGGGTTGGCACCAGCGCTCAGGGTGGGGAGCGCATGCTGCTGACAATTTGGACAAGTGGCCACGATTGCCTTGGCCTGTTCCCGGGTAAGGTGGAACCGGCGAACTAAACCTGGGGCATTCTGATGGAAAAGCTGGTGACTGATCTTTGCCTGCTCAAACACATTTGGGAGCGGGGCCATCTCTGCAGGGGCAGCAAGGGCATCGGCTCTCCTGTTCCCCTCAGCTATGAACCCAGGCATGTCTGTGTGTGACCTCGTATGCATCACATAAAAGGGTTGCTCTCGGTGGGAGACAAGCTTAACTAGCTTTGAGAGCAACTTGAACAGGGCAAGGTTGGTCACTTCCTGGAGAACAGCATTTTCAGCTCTGGATACTACACCTGCTACATAAGCCGAATCGGTCACCAAATTGAATGGTTCAGAGAACCTCTCGAAAGCCCTGACAACTGCGGCCAACTCAGCAATCTGAGGTGATCCTTCTACCTCAGCGACATCTGACTCCCACCGCTGAGTCTGAGGGTCTTTCCAAGTCACAACTGACTTGTGAGACTTTCCGGACGCGTCTGTAAAAACTGTCAGGGCCTTTAAAGGCCTTCTGCTCTGAATGCTTTCTAATTTTAGCACGAATTTTGCTTCCGAATTAAAAATTCTGTGGGCCGGCCGATGAATAGAAATTTGTCCTGTGTAGGAATCCAGAGCCATTTGCAAAATTTTATTCTCCTGGATGTATTTTTCCAACCTTTGCTTTGTAATTGGGCCCGTTTCAGTCCGAATTGGAATGTGAATGCACTTGAAATCACAGCCAGCCAGGTCCCTAATACGGGTTCTGGCCTTCTGGATTAGATCAGCTGCCAGCTCCTGTGGCGTGGTCATTCTTTTGGACCTTTGGTGGCTAAGAAAGACCCACTCTATAATGAGAAGAGGATCTCTCCCGCCTCTGTCCTCACGAGGTATTTTGCTTACCTCCTTGTCCCACTGAAAAATGACTCCGTGGAGATGTGGCAGATCTCCTAATACAATAAAACTGAAAGGCAGTTCAGGTGCACACCTGTTTGCCTGTCTGGTGGACAGTTTTACCTGGACCTTCTCCAGTGCCTTCTGTGCCTCTGGGGTGAGCTCCCGCGGAGAACTCATCTCCTCTCCCCCTTTCAATAAATTGAAAAGAGGGTCTAGGTCCTTGGTGGTCAGACCTAGCCAGGGCCGCACCCAGGACAATGCCCCACACAGCTGATGGACGTCAGCAAGAGTCCTGATTTTAGTTTTTATTTCCAATTTTTGCGGAACAATGGTCCGCTTACTGATCTCCAGGCCTAAATATTTCCAAGGCGGCATCCGTTGAATCTTCTGCTCCTGCAGCTCGAACCCTGCAGCAACCAATGAAGAGATTGTCAGGTCAAGCGCATGGGACAGTACATCCTCGTTCGGGGCACAGACAAGCACATCATCCATATAATGATAGATGATTGCCTTGTCTGCGGCTGCACGTACAGGGGACAGCAAGGAAGAAACGTACCACTGGCAAATCACAGGGGAGTTTTTCATGCCCTGCGGCAAAACCTTCCAGTGATACCTTTTCCTCGGGGCCTCTCGGTTAAAGGTGGGAACCGTGAATGCGAAGCGTGGGGCATCGTCAGGATGAAGGGGAATTTGAAAGAAACAGTCTTTAATATCTATAACTGCCAATTGCCAATCTCGAGGGAGCATTGTTGGGGAAGGCATCCCTGGTTGGAGAGACCCCATATCCTCAATTACATTGTTAATTTGCCTGAGGTCGTGAAGGAGCCGCCACTTGGTCTTGTCAGCCTTTTGGATGACAAAGACAGGGGAGTTCCACGGGGAGGTAGTCTCCTCTATGTTACCCTTGGCTAGTTGCTCTTCCACGAGCTCATTCAGCGCCTTTAATTTTTGTTTTGAGAGCGGCCACTGCTCTACCCAGACTGGAACATCTGTCTTCCAATTCAGTTTTTGGGTAGGGCGCGTCTCAGTGACCGCTGCACAAAAATCCTGTGGGGGGTCTGGAATATCAATCGTGACTCCCCACTGTGCCATTAGGTCTCGCCCAAGCAATGGTTCCTTATAATCTAAAACAAATGGGCGGATATTTGCCAATTGCCCATTTGGCCCCATAATTTGCACAACGCTCTTTGACTGTTTTGCCAATTGAATGCCTCCAACACCTTGAACGTGTCCAGCCATGCTTTGCAGAGCCCATTGTGAAGGCCACTCCCGGGACGGGATCACGGTTACATCTGCACCCGTGTCCAGGAGGGCTTTGATGTCCACGATCTCCTCCCCCATCTGCATCTGGCATTCCAACTGCGGTTTCGCGGTAGAAATCGCCTGTACCCTCCCCACCGATGGACTTCCTTCTGTGAGGAAATTAGGGATGGGAATTACCTGGGCGATTATCTGCCCCTTCGGGAGAAAAGCAGGAGGGGAAGTACAATGCAGCCAAACCACGAAGCGCTCGGGATCAGAGTCAACAATCCCTGGGGCGACTTCGAGGTCGAACGGGGTGTACTTACAGTCTCCGAGCACCATGTACCTGCATCCTATCCGATGCCAAGTGCCCTGTTCACTGGGGTTCACTGAAACTAAATGCCAGTCGCTGTCCTTCAACAGCAGCGAGTCAGTTAGTTTTAACCTAAACGGCTCATACCGCGAGTCGGTGGTTAAAACTGAATCGGAGAGGTCGATCTCCCTAGGTGTCAAGTCCGGTGAATCAGAGTCCAGGGGGACTCTGGTGTCAGTCCTGGTAGACAGAAAAGAAAGGTCAGCCTTGTTTCCTTTTCCTCCCCTCCCCCTCCTGGTCCGGGCCACCCGTTTTGCATCTTCACGCAGGGTGGTCCCGCGCTCACCTCCTAGTTTTTTGGAGCCGCTTGAAGGCTCCCCTGCAACCCCCCATCTGCACCTCCGCCCCCACCCCCACCCCCTTGAGTGGCCACGAATTGCTGGAAAGCAGTCCGCATGGGGCAAGAGTGCTGCCAATGGCCGCTTTGCCCACAGAGACTACAGCAATCTTTGCCCGCCCGAAAAGGATGTTTCTTTGCCGGCTGCTTCCTGGAGAAACCCTGTGAGTCCAATGCTGCAACTCTCGGATTGGCTCGCTGCAGCTGCCCTGATGACTGCTCCGTTGTAGCAGACATGAAGGGAACCTTTGCCTCGCAGACACGGAGAAAGTCCTGCACCGTCGGCGGAGGGTCCAGGGGCAAGCTGAGGATGGCAGTCCTGCACTGCTCATTGGCATTTTTCCGGACCATCACTTCCAACACGCTTGCCCTTGCGTCCTCTTTCCACACCTGCGTCTCAACAGCCCTCGTCATCCTCTCCACAAAGGTGACGAATGACTCCGCAGGTCCCTGCCGGATGTCGGCGTAGCTGGGCAAAGGCACTTCTCCCTGTAGCCCTAGAAATGCTTTTTCGGCAGCTAGCTTTATTTTCTCCAGCACCGGCGCTGGAATTTTTCTAGCCTGGTCTGAAGCCTTAGCCCATCTGCCCTCCCCACATAAATGATCAAGAGTGATCGGGTCCCCGTTCTCATCTGTAGCAGTTACAGGATCTAGTAACAAACCGGACAATTCAGTCCGCAGCAGGCTTTTCCACGCCGCCTCCCATAGCTGAAACTCTGTGGAGGACATGAGGCAGGAAAAAAGCTGCCGCAGATCGGATGGGACCGCGACCGTGTCGGCAAGGTTTGCCTTTAACAAACCCCTGAAATACGGGCTTTCCCTCCCGTAATCCCGGTGGGCTTTGCACAACTCCTTAATGACACCTTGCGAAAAGGGTTGCCAGGTCGCCTGGGTGACGTTTCCACTCCTTGACCTGTTATATGTAACAGGCGCAAGAGAAGGGATTTCATCGCGGCGCGGGCTTTGGGTTCCCGGCCCCCCCCTTCCGGTTTCCCCACCGTGGGAACCGGATGCTGGACTGTGAGAACCGGAAGACCAACGTGGCTCCGGCGCGGGCATGGGCATGGCTCCGAGTGCTGACATCACTCGGGGGGTTGGGACTGGGGCGGAGCTCTGGTAGGGAGGAGTTTGGGAAGGGGCGGAAGGAGGAGGGAACAAGGAATCCTGGGAAGAAGAAGGCGCGAAATTTGCATGCGACTGCACCATGCGGTCGCCGCCATCTTCCGCTTGGGGAGAGGGGGAGAAAGGGGAAGCGCCGTCCCGTGATGCACCATCCTTTTCGGCGAAACCGAAACGGACTCGGGGTTTGGGCACTGGGTAAGAGGGGGGAAGGGTAGAAACTCGGAAAGCCGAGCCAGGGCTAAGCCGAGCCTCCTGAGCAGTCCGGCTAAGACTGTTCAGGCGGGGAGATTCGGATGCTTGCGGGGAGCCAGAGCCGACAGGAGAGATTTCCCCTGCCGATGCCCGCAAGTTATCCGTTTTTTCGGGGAAAGAGGGAGCGGTAGAAAGGGAAGGAGAAACGGGGGAAAATTGCTTTCGCTGCTCTTCCTCTACTTTCTGCTTTTCTAAAAGGGCAGATCGAATCTGCATAATCCAATAAATTAATTTTGCCGCATGTTTGTCCCCTGCTTTGCCTAATTGAAAAAATTTCGAATAGGCTGCATCCCAAAACTGAATGCACACCGCTTGTGCAGGGGGCATTTTCGGAAAATACAGAAAGAGCAGTTTTACGAACTTTTTTAGCTCCTTTTTCGAGATCTTAAACTCGGAGCCTTTCAATACAAGAACCAATATTTTACAAACTTCCTTTTCTTCGGTTGAGAGTTTAGCACCCATGCTTCTCAACCGTCACGCGCGCACCTCAAAAACTAAAATACCAAACAAAAAACAAAAACCCGCGGCTTAAAACCCGAGACCGGAGACCACTTCCCCGCGCCCTCGGAGCGCGGCTAATTCAAACAAAAACCGACAACGGGAAAACGAAACCGTGCCCCACGCGACGGAGCCCGTGTCTGAAACAAAACCGAAAGAAAAAAAAACCGAAAGAAAAAAAATTGCCGCACTCAGACTACCTGGCCCTGGGAGACCATAAGGCTTCTCCACAGGTAAAACGCGTTTCTTGGCTCTAAAAGAGCCCCCCAAAATTGTCCTAAGGGGAGAAAAAATCCAGCTCCCCTAGGAACCCCAAAATAAAAGGTGATTATACTCACCCGTCCGGTGCTGGCGAATAAAAAACGAGGTGCTGGCGGTCCTTCGCCTGAAGAAGACTTTCCCGGGCGCTGGAAAAGCTGCCTTCTTCTCTTACCAGACAACGTACTCCACGGAGCTGCTTTTCTGGTAAGCACGTGGCTGTCTGGCAATCCTGCGGCACTGCGTGGAGGCTTCCAACGCAGGCGAGAATTAAGTCCACGGGGTCTGGTGGTGTTCTCAGACTTTTTTCCCGTGCAGAGAGCTCACGCTGCCACGGAGTGCTTTGCCTCGTGCTGCAGAAGCTCGTGTCCACGTGGTGTGCCTCACGTTGTGGCGCCACGTATGGCGTTTCTCTGCCCCGTGGGTCACTTTTCAGTGATCCCTTGCCTTGCCCGGCTTCTGGCAGCAGTCGGTAGGGCCACTGGACAGTTCTGCAGCAATACCCACGCGGTGGGCTTTCTGGCTGGCTAGCACTAGATGTAAATTAGTGGCTAATGGCGAGGGAAGGAAAGGAAGGCTCTCTTCTGAGGTTCACAGCAGATGTTTATTCCTCATGGATGGTGTGTGAGAGAGAGAGTGAAGCCCCGCCCAAGCCCCTTAAGTAGACAGGCACCAGGGGGCGTGTACATAAACTTTCCACCAATAGGGGGATAGAAAGGGAGGAGTTGGGGGGTAGATTGACACACAAAAGGGCCAATCTCTGGAGAGGAGGGGGGGAGGGGATTCCCAGAACCTGTTCCAATCAGAAGCCCGGTCTCCCCGAGAATTCCAGAAGGGGGAGAGGCTTTCCCTGGATGACTGGCAGGCTCCGGGGGGAGGGGACAAACCACTGCGAATGCAGCTATAAACAGAGGGGTTTAGAAAAGACCCTTTTCCCAACATAAATAACATAAACCCAAAACTTGTGAGCACAGCTCACGCACCGCTACAGGCAAGTTTTTAAAATAGTGTCAGAACAGAAGACTAGGGATGTAATGGCAATCGTAGGAATGCAGGGAAGGAAATGCACTGTGAATTAGTGTCTTGCCATGGCATCATCTATCATCATCACTGTCAATGGTCAAAACTGATGTTGAAAGAAACATCAATCTATGACTGTCGTAGTTTAACCCCAGCCAGCAATCAAGCTTCATGCAGCCACTTGCTCACTCCCACACCAGTGAGATTGGGGAGAGAATTGGAAGGGTGAAAGCCAGGGTTTGAGATAAAGACAGTTTAATAAGGAAAGCAAAAGCCAAGCACACCGGCAAAGAAAAGCAAGGAACTAATTCGTTGCTACTCATGGGCAGGCAAATATTCAGCCATTTCCAGAAAAGCAGGGCCCCATCATGTAGTACAGTGACTTATGAAGATAAAAATGCTGCTCCAAATGTCCTCCCCCACTTCCCCTTTCTTCCTTCCACTCTCTATACTGAGCATGATGTCATAGGATCTGGAATATCCCTTTGGTCAGTTGGGGTCACCTGTCCTGGCTGTGTCTCCTCCCAGTCTTCAATGTACCCCTCAACTTCCTTTCCAGAGTGGCAGCATAAAAACCAGAAAAGGCCTTGCTTCTCCTCACCAGTAACAAAAACATCTCCATATTATCAACCCTGTGTTCAGCACAAGCTCAAAACACAGCTCCATACCAGCCACCATGAAGAAAATTAACACTTCCTGTGCTGCAAACAGCATATTCCATACCATTTACATCCATGCTCAGGTCCCACACTGTTCAATGCAACCTCATTAACCACCCCCACCCCACTTCCAATTCTTTGCTATAACACACAGATATTGTTCCCTTAGCCTATGGAGCACCCCTGCAAAATGTCCACATAACGTCCACTGTCGGAACCCAGGACATCCCTCTGGGTGCCCTGGGTGATCCGAGACCCTGGCAAGGGTCCAGAGACAAGCCATGAGAGTTTGATTAGAATAGTATTAATTTATCACCGGGTGTAGATGTAGAATTTAGGGGTCTAATGGAGGTTCAAGAAGGCAAGATGGAGGAATCTGGGCGTGTCCCTGTCCTTCTGCTTCTTCTTCTTGCCCTCCATCTTCTGCTGTGGTGGTGGCACTTTTGGATTGGATTAGAGTAGAAATACACAGTTTAATAAAGGTGATGGGTATTGGTATAATATTGTAAACATAGAACATGTAGTACATAGTATAAGAGATAGCGACCGCCCAGGAGGCTGGCAGACAGCCTTGGGCAGCAGTGTAGGTAACATCTACGCTAGCTGAGAAAAAGAATGTTTAAGAACACGAAAGAATAAACAGCTCTGATAAAGAAACCGACGCATCCTGACTCCTTCTTCTGGCACCGGGCTTGGGAAGAAAAGAAACATCCGCAATCTCGGAAGGCTATCAGCCCGGGATCCGAGAGTCCACAAAATGTCTGTTGAAGTTATGTAGTCCATGACTTTGGGCTCCATCTGTTATGGTCACTCAGGACAGGAGAGGTGGTATATGTGGGGAGTTACTGGGCACCAAAGCCAGCTCAGGTCAGGTCACTGCTGCACTGCAACTGCCTCTTGTAAGGCTTCTCCTCCATTGTGTTGGGTGATTCCTGTTACAGTAGTTCCTAAAACTCAAATCACAGTTTACAACAGTTTAAAGGCACATCCATTACAATCTCTACCCTTGGTCCCCAGTGGGTCACAAGTCCTACTAGCAAATTTGCTCCAGCATTGGGTCCTCCACGGACTACATGAGTATCTCTGCTCTCTTGTGGACTCACTCGCCCATCACAGTCCCTTCAACTCGTGTTCACACTGGAGTTCCAGCCTGTCCAGTACAGCAGCACAGAACACAGTGGCCACCTGCCAGCCCAGGCACATCACCATGGCTGTTATCAAAATGTTTCCGGGCACAATAGAGTGAGGTGATAAGCAGTAGAGCAGCAGCAAAAGTGAAAAGCAGCCAATAATGAGCACAATACAGTCAGACAGGCAAGCCCCATGGAAGCAAAGGAGCCTGCCCATTACTAGCTAAACAACACTATCAGATGTAAATTCAGTCCACCACATCCAAATCAAATCTATCATTATCTCAAAGTCTTTGAACCCTCCACTGGGTGCCAAAATAGGACAGACATGGTTTAACACCAGCCAGCAACCAAGCCCCACAGCCGCTCGCTCACTCCCCAGCCAGAGAGATCAGGGAGAGAATTTGAAGGGTAAAAGCCAGAGAACTCATGGGTTAGATAAAGACAGTTTAATAGGGAAAGCAAAAGCCAAGCACAGAAGCAAAGAAAAACAAGGAACTAATTCACTGCTTCCCATGGGCAGGCAGATGTTCAACCATTTCCAGAAGAGCAAGGCCCCATCTCACCTAACAGTGACTTGGGAAGACAAATGCTATCCCCTCAAATTTCCCTTTTCTCCTTCTTCCTTCCACTTTATATACTAAGCATGATGTCAGTATGGCCTGGAATATCCCTTTAGTCACTTTGGATCACCTATCCTGGCTGTGTCTCCTTCCAATCTCCCATGCACCCCTAACTTCCTTTCCAGTGTGGCAGTATGGAAAGTGGAAAATGTCTTGGCTCTGTGCAAGCCTTGCTCAGCAATAACAGGAACCTTTCTGTATTATCAACCCTGTGTTCAGCCCATATCCAAAACACAGACCCATAAGAGCCACAGTGAAGAAAATTGATTCTGTCCCAGCTGGAACCAGCACAATAACTTTGTCTTAAAATGGTAAAACTAGAAAAGTACATACTGAGAAGAGGTGAATAAGAGAATCACATTTAAGAAGCCCCTTAAGCATCAGGCAAGGAAAGAAAACTCTCTTTTAATAGAATACAGTAACTCTATTAGCTGTCTTCAATGAAACTTGAGCTTGGGTTGTACTGACTACTGTAAAGATACCCATGAAACCAAGTGCCTCATGAGCTTCTAGTATAAGAGCAGGGGTGCTACACTACTTATTCTTGTGGCATTAACAAACTCTTTAAATGGTAAATTCTAAAAGAGGGTGTTTATAGGTGTTGAAAAATATAAATATTTTTATCTGACTGATCTGAAAATTGATTTTTTTTTCTGTTGGAAGCATTGGACTTTCTGCAGAAATTATCCATGTCAGATATATTTTTAGATAAGTTCTGGAATTTCATTGTCTTGCTGACATTTTGCATTGCTTCAGTGGTACTCATTATAAAATAATTGATGAGCACTAAATCGATGTAAGTTAACTCCTGAGTCTATGATTCTGCATCCCTTGTGACTGTGTTAGTGGCCAATATGTCTAATTGCTTTCCAGAACAGAAAGTACACAGGAATGAACTGATTATGTACCAAAACCCAAGACAAGATTCCAGGCAAATTACAAGACAGAAGTTGAGAGAAACAAGAAAAAAACCTAGGTTTTTATCCTTTAACTTTTTACTTTTAATATTTGCAAAGGATTATTGTAAGTAAAGGATACTATTGTAATAAATTATGTATAAGGAAAAAGCTTTAGCATCCCAAAACATTTTCCCTCCTAAATTTTGAAACATCCTACTACAACCCATTCATTTTACAAAGCACAGAACAGATCTCAGCAGAACACGAGTCATCTTTCAACCAGGCACACAAATAACACAAATGGTTTGCAGCCATGCTTGTCCCAGATGGCAGGAGACTTTCAGCCTCAGGATGCAACTTCAGACTACTGGAGGCTCCACATGAGTGCATCATCTCCCTTCTTGCACTGTATGAGTGCGTTTTGTGTGTTCCTGTTTTGGGATTAGTATTGGGCAGTTGCAGAGTGGTGTCTCTGCCCTCTGTCATCTACTTACCACTGAGAAGACCAGAGCAAAGCTCCACAGCACCTGTAATCTGCATATTAGGATGCCTGCTCTTGTCAGAAAGGAGAAGAAAATGCCCCAAGGGAGACTTGCAACCATCAAACAGTGCATTATGAAACCTGAAGATATAGAGGGTGAATTAAATTTTAATAAAGTAACTTTAGTAAAATTGCTTTCGGTTAATAGCTGAATTCTAAGAGTCGGTCAGCTTCAGTTAAGTGGTTTGTAAGGCTGGAGGTGTGAGGTGCAGGGGTGGCTGACAGTCTCTGTGAGGATCCCATAAGATGGCCTGTCTGCAGTGAGCCAGTGAAGGAACCAAAGACTCAGAGTTTAATCTCCTGTGAAGTGTTGTGGTGCCTTGGGATATTTCAGCTACAAGATGATTTGTAAGGGGTTTAACTGTGTTATGGGCAACCTATCTGCAATTGCTGAAGAAGCAAATGCTGCAGCTTGTCATTGGATCTCACAGTAAAGGAAGTGAAAGCAAATCTGGGTCAAAGCATATTTTGGTGTTTTGTCTGTATTTTTCAGAATCTGGGAGAGATCCCACCGGAAAAGTCTCTTTACAGATCCTGGACATCACTTCAACTTTTTGAGCACAACTGAAAGATTTTGTATGGACTGCAGAAATAGAGAGTTGATTGGAGGCACAGAAGCAAACAACAGTTTTGCTGCAGATCAGAGCAGAGCAAAGCAGCACAGTGTGAACAACCAGCAGAAACAACAACAGGACGTTGTGACTGCAGTAGCTAATGGTAAACCTGGTGATCAAACAGGTAGCAAATACAAGAACATTGCTGGTGTGAAGAGCAAGAGGTAAATAGAGTATCCCTCAAAAAAGCAATGTAGAACACAGCTCTTTTGTCAGGGCTCAAATGGTGAACTATGAGGGAATGGATTGTAAAGTATTCCAGGAACAATGATCAATACCTGCCACTTGGATGTGTCCAAGCCTGGGCCAGAAATGGAAATTGGATTTTCTTATTATCTTACAAACATTCAGAACTGTAGGATTTGAACATGGTCAAGACTATTAGGAAAATACAAATAGCTTTACAGAAAAAAGCCCAAAGTCTATATAGTCTGATACTCCATCTCTGATGGAAGATGCTTTGAGAAAATGTGTGGAAAAGGGCAAGTGGGGAGGGACAAATCCCTGCCATGTCCTTCCTGTGACTCCCTAGCAGAAGGGAGGAAACAAATATGCACAGAGGCTATATTTGGATCTGGTCGTTCATTTTCATGAATATGTTTAAGACTAGCAATATTATTTCTAGATCACTTTCTCCACAAATATTTCAACACGATGAATAGTTTTCTCCTGCCTAGTTACTTATCAGAAAGGAGCCAATCAGAATAATCTACTGTAATTCATTAAGACTGACATCTTGTGGTTGCTTTTCATATGACGCCTTCTGCCTGAATTTCTTAGGAAGGACTGAACTTACCCCTTGGTTTAACCAGCTACTGTACATCCTCTCTGTGTTACTGAGGGTGTGTTAGCCACACGACTCTGAAAATTATTCAGTAACCCCACCAGGGAGCTGAGAAAAAATTATTGCTGTATGAAAATTTAATTCTCTTTCTTATTTCCCCCGCAGAGCTTTATAATGTTGAATTGTTAATGCACAAAAGCATTCCTACCACTGCAATCACAGTCTCTTTAATTGTGTCTCTGCTTACACGATAATATTTATAATCTTGAATATTTTTAAATCTATTAGTAATCCTATCCTAGAACACTAAGCGAACTTCAAGGCGTTGGCTAGAGTAACAAGGAAGTCTGCTTTGGTTTGAAAGTCTCTTTAATGATGTTCTATCTTTTGTGAGTTAAAAGTTACCATGTCCAGCAGAATGTGTATAGTGAGACCTGCCTTTTGCATATGTTGAATCAAGACAGTTACTGGGACTCAGCTGTGCTCCCAAGTTTTCATTATGTATTTTAGTGTGGTGCAAGGGTAAAAGATTCACCTCCTATCTCTGCAAAATAGGATCCATTTCAGAGAATACTATTTTTGCCAGTCCAAAGACTATATAAATTGCCACATTATTATTTTTCATCTCAGGGATTGTGCTAAGAGGCCCTATATTCACATTCTTCTAAATTTTAAAGCGGAAGTTTCTTTCTAAGACAGATGTTTGCAACTGGCAATGTGTTGATACAAAGCTAGAAAGTAATTGGGACGTTTATCTGAAACTCTGCAGTCTTCTATTTGTACTTGATTAGCTTGTCCATAGGCATCAACAATGTCTGCAGGAATGCTTTACATGAGGTCTGGGATACCAAGGGAGTCCACCTGTGTAGCATCAGCAGCAAGTAACAGAGAAAACAGCAGAACAAGTATCTTCAGCTATTTTATCAAGTGAGGATAGATCAACACTGTGTATATAACTAATTCATTTATTTATTTGCTTGAGAAAAGAAAAGAGATTGCCTTCCTTTGAACTTTTCTGACTCACAGAATGCTTCCTTGTCTCCCAACAACTAAAATTAGCCCAGTTTTAATATACTCCCAAGATGAAAATGAGTTGATTAGGACCAAATTAATAGATTTTTCTTGTCCTTCAAAACAGAATCAGTTCTAGAATGACAGAAAATAGTGTCAGCCTGAATGAATTTTAACAGAGTTAACAAGGACCTGAAACAGGGAGAGATAGTGAAAACCTCAGTATATCATAAACTCAAAATTTGCAGCGAATGGAACAAAATAATTGTTCCACTGTTCATTCAACATTTTTAGGTTGTTGTTCAGGATGTAACATAGTATTTCAGCATTTTTGCAGGTTTCCTTTTTCTGACCTCTGCTTGAGTGTAGTGATGATGAGTTACAGGACCTTAAATCATGTTTATTGTTGCAGGATTGTAAATATGCATGTTCTAGAAACACAAGATAATATAAAATGGCCATCATTATCTGGAGAAAAAACTCCCCTAACATCTGCAGAGAGCTTCTGCTGCACAGAGCAAACACAACTAACCAGAGAAGTGGTAGTGAAAACATAACAGCCAGAAATAATCTTGCAAGAACAACATCACCAGCGTCAGAGAGAAAAGGACAGAATGGTTATTGATTTCTTCCTGGCCAAGCAGGTATTTAAATACTTGGCTCTTCCCTGATTCCACCTAGCCTAATACTGAAAGAAGCATAATGATTATCAGAAAAAAGCCTTATTTTTATATCTTACTTGCTCTTTGGTATTTTTTTTCTTAAAAATGCTTTGTGCAGAAGATGGGTTTTACTGAAAGAAGAGCAACGACATTTTTTAAATATGAAACATAGTCATAAGCTTTTCAAGCTCCTGTAAAGACAATGCAAACTTAGGGGCTATGACATTCTGAAAATAGTTCAAAGTATCTTCACTCTAATCCTTGAGCACTTTGGATTTGTTTTGAAGTGCGTTAAAGCTTCCTTCTGAAAAATTAATGCAAGAGAGACGTAGCACAAATATAGCAGAAATAGAACTGCTAGGAGATGCTTCAGACCAGGAGCCTGGATGAATTAGACAAAGAGAAAATTTAAAAATATATCTTCAAGCCTGGACATATTATTTTTGAGAAATTTCAGCAACCCAGCTTTAAGGAAATGTAGGTAGGCGTCAAGTAGCATTAACTGCTCCACAGAGAATAGAAATGGATGCTGCACAAGCTGTAACTGATGGTCCTTTAGTTTAGAAATTTTGACAGTGTAAATCATATGGGTCATAAAAATAGACAATAACATTTTAAACTTTATTAAAAAAATACCTCTTTTGCAGCATAATCTTAGAAAGAGAAACCAGGACTCAGTATAGTTCACACAGCAAAGCAGCAAGGAAATAAAAGGCAAGACAGTTCAACAAGGCAGCTAAAATAAAACCAGAAAAAGTGATGGGGAGTTTTTGTGATGTCCTGAGCCATAGCTGCTGACTTGTCAGTTGGCAGAATCAAAGCAGCTGTGGTGCTTTCAGGGCCCTCTCTGAGCAATTTTCCCTCCTTGATGAAATTTCTTCACCCTAAAATGAAAAGAAACCCAGTCAAAACATACACAGTTTGTACTTTTCTAGAACATAGTTTTCAGTGTTATCTAGGGAACTAAGTTTGTTCATTAAAATAATATATTAAAATGACTTCAAGAAATCCCATTAAATGATTATAAAGCCAGCCTCTTTTTACATAGGATCATATTACTCAAAAATAAGACAAGGCATAGAAATAATAGATCTTATTTTGTGATTTTTAAAATCATCATAATAATAATTATTATGATGATAGTAATCAAATATACAAGTATTATTTTTATTATTAAAAATTAATGCAGCCTCTATTAGTATTGCTTTGGCATCTATAGCACAGAAAATGAGGATCAGAAATCAGATCTGAAATCAGCCAAGTTCACATTTCTTTTGACAGTAGAAATAAGTGTAGAGATAATCCATATTATTATTATTGACTTTTAACCCCATTGACAAAAAAAGTGGGGTCGCATTGATTGTTTTCAAGACAGATATGCAAATTAAAAATTGATTTCCAGTACAAATAACACACAAAAGTGAAACAGTTTAAAGCTACATTTTCTTACCTTCAATACTAATGATAACAAGGTGAAACGTAGATTTTGGAATCCAAATAATCTCTGGAAAAAGAAGGATTCATATATACACGTATAATCTTTCCAATGACGAAAAAATGTTGTTTGAAGTTTCACTGTGGTAGCATTTTACATGGCCAGATATACTAAAACACAGCTGCATGCATTAGTGTACAGGAAAACATGCAGCTCTGTTAGCACTGGAATTCTTGGAGATATGTATAGATCCTCTATTACTGTTTTCATTTGGATTATGCACAATTCCCTGACTGCAGTGCCTTGATCTTATTTTCTCAATCCCAAAGAGTATACATCCAGCAATAAGAACGGATCATTTATGGGATCACTGAATTGATCATGGGGCTGGAACCACTCTCCTATGAAAAGACTGAGAGAGTTGGGGCTGTTTGTCCTGGAGAAGAGAAGGCTCAAGGGAGATCTTCTGTGGACTTGCAGTACCTAAAGGGTGCTTGCAAGAAGGCTGGAGAGGGACTTTTCACAAGGGCATGTTGACATAGGACAAGGGGGAAAGGCCTTAAGCTGAAAGAGGGCAGGTTTCAAATAGATATTATGAAAAAATTCATTACTATGGGGGTGGTGAGGCACTGGAACAGGCTGCCCAGAGAAGTTGTGGATGACCCATCCCTGGAGGTGTTCAAGAGCAGGCTGGATGGGGCTCTAAGAACTTTGGTCTAGTGGAAGCTGTCCCTACCCATGGCAGGGTGTTGGAGCTAGATGACCTTTATGGTCTCATCTAATCCAAATCATACTTTGATTCTATGAAGACAAGTCCCCTCAAGAGCACATGTTGCCTATGAATTTCTTATGTTCTTTGAAGGTAACATGGGGAAGAAGAAGGTAGTTGAAGATCTCTGAATTAAGTTGATCTCTACTACAATTCTGCAAAAGCCCTCAGTTATATAGCTTCATCTTCACTGCAGGCAAGTCCCAGCACAGTATATGCGGGCAGTTTTCAACCTTAGTCTGCTGGCATGTCCAGAAGAAGCTGACTCAGCCCATAAGGAGCACATGGCTGTTGGGAAAAATGGCTCCAAGCCACACTCCAAAGATGTGCTGACTCCTAAGACTGCAATGCAGTGGAGAAGAAAATCTCTGCTGGCAGAGCTGCTTCCAGGAAGAGCTCAGATTGCACTGAGAGTTCACTGCTAGGGAATGGAATCAAGACAAATGGAATTGCAGGGGGAAGAACATTGGCTCTTGCCTGTCTATCTGGAGTATCCCATAAAAATATCATACTCTTTTCAGATTTTTAGTTCCTTGATGAAGCACAGACTACCATGCTATCTTGGTTTGTATCAGAAACAGTGTGGCCAGCAGGACTCAGGCAATGATGATACCCTTGTACTCAGCAATGGTGAGGCTGCACCTTGAATCCTGTGCTCATTTTCCGTCCCTTCACTACAAGAAGGACATCAAGATGCTGGAATAACTCCAGAGAGTGACAACAAAGCAGATTAAGGGTCTGGAGTACAGTCTTATAAGGAATGGCTTAGGGACTTGGGTTGTTTAGCCTGGGGAAAAAAGGAGGCTTGGGGGGACCTTATGGCTCTCTGCAACTCCCTGAAAGGAGTAGGTCAGGAGAGGAGTGGTCTCATCTCCCAAGTAACAAGAGATAGGATAAGAGCAAACAGATTCAAGTCGAATCAGAAGAGGTTTAGATGGGATATTAGGAGAAATTTCTTTACTGAAAGGATTGTCAATCACTGGAACACATTGCCCAGGGAAGTGGTTGAGTCACCATCCCTGGAGGTATTTAAAAGTTGTGCAGTACTTAGGGACATGGCTTAGTGCTGGACATGGCAGTGCTGTGTTAATGGTTGGACTCAATGATCTTTGAGATCTTTGCAGGCAAAATAAAAAAAAAAAAGTTTTTTTTTAAAAATCTATTTCTAAGTATTTAAAGATATTTTTCCTTTCTGCAGGGATTTAGTATTTTTTCAAAGTAGTCTTGTCTCATAGTTTTCCATTAAATTAATAGGGCCTATTGAACTGAATCTGACCAGAAACCCTTTTATTTTTTTGGTAAGTGCACTTTCCCACATACTGAATTTGTTCCTATATTTTGGTGTTCTGTGATGACCAAAAGTCCAGTTTAGGACTGGATGCTTGGGCTCAGCACTGTCCAGAGAAGGCTTTTCATAAATAACTAGCAATTTAATGACAGAAAAGGTGTAAAAAACCTGAGATCCAAAGTTTACTAAGTCTTTATGCCACAAATTTCTCTTGGCATTTAAACATGGAAAAATCAATATCAATTCCTCACTTCTATGCTGTAGACTAACTAGCATGAAGTTCTTCTAATTTTTTATGTCTTTGTGAAGAATGTACAGAGGAAAAAATAGAGTGAAAGAGCTGAATATTTTTAGTTTTACATAGTACCGCATTCAATTTCTAACAATCTCTATTCCTCCCAATCCTGAAAACAAAATAATTTTTATCTCTGCAGAAAACTTTTCTTGTAGAAAAATAAATTCCACAAGCACCAGTTTTAACTGTTAGGGATAGTATTATCTTTCTTGAAAAGAAATAGTCTACCTCTCATCCCTCCTGAGACTGCTCACAGCGATGAACTTCCTGCAGGAGTCAAGGACAGTGTTTCTTTCACAGGGCTGATAATTTGTTTGATTTAATTCACTGTGAAAGACAAGTTTGACCAATTGCTTGTAGGCAGTTGAACATGACATCTGCAGATATGTAAGAGCAAGGGACAGACATATTGAGGTCCCCTTATCTCAGTATTGAAGGGAACTCTGCTGACTGCATTCAATGTGTAAATGACTTAAAGCTTAGCTGGTAAGTTGGGAACCATAATCTTTCCTTGAGATGTCAATTCTTTGCTTGACATCAAGAAAATTAATAAAATTTGGAGGTATTGCTACACTTGTCATAGTGTAAAAAAATTAAGCTAATTTTACTATTTTCAGCTAATTTTACTCACCTGTAACAAGACTTAGTCTTACTCCAGGTGTGTTACAAACACCTCCGAAGGTGTCTAATTCTAGTGCAATACCCATTTCTAAACTAGACAGAATTAATTACCATGCAGAGGTGCCTAATTTTCCACAGCAGTCAATATAGGCATATACATACATATATATATAGGACAGCTGCAATACCACTGGAAAAGCACACTGTTCAAGTAGAATTTTCCTGGGACAGATTAAAAGCTCATAGGGTCAAGCTGAGACTTCTTTGGAATGATGAAGCCTACTACAAAATAGTCTATTTCTCCAACCTGACCGATTCTGTGATTCTGTCCCGCTCAGGTGCGTTTGCAGCCCCATTCCCTTCCGTGGCTCCGGGGAAATGAGCCCGCACGGGCAGGATCACCTGGCAGGGCCGGCTTCAAAAGGCAGTACTTTTTTCATTTTTATTTGTAACAAGCAGACGTTTAAATACCCATTTCCTATGAGCTTTGAAAATTCGTGCCCCTCATCCCTTCCCTTCCTTCGGGAAAAAAAGCGAACTGAGGGAGACCGCCACCGCCCCCAGCTCCGCCCCGCGCATGCGCGCAGCCTCCCGGGGTGGCGGCGGCCTGGGCGGCCTTGGCGCCGCCAGCGCCGCGATGGGCTGAGGGCAGGCGGCGGCAGCGGGGGCTGTCCGCGGCTCCGCGCTGGGCGCTCCGAGGATGGAGAGAGCCATGGAGCAGCTCAACCGGCTGACGAGGTCCCTGCGCCGCGCCCGCACCGTGGAGCTGCCGGACGGTAGGAGCGGGGCCCTGACGTAGCGGTCGGTCCCGGCGGCCTCCGCGCCCGGGCCGGCGGGGATGAGCTGAGGCGGCCGGGGAGAATCGGGAACGGGCTTCCTCTTCCCGCCTCTGACAGGCCCTGTTTACTTGTCGCGCTGACAGCAACAGCGGCGTCCCCTTCCTTCCCTCGCTGCCTCGCCGCCTCTGCCACGGGGCGCGGGGGATCCCAGCCGGCTGCTGTCGCCCCCGAGCCCGGGCGAGTGGGTGGCGGGGGTGCCGGACACCCGCTGTATTCGCTTTTAAATCCTTCGTCAGGTGCCTCGTCGATGACAGAGTAGTGATGACAAGTCTTTGTGGGTTGGTTTTATTTTATTTATTTTTTTTTCTTTAGTGGTGCTGAGTTTTGTTTGGAAAGGTATTGTAAGTCACTGTCACCTGTCACAGCCCAATTTTTTTGGCTCTAAACCACTTCGCGTGGATGCTGGTCCCCCATATCAGGATGGATTTGAACACAGAGCTTCAGGCTCTTATGGCAAGTGGTTTGGTGTTCCAGCCAGGTCCAGTTTTTGGGAAGAATTGCTGTAAAACTCTTGGATATGCACAATTTCTGTTCTTGTGGGTCGTGTGCTGTCTTGTAGTTTTTTCAGTGTTTGGTTTTATGGATGAGTCTTTGGCTGCCTGTCTGCCAGCTTTCATCTCCAGCAGTGGAGAGGGAGTAATATTCTGTTTTCTCTGTGCATTCCCTGTTTGGACTTGCTGGTGTCCTCCTGAACTGTGCTACTACACCCTTCACTTATTGGCACCTGTCACAGTTCCAGTGTCTTCCAGTGCAGTTGCTCATAAATTTCACTTTTCAGGCAGATTTCGCTGCTGCTTGTAAGTCTTCAAATGGCAGCACTGAAAATTGATGTAGCACTGTTAACTTAGACTTACAGAGATAATGGAGTAGCATCAGTTTAACTAATTGAAGATGCTAATATGAGTAATGCTTTCACAACCTGAATCAGTTGGAGCTGCTTTAAATTTACTCCAGTAGTAACGTAGGCAAATTGGTTCTGTTTTTTGTGTATTTTCTTCACATCTTGGGCATTTTTATCTTATACTTCAGAGGTAGTTACATCTATGGAATGGCAGTGCAAGTGCAAGCCCTGAGACCTTTGGAACAAGCACTTCTATCACCCTGTAGTGCAAGTGCAAGCCCTGAAACCTTTGGAACAAGCACTTCTATCACCCTGTAGTGCAAGTGCAAGCCCTGAAACCTTTGGAACAAGCACTTCTATCAACCTGTAGTGCAAGTGCAAACCCTGAGACCTTTTGAAACAAGTACTACTGTCACCCTGTAGTGCAGAAGGAATGTGAGTTCTGTGCATTCACTAGGAATTGCATGAAACAAATGAGTGGGACTGATACAAGGAGATAAATGGGCTTAACACACAGAAGTCTCAAATTGCATTCTAAGGTCAGTGGCCATCGAACTTTGGGTCCATCTTAGCTTGTTAGGTATCTTCTTTCTTGACTTTGGTGTTCCTTAGGTTCATGCAGGTCTGCCCAAGCTCTTCTTGAGAAGCAGGTTTGGCTTGTAGTGTATTGTTCCAAACATGTACTGACAGGATCAGCTTGGAATATTCCACACTAGTCTAGGATAATATGTAGTTTGGTGGCTTCTTGTGAGCTGTGTCTGACCTCTTGAATTATGATTCCTGCCTCATGCTCCTCCATCGCATTTGAATAAACTTAATTTGACGTTTAATTTGAAAGATACATAGTTTACCCCTCCGTCCTTAAAGTGAGAGTCATAGTTCTCTCACGGGAAATGGAGATGTATGTTTGAATTTACTTATGCTGAAGAAGGCAGTAAATCCAGGTATTGAACTTCCATTGCATGTGCCGTAGCCATTAGAGTGTACTGAAAAATTAGTCTTGCAAAGCTTAAACTGAGAAGTGGGAAAGGTACTGACTTGAGAACTGCAGTATTCATAAACTAAATAATTTGTTACTCTTTGTCTTAAATGTAATGTGCAGTGCTGACACTTCTTTGAGATTGTGATCTCTGTCAACTTCACAACAGTATCTTTGAGGAAATAAAGTAGTACGTGTATCTTGCCAGGGCCGGATTCTAGATGATGAATTTCAAGTGGCTTTCTTTTTTTTTTTAACGTGTCTTAAAGCACTGAGTCCAGCGCCAGTGAATACCCTGAGCTTGCAAGGAGAACTTTTTTTTAAAATTGCTCTCCCAAAGTATCCTTCAGCAGTTGTTTTCTGGACACTTGAGAGGTTTTCACACAAATTTCTGGATGCTACTATTAAGACTCAATGCCTGAAAACTAGGTCTTGCAGCCCAAAGCTCTGACACTGCATTTGGTGTGCCTTTTTTTGTCTTTATATAATCAAGATTTGAAGTGCAAGCAAGTTAGATAGCAAATAAGTTTGGTGAGGCCATGAGGTGTATAATGCTTTTTCTCTACCTGCTGTCACATAGTTTATGTCAATTGGAGATTTTATGACTAGAGAAAATAATCACCAAAGATAGGCATAAAAGGTCCTTAGTCCCGCACCCTTTTGATTACCTCTCTACAGAAAAACTCTGGGGAAATCTGCACGTGCTCCACAGTGTAATTTCTGTTAATAGAATAACAAAAGGCTTAATTTTGTAACAGTGCCATAAATGCCTATTATAACCCAACTACACTCATATTTAACTATTGCCATTTTCTACATCACTGTACTTGCAATATAGTTAAATTAAATTAGAATCAATATTAAGCATTTCAGTTAAGTGTGCTGAGTTATTTTTTTCCCCTTTTATTTGGTATCTTGTATAGGGCTTGATTGTGGAAATACATAAGGATGTCATGTTTAAATTTAGTCGATGTTCTTAAGTTTGGTTTTTTGTTTTATCTGGAAAGCTTTATCTTTCTGTCAAGAGCTCGAGATATTTTGTTTTAATTTGTGTATACTGGGAACTAATCATGGATAGATTTTAAAAAAGTGCTCAAATATTTTTCACAATTGATATTTATTTAGCGTCTGTTTAATTTTATTTCGGGACTCTTTCTCTCTGTGTCCCCTCCCTCCCAGCTTTTTCTTCCCCCAGCAATCAAATTCTAGGGATGTGTGTTGGAGATGGAATTATCTGATGCTCACAGAGCTCTGCAGTAAGGAACAATTTGTAGAGAGTTCAAACTTGAACTTGGTGGTCGTTGGTGGCTCTCTGCAATGTTCAATCCTCATTTGGTGTTTTGAGAGACTTGTGTCTCTTGCACCATGTGTTTGCTATAAGTAATGTTGATTTTTTAAAATTTTGTTTTGAAATTTTTATAGCTGATGAAATGTGATTTGAATTCGACTTACCTCTATTTAGTGTTCAAAGGTAATAATAGATTAGTGCTGCTTCTTTCTTTTGTTAGCTAGGAACACACAACTTCGAATAGCTGATAGCAGCAGTAATCTTGGAGCATTGCAGAACAATAATAACAACAAATAGCATAGCTGCAGCATGATAACAGTTTCTTGGATTCCACTTCATAATTCTGAAGAATCTTTATTTAATATTCAGTAAATGTCACCTTGCCTACCTAGTGGGAGTAGTGAATGTGTAGAGGCATGGTATATAAAAGACTATGCTTGTTTGCAGCTGTACTAATCCTTCCTGTTCTGATTGCTCTGTAACTTTGGATCAATGAAGGTGATGAGGAAAACTTGAAAATAAAAATTTTGTAAGAACAGTCCTGTATTTCCATATCCTGAAGGCGTATACCTGGGTTCTCAGAAAGCATAGCCCCTCATATCATGAGTTGATATCTACATGAACAATCTTTGGAGATTGTACTCTCAAAAATGGGTAGCTTGTTGAAGGGAAAAATTACAATAATTGTCTGTAATAAAAGAAAAAATGGCATATTAATATAATTATTATAAATATTACAATTATTATCTGTTGAAAGATTTTAAGTTTTGTCAAAATAATATTCTAAAAATAGTATTTTACTTCAGGAAGACTGTAAGTGACCAAACAGGCTCATCACACCTGTGCAGTGTGCTGGCAGGTGTGGCTGAATGTCAGTGTGTTCCCACCACTGATGTGGATCTTTGTGTTCTGGCCTTTTATCATTGCCTTCAAGTGTGAAATATGAAACTGATTAGAGATTAAAAATTAAAATGAAACTTATTGCACTCAGGTATTCAAGTATAGAGACAAAATGGAATGGTTATGAAGTAATTTGAAAAAGTCATTACTACAAAATCATAGTCTCAGGACTATGGAAGTTGTCTTGGAAGACAGGAAACTTCTTTCTTTTTAAAATAAAATAATTAAGTGTTTTTGTTTTGTTTGGGTTTTTCTAATGCACATTTCCTAAAAACTTTGATTGAATTAACTGAATTGTCAATTCAAAGAAATTGATGCTCCACCGAAAATTCTGTAACTTTTACTTTGTAAAAGAAAAAAAGTCGCACTGAAATTTCATGTATTGAAATTGTGTTAATTCTCTCTTATATCTAAGTATGATGGCTTTTTCTTTTTAATGAAATTTTGTGTGTGTAGAATCTGTGTAAAAAGAATGATCTATTGAACAGTGGACACTTGAAAAGGTAACTAAATGTTACTAGATACATTGATTTTATGTAAAAGATATCTTTATGGTAACAGAGTAATTTAATTTCTTCCCAGATAATGAAACTGCTGTCTATACACTGATGCCGATGGTTATGGCTGACCAGCACAGGTGAGAGCTTCTTTAAAATTACCCTTTTTTCTTTTTTTTTTTCTTTTTTTTTGGTCTGAAAACCCCAGGGTGTTTGCTGAAGTTGTAGCTCCTAAAGCACTCTCAGAAAGTCCTGCTGCTGAATTGCTGAGTTATGTTCTAAATTGAAGTTAGTCACTGACTGTGTGCATCCCAGCATAGTTTCACCTGTTTTGATTTATGCCATAGACTGGAACTGGGATTTGTTCTGTTGAAGCACATAAGAAAATTTGTCCTAAGATAAGAACAAAAATGGTGTTTTGTAACTGTGTCTTAGCTCTGACTGTGTATTTATGGATGACATAGAAGCTCTTAGTCTCATTAGACATCTCAGGAAGACGTGGAGTAAGAGTTGGACAATGAGATTGATACTTCTGAGTTCTGCAGATGAGCAGTTGTTTCTCTTACTGAGTTGGCCTCAAAGTGCTTGGAACCTGGAGGCTTTATAATGCCAGCTAAGTGGTGCATCCTTCACATGAATTCTGTAGGGAAGCAGGAGGCAGTAACCTGTACTGAAACAGTAAGCTGTTTTTCCAGCTAGCACAAACCTTTGTTCTATGTAATATTTTGAGATTGCATTCAAGGGTTTTAAATTACATGATCAACCCATTACTGCAAGTTGAAAGAACCCATTTAAATTTTTTATCCTGATCTTGTGTCCTTCTACTTCATCATTATAATTTCACATACCAATCTTCACTCTGAACTTTGCCTATGTTTGGGAAAACAGTTGGATATGTGGTTGGGGTGATTGTGATAAGGAGCAAAATGGGAATTTATATTTTGTTTAAACCAAAGCTGTTGAAATGCTTGTTTTTCATATTTATAAGAAGTGATTTGGTTGTTTGGTCTAATTCTTACTAGTTTATATTTGAAACAATTTGCCAGTGTCACAGTTCATTTTTTATGTACAGTAAGAAGTGGAAAGGTATTGTTAATCAGCAAATGCTTAAAAACTATTTGATCTGTTAGTAATTAGTTGGAAGGAAAAGAAATAGTGATTAAGTAAGAATCTTGAGTACAACTTAGAGAATAAACTTTGCTTGGATACTGTGAGTTATTTTTAAAATGAAAAAATTATTTTTCTATTTGAAGGTCTGTCTCAGAGCTGCTCTCAAATTCAAAATTTGATGTGAATTATGCCTTTGGACGTGTGAAGAGAAGTTTGCTTCATATTGCAGCAAAGTAAGACTTACTTGAGTCCAGTCCAGAAGTTAACAATGAAACTATTGCCACAAATCTAAGGCACCAATGTAAGCTGGAAAACTCTGTAGTGTCAGTTAACATTTTGTTTTCACACTTTTTGTATCTTGTTTGTTCTTCCTAGTAATGTACCTGCCTCATAAAGAGGACAGATTTTGCACATGATATCAAATGGCTTTCCAAATTCCAGTGAAGGATGTCTGGCTAGATACTTTTTTACCTTTCTGTGGAATCTCAAGTCTTTAAAAAAATGCAGCTATAATGTGCATCCTGTATAGCTGGGTTACTCTTGCCTTTGTAGAGGTAGAGAACTCTCATTTGCAGGTGCTGATTGTTTTTGAGGTATTCTAAAACAGTGGGAAGCATTTGGATGTTTGTTGGGAAGCAGCTGTTCCAAAGTGCTTCATGTGACAGTAACTGAAGGGAATATAACTTGGGCATTCACTTCTAATAAGTTTTGTATCCTGGATAGAGGGCTTAAGTGCAAATTTTGATCTACATTATTTATTGTTTGTGTAGTTCTTCAGTGGGGATAACTCTATTTTATATGTAACTCTGCCAAGACAGGTAACATCATATAAATAGAAATGAACCAGATAGTTTTTGACACGACCTTTCAGGAAACTAAACTTTAAACTGAGGAATGAATGCTCTGTATTTGGCTCCCCTTTTAAATATTTTGAAAGTTCTTACATTTAAACTTTTTTTAAAAAGGCAAAAAAAAAAAGTAGTAGTGCAGATATATAGCAGTATTTGGCTGCAATAAAGCTAGAAATTCCAGCTTCTTAAACAGACTTTTAGAAATAGCTGTTTCCCAACTATTTACTCTCAGAATTACATATTGCTTATATAAAATTGAAATTCCTAGCATACGCTTTAGAAGTATATTTGAAAATATGCTGTACTTACTGATTCTAAAGATACAAGAAGTTGTGTTACACTTAATTTCTGGATTGTCTTTTGACTTAATTATTGGGTCACAGAGGGGTCATCAAGCTGCTGGTTTTGCAACATATTGTACATTTAGTCTTCAGTTCCTTTGGGTTATTGTATAGCAGTTCTGACATTGGCAAGATCTGTAAAAATGGATTAGCTGACTGCAACAGATACAAAAATACTCCTTATCTTTTCAATCAGCTCTTCCTCTTGAAGAGTTCAGGAGCAAGATAAACATGTAATACAGAGTTTCTGTCTTAGTGACATTGGTTATCCTGAAGAGCTGCTATCTTATGTAAAGTAAAAGAGCTCAGCTCTTTACTACAGGTTCAAAATTAATAGCAAAGAAATAGTTGTATGAGTTTTAGAATTCTCCTGATATTCAAACTTCCAAACATAACTTCCAAACACTAAAGCATAATAAATCCCAAAATATTTAATGGAAAATTTAGTCATGCTAATAGCTTAGGGATGAGGGAGGTGAGAGGAAATCGAAAGCAAAATTTTAAAACAGTTTATAGATTAAAGAATTACCAGTCTTAAAGACTCACTGTTGTGTTTTAAAGTCATTGAAATCACAGAGAATGCTGGCATCTGTTTATTGCTACAAGTTACATTTGGTCACTTTTTGCTGTGTTAAGTGACTTTCCTTTAGCTTTGTGTAGCCTGAACTATGAGGGTGTCAAACAATTTTACTTAAAGGTGTTCTAGTGAGTGTGATCTTATATAATATTGCTGTTGTCTTTATGCCAATACGGATTGGTAAATATCCTTGTTATAGTTTTTCCCTTTCTTATTTTCTTCTTAGCTGTGGATCAGTTGAATGCCTGGTTCTGTTATTAAAAAAAGGAGCAAATCCAAACTATCAGGACATCTCAGGATGTACTCCTCTCCATTTAGCAGCAAGGAATGGGTAAGTTTTTTAAATGCTTAAACTCCTAAAAAAATTTGTGCATAATACACTTAAGCTGGCATGTTCTGTAATATTTTTGCATAGTTCAAAAAAAGGCCTTTTGTTTTCACTTTTGAAAATAGAGAACAGGGAGGTTAAAATCCTTACTTTGAATATTCATAGAATAATTTTTTATAAATAGTAAGCCATGTCTGAAATACCAGTTCCAATGCCAGTCATTTTAGTGTTTTCTGTTAATCAAGGGCATAATGATTCTTACAGCAGTAATTGAACAAGGGATACATTCACCTTCCAGTTAGCTGAGTAAGAAAAGGTTTTGGAGGGCTTGGAGGGGGTCAGAGACATCAGATTTTTCTGAGGTGGTGTCTTTAAGGAAATTTCTCTTGCAAGAAAAGGATTACAAAGTTGGCCTGCACACTGTTAGGAGAGGGGCAGAGAAAAAACTCAAAGCCAGCAGCAAGTACCTTCTTAGGATCCTACTTCTGGAATTGTAGTATGTGAAAACATGCAACTGTAAAGGTAGTGTTGTCTTTTTCTTTTTAGAACATGTATGTGATCCAATAACTAAATTGTATCACAGCTGGTTCTTCACATGAGGAGGTGATAGTGTTTAGTGGCTTCTGAGTATGTGCAAGGTCTATTTGTAGGAGAGAAAAGAAGCAGCCAAGTGGTGTATGATGAAATGCAGAAATACACGCAGGAAACATTTAGGTGGAAATGAGGTATAAGAAAGGTGAAAGGGACCAAATAAAAAGGAAAAGCAAAATAAATTTGTAAAGGTAAAGCACTAAGAGCATTAAAAATGTTAAAAAACCAAACAAAACATAATTTACTTTTATTTAGACAATACTTGTACTTTCCAAAGATTTGCATGGTTTTACAATGACTGTCTCATTAAGTGATGATTTAGTGGTGTACTGTAAACATGTTCACAGACATGTACAGGCGATGGTGAACTTCATGGACTTCTGTTAGCTGAACTCTGGCTTTTTTTATTGAAAGGGTAGTTCATGCAGAGCTGAAACTGTTGGAGTAGTGGTTAAGTGCTTCTGCACTTTCCATAAAAACACCTATGATTTTAAGCCCTATGTTGTTGTTTGCACCCTTGCACTGTCTGAGTCTCTGTGAAGATCACTTCTCTCTTTCATGTGCTCAGTACTGTACTCCTTATAAATTGGAACCACCTGCTAAGCTTAGAACAATGATAAGTTAGAATGAGTGGAGCTCTAAGAAGATATTTAGTCTTTGTAAGTGATTTTCCCTGACTGGATTCTAATGAATTCTTTTGCTTATAGCCAGAAAAAATGTATGAGCAAGCTGCTGGAGTACAGTGCAGATGTCAACATTTGTAATAATGAAGGCTTGACTGCAGTAAGTGCAATTAATTATCATGTTCTTAAAATGAATGAAGAATTTGGAGATTCTCGGTTTTTAAGCTTTTGCCATCTTTCATGTAAAACAAAACTGCTGTGTGTCCAGTGCCATCAAGAATCAAAAGATGTGATCAAAATATCTAAGCATATGATTGTGTTGTTCAAAGCTTCTTTTAATATTATGCAAAGCTTCTCTTTGTGGAAGTGTTGACAATAATACAGCCAGGTTTAAAGTAATTTTTCTGGGATATATATATAAAATTGCTAAAGGAAACACGTATATCATCATTTTGTACTTAGATTCATTGGTTGGCTGTCAATGGAAGAACAGAATTGCTTCATGATCTTGTTCAGCATGTCAGTAATGTAGATGTTGAAGATGCCATGGGACAGACAGCCCTTCATGTAGCTTGTCAAAATGGACACAAGACAGTAAGTTTCTAAATTGTATGAACACAATTTGTGAAAAACTTGGTAATGCCTCAAAGTTGTGGTTTTTTTATAAGTTTCAGAGTAGTAATGCACGTGATAATGGCTACAAGCATGAAGAATGCTGTTGTGTGTTTTAGTATCTGCATGCACTTCCATAGGAACAACTTATTTATTCTTGTGGAGGTGATTGATCTCAGTGCTTGGAGAGTTTAGGTAACTTACTATATACTGTTCAGCTCTTCGGTAATGCTGTTATTGACTTGTTAATATCAGGTTTTATATAATGTTAAATGTTTGAAAATGTTTTTTCTTGTTTTTCAGAATATATTTAATTCATAATTGTGCAAGGTGTTATATGCTTTTGAAATCTGAAATACTAATTTACTCTGAGTGAAAAATGAAAACAGAGTTGGGTCAGTTACAATTTTAACTCTAGAAGTAAAGGAGTCAAATAAACTCTCCTGTTACTGATCTGTGTGAATAATTTTTATGCCTGGCCTAACTTAGGGCTGACTATTTATATTTCTTTACTTGAACTGCATTAGAGCCCTATAGAGTTATACAGATTGCCACCAGAACAATTTACTGCTAAAAAGAAAAAATTGTAATTCTACCCAGATTCTTTCTGTTGTCGTTGTCAGTGCTGGATTTTGGAAGGCCAAATTCTGAAAAACTTACCTATAAATGTAGCAAATTAATGTGACTGAAATGTAACATTGTTTGAGAGTCTGCTCAGTGTTTACATATTTCAGACATGCACTAAATAGTTGCAAGCCAAAAGGGTTTTCCAGTGCTCTTTTTCTGAAGCTGATCTTTTATTCTCTTGTAGACGGTGCAGTGTTTGCTGGACAGCGGTGCAGATATAAACAGGCCGAACGTTTCTGGGGCAACTCCGCTTTATTTTGCTTGCAGGTTATATACTTTTAACTTTCGAATACTGGCCTAAAAGTGAAATATTTTTTTCCCCTTTTGCAATAACTGATTGGAATTTACAAAATAGAGGAAATATAAAAGCTGTCTTTAATGCTCTATAAAATAAAAGCTCTCTGTATTTAATCTTGTCTTATTTTTGAGTGTAGTTTGGTGTCTCAGGTTAGTACTCCAGGCTTACGTACCTCTTTCTGACAGACACGTTAAACACATACCTGTGCATGTTCTAGCATGAGTCATAAATTGATGATTGCTGAACCCTTTTCTGAAAAAATTAATTCTGCCAACTTAGATTATTTTGAGTACACTAAAACCAGAGCCTTTTATAAGGCAAGTTTGGCTATTCCTTAATGTACAGTATGGTATTGCAGTACACATGAAATGTGCATATATGTGTTAAAGTTACAATGTTGTATTAAAATTACAGTGTTGCCTTGTTTTCTTCAAAGTTTAGTTATATTTCAAAATTAATCATATATGATAAATGATCTTTTGTTTTAATTAGAGCATTTCTGTGATTTGTTAGAACATTTACCATTTTTGCAATCCCTGTGCCTCGGTTACAGGCTAAATAGTTCACATAAGATTAACTTTTATTATAAGCAAAAGGAGAAATGGACTGACCTGCTAAGAGTTATGTTCTGAAAGCTGTGGTCTCTGGAGATAGTGTATGTTGAGAAGAAGGAAAGTGGAGAAAAAAACAGCTGCTAACCTTGGTCCTTGATTTAGGGACTAGTATTTGTACACACTTTAAAAGAAGTAAGCAGCTTGACTTGGGCTTGGAAGTTTTTCATAAGATAGGAATGTGGCAAGTATGGGAGTCATATTCTTTAGAAATTACCAGCTGGAGCAGCTGGTGATGCCTTAAGAAGGCTGACCTGGAACAGAGCTAGAGAATAAAGTAGGTATTTATTAAAAGGCCTTAAATGATACACCTGGGGCAGGACAAGAGCCTGGCCAGTGCTACACCCAAGATGGACCCAAAATGGTCACAAAAAAATCGGTCACAATGGTGATTGGGTCACAAGGTCCCACACTTCTACAAGTTTTGGTCCACCTGCATACTGGGGTCAACTGTCCAGCTACAGCTCCAGATCACAAAGTTCCATCCTTCCTGTTTTCTCTCTCTTCAGTCCACTGTTGTTTATGCTTTTGGGCCCAAAACTTGCAACGGTTGTCCTTGGTCTCAAGCTGGAAAAGGATTGCTTTGTCTACCTACTCCATGAAGAGAGCTTACTAACGCTCAACATGAGGCCCAGAACCACACACCTAGGCAGCACAGAACCTGAAAAACATGAAAGCTAAAACTTGAGACATCACTGGCAGGGTAGAATGAACAGGGTGTGTACTACAGCAAACCTGGAAAGAAAGGTTGTAGGTCCCTGGTGACAAGGAGGACAAGATGTAGTAGCAGTGGCAGGTGATAGCTGCAGAAAGTATTCAAAGTCTAAGTCTGAAACACCTGTTTTGTCAATGTGTTGGGTTGTCCATTTAGTCTAGAGAATTACAGTGAAGATGCTGCAAGTAGGCCATTAGTCTTAGCTCCTTTCTGAACCACAGTGTTTGTTTGCATTGGGACAAAGTCTGGTGCATTAGATTAACCTGTTGGCTTCGTGGGCTGGAAGGACAGGACTGAGGAAAACTCATCTGGGAGCTATTGACAGATCAGTGGAGCTACATCTTGCCCCTCAGCTGTTAGTTGTTACTTCACTTATGCCCTTTCTGTACTGATAGGCTGCATCTATCAGGCTGATGATGCAGGCAGCCTCTTACATGTTCCAGGATGCCAAATACTCATGTACATTGATGTAAAGGGTGTAGTGCAAACTAGCTTGAGAAATAAAACTTCACTGAAAAAACTTGTATCTGAAACCTTAATTGCTATGTCTTTTTTATCAGTCTTTCATTTCACCCTTTAGATGCTTCTCTGTTATGTTTGGCAGTATATGCACTTAATACTGGTGAAGGCAATATTTAAGTAATTGTTCCATGTGTTTTTAATGAAGTAAACCTCTGATCACTAGTACTCAATTTCTCATTTTTTTAGAAGAAAGGGTTAGGGAAAGTGTTGAGAAGTATAAATAGTTGCTTTTTCTATTTTCTAGGCAATGCTGGTGTGTTGGGAAATTTTTAACTCGAGGGAGCTAAGGGTCCTATACAATCTGCAAGCAGATTATGAATAGACTGTGAAATAGACTTTGAATGCAAAAGTAAAACTCATCACTTCTAGAGGCTATGTAAGACATTTATATATAGAAATTAGAGCCATTTGAGTGATGTATTTATCTCTTGTGCAAAAAGAATTATCAATAAGAATATCTTACTAATATTTTATTGATGGTTAAAGCACAATTAGATTGTTTCTTCCCCAAGTATGGTAGAAATGAGCAAAGAATTTGGCAAAGAGAACTTCCTCAGTGAAGTAAATTAGGATGTAAATTGAGAAAGAGCTCTCTTTTTACAGGAAATGCAGCTCATAAATATTTGAGACAAGGCTAAGATGAATCATTTCTGAATGATGAGGGTGACTCTGACTTCATAAATGGCCTGAATTTTGCACTGCTTTTTTGCAGTAACTATTTTCTTCTAGCTTATGTTGGGGTGTTTTTGTTAGATGCAATAAAGACAGATTTATGACTCAGATCATAAATGTTGTATTAACTCTCTTTCTTCTCTTATTTTGAATAGCCATGGTCAGAGAGACACTGCACAAATTCTTTTGATGAGAGGAGCCAAATATTTACCAGATAAGAATGGTGTTACTCCCCTGGATCTCTGTGTACAGGTATTAAGTTAGCAACACCTTTTCTGTGAATTTCTGTGACTTACTACAGTGTCACCTGATCACTATTACTTTTTTTTATTCTTAAGGCCTCTGAAAGGTGGTAGTCCTTTGGCAAAACAAGTCCAAAATGTAATTTTTTTATCATGAAATTGATCCTACAGGCAGGTTCATAATTTCTACCCTTTGCATAAGTCAGATGAAAAAATTCACCTCATGAGAGTTTCCAGAACTCCATTTGACTAAAAAGTTTGGGAACCCTTGGTATAATGGTAACAGACAATTTAGGTGCTTAGCTGTTAAAAAGTAAGTGGTAAAGACATGCAGAAAGGAGTGATTTTTAAAAAATTTTATACCTCAAATAATAGATTTTCTTTTCTCTTGAGGAGATGTTGCTATTTAAATCAGACAAAACTTACATGGTGATGACTTACCTTTCAAAGATATTTCTATAATTGGATGAGGAACAAAATTCTTACATATTTTCAACTAATAGAGCATATTCAACTGCAAAACAGTCTGTCTTGTTTGATACCAAGTACTGCTTGATAAAGTGACTTTTTTTGATTTGTGAACATTTACACTTTTTTCTGTCAGATCAGTTGAAGATCAGTGTGTAAATAACACAATTGAATGGAAACTTTTGAACCTTTGCTAGTAATCAGTCTAGAAAACTGAACTGAAAGGTGAAAAAACCAAATCACTGGAGTGAGTGGACATCACACTACCTTTGTGCATGTCAATAGTTTGTCAGTATAAAGTTGGAATTTTCTATTTTTTTTTTGGTATTTTCAGATTATTTCAACCTCATGTTATTTAATTTCTGAGGTGTCCTCATGTGCCTAAGACTTACACTTGAAATAATTGTGTGTATGTGCAAGAGTGTCTGTCTCCAGTACATGTGGGGTAGTTTTGGAATGTTTCACTCTGAAAGCTTTATTTCACAGACTGTCTGTGGAGGACCTTGATCCAGTTAGGTTATTTACAGTATTTCTTTTTGGATATAAGAAACCACTTAAGTCCTCAGCACTGGTCACTGAGATGTGCCAGATCACTATACTCTCTCACTGCTGACTTGATTGTGAAACTCAGATTTTTTTTCTTTGTTGTGGCAGAATGACTTTTCATTCCATAAAGCCACACAGAGTCTGATCAGTTTCAAGGTTTTCTGCAGCCACAGACCTGTAAGACAGTATATGGCAGGAGAGGTTTAGATCAGATACTAGGAATAATTTCTTCATGGAAAGAGCTGTAAAGCATTGGAGAAGACCGCCCAGGGAAGTGGTGGAGTCTCCACCCCTGAAAGTGTTCAAAAAGTTGTGAATATGGCACTTGAGGATGTGGTTTAGTAGCATACATAGAGGTATGGTACACAGTGCTAGGCTGTTGTTTGGACTTGATGGTCTTACAGGTATTTTCCAACCTAAATGATTCTGTGATTCTATACCAATGTGTCCTTAATGGTACAGTTACTATTTTTTAGGATTAATGTTTTGGGTTTCTGCTTCGGTTTCCAGTTTTGTGATCCGTAGGGCACCTTTTTACACATAAAACTTCTGTTAACTTTTTTTAGGTGTGAGTAGTGACACCTGGTGTTTGTTTTGTAGTGATGATCTTACTGTGTTTGATCACGCAGTATACAAGTTCATGATGGCAAGTAAGAATGGAGCAAACAATGTTTTCTTTCTTTTTACATTGAGGGTTTTATTCTGTGCTTACAGGTTTGTTTTTCAAAGTTGATACAGGTTTTTAGAAGACTGAAATTATAGATTCATATACTTCTTGCCAACATTACCTTGATCTTGAAGATTTGACTTTCATTAATTCTTACAGATTCTGGGTGGGTTTATTTTTAATACTTAGTTTCTTGATACCAGAAACAAATTAATCTTTTAAATGTATGGTTTTCACTGAGGTGATATCAACTGTTGTTCAAAGAGGAGTCCCTGGAGTTGCAGCAATTAATACATTCTGTGGTCATCTTCCCAGAGTAGAAGTTGATGCATGTTCAGGTGTTAGCTGTCTTCTTAAAAATGCAGCTGTGTTAAATAAGATTTGTTACAAATAAACCACAAAGTCAAGTTCTGTTCTTTACAGAAAACTTTTTTCTCAGAAGAGTGTGAAGTTAGTCTAAGGCACAAGTGGAATCATACTTTTATATTGATTTTAAAGTTAAATAATCCTTTCATGGGTTTATCCTATTTCTTCCTGTAACAAGTCAGATATGTCCTATGAACCTTTAGAAAATGTTTCTGTTGAAGGATTAGATTCTGGGTGTAATTAAGTAGATGTCAACAAGAGGAAGAGAAGTGAAATATTGCACTGTTTATAATCTCTGGTAGTTGTTGGCTGAAGTCCTGTTCAATTGTACCTTTAGTTTGGTAAGTAGGAAAACGTTTCAAAAACCAGAAAAACAGGAGTGGATATATTTGAGCCAGTATACTGAAAAAAATTTGATTCTGTTTTCTCCCACACATTTTGGGATACCTAACTTTGTTACATTTTTGAGTTTCAGTTTATTTTAGAATAGGATTTCTCCAGCGTTTAAAAAGATTGTAACCCTTAATTGATGTTATTGCCTGTAATAGTCTAACTCTCAAGTCTAATGTTTCTTTTAATTAAAATGTTTCCTTAGGGTGGTTATGGAGAGACATGTGAAGTCTTAATACAGTACCATCCTCGGCTTTTCCAGACAATAATTCAAATGACACAGAATGAAGATCTGCGGGAAAACATGGTAATATGGAATTCTGTGTGTTATAGCCAGGGATCTCTCTGAGTGTGGTGGAGAGCTGGGTGCTTAATATGAGTGGCAATCAGTACCACAGTAGTTGACCACTAAGCATCTTTCTTTCCTCATGGAAAATGTACAGACTTCACATAATTTTAAACACAAGAATTTGGAATTAAATGTAGGATCTGTTTTCATTTAGTGTTCTAACTTGGCACATTTGGCAAAGTGATCTAGACAGTTTAAAGAGCAGACATTGCAAGCCTCAGTACAAAGGTGCTGGTAGAGCACTCCTATAGAGCATCCTATATGTACAATTACTTTGTGTAACAGGGCCTATTTTCCTTCATTTAGTCATTATCTGCAGACATCCATTCTAGGATGTGTCTTGAGGCTGAATCATCCGGAATTAACTTAAAAGTTTGTGGTATGAGCACTCGTGTATGAAGTTGCCTTGTACAATTAGAGTGTAAAAGATTGCAGCCACATTTTCATTTGATGATTATTTCTGTAGATGAAATTACTCTGTTTCGTTTTTGATAGTTGTCTTATACTTTGCTTCTTTGGTTATTATGGGGTAGTTTAATCTAAAGCAAAGAAAAATGAAGGAAAAAGTTTTATTTCTTGATTGTGTAAGGGAAAGGAAGCATGGGATGTCTTTTCCCCCTTGTAAATCTAGGTCGCTGTGAGTTTTTAATACATTTGTTTTAAAATGACTGCAAACAACCTTACAGACTGTAAAAAGAAAGATTTATTAAGGTATTGGCTGTCAATTTACTTAATTTAGTTTTCTAGATTTTTGACATTTTCATTTTCTCTGTAACTGTATTACTTCCACTATAACACTGAGGATTTCCAAGTCAGTGTTTAAATTTCTGAGACAGGGTTGAGTTTTACAGAATGAAATGGTGCAGGTGAGAATTCTCAAAGTGTATGTTAGATGCAAGGGGAGATGCTGTAGATGGTTTAAATAAAAGGAGAGCACTAAAACAATGGAACAAAAAGACCTTTTGTATATTGTAGGAGCAAAGAAAATAAGTGAGAAAAATTTTTCATCTGTTCGAGTAATGGTGGAGCTGTGTGCAAATAACAAGATCTTAATGAGAGTGTATACAAAATACATTAGCTAATACGTGGTATAGTTCTGCTTCATTGTGGAAATGTAATCATATATTGAAAATTATTTTCTATGGCCAAGTCTGATGTTCTGCTTAGTCTTGGGTAATGACCAGTTCATATTATCTAGAAGTGATGACATAAGGAAACTGGGTATGTGTTACTAGTCAGGACTCATATTTTAAATGTCATAAGTTTTCTTATGAATTAATAATACAGGGTTAAGCATTCAGTATTTGTAACATTCTGTAATGTTAAACACCTTGTAGTACATGCATCGACACCAGAATATGTACCTTTGTAGTAATCTTTGTAAATGATAATGAAACGTTAACTGAGGTTAGATGAGAGGTTGTAGGGTATAGATGTGCATTATTATGGTTACATATTAATGCTTGGGTGATAGTGTTCTACATCATTGATGAATTATTGTTGATCTCTGATGCTCCTTGACACTATACAATTGGTTTTGTTTTAATCCTTCAGTTGCGGCAAGTTCTGGAACACTTGTCTCAGCAGAGTGAAAGCCAGTATCTTAAAATCTTGACAAGTCTTGCTGAAGTTGCTACAACAAATGGTCACAAATTGCTCAGGTAAGTGTGATGTCACAAGCTGATAAACTACCCAGCAGTTAGTGCCACTTAACAGGTTTACTAGTCTAAACTATCTGATGTTCAGCACATGCTGGAGTAGATGGAGCTCAAATCTGATTTATATGATAATGTCTGTTTAAGTCACTGTCTTCATGAAGACTTCAAGAGAAGAGGTTGGTGTCCTTGTATAGCTGCTGGTATCTAGAAGTTTGAGTTACAGAGAAGTGTATTTTTTGTTTGGTTAGTTTGGCTATGTCAGCCCTAGGACGGGAAGCTTTTTAGACAACTATCACATCATTCTTTTTTTTTTTGTCTTCACCCTTCTCACTTTTTCTTCCCTTCCAGATTTTTACTTTTCTGCATGTTTCCTTAGTATGCTTGAGGAGAGTTTTGTTACTTGAAACACCTGTCTCACATTTGCTGGCTCTGGTTGCCTTACATGGCTACTAATATATATGAGATAAGAGATTTCATCTACCAGTGTGCTATCTCAGCAGCACAAGCAACAGTAACAGGGAGATTAATGACATAGGCAAGCATATTTACCTGGTATGCTTTCCTAGTTTTTGTGGCATCTGTTTGAGTTTGTGCAAAACACTTTGTCTGCAATTTGTTGGAACATTTTACTGTTTTTAACAGCCAACAAATTTTGGTGTAACCTTTATGCTTTACTAGAAAATCTTTACTGAAAGAGTCGAGGGTCTGAAAATATGAGTGAAGTTGCTTATTAATATGTTTTAGATGGCATTTTGGCGAAGAGAGGTTTGAGAGTGTTTTACAATCAGAGAAACCTGTCTGATAGGTTGTGGAGGATTATGACTTGGGAAGCTTCTTTTTAACTTGGGCTGGGGTCCGAGGAGCCCATTAGTGAGATGGAAAATAAATAGTATGTTCTTACTCCTAGATGCCTTTTTTTCTTCCCCATTAGTCATGTTACATTTAAATGGAGCCTGAAGTTAGCAAGTCAGAACTCCTGGATGATTATAACATTAATTATAATGTTAATAAATCTTTTTCTGGTGGGCGTTCACTTTTATGAATTACTGTAAAAATCTGAATCCCTTTAAACTTTGGGGTTAAATTATGTAGATATCAATGAAATTTTGTTGCTGCAAAGATAACTTTTTGAAGAATTTCTGCTGTTGCTGAGCTTCAGTGTGTATCTGGTATGTTAACTTGTAACGATATGTTAACTTGTAACATTCCTTTTTGTCTCCAGACTTCCTTAGAGCCAATAGATCTCCCACAAATAAATTGTGGTAAAGTATAAAACTGTAGTGCAGGAAAGGATTTCAAACTTGCTCTGTTGAAGGGACGTTATTGGAAGTTGTAGTAGCTTGATTAGGTCATACAAGGTAGTCTTTGTTACTGTTTCAGTGTCTTCAGAAGTAAACAGATTGTTGTTTAGATTTGGTTTGTTACTGTTACTGCTCTTCTGATTTGAGCAATGCCCGCTCAGTGTGGCTGTAGAAACAGTAGCTCTGTACTTGTACTGTCTCTGAGTTTGAGCCTCTGTGTGCTCCTGTATTGCTGTGTATGGATGGGCTAGTGGAGGCTGAAGACAAGATTGAAGGGTTGCATTGTGTTGGATGAGGACTCATTTCTAGAGATGCTAGTGCTTGGAGTGTCCTGTGGACTCTTACTGGCCAGCTTTTCTTTGGTACTCCGTAATATGTCACAACAGAAATGTGATAGCAAAAGAAAACAATTCCAAGACAGTTTCACAGACGCAGTTTCACCAAAACTGTGTCTCTCTTCTCTCCAACTTGGTTTCCTGAGAGAAGCAGTGAATTTCTTTTTCAAGAAATATTTTTTGGTTGCTTTCTTATAAACACAATGGGGATTAAAGTACACGCAATATGTATATTGGGGAATACTCTGAGCTTGGGGCTCTTTCCTTTACTCCTTCCAACAAAAGTATGTAAAATGTACTTGGTCCGTGAAAACCTCCAATAGTGATACTCTTGCATGGCTGAACTAATATCATCTCTGTTAGTTTCCTGGGTTCTAACCCACAAACTGTTGCTTTTGAGTTTGTCTGTTGTTTAGTTCAAAAGTATCTAAAATTGTTTCTTGTAATGCTTCTAGCAAGTGTCCAGGAGTGCCACTAAGCTTCTGCCTGGAGACTTCTGCCTTGAGTATGAGCAAGGACCCTGTTTCACTTAGAATTATCTTTCCCATGTACTCCCTTTTTCCAAGAAAACAGTTGAATTGTGACATGCTTTGGTCTTGCTGGTGCAGGTTAGGCCTAGCTGAATGTTTACAGCCATGCCAGTAGAAGTTTCAGTAAACTATTGGAAGCCCTCAAAGGTTTTTCTATATATGTGGGTTCTTATCCTGTAGACCAGGAAATTTCACCGATAAAACACTGCTGCTGAGATATGATAAACCTCAGTTGAAATGTTAGTAGTTTTCTTTTTTTTTTTTCTTTTTTCAGTAGTTAAGGTAACTTCTTGAGTTAGCTTTTTTCATTCACAGATTCTTTTGGTATATAAGCAAAGATTTTACAAATGCTAATTTTTAGCTGTGATGAGAGCTGCTGGTAACACAATTGCAGGCTGCCAGTCAGGGCATTTTTCTTTAGCTGGTTAAAAACTTAACATTCCTACTGTAGCACTGTTTACTCTCTCTGTTCCTTTCTTATATTGATTTACTGAAAACTTACCTGGGTAAAGTATAAATTGTCACAAGAAAGTTGTACTTTGTATGGTAGTTTGGTAAAATTCTTAGTACATTGCTTTTTAAAGTTAACTCACAGTCATTAAATGTAGCGGCGTGTTTTCTGGTTTTTACTTATTGTTAATAATCATTTGTTCTGTAATGGTTTTTCCCAAGTTCCCCCTGTACTTCTCCCCATCTGGTACAATCTCCCGCCTGGGAAATTCCCTTTGTTCCCCTCTGTTGCAATCTGTTGTCAATCATCTGTTGCTCTCCTCCCAGTGCCTGCCCCCCTCCGGGAAGCCTGCCCCCGTCATTCCATAGGCTTCGGAGGGACTCAGTCCTGGATTGGAGCAGGCTGGGAGTCCCCCACCCCTCATTTCCTATTTGCTGTCTATGTGCCATCCCCATTCCCCTGATCGGTTTTCCCTCTTGTATCCACCCCCTTCCCCTGGTCCCTTATAAGCAATGAGCCCACCTCCTTTGCGCGCTCTCCTGGGACGCGTGAGTGCCTGCACCATGGGGTGCATGTGACAATAAACTCTGTCTTGCCACGAGGCCTCCTCCTTCTTACCTTCGTCGAGCCTCACTAACAGCTCTCGTGCAGCTTCTGAACTACCAAGGAGGTAGTGGCCGGTCTGCTAGCCACTGCCCAACCAGACTTGAAACAATTCCCAGCCAGGGCAGCCAGGATTAGCTGGAAAACCGTCTACAGCAGGCACCAGGAATTATTTCAATTTAAGTGTAGTGCTGAAGGCAAGTAGGTCTTTTGCTGATGATATGGGGTGAATGAGATCATAATAAAGCTACAGTAGCTGTTATAACTAACTGTGTTTCAGGTTTGTGAATTAACAGATTATTATTATTTACAGCACCCTATAAGATGTCAATTTTCTGATGTTTATTTATTTTCTGGCTAGGAAGCATGCTTTAAAGTTGCAAGTGCTGTAAAGATAGAATTGAGTATGTGCTCATTTTTATAATATTTATAAGTTAGTAGGTTTTGATAGAATAAGAATTAATTTCTTGCAGTTTGTTATGCATTCGAGACAGGAGAACTCTTACTACTTGGGGTTTAAGAAAGAAAACCAAGTTGAATTTGGTGGAGAATGTTCTGCTTGTGCATAAAGTCATGAATATCTCATATTTTGCACTGTTTAGGTACAGAGTTCAATGTTTGCCAGTTCACTTAAAGAGACATAAAACTTTAGTGTATTTGTTGGATAAATAAATAAATAACATAGTGGTGGTTTTGTTTAGTATCTTTTAGGGTATGTTTTTCTTGAGTAGAAATAGTGGCATCCTTACCATCCTGATTCCTTGTCTGGTTGAGGTGGTTAATGGGCATCTAGAATAATAGCTGGTGAGGATGGATTGTGGCAGCATATCTGATCAGTCAGTAGGCCTTCGCTGTTGGATGCTCTCTTTTCTGGGTTGAAAAACATTTCCATCTGAATGGATATCCCAATTTGCTTTATGCACTGAAATTCTTTCTGTAGGAAGTTGAATTTCCTCCTCAGGGTTCATAAGAAGTGCATTAGAAAAAATGAAGTACTTTGAAAGATCTGGAATTTGCTGTTCTTACTTCTAGTTAAAATTATGTGTACATGTTAGTAAAGTCATAATGCTTACATTTGACTTCTGGGGCAGGAAATAAAAGTTAAAATTTACTAGGGTTTGAAGCTTAGGGATTTTTTCCAGCATGTCTATCAGACCCTTCCTTTAAATTGCTTACTCCTTATTATACTAAATTGTTTAATCTAGGAAAAGAAACTTAAACATTCCATTTTTTTCCCCCAGCTTGTCAAGTAATTATGAAGCTCAAATGAAGAGTCTCTTAAGGATCGTGAGGATATTTTGCCATGTCTTTCGCATTGGCCCATCCTCTCCCAGTAATGGAAATGACATGGGCTACAATGGAAATAAAACTCCAAGAAGTCAGGTGTTCAAGGTCAGAAAAGTATATGATGTTGTTAGGAAGATAGACGTTAAAGAGATGAATTTCACAAAGCATGCATTCATTAATCAGACATCTCATGAACAGGAAGTAAGTTTGGTTGATGTCCCTATCCCTTTTTAAGTTAAACCTACCTCTCTCTTTCTGTATTTTTTTTCCCCACTGAATTAATTCATTTAGCCACTGATGCACATCTCATGTTATGATTTCTGTTTATTTCTTCTTTAATAGATTGTTTATTAGGTGTTGAAGATTTAGTTACTCAGCTGACTTTGGTAAATTTTTGGTTTTATTTCTGTTAAGAGTATAGTAATCTCAAAATATGGTGATATTAATATAATAGATTATATTAATGTAATTTCAAAATAGTAGTTGGAGATGCACAGATGGGGTGCTGATCAATAAGCTTTATCTAGCTTCACAAGACAAATGGAAACAATTGAATTCTTGATCTATTTGTTGTTTTCACTGTGATCATGAAATCTTTTCCCAGGTTACTCTTGGATTTTATTATTATGTGCTTTGAAACATATCAGCTCGCTACTACCGAAGGTTATTGGTTTATATGTGCTTTCCAACACATGCTTTAGGTGGTTGCCATTTAGAGATTTAGTTCATGAAGGTGTTTGGTAGTTTTATGCTTGTTTGTTAAGGATTCCCTCTGTAGAAAGTCACAGATTGCCTTTTTGTACAGAAGCCCCAGTTTCCTGTGTGCAAGTCAGTCTTCATTAGATATACAACTCCCATACTTTTCAGAGCACCTAATAAAGAAGAACTGCAGGGTAATCTTTCTTCTCTCATCTTACTCCACACTCTTACACAGCACAGCTTATATCAAGAATTTAGATGCTAGTAATTACTTGAGGATTTTTCTTTGCCTTTGCATTTCTTCCACTGTTGTGAAAACAGTATTTTGAAATTACTAATTATTTGATGATACATGTTCATCAGGTTACTTCTAAGGGCTTTTAAGACAGAGCTGTATCGATAAGATCGTGGAAGATAATACTCTTAATTCCAGTTTATTTAGTGAAGTATCTCAGTTTTTGTTTAAATTTATTTTCTTGGAAAGAAGAAAAGCATTAGACTGTTAAAAAAGCCAAAAACCGTGCAAGCACAAATGTTTGTTCTTCTGGTAGCACAATAGTTTTAAGAACAAATTGAGTTATGTAATGAATATAAAACTACTGCTTGAGTCTGAACAATACTGTGCAAAATGTAATGCATTGTACAGTGTGCAGTGTAATAATTGTCCTTTGGAATTGTTCATCAGAATAGGGCAATAATGTGGGTTTAACCAGATTTCTGTTTTTAAAAAACAAAGCCCTACCCAAATAACAAGAATTATTTTGTTAAAGGCAGCCGTTTATAAGTTTTAATGAAAATTGCTCCAAGTACACCAGATTAAATAACAAGCAAATGTTAAACGTGCTTCATACAAGAACTATATCCAGTAAGATATTCTGATACCAAGCCCAAAAAGGAAAAAAGAAATGTTTCCTACTTTTCAACTCCACATAATTTCAGAACTCAGTATAAAATAAACAAAAATATTCAATTGCAATTTGCAAAGGAAGTGGTATATTAGTAGAATCACTTACCTGCGTGCCCAAATGACTTTGTATGATAAAAGAGTTGTTTTCTTAATTTACTGTGCATTTAAGTCTTGTGCAGTAGACTTATATTAAGCAACTGCCACAGTTATCCCGGAAAATATCAGTAATTCTTAGTTGTGTGAAAACAACATGTATTTAATAAATAAGCAAAATGTTAAAGCTTATTATTGCAGTTATTGTAATTTATTTAGAAGTTTTATGAATAAGGCAACCCTGCAGTAGGGCCACTGTTGTGTCCACAGTATTTTAATGATTGATTTAAATTTCAAACTCAGAAATATAAAACTGCTGATGAGAACTTGTTGTTGTTTGGGAATGGACACACAGGTCTGGCAATGTTAAGTTAATTTCCAGTTGTGGTTGGTTTAGTCTATTCTTCCCTGCATTTATGGAAAACTGGGTAGTGGGAGATAAGATATTGTGCTGAGTGAATTGGGTTACTTCCAGTTTTCTCTTAGTCCTACTTTTCCTTCTGCTTTTTCGTCCTTTCTTTGAAAATGTGCTTGTGGTGGTCTTTTTCACCTTTTGGGGGAAGATAAAAAAGACCTGACCTTTCGTAAGGCTTCATTAATTTTTTTCTGTATCAATGTACTCATTGAACATATTTTGAAGAGTTTCACTGTAATGTAGCTGCGGAGGGATTAAAAATGTGAGTATTCTTGATCTGAGCCTACTGAGGAATGTTATTGCTTGATGAGGTCAAGAAAATCACAGAGCTATCTGTGCTTTAGTGGAATTCCTGTATGTGATTCAGGCCTACCCAGATGTTTTAAAGTGGAAGCACTAGCTTCACTAACACATTCTTGTACTGATCCTGTAAGATACAAAAGAATCATTGAATTTTGTCTCCCAAGCTTGAAACAAGCTGCTAACTCAAATGAGAGCTTATCAGTGAGAAACTTTGAATAGTAATTTTGACCAGGTTTACATTCATTACTTTTCCATGTATTGCTCTTCCAATTGCTGTTCAGTGTGATCACATATTAGGTAACTTGCTGCAAAAATTCTCTGTAATTGAACAAGGTTGAGAAGTGCTTAATGTTCTTTCCTTGTTTCAGATACTGTTCTTTTCTAGAATTGAGGTAACTTCTCTGCTGTGACAAAGTCACTTCATGGATTAGTGATCTCCTGCATCCTGTGTCTTAAAAAGCTACCTGACATCTGGCAAAAGATTTTGCTTCAGTGTTGCAGTTTGAATATGGATTTGGTTACTGGTCTTACTTTCTAGATGAGTAAAGAGGAAGGCATTGATTGCATGCATAGGTAAATTCTTGCATTGGGAGGTAAGGCGTGCAGCTGTAAAAGCTTGGTACTCCATCAGACTCAGCTGTATTATTCCAGAGAAACCTTTCCACACTGTGAAATATTACAACTGAAGTTTGAGTGGAGGTCTTGGTTTAAAATGAAGTTCATGGTAAGAATTGACTGAAGAATACTGACTAGTAGTTTGAGAAAAACAGTGCTAATGGTTTGATTGAATATGTCCATATGCCACTTGAAAAGATCTGCTCATGAATGCCAGCATAAAATGCTGACACTCATGGATATAGAGGTGATGGGCAATATTTAGAAGTGTTTTGTATCGTGAAGTTGGACCAGAAAGAAAGAAAATGAAACGTTAAAGCTGCTGTGCTTTAACTTTAAAATGAAAGTCTAAAACTTTCGACTTTTAAATGAATTTATGATCAGAAGCTGTGAAAAAATAGCTTTGAAAAAACAAATTGGGTGAAAAAGTTCTGGAAGGTGTGCTTAATCTGTGGGAAATAAAAGATAAAACACAAGATATTGGGGCAATATGGTGTCTGGCAAACTAAACATTGAAAAATTTGAGGGAAAAACCCTATATTTTAGTATTCTAGTAAATAACTACCTAGTTTCTCCTGAATTACAGTTTAAGAGTACACCTGCGTTTTAATTCTGCTGTGTATTCAATTAATCTTATTTTCTATTAGAAAGGTTTTTTACGTTATGTTTTGTGGTAAAGGTCTGCAAGATGGATCTTGGAAGGAGGATAACTTGATCTTGTATGACAGACATTTATGTAGAAAATGCTAGTTGTGCTGAAGGTCACCGTCTAGAGAAATGTGTGGTCACTAGGAGCACAAGCATTAAGTGAGAGACATACAAAGTATTGAGCAAAGCCTACCAGTATTAGAGATAAGGCTGGCCTTCCCTCACATCCTATTGGGAAAAAATGGAAGCGTAGTGGTAAATTTTTAAATGTTGAATTTCAGCAGAATTGTTTAACACACAGCTCTTATGAGAAGTAATTTATTGTGTATTGAGAGCATGTCAACTATGAGGTGCAACTGTGACAGTGCTCCAGATAGTGTACAGATGCTGTAAGCAGCTCTTTATTTTCAAAAGCAACCTGAGAAGATGAGAACACAGCTTCCAGTGTTTGCTAAGTCTTTGAATGTTTTCACTGGTGAAAAATCTTGATGCAACAGTAGTATATGGAAAAAGGAATCCATTTAGAAGCTCACTCTTACTTTTGGAATGCTGTGAAGAACTTGAGTTGATTACCTCCCTGTAGGATTCATATCCCTATGCTCACTAGACTGTAGGCTTGTGAAAGAAGCGCATAAACACCATTAAGGGACAACACAGCCCTTGTGGATTTTATGTTCATGAGCAAACAGGTCTTATTCCTTTTTCTCCTCTGTAGTAGGCCTGCAGCTTGGAGTAAATGTGTAGTGAGGGAATTGTACTGGATTTCAATTATATTGGGTTTTAGCAGGTGGTAGTGAAAAAAGCATGTCTTTGTTAAAATAAAATAAAATGTATAGCCTTATAATTTGATATGGGATTCTGCTGATACTTGTTTCTTTTTCGTAAAGCTGATGTTAGGGTTAGTGACCCTTACTCTGAAACATCTGAGGTACTATCAAAATGAGCTGTATGAGCTCACATTATGCATAAAGCACATTCTTACTAAACATGTGCATGAACCTGAATCTCAGTGATGTTGTCTGGGATTTCCTCCATCTTCTTGGTAGAGGAAGCTTCTTTGACCAGGTTCTTTGAAAAGAACTGACACTGTCTTGCTCTAGAAACTCAACCTGTGTGTTCCTGTTTCCCTGCTTGGCTGCAGTGGTTAGGCAGTAGTGTGTTGTGTGAAACCAAACTTTGTCATATAGTTCAGTTCTATAGTTCTTCTGTAGTTATTTCTAAGTGAGTTTACCTTTCTTCCATCTGCTGCTTGATTTTCCTTCTATATGAAATTTTCTCTGTGCTGTTTGGCTACAAGTACAGAATTTTTTATGAGCATTTGCCTCTTATCTCTAACATGACCTCTACAGGACTATTTAAAGCTTTAAAGTGTGCATGATATTTATTTGCCTTAAGAGGATTATCACATTATTAATATTATCTAATGTCAGCATGTTCCTTTTTGTCTGTTTTTCATGTGTTTATTGCAGCCGCTGGAACTGCTCTGGCATTCTCTGGATGAATGGCTTGTTCTGATAGCCACAGAGCTGATGAAAAACAAAAGGGACTCTGCCAACATTACTTCTATTTTATTGAAGCAAAAAGGACCAGATCACCAAGATGCTACTTCTGGACCTTCTTTTGCCACTGCAGAAACTGAGGGAAGAAAAGAGCTGTCCACTGATGCTGTTGAGTTAAAAACATATGATGTTGCTGGGAAGCAGGAAGCTTGTGCTGATTGTCAGGATGTTATCTCCATGACAGCAAACAGACTAAGTGCTGTCATTCAAGCCTTCTATATGTGCTGCTCCTGTCAGATGCCTCAGGGGTAAGGAGAAGATTAATTTTTCTTACCCAAACTATTACCATTTTAAAATCATACATACTTTCTTGGAAGAATGTTGATACTGACCACATTGTATTAGTGACAGTCAAGGCTATGCTGTTTAGTGCTTTCACTAGTTCAGTTGTTTGAATGCATTTTTTTTCTTTTTAATGGTTCTGAAGGCACTAAACATCACTGCAAGTTTTCCATAGTGCTGCTGCCTATGAATGTAGCTGCACTGGGGCACATTTTGTATCGAAAGTCTAATGGCTTTGTAATCATGTAGTATATTTGTAGATAGTAGGATCTTGATATTTTGTAACTTAGCTGTATTTGCTGTTGGTTCTTAATGTAAAATTAGCCCTGAATTTAATGAGATAACAAGAAGAGCTATAAGCTCAGAAGAATGAGTTATCTTTGTGTATGAAAATGATGACTGGGGCAGAACTTATTTTACTATATTATATATAACAAGGAGAGTTCTGTCTCAAAGTAATGCTCATGTGGAATCCTGTCCCAGGTTGACAAACATGTAGTTTTGTGTGGAACATGCAGTTCAACTTAGGTAAACCTAATATCATTGAGGTCTGGTTTAAAAAGGAAACAAGTGTGACCATTTGTAACTGAAGTCCTTGTCTGTCCAAGATTGTTATGGATTATATTTGTGACTTTGGCCCTTATGAGTAGAAGATTAGGCAAATATGGTGGCATTACAAGCTCCCTGAGGAATCTAGAAGCAACGGTTCTACTACATGACAACTCTTGGTTATTCCTAATCACCATAAGGGTTTTTCTTTCTCTGCCAAACTGAATTGAATAAAAGCTTTATTACTATTTGTGTAGTATTTATTTTAAAAGAACCCAACCTAACAATTTATGTCATTCAGACTAGTTTCGATTGCACTAACCAAAAACATCTTATGATTTTTGAACAGGATGACATCACCTCGTTTTATAGAATTTGTTTGTAAACATGATGATGTTCTTAAGTGTTTTGTTAACCGGTAAGTTTCAACAAATATGGACCTTGTAATGCACCCCTCTGTTCCTCCCCGACAATAATTCATTTTTTCTTCTTACTGAGTTGTATTTTTAGATTGTTGCTGTGATATATGAACAATATGCAATTTAATAGTCTTGCTGAACTCAAGAGAGTGTAGATTAATGATTCGGAGCTCAGACTTAAATGAACTCTTCTGCATATTTAAGTGATCTATTTGTAAGATTCGTGAACAAAATCTATTTCACAGAGCAATAGAATAATTTTTGATGAATGGATTCTTCCCTTATATTTGTTCCAAATAGGACCTTCCCTTTTAAAGTAGATGAAAACTTTCATTCTTCCTCAAATGTGTGATGAATTAAAGGAGTCTAAACCATCTTTGTACAGTTGGCTGTTTCCAGAGTTTCTCTGGGACTGCCAGGTTTATAACCTTCCTTCTGTGTAGGGAGCTATTTCTAATCCTCCCATGTTTAACAGATGAGGTAGTAGTATAAGTTGTTTGGAAAGAAGAGTTAGGAAAAAGTGATAAAATAGAAGAATCTTTTGAAACTTTTCTATATGATTAATTGCATGCTTTCTTTATGTAGACTTTTTGCATCATGAAGCATTATTATTAAATCTCTAACAGGCTTCTAACCTACTTTTCTTTCAGAAATCCCAAAATAATTTTTGATCACTTCCATTTTCTTCTGGAGTGTCCTGAACTAATGTCCAGATTTATGCACATCATAAAAGCTCAGGTAAATGTCAGGAGGTACTTAGTTACAACTTCTGTGAATATACAAAGGGTGGGGTTTTTGTTATTTAAAAATAATATTTAAAGAAAATCTATTTGGGCAGGATGAAAAAACTAAACATGGCCTCTAGTGCTTCTGAATCTGTAATGTGGAAAGATCATATTAAAGAGACATGGCAGCCAGATTTCTGTATTCATAATTCTCTAAAATACATGTGTGAGTCCATTTGAGATAACCAATGTTGGATGTGTTTTACAAGTCCACCTTTCAGTTAAAGAGTGAAATTTCTGGTTTTAAATCTATTTGTACACATCTAATAGATAGAACTTTAAAATGCTTTATTTTCCCCTAAATGACTTATATTTTGAGACAAACCAGAGGATAAATACATCACTATTACTTGATTTGGTCATAGTTAGTGGCAGCTCCTTTAGTGAAACATCATGTCATCTTGTTGTCTGTTCCAGCAGCTTTATTTCCTTAGTTGTGAACCATATGGTGCTTTTATTTTTAAAGATAGATTGCTTTTATTAATCTAGTCCCATTTTTGGGACATGGTGTAGGTGCATTGTTTATTCATTCTTTCATTGAAATGTGTGTTTTTGAAACTCACTACCTATGAATAGTGAGGAGACTCCATACCCTGTTTGTTAGATCAGCTCATGTATGTGCTGTGAACTGCAGGGGATGAGAAAGGCCATTCTTGTGTCATATCTGTCTCCAAAGAGCTGCAAACTGTCAATAAACACTGAGCCAAACAAGTTAGAACCTTCTACCTAGGAATTGCTATGTGAGGTTTCTGGTTCCTTTGGGCTGTTTTATATTGCCAATGAACCTTATTGCAAATAGAACTGGTTCATATCACTTCTTCTTTTGTGCTCAGCTGTGGTTGATTATCAGTAGTTTTACAGAATCCAGTGACTTTTTTTTTAATCTAAGTTCCTTCATGCTCTCCCCTAACCCTAAAACAAAAAGAAGTTTTGTGCTATTTTTCTCTTCTGTGGAAAACTTAAATAGCTGTTTCTCGATAGCTGGTGGTCCAGTCTTTCTGCAGATCCAACTTCAGCAAGCACTCAAGTGCATGTCTAGTCATTTCTTTTTCCCAAAATACTGTATAGTGTATTGGGTAACTCTGTACATCTCAAAAATAAATTGAGAGTTATGCATAACCATTTGCTTATGGGAGAGGAGTTATTCAGGGGAATGTGTGTGTATAATATGGTTTGCACTTTGTTTTGTAGCCATTTAAAGATCGCTGTGAATGGTTCTATGAACATCTGCATGCCGGGCAGCCAGATTCAGATATGGTGCACAGGCCTGTCAATGAAAATGACATACTTTTGGTTCACAGAGGTATTGTGTTCTAAGTGGAATTAGTGTGTCTTTGAAAGATAATGAATGAAGATGAAAAAATTAATTGGTATTTTGTATTTAGATTCTATTTTTAGGAGTAGCTGTGAAGTTGTGTCTAAAGCAAACTGTGCAAAATTAAAGCAGGGGATTGCTGTGAGATTTCATGGAGAAGAAGGCATGGTGAGTAAAAGTGCATGGATTTTTTTCTGGCATTTTCATATGGAAAGACTAATTCTCGTTCACAAGTGTGGTTTTGAACTAAAGCCTACTTTAAAATTACTTTAAAAGAAGTATGTGGTTACTCAGTATAACTATTGAGTGAAAGTTTTGTGTACTAATATGTTTTATTTTCTTGACATGCAGGGACAGGGTGTGGTGCGTGAATGGTTTGATATCTTATCCAGTGAAATAGTTAACCCAGATTATGCCTTATTTACCCAGTCAGCTGATGGTATGTCTCTGCCTTTTTTTTTTTCTCAAGTTTAGGGTGTCATTTTTCATAAAAGCATTTTTTTTATAATCCAAAAAAAAACTGTGTAGAGGCACAGATTATTTCATGAAAGCTAAAAGGAGAGGTTCAGGTCTGCCTGTTCAAAGTAGTCATCTTCAAGGAGACTAGGACCGGACTGTCTCCTTCCTGCATCTAGCTGGAGACAGATGAAAGGAAGTAGATATGTTCTCATCCTTCCTTTAAACATGTTCACAAGTTGATAGAAGCCAAACCCATTAGAGTGAGTAAAACATGTATATAGCAATACAGTAAGATGGAGGACCAAATTTAGCAGTTGGTAATTACCCTTTTGTTGATCGTAATTGTTTCAAAACAGTGCCTTGGAGAGTGGCTAAGCAGTATCATCATAATAAGATGTCAGTACATTCTAAGACTTTTCTTTCTGACATCTTTTTTGTGTAAATAAAAAACCCCAAACAGACTTTCAAAACCCCAAGATAAAACTCTTGCAGTGTTTTCAGATGCTTAGTGTGTTTGTTAAAGTAAAGCTTAATTTAAAAAAAACATAATGTAACATGATAATATTTTTGTTTTATAGGAACAACTTTCCAGCCGAACAGCAACTCTTCTGTAAATCCAGATCATTTGAATTACTTCCGTTTTGCAGGCCAGATCCTGGGGCTGGCTCTGAATCACAGGCAGCTGGTGAACATCTACTTCACAAGGTCATTCTACAAACATATTCTTGGTATGATTTTATTAAAATCCTGCTTATTAGTCGTAACAGTTGTCTGAGTGGTAAACCTTTCCTTTTTTTTCTTTTGTGTGTATGTTAAAAGTGAAAAAGCCTTGATAATTAATGTCTTGCTAGTCTTTTATGTACATCAGAGTCACAAAAATTCTTTGCGTCACAGTCGTGAAATTCATTTGCTCTTCTGAGTAGTGTCATTCTTGAGAAATGAAAATCGTTGTTCCCTAGTTTACTTAAGACAGACAAAGCTGAGGATGTTTGTGAACTCTGGCAAAAATCTATCAGGCATTCTTGATTATATTTGAAGTTCTTCACTTGTGCAATGTTTTTTAAAAAGGTGAAGCCCTGCTGTTGAAAACCTCTCTGTCTACCTACTCCAACAAATACTAGTTATTACCCAAAATAGGGTTTCAAAACTAATGTAGGTTCATCCTGTCTCCTTAATGAGAGAAATGAATTCATATGCTTTTACTGTAGCATTCAAGAGGATTGGACAGACTTTTTATAAAAATGTAACCTTTTTAGTAGAGGATAACCTCTGTTAGCTGGTGGTATCTGTAGTCTAGGGCTCTTATCTGCTCTTCTTTAAGAACCTTTGTGCCTCTTGATTGCTGAACAAGATGCCCCTCTTCTGCATTGTCATGAAAAAAACTTCTCTTGAAAGAGGATATGATTCCCTGTGCATTCTTGTTACTTCTCCAAGTACATAAGTTTCTTTGCTGTTGCATACAGAATTTCCTTTGTGTTCAATCACTAATCTTTGGAAGTAATAAGATAGCTTGAAGGTTTTCTGTAATCGTTTTGTCGACATACAGTCTTCCTGTGATATTTGCTGAGTCCAGGACAGATTAGCTCTTAACTTCAAGTTTACTGTGTATCTTCCCTGAAAGTGTTCAGAGAACACTTGCAGTTCATTGAAGATCAGGCTCAGTCATCTTTGTCAAGAGCTTCTTCACAGAGGAGCATATTTTACTTCTCTCCCTCAGTACTGCTTTCTGTGGCAGGAGAGTGACTATACTGGGCAAGAGCCAGTGGAGCACAGCCAGTCTGCAGCAGCATCATGTTGGCAACGCTTCATCAGGGTCCCCTAGTCATTGATCTTCACACAGGAAAGTGGTCTGAAGTAGAGGTGTCATTGCATGGCACAGTTTGAGGCTGACTTAAGCCTTGGCCTCTGACATCAAGAGTGAGTAGAAGAATTGTGAATGATTTGAGTTGGAGGGATCTTAGATACCTTGGGCAGGGACAACTTGCCTCTAGACCAGGTTGTACAGCTTGGTTTTGGAACACTTCCAGAGATGGGGCATCCACGACTTCTCTGGGCAACCTGTTGCAGTGCTTCATCACCCCTACAGTAAAGAAATTCTTCCTAATATCTAATCTAAACTTACAGTCTTTCAGAGTTAAACCATTCACCCTTGTCCTGTGACTACTTGCCCATATAAAAAGTCCCTCTCCAGCCTCCAGCTCTTTTGTAGGCTGGCTTCTGGTATTGGAAGGCTGCTCAAAGGTCTCCCTGGAGCTTTCTCTTCTCTAGGCTGAAACAAGTGCAACTGTCTCAGTCTTCATAGGAGAGATTCTCCAGCCATCTGATCATCACTGTACCCTCATCTGGACTTGCTCCAACAGGTCTATGTCCTTCTTATGTTGGTGCCCCAGAACTGCATGGAGTACTCCAGATAGGGTCTCATGAGTGTGAGGTAGAGGGGCAGAATCATCGCCTTTGACCTGCTGGCCACGCTGCTTTCATTGCTATGAATAACACCCACAAGCTAATTACCTTATTCACAAAAAAGAAAATCTTACTTTTCTGCTGTTCTGTGTTACCTTGAAAATAGTGAAATGTTCTTCTTATCACCTCTTTTAGAAATGACTGCTAATTTTGGGTTCCTTACTAGTTCTGGCTTGTGATGATATGCTTGATTTGTTGGTTTCTGAATTGACAAGATGACCTATTACTTCTTTTTTTTTTTTCACTTTGCTAGAATAGCTATTGCAAACCAAGCAGCAAGTCTCTGTTAATAAGATCTAACTGGTCTTAGTAAGGTCTTGTCATTCCAACATTCTGTTTTACAGGCATCCTGGAACTTTCTAGAGGTTTACACACATTCAACTTGTTTAAGATCAAAAGGTTCACAATTCTTTATCACTTCTTACTACTTATCAGAGACAAAGAACTGGAAAAATTACACTTCCACTTCTCAAAGTGGTTGCTTTTTCTGCCTCAATCACTGTGGTTTATTTAAACCTTTCCAAGGCCTTTTCCATCGGCTTTGTGCATCTCCTATCTTCTTGTTTAAGGAATCAGAGTTGCACAGCAGTGGGTGCTCCTGAGTAGATTTGTTTTATTTTTGCGAGCTCTTGTTCGTGCCAAATACAAGTTATCTGGTTACAGACATAGAAATTCCCTTCAGCTACTTGTCAGGCCTTAAGTGAAGGAGTATGAAATCTCTTGCAGTCTGAGACTGTTTCCATTCTTTTGGTTTCTCACCTTGCACTGAGATCCTTGTTTTCTGCAGTGAAAGTATATCCATCTGTTGATGGCACTGATACCACCAGTTGTGTGCTAAGCCCTTCTGTGTCTGAGGAACACTGTGAATCCCTTTCACAGAGGAACTCTTTTTAGTCAACAGACATGATGTGGAAGTTCCTTAATTAGAGGCTGAAACCTGTACGTTCAAATGTTCTTACATTTCTTTGAGACTCAGGTCAAAATTACCTTTTTCCGCTGTGGTGAGTTGAGATCTTCCTGCACAATATCTGGTAGCTGAGGAAAGATCATTAACTTATGTGATGACTCAGCTAACACACAACAAATGTGCTTTATAAGGTATTATATATGTAGTGTGCATGATTTTCTTTGTGTGTGTGCTGTGAAACCAAACATTGTTCCATAGGTCTGAATGTTTATTAAGGCTGCACTCTATTCCAGATATAGCATAGGGAAAAATACAGTCAGAAATTAGTAAGACCTTTTAAATTTATTTTTCTCAAACTTATCTACCAGCCTTTTGCTTAAACAGAGGAAGAGCCGTTGGTTTTTCTAGTGCTGTTTTCCAGTTACTTTGTATTTCTTTACAGATACTTTCCTCTTTTTAAAAGGAAACTTCCAACTCCAGCTTAGAGATAGCCCATAGTTCTTAACTGTTCTGTCTACTCTTACATTCCACTCTATAATAGAAAGTAGTCCTTGAAGTGGCATAAACAAAAGTGAAAATTAATTTCTGGGTCAGTGTATTTTGAACTGGAGGCCTTAAAACCTTGAATAATGAATGAGCTTGTCTCAGAGCACAGAAATACTTGCTTCTCACAATTACGCTAAGATAGATTTCTCTTCCTTTTTAAACTACTCAAGGGTGTACAAGAGAAAGATACATAGTATTTTGTGGGATTCAAATTTTGTTATGATAAATCTAATGGAATTTTTTATACCTGCCTGCTTGAGTCTACTCAGTGGTAAAATATCTGTCAACCAAATGACTGAGCTTAATGCTTTGGTCTCACAACATGCTGACTATGAGCATACTCTCATCATAACACTTGTTGAGTTTCTTCTCTAAAGGAGTCTCTGATTCCTACTTTTCAGTCTTCTTTTCCTACATTTTGCATATATTGCTCAGAGACATCATTATTTCCACATTTTGTGTGTCAAACGCACATGTGCTTGCTAGTTGGCAAAAGTGAAAGTCCTCTGGAAACTACTAGACAGCTGTTAGGTTTTTTGTTTTGAGAGAGATGACAGTGATATTTAATTAGTAAGTTATCTATCTCTCTCTTAAACTGGAGTGTTGCTTGATTTTATTTGAAAAACAATGCCTTACAGCTGCGTATACACCATTTCAACGCTTCTCAGCTCTTCCAGGGAAGTACTACAACATTTTTTACACTTGTATGTTTTGCAGTGGCTGGTAACCTTTGAATTTTGTGTTTCTCTGGGGGGGTACTGCATCCACAATCCATAGTGTGCTAAGGCTTCTAATAATGGGCATCCTTATGACACTGCACAATGCATGGAAGATGGTGAAGCAAGGACAGTACTTCCCAATAACTTGCTCTTCTCTAAACCTACTGCTACACTAACTCCCTGCCCCTTTTCCCAGATATTGTAACTGTCTTGGTAGAGTTGAAGTATCTATCATGCCAGAGTTAAAATAATTGAGGTCTGCTTTCTTGTGAAGAGGATAGCTCTCTTGCATAAACTAAGGTCACTTCATTCTGGGCCCATTTGCTCAAATGTGCTTGAGTGCCATGCCTGTGAGGGGGTTTATAAATAGGCACCTTTTGTGCCTGGATAAAAGTCAGACTTCTAGCAGCTCTCTTTTTAACGCTTCTAAATGTCTTGCAAGTTCAGTTTGAAATGTAAAATTCCTATAATAACAATTTTTAACTGTATAATAAATCTCATTTCAAATATGATTAAAAAGAACACTGAGGAGTAATAGAATTTTCTAAATACAGGAGGGTTGTCTCCTCCCACATCCTCCTAAATTAGCATTTCCTTAATGCTCTGGGGGAAATGATACTGTTACAGAGAAATATGGTATTTATGTTTTTAAAATTTAGGTAGAAAACTTTAAGACTTGGTAGGAAACATTCAATGTTTTGTGTTCAGAAGGAGTAGATGTTTTTTAGTGAAATTCATTAGTGAACTAAAATTGTGCAAATTGATTTTGCCTGTGTGGTATGTCATTTGCTTCACTAGAAGGAAAAACGTACAGAGGAAACTTGATTCTGCAGTATTTTAAAAATACAGCATGTGCAATTCTGCTGTAGTTAGCAACAGTGCATCCCTTTTTCCCTTTTCCTATTACTGCATTATTCTGGTTTCTCTCTAGAGGGCAATCTTCTACCATGTATTAAGTCAGAACCCTTTCTGCTTTATCCTATTTATTTGAGCAGTTTTGTCTCTTCGTTTGTTTTTTTTTCCTAGGCATACCTGTAAATTATCAGGATGTAGCATCTATTGATCCAGAGTATGCAAAGAATTTGCAGTGGATTTTAGATAATGATATCAGTGATCTGGGTTTAGAGCTGACCTTTTCTGTTGAGACCGATGTGTTTGGAGCAATGGAAGAAGTGCCATTGAAGCCAGGGGGTGCAAGTATACTTGTTACACAGGAAAACAAGGTGAGTATGCAGATTTATTCAGACGATGGTAGCATAGGAAAAGCCATTGGACCGACTTTCTGAATAACTGGAAGGATGAATGGTATACCTGTTTTGAAGAAAACACAAAAAAAATCAGTTGCCAACACTCTTCCCCCTTTTTTAGGTTAGCATGTTACAGAAATAGTACTACTTAAAATCTTTACAAGAGTTCAGATTAGAGGTTCTTCTTTCTGACAGAACTGTGGAAGGGAAATAGGATCAGTTTAAATGAAGGATTTATTTTAAAAATTACAAATATTCCTAGAGTTATGTCTTGGGTATATATACCAAGAAAGTAGAACAGTAGCAATTGCTAAACATAAAATTATAGGTAATGTTGCAAAGTATGCTGCCTGCTAGGCCAGTCAGTAGCACTGGATTGCTATAATTAATATGCAGATAATGCACAGAGTAAAAGTTCTGCAGGAAACTTTTTCAGTCATCTGCAAATCATTTGGTGTATATGGAAATAACCTACTTTTTAGATTTACTTTAATAGTAACAGGTTGAAAAGCCCTCAATTCCTCTGCAGCATTAATTCAAAATATAAGAAGTATGGGAAAACACAGCCAGATTTTGAAAACTGTCTAGAAATTATGATAAATACAAGTCTAATTGAATCCTGCAGGTATTGACTAAACAGTTCTGAGTAACTGCAGGAGTGTCACGGGGTAGACTTGCATTTTTTATAAGGCTAGCTCTTGGTCCTGATGTCTGCTTTGTGTTCTGATTTTTATTTGTGTTGGGCTGGCTGTTCTCTGTGCTCAGTAAGCATTCTTCAGGAATAGTGTCAGCAGCTACTGCTGCACTGGGGAACAGCCACTTGGTGTCAGCCTTTGTTGCAAGGACATTGCAGTTTGTGTCGGTGCAATTGGCACTGGAGTCTTGTAGCCTTAGTCCTCATTTTCATTAAGGCAGTGTCATTCCAATAGCAGGAATATTACTAGCCTGATTCTGCACTGATTCCTGCAATACAGTCATTTGTGAAAGAATACAGATGGTAAAACAAGTCTAATTGTGAAGGTAGTGGATGCTTAATTTCTTTATTATTTGTTGGAGAAAGCAAGGATGTTCATTCTTGTATCTGGTCAGTCTTAGCTTCTCAGTATATTAAAAAGATGTATTTAACAGAAATTGTAGTTTTGTAACAACTATTTAAAACCCATTTTCATTTAGCATAAAATTAGAAGTTTGCCCACATGAGGGCACTATCTGTTAGCAACTTAATTTGCTCTCTTAACTTCAGAGCTGGGGCACAGTCTAAAAAGGTGATTGCAAGCACGTAGAGGAGATGCCTGCATTCCATCTCATCATGCTTTGTCAGCATGGCAGGAGGGGACTAGAGTTTTTTGTAGCTTTAATTTGAAGGGTGGTAAGAAAGAGGTGACTCTGGTGGTAGCTTTGGAGCTATTAATATTAATGCATTTTTTTAATTTGTTGCAAAATGTGAAGTCAAAAACCATCTGTAAGATGGCACTGTTTTTTTCACTGGCAAAGTTATTGACAGTGGCCAAGTTGTTGCAAATTGGAGATGTGTGTTTTAGTGGTTTCGGGGGATTTTTTTCCAGTTCATTTAATGTGACGTAGTTTTGCAGTATGTTTTAGCTTAGCTGTTCTATCAGTTTAAATAGGAATGTGTCTACTTTATAAAAAAAAAATCTCTTTTTCTCCTGCAAGTGATATCTTTTTTCTCCCACCTTTACCCAAGAAATATAGATCACTAGAGTTTAGAACTCACTGTATTTATTATACCTTTGGGAGAAGAAAATTCAGCTTCTAAAAGAATTTGCTGTGTATGTACACTAGCAGATTATCTGTTAAAATTAAATCATGAATGAATCTTTATCCTTTAAAAAACCTAAACAACAAACACATACACAAAAAAATCCTCCATTCCAAAACCAAAATAAAATACACCCTTGCCCCTCCCTGCACAGAAATCACCCAAACAGTCCTTTTCTCTCATTCAAAACTGAAACAGAGTAAATGCAGTAGTAGTAAGACCTATTTGTAAAATGTTATTTTCTTTGAATGGGATAATTTTCTTTTTTTATATCAACTGTGTAATAGGTGAATGGTTGTAGGACAACTAGATGATGCAAATATTCCTGTCTTGCAATGGCTGTGTCCATGTAGCCCAGCTGAAATACAGTTATAGCTTGGTTCAGATGCCTTTTGTCATGGTAATGGAGAGACTTGTAAGGGAAAAGTCAGGCTTTGTCCTGAAATTATCTTTGCTCTTTGCTGTGTATCATTTTGCAGCTTTTTACTTTTTGGGAAAAAAAATAAAATTAGGCCTTGTCAAAGTTTGACTATATGTTATATTAAAGAATGGTGCAGATCTCCACAATCTTATGGCTTTCTCTGTCCTCCCAGAACCTGTCTGTGAGCTGGCCATTCTGTTTGGCAGTAAAATAGCAGGTATTTTTTTTTCCAGGCAGCTTTAAAATGGAGCTGCTCTCTGAATGTGAAAATCATCATAACCATTGATCCTTGTCTCGCAGTATATGGGATTGTGAAATCGAGGAAGCATGATCTCTGCTTTATTTACCTCAAAGTAAAATACAGAACAACCCCTCACTAAACTAGACTTAGTCATTATATTTGTGATGCTTGTCTAAGGTGTGTTCAATCAAATCTCCCTTCCTTAAAGAAGGCTGGATCATAACTTCATGTACTATGTAGGAATACGTATGTAGATCTGAAATGATGTAGGTATTTCTGTTTTGTAATGTGCTCCTAAGGCTTCAGAGGGGAATAAAATGTAAATGAAGTGCACAGAAAGCAAAACAAATTGACCAGGTTGTTTACTGACATGTATTATGTAAATTCTGTGCTACAGGTCTTTCATCATGTGCCAGCGCTGATAGCCAGGATGCTTGGCTGTTGCAGGCGATTTTAAACATTTCTTGTTACAGCTAAAGTAAAGCAACTGCTTTTTCTCATACTTAAAGTGTTCAATGTAGTTTTTTTGTCATACGTAAAATAAGTAATTTTTTTTTTTAAAAATGGATTTTTCAAAATAAGGTTGTTAATTTTTCTTTCCACAGCCCTGTTTTTCTGGGTAGCCTAATGTACATAAGAACAGCTTAAGAGATGTAAAACATGCATTTCTGGTCATTGAAGACAACCAGTATTAACATTATTTTGAATCCTGGTGTTGCAAAAATTTCTGATTTCTTCTGTATTCACAGACAGACTTTTGTCTAGTGCAGTTAATCTCCTTTGGCTGCCGCTCAGTCCTCAGAGAAGGGAGGTGTCCGCAGCTCCACTGGGGAGATTACTAGACTGAAACTAGATTTTTGGGAGCAATTGAAGATATTATTAGATCATGTTCCCCTTCTTCAGAGCACTTCACAAATTAATTGTTCTCTTAATCTAATAAAATGGTGTTAATGCATTTAAAGGTATCTTTCAGCTGCAAAGAAAACAACCCTTCTGTACATCTGTGAATGTAAGGAGCTGCCTTTAAAAGTATCCTTCTGTTTTGAAATGTTTCATACTTCATTCTCTTTTGCTGAAAGGGAGGAAAGAAAAAATGCTTGGTTGCTTTTGTGCAGGTTCAGAGCCTAAAAGTTTAGGTTGAAGTGTTTTAAAATTAAAAAATCAAAGTAGTATTTTCGTAAGATTGTTTTCTTAAAGGAAGCTGATAGTTGAGATGGTTTAATTGGGAGATACATGTCATGATTTTCTTATTAAAAGTCATGATTATGAAGTCAAGGCATTTCTCTAAGCAGAGTACCTTAAATAATCTAGGAATAAATTTTGTTTTCAAGTAGAAAACTATTTTCTTGAGTAAGGAAACTTTATTAAACTTGTGTAATTCGGTCAGAGTAGATGAGATGTGTTTATAGAATTTTAATGTAGGCACTTTTCCCTTCTAAAACGCACTTCTCTCCTTCTAAAAGCCTTCTTCCATTAACGCCTCCTAGGCTTTTGTGTTCTCAACAAAAGCAAAGTTCTGGTGGATTCCTTTTCTGGCTGGCATCTTTTAAAGGGAAAAGAGCCCCCAGATCTCTAAAGCATGTTATAGTCTATTCCCTGGCTGTGGTGGAAATTGTTTTCTGGTGTTTTTCTTTTTTAAAAACTAAGGATATTTTTCAAGACTTTCTTCAAAAAAATTGAAATTCTTATCAAGATTAATCACCTCTTCAGGCTTTATTATGTATTATTTTAAGCTTCCAGAGACAAGGGGAGAGCAAGGGAGCCTTTTGGCTCACAAATACTCTGTCAGAAGTTACCCCTTTTTCCTGAGTAATGTCAGTTTGCTTAAATAGAGTATTTTTGCTTACAAACGTTGATGTGTTCATGCCCTTAGTTGAGCTTAATGGAGGTTGTATTAGATGTGGCCATGACAAATTAAGTTTTATTTACTTCCTTTGTCTTGGTCTGAGTCCTTGTATTTTGACTGGTTTATGTAACAATTTGAACACTTCTGTTTTGGAATTGTCTTAGGAAGGAAGGCGGAGGAGCAGCAGGGGCTTTTTTTTTGGTTGCTTCCACACGAAAAATGCAAAGGGACTCTTACTACCTTACAGTGGAAGAGATTTATAGTGCATTGAGGACTGCATTTGCGTGTGTGTGTGAGTTTGTTGAGGACATTGTGGTTTTGCTGGGGTCCGTCTTAATATTGTTTTCTACGTTGCAGGCTGAGTATGTGCAGCTTGTGACAGAGCTCAGAATGACAAGAGCCATTCAGCCTCAGATAAATGCCTTTTTACAAGGCTTCCATATGTTCATTCCACCATCTTTGATCCAACTTTTTGATGAATATGAACTGGTAAGCAGAAATGCCTGTGTATTTTTAAACACTTTGTTCAGCATACTTCATCAGCAGTGTAAATGATGTAGAAGTAAAGCTCAATAACCACAAAATAAAGATCCTGTACATTGGCTTTGCTTCCTGGGCATCTCTCAGTGAGGGTCTCATTATGTGTATTCTGCTTTTTTAATTACTCAGGATTACCATCTTCCTGAAACTTCACATGGCAGTAATAAATGCCTTAAATTGTAATTTCAGTATGGAATCAGCATGTTGTGGCCTTTAAGTCTTTGCATATTTTCGCTGAGGAGGATATAAATCCTTTAAGAGTAAGGAGATGCTGTCTATTATCTTTATTTTTTCTGAGTCACAGAGTCAAATTCCAGGAAATTTTTGTTGGTGGTTTGATCTTCTGTAACCAACACATCTCAGATTTTCTCTGAAGTCATGGCAAGACTTAGAGGTTTTTTCCTTTGGGTTCTTTGGCAGTAATTTTTCTCTCTTGCTAGTGCATACGTAAATTAAACAGGTCATGTGAAGTTACCTGAATTAAAGAATCTTCATGTATTAAAATTTGGTCGTGGGTTCCAAAAGTTTGCAATAAACTGAAAAAGTAAGCTGTAAGCTTTCTACTTCTTAAAACATTGCTTCTTAAAATAGCATAAACTCTTGAAATAAGTGTTTAGTCAGGAGGACTAATCACAATCTGTGTGCTTCTCCTGAAGGAGCTTTTGTTGTCCGGTATGCCAGAAATTGATGTGAATGACTGGTTAAAAAATACAGAATACACTAGTGGCTATGAGAGAGGAGACCAAGTTATTCAGGTAAAATTATTGGTTTGTTTTCTTTTTTTTAAGTAATGTAGACTATTTAATCCAAAAAATGTGGTTTTATTGTTGTCATTATCTGTGTGTGTTTGTGGAAGCTTATTTTGGCTGAAATTTTTGGAGGTTTTTTTATACTGTATTTCTACATTAAGTAACTTAATTATGTATGAATTTGATACAAAAAGTTCCATAATTTAAGTAGCAAACTCACATATATTCCATTAATTGTTTTATCAGTACATTTTCAAGTACTACAAGTATTTAATGGAAGATATAAACTAACTTTTTTGTCATTTAGTGGTTCTGGGACGTGGTGGAAGAACTAACTCAGGAAGAGAGAGTGCTACTATTGCAGTTTGTTACTGGCAGGTGAGAAACTCTTCTGTAAGAAAAATACATTGTCTAGATAGTCTGAAATAAGAGACTTGGAGACCATAAAAGATCATCTACAAACTGTTTTGCATACTGGTTGTTCTCTGCGTTGATCAAAGTAGACAAAGTGTGTGTTAGTACTTTTGCTGTCTCTGTTGCCTGCAAAATGATTGATTACTTATTTATTATACTTGACCACTTTGCAAGAGGCCTTTGTTGCTGTCCAGGCCGTTCCTGACAAGGCCATAGTGAATTTAACTGAGCTTTATATTCTTGTTCCTGTTGCATATTTATGTGTCTCTTGGCTTTTCCAGTAATCAGCTGAGGCTTTAATATATGAGATAAGTAGGTAGCACTTCAGTCAGTGTACACAGAATATCCTTCTCCTCAAGCTGACTTGAATTTAACATTAGTGCAGTGTGTCAAGATAAGTAAAGATGTAACCTTATGGAAGACTGTCTGCTTTATAAAGGTTTTCTGTTCTAACTTCCATTTGTTCTCTAGGGAAAATCACTTTTATTTCCCTTATGGTTTGGGGACAATGAAGGAATGTTTTAGCAATAAATGCCCCTTTGAGCTAGGTGAGTTGCTGGGCTTTTGGGTACAGACATTTCACACAGTGGATCCATAGACATAAATGTGACACCTGAGCTGTTCAATCTTTTTCTGGTAGTAGGCAGAGATCAGAGCATCTTCTTAGTTTGATGTTCCCTTAATATTCTAGGATTAGTAGAGTAGTTGACCTTTTGTGTGTAAGTTTTGTGGTTAAGCAATGATAAAATACGAATTAGGATAATCAAAAATACCTTTCATATTAAGGAATTTCATAGTCACAGATGTATCATCAAATGGCCCAGTCTCCAAATTCTATTAGTTTCACTTGATTTATTATGAATTTCCTTGTTTTTAGGGATTGTGGATGATTTAAGAAGCTCGTTGTATGCACATTGATCTTTTTGTCCTCCAAAGAAATGATTCCTGAAGTGTAACTGCATATGTGTGGCATGCTAACTGCTGGTATTTCATTTTTAGGGGACTGGTCCATTTCTAAATCTAGACAGAAAATAAGGATCTTTAAAATGTAAGGTCATGTTTCAAATGCTTCTTAAAACATTCCAAATGATACTGAAGTGGCATTCGGTATTTTCATGGCATTGGGGATAATCTACTGGATTCCAAGGGACACCTTCTATCAAGTAAACAGTTACACTGTCTGATTAATACGTGCATCAGCATTGTTCGTTTTGGTCACAAATCACCTACTGTCTTGTTCTTATCCATTTTCTTGTTAGTAGGAAAGAAATTTTTGGTGTGGCTTTAAGAACTCTGGTCTGGAATTCAAAAACAATCCTCTTAGGATTTCTTTTCTGTATCAGCTAGGAAGAACCCTTTGTTTTTCCTTCCGTGTTTGAAATGCAATAGGTATATTTTTTCCATAAATACTTAACTTTTGAAAGTTACCTCTAATAGTGATATGCAGCTGGCATTTTTGCACATAAGTCCCCAGACAGTCCTACTTTCTTTTCTAAGGAAGATTTTCTTTTCTACTCTATTTTAAATAGAAGATTTAGATGCTGACTTTTCTGTAAGCCTAGTACAGTAGTTGGGCTGGTATCTTAAGTAAAATTTTACATTAAAAGTATACCTGATTTCAAACCATGATGTTTTTCTGGCCTTAGTGAAGAATTTGTTTCTATGGGTACTGCTTGGCAGGCTACATTCAAAAGTCTTTTTTTCTCCATTTCCCTTTAATCTCTTCTGTACATTCACTAACTTGATTTTTTGTGTGTGTGTGAAGTGGAACTGTTCTTTCTTTTCAGTCAAAGACTAAGAAATTAATCTAGTGAATTAACTAAAATAGATCTATGATTATGTCTTCAGTGTTTCTCTGACATCTCTAAATATTACTTAAACTTAGCCTTTTGTATTCTTCCCCCGTTTTTACAGCTCTTTCTCTTATGAAGTCTTGCTTTGGTAGTTTCAGTGGAGATAACATTGCATTTGTTGTTAATACCAATTTTGAGACATCTTTTAATAGTAATTGTTGTGAGCAAAGTTTGAACATTTTTGGAGGTCTTAGCACACTCAAGAAAAAGCCTAAATGTTTTTGTGGCTCATATTGGGGATCTGAAAGTTCACTTATGATGCCATTTATTCTTTCTCAGCTAACAGCTGCTTGAGATAATACTGCCAATTCTACAAGGTTTACTTATTTTCACCCGCCTTGATCTGTTTGGTATTTATAATAGTATTTGGCTAATTTAGTGTTAATTCTCCACTGGCAACTTCTGATGGGGTTTTAGTGAACAGTTGGAAGGAAGTGTTGACAGTTTGACAGATTCTAAATGATAAATTCTACTTTATTCGTATTCTATGGATGCAAAGATTGTATAGAAATTCTTTGGGGACTGTAGTTTTTGTTGAGTAGTAAGCAATATGCTTATGCTCTTCTAAGGAAAATTCAGCATAGTTGTTAAATATGAAAGATATATGTTTCTGCTGTCACATAAGAATAAGAAAACAAGCTTAAAATCTCTTCTACAGTGTTTTCATTCCAAGCAAATTTATGCAAAACTTGTCAGTGGAAAAACAGGTACAAAAGTCATGATTCAGATGTAAACATAGAAATTTCCAGAGCTTTGAAATTGTATTGTTGCTCTTGTGCACAGTTACTGTGATATTTTTTGCAGCTCTTTGGAAGGTTTTGGAAGGAAGCGAAAGAGAAAACTCATTCTTGGAGGCACAAGTTGGCAGCAATATCTTCCTTTTAAATGTTCAAAGCCTTTACCATGCTTTACAATTTTGACCTGTTTTATGGAAAGTATTACAATAAGTTACAGTGAAAAAACTTCTAGATAATAGTGGACTGAACAAAATTTTCAGCAGTTAGGTCTCTGTTTTATTGCTGATTTGAATATTGGATGTTTATCAGAGGGGAGAAAAAAATGTTGTTTCAGGGGAGGCAGGATTGTATTGGAATATGAGACAAAACCATGGTCTAAGAGTACTGGTGTACCATCTTTACCACTGTTCTGAATTGCTGCTGTAAGCACAATTCCGTTTGTGTCAGAAATAATATGCTGCAAATAATCAGCACTTCTCTCCGTAGTGGTTACTTTGTGTAGGGGTGTTAAAACTGTATGCTTAACACTGCTGTTGTTGAGCTAGGTAATACAGATTTATGTGTTGGATACTATGGCTAGTTCTAAAAAGGATATTTAAAAGGTATTACTGTGAGTCGTGTCCCAGATCCTTCACATTCAGCAGCAGCAACCATTACGCTTTCGCATTTTTGCCAGGTAGTTTTACTGTGAGTAGAAACGTTACTTCTCCTGTTACACTTGCTTCTGGCTTTTATAGTCACTTGATTTGGTGAATATGGGAGCACTGTTTTTAGTATGAGTACCTGTAATCCAGAATTCTAACAGTTGCTACATATTTTTGGAAGCTTTATTTTGTTTTATCAGTTTCTTTCTTTGCTAGATACAAAATCAAAGAATAGGTGAGATTGAAAGGGACCTCTGGAGATTAAGACTTTCACAGAATATTCTGAGTTGAAAGGGATGCACAAGGATCATCAGGTCCAACTCTTAAGTGAATGGCTCATAGAGGATCAACCTTGGCATTATTAGTACCATACTCTAACCAACTGATGTAATCTCATTGTCTAATCCAACATGGTTTTCAGAGCAGGGTCAGCTACAACTGGATGCTCAAGATCTTGTCCAGACAGGTTTTGACTGTCTCCTGAGATGTTGACCTCTCAACTTCTCCGGGCAATTTGTACTAGTGTTTGACCTCCTCAGAGTAGAAAAGTGTTCCTTATGTTTAAAAGGAAATTTCTTAGACTTCAATTTGTGCCCGTTGCCTCCTGTACTTTAACTGGGGACTATTAAGATTAAGACTTAATCTTTATCCCTTCAGGCACTTACGCACATTGATCAGATTACTCTTGAGTTTTCACTTCTCCAGGCTGAACAGTCCCAGCTCCCTTTTGTCTTGTGTCAGGTGCTCCAATCTCTTACAGTCTTCATGGCCCTTCACTCAGCTTGCTGCGTTATGTCCCTGTCACTCCTATAGTGGGGAGCTTGGAGCCAAATATTTCTCCCCAAATACAGACAAAGGATAATCATCCTCTCCCTACTGGATGGCATTGTTCCTAATGCATTCAACTTCATTTATCCTTTCATTAGAGTGGAGTTTGAGGGGAGGTGAGGATTTTTTTGATGCAAGGGCTGTGCTAGCAAGATGTTATCTTGTAGTGTATGTCAGCTTAAGTTGATATTATGAAAATATCTGAATATCTGAATTTTATTCTATTTGTTAGTTTAGAATGGCAGAGAGGGAGTCTGAACAATGGGCTAGTCCCCATTTACACCTGAGAAATCTTTGAATAATATGTTGGTAAAGGAACAAAGAAGAGTAATATGATTAAGTGAGATTGCATTCCTGAAGATGATAGTGGTTTTTTTAGTGTGTTCTAGTTTTGCCATAGTTTGTCACTGGGCTATAGTATGACTGATATAATGGTTTTATTAGTTACTTGAGATATTTGGTCTGAAGCAGTAAATGAACAGACATGTCAAGGACACTTTGGTCATTTGTCCCACAGATAATAATCAGAGAATAAACTGTTTTGTGGTGTAGCTTAAAATTTAAACATAAATAGACATGTTTATCTTAACTGAGATAATGTCACAATATAAAAAGGATATAAATCTGTTAGAAAGCATCCAAGGGGGCCATGAAGATGGTGAAGGGCCTTGAGGGGAAGCCGTGTGAGGAGTGGCTGAGGACACTTGGTCTCTTCAGGCTGGAGAAGAGGAGACTGAGGGCAGACCTTGGAGACACCATTGCAGTCTACAGCTGCCTCAGGAGGGGAAGTGGAGGAGCAGGCACTGATCTCTTCTCTGGTGACCAGAGACAGGACCCAAGGGAATGATGTGAAGCTGTGTCAGAAAGGTTTAGGTTGGATGTTAGGGAAAGGCTCTTTCCCTAGAAGGTGGTTGGGCACTGGAACAGGCTTCCCAGGGAAGTGGTCACAGCACCAGCCTGACAGAGCTCAAGAAGGGTTTGGAAAACAGTCTCAGGCACAAGGTGTGATCCCTGCAGAGTTAGGAATCAGATTTCAGTCCTTGTGGGTCCTTTCACAATATTCTGATTCTTTGAACATTCTGCTACAAAAACTGGTTATAGAAATGAGTCCTTTTTGCAGGCAGAAATATCTTCAATGTCAGTCAAACAATATGATGCTTATTGTAAGTGGACGAATGTGTTACTGTCTTGCAATTAAAAGCTTTTAAACAATGAGAAATTTTATATCAGTAAAAAAAAGGGAACTTTAGTAAAAGTATTACTAACTGTCAAATTATCCTAAGTAAGAGATTTTCAGTGTAAAGATTACTTTTTTTTTGCCTTATAACATTATTGCACTGCTCTAATTTCTGTACATTTTCTCAGTTCCAGGGTGCCTCATGGTGGTTTTGCCCATATAATGGGTGGCAGCGGGTTGCAGAATTTTACTATTGCTGCTGTACCATATACTGCAAATCTTTTACCAACATCAAGCACATGGTATGTTAACTATTCTCATTAAACTATCTTAAAACCAGGGCTTTTTCATGTCAGTCACAGTCAAAAGTACAGTTCTTTAGAATATTAAAAGGTCCAAAAAAATTTAAACAGTTTCTGCAGTATTCACACTTCAACATGAAAGCAATGGGCTTTATCTCAAATTGTTTGCTTATTGTTTGCAACTTGAATTTGTTTAATTAAACATAGTGAAATAAATAAAGGAAGTGAAATAAACTATATAATAAAGGTAGTGAAATAAATTAAAGTTAAATTATTGTAGTACAGCTTACTGAACTGAGAAAACAACATAATTTCCTACAATATAAGTAGTTACTGTAAGTCTGCAGAGGCTTGTTTTCTTCCATACATGTGATCTCTTCAGGGGTTTTAATCAGAAATCTTTACTGTTGAGTTTTTTGCTGAACTGTGGTGTCTCTTTTTTTTTTTCTTTTCAGTATCAACATGCTCAAGTTACCTGAATACCCAAGTAAAGAAATCCTGAAAGACAGGCTTCTTGTGGCATTGCACTGTGGAAGCTATGGTTACACAATGGCATAATGAAGTCTAGAAAACCCATCTGACTGTTAATGTGCAATTTTGAGTGAAGCAATTTTGGAAACTGTCAATAGAAAAGCATCTTAGATGTTGCAGCCCATTGGCATGGCTGGGCTTCAGAACTGGCACAGCATCATCAGCTTTCTCTCCATTATTGTGTTGTCAAGGTAGCTTTGATACCATCATAACAAACTTCTCAGTATGCTGTATTTTCATTTTTTAAAATTATAGATCTGTATGGAAATCAGTTTTCATACTTCTCATTAATACTTCAATCTGAGAAAGTTTGTCAGAATCTCTTTTCACAGTTTACATTTGATTTCCAACTACGTGGTTGAATGACATTTGCATTGAAGTTTACTTTGCACTTGGATGGAATACTGCAAATGAAAAGAGTTGTAATTTATGCCTTGTTGCATGTGAAAGTGCCATTTATTTTTGCAGACCACTACAGAAAGTTCAATTGGAATATTGTACAGTAAGACAGAGCTGATGTATTTTCCATTTTTTTTGCATAGTAACAGAAAGAAAATTTTATAACTTTTTAGTATTCTAATGTATATATTATGTAAAGATTAGACTGTTATGACTGGAAAAAACCAACAGATTGCGTTTGACTGGTTTATATTAGAATTTACACTATATTCTACTAAATATTTAAAGTATTTGTGACTTTATAGTCAACTTGCAGTTTAGAATTTGTAAATATTGTTTAGGATCTATATCCATTGTTTGAATGCCTTTACTCTTTCCTTGATATAATTGTATGTTCAAAAGGTATTAATTAAATTTTAATATTTTAACCAGAATTGGAATATGACAAGTTTGTGTGTCTCTGTGGGCAGATTATTCTTTTTTCTATCAAGATTTTATTAATCTTTCTATAATTTGAATTGCCATGGAACTAATATGTGAGGAATCATTGTCAAAGTGTATGGATGGACATACATAAAAATGCTAAATATCGGTTTAGCATGTATGGTAAAAACCAATTAGTGATCTTCTTTGGAACTGACAGCCAGATTAGCCAATTAAATACAGGTGAACACCTCTGGATCACATGGCTTAAATTCAGGAGGACGTTGGGAAGCTGGCCTCTTTCTCTCTGCATGGCAGGAGGTAACGCAGGAGGTAACAGCAACACTGTGTGGCAGCTGGTGTTGGGCCCTGCTGCCTACTGGGCTTGCAGGGCCAGGCAGCAGCGGGGAGGGGAGGAAAAAGCCCCAATTATTAACAACTAGTGAGTGTTGAACTCACCATGGCAGCTGCTCCTCGCCGGCCAGGGCCAGGGGGGTGGTGTTCCCTCCCCCTTTCCCAGCCCCCTGGGAGCATTTCTGAGTTTTAGCCAGCCCAGTTGAGACTGAGGGGTGGAGGGGAAAGGCATCCATCAGCCTACCTAACTGCTGAGATCCTGGCTGCTGTTTCTGGGCTTTCCTCCACTGGCATGGCTTTGAGATTTTTGCTGCTGCCACCCAGCAGAGACCATATAACCACCGCAGATTTGGCGAGTGTTAACTCTTTCCTGCCAGCAGATGGAACTTCCACAGCACTGGCCATCCTGGAGTGAGAACATACAAAGTGATTGAACTATAAAGAGACACAGCATGAAACTGAAATCAGTAAAGAGAGAGTGAAAAGACTATTGGGACAAAGGAGGAGGCATGGCCTAATTTGGCTGGATGTCTCCAGTAAACTATGGAGAGTGAACTATTTCCTGTAACATATGAATGTTGGGGGGGATGCAAGGTTCTAGTTGAAAGTGATAAGAAACCTTCTGCTCCTAAGGAAAAGGAGATCTTTTGTTTTTGAGATGAAGATGATTTTGGAGATGGAAGAAGGGAATCTTTGTTTTATACTAGAAGAGGCATCCTTAAACAGTACCCCTACTAAACAGATATGGCCCATATGCAGTGTTGGGAAAGCTGCTATTGGGAGGGACTTCACAAAGGCAGGTTCCTGGGCAGCTGTCTTTGTGAGAGTTGAGACCCACAAGAGAACTGTTCTATGTTGTCAGTGGGGAATCTCCATGGAAGTTTTAAGAGAGACTCCTCTCCTAAAAGAAATTCCTTTTAAATGGTGAAACTGACTGAAAATTACAGATTTTGTCTCTCTATGTTGTATGTGAGAAAGTGAACCATCGGTGGGGAGAGGGGAGTGCTTTGAAAGTTTTCATTTTAATTCTCATTTTTTTTTCCTTCTTTTGGTGTGTGTTAATAAATCTATTTGTTTATCTTTAAGTTGGGCCTGTTTTGCCTTCTTTCTCCTAATCCTATTTCACAGCAGGAAAATATTTAGACCACTACACTAAATTTAGCAAACAAAATTTGGCAAGTGTGAAACCACTACAACAAGGAAGTAAATTGAGCTTATGAGGTTAACTGACTATGATACTTGATAGTTAGAAAACTATGATAGTTAGAATCTCATGTCAAAATTTATATAGAATTAGAATCTATTACACTTATTCAAAAATACACAGCAAGAGCTCAGCACATTTGATAAGTAGCTGCACACGTTGGGGTTGAGGATGCTATTGCATAACTGCTTTTCTAGGGCCCCTGGGGTATGCCTACATTATTGTTTTGATTCATGCTAGGAATGTTTTTTTTTGTTGATGGTATGTTTTTTCAGTTGTGGGTGTGTTTTTTCTTTGTAAATTAATCTGGTCATCCCAGCTTGTCATGGTTTTGCCTTGGAGAATGCAAATTGGATTCTGTCCAGATGAAACTAGACAGAAAAAAATGGATCCAAAAATGTACCAAATGCTAATGGATGAGCATGAAATTTATGTCTGCAAGGCTTAAATGATATGAAGAATATCACAGAAGAATATTACAGATCTGAAGTTCACAAATTAATCTGGTCATAGGAAACCCACCAAACATGCAAATTTTAAGTTTCATGTCCACAGCAGAAACTGTTTCCTACTGATCCCTTGATGTTTTCCTACACTAAATGCTAATACATGTGTAGCCTAAGTTCACCAGCTGATTTAGGCTGCTTATTTAGTGCTGGTTTTTTTCAGATTTTATTTATTTTAACCTAAAGCATGCATAACCTCTCTGAGGGAGTGAGAGAGAAATCCATGGACCATCTTGCCTTGGTAATTTTCCTCTGGACTAAGCCTTATACAAGAACTTATTAGCTTAGCTACCTTTTTGGTTCTCTTTGTGCACATGTGTAAATGTTGGTTTAAATTCTGAGGCAGAGTCTGTGGCTGCAACATGAGAATACCAGTTTTAGTTAGTGGAAAGAGCAGACTCTTCCAGCAGAACAGTCCAGGGAAAGCTGCTTGGCTGTTGCTTCAGTCAATGGGGAGGTGCCTTCCTCTGGCACGCTTGAGGAAGCTTAGGCTACTTGAATAGGTTAGATGTTTGAGGATGTGTGGGGTTTTAACATTAAATCCCAGTTACCTTGGGTCCTTCTGTTTAGCAAAAGTGCTTTGCTTTCTTGCACAGCTGGGCTGTGCTTGGTTCCCTGGTTCTCTTGCTTATTTTATTATGTGCTTCTGCAAGGTAGATTGATAGGAGGACAATGTTTCAAGCAGTGCAAGGTATTTGTCAGGCATTGGGTGTTTGTTTTCTTTATGTAAACTGGGATCTTTGTCTTTATCTAAGGTTTTATGGTAAATAATGTTTGTTAACTGCTATGCAATATGTGATTTCTTTTTCCCCCTTTCACATGTTTTATTTACAGTAATATACAACCTTCCAGGAAGTCAAACATTACATGCTCCTGCAGTGTTCAAAATAAGTCATACTGCAAGGCTGAATGAAGACAAAAAAGAATTTTTTTTTCATTTCTGTATTATACTGTAGGTGACAACAAGATGAATTTGGTCTCAACCAGTTCACCTAACAGGCTTGGCAACTGGTTTTGAAATGTAAAGGAGAGCAGAGTTTTAATGTGCTCAACAGTTTCCTATGACAGTTCTCCCTGTAACAGCCTCACAATGGTAGAGCAGGTTATTCTTGTTGCCTCTGTGCCCCACGTTAGTCATGTCCCCTATGATGTATCTTGTAGGATTTCTTGTAATGTTGCACTACTTACCCCCCTAACAGATCAAAATGAAATTCCTCTAAAATCCTTCTGTAATAAGAAAGCATGATATAAATATGTAGATAATAGGAAGAGAGCTGTTGATACTGAGCTCTTGGTATAACATCAACCTTGTTTTGAACAGGGTTTTTTCCTGTGGAAACTGAACAATGCTGTTGACTGCAGCTGACCATGTGAAGCTAGCAGGATTTAATTACTGCATTGAAAAACTGTTTTTAGGACACCTGTGCCCTATTAGCAACAGGGTATGAAAAGCCTGTTGAGAAACTATAACTTAATATAGCTTATAGTTTAGAATGGTTAATTGGTTTATATTTGTTCTCTCCCACTGTGCCAGAACAAGGCAGGGTGAGAGTTTTATCTTAGAAAGAACAGAACAGATGTCTTGTCAGATCATAGATCATGAGTGCTCATTAGCTTTTATTATCTTTATGAAAAGTTAGATAGCAAAGCCTAGTTTTTGATGCTTGAAAATGTGTTGTGCATCTAATGTTGCAAAACCATTAAAACCATAAACTGTGAAATGCAGCTTAATGACTTCTACTGTATGTTCCATAGTCAAATAAGATTGAAAATGGAATGAGAGGAAAGATGGTGGTTGGCCTGAATTTTCCAGATACTTGGAGAGTTTCATATGCACAGTAAAAAAAAATATTAGGATCACCTGTGCTTTAGAAATTATGGGCAAGTCAGTAGTTTATGCAGCTATTATTACTGAGAATTTTTAGCATGTCCATAGAAGAGCATTTGTCTAGCTAAGAAGTAAAATCAGCAAACTACTAAACTGATGCTAAGAACCAAAGCTTTAAATCAACTAGATTAAACCTCCTCAGGGATTCTTGAGTTGTAAAGATAAGTGTTTTTCAAGTCAGAACATCTGTTTTCATCCAGACTTACTATAGATAATCATACAGACAAGAGACAAGATAGATAGACAAGGGACCGTGATACATGTTTTATAGACACATGTGTCAATTCAACATTTTTACACTCTAAGGACACTAACAGAGTTAATGTACTTCTGTGGGCGAGCTGCTGTTTAGAGGCAGTAGGAATCACACCACATAAGGAAACCTAGTGTAAGGTTACTGACTTAGTCTTAGGTTAATTACTGGCTAATTTAGTTTGAAAATAGCTCTGTGCAGTTAGGTAGATTGAAACATTTCTAATTATGTGTGTAAAGCAGTATTTCTAGTTTCAGTTTTAAAAATCTACATGTAATTCAAACTAATAGAATATATTAATGAAGATGGAATTAAGATAGACTGCACCTTTAATTTGGGTTTAAAAATGGCATTATTACATATCTTTCTATAAGTGGCATGTAATTTAATTGGAGAATATTATTTTTGAAATGCCCACTTAATAGTTTTGAAATGCTACAGATTAGGCTCAAAACACCACTAAGAAGGCCTACAGTAGTCCATTGAAATATTTCCTCTGAAATCAATGTCATTTGTGTGTCAATCATTTGTGTGCTAAAAAGTCTCTCATTGGAAACACTTTGGTCTCCTTATTTTACTAACTACTTTATATCGAGAGATTTTCTCTTATATCAGAGCCCTCCCATATTTTTCCTAATCTTTTTCTCTGAATGTAACGTGCAACCATTGGTAGGAATAGCAGATAACATCCCTAAATTTGTGTTAGGGTTTTTCCCGTGGGAAATTGTTTTAAAAAAATAAAATATGATTGGAAACTGGTTAATGCCAAAAGCGCAGAAGTTGAGCAGGAGTACAAACACTGAAAGGAAGAGTCCCTGAGCTCACTGTTTGCAGCTGCATATACACGCTGCATTAAGTGCTTGTGACATTCTGTGCCAAGAGTTCAACTATTCAGTTTCATACAACGCCAAGTGATTCATTTGGATTATTAGGATACTCCTGGGATAGCTTTGCCATACTGATTGCCTCTGACATACCAGTTTGCTTAGATTAAAAAGCAATTGTTGCTGTCTAGTCAAATTTATAACCCCTGGTAAAAGGAAAATGAACCCTAGTGCTGTCCAGTATATAAAAACACCTTTGGTGTACAAATTACATGGATTGGAAAGAAAACTGAATACTTGAAGAATGATACTAGTTAACATGCATAGGACAAAGATTTCACAGGTATCTATTATACAGGTTTTCTGTGCTGGTAAGTTCTGGTGTATTTAGGTCGATGTATAAGCAGTATTTTAGATTAATTCTTCTAATTGCTGTCTTTATTTCTACAAAGTGATGCAGCTATTGATTGGTATTTGGATGCCTGTGGATGTTACGACAGCATGGCTTTTCGATGTGTGCCAGCTAAAAGATGGGATTGTGCTATGGGGAATCTAAATTTTGTATTAGATTAGGTCTGGAGAGGTGGCCTGGAGACAACTACTGTGCTTTTCCCATGATTTGTGGGACGTATTAGTGATGCTCTTAGGTGTAGGACCGTAAGCAAGAAAAAAGAGGAAATAAATGGTAGAGGTACACTTCTGAAAGTGAAGAGTATCTTCAGGAAAGAGGTGAGAGTCGTGTCCTGAGTATAAATGTGGAATAACAGGGGTGTTTTGAGAACAGATATGTCATTTAGCTGGCAGATGGAAAAAGTGCTTGGGCCTCCTAGAGATACAATCCTTTTTTCTTCCCTGCCTGGTCTGAAGGCTGCAGTCTGCTGCCACTGAGACTGGGAAGACTGGTTGGGCTCAGCCAGGAGGGTTGTTGGAACTTGGTGGATTTTCTTTATGTTTGATGCTAGCTCAGAATGAGCCTACTGCTGGCTTCTCATTTTGGTATATCCCCCCAACCCCATGCCTTAAGGTAGATTTTTTTTTTGGCAGTGTTTGCTAAAGCAAGTTAAGCTTCTGCTGAAGGGGCATCACTTCAAATTGTATGTGAGAAGGGGATCCCTTATGTGCAGGTGAGATGCTCCCATTAAGCACAGTGGCATGAATAACTGCTGGAATGTGTCTCCAGGTTAGGAAAATTCTAAATGTAAACTCCATTGGCAGGACACATGGGGGTTAATAGTTATATCTGTGCTTTTGGTCCTTAGCACCTTGACATCATTTTAAAATGCACCTTATTTATGTTCTGTGTTTGTTTTGGAAAAAGTCTCTGTGTGTCTTTGTTTAGGTTGTGGTTCTTTGTGGAAGTGTTTTTATTTTAGTGTATTTAGAATATCCATCTTCAGTATTGACTGAATTGTGGCAATTTAAGAACTGTCTTAGACCAGGCAAATGTACTTTCAGTCTTCGCTGTTCATGAGAGTTTCTGTGTATTGTGTGACAATTTCCTGTGTCTTCACTGGTAATGCTGCCAGAGGAATGGACTGAAATATTAGAAATTTATGAGTGAACAACTGTGATAAACTTTAATGTAAAGCTATGCTTTCTATAAGCTGCATTAATACTTTGGTTTAAACTGTCTAAAAAAGTCCAACAGTGTGTAATTACAGTTCATAGCAATGCGCACTTTGTGTGTGTGCATGTAAATGCCTGAAGAAAAGGCTTTTCTTGCTATCTTTTACAGAAAAAAAAAAAAAGAAAAAAACCCCCTTTGACTGTGTCTTGCCCTGCTGGCCTGTAGGTTTTGTTACTGCTTGTCTCTCTGTCTTGTTTCCAGTACCAAGCTTGTCAGTTACTCAGTCTTGACTGGTTTGATGTGAGTTCACCAGGGGCTTTTGCTTTGTCATGTATCTTTGTAGTTAACAGACAGCAAAGTTCAATGGACAGGCAGATGACAGGGAGACTGCTGCAGCTCATATTTGATGTCTGCGTCTGCCACTGACCCCCTTTGTAACCTCGGTGAATCCCTTCGTGTCTCTGTACGTAGGCTGTGCTATTGCAGTCAGACTGTAAACTTCTGAGGGAAGGAGGCAGCCTCTGTGTGTCTGTGTGACACCGTGCAGAGCAGATGACTTTGGCAGGGATTGTGTGGAAGTATCCAGACATAGTGTCTGTGTTTTTACCCAGGGTTTAGTTCTGTTCCCTGGGGACTGTCCTTGAGTGGGGTCTCAGGGGTGTACTTGCTCTTCTGTCACACCCATCCTGCTGAGCCCTTCTGGCAGCTGCAGCAAACTGGAGCAGATGGCTGTCGTAAAGGAAACCTCGGTATCTTGAAAATGCTGTTTAGTGCTCACCAGTCACAAAGTTTGAAAATGGTGACAGAAGGGCTCAGGATCAACCAAACTCTCTCCAAGGTTTGCTTCTGCTTCAGTGTCTTGTCCTCCCCTGTCACCATGACCGTATGCTTGGTAAAGTGTGGAGGAATATGTTCATTCCTGTGGTCTGTCTGGAAAGCAGTCATGTGTGATAACCAGTGAACTGGTGGGGATGCTCCATACAGGTGTGACTCAGGTGTGTTAACTTGCTCTAGAAGCACCATCTTGTCAGGGTCCTTTGTAGCCTTGATACTGGAGGGTTTTACACCTAGACACTGGTGGTCTGAATGGAGAGGTGCTTCTGATAAGGCAGGAAATCCCCATGGTTTAATGCTAATTCCTTAACTTTCAGATAAATAAGGATCTAAGTGTTGCTTTCTGTTTTGTCACAAAGTTGAAAAGTTGCTTTTAAGCTGTAGGAGTTATCCTATGGCAAAACTTACTTTCTCCTTAGAGCAGAAGTGAATTTAATTTTCAGAAGCCTTGATGGTGAGTGTCATGCTTCTCTTATTTGGGTCTGTTTATGTATCCATTCAACATTACCTGGCAACTTCTGTCCCAAGACTAACCACCTAAAGTTGAACCCATCCCAAAAGTCCACCTCTTGTGTCGATCCTTTTTTCTATACGTACAAGCTGTCACTAGTGCAATCTATACTTAAAGTCTGCACTTTATTTCTGTTATGTAGAGACTCTAAATCTAATCTGGATCTTCAATATGTATTTGCAATGAATATGATTTTTGGTTTAATAAAATAAAGCCCAGTGCACTTGTGTCTTTGTAAGATGAGCAGTTATTTACATGAAAAGACTTTAGGTCTATGTTTGAAGTGGGAGACACTTAAAGAAAAACTCAACCATTTGAGGAACAAGGGTGGGGAGTTCCTTGATTTTTCCAGAAATGTGCTGGTCTCTTCATCCAGAGTGCTATCTTCCAGCTCTACAGAGATGCTGCTTTTTAAGAACATATCTTATTTTTTCTATGACTATGGAATATTAGATCTTTCAGTTCCATGCAATTACCCTCCCCTTCAGACAGATCAAACTTCACAGCATCAGGAAGGCTTCTGAGCAGGAGGGAATGCTGGATAGAAAGCAGTAAACCAGCAAAGAATCTGCAGGGTCTGAAGGTCTCTAATTTTGAAGGTGACACATAGTTATGTGGTGATTTATGCCAAGCATCAGCTCCTACCATCTCTCATATGTAGTCTTGGGGAGCTTTTAAAATTCTGAATATTGGAGGAGCATGTGTTTCTGCTTATGTTGTCCTAAGATCATATTTCCCCTTTATTGCTGGATCTCAGTTGTGGTAGGAAGAGACTCTGATCAGCAGTCTCCAGAGAAAACATCAATGTCTCGATAAGACGTTTCTTCTGCTACTTATCACAGGGTACCTAGAGCAAGCTGGGGAAGAAGTTTCCACAGAAATGTGGTGTGCACAGGCTGCTGAATACATCATCTCTTTGTTTCAGAGCTGGGGCTGCAAACATCACTCAAATGTGACAGTAAAACAACTTTACTTAAAAGAGGATAAAATTAATGTCTTGAGGGAGAAGCCTGATGGGCAAACAAAGGGACTATAAAAACTATCGAGGCCCCTTTGGATGCATTGACAGGAACAGGTTCCTTTCATTTCTAATTGTTTGCAGAAACTGCAGGAAGGCTGCTGCAATGCTCACCTGAGGCTTGCCAGCTCTGGGTTGTGTTCTCCCTTTCCCTTCCTGCAGCTTTGGTGGCTGCAGCTGCCCTTCTCTCTCTGTTGCTTCTTCTTTTCTCTCTCTCCTCCTCCCTCTTTCATCTTTCCCTGTTTTTCTGTTGACAGGGAGAATTACGCTTCCATTTGTCGCAAAGAATGCAGGTCAAAAAGAAAGAGCTCTGTTTTGTGGGAACACATTAGCTATATTTTTTGCTCTGCATCAAATCTTATTTAGTTCATGCCACTAGAAGAACCAGGAGTCTGAGATGTGCTCCACCATAGCCCCCTCAAGCTGGCTTCTATTTCTTGTTTTGTGTCTGAATGAGTCTGCTCTCCCTGCACATACACCGAGCACATGCCTGTGCCAGCCTTGAAAAATGCTAACAATGAATTTTCCTTTAGCTTTCACATCTATTTCCAGTTTTCATTAGCAGCTCTGATTCTTAGGACAGATGCTTCAATGGTTGCCACATATTAGAAAATGCGGCGAAGAAGATCATGGTGATGTCGGAGGAGACTCTGAGACCCTTGTCATAGGATTGGAAACAGGAAAGTTTAATACAAGTCAACTCTGAACAGTTAATGAAGGTCAGCTAAAATTAAACTTGAGGCAGCAGTCACTTAAAATGCTTCTTGCTGCAATCTTGCTATGCTCTTGGTGGTATTCAGTCCTTATACCATGTGTCTCAGCTGAACTTAAAAGGTAACACTACCCCTTCCCACTCCACAGCCCAAAGAAACAGCTTTGTAGTAAATGTTCTGACAAAAGTGTTCTCATTTTTGTGAGAAAAATCTAATTACTACAGAGAGAGAATAAATCCATAGTAAGCATGGGTGGGTTTTTTTTTTGTTTGGTGTTCTTGTGTTTATTTTTTTAATGTAAATTTCATCCAAGTGAAATTGAATCCATCTTACCTCAAACCTGATAAGTCAAGGTGATTCTTTGTGCTACCTGGATTTCAATTTGACTACAGAGCTGATATGAATTGAGTGGTGATGCCCTGGCCCTGTGGCCTTGAACACTCTGCCTAATGCAAATCCTAGTATGTCGATGTGTAAGAGTTCTCTGTATTTACTGCTGTGTGACCATGCAGGCAATATTTCTGATCTGAGCACTGACCAGTGCTGTTTGTTGTGCTCAGTGAGGTGGTAACAGCAGTAGATAAAATTCAAATAAGCCAATGGGACAGGTCTATCTAAACCTTACAGAGACTGTGGGGTTCTTCTTGGAAAGCAAAGGCCATAAAATTTATCGATGCTGCAGTTACATTCTGGTGCCTCCTACCACTACCCACCCTACAGCTCTATTGCTGGCCATAAAATTAAGTTATTTTGTCGCCTATGTTTATTAATTTTAACTTAAGCATGGTAAATTTAATGCAGAGATATTTACTTACTGTAAATTTGTCTCCCATGAAACAAAGGGGCACTAACTTTGCAGACTTAAGAAGAGGGTATCTGTTTCTGTTAAAAATAATGGAAACTGCAGGTTAGGACATCTTGTAGAGTAAGTGTATATACTAAGAATCAATAAGTGTTTTATTAGTGCCTGGAGATTGTTTGACTATAAAGGACTTTTTTAAAAAAATCCAATTGCTGTAAAAAAATAAAATGTTAACCATCTGCTTCACTTTCATTTAAAATCTTGTGTTTAACTTCTTTGTAGGTAACCAGTTTCTGTTATTTTGCTGTAATGTTTGGGCTTGGAAGAAAGTGGCTTAAATTATGGCTTTTATTTATTTAAACGTATTGTTGGCATCATAGGTTTTACAGTTCCTATTAGAAGTTTGAAAAATATTTCTTGCTGCACTGAAAGAGAACAAAATTCAATTTAGAAGTATAATTTCCTACCACTGAGACACTCCATAACTTGGGTGAGATTAATAGAGCCTTATGACAGAGGCTTGATTTAAAGCAAGAGATTAACGCTGCTTTATCAGCCCATACCACAAGTGAATTAGCTCAGGAAATCTGTTTGAAGTTGCTGAGTTGTCTGTTAGAAAAAGGTCTCTGGATATTTTATTTGATCACTGCTGAGTACTTGCTATAAGTTTGTCTATCTGACAACACAGGAACAACTTCACACCAGCCTTGCTTATTTTACAGGAGCAGGTTTTGTTATTCTTTGTTATCCCACAGGAAACTGGAGTCAACTATTGGCTCGGGGGATCATTTCTAGTAAACTAAGTTAAAATTATCAAACAGAATTACAGTGATGTTCTGATTTCTTTGATATATTGAGGACAAAAAACCCCCAAAAATGCTTAAGAGGTGTTTTAATTGGAAAGGTTCTTTCCCTACACTTGTTGTAAATCTTTATTTTATAGGCAAAAGAAGCCTCATTTCCTGTCCTACGTATAGAAGCATTTATCTTTGGAGCACATTAAAGGTGTTCAGAAGTTGGGCCTGACAGGCTGGTAGATATATGGTTGTACACAACTAACAGAGGGAACTGGGACCTAATGTGCCAGGGCTGCTGCTGACCGCTGGTCCAGGTTGGCGTTCCAGCTCTGCTTCTGATATAAATTATATCAGCACCAAATGAGGAAAAAAAAAGTCTGTGGCACTCAATCTATTTCTGTCATTTGGCAGCTGTGCTCTATATCTGAAGATACAGACACCAAATTAACTGGTAGTCCTTAAGATCCTGTATGCTTTATTTGGAGTAAAGGAGAAATCGTGTCAGGTGCATAAATAAATATAATGTATGTGCCTGTGTGTATGCACAAGATATGCATGTATGCACACAAATGCTTTTTCCACCAGTACCTTTCAATTCTCTTGGAAAAATGTCTGAAGCAGCTATTCTTTTAAGTTCAGCTAGTCCAAAATGAGGTCTGCATGATTTTGTGTAACTTTTAGTTTTTCATTTATCCTAGATTTGTAGCATCTAGGGTTTTCTTTCTAAAGCTCTTTCTTCTAAAAGTGTTTTGCCATGCTGGCTATGCAAATGAGTTTGCAGAATTGTCCTTCTAACATGTAGATTGGATGATTGTCACAATGATATGATTTTAACACCAAGCTTGTGTTTCTTGCCCACAAAAAGGAACTGTATAGAGGTACATTCTCAAATGTAGAGGTAAATGCAAGGAGTAGCATTTTGTATGCACTAGGTATGCAGTGACAAAAGCCTAAAAAGTGCCTTTTCTGGGTGTCTCAAACAGCATCCTGTTTCTTTGGTACAGATAAGAATTAACAAGGCTGGTAAGGGGTGTATATTTTGCTGGTGTGAATATCTGCATTTCATAGAGCCATTAGAGTGTACTTGTGGTGTGCAGACAGAAGTGTGGGTGGGAGAGCAGCATTTATGTGCAAACAGCTTGAATCCTGTTTGTGAGAATCGTCTTAGGGAAGAGGGAAGGAGAAAGTCTTCTCTGCATCCAAGCAGGAGCAGCGGGTTTTGCCCCATGCCTGCAGCATGGGCATGAAGTTCTGCCCATCACATTGAAGTACCAAATCTATATCATAATCTGCAGCTTGGGGGTTGGGACAGCAAGCTGGTTTAAAGGGGCTGACTCAGATAGCAGTAGAAGAAAGCTAAAAAATTCTAGAAAAGAAATGTTGAGGGTAAGCAGATGATCAGAGACGTAAGGCCTGAAGAGTAAAGGGCGGGTACCTGAGAAAATATTGTCCTTATTTGTTTCCACTTCAGGATTTCTCCAACCTTTTTGATTCACTTCAGCAAAGGCTTGAACTACCTTCATAAGCTTGGTTGAAGTAGGCCACAGTCTCTGAATGTTGCAAGGAGCAGGTGACAGCTATGTCAACCTTGGCAACGTTTCCACATCTGTTTCTCTTGATGAGCTCACACACAGCCGCAAAGCTCACATGCAGCCAGGTTCACCCGCAGTAAAGGGCAGAGACAAAGCCCTGTTACCTCGGGAAAGTTAGAGTCAGTGGAGGTGTTACCTTGTGAACTCCCGAGGTTTCCTCTGGGCTCAGTTCCGAGGGGCTTCCCTTCCCCTGTGTGCCATCAAGGAAAGTGGTTGCCATCTGGTCCAAAGTGTTTGTAAAGTTCATCGCTGCAATAAATGTCATTCTACAGAAATATAAACAGGCTGTTGCTCTACTGCATTACTGGAGTGTTCACACCAGTATGCCAAAAACTTGGAATTTATTAATGCGAGTAAAATTAAAATGGATATTTTCCAGCAGAATTTGCTGTGGCAGAACACTGTCTGTGATGCTGTTGGGGACACCTCTGACTTGCTATGGTGCCCACTGAGACATTTTTTTTGCCTGTAGGCAGAATCAAGAAACTGCCTGGTTTATGCTAGTTTCAATCTGAACGTAGAGGTCTATGCCTATGTTCTCTTCTGACTTTTTGTGTGGGAGGCCACAACATATGTGGGGTTTTTTTCAGGAGTCAACTATTTCTGAATTATTAAAATACATTTTCCAGAAAGACTGTTGACAAAGAGAATTGAAGGTCCGCCTTTTTCTTTTCAAATGTGGTTTAATAGTTAGCGGAGACACTATTAAAATCTTAAATTTATTTGGCTTCAACTGATGGAAACTTGACCATTCAATAAAGTATTCCTTCTGTAAGTTGTGCTTTCCATGTTCAAGGCACTTGGACACCATGGCCAAAATCTTTCTTGCTTCTAATTAATACTTGAGACTTTTAAATAATTTGAGCTCTGTGCTCAGTATCGTGGAATACTCTTTAACGTCTTGGGGAGACGTATCAGTTCCCAAGTTTCCAAACGTACATCCCTTCTCTCTTCCTATCTGTCCCATAACAGTCTCCTCAGACTTTATTTCACAATTTGCAGTTTATTTAGGCTTGGGTTTTTTTTTTTTGTTTGTTTGTTTTTTTGTTTTGTTTTCAGACTATGGACATGGGAGTCATAGATACTGTCTGGTTGAATTTATGCAATCCATATATAGGAAGCTTTTAGCTTACTATTCCAATTTTTAAATACCTAAGAACTATGATAGCATCGATATGAATATAGATAAACAGAAATTCCAGTGAGAAGCATGAAAGAAGGAGAAGTTGTTTATTTATTTTCTCTAAAGCCAGACCCTCAATCAAGTATTTGTGCAGGTACATACACAGCATAGAAAAAAAATTAGAAGGAATTTGAAGTCTACATGCAGCTGCAAACCTATGTCACTGGAATAGCAGAAATGTGCTGAGGTAGTTTGCATTACTGTATCTAGTGAAGGGCTCTACATCCACTGGCAGGCTGGGAGAGTGATCCTTGACTGACAGGGAAGCTGGACTGAGTTAGGAATGACTGAAGTCAGCAGGGCAAATACCAGACTGTGGAATCACACGGGCTGCATCCAAGGGTGCTAAGCATTGGCTGATAATATGGCAAAATCCCTCTCTATCATCTTGGAAATGTGATGACCATCAGGGAACAGGACAAAGGCAAATGCCTTTTAAATGCCATCTTAACAAAAGCTAAGGAGGAGAATCTGGAGGACTTTTGACCTGTCAGCCTAACCTCAGTTCTCAGGAAGGCTATGGAACTTGTCCTCCGGGAAGCCATATCCAAGCATGTGAAGGATGGGAAGGTGACTGGGAGCAGGGAGCATGGATGTACCACGGGTGAATTGTGCCATGTGAAGTCTGCCATGTTCCTGTAGTGGTGAGTAGATGAAGGGATTGTGATGGGGGATGTTTATGCTTCAACATTGCTCTGTGAAATGCAGAGGGAAAGAATGGTGGAGACCACAGGGTAGCAGCAACAAGGAAAATTCCAAGTAGATATTTTTTTTCCACCACAAGGGTGGCCAAACACTGTAAGAGCCTGGCCAGAGAGGTTTTCATGTGTCTATCCTTGCAGACATGCAGAGCAAGAACACGGCTATGAACAACTTGATCTAGTTGATCTACTTGGAAAAGAAGGTCAAACTACTTGATATGTTGAAGTCCTTTCCATGCATACCTGGAATTTGAGAAGGATGGTTAAGTCTCTGGTTTGCCTGATGGTACATCTCAAATGTGGATCTCCCACTTTCCAAGAGACTGTCCTAACTAGTGGAAATAATGACATTTTCTTAATGAGAAATGCTGGCAAAAGCTAGCTTTGTTTTCATACTAGCAAGTTCTGGAGGAGGTGGAAATGACAGTTCTTGGGAGTTACCTTTTCCTATGCCCTATTTCATCTAAAACCAGTTTATTCTTGAACAGATAAAAGCAATTAACAGTACTACATAATTTATTCTCTCTTAATATACTTTTTGTACTGTAGTGGAAACAAATCTTTGTTGGGAGATTTTCTTTTGCAGCTTTTTGTTTCAGACGTATTTGACATTAGCCAGAAAAGCAATTTTCACTACAGAAAACGAGAAACAAATAGGACTTGCTTTGTGATTAAAGTCTGTGACTTTGCTATTCATATTGTAAACTGCATGAAAGCACCTCTGATAGAAGGAGAAAATCTTCAAGGTTAAGTGTCACAAGAAGGCATCATTTTGTTTAAGCCATTCTCTTTTCATTTGCCTTGGAGAATATTTTCAGTACGAGGCTGAAGCCTGCTGGTTCATGTAGTTGTGCTCGTGTTGCTGCATCATCCAGACAGAAAGAATTCTGCTTTTCCCCGCAGCCATTTGAAAATATATTCCACTGTAGTAACAGTCACCACCCTCTTCCCTTCATGTCCCTCCTACCCCAATATAGATAAACAGAAACTATTCCTCTGGCAAGAGAGGCCTCTTCCAGTGCAAAGGACCAAGAGAATGTCTTTGAAGTGAGTAGGTGACTGCATTGCTCCCTCTCCCATGGTAGTGGGCAGGCCCCTGCAGTGCCTCCCAGTCTGGCAGCAGGGAAAACCATCACATCGTTGCTCCTCCTGCTGGAATACACTTTGTTCCTTAAAGCCTAGAGAGATGTGACAAACTTCATGTTGCTGAAATTTTCCTTGGAGAATATTTTGCAGATGATTCTAAGTGTATTTCTGCAGCCTGTCTTCCACTGTCCATCTGGGATTTGTAAGGGGCTTGCAACACCTCCAGAAATGGAGGGAAGACAACCTTCTCCTGACTTCCTGGGTAGCAGAATAGGTTTGTGTGACTGGGGACCAGAGACACTGTCCCCGCACACCCAACCAGTTGTCAGAGACTTCATGCTGTTCACAGCCATGAATTCTAAAAGGTGACAAAAAAACAAAAGGAGTGGAAGAGCTTCAGAATGAGGTAAAGGTGTCTTATCTTTTGAGATACTAACTTAAACAGTTGAGATAGGGATGAGATTCTCGTCACTCACCTTCACTTTTATTTAATGTGAAAACCAAATGGCAGGTGCAAGGGTTTGTTTGTGAGGTCCCCTAGAACAGGGGCTGCCTAAATGCTTGAGGAATTCAGAGGCTTCTGAAACAGGATGTCTTAGTATGAAGTCGTTCACTCAAATGGGGATATTCAAAACTGGGAGTGAAGCTTTTAATTTGGGGGGCCAGTTAATTTCCTTAGGGGCCATGATCTATACCTTCAGGCACAATTTCAGGGATCAAAAACTGCATCTTCCTATTGTAAAAAAGAGGCTGTTGTTCAGCACAAGAAGCAGGTTTATGCGAGTCGTATTTCAACTATTCTTTTTGTTATTTGTTCTTAGATCTCTGAGCCGTCTATAAGAGTAAAAAAGTTATTGCTAAAGAAATTGGAAACCGGTAGTTGATAAATAGTGCTACATCACTCTGCAAAGAACAGTTGATGAATGCTACCATTGTATGTGAAATGTTTCTTTTTTCCCCCTCTTTAATAGCAACATTTTAAACTACATTGTCCCACACAGGGGACTGCTAAGTAAACCAGAACTGACATATGATAAATGTAAAGCTGTGGTTACAGCTCCAGAAATCGATGAATTGCATGTCTCACATGTGGAAGGGCAGTCATGCTGTTGCTGCTTCCAGAGTGATAAATGTAATTCAATCTATGAGCAGTAAAACATGAGTGTAACTTGCTAATGCAAGTGCTTGCCTCCAAGAGGAAAGAAAAGTTTGTGAGAAACTGTACTGTTCTGCTGTGAAACCTCCTGCAAAGGAATTAGTTCTAAACTTTGCAAAGAATGCTAGAGAGAACCGTTTTAGTGTATAAGTCAATAACCCAGAGAATGTTTCTCTAGCAAATGTGATTTAGTACCTGTGAGTATTGTTAATCCATCCAGGCACAGGAGCACCAAACAAAATGTCACTTTGTGAAAGATACTGGAACAAGAAAGATAATAATGCTGTAGATGAAGGCCATTATTTATGGTGCTGTGAATGCAAAGACAGGCCTCTGGGAGTGACCCTCTACAACTCAGCTATTTGGAAAGCAAGTTTTAGAAGCTGATTTGTAGCAAGTGAGTAAATAAATTATAGAATAAAGGGGAAAATACAGGTTGCAATAGATTTCAGGGACTGGAAATGAAGATGACATGCTCCAGTTCTTGCTGGGAACCTTGATTTTGACATGTGCCTAGTAAGCTGCTAATCATGAGTGGTTTCTGATAAAGACCATAGAGCAGCTTCCTGCCAAAGCTGCTTGGTTTTCATTTTAATTCCATTTTGAATTCATATTTAATAAAGGATTTTTTTTCCAGAGCAAGGAAATTCAGGCAGTGTCACAGTTCACTGAGCTTGTGCCAGGACACTGCAGTGTTTCTGTTAGGTTCAAAAAGACAATTTTTCATGTTAATATGCTGTTAAACAAGCCAACCCTAGCTGTCAGGACTGCCACAGCAAGACCTTATTGGAAGGTTGTTGTCAGTAGGCCAGCAGACCATTATTGAGTGGGCATGCAGGAGCTGATAAATTCCTTATGTAGTTCTGACATATGAAAGATTTAATAACAGCAATGTCTTCAAGCATATGGAAGCACTCCAGAAAAAGTCTAGCCCTCCTGTCCAGTGAGAAGGAGCTTAGGAAGATTGTTTCAACAATTGTTTTTCTCACAAGTTAGGATAATGACACGAGATACATCCATTTTGAACAGAAGAAAGTCAGAGGTGTTTAATTTGGGAACAGAGCACTTCTGGCTTTTGCATTTTAACTGAAATGCCTTCCTACCCACAGAGCTTTTTCCTAGACCCTAGTTTTACACAGGGCAGGTGCAGAGACAAATGCCTGCTAGGCACCACGTGGGCTTCTCTTTACATTTCTAGAATTTACTGTGAATTTAACGTCATTCTGATAGACTGAAAAGAAGATATAAGAAAAAACAAACCATGCAGCTGAACAGAAAAAGTGCAGTAGATTTCCTGTTTTTTTTCCTCTCTTCATTTTAGTTTAACACACTACACCTTAATGCTTTGAATGGGAAATCTCCCACTGCCCTTTGGCTCTGAACTCCATACCCTACTGGTCTCAGCAGGAGGCAATACTGCTTTCATGCTGTCTATGCAAATAGGATGCAGACGATTGTCGCAAGTACTCGTACCACGGAAGTGCTTGGAGATCCAGATGGAGCAGGTGAGTGAAGATCTAAGGGAAGTGCTGCCCAACATTGCTGGTTGTTAATGGTGTAAAGCAAGAGCATTATCTGGACAGCTCCAAGTGTGTAGGAATTTTCAGGCAAACATTAAATACAGGGCACCTAGCTGGCAGTAGATTTTTAATCTTCTTGAATGGGAGACAGGATTGGATGCAAATTGAAGAAGCAAAGGCTCATCTGGTTACTGTCATGGAATAGAAAAATTAGAAATGAAAGATGCATTTGTGATAAACAAGATTGAAATTCCTTGGGAGAACACATGTATTTAATATCTTAACATGAATGTATTTGTTTTTTGTCAGAATAAATTGCTAAAACCAGTCTTGAGATACTGAAGAAAGGAAATCTCTGGATTATTGTGCAAGTAAATTCACAATGCCCAAAACTCTCTTTAAAAATGCTGATCAGAAGTAAGCAACATCAAACTATGGTGTCACTTAATAGTGGACGAGACCTTCCAAACTATCAATAAATAAACTATGAATACTTCCCCAGCTTCTAATAGATTCTTTCAAGAGGTGTTTTATTTAGAAGTTGATGTCTTTTATATCTGGGTTTTTAAAAAAATATTTTATAACAGCACAGAGCATTTCAGTATGTAATATCCAGGCTTACTCACAATAATTCTCTTCTCTACACTTGCTATTTTCCCAGATGCTTATATGTTTTCCTGTCAGTCTGACCTGTCTCTGAGAGTGACAATGATACCCGCCCTCTCCCTCTCTCCATTTTGCTGGCAGCCCAGTTTCTGCTTGTTTCACCTCTCAGACACTCTCACAACACACACAGGGTATGCCTAGTGCCTCTCTAACCCTGGTGTGGTTTAAAGGTAGTTATGCTGTCTTAAAAAGCAGAAACACAATCCAGGTGAGTGTTGCACTGATAGCAGTTGGAAACCAAATGCTTTGTTATGTAAAGCTTCATTCTCTTTTTTTAAAGAGCTGACTGCAAACCCTTATCAACTCAGTAAAAGTGATCAATAACAGTTCCCCAGAACTAGAACTTTATACCTTTTTTCTCTGCAGCTTCTTTTCAGAATGATTGAACAGTTGCTCATGCACTGTGCCAGGTGCATTTCCTTCCTTCCTCCCTCTCCCTCCCCAAGGCAAGTTGAGGTGAGCACACTGGATGAAAAAAGAACCTGTGTAGTTATTCCTCCTTTTTCTTCTGTTGGTAGTAGCCCCCTTGCTTGCAGTTATTCTTCCTCTAGCACAGCAGTAACTAGACTTCAAGACCCTCAACTGACCACTTTTTTTTTTAGTTTCTCTCTCTTTACAGACATACTGTCCAGGTTTTGAAAAATGCTGGTAGTCTATAGAGAGTTTAAAGCAAAATGTGGGGGGAGCACTTCAAGTGGCATTGCCTTCTGAACACCACTGGATATGCTGTTTGAAAGCAGGTATTCAGGTGGAGTGTCCAGGTCTCTGTTTATCCCTCAATCATATTTCATCTGTTCTGACTGGGGAAGATATTCGATGAATCCGAAAACCCAGTTTGCAGGATTTCAGAAGAAGAAAACTGAAAGGCTTGTTGAAATGGATCTAAGAGCCTGTTCCACTTTTCCCAGTAACACATTATCGATAGAACTTGTTTAAAATCTTCCTTCTTCCTCCCTGCAGTCTCCAGAACCTGTAGCAAGGGGTTCGATGTTTTGCCAAACAGGGGACCACTGAGAGTTTCTGGCAGAAAGAGCATGATTGTCCTGAGTGACTGAGGTGCAAGTAGTTCTGTAGTTTATTTGACTGGGGTTTTTTCTTTGTCAAAATTCACTCAAGAAGGTTTTACTCTGAAGTTTTTTGTTTTGTCAGAGAAGTGAAATGAAGTCTTGCTAGAGTGTGAAAGCTGCTATGCTCTGTTTGTGCCAGGATAACAGCAGGGGCACAAAGTTCCCTCCTAGCATCCAGGACAGACCCGTGAGTACCACCAGGAATGTGCTTGATAGTGGAACCTACAATTCTCATGTGGTCAGCCCTTGACTCCTGAGCGATGTGCAGCGAGATCCCATTGCTAAATGATGTTTGGCTGAATGTGGCTGGGATGCCCTTGGATCTGGCTGGATATTTTGCTCCATCCTGCCATGGAGCTCCAGGGTCTGAGAAGCTGTTTTTCCATACCTTTTCTTGTGACTTTGCCACTGCTTTCCCTGTGCCTTTCTGACATAAAAAATGTTTTTATGGCTCTTGGTCATAAGGGTTTTGTACACTGTTTACAGGGTCAGTAAGGCTTGTTGTCTAATTGGATAGGGAGAAAAAGAAATAATGTTCATATATGATACCATCATGAAGCCGTTGGTGTCTACATAAAGGGTTATGCTGATAATTAATCAAAAGTCACATCTGTATCTGGCACAGTTCTATTTTTATTTCAGAATCTGCCCTGGGACTGTAGAAGAGCTCTTAGAAACTGTTGTAAGAGATGAAAGGGCTGAAAAATTCCCAAATGGCACCTAAATAATAGGCTGCAAAGGCAGAGAGGTGAGAATGGAGGCTCCTCTGTTCATGTTTGAGGCTAAATGTTCAGCATATCAGCTTTGCAACATCAGTGAAGTGATGGGCATCTGTTTCTCTGACCTCTTTCAAGACAATATTTTTCTTTCTGTATCTGAAATAATTCCTGGTTCACCTTCTTTCTAGTTAAATCTACAAAGCCTTTTGCAACTCCCTGTTCCTCAGTGAAAAGCCATTTGGAAAGGCAATGAATCATGAAGTGATCTGATAAATAGTTGGCAGAGAAAAGATGCTCCAGTGCTTGGGAGACTAGTCTGGGATTTGGATTATCATGTTGGCTTTTCTTTTACTTTTTCTTTTTCTTTTTTTTTTTCTCCTCTACAGCAGACTTCCTAAAGAAATAATTTAGCTTCACTTTGCAGCTCATGAAAGTTGTGTGGGAATGGCCTCTGAGGTGATTGGTCATCACAGCAGGATGATATCAAAAGAAAGATTGGAGCCTTTTCTGTTGGCTTTTCTTCTAAGTTTTTGTTAAATACACTGCCAAGTTCAGTTCCTGTCATACCTCTAACTGAAAAATATTAAAATAGGATCAACTTTTACGGGACAAGTCCTCCTGTTTTACTTGTGTTTGACACCCAGAGGATGCAGCTGTAGATGGGATCTGAAAGAGTCCTTTGGACATCTTTCTGCTGCACTCATGTTAGCTTCACACAGCAAGGTTTCACCAAGGACATGATTGTGTTAATCTTTGCAAGCTGATGGAACAGACAAATTATTTCTGTTTATTAAACTCCAGTGCTTTCAAAGAGCATTTGGATCTATGGAAAATGATAATAATAAAGAAATGGTGCTTGACAACTGACTCCCCTCAGTGCTATTGGTGGTGAATGGTACAATCAGGTATCATGTATGACAACTTGAAGAGGTCAGTTGTTAACAGAGCTTTTGGTGTACCACATGTAATTGCAGAACTGTTGTTTGTCTTCCTGCTGACTCATAACTATCATTTTCTGTGCCATTTCAATGTCACTTTTCTCACCCTGATTTCACTTCATGATCCAGAAAGGCATTTGCTATTAGCACAGGTAAGAGGATTTTTCATAGTGCTTATCTGCTGAAAGTCACCCTGAGCAAACACACACCTGAAAGCAAATATGCCTTCAGACAGCATTTAGCACAGGCAGCCAGGGCTCCATGGGGTGAAGAGCAGAACCTGCAGCAGTGCACAAAATAAGGGCTCTCCTTCCCTCTCGTTTCTGAAGGGGATCTCCCTGCTTTATTTGCTTCCCAAGAAGCAAACACTTCTTCCAAGAGACACTTCTCAGCAGAACTGAGAGTTTCATAACAGCGTCTGACAAGCAGCCATTTGTTGAAGTCCTGAGGTCCCTCTGTCTTGGCCTGTTTCTGCTGGATTCTGGAAGACTCTGGCAGAGAGGTGTCATCTCATTGCTGCTACTCTTTTTTCTCTTTAGCTGAACTTTTTTTTTTTTTTTTTTTTGCACTCCTGAAACATAGTGAAACTTGAGGACAGCTGGCCAAACTATCTAGAGGTGGGTAACCTGTTTGTACAAACTGTTTTGTGGCATCATGTGGTAGAGATCTGGAGGATCTGATCATGAAAATAAGAAGTTTGTGACATAAGAAACCAGCAGTGTAAGCCATGCATATCTTTTAGCTGAGCTCACAGAAGAGGTTGCTTCCCTTGTTAGTCAGGCCATGAAGAATTGTGTGCAAGCTTTTGCTCTTGCTTCTTCAGGAACAAACCATCTCTGGTGTTGTGTGAGCAAATTCACATGGCTTGGCTTGGAACATGACAAGAGTGTTTGGACAGGTTTCTCTACTTACAGACTGGCAGAGACAGTGGCCTCCAGCAAGAGAGGTGATCAGCAGATATGATGGTTCCCCTTTTTCTGGCATAGCTGAGCCTGGAAGAAGATAACTATTTGAGGCTAATCAGAATTAACTTCAGTCTGTATTTTTGAACAAAATGCTGCTGCTAGATAACAACTCAGGGCATGAAAAGCAGTAAAGAATTTCCACTGCCCCACAGTGTGTGGGCACACTGAGTCAGGAATTATTCAGGCCCTGTCTCAGCCTCACACCCACTTGTCTCTGGCCCTGACAGGCAGGCAGCTCTGCATTCTGTGTCCTTGCCACATAGCACAGGCAGAAAGTGACCCTCAGGGCAGAAAACTTTAGAGCATCACTTGACAACCATGAGTCAAACTGAGGCTGATCACAGACTTGAAAGTAAAATAGAGACCACACAAAACTAGTGGGTTCACAGCAGAACTGCTCAGTGCTTTTTTGGTGGTGCTAATGGGTTACGCTTTTTTTGTCCTGTGAGATTTCAGCACCAACATCTCTAAATCTGCCCCTCATCCTAAATGAAAATTGGTCACCTTCTGCTTAGGGATACAGGTGGGCACACTCTGGGCGTGGTGCTCAATCTTGCTCTCAGTGTGGAAGGCAGAGCACTGAACCAAGGATCCTGGATGTTTTTTTCATTTAGGCAGTAGTCTCAGGCTTTCTTGAAAGACCCATTTGCTATCTAACAAATTAAATCCTTTTTAATAAGTGCTAGAATAACTTTTTGGTTTAGATGCTGCAGCTTCACACTAGTGATAAAACTAAGGCTTGTTTTCTTCTACCCTTCTGAGCTCCCAACAAATTCCACTCTAGGGTGGAAATGAATCAACATATTAACAGCTTCAACTGCTGGATGGGAGAATTGCTCACCTGTGAGATTCATCCACCTCTGGTCACTGAAGCGCGGTACCTCTAAATATAATTATGGGGAAAACCCCCAAGACTAGCTTGTAGCTTACCCAAGTCAGTTAAAACAAAGTCATAATTAATTGTGTACCCTTTTCTGTCATTTGGCAAGCTCTCAAAAAGCTGCCTTGCTAAGACATGATTTTACTTGTCTGATGAAGATGGCCATTTTCACAAAAGCATTCAGAAAAATAGATTAGTACCTAACAGCACCAAAGCACTTGAAATCTTCTAGTTCAGATGTCAATCTTATTAGTGCCTGAGCCTTTTCAAGTAGCACAAAAGCTATTTATTTACAGTCTGACACATAATAGCTTGCTTTATTCCATCTTTCTTCCCTCGAAAGAGATGGTTTTTACTCAAAATCAGCTCTCTTCTTCAGTATAAATACTAAAGAACACTTTCTATCTTCAAAGCTCTATAGACATTCTTTTAAGTATTGCCTGCTGTTATTAGCTATTACTCTAGGCTTAAATGGTATTGAATTAAAATAATTTCTTAATGATAATCTCCTTCTCACAGGACTTAATGGTTTTTAAATTGGGTTTTGGCAAATATGAGACTAGGCAAGGATGCAAGCTTGGATCTTTTCCAGAGGCCATTTAAATCAATGAAGTCATCAGGTTCTATAAATGCATCATGCCACAGCACGACAATTAACATTTACTGGAATGTTTGCAGAATATTACAAAGTCTATCAAATATGGATTAAATGTACCTGAGATGCCGCCAGTTTCCTGACAAATAGAAGATGAAAGAATTTTTTTTTCTTTTAGATTGACTCTGCTGATCTAACATGCTGCAAACTGTAGAAAATGCCAGCAGGCAGTTCAACAAGTCCCTTTAAAATGGACTTTTCTATACAGATGTATTTTGTTAGATAAATGCTAGAAGCTGTAAAGAACTCCAGTGACTACCATGCCCCTCTCCTCTGTATGAGTGGAAGACGGTATGCACTTTCCTATTCATACCCCTGTCCACCCCTGAGTGGTGTGTAAAGTGTTACATCTTGTCAAGGTATGTTTTTTATGCATTTTCTGGGTTTTGTCATTTGTAATGACTTCATATTTCTTTTGACATTTCTCAAGATTTTGCAATTTGAATGAATAAGGAGCCTTCAGATGTCTAGGGGTCAAATCAAAGTGTGGTCTCAACTACCAGCAGCTGGTATTTGTTTCTCCTGCAGATATATGATTGTTGGGTTAATGAGTACATGCCTTTTACAAAGTTGAAGTTTTGAATAATCTTAAAAGTAAATGAAACCAAACCAATCAATTCATTCAAGTCCCATGTCCTTTGTTTTAAAATTCTGAATTAATTAAAAAGAAATCATTGCTGAAAAAACAACCCTAAGGGTAGTTTGATGACAGGGTGGGAAGACATCAGAAAGGACAGGTAGATCTGAGGATTTGAGGTGCTAAGGAGAAGGGAGCTGGTCTCAAAGTAGACAGTTTTGAGCTCATTAGTTTTATAGGCAAATTTTAGATCCACCCTTGCTCTTCTCTTTTGCTGTGTGGATCAGACAGTCCTTGACACAGAAAACAGTAATTTTGCAGAAGTAATGTGATTTCAGAAAATAAATGATGTTTATGTGGAGGGTGAGATTTGCTACTCCCCTTTTTCCACAGTGCTCTGAAGCAGCCATATTTTGTGGGAAAGCATGAAAACCTTGTCCCTGAAGAGAGTAACTGCCCTCTGCAGGAGATGATAATTAAAGACAACAAAGCTGTACTGCAGAATCTGAGCAGGAAATACCTGAATATATAATGCTTGGTTTTTTTTTGTGGACCCTTGAGCTACAGAGCAAGAGTTTCTATGACTTTTGGTTCCTCTGTCCTGGAACAAAACACACACTGAAATGGCAATCAGTGGCAGGAGATGCATTGTGTGGCTATTGCTGGGATGCATTGTTGTTCTATAAGCAAAGCCAGGGCTCCTGTTGGATCCAGAGAAGGAGGGAGGACTGCCACCCAAAAGGCTGTAATTCCTAAATTCCTAAAAGCCTAATTCCCCACAGGCATAGTGAAGGAGACTGTTTTGGAAAGGTTCCTTCTTTATCTTCCTTTCTCACTCTGTTTTTTCAGACCAAGTTAATTATATTTGCATATAAAGTCACTGTTTACTCCTGACAAGACCATAGGGAGCGATGGTTTTGGCTGGAAAGGATGCTGTATTTGTGGGGGAAGGAGGATGGGATAATTGGGCGGGGCTGAGGTTCTCTTTTCCCTTGCTCCCTGATGCTATATTAAAGCTTATTGTTAAGTGGCCCTCTGTCTGATGTAACTTCTCACAGAGATTTCTTGGCTGTTTCGAGGCTAACTTTGTTCATGCTTTTTTAATATGCATGGTTACTGCCATTTTGTAACCTTCCTCTACCTCAGGTAATTACTTTCTGTCTATTGAACATTCCTATTGCTGGATCAATAGGAGAAGTTTATTCTTCATTTCCTTTATAATAGCTATTGTATGGTGCTGCAAAATGGCTGTTTGTAGCCAGATATAATTCGTCAGTGAATGAGCAATCCTGCAGTCTGAAAAGCATCCAAAGACCTTGCGGGATGAAAAGTGATATAATCATTATTGGTAGCTCAATTGCTCCTTTGACATTTCCTATAAGTATTAGTTGAGAACTGGAGGGTTATCTGGGCCCAAATGTTGTTCCAATCAATTATCTGTGCATTTTCCCCATCCCATCTGATGATTGCTTCTGTTGCTAACTTCTGTTATTCTACAGTGTCCCTTGATTGAACTTCAGTCTGCAGAATTTTGTCTCTAGTTCTCTGCTGCTTCCCAGTCCCCTAGTGCCCCTGTGCAGAACTGGGCCCTTGAGGTTAGGATTGCTGGTTTCCTTTCTCTCTCAATCAGCTGCTGTGTCACTGCAGTAGCATCTACCCATAGAGCAAGTTGGCCTCCAACAAACCTGCTGGCAGAATTCTGATGTGTAAAGTTATGTGCCTGGTGACAAAGAAACTGTTGAAGCAATCTAATAATTCAGGCCTGATGATATCAGCTTCTGTCTTTTGTCCCTGAAATAGGAGATCTTCTCAGGATTTTGGGTTACAGATCACAGAGTGTTTTGTACTTAAGAATGCTTGGGTCAAATAACAGAAAAAAAAAGCTATTATTGTTGCATGGCTTTGTGAATCCAAGTATGTGCTTGATTTTCTAGTAGCATGTTGTATTGAGCTGGCACCTATAATGGTTCTGTCTCCTTAAAGGGTTTGGGAGATTGAGAGACAGTAATCACATCTTGAGCAGAGAATGATGCCTGAACCACTGCAAAAAGCAGGTGAAAACCTTTCTGAGCTGTAACACTGGTGTTTAATACCTGAGGTCTAATGTTTGAAAAGGCTGCTCATGTTTTAGATAGTGATGGTAGCTGTGTCCTGTGATTTTAATGTTTTTAAACACCATCCCAAAATTGCACATCCCCTGGTGGAACCCAATGTGATGCCACTAAGCAATCTAGCTAACAGATAAGGAGAACTGACATGACAGGTAGCTTGCAACGATGATGTTTCAAAGAAAAGCATAAAGGGATATGTCATTTTGATTCAAGTTTTGTGAGCGATGTGAAATAAATTAACTTTTACTTAGGAAATAGGCAAGTGTCATATTGTGAGGAGAGGTAAGAAAAGAGTAGACCAAAGGTTGGAAGCCTGAGTGAGGCATGTTCTCCACAGTCATTTAAAAAACCTGAATTTGTCTTGTACATTTCTGTGATGATTAACAAAGGATCCTCCAGTCTTTAAATGAGCTACTGCATGGAAATGTGTTTGTAAAGCACTCTTCTTATTGCATCTGCATCATCATAAAACTTTTTGACACAGCCTTTTTATAACTCCCATCTACATATGCATCTCAAGAAAACTACTTGCGTTTGAGTATGATAGTGAGGTCTATTGAAAATATTAAATAATAAATTAAGCAACTTTCTCATTCTCTTTCAGTGAAATGCTTAATAGACAAAATTCAAACACAGATTTAATTCACCTGTAAAGTACTCAGGCATCTGAATTATGCTTTTAATCTGCAGCAGCTGAGTTATGTCCCACTCCTACAATATTTCCAGAGGGAAGGCTGGACAGGTAGAATCTACTTCTTTTACAGATTGTAAGGATAACTTGTGCAGACAGCTAACAGCCTGTTCTTACTAGGTGGAGAGAATTTATTGGAAGGGCTCAGGATCTTGCTCTTCCTGTCACTTGTGGGTCATTAGCTTGTTGTTCCCCCTCAAGAACAGATCCATTTGAGTTCAGCCCTGAGCTGACTAAAAGTGCTGCCTTCTGGAGATGTGGGCTTGCAATGGGGGAGGGTTATGCCTACTTGTGCTTCTGACCAGGAGGGATGATGGAGCAAGATAGCTTGTTTTTCATTCCTGCTGTTGGCTAACATCTGAAGAGAGTTGGCAGAATATGTGCCAATTTGTATAAGCATGAAGACTGTCATGGTCTGATGTTTGTGAGGCTTGAACCTGCAAACATTTCTGTGAATACTCAAGAGGGTACGCAGCTGGAACACAAGTTGGCAACTCAGCCCCCTGAGGACTGCAGGTATCTGTCCAAACTGTTTGATATTCTGATCTAAATAACCACAAGCTTAGTGTCAATTAAGCATATTGTTAATCTTATAGGGTGAATATCAATGTCTCTCTTTTCCTTGGGGCAGCTAGAGATATAAAAAGCTTGCTGCTTGATCAGATTCTCACATCAGCTGCCATGACTCTCAGGGTAAGCAGGTGTCTCCCTTGACCTCTGTTTCCCATGCTGACCACGTGCTCTCTGACAGACAGAAATCAGAGGCTCGAGATATAACCAACTACCAGGTACTTTTGTTTGCCAATCTTCTCCAGCCTCTCCAAACTCCCGAGGAAAAGTACCAGGGGTGGCAATCATAAGGGGATTCACTCTGTAAATATCAACACACCATGAAGGTCATTATGTCTGTTAGCAGCTCAAAACTAGTTGTGAGAACAATCCTCTCAACAGACTTCTGTAAAACCCCCCAAGTCTGGATTTCAGCCATACGGGGAACAGAAACCCAAATGGATTAAGATCAGAGAAAAAAAACCCCTCATTTGATAGCATGTTAACCAATTTTTTTAATACCTTAATACCTGAAAAGTCACTTGATATTGTCAGATGAAAGACAATAAGGAAAAAAGGCATTAATGCACAATCTGTGGTGTGTAAAAGAGTTACACAGTTAAATCTTACTTGGAAAAATGGCTTCAGTGAAACTTCTGCATTTTACAATGTCAGCTGGTGGAATGGAAGATGCAGCATCCAGGTTTTATATTGGATAAAAATATAATAATAAAAAAATATAAGTGAATGCTAATACTGTGTAGTATTAGTATTCACTTATATTTACTATAGATGATCTGCATAATTACCAGTTTCTTTCCTTGTTAAACTTAACCTCAGACTGGGCTGGGTGATTTTGATAAGACAAATTACATCTTGTCCTCAGAACAAGTGAACAAGATACTAACAGAGAAATATAAAGCCAGAAATAAATAAAATAATTGTACCTAATGGAGCAGCATGAAATGGGTGCTTTTTATGGTCTTTGAGAAACATTTTCAGCTTGCAATAATTTATTTCCACAGCTCACAGAAGCTATATGGATAACTAATATTCTCTGATAGATGTTCTATTCTATTAAGGAGTCATCTTTGCAGTAAAGGCAAAGAAGAATGAAAAATGTTGCGAAGACAAGGTAAAGCTATTAGCCAATCTCCATTCCAAAGTTGTTTCCTACTTGTAAACCATTTCTATCAAGGGAGAAATTTCCTGTGTGCTGCCATTAGTGGATAATATTTTCCTTCAAATAATGGGCTATGGATGGTGACTAACCACAAATGGTAATATTCTGTCTTTTAAAAGCCTGCACAGCACACTTTAATGTTCTGCCATGACGCATTAGAACATAGACTATTTCCAGTGTGAAAACTCATTTGTTTAGAAAAACCTCTCTTCCTCTCTCATTACCTCTCTCAAAACAGCTGAATGAGAGTGGAGGTTCTCATAAAGTTCCAGTTGTCCTGGATTTCAAATGTACGTTCTACAGTTAGCAAACCTTGGAAGAACACTTTACATGCAGCTTATAAAAAAAGACAATAAAGTGTGATGAACAAGGCAACTGGATGTGTGCATATGCCATGAGATTTGTTACTGCTCACGTTGCTGGGCTGTGCAGACATGCACACAAGATGAACTGGGCTAGGATTAACCAGGTGCAGGATAACAGCATTCTGTTATCTGTCCCTGACAAATTACAGGCTGCTAGCTGGAATTGCCACTTGCAGATAGTAGTCATTTAGTGGTAAACTGCGCTTGTTTTTTTCCACTAAAAGCCTGAAACAAAGGCATGTTTATATAAGTACATTGAAATATGAAATGCTTTGGGTACATGTAAAGGAAATGTAAACCTTCCTAGTTTTTCATTTCCTATCGAACATTTACTGCATTGCAGGTCTCTCCAGCTCAGTAACAATGACAGTGTAGCATACCTCATACACACCAAGCTTTATAGTGTCATGGTAATGTATATCTAGGGCCTTCTTTAAACCTGTGTTCTGCTTTTATAGGACTGATTTTGATTAAAGAGAATACAGAAACAGTTTTTAATGTTTTGAAGTGTGACAATTTATGAGGGAAAGTAAATGCTTTACACTTGAGTTTTATTGCAGGATTCATTGCTCTGGATGAGATGTCCCTGCTCACAGCTGAGTTTGTGTGGTGGAACATGCACAGCCCACAATACTGAATTTTCTGACTTAGTTTTAAAATATTCTGTTTTCAAATAATTTTATTTTTATGTTTTGAAAACTGAAACTGCAAAACCAAGGCTACAGTTTTGCACTTCAATGCCATGACACTCTCTTTTCTAGAATTGTCTTAAATGACATACAGTCTCATGTCCTAACATTAAGGCATAAATTAGGGGATAATTTTACTCACCATCAAGTGAGAAAAACAAAACCTTTGCAGCTACAGGAGATAATTAATGATACCACTACATCTAAAAAGCATTTACATCTACATGTAAAGAGAAAATGTAACCAAATCACGGCAAATTAAATTCGTTTTTTAAAAGCAGTGTACATTAATGGTTTAATGGATTATCAGAAAGCTGCACCTTTGTAATATCCTTTTCCCTATTTCCTTGCTCATCACAGAACAGACTGGGGAAGTTTAATAGTGAATTGTCTGAAGTTCATAATTAAATATCTGGATCAGCAGTTATTAAGATGTTTATGAATCATCTTAAAAAGAAAACAGTGTCACTTCCATTTTTGCACTTGTTCAATTGTTTTAGGCCTCAATAACCTAAATATTTTCTAGAATATGTAGCAAAATAATTCCAAGGGAAATCTAAAATATTAGCTTACTGTCATTTAAAAATATGTCAGGTTTTTCAGGTAATGTGTTAAAAAGAAACACCATGAAACAGTCAATTATTTTTTCTCTTTTTATAATTTGCAAAAAACAGTTATAAGGGTCATAAACAGTGACTTGACCCATTTTTGGTTTGCTACATTTTGGGTTGCTTCAGTGACCTAGCTTTCGAACTTGTTTAATTTAAATGTGTAGTTCTTACTTCTCTTGTTTGGATCACTTCCAAACATGTGAGGCAAAGTCTATATTGCAGTATTAAAACACGTAGCCCTGGTAAAGCACTGATTTTTTGCCATGGCTCTTGAAATAGCTGAAAGACAGTTTCACTGCATGTTGTATGGTAAAAGAGAAAGGAAAAATGCAAAGACAAGGGAATTCAGAGTATGTGGCACCAGGTGTGACACAGCCTCAGTTTCCCCTTTATCTCAGTGCTTGGGATAGCTTTCAATTACGTGGAGGCTACATACATGCAAAGGGGTACTCTCTGTTGTGGGGCAGCACAAACCCTAGTTAATTATGTTAACAAAATTATCTACCAAGGATCTAATACAACTTTGGGAACTGCTGGCTCAGTCTCCTAATGTCTGCCTGGGCCAAGGTGTACATGGGCTATTGCCCAGGGAGAGCAGCAGCCAGGCTGGGTTGTGGTAGTGGTGGGTGATGACACAGACTGGCAAACAAAACACGTACTCAGCCCACTGCAGAGTTTGGCTTCTGCTTGCTTCTGCCCAGCTGAGGCATGAGATATGCAGTTCAGTGTAGTACATTTACTTACCCCTTTAAGAGTGAGGCAGTAAATGAGACCAGCACCTTGTTCTGGCCCTGAACATCTGACCAGCAGGTCTCCTGTGCTACCCACCCTATCTTACCAGCAGGATGTTGTAAAAGATGCTGCTGGTGGTGGTTTCCTTTTCTGAATACACAAGGCATCAAGTACATTATAAAATTATGCAAGATGTTTTCCAACAGCCAAGGCAGGAATATGTTAGGTCCATTGCCAGCAGAGTCTTGTTCCTTTTCGTTGCAAACTAGATTTTAAAGATTTTAGACATGTTTGTTTCAACAGTTAGGAATGTAGGCTCAGGCAATAATGCAGGAAAGTAGAGGTGGGCTGTTCTTTGCTTTGAGACACCTACAGCCCCCTTTGGAGTGTCTTGGGTACTGGTGTGCAGCAGATTTTACTTCTCAGCAAAATTGAACGGACTTTATTATGGCTACCTATCACACTAGACTAGGCTCAGAACACGGGCAGAAAGCTGCCTTATGTGGGTGTGGGGACAGTTTTTCAGCAGCTCTATTTCTAAGGGATCAACCACCATGTCCTTTACTTCTCAGAAGTTGTTACCTTTTGGATGCAGCCAGCTTTGCTAGTGTTATAAATGGTCAGAGGCCAATTCAAAATAAAATAACAAAATTTATTTAACACAATTTCAACACCGAAATAAAGCCACAATAAAAAGAAACAACATCGATCGAATGCTGGGTGGACAGAGGGGCGGTACAAAAGTACCCTCCGAATTCTGCCACACTGCTATGTTTCAGCCCGTGGGTTTTATACAGTTTTTTTACCCTAAGGCTAAGCCTGTTGAAAGTCTAAATATGCTTTGTTTCTAAAAGAGTCCTGTCTGCATGAAGAGGTTCCTTGATGGTTTTTTCCGAAGTTCATCTTGGGAGGGGTGATCTTGATCGTCCAGGATCTCCACCAAGATCGGTATCTGATGTTGAAGAGCTGTGAAGTGAGGGTCCACCCTTAATGGCCGGGCCATCTTCTGGCTCTGCCTTGTTGTTACAGTTGTAGATGTGTTTGGGAACTTTGGAATCTTGGAGGCATTCTCGGGTAGCTTTTTATTAGTAGCTTAAATCCACACGAATTTATCTATTATACTTATTACAGTCCCCCACCTTTTTATTTACCCAAATAAATTCGTGTGTGTTGGATTGCCCTTCCTTAGTAATTGCCTTTGAGTCGTGGCATTCTACCCCTTTGTCTGATTCACAAAATTTAGTATTGAGTGTCATAAAAGAAATAATACCCTTTTCCCTTATCTTTGGGACAATCATAATGCTCTTGATACTTCAGGTTCTCTCTGGTGCCATGTTTAACCATAGTTCACATCTCTTCCTGAGGGTCAGCCTCTGTGGGCTCTTGGAGGGGGGTCCCCCTGTCTCTCGGCTCAGGACTACGAGGACTTTCCATCACAACATGCCTCTGCCTTTCCCTTCGCCCACGGGGTTGCAGCCCGTGGCGGGGTAATCTATCTTCTCGGCAGCAGGCATATGCTTCTGGAGTCCTGTTAGTCTGAGCTGCAAACTTTTTTTTAAAGGCACTCCACTGGGACAACCTGATTGTATCGGACCAGCAAGGTACTTTGATTGTCTTTCTGCACTCGACTTTGAGCACTTCAACTTTAGCGTCTAATTGCCCTTTTGTCCCCTTTTTATATATATAATACCATTCTGGAGAATCTAACTCTAGCAGACCCAAGTTAGTGGCAATTACTAAGAAATGGCTAGTCTCTTTTTGTTCTTTTTCTAAACAGTTGGTACATAATCCTTTTGGCCTACGCCCCCCTTTGCAGTGAACAACCTAAATCAATTTACAATATACACACTTGAAGTGAACAAAGGGAAAACATTCACAATCTGGTCTTTCACACCTTATCTGATCCCCCTCATTCATCGGTGTCGTTGCAACCTGACTTTCAGCTCTCCAGGTGATGAGGTCACTCTCCATTTCTGAGTAGTGTATTGTGGGTCCACTTTCTTCACTCTCGAAGCATGGGCCTACTCTTTTTCTGCAGTCTTAATTGCTGTATCTTAGGTAAATCAGTGAAATCTACTGGGATTCTTTTGAATGGGTGATAGTTAAACTATTAAACAACTAGTTAAAGCTTAGCACAATTAGACAAATCATGTATTTTAAAGGGGGGATCTTTAGCATCAATTCTTGCATAACACAAAGTAAGAACAATATTAGTAATTAGTGAAAAAATAGGAAGCATCAATCTACTGCTGAAAATGATTACTTAAAAACTGCTTAAAAATTTGAAACATCTCTCAGAGCAATTTAAGGCTAAGGCATATCTGAACCCTTCTAACTACTAGGGCATTGTTAGTGCTTTTATACTCATGTCAACAAAAGAGAATTACAGCTTGCATGGCTCAGCTAAAGGCAACTCTTGTAAATAATGAAAGCTGCTCATCTGATTTAACATTCAGAAATGTAAAAAAAGACAGATTTCATTTTTGGTGTTTATGAAACACGCTCAAGAACTTTTAAAGAGGAAGCTCTCTAGAGATCTTGCTGAGGGAGATGTCTACATGACACAGGGCAGGACTACACAGAGAGCTTAGGATGCTGAAAACTTTGGGAACAGCATAGATATGCTACTTGGCTGCTTTTCTTAGACTGAGCAGCCGAATATTACTGCTAAAAGTGCTGTGGAAATCAGAGCACAAAGGAAGTGAAACTGCTTCACTGAGAAGGCTAGATAGAAACTTTTTACACTTTTTGCTTTTTCTTTTGAGCTTTTAATTATAGACTAAATTGACTTGATACTTAGGATGGACAAGAAAATGAAATTATATTATTAAGAAAACAACAAATAGGGTTGACAAGAAGCAAAATGTAACAGGAATTGATTCAAACAACTGACATATGTAATTGTGACTTAACAAAACAAACAATTATAACAAATGGGGTAAGTGGGTCAATATTGCAGATTTTAAAATGAATAATGAAACGCATAATAGGTACTTAAAATGAAGCTGTTTATGAAACTAAACATGGGCTAGTGCTTTAAGGACTCTGAGGTCTTCTCACAGCTAAGCTATTTAGATTCTTTGCTTTGTAAACGAATGGGTATTTAGGGGCACTTTGAGTGCATTTCTGCAGCTAACTTAGTGGTTTTTAGGCTCTCGGCTCTTGGCACTAAGCTCACATAGAAGTTTTGGGGTTAGCTTTGTCGATGTGACTGGCTTAAAGCACTTAACATCTACTCTGCGCGGTATAGCTGAGAGTGGGGTGGGGGTTTCTTGGGGGATGGGGAAAACTGGGGACTTGGAAGGGAGAATTCTAAGGGAAAGATTTTCTCAGATCTCTCCCCCCCCTCTTCTTCTCCTCGGTTTCTGTTCTCACCTCGGGGGAACTGAGAATGGGAAGAGGATGGCTCTTTGGGGGAAGGGGGGGCTAGAAGCAGGATTGGGAAAAGGGGTCAGAGAGAGACAGAGAAGGCAAGCAGGAGGACAATCCTCTGCTGGACACAAGGATGCTATGGAGGTGGTGGTGCCGGCCGCGGGAAGCAGTGGGATGGATGCGGCGCTAGACGGGGCGCACGGGTGGGGGAGGCGCAGCACGGGCGCAGAGGGAGGCCCCCCTCTCTGCTAGCGTGCCCTGGACGGCGGCCCCGCATCGGCACGCAGCAGCGGCTGGCAGCGGCTGGCAGTGGGCTCTTCACTCTCTCCAACTTCGGTACAATAATAAATTAGTTTTTCTTGGACTTACTTTTCAAAATGGGACACTCTCTCTAGTGCTCTAAGATCTATCTCAGTGGACTTTCTGGTGGGATTTCGAAGGTACCTTTTCCTTTTCTGAGAGCATGCCTTTTCTCTGATTCTTTCTGATGTTTACTCTTTCTTTGCCCCATTTTTTTTAAAAAAAAAAACAACTTTACTTTTTGGTAATGGATCGCAATACTAAATCTTTTCTTAGCCTTAGCTCTGGCTAAGAGCAGGGATCTTCTCCCCGACTGTTACAAATTGCAAACCGGGTCCCGAATCGTTCGGCTTACTTACCCGTCCGGTGAGCTGGACCGGGGGTCTGTTCGTCCGATGAAAAAGTCTTCGGTTTGCATCCTGGGCTTTTACTAGCCCGTAGCAAAAGGGTTTACCGGTTCCCCAAACCCAGAGGGACGTATCCTTCCCCTTTTGCTTCCTTGTGATCGATTCCCCCAGACTCCCCGAGTCTGGGCTTTGATGAGCAAACGAGTTTTCCCCAATTCTCTTCCCCACCAGCCGAAAAAAACCTTTGCGGGAAACCTGGTACAAGAGCTTACAGATCTACCCTTGTATCGTGGCAAGGCCACGTCTCGCTCACCCACTCAATCACCCACTCAACCAAGCATTACTTACAGCTATTTTCTTGCTTGGAGATCTTCGTGCACGGAGAAAAAAATTTTACGAGTGAAAAGTAGCCGCGGCTCCGAAAAGACTCCTATGTCTTTTCCCGGGTTTTCTGCTGGATCCAGGCCTTCTCCCTTTTTATTGTGGCACTTTTATCTAATTTTTGGGTTCGTAATACAATAGGTGCGAAGGGGTTTCCTGCTTTGCCGGGCCGCCGAAAAACCGGCAGGGCGCCCCCCGTGCAAAGGGATTCCTCCGCAGCCAAATTGTATCCGAGTCACGGCACCAAATCTGTTATAAATGGTCAGAGGCCAATTCAAAATAAAATAACAAAATTTATTTAACACAATTTCAACACCGAAATAAAGCCACAATAAAAAGAAACAACATCGATCGAATGCTGGGTGGACAGAGAGGCGGTACAAAAGTACCCTCCGAATTCTGCCACACTGCTATGTTTCAGCCCGTGGGTTTTATACAGTTTTTTTACCCTAAGGCTAAGCCTGTTGAAAGTCTAAATATGCTTTGTTTCTAAAAGAGTCCTGTCTGCATGAAGAGGTTCCTTGATGGTTTTTTCCGAAGTTCATCTTGGGAGGGGTGATCTTGATCGTCCAGGATCTCCACCAAGATCGGTATCTGATGTTGAAGAGCTGTGAAGTGAGAGTCCACCCTTAATGGCCGGGCCATCTTCTGGCTCTGCCTTGTTGTTACAGTTGTAGATGTGTTTGGGAACTTTGGAATCTTGGAGGCATTCTCGGGTAGCTTTTTATTAGTAGCTTAAATCCACACGAATTTATCTATTATACTTATTACACTAGCATGCCATTTTACTGTTGTCTGTGTCTGGTGACGTGGTACTGGCTCCTCTGGTCATACCTTGTAACCCTTTGAGCCATAACTACAAATACCAAAATTTTTCCCTGATACCACATATCACAGGCAAAATTCTCTATTCCTCCTGTGTTCCCCTCCAGCAACTTTATTGCAAGTGGAAAGCATTGAGCCTTTGCTATATTTGAAAAGTAGATGCCCAGGAGATGAGCTCTGAGAAAAACGTATTTTGCCTTTCAAGTAAATGATTCTAGGATTAAAATCTAGAATAGTTCATTTTGTCCCTGGCTTCAATAATTTCTGTTTTTCAGGTACACTTCTTAGCTCTTAAAAGTGTAGTTTTTAGAGGTTTTTTGTGTCTGTAAATCAAAAACTGCAGAACACATTTTAATTTCTTAAACCTGTCCCCCATAGCGGGACTAAGGACTTGATATGCCAAACTACAGCATCATGAACATACAGAAATGAGTTAAATTCTTTGCAAAAGGGAGGAGGTTTATAACGGGAATGTTTTTTGAAGTGGAAGTGTGAGAGGGCACCACTACAATAAATCTAGAGAAGAGAGATAAAATGAGATCTTATGATGCTTGCATGCAGTTTGGTAAAAAAGTGGTTTTGCATCTGGGTTCAGTTGATTCTGCCCAGGAGAGGCTATTAAAAGTGTACTTTTCAAATGCTTGCCTTTCTGCATGTCCTTCTTTTATTTTTTTTCTTTTGGTCGAAAGAAAGTCACAAAGTCAATGACCCAAAGGCAGAGCTATGCTCAGGAGATGCTAAAGATGAGATATTAACTCCTCCAGCACTCCCCACTCTGACACATCAGCTCCCCTTGGGGCTGCTGAGCCAGGCACATTTTACAGATATTTGGGTGGTTTGGTGGTGAAGGCATTTCTCTGCCCTTTGCAAGCTGCCTCCAAATACTCAAGGAGTAAAAGAGATACTCCTCTGTTGGGAGCATCTAGGCAAAGTGTTGGAGTAGTTTATGGAGATTTTGTGCCCTCTAGAAATGCCCAGGTGGCAATTGCCCCAGGTTTTGGGCTCTATTGTGCCAGCAGAGGAGTGCAAAGTAGCCTTGCTGAGACAAAATGACCCACTCTTGAGAGGTCTTGATTAGGAGCATGGATGTTTTCAGAGGTCCTAATAAGGATGGGAGTCCTGTTGAATCTGGAGGAGTTTGGCGTCTCCTGCAAGTCAGAGTCTTATTTTGTGGTAAATAGGTTTTTTAACCTTTGTGGCAGCCTGAAAGCATTCAATTTAAGCTTTCATACACTGGACTGACCAAAATAGAAGGATTAGAACAGAATGAGAAGCAATGTGCCCTGGAAAGTGCAATTATTAGGAAATCCATCTGGAAACAGCTGTCTGCAGGAATAGACCAGAGGAGGAATTTTTAATACATTACCAGGAAATGAGGAAGCTGCACCTGTGGCTCAGCAGTTTGAAGCCTGATCACATCAGCACCTGTGTCACTGTCATTTTAGTTGCTCGTTACTCTTCTGCATGAGAAGAATCAACCTGGCCATCAGGAGACATGAGGAACAGAAACATATAATTCTTTAGCCATACCTGCTAAGGGAGAGGGTGACCAAGGAAAGGGTTGATTTGTTGCCCAACAGAGCAGGAAAATGTGGACCAAAAATGTCATTGAAAGAGAGTCCCTAAAGCCCTTTCCATTTTCATTTTTATTGCAGGTTCAGTACATCCTAATTAAGTGTGAGAGGGTGCAGAATATCTGCCTGAAGTTTTCAAATTCACTGCTGCTGCTGGGCAGCAGGAAGTTTAGGAGTAGGGTGTTTAGAGCCCCAAATGATCCTGGAGGCATAGTCACTTATTTCTGCAGGAAAAGAGTGTAGGTGATGTTCTGGGAGAAGGGCAGATAGAATCTCTTCTCATAAAGGATGAAATGGGTGGAAGAACTGCTGAAGGCCAGTCAACTTGAATTCAGCTGTAAAAAAATAGAGGAGTAGATGAACTACATACAAGTGCCTACTGGGAAAAAACCCAAATCGAACCAAAAAAGCCCTTGAAGTTTTTGAGGCTTCTGAGTTTGTCTTTACAGCATTTTTGGAAGCACGGTGGGAATTATGCAAGGTAGAGGCAAAACACCTCAGAAAAATCATCAGGCAATATTTCACTGTCAGAATGGAAGTGTATCTGCAGGCCTCTGTCCTTTTTCAGGTACAAGTTAAAGTTGTTTTTAATGTCTTACTTCAGGGATAAAAAATATCCTTCTAAAATTTCAAGTCAGGAAAAAATGAGGGGGGGAGAGCAGCCACATGAAGCACGGGTTAAGTGATGTTGACAGCATGCAGAAAGAGTCCAACTACAAAAAAAGAAGATGGCAAAGATGGGACTACATGCTCACTGCAGTTGTTTACTGCTGCAGGATTAAGAACAACTATCTGGGAACCAGTCCTGTGGAAAAAAAAAAAACTAAGGATTTTTGTTCTGGATCACAAGCTGAATATTCTTTAGCAGGATAGGAAACTCTATAAAAAAAAAAAGCAGGAAAACTTTATCCATTCTTCTGCTCATCACTAGAAAGGCCTCAGCAAAAGTAATGGTCTTATTTTGAGTAGACCTATGAGATTTCTTGCCAAATGATTGTATGGGTAGTAAAAATTTACATGAGTTAAAAGATGACCTGGCAAATTAAATGTTAACAGTTTCCTGTTAAAAACAGCATTTTCTTTAGGGTATTGAATAAAACCCCACAAAATATTGTTTCTGGGTTTGATTTGAGCTGAACCCTCAGCAGGTCTGAGCTAAGCACTTTTCAGGCTGCCACACTATGTCCGTTCTGTTCTACGGTGTTAGAGCCAGCAATGAGGTTGAGAGATGGGATTGGAGATTATACCAGAAGATGGTAATGGCTGCCAGGAGCTGCCCATTGGGTTCTGGAGGTCCTATGCTGAGAGATGACTGGGCAAACTGCCTTGGGTAATTACTGGAGTAGTAGGTTTCCTCTGTATTTAACTCTTATATTATGTCCACACCAGACCTTTGCTAGTGTAAGTTCCTCTCACCTGCTGTCCAACCTGCTTCCTCCTTGCCATATTCCAGGCTCTGCTGACAGCCTTTCTGAACATTGCTATACTGCAGTAATACTGCTTTTAATTTTGTTCCTGCACATTTTTCTGAGGTAATATGGTAACCCAGGTAGCCGTCCAATGTATAATTTGGATTTATGCTTTAAAAATCTGCCTGACTTGAACAATAGATTACAGTGATTGTGAAGGAGATGCTGTCCTTTCCTGGGTAAGTTCTCATAAAGTTTTATCTGACAGACTGAAAAATAATAAAAGGAAGAGGAATAATAAAATAGGACATTATAGTAACAAAGGAGCACAACAATTGAGAAGATTCAGGCTTCAGACAAAAGCCAAGGGCAAAAATCCATCTTACTCTATGAGGTTAGTGCTGCTTTTTTGGTTTTAATCCTTTTGCTTTGGTGCATTTCACTCCTACCCTTTCCAGGGTGTGGAAGCTGAGCATTATACTCTGGTGGTTTAATAAAGCCTATCATCTTGTTTATTTCAATCATTTCCTCATAGGGCTGAAAGCTTTAGGGATTTCTTTTACAATAATTCCCCAGATCTCATTCTTGGCCATTACAGAGTAGCTGATTGCCTCTAAGCAGATAGTTCCTCCTTTTCATTCTTTGCTTTCAGTCTCATAATTCTGTGCTTATCAGCACTGAACTTCATTTGCATTTATTAGCTGTGTTGGTATTTAAAATATCTACTCTAAGACCTTCTTTATCTCTCTGCATTGTTTCTTATTATTTGCTGTCTCTCCCAATTTAACTTTAACTGCAAACTCAAAATGTTTGTTCCAAATGGTTGTCAAAATTCTTCACATAAGCTGCCGAGTGTGGACTGGTTCCCATTCCCCAACTACCAGATTCTTTCTAGCCAAGAGGTTAATTTTTCCCACTGCACTTCTGTGAATCTCCTTATAGCTCCAGCTGGTTTCACCCCTCACTCCTCCTTTCCTTCCTGTCTGAAGGACATGGCTTTCCAGAGGACAGGACAGGGCTGCCTCTTGTTCCTACTGACACACTCATCTCGCTGAAAGTGCACGTCATTGTCCCCCCCGTGTTGGGATGAGCATTTTGCCTCAGTGTCCACACTCCAACACTGCCACAGGGCAACACATGGGCCAGATTAAATCTACCCTGATGGTGCTGGGATTTTCACATGGTGCCATCACTGCTCTTGATGTTGTCCCTGGTATCAGAGGTAATTTTGTTAGTGGCTGAAGGCACCCATAGGGTGCAGGTAACAGCTACCTGAGGACAGGCTTGTTACAGTCAAAGCACAGAGCCTGGGTCCAGTTTTTAGTTCTAACATAGACTTCCTCCTCAATTTCAGGCAAGCAAATCTCTATGCCCTAATTTCCCCTGTGTGAAATGGAGAATATAGTGCTTATTAGCAGAACTTCTCTTTTTTTTTGTTTGTTATTGTTGTTGGTCTCTTACTCGTATTTAAATAGATGCATTGTTCCCAAATAGAGCACAACTAAGAAGATGCAAATCCCAGGATGGCCATGGGAGGCTGAAAGGCTGCAGTACACACCAGTGTAAATACAGCAACAGTTATCTGCAAGATATGACAGACAGATAAGGACAGATATCTGAAAGGGTATTAGCTTCAGACTCCTTGTAAAGGAGTTGATGTTAATCATGATGCCAAAATTCAGGTATTTATGGAGTGATAAAATAGCACTTACCTGTAGCCATAACTTCAGTATCTCTTCTCACTCCCATCAGAAACTCCTTGCTGTTTAGAGCTGTTGAATTGACAGTCTTCCTAAAAATTGATGTCAGAGGCCAGGGCCACAGGGGGTACAGAATTTCTGCACTAATATCTGGACCTTATGGAACTACATATGGGTCCAATGCTACAGGCAATTGTTATCACCATTTCCTTTCATCTGAACCAATTAGAACTGAAACTGTATTTTTAAGGTCTTATTGAAAGTCCAGCAAAGTCAAAAGACCATTTCCATTGGCACTAGAAGGCTGAAACAGTCTCAAGAGAATAGTATTGAGGAATCTAAAACTCTTCTCCAAGTTTCTTCAATGTTTTAAAACTTGAAGGTATTTTGCCATGGTGACTATTTAAGGCAGAGGGCAACAGTGATGAGAAAGTACAGAAATATTCTGCAGTTTGTGGAAATCTAAAATGAAGCAGCCAATGTCCCTGATATCCCCATACAAAGCTCAGAAAACATAGGAAACTATAAAATCTATTTTTATTGCTGTTAGTTGTAATGTCTTCTGTGGCTCACACAGAAGGTACACCCTCTTCCCTCACCCTCCTCTCCCCCTCCAAATTAAACTCTCATAGTCTTTCTCCTTTTGTTTTAAATTGTAGAAGAAAATTATGGTCCATCCCAAATATAGATATGGAAAGTTTGAGAATTTTGGTTTAGAAAAGCAGTTAGATACAAATTCCAGAAACAGTGCTGCAATTTCCATTGCAAACATTTTGAAAGCTTCTTTCTGAAACTGTGAATTATTTCTATAATATCAGGTCTATTGAACTCTTTGGATGGACAAGAAAAAAGTAAATGTTGACCTGTGCTAAAGCATACTGTCAGTGAGTTGGAGACACCAAATTCAAAGTGTCTACTAAAATAATTAAAAAATACTACCTTAATTTTGCATGTAAATAGTTTCCTAACATCACTCTTCTTGTACTTGCTTTGCCATTGTGAGCATTTCCTTGTTGCTTACTCATTTTTCAGAGTGAATAGGATTTTACCTCTTAATTTATGTCCTGCTATTATGGGGCCCTAAAATTTGGTGATTCTTGTGTTTCCTTGTTTTGGTACCTTGTAGTTTATGACTAGCTTGGCTAGGTTGGTTTGATTGCTTGATTAGTTTGATTTTGGGTTTCTATTTGGTTCTTTTTGTTCCCCTCTCCCTTCCCCCCAGCCCCTGCTTTTTTCTGTGGTATAGGTTATTGTTAGCAACATTCTTTGACTTAGGATACATTAAGAAGAACATCTGATAACTTTTTAGGATGTAAATGACTGTCAAATGATTTGCAAATGTTTCATGGATCTGGGCTTGAAAGAATAAGATGGCATCTCTTAATTCTGCTATCAAAAAAGTCTTTACTAAATTTTTTTTAGTCTAGGCTGGCCAGGTCTATTTTCATTTTTTCACTCAATGCATTCTGGATAATAAGAATAATTGGCATAATAAAAAATTAAAACTCTTGCATAATTATAGTGTTGATGATGTTTCCTATGAAGTTTTTGCCAACAATTTTCATTTTATTATTACTTCTTAAATCGGCTTATTAAGCTATTCCCCTATGTGTATTTTCTCATGGAGGGTAATTTATTGAATAACATGTCAGTGTCTGTGAGTGCATTTAATGTATTTAACATTTTGCATTTAACTTTTCTTCTTTTAGTAAAAAGTCCTCAACCTTCTTAGTGTTATAATTATGTTTACTTCATTATTATTCCAGTTATGGTTGTGTATTCAGTGTTAGCTTAAGTTATTGATGAATGTGTCAACACACATACAGGTCTTCATGAAGATATAAATTAACTGTCAAGTTAAGAATTTGGGAAAGACTTCTGAGGAAGGCTAGCGCTTCATTTTTTGCACTTTTCTCCTTAGCATCTAGATTGAGTCATAGCAGAAAGCCTTTTTTGTCCCAGCCTTATGCCACATTCTTTTATCTTGCAGACTTGCTTGTGCTGCAGCCTTGGACATATGCCCTCTTTCCTTGACTGCTTGCAAGGCCCATGCTGCTCCTGCACCCATGATTTGCAAGAGGTTCATCCTTTTTGCATCAAACCATGACAAGAAGGAAAAACAAGTGTTTGGAAAAAACAAGTTAAACAGGAAAACACTCTTATAGAACTCATGAAGTCCACTAAAAAGTGAGATCAAGTGTAGAAAAGACCCCATAAATTACCAGCTTCAGGATTTTTAACTGTCTTTTATAACATGATTATCTTGATATATGTTTTATCTTCTCTCAGTTCAGCCATTAAATATCAGCAATGTATTCATGTCAGGTCTTGGCAATGAAAACTGCATGACAGTTTGTAGAAATTCTGGTAATTGACTTTCTAAGACACATCAACTTTTATGCAAGAAAACCCTTTAAATCTATTCCATATCATAGTATCTAATAATTGTCCATCTATTGCCTCAATTACAAACTGATGAAGCAAGTCAGGTTTCTTGGAAGTTTAAGTCAGAATAATTAAAAAAAAAATTGTTACTGGAGATTGTTTCATTCTAGATATATGGAACTAAATGCAATTCTTGGTCCTAACAAACTTTGAAATCTTCACTGAGCTTAATCGGTGGAGTATTTGAATTTATGTCAGAGAGTCTGAGGTCTGTGAAACTATTTTGGGTACCTCTGGTCTGTTTTAAATGAGCTCATAGGGAGTCTGCAATAGATGAAGAATTATTACTTTAATGTGCAAACTGACGCAACCCTGTATGCTCTGAGTTTGCTTGAGGCTAGATTAATTCAGATGAAAGGGGATGGTATTTCTAGTATTTCAATAAGACTAATGGAGCTTTGAGTTGCTGCTCATCTTTTCCTGTGAAATTTGGGAGCTACAGGGGACATTATGACTATCTGATTGCACAGCTAAAGTATTATAGATGCAGAACTTCCTGACATATTTTATCTTCCAGTCCAATAACTTCTGGTGCATTTGGAGTTTTCATAAGCTTTTCAAAACTTCATTTTGAGATCTGAATTCAGTGATGATGACTGAATGATGACCATCTCACGAGAGGCCTTAAAACATCTTATCTATTTCCTGGTGATAATCGAGTACTTCAACATCTGTTTAATGATGGCAGGAAGCAAGTGCTCCCCTATGTGATTTGTGCATTCAAGGGGCACAAGTTGAGCAAGTGACAGCAGCAGAGTAAGACTGGAGACTTTTAATTGCAATCCCCTTTTCTGAAGCATTTCATGAGGACGTCTTGTTTTTGCCAAGCAGAGAAAAGTGACTGGGTAGGGCTACTCACCCTGAGAGAGAGGAAATACTTCTGCTCAACTTCTGTAATGAGACTCAGCTCTCATGAGTCAGATGATGGTTTCTCTCAGGGCCTTCCATTCACCATCATTTTGTCAGAAGCAGGTCCAATGTTTTCTGCCTCTTACTAAGAAGTGGAGAGCTGCACTGAAATGCAGGGTCTAGTTAATGGTGCCCTTTCCTTTTCTCCTGGGTCATGAACATTTAAAGGATACCCTCTTCTGTTTTGTTTTGATTTTTTAAATGCAAACTTCATTTATTTTTGTCTTCACAATTTTGCTCTTGTGACAGTGACAGCATTATTTGCTCTATGTTCTTTTAATGTGACTAAGGCGTATGCAAGTGTGGAAACTTCCCACAACTGGAAGACAATAGGCAAACCCCTAAACTTTTATGGGTAAGACATGTCCTTGAAGATCTAAGCAGAGGAAGCTTTAAACTCTTCATCACGGTTGCAAGAGATTCTGGTTGAAAGAAAAATACCCCTTTTTTGACAAAACAGTGACAGAATAATGAAAAAGACATCTCAAATAAAGCTTTATTCATCAGATATGGCTCATGAATCCTATTTGGATGAACTAGGAATCATATAACCACAGCATGAAATATGGATTAAACATGTTGTATAAATTTGCAGTGTGTCTTCATCATAGTGCAATAAATGACAACAAGAGTAATGTGCCTGAGACACTCAATAGCAATTGAGTCAGCCTTCAGACCTTTTACAGAGTCAACGTGCTTTGGGATGGGATAAGAGACTGAAGTCCTGGATTTGGGATTAATTACTAACTTTGCCCTGGCATGGAAGATGAGGTGCAGATGGTTCTGCTAATCTGTTCCTGCTTCTGGGCAGATCTCAGTAGAGCCCTGCTGTCTGAGAGGGACCCAGCACAGCCCAGTCCTTGGTGGGTCAAGTAACTTCAAGCACAGGAGAAGAGTCAGGGTTTTTCTTTCTCTTCCTTCTCTTTAACTGAAACCTCCATATTTAAGTCCTGGCCATTTTTTTAAGACAACCACTCTGTCTCCACATCCTCAGCATTGGAATTTTTAGTCTGGGAATTGTAAAATTTGAAATTATTACTCAGGTGCAGGGAGTTTGCCAACTTTACTTTCTTCTATAACACTAAGGGGAAAAGGTTCTGTTGAAAAAACCTAGCTGCTCTCTTCCTGTAACCTATTTGTTAATCATGTTTTGGTGACTGACTTTTGGGCACAATCCCAGGAATTTTTAAGGCAGACTTTAATAACTGCTAATATGTCTGCATACAAAACCAGATGATTATTATTCATGGGTGAGATTACGCAGAATTAAAGTTCCCAAAACTGCAGCAAACATTCAGCTAGACATGAAAGTAAGCTGAAATTTCCATTTGGTTTGCTTCTTGCTGAGCCTTCAAATTATAAAGTGAAGTAAAGCCAAAAGATTAATACAATGAAAACAAAGATTGGGAAATTAAATGACACGATGCAATTTTCTGCCTCATTGGGCTGGCACCAATAATATGCAAAGGAAAGCCTGCTTAGTGTTGGTTAGCTGCTGTATAAATGTGGCACAATCAGTCTCCTTCTCCAGGGAAGGTATTTTCTTGAATCATATAGCCATTGACTCTTCCAATTACCAGAGACCCCATGAACAGCTTGAGGCCTATTTTTTTTTTCTTTTTCTGTTCTGCTTTTTCATATTATTCCTATTAGAGTTTACACAGGTACATGATTTCTCATTATCTCTAATATTCTAGAGACAGATAAGAAGAACATTGAAAAGAAAGAAGGGAAACCCTGCAGCCTTCTGCCACCTCCATAATTAAATATTAATATTTCAGAAAATGTTACTTTAGGGAACCCATAATGGACCATGTGTTAATCATCTCTTTCAGTGTACTTTTAATCTATTGCCTATTCAGTCTGAAGTTAGGGTATTACAGGAAATATGTCATTGCTTATAACTGTCCAGGGAAAGGCATCATCCTCTAGTCTTTGCGTTAGTTAGGTATTAAAAACTATGTCCTCATTATTTTAAATATTTAAGTAAGGTTTGAATATTCTGCTACATAGCTATGAGCCCAAGGACTGTTTATTCCCAGCAGGTTAAGTTTGTTTTACCACTAAGTTTGCAAGACTTGTGACCTTGGGAGGAAGGTCTTATTGCCTATGAATTCTCTGGTGTTCCTGCAGTCAAACTCACAGCCCCATCGATGGCTTTGTGTCATCCTGGGGTCTGTCCAAGCTGTGGGGCAATGGTTGACATTTCTTGTAATGCAACATCTAAGGAATGAACTCTCAACTGATGTTCAGGAGGACTAGTGTAAGTCTCAGTTTTAATACTGATATGGTGCATGACCCAAACTAAGTCTATTTTGCCTTTGTTTAACCTTCTGGTTTTGTTTCTTTGGTAGCTTCAAACCATAAACCTTGAAGAGTGGGACATGCCTCACAACTGGATGGTTTGTACAGCACCTCTGGGCCAAATCTCTTTCTGTAGCAGCCCTGATTTCCACTATTGTATGGAATAAAGCACTGCAAAAACACTCAAAATATTTTTGTAGTGGTTATACCTCCTGGGACAGAATGTGGCATGCATGAATTAACATTACCTTGATATTCTCTTAATTACTGAATACTTGAATCTTGGTTTACTTAATGCTCTTACTATTCAATCCAGTGTTATTTTATATATTAATATATATTGCAGGTGGGAAATATGTAACCTGAGGAAACTGTTCAGGTGTATTAGCAAGAGTGACAATTTCCCACTGATCATCCAGGTTGATGGGTTTGGTAGATTCTTTGTGGGGTGCTGCTATTTACTGCAGATGATGTAGTATTCTATATTATATAGATAAATCTATTTCTATCTATATCTATTATAGAAGAAATAGTCTTACTCTCCTGTTACTGCACCTTTTTGCCTGGATGTGATGACACTGATGCTTCTTGCAACGGTTTTAGCAGCCTGACATTTCCACTATTTCCACTAGTGAAATTTCCACTATTTTTTGTCCACCACACTCTGTTTTATCCAACAATTTGCACCTGTGGATGTCGCATATTCTCTTAGATAGGGTGGTTCTTGCACTTTTAGCATCAGTACTAACAAAACTTCACAAATTGGTTTGGTTGTTGTACTAAACAGAAGTATGTATTTCAAACCCTTTTCATTTGCTTTGAGTAATGTCTACTCAGTTACTCAAATGTCTGTTTTCAGGCATTCTGTTGCACTGCAGGTAATACAAACTACTTGTTCATGTGAAATACTGTCCTTTGTAAATTTCTGGAATACCTTGGGTATATATTGCAAGCTACTCTTACAAATTAGCTTGCTGTACATACTATGCCTGCTGAATATTCCTGTGGCCTGACTCATTGCAGTTCTGTATAATGTGTTTCTGAGTTGAGTTACTTTGACAAAACGACTGCAATAATCAAGTATCAGCAGGCAGTGTTTCTGCCCATGTTCGTATAAATCACACACCAATTGCTGCCAAGCTTCTATTAGTGCATGAACTATCAGTGCTTCCTCCTGGCTGTTTTTCTTTTTTTTTTTCCTGATACTTTACATAAACAAAACAGTCTAGAAGAATTTATGTTACCTGTGACATCTTTCTGGAAAATTCTTGTGCACTTCTTTGTCTTTTGTACAGTTCCACATCTTAGTGCCTCTCACAGACTTCCTTCCAAATGACTGGTAGAAATATTCTCTAGAATCTCTTGGGGTTTTTTCTCTAAACCTCTTTGGACTCTTTCTGAGCCTGAATTATTTTTTACTCCAAATATTTCTGATGCCTGACATTCAGGGCTCAATGACTGTATTAAAAAGAAATCAGTGGTAAATCAGAAGCACACACTGTGCTTCTCTTCCTGTTTCCCTATTTCTGTTGGCAGATCATAAGTGAGAATGAACATCTGTCCCTTCTCTTTTATAGGCCATCATCCTGCTGCATGACAGGACAGCTGCTACATCCTCCTGCATGACAGGATTTTTTTCTGTTTCTTTGACTTCTAATTTGAGTCACTAGAGTGTGATTGTCATCCTTTGTATTTTGGATGCTTTTGTCCATCTTCTTCACTACCAGTTACTCTCTTCTATTCCTCACACCTCATGAAAGCACTGATGTTTCTCTTTATCTTTGTGTAAATACTAACAGAGAGTTCACAGCCTCAGCGTGGTTCAGTTCTTTCATGGATGATGGTGCTTTAACTCCCTGAATGTCTTCTCCTCAGAGGATTAGATCAGATTACTTTCCCTCTTCTAATCTCATTCCCTTATGATATAAAGTGCTTCTAATGTGTAGAAATGCTTCCCTCCTGACACAGTAATGGAAGAAGGGATCTCTCAGCTTCCCCCAGCAGATGAGAGTAGACTGTACCTGTTCCTCTCCACTGAACCCAGTCTTTGTGGAATTCTTGGAAGTTACATCTGGGAAGGTGGCTGTGGTACAATTTTCCCTGTTTCAGCTGTGTGTGGGTCCCAAAGGCCTTTACACTTTCAGACTGGCCCAGCATGTGTTTGGTTTTTTATTACTTGTAGCAATCAAGCTAACCCATTCTGAGGATTCCTCCACCTTTCCAATTACACTTAATTGTGCTGCATGCTGGAGCTGCTCTCCCACTTTGGCCATAACACTCCTGACATGCACTGCTCTGCATGCACCACTAGCACTGCATTCAGTGGTGGTTTGAGTCTTTCATTGTCTTTCCAAATGTCCCATGGCCTCCAACACACCAGTAAATCTCTTAATTTCCTCTGCCTTGAACTGGTTCTTCTGTAGATTCCACTGTGTATTGCCAAGATTATTGATTTTTACAACTTTCAGTCCCACTGCTAAGTGTTTGTATGGGATTTATTTTTCCTTTTGTGCTAATCTGAATGAAAAGGAGGCAGTTTCCCTTTAACACTGCATTTCCAGGCTATGTGTGGCAAATATCTCCCATGTCCTGCTGTTGCCATTCACATTCATACAGTGCTCAAGTCTAGAGCTTAGCTTGCCTCTTTTTTTTCTTTCTCTTTCTGGGATATAATTTACTAATGTGTTTCTGGTAGTTGTGAGGCTTGGTAGCAGCTTTCCTGCACCCATTAAGATGCTTGTTTAGCTGTAGCTCCACATTATCTCTTTTCTTACTCTGTTTGATGGATTCGTAGCCACTCTGCTTTGAAGGCAAGAGAGGTCATGCATGGACTGGTTTTGATGCACTTTGCCCCTCCCCAGGCTGCCATCAGTGTTGCAGGCAGGTGATATTGCCCCTTAAATGAAAAGTCCATCAGCTTTCCACAGAAAGGATAACTACAGCCCTCTTTTTCTGTAGTTAGAGTCTTTAGCTCCCCTTCCTCAAACTGACCTAAGTGGGTACTGCTCTTATACTGGTCTCAAGAGCTTATTGACTTGTACTAGGTTTCCTTTGAGATGCTTCTTTATTACTAACCTTTTATTCACTTAGCAGCACAGCCTGCTGCTGGCTAGCAATTCCCTGTGGTTTTTATTCTGCCAGACCTTGTGTTCCTGTAAGGAAAACTGCCTCTTTGTGCTGTTGGCACGGCCATCACTGTCTCAGACACAAGGGACACCTGCCACCAACCAAGCAAATCAGCCCCAGGAACAGAGCAAACATGGGCATTTTCAGTTCCTGTGTCTCATGCAGATTTTGAGCATTACTCAGACTTCATAAAATCCCTCTGTGAGTTTAGATTACTTGGGTGGACATGAGGATCTGTAGCTAAGCATGCCCAAGTAGCTTCAATGCTTAAAAGACTGGTTTTTTTCTTGTGCTGTTTGTCTAAGGGTTTCCTGGATAGCAAAAGACTGAGAGGGAGAATGTTTGCTCATCTACTCTAGCAGTAAATATATTTTCCCAGGCTAGACAATTTTCACATTTACCTTATGACTCCTTACAACTGCTCTTAGCTATTCTTGCATTTCAGATCCTCTGAAATTTGGTTCCTTGGGTAAACAGAAAATTTCTTTTTTCAAGGCAGTTCTTACTGTGGGTGGTACAGCAAAGACAGGAGTTTTTATTTTTAAATCTCTGACTTTCTAGCCACTGCAACATTGACCAGTAACAAATACAAAATCACTTTTCTTCATAAATTGACACATAATTAAGTGATAAATTATTTGAGTTGCACCAATTAAAATGGTGGCCTGAAACTTAATAAGGGTTCAATGGCAAGGCACTGTGACTGCTTTGTGTCACTTTCCTACAGCTGTAATGAGTAACTAGTTTGGCATATGTTTTCCATTAGTGACTACAATAAAGGCTTTAAAGTGGCACAATACAAAGTGACCGCTAAAAGTGACTTGCAGCCAATTCTGTGACGGTGAACAGGGTTTAGCTTTACAAGGTCTAGTGTTCTTAACTCAGTAAACAGAAAGTTTCTGTACTAAAAGCAGGCTAGATAGGCTCCCCTGTGGTGTACAGGGAGAGAGAGCTACTGACAAATGAGCATCAAAAGAACTGAGTGAAGAGATGTCTAAGCTCCCACAGGTATGGTACTGGGAATCTTCCTGTTCTCTAGCGTAGCTAGGCAAGCACCCAAACCTTGACTGGAAAGAAATGATTGTCTTCTCCTTTTGGATGAGAGATCACAAAGCTTTTTCAGTAGTTAGGAAACTTGATTGGTTCTTAAAGTGACTGATTTGTTCTCACTCTTGGTTCTCCTTCCCCTACATCTAAGATCCCAGTGATGAGATTCCATATTTCCTTAGGAGCAGAAACGTGAAAAGCTGTGTTAGATTTGAATTCCCTAATGGCTAGGTTGTGGTGTAGATCTTCCCCTGCTTACTCATCCAAGTCAGAGGGTGTGATGTTTTGAACCTGATCTCTGATATCTGAAGATGCTTACAGGATGACTTTCCCAAAGGGCTTGAGATTACCGGACAAGAGATTTTGGTGAGCTCAGTGGTAGTGTCATAGAAATATCTGTGCCCTGGAAATTGCACAGTCAGCATGTGAAAATTATAGTGAAGATCTAAATTTTAGATTAGGTCACCTGAAATTTCAGTGAGGTCACCTGGGTGCAGCCATAGACTTTACTTGCTTCTCCCCTGTGTGAGTGTTTCCCAGGAAAATATATGCCTGCTGGCATTTCAGACCACTAAGGTCTCTCTGTCTTGGTGTGCCAGTAGTGTTGTTCATTGCCTACCACTCAGGTGTGCAGGCTCCAATTGCCTGTTGAGTGGAGCGAGAACTGTTTCAGCCTCCTGCAATCAGACTTTTTTATAAGGTTAGGGCAAGCATGTCTGATTAAGAAGTGCTGGCACTAGCTAGCACAACTGAGTTCTTGTGTGAAATCAGCTGGGAGCTGCTGCAATTTATCCTCCAGTGTGGTTTCTCTTGAATATCTTCTCTTTTCTCGGTCTCACTCTCTCCCTTAAAACGATTATACTTTTTCCTGGACCATAACTTGGTGTCTTCTGTTATTGGCAAATGTCATTTGTACTGATGGGGCAATTGTTACTTAACTTAATAACCCCAAGGGTACCTGAAAGATTTACATGAATTTCCTGGAAGCTACTCATTAGACCCTCACCTACTTTAACAGTTACAAATGATTTGCATGAAAAGCAATTCTTCTTACTTTTAATGTTATTTTCTCAATTCTTTGTGGGAAGTATGGGTCAGTAGTTTTCCAAAGTGTGACAAATATTGATAACTGGAGATATGTACTGCTTCTTATACCATATCCTGCAGGATGCCACTAGAAGTAAATAAATTAATACAATTAATACATAAATTAATACAAGATGTTTCTATAAAATAGGTTTGGTTTTGATTTAGTGCTGATCCTAACATAGTTTTCTTTGTCTTTAGCAGATGGTGAGTGCTTACTAGCAAATATTCCAGTTATAGATGTTCAGTTTAGCATTTCAAATATCTGAACTCACTCTCAGTATGATATCATCAAGATTTTTAGAAATTTCCTTGCTGAGGTAAAGTTGGAAAAACCCTCCCATATGGAGATATCTTTGTTTTTTCTTCTGTCTTGGAATATATATATATAGAGAGAGAGAGGGGGAACCTGCAACTGAATCCAGTTAAGACTGCACAATATTTTTCCCTGATTAATTCTGTCAGTTGAAGCATCATCACGTCTGTATAGTTGGTGCTGGTGCTTTGGAGTGAGAGTGAGCGTGTTGAAGCTGCACATCTTCAGTGGTGACATTTAACTGCTAGGCAGCTCTGAATCCCCAGATGAAGTGTATGATTGGACTTTTCTGATGTTGCAGCAGATTTCAATGTCAGACACTTGTGAAAACAACAGTTAAAAGCATAAAGAAGTTTCTGATTGCAGGATAGGAGGATTGAGGGCTTTCAAAATTATCTTCACTGTAGCTGGAAAGCAATAAAGAAATAATTTAGGTGGTCATGTCCAGTTTAAGTATAGACATTTCTTTATCTTCAAGAACCAAGGCAGTGTCAATTTATATGCAAACACATTCTGCAATTACTTTGAATGTAAATAGGCTGTGGGGCTTTTGAAAAATGGTGACCCTGGCTTGTACATATTCTCCCTTTTCATGGGACAACTGTAATAATTCCTTTTTTAACATAAAATCCCGTATCACTGTCTTTGCCCAAAGCTTTAAAAAAAAAAAAAGGTGAAAACATAATGAACAGGGCAACCTTGTCCTGAATCCTAATGGCTTTCTGATGAGGTAAACAATGACTCTTAATTAGAAGCTAAAATTTTTAATTAAGATGATTCTTCAGTAATTATCTCAGTTGTCTGCTTCACTGGATTTTAATGAAAAAGATTGATTAGGTATAAAACCAGTAGCATAATTAAACATTCAGGGTCTACATTGGTTATTGAGGTGAAAGTAATGTGATTAACTTCAAAGTGCATTTTTCAACAAATGGTCTGAGACAGTGAAGCCCATTTCAGGTGTCATACTGCCCTATTCCAGCTCCCTCCCTCTTACCCACGGTTCACAAAGTGAATATGCAGAACATAATTTTTGGGTAATAGCTATGTTGTGTGACAGATTATAATGGCATGCTTTTAGCTAAAGCTGTCACAGTGGTTATGAATTTCACATGACAAGGGTTTTTAGTAAATGGACTGGAACTTGTCATACAAAACTTCAGACCCAAGAGTAGATTTGTTTTTTGTTCTTATGAGAGGTGTGAAATAATTAGTTCAGCAGTTTTGTTTTTACATGTGCTCAGAACACCCCGTAGGACCTGACTAGGAGAGAAGGAGGGAAATGCCTTTCTGGGGTTGATGTGACTACAAGGACAGTGCCAATCACCAATGTCATTTCTGCTTCCTTTACTCTCACTGAACAACCTCTCACTTTATGAACAGTGCCTTTGAAAACATGAGTAAAAGCTTATCGAAGTGCAAAATTTGTTCTGAAGGATAAATGGCTGCTGTGCTTCTGATTGGGATTTTATAGCCTTACTGCACCAGGAGAAAGTGTGTTTAGAATCCTGTTAGCTAATCATGGTTAAACCTTGTAGCTCGGTGTTACTGTGAGGCAAACTGGTGATTTCTTTTTGTTTTTGGAAGTTTTTGCCATTATAGAAAGAAAGATGTCTATACTGAGGAAATGACCTTTAGAAAATTTTGAAATCAGACTTGCTTTCAGATGTAGTTTTGATCTCAGTGGGAGAATAGCAGCTATAGACATATATGGAGGGATGCTGGTTTCCTGTTTTCCTTTTTGCTTCACAAGAGAGAATTCAAAAGTCCTATCTGCTGTTCAGAGAGTCTCCTAAAGCCTTTGTCATGGATCAATCTATTTAGAATCATCCAACAGTGTTAAGCTTCTTCCCAGTCACCAGAAGGAGAAAATGTGGTAGAAGTGCCAAAAAAGTCTCTATGTACAGCCATTCCAATGAAAGATTGCCTTGCACTTGTTCATTCAGGTTCATTTTCCCGGCGTGAAGGCAAAAGTTGTTTTCCTATGACTGCGCTGGTGCATCAGAGAGCAAGACTTTGAACCACTGGATTAATTCTCCTGGTTTTTTTTTCACTACATCAGCCCACATCAATTACTGTTAGACTTAATTCTTTTCTCAACTTCCTCAGCTAGCAAAGAAGACAGCAAATTGCATTTCACACTTTCCCCATTAACTGTTGGAATATTTTCCTCAGTGCTAAACAGTCGCAGTTAATCATTAGCCACATTAGCAAAAGGGGTACCACTTCTCTTTCTGTTGATTGCCCAGACCATCAGAGTTAATGTGAAAGCATCATGATGGAAGAGCTTGTGGTTATGAGTTCTTGTGCTTAGTCTTCCATGACAAACAGGAATATTCCCCAGTTACATGGTTCTAACTAGAAAGGCACAAAAGGAATTCTTCCTTGTCCTCTTTTTCCCCCACCAATGAGAATGTATTTTTAAGAAAACCTGATAAAAAATTATATTCCTTATTTCTGTGGTGTCTTGAGTGGAGAAGACTTGGAGAAATGCTGATCTATCTTACTCACATGGAAAGAAAAGGGAATTCCAGCAAGGATAATTCTTAGTCTTAATCAGCAGAAAATCTAACGAACAAATCAATGTACTTCTGTGGCTTTCCCTGTTGTAATGGAACTATTTATAAGGAATCAAATATGCTGATATAAGTACTTTCTGCTTGGGGTGTATTGAATTTGAACATATTCTTTTTGCTCAATGTTTCCTTCATGTTTGGAATGTCAGTAGCTCTTGTCTGTTTACTTGACAAACCTGGGAGCACAGAACTGTGAGAAAGCCTGCATGTTGTTTGTGGAAAACACTACGTACCTGGTATAACTACCAGTGTCCACAGCAAGAAAAATATAACTCCGTGGAGATACTTCTTTTACAAACAGGTCTGCTTGTTAAAGGAAGATCCATCCATAGACCCTGGCACCTCTCAGAAGATTTGGAGGTAGCAGATTGTGTCATGCATTGTCGGTGGGTGACATTCCCTTTCCACCATGTTTGGTGTAATTTCTTTCTCCTGTTTAATCCAACTGACACAATTTCCAGATATTTTGGTTCATTTTCTCAAAGACACTGTTTTACTTCTTATTTGTGGTGATAATATAACAAATAAGTAGAAGTCCAGATTGTTTTCATGAGTGTTTTCACCACTACCCCTTGGAGAGCCGAGCTAGTCAAATAAAAGACTAGAAAGAAAATAATCCAGTGTTTGGTCATGTAGCTGCTCTAATTTTCTGTTGAAGAGTGTGTTGTGTGCTTAAAAGAGACCAAGGTACAGTTTTGTGTATATCAGATTAATCAGGGCCTGAAATCTGTTGCTGCCCAGCATCCTGGAACGCATTTGTCACAGCAGTCTTTTGAAATCAATTGAAATGTATCTTTTCCTCCTGCTAACTGACATGATAGATTGGTAATAATCAAACACCATTTGTGCAATGTCAGTCTAGCTTTTCTGTCATGAGTGATTGAATATCCTTTAAATACCATTGTGGCATTGCTCCTGAATTGAAACCTAATGAGAAAACTTTATAAATGGACTAAAGTCATGTTTCCAACTCCCAGTGGGGCACTCGTGCAGACACACCTTGCTTTATCTCTGTGCTTAGCAGGGATTGTTTAACAGGCTGCTCCTGCAAACTGTCAAGCCAAATACAGAGTGTACATGCAGTATTTTAATTAATGTTTAATGATTCTTTTCTGATCAGGCTTAAAATCCTCTCTGTGCAAATGATTATAGGTAATTCTGTAGCTGTAACAAGATCATTTGATAATAAGGCTGATAAAGAAAAGCAATTACTTAAATATCAGCAGCTTAATATCAGTAATGACAATCTTCTTGTTCAGGCTTTGTGCAAATGTGTTAATACAATGTAATCTTGATATTAATTTTCATGACACTGCAATCGAGCATAAACACAAGTAGAGTGGAGTTTTCTCAAGGGAGAGGGATTTTCAAAATTTGCTTCCTCATAGTGCTTGACTCCAGTTGATGGTAAGAATGAGGTAGCACATGAATATTCATAATTTACATGGTCACTGTAATTTTTAGTCAATAGAATTTTTCTCGCTCAGTCTGGTCAAATCAGCATAAGGCTCTGTTGTATGCTTTGCCATGACTTCTGGCTCACAGGGAGAAATAGTTTATTTGTGGAACTCTCTGTCCTGAGGCTTGTCCAGGGCTAGATCTGTGTATGCAATAGGGAGCAGCTTCAATAATTTAGATGGACAAATTACTGTAATTTTTTTCTCTGAAACCACATAAGTTAGAATCTACTTATAATTGATTTTTACTTTGGTAAGAACTCTGATCATTCATTAAAAAAAGTACTACAATTTTGCAAGACAAGTGGAGGTATCACCTTCTTTCTCTGAGAGATTTGAAACCAATTCACATGCACTTATGCTCTTTGTGGCAGGATCAATGCCTTGTGCTAATGCTACAGAATTTGACCTTGCAATGTAGTAGTAACTGAGAGGTAACTATTTTTCCTCCACACTAACAAAAATACTATTCTTCAAATAATGATAACTGACTTGAAGTACTGTGGTATTCAGGAATATGGAAATGGCAAAATGCTGTTGTGCTGGTTAGGGCTGGGATGGAGTAGCTGTTATGGGGCTGTGTTCTGGTTTTGTGCTGAAAACAAAGTCAATAACAATGAGAATGTTTTCACTATTGCACAGAATCATGGCCTTTTCTGCTTCTCAGCCCACCAGAGAGAGGGTTGGGGGTACACAAGATGTTGGTCAAGTGACAGCTGACCCCAATTGATCAGAGGAACATTCCATACCTCGCAGCATTTTGTTCAGCAATAAAATTGTTAGGAGGGGTTTTTCAGAACTCCTGTTGTTTAGGGACTGTCTGGGCTTGGCTGGTGGTAAGCAACTGGGTTTTTTGCCCATCATATTTTTTTTCCTTTTCTTTTTTTTTTTTTTTCCTTATTAAACTGTCTTTACCTCAGCCTATGAGTTTTATACCTTTTAGTCTTTTGGTTCTCTTTCCTATGTCACCGTGGAGGAGTGAATGAAGCTTAGCTGTCTACTGGGGTCAAACTACAATAGCTGTAAAGATAAAATGTCACCAAATCCCTTTTGAATTTTTTTCTTGCTTGCTCAAAATTATGGTCTACCTGACTGGTCTTGGCTCTTCACTGGTGACCCTGGGGCTGAATAAGAGTGTGTTTTACATGGCTTGGGTGTTTCCAAAAAGTGAAGCCTGTCTGAGTCAATAACCAGAAGACAAATCTCAATTACAAAGGTAATGAAGTGTGAGAAGAGGAGGGGAAGCAGCCCCTTCTTTATTTGCAAAATAAAGCAGAGCTGGAGATGACAGAGAGCACATATGCCTTAGACCAGAAGACTGTGCAGTAGAAGTGTGACAGGGAGCAGAAGGGGAAGTGATGGTTGAAGTTCTCTGTGAGGGAGCAGAGCTCCACTCTGAGGCTTGGCATCCATCCCACATAGCTGGGAATCGTGCCTCTCTGCCAGGTTTGGCTCAGGCAGGGGCAACTGTGCTGCATTTGGAGGCAGGGTATTCAATATTCACATTGGTTCAGAGGTCCATGGCAGATTGAGAGAAGGTGGCATGGAGCTCAGCTCTGCTTCCACTGACTTGAAGCAGAGCAGGTGAAATGATCTTCAGGCAGGCTTTATCTGTGGAACATAATGCTCTCCTTTTAAAAGGAGAACAGTCAGATGTTTTTCCTCCTTTTATCCAGGTATATATTGGCATATATGTAACCATAGCAACCATGCCTGGAAAAATTGAGATTTAGGAGTTTTTAAATTGCCTTCAGCATAAGGTTTAACAATGAAACTTGAAAGCAGACAATATAGCTCATGGAGAAGTAGATGATAAAAATGAAAGGAAATTTTATTGCTAAACTTACTCAAGCCAAAAAAAGTTCTAATAAGTGAAAGAATAGCTTACCTCCCTTAAACAGTCATTTTTACATCTCATTAACATTTCAGCTTTATCTCCAGGCAAACTATCATATTTTTGTGATAAAATTGATATCTACTGTCATTTACTCATAGTAACTATTTTTAAATATGGGTTCACAGGAGCTCAGCTGAACTTCATTCAACTGAGTATTGACTGCATGGCTTATGGATTTAAACAAAGACTCCTTCAGTTGTATTGTTTACCCTGCTTTGAACCCTACTGCCTGTGCCTGAACATGTGTCTGAGTCAACATTTACAAAGCAACATACAAATGTAATCCTCTGGTTTTTTGTACTTGACCTAGAGCCTGGGAGAGATGTAAAAAGCAATGAACACCCTCGGGAGCAGTAGATATGGACAGGCTTCTGCTACACATGAGAAAATGGCAGATGGGTGCTGTTAAGATTAAGGATCCCCAGTCACCTGCAGTTGTTTGCTTTTGGAAATATAAAGTCAAGGCACCTTAAATCACTTGGGTGATTTTGGGAATTCAGGCTCTATGAAATGAAGCAGTTTATTGCACACCAATCATATAATGCCTCCTGGAAATGAAGTGATAGGAAACAAAAGTGCTATGTCTTTCTTTATCAAAAGCTTGAGAAGATCCTCAAGATAATGAGTAGACAAATTAAACTTGGAAAAGGTTGAATGTATGCAATGCATTTCCACTCCTTATTTAAAGAACTTTTTTTTTCAGGAAAATAAATGAATCTTCATCTATCACCACAGAGGATTTTTGCATGCAAAAAAGAACAATGTGGCTGCTTAAGACTTCCATCTGTCAGAAACCAAGCTTTAAAAAAAAATTAGTAAGTGCAGAGGAATGCCACACATATATGCATACTGGAAATGAAAGGCTTTCTTACATCTTTGTTAGTTTCAAGTGCAAGCTCAGTGCTTTAACCAGAGCACCATCCAGGTACTCAGAAATACAGATCTGGGGCCTGATGCCTGGAGGAGGAAGAGCACATGTCAATGTTATGATTATCAGGCAGTGAGAGAGACCTCCTTGTCTTGATACCTACTGTATCATTTGGGGATCTTGGGATGCTGGGTGCTGAGATCAGACTGAAATCTGCTCATCTCTGCTGAAGGGCTGAAGGGCTGGAGTGTCTGGGGAGAGGGAAAAAGTTATGATAATAGTTATGATTTAAGGGTAGACAACAGGCAGTGTTTTTAGGAAGAGATCATAACTAACTTATGCTAGGAAAAAGTAAGCAGAGAAAAGCAACTCAAATGTAAATCAGGGTATCTGAAAATAGCGGGCTCAGAAGTGGATCACTGGCTATCTAGAATAGAGTCTTAAAGGGAGCTCACAGTTCTCAGCTAATCTAACCACCCATCCTTGGTGTCAGGGCTTGGCAGAAAATAGTGGATTTGTTGGTGAAGTAGTTCAGGGTTTGCCCTCTCTAGATGAGGAATTTACATGTTAGTGCCAAGAAAGACATGCTAATTTAAACTTAATCAGCCATAATTTTGACAGTTGTTTAAAGTTTTTCAAAATTATAGTAATAAATAAAAAACTTGTAATCAGATATTAAATATAATATTTTTAGTATTTCTTAGTATTTCATTCTGGTTGTAGTTGTAAAGTAAAATTAGATTTGTGAATCAGATATTCTAAGTTTCTTTGTGATGTGATACAAGTATTTTTAAATGGTATTTTTAATTCTTAGATGGCTAAAGCTAAAAGCTATTTCTTTCACTGCACTGAGAACTGGAATGTAGAACTGGGTCTGGAGCCATCAAACAGGAAAGATATGACCTGATGGAGGTCCAGAAGATGGACATGAAGATGACCAGAGGTCTGGAGTACCACTCCTATGAGGACAGGCTGAGAGAGTTGAGTTTAAGTCTGGAGAAGAGATGGCAAAAGGGAGAGCTTAGACGAGCCTTTCAGTACATAAAGGGGGGAGAACAGAAAGAAAAGGACAAAGAAAGAATAAAAGATGAGGACAAAGTTTTTAGTGGGGCCTTTTGTCTTAGGACAAATGATTTTTGTACTAAAAGAGGATAGATTCAGACTAGATAGAAGAAAGGAAATTTTTACAGTGAGAATGGTGGAACTCTGGACCAGGCTGTCCAGAGAAGCTGTAGATGCCCCATCCCTGGGGATATCTAAGGTCAGGTTGGATGGGGCTTTGAGAAACCTGATCTAGTTGAAAATGGCCCTGCTCATTGCAGGGGGTTGGACTAGATAACCTTCAAAGGTCCCTGCGAACCCAAACCATTTTATGATTCTATTCTCTACAGATCCAGAGCAGAAATCATGACCGGTAGTTAGATTTCAAGTACAAGAATAATTTTAATTATAGGAAAGCAATCAAACATGAAACATTAACTTCCTTACTTTGCCTCTCATATCAGTCTTGTCCAAGGCCACAGGGGAGCCATGGGGTTAGAATGCACCATTTAGTTTGGTGCCGAGGTAATTCTCAAGGAAGTGAAAGATGGCACAGATGGAATAGTAGAGTGCTGGGTTGCTGTAGCTGAGCAGCAGCTGTTCAGATTTTGGAGCATAAAATCTTACAGATCTGGAAAGCAACCAATATGCTCCCAAAGGAAATGGGAAACCTCCTCAGTTACATGATATATTTCAGGATGGAGGGGAAGGTGGTAAGTCTTTGATATATTGTACCTCATCTGTGATACTCGAGTACTTTGTTTTGATAGCTTTAAAAATGGATCTTGGAATGGAATTCTGGACACCCACCTTTGATTATTGCTTTTAAACATTTATTCCTTCCCTCTGTGGACAGGTTGGTTAAAATTCCATCATATTTTGGCCTCCTTTCACTTTTTTGTCACTCAGGATGATGCCAAGCAGCACTGGATCTGCAGTAGTCCTGTCCCACTTCTCTGCTGACCATGGCCCCTGGGGAGCTCCTTGCTCCTGTCTGCCCTTATGGGGTTTTACTGCTGCTCGCCCTGGGCAGCAGGGGACAGCAAAAAGAGAACCTTCAGCAGGAACTGAGTGCACACAGCACTGGAAAGATAACACGCAGCACGAGTTGCATGTCAAAAGCAAGTCATGTGCTGGTTGCTTAACATATCCAATTATTTGTTGGGTACCTAAGGAAAAGTTGTATAGGAGGACATCTATGTTACTGAATAGGACTTTTAACTCATTTCATACAGAGCCTTATGCATGTCTAAACTGTCTAAGAAATGTTTAGACTTGAGGAAATGCCAATAATAAATATATTAGTTGATTTTTGGAGAGAACTGAGTTATAAATATTGAAGCAATGAATGAAAAAAACATGATAACATGAGTTCATAAGGTTAAATCCTTTTCCCATTAGCGACTAATCTTTTTGATGTGATTCATTGTCTCTTTCTTCAAAGAGTATTTATCCTGATAGATTTTGAATAATATATCTTGGGAGTCAAAAATAATACCAGATAAGAAATCAATAGGAACATTTATTCTTATTGTTCATGTCAGCTATTGTTTAGGGGACATTAAAATGACTGTAATGTTTATACAACAGCATTTGCTCTCAGACCATTTCCAGTAGTGTCATATTTTTGTAAGTGATGCTTACTAATATTTTCTTACTTTGTTCCTCAAGAGAATGAATGAGAGAGTAAGCATTGATTCCTAATTTGGGTAACTAGGTGAATAGGCTGAAGTGGGATAAATATTGTCAGAACTGATTCTTTCAAGGGCTAATTCCAAAAGGCTTTTGTTCTTAAAAGGAAAAGATTCTAAAGTATAAATTCATCAAAGCCACAAAATGTTCCTGGCTCTCCTCTAATATGATCCAGTTAGCTGAAGTCTCTAAATGTGGATGTCTTACTTTGTAGATTTTCATCAGGCTGTGCTAGCCAAGTAGCAATTTCCAAGGACTATTCTTGCTTCTGAAATGTCCAGTTAAGTAGTGAAATTGTGAATGCAAATGTGGGAATCATGCTAGTGATTCATGATGTCATTGCTGCCTGAATGATGAAAAGTTCCAACCTGATGACCTGGCCAAAAAACTAAGAATGTTTGTGTCTCTTGTGCTGATCAAGTGCTCATGCCAGAAAGAACTTTTAGCTCTGCTGTTGCCCAAATCCCTGGAGATGCTGAGTGGTGGAGGCACTTACCATACCAGACCTTGATTTGGATGGTCACCAAGTCACTTATATTTTATTTTAGTCCATCAGAGAGAGGATTTCATGCTAAGTAGTCTGTCACTGGCAGCACATTTACATGTGGAACCAATGACTGAACCATAAAAAGGAATGTGAAGAATAGCTGTCACTGTGTGATTTAAAACTCCCTAAGCAGAACAGAAGGAGATCAGTGAGGCCAAGAAAAGTGTCTCTGGAAAGATAACAGCAAGAATGTTGCCGTTGAGGTAGAAAAGGCAAGGTCTTGAGGTAGGTTCAGGTGTTACCAGACTCAAAGATCTAGATATTGTAAACGGTGACAGCAACAAAGACCCTGTGATCCTTTTGAATGTAAAGAAACTGAATCTGCATGGATTTCTTACACATCGGGCCTCCAGGTTCCAAAGACTTCCCAGATATCTGGCCCAAAGAGTCATGAGATCTTCTAAATGTGGACTACAAAGTTTCTTGTCACTGCACAGTTATGCACTATTTAAATAAATTGCCTCTGTCAAAGGGCAGACTGTGTTTCAGGAATGACTTCCCTGGCCTGATTTCTCGCTTTGCCAACCATGCTGGTGGAGCTGCAATTCCTTTTGAATAATGTTTCTTGAAAGCTGGGTATTAGTGTAAAGTTACAGCAAGTCTTATAACTGGACTGCAAAGTTTTAATATGTTTAGAATCACATTCATCATTGTGTTATTTACTCCTCTAATTAATATCCTTTGAGAATTGCATAAGACTCCTGTTGTTGGGATTTGCAGACTGAATGTGTTTGATTAGAGAGTTGTGAAGTGTCTCAATATTTATGAGATATATAAATACATAAAAAATATTGAGCCTGAAATCCAAATGATCATGAATTTTTACAGTGAGTAGATTTTGAAAAGCCCTTGCATGATTTGCCTGGCTAAAGTTACCTCATTACAGCAGGTGTAAGTGTGTGGATAATCAGGACTTTCACTGCTTGCTCCTTTAGGTTCAAATCATAACACTAACAGATATGTGGAGGTCTAAGTTGCAGCCTTGTTCTCAGATCGTGTTTTCCTTCACTTCCCTGGATATTTAAGAATCACCTCCAGTTCCTTGTTGCTGATGTGTGGTTAGAAGTTAGAATATTTGAAGAATTCTTTGATTACTTCCAGAGTAATCATGTCTTGTACTTACACAGCTGCACAAAATTTACGTACTGTAGGTTCAGAGGAATTATAGTATCCTGGAGTTCTGTAAAATGGTTAAATATAGTGAATGAGCGCCCCAACATACTCATTAGAATGGAAAAAGTCAGCTTAAAAGGTCAAAGTTTCTTCTCTAAAAATCTCCTGTGTGAGCAAATGAGTGCAGTTGCAGTGTTCTTGGAGATACTTTTGATATTGCTGTGGGATGAAAGGCAAACATTATGTCAGTAAAACCCCTGTGGTCCTTTCAAGGAAAAACATCCATGAAGATTTGTCTTCTCTCTGTCACATAAACTTTCTTTTACTTTTAAGAATATGTTGGATGGCTGAATTTCCAGAGGATTTGGCAATAATTAGTTTGGTTGGCCTTCACTTTTTGTACATTTTCTAAAAAAAAACCAGTTGATTTTTATGGCATGTGGCACTTTTTCTGGGACTATTTCAAAGTCCAAAACTCTTTGTTTAGCATGTTCCATTTCACAGCTGACACACAACTGCATTGCTTTATTCTGTTCCCTCAGTGACCATAACCACAGAGCAGCTGTACCATAATTTCTGAAATACTGGCAAACTTTATCTTGGGATAGAGAATTTCTGAATGGGAAAATATAAACTTCTTGATACACTCTGGGTAAGAACTCGTTCTAAAATAAATAGCCTTTTTTCTTTTGCTTCCCAGCTGTCAGTGCTTGGAGGAGCGGAAGAGACAGAAACCTGATTGTGTAAATGCAATACCCCAGGCCTGAATTCATATTAATGGTCATAGTGGAATGATGAGATTTTGCAAGATCATTTAAATCCTGCTCAGCTCCTTGTGATAAAGAACTCAGAATAATAGTACTAGACTGACAAACCATGCACAAGTGGCTTGAAGGTTGTTGCTCATGTCAGCCTCCCTCTCTTCCTGCCATTTGGAGGCAAAATCCCATTCTCCTTTAACTGCAAGGGAAGAGCTGCACTTTCTTGAATCTCCAGCCCCTGCATTTGTTATAAACTCTGCATGGTAAGGGTTTGCTTGTGATCTAAACCACAGGCAGTATTCCATTGTTTCAGTTGAAGCAAAAGTCATGTTTGTCTTGTGCAACTGGGGTGCTCCAAAATTCAAAGTTAAATCTGTTTACCTGAATTTTAACCTATAAAATGGCTATAATGATAATAAGTGATAATGTGTGAAAGCTTACAACTTACAGTGGTGGTTAAAAGACTGGAGACTAGAGATATGTGTATTGGCAAAGCTCAATCTTTATATCAGTAAAATGCAGGAAAATGACAAAAAAGCATTCTGCAGTTTATGATAGTATAATCAATTCAACATGACTATGCATGTTTCATGGTGTTGTTTCCCCCAATCCTAATTCAATGCACTAAAAGACAACTTTCTTAGATGAAAACATAATACAGTCAACTCAAAATTTGTCTCATACTTGGGCATTGAGAAAAATCAAGGCTGAAAGAGTTGCTGAGAACAGAAAGAATTGTTTTTGTCTCTCAAGCTCTACAGTAACTTCACTACTGAGACAGAAAAATAAAGGGGGAGATTATTTTTAAAATTCTACTGACTCTGATTGGGCCCTAAGACGATCCTGCTTGAGCAGGGAAGTTGGACCAGATGACCCACTGTGATCCCTTCCAACCCAACCCATTCTGAGGTTCTGTTACTCTCATCTACCCAGGCAGGAGCATACATCTCCCTCCAACATATTTCTCAGTTTGCTTATAAGAGTGATTTGTGTGAATGGTGACAGAGTTGTTAATCAGAGACCAGCAGAATTACCAGATGTGCTTGAAGGATGCCAGCAACACTGCTCCCTTCAGCAGGGTGCAAAGGGTTTATCCTGCAAGGGGCCATGGCTGGATAGCTCTGTGAAATCATCTGTATTGCCCCTAGGGCCTGTGCTCTGACAGGGAGTAGAATGGAAAACCCACAACCGCAATGGCCCTTTTTTCCAGGTACCTCTGAGTAGAGGTACAGTAACCCATCTAATCAGGGGTTCTCAGACTGAAGATGCACAGCCTGATATTCCCTCCCATGTGCTATCCACCTGTCATGGAATAAAAATGGTGTGTGCAATCTCATTAGCCTAATTAAAATTTGCAGAGCACAGCCTAGGCCAAGAGGCATAGCCTACGTCAAGAGATGCAACTCTAATCTAAGAAGAGTCAGTAGATTTATAAAATACCTTTCTCCTCTCAGTGACCAAAGTCCAGCTCTTCAAACATGTTGTTACTCCCTCTATTCAGACCACACCTTTTTCAGCCAGGAAAAAGACATAGCACTGTGATGCGAGGGTGGAAAATTAGGTACTACAAATATGGCAAGGTGTTTGGAGGAGATCAGACAGACTCATTTTTATTAAAACTGGTGTTTGTTTGCATGAAAAAGGGAAGCCACTATGAACGAACATTTTCCAAGATACCAGTCTGCTAATAAACTGTGAAAAGATACTAAAATTCATCTATTCATCTTTTATTAATAGCTTCATAACCAGGCATAGTGACTCTCCCTCCCTTCCTTTGTGAAGAATATGAACTGATGGCAGTTTTGACACTTTTCATCTTTGTTCTTTATAGGCCATTTAAAAACAAAGACTTTAAAATGTGAGCAATTGTAGTGGCTTACATGGACAAGTACTCAAAGGCACCAAGAGAATAAGATTTTATGCCCTGATGCATATACATCATGTAGTTTTCTGGAGACTTGGAACACCTAGGAGGAAATAGAGATCATTAGATAGGAACGTCTTTTTGTCACTATCAATAGTCTATCTTCTTTTTATTCACATTTAACTGGTATTTCCCTCTTTTTGGTATTTCCCTATTTTGCTTGTCTGCCAAGACAAATTGGATCAAATATCTGTTTTTCTGTTGTTTGAATTATTTCATTATTCACCAAAGAGTTGTTAGGCAGGATGGGTAAGTAGAAGAATAATGAAATGAGTTGTGAAAGTTTAATAAACATAAATAAAACTTGAAAACAACAGCTTAAGGTTTTTGAGCCTTCGATGACCCTTTGATTACTTTCATTTTTCACTCCTGTGTGCAAGTATGCACTGCAACAAATGGAGTGGGAGAGGGAGTGAGCGGAATAAAATTTTCCATAAATAAAAAGGCAAAACCAGAAAGGGGTAGAATTGGACTTGACCGCTTGAGTGAAGAAACACCTTTTATCGTAACTCATATTTGGCAAATACATCTGTTGAAAAACCAGGCTAAACTATATCCTCCTACGTTTGAAAGCTTGCTGATTTTTGAAGCTGAATAAAATGATCCAGATCAGTTTCACAGGGGTGCTCCTTCCCATGGGAGACTTGACTTGTTGCTCCTCCACGTGGAAGCTGTGGCTGTGGAGGGGTCTCTGGCTCCTGGACCCCACAGACTGGTTATATTTTGGCAAGATTTGGTTTAGAATGAAGTTACCTGTAAGTTGAATACCCACTGCATTATGCTATAAAGATAGTGTTTGTGAGAGGGAACACACTCTGAGGCCACACAAATCAAAATAATGCTAGCAATGAGGAAGAAAGACAGAGAAAATTATTACTGTTACCAGGAAATCCTAGCCAGAGAGACCAGCTGTTGAGTGCTACAGTATTCAGAAGCCTCCTTTTCTCAGCATAACACTTCTGGGAAACCTGTACTACAATGTCTCCTACTCCTACTGGAAACACCTGTTTTGTGTGTATTAGCTTAAAGGTAGAAATATGGGTGTCACTCTCAATGGTGGCTGGGATTCTGTTTCATAATTTCATATGTTCTCTTGAAAAAGCAAAATCCCTCTTCTAAAATTCCTATTACTTTTAAAATTCCTATAATGATGGTTAAAACCCCAGATCTCATGACAGGAGGGTTGTTCTACAGTCTTTTTGCTTGCCACCTCTGGTCTGCATTTCAGCTATGTGCTAATGCTTCCACTTCCTGCCAGAAGATAAGTAAATAGAGTAAGTATTTGTTGGACCTGATGCCTCAAGTTTTCCAGGTTGATTATCTCTGTTCCTTCCCTCCAACAATGTTGTTTCCCAAGGGCCAGTAAGATTTTTTTTCCCCACGCTTCTGTTGTTGATTATATTTGCATTACTGAAAGTTTGCACACTTTTTTCCTATTTGTTTCTTCTTTTCTTTTTTATTCTTTCAGAAGACTGGCCTATCTATTGCATGCACAGTTTTTCCCTACAGAAAACAATTCTTAAATTTGTGGGAATACAGGTGAATTGAGGGTTCTGACTGGAACCTTCAAACCACTGAAATTTAAAAATTGCCAGACTGAGGGTGACCTTCAAACAGAAGGTGCAAAAGTTTCAGTTTTCTTGCATGATTTTTAAAGGAATTTAAGCCAAGAGCATCCACAGGCAAACCCATTTTTCTCCTTCCATCTTCCAGGGAAAGCTGATTTGATATTTTGTGAGAGGAACATATATTACCAAACAGAGACCACAATCTTCTTTATTAATGACTGCAAGGCTGTGGTGTGAAAATTTGTCTCAGTCTTCAATGCACTGCAAATGTATTCCTGCACGGCAAGCCTGAAATTGTAGTAATACTGTTTTCTATTATGTTGTAAATTGACCTTCTACAATAAAAAGGCAGCACAAGAGGACAGCCTGGATAATACTACAGTTGCTTCTTGGATTTTTCAGAGACTTGGCGCTTCCCACCTTTGACCTTGTGAATTTTGCAGATAATAAAGAAATAATAAATACTTTGTGCAGTTTAAGTTCAGGGTAGGTTAGATCAAAACTAAAAGGGGACTGTGACAAACTGTAGCTGAATTTTAAATGAGTATAAGACTATTATGACTACTGATGTCTTGAATCCTAAGTTCTATATTAAGGTCAAGATAATGGCTTAGTGTTTTATGAGCCTTTGTAGTCTGAGCGGCACCATCTCTTTAATCTTAACTTTGCCTCGAGGCAAAATAAATCTCAATGTTGTAAACTCTATTGTAACATAACTGCCCTGTTCAGGAATGATCATTTTTTCTAAATGTCACTTATGTCTTACTGTGGCAAAACAAGAAAGGAAATCTTACTTCTTCTCTTGAAATGGCAAATCTGGAAGTATTGTAGCTTTTCTGTGTGAACTGAATCTTTATTTTTGAGCACTTTATCTCCAGCATTTTGAGCTTGTTCAGTTATTTTCATCACTGCATAACTCAGGTTGAAAAGAAAACTGACTGCCATCTTCAGTGGCATTCTCTGAATGTGCACAGCTTATTTGTCTATGCATCTGCCATATCCGAAGACATATTTAAATAAATCAAGAATTAACCTTACGAGTGTCTGTCTGAATGTTTGAAAAAGAGCTGTCTTGATTGGGTGGAGGTAGAGAAAGTAGCAAGTAGGGTAGGGACTTTATTCCATTAATGTCACACCCCTATAGTTTTGTTGCCTGAACCAAAAATATGTAAGACTGTTCCTATGCACAGCATCCAGTACAATGGATTTGTTAGAGGAGCCCTTCTATAGGTGATACCTCTGTGATTTTCCTTAACATTGTGCTGCTACAGCTATTTTCTTCATATTTTGTTTTTTGTACTTTGTTGTCAGCTTTTTCTTTTTTTTTTTTTTTTTTTTTGCATTTGCATTTGCATTTGCATTTGCATGTATCTATTCAGCACATTTTCTGTCTCCTCAGGATCTTAAAAATTGGGAGATCATTTAGAAATGCAGATAGACTCCTTCACAGTGTACTATGATACAGTTTGTAATTTCATGCAGCATTCTTTGATGAGACATAAGGTGCATCCTGGATTACTCTGCTTATCAGATGATTTCCATGTTGCCACCCATTCCTAGAAAAAACTGATAATGAAGTGCATGGATGGGTAGGTATCATAATTATTTGCCAAAGTGAAACAAAGAGTAGGCAATATTTAATAGTCAATTTAGTGCTTTACATTGTCCTAGAGAGACATCATGGGTAGAATGCATTTTTTGTGTCTGTATTTTTATAAGTAATGATTTTCTATTTGGCCACTTGCATACTGTGGATGTTGCTCTGGTGAATGATATCACTGACCATGAATGGCAAAGTGGACTAGATGATCTTTTGAGGTCCCTTTCAACTAAAACCCTTCTATGATTCTATTTAGTCTTAGCTCATCCAATCTGCCTCCACAGCAGTGGAGAGAGATGCCTGCAGAAGATGATTTGTTGTATCTCAAGTTGGTCTATGTGAGATAGAAGAAAGTAATTGTTCTCTAGGAGCACTTGCCACTCTCTGTTGCATGGAGGGAAGCTTGTTTAGTGCTATAATAGCAAACATAACTGGCATCTTAGTGAGATACCCTGAACTGAAGGGAATTCACTTTTGTAAAGCATTTTTAATGGGAATATTCAAGTGTGGAAATATTGACAGAGGAAAGAGATGTTAGTGTGACTTCAGCACCAGATACTCTGAACCAATTCATAATTTTTTAACCTTGGAGGAAAATCTTATCTCTCATATTAACCTTCTTTGGTGTGTGGCAAACAAGTTTGCTGTGTTTATTACCCATAGACCATTGTTATCAAATTAAGATTCTTGCCAATTGCCGTTCAAAACCTGAATGGCACAGCAATCTGCATCCATTTCTCTCTCTTCTTTTTTTACTTCATTGCAAAGTCCTGGTTTTTATCATAATTTCTTTGAAGCTCAAATCTGCTCTCTAAACGTAATAAAATGTTATTTAATGTTCTCTCTGATGTATATTTATATCTTCAGAATCTCTGTAGGCTGACATTGGTCATCCATGTTAGACATTAGGTCTGCCATTCTTCCTTTAACTCATTCACCTTGCATCAAGGAGGGTGTGAGGATAAATTACTCCTTCTCTACTGCCATGTTTGCCATTATTTAACAGCCTTGTGTCAGGGCAGAAGTGCCTATAGATTTTGAATCATGTATGCTTGTGAAAATTACTCATTAGATGTGAAAAAATAGTATCTAGTACGATGGATCGAAAAAGGTTCTTTCCATGGAAGAGTTGCTGAACAAATTTAAAAATTTCTTATTATTACAAATCCAGTTCATTCTGTTAAAGCAATAATATTATTCAAGGCCATTTGGTCTGTGCATATTAAAGAGTTAAGGGTTTTTTTATTGTTAAAGTAAGATCTTGAGGAAAAAGTTTAACAAAAACCAATAAAAATGGTTAGTGTAAATTATTGTGCAACCGTAGGCACTGCTCCAAGTGAATTTTGTTTTATTGTGGGTTTTTTTATTGAAAACTGCAGTACTTTCAGGCAAGGATCTGGAATGCTGCCACTTTCCTCTCCCTTGTATTTCTAACCAATTTATAGCATAGAGCTTCTGGATGTAAAGTGCCTTTTAAACAATTTTGTGCAGTGTTAGGACAATGGCATTTTAGTCCTATTTGAGATCTACTGAAGTTACTGTATTGCTAATAATTATACTCTGAAAAAGCACTGTTAAATCTTAAAGCCCCTGGGGTCTTCACACTGATGATATGATGCACACCAGCTCACCTCTGCAGAGATCCTGATTTGTGCTCTTAAGGCAACCTGAAGTCTTGCTGCCTTAGACATTTAAATTTAACTTAAACCAAACTTATTTATGATGACAGATATAAATCTCTGCCCTGAAGGATCCTACTGTCAGGATCTTGACCCTGTCTTAACTGAGTGTACAGCTACTGTACTTCTATCTCTCAGGTATTCTTCCCAATTCAATTGCAGAGGGAAGTGGTTCTAAGAAAGCCCTGTTTAAAGTCTGTCTGGTGGCAGAATTTAATAGCTGTTGACATAACCCAATAAGTTGGTAGTAGCTCACAGAGAATAATGCATGTGCCAAAATTAGCCACCACCACTGAGTATGGGCAGCTGTCAGGCAGAACGGCTCTGGACTTCTTTGTGAGCACCAGCATCTCTTATGTTAGGGAACATATTTTGCAGTGGTCATTTAAAACCAGGTCTCCTAAATGCTCTCCTCTGTTGGTAACAGGTTGTGAATTTAGAGGAGATATTTCTGTTTCCTGCTTGGCTGGGTGCAGAGAGGAACCTGAAAGAATAAGCATTTTGAAGCCTGCAGTATGACAGTGAGAACACTTGTGAGAGCAAGTGTAAAATGTGCTTTCTGCCTATGCCTGTGTAAATAGATCATGATTGTTCCAGTCTTGAACTAAAGTAAATGTCAAAGGAATATAGAAATTCTCTATTTTTTTTCTTTCTCTTTAGTCTTTTTTTCTCATGTGTGAAATAAAATATCTGTAGTGATTTTTATTTTATCTTTGTGTTGTTTATCTCTATCAATGTGCCCATTGGTAACTTATACATAAATACTTGGTCAGGTTTCCCATTTCACTATAAATATTAGGAGAAAATATAACTTGTATTCCTCTACCATGTGAGGCACCCAAATAATAATTTTTCTGCTTCTTAATACTTTAAAATTAAAGAAATTTTAAATTTCTTCTGTGGCTTATCCTGAAGTGTAAAAATTTGGACTGAGTTTCTCTTTCTTTCTTTCTTTCTTTCTTTCTTTCTTTCTTTCTTTCTTTCTTTCTTTCTTTCTTTCTTTCTTTCTTTCATATAGAACATATAACTTTGGACTAGAGTCTTTTGATTTTAAGCTATTTCAATTTTTAAAAAGATTTCATCTCAGTAAGTAAGTATATTTCTTTTTCCTGTAGTTAATTTTTATGTTCAGTAGTCCTCCAGACTTAATAGTGAAAGCAGATCAATATTTTTTCAAGTAATTATTATATGTGTTAGTTGCAGTTGTTCTCACAACGTTATAAGACATGGATGGAGAATATAACCCCTTTGAGCACACTGTGCATACACAGACTCATCTGGGGGACAACTGCATGTCACAGGCAGGTACAAGGACCCTCAGTGCCTATAACTGAGGCAGGGTGATGAAGACAAAGAACTCACTTTACCACACAGGAATCTCAAGCGCGTTTGTATTGTTACAAGTCCCAGACTTGTTATAACCTCTTTTTAATGACTGCCACTTAAAGACCCAGTCAATTAGATGTATTTTAACTGCTTGTGTTAGAGTGGGAGGATCCAGGACCGTTCACTGAGCTTGAAGGGGAAGTAGAGTGGGCAGCCCCATGGGCAGCCCCTGGCACTGTGCACCTCACTTCTCACCACTGGAGCCCCTCCCAGTGCTCATTGTTGTTCTTCCTGAGGCTTAGGAAACAGATAATTTATCTTCCTACTTATCACTACTGATCAGGAATGTTGCTTTCCTCCTTTGAGGTTGCAGAGAGAAATGGTCTCTCCCTTGAGCTGCTGAGAACTGCCTGCAAAGTAGAAAGAAAAGCTCTTTCACCTTAGAGACAAAAACCTCCTTGTTTGCTTTGTCTTATAGGATATTTAGAGGTTATGAAATTTGTGAAAGGCAATGTGGAAATAATTTCAGAATAATATACACTGGGCTTTATAGAATTATTTTGGTACATACAAATAAAATATGTAATTGTAAACAGTTGTATAATGCTTCAAAGTAATTTTTTATACTGGCACCTGAGAATATTCATATTTCTACAAAAGTATTTGACAGAGCAGCCCTGTTACATGTGTGATGGCTAGAAAACTCTTTCCTTGGAGTATATTAAATCTGAGGTTGCATTCTAGGACACTTACAGCTCACAGTTTCTCCCTCTTTCTCTCTAAATGAACTTGCACAAGATATGGCATGCATGCCCTTGCGTTCTGCTGTGGGAAACAAGTGCTGAGCTGCCTGTACAGATTGCATATTAAAGAATTTAGCTACCCAAGCTGCAAGTGACATAGCTAGTAATAAACCCAGGTAAGATTAATGACAGGAGGCTGGGAAAATTTTCTCTGAAATGGAACCTCTTTGGTGGTACTAATAATTGTTATTCATTACAGGTTAGTTCTCGCAGCACAACAAACACTGTTGTCAAGCTTGCTAATTCCCTGAGCTTGTTTACCCACTTGTTTAAAAAGATTTTGTGCTTAGTGTTGTTTATTCACGTTCCTCTCTATCCTTTTTCCAGGGTTGCTTTTGATTTTTTCATGTTCTGCAGAGCAAGTAGGTATGTTCCCTCTTTGCAGCTCTTGACATGGCAAAACCTGCTAAGAACCTGCTAAGAAAGTTTCAGAAATATAAAAGGAACTCTACTGCCTCTCAAACAAACGAACAATACTGTCAGGTTGGAGATACTTTTCAGCAATTGAGCAGAGGCAGTTATGCTTTGATTAGCTTGAAAAAGCACAGTCCTTTTAGGAAAGATAAATGGTTTTTGGGTTTTCTTTTTTTTCCCTAAATCTTTAGCAAATGAGTTTGTTCCAGGCTCATTTACACTGAAAACTTCATTTTGGCATTGAAAAATAAATGATTGCCTTATGATGACTACATAGTACATTTATAATATAATTTCTATTTTTTTGTATTCCTCTTCAATTTTTTATGATACCTGAAATTATGGGAGATTTACGAAATAAATTATATGAAAAACTAAATAGTGTACAATTCCTCTAACTTCTACTTATACTAAGTTTTTAGGATAACCATGACACTTCTTTATTATCACTTCTCCTCCAGTTCTCTTTTAATGTCTCCATATCACATAGCCGTACATATAGTCTGGTAACAGGAAAAGAACACCAGTAGAAAAAAATCATAATGTCCTAGCAGGATGCCTCTCTAATTTTATTAGTATAGCATCCAGAAAGCCTAACCAGAATTTAGTTAGGCTTTAGTAAAGAATGTCTTTTAAATTTTGTATTGATTTATCAGAATTCAAAAATCTGTTTTCAAGTCAATAGAAAACAAATAAATGAAAAACCCAGAACAAAACAAAATAGGGTAAAAATGAAACAGTGGTAAAATTCCCAAGGCTTTATTCATATAATCTAAGTGTGAGAAATGGACACAGCTGGCTCATATTTCTGGGCCTTTGATATTGTGTAAAGAGGTTGACTCAAAGGCCTTAAATTAACCTTTGCTCTGAATTGCCTCATGGAGGAACGTGTCCGTCTGCTATTGGCTTTAAAAAGATCCTGTATGACTAGCTGGATGAGGTAAATGATATGAAAGTTAGCCCCTCAGAGGATGCTGCTTTCCTTTATGTGATTTCTGTAAACTCTAAGAGAAGGGCTTTGTGTATACTTGAGTGGTATCTAACATGATGGGAGAGGATTCACCAGAGGACCTCTCATCTGCTATCATGGTAAATTAATGTTAAAAGAAGAATTTCACATTTGAAGCAAGTTGCTCAGACTAGCAAGAATTATGAATTGTGTTATTTAAGGAGATACGGTCGGCCCAAGTACAGTTCTGCTTAAGTTCTTAAGGGAGGCACCCAGAGAAATCCAAAGGATCACGACCAAGTCATTGAAAAATCAAAAGAAATGAAAATGGGTAACAGCAGCTAGAATAACCAGAACTGCTCTCCTCTCTTCAAAACCTGATCATGTCAATAAATTTAATGTCCAACATCAACTACTGAAATGCTGGAAGAGTGGGAGAAAGCAAAGAAACTCTGACAAAATCTCATCAACAGATCTGAGCTATGATCTTGCCCTTAAATTGGATTCCAACACAGCATGCTGTTCAAATGACCCCTTCTTAAAAAGATTGCCAAAAACTGCAGTAAGTGGAGACCTGTTCTGGCCTCTGTTTTCTCTGGGTAATATATACTCTGGAGAAAAGAAATAACTCACAGCATAATCAAGTTAGATCTATAATTTCTAGGGTATTTTGTATTGTCCTTTCAGACAATGTAAGGTCAGTAGATAAATCTAAAAAAGTAAAATGTCAGAACAGGCATCAACCTTGTCTTCTGTAAAAAGGGATCTTGACATAATCCAAAACAAAGATTTATAAGATCATGTCCTTGTAATAATGTATAAAAATAATGTTCCTAAATGTTAAGATCAAAATGTTCAATGGGATTTTAGCATGGATGGCAATCTTCTCAGTTATGAACAAACAGGTAAGAATTTCTTGTTCCCTCACCATTCCATGGATACAGGAAACACAGGCCAGGTAAAATGTCAGTGTCCAAAACTTAGACCAAAGTTCATTTTTTTTCAACATTTTCTCTTATTACTTTGTTTATTGACAAATAAGGTTTCTATCTGGATTCATAATACTGTTTGGATCTTGGGTGAACTACCGGACAATGATGATGAGGTAGGTCTCTCTTCCACCTGTAATCCTGTTACTGAGCTTCTCCTAAATCTGGCAAGTAATTGTAATTTTGTAACACAGTCATTATTCACTATGTTTTTTTGAAAAATGTGTTGTGATCAGAAGTATCTGTAAAAGAAACAGGAAATTAGGAAGATAACAGTAATTCCCACCATAAAGCAAAATGACCAATAAAACTTTTCAGAAGGATGGTCACAAACCTTTACAAGGTAAGGCTACCATTGGAGCCTAAGCACTTGATGGCTTCACTGAAAAATGTCCTGTCCTCTAGAAATTTTTCCACCTCATTCCAAACATTTTTAGCAACAAACTATTTTGGCTGATTTTTCTTTGTATATAATTTTTGTTAGATGAACATTAGCTGAGAAACCTGGACCTGTGTGTATTTCACAGAAATCAAGAAGTGATTGTGATCTTCTCAAAGCCATAACTTCCAAATGCATGAGGAAAGTTACATGCCTGTCTATCAACGTGGGTGTAAACACATCCACATATATGGATATGTGTGGTTAAACTGAAAACAGACCCCCAGAGTTTTATCATCATTTTAAACAGATGCAGACAGTGTTCGTTAATTTCAAGACCTAAATTTTATGCTTTTCTGTTTTGGTTCAAAAGTAGGAACAAGCCCCATTTTTGAGCAAAGGTCTTCAGATTTGGTTTCTAGGCCTCAAGGTACATATGGAAAACTAGGGCGAGACTGTTCCAGTTCATTGCTGCTCACAGGCTGTATGCATAAGCTTGTAAAACATGGATTCTGCATGTCATACAAATGATATCAAGTATGACTCTGTGCCATGTGTGATTATAACTGAGTTTATTTTGACATGATAAGATGTAATTTTCAGTTCTTAACACCTGTGTAGAATCTGTTGCCCTGTAATTCGCTTACAGAATATGTATGATTTTACACAAGCAACTGGGATGTTTCCTTTCTGAATGTAACAGGCCTTGTATTAAGACTAAGCTGCTTTACAGGCTTGCATAGGCAGCACAAGCTTTTAAAAGTCCATGTGAAAGTTTGTCAAGACCTCTGATAAAAATCAGAGCCTTTGAAGTTCATCAATTGCTACTTAGAATAATAGGAATAGGGACAATTCTCTCCTTTTAATTAACATTGGCTGGTGGATGAAGCACAAAGAGATAAACTGTTTGTAAAAGCTTAAGAGTACACCACAGAAGTCTGAGTCAGTATTGTTACTTGAATGCATCAATGAATAACAATGAAAGCCATATAATGAAAAGTTTTTTCCTCTCTTTTAATTCTAATATGACATAATGGAAGCTGGTGTGGTATGAGAAGCCTTTTCATATATAATTATATTGTTGAAAGCCCCCCAAAAAAGAAAATTGTAAATTCTGAAGGCCGCAGAAGGACAGATAAATGAATGGCAAATTCCACCGAGCATTTTATCAGCTTCCTGCCATTCTCTCAACAGTGCCAGATAAAACCCCCAGTGTTTAAAGGTCTTGTGAAAGGCTGTGCATAAGCTTGTAAAATGCGTATTAATTATAGAAAGTACATCACAGTCTCCTCAAACTTCAGTTAGTTTTCTTGAAATACACAAACATCTCTAGGACTTTCCTATCTGGCCAAGATGGCTGCTTTTAAAATTGAAACTGCTGAACTGTCTTTATGAAATTAATTGGCCAAAGACTCTTATTATTTGCAAATAGAGTTTTAGCTTATCGTTTTCATATATTTTCTATTATAAACAGAGCAGGTAGTGAGATGAGCCCTTCACTTTGTTCAACAGAAACTGCTATAGGACACTGATCTGAACAGCTTAGACCTCATCCCAGGCACTTGGGCTCAATCTGTTCATGACAGCTATTCATGTCAACAATTTTCCAATTTCAGAGTATGAAATTAGAGAAACATGCTATTCTGCCTGTCCTACAAAATTTGAAAATTCTATATATTTCAGAAGTTATGAATGTGTTATAGGGTAATGAGGAGGAGAAGCAACCTGAAATATTCTTTGGGTAACACCTTGGAAAAAAATTCTAAATCTGAACACTCACAGACACACACACACATACAGAGGGAAAAAGAAAAGGAAGTGGAAGTTTGCTAATTTCATAAGCTGAAATTTTTCAAAGTCTGAGCACAGCCCATCCTCTCCTACTGTTAATTGTGGCATGGCTAAGAGTTGTTGGGAAGAAGTGAGAAAGACCATCCCTGAAACTATCTTTCTTGGAAACACTGAAATGCTTCAATGACAAACATGCTCACGGGATGGGATGTTGCTCTTGGGTGCTCCTACTGCTGCCTTCAGGGGAAGGAGAGGGAGAGGAGAAAGAAATGCAGCTGGAATGTAGACTTCAGGAGAGAGAATGAAAACAAATAGGGCATGAGTTTAGGGAAATATGAGCGAAGATATGGAAGAAGTCAGAAGGTACGAGAAGATCACACAGAAATGGGAGACTTCAGCTGAATGGAGGTGGAAATAGAAGCAAATTATGTATAATCAATGGAAGAAATATTCTTGCAGAGCCCAGAGCTGAGAGGATCCAGTTGAAGTCTGTCTGTCCATGAGGCAAACCTATTCCTTCCTTTTCCAAGTCTTTCTGAACATTTTACAGCAGTTTCCTGAATTTATTTACTGAATTGAATTACTGATTGGCTTGGTTGCTTTAGTTTGTTGGGTTTTTCTAATAAAGTTTTTGTTGCTATGGACAAAATTCCTTTGCATCTCTCTAATGTTTAACAGGACCATTGGATCAGCTGTTAGATCACCTGGAGACTTCTAAATATTTATGAAGTCAAAATAAAATTATGTTGAGGAATACAATTAGTACAGGTAGCTTGGTATGCAATTGAGGTGGGAGCTGCAAGTTGAGCTCTGGGTGATGGGAGCCCCAAGCAAAAGGCCAAAACTGGTGCTGACCCTTTCCACAGGAAAGGGAATGGGGACCTGTGGCCCTGCCAGGTGACTGGACACTCAGAAACACAACAGAAGCCAACAACACAGAGGAAAAACCCCATGCTAGCACACACAGACTGTGAGGGTATGAAAGCCCAGCGGTTCCTTGGTTTAGGGTCCCTCCTCAGGGGCACCAGTTCAAGCTGTTATTCTGCTGTTAGACCATGACTAAGGTCTTTTAAGGATCCAGATGCCTGAGGCTCTGCTATGGGAAACCGAGGGTCAAGTGGGTAAGGAAACCTTGTCTGACTGTGGGTGTGGAGTGTGTAGGGAGTCAAGTGAGGCACCCATCGGCTTCCTGGAGCTGCCTGCTGCAAAGGGGCCTTGGTCCCAGCTCTGGTGGTTCAAGTGTGTGACTGCCAGAGCAGCTCCTGGATGGACAGACAGACAGAAAAGTTTCCTTAACATTTACATAGTTACTGTAATTGGATGCATGCTACATTGCTATTCCTACAAATACTTATGAGAATGTAAAAAAAAAAGAAATTTCTTTCAGGGATTCTTATGTGTGGAGAAACTTTGTTTTATCTTGATACTCTTTTAAAAATAGTTTTACCAGACTTGTGAACTACTGTGCACATATATTCTCTTTTTTTTTTTCAGAGGAGAACTGCGAAGAAATCACTTCCCCATTTTTGCAGTAATACTGTGAATGTGAACAAAAAGCAGCTTCTCTCCATTGCAGTCAATCAGAAGTTTATGTTGCAAATGTTTTTCAATTTTATCTCTGCTTACATTCTTGAGCAGTTTTTTTTTTTATGTTGACACATGGAAGACATGTTACCTTTGTCTTAATATTGAGGCACAAGTCAGGCTTGTCCTTTGCATCAGCTAGGCCTAGGGTGATGCTTTTTGAGACAAGTAATGCAACTTCTGTTGATCATCATAGAGCACTGCTGTCTTTACTTCTGCAGCACTCATGGCTGCTCTCTGCAGGGTTGTCATCTTTCCAGTGCTGCACTTCAGGGATTATGAAGTGGATGTTAAGAACCCACAGCATGCAAGGTCCACTGCTTCCCGCCACTGGAGTAAGGGGTTTATCATATCCTGTAGGGAGGTCACTGAATGGCTAGACACATCTGCAATGCAACTCCTTTAGGAAGTCTTAATGGTCTGACTGTGCTGTTTTTTTTCTGAGAGAAGGTCATTAAAATTTTTCTGAAGTGCTGCATTTTAAGTAAAAATAGGTTTTCTTAAATCTTCACTATTTTTATTTTAATTTATTTTGCTAACAGCTTCACCTAAGAAGTCTAACACTGAGTGAAGTCTTAAGCTGGCTAATTGAATTTTCTTCTTTAGCCTGTGGTCAAGCATATCGTGGGTCACATAAAGAGGGCAGTGAATCACAGTCTGGGAAGTCAGCTGATGGCTCCAGCTGAGTGTGTTGGAATCTTGCCTGCGTGTCGGCAGTTTGCTGTATCAGAACCTGGGGTTAGGAGCCTTGGATCTCAGCAGGAGGAACAGCTCTGCCTCTGTGCTTGGCTTTTAGCAGTTTTTTAGCAGAATTTATTTTGATTGTAGGTTAATATTCACACTTTTAAAATCAGTTATTAGGGCTTGGATAGCTCTACTAATGTGTTTTGTAAACTCCATTTACACCTTCACAAATCCTAGTGGGAGCTCAGCATTCACTGTAAACAATAAAATGTTTGGCTAGTTTGCACACGAATTTTTGTTCTTTGCCAGAGGCACTTAAAAACAATGCTTCAGAAAAATGCCTGGAAACTGTGTGTGTGTGGGCTTTTTTATTTTTTTGTTTCTCATGTTTATTGCTGCTTTCCAGTGCCTCACCCACTTCTCCCTAGCGAGTGGAGAATAAAAAGAAGGCTCACATAGTATTTTTCCTATCCTAAACTGACATCCAAAATTCTTTTTTTTGGTCATCAGCAGCTGAAGCAGATAGTGGAGCTGTTGGCTAATTTTTGTTATAGATGAGTGTAAATTGTAGAGAGCTGTCCTCTGTGTCAGTCACTTCTGGTGTTTGTGGCTTGTTTAGATAAAAATCCTGGTGTCACAGTGGTACTGTGCAGTTTCAAGCAGGTTTAGATTTGTTCCAGGACCATTTGATTTGTGCCAAGCTTTTCCTTGCATAAAAATCTGCTGAGATTTTGGAGGGCACAAAAAAGTTCTAATTTCTCAGGAGATGTCTAAGATATTTTGTTTAGCAGATTGGAAGGAAATTTAAGAGCATTCAGAGCAGTATGGAGAAGTGGGAAGATCGGGGATCCTCCAGTCATTTCAGGTACCCATCCTTCTGTGGTGACATATAAGGGCCAGCTGGAAAATGTCTCCTGTGCTTGAGAAGATGAGTCTTTCTGCTTTGCCCCCAATTGAGGATGGTAAAGACTGACTGGAAATAATGCCTGAGTGGGTGTAGCTGTAGGCACCCACTTGCTGTAGGCTGGACAGAGAGGCAGCTTCAAGCTTTACCGTGTCTTGCTCTTGTATCTAGCCATTTGGAATCTGGGTTTTTAAAAAGCTCCTTTGTTTTCCTGAATATTATTTTTAACTATGTTCAAATGACTAAGTTGGAATATTTTTTTTCTGTTGGAGCAACAGTGCAGGCCATGGATGAGGTGTAGAAGAATCTGCTTGGAAGAATCAGATCTGCCCTTGCCCTTCTGGGCTCTCCTGCTTGTAACAGTTGAGCAAATTCTATCAGAACTGTATCATTAGGACTAGAAGTAGAGTCAAGGAAGCCAGGGAGATGGTTTGTTTGTACCTCAGCTGTATCACTTAGTTCTTGAAAGGCATGAGATCATTCATTTCATCTTTGAACTATCACCAGGGGCTACATGAAGAGCAAATGCTTCCCACAAATTGGGTAACTCTTTTTGAGCTCAGACACACAGTTATGTGGTGTAAAGAGGAGCAATACTGGAGATGCTCCTTTTCTGTTTGTGTTGTGTTAGGAGATGCATCTACCTCAGAGACAGTGATTAATCATCCAAGTTAGTGGGAGAGGTTACAAATGCCCTTGGCTGCTAAGGCTGGGTCACCTAATGAATGCTGCAAAGACCTGGAGACAATCCCCGTAGTTACTCCTTATGGATTAATTTCCATTCTTTTTAAATACCAATGAACATTAACTTGCAGCAAATAACGTCAAGACCAGGGAAATGAAATCATGTGCGTTTCAAAGGCTGGATAGAAATATAATTTCACATGAATGTTTGAGTGTGTACATACATGGTCTTTTTAGTCCTTTGGTTGCCCTACAATCATGGCATGGATTGCTTTCAGACAGATTTTTTTTTTTTTTTTGCTGGTCTTTATAGTGCATATTTCCTTGAAATTAAAATGGAATATTGAAATAAAACCCAAAATTCTCTTCACACAGATTTGTTAAGGAGAAAAAAAAAACCCTGGATAAAATTATACTATAAAATCTGCTTTCAGTTGATGTTTCACTGTATTAACAATAATGAAAGACTTTATATAAAGTCTCAAATAGAGCCTCACTCTGTTTGATGATGACTAAACCACTGTGAGGTCCAAAACTTCTGTTTGGGTTTTTCTACATCTTACATGATATGCTGGTTTCTGCTACAGTTCCTATTTTCATGTGAAGACGAATTAATTCTAACTATAAAAAAATTCCTGCTTAGGTCTCCAGTTGAAAAAAAAAAGTGTTCTGTAAAAGAATAAAAAATGAACACATTTCTTTAATTAAAAGTAATATTTTCACATCTCCCACACTTGAGCTGAAATGACAGAAATTTAAAAGCCAAAATTTGTCATGGAAAACTCCAATCTGTATTAATTTCTTAAGCAGATTGTCACAAAGATTTGAGGTTTGTCTGCAGCAAAAAAAAAAAAAGATCAATTGAATTAAACAAAAATTATTAGACACATAAATTCAGCAATGATTTTTTTTTTTTTAAGCAGGAATGTTAATGAAATCTTTCAACTATTTTTTGTTACTAAGCTGATTTTCAAATTCACCTGCCTCAGAAGGCAGCTGCACTAGTGCAAGTCCAAAGTCTAATCCAAGTATCACACTTGGATTTGCAGAGAGACCATTTAATTACTGAGGACATTTGCATCAGCTGGGACTCATTAACAAAGACAATGCTGCTTTAAGATGTTCTTAATTTGGCCATATATAAAAATCATCCAAAACATTTAAGCTTTCATCACACAGATGGAGTGATTTCTAAATTTGTAGCTTATTTGTAATTTAGTTAAACAGTACTTATATGCATTCACATTAATAAGTCCCAGCTCAGATCTTCGTCATTAATTAGCGAGGGAGTTGCTGAATCTGACTCAGGTTGTACCAAGTATCACACAACACTGTCCGCCTGGGCACAAGCAGCCTGTGAGTTCCAGCAGCAGAGAAGGCAAACCCAGCTCTTGTCAGTGGCAGTGACAGAGCAAAGGAAAATACGTGGGCTGTGTGTGTGGGCAGAATTCTTTCTTATCCAATGTCTCTCCCTTTGAGTGCTTTTGCTTATCAGCAGCTGCCACTCATTTTTCCCATAACCTGTTGAGATTTTTCTTTAAGTCTTCACTTTTGAGCTGTGTTTTAATCTTACAGAATTGTTCTGTACAAAGCCTCTGTGACAGGCTGTCCTGTCCATCTATTTGTACACATTGCCAGTGCAGGTTCCCTTCACATCTTTATTCCTGGAATCTCTTCCTCCGACACCTTCTGTCTTGCCTTGCTCACAGACACAATGTTAAATATAGATAATTTCTCTACTAATTTGAAATCAACTGTCTCCTCAGCTGCCATTTCTTCTCTCTTAAACATGAGTCACTTTTATTTCTTTTCAAGACCTTTTTTCATGTCTCTCCTATTTTTTGTTTACTACTGAAATGTCTGTTTAAATCCTTGATTGGTTGTGATACCCCAATGAATTGGAGATGACCACAGACACGATTTTGGTGTTTTGAATCATCTTTTGGCTTCCAAATTTAGATTTCAAAATGCTGTTGCAAAATGAATAAATTTGTAGGTGTGCCCTCACTCCCCGCACTATATTCAGAAATTACCTCCAGATCCCTGATTCCTTTTCAAACCAAAAGTAGCAGGCTTGCATTGAGAAAATGCTAGGAGTTGGCATTTTAAACTCTGTTGTGAATATATTCAAAATGAAAAAGCATTTTGAGATTTTACAGGCTGTGGAAGCAGAATAATGTTCATTGTAAGTAAATTCATATTGCTCTTTATTCCATTGAAAAGAACACAAATTCAAAGAATGAGAAAGATGACATGAGGGAGAGGCTTGGATTCAGGTAGCCTAATTTCTGGCTGAGTTGTGAAATGCTCCCAGGCCCTCCTCTTAACCCCAGCTGGTTATTCCCAGGAGCTGGTACAAGCATCCCAAGAGCATTCTGTGGGCCCAGTGTACAACTGTGACAGTTCATGAACAGTCTTGGGTCCCCCTCCCCTCTTCATCTCTCCAGAGAGGGAAAAATCCTGTCCAAGCACACACCACTGCACTAGCTAGTGCATTTGCTTTCCAAACCAGCAGGAATTCACTTACTAATTCACTCTTCAAAACATGATTTATTCTGCAGAGCCACCTACTTTAATTATTATTTGAGCTTTTTAGAACCACAGGTCTGGGTAATTACTTTCATTGCCTTCCCTTGGTTGCTTATGCTGTATAGATCTGCTGTTTAATGACTCAGAGACCAGAAGGAAAACTGAATTCTTGAAGTACAGGGTGTCTAGACAAAAATGCCCAAGCAAATATTTCCACTGTAAGCAAAGAGATAGTGTTTGCTTGTGATAAAGTGGTTCTAAATAATTTATTTTTAAGCTTGATGTGAGGTAGATGGATCTTATCGTAGGGACAAGAAAGGGGGGAAAAGGAATGCAGTGACGAGGGCAGTGATTTCAGTCATTCATTTAATTGTTGTTACTTAGAATGTTGAGTGCATAGCCCCACTGTGTCAGATACTGCTAGTGTATAATAAGAGACAGTTGCTGCAGTATGGCTTCTACACAGGTCAGTAATGGTGAAGTTAAAATTTATGCTTTGTCAAAAACCATGCACGTATGCACTACGCTCACATAAATGTACTTGGCACAGGGTTTTTTTATTGGTTGCAATTTTTATTAAATGTTTACATTACAAGAAGCTGATTTCCACTTTTCATTACAAATACAGTCAACACAATTATCCATACAGGATTTATTTTATTGGTGGATTTACAGTATCACACATGGGGCAGCGTTCTGACTAGCTGTATGCAGAGCCAGCTGTAGCTGAGAGGTGTTAAACTTGAGTGCGATGCTGCACAAGTGTGCCTGGCTGAGGATGTTGTGCCAGGGCCACAGGTACAGGTGACCAGTGGTTCCTGATGTGACAGTGGTGTCCCCGCTGTGCTGGGCTCTGGCAGCAGCCCTTCCCCAGCCCACCCGTCAAGCAAGACACTGACTGTCTGTGCCAAGCAAGCTCGCCCAGAGAGCACACAGGCTGCTGAATCATTCCCATGCCTCCCAACCCCGGAAACACTTTATATAGATAAACCACAGAGACTGTCAGCATAAGAAAAAGAAATCTGCTGGAACTGGGCTGCTGCTAATAAATTCTGCGGGACATGGGAGACCCTGAGCTGTAGCTGCATGGTATTCTTCAGACCTACCCTTGAACCTACAATTTCCACTTTTTCTTCATTTCCCAGAATGTTCCAAACATCTGTGCTTTCTGATAATGTAGGATATGCTACCGGTATGAATAGGAAAGAGTTCTTCTATTCTGTGGAAAATTTCCTTACTGCTTCTGTAGCGTAAATCAAATTTTTTGATGGTTGACCAGAAATTCTCTGTTTCACAGTGTAAGGTTAGGGATAAATGGCATCTTACATTGATACCGAGCACTTTTCTGATTGCATTTCTTTGTATAACGTCCTTAGAATGTTGGCACTGATTGAAGAAGTTTGATGAAATGATGATGACAGAGTTATTAAAGTAATGGTGTTTTTCATGATTTTGTGTAGAAACAGAGAGGCGAATTGAGATGTCGGGTCTGTGCTTTGTGTACAAGGCTGTGTATTTTGTGTAAGTACTATGGAAAAAGGGAAGCAGTTGAGGGTACTCAGCCCTATACTGCAAACAATATGTACTAAAAAAAAAGAAACATATGAGTAAGAAAAATAGATTTGTATTCTTCTATCTTCTATGGCTGTGTTCCCCATCTCTGGTGTCAAGCCTTGTTTTCTGAAGTGTGTTTCTCCTCTGGTAGTCAAAACCATCTCTTTTATCATATGTCATGAAATGATAGCTCATTCTCTTGCCTCTAAGCTATCACACACACTTAGAAAGAAACTCATCAATATAAATGTTTGTGTCTATGTCTGATTGGTTTCTCATGTTTAAAAAGGAAGAAAACGGAGATTGATTGCAGAGGCCATAAAAGTAATGATGCGTTTAATGAAAACATACATTTTATAGGAAAAAACACGCTTAAAAATTACTTGAAGCTGCTGCATATGAGTTAATGAAATTAAATGACCTTCAAAATTTTGCTAATTTGACCTCAGGTTATCCCTTTGAGCCTTCAGCCAGTTTTACATTTATTTGCATACATGGCATTTATTTTTTGTCTATCTGAAGAGCTTTCAGCTCTCCCCATTGAAGAGTGTGGCTGCAGAGATACACTGCAGTGGTTACACAGTGTGAAAACTGGGCTGCTGGCTGGCTGGCTGTCCCTGCAATGGCAGGTACTCTTCCTTCTCCCAGTCCTTAACTTTATGTTAAGGATGTTGCCATAAGTTTTCCTTGAGGAAACAGTGCCCCCTAAATTATCTGTTGCTAGCTGCTTCTTTTCATATCAAAACAGAACCATAACCAGGTCCAGCCTGAGATGTGGCTACATGGCTGAGCTTTGTATGGGAAATGACATCAGAAAGTCTCTACAGAAGTGAGTAAGTAGTAATATGGCATAATTTCATCTCCAGATGAGCTGAACAACTCTGGCATTGAGATAGTACTGTCAGGCTAGTCCATCTCTCTGAGGTAGTGCTTGTTCATGAAAAGAAACACAAAAAAGAACATAAAGTGAAGACTTTGGTATGTTGTAAGTGTCGTGGTACTGATGGCATCCATCCAAATGACCACTCTCATGCCAAGTGATACTGAAAGTCTCATGTTCACATTGGTCAAATATATTCCTCTGTACGATGGATGAGTCATCTCAATACTACCTAGCATTTGGAGTCTGGATATGCAGCCCTTTGGGCTTTGAGCTGTTGTAGTAATAATCATTAATTATAATAAATAAAATATAATTACTCATTAATAGCTGATTGTATTAGTGGGGTTTTGTTGTTTTAAGTTGCAAGTAAGTACTGAGGAGGCTGTGTTGCAGCATGCAAGAAAGTTTTTTCTTAGTGTGAGCTCTCAGACACATGTTGTGCAGCCCCAGCTGTGGTATAAGGCGAGTGGGGAAGCTTGTGACCAGGATCAAAGAGAACTGGGAGGTGGTGTGAGGTGCAGTCATGTGCATATTGTACAGAAACTAGTCCCCAGAAAGAAGTGTCTGCTGAACCTCATCTGGATTTATTCACCAAGGGAGTTAGAGCCCAAAGGTGAGGTAGCACATGCATGATGTGAACATGCAGAACTCGTCTTCCTGAGCAGGTACAAGTGGCTGTGACTTGTACATTGGCTCTCGGGAGGGATGGTTGTGGTACCAGGTGCAGCACTAGGATGGATCACATCCCTCCTGGAGCACAGACTATGTCATGACTCCCTGCTTCACAGGTGTCTTACCTCCAAAGAACTCTCTCATTCATTTATGCTATAAAACACTCTTGGGTGTACTTGAAACACCAATTAAACTTATGAGCAAGTCAAAACTCTTGTCCTGAGAGTCCCTCTGGTGGTCCTTAGTCACTGCCAACCCTAAAGTCATACCTGACTGCTTGAACTTGATATTTCTTCCCAAATATGGAGCTGAGTTGGTATTACTAGTCTGGTTCATTATTTTGTGTCTTCTTTTTGGTTAATGTTCAGCATGGTTTGCAGAATGAGCATTGTATCCACCAGCTGAGCAAATAGTTCTTCATCTGGCCACAAGCCGGCATTTAGTATCTTGTCTGAGTAGCTGGCTGAATAGTAGGGATGAAGAATCTGTAGTGCTGAATGAAGGTAAAATTCTTGACCAAAAGACTCAGTTAGATGGTACCTCTCCAACCACCACTCTGAAAATTAATTTGGCTCTTTACAGCTATGTATTAGGAGAGGCTACAGTTGTCCTGAAATTTTGGCACAGCTGCAGGTACCTAGGAGCTGAGACATCCTACTTTTCCTCTAACCATGGCAACACCTGCAAATACCAGACAGGTACCACAGTGTATTGCAACAGGGAAACAGCAAAGAAATATCTTGCCTGTGTCCCACTGGAAAGGGTCTGGAAGAGGCAGATGTGTCATTCACCTTTTATGGCCTGAGGTAAAACCTCTGAGTACAGTCCTGTGAGCACCTCACATCTAAGTTCATAAACAGGGAAGATGCATGCCATAAAAATCCATGAGAATCTGAACACAGTCATAGAGAGGTCATAGAGAAATCACTAACTGGCAATTGAGGGACAGCATGAAACTGAAGCACCTGTCTGATAACCCTTACTTACTCTGTTCACCTAGCTTCAGACCACCAGGCTGTTGGAAGACTAATTTAGTGCTGGGCCATCTATCTATCTATCTTTGGTTTTTTTTTTTTTGAGATGGAGGAAATAGAGTGGAAAACCTTGTTTCATTTCAACTGAATTTAATATCTTTGAGTAAAATAGAAAGCTACCATTTGGCTGTTTATTTCTCTATTTCTCTCTCATTCTAAGATTTTTGTATGAGGGAAAATACTAGACTTTTTTAAAGTGGAAAAAGTGGTACTTTATCCCCCTCTTAAGATGCATTGTAATGTCCTGGGACAGTGCTTTGACGCATATCATTACTATTTTACATTGCTCTAAAATTATAGTAAGACCATTTTTGACAAATCTTTTTGCCTTTTTTTTTTTTTTTTTTAAGACAAGCCTTTGCAAGAGTTCATGGAAAGACAGTAACATTTTAAGTGTGGTCATAAACCACATGAAGGTCTTTATAATTCTGCCACAAATGCTAGCATACTATTTATACTTAACTCTCCCCCTCTACTGGAAAATGGTAGAGGTTGCTTCTGTGGCTGCAACCTGCAGTTTGAGATGCACAGAGATGTCATTTTCCCTCCGGGGGATTCAGATATCACTTCTAAGCCCAAGGTCCCACCTGTACTGGGGGAAGACACCAGTGGAAGCGATAAATTCAGTGTAGGATGAAGGCTGGCCCCCTGTTTTTTGCCATCCCACAGCTGCTCCCTACTGAATGGTTTTCTCTCATTTCACCACTTCTTAGTCCCCTCTGAATGCCTGTGTCTTCCCTGAAAATTTTGCTTGCTGCCTTTGTGGCATTTGGGTCCACTGAGTGCCTTAAGGTGAGCCAAGAATTTCAGATATTCATGATCGGTAAATTTCACTGTGCAAACAAAATCATAAATCCACAGTGCGTGGGCAGGGTTGTCACGTTTCAGAATGGAACTGCTTTTGTTCCTGAGGTGCCTATCGAAAACACAGCATGGACTCTCCATCCTCTGGGCTGTTTCATCTTCTGAGTGAACCGTGGACCTGAGTGTTTTATTCTGGCATCTGCAGAATTTACAATGCCTGTTTTGAAACAGTCTTCCTGATAAGATGTATTGAGGAAACAAGGAAATAAAAGTAGACAAGATACTTAGTTCAGGCATTTTTCTTCACAGGCAACGAGACTGATACATTTTCTGCTCTTAGAATAGGACTATAATCCTTTTAAGAAACTTTAGAACAGAAAGAAGCTGAGGCCCATCTAGGTCAATCCCCTCTAAATCTTCAGACATTATGTGATTATTTTTAAAAAATGCAAAATGCAACAAACAGTTTCAAAAATATTAGAAATTTACCAGAAAGTGCTAGAGAAGAGCTTTAAAGAAGCTTGCGCATCAACATACCTGTATCAGTCCTTGGTATTGGTTTCTTCTTCATGTTACTGGGTGCAGACAAGCTTCTATATAAAATACTGTATAATTTGAGGCTAAAATTTGACCAAGACTCTACATGATAAATTCCATGTTACTACAGAATAGCCACAAGCCACTCATTTCTGTCTTCTACGCTACAATCTTCTTGTAATGCTGCAAATGATATAGTAATTACAGATGGGGTAACATGGTCTCTTCAACCATTAGTACTCTGCAATTTGCAGTAGTAAATGGAGGATTTCTGTGTCTAGATTAACTTGTGTATTAGCAGAAAGAGGAGTACTAATAACATGATCAAATGCAGGAACTAGGAAGGAGGTTAGGAAGGCTTTTTCCTGTTTTGTGTGTGTTGTTTTCTCAGATTTGTTTCCAGATGTGCCTGCTGAGGATATAACACAGCTATTGGCTTTACAGACTGATCTCAGAGAGGTCCCATGAAAACTGGATTTCTGTTATGGCTGCCCCTGAAGTTTTTTTTCCCACATTATCTTTGGCTAACACATATATTTAAGATTTTTCCAATTTTTTACCCCTCTTTTTCATTATAATCACAATTCTTTTCCTATGTTTGGATTTGCATCTTAGGAATAAGCTCAATGATTTATTCCAGGTTTTTTCTGTCTCCTGAAATATACCTGATTCTTCTTTCCAGAGAGGGCTGGGCAGGGCAAGTCTGCAGACATCCTCTCCTGCTCCACTCTTTCTTTGATATATTCTATTTGCTCCTTAATTTCTGGGCAGATGGTTTCCAGCTATATGCCCCTATGTCTTCAGTGTAAAGGGGAGCTTCTAGAAAGAGAAAGAGGCTGGCAGATAAAAATAAATTACAAAGCTCCATCAGTGTGCACAGCCTCAAATGAGCCCTTGGAAAGGTGCAGGGTACTATCTTTCCAACAGGCGATGATGCAGTTAGACACACAGCTAGCTGGCTGCAGTCACCCAGGAGCAGTACTGGCACAGTCCCTGTAGTAAAGTTACAGACCTGATAATTATCTCAAGCTACTCAACCTTGCATGCTTTCAGCATCTTGATAAGATGAAGGCAATCTTACGCTGAACTCCCACAGATTCTCACTCCCTTTGTAACTGTCAATGATATTGCTTTTCCCACCAGCTCCTTCCCAAAACATCCACCTGAGAACATGGCTCCTGCAGGCAGTGTGTGTGTTTGGGTGTGGAGGAGCCCACCTGCTTACAGCCACAGCAGGCAAGGGGTTAGGTGAGGTCACGCTTCGTGGGCCACTGACCAGTGGTTCCCAGCTTTGCCCGGCCGCCCTGGCGGGAAGCGTGCTCAGCTTTCGGTAGGGCCCCGCTGGACGGGTTCGCAGAAGCCCACCCGGTGGGTCCTTGGCATGCAAGCACTGGATGTAGGCGCAGCTTTGGCGAAGGAGGAAAAGGAGACTCTTTCTGAGGTCGAACAGAACCAAGGTTTATTCCACGTGGATGGGCCTCAGAGAAGAGCGGTTTCTCCTGGTGTGCAGGAGCTTAAAAGGGGTAGATGCCCAGGGGAGTGCACAGAAACATTTAGCCAATGGGAGAGTACAAGGGGAGGAGTAGGGGAGCGGAGTGACACATAAAGGGCCAATCCCTGACGGAGAGTAGGGGATTTCCAGAACCTGTCCCAATCAGGAGCTGAACCTCTCCGAGCTTTCTAGAAGGAGGAGAGGCCTCCTGAGAGACTGACAGGCTCTGGGGGGAAAGACACACTTAATGGACAGGAGGGTTGCCAGGGAAACAGCACCTTCTGGAAAGGGGAAAACCAGCTGCAAAGGCAGTCATGAATGGGGGGGGGTAAGGCACAAACCATTTTTACAACTTAATAAAATAACCATATAAAATTAAAACCTGTGAGCACAGCTCAACGCACCACTACAGTTAGGTGCAAGCCAAGCATAGCCAAGAAGAGTCACCCATCCCGTGCAAAGCACAGCAAAACACAGGTGCAGCACAGTCCACACTGGCCATGTCAGACACAGCCTCTGGCAGGCTCCATGCCCTTGCTCCATGTCTGAATTTTGTGGTTATTCTGTTCCTGCACTGACAAGGGCAGTGACATCCAGCATGCATGGACAGGGATGTGCAGCAACTGGATGATGTAGATAGAGCAGGATGCTCCTGCTCTCAGCCCTGCACGTCATCCTCTGTACCATTCTCTGAGAATCGGATGTCTGAGATTCTGTTGCAGGAAACCTAGGGCATACAATTTCCTTTCTCACCCTAAAGTGATTTAGGGGTGGTGACAGGGCTGCCTGTGCTGCTAAGGGTTGAGTGACTCGTGGCATGCTCCTACCTGGCAGGTGTCGATGTCTCCCTCTGGGTAGCCAGCACAGAAGTTGTGGGTGTGGATGTCCCCCACACATCACTGGCTGCTGTTCAGAGCTGCACATGGATGAGGTGGATCCTGGCCTCCTGCAGGACATCAGTTGGCCTTTGAGCTGTGAGCATAGAAAGGAACAAGCACCCAACAGGTCACTGTCAGTTCTCACCTGCCTGAGGGTAGCCTCCCTCCCTAGGGCTTGGCTTTGCCTCTGGAGTGGTGCTGCTATGTCCCTTCTGTTTAGCTTTGAGGAGAGGGCCTGGTCCACCCCACATCCCGACTCTGACTTCGGCCTCTGCTCTTGGGAAAGACAAACCCATCTCCCAGTGCACCAAGCTTGCCCTGAGGACACAAGTCCTGTTGGGAACTCACCTCTTGCAGAGCTGGAACTCTAGCCAGAGGCATAGCAACTGCTGTCACCATGGAGCCAGGCACAAAGGCCAGCTCTAAGTGGGGGTTGCACTGGACAGGCTGCTCCTATTTCAGCAAGGTGATGTTATTCCTCTGTGGACAGCACTGGTTCACTGTTGGTGAATTAGCAGCTGCTCAATCTGATGCACTTTGGCTCCAGGGCCCAGCTCAGTCAACTGGGTGATCCTGATCACCACATGCCATGTACATATGTTCCTGGAAGGCAGATGGAGAAAGGGGTCGGAAGGGCCAGAGCCATGAGCTGCAGCAGGGCAGCAGTTCCCTACCCCTTCTGCTTCACAAGGCAGAAGCTCCAGAAATTTTGCCTTGAGGCTGCTAGGAAGCAGTGGCTCAAGCCCAGCCTTCTCCTGAGCAGTCTCTCATCTGGACTCTGCAGTGCCCAGGCACTGGGTGTACTGTAAGGAAAGGGGATGGGAGCAGCACATGGTACTGCCAACAGGGCACCTGCTCACATTGAGATGTCCTCATCCTCCTTACCTGGCCTTGATGTGGTGGTGGGCTGCTGTGAGGACCCACCATGTGCTGATGAGGGACCTCCTGCACAGACACCACTTGTCTGATGGGCAGGGATACTGATGAGCCAGGACAAGGCCCCCAGCTAGGGACCTGTGCCACTCACAATGCTTGTCACTCCGTAGTCATATGCCATGGGCCATACTCATCAGCCATGGACTGGAGTCCACAGGTCTCTCCATAAGTGGAAAGTTATCACTGTCCTGCTTGATGGCTGCTGCTGCTCAGGCTCAAGGTCAGCTGTCTGCCCTACCCACCAGGCATTGCATGGACAGTAGGGCAAGAGAAACTTTTGGCACGTGTCCGTCCACCCCAGCACCTGGGTGCTGGCAAGGAACTGCAGCTTCCCCATGTGGTGTGGCCAGGGGACACCAACAGGCACCCCCCAGGGAAACCCCTAAATATCAGCCAAGCTCGCTTTCAGAGCTTGGGGCCACTTATCCACAGGTGTCCTGTGTGCCTAGCGCAGGCCCACATGTGGCCAGGAGGATGAGAAGGCACAGCAAATACATCACTACTGGTGGTTCAAAATGAGGGCTCCTTGCCCTCAGCTCTGCCACAGCCACAGCTCCTGCTCATTGCCCACACTGCCCTCAGCTCTGGGCTGATGTTATAGAGGAGCTGGTTCCAGGCCCCAGGCCTCTGAGCCAGGGGAAGAGATGGGAATTGTGGGTGGGAGGAACAGCACAGAATCACAGAACTATAGAATGGTTTGGGTTGGAAGAGACCTTAAAAATCATGTCGTTCCAACCCCCCTCCCCACCATGGGCATCTTGGGCAGGGATATTTTGCACTGGGCCAGCTTGCTTGAAGCCTTGTCCAAACTGCCTGGGAACACTTCCAGCAATGAAGCATGCATTCCTGCTCTGGGCAATGCATTCCTCTCTAGTTTTCCTTTGCTGCAGGATGAGGGTGTGCACAGCCTGTGGCAGGCAGCCATGCCTGGCTCCCTGCACTACCTGCCAACAGCTTGCAGGAAAATCCCCCATGTGGCATTGCTGCCACTTTGGGAAGCTAGTTCACTGCCACCCTGCTCTCTTCAGCTGTTTGCCACCAGCTCCTTCATACAAATAATACAGCTGAGAACACAGCTCCTGCAGGCAGCATGCATGTGTTTGGAAGTGGAGGAGCCAGTCTGGTTACAGACATGGTAGGCAAGCAGTGAGGGGCAAGTCCAATAAACCAAGCAGGTTCACCTTTGTAGAGCATTAGGAAACACAGGTGCAATTGTTGATAAGATGGACAATTTTCCTTTTATTCTTTGCAGTAAAAAAAAAAAAAAACCAAAAATGATTTTTTCACGTCATGTTGTATCTCAGTACAAGTCAATTCTTTCATGAATGTATGGCATTTGGGCCTGAACATATAACATGAAAGATATCTTTGTCACTGCTCTATAAGCCTACTTCTCAGCTGCTGTCAACCCTCTGCCTGAAGGACTACATGACAGCTAAGTACTTCTCACAAAGAACAAGGCATAGAGAAAACACTGATGAAAGCACAAGTCATTAAGAACCATTTAGATATATCTGATAAAATCTAGCTTTGCTTTTTGTGCCAGCTACACACAATTAAACAGATTATATTAGGCTGCACTGAACTCTGGGTGGCCACACCGCTGCTTCTGATACCCAAGTTGCTTCTTTAAAGTTCACTCAGAAATTTCTACATCCTAATGTAGTTTTCAGTCTGCAGTGCTTTCCCATAGACTGATAATATTATCTCTGTGAATAAAACCGTATGTTAATCCCTGCTCTTCTTTAAAGTAAGATTAGAAGGTGCTTAAAATGTACACAGAAGCAAAGCATGCACATGATTAGCATCACCAGATCCTTCCTCAGCTGAGCAACTTTCTCTGTTTTCACAGCTTCCCTGGAGTCAGTGTGGTTGTGGCTAGAAGGCAGTCAATGTGAGATCTTATCTACTTCTATGCAAGTAAATAATGCTCCAAAGTTTCAATTTCAGTTTAACCGAGCTAAGCACTGCTAAGAGCAATCTCCCTGGCAGTGTTACCACCCAGGCTGTGCCCTGCCAGTGTTACACACCAGGCTGATACATCAGTACAGCTCCAGGCACCCAGGAACCTGCCCAGCTGGAGCAGCCTCAAAATGGCCTTAGACTGCTCTAGATGACTCACTGATGCAGCTTTGCAGAGTATGAAAACTTCAAAGATCCCTTTCTACAATGTGAGACCCAGCTGCTTTAAAGCATCTGCCAACACAGGCCCACAGAAGCTTGATACCTTAGTTGCATTCTACTTTCTGTCTAATTTAGAGTTTGAATTTTTGAAGACTATAAGAGAGTTATGGCAAATCATCATAGGCTTTTCAATGAACTGTCTGCAGGAATCCCTATCTGCTGCTGGAAAGCACAGAACCAGGCAAAAATTGAAAAAGAAAAGAAGGTGTAAAATCTTTCCCTCATCCAGGATTTTCTTGTTATTGCTCGTCCAAAGACCCAGAGCTCCCAGGCTTCCTACACTCATCTTTCAGCCTTCCTGGAGGATGATGCTCAAAAAAGTGGACCAGAAATAGTTATGGCTTTCTCTCCATTGTAAAGCATGTTTGCTCTTCATTTCACTCCTTCCTCTTCTCACTACATCAAAATGAAGCCTCTTGGTATGTGGTCAGAACGCTTCCAAATATGGTAGAATCAAAGTTGCATTTTCCATTGCAATGTCTCTGCTATGTGTAAATGTATACACTGAAAACCTCCTGAAGATCCTTAAACAAAAAAAAAAAAAAAAAAAAAAAGGAAAGATGCATTCAAAATAGCATCTAAAAATTAACCTGCTGACTTGTGGATGTATACAATTCATATGTGTATATATACCTGTTATTCCAGTCTCATATTGTGTCATGCCCTTTTCATGTTTTCAGTCAGTGCAAGGAATAAAAGACATACACCAAGAAGAAAGAGTGAAAGACCTGGGAAAGAAGTAAAATCTCTATTTGCAAGCAAATTAATCCTTTTATCACCTCAATATTTGAGTATCTCTTTCAAAAATTTTTAGAAGTACCCAGTTTTTAGAGAACAGCTGTGGTTACCTGAATTGTCAGTGCCAGCTGAGCGTCTGCCAGTGTTGCAGCAGCCCTCTTGTTAGAGGGTAGAAATGAGCCAAGACACAGACTTCTTGTTTATCACAGCATGAAAGGGGTCCTGGTTTATTCCTCTTTACAGCTTAGTCATCCTGACTCCAACTGTTCACTGGCTCTGACTGCAGCAAGCTCCTACTGTAGGTTTCCCTTGCAGCCTCTGACTGCTGGTTATTTCCTGCTAAACTATGACTGCATGTATTAGTTTACAGACTCTGACTGGAGGCTTTTACCTAGCTAAACTGTGACTGCAGGTTCCAACAACAAGCTCTAACTGCAGATGCAGACTGACCTCACAGCATTGATTCTCTCTCCTCAGCATCCCGCCTCTTCAGCATCCTCCCATTCCCTCTTCCTCAAGGTTTCCCCTCCTTCACAATTCCTCTCATCAGCTAACCCACTCCCTTTTATCACACTTATCTTTATTGGATATAGCTGTGACTCATTAGGGGTGAGGCTGTATTGGGTAATTAACACAGCTGTTACTTATCAGGGATGATAAGTATTCCTGTATTCACCTCCTCCTGTATTCCCTCCTCCTACATGCCAACCCTTGTTATTTTGGGAAATACAGACCCAATGGGTTTACACTTCCCATTGTCAGTCTCTTTCAAGGAATTGGTGAACAGTTTGCATGTGCATTGGTTTTACTGTTTAAATAGCTTCTCCATTCTTAGGATAAACCTCAGTGAGAGGTTGAATTTCTGGTATGGCAATAACTATCCATATAAAAATGAGAGTTCAATACATTTTAAAAGAGACACACTTTTAATCATTGATGAAGGTACAGTATTCTAAGTATGTCTTAAAACCACCAAAAGTCACACATGGATTTTTGTTGCGGTGTGTTTTATATTTTATGTTTTACTATTAATGTTCATAGATTTGCTGTTTTATTCTGTAATGGTTTCTTCTTCCAAGTTCCCTCTATGTTCTTCCCCAGTTAGTACATCTCTCGCCCTGGAAATCCCCTACCTTTGTTCTCCCCAGATACTGTTAACTGTCAATCATTTGTTGCTCCCCTCCCAGAGCCTGCCAGTCTCAGGAGGCCTCTCCCCTCTTTCCAGAGAGTTCGGAGAGACTCGGCCCTGGATTGGAGCAAGCCTGGGAAATCCTCCACCCCTCAAATTTGATTTGTTTTCTGTATGCCTTCCCCTTTACCCTAATTGGTCCCCTGACCCGAAGCCACTCCTTCTCCCCTTCCCTTTTAACCCCCTGCATAGCTCTGTCAGCTGGCCTTTGGTCTGGGCTGCTGCAGAGCAGCAATAAACTGCTCTCTGTTGCACCCTCACTGAAGCCTCTCTCTTGCCATCGCCTCGCTCACCAGCGCTCCGTCGCCGTACGGCCTTACCCACTGGGGGGAAGCTGCCGGTCCGCCTGCGGCTTCCTAACCGAGGCTGGGACGGTTCCCTGCCAGGGCTGCCGGGTCAGCTGGAAACCGTGCCCCAGCAGTTCAGGGGACACGCCTCAGATTTTCTCCCTCCCTTTGTTCCCTTCCAGCCTTTTTTGTTGTGGTTATTGTTGTTTTCTGATGCCTATGCAGCTGGATTTTTGAGGTGAGGATTTACTATGGATTTACTATGAGGTGGCTAAACTTCAGGGTCAGAAGGTACTTAAAAATTAAACCACTTAATGTTCAAACAGCCCTAGTGTTTCTAACCCTTTTTTTTCCCCTGTGAAAATCTGTGGTCTGCCACAATAACCCCCTGCAATGTTACAGGTTGGGCACGGTGTGGCTGGACAGTGTTCAGGCAGAAAGGGACCTGGGGGTACTGGTGACAGCAGCTGAACTTGAGCCAGCATTGTGCCCTGGTGGCCAAGAAGGCCAATGGCATCCTGGCCTGTATCAGGAATGGTGTGGCCAGCAGGAGCAGGGAGGTCATTCTTCCCCTGTACTCAGCACTGCTGAGGCCACACCTTGAGTGCTGTGCCCAGCTCTGGGCCCCTCAGTTTAGGAAGGACATTGAGATGCTTGAGCGCATCCAGAGGAGGCAGGGAGGCTGGTGAGTGGCTTGGAACACAAGGCCCATGAGGAACGGCTGGGGGAGCTGGGGTTGTTTAGCCTGGAGAAAAGGAGACTCAGAGGTGACCTTATCACTCTCTACAACCTCCTGAAAGGTGGCTGTGCTCAGGTAGGGGTTGGTCTCTTTCAACAGGCAGCAACTGACAGAATAAGAGGACACAGTCTCAAACTGCGTCAAGAGAGATGTAGGTTGGATATTAGAAAGAAGTTTTTTACAGAAAACGTGATGAAGTACTGGAATGGTCTGTCTGGGGAAGTGGTGGAGTCACCATCCCTGGATGTGTTTAAAAAAAGACTGGATGTGGCACTTGGTGCCTTGGTCTAGTTGGGGTGTTGGAACATGGGTTGGACTCGATGATCTTGAAGGTCTCTTCCAACCTAGATATTCTCTCTGTGTGATTCTGTAATACAAAGTGGTGCTCATTTGCATAACTTGACAATTTTATAATACATCATTTTAGTGTCAAATAGGAGAAATTAAAAGCACGTGGTACTTTTTAAAAAATGGAAACAGAAGTCAAAACATTTGGAGAAATACCTCACACTAAATGTTTATCCAGTAATACCAGTGATACCAGAAGCACAGCCTCTGCTGGCATAAGGGTTATCTAGAAAATCCTGTTATTGTAAAAGATGCTGAACAATTAGTCTGAATGAGATATATTCCTTGTGCTGATTTAAATTTTACTAGAGAAATATAGACTTTGGATAAGCTACATGGTTGTTGGCTTTTCTTTTCATCCTATTGCAGCATCCTGATGGTGTGTATAAATATTGGTGTCTAGGATAGATGTTAAGTACACAGTCATATTTTTTAATTCATACAGTTTTGTGTATTATGTCTTACAATTAGGTTGATACATATTTCAACTCTAAATCAATTCCCAAACAAAAAATAATTAAGGATACTTAAAAATTAGTTGGAAGTGGTTGATCAACTCTTCAATTAATTAGGAAAAAAATCAAAGAGATGATGGAGTGTGTGTTGCAGAATCACAAGTGACTGCACCAAATAAGCTCAAATCAACAAAAAGCTAATAAGAAATCACGTAATTATCTACAATATACTCTTGAAAGAAAAGAGGAGTACAAAGTATCTACCACTTTCAAAACAGAGGTAACTGAAACAGTAGAAAATATTTGAATACTTCAGTGTTCTTCCCTATCCAAAGAAGTGTGTGTCTTTTACATGGATGTCAGGACAAAGTTGAAAGTTTCATAAGAATATGTGTATTTGTTAATTAAAAAAAAAAATGACCCCTCTCTTTCACAAAAATCAGGCTGAGAAAGATGGAGTTTAAGTAAAGATGATGCTTAAATGCTTTTTGCAGGTTGAAGTATATGAGGGGGATTGTAGTTGTGTCCAGACTGAGGGCAAAACTGTTATCTTGTTGAATGTCAGAACTCACAGCAGTTTTGAAGAAAATTAGAGCTTTACTACTGGGATTAAAGTCCAGGGTCCATTGGTATGTAGAACAAAGGAGGGAGCTCAGTCTGAGAAGGAATAAGCTGGCAAAAGCTTTTATGGAATAAACAATGATCACCTTCATTTTAACAAACTGTCAGCTTTAAAAAAGTATCTCTCGTTTTTATTCGGCCTGTTAACAGCAATACATCAAGAGGAAATAGCTCCAAATTCCAAATATAAAATGCAGATCTAAATCCTGTCTGAATGTCCTATCCAATACAACAGCAAGTGAGGAAATAAAATTCCTACTGAAGCATGGGGATAGCAAGAGAATGCACCTTTGCTTCACTGCATTAGCACAGGACTACCCCACTGCCTGTAAAAAAATCCTACCGTGTATCTCTGTTTCTGTGTATCTCTGTTTCTGAAAACCCTAACAGGAAACAATCTTTGGAAATCATGACAGAGAGTAAAATTAATTATATACACATATTTTTTTTTCCTTCTCTGGTCCCTAATAGACAACATTTTTGGAGCAAAAGAAAAATGTTTTTGTTTCCATGGCAACAATATCCACTCCTCTCCTTTCTGTCACAAACCATGGTTTCTGAGCATATTTATGAAAATTGAAATGTGGGTAACTCAGAATGATAAAGCCAAGAGCAAAAAATCTTCACCTAAATAAATATTTGTATTCAGTCTTTGGCTGAATCCATTGGCTTTGAAAATTTTCAAGGTCAGGATATTTGTTTGCTGTGCTGATAGCATTCCCATTAAATACTTTGTCCTGTTCACAACAAGAATTCTTATTTAAACATGCCTTGAATGTTGCTGATGCTACCCTTAAATAATTGAAGTAATAAAAGCAGCAAGCAACACTGCATAACATCTTTCAGAATAGCAAAGCATGCCACTGTAGCTCTTGAGGACTTAAGGCAGCTGGTATATACAGCATACAAGAATACATGCTGGAAGGTCAAGTCTTTAATTTATAAGTGGCTTCAGGGTGTCCTTCTTCTCACAGTGGGCAATCCTAACTGTGCTGTCAAAGTTCAGCAACAGTCTGTGCAGAAAAATGTTGAACTGATCTGCTCGGGCTCTGCTTTCTTCTTTTCAATTCCTTCTCAGTGCAAACCTCTCAGCTACAGACTCAGTCTCTTTCTTGTCTGTTGGACTTGTTTCTCTCTGAATAATTTTTTTACACTCACTGGGCCAGACTTTCAAGTCTTTGCTCCAGAAACATTTATTTGTAGAAGATGAAAAGGTTTTAACAAGAGAAATGGAGACCTGCACCAATACGTACACTGTGGAAGAACTTGGCTGTATAAAGCTGTATATTGATGCCAAGCCTCAGCTTTAAAAAAGAAATGAAGTGTTTTTATTGGAGTCATTTCAACCCAGAGCAACATATGGTGGTTTGTGGTTTTTTTGGCCTTTTTTTTTTTTTAATGGGATTTAAAAAAAAATAACCCACTATTATCAAATTTGAAATACTACTTACAGGAAATGCTCAATGATCAGATTTTCTCATTAAAAACATGCAGACAAAAGATTTCTCCAGTATTTTTTTCTGTAACTTTGAAGAAGCGGTTTGAATAGACAAAGCATAAACTATTTCAAAGACTAGAACTTCAGACTAAAAGTGATGCCTCTGATTGTGTTGCCCTCCTGCCTGCATAACTATTTATGTTTGTGTCCGTGGAGAGCACACTGTGTACACCGTGCCTGCACTGTGCAATCAGCCTGTGTTCAGAGGACTGTCTTTAGGGCCACAGCACACTGACTAACTCAGCTATAGGTGCAAGGTGAAAAAGAAAACCCATGTGGCTTTTTTACCTATATGTGCTCCTGCCAGTTTTGTGCTGAAGCATGACAGCCCTGGAAGCACCATGGGTGCTGCAGAGAAGCTGGTTAGACAGTGGGAAGTGGCAGGCAATGGGAGAGACAGAAACTTTGCTTTCCTCTCAGTCCTTTTCATCTAAGGACTTTTTTTTTAATATATAAAAAAATGTTATATTTTGTTCTTATATAAATGTTCTTATTTATCAAATCCAGTACTGACTTCTGAATAAACACCATCTGAGAATGTTACAAGACCTGCTCAGACTGGATAAAGACCATCTAAGTTGAAACAAGAAACCGAAAAGGTGCTGTTCCAGGTGCCCTTCTCACAGCCAGCTTTTCACAGATGGCTGCTCGGCATGCTAAGAGGTGTCTGGCATCTTTAACATTGGTTATAAAGGAAAATGCCACAATTATAACTCTAGGGAGTGTGATGTTTTCTGCATGCACAGCTCCTGATGTCAGGCTATTAATGCCTCTTTGAGAATAAAACTACCTTTAACTGTTGGCAGGATTGGGATCCCTGTTAGGGCTTGTCTTGATTACCACAATAGCTGTGTTTCACCTCAGGGTACTATGTATTTCAGGTAGCCTGAGGTAAAAATACAAGTGAAAGCATTGCACTAGGTAACTGTGCACAAGGGTGCAGATTTTACCTCCACTGTGGGTTTAGCCTAGAATATGTGATGCATGATAGAGGATACCCTGAGGTGAAAAGGGAAGTTTTGCTGGCAGGGAGTTGGAGGCCTCTTTCCTGTTTCTTTTTTCAGAAAAATGGCAGAATCTTTGCTTGTTCCCTTCTGCTGTGATTCCTTACATGTGCCCATTTTGTAGTATTTTGTGTTTAGTACTGAAAATGAATCAGTGAGAAGAAAATACCATAGGTGCAACATGATGGATGCAAAAAACCTCACAGCCGACTTGAGGCACTGAATGAAGAATTACAACTGGATTTTCCCTCAAGGCATAAAACCCCTGAAAAATGTGAGTTTGTAATGGAAAGGCTATTGCTGACACAACCTTAACTTGAACATTGCCAATAGTCACGCTATCATTTTATACAGCAGTTTAATGGCCAGCTTTTTGCCTTGCCAGTGGGATAACAGCCAGTTGAGGTGATTGGGTTTGCATGTTATAAAGCAGCTCAACCTTGGAATCAGTTGATATAAAAACACTCATTCTTCATTAGCCAAATTTGAAATAATGGACTGAAAATAGAAGCATGTGACTTGCATGTTGAATTTACATTGGTGCTGTGTACATATGACTGTCACCTCACCTCCAGAGTTTAATGGACTTAATGAGCAGTTAAAATGTTTTAGGCAGCCTGCAATGGACATCTGTGGTGTCAGTCAACAGCTGCAGTTGGCAGTGTGCTCTTCAGAGTGACCCACGTGCAGCAGAGCTGGCCTGCAGGAGCTACTGCTTTTTATATCTCAGGCAGTGCTCCTCAGCTTGCGCTGTTTCACTGTGCCATCAGATCCAAACAACCCACTGCCTTTTGAGATGCAATAAATACAATAATAATCAAATGGCATTTCTTTAGCTATTGATTTTCTCCCTTGCCTGAAATAACGGGAAACTGGGATTACAGTCTAAAGGCTATTCAGCCGTTTTAAATAATATTTTGGCCTTCATGTCAAAAAAAGTGCATTGGATTTGGGCTATCAGAATGCTTTGTGAATGAAATATGTTGAAATTATATGACATTATGAATTGATTAAAATGAAAGAGCCATGATTTACATAAATACATAACCTGCATAAAAACCCCAGAATGCATATGACATGACTGTTTTTATGTATGTATTTATGTACTTACATATAGTATATAACAAGTATTATATCATGAGCAAACCTAAGTACACCAGTTTCAACTTTACTGATATGATTTTCATTTGAGTTTACTCCTAGTGAGAAAAACTTCTCCTAGAGAAAACAGACATGTTTTCAAATTTCAGTTTAACTGTATATTTCTATCTGAAAATATATTTTTCAGCTCATCCTAATCCAATTGTACAAAAGTTCAATTGTAATTCTTTTAGGGATTCCTAGCCAGGATCCTTGAAATAAATGCATCACAGAGGAGTGAGCACCGTCTGGGAGCTATTATTTTCCCTCCTAGCCTTAATTGCTTATAAAGACTTTGGACATATTTGGGATGACATGTGAGTGTATTCAGCACAGATACACAGGATGGGGTCTCTGTCTACCCAGGAATTAGAAAGCTGGAACTGTCTGAAAAGTAGGAGGTCAGAAACAGACTTTCAAACCTCTTACCATGTTTAGGTACTGACTTAACTGAGGTTTTGTTTTCTAGGAGGAAGTTGCCCTAGAATTGGGATTTATAGATATTCATGGACAGAGAGGTGCAAGCAGACAGCAGCTTAATTCTTCTGAATGTTGTAGGGGCTAACTGCATCCCTCAGGAGTTCCCTGCTCTCACCCTGCCAGTGTTGCAGCCTGAGGTGTGTGACTGTGCATCATTAAGTGCTGCCAGGGATGCGCAGTCACCATGCACATCTGCCCTGGGATGCCAACACCAATTCATTTTTCCTTTTCTTTCATTCAGTAAGAATCCCAGTGTGAATTAAGTTACAACAACTGTATTTAAAAGTGGAAATAAGAATGGAAACAATACCACCCCAAATCTGTATTGACTTTCTTTTCTGCAAAGCATATCCAAAAGGAGATTTAACTATATTTATGCAAATGAAGCTTTAAAGAAGCTTTTCTCTTAGTCTTAATTATGAAAATCCTCTCGAGTCGGTCCACAGTGAGCTGTGTTGCTGTTTTTCATAACTGAGACAATTTGAGTTATCTTGAAAATCTTCAGCTACCTTCTGTTGGATGCCCAGAAGACTTTGCTGCAGCTCTGCTCAGGGCCAATTGTTCCTTAAACTTCTTTTAGACTCTGTTCGACATGACAAGGAAATCAATCTTTCCAATCCAGAAGCTGATGAAACTCAACATTTTATAAAGTGTTGCCATGAGAGTAGATGGCTTTCAGACTTATTCAATGTCACTTTACACAGCTAGGATTTCTACAAATGCAGAATACTTGCCTGCCTGAGTCTATTGAACGCAAATAACCAGATCAAGCCAAATAATAAAACATCCTTTTTATAAAGAAATGACTCAGTGACATTTGCAACTTCTCTCTCTCTCTCTCTCTCACTTGGTGTATACATAAATACATATGCATGCAAACACTTTGCATTTAAGAACCAATGGGTGACTATATATATATGTACTTTACTGGGCATAATCAAGAGATTTTATACAGTGTGCAGTTTTAAATGAGATCACATGAAAACAATTATTTGCACTTAGTTGACATGTATTGTTTTAGTAGATTTTTCCAAATAATAGCATCAGATGGTGCCATAAATTTATAACTTTGTCTTACTGCACGAGAATTTCCTCACCTGTCTGTCATTTATACTAATATCTCCATGCTTAATGAAACGACTTATGACCACATTTTGCAAAGATCATAATTTTTTAGGGCTGATCCCTCCAACAGTCTCTTTCTTGATAAAGTAATGAGTGAAGTTTTGGTTCAGGAGGACTCCATAATTTGCAGTGAGTGCTTGCTTATGGATCAAAATGTAGGATGTGATGCAGGCTCACAATTGCCTGTTTGAGAAGAGGCTATGTAGAACAGGATATCAAAAATAGTTCCTAATTTTAGGTGTGTAATCGTGAGGAATCCAACGAAGCAGAAATATATTACTGTTTGAAAATTAGAATCTTTTAAGACAGCTCAAGTTGTGCACTAAAGATGCCTTGTATATCAGTTATTTCCTCAACAGAAGTATGAGGGAAGACAATTCTCTTTCCACAATTCTTCAAATAGCTCAGCCATCAGAAAGTGTATCTCATGCATATAAAATTCTATGCTTCATTTTTTTCTCCATTAGCCCTTCAGTCAATGAGAACTTCTGCTACCCTGTTTTCTGTGTCAGATTGAAATGTGAAATGTAGATCAGCTGGTCTTACAATGACTTGTAAGCACGGTCATGGGAGTTGTTTGGTCTTGTCAAGGTTTAGTTTAGAATGTCATTTGTTTTTTGGTGGTTAAAAAAATGAAGAAATATGAACTCCTAAAAGGATTTCTGTGAAAAGGACCTATAATTATAGTGTTTTACCACAGTATGCAAAGCTTGCAAGACTATTAATAGGTGCTCTTTCATAATGTAAAATGTAGTTGGAAGTCTTTGGGAGTATCTCAATACTTGCCACTATTGAGTCTTAACCAACTCAGTAAATCAGGGATATTTTTCATTTGCAAGAATGCTTTGCTACATGTTAATTGTCACTAAATAATATATAACAATATTCTTAGATAATGGATGGTTTTGATGCAATATAATTCTTCTGAGAACCATCAGAATCCTACTGTTAAAATCAATAATATACCATTTTTATAATTTATTTATTCCATTCAGCAAAACTCTAAGAAAACATGCCTATTGCTTAGATTTCAAATGTGGAAAATAGTGTTATCAGATTAGTAAACTGTGACACAGGAGAAGATAGGGAAGTTAATTTTTCTTCCAAAAAGTCTAGGGGACTTCAACATTTTTAATCTATTTCCTGTGATACTGACTGTGAGAACCAAAATGAACACAGATAAAAAAACTAAGCTAATGACAGTGATCTTGAGAAAAATGATGCAATACTAAATTTATAATGTTAAAGTTGCAATTTAGTGAATCCTCTCAGATACTCTGCAAATTATTAAATATTCTTTCCTCCTTCAATAAGTTATTGAAAAGTTGAAGGAATTGTAACATAATACTTGGCAGGAAGACTTCTGAACACAATTAGCTGTAGTAGTTACATATTCTCAAGTTGTCTTTATCCATATGCTTATAATCTACAAATTTGTCAGACCCAATAATTCAACTTCCAAAGGTGCTTACACTCAGTGTGTATTTAAATAGAGTTATGTCTGAAAAGGGCTTCAACCTACTGCTTTACAGAGAAGTCATCAGGAGGCTTCAGATCAATTTCTGCCATAAAAATTCTGTTATTGTACTGCCATTAATTCCTGTAACACTGACCTTTATGACATAGCTTTTCATGCTTGAGAGACTATTTGGATTCAGCAGAATCCGTTCAGCTGCCTTTCTGCCTTTGGGTTATAAAAGAATCCTATTTAAATATATGAAGTAAATCCTACTTTTTTGTCCAGATAGGAGGAAAAGGAAATGTTTCAAACCTAACCAAGTTTTACACTTCAAATTGCACAAATTGTACAATAGCTCATAATGAGCAGCTGAATCAGTATAAAAAAATTTAAGGAAGTGTTCACATTCTTAGGCAGAGGATATGATCAACTTATTATCCAAACTCTTCCTATTGTCAAGCTCTTCAGAGAGCTCTGATTTACGTAGTCTGAACCACCTTCAGAAAAAAAGCCTGTTTCTCTCTCCACTGCCTATTGACCAGACTTGAGAAAGAATAGTTGTTTAAATTAAGTGGCTAAAAATATGTGGTATCAATAACGCTTTTCATCACAGGACAGACTTATTGACAATCTTTAAATATGTGCCCCAATATGTGCATGAGGTGGAACTGGACATCTTCTTCCAAATTTCACAGAAATCATGTAACATGCCAGAATGATGTGGAGGACCCAGAGCTTATCTTTGGATATGTGCTGGATTAAACAGTATATTGTGGTTTACAATTTTACAAATTTTTTACAAATTTACAATTTTACAAAACTTTGCAAATTTACAAAGCATTCCTTGAAAGCATTCCTTGTTTATTCTTAAGGAGTGCCCATTAAAGCTGGGCTTGCCAGTGAAGCAAATGAGCTCAGTTCTCCTTCCCTCAGTATATTGCCTGGGGTTGCATTGCTCACTTGACATCCTATGGTGGAGCAGTAGATCTGCAGCCTTCTCTTTATTTTGAGGGTTTCTATAGGGGTGGTACCTTTTTCCACCTCTTTTTTCCCCTTTAGACACTGTCTGGTGTTTCTCAGGTAAGATGTTTGTTGTGAGTTCTTTAGTTTACATTAAACACATAGATGTGCTCTTAAGAATTTGTTGGGCTCAAGTTGAGTTGAAGAAATTTAAAAAGTAACAAAAAAGCAATACTTTTTGTTGCTTAAAAATAGTACATATAGCACATGTAGGTGGGAATTTATACACATCAAGTGTTTTCAGCCCAATTTCTGTCATGAGCAAAACACTAATTGAACTAATTACTGGTTTCAGTCTCTCATTGTTTTTTGTTTTTCATCCAAATTATTTTCTTCAGAAATAATTCATCTTTTTTGTTGTTAATCAGTGAGATGTTGATTTGCAAATAAATGTAAATGACATATTAAATCTACACACTGCTATTCCTTAATTTAATATTTTATTTATTAAAATGCTAAGTGATATTTTTGTTCATTGTGGAATACTTGAACTTATTTTTTGTGTCAAACTTCTGTAAATGTAAATAGAAATTTTATTAAATTGGAGTTCTATTTAATTGCAGAAAATGCATCTTTTTATTTATTCATTAAATACAATGAATTTTAATAGATGGTTCACATATTTTTAAATTAAAACACTTTGTACTATGAGATAATTGATTTATTAATGAGAAAGTAGTCATTGTAACTAGTGAATTAATCAAATTGCTTATGATTACCTCTCCCTCAAGACTTCAAAATAATTAGCTTTTACTATCATTTCTTGCTTTCTTTTTGTAGCTTGGATGAGGAAGACAAAGTTTAACCTTTTAATCCCGCTCAGTTTTATACTTTGAATGAACTAAATTCTATACAAAACTGCTAAACCAGAATAAAGGGGGAAAACATCTTTCAGCACTTGAAAAATTGCTGCTAAAATAAACACTCACACGTGAGGTTTACACATGATCTCACCTGATGTTCCCTATCAGTTTCCTGGTTTTATCTTTCATAAAAACTTAGCTACAAAAATGTTCTACTCGCATGCTGATTTCAACTACTTAAACATTTTAAACAATTATTAGGGTACTAACCTTAAACATTATTGCAAATCTGACTTTTGAAATATTTACTTATTTTTTGAGCTATTTCAATCTTTTTTATTAAATAACATTCTCTTAGACTTTAGTTCCTGAGTGGTACTTGAATATGTCTAAACCCATAATAATTTCTTTCTTTTCAGAGAGTATAGACTAAGCCAGAAAAACTTACAGGGTGAGTTTTGTTCTGAGGGTGTTTGAAAAGCAGTTCAACGACACCAAAATAGTTTTGCCACAATACTCTCAGGTACAACTACAACTCCCTAAGTACATAATTGAAATTGATTCAATGTGAAATCAGTTGAATAGGATTGATTCCTATCGAAATCAAAGAGACCACAGAAATAAGTAACAATTAACTGCATCAGTCAGAGTGACAAATATTTAGTTCCTAGCTGTACAAACACAGAAATTGAATGCTGTATCAGGAAAGAATGTTAATGTATATTTTTCCTTTTAAATGCAGAAATTTATTCAGAAAACGCACTTCTGGATGAACTAAGACAAAAGAAGTAGAGTTTTAACATGGGTGCAGCTGTGAAAAGGAAGATAATGTGCTCAACTGTTCCTCTTGTCATTTTGAGGGTCTAAGTTCAGATTTTTAATGATTACAACTCTGAATATAACAAGAATTCTGTAAAGGTGTGTAAGAGGTATCTCAGAATGGCTGGGGATAATGTCTCCTGCAGAGACTGTGTGTGTGTAAAACTGTCATAAGTAATTATCATAGCAACACCTCTTGCATCACAAGTTATTTTGAGGAAGGGTGCAGAGCTATTGTGCCACTAGATGCTGCTCTAAGACAACATCTAACAAAAGAAAAATCCTAAAATCCATGCAGTCTCCAATATTGCATCAATCACCACAGTTCTGTTTAAAAATAATTTACAGATTAAATCTTAAGCTTTAGAAACAGGTTCCAAAATTTTTTAAAAAAGGAGGGGAGTGGGGAGAAAGGACATCATGAACTGATATTAAAACTTACAGCATCAGAGCTACCGGATTTCTGGGAACAGAGTCTGAATAAGAAGGCTATTTTATCAGAAACCTTTGGTTTTATAAGACTGTCTTATCTAATTCTTGAAGAGCTTTCTGTTAAGCAAATTCACATACTTCAAAGAAGCAGAGCATAAGTTTCCTAAGTCTTTCTATTTCAAAATATGATATTTGTGCCTGCTTGAGGTTAGTGGTTAAATAAGTTTGATTTTGGCTGAACTAACATGGATCCTTCATGGTGTTTAGCTAACTTCATCTTGCTGTATGGGCACTTAAAAGTTAAACAGAAGAAATGTTAATTAGGTCAATATGGAAATAAATCTGCAGAGATGTAAGAAGAGGCTTGCACAGTGTCTACTGAAACAGGTGTGATTTTAGTTTAGGTTTGCAGTAATTCACTTGCAGAAACAAATAGATTAATAAAAGAGACAGAAAAACCTTTGAAAAGAAGAGAGTTGGTTCTTATGGGAATCAGTGAAGGTTGGGACCAAGGTCCTTAGTAAACTAATTCAGAATAGGAGGAGATATGTATGTGGAAGGTTTTTGCTGTATAACAGGCTAAAATGGCAGCAGAGTAGATGACACAGCTGGAGACTCCCTGGACTGAATATTCAGTTTTTCTTTGACCCCACTGAACAGTTCCATGTATGCGTAGCTTTCAGTAGTCAGATTGTTTAGACTTTAAAAATTTTCTCATATATATTTGATTCTCCCAACTGAACAACATACAGATATGATATAAATCAAAGACAGGTTATTTTTTACAGAAAATGTTACTAGCTCACTGATTAAATATGAAGTGGGCATTGAGAGATCATTAACGCTGTGAAATGGATTTCTGACATTTTACAAAAGCAGCACGTACCCTTTCCTTTAGCTCTGTGGTGGGTCTTAAATGACTAAAGTCTTTCCTGATCATTTTCTTTTTGCATTTGGAGGTGATATATTCTACCAGACATATTCTCTACAGGAAATGGTTGAAATTAGTTTTCGTTATTTCATTTATACTGTACTTGCCTGTAAGACTGCAGCTTGACCTCATCTCATCAGAATTTGTAGAAGCTTTTTTTTAAAGCCAAACACTTACAAATATGTAATTTTAAAAGAATTTCAGTAAAATAGCATTAAAATATCATTCTTTTTAAGGCTGTCTACGCACAGCTGCCAATGTATAGTGAAACACTTAAAAACTCTCTAGGATCTATTTTACAATAGTTTTCCAATTAATAGGATATGAGTTGTGTACTATATTAAGGTGTTCAAGTTACCTTCTGCATATCTGTTCTTTCCTTCTTTTCCTCAGGGCCCAGGGAGACGCACACGTGCACACACAGAGGACCGTATACCAAGTTAAGAGCTAATAAAGATACCAACCACTGCTCTCTGTGATGAGCTGTGACACATAACACAAAGCGCCCTGCCTACTCCTGATATTGTCATTTTCTGTAGGTACTAGATTCTGTTCTGTTTTTATTAGCTAATTCATCAACACCCTGCACCCAGGAAGAGACTCAATAAAGCCAATTAATTAGGAGGGACCAAGGAGGGAGGAGTACAGGAGGTGTCTAGGGCCACAATCCTGTGCAATTTGCACTATTTCCAAAGCCTAATTAGCTTAGGTCTGGTTTTGAGAGTCAAACAGAGGGGAGAAATATCGAGGCTCTCAGCTGCTTGTAGGGCCTTTGTACCAGGGTTTGTTTCGGTAAGGAGTGTCGCAGCAGTGGACACGATCCTCCGGGGACCACTGCCAGCCACGACAGCATGCAAGGGGAGGGAGAGGAGAGAGGCACGGGCTGCCTGTGAGCAAACCCAGCCGAGGGACAGTCATGCCCCATTTTCCAGAGAAGCAGTAAAAAACACTAAGGAGATTTCTCCATCTGCACAGCTATTACAAATCAGAGACAATGTCTGTATTTTCAGTAGATATATAAAGCTACTGTGTTTGAGATTTATTTCTGGATGGTAAAAATAGTTTTGTCTCCTTCTGGGCTGAGTGTATTAGAAGGTTTTCTTGTTTCTGTGATTCAGTAACAACATCATTCTTTACAGACATAATGTGCATATTGCTGACATCGTTCCAAAAAATAGATGGCCCAGGGCCACCTTTGGAGAATTCTCTAAACGAAAGAATCGGAAATGATCATCTCACACTGGGTGTTGAAGCACTCTCTTTGCATGCTGAGAGCGCTAAAAGAGGATCTGGAACAGTCCCTGTGCATGTATTTACACAACAGACTATCACTGCTTTGAGTTGTCAGCCCAGTGGTTCAATAATGTTCACTCTTAAAAGCCTTCAGTGTGCATTTACCTACCAGAGTTTGCATTGTAAAAGGCCTGTAAATAATTGTGCACCTCTACTGGAGAGGATGTTAGTACCCTCTCAGGAGCAGGGATGAGATTTTGCTTCTGTCAACAATTCCCCCCTCACAGCAATGGATGCAAAATGGGACCCTGCTTGTTGGAAATTCTTTCTCCCCTGAAATCTGAATGTAGCAGAAAGAGTATGTGCCGTCATAAGTTATCTCTGCATGTCAGAAATGTTGGAGAGCTTTCTCCTTTCTTTTCTCCTTCCAGCAGAGAAGTGCTTCAGACAGCATGGAAGCATAGGATGGATGGAGGTGCTATGGATTAGTTATATGGAAGGCACTGTGAAAAGACTTAGGAAAAACTGTTTCATATTTATCCCCTCCCCCATCCGCCCTCACCCCCAATTCCTTCCCCTATTGTACCAGAAGGGAAGGGGAGGTAGCACAGTTGTGTCTGCACAGCAAAGGCACAGTGACCTGTCCTGGAAGCTCTATCTCCAGTGGAACAGTCAGTGTGGAGCCAGTGGTCATGAACTTTGCCCACCATTTCACCATCTGGGAAATGGTGCCCTCCTGGAGCTGGTGGACATTCTGCTCCAGCTCTGCCTGGGCTGCACTTTGGGGTCACTGTCTCTGTGTGGCTGCAAGGGTTCTTACTTGGTGCCTTGTCTTGTCCTTTATGAAATAAGGAAATGGGCTGGGATAAAGGCTGTTTAGCTGTCTAACAAATCTGCACTTCTCTGTGAGATCCAGGCCTTGGTGTGGTCCTGGAAAGCAAATGGTGAGCTGAAGAGGACATGATAACTGAAAGGCAGACAAAAAACAACCTGCTCAGGCATCTTGATTCTGCTGCCTCCATCAAGTCTGGGTTGGACCTACCCTTCCAAAACCTGCTTTAGGAGAGAGCTGCCACATAGGGATGGGGCACATGTAATGTATTATTTAACCTAAAATGGTAAGAATTTGCATTCATTGTTGTTTTTGAAGAATGATTCGATAGCTTAAGCATAAAGCTGGGTGGGAGATTAGGTAGTTTCTTCTCACTGCTCTACTATTTTGTGTATGGCCTTGGTGGGACAGGCTAATCTGACAGGCACAGTAATGCTTCCATGGAATTTGCTGGTGAACCATAACTGAAGTCCTCTGAGGCTATGCATGAATGGAGCTTGAGGAGAATAGTCCTTTCTTTTACAGTATTATAAAAGCTTAAAATTAGAACTTAGAAATTCACCCATCAGAACCAGTTTATATCATCTGTATGAAGTTATTCTGTGCTGCAGGCACTCATCAGTTATGAAAGATAGGCCCACCACGTAAATAAACTAAATCCATCTCATTTTACATGGATGCTCAAACAGCCATCTTATGATAACTCTCAATCACTGCCAAAGTGAATCAGGCTCAAACTGTAGGAGTAAAAGAAAGTTTCTCTTCTGATTCTTTGGATCTGCATTGCAGAAATCTGAAATCAGCTTGCAAATAAGCTGCAATGTCATATGATGTAATCCACAGCTCCATTTATACTGATGCGTGTCTTGTGTGCTCTGTGCTGCTGTAATTCCTAACTACAGTGGGAGTATCAAAGTTTGACTGCAGTCTTAGCCCTGATTTTAATGGCATTGTTGATTTTTATCACGGGTGCAATGCAGATTAAAAAAAGAAAAAAAGAAGCTATACACATTATAGCTCATACTGTCTTCAGTTTGTTCTTTACTGGTACTAGAAATCCCTTCAGTCTGAGGCAAGATAAAACCAAAATAGCAAAATAAATAACTTGGGGGTATTTGGAGGGGAATGAAAGCTGTTTCTTGGTCCAAACATCTTCATTGTTATAGAAATTTAAGTGTGTAGAAACCTCAGGCAGCAAATATTTTACCCAATCCAACCACTACAGAACCTCTAGGGCAGGGAGAACCTGTGAAAAGCACAACTGAGGATTAAATGAGAAGTGCAAGTAATATGCTAGTTATTTGTTAAAAAATAAATTAAGTATTGACACAAGAAGTCACACTACATTTTTCTGTTTGAAATGCTGCAGAAGTAAATCTCCTTCGTTCTAAAGGGCAGAATGAAGTGTTGGTCTTGCGTTTCTGTCATGACATTTAACTCATTAGCATGCAGGTGCACTCTCTGTGTTTCATGCAATACCTGTCTCCTTTCACCGTATTTACAGACAATCTAGCAAGTTTGCAGGCCAAATGGCTCCCTGCATGTGAGTCCACAAAGCAGTGAACAAGGCAGCACACTGTTTGGGGAGTTCCAGCACAGCTAGCATCAACAGTGGGCATCAACAGTGACATTAAAACCGAAAAATGGCTTGTAATTGTTTGTAACTGACAATCAGAATAATTAATTGTAGGTAATGTTGCAGTTACTCATTATTCTTCCTTTTTCTTGAAATCAACTGTCTTGTTTTTTAGCAACTGATCCATGGTTAATAGTGGTTAGCATTATGCATCTGAGCTCCTGGTTTACTAAACATAATGAATTATTCTGCTCTGTGGGGAGCCAACCATGTATTTGGTGTGTGAAATGGGAAATTCTTCACAGAGAGCTGCAGGCACAGCAGGGACTTTTGTGACTCCAGTTTGGGACTGAGTAGCAGATGAAACTCCACAGTGAGAGGGAGCCCTGGCTCCTGCAGCTCTGTGGAACTACCTTTTTCCATTCCCTAAGGACTAGAAGAAGAACCTTAAGCTTTTTCCTTAAAGGATCTGGTTCAGGTCTGGGACAAGTGCATATTCCCTGGCAGCTGATAGTGCTACCCCAGTGCCCCTGGGGTAGCTGTCAGCTGCATGGGTGTAATGTCTGCATTTCATGATTTTGTTGGTAGAGATATCTTACCGAACTCTCAGTCCTGTAAGGGCTGGGTGTCAAGATAATTCTCTGGGCTCTTCCTGTATTTACAGAAGCTGGGAGAAGAGACATTCGTCTCAGGTAAAAGCAGTGTCTAAGACAGCTGAGAAAAATTCCTCCTCCATGTACAAGACTATTTTTCTTTGAAGGAGGCTTAAGTAACTAGCTCAGGCTCCAAGCTGTTTTTTAAATGGTTGAAGTTGGGTGAGGCAATTCCACCTGCTGCATCCACTTCTTTTGTTAAAGCCCCTTAAGCCAGGGACTGTCATCTGCTACCATGGGCTTTGCTGTATGTCTAACATGGCAAAGTCGTCGTTGCAGATGGGGTCCCTACACACAGGGTAATATGAAGACTAGATAAAAGGACTCAGAGCTGCTGACTGATGTTTAATACCTGACATCACCACCTTATACCCATATAAGCAGAAGGGCAGCAGAAAACCTCTGCACATTAACCTAGCACGGGTTGTGCCATCAGGCTTAGACACAAAATCATGCTTTGGGAGCTTAACATGCTGCTGCATGTCTACCAAGCAGCTCCCAATATCCGTGCGCTGATCTCATCCTTACCATCTCCTACGTGCTCCTGTGGAAGGCAGGCACACAAATGAATGTCTCAGATTGGTTCACAATATCTTGTTAAGCCACTGTTGTGCCTCAGCCCACAGGCAACCCCCACACTGGGTCTTTTTTTACTAGGGTTTCATGCTGACACTTGGGCATTTATCAAAATCTGCTGTGCAGCCGTAAAGATTTTTGCTAAATATGCAACAAGCGTCAGTGTGTAGGATATAGGAAAGGGAGTAGAAGTGGTTATTTGAAAAATGTTTAGCATATGTTCAGTGAATTTTCATGCATGATTTTGCTGGTAAAGGTTATCAGAAAAGTCAATATGTGTAGGTTCAGAAAACATAATATTAGTTAAACCTTTTGGCAGGTGCATTACAATGCAGCAGATCATTCAAAGTTGACCAGTAAAATTCTGTTGCTCCTGAAGGTAGAAATGCCCTGTCAAACTCCTTTGCTGCTTTATGAACCTCCTGGTCTGCTAATCTGAAAGCCATTACTCTGCTCCCAGATGGCAGGAATTTAATTTGGAAAGTCACACTGTGTCTCTCTTCTTTGCAATGTGCCCATTTGGCAGCCTTTGAAAACAGGTGAATGAACATTGTTTTAAAACAAAATTTTTATGCTTGTAAAAAATGCCAGCTTGAGATGAATAGCAACTTAGGTCCTTTGCTTACCTGTGGAATTTGCACAGTGTGAGTGCTGGCAATGATCACAGCATCAACACAAATATTTCTCAACTCTCATTAGATGGAAGCCAGAACAGGTACCTCAGGGTGCATCTCTGTTTTCCTCAGCATGGATATTGCAAGGTTAATCCTCTTGTCTCACGAGAAAATGTTGGGTGATTGCCAAGGGTACGAGCAGTGCAGCCCTGGCATCCTGCTGGCTGCCTGCTTGCTGGACACCCCAGGGTCTCTGTGCTTAGGTACCAGTATGGCTGGTCCAGATGCTCTGCCTCATGTGAGGAGGCCACAGAGACTCTCTTTCCTGTACTCTCCCACTTTCTCTTGCCAATGCCATTCCTTATTCACAGACATAGCACCCTACAGCCCACCATCTTTGGTCTCTAAGGCAGTCCAGATCAGATTCAGCCCTCATGACTGCTGCCTGTGAGGATTTTGAGGTTTCAACTCACCTCTTGAGGCAAACCTGTTAGTTAGGAACAGAAGAAACACGCAGGCTGCACCAGGTTGAGAGATGTAAACATGCTGTGCCTTGTGCAAGAAGAATACCCTCTATCTGAAGCAACAAACCAGGCCACTTGTGTGTTCAGTGCTGGATTCTTTTAATCTGTTTCTGACTTCCATTCCCACTTGAGAAGCCTTCTCCCTCCACATAGTGCAGTATGCTTCTTGGTTCTGTTCCTGGTCTTCTCTCTTCTGACATTAGTACAGCTAGGGAGATATTCTTATCATGATGAGCCCTTTCTCAACTGAGTGTCTAATCAGGATGGGTGAACTGTTAGAACATTACTTGTTCCTCAATGCTTTCAACAGCAGAGCTAAAAACCTGGTTTACCTGAGCTGTCTTCTTGGCAATGATGCTCCATTTAAAGAGGTTGTGTTACTTCTGCTCCTTTTCCTTCAATGCCAGCTGAAATATTTTCTTCTCCCTTTTCTTAGTGTTCTTATCTGAGTGTGGAAGCAAAAGATCAGGAAGAAAACAATCATTCCACACATTCACAAAGGGCTCCATAAATGACTTTCAAACAGATACTTTCAAACACTGCAGATGCACTTCAGGCCATTAAGCTCTCAGCAAAAAGATTTGTGTTCCTCCCATTTCAATCCCTTGACAGGTCCAATTGCTAGATGTAAAAGTTTTTAATTACATATTTAGAAATCTTTATAAACTGTTGGGATGACTGAGCAGAAACTCAGCACAGCAAAGGCCATAAGGTCTGCCCAGACAGGAAATCCTTTATAAATAAGCATGCACTGAAATAAAAAGCAAAATAACCATTACCTCAAGCTGTGAATCAATGTTTTCCTAAGAGCTTAAAACCCTGAATCAGTAAACTCTTTAAGAGTATCCATAACCTTAAGCGACCTAATTGACTTCAGTCATATAGGTATCATCAGTTTACATCAATGGGGACTTTCCCTTATGAGCTGAAAAAAATTTATTTTTAAAATTCATTTTTAGAGCCTGGAATTGAGGCCTCAATGCAACCTGCAAAAACTCAGTGCCTAGAAAAGTGCAAAACTAAGTCAGGAAAGCAAGGGAGGGTGTAAGTTACTGCTGAGCCCATTTACCAATGTGAGGCATAAGGACCCAAAGGTTCATTTAGGGCCATGCAAGCAGAATATTGCAAAGCCAGGAAACAGATACCAGTCTTCCAAGTCCTGCTCTCTATGTTTTAATCCTCTGGTGCATATCTTATAGAAATTCCAGCTAACCTTTGTCCTCCTTTAGACCTTCTGCTAATAACTCAGTAGGTAGAAGCAACCACACAGTTGGTTAGCTAATACTACACCTACTGGGGATCAGGTTATACACCTTCTTCCTTCCTAACATTGATTTAGAAACTCAAGCATGATATGCTTGTGCAACATGTATTTTTGGATAATAATATTTGGATATCAAAGGGAAAGTGAAATATTATAATTTTGGTTAATTAATTCAGATAATTTTACCCAACACAGTATTGGTAACCAAGCACATTAAGCAGTCTAATGCAGCTCATTTCATATCACAGGAGTGCAAACAATAAGAAGCAGACTGCCAAACCTTGAGAAATTAAATAGAAGTACAGAAGAAATTATAAAGAGAAAGAAAACACTGGGTAAGTTTTCTGAAAAGAACAAAGGTATAATTACTTCAGCCAAAGGGCAGCAATAACACACTGACAAAATGCAGGGATTTCATGTGCTTATTGACTCAACTGTTCACAAAAAACCTGTTGTTATCTTAGCAAATGCCACATTACATGATAATAATCAAGCTACTGTACTGTACCTCTGAGATATAAAGCACCTTTTACTGGAAATCAAAGGCACTTTTCTGAGTAGCTGAGAGAAGAACTTTATGGTTCTTTGATGATACAGACACATATTTTACTTTTTGCTTTTCTAACATCTAGAGCTGATTTTTTGCTCTTTATGGTCATGAAACATTCTGGGGTGTTTTTGTTGGCTTTTGGTGAAGTAGCTGTAGAGTTAGGGTGGAAATTTTCAGCATGCCCAACTAAGGCACATTTGAAGTCTGAATGATAAGCTTGCAATATGAAATGAATGAATAGAAGTGAGCTTATCTTTAAACCCTTAGTCTCCAATTTTTGCATCCATCCTCACTGTTATCAATGTGTGTTGGATCAATGACAATGAGCCTCCATTTTAAGACCAAAGGCAACACCAGACTCTGGAAGAAAATGCTGATGAATGCTCAGACAGTGTCAAAATTTGTACCTCTTGTAGGTGATGAGAAGTGGGGAGACAGTATGTCTTCGGGATAAGTGATCCTGGAATGTCTGTCCTTGGAAGTCATCGCTGGTTCTATTTCCAAAATATAACTGTCACAATCATGGCAAGATAGCCTTGCTTGATATGGAGTGTATTAGTCTCATCAGCCTGTCTGCCTTACCCTGCTTTCCAGCTTTCACTTTTTTTGTTGTTGTTTTAGAGAGAGGGGACAGGTGAGTATTGGAATATTGTAACCGAGGATGAGACGTTTTCAGTCTGCTTATAAGGGCCATCTTGCCATCCTGGTCACTGCTGGGCTGGGTAATCTGAAATGCCATCCAAATTCAGAATACAAACATCACTTCAAAGATTGAAATTCCTTCACTCTTGTCCTATTGGTGTTTTTTTCTTAACAACTGTGATCATATCCATCTTAATTAGGTTAGGGAAAAAACCCTCTGAAAATTGAGGAAGAATATCCTACCTGCAGATGCAAAAGGCTGATGTATTAATCTACAGCTGGAATGTAAATTGCAGGAACCTGAGACTGGCTGTTTCAGTAGTCTGTCTGTGATGGATATTAAATATAATCCTGTATATAAAAAAAACCCTGCCATATATATACCAGTTTACCTGAGATTGTGAAACATAAGAAAATAATGTTTTCTTGGTGCTGTAATTTCCATTACAAATCAGCTGCAAATATTTAAGGAGCTTTATTTGCTGATGTACATTTCTTTCTCAGTTGGTATGACATGAAAGAAAGAAAAGTCAACCTTTAATGTCTTTGGGATGGCCAGTGTGATTAAACTTCCTGACTGTGGCTGTACTGTACGTTCTGTGAATGTATTATTTGTGGGTGTATTTCATTTTGGATGTGGTGGTACTAATTAGCCTCTGGTATCATGTTTATTTTTTTTTCCCTCGGAAATGTCCCTCCATTCAGAAGACTTTTTAAAGTGGAGACAGGAAACAGGTTATTTTTATATATCAAATTTAACATCTAGTATGTCTATGGATAACAGGTTCTGAGGTGAACTGCTGAGTGCGTCACAGTAAGCCTGGCAGAGTTAAGTGTGGAAAGTCGGTCTGAGCACATGCTGTAATGGATTTGACCTCGAAGAGCACTGCAAAGAGAAATTGCAGATAACCATCTGAACTGACTTTAGAAGCCGGTAGCCCTGACTCCCTAGATACCAAGAGAAAAAGGAAGGACTAAATAGATGGAGTGAACAATCAGTACAAGGTTGAATAAGTGCTTAATATTTGAAGTCTTGACGGCAGAAGAAAACAGAAAAGCAGTACATTTCCTTGCTTGATTACAACTAAGTAAGAGAACTAAAATTCCTTAAGACAGTTTTATAAAAGTAAGATATATATATTCAATAGAAGTGAGATGTGAAAGTAATATAGGAACAATAAAGACACGCAACTGGGAAAATCTTAAACTCACCTTAAACTTGCCTTTCCATGGCAAATAACTACTGATAAAGTACTAAAGAGAAACTGTAGAGAACAAGACTTGCATTCTCCTCCGCAGGTCTGAGTTCGAGCCTCCAGAAGGGGCAGAAAAGGGAATAGACCCCAACTCATATTATATCCACTTCATGTTTTATTGGATGGACTTTATGCTTGGTTGTTCTTCATATCATATTTTTTAGTAAAAGTAGGGATTAGAAAGTGCTTTGAGGATCCTCTGGAACTGGGAACTGCTGTGAGCACGTGCCATTTTTTGCTCTCTGTTATGTTTAAAGAGAGGCAGAAAAGGAAGAAAGAGTGTGTGCATATGCTTACTGCCACATGTGTTCTACAAAACTCGGAGTCAGAGTCAAAATAAGTCTTTAAAAGGAATACAGACAGCAGCGTATTTAGTTTTGATTTATTAAAATAGTTTTCAGACTGCAGTCTTATTTGTCCTGTGAGAACAGCACTCTCTGGTAATGGGAGCATTGAATTTTCATGTGAAACATTTTAGAGAGCATATTTTTTTTCACCTACAAGAGTGTGACAAGAATTTGCTCTTGTATGATGATGTGGAAGTTATAGCTGCTATGCTAAACATGTATTTATGATCACTGCTGGCACGGCTGCTGTGCATTTTGTTTATGTTGTTACAAACCTACTCGTGACACATTATAAAAAATACATTCTTTTGTGGTAGTCTTGCACTGAGGCAGAATAAATCATGCCTCCTACATCTGCTCCAGCTTTTCTGATATTGCCCATTTGCTGTTCCTCACCCTGGAGAAGGGAGAGCTTGTGTGATTTTTAGTCCCATACCAGGTAATGTCGAAGGCCTCATGAAAGGGTAAAGTAGATGCCTTAATACAGCTGTCAGAGAGGCAAACCCCAAACCACAGCACGAAGCAGCTACCATCCTTCAATCAGAATAACTTGCTTTCATTAAATGCTAGTTTGGGAATGGTCTACACACGCTTTAAGTATGTGAGGAGCAACACAGTGAATAATTTCAAAATGGCGAAAACAAAAAAACTAAAATAGAAACAAAGCTTCCAAAATGAACAAGAGCTAGCCACATCCAGCACTAGGCAAGAAAGACTCAAGTCTTTAATTTTCTCTGGTCTCTCATATTAATATTGACAAAAACATGACTACTCTCTCTGTGTGCCTTTATCACAGACATCTCTCTGTGATACTTTAGGAAAAAAAAATAAAAACACTGTCAAATACTTGCAACACTATTTTAAAAGCTCAAGATTGGATTTTTTTTAAAATTACTTTTTTTTTTCACATTTCAAACCAGCTTTTTTCATTCTTGCTTAATTAGCATCATTCTAAGAATGTTTTTGATTAAGTGTAATAATTTGATTTTTATATGCATGTTCTTCATAGTCTTTCTTCTATTTGCCTGTCAATATTCCTACTGACATCAGCAGTGCAAACCCAAATCCTCTTGTTTGATATTTAAAGGATGTGGGTTTATGCTATGCCTGTAGAGAAAAAGACAACTTTTTTTTTTTTTTTATGGTTGGGATTTATGCAGATGTGTGTTTCAATGACTGGTGTCTCAGAATTGATTTGCTTTGATATAATAAGAAAAAGTTATATGAGAGCAGTTCCAAACTTAATGTATTTTGGATATTTTTTTGTCTTCCCGCATAGCTGTGATTGCTAGGAATGAATACAAAGCAACTATTACTGAACCCTGAGAAAGAAATGATGGGAACTTCAGTGGATATCATTGTACATCCAACATTTGCTACCTGTCATCACAGGTGTTTTTAAGCTTTTGTCTTAACCCAGAAGATAAATTGCACCCATATGTTATGTTCTACTGGGCTGTAATTTTGGTTGATGCTGAACTTTCAATGGCGTTTAAGTACTGACTCTTCAGAAAACAGCTGGTTATGAGGCATTCTGTTTAATTCTGCTTTTTTGTTTTGACTTGCCTCTAGTGTTAATTATCCTGAGGAACACAGCTGAAGATATAGGTCAATGACCCCTATATCCATATACTCTGACACACCAATCCACAGGGGATTAGCCACCTAAATAGAAATTTTATTCATTACTTCTTTTGTATTGCTATTCTGAATGACTTTTTCTAAAAGGCTACATGAGTAAAAAACTAAGGTCAGCAAAACTTTGTTTGCTCAAGTACTTTTAGATAATGCTTTCCAGTGTAATATAAGGGTAGTTTTCACACAATGCAGCTCATTTAATTCTGTAGAGAAACTAAGGGTAAGAAAGTAGCACAAGCAAACCACAGAGCAGTTTGCTGAATGTTCTCAAATTTCTTTTGACACTTCCTGGTGACAGAAAGCCCTGTGCTAAATATGTTTGTGCTGGTCTGCTGTGAAAATGCACTGTTCGATAGCTTCCAGAGTTTCTCATCTCTTACCTACGGTGTGCAAACCTACACCTCTGACCATTGGATTCCCTTGCAGAGTGTGGATGGCTACTGTGTGTCTCAAAGACTTTTAAAGGATTTTTATGAACTGCTTCCAAGGTGCATCTCTACTTTTAATCTCCTCATGACAGAGAATTGTCAGTGCATCATGCCATTTATGAGAGGCAAAGCGAACAAATGCCTTAGAATAAAAATAACTGCAGGCTCATAAAATGAAATAATTTTTGCTTATTTTTGACAAATATGATTTAATTGTAATTTAAAGTAGCAAAATTTGGCAATATAGTGATACTTTCTTTTTTCTTACGTCATGAAGTTGGCTGTTTCACAGCTGGCCCCATGGACTAGGGGTCAAGGACAGAGAGGTCAAAATGGAACATAAGGTAATTTAATTTATTATTCTTGATTTTGCCCAGCTACTTCTTTGGCTTATCTCATTTTAACGCTGTTGGTGTTCTCCATTGACTGCTTCCTTTGAAAAACAGCTTAAGGCTGATTCCAAGAGTACATCAATTTCAAAGGAATAGAGCAGGTTAAATGAAATTTCTATGACAACATTCTATTAGATATCCACTAAGAAGAGATCATAGTCAAGATTACTGTAAATTGTTTGGTTACGCAGTCCTTGGGTCCTGTGTTTGTAGCCTAAGGGAGAAATCTGTATTTCTGTATATTCACATTCTACTTAAAACATAATGATAGAGTAAAGCGGAGTGATATATTCACAAAAGCTGTTTTAGTTTAAGGAGGCTTGGAAATCTACAGATAGCTCAGAGCATTAACTGAATCTACCACTCCATATTTTTTAGGTTAAGGCCAGAGTCCAGAAAAGCCCCTTTTAAGGCTTACATGACTCTGAATTCTGGCACTACTTGGTTTTGCTAATGGGACAAAGTGGGTTTTCTGTCTAATCTAGGAATATAAATCTGTCAAGACATACCAATAAAGACTGAGTCATGGACAAAAGCACTTTGAACAAATGTTGAAGGTGTCTGAAAGAGCTGGCGTAACTACAAACCTCATATCTCTGAAATTCCATTTGCCTGTAGATGCCCTATCATTTCTCAGGTATGCATGGAACTGTGAAATTTGGTGTTCCAGCATGTTGTTGGTTAAAAAGGTTAGCTTCTGTCTCAGCCTCAGTTTACTGCTTGTGAATCAGATGTTCCCTTTGCTAGAGCATTCAAAAAGAAAGTTGCTTGCTGAAGCTGCACTAAACTCATCCAGCTCCTACCGAAGTAAAAATTCTGATTAGCTCCCTATGGCTCATTCAGCTATGCAAAAGCTGGTTGGGAAGGCATTTTTCCTTTTGGAAATGGATCATGGAAAAGAAGCCAACTGGATTCCAGGTTGCTCTCCTGAGGCCTCAGCAGGCTAGTACTCAGGGCTCTTGGCAGACCTACCAGCTTCTGCAAGGCAAGTAAAATAGCGTTTCTACCTTCATGTAGCTTTGCCTCATCTGGTCTTCTGCTCCTTCCAAATAAATGAAAGCCACACATGTTTTATTGCAGATTTTTGGAGTGCAGACAAAGTGCAAGGAGAGGGGATAATTAGACTTCAGGGTGGTATCTCCCTCTAGCATCATAAATCAAAAAATATTTAACACTGAATACAACAGCATGTTTGTGGGTCTTCTTTCTGAAAGCTCATACTAAATTTTTCCTGGATTGTTTTTCTTTTCTCTCTTGGCTGAACCTTTCTGCTAGAGTAGAAAATTGAAATTTGGCAGTAAAAAAGCTTCAGACAGTAAAGCTGACTTTTGATCCCCTAGGCCTTTGATATTTTGAGAATGGGAACAAAATTTTTGATTTTTTTTTGACTGTGTGTATAAATCAAACTTGCTGGACTGCTACTAACCCCATTTGATTGCAGCATCATGGTGGGGCTTTACTACCAATCAGCTGTAGGGCCCTGGACTCAGTGCAGTGAAGTCTGCTGAGAGTGGGTATCAGCATCTCACCCAGCTGCAATCCCCACACAGATCTTATAATGACTGATATACTTTTCTTATCCAAAACCATCAGAGAAAGCTTTCAGTCATTTATGTGCCAGTCAGCAGTGACAGTTACATGTGAGTGGATACCATCCCTTTTTACTTATGGAACACTCCAGCAGAGCAATTCTTTGTGCCGTGTCATCTTTATGACAGGAAAGCTCTAACTGTGAGAAACACCAGGTCATGGGATTGGTGAGTATTGGTTCCCAGAGAAAGGCTGGATTACTAAAGATATTTTCTGCAGCTCTTAAGGTTATCTTCAAAGTTGCACTTTTTTTTTTCTGGAAGATTCCAGTGATGGCATATTTAATTGCTATTTTATCTGTTGCAATTTATAGGGGCTTTTTCTCCCCTTTTCTCTGGAGAGCTTTTGAACTGAACAACACTTAATACCGAAAATGAATATGAGCACACAGTAATGTTTTTTGTCTGTATCTGTCATATAAAACTGTTCAAAAGTGGAAAAATGTTTTCTTCATTAGGAGTAGACTTTGCATTCTTATTCTTAACAAATTTAATTGAAGTCACAGGAATTCTAATTGCACAAACAACATACATTGTGAATGTAAGAATTTTTCCTTTAAAATAAGTGACTTGCATGTTCAGAGTTTCAGGCTGAAATGTGGTTATTTAGAAACTAAATCTACTACATATGTATATTCTGGCATATCAGGATAAAGCTTATACCCTTTGTTGCATTTCATCCAGGGAAAAAGAGGGCTGGGAAATCGCTTGAAAAAATATGACATAAGAAGCAGAGAAAATGGGCTTAGTGGAGATGATGGGGTAAAACCCGGGAGGCATATCACTGAGTCGTGCTGTGCCAAAATATAGATTTTAAAATTGTTTCTGTCATCTTAGGAAAACCCACAACATTTTGTTCTGAATACCTGAAAGCTCTTACGACTTCTGTTCAAAACCAGTTGGCTGTCCTTGTCCTTGTTCCTTCAGATATTCCTACATATTAAGAAGCCGATATAATTTTGACACATTGCATTTGAATAATGTCCTTTTTCCTTACCTGATGGAAGAGAGCCTTCTAAGCCTGAGAACACCTACCAGAGCCAATTGAAGAGTGCTACAAAATGCATTGGAACTGTATGAAAAAGTTGCTATTTGTTAAATTGGACTGATTTCTCCACCTGGTGCTGCCAATTAATTTGCCCAATTTAACCTTTTAAAATGTCATTCTTTGCCCCCTCTTAAGGATACCTAACTAATGCATTTTTCCCTCTCTTGAATTCTTAAAAGCCACTGCCTTTTCCATGGCTGTAGGGACTTCTCTAGATGATTGTGGAAAGGAAGAAAATGTATTGCGAAAGCAGCTTCCCTCCTGGGAAGTAAATGATAATTTTGCCCCACTTAAAGTCATTGTAATGTAATTAATTTAGTGCTTTTAATCACCTCAAAATATGAAAATGCAAAGCACTGAAATTATAATTATTCAAATTTCCATTTAAAACTGGCTAATGTCTGTCCATGGCATGGCAGTCCTGTTGGCATCTTGTTTTAATGACTGTTCTGAATTCTCTTCCAGTTTAGAAAAAAAAATCACCTATTACGCTGATGTATCTGTAGACCCTGTATTTTTCACAGTTATGAATCTTGTATTATGTTGGGACTTCTTTCTTTTTTTCAGAGACATTTCACTCTTAACCGTGATGTCCATTAGTATTTCATTCAGGGAATTATGAAAAATGATGATATTAAATGGTTTACAAATAGGCTTTTATTCATCCGATTTGCCATAATGCAGAATGACATGATTAGTAGTGATTTTTGACTGGCTTCTAAGAAGGTGTCATGTATCAGTTTTGTCATGTGAATTAGTTGTTATGGTAATGAGAGCATATCAATTATTCCTCGGAAGGTTGCATTAGATCAATTATATAATTAATCTGTCTTGTTTCTTTACTTATTTGTTTCTCCAGTAATTTCTTGAGTGCAAAAATACTGGTGTTACCATAGGCAGTTAATATTTTTCTGGTTGAATTGCACAGATTATTTTGCAAACAATATTCTATGAGATATTTTTATGTTTTTATTTCTTATGAAAAAGGGTTCATTCACTCAGTTTCTAAGTATTTTTAAAATTTTTTAGAATAAATTGTTTACATCTTGTTGCTTTCTTTTAAAACACAAGTTTGTCAGTAACAGTTTTCTCTGGCACTGTGAAGAACATAGGAACTGTTTGCTAACAAAAATTTGAGAGCTGCAGCAGAGTCCATGTGTCTCCTGCTCTAAATAGACTCTAACCATCAGCAGTCACATTGCTTTTCTGCCTCCATTTCCCACTTATTCTTGCCTGCAAAGATAGAAAGGGGGAATGGAGATCGACTTCGGTCCAGTAGCCATGGTTTTCTTCAGACTTTGGTAAGAAGTCCACTTCTCTCCAACTCTTCTATGCTCAGAGCACAGACCCCAGCTGAATATGGATCCACCCAGGCTTAGTTTTGTTGAAGGGCAAATGTTTTCCACAATTCCGTATATCTTGCCCACAACCAATCTTTAACAAAGGTAGATTTGGATATTTCTGAAAGGGTGTGTAACTGAGTTCTTTATATACACACAGGGAAACCATACCTCTGTAAATTGTTCAAGGACAAATTCTGTCTGCAATTTCCTCCCCACAATAAGAAAAAAGCAGCTCAGTTTTCTGAAAATGGAATAATTCAATTAAAACATACTTATTTAGTTTTCTGGAAAGTACTGAAAAATCTTGTACAGTTTGATTATTAAATACACAGTCTCTAAATCTGTATTTGTGCTCCAAACAACTGCATTTTTCCTGACATTTAGGCAGTGATATTTTGGACAACCCTACCTGTAAAGTGATAATTTTGTTTTTACCTTATCTGCCAAGACAGATCATTGCAACTATGCAACTGGTAAGGGAGTAGTTGTTCAAAGGTAACATCATATTTGTTCAGTGGAGATCATCACTAAGAAAAAGGCAAATATCTTCCAGCTAAGAAAATCCCAACACACCCTTGTAACACAGAAAGGAAAAAAAATTTAAACATTCTAGATCCATTCTCCAGTATACTGCCAGCTTTGTTTTACTGCGAGAGTAAAACATGACTCTGTGCACCAAAAGGAGATATTCTCTTGTGAATCAGGTAGTCACCAAGGAAGTGTACACTCTTATATTTATGAAGAGCTGAGTTCATCCTCAAACCCAAATGTCTGCCAGGCCCAGTAATCATGTGCAAACCTCCACCCATGAACAGATTAAGCCAAGCCCCCATGAGGACCTGGGGCAGCCAAGTGTGATCAGAGCACCAGCAGTGAGCACCAGCTCATCTCAACTCCTGCTCAGCCTGGGCACAGCAGACCCGGCTGTGGTGGCCATCCTGCCCCTCGAGCCACCAGTAGATGGTAAAACACTTAATGCTTTGAGCCACAGCTTCAAACAGGCCCCTGAGATAATTTAAAAGTGTGTGGGTTGCAGAGTGCTTGTACTTTAAATTGCTGTTATCCTTAATCAGCCAAAAAAGTCTGAGCGTTTTTTAAAGGGTATGAGTGTCTCTGGGCAGCAAAGTGGGAGGTTATGGCATTCATTCCTTCAGGCACTAAGCCTAGAAGAAGCTTAAATCCCCAAATTACCAACTAGTAAATGGGGAGATACCAGTCCAGGTAAAACTTAGCAACTTTTTATTCCTGAAGTGCTTTAACAATAAGTACATAAAGCTAATTATAAGGAGATCTTGAGACTTTTTGTTTCTTACGCTGATCTTAATTTTACCAGAAATGAGATGGCGGTGGAGACCTACACTCCAGCAACATGTGTGACTGTGGCTATTATCAAGGTGAATGTACATTTGGGCTGCCTTTTGCCTTGTGAGAGCTATGTCACTTCACACAGGTGCAAGTGACAGCTGCAAAACAACACTTTAGAGAGGAGATCAGAAATAAAGTTACCTGCACTGCAGTGTTTATGGTTCTTCAAAATAATAAACGACAGAATACAATGACAGACATCAGTAAGTGGTGCCCTTTACCAGTCCGAATTTGATGATTACTAGTGTGATGGTAAGAACTAAGAACTACATTTTAAGAAGACTTAAAGATTATCAGCTTTGATCTGGTAATCATCTGTGCCTATTCAATTGCCATTATCTCAACGTCCTTCCCCCAGTGTGGCAGTATTTAAAACACGTAAAGTTGCTTTACATTACTAGTTTCTTCAATATTGGTGCTATATACTTAATAAATACTTGTCACCTGTACGAGATTTCTCATCAGAGCACTATTAGAAAGTGAGTGACAATAACACATTTTTGAAGATATAAAATTGAGAGTACAGAGAAATAATGACTCCTATGAGAATTCAGTAGTAGAGCCCAAAATAGGGGCTAGGGTTCTCAGCTTCTTACTCAGTATCTGAACCAGTTTCTGCTGCTGTGATTTAGCACATCTTGAAAGTGGTACTGATGTAACAATTACATTTCTCTCTGAAGGAAGGCACAATGTATAGGCAAATCTATTATCAAAGGAGTAAAAAAAAAAATCTTTATGATTGTTTCACGGGGTGGTGGGTTAACACTGACAGGGTACCAGGAGCCTCTCAAGTTGCTTTATCACTCTCTTTCCTCAGTAGGATGGGTAGAAAATGCAATGAATAAAGCTTGCGGGCTCAGATAAGAACAGGGAAATCACTCAGCAATTACTGTTGTGGACAAGACAGATTTCACTTGAGAAATTAGTTCAATTTATTGCCAATAAATAACAGAGTAAGACAGTGAGAAATTAAGTTAGAACCACCTTACCGTGCTCCCCTTCTTCTTGGGCTCAGCTTCACTCCCAGCTTTTCTACCTTCTCTCTCTGAGCAGCACAGGGGGAGGGGGAGTTAGGATTACCATCAACCCGTGACTCTTTTTCTCTGCCGCTCCTTCCTTCTCACACTCTTCCTCTCTTCCAACATGAGTCCCTTGCACAGAAGACAATCCCTCACAAACTTTTCTTTGCTCTAGTTAGGGCTGCTTTTCTCTTGCAGCTGCTGCACAGCATGTTTTCACACTTTTCTGAAGTACTTTCCCATAGGTGCCACCCACACAGATGATGGATTCAGCTTTGGCCAGCGTGATTTCCATTTTGGAGCTGACTAAAACTGGCTCTGCCCAACATGGAACTTTTTCTCAAAAGAAGCCAGGTGTCTTAAAAGAATCCAGCACTTCAGACTCTGCTACTGAAACTTTGCCAGGTAAACCCAATACACATAGCAAGGAAAAATGTGACCTCTAATGGTTTGCCTGGCTTTTATTTTATTTCATTCTGTGTAGAAAAATTATTTACACCTTAGAAAACGATGGGTAGTCAAAATCATCTTCACTTTAAGATACTAGTGAAATATCAACGGAACAAAAATGAGTAAATTGTAGCTGTACATGAGTGTTTTGACAGTCTTGTGCAAAAAATGCTACAAAATGTTTCTTTGGAAGCTGAAAAACATATTAACTAAAGTGTATTTAAAACTTCTGTGTATTAAAACTTTTAGAGAAAACTTGTCTTTATTCTTATTCTAAATGGGTTAATTATCTTTGAAATATTGCTAGTCTAGCCTTTGACTTAATATTATGTTTCAATTAATTAATTCAACAAATTTTTAGTGCTCTGGGACAAAGCAGAACATTGTAGCAAATACTGCAGAGTTATATGTTCAGATCTTCAATGGGCATTTTAGTTACATTAGTATATTTTCCATTTGTGGTTTTAGTATTAATTTAATTTTTCCTGTGTAGACCTTATGCTTCAAATCTTTACATTTATCTTTCCAGTTCCTCCACAAGATGATTGCACCAATTCTCAGTGTTTCTTCTGGACATGGTGGCTATTCCCTTGGAAACACATTGCTTAATCCTTGACTATTCCTGATGTATTAAATCTAGGAGACTTTAGAGCCATGAATCTGAATGCTGAAGTAATTCCCAGTTTGTTTCATTTATACTGGGAGTATGAACTTTATGTTGGTTCTTTCTACCTTGGCTGAGGCAGTTTGCACCTTATACTCACTTGGCTTCACAAATAAGCTTTAACAGACTGGAAAATAGTAAGGGATATTTTGTGAATGGTTGTTAGGGATATCACAATGCTGAAAAGGGACTCACTGTGGAAGGTATGGTCTAGTAATTGAAGTTTATAGGGTGATATGATAAAATCTTAGGGAAAAAAAGATTTGGTAAAGGCTAATTAAAAATACTTCTCCTAAAAATGTTATAGTAGTTAAGTATTCAAAAGGAAAAGTGTGTTAGTAAGAAGCTTGTAATATCCTTGTTGCAAATTCCTTAGTGGCTCTTCACAACAGAAAGATTTCTAATCTGCACATTGTAATCAATAATTTGTATATGTTACAGTGCCTTGGTTTCCTATCTAAAGTCCCAGAAGATTTTTATTCTTGCTTTTTCTCTGATGAGTTATTGACTTTTCAGTCCCAGTTTTATCTAGTATATATTTGATACTAAGGCAGCGCAAACTACATTTTCTTTCAAAAAAATCTTACATGGTTCTAATTTTTTAAAACCTAAATATATCTGTATTTATTATTTTGTATGTAATTTGTGGCAGCATTTTACCACATCAAGCATCATCAAAACCTATCCTGAACTTTGCTGCCTTATATTGTTAACCAGCCTTGCTCTGTAGCTGTCTCTGTTACACAGAAATTGACATCAGAGTTAGAATGATCCTTGCACTTAAACAACTAACTAGCAGCTGGGATCTTCCTTCTAAATTGAGTAAATCAGGCCACCAAGATGGTTCCAAGTGTTGTACAAAAAGTCATTGATTTATGCCTAAAAAACAATAACTTCATGCAAAGCCCTTTCTGCTAGCTGTTTTCTCTATAAAGCCTTATTAGAAAAAATGTATTTGATTTAACAGCCCTCTGAAAGCCAGATGCATTTTCCTGTCCCTTTATGTAAAACAGTGCAGTCACTTATGAATAGACTCTCCACTTGGGAGGGCGTGCTTGTAATGGCACCCTTCCTTTCAGATTCAATGACTGGCTGAAAGTTGAGAGGGTGCATCTGGAAAGATGCACCCTAAGCCACTGTGCCATTCTTTTGACCAAGATTGCAAGAATTTATCCTTTCAGGACACCAGAGTATTGTACCTCTGTCACTGGAGCAATTCCACAATGCAACCTAGTATTAATAATGTACAAACCTACAGAAACTCTACAAATTCAAATATATACATGTATTGCTAGTAAATCTAATTGGACAGAAATCTCTCCACATGCTTTTTATAATTCCTTTAAGGAACATACTTATAATATTGATGAAAGAAGTACTCACTGTCTATCGTATGCTGTATCTGTAAGCAGCCTGTAAGTAGCTTATATAAACACTTGACCTATGGTTGTCCTTAATAATCACTTATTTGAGAATTGTAATGTTCTCATATCTGTTGAATTATAATTAAGACTTATTTTAAAATAATTGCATGTATCCTCACTTATCTGGGTGTTATCTTGTTCATATCCTACTGATGCAAATTTTAGATGCTTCAATATTATAATTTGAAAGGCTGCTACAAGACCTACAATCATGCCTGTGTAAATCAAAAATCTACATATATTTATCAGAGGTAAGAATTCAAAATTTAACTAAAAATCATAAAAAAGCTTAGGTTGAAAAGAGCTCTAATCTAACCTCATTGTAGGGAAATAGTGCAAACATACAGTATGATCTATGCTGAGAGAGTTACTTTTTTCATCAGCAGCTAATCAGAAGGTCAAATAGTTTTGATATGAATTTGAACTTTTGAATAAATACATTTGTGACTCTTAGATGACTTCAGCTTCTATGAAGAGTCATGCAGCCAATTTACCAGCAGTGAACATTTACAGAAAACATATGCCAGTCTCCAATCCTAATTTTCTGCATATGAATATTTGAACAAGGGGCAGGATCCAACGCCCATTGTAATCATCCAGAAAAACACCCATGACCTCAGCTGCCTTTCTTTTACTTGTTTCTGGAAGTATTAACTTAATTTTCCAGTTAGGGAAAAGAAGTTATGGGGCTTTTAATTTTTTTTAAAAATCTGCCTAATCATAATTGATTCAGAAATGTATGGTATGCTCTGAAAATAATTTGATATTTTATTGAACTCAGAGTACAAAGGTGTATTCTCTTGCATAGAAAAACATAACAACAAAGAATTCTCTGAATTGATTGACTAATTGGCAGAACAGACCCACATTCACATTATTATAAACAATTCTGTCTATAATGATTTGTATATGTAGAAGCTTGAGACCTGTTTTCTAGAGCCACAGTGGTCATTACTTCTTAGTAAATATCTTAAATGTTCTTAGACTTTTGCTTTTGCATTAGTGATTTTTTAACTGGAAATAATTCCTTAGAAGGGATCTGCTTTAATTCCCTTGTATTTTAGAAGTTCTTCTTGAAATATGGTCAGCCAATGTTATTGTACTAATTCTCAATGAAATTAAGAGTCTGTTCTATTGAGTGTCACAGATCTCTTAAAAAGACACTGAGAATAATACCCCACTGTCAGCTGTTGGCAGTAAAACAACTGAAAGCTGCTGTCTTCCTTACTGATGGTTCCAGTCAGTTCTCTGGACCAACCATCACAGCTCTCCTTCCAGTGCTGCTGCTTCCAGCTGTGCAGAGTGACCTTTCTGCAGTAACGTCTCATGTGGACCAGGTGATGGAACCAAGCTGTTTCAGCCAGTAACTTTGTACAGTTATTTCTTGCAGAAGTGAGAAAACAAGATCTTAAACATTGAGGGAAAACAATGTTCAGCTTGATTGAACTGTTTTTCAAAACTGGTTAAATTAGCTGCTACTAGGTTATGCTGGGGCTGGAACAGATTAGGAGTGTATAAAACTTTACATACAAACAAGAGTTACTTGTCATAAAATGAAGAAGGCGTCACCAGTGTTGACTCTTTTTCTTGCAATGTTTCCTTTTTATATAGTACTAAATCTATTTCCCTGACTCTCTTGTCAGATGAAAAATTGCTATGCCCTTAATTTTCTATGTGCAATTGAATAACTTTTCTTAAAGACTCATCATAACATATGTAGAAATTATGGCAAACTAGATAAATAGCTAATGAATATCCTTACATCTCACTGGGATTTCCATTCAGGTCTACCAATGTTGAAAGGATTTATGGAGCAATTCCATCCAGGAATGGAAAACTCTCAAACACTTATGTTCAAACGGGAAAAAGTACATAACTGGGAACAGCTGAGGCAGGATGAGGTCTTCAATGAGTTTGTTATCATGGTTTTTACATTGTTTTTACATCGTTTGTGGGCATCTGACATCACGATAGGCAATTTGAAAAGTTCAGAACTTTCTTAAGGCAAACAATTCCTATTCAGAGTGAAAATTGCACTTTTCACACCAAACAGCTCTGTTATTCCTTCCCAAAAAGACCAGGAGGAAAAACACCTTCTCTCTTTTTAATGCACACATTTATGAAGAAAAATGCTTTTATTCAGACTGTGGATGGAAGAGAAATGGGTTTAAAATCTTCCTGTACTGGCTTAAACAGAGAGGCAGACCTCTTGATAGATTACATAGGGTTTAAATAAACTCATCCGTTTTTTATTGTATTCATCTAATAGTTTACATTTTAAGAACTGAGTACTGAAAAGATATTTCATCTTGCTGGATCCCTGAGAATGGGATTTTTATAACAGTTTTTCTCCATTAGTTTTTTTGTGTGATACTACTCTAAAGAAAATTTAACCTAACAAAATAGAGGCTTTCTAGTCACCTACTCTAGCAATCATTTATTTAGTATTTTTGATTAATTAGGGCTCAAGCTTCAAAATCATAAAGAAAAAGTTTTCAGAAGTTTTGTCCAACTCCATTAAACCAAATAAATCACCATTACTTGTACTTTCTCAGAAGTACACTGCTTTACAAACTGAAGCTCTTTGCTCTCTTATCTGCCAAAATTTGTAGGTCATTATTAATGACCTACAGTTAATCATTAAGCAAATGTATAGCACACAAACTTCTAAAATGAGGTATATTCTGACATGTTGTTGACCCCATGCACTATTCACATTCGAGTCAGATTGATGGTGTATCCACAGATTCTGGGAGGAGATGGGAGCAGAACTGTGGTTTCTATACCTACATTTGTTTACTGTGATGTAATCAACGGTCTCCAGCTATTTTAGGAAAAAAAAGTCTGGATGTTCTGTGAAAGTTCTAATTACAAAATATTTTTACATGAAAACAGTCAACACACAAAGTTACTGTTTTGAAGAGTACACCATTCAAAGTGTAATCTTGCAAAGATGTAGACTGTAGTTCTATATAAGTCTATTTACAAGCATTCAGTGCTACTGCATAAAGACAGATTACAGGAAAGACTTCCTTTTTAGCCAGGCTTGAATGCTAGGTTGAATCCTTAAAGCTTCTGATCTATCATCACTTGAATTTTTTTGGGATCTTTCTAGTTTGCATATCATACCCAATCCCTCTGAAGTCCAAGCAACTTTCTCTCTTTTTAGTTATTTGACAACTACCCTTAAGAAGAAGTGTGACATATGTGTAGAATCACAGGATGAGCCAGACACAGAGTTATGACTACAGATATTACCTCATTCTAAGTTTTTGTCTGGGGTTTCTGCCCTGCTTGCACCAGCAATACTGCCTTATGCCAGGTAGAGTTGAAGCCAAGGCTTCCAACATAATCTGGCAAACCCAGCTTCTGTACTTCCCACCTGGTACAAGGGTTTTCACTGCGCATGGAGCACGCTCAAAAAAAGGAGTAACTTTCTTTTGATTCATGCTTCCCTTCTGGTTCAGTGTCATAAAGTCAATCTTCCATATAATTTTCCTCTAGTATTAGAAAATGAAATTTTGTTTCCATTCATGATGAGTGCCTGAGAAAACAGAAAAAAATCAAGCTCATTTTTCATCATGGTAATTTTGGGAAAGTGGATTCCCTACCATTCTAGCCATAATATTTCAGACAGGTTAACTCTGAAACTTTCCTATAAAGTGCAACAAGCTATACCTATCAATCAGAAAATGCATAAGAGAAAGAGACCCCAGAGAAGAGAACATACAAGAAAAATCTCTCTAAGACCTCTCTTTTGCTCCAAGGGAGCAAAAAGTGCTATTATGCATTTGCAATAAGGGGACTTATCTGCGCACTGGAAAGCTTCAGGTGTCTGTAACTGTGGTGAAATGAGCTGCCCTTAGCTGGACAATAGGTCTCCACAAAGGCCCTCTATTACTACTCTTCTCAGCAAGATGGGGAAAGAAATAAGATAGAAATAAAACCCTTGAGATAAGGCAGTTTAATAAAGTTAAAGCAGAAGGTTACACGTGCACAAAGAAAGAGGAAACAAAAAAAATATTATTTTTTACTTCATAACAAGTGATGTTAGATCTTTGATCAGGTTTGTCTCAGCTGTTCTGGCTGTCCTCCTCCCAAGATTTTGCCCACCCACAGTCAGTTGGTGAGGGGAATATGTTGGAAATACAGCACTGACGCTGTGGAGCACTGCTCAGCTGTGACGTTACCAAGGAGAAGTTCTTTGTATACAGTGTTCTTTCTAAGTGCAATACTACCTCAGTTTTGTCGAGAAGGGAAGAGTTTTATTAAAGATTATGAAAAACAGGCATGTGGGAGCCTAAAATGGTAGACAAAGTCAACAGGAGACCTAAGCGATGATTTATAGATCGACTTCCATTATTTTTGTCCAACATGAATTTGCTTTTGTAAAACAAATTTGTAAACAGTTACTAATACATCTTTTTAACAACTGAGTTCCCACTAGCTCTGTCCATGGAATGAAATCAAATACTTGTTCTTCCAGAAAAGGTAGTGTGCAGAAATAAGTGAAACAGAAATCAGTTGCACTGCAAAAGTTACATCTACAGTTTCAGCTGTAGACATCCTTAACAAGACCTGGATGCAAACCTGACACACAGTCTAGAATTCAGACTTCTGTTTGGCTGTATTCTGTATCTCAGTCTGTGGAACTGATAAAGCAGAAGATGCTCAGATCTCAAGGCAGAACGGCGTGCAGTTCTGATCATGACCAAAAACATTACAACTTTCTCCAGAATTACAGAAATGTAATATTCTTTGAAAGGGCTGTAAGATTAAACCACAGACAGGACCAGACATACAAAAATATAATGCCCAGCTTCATTACACTGATCAGACATGGGGTAGTTGTTATTAGGTGGCTTAGCATATCTTTGTTTGTTGCTTCTTATACCTAAATAGATTTTTCTCCTCTTCCTTTTTCTCTCATGTTGCTTTGAGGGAAATTTCAACTATTTTTAGCTGCAATGTATAATTGTGCACATAGAACACTATGTTTCATTTCAAGCAATCAGTTTTGCTTTGGCTTTAGAGTGTTTGGATTAAATCTGAATTTAAGGTTCAACTTCAAACCCAACCTTTTTATCCTTTCTTGATTAGTTTAGTTTATGTTCTTGCTTAGCAGCGGGAGATTAATTCAGATGTCTGCTCCTACTCAAGTAAAGGTTCAGCTCAGCCCTGTTTTTGCTCTTCTTTCTTCACTCCCTTGAGTCTACATTTATATTCCAAAGCTGTTTTAGACAGAGAATTCTGTGAAGCTCTTCTATCAGTCCAAGGGTAAATGAGCCTGAAAATAAAACTTCCAGCAGATATAGGAAGTTCTGCTATCAAGTTGGACTCCATACAAATAACAGTGCTGTTTTTCTACACATACATTTAATAATGGTTTTGCAATGATAAGTTTTACTATTAAAATCCAAAGATTTATGAAGTTTTAAAAGGCTTTAATTTTACTGATAAAATGGAAATGAACAGTTTTATCTTTGCAACATGAAAAATTAAGACTCTCAAGAAATCTTGGTCGTTGTCTCTTGAGGAAAGAATGTCATACATTCCACTCTTTAACTTCCTTTTTGTGTCAGTGCACATTCATTTTCACATGTAGTTTATGTACTATTTCTGTTTAGGTTCAGCAGAACTCACAGAGAAGTTAGGTAGGTATTCAGGAAGGGAGGAAATTTAATGGGGTTTCTTATCATATGAAAAGTTGTGCTGGTTTGAAAGCAAAACCAGTGAAAGACTCCAAGTCAGAAACACAATTTAATAAGAGGAAAAGAAAAGAAATAAAAGAAAGTAAAATAAAAGTAATAGTACAAAAAACCACTGACAGAGTCAGAATACCTGACACCCTGTTAGGGTGGTAGCGGCAGTCCAGATGAGATGGTCTTGTCGAAGCAGTGATCCTGTAGAAAGGTCTGGTAGCTCTTGTCTCCTCTGGGAGTCCAGTGGATAAAAAGCTGCCTGTGCTGTCCCAAACCCTGGATTTATCCAGGTGGGAATGCTTGGCTCCTCCCCCTGGGCAGAGCATCTCCCAATGGGCTGATCTCATTCTATGCGTCATGCAGTGGGTCCTTGATGGCCCATTAAACAGAGATAACTCCCGGAGGAAGTTATCTATGAGTCATGGGCAAGGCATTGTTAGGCTCGTTAACAGAAGATAAGGAAAACACTGCCCCACCTTGGCTCCAATGGCTCATGGGGGTAGAATACAAACCTTGGGCACAATTTTACATTGTAACCTAGGACAAAAGTCCAGTTGTCTAAGGGGAGGTTGAGACAACTCAGTTTTTTTAAAAGAGAGAAGGCTAAAGGAAGATCTAGTTATTGTCTTCAGCTAATGGGATCACAGCACAGAACCAGGATTCTTTCCTACAGAAAAAGGGAAAGAGGCAACTGTCCCAAGCTGCAGGAAGGGAAATTCCAACTAGATACATGGAAGAAATAAAAAGATTACCTTTTTGTTCTCAAGCACTGGAATGGGTTCCCCAGAGGGATTTTGGTTATCTGCATGATGGAAGTGTTCAGAGCTTGTCCTGAGGTACCTGCTTTAACAATAGTTTTGGTCCTATAGCTGGGACTAGATGGTGTTAGGATCACTGTTGGAACAAGTGATTCTTTCCAAACCAAATTACAGCACAAATTTGAAAGCACAGAGGTAGAGCAAGTACAACAGAAACCTTATCCACTTTACTGGTATGTAGTGTTCCACCCTGCAGGAATATTAGGAAGGGACCACCTCTGCTCTGGGCTTGGGTTCATTAAGAGCTGGCAGGATGTCCAGTGCCTAACATCTGTTCCCTGCTGTTGGAAGGAAGCTTCTGTTTGAAAAGATGCAACATAGACATGAGGGTCTCTCCCAGCTGCAGAATAAGATACCTGAACTTCAGTATTTAGAATGTGGGTTTACTTTTTTGAGTTTGGTACCTCACCACTGTCACAGCTAGCTGACTCATTTACTTAAATCTGGGTGTCTGTCCTCTTCCAAGAACCCTTGCTGGTGTCTACATTCTGCTCCAGGAGTGGCCACCTCTGGAACCTGTGTCACACTTGTCAAAATCATTTTGATGAAATATTAATATAAAATTATTTCATAGTGATCAGTTCCTATCACTGCATTTGCAAGCATTTGATATACGTATTTGCCCAGGAAAGGTTTTCTTTGGTCTGTAGATGCTAAGTCTCTATGCTGAACACAGACATATTCCTGAGAAGAGAGCTGAAGAGTAGTCTGAATCCCTCAGGCTTTGGATTTAGCCCTTAGTCTGCATTAGTTCCATATGCTAGTGGAGTTTATAGCAGGAGGAGAGAATTAATGCTTTCCCACCTCCCCAGGTGTCTTTCAGATTGTTTCTGTTTAGATGAGTTTGCAGCTTTGCTTCAGCTGTAACAGACACATGGGACAAAATCTAGGCTTACTGTTATTTTTCATTTTGATAAAAAATAAAAGCAAATATTTTCTTTCTTAAACCACAAGATAAATTGCTTGGCATCCTACTTATACAGCCTGTGCATACCATGCTATAGCTAAAGTATGTTTTTTAAAAGTAACTGTATCTGAAAATATTATTCTCCAAAACCACACAACTTTTTTCTACAAGTCTAAAAGTTTAGATAAGAAAACAGAATGATATATACTGGGAGATATTAGTGTTATGTCTCCAGGATCTTTTACTCTAGAGGAGCAGACTGAGCAGACACTTATTTCAAATTGTTTAAAGAGCAGCATTAGCATTGATTGCAGAAGTAGCCTTAGAAGGAGCCTTTAGTCATTCCTCCCAGCTAAAAGGAAGTAGCATACTACAAAATGATGATGTCTACCTAAGCAAGACAAAGAAAACCATGGGTAAAATATTTCAGAATGCTTAAGAAAATGTTTAATTTTCATAATGTATAGAGAGGTTGATATGACAATATGTTCTAGATGCCATTTCACAGCAGGTTTCCATCTATGCCTTTTCATCCATTTGGCACCTTAGAAGGTGTATAAAGCATTCAGTCCATTATGCATTGGCATAAAATAGTTACAATCTGAGATCAAAGATACCACCCACATAGGAAAAAATAGACTCAAAAATGTCTTTGAATCACCCATAAATGTACAAAAATGGCCAGATTTCTTGTGAATAACCTTTACTGGGATTTTTCAAATTTTTCTTCTTAGAGTAATGACACTGTTAGAAATGTGTTTTGCTTTACATGTCAATTCTCCTCTTTGAGCCGGGTTGAGTACCATGTGTGACCAGAGGAGCAGTACGTGAAAGGATTCTTGTTTCACGACTGCCTAAAGATTCAAGTTACTCCATTTAACTGAGAAACACAAAATTATAGTGTTGGTCAGGTGCTTTATAAAAGACTTATATTTCTGAGATTTAAAGAACATCAGTATTTTCAAATAACACTGGGTTAGCAGGATTACCCAGTAACTCAGTGTTCTGCAGTAGTAGTTACAGGATGCTCCTCAACCAGTCACAAGGATTTTGCAAGAGTTTATACAGCAAAATATAAGTGAAAGGCAATATACATCAGTCTAATCAGACAAGGCATCCCTTTTGCCCTCAAAGCCCTATAGAGCAGAGCCATGAAGAACAAAAGTAACAAAAAAGGTAATTTAGTTAGATGTGTGACCATCCAGGATTTGCTGTCATTCATGCCATATACTGTTGTAGAGTTCTCCAGGAGGAAAGTAAGAACTAGTTGTTTAGCTCTTGTTGCAGTGTGTGACATGCAGGGAAGCAAAATATGGGGAGAAAGCACCAAAGTATACTCAGATGGCCTAACTATATTCTATCAAGATCAACTGTGTTGAAGAAAGAAATAATGAATATTTTCAGAAAATTCCTGTGGGAAAATCATCTGCCTAGATGCTTGCATTCTGCTTATCATGTTTGAAACTGAGGAGATTATAGTCTGTCCCTGGGAGAACTTTTTGAAACACCAGAAACTCAAACAGTGGGACTCTTCTCAGTGATTTCTTCCTCCTAGAAGCAGACTCTTTCTTGCCTTTCTTCTTGGGCTCATGCATTTCTAGACCTTGCTGTATAGTGATCCAATTGCAGTGGGAAGATGGTCATTGCCTTAGTCAAAAGTATAGCCTGGTACATCTTTTCAAGCCATCAATATGAAGTTTTGAAAAATGTTCTCCTTTGGCTTAGGTTTTGTGAAGAGTTGGACAACATATTGCTAGAGACTTTTTTATAGAGGAGAAATGATGCCATTTTACATATGGTTTTGTGTTAGATATTGAATAATTTGAAAAAATTATAAAATTTAAAAAATTAAAAAATTATAAAAAACCAAACAACAAAACCAAACCCAAACTATAATGCACTGAGCTTTACTGTATTACCTGAATGCAAAAATAACCTCTGAAAGGCAAAGAGAAAACATCAGAATTCAGATATTTTTGGTATAAGACTATTATAGGAATAAGTGTATCTATGTTTACTAAGCAGTAACGTACACTGTCTACTTCAACTATTAATAATAAGAGTAGAAGATAAGGTTCTGAGGTGTGTTAGCAGGTAAGATTCCAGCTGCATTTTATACCACTGTTTTCTAAGCTATTTCAGAATAACTTACAGAAGAGGCAGATTTTTTTATCATTGCAAATTTCCTTCAAGATCTCTCACTCAGTTTTGAAAGGCAATAAATTGTATTTATGTATTTTTTCTCACCAAGAGGAGTTTTTGATCGACTTTTGATCTTCAATAGTAGTTCAGGAGCACTTAGTTGCTTCTCACATGTTGCTTTTTCTGAGAAGCTGAGAGGAAATTTAGCATTCTAAAGATGCTCATTAGCTCCAGTTGCATGTTTAGCAAGAGCTGGGAGGAAAAGGTTTCAAAAGAGAATGTAGAAGCTTGGGAAGGATTCTATATTCTAGATTACAGAGATTATAAAATTAATAGGATAGTTAGGCATATAGCTGCCCCTTGAACTGACAAATTTGGTTGATAAATAGCTTTGTATGGAGACAGACATTTAAGAACATACATTTTTTTCTCATAGAGGAAAAACATGATAACAACAAAATTTATTCCGAGAAGTGTCCAAATTGTATTCTGTGGCCCTACTTATATTTAGGCAGTTTAAAGATAAACTGTAAGTTGATAGTAGGGAATTCAGTAGAGAGAAAATGTTTAGAAAAGTTTGATATAAAAATTGATGTGAGAATTTTAGTATGTCATGTTTCTTAAGTTTATGGAGACATTTTACCAACCTAGTCACTGCAATTATTTATTCTGCTGCATGAACTGAGTTCAAGCATCTGCAGTATGAAAGTGTTTAGAAGACAATTACTTTCTTATTTCTCTTACTTAACATTACTGGTTAATAGCTTTTCATAAGGTATATTTACACATCCACACACACAGGCATTTTCTCCTTCCTTTTAAGAAACTACATGAAAGGGTAACAGACACAGATCTAGCTAGCTCCTTTGAGGATGCTTCAGGGGTAGTTTGTGTTGCATTTTGTGCAGGAATCTGCCAAGGTGATTTCTATGGTAACCTTTATTTGCATTCTTTCAAATGATGGTAAATTCTGACACATTTCATTAAATATTGATAGCAGTGTTTCATCTGCTGGAAACCCACATGGGAATATTTAACTTTATCTATTGTCTGAGACTATTCTTTTGTATCAGCAAGCTTTATACAGTTAAAATGTTAATTAGATTTTTATAACCATTTTTATCATTCTGCTCTTCATCTTGATTTCTCCAAACACATTTATTTACAATTCCAAAATGGTTCCATTAATATTCCAAAGCACCTTACTCAGAGATTAGCTTAATAGCAAACCTCAGAAATGTACTTAAAGTCTTGTGAAACACCTACAGAATCATAATACTGCAAATTTTTTGGCTAATGGCCAAGCGATTTGTAAGATCAGATTTTAAGGAAAAGAGACAAGCCTGAAAGAGAAAATGGCATAATTAGTTTCAAAATTGCATTGGTTTCTCAAACATGAAACAGTAGTGAAACTTCTTACAAAAAGGAGTTTTTTATTGGTGGGGTGGGGTAAAGTAGGCTAAGAAAAATGGAAAAATAGAGTGCAGGTAATTTTATCTTCATGAGTGACACACGAAATATCTCCAAAGAATTCAAGAAACTCCCAATCCTCTGGAAAAATAACCTTGCATCACACCAAGGATTATGTGTTCACTTTATATTAAACAGCATTTGGGGATCTGGCTGGTGGCTGTTTTCTTATGAAGAAATTAGCAAACATGAATTTGTGGCACAGGCTCTGAACCGCTACTGTTTTGCGTTTCGCATCGCTGCTTACACATTTGAATAGTAAATACACACTGGATTTAAAGCACCACTAGGTAAAGAGGGCACCACTGCTGCTCACCAGAGTGCAGCTGAACAAGGAGCCAGCATCTGAACAAGTGGTAACAACACAAGTTTAAATTGCGATGACCTTTTGTTATTTGATCTGCTGGCCTACAGGTGGAAAGTGTTGCACAGTAATGGGGAACTTCTGACCTGCTTTGCACTTTTGAGCTGGTTTTGTGCTGTGAGGTAATTACAGGAGATGCTTTTAGAAAATTGGTCCTAATATCCAGGTTTTCTGGGTTCCATTAAGGCCTGAATCAGAAATCCTTGTGGTGAGACAGAAAATTGAAAATATTTGATACTATGACTGGCTTTGTGAAGAGAAACAGCACTATACACGATTCTAAGCTGTGAAACTACAATTCTTTTGAATTGTTTATTTGCATATCCTACCCTCAGACCATCTCAATTACAGATGCACAGTTAGTAGGAATTAATCTGTTTGTAGATCTCATACAAATCATGGAATGCATAGATCATGTAATGCTATCTTTAATATCTAATGCATTATTGCTAAGAATTCTTAACCTCTATCAAGTTTAATGTCACATCCTTAAACTTTTTTTTTTTTCCCAAGACTAACTTCCTGCTGAGATCATTTTTGAACCTGTTGAAAAGTCAATAGTATGATATTACAACCTTATATGGTGAATTTAGAAAAATCCTTGAAAGTTGTGAAATGCTGCAAACAGTTCTCTCCAGGGTCTAGAGGCCACCTTTGATGCTCTTTTATTAAAACCCAACTGTAGTTCTTTTATGATAGTGCACAGCTATTCAAGACAAGGATAGAACATGTCTCTCTGCTTCCAAGAGTGATTAGGGATAATATAATAGAAAAGCAGGGAGGTAAAAGGGTGAGGGTGGTGAGGTAGGAAAGGAAAAAAGGGAAACCTACAGGTAAAGGGAAATAGAAGGGACAAATATTGATACAGATTTGTACTGCCAAAGTTGGTTAATGCAAATGAAGTGGCAAGCTTCCAGAGCGAATCCAGGTTAAGTACTTTTAAGCATTACAACAAGGGTCAGAATCAGATCTCATAAGCCGTGTGGACTGGAGCCAATCAAGTGTTATGGGCACATGGTCCTGGAATCACTGGGAAGGTAATGCTAAATCTGCCTTTGAATTGCACTCCGTATTCTGTGAGGGTTATTGCTGTAGGAAGAACATCAAACTCAAGATGATTTCATTCTACATATAGCTCAAGCAAATAACCTGTGCTCTGTAGAGCATGGCAGAGCCTGCCCAATCTCTGAACAGGAGCTAGCATGGTCCAGCACAAACCAGGGCTGTGTTGCTACAGTACCCTGGAGGATGGAGGAGCACAAGGAATATCTACCCGGTTCTGATGTGCTAAATTGATGAGGAGTAATATTACCTTCCTCAGCAGCAATGAGCCTGTGCTTTGTCACAGAGTTGACCCAGGGCTTGTACCTTTGGGTTCAGAGTTAAAGAATATAAAAATTAACATGAAGCATAGCAAATCCAGTTTGGTTGGTGCTGCAGCTGCATTAATGAAATTTGATGGCTCTGAGCTGGACCTGTACCACCTACTTCTGCCGCAGCATCTTTCCCTTGTAGCTCACCAAGTGGCACCTGCACTCTGAGCAGTGCTCACCATGCTGGACAAGATGTGCCTTTTGGCTAACTAGCTAACCAAAATGAGGGGCAGGTAAAGGTGCCTTGCACATTACATCAGTCTTCGGGTCCTTAGCTAGTTATTCCTTGTGTGGTTTATTGATAACTGACATGTGCAGTTCAACAACTTGGTTCATGAAATAGACTTGCTGTCCTAGAACTAGACTCTAACCTTTTGAAGCCATTAAGAAAAATACTACTAATTTCAATAGGGGCAGAATTTATTGTCTTTTCAAAAGAAGAGGAAAATTATTTTAATTCTATACTCCCAATGAAATGGAATGAAACTACTCTGGCAGTTCAGAACTCAATGAATGTAAAAATATATTTTATATGTATATATCTTATAATCAAGACATGAAATTTAGTGACTCTGTGAAATCATGTCCTGTTGAAAGGCATAAACAACATTTGTTTAGTGGAATTTGGTAAAAAGCACTGCCATGAAAGCAGAGTAAAAAGTTGACACATTTTTAATCTAAAAAGCTAAGAAGCCATGTTTTTCTAACATATGATTATAAAATTAAGCTATAAGTACTTCATTTATTTCCCTCTGCAGGAAAGGGGCTTGAGCATTCCCATGTAAACCTGAACATTTATTAACCTGTTGAACTCCGTGTTGTAGGGGCTCCCCTGCCCCCGCAATGAATCATGACTTCGACCAACAGACATCAAAATTGCAACAATAAAGTCTCATTGCTGGATCCAAGGTCAGTGAGATCTTTCCTTATCCTTCCTTTCTCTTTCTTTCTTTTCCTTTTCTCATTTTCTTAAGTGAAATATTACTACAGATAAGAACAACCAAAATGGCTACATACATCCTTTCCATTGCATCCAAATAGTTCTGAAATACAGCAATAAATATATATATATATTTATAAACACCAATCATTCAGTGTCATTTCACTCTAATCTACCTTCAAGGGATCTGTTAACAAGAACCTGAGTTACCCTCACTTTCAGAGAGAGGTCACAGAACTAAGGAAGATAATTTTTTAAGCAGCTACAAAATACTAGAGCATAATCAGGCTGATTCCCTGTGAAATGGTGAAGCTCTGGCCCTCATGTTAAGTTTTCCATAGCCGTAACTGAATGAACATAAGCTGTGCTGGTTGTACCAAATGCAGAATGGGAATATGTACCAGGCTTCTAGCTGGTGTGACAATTCCATCTGCTCTGGGTTTATGTCCCGAAGCCACATAAGGACAAGACCAGTAACTCACATTAGCTCCTTTTCACGTAAGGAAAACCTGAATATGTGAGCCAGAGGTAAGACTCAGAAAATTCAGTCACATTTCTACAAGAGAATCAGGACTTCAGGGTTTCTCTTTTTCAACATAGCCTAAGATAACTCAAGATTTAGCAAGGAAATAAAGCACATTTACACATGTATGCACCTGCACACATACATACTAGGTTCCCTTGTCATAGACAGACAAATTTCAGACACTTTAGGGTCTCTGAGGCCTCCTCCATAAGACTGCTCTCTAGACCATGCAGTTAAGGAAAACCCACGTTGCCCTGGCTGGAGGATGAGCAGGAGCCCCTACAATGTCTAACATGATTCTTGACAGCTGTTTGTGCAACTGAACCCTGTTCAAGACGTCTAGCTTGGAGAAATCCCTTCTGAAATCCTTTCTATTATCAGCCAAAGGACAGACTTCTCCTTGGGCAAAACAATTCACAAGATATTTGAAAAGTGGACTTTTCTATGCTCTCCTGGAGGAGTTAGGGTAATGAGATCCCAAGTACAGCCAATTAGACACCACTTTGTTCACCTGAACAAAATCCTTTGCGCTGTGAAGACAATAAGGGGAATTCACAAAGCAGTGGGACAGAGGAGGTTGAAGGCTAGTATCTATGTCAAGAATCATCATGTGTTTCTGGTGGGATTGTTAAGAGTTGACCATTTTGCCTATCATTTTCATGAGTAATAATTTCATCAACAGAGAACATTTACACAAACTAATTCAGTCTTTCAAATGCTTTGAAGGGCCAGACCTTCTGCTGGGATGAAGCAGAGGGAGAGAAAGTGAAAAAATGGAAAGACGAGCAGGAGGTAAGGAAGGATTGTCCAAAAGCAGTACTGCCACCAAAAGAATAAACATCTTTGCCTTGAACAGGAGATCTGCACTGGAGGCAGCTATTAATTTATGCTCCTCTGTTGTCCCCAAAGTAAAATCATATGTTTGTACAGCTCTGCTCCATCTAGGGGGCTGAAAGATTCATATACTGAAGATAATCTTTCCTTCCCTTTCTATCTCCCTCAACCCCTAATTGATTATAGATTGCACTTAGAAGACAAAATTAACAGCTCTGCTTCCCAATATCAGCTCTGGTAACTAATGAGAAGGATAAGGAGCTGTATGACCAACTTACTGCTTCTCTACACAGATCTCACTGGGGAGATGTTAACTCCTAAAAGGATGGACACCCTGAGCTACAAAGGGAAATTTCATACATGGCATTGAAAAGTTGTCAGACTGAATTATGGTCCATAACCACTCCAGTATCACTGAGTGAGATACCTCTGATTATTCATTGGCTCTTAATGCCATCCAATCCCTACAATTATTTTTCAGTACCACTGCAGTTTTCCTTCCTTCCTTCCTTCCTTCCTTCCTTCCTTCCTTCCTTCCTTCCTTCCTTCCTTCCTTCCTTCCTTCCTTCCTTCCTTCCTTCCTTCCTTCCTTCCTTCCTTCCTTCCTTCCTTCCTTCCTTCCTTCCTTCCTTCCTTCCTTCCTTCCTTCCTTCCTTCCTTCCTTCCTTCCTTCCTTCCTTCCTTCCTTCCTTCCTTCCTTCCTTCCTTCCTTCCTTCCTTCCTTCCTTCCTTCCTTCCTTCCTTCCTTCCTTCCTTCCTTCCTTCCTTCCTTCCTTCCTTCCTTCCTTCCTTCCTTCCTTCCTTCCTTCCTTCCTTCCTTCCTTCCTTCCTTCCTTCCTTCCTTCCTTCCTTCCTTCCTTCCTTCCTTCCTTCCTTCCTTCCTTCCTTCCTTCCTTCCTTCCTTCCCATTGTCTTTCATTCTCTTTTTCTTTCCCCCTCCCTTTCTTCCCTTTTTGCTCTCTTTCTTCCTCCAACCCACCTTTGCTTTTACATCTTCTTCCCATTCTTGTTAAGGATTTTTTACTCTTCAGATGCAGTCCCACAGCATTGCTGACAGTGGACTGTAGTCTATTCAACTTTCATGCTATTGCCATCAGAAACTTATTATGTATGTGACTATACTTGCCTCCCAAAATATCTTCTAAGATGTGGTATTTAGAAATCCCACCTCCTGAGAGCAGTTTGAACTTAACAAAGAGATAAATGGCATAAGAGAGATAAATGGCATAAAAAGAGAACACTAAGAAGATTTAAAAACATATTAGGTTCTGCTCTTTATAAATTTCATTTGAAAAACTTAAGATTTGCATTTTTCCCTTTGTGTAAGCCAAAATGCCACTGAAATATAGTTATAAAACCTTAAAAATTATCTCACAAAAATGGTGTTTTAAGTTTAAGACAAGTACCTGAATCTGAGATTCAGTCTTGTGGAAGTGCAAACAGCATTGACTTTATATGTTAGATGAAAGAAAAGGGTGTTTATTGACATGGGCAGACAACAGAACTGCTTGATCAAATCCTTAACCTTTAGCCACTTGAAAATGAGGCTAATGAAATATTGTAGCAAAAGAGGATTGGCTACCAAAAAAAAAAATCTTAAGCAAAATAAATAAGATAAATAAGAGGTTTGCGAATACTGTTAAAGCAATATTAAACAAGTTTCAGGAAATGTTAAGATTACATCCTTCTTAGTAAAAACCATTACTTGAACTTCAAGTGCCCTTTTTTGTGTAATTACTGGAGAGATGAGGTTTCAGATAAGACTCAGGTTTGGTCAAAACTTCTGAAAGTGTCAGAGAAAAGTATGTAATTTTCAAGGTAAAGATGTAGAGCAAGACAGTTAATTTGAGCTCTCAAAAGAAAAGGTTGTTTTAGCTTCTGTGTTAGCTGGGCCCAGGTTCTGGGAAAAAGCCATGACACTAGTAACTGACCTGGCCTGAAGTTTCAATAATCCTGATTTTGCCTTGTTTCAATAATCCTGATTTTGTCTTGTTTTTTGGTTATGTTATTTATCCCACTTGCCTGAGAAACCAGACAAGTACCTGGTATTCTGTTCCTATTTCTTGTCCACTGGTGTTCAAAGTCAATGTATTTCTCAATCACTGCAAGTACATAGCCGTGCATTTTAACTACTTTTCTGATTTTTTTTTTTTAAACACAGGTGTTTTCTCAGCACAAGATTTCCAGGTGAGCATGTGTGTCTGAACTGCCTGACCTGGCTTTCAACAGCCCAAGCAGGTACGTCCTCTCCATTCCTTCTCACTGTACTGAAGCCTTCATCTGGCATTGCGCATTTTTAATACCCTTTAATGAGCTTAACAGCCTCTTTGTCCTTTGGCAACCAGTAGATTGGTTCATATATGAATGCCACATGTTCCTGTATTCTAGATATATATTACAGTCCCCACTATTCAGAAACACAACTGTACAACTGAAAGACAGCACATGAAAAGTTCTCTATACCTAGAGAAGTGGATCTGCATGGAGAGACACATATTAATTTCTGAGAGGTGTCTCATGGCACAAATAAGGCCAGAATGAGGTTCTGCTATATATTTTGAAACTGGCCTCATATACCTGCTTTTGTAATGGAACATTGTGCACCAGGCTGTAACTGTGAATGATTTCTGCAATGCACCAGGGCAGTGTGTTAATTCTGTACAGTCAGTTAAATTCTGGGAAGGAAATCAAATTCTGAAAATGTTATTTTCTTCCATGAACAGCAAAACCAGTGCTCCATCCACGATAGGTACTTAGTGTCACTTAGGGATACTTTCCACTTTTTGTCAAGTTCCCTGCTCAGGCTGTCTTTTCTTTTAGCTAACCTCAAAGATGACCTGTTTTCTCTTTCCTACTTTATGACACTTATAAAAGCTGAATAGAAAATCAAAAGCAAGAAAGGTGTTTTTATCAAGGCACTGCTGTTTTTCAGCTTTTCTCTTGTTTTTCTCCTGCAAACAGCAAGGTGCCAAAAAAGCATCATTTGATAGACACTAAAACATGAAGAGCAGACATCTCATCTACATTTTTACAAAGAGTAAACAAGTGGGACATTTATGTATAGTGGGTATTAAACTTCCCACTCCTTTCCCTCTCTCCACAAACGTTCTTTACTACTGTAGTTTTGTAAGGAAGGAAAGGTTACATTTTTTGGGGGGGGGTTGTTGTTTTTTTGCTGTTTTTTTTTTCTCCTGCATTCCTGACATTTGTTTTATAAACAGTTAACTCTTTGGGAGTCTGAGATTCTATAATTTCCTTCTACTTTGGTGGAAAAGCTTCTGGGCTGTCTGTCTTGAGAAGGTGTATTGCAGGTGACAGTGAAGAAATGTGGCTACTCTTATCTTTGTGCTGTCTGGCAGTTCCCTTTGTCTGGAGCTCAAGTGAGCAGTAACCACAGACTCTATGGACTGTTTTACAGTGGCCTTACCTTGTGACACATGCTTTGCACTGCATGTGTCACTCAAGGCATCATCCACCCCTTCTACTCTTTAGCTTTGCACTTGGAGTATTTATGCAGTTTCCATTAGTATTGAATCCTTGTTACTGTTATTTCTCTGATCCACCTATGTAGGAAGAGTTACCCTATTCCCAGCAGCATATCATGGATATGCAGAGAAGAGGGCAGAGGTAAAAATCCGTCTTGCAGTGTATAAAATGGAAAAAATCCTTGTACAGAATATGATATAAATTTAACTTCCTTTGGTTTTTTTTTTTTTTTTTTCTTTTCAACAAGTGCATTTGGTGCATGCTTGAGAGAGTCTGAGCCAGGAAATGGAATAAGTCTCTGCAGACATGGCAGGTACATTTGGTGCTATAGAGGTAGCATGACAGGGCTCTATTACAGTAAATAATACAATTCCAGAAATAACCTATGCGGAACATATTGCTTCTGCTGCACATGTCAAGAAATGGACTTTGATCGATGTTGTTGCAACACAAAACCACATACTAAAACTTTTTAATTATGATGACAGTGTAAAATTGTAGATGGAGCTCACCGGCAGTGTTCATAGCCTTTATAATTAACAAATGGACAGTGCAGATTAATTCTGCATGCTCTTCATGTTTCACGATTCTTTCTAGTTGCTGCCATCAGCACGTATGGAAGCAATAAGGCATGAGAGAGGGCCTGGTTTTCATCACCTCTGGGGTGTTAACCGGCATCCTCAAGGGGAGTGATTATCTCACGATAACCACACCACCTGCAGCTACCATATTGCTGCTACAAAAATTCATTAATGTAAAAGAAAAACATGTACTTTTGTGCTAGAGGATGGAGTTAGGAGTTCAGAATGCTAAAGAGCTTTATCAGGAGCTCTAGTTTGCCTCTATTCAATTCCATACGAGAATATTCACGAGGCTACTGTACAGCTTTCTCAGTTTTGTAAACTAGACCACTGCTTAAGCAATACTTTTGCAGCAGCCTAGTATGAGAGTCAACAATTAAAAAAGGGATGGCACAACCATCAGAGAACAGAAAGTCATATTCCTCAGATTGCCCTCTCAAGGGGAGTATCTCAGAAGACATTCTACACAGAGTTTTTCAGAATAAAAAGCACAAGGAAATTACAAATCAAATTGGATAGGAGTGTCTATAATTTTAAATTTTAAATGGACTAATTTCTGTTCAGCAATGCATTTAGAGTATATTTAATTTGAATTTATCAGAAAAGTATGGAATGAAGTACATGGGAATACAATAACTCATTGTCTGCTGTTCTCTATGATAATGTACCAAACTCTTATCTAACGACTTTGATGTTAATGGAGTCATGCACTCTGACCTCTTCAGTGCTGGATGGATGTGTATGTGCTTTTTCTGTCCATCAGGTTTTATGCTTCACTCTCAACTTTCCTGTGAAGCTTTTGTCTTTGGTTCTGCTTCATTTCCTCTTTAGTAGGAGGGCAGATTTTATTTAAATTAAGAGTTTAGTTCTACACTTGTAGGGATAATTTCTTGGATTTTAAAACCAGTAAATTTGGGAGAAACTGTTAAATTACTGATGTTGTGACTATCTACTTCCATCCCAAGTGTAATTCTTGCTCTTTCATAGAAGTTTATCCACTTAATGAAATTTGGCTTGCCTGTCACCCAGAAACAATAGGAGACACACAGCATCTTTACAAATCTCCTTTTGCTTACTAATTTCTTTTTTATCTGTGCTTAGCATCTGTAGCATGTTGTGGATGTAAAGATGAACCTTCCTCAGACTTTGTACATGGTGGTGAGAGCCATATAGATAGTCAAGAGAATGTGCCCCAAAGAGTGCTAAGTGGCTACAACGGCACAGAAGGCTTTAATTTACAGCTGTCTCCTGGTCACTGTATGTTTACTGTGATTTGTCAGCACACACAGAAGCTAAGGTGAGCTCATCCTTGCAGGCAGGGAGAATTTGAGGATTATTTGCTTGGATAGTACCTCTTAGATGCTTGGAGTCCAGCTTTAGTGTCTACAGCTGGGAAGGCAACTTAGGTTCGTTTTTCACTAGGTACTCTGAAATGTTAACTTCCCTGTTCTAGACCCAAAATATCTGAGCTCTACAAAATCCATAGGTGTTTAGGAGACATCATCTGCTCTTGCTGGACTGGAGCTTATGGCACGACTGAAAATGTATCTGTTCCAACATAACCATGCGGCAGGAGAACAATATATTGTTTCTTACATAGCAGCAGCAGCTCTTACTGTGTACACGGTGGTGGCCCAGACAGATTCCTTTCTGTGGTGCAGGGAATGGCTAGAACAGAAAAAACTCTTCTGTTAAGGCCACTGAGACTTGGGTTTTGTAAGTGGACTTGTGGTTTTATCAATGATGATGAAATTACATAGTACAAAGGAATTTATGACATTCTCTGAGTGTAGGAAACCATGACAGAGAAAGGAGTCAGAAACATCTTGTGCAACACCTTATTTGGTTCCTCAGGTAGTTGCAGGTTAAGTCTTGTGAAGATACATTTTTGCAGATTTCTGGTACTACAAGAATTTGCTGGGCTATTTTCTATGGCTATTATCACCTAATGCAAAAGAAAATGACTCTATAATTGTTCAAGCTTGCACTTGAGAGCATGGCTGTCATTTATAACATTTGGCATGTGCAAGTCAAAAGTCTTGTTTTTGTGGCTTGATCTAGTTCACCATTCTGGCTTAAAAAAGTAGCTATATAAGAAGACCATCAGAGACGGTCCTCTGGGTGTTTGTTTTGCCCTAGACAGAGTCTAGGAGCATCAACAACTCCTGTCTCTCTTTGACCCCAGCGGCTGCTGAAATGGAAATCTAATCAAAAGTAAATGCTGTCCAAGATCTTCATGCAACTTTACTCCTATGTTCAGGATTGGAAAAAGGACTGAACTAGAGACATGAGAGCTCCTGTAAGATTGGTACTGACAGGGGTTAAATGAGCCTGCAGTGCTCTGTAGGGAGCCAGGCATCAGCAGGGACCTGTCCATCTGTTTGTTTTCTCAAGACTGCTGTAGAGCAGTTACGCCTTATGATTGATGTCCAAAGGAATCATTTCTTAAAAACTCCAGAAGCTAGTATGCAGGAGACTTGGCTTTTCTTCTCTCTTCCAAAATGCCTAATGACAAGCTCTTTTAGATTGCCATGGAGTGCCATCACTTAGTGTTGGTCCTTGTTTCCCATAATTTCCAGCTTCTGACTGCACAAGGAACTCTGCAACCTGGAAATATGACATTAGCTGATGCCTAAGGCATAGTGTAAAAGTAGTATCCAGTAACCAAATGTGATAAATTACTAATGCTAGTCAATCAACACGGGTTTGTTGTTTCACTCTGCTATTGGTGTATTTTTTGTTTTGTGTGTCTGATGGTCTAGACCTGCAGACTGTGTTGCCTTTAAATGCCACTACATAGACAAAAAAAAGGCAAATAATATACTGCATGACATGTTTGTCCTTCCCAGATTTTTAGCCTGACTGATGATATTAGTTTCTGTGACTTTTTTTTCCTTTTTAAGAAGTGTTCAGACTTTCCCTGTGAAATACTATTTTGTTCAAAATCTAGCGCTTGCAGCTTTCACATGCTAGATTATATGGTTCATGAGTTCTGCTGTGTGAGTTTTTCTTCATTGTGTATCATAGCTCATGGTGAGCTTCACAGATCTTGAACAGCTCTGCCTTTGATGGATGTTAGTACATTTTCTCAGTGGCTGCCTTTTATTAGTTTCAAAAGATAACAGTCTGTGTAGCCACGCATCCAGGTGTTTATGTGTGTGAAGGGCACCAGGAGGAAAAATGTGAAATCTCTTGCTCTTTGCCAGATTTTGCCCTTCAGAATATTTACATCTGCTTGGTATGGTATTTAACATAATACTGAAACTGTAGGAAGCCAGAAATGCCTCCCTGATATAGAGATAGGAACGGCTGAGATTGAATTCATTCATACTTTCTAAACCTCCAAGTCCCTCTCTGCTCAAAAAATATTCAACCTCAAAGAGTTTTAGATTAATAATTTAAAAAAAATTACCACTTACTCTAATGGAAGTTCTAAATTCCTTTGTTATGCCTGAACATAGGTTGTTTGGATACTGGAGGAACCCTTTCAGACAGCTGGACTGTGTTTACTGCATACATCTGTTTCTAGATCAGCCCAAAGTGGGAGTAGCATGAGGGTGTGGTTCTTGAGACTGAAGGCTGTACATAAAGTTCAGCCATTTAATGTACATAGAAGCCATTTAATGTGTACAAGAGCAGTGCTGCATATTCTTGAGCACCATCTGCTGGCATTTTCTCATCTAACCAGTATTTGCATAATTGGAAACATCTCTCTTTATAGAATGTTCTTGAAAGAGGCAGGAGCTGAGGCCCTCAGGAAAATAAAGTCTGTTTCTTATGTATGCTTGGAAAGAGGCCATGTAGAAAAGGTCTGGAAATGGCTTTGGAAAAGACTAGCAAGATGTTGCATGAAAAACCCTAAATGTAGTATAAAGATTTGTACTGTGATGGGCAATGCCTGGAGTAAGGATTTTGGCATTGCCCATCTCTTTTTTTTCTGCAGCAGGTGTGATACTAACCATCATCTCTTGCCAAAGTGGTCCCAAGCCAAGGAAAGGGATGGTAAGGGGTTTTCTATGAGTTATTCAGCAGTCAACATGCCAGATTTGTTTAAGAACCTCATGAGAAAATTATCAGAGAAACGTGAGGAGGAGGGAAGTAGACATGAAGGAAGGAATGTTAACATTAATCTATTTTGGCTCTTTGATGCATGGATACTCAATATCCACATGTCCTCTTTCAAGACCTAGAAACTCAGTACAGTCTCCGATACACATCTGAAGAGATTGTCCATTGTATAAGCAATAATAAAGCATTTAAACACAGGTGAATTAGCTTTACTGATCCAAGGTGCAGATACCTGTGAAGTCTTCAAAACTCGTCCAATAATTTGGCTGTTTAGCCTCACCAGGTAGCAATGTTGACTACTGTCTATGTGGCCCACTAGTGACTCTGGTTTAGTCTCATTTCATTAACGTGGTAGTCCTACAACAAAATAACAACAAAACTTATTTCTATATTACAGAAAACTAAGCTGCTGCTATATATTTGTGCATTTTTATTTTTTTAGCACCTCTGTTCATGTTATGAATGTTATTCTGAGTCTTGTGGTGCTATAAGGACTCCTTAGTGGCACCTGCTGTATTTTGTACTTAGGATTTATGGCAATGAAAGGATAACAAAGAAGGAAACACAACACAGTGAATCCTATTTCCTGCAGAAGGCCTTATTTTTCCTGAGGTTCCCTAGAGTTTACAGTGGAGTGTCAGACACCTCCAGTATTTTGCACAGGTACAAAATGCAACTATTAGAATTTTCTAAGGTACCAACGACTACAAGATCTGAAGCAATCATAGCTCAAAAATCTTTTTTCAGACTTCTCTGTAGAAGTTAATTTCTAGTAGAATAGATGTATATGAGGAAAAAATATTACACAGTCACTGTGCAAAGTACCAACCCCCCTAACAATGATTTTAGACCCGTGATTCCTTTTGATGCAGCTCCTTATTTCAACTTCAAGGGGTGTCTAACTCTTCTCATGAGTTCAGTGCTTTTACTGGAAGCAGGATGAGTACTCACATTCAATACCTTTGAGTATTCAAATGATAATGCAACTCTATTCAGATCCATTTAAAAAGAATATTTATTGAACTAAAAGAATAGTAAAAAATTATGTACCATATTTTATTTATACAGCTATGGCATATGCAAGTTTAGATGCCTCTTACAAGATGTGTGCTTGTGCTTTTTTATCAGCCTGATGCAGCTAGACCTAGAAATACGTTTTTCATTTACAAAGACGATAGAATAACCCATTAAATCTAAGCTTTTTAACTTTACCTTCAACATAAAAATGCTTAAAACTCCCAACATTAATAATTACATTCAGAATAGTTCATTATCTATCAGAAACAAAATTACAACTGAAATTTAGCCTGATTCCCATCTCCAAATTCTCCATTTTTTTTTTTAGTCAATTGCTTTACTTTCCAGTGTAACATGCCACCGCAAGGAGCACTGGCAGTCCAGCTAGTGATTAAATTTGAGCTAAATCTTTAATTTGAATTCAAATCCTTCACACAGCTCTCAGGTTTTGTATCCTTTTCAGTGAATAATATTTTCCTGAGTTCTGAGAAGAAAGTATTTTTACATTACTATTTCTGTGCATGGAGAAATGTGGAAGGATACAAGCAGCATTGGTATTGTTTATAATCATTATCACGTGTAAGTAAGGAATATTAAGTTCTGACATCTTTAGCCTTCAGATAAAACTGCTTTCACAAACCAGTTTATAATGTCTTGTCCTGGGAGCTTTATGTAGAGATGGAAGAGATGTTAATGTAATAAAATAAAATAGGAGGGTAGATTAATGGTCTTGTTACTCCTCAACTTCTCAGTTGTACTATGCATTTATTGTCTTCACTCATTTTTTCTAATCAGTGTAGAACTGTGGAGTACTGTGTGCTTACACCAATTTTCTTGTTGCTGAAGGTGCACCAATAGTTTGTTACAAACACAGGTTTTCTCTGAGGAAAAGGAAGATTTTGTAAGTGGTGTTGATGGATGAAAACTGCTTATGTGGATATCATGAACCCCTGTGTATCCAATCCAAAGTTTACATTCAAGACTTAAGAAAGTGCATTGAATTAATGAGCTTAAAACCAAACCAACTAACCAAAAAACAGAGGTAAAAGAACAATGAGATTTCCATCAAAAGACTACAATTAATTAGTTGTCAGACAAAACTAATATAAACTCATCTGGAAAAGTGGCTTTTTTGCAAATTCCAGAATGAGGACTGTGTGTCATATCACTTCCCCTTAAGCAGGTAAAATAGAGGTTAAGCTGGACTCAGGGGGACCAAGCCCTGTGCTGACCCAAGGCCACTGGCATATAGGTGCCCCATAAGACTGCTCAGACTGAGACTTTTTCACAGGTAAAGCAATGGGTCTTCTTATCTGAAGAGTATGGCTTATAACCTTAGGTCAATTTCAAAGACATTTTGTCAGCACACCACAGCTTCTCTGCTGCCATTTAAGGTAAGGCAGTAAAAGTTTTTCCTGACGTGACAATCCTCAGACTTACCAACCTTCCATTTTTCTCTCATTAGAGAGGAGATCTAGAAAGACTGAATGTTTTCTTGCCGTTATAAAAGCTGCCTCCATTGTTGCAAACAATAGACAGTTAAAGAAAATTAAACAACCTAATGCTACACAGAGAAAAAAAAAAAAAAGCAAAGAAGAAAAAGACATTAAAACTTAGGACATTGTGGCAACTAATACTGCTGAGTATTGCCAGTACTATAAAACAAGCCTTAAAGCAGTTAAAACTTAAATTACATAACTCAAGACTGCTGTGGCCTGATTGAAAACGATTGGAATTAATGAGAAGGCTCATATGTTGTGTGCCCGCATTATAGGGGGCAAAGACCAGACTGGAACACAGGCTTACATTGTTTAAACTTGTCACACATTTTTCTGCTCACACAGCTGACTATTCCCCTCAGCTCAGTGTCCAAAACCAGATCCATATGACCAAAAAGAAGACAGTCTTTAAGCCATAGACTGGTTGTGTTCACATCACTCAACAGTTAGTCCAAGGTCTCCCCTGATTCCATGTGCCCTGTATGGTCCTAAAGTGTAATTTTTAACTTGTGGGATTTTTTAGCTGATTACTTTTCAGATCAAAGTATGACAAATACATGTGTGCAGCTCTGTCTTCACCTCATGGAAACAACTGTGCATGTTGCATTCACTGAGTGGTGACAAAGTCACAGCAGGCAACTTCCTGCTGTACCTGTGAAAAAGTGTCAGGTTTTAGCAGGACATGGACATGCCAGCAGGGTGGGTCAGCACAAGACCTGGTCCACCTAAATTCTTCAGCACCTCTGTACTAAATGCTGAAGAGGAACTAACATGGCATGCAGACTTCATTTTGGCACCTGCACAATATCATGTTTCTAGATTAGCTTATATTATTATCTTATGAGTAGCTGGTGTGGGACGTAGCCTGGGAATTGGGGGCACTGTGGAACAAAAGGAGGGTAGCTGATGTGGGGTGCCAGGTGACCCTTAGTTTCTAGAGAATGGAGTGGAGATGCCAGCCTCTGTGCTGGGGGAGCTCCCAAGTGACTTGTAAACTGGGAAAGAGCATCCCAGAGCCTAAAGTAAACTTGGTTAGTGAGATACAAGGCTAGCAATGGGGAGGAGACAGATACCTGTCCACATCCATGATACCCCAAACCTGCCACCTCTCTGAGTTCTTCTTAGTCTTTCCTGGTCCCCATCCTCAAGTCCTAGACCTGTTGCTCAACTGTCTTGACACCCTTCTATTTCTCCCACAGTGCTACTGCCATATCCATTGCAAAATCAAATTTCCTACCCTTCTTCTTCCATACACCATGAAAAAAAGGAAATTACATTTTTTGTCTGTAGTCTTGGAATAAAATTCATCTATACATATTCTACTGAAGAGTGCTAAATGGCTCTGGAAAAAATCCCCATCTACCTTATAGCTAAGAACAAAGACAGTTGTAAGCAGGGTATAGGTATGGTAGAGCTTGGACAGAGGGAGATTTGGGCTGGCAATAAGCTTTACTGCATTTTAAAAGAAGAAGATTCTTGTCATGACAACATCCTGTTTCTATGTCCTGATCTGTCAGATAAGGGTCTTATAAATGAAACTCATCTTGAACCTGAATGGCAAATACTTGTCCCAAACAAACTCTGCTGAGAACAGACTGGTACTTATGACCTCTGACCCTTTCCCCAGATAATATATTCTGTATTCCAGTAAAAGCAAGTTGCAAGTGTCTGTGATATGTTCCAGAAAAATCAGTGGTTTTTTTGAGGAGGTAAACTAACTTTTCAAGCTCCTCTGCCCTTGTCTGGAGTTGGAAAAGTCTTCAAAGATTGAGTCACATAGTTAGCCCACACTGTCAAGTCCACCGCTAAAACGTGTCTCTAATGCCAAATCTATGTCTTTAAATACCTCCAGGTATAGTGACTCAACTAGTATCCCTTGGCAGCCCCTTCCAATGCTTGACAATCTTTTCAGTGAAGAAATTTTTCCTAAAAATGTGTGATCACACTCCTCTTCTGCTCTCCCACAGCCCTGCTGGGTGCTGGCATACTTTATGGAATTCCTCTCATGTTGTTGGGGAGGCAGTGAGGAGTAACAAAGCCCCCTCAGATGCAGTGAGGCAGTTTTCCATTGCTACTATCTTTGTTCAATGTTTAATTTTGAAATTCATTGAGGATTGATTGGGGAGCACATTTTTCATGACTTAATGGGTGACATTATTTACTTCTGAGTTTAACAGTTCTCTAAAGTCACCAATGTCATTTAGGCTGCAAATGGAATGTTGCTGGTAGATTTGTTTCATTAGATGCTTTCAGAAATCCTCCCTCTAGCCCCAACAATAACATTCTAAGTGAAAGGGATGGGAACTGGGTTTATGCTGCTGCTGGTTGGTACAAAACCTTCCTATCAAAGACACATTATCTAGGATTTAGTGGGTCATTGGTAGCAAGGTAACCATCAGAAAATGCTGAAGTTTGGCATCACAAAACTAGCCTCAATCTATGAAGCTTAATCTTGCATGCTGTGATTCATAGGTACACCATAAAAAAAAAAGTGGCTCTGGAACAGTGGAGTAAGTTCAAGGCTGCTGCAAATGGTTGAAGAATAATCTCAGTGGATAAGAGAAAGAGCAATGAGCATGTATCAAGGAAAATTCAGGCTGGATTTGAGAAAGACCTTTAAAATGGTAGAAATAGTGAAGCACTGCAATAGATTTTCTGAGGTGGATGTGGATCTGCAGAACTGGAAATCTTTAAGAACTGATGAGACAAAAATATATGAGACATTACTGAAGCTGAACTTGCCATGGCATAGGACAAGCTAGATGACCTCCTGAATTTCCTTTAGATGATTTTTATCTGAAAGTGTAGTTTTTATTGCATGGCTCTTGACATTTTATGCTTTGCTTGTAGTACTGCATTCTGGAAACAAGGACTGTAGCTGTCACTTCACACTGTGATTCTGAAGATGAATTCTAAAATGTGGCCAATCAAAAAGAAATAAAGTAAGTCCAAAGGAGGAAACAGAGTGATTTTGAACCACACCTGTTTGTGAATATTTTTTACTGACAAAACTAGGGAAGTCCAAAATATAGGGTAGAGGACTTCTCTCTGATGAGTGTTAACATACTGTCATGAAACATGCATTCCAGTAAAAATTAATTTTGCTAGAGGCAGAGATTTTTAAAGGCTTCCCAATGCCTGAAAAACATGGAGGCAATTGTCTATGCATATTTATTTATCCCTTTTAAACCAGGAAAACACTTTTACAGCCATTACAGCAGTGCTTTAGAGAGTTTAATATAATTGAGATGCTGTAGGCATGGGAAAAACATTGTGTTTTGGAGGTGGAGCTCCCAAAGGAAACTGAGTTCTGGCTCCAGCTACATTTTCTTGCTAGAATCCTGCTTTTTAGATAAATGTCAGACAGGAGTTCGAAGCTGAAAATAGAAGCAGATGATGAAAATAATTCTAATCGCTAAAGCAAGATACAGAAACAGCAGAATAGGAAAGTGGTCCTAGGTGGAGCTAATAAATCCATGTCTGACAGCCAGATACATTGGAGTGTACAAGTTATATGCTTTTACCCAGGGAGATTTTTTGAGCAAGATTGAGGTTTTAATGTGATTGCATTCTTGTGACAATTAGAAGGAACTGCATTATTTGTTGCAGGGAGAGGGCACTGAGCAAAGGTCACAGAGTGCTTAGTCTCCTACGCTGCACTTGAATCACCTTCGGTAGTAAATAGCACGCTCCATTTTAAACAAGAAAATAGAGGCAAATCACAATAGCTGAGAAAGAATGGAAGCATGCACAGGCTTTTCTGAGTGTAGATGAACACTTAATGTCAAGCTAAGAGAATGGCTAAAAGACAATAACAAATAAAAATGACATGCTCTATTTACATTTCTTTGTGTATTTTAAAAAACAGTTGTTCTATCCTTATGTTATTGTTGAAATACATGGATATTTAAGTCACAGGAATAAAACAAGACAAGAAATGCAATCCCTCCTTCCCCTATACCCTCCATTTCAGCGATTAAAGTAGTGTGGATTCTTTGATATTTTAAATTCAAATTTCTTTGTTGTGATTTTTATGGTTGCTTTGAAGGTTACTTTGTTGCTTTTTTGGTATTTTCTTTCCTAATAGTTTTATCAAGAGATGCTTCTATTACAGCTAAGGCACTTAAAAGAAATACATTATTTAAATGTGAAATGGAAAGGGAGAAAATGTAAGGCTATGGTGCATTTTTCTTTGCCATTCACAGACATAATAAAACAACTCAAAGACAAAAAAAAAAGCGGGAAACAACATACTCTCTTGACTTATCTGCTAGCCACATCCAGGTGTGGTCCTTCCACCTTTAACTAACACCAGCTTTGTTTCCAGTATACAAACAAGTAAGTAGCTTATATCTGTGTATTATGAAGGGAAAAAAAGCAAGGTACTGATTTAAAAAAATGGCTGAACAAACCTACTGCTTCTGACAGTCGAAAAGGGTCTTTCTTTCTAACTGCTTCTATGCATTTATACTATGCCAACCATTCTCAACCCAATGCATTTTATTATAATAATAATTGTTCTTTATTGCAGTAACATGTAAGGATTCCAAATAGGGTTCAAGACCCTATTATTCTAGGCACCATCCATGTGCATAATAAAACCATCTCCACTGTAAAGAGCTTACGATCTTGACATATGACAAGGCATAACAGTAAAAGAGAACAAACAATTGCAGGGGAGGGGTGGAAGAGAAGCTATCAAGGAAGCCTATACACAGGGTGTGCTAAGTAGCAGTGTCTGAACACTAACTGATTAGCTATTGTCAAGGGCTTCCTATAATCTGTAGAAATAGCTTTTTGCTGTGCCTTCCATATCACTTAGTCTCCAGTTTATAAAATGCAAATGTGGTCGTTACCTCTTGAATAAACTGCTGGGGGGAGTGGGGAAAAGAAAGCTGAAAGATGGAAATTATATAGGATCTCTAAAGAGTAAGACATAAGGATATGGGAGCTTCGTGTCAACCATACCCAATACCTGTAACCAGGTACATTAAGGGAAATTTCACTACTTTAGTCTTTAAAAAGTCTAAAGGAAAGTGGAATCATTTTTGATGTCAGTACCTTTACCATACACCTATTGCAGATGGGAAAACAATGCATATATGCAGTTTGTGGGTGAAGTATCTTATTCCTCCCCTTGTTAAAGAGTTTTTGAATAGTGAACATAGTCATTTGGATGCATGGTAAAAAGAGGCTGAAATAGCTTCTTTGACTGAAATGTAGAGATCGAGATCTCAATTTTCTCTTCCTATTCTTGAATTACACGATCATAACACCCCTTCCCAGAACAGAATTTATATGGATTTCCTATAATACACATGGGTGCTAGCATCCTGTAAATTTTCTGCTAGTCAATTATTATGTGAGCATATAAATGAGAATGGATTACCACAGAAGATGTGAAAGCAGAAATAAAGATAGTTGCATCTTTTTTTTCTGTCTCAGCAAAACCTTAAGAGAAACTGTAAGTATTGGCAGTTCCTCAGTTTAAGCTTTTAAATGTAATGTTACGGAAGTATTATTATTTGCTTCTTTGAAGTGAAAAAGAAGTTGTGAAAAAAATAAGTGGTAAACAAAGTACATTAATATGCCAAAAAAAGATGTCACTTAATAATATTTCTCCACGATGTATATAGAGAGTCAGTATAAGATTGTAAATTCCTGGCTGGGCCAGGAGAAATTGTGTTCAGTGGAGAAATTCTGTGATGCCTTTGCAAGTTGCTCATGTTCATGATGGTTCAGATTGATCCCTAAACTTTTCTGTAGTTTTCTCTTTTTCCCAGGCAGCACTGCCTGTTCCTCACTGGCACATGTGCATTTTGCCATCAGCACCCCTATGAGTGGTGCTGTCAAGAGTCTTCTTGTCACATGAAGCTGTACAGTGATGGCAGAAGTGCTGGGGGTGCCTTACACAGACTGTCAGAGAGTTATCCCAGATGCCTAATGCTGAACTATGCTAAGGATCTGTTGGCTGTGGGGTGGGAACAGCAGGCTGGGAGCTGTGACTGCAGTAGCCTCTTGGGGACCAGGATACTTCTGTGATCTGCTTTGAATGTGAGAAGATTGGAGACACTAAAGTGACTGCAGAGCTGAGGAGACAGTATGGCTCCCAGGGGACATGGCTGTGGTGGTGGTAGCAGTGAACAAGGCTCACGGATCCAGTTTTTAATGGCCAAACATGGGCTGAGCCACTTCCAGGAGAGCATTGGTTGAATTTAGGCAATTAGTCTCCGAACAAGCCTGGAGGTGGGCTTCTCCAGAGGGACATTCAGAGCAGACTCATGTACTTTCTCTCAATCTAAATTCTATGTAGGCAGTATAAAGCTATTACAGCCCTGTCTCTGGGGAATGATCTCACAGAAAGTGAATCCCACAACTTTGTGATCTTGTTTTGTTCATATAGTTAGCATAAAACTTTACTATATGTTTGTCTAAAAGTTACAATAAAACAATGTTTGCAAGTAGCTTTTTCCTTTGGGCAGTGAGCAGGGTTATGGCTGTGTAACTGATTGTGCTGTGCATCCATTCTCCACCAGAGGATATCAGAGAATGGCCTTCCCAATTCCGGTAACTATTGCTATCAACAAGTTTTGCCCCAGTGCTAGATAGTCGTCACCTCCAGAAATCAGTGTTTATTGTGAAGTGCTTTTCTCCTTCCACTGAATTCCAATAGCTCTTTGGCAGCTTAATCCAGATGTCCCTTAGATGGGTAAAATAAACTGTGATGAATCCCACCTTGGTGCTACCTCCTTTGAAAGGATGTAATGAGTAATCAGCAGAAACTCTGTGGCAAAGCATCCCTCCTTTAGAAGAACTTTTCTGAAAAAGTTTTAGCTGGAAAACTGAAACGCCTGGTGTCTCTCTCTCTCTGGCTTAATGCGCTAAAAGCATTAAATATATGAGTCTTAGCTTTTGCTCTTTTCCTATATTTTCCTCCTGGCTAGATCAGGTGCTGCCTTCTTTGACATGATGGCTTTGATGTATTGTTGGAGTTGTTATTTACAGATGACACGAGGAGCCTGGGGAACCAAATCCAGCTGAGCACTACACAAGGCAGTGGCTCGTCTGAGACGTAGGCACTGCAGTGGTGACTCTAGCTACCATTTTCTCAGATTTAACCTTTCATACACAACTGTTTTGCTAAGGAAATTAAAGCTGCTCTTTTCTGTTTTCTGTATCAAGCATGTGTACACACACACACACACACGTGTACACAGATGTGTACATATAATCTGTATATGTGCATGCACATGTGCTTTTGCCCCAAATCCATGAAACAAACAAATATGCTTTTCCTGCTCAGCTGTATTGTGTTCCACTGTTTTCCACTGTTTTACAAGGTAGATTTTAAGAATTTAGCAGAAAAAATAAAACCACTAAGAAAAAAAGCTAGCTTTCAATCCAGTCAGTGTCAATTAAAAGGGAGCCTCAGATGCAAATGCCACATCAGCACCAATTTTGTCACTAAGAACTTTAAGATCAGAAGCAATTACCTTCAATAGCACCTTGTTTTTATGTGTCTACCCTTCATAGCCTTGGCTAGTAACTCGGCCTACACCATAATTTACACTGACATCTAATTTCAGTGGATCTGCAAGCAATCTAACTGAAGATGGAGATACTGAGAGTGAGGAGTCCTGCTTTATCACTGCAGACATAAAGATTCATTATTTTTTGCCAGTTCAGAAAGTGAGACTTATGGGAATGAAGCTTTTTCCATGTGCGTATGTCCCTGTTTTGCATATCTCATTACTTGAATTATTTCCTGGTTTAGGCAAATGATTGCTGCCTTTAACTAGATGATTAAACACTCTAACAGCTCACAAAGGAAAAAAAAAAAAAACCAGCCAAGTGCTACTAGCATTCAGTAGATTTACCATTTTCAAGCATCTCTGCAAAATGAGAGCAAAAGAAAAAGAGTGCATTCGTTGCTAATCATATTCTTTGAAGTATAGTAGAGACCTGGCAATTTTATATTGTGCATGAAAGTAACAGTATTAGACTAAGATTATTTTAAGAAACACTTTTATCATTTTTTAACTGACAGAGAGGGCAAGCCTGCCAGCCATGCAGGTTGATGTTTCCTCGTGAAACAATGAAAGAACCCCACAATGATGTGATTAATGACTTGCATCCATTTTCTCTGATCCTCAAACTTGAATATAGAAAGCAGAGCTGATCTCTACGCTATTATCCAGCCTTCTATTCAGACCAGGCTAATACCAGCACAACTTCTTTTGTGATGCTTGTTCCCAAAGCCAAGAAATTTGCATATCACAGAGAATAAGGTTATGTAACCCAGTTGTTGATTTTGATGGTGCAAAGAACTGTCAGGGTTGTTTTTGTCACAAAGACTGTGGTTTTAAAGTAGGTGTTAAAAAAACATGTATTCTTGCTTGTTATTTTACATGATGCAAAATTGCTCACGTTGTAACTACATAATTAGAAAGAGAAATGCTTGTGAGTTGTATGTCAGCATGTATCTTTTCAATTAGTGTTATGCAGATAGTGAAACAAGACAATTGTTACTAATGGCAACTCTTGCTTCTCTGAAAATGAAATTGCCCTTACAGCTCTCTTTCACAGAGTGCTTTGAGATTGTTGTAGGTCACTTTCTTACAAATTCTTGCAGAACAGTTGTAAATGCCATAAATCAAAAGTTTAGGTGACTTATGCTTTTTGTTCATGTTCTTAAGGTCTGCTAGAGAAAGTGACCTGTTTCAAATTGGACCAAAAGACAAAGAGCCCGAACACTGAAGGACACTTGAGTCTGACAAGCATTGCATGAGGACCATGATGCTGAGGGCAGTGTCAGCACATGACTTACTACTTTTGTCCACTTGCACATGAAATGATCACCATAATGGGAGGGAATAAAGAAGAAAAAACCTGCTGTGAAAAGGGAGAAGAAACACGGGAGGGAGAGGTTCTTACTCATGCCTGTTGTAAAAGTATTGGCTGCAGGTTCCTAAAGTATAAACTAAACTGATGAAGGGACAAAAAAGGACAGTTTTACTGCTGTAGTTTCTTGCCATTTTTTTCCATGATGGGAATGCAGGTTTTCTAAAGCGTAACCTGTGGTACAGAAGTTATAGCAAACAAACAAATAAATACCAATGCAGATGAATATACAAAATTGACTCAGTCAGATTCCTGAGCTCCTAGTACTTAATCTTCTGCTGTAACACAGCTGAATTGGCAGAAGTGGAAATGCATTTGGAAAGTTCAAACATTTTTAATCCTGCTGTATAAATTGAGCTATTAATTCTAAATTACAGGGAAAAAGCACTGTTTTATCAGAAGCAACATTAGCCCTTTCCCTACAGAAAACATTCCACCTAGTATCATTTAAGTGGCCCTAATTAATTTAGTTAAAGGAGCAATAAAATTAACTGAAACACCAAAAGCTAGATGCCCACACAAAGGGGCAAGATCAAAAAATCTTGATCAAAAATCAAAGATCAAAATCTTTTTGATCTTTCAAGATGCCTTTTGTTACTCTAGGTGTTACCCTGTTTGCAGGGCAAGTGCCATAAGTATGGAAACATAAATGGCATCAGGCCTAACTGCACCCTTCCTATGTACAGACCACAGAGTTCTTTTTGCCTTCCTGGAGGGCTGGGAAGTCAGTCACAGCCATGTAACATACTCATGGGGATGGCTTGCACCTGGAGAGTAGGCAAAACTCATCCCTCCCCTGCCCTGCACCTCCACAGTGCCCACCCAGGGAGATGTTCCAAATGGTCTCACTCCCCTCATCAGACTTCATTAACCAGGTCCAAATGCTCCAGTCTTTCTTTAGTGGAAGCTGCTTCTAGATACAAGGCAGCCTTCTCAGAGCTGAAGTTATTGAGGCAGAACAGAGACCAATGACCATTTCACCTTCCTTGATTGATTTTCTTAGCAGTTACAGAAATGAAGGTCCTGAGAGCTCTGAAGGATAGCAAGGTCTTTACATCATTCTTCGGTGAACAGTCAGTCTTTCCCCTTGCTTTTTAGCTCTCCATTGACTTCTAATAACCTTTCTGAGACACCAATTTATTCCATTAGAACAGGAACTTTCCACATGAGAGTTTCACAGTACTTGGGGTACAAGTTAAAGATAAGTTTATACTACTGGTTTCAGAGGATATAGGCATAGAGGAAACCTCTTTGAGCCTTCCAGACAATCAGACTTAATCTAGTTCCAGAAATTCTTCCTGTTCAATATTTTGAAATTGGAAGCTTCATTAAAACTGTAATTTTTGTGCATATTTTTAACATAATTTAAGGCAGCTGTGATAACTTTCAACAACATTTTGCATGATTAGCTCTTCACTGCTGACCCAAAGATGACCCATCATTTTTGCCTTCAAAACTTTTTGTTAAAGAAAACTAGTCAAATGCAATATGCGGAAACATCTGGGCTCTCATTTTTTTTCTTGTAAGTCCAGGTATCTTTTATTCACTATAGTAATAAACCCAAATCTTCCTCTGAATGTAAATCTGATGTGGGTGTTTTAGAAAAATCTGGCATGATACCAGTCTTTCCTTAAAATAAGTTTTGGTATAAACTAGTTCCACTTTATCTGCGCTATTGCTTCATATTTTTTTTCTTTACTCTCTGTCACACTGCTAATGTACAGTGCAACTACACTGCCTTTATGTTTATTTATGGTTTTCTGAAGAAAGCCTCTACCTGCTTCCCATCAGGATTGCTATTGCTCTATTTTTCTTTTATAGCTGTTACAGCAGTTTAATGTCCTGTACTATTCTCCGCTTTGTTGTCCAGGCTTTTTACATTAATCTAGGAACATTATTTCTCTCAGAAATCATCCTATTTCCTACACGAATTAAATTCAGTAACTTCCATAAACTGCATTGACTTATATGCTCATTTATTTTTATATTATTGCTTTTTGTGTGTGTGTGTGTATGTATGTTTCATTTTGTGGGGGGATTTTTTTATCTTCCTGCTTTCTGTCCCTTCTTATCCATTATTACAGTCTTGTTTACCTGGTTTTTCTTGTCTCTGTGTACTGAAAACAGATATGAATTAAGTCCCAATGATATTCTTAATTTCCATGTTTTCTCATAATACCTGCCTACACTCAAGTTGTAGAATCTTGGTGCTCCAAATATTTAATAGAAATCAGTCTGATTAGAAGATGCAGACACCTTTTCTGTGACAAAGCCCCTGATAAACCTTTAGGACTCAGACCCTTCAGGGACTTATGCAATGTTGCATGCCCAAAACCCTCTGGCAAGGATGCCCATTGTTTAGCTACCTCCTAATGTTGGTCTGTGAATAAAATCTTCCATACAACTTAAGTATCTTTAGCATTATCTTGCTGGAATAATCTGGTTAACCAGTAAGCTGGTTTTAATAATCATCAGATGTGAGAAACATCTCACTTGCCAGTTCCCCTTGTTTACCCCTATAGCCGAGAAATGGTAAGATACAGTAAATATGTATGAAATACGAATATTAATTAGTCACTTACTATATTTAGAGAAAAAACTACATACATAAAAGAACATCTGTATTTTAGATCATCTCTAAAAGGTTTCTTCCTTTCTTTGATCAAACAAGCTGTCAAGATGGTTAGATGGACTTGTGCACACAAGGATTTATTACACAAATTATTTCTCCAACAATATTATGTTCATCAAAGAGAGCCCTTATTTTGAAGATACATATTACCTGAGGTGCCATCAATTCCCCATGAGTTTCTCTTTAGATTCAGACATTCAGAATGTAAATTCATGTGAATTCTAACATGGCTTGGGTACCTGTCTGAATAAACTGCTGAAATTGATTTATTGAGCTAACTAATTTTCATAAAGGTTTATGCTCTTTGGTTATAATTTCTAAAGCCAGTGATTATCTAGGTTTTAGGCTGACTATCCTACTTCATAACTAATCACAAATATACAAATCACTAGTAAAATTCTCCTTTCCACTAAGTGAGTGGGAATCAACAGGCAAATGAATCATCATCATCATTATCATGTCCCAAAATCTGATTTCTCATAATTCACTAACCTCATAATTCTCCTCACTCTTTTTTTACTTATTCCTGTCTTTTTCTAGAAAATAAAGATTACTCTAAAACAACTTCAGACCTCACTTCTTTTAATATCCACCCCAAACATATCATTGAAATATTTTGTCCAGAAGGGATGTTTGGAGCTCATTTAATCCTGCTCAAAGTAAGGTCAGTTTCAAAACTTGACCAGAACCATTTTGAAGCAATTGTGAAATTTTCCAAGCATGTAGATCTTGAAAACACTCAGGGAACTTGTTCCAGAGCTTGGTCAGTCTCACCATGAACATGGTACACCTGGTGAAAGTTTGAAGATAAGTCTGATTCTGTCTTTGTTGCTCACTTTTAGGTAGTTGAAGGCAGCAACCTGAACTACCTCCTCCCCCTGCCCACTATTGCTTTCTTTTCTCCAGGCTGAACAAATAATTTCCCTTTGGTCTCTGCATTTCATGTGCTGTAGTCTTTCTAGTAATAAATTGGGAGGATCCAAAGCTGGAGGCTGTTTTGGATGGAGCTTCACAAGAGCAAAACAAAAGGAGCTAACCACTCACACCTTCTGGACACTGTTGCTGGCCAGAATGCTGTTATTCTTTACTGCCATTAGGGTGCACTGCTGCCCTATGTTCAATTTTCTATCCACCATGCCTTTTGGCATTTGGTGGACTGATTTCTAAACAGTCACCTCCAGCTTGGGGTTAACGTCATCCCAGGCTCAGGACTCTTCCTTTGCCTTTGCTTTCCTTCACCTTCACAGGTCAGCTCTTCGTCCATCTGTCAAAGTCCCCTGCTTCCCCTCCAGTGTGTCAACTGCTCCCCTCTGTTTGGTGTTGCTCATAACAAGATGCTCCTATCCCAGATGTGTTTGGTAGTATCAGTCCTTGTCCTGAGCAATGAGAAGGGTCAGTTTTAATAATATCCCTGCTAGATTCTGAACTGTTGACTGTAATATTTCTGTAATACAACTGTAATTCGAGTGCAATGGTCCAGCCAATTTTTCCCTCTCCTTGAAGTTTGCCCTTGTCCACACCCATTCAGGATGCCTACAAGAGTGCTGTAGGAGATGGTGTCCAAAGCCTTGCTAAAGTCAAAGTAAATGACACAGACCACTTTCCCTTTGTCTGCAGAGCCAGTCATTTCATCGGGGAAGGCAATCAAGATTAATTAGGATAATTAAGGATAATTATAGATAAAGGATAATTATAGAATTTCTCCTACCTTCTATCAACTTCAGAGACACATTTTATATCCTTACTTCTGTGTCTACAGTGCTATTCCAGATTCTCTGTCTGCACTGGTGACAGACTTATTAATTTCTCCTTCTAATTAGTCCCCAGTTGCACAGATTTGGCTCCCTTCATGAATCTCAGGTAGTCTCTTCCTGCTTCATCACCTCTTTTCCCTTGAAAACTCTGTATATCACCCACATTTCTCTTTGGGCTTCAGTCTCTAACTATATCTGTCTCCTGTTCTTCTCTTGAGAGCCCAGTTATTTCATTAGTGGTGCTGCAGCTCCTGCTAGTCTTTTCATTATACCTCAAGCTCTTTATATAGAAATACATTCATAACTTGGTTGTATTTACCTTTGAGTAGATTACTGGAACAAATATCATTGTCTGTGAACTTGGCATGGAGCTATGCACTAGCTTAATCATAGCCATTAGATATTTCAAAAATATACTTTGATTTACACAGAGTAGAACATGCTGTACATAGCTTACTCTTAGGTAGGCTAATGTTTAAAATTTGTGCACAAATTTGATATGCAAAAGATGGGACTGCACATAAGTTGAAATGCTCTATAGATTTTTAGTAGGGAAAAATGTATATCTATATCTGCAATTTCAGTTGGTGAATGCACAATTTATATGTAAAAGCTGCAGATATGGTCTTTAAAAGAAAATAGTAACCTGCTGTATATCTTGGAGTTTTGGCTGGCTTTGATTTGCAACTAGGTAATTGTCTTATGCTGCAGACCTGAGGATCATTTTAAAAGCTTTAAGGTGGTGACCACAGAAGTATTTAGGTGTAAAAGAAATTATCATAGTTAATGAATCTTGTTTAAAAAATAGCAGAAGAAAATCTGTATGGCATTCAGTTAAAAGCACAATGACTTTATTATTTTTCTTGACTTAGAATTTTGACTGTAACTCTTCTGGCTCACACAGTTGCAAAAGAAAAAAACGATACATGCTCCCCTACCTCTCTATTTCTTATCCAGAACCAAGAAATTATGTTTCAGAAGAAGCCATTTAAAGGATGACCAATTTCACTGCAAGCATCTGGGCCTCCAGCAGGTTAGCATGACTTGTTGCAATGACATCTGCAAATATGTATCGTTGCCGCAGTGTGCCTCCTAGCGTTTCCTGTAATTCCGTGTCAGAAACCACAGTACTTACTGCCTGCTGTGCTCCATACTGTATTCCAGTGCTTACTGCCATAATGGACATATTATGCTCACCAAAACAGTATGCCTGGGAAGATAGGTAGACACTTCTCTCTGTGTGCCTGCAAATGAAAACTGCTCAGACTTATGTGGTTTTAGCTACACAAGAATGCATAATTGAGAGAAGTGAAGAGATTTTGACTGATATATAAAAATATGTTTCTTGAGACAAAAATACATCATGGCATGTATAACATTCACATTGTCCAGTATATTACTTTTGAAATAGATACCTTATTTTTTCCCAACTGATTATTTATTTCAGCAAAAAGGTCTTTTCCCCCATGTAAGTGGATTATGATAGATGGATAGAGAGTGCTGCTGCACTTACCTCAGGAGCTACTTTTCAAGTAACTTGGTACTCCCATTGAGCATCCTTTTTCTTGGAGCTGACAGCATCTGAAGAGTGGGTGGCAGAGATCCTACTGTGGGTACCTAGCATTTCATTCTCTCTACTTAAGATGGGATCTATGGGACCAAAGTGTTGGTGCCTGTACCAGGAGAATGGCATTCTAGTCCCTGCTGTCGATGTGCATCTGGCAGAGCTGTTGCATTGCAACCTCATTCTCAAATGATTCCTATGCAGGGCCAGAAATGACATCCACCCATCCCACTGAATGCCAAAACCAGACATGCAATAAATGAAACAGACTGAAAACAGCTAAAAGACAGCTAAATACAGCTAAAAGGCAGAAAGGTTCTGATGGAAGTGTTGCCAAGCTGAAACTCTACAAGGTATAATGGAATACAAACAGTTTTCTGTGTTTTAAAGGACACATTAAAGCAAAGTTTGGAAAGGAATCTTAAAATTAAAGAATTCTAGCAGACCAATTTTACAAAGACCTTAAATTTAGTGTTTTTTCCATACACAATCCTGCCTTCTTTTTTTACCAGATTAAATACAATTTTTCCCTAACAAGACCACTTTTTTTTGACTTAAATGGGACTTTTACACCCCCAACTAATCAAATTCCATTTTCTCACCTCATTTTTCACTTTCTCCTGTGCTTTTACACCAAAGAAAGACTGAGTGATAAATTTCAATTTATGTTTTTTTTTTTTTTTTAAAGAAAAACTCACCCTGGAACAGGCTTAGTCTGAACAAGAATGTTAGTCAGAACAAAATAATTTGTTCAAAGTCATGAGCTTCTCAAAACAGGGTTATATGCTTGGAAATATTGAACATTGAAGTTTAAAGGTACATTTGTTTCCAGTACTGTTTGGTGCATCTAGTTAAAACTAGGAGCGGAAAAGAAATAGCTGAAAACCCAACCAATCATACTTAAACAGTGTCAGTCTTACACTTTCAACACACTATGCCCACTTTTCTTGTCACTATTAACTGTCACTGCTTTTTCTGCTAATGCTAGCAATCCACAGGATTCAGATTCAGAGGAAATAATGGTGTAGCTGTCCATCAAAGAAAATGAGGAATTGCTTATTTATAAGAAGTGAGAAGGCCAATCTGAAGGAAGTTCAAGAGTCCTCTGACTTTTAATCTGTGGCAGTATGTCATCTGAAGCTGAAATCTTTGACTGTCCAAGAGGAATAGTCTGAGTATTTCCCTAACATTGGATTATTAGGCCAAGATCCTTCCGAGCACTTTGCTAGATGTATTTGAAAGAGAGAGCGGTAGGAACAACAACACTGTGTGTACATGTAACTATTCTCAAACTAACCAAATCTGCATTTTAACATGTTGGCATAAACTGTGGATCTAACCAAAAGTGGAAAACAGAAGGCTGAGAAGAAAACTACGCAAGAAATGGTGGAAATATTGTTGAACACTTGAATAGAAAAACCGTCATTGATGTAACCAGATACAAGGAAAGTAATGTTTTCTTTTTTTGGTAACAGAATTTTGTACAGGATCACCAAAGTCTTGTTTTGCTGTTGAAGAGACACAATTCAGGAGTAATTTAGCACCATCTCAAACTTAGACTGAAAACTTAGGTCAGGTAGCAAAATAGAAGACAACATTTGTTTTCCTTTTGGATTGTTGATTTAGTAAATGACTTGACCAAAAAGTCCACTTTAATAATACAGGAACACCAGATGAATTGAACTTTACAAATCAGTTGCAAATGCTGCCTCTGAAGCCTTGCCAAATAAATAACCACTTGCAAACGACTTGTGGAGGAGGACTTGTGTTTTGAAAATACAGATTCGTCAAGTAAGGGCAGGGCTCATGCTGAGGACTTTGATCTCTTATTCTGATTTAAGCTAATTTTCACATGAGAAACATGGCCATGCTGCAATGGATGGCTGCAGTCTACTTGACTGGACCTTTGATTACTGCTTGATTTCTCAATATTGAAGAGCTAGCACTAAAACATATTGCCATTTTTAAGGTGTGCTTCTATTGATACAGGGAAATATTTATTTATGCTAGCTATGCTATAGGTGAAGTAGGATGGCAAGGGTTATGTTTTATTCACCTTTAGAAATGAAAGATACTGTAAATCTGGAGGAGGAGTGACATAGAAACCAGTTTTTTTCAGACAGGGTTCCTAAACAAGAGAGTAATGTTTACAGAAACAGCTACTCTGGCTTTTGCACTTCTACAAAGTGAGGAGAGAAAAAATGCTGGTTCTATTAGGTTGTGAGCAATAAGTATTACCTGGATACTTTGCAATCTTTTGGGCTTTTCTAGTTAATAGGATTTATGCTTCCTTCTTTGCAAGATTTATACTTCTCTTATGCTAAGAGATACCGTATTTCAGTGCTGTGAGACCTAGAATGATGTCTTACTGCAGCTATGAATCTGTGCAGATGACTGCGAGAGGAGAAACATAGAGACAGTTAATTCATTTTGAAACCTATATATAATTTTACATATCAGCCTGAATCTGCACCTATTTAATAGTGTCATTTGCATTTACCATTTCATATATGTGCTTCATTACACTGGCACTTACATTGATTTACATGACTGCAGACACATGAACAGATTTTTTGAATCTCAGGCTTCCTTCCTGTGGGTTTTTCAATATCTCTTTGCTTTGATACTTTTTATTACAATGGTTAAGAGGTGACACTGAAAAAGAGAGAAAAAAGTCTTGAATGTACTTAGGACCTGATATGAAATTGTAGTCAGGGACACATTCTTTCTACCTCCATAATCCACAACAGGAAAAGACAAATTATAAATGACACTACTCTAGCTGACAGAATGCATGTAAGATTAATAAAAGTGGGATTTCTGATGAACTGGATCACTCCTTGAATGATGATATAAAAAGTCTCAACAAATGCTGGAGCTTTATTTATTAAAAATGTTTAGGGGCCTGATATTGGTGTTTGGCCTTTTCTGTTGAATACACTTCAAAGATTCAAATTCTACTGCAAGCTGATTCAAAATAGCACTGTAGTTATAAAATTAACTTCTTCATTGCTCTTGAGAATTAGGTTTAATTTGCCAAGATAAAAAAGTCACAAATGTTGATGCATCATTATCTGAAGTGTAATGCACACTTAGTTTTTATGTGGAAGAATAGCTTTAAAGAGCCAATTTGAGAAGTTGGATGAAACCACACCAGTAATAAATATGGATTGTTTGCAGTTGAAATTGGTTTTAAATTGCCTCCTTCAGTTTCCTTTTTTTTTACAGACAAAAATGTTGCCTCTTTTAAGGAACAAGCACCATGTAGTTCTGTTAATGAAAATATAGAAAAGAAAGAGATCAAATAAAATTTCTCTTACAGGTTACTCTCTAGATATTACCTGTCTAGTTTTTTATTTTTCTATAAAATATTTTAAAAACTTTTTTCAAAGCACAAATGCCATTAAGTTACTAGAATATTTTGATCTATCCATCTGATTTCATGTTTTAATGGCAGTAACTCACCTGGAAAGATCATTCTCTTAACACCTTAAAGTTAATGAATTTGTAGTTTATTTACCTTGGAAAATGTGAACTATCTGAAATGACAAAAACCACCAAATGACCTAGATTTAATAAATTGAAACAAGGCTAGGCATCTTTTAAGCCTTCTTTTCTGTGGTCAAAGGTGCAGTTGATCTCGTCCAAAATCTAAATCAAAAAATCATGACCTCACAAGGTAATAAAGGCAAATTATTAATGGAATCCACTGGATTCTTGCAAGATGAAAAGATATGATCTTATTGAACATTTATCCTGCTATGTGCAGTCCTAATCTTAAATGCAACAGGTAGCCTAAAGAGTAAAGCCACGCCAGAGACCATTTACACCAGAGAACTAAGCACCACATTTACTGGCTATGAGCTCTATGAATAAATGGGTGCTTTCAAGCCCTCTCACTTATATCTCTAGTTTCATTTCTGTGCTCAGTGGGGACTTTTGTTGAGAGAAGACCACATTGGTCTTAAAACCAGTTCCCAGTGCAGTTCAGAGAAACTGTGAAGTCTCTGAGCGGTTCCTGGTCCTATAACTAATGAAATCTTAACTGTAGCCAAAAACCTCTACAAAGAACAGAATACTATGCAAATTATTATTTCCTTCTGGAACAAATCCTTACTCTCAGCTAATATTCTTCCCAAGATCTATATGCATTGTTTCATTGGATGAAACTCTTCCTTCATTTTATGTTATCATCTAGTGCCAATTTAATCATCTTTAGCTGCTCTTTCCAAACCATACTTGCAATACCAAACCTAGCCTGGACAAAACCCACAGATTTGTTTGTCTTCTCTTCAGCACAACATTTCAATCTCCACTGGCAGAGCTTTTGCACCCAGCAGGCTGTGCAGTTCTGCAGCTTCAGCTTTCTCTGATGAAACTTACTTACTATTCATAAATATCAGCCCAGAGAACCATTTCCCTGGAAAACAGAAATTTTTTTTTTTTCTCTAGAACCAGCCTTCCTCCTTCTAACAGCAGACCTGGCAACAGGAGGCATCAGTAAGAGTGTTGTTAAGTTCCTGTACTCAATGATCCTTGTTCTGAATTTAACTAGAATCTCCTCTATGGACCATATTAAAACACAAACTGTTTCCTTTCCAGAAATTCCCTTCTTCCTCACCCAGAACTTTTTTTAATATTTAAACCTGGTGGTTTTACTTGCACCTTTCCACAGCCCAAAATCTAAGCCTTAATCAACATTCAGAAAAAGAAATACTAAAAGGCCCATTTTTTGATTTCTGAAGCCTTCATTCTAGACTGATATAATTTACAGGTTCAAATGCTGAAACTGTCTCTTCAAGATTTGCTGTTTTTATTAAGAGTTTCCAACTCACTAAGGAATAAATCTGTGTCCATATGCTCATGAGCTTCAAAGGATCTTAAATAAATCTAACTTTGCTTTGTCCAGTCCATGATCTTAGCCATAGTTCTGACCCCATTCCTAGGTTTTCAAATAGAATAGATAGATGGGCAGGGGAGAAAAAAAAAGATGAAATCCCCTTTTTTGGCCACAGTAGAACAAAATGTCTCAGTGAGTCCTGGAGAATAAAGAAGAATGAATTTATATTCATGGCTTCAGGCCCTGTTCCCAGTAAAGTTAGCATGAACCACAGTTCTACTCATATGCTAATAAGTTTGACATGTTTACAAGAACAGAGCCAAACAACAAAAAACTTCCAATGTGAAAAGAAGTTTTCTTCTGAGCTGGCTCCCTGAAACCTTCTGCCATGCAGTGTTCTGTAAACATCAGCAGAGTCAACTCCCTGGGTTTGTGCTTCATGGTGGCAGACCCATATATAAGGAAAAGCAAACCAGAAACTCTTGATTTACAATTCAGGTATTGGAGGATGCCTTAGTAAAATCCCCTTTCCGTGTCTTGTTCTCATAAACTTAAACAGAACTCAAGAAAAAGAGAAAAGTAGGGTTCATCTCTACCTCATCAAAAGAAAATGGAAATCGTTTCTCAAAAAAGATGGCTGAACCTCCCAGGATCTACCAAAAAGACTGAATCGTAAAACGAAAAAGTTGTAAGAACCATCTGAGAATATATATATTTATAGGACTAGAGGGGAATTTTCTGGCACTGATGTTTATCATAGGCCACAGAAAATCCATTCACTCTCTTTTCTACTCTACCAGTGCTAGAGATTAAAAATATCCCCAAGCCATGAGCTACAAAAAAATAGAGCAATTCTTTACATCTGGCATGGAGCCTCATCCTAGGTCAGAGAATCCTCATAAACTGTGCAGTTATAATAGTCTGCATCTGAGAATGACAGGATATTAGAGAAATTGTTGTCCTTGGTTACCCTAGTTGGACTAGAAGAAAATATTTGCCATACTCTGGAATGGCTTCCAGGAGTTCTGCCACAAACCTGCAGTCCCCAGTTTTCCTGTGCTTAAAAAACATAATGCATACACTCCAAGATATTTAAATATATATATATATAAACTGCCTTGGGTTTTAGTCTAGGCATGAACCAAGATAAAGGAATATTTCAGACGCTATTGTAAGGTGATGCTTATTCATGATATGGTCACTGTAAGTTTAGCATACTCCACAGGCTTCTGCTTTTTTCCTTTCTCTTTTAGAGCAAGCCACAGTCACGGGGCAAAAAACAGGGAAAGAAACATGTCATACAGACTTCAGTAATCATAACTGTAGCTTCAGACTCCAACCTAGACCAAACCAAAAACTAGAGACTTCAGTTAAAATATGAAGTGATCTTGTCCCCTGACTTTGAGATGGAGGATTTCAGGCTGGTGCAGAGTAGGGCTTCTCTGTAAACTTAGCATTAGCCATTCACTAGCAGCTATGATCCTGTTTCCAATATCCCATCTGCAATTTTAAACTTTCCTGTTAAGTTGTGCTTAAGAATGGAGATACTCAACTCTTGGGAAGTGAATGAAATAGGAATTACTTTTCTGTTGTAGCACTAGGTCGTATTTTATGTTCCTGAGCCTTGAAAGGTCCAGTAATAGAGTAGGTACTTCATTCCCTCTCCTTTCTAATCCTAACCCCAACTATAAATTTAGTAAAGGGAGCCATCTTGGGAAAAATCGCTCACACTGACTCACCTTTTACCGTAAGTTTACAGAAGTTCTACACAAGGAAGAAAATGAAATAGGAGCTACTTTCCTGCTCTGACATCTTTTATCAATTTGCATCACTGCCAAGATTAGGGGGGGCAAAGAAGCTTAGAAGTCACTGTCTTCTTTCTGAATCATTCTTTACCACCTCTAAGCAAGTCCTGCAGAATCAGCAGGTTCCTGCTGTCTGTGACCCTGAGCATAAGACTTAAATTGGGGTTTAACAGTAAATCATAGTAAACTACTCTTCTCTGCCTTGATTGAAGGGCTTTAGTCAGCAGTAATTTTAGTTTTTAATAGACTGTTCTGCTTAACCAAAACCCAAAGGCTCCCAAACTTACTAGTCAACTGTAAGTTTGGGAAATAAGGGCCCTAGTATCTGCCATAAGGGATTTTTAAAATTAATCCAAAACAAATCAGTGTCTTTCTCTACTTTTGATCCAACCCTTACCCTACTTTTAAGGGTAATGTTTAGTCAATGTTTTTATTAGATTAGATAAAAAACCACAGAAAGTATTCTCCCTTCCAGAATTCATCAATTCATCAATGACTGAATAACTTTGTGGGATTCGGAATTTCTCAAGACCTTCTCTGTAATCTTAATTTAGGCTTAATGAAAGATTCTTAGTTCAGGTGTCATAACATGAAAAATTACTCTTAATTTATAAAACCAGCATTTTATAACAGTATCCAGCACTCTGGTAGATACAGCACTTACTTCTAGAGCTGGAGCACTAATACACTGAAAAAAACCTTTTCTTCTGTCTCCACAATCCATTCTGCTTCAGAACAAGCACCCAGGCCTGTTTAGCAGAGGAAAGCCCTTTGGTTATTGTCCTCCACAACTTCCACAGTCTGAAGAAAAACCCAGGGAACAATCTCTGGGCTTTCTACAAAGTCTAAGTCATACAAGGACTTTCTACAAAGTGTAAGTCATACAAGAGAGGAGTATCTTATTTTTCTGAAGTTCACAATGTCGCTCTTGGTGAAGGATAGGCTTCCGACATCTAAGTCTAGCATTCAGATTAAAGTGTAAAAATCATACAAATTGCAGTTAGAAGTGTAATTTTTCTGGTTTTGAGTTTTTTTTTCTTTTTTTTTTTTTTTGCCATAGCAATACTTTTGGTGTAAAACAGCACAATGCAATAAACAACAATGCAATCATGCTGACACGACCCTGAGTGCACTACCATGCCCTGATCAGTCTCAACGGAGATCCTCAGCTGCCAAGAGCCCTCTTTCAGCCTGTATTCTGGCTCCCTCTTCTGAGCTGAGAGGTAGGTTCTGGTTTCTGCTGTCCTGACTTGCTGGCTGTGCTCCTGAGTGGACCAGACTTTGCCCTGCCTGAGGATTGTTGGGTTGCCAGCAGAGCCTATTTCTGTCATCATCCCTGTGCTGCTTGAATATGAAGGGGCTGGACCCTGTTGGTGCAGTCACTCATGGCTCTTTGGCTCTTGGGGGACAGCTCTTCCCTTGCAGTCCCCTGACACTCTATGCTCAGCAATCATAATAATTCCAATTCCTTCTCATCTCATCCCTGTTTGAGGTCAGCGAAGTGTCCGAGCAGATAAAAAAAGTTGTCTCCTGCCTGTTATGAAGCTTTGTCTGCAAACCAAACACTTCAATCTCTTTAATCTAATCCATAGACCATTTTTTTTCTTCTTGAAACAGCCTTTGCTGAAGTTCAGCAGGACTTGAGAACAGACCTTATTGGAATTATAAGCTATATAACCTCCTCACTGTAGGTGCAAATGGAGTAAGTGAGTGCTGAGTGAAGCAAATGGTAATTTTCTCCTTCTGAAGCTTGTCTTTATGCAGATTCAGGGAACCTGAATTAGTTCTGCAAGGAGGTCTCTTAAGTCTGTGCTGCTCCTTTGCCTGACCTCCCTCTGCACTCTGCCCTCAGCTAACAGCAACCTAGTCTGAAAAATACCCCAGAAGAGTTACTATCTTTCCTAATTTGCCTAGTTCATGTTTCTCAGTGTAGTTTTAACTGTGCAGAATCTACTTTATATAACCCTGTGTTTAACCACAGCACAAACTTCAAGCTAATAATATACCTTAATAGTAGTAGTTACTCATAATTGCTAATAATAATTTTGCAAAACTCAGTTGTGTGTTTGATCCAATTTTGAGACATACAACTGTGTGACCTTGTCTCAATTTTATTGCAAACAGAAAATGAACAGAAAGTGAAAGTGAGTGTCTGTTCTGTAAGGTAACAAAAGCAAAAAATCAAGTCAGAAGTGAAATCACTTGAGTCAATAATAGTTGTAGCTCAGGAGAAAAATACTGGCCTGAAGGAAAAATATAAAATTCTGAGAGAAATCATAGAGAGCAGAAGAATGGCAATTGAGCAAGATCAAGGATCATTCTGCTATAGGCAGCTACTTGACCCTATGCTTGCCATCTGGCTGATGACTAGTGGTCAGCAAAGAGCCATTGGTGCCTGCTGCTGGACTGTGAGTATTACCTGTAGTTCCAATTATTTTCCACGTATAGAAGATAACTCTTGTACTCATTAGTTTTGTGTAATCACACTTAGAAATCCCCTTCTTTAACACAGTTAAATGTTCTCAATACAAGTGGTCTTCTAAAGAAAGGATTATAAGTCTCCTAAATAGTAATCAAGACACCAACTGTAAGAAAAACCCATAATACAATATATTGTAAGTCATTTCTCTCCATAGTATCTGGACCAGTTTTCTGTTAAAAAGGGCTTGCAAGAACTCAAAATAGAGCCTTTATGTCTATAAAATTTATGCTTATGACAGCTTGTAGTTTAAATGAGGAACCTAGTTATCCTGTTCGGCATTAGAGAAAAATAATGACTAATCTTCTTTTCTGGAATTTAACACTTCCTTATCTCAGGGATGTTGCATGGGCAAGTAACAAACAAGGTTCTTCAGCCCCTGAATTCCCAATCCTAATCCTAGAAGCAGCTCATTGTTGATCTTTAAGACATTGCAAGATCCAGCATTAAGTATTTCAATGCTTAGACTAATGGTATAGAGTAAGTCACTCTCACAGGATTCACAGATAGGTCACAGGACTGTTTCTTTGGTAGAGTAGACAGAAGATGATACCACAGGGCTTCTGATATGGCACCAAGTGCTTGTGCTCATTCATCTGATGTTTAACACTGCAGACTTTTGCTCTTATCCAGACTGCAGCCTAGCCTGTTTAACTTCAGCTTGGTACTAAGCTGAGAACTAAAGCCTGCCCTCCATTCAGTGTGACAGCAAGTGAATCTCCTGAACCTCTGAAGAGCTGAGTGCTGTAGAAAGGGGTTGCTGCTTCTGTCAGAGCAGACATGGGTGTTTACAGACAAAACTTGTCAGTTTTGAAGTTAGGTGGTAAATTCTAGCCCAACAGTTGGCCTATTACTGACAGTAAAATAAAGAATACCTGATTAGTTTTGAATTCCATGCCTTTTGAAACTATTTTTACATTTCTTTTGTAGATCTTTTGAGTTTGTCACATCAAACAGTGACATGAAAGCCTTGTCATGTCAGTCAAGCTCGCAAAATTTGAAATGGGAAAGCATCTCTCCTTTTATCAGATCAGTGGCATTAAGCTCTTCATGAGATAGCTGCACATGTTGGGCTAATATGGTGTTATCCTTAATTGTAATGTGATTTCAACAAATCACAACTTTTAAAAAAAGTATTATTTGTACAGAGTATAGCTGAATCTGATATTTTCAGGAATTTTTGACACTAACAAAAGTAATTTCCCATTTATAAGTTACACATGCTGGACCAAAGAAGGTAATTCAGTGACATTGTACAGAGTGCCAATTGAGTGCCACTGCAATTCCAACACTTTCCCTGGGCTATAGATATTATTACACTGTTTAAGGTATTTTATTTGAGAAAGAGATTTGGAATAAGAATAATCCAGGATGAAAAATATGTATTTTCTACCACTGGGGTCTCAACGATTGACAAGAATACAGTCACACAATATGTTGTAGTTGCTATGATTTTCATATGTGATCACTTTGTTGATATCCCTATTGATTTCCAGTTCAGAAATGTCTGAGCAAACATATTTTTATTTGCACAGCTGTTAGGGGCACAGAAAATTTTAGCATATCAATTGCTATTCTAGTATAAACAAATGTAGTTGTTTATAAATAGATTTATTTCCCATTTTTTCTATTTCTTTAAAGAGAAATTTAAGTCCTCATAACTAAAGGTTGCAAGTATTCGCATGTGACTCCAGTGACTTGTTATCCATAATAAACAGTAAATAGATGAAGTGAGCATTTAAAGAACATCTTGAATTCTTTAGTGATTTAAGACTTTATTGAGAGACATAGGACAATAATTCAAAGTGACTGAAACATGAATTAATCTCATTGTTCCTCTACAATAAAATGAAAATCTTTTCAGGGCAAGAACCATCTTTTTGTTCTCTGCTAGTACAGCATCTAGTGCAATGACAGGTACTCACTTTGGGCTCTGAGGTACTTTTAAATTATAAATGGTAATCATAATAATCTTCCAATAGATGTAGTAGATTTAATAAACCATTCTCAATGCAAACTCTAATTTAGAGATGTCATTAATGCATACACTTTGAAAAGTCTATTGAGGGAATGTTGAGTGACTAAGTCTAGGAAAAATCTGAACATTTAATTAAATTTTATTGGCTTATTCTTGACAGTGATTGCTATGGCAATGCAGTGTCTAAGAAAAGGGTGGCATATCCCCCAAAAGAGACAAAACAATGAACTCTGTGTATCAGTAAAGGGTTCTTTGAGAGAGTTAATCAACACAGCTGTGAGGGATGGAGAGTTCCTTTTCACTGAAATAGGGCCCACTTCTGAGAGTGTGGTTGAGACAAGCAGTTCTGTAAGTGCACTAATTCTATAATGATTTTCCTACATCATGGCCATTAGATACTGCAATATTAATGAATTTTGATGAATGGTGGAAAAACTAGTACTAAAAAATTAAAACCTTAACCCTTTGGTAGGAAATTTAATATCTTGAGAAACAAATAAGGATAGATATATGCTACTGTATATATAAAAGAGTGAATGTTTATGTGTATAAAAGGAGCACATATACGCATGAGATACGTATTCTATCATTCATTCTCTCTCATAATCTCCAGTTCTAAAAGATCAAAGGACCTTGTTCTAAAGAACAAAGGTGATTATCTGAAACTGGTTTGTAATTTTTTTTTTTTTTTAATTTGAAAGACTATCATAGAATCAAATGGTGGTTTGAATTGAAAGAAACTTCTAAAGATCATGTAGTCCAACCTCCCTACCATGGGCAGGGCCATCTTCCACTGGACCAGGTTGCTTAATGTCCCATTGAACCTGGCCTTGAACAATCCCAGGGATGAGGTATCCACAGCTACTCTGGTCAACTATGTCAGTATCTCACTACTCTCAGCATAAAACATTACTTCCTAATACCCTAACTCTTTCAGTTTAAAACTACTGCCCATTTCTGTCAGTAAAGATCTTGATAAAAAATTCTTCTCTGACTTTTAAACCTCTTTTAGGTACCGGAAGGCTGCTATATAGTCTCCTCAGAGCTTTATTTCCTGTGGGCAGAACTGCTGAGCCTTCTCCACTCTGAACATTCCCAACTCCCTCAGCCTTTCCTTGCAGAAGAGATGCTTAATTATCTTTGTTGACAGTCTCTTCATCACATTTGTCCACTAGGGCCACCAGGTCCTTCTCTGCCAACCTTCTTTCCACCTAGTTGAACAAACGCTTCGGTTACACCAGGTCAGATTCTAAGCAGTGCAAGACATACCTTGTAATAATGTTGCTAGGTGCTCACTGGTGCTGCTGCCAAAACCCAAGCATGTAAAAAGATATGGCTTTCTAAATTTTAATGATTATTCCATGTTATGAAGAGGATAATACATTTGAAATGGTAATAATTTAACCTGTGGCCCTGAAACTAATTTAATCTCAAACTGTGTCTACCTAACAATCCACAGCTGGCAAAAATAAAATGACAATGTAGAATTGTGATACTTAATCACAGACTTGGCTTATAAGTATGGTACTCTATTTCAGTTCTTTTCACAACTCTTGGTTAATAGAAACTGTCGTAAGAAATGACTGCTATTTGTCCTGGCCAGCCAGATGGCTGTGTAACTTTGTCCTGGATGTGGTCTGGTTGTAAAGTAGTTATTTTTGTCCAAAAAAGCTAAATCACTTTCTGTGTGGAGTGGATGTCCACATAGTAAGAGTTGGAAGGCTTCTATTTAGCATGCCAGCATGTACCCACTTCAGTGATCTCACTGGATGTAATAGCAGTATGTGTAAGATTTACTGCATGAAGAAGGGCTTTCATCTAAAAAAGGAGAAACCTGTTCATGGGTGGAAAACCTCACTTTGTTCTTTCCTTCAACATGGATAGAAATTCAAGAATCTTGTTTTACTTAGCCAATGTAGGCGATGTAAACAGGAAAAGTAAGCAAAGTGACCAAATATTAGAACATAATTAGCAACCTAGAGAAGTAGAGCTAGTTGCATAGCAATGGCTGAGCAAGGAAAAGGTAATGCTTCACTGCAGGAAGGATTTACTGGTCCAGAAAACCACTTCAGTAACCTTTTTTTCTTCACATTAAAGGAACAACAAATAATTAGGTTTCTAATTCTAATTTTCACTTAGTTGGTTGCCTTCCTGAAGTTTAACATTTTGCTAAAATAGAAGGAAAAAAAACCCTAAATCAGGATAAAACAGGGAAAAATGGAAACATCTTTGGAGATCTGACAGATCTTTCAAAACATTTCTCATAAACAGGACGTAGCACACAGCATAAATTAAGTTGAACACAGGTAACCCCATCTTTTCCTATTATTTGACCTCTGTAGTCAAAGTAGTGGTGGTAGTGGTGGTAGATATTGTTAAAAATAAAGCATACAAATTCCCTAAGAGTCACCTCTGAGCAATTTTCCAGCACTATTATGCAAATATTGGTTTCTGCTCATTGCAGTTTGTATTTGTGATATATGCCAGCTGAAGAACACCAGCGCTGAGTCATCTGCTTAAGAGTCCCACACTGTAAATGTGATGGATTGTAACATTTTGCAGAGCACAAAAGGTAATTGAGTGGAGTCAATTAAGAAAGTAGGAGGGCTTAGTGAAGAAGGGGTGAGCAATCTGTAAACTACTCTGACATCTTTTTTGGCTACGTTTTTCAAAACAGCTTAGTAGGCCATCTAGCCTTAAAATTTAAGGGATAATTGAAAGCAGTGACTTTGAAAATTCTGGCCTTTATACTTATGAAAAAACTGAAGGTCTGTTATTGTAGAGGGAGGAATGCAATTTTCTGAACAATGTAGGTTGTAAACAAATGCATTCCTTAGAAATGTGAGATGCTTTAAATGCTATTAAAAACAAAATTTTATTCTATCCAGAATTTATTGAATACAAAGTCATTTATTGCAATAGTTATCATACTTGCAAGTTAAAAGCAGTACTTCTTGCCTCATTAACATGTATTTAGAATGCAGCTCCTTATAGTAAGTTACTTCTCTTTTGTTAGGTCACATTGTCACTGTCCTGTTGCTGGTTTCTTTACTCTCCTGACCAAAATAATATGCCAGTTGCTTAAGCAGTCCTAGTTTTCCTCAGCGTGTTTGTTTTTGCAGGGACAGGAGATGGAGACAATGATCTCTATGAGTGTCTTCCATCTCAACATATTCTGTGATTCTATCAATTAATTGAGGAGACATGGCTGGGATCACCAAAAGAAATGACTGATTGAGCTCTCCAGAGCTTTCCTTAAAGATTTCTTTTGCATGTTTCTAATTAGAGGAAAAAAAAGATAACATGTGACAAAATGCTACATTCATCTTACATTTTAAAGGCATTGCTTCACACCAGCTTATTTTCTGTTATAACTTTGAAAAGCTGTTTTAGCACTATCTTTTTCATAACTCTTCAAATAAAGCTTTAATTTTAAGAGATAATTGCAGAAAACCTTAGGTGATCTAGCTGACAAGTTAACAAAAAACAGCAAAAGAGCCATAGTGGATAGCCACTACTGATTTTTAATAACCACTACTTTTAAAATCTTAATGAAGACACAAAATGGCACAGGACTCTGCTGCCCAAATAACAAGTTATCTGTCAAGGAGCCCTATGAGAGGTGACTTGAGGAACGGAAAACATTCTTTAGGCTTAAATAAAGAAGTAATTTTATTCCATGCAATAATTACATCCCTTTTGAATTTACTTAAAGCAAATATTTAAGATATGAATATGTCACCAGCAGAAAGTAGGTGCCTTGTCTTACTCTTTTATATGGAAAGCTTACTCAGTTCTTTCCTGCAAAACACACAAAATAATGTGGAAAATGGCATCTTAATACGTCACTTCAGAAAATTGCTAAAGTTATAACAATTTTAAGCATAGAAATAGTCTGCACTAATAATTTTACACACATATACTCATCTTCATAACTGGAAAAAACAATACCCAACTCTGAGTACAGTCAGTCCTGGCACAACAGAATTTTTAATACTCTTCAGAAAATATTATGTGCAAACTGAAAATCACAGTGCCTGTATGAGGAAAAAGCAGTTCAGAACAAAGAGCCTTGCTGTACTTATTTATCAACATTAATATCTTCCTTGAAAAATTCCTATGCCAGCTCTGATTATGGCTTTACAGATTAGGTATATTGTTAAATAAGATTAGATCTGAGAATAATAATCAGCCTATGCATAAGAATTATTAGGGTGTGAAATTGTATGTTTGTGAATAAAATTTTGCTATATTTTCTGCTGCTCTAGGTTGACTTTTATTTCATAAATATCTATCAGAAGAGAATTAGGCCAGGTTTTTTTCCTCTTATATATCTCAGCATTTAGCTCTTGATAATTTTAATGCTTGAATGGTAAAACCTTGCTCTGCATTATTATTACTATAATTGTTACCACTGTTACTACAACTGTTACTACTATTATTATTATTTTTCATTGAGTATTTACTCTTTTTGTTACTGTATATATATAATTTATATCTAAATAATAAATAAAAATAATAATATGAATAATATAAATATAACATGTAATATTAATATTATATATAATAAATATTAAAACATTTAGATAAAAGAAATAATATTTGTATAACTAATATATATAATAAATAATATTAATATAACTTGCCAACCACTCTATTAAAATAGCTATAGATACAATTCTTTTACATAGTGACAGAGTACAAAAGCCAAGTATTTAAAAAGCTATTTTATAAGATTTTCAAAATTTCAGCACAGAACCTTTGGAATTCATTGCAGGCAGTTTTGTAATTCACATCACATTCAACCTGAAAAAAAGGACTCTGTAAATGTAAATGACTTGCTGCCAAATCTATATCATTGTGTCCTTGACTGTTTTTACAAATCTGTGCTAAAGTACAGTAGGTGCATATTCTCTGACTTTTCTGGGTAAAGATGGAAATCTAAACAGTTCAAATGGGCAAAAATTATCAATCTTTGTACAGGGTGAACTTGCACTGCTATTAATTGAAGTTTGTTCTACACACAGACTTAAGGATTTAATCTCCTGTATTAAACATTAATTAATAGAAGTATATATTTTTCCTTAACATTCCTCATTAATGTGAGAGAAGAGGAGGAGACATAATGTAAAACACCAGCTTCTGATTGAAGTCAAAGTAGCAGATAAGAAGCTAGACACTGGATTTCTGTGTAAGTCAGTATTTGAACAAATTAAATAGAAAATTATGTCTCAGACAAAATCTTGAACTGGAAATAGATAGTGGACTTTTACAGTAGTTCTGCAGTGGCATACAACTTCACACATGTGTAAGAAGACACAGTTGTTCAAAATTACCTCAGAACATTAGAAAACACAGTCCTCTACCATCAGCTTTTCTCATATTTTCTTGCTGTGATAATATGATCTGCTCTAGTCTTATTTTAGACTAAATCACTGCGTGTGCACCCATTCCCACAGTTCTTTTGCTTTATGAGACATATCACTATTGTTTCTCAAAGAACCCATTTCCATTACGCCTTCTAGCCCCTGCTATTGCAAGCCCAAAGGAAATACAGCTGATGAGAAATTATTGTCAGGTGCGTGCTCAGCTGGATTTGTTCTTGGCCAATTTTGTTCTGCTTTTTTTGCTAATGACTTGGATAGCAGAAAGAACGGCACTTGAAGTGTTATATCTGACATCAAACTGGGAGTATTACCACCACATTCAAGAGGTTCAGATTTCATTTACTGTTTGACAAAAGATGAGTAGAAAGCTACACTTGATCAAGGCTAAATCAAATGCACAAATGGGGAAGGACTGGTTAAGCCAATATTTGGGCAAAGGATCTCTCACAAACTATGTACAAATCAGTGCCATGGACTCAAGAGTGTTACCTTTGTGTCAAACCTTCTTCATTGCTTGTGGAATAAAGCCCATATCTCTCAAGATGTGATGATTATTCAGTCTGCACAATTGCTTCATGTAGATGAAAGAAACTTGGAGATGATCCCAAAGTTGAGGCAATGTATCAGAGTGGTAATAAGGTGAGCAGATGTGCTTATCTTTTTGTGTTTTTCATCACATCCTAACTGTACTTTTCATTTGAATAAGATTACTAATATTTTGTCTGCAAAATTTTTTTTTGGCACTAAAGAAAGGATAAACACAGATGAACATTGACTATATCTACTGCAGTGTATCCAGTATATCCTATATTTTTCTAGACATTGAAGTCTACTCTTGTGCATTTTAACCCCCTTATGCCAGTGTAGCTCCAATTAAAGTAAGAATGAGTGCCTGGCCTCAGGAGTCCCAATCCATGCCCCAGAACTGCTTGGGAAGATAAGGTAATAAGGGAACAAATTCTCCCTGTGATCATGCCAGGGAGCTGGCATGGCTGTGTATTGGTACTGGTAATTGTGTCCAAGTGTTCAGCAGTATTGCTGGTTCTTGCTTCATTTAGAGGAGGATGCTGCTCCTAATGAGTGCAGGTTCTCCTCCCACAAACGATGGGAAACATAGCTTGGGTTTACTAAGTACTCACAGAAGATTGCCAGGCCCTTGTGGTTTTGGGAATCAGGAATCTACAGACTACTCTGAGAGGCTGGCAATGCAAATTGCCAAGCAAGAGAAAAAACCTATTATTTTTAAGACACTAATCAGATCCTACAGAAAACCATCCTAAAAATAAAATGAGGATACAAGAATGGACATCATCTTGGACTTGTTACAGAAAAATTTAAATCACTATTGAAAAGTAGGTAAACACAGGTAATTTATATATATATTACTAGGAATAGTTTCTAAGAGACCATGAATAAGTTGGCAAGGGATGGTAAGGTCTCAGAAAGAATATATTTTCCACTGTTTGGTTAATGGTCTTAAAGGAAGATGTGAGCAAAATGCATCAGAGTCCAGGACAGAGCCCAAAGACAGCACAGGAATTTAAAAGATATGATCTATGAGGAAGGCTTGAAATAAGAGTATTTGTTCAGTCTAGAAAAGATGAGGCTGAGTCATGAAATTGTATTCTTGTGTTTAAGGGCTGTTCTAAAAAGATAGTGAGCAATTGTTCTCTGACTACTGAGCAAGGACAAGATGGAATTAACTCCATCTGGATCAAGGATTATTTAAACTGAGTACTGGGAAACAATTGCTATTAGGATACACTCACTCCATTTAGAGAGTACTTGTTGCAGTGGGTGGAGGTAGAAAGGTGCCACAACCTTCTGGAAGCGTCCCCAAGGGCAGAGATGCCAGGAACCACAGGCACACCAACACAATCACTCAACACTCATACCGGATAGCTGTAATAAGTCCCTCGGCAGTAAGAAAGGGAAGGATCTTCATAGAGAGTTCCACAGAGAGGTTTTATTCCATCTTCACATGAAAGGGTCCAGAGATGAGGGCACAGGCACAAGTGGAAGCTATTTTGGGAGGGGCCAGGGTTTATATAAGGGGCAGAGTTGGGAACAGGAGCCAATGGGTGAGGGAGAAAGTGGTGCGGAGGTGGGACAACGTACAAGGAGAACCAATGAGGGAACGGGGGGGAACACGGGCTGAGGATTGCACCAAATCAGGGCCAATGGGGCCTTGGGGAAGGGAGAACATTCTAGGGGAAGGACATATAAGGGAGAAAGGGGTGGCGAGGCCAACGGGCCAACTGGGAGAGCAGAACTGGGGAACATTTGAATAACAATCAAAGAACTCTGGGAGGAGGCAGCTTCTTCTCCTGCTAACGTGAAGGGACTTGTCCCAGTTAAGGGACATTCCTCCAAGGGAGCCTCAGGTGCTCTTGTTTAGGAGGTGCACTGGCCTCCACAAGTACCTTCTTACTCACTGGCTGTAAGAATTAGGAGCAAACAGCTCTCTCAGTCTTCAATGGATTTGGCCTCATTTAATGTTGCTAATTTTTGTCTTGGCCTCCCTTCTGGACAGTTGTATGTCTGCAACTCGACAGTAAAAATCTCGCATTCCTTCCTATACAGAAGTGTGGGAATAGGAATAGGGGGCTTCTTCCTCTCCCCATTCCCCCTCTCCCTCACCCTTATGTTGCTGTATGAGAAATCCTTACGGAATTAGGGGCTTGAATGTCATAACTTTTATTCTCTGCAAATTGCAACAGATTGAGAGGAATCCTACTGCAATTATAGCATGGTGTGTGTAGCAAGAGCAGTGCCTGAATCCCCAGATAAATTCAGCTGAAGTGCAGTTTAGACATGGAGGGTAATATTGGCAGTTTTTTGCTGCTAATTCAGACAGCATATAACTTTTTACAGCCTGATATTGCACAAGGTAAATTTCAGTTTAAAATACTTTCCAGAAAGGCTCTGTTGCTTGAGGTTTAATTGGATATCAGAGTCTGTATGTGTAGTGGATGGTGTGTGCTACTTTGAATCAACTGAAGAGAGGCTTTCAGTTGTCTCACTGCGACCAATAGGATCCATAATTTATTTTCAATTATGTCATACTGCTGAGTTTTATGCCTTCAGGGTGCCGGTATTAACAACCAAATCTTATTTTGTTTAATAGGAACTTTGCTCAAATTTTGCTTTTGTGGATGCGTGGAAGGGGATGACAGTCAGTGCTAGGTTTTCAGACATATAACAGGGCTTTGTTGAGGCATTACTTTGATAGGAAGGATTGTTATACCAAACTTTTGCAAAACTTCTGCAAAAGTTACTGGTATTTCTAGTACTGTAACAAAATAGCAAACCAGGATTTTCAACAGTTTCTGGCCAAAGAGGCTACATTCTTTGTAATTAGCCTCTGTCATTCTGGCTAACAAGTTTCTCTTTCCAGACCTTTATATTTTGAAAGGTTGGAAAATGGCTTTGCTTTGACCTTATCAAACCACGCACGATCTCTACAACAGGTTGATGCACTGATCATCTGTGCTGGTTTGTGCTTGGAAAGGCTGCAGAAAAAGAGAATCTCTGCAGTAAAAACTTCCCTCTTTTCTGTTTCTCTCTGTTATTGTTGTTGTGGTTTTTGTTCAGATGGACTTCCACTCTGATACCAGGTTAATTGGGTGAGGTACTGTTCATTCTGAGATAACTCTCTGCCTCAGCTGCATTTTATCAAGCCGCTGTTTTGAGTGATAGTTTTCTGCTGTTCAAAGTGCTCTCTAACAAGGTCTATCCTTTCATACACATCTCTAGTTTAAAGGTTGGGAGGAAATTCAAAAGACTGACATTGTTCATAAAGTGCGGCAAATCTGAGCTTTCATAGGAAAACACTGCATATCAGTTATGGAAAATGTTAAAAGAGAAAAATTGAAACTGCAGAGCAGTAAATACTTAGAGAAGACCACTGATCTCATCTACTGTTATGGTGCTTGAATGAGTCAGTACATGATGTAGGCAGAAATGTCTAATTTAACATTGTCTCGTCAGGTTGAGGGAAGCCATCCAGATGACATAGTTAAAACACAGTGGTCCTTATCTGGCCTGAAGGTTAAATTATTCAATCACCTAAAATAATTTTGTGCCCTTGGACACGTTGTGAACCTTTAAGGTAAAAGTTATTAGATGTAGCTTTGTCATATCCAGTGTTCAGCTTCTACTGGAGTGGATGGTTGGAAGAGCAGGACTCTTCTATGGATCATTCTTCTCCCATGTTTTTTTGAGCAGTGTAATTTCTGTTCAACCTCAGCTTAAAGCAACATTTCCTCATGGGGAGACCTCCTTCCTTGGTCCTATTTTGATCCAGTAACTTACAGTATAAACTGGTCCCTCAGGCTCTTGAACTAACACAGCAGATAATAAATAATCTGGCCAACATTTTCCTTGGTCCCAGTTATGATACATTTTTGCACACACATGGCTTTTAAGGTGTTGAAACCAAGACGATTTGTGTCTCATAGGGCATAATTCATATGGTCATCTAAGCATTGCTGACCTTGCAATAATCTGTTTTTCAAAGTGTCCTAATACTCCCCTCCATTATCTGTGAAGTCCAACTGCTTTACACAAAATTCATTTTTATCCTCTGCCAAGCTCTGATGTCCCTTTTGGCGCTATCTGTAACCCTCATCAAATTCTTAAATTCATCTCTGACATATCCAGCAATTTCTCATGTCATCTGCATGGTTTTCCATGTCCTCTTCATCCAGCTTCACCTCAGGGTAGGACAAGGCCAACTGCCTAGTCTTTTTTCTGCCAGACTAATGTGGGCATAGGAGTATTTTACATGTCCTGTGCAATCAATATGACACTTAAAAAAAAAAAAAAATCAGAGAGAAAATGAATGGGAAAAGAAGGAAATGAAGGGAAGAGCCGTGTATTATGTGTGTGTGTGTGTGTGTGTATGTGTGTTCAAGGAAAGATGTTGGTAAACCTTACTATATTTTGCAGGGTTAAGCATAAAAGGGGAGAAAAAAGAAAAAAGTGAGGTCTTGGAATGTAACAGAACAGAACTAACTTCTAACAATGTTCTCATTAGTAAAACATTGTTAAAATCTCTTCTATACATCACAGTATTTTAAATTCTAACTATTTCTGTATGCTAGACTCACTATTGGAACTGTGAATTGGCTGGGGTTTTCAGCAAGAAAACCCTATCTGGAGAGGAACTTGTTCTATGTTAGACTTTTATGGAACACACATTAGGAGCTCCCTGACCATACTGATTTAGCTTGTCCTTCCACAGAAGCCCTTTTCCAGCACAAGGTAGAACAGTGACACAGCACAGGTGGGTTGATCCCTGCAGGAATACATTGTATAGAAGCTAATATACATCTGGGAGTTGCAAATGGTTTAAATAGCTGTTTTTCTCAAATCATAACTCTTTCAAGTTGCAGGTAATGTTTATATAGGTAAGCATAAGCATATTTATCTCAGTGAGAGTACTCAGGTATGGAGTTCAATCATGGTCATCTTGTGGTATCATAAATGAGTGTGATAAGGTCCCTTAAGGAAGCATTGGCAAAATTATATGCAAAACCAGTTTTAATATAAAATCAATAGTATGACAAAGTTTCTCAGATCATAGTGCAGCCTGGGGTGGGGAGGTGAGATGCACCATCACCCATTGGAGATGTCCATTACCAGTTCAGTGGAAAGTGGAATCAAATATGTTTTCTTTGACAACTAAGCTGTATCTATTTCCTTATTAGCCTGTCTTATAATCTTTTTTCTTGAATATAGGATACCTGAAACAAGGGCAAGTCTTAGAATACACAGTGATAATATTTTCTATTAACAGAACATTTATATTGCTAAAACATATTCATCCTCAGTTTGAAAACACATTATGATATTATGATATAAATGTGTTCTAAATGCTTAATGACATTCTACTCAGTCACAGAAATCATATCATAACTCTCCATTGTCCCTGGACACAGCCCATTAAGCTCTAGAAATACTGTCTGAAAATTTTGAGTCATCCAAGTCTCTATCCACTTGCTATGAAACTCTGAAAGGCAAAAAATTCTTAGGTGAGAAGGGGCCTTAAAGGTTCTCGTTTCCAATGGGCACCATGGGCAGGGACACCTTGTATTGGACCCATCCAAGCTGGTCAGAAATACCTCCAGGGATGGGGCACCCACAGCTGCTCTGGGCAACATGTGCCAGTGCCTCATCACCCTCAAAGTCAAGAATTTCTTCCAAATGCCAATTCTGAATCTACCCGCTTTCATGTTAAAGGCATTCCCCCCTTTTTTGATTGCTATTTTAGTAATTTTTGAAATTTGTAATATGCACTGTACTCTTTCTTTAGCACTTTTTACTATGACTTTTGGGATTTTTGTGCCAGTGGGTTTTTTAAGGTATTTGTGATTGTTTAGTGGCCTAGGTAATATTTTGGGAATAATTCTAAACTTTTCCCTAATCATATTACAGGAAGACTTGAATAAGTGATCTAAGTGACCCTTTCCCACTTCTCTGTCTTAAGTGGGGGATTTTGTTGCCAATGGATTTTTTTAGTAGAGCGTACTCCCTTTTCTTTGATAATTCTCTTTGGGTACTGAAAATGAGTAAATGCAAGATGTGATAATTAAGTCTATATTATCACATAAGAGAATGCATTTAGGAAGTTTAAGAGCTCAGAAGTGTGCAGCTTATCTGTCTGTGTGTGTAATGGCTGTGTACCTTCTGGTCTAATGTGAACAGTGTGACTTCTGCTTGTTCATTGATGCCTTCTTAATGTAAGGATTTATCTCTTTTGAGGAGCAGCAGGAATACTTGAAAATAGCTAATTTTATAATCATAATTCTTAAATAATATAACAATAATAATATATAATAATACATAATAATAAAATATATAATAATAATAGTAGTATTTTACCCCTTAAAAAAGAAGTGAATCTGTTTATGAAAATAGATGCTGGTTCAAAGGAAAAGATTTTTGTAATTTTGACTGAGTAAAACTAACTTAGGCAGCTGAAATATTTCGTTACATAAATGCCACAATGTACTTAACTATGCAGATCACAGATGGAAATTATAACCTTATACTATCTTGATATAACTTTGTAATAGTTTTTCTTACTAGACGATTTTAAGCATTAATAAATAGATTAGGGGAACTCACATTAGCCGAAGTTCCTATTAGAAATTGAAAACAAAATAGAAGTTTCTACATAAAACTTTCTCCCTCTCTTCTTTTAACTTCAGTTCACTCTAATTTACTGGCAGAGATAGAAGATAGCCTTACCTGTCTAGTCATGCAGACACACAAATAAACATCCATCTAAAGTCAATGGAAACAATCTAAAAGTTCAGGAGTATTTCTTTTAAAAGACAAGCTGTTTTGTTCTGCTTCTTTTTTTGTCAAACTGAATAAAGAAAGACTTGCTTTTTGGGGATTGGCAATATAGAAATAACTAGTGGTATAATTCTGTATCAGTTTTTTAAGATATGATTTGAAAACTTGGTACTAACCAAGAAACAGATTCCCTAGCACATTAAGTAAACTTCAGTGTTATGAATAACATAAGAACGTGTGAAGGAGCAGAGAAAAAGAATTTCCTCCTCCTTTCATTATCCTGTGAGTACAGAAAGCCTTGTTGCAGTAAGAGGGAATCTATTCTGTAGATTGGGGTGAGGGACACAGGAGAAGGATACCCATTCATATTCCAGTAACTAAGGTGTTGTAGCAGCTGAATGTAGTTCCTTTGTTTGTGTTCTCCACTGGCTTTCCAACATGGCTTTTTCCAGACACTGGCTTTTCCAACAGATTTATTACAACTGGGTTCAGAGAAGATCTTCGTCTTCAAGTTTACTTTAGGAACACCTTGCAATGGAACATAATTTTCACATCCACAAATACAAAAGGACAGCAATTTGGTTAAGATAATACATGGGAAGTTATTGTGTTTTTACATTTTAAAGCTCAAGGACTCCCAAATTAACAGAGGGAAAAGCAGAAGGTTGCATGGTACTTGCTTGTTACTCCTTATGCAAAGAATCCTCCAGCTCAATATTTGCTCATGATATAAAGGAAAACATATACCATTTGCCCACCAACAGATATTTTCAGATCAAAAGCTTTTTCCTGTTAACCACGTTTGTATCTCTTTCCAAGTCACCATACCTCATAACTTATAGGGACTGTTCATATCCATGAGAATTTCAATGGTCAAAAAAAATCTAATATAAAAGAAAAGGAGGGATGCACTTACACAGATAAGACAGCTTTACTTGCATTTTGAACCTAGGAACAATTGAAATTGTGCATTTGTAAAAAGAAATTTGGCAAGATAGTGCTTGTAGACAAATTCATATACCTCTGCAGGAACTTCAGGCTTATTTGTAATAAAATGTTTGAGAGAAGCTGGTGGGAAAAGAGGTTTTCCCAATCTGTGAGGACTAACCCCAAAGTGCTCTTTACTTCTTGTGAGGGAGAAATTGCTGTGCAAGTGGCTGTTTTACACTCTAAAATAGCAAGTGTGTTATTGCACTCTAAAATAACAGATCAAATGGAGAACTGCAGGGGTCTGCTAGTCTTTCATGGCTGGCTTCATACTCTACCAGTGTGGGTGATATTTTAGTTGGTAGAGTGGCACCAAAAGAGTGTTCAAAAATATTTTCACCTCAAGAGAAAGCAGTCAATTAAATTCTTGATCATGACCCTTTTGGCTGATGTCAAACATGTGGCAGAAAAGTTAGGCTACATTTCTAATGACTTGGACAACATGATACTTGGGGTAAAGATCAGTATGAATTCTAACTAATGCACTGCTATGCCTCACTGTGTAGCAGGCATAACTTTCATAAAATTTAATTTGTACCATTTTATGGTCTGCTTCTTCCAGTTTTTTCTCTCCTTTTCCCACAATTAGTAAATTTTTTTTGAAAGGAGTACATGATGTTCTTATGCATTAAAAATATCTACCATCCTATCTGAGTAAGCTGATGTGCTGTGGCATTTTAGAGCAGTCTGTAAAAACAAGGGATGAATAAGGTCAACAGAAAACACCATACATTATGAGAAATTAATCATTATTGCTTTAGTGTCATGTCTATCTATTACTCCAAACTTTGTATGACCCAATGAATTTGTAATATTTCACAGTGTTAGAACTTTTGTAAAAAGAAACTGTTTATGCTGTTTGATCCTTTTCCAGGTTTTGATAATTCATATAAAATAGCTGCAGAAGTATGAACTGGAAAGTGATTATTAGATTCATGGATCTAGCTGGTTTATTTGGGATGACTAAGGAAAATTAATAAAAGAAAAAATGTTTACTGAAGTGTAGTAGCTCTACTAGCCTTTCCATCTTGCTCAAAGAGTCTATTTTCATTGGAAAATGTCATGGAACTCATGCTCTTTGGCTATGCTTAAATATTTCTAAGAACACACAGTTGTTCCAGGACCAGATGTCTTGGCCTTGTCAGTGAACTGTCAGAATGAATGACTTTTATGTGGCTCCAGTGACCTAAGGGGGAGACTGAGGAATTAGAGACACTGGGCATGCATGAGACTGACTGTCACAACCTCTTCGGTTGCTTTTGCCACCACTGGAAACTCCTGCCATGTCCTTGCACAGGTGCTGCAAGTTTCCAGAGCAATAAGAAGGAAGAAAATGCTTTACTTGAGATGAATGCAACAGAAGTGGGCACAGGTGCCAGCAAGTGGGGCAATTAAGGGCTAATACATGCCCTGATGATGATGGCAAAGCACACATGCTTGAATTAATAAAGGATAGGCAGAATGAGGTGATGTTGGAGGCCAAAACCCACCTAACACAATTTCTGCTGCAGGCAGGCAGCTGTAGCAGAACACTATATTTGTTACTGCAGGCTGCTTACATGAAACACTGCTAATGTTTCTGAGGTCTTGAAAAATTAGTTACATATATTAAAGTTCCCCACAACTGCCCTCTTCCCCTGGGCAACAAGGAGTCTCTAAGTTACTTCTCAGAGCTGTGCCAGGAAATACTTATAAATGCTGGAAAATATGACAAATAATTCTTTAAAACCTAAATTATCCAACTCTCATATGTTGAGAGAACTAACATTTATGCAAACTATTTTCTCAGGAAAGTAAATAAGTCCAAGTACAAAAGACAATCAAAAACTTCCTCAGATTAATTTTTTTTGTTTTACAATTCCCCATGTTTGGGATATTATACTTAGGCTTTTCTGGATGCAATGTGTTGCTAGTATATGTATACAAAAGTTTTAAAATAAGTTTGGAAGGTGCGGGATCCTTGTGTGAAACAGAAGCTTGCTAATCATTAATTAGCACTGCTAAAGTTAGAAAGTGCTAAAGCTCCTGTCAGAATCAGACTCATTGTTGCCAGCTCTTGTGGTTTTAATGCAATAAGTGCCCTTCTTTGAAGGCCTGCCATAAGTTCCTTGATTACACTAGAATTTCAACTTACATGAAAAAAATTGCAAATTTAGATGTCTTGTTAAGCAAAGAAGCTTGAAAATATGAACTATATATAGCCTAGTATGAAATGAAAACAGCTCATGATCATTAATACGATCTCTTCGTTTCCGAATATTAGAGAAGCAAACATTCTCAGTCGGGGAAGGAAAGATTTTGTTTGGCATGACAGGACTTCAGAGTGTTCTTTTTGTGCCAAATTTGATTTCTTGTTGATTGGTGGTTTTGCTGCCACAGTCATTGTCATCTCTTAGTTTTATGTGACCATGCAGAGCGACGCAGGGTCCCCAGGCAGTGCAAAGGAGAGTTGCTTTATTGCAAAAACTAGGCCTTTTAAAGCAGTTATCAGGTTATCAGTTTACATGGTTTTAAGGAACAATAAGCCCAAGTCAACCAACCACCACACACTATGATGTGGACACGATGTGGACATGAGGCTGTCACACAGCACTTCTCTCATGTCTCTCTACCCAATTCCAGGTGAGTCACTCTTCCATGGTTCCCTTCTACTTAACCAAAGTAGCAGGCCCGAGCCATGATTTTACAAGGGTAACAAAGCCCTTATCTTATAAGACTTTACCTATATGCAACAGTTTTAGCTCACTGTTAACTACAAATATCAGATAGCAGTCTGTATTTTTCAGGTACAGAACTTGTTTTCACTGAGAACTTGCCAGGCAGTATATCAGTCTAATACTGTTAGTGACTCTCAAGTTCATAATGTGAATACATGTGATGTATCTTATGTATCTACGTGATGTGCATATCTTCATTTCTCTTTTCCACTACAATCAGTGGAAAAAAAATTTTCTGTATTGATCAGAGGATTTCTTCAATTTATTAAAAGTGTGTGAACAAATAAACAAACAAAGGCATTAGAGAGGAGAATGTCAGAGAACTTGGGAACACCAATAGAGAAATACCATCTATCTCTTTTTTCCCCATCACTGGTCTCTTTTGCTTCAGAGCCATCGTGAAACTGGAACCTCCCACAGCATTCTGCATAACAATGTTGTGAAGCCGATTCCTCTATATTTTCTGTGAATTTTATCAATATTCTTATACCAAGAATAGCAGGCTCTCATGCTCATTTCTACTTGTGAAAATAAAGGTGAGCCTCTGTTGACCTAATTTCCTTTGTGTAGCACTTTACAAATAAGATGTGCCACAGAGCTCTAGTATTTCTAGAGTGGGTCTCTTCTCAATGTCTGTCCTAACCCTTCTCTACATTCAAATTGACACTGTGGAAATTGAACATATCTGACTGGAGAGGCACTGTCCACCTATTCAAAGCCTCATTCAGCCCTGTAACATGGGTGTGAGTGTCATAATGCAGTGTTTGGGAAAATTAAAGAATTTCCTATTTTTCTGGTCAGCTACATAGAATTTGGAGGAACTGTCCCTCAAGGGCTTGTTGTATGGCTTATGTTCTCATGTTTAGCAGGAGTCAACTATGTCCTGCATTCTAGCAGGAACCATCATATGATACAGGATGTGTGATTTTCAAATGAGTGGAGGCTGAAATACTGAGTTGCTATTTTGCTCAGAAGCATTTTTGTTCGGAAAGACTAAAGAAATTGTTTTTCATTGAAATCAATTTAGCCCTGAAAAGCCCAAAAAGAGATTTCCCTGGATGCTTAAGTGGAACAGGTATGCCATATTAAGTATGATTTAAATATATTTGTCTGTACGTATTGGAATAGAGTACAGCAATCTATCAATACAAAAGCAATAAAGTAAAAATCCTGAGCAGAGTTATGGTTTCATATTTTAGTGCAGTGCTATTGTTTTGTTAGTGATTATTTTTTATTATCAATATACCTACATGCTCTGCTCATGGACAGGGAAATGACTATGCAGGCATAAACAGAAGGATTCTTGTTCTCCAAAGACTTTACAGTGTAATTGTAAGTCAGCTCTGTGCGCTCAGCATACTCAGTCAGGGAAGCTGAGAGACACCCCTGCCATATAGCTCCAGTGGAAAGGTGATCTCCTCTAGGAATAGTGGTGGAAAAATCCTGTTTTGATAAACTATATTTACACTATTTTATATACAGTGCTGTTCCTTAGTAGCTGGATCTCATTTCTGTTTGCTTTCGAAAACTGCTGAGGTATGAAGGCAACCAGTGAGGTGGGCTGGTCACGGGGAGTGCTGGGCAATTGTCAGTTCATCTGTTGGCAAGACAGATTTGGAAGTGGGAAGTTGGGATGCCTCAGTGGGGGCTTACCAGCAATAATCAGTCTTTGATAATGGTAGTCTTAGGTTAGTGGTCACTGCAGTGATTTCGAAGACTTGTCTGAATAGTAATGTTATCACAAGAGAAAATTTTAAGCAGTCCAAAGGCAAGTTATTCAGGTGTTTTGGTAAAGATTTAAATATATGTTTATGTAGGTAGCTTGAATATTTTACCTTTAGGTTTTCTGTAACTGAAGAGAACCAAAATTACCCATGACACTGAGTAAGTGTGAGATACTGACTTTTGTGCTTGATGAACAGAATGTGTGTGAGTGTAGACTTCAAACATTTTAATTTGCTTTTATTAGCTTCAAAATTCTGGAAAAGTGTGTATTATCTTTTAAAAATATTAATTGCCATTCATATTGGATAAAACATTCTTTCATGCAGCATTGGATGATAAAGTTTTTTTCTTCAGGCTCTGTGATCTTAACAGATCTTAATTTTTTTGTGCCTCAGTTAGCCCATCTTCTTAAGCTGATAAAATTTAGAGAGAAAAGTGGACAAAACAATACAATTTGCTGTAGCTGAGAACCTTCTCAGCTACAGTACCTGTAGCTGGTCTCCAAATTGTGTTTGTTTCACTCAGCATGACCAAGGTATAAATCAGAGAGGAGACTTCTTCCTACTGAACATTTTAAAGACAGATAGAGATGCAGATGAGTTCAGTAGAACATAAGACTGAATCTAAATGTGAAATGAAACATAGATAAAAGCATCTTGCCTCAGACATTTTTAATATTAATACCAACATCTCTTGGATGAAAAAGACTGATATTATGTGGTTGTGACATTTTCCACAGGTATAAAACAAGCAGATTTCCTAGGGATATTTCTGAACTTGATGGAAAAAAAAGTCTGTTTTGTAAATGGTGGTATGATTTTAGATTCAGTCCAGAATGATACATTAAGTTCCATTACTGCCTACATTTTGGGTCTTAAAAATAAAGAAGGACAACTTTTAATGGATTTGAAAGTAGATATACAGCACTCTGATTCTGCAATAACCACTGAGTAAACTTACTTGTTTTTGTTACTTATGCAAAAAATCTTCAGAATCCAACATTCTATACAGATGGAGACTGTGATTTATCTCTTTGCTCTAGATAGCAAACACACAATTTCTAATGGAATTGGATAGCATTAATAATATATAAATTTTCCACCATCTGGTAAAAAAGTCTTGTGGGAAACTTTTTTAACAGAAAACAAGGTCTGATTTGTAAAACCTGACTGAAGATCAGATGTTCTGGGTGTTTGATCTTAAAATGAACAGTAGATGGCTTCAGAGAGCATTCCCCTCAGTGATGGCTAGCTCCAGATAAAACAGAAGGCACAGCCACAGACCATACAGAATGGCCGCAGGGAGTTGCTGTGGAAAAGTCAGATTTTCTTTTTGTATTTTTGTTTCCATATTTCCAGATCTAATAACATTTAAAGCACAACCGTGCTAGATTACACTGCTGAGCCAAGTGTCTCCCAGGAGAGAGAATCTTGTATGACAAGGGTAGAAAAGAGGTTTCTGAAGAGGATGAGTGTTTATTGAAACTTACCTTTACAAGCCTTTTCAACTCCCATTGATTTGTTGTATCCACGGTGTTGCAGTAACATCATCTGATGAACCTTTCTGCAAATCTGCCTTTGATGCTGGTTTCCATCACATTATAGCAATGAACTCATAGTTCAGGTACACATTTCACAGTAAAGTAATTTTTAATCACTCAGTTTTATGAGAATCATGACATCATAAGCTGTGTGTCGTATCTAAGTCATGATACAGAACCTGTGACTGTTTCTGATCCTGAAGTTTTGAGCAGTTTTCTCAGTGTTCCTCAACTGTTCAGTGGCTTTGTTCTTTCTTGTCACCTTCTCTGTACTTTTCCAGTTCTGCTATCTCTTTTTTGAGAATATTTTAAGTGTGAAGACATACCTTGCCCCAGAACTCAAATTTGGTATTTGGATAGGCAGGCATCTTTTAATTTTGTTTCTAATGAAAATGTCTAAATTGTTTCACACCATTGCAAAATTCCAATGTTGGGCCACTGCATTTTGTTCCATGTAAAGAATCAAGAAAAGTTGCTTTTTTCCCCCCTCACCTACATGTATATATTTGTGTATGTTTATGCAAGTATATGAGAAAGTTTTTGTCTTCCTCACAATTAAAATAGATGTAAATGCTACTTCAGAAAAATGTAGAGCTCCAAACAAACTGGGTTTTAATATGTTAATACATTTACTACACTTTCTTCTTAAAATTCTACAGTTACATAGTCTTGTGGCCAGTCATTAGCAATTTCTCTCAAACTTTGAGACAAATGATACCCATCTCTATCATTTCAAGCAAGTACCTTTCCTTGTAGCATTACATTTATAAAATGCTTCAGTAGTCGTTCTTGCTATTGGAATTTATAAGCTGAAAATGATGAATTTATCTGTAGATAAATTGGAGACCAGCTTTTCTCATGGTCCAGAATATTATAAAATAAAATAAACAATTTTTAACCAACTGGCTGATACCTTGCTGTTCTATGTATGTGCTTTTCTTTTCCTACTTACCTATTGTTCCTCAGTTAATTATCTCTTAGGAATCACTTTCTTTTCTTGTCTGTAACTTCCTATAAAACAATTACAGAGTTCACCGCTATATAAACAAGTTAGAATTATGCAAATAGTTTTATATTATAAATTAGCTTCCTTCTTTAAAGGAATAAAAAGAATATGAAATCTGGTGGCCTTTTATCCTACTCTGTCTCTTCCCCTCCCCTCCTATACATTTGTGTATGTACATGGATACACTCATATGAGTTTCTTTATCTATCTTCAGAAGGCAATAAATTCTTTCACCTGGAAATTTATGTAATAAAATTATGGGGAATTAGTTACATCATATAAATAGAATGAACCTGTTTATAAATACCCTGTCTCCTTTCTGCAAAGAGAAAAAAAATAAATTATATGCCATGGCGTTAACTCTATGCAGAGAAACAGTCTTCTCAGAATTCATTTGCATTTTTGAGGAGAATCATGGTACTTACATTCGCTGACCATCAAATGAGTGCTGTCAGGGATCTGCAGGTTTGCTGAATCAGAGCAACACATTGCCTGTCTAATGCCTCCCTAGATCCTCTGATGATGGATATTGACAGCAAGGAAGCTGCCTGGTTGTGTTGCTAATTTGTTATTTTATTTATAGGTCTTTTGTGTGTGTGTCACTTTTATGTATGATGTATTTCCATTGTTGATGTGTCTTCCTTCTGCTCTCAATGGTGTTCCCGTGTTCCCAGCAGATTCATGTGTTTGTGGCAGTGAAAGAGACAGAAGTGAGGACGGTCCTCCTAGGACATAGCTCATAATTTATCCTTTACAATCAAAACACCAGACAAAACAGTTTTTTCAAGTGGTCACAGATGAGCTATGTCCAAAGGAATTTGCTTTTTCAGATGTTTATTAATGCATGTTTACTGATCTAGGGCATGCAAACGGCAAAAATGTCACCATTTGCAGGTGCAAATACATTTGCCAAAGCCCCCTGGAGATCAGCTTGATGCTGATCAAGTGGATGCTAGGTAAAACCCAAGGTCTTAACCAGATGGCTTCAACTGTTTTTTCTTGTTGAAGTGTTTCATTGAGTGCAAAATTTTGTCTCTAGCATGGAGAAAGCACAAAGTAAAAGATGAGAGAGAAATAGAGGCAGAAAGTAGAGCAATTAATATTACCAGCTGTGACTAAAGCTGCTATGAACATGGTGAGCTCAGAATATTTAGTATATTTATTCCAAAAGATGCTTTAAATAACTGTAATTATATAATTAAATTACTTCCCGTATAAAATTTTATCACATAGAATTAAAGACGACTATATTCTGTACAGCAAAGTGAAGGCAAGGGGAACTAAGAGGGGAACAAAACTTGGGATATTCTTTCTGCAAAAATTTTGAAGGATGAAAAAAATAAAAAAAGTCACCCAAAGTAAAATACCAAAACGACTCTCTCCTACAGGCTATTTTATTTTCTACATGCAAGAAGAAAAAGCTGAAAGAGCTGGAACTTGAAACTGGGACGAGTTAGTCTCTTGTGCTGCTGAATTCCAAGATACTCCATTTCCGGGGATCTGAAAACATAGTGAAGAGTCACCATATTAAGTAAGCAGCAGGAGATCAGAGTGTCTGACAGGACAGTTTGGATTCTAATACATACCCTTTGCAGTTCTTATGAAAGTATTTGGTTTTGAGGAGCTGGTATCTGCAAAGCAGGAAAGGAAAATATGTGGATTTTTTCAAGCTGCCTCTCCTCGCTCCAAAAAAAAGCCAAAAACAAAACCAAAAAACCAACAACCTAGAAAAAAAAATGCTAAGCATAAAGCATCTGCATTTTCCTAATGTCACTAAGCATACTTCACCAGCTAGGCTCTCCTTTCTCCATTATTTTGCTATCACCTCTGGCATTGGCACTGAAATCTTTCTTCACTTTACTTCTGTCCTTCCTTGCTAAGGAGGAAGATCCATCAGAGTCTGTGAACAATTATATACTTTTCATCAGAACATCCTAATTCTGTAATTTATGCATAGCAGTAGTCTACAGAACTCATCATACTTGTTCTCACTGGATTTTTCAAAGTAAAAGCTGTGGGTATGTCTACACTGCTCTGTGTCTGCAAAGAAAAACCCAGCAGTGAATACATCTAGCACTCTGAACAGGGATGGCCACATGGCTTAATTTTCTGCCTTGCTGACTGTTTTTTTGCACCATGTCAAGTTCCTGAGCAACCTCACCAGCCCTCCTGGCACAGATGGATGAGCTCCTGTTGCCTGCTTGGGCTGAACTGAGGAAGAACCAAGAACCAAGTCTGCAGATGTACTGCAGGGTTTTTAGCAACCCTGTTTTACTTATTCAACGTATCATTGTACCTTATAACATCAGTTTTTGGTTTTGCAAGTGCAGGTTATGAGTAAAGCTTGAGCATATTATAAAAGCTTTTTCTAGAAAATGAGTGGAATGGCCTTACATTTCATGAAAGGATATGAAACAAATCTAAGCAAATAATATTTTGTATACTTTATAAGTCTAAAGAAAAATACTTTTTCTCTCTTTAAAAACAAAACAAAACAAAACAAAACAAAACAAAACAAAACAAAACAAAACAAAACAAACAAAAAAAAAACCAAAACCCCACAAAAAATCCAAAAAACAAAACCAAGATCTTTTCTCCTCTGGAATCAAATTTCCAGACTTTTAAGGTGATGTGGCTGATTTGATGTAATTTCTATCATGGGTATTTGGTGAGAGGAGAGAAAATGGGATACTCCCTTAGATCTATTTATGAGGAATTGATTGCACAAAGAGAGATAGAGTGACTGTGAACTCTCATAGTGTCTTAATTCAGGTCTCCCGGGGACTGCACCTGGAGACAGTTTTGGCCCCCGCTGAGGACTGTTATTGTGGGCCCATTGTGAAAGTAATTGATGCAGGCAAAAAGTAGCAGCATTCAGGCCTTGAGATGTGTTTGCTGTTTTCTTCAGGCCATGCAATGCCAATTTCAAATCAATTTTTTTTTCAGCAAAAGGTAAAGGGAAAGCTGAATTGTCCCTTTACATGCAGATTAACTCTCTGTTTGTTTTTAATATATGTATCACTTACACAAAGCTTGGGCAGTCCTCTTTGCAAGGTCTGCTTAGGCTTTCAGCTTGTCCTTTTTCTTGTCATTTTCAGTAGCTTTTGGTACCTTTCTGATTTCTTTATTAAATTTTATTCACTGTGTTTTACTTGTCCCAATCAATGGTAAGTGCACAACTTTCTGTTCTGCACTCTCTGTAGACTATAATACAGTTTTGTTCCCCTGATTGAGTTGTTCTATTATCGCTATTTCTGTTTTCACTCTTAAAGCTTGCCTTTCTTTAATTCACTTTAAACAAACATCTGAATAGCTAAAGGGTAGATGACACCAATACTGTCAAGATCCCATTGATCTTCCAACTGAAGCTGCTGGGAGGCAAGCTGGCTACTTTCTCCCTGTGTTTCGGTTCTTAATTTTCTGATTATTTTGATAGTTTAGAAGTTTTAGTAGCAATGAAGGTGAACTCATCCTTGCCTTTTCATGTACACCTCCATTTTGTGTTAGTACCAGACAATATGGCACTGTCAGAAAGTGTTAGATACAGCTTTTTATGTTGTCTGAAACAGTTTCTCAACTGGAAGCTGGAAATAGCAGTTTGAAAGCCTGTGTCCCGGACTGGGTTTAGCATGTTTTGTTAACACTTATCTTCATTATGGTTATTTCTGCCAAATGTGTTCTGCTTTTCAGACAGTTCCAGACAGTTCAGTTTTCCTGAAGGGGGAGATCTGTTGGGCATTAGCTGTGGAGGTAAATAGATGGTCATTAAAAATGTGAAAGGACAGAATTAGCATGTGATGAGTTATTTTTGTATACACAGAAACTCTGTTATATTGGATTAGGTACAGGTAGCCATGTTCTGCATTTTATATTTTTATATCCTAAGTTTTGGGATGTGTTTCATATTGTAAACTTTAAAAAATAAGCCTTTTCTATGATAAAGAATGGTGATGACCTGAGGGTGGGTCTGTACTGTAGAGAGAAGGAGCTGCAAAGGTCCCTGAGCAGTTGGAGCTGTGCATCCTTAAGCCTTTAAAGCCCAGCAGAATCTTCAGGGTTGGGTGTATGTTGTGCTCACTGAAGACCCTGCTTTTGGGGTCAGACAAGCGAAGCCATTTCAGAAATCTATGTCCCTGACATATGAGGTGTAGTCCTAGCTTTTGCAGTGATGTTTACTCATAACGCTCTTCCAGCTGGGCCAAAAAAATCAGAACTTCACACATTCATTCATTCCAATAACATGCTTATCTGATTAAGACGGCCTGTTGGCTTCTTTGCAAGAAATTAAATAAAATTTATCATCTTTGTCTGAAGCAGGATAGGAGAGTAATGAAATAGCTCTATTAGTTTTGTCAGCTTTGGAATCCATAAGGAATTTCCCTTTGTCAGATTAGTAGGGATGTTTTCCATTGTCGCCTTGTAGGGTGGTGAGAGCTATGCTGCAGGATCATTTGGCGATTTATCTAACCACACACATGGGAACAGCAGCTTCAAGGACTGAGTCCAGGCTGTATTTATCTTATGCCTTATTATGTGGTGATTCTCTTCGTCTCTTCTGTTCCTTTCTTCTGGTACTTCTTAGAGAACTTGAACAGTATGAATGGATCAAATAAATCTGAGTTCACCTCAAAATCTCAGTGGAGCATGAGCATTGTACTGAGTCCACTCTATAATACAACAGAAAAGGTCTTGAAGTCACAGCTAAAACTCATGTTTCTCTGTATGTCATCCTAAATCAGTTGGCCTATTCTGGCATAAAGCCAACTCAGAGAATGTAAAGAAACTCTTAAACCTAATAAATAATACATAAATGTAACAAAAACCTCCCCAAAACCTCAAACACACAAAAAAACCTTTGAGAAACCAGAAACAAAAACAATCAAAACCCCCAACCTAAAATACTCTGGGACCTCAATAATGCCAGTTATTTTACTTCAGTATTTTTCTAACACTAAGATGCTCTAATTTCCTACATTACATCATAAGCTGAAGGCGCTAGAAATCTCTTCTGTCCATTGACACCTTCCCTGTACTTCAACTTTGAGGAATTTGAAGTATCAAAAGCTCTATGATTGGCTTTAGAAATGCAAAGGCCTGCTTGGATGAGAGCTCTTGATTGCAGATTCAGAACTTCCAGCAGCTAAACAGATAATATAATTTCTATGTATGGGTTTTTTTTTTGCATAGAAAACAGAATTACAGTGAAGCATGCAGGCTCTTGTATAGTGCAGATGGTGTGATAAAATTTGGGATGCATGAAAAAAGGAAGAAGAATTTTTCATTTAAACTTATCAAAACAGTGAAATTATAATGGCATCAAGCTGTAAATATTATTGAAAATTGCAATATATTAATCTTTGAGTGTTTGTATATGTATATATCCATGCCTTCATACTTTAGCTCACTGATTTGTCTTTGTGTCTATGTAACAGCTGTACTTTATGCTGTGATAGTAATGTGACCACAGATACACAATTTATGTCCAGAGTTTCAGTCTGTAAAGTCAACTGGCATCAGTTAAATTCACTATTTCTAAATTAAAGTAATAATTTCCTTACTGACACTGTAGCTTTAATATTCTTTTACCTAAGAAATACATTGCCAAACAAAGCATGTTTGTACTAGAGAGGGAATAAGCAAATCAGGAAAACAGTCAGAGTGCACTATGACATTTTGGAAAGCAGTGTTGGAAGTCAATTTGGGGTTATAGAAGACAAGTAACTAAACTCATCTTTGTGTTATGCAGCAAGGAGCTGGCAGATCCTTTGGTACATTGGTGGGGGGCCACAAATTGGAGCAGCAAAGTGATTTTAATTCTAACTCGCAGCAGTGGTGAACCTGGTACAGAAATATCGTGTGCTACTCTGGTATAGACATTTTCTAAAAGGATGTTGGAATGGTGGTAGAGAAAAAAAACTGTAAAATACCCTTTGGAGGCTGCACAATCTCTGAGAGATAATTTGATTATAGTGTTTAAGTATCTTCAAGGGAAAAATACAGAACACTGAACCAATGACTGGGAGCTGCAGACAGACAAGTTAAAATTAAAATTAGGTACAATATTCTTAAAAGTGAGATTGATTAACCATTGGAACAAAGGAAGTGCTTGAATTCTCATTGTATTGCATTCTTCAAATTGTGGCTGAATGTCCTTTCTGAAAGTCAAACACAACTTATGGGACTCAGAGGGAAGTAACCAGCAGAATCTGAATGACTTGTTTGAAAGGGTCTGCCAGAACAACTACAGAATTTGCTCTCTTCTACTCTTCAGTTCTCTAACATGAACTCATGTATTTCACAACTTCTCTCAGACAATTTTTTTTCTGGATCACATCTCTAAAAATCCCCCCCACATCAGACAGCGAATTCAGAACCAATCATCTCATGTTGTCCTCTGAAAATGACACCACATTTCTCTCTGATTAGTATTGTTGATATCAAAATACCCCTTGTATTGTTGAATGTTTCTTACATTGCCTCAAGGATGAATATTAGTTACGATAAATGTATACGTGATATAAAGGCTTTCTGTGCTAAGTATATCCCTCACAGACAGACTGAAAGATACAAGAGTCTATATATAAAACTGGGTTGTTCAAAATCAGTGTATGTCCAGGATAGTCTAATGAAAACCTGTTGGACTGTGGTGAAATCAGGAAAGCCCCGCCTTCATAAGTGAAATACTGTAATTCTATGCTCAAAGCTACTTCTAGTATTAGCAATTTATGCTGCACCTTATGACGTTTAATTTAGGAAGTCCATTTTAGCCTAGGCCTACTATGTAAACATAGACAAAATTTTATATATTAAAGTACTGCTCTATACAGAGCCTTGGTGCACCATCACATATAGGACTGAAAGAGGCCACTGCTTTAATTACAGAGAACAAGCTACCATCTGTTTGGTGATCTATGTGAACTGTCTGCATACACCATCCTACTGAGTGCTAATAACTCAGAATCCCAATCACCTGGCCTTTGCTGTGGGCTAGGAGCCTTTATAGGGATAGTTGCCATGGACCAGTTGATGCATGGTTGCTTGCTTCTCTGCGATATCCATTTTAAATCTGTATTTCTCTTGTTAGCTCAACACACCTGCAGGAGTTAGCTCAGGAAATACCCATGCATGCATGTTCAAGTGAAACAGTAAAAATGAAACATCTGATCGCAGTAGAAAATACTATGCTTTTTCTTCTTCCTGCTCAAGTAAGAGCTGCTGTTATAAAGAAAATCTATTTGCTAGAAATTAATGGCAGACATTGAACAGAGATCACAGTTCATGATGGTACTTCCTTGTGTGGAGTCAGGTTTTCTATTTTTATTTGAAAAGAAAAATATTAAATACTAAGTTTTGGACTGTTTTTCCTTTAAAATACAAAAATATTTGGCAATTTTGCTGAACTCAATATAGATTGTCTTGGGAGAAAAGGAAGCAGCTTTAAAGGGTTTGACAGAACTTGGATTATTGAAAAATAATGATACATAGCCTTTAGAGTTATGATTGAAAATGCGCATCACCTTGGAACTGACAGTAATGGTAAACAAAATAATATCAGTAGCACCTATAGCCCTTGAAGAGACAATGGACAGTGAGTGTTTATTTCTAGACAAATCTTCAACAAGTCCTTCCCAAGCACATGAAACACTTCCAGCATTTTTACCATCTCATTTCTGGTTAAACTCTGAGAAGTGAGTCAGATGCTGTAAATGCATTTAGCAGTGGTCAATGGCTCAATGTGCAGATGGCAATCAGTGAGAAATGGTGTCTCTAAGGGGCTAATATTGGGAGCAGTATATTTAATATCTTCATCACTGACATGCTGAATGGGATCAAGTGCACCCTCGGTAAGTTTGAAGATGACAAGAAGATGAGTGGTGCTCTTGACACACCAGAGCCATGAGCTGCAATCCACAGAGGGACCTGGACAAGCTGGAGAACAGGTGTCATGTGAACCTCATGAGGTCAACAAGGACAAGCACAAGATACTGCAGCAGGTTTTGGGCAACCCCTGATATCAATACAGGTTGGGGATGAACAGACTGAGATCAGCCTTGCTGAGAAGGACTGGCAGTGCTGGTGGGTGAGAGCCTGGACAGAAGCCAGCAAAGTGCACTCACAGCCCAGAAATCCAACCTGGGCTGCATCCAAAGCAGTGTGGCCAGCAGGTCAGGAGAGAGGATTCTGCCCCTCTGCTCTGTTCTTGTGTGACTCCACCTGGAACACTACATTGAGCTCTGGGGTCAGCAGTGCAGAAAGGATGTGGCCCTGCTGGAGTGAGCTCAGAGCAGGAACACCAAGATGATTAGGGAGTTGGAGTACCTTTCCTATGAGGAAAGGCTGAGACAATTAGGTTTGTTCAGCATGACAAGAGAAGGTTTTGGGGTGAGCTTAATGGCGTCTTTCAAGACCTAAAGGGGTTTATAAGAACCACGATGACAGACGTTTCAGCAGAGCCTGTTGTGATAGGACAAGGGCTAATGGTTTTAAACTAAAAGAGTGTAAATTATGATTAGATATAAGGAAGAATTTTTTTTTTTATAATAGGCATGGTGAAATACAGGAACAGGTTACCCAGAAAGGCGGTGGATGCCCCATCCCTGGAAACCTTCAGGGTCAGGTTGGATGGGGCTCTGATCAGCCTGATCTACTTGAATATGTCTCTTCTCACACAGATGGACTAGATGACCTTTAAAGGTCCCTTCCAACCCAAACTATTCTCTGATTCTGAAACCGCATGATTCTATGATGATCTTTTTGCTCCATATCTCTTGTAAAGTACAAGGAGAAAACAGAAACAACAAACCTTTTCAAGTTAGAGTGGATCATATATATGTTTTTAAAACTGATGCTATTCCAGTTTCATCTTTTTTATATGTAATGTCTAAAATACTGTTTTATGGATGGATTTGGTTTCCTGATTCTCTTTGTCCTCACAAAGTTGTTTTCAAATTCAGCCCTATTGCTAATGTCTTATTTAAAGTATTGTATTACCATTTTATTATTTGGAATATACTTCCTAAAAATTCTTTTGAAATAACATTGAACTATTTATATCAAGTGCTTTTTTAGCTGCATTTTCAAAATACTGAGATCTAGAAATTGACTTTAAAGCCCCATTTGGCATGAATAAGAGGTATAAATATCTGGCTTCATAGTTTACTGTTTGTAAATAATTGGATACTTCCCTACACCCCTTCAAGGAAGAGCCTCAGCAAATGGTGATGCAGGATTGGACCTTACAATAGAGTATATAATTAAAAGATAGGAGGAATTCAGTTATAGTAATGGGAAAATGGAGCTAGCATTATTTATGGGATTATGCACCTCTTCCTTTCCCAAATTCACATTCTGTTACCTTTTGTTACACAAGTAAAATGATTCAGTGAGGTCAATGCACTCTGGCCCAGAAGGCAAAAATGATTTGCTGAACTGAATGAGGCTGAGGTCTTTTGGTTTCCATTTCACTTCTTGTAGGGGCTTTCCTTTTTTTAATGTCTATTTTCTTGATTCCCCATGGAAAGTCATACTGAATAAAATTTTATTAATAAATTTAAATGGACTTAGCTGCATAATACAGAGTCAACCTGCCACTCTCAAACTCAAAAATCATGAAAGTTGATCCATTTAATTTGAATAATTTCATAAGGTTTAAAGACATTTTCCAAATGAGAAGAAATTGGAATTTTCAGTCCTTAAAAATCCTGAACTGAAATTAGTGTTAAAGAGTAATGTGTTCAGTTCTTCAATATTCTTGAGGCACTATTGTCATTTCATGGTCAATGCCAGGTCTGTTCTGCTAATAATTTTTATGCCAATTATCATCCTGAGACTTATCTGGTCTATTACTCTCTCTCTAAAATAAAGATGAATTTCACTGGCTTGTGTCAGATATGGTCCCAAGGAAGGGAATAGCTGAAGGCAATTTATCCCAGAACAGCTTCCATCTGCTTGCTTTGAACACACAGGGACTTTCAGTTTCATGTTTCTCTTGATCAGGGACTGTTAACTCCATTGAAGTACTGTGATTTCCACAAATGGATGCCAAAATGAGAAGATCAAGCTAATTTTCTTTTATGATCCAAGCCTGGATTTGAGTTTAGATCTTGTGTAATATGAGGATGTAAGGCTCTTTTTCATTCTATTGTTCAATTGCTTTTTGTTTCTGCTTAGCTACCCTGTGCCTTACTCACAGATTTATGTTATAGATTTAGGTCACTTCCAGGGTTTTACATCTGGAAATAAAATTTTGCTATAAAATAGTAGCAGTCATGGGAAAGCCTATTTTAATGTCACAACATAAAAGCTGCATATATTATTTTAGCTCAGGGATAAAATGAGGGCTGGTGCTGTGAATCTATGATACAGTAAAAGAGCAGATGAAGAAGTTACATCTTGTTCTGGTGTCATACGAAACAACAAAATAGACAACTGAGCTGAGGATTTTCATTTCAATTTCCAGGAAGCTTATCCATTTCAATATATGTGGAAATGTGGAGCATTCTTTACTTCTATCTGAGTGCTGTCTAACCCAAATATTCAAGGGCATGGTAAGAATTGAGAGAATGGAGTATTAATTTATTTATTCATTCATTCCTGTAAAACTTCTATTAAAATAATGGATACCACTGAGGGATATGCTCCATACCTTTCTATTTCTTACTGAGTTTTTTTTGTATTAAATATACCTGCCCATGATATTCAGATTACTGTGAATGGGGATTTGCTGTAACAGACGAACAGCTGAATCTCCAAGATACTACACTGGAATGAGAAAGATTATTTGTGAGGTTCATTAATTTGTCTAAAAGTCATAGTATTCATATCAGTAATTTACTGATAATCACTTAATTGCATATCCTGAGCAATACTTATTTTGTACCTTCAAGTCATTAGACTGACCATAAGTGGCATCTTAAAAAATACGTTTACAAAGGCTTCTGTAGATAAACATGAAACAGTATCATGTTTAAGAAAAATCACTGAGACTAGTGGTGTGGAATATATCTTCTGTGTTCTTCAACTGATGTGTTTACAGAAGGGATTTTCTTCAAAGGCTTTATCACAGCCATAGCCATAAGCATGTACATTCAATTCACAGCTGCTTGTTGTGATCTAAGAATTGAATTTATATTGTCAAATGAAATGTATGAAATTACTTCCCTAGTTTTATGGTTTGCTTTGATCCCACATTTAAGGAAAAGAAAACAAAACTTGTCTCTCTGCAACTAACCCTACATTTTAGTTGTAACAGTGATTAAAAAAGCCCTGAAGACACTTAATTTCATCCAGCCACGCTTTTAGATGTTTTACCTTAAACCTCAAAATTGGCCTGAAGTAATCTATTTTCTGCTTCACGCCTCACAGAGTACATAAAGAAAAAGAGAAGACCTGCTCTAGCTTCTAAATAAGGGCCTCTGGATTTGTATTATGACAGCTAAGATGCTAATGGCAAGGAAGGATCATCATACAGAATCATAAATAGATCTGTCATTTTAAAATAAGGTGAAGGTGTTATGTGCTGGTACAATGATGCAACTCAGTAATTAAAATGATTATACAACAGGTGGCATTCAACAGCATATAAAATCCTGTGCATCAATCTTTCAGGAAAGGCAATCAAAGTAGTTAGTGTAAATGTAAGACAGAATATTAAAATCTTAAAGCTGTGTTATAAAGGCTCAATCTATCTCAGGTTTCTTTTCTGTAAGAAAATTCAAAAAGAAGGAGTTGAAAGAGGATTTAAGAAAGATTCACTGTAACTCTGGGGCACTGTAGAGAAATCAGTGGTCTTAAGTACTTGGTGAACTGTTCTTGCCATAGTGATGTTTTACAGACTTTTTTCAAATAAAAATGTAAAAGTTTGAAGTCTAAACATGAAGTCTTTAATTTATATTAAAAAAGGATTTAGTTTGACTATGTAACTGAGCTTGATCATAGCAATTAGGTTCTCTTAGTTATTTGAAATAAGTCAAGACTTCAGTTCCCTCTGTGATGATAGCCCACAGAAAGAACAAGGTTCGCTGAGACTAATAAACATTCCTGAAATGCAATAATCACAGACACGCTTAAAAAGTTGCTAGTGCTCATGTAATTCTTTTTTCTGGATCTAGACTCTCCCCAGTTCCCCCCCCCCCCCCCCCCCCACTTTTAACAGCCATTCAAGGAGTGTTTCATAACATAATTATTTCTAAGCATAATAAGTACAAAATGCTGGGTATGGTAACAATCATATTATTGCAAGGAATGCTAATAGCTGCCGTATCAATAACCTTCCACCACATTTAACAGAAATAATGTTCAGCACTAAAGTACTGGTAGTGTCTGAAAATGGCACATTTTACCACTGTGTAAGTGGTAGAAGCCATCTTTTTTTTTGACAAGCAGTCCGGCTCTGTAATGTTTGCCCTAGTGATCAGATCTTCCCTTGTACAGGTCTGCAGGGGCCAAGCTCAAATTAGGTGTTCATATGTCTGTACAAGAGGGAACAGGGTGAGGGCCAGCATATCCCAGTTTCAGAAAAATTATTCCCCTTCAGTTGTTCCATCGTACAAAATCCATCTAGTTAACTGTAAAGGATAGAACAGAAAGATTTGCTTTCACTGCCACAGAGAGAACTGTAAAGGAACTTTGCTTTGTGTTTCTCCTTCTGCTGTAATTCTGTCCTTAATATATATTTTCTTTTCTGACAATATATGTTATGGGACTACCATTCAGTACTGGGTTTGACTGAGATAGAGTTAATTTTCTTTGCAGTAGCTGGTATGGATTTATGGTTTGCATTTGTGCTGGAAACAGTGTTGATAACTCATGATTTTTTTTGTCACTACTAAGCAGTGCTTGCGTAGAGTCAAGCCCTTTTCTGTTTCTCACACCCCATCCCACTTCTGCAGAAGGATTTGGGAGCGTACGCAGCCAGGACAGCTGACCTCAAGTGCGCAGAGGGATATCTCACACCACACGACATCAGCAGGTAAAGAGAGTGAGCCGGGTGAGCGTGGGGCTGAGCCTCCCACCAGGCTAAACCCACACCGCCTTACCTTGGGAAAACATACACGCAGCTGTCTCTGTTTCACGTATTCTGGTCTTGTTTTATTCTGTGTCTTTGCAGCACAGTTGCTTTGCGTGCAGTGCAGATGTGCCCAGTGGTGCTGCGGGAGTGGCTCTTCACACTGCACTGCTTTCCGTCTGTCGGTGAGCCAGCGCTGCGCCCGGCTGGCTGGGGCTGTCAGCTTCATGCCACGGTAGCCAGCAGCAGCCCGTGACCTCCCATTCTCTGCTAATGCCTCTTGACATCTTCCAGACTTGCAGGCTAGCCTTAAAGAAAAACAAACAGATAAGGAATAAGTAAATAAGGATAATTTGGGGTGTTAAAGTGCATTGCTAAGAACAAAAAAACAAATAAAGGGTTGACCCTGTAAGTTATGGATTATTTCTTTTATTTATCCATTCAAATGGGAGAAATTAGCATAGGATATGCTTTTCTGCATGTAAATTATTCTTCTTAATAAATATTCTGGGAATAGTTTTATACATTTTGGAAGCTTGAAGTCCCCTGGTTATAAATCATCTATGTTCCATATGGCATAGACATGTTTTAAACAGCGTACCCACTGGAAAAGGCTGTATATTGTTTTTCTGAATGTTTTTCCCTTGCCCCCTAAATTTATAAATCATACTGTCACCTTCCTAAGTGGTTTGTGGTTTATTTTCTAAATTTTTGTCTGTCTGCAGAGAGGGAAGAAAAAACAAGAGGTACCAGGTCTTTTCTTGTAACTGTAGTATTTCAGCTGGTAGAAGTGATGAAAGGCTCAGACTGTATTAAGTATTCAGCTCACTTTTCAGTTCACCTGCATTGCTATTGAATACCTTTCCTTAAAACAAGTGCAAAGAGCATTTGATTGCCTACCTAAAAATAGTGCCTTTTAATGGAAAGTAGGAGATGCTGAACCTGCAACAGAGAGTGTAGGAAGCAGCTGGGGCTGTGCTGGCCTGCATGCAGCCACAGAGGATGCTATCAATAGAAACCTGGGTGATTTGGTCTGATCCCAAATGATTAGGCACTTATGACAGTCACAGTCCCTGCCAGGTTTTAGCTCTCCTTCAGTGAATGACCTTCAGGATGCCTTGTAGTAGGAAACCTTTCAATACTACTGGAAAAAGATTTCATTGATTATTATTTTATTTCAGCAGCTTACTTTTAATAAAATGGTCAGGCTGCAGATTAATGCTTGACATAATTATATTTCTGTTCCTTGGAAAGGATGCACATATGGAAAAGATTGATATATGCTTTGTTGAAATACCATGCAGCTGTTATGGCATTACTTGTACAGAGTGCATTGCTCTATGCCACATGTTTTGTCAAGCTTCTCTTGCTGCATTAGAACCCTCTGCTTTCTGGTGCATGGGTTACAGAAGCTCTCAATTAAGAATTTTGCTCCTATTTTCATGTGTAATGTACCCCACTTCTGGAAATGGCCCACAGTCTCATCTTAATGATTTTATTACCTCTTTTATGAATTTAAATCATATATGATTATATGATCATATATCATATATTTGAATATATGATGTTTTGATGATGAATAGCAAGAACATAAAATATATCCTGTTACAGCTGTCAGAGATTACTCAGGCAGGGAGGATTTTCAGCTTCATACAAGACCTAGACACTGGAGTACTCTATAGTAAATACAATCATCAAAATCATATAGACACCCAGCTTCAGATTACTTTGCTGAGCACCACTTAGAATGATGGCAGGTGCCTTTTGTCTTTCACCTGTTGATTTGCCTGTCTGAGCTTGTGAATTTGAACCCACTTACTTCCTAGGAACTCCACAACACCAGTAGCAAAATACTATTTGTTTGAACAAAGCCTCACTAAACACAACGGTGCAACCGCTGTAACTGCATGAAAGGATAAGAGATTTGCAATGCAGCCTAAAGCTGAAAAAGGAAGCAGTTGGTGAGATTCATAAAAGCCTGTGACCAGAAGTAATGTGGGTAGTAAGTTGCCAATTAATTCAATGAATTAAAAACAAATAAAACAAACAAATAAACAAATGTTATTTTCCCTGACTCTGACTCTTAATTGTGTGTCAAGATGTAGACGCTCTTACAGTTCACAGCCATCACAAACAAACATTTCTTTAGGAAAACAAACTCTCCTCATTCCCAAGTCCCAAATGATAGACATTTGAGTTAATTGAAAAAATCCTCACAATTCCATAAGAAAGACAGAACTAAGACCATGACGTGGTTCCTACTTCACAGGAAGTGGTTTGACAACACCTCTTGATGGGAAGCAGAGAATAAATATTTTTTCCCTTTGTTTGCAGCCTTTGCTGTTCTTTATTAAACTGCCTTTATCTTGGCACATAAGGTTTTTCTCAATTTTATTTTCTCCCCTGCCTTGTCCTGCTGAGGAGGGGAATGATAGAGTTGCTTGGTGGGCACCTGGTGCTCAGCCAAGGTCAAACCACCACAGTGTTGTAAGAAAAGAACCCCACAGACTAATCGAGTGGAAATAAAAGAATTCATAGCCTGCCAAAAGATGAATAAGGCTAGAAAGGGAGAACACTTCAGTCTTAGAAACAGAAAGAAATCTGTAATGAAATAAAACATATGAAAAGGTGTACACTTCATAGGAAAAAGAGCAACAAATCTAAATGTTCGTATACTCTAAAAGATATAAAAATCCCTATGCTAGTAATTATAAGATGAACTGAAAATAAGAATCCCTTTTTTATAGGTTACCAACAGTCATTTTGAGACTGTCATTGTGCATTTTAGTATATACAGTCTCTTGTTAATAGTGTCTGCATGAATGAATATGTAGTAGGAAAAAAAAAAAAAAGAAGAAAATGAAAAATAGTAGGTCCTGAAGCTATACTGTGTGTTTCCAAATCTTAAATTTTGTGGATTTCAGAATTTTGGTCAGATATGTATCTAGAAATTAGCTTTTCCCTGGAAGGGATGAGAGGAAAAATATTAACCCAAGAATTATGTAGGTTGGAACTAACCACCTGAATAGAGAAGCAATATTGGGCATTTACAACCCATCTTGTATTTTTGCTAGTGTGCTGTCTCTAAGCCAACAGGGATGGATAAGCGCTGTGTGCTTCCCCAAAACATTCTCTCTGCATGCAAATGCACAGGTTACAAAGGCTCTGATGGTGTTTGGTTCTTGTGCATAAAAGTATTGCTTTATTATTACAGGGGATTATCTCAGTGAAGAAGTCAAAGCTAAAATATTGATCCCCTGAGATCCAGTGACCTGTCACTGGTAATCTTTGAATTTTTTCTAATCAAACCAACACCAGCAGCGTGTAGCAGGTCTATAGTGTTACTGGAGGTCTTTTGCACTCTCTGTCTCTTTAATAGTTTGCACTCACAGCTTCCACTGACTGTAACTAGCGAAGGCACACCTGTGGCTTGGCAGCCCAGTGCTCAAACTATTCTGTCTGCACTCTTCATCTCAGCAAGCTCCAGACAGTGCCTGTGGCTTTCCTTCCTAAAAATGGATCTATTTACTTCAGCTCTGGATGTTACTTGGATTCTTGACATTATAGCAGCTCTCCCCTCACTCCTCGCAGAGCTCAGCAGTAACTGGATGTCCAATTAGTTATCGCCTTGTTGGACACACGCTTTGAAGAAGGCAAGCAATGATTGTTAAGGGATTTACTGACTCCATTTTGTGACTCAGAATCCCTTGCATTTGAGCTAAAATAGTGTTTATTGAAAGGTGTTTGATTATTTGCTCTACAAAAGACTAGCAAGGTTAGTTAAAGTGACTTGAAATAAGTTTTCCAATATGTTTGAATACAGTGAAAAAGAGTTGGGAAATAACGTGTAGTTACTGTACAAGCAAATTAGAAAGAGTTTGTCTTCTTTCATCTAGGATTTCAAATACATTTTCAAAGAAGAATTTGCATAATGTTATATGCAATGACTAAACTTTCCACGATGGGAATGTCTGCACTCATGTTACTTTTAGCAACTTTCCCTCACTTCTTTTTTTGGTGGATGATTGAATGAGAGTTAAGTCAATGAAAGAAGAGGATTATCTTGGTGGTATAGCAAGAGCTATGCAAAGTATAAGTATACATAGAGTTTTGTCCACCTTCATTTAAAGATCTTATGGTCTGTTTGGGGTTCAGTAGCTTTTATTACAAATCAGATCTTTATTTTGCTTAAAATGGCACAGTAATATTATGGCCTGTTCAGCTATAGCTAATGTCTGTATTGGTAATCTAGAGCAGGAAGACTCCACGACTGTTAAGCCATTTCCTTCCCTGAAATATGCTGTATGTACTATATACCATTATTTAAACTAATCTAGTACAAATTGAGATTAGCTGGCATTGATTTACAAATAACAAGAGAAATCAAACTTATGGTACACCCTTGTGTTTGTGGGATATAGCCTTCCTTCTGAATCAGAAAACAGATTCTTATTATTAAACAGTTTCTCTTGTGGATCAAAAATTACTCACTGCAGAACACCATCACAGCTGTGAGTCTATCTGCAGTTGGATAGAAGTCTGCTCTGCCAGATAAATGTCAAGGCCTGAATAGCCCTTTTGTGTCAAAAACCCTTCTGGGTGGAATATGGAACAGGTTTTGAACAGGAAAGGAGAGTATTTCAGGCCAGATGGTTAATCTGATGGAGTTGTATTCTGACAGAAGGAAAGAGTAGTATTGTGTAGTTTAGCAGTTATGTCAGGGAGAGAAGAAAGCCCTTCTGCTAAGTTAATGGAGATCCATGATTGTTCTGGACTCTAGGGTAATATGACAGTTCCTAATAATACATAATGGGAAATAGCTAATATAGTATGATAAAGTTTTCATGCTGTTTTACTGTTTCAGCATTTTCTCAGTGGAAATGGCTGAGAACCATATTCTGGCAAACAATTCCTTATTATTTGAACTGTGTATTTCTACCTCCAAATGTGTGATCAGGGTTTGGTTGTCTTAATCTGTTCTCATAATTTTTATGTACTGTGTCTCATTCATATGAAATTCTGGGGAGGGGTTCCCACTAGAATGTAGAGCTGGAAAGGGTTTATTCATTCTACGGAAAAGATTGTAACTGAGGCTACTGCTCCTATTATCACGTGTCTAGCTTGTCATCAAATGCAACAATGTGTAATACTTGATCAGGGATCAGCAACTTATGAAAGAAAAGCAAAAGCCTGGTCAAAAGGCTGATTTAGGATTTTAGCTAAAGGACTAAGAAAGCCACAACATCTTGGGCACGGAGACAGTGAAAGGCAGCAACATGCTGAGATCCTCATTTCCAGCTATCTGGGCCTTTCAGAAAGGCTGATGCACTTGCTGATAAGACACCTGTGGTTTCTGAGAGGCAATGTCTTTTGGTCCTCACTGATATTACTCTTTGACCTCCTTGATGTGCGAGTTAAGAAAGAAAAATGCAGGCTGGCATGCTGCCTCAAAAGATTGGCAAGTTTCTCGTCAAAGAGAGGTCCTTGAGAAAGCAGGACCTAGTTTATATGTTGGTCTTTTATTAGTACAGAAAATGAATGTAAATCTGAAAATAAAATGCATGAAACACAGGTTTCATTACAGTATCATAAAAGAATCTTGATGAGAGAGCTCAGTGAATTGTTTCTAGAGTATGTCTGTGGTAACAGGAAAGGAATTTGTTTACAGAATATTTAGGCAGTTTATGGAGGTTCTAATTAACCTCTTCATCTGTAAATGTGATTGATGGTTTTGAAGACCAATGCCATTTGAGAATAGTGTATAGTATTACTATGGTACCACTCATTAAAAAAAGTAATCTCAGTGTCTCCTTTCAGTGTCTTACATCTAACATGCAGGTCATATTTTTTTGACATGTGATGTGGATTATCAGAATGAGAATTGAGTAAGAAACAGAGATGAAGGAACAGAAGTTTTTTAGTATGCAGATGCAATTTATAAATAAAAATAGATAAAATATAAAGAAATCTGGTAATGTAGACATCAGATTTTCAAAAGCACCCCAGAGTTAATTCTGTATTTATTATCTTATTAACTGAAATAAGATAGTAAATTTTAACTATTCTTTCAGATCATATTTCAAAATTATCAAAGCAATTAAAAAATAAACAGGTTTTTCATATCTGATAGACATAGAGATTTCCTGATGTATTACCCCATAGATTACCAATGCAAAAAGCTAGTTGCAGAATCATGGGAGAGCTCTGACGGGAAAGGACCTCAGGTGATTTCTGGTCCAATTTCTGGCACAAAGCAGGGTCAGCTATGGGATTAGACCAAGTTACTCACAGCTTTGTCTAGCTAGGTGCTGGAAACCTTTAGTGATAGAGTGCACAAGCTCTCTGAGGACGCTTACTACACTGCCTGGTACACGGAAAAGACATTTTTCCTTACATCCAATGGGAATCTCTTTAATTTTCAACTTATGACTGTTGCTACCTGTCGGTCCACCATGCACAACTGAGAATGTCCTGGCATATCTTTATTGAGATCTTCCTGATGACTTTCTCATATGTGCTGATGAGCTCCTGTTTGGTGCTCCTGGAGCCACTTCTGCAGGCTCAGCAAGTCCCATTTCTCCAGCCTTTGTTAATAACAGAAGTGCTCCAACCCCCTTCACTGTCTGGCAGCTCTCTGTTGAAAACTGATTCCATTTTACGTAAGTCTGGCTGGCACTGGATGGATCACACCCAGATACACTATTTAGATTTGCTTTCATGAGTGCTGAGTTCAGGTGGATGACTCCTTCTCTCTATCTGTGGGTTGACAGACTGTTAATACACAATAATTCTGTATTAACAGAATGTTAATACATTCAAGGAATCAAATACACCCCCGGAGTGCTGTCGCTTTTCTTTGCTCAGTCCACTGTTTGCCACCATAACTCGGGCATTTCTGCTGACTTATGTCCCAGACAGGCAGCCAGATCCCTGCCTGTAGTACTGCAGGGGATCTTTCTTTCCCAGCTGCAGGACTTGGCATCTGCCTTGTAGAATTTTGTCAGGTTCCTGTTGTCCTGTTCCTCCAGCCTGCATGGATCACTCTGAATGGCAGCCTGCCTTCTGCTACGTCAAAGTTGTTCCCTCAAATCTAGACTTGTCTGCAAAATTGATGTGTTAACAATCTGCTCCAGATCACTGATAATGGTATTAAACAGGACCCATCTCCTTGTCTATCCATCCAGACTGTGATGTCCTAACATGATTATGTGAATATTATGTGAGACAGCCTTGCCATGGACAAAGTAAATTACAATCACTCCTCTCTCCTCATTTACAAGTGCTCTGTGAGTTCACAAGGCTATGTGGATTTGTTTTCAGTAAAACTCTCCAGAATGATCATTTACAGAAATTTTTACACTGATCAGGAAAAGTTACTCAGAGACTAAATCAGAGTTATTAAACTGCTAAAATTACATGCAATCTGCTCTCATTACACTGTTGATAATAATTGTGATCATGATCCCTTTCAGTAGAGATCTGCTCTAAGATAGAGAATGTTTTTGCGACTTGTCTTACAGACACATGCTTTGGATCTTACAATGGACTTGTCACAATAAAGTTTGTATCAAATATGAAATAGAGAAAAATCCAGATACCTTTCTGGCATTAGTTAGGGTTCATCCATACTGCAACAGGATGAACTGTAGGTGTGTGCAAAGTGGTTACCCAAAGGAGGCGCACGTGAAGCTGTTACTCAAAGGGGTGCTTCAGTGAAGAGGATATCCTCAGACATTTATAAGATTGCAAAAGATGCTTTCATCATCTCAAATGCACACTGACAGTTTATTATTTTCTTCTAGTTGTGCAGGTCTCAGAGTAGCTCTGCTGAAACTATGCTATTATATCTGTGGAAGTGTCTCAAAAAGGTACATTTGCTATAGATTTAACACATAATTGTGGCTTTAAAAACAGGAAAATGGAAGATGCATCCTTTCTGGAGCATAATAATTATATTATTATGGCTTGTAGTTGAGTCAATATTGCTTCCAGAACCCATTATATGAAGTCTACAACCTTTCAGGTGGTTATGGACTTCACATAATGATCCCCAAAGAGGAAAAAAAAATGCAATATACCTAATATAATTATAATCAAAAATTATTTAAGTACTGCTTAGTTTACCGGGTATAAGGTTATATTACAGTGAGAGCCTTGGGGAACTGGAGATAATTGTGTGGCCAAAACTATTCTGATCATGAATAAGCTCTCAATTTATTATCATCAGTTAATTTATTAAATACTTCAACATTTGTTTAATGAGCTGTCGAAATTAGAATGCTACCAACAGGAAAATATTAATAAATCCTATGTACAGAAAGGATTTTGCACCATTATTGAGTCTTTCCTTTTCTGTGTAAGGGTTTTTATTTTCTCATGTGAATTTCGCTTGCTACACATTTCTTTCAAAAACAAGACATGAATGGTACTTAAATCACAAATAGCAACAGAACATTGAGTTTTATGCATTTATATGACAGGGCCCTTGCTGTGTTTTCATACTGAGGATTTTGACATTAACTGAGTCAAGTATAACAGCACAGTGGCTATGTCTCTGCTGTCAAAATGCAGCTTTAGAACTGTTTAAAAATGTGGGAAACCAGCAACATCCTTACAGAAACCTTGTCTGTATTTATTTCTATCTGGACAGAGAAAGCTGAAGGTTTACCAGCTTCTGACAGATGCAGACACTGAATTTGCCACACAGATTCAGAATGGAGGTCTAATAACCTGTTCCTGGCAGTGGACAGTACCACCTGTTTAAAAAAATATGACAGAAAACAAAAGATGACAGTGGATATTGGAAGAAATATTTCCCCCCTAATAGTCTAGCAGTTCTTCCTATCCCAGCAGACTGGAGCATAGAGGCTGAGGTGTAGCTACTATATCCAGATGACAGGGGGAAGTCTTATATATGAGCTTTAAAAGATTAGAGGGAGCCTATGATATTTGAGAAGATCCTACAGCTGAAATTTAACTTATAACTACAGCTATAAAAGCTTGGATGTTTTCATGAAGGACACTTTGAGCTCTGGTGTATGAGAACATGTCTAGCAAAATTTCTGATTAGGTTTTTATTCTACTGTAACTGATATCATTATTATAATTTTTTACAGGTTTGATCCTCCTCTGAAACCTGGCTGTTTTATTAGCATCAGCAATAACTTGCAGTAGGAGACTCCATAGTTTAATTGCTGTTGGGTGAAAAGGTTTTTCTGTTAACAGATTGATGTTTCAGCCTTTCAATTTTGTACAATTCCCTTGTGTTCTTCTTTCATGAAAAAGGGTACTTAGCAAAACCCCATCCAATTTCTCTGAACTATTAATTTCATTTAGTAATTTTTCTGCTTGTCATTTCTAGAGGAAAAATGTTTCAATTTAATTTTTTTTCCCCTGCCTCTTCAGTTATGATTCACTTTAGACAACCTCTCTATTTATTGATTTTTTTTCCTTGAGCCATGATGACCAGAGAAATTATTAAGCTTATTGTCTTTGACTTTTATTAGTTAAAACCCCCAAGTGCTATTTACTGTTGTGAATAAACCAGGTGATTGAAAAGGCTTACCTACATGATTCTAGATATGTATCTTGGATAGTAAATCTGAGGTTACAGGAAGGGCTAGCAGTTTTGTCCTATACTTGCTAAACCCTTCCATCAGTGATCAGTATTTCCTACTGTTGACCTACACCGATTTAGGATCACACAAAGATACTAAGATTTTCAGGTGTCAATGCCTTTATAGTCTTTGGTAGAACTTGTGAGATGCTGGTATCAAAATGTCTATAACAAAACATGCTATAATCAGAAGAAAGACACTTATTTTTATTCTTTTAACTTCTGGATACACCAGTTTGTGCAGTAAATGCTTTCTAAGCACCTGAAAGCAGGCTGCATGATAAACAGATGTGTTATGTTCCACTAGAATTCCATGTGTCTTTCACAAGAGAGCAACTTGAGAGGATTATATGAGTGTGGAAAATTAGATGTGTACTTCTATTTATAACGAAGGAGACCGTTATTTTCCTAGTTAAATTGTTTTATTTCAGAAGATATTTGTGTAAGATATCATGCTTTCCATTGGCATACTTGACAATTCCAGTTTCAGCTTTATTCCTTTGTCTTTTCCAGCGTGCTTGTGCTAGCCTAGTTTTTCTAAGATTATGCAGTTAATAAAATATTTACAAACAAAAAGGATGCAGGACACAGAAAAGTCATATTTATCCATTGTACATTAGAATTATTGGTACAGAGTTGAAATACTTAAATTTTTACTACTTTGAAACCTAGTTTAGCACTGAAACATGAGTTTTATTATGACTGATTTATGCATATGTATATATTAATAGAATAGGTTTATCATAATATGAATGATGGAAAAGTGACATAAATCCCCCATTAGTCATAGCTTTATTTTACATTGTAACAGAGGATGCATCTGCTACAGTTTTCTCGCATGTCTTTTTCTTGCTGGGATAGAACACATCTCTGAATCTTTTTCAAGGCTCATTATATTGATATGAATAAGTGAGATTTTTCATGGTTAGCATAGCAAAACCTGTTTTGGGGGTTCATAATTTCTCACATGAGCATACAAACATAAAATATTTAATATATGCCATTGTAAGTTATCAGATACTAGCTTTACACCTATACCTGTGAATCCCCAGTCCTTTCCAGATAAGCAGTGTGCTCTCATGGCCAAACTGCAGGTTTTGCATGCACTTAGCAAGCATTATATCACTCAGCAACCACTAATTTGTCAGAGGGGGGCATATTAGGGATTGAATACTGAAAATGTACCCATTCCGCCTTCAGCCAAAAGTAGTAATATTTTGTCAAAATTTTTGGTGGTTTAAAATTTTTGATGGGGAATAAAAGGAGACCATGCTACCTCTCATGTAAAAAAAATTATGTTTGATACAAATTTCAACTTTTGAGGCAGCATTATACCCATGGATTAACAGAGAGTCCTCTTATTCATATGGGAATAGAAAGATAAGTAATCTAAGAAAATTTTGATTTATGAGAAAGAAATGAATGTTTAAGTTATATTTTTATGAAAGACTGAAATTCTCAGGGAACAGAAATTGTAGGGAAATTATGCAACACTAAGTGAGACAAGAAATGAGGAACATAGCACAGCAAAATTTTTAGTAAAGAACTTTAAGAACTTTAAAAACTTTAAAAAATTATTAGGATGAAGATAAACTATCTCAGTGAATTTGTACTAAATGAAGATACAAGTGGAGAGGATTGATGATGTATTATCTAAAATCAAAAAATACATGTTCTTAGGTATTTCATAGGCAGTTCATAATATTCTCCATCCCATTGCCTCTAATGATAAAGTATGAGACTTTTTAGAGTGCAGGCACATGGGAACGACCATTGATCTAATACTTATGGTGACTGTGATCTTATCACTGTGTGTACCAGATGGAGAAATGCTCAGCATTTGGAGCAAGGTCAGAAGTCTTGGAAGCAAAAATGCTGGGTCAGCAATAATAGTTGTAGTATTCATTACCCCTTTTTACAGCTTCATTAGGTTCTACATCTTCACTAATTGCAACTTGTAAAGCTTTTTTCTTCATTCATACCTAATTTCCAATTTTGACTCAAATGTTTTCACTGCATTTTTTGTTATAAAGGTATTATTTTGTCAAAAGCAAGGAGATATAGAGGAGTTTATATATTTGATTAAATACGTAACTTTTAAATTTTTTTTGGTGGTATTTCCCAAAAAGAGAATTATTCCAAGAAACATTGTTTCTGACTGATACTGAGATACTTATTTTGACACTACATGAAATATTTTACTACATAATTATTTTATTGTGAATTATTGAATGTTCTGTATCTTCATATCAGAGTTTTGACTCCAGAAGAAGTAATGCCCATAGCTGGGGCTAAAAATGTATTTTTGAACATTCAGGTGATAAAAATGCCATGATTTTTCCAGATTTTTTGTCATTCTAAAACTGTGAGCCATTCTAGGCATTACATGACTATTAAAGCAATTTGTAAATGGTGGATTACTGTACTTTCCTCAGTCTTTAATTACTCACAGTATTAGTAATAAATTTCACATAAAAAATGAAAATAACAAAAAATTATAATGATTTATGCTGCTTAGCTCAGGAAGAGATTATTATCTCGTATACAGGATTTTGCCTCTGAGGGGCATTTGATAGTGCACAAATACACAGTGAATTGAATAAATTTAAGATTGTCAAGTCAGGAAGATTAACTAACTTCAGTTTGATTCATTAAGATCTTTGAAATGCTCCTGACTGAGCCTTGGAATATGCCAAGACTAGGCCACAGGGAAGGAAACTTGCATAGTAATTAAGTGAAAATTTATTTTCCTTCTCTAAAAATTACATTTACCTATTTCTATTATATTACCCTCTGAAGTTATTTTCTAGGCTTTTAATATTTTCAAGGGCTTGGTTCTTATTTGCTTATGAGACAAGATTTTTGATAAATTAGCTGTTACAAAAGCTCTGTGTTTGGAATTGTTCCTTACAGAAAAAAAAAGGAATTCTCTTTTTTCAGTACGGTAAGCATCCTCAGTAAAGCAATGGTGTGTACAGAAGGATTATGATGGGATGACACCTACATCCAATTTTGTCTGGCATCTTTATAACAATGTGTCACTTGTCACATCTGTTTGAACACGCAGACCTACGTGTGTATCAACACCACTGATGAACACAAAAGACTTCAAATTTAAAAGTAATTTGTCTTCACAGCCAGGCTCACTTCACTATAAGGATGTTGCAGTAAAGATTTGAATTGCAGTGGGAGAGAAATAAGAAAAAAACACATAGTTTTGTGCTGGAAACAATCTTTCAGAAAGGTTGAATTTTTTTGCACTGTTGCCCTCCTACCTCTTCATTCTAAATGTAGCTTAAATTTTCAAAACTGATATTGGCTCTGGACATGCAGGATTTTAAAGGTACTATTTTCAAATATGCATAATTGGACTCCATGAGAATGCCATTTATAGACATTTTCAGTTCCAGAGTGCTTGAAAAATCTTCCTTGAATTAGGCATATAACTGAGGAAAGGAGAATGCAAATAACTCTTACAGGCACAATGAGCAGTTTCTGTTTTCCTGTGTCCCTGTATGACAGTATCACTGGGACGATCCAATGTTCCAAATGAAACATAAGCACCAATTCTCTATCCTGTCTTATATAAGAATATTTTTATTCTTCTGTATTATGCATTTTTTTCCTAATGTGAGCTGACACATTTATAAAGGGAAACAGCCCCCTGGATAAGCTAACAGCTACCAGAGAAGGTGAATGTGAGTGTCTATAGCCAAGTCCCTTCCCTCAAGCCTCTTATCTTGCCAAAACCAACACAGCCCAAATATGAGAGCATCCTGATTTGCCCTTCAAATGCTTTTAAAACCTTTGGTCTTTTATACCAACTTCAGAATACTTCTTACATTATCACTGAGTTTAAAGCCACTGCTTGGGATTTGTACGACAGAACATTTCAATTTCTTTTTGTCATCCTGCCATGCAGCTGAGTTCATGAGCCCAAGTTAAATGCCAGGGGTCTCCACACAGGGGGACCTAAGTGCCTAAGAGTGAAACTGGCATTTGCTAGCAGGTGTTAACTGGTCATTGGAAAATGCTGAAGTGCTAAAGCGTGACCTTATCCCAGTCATGCAAACATTTAGGAGTATACCTCATGATCAGAGAAACTCACAGCTGCCAAACCTATCCTACACCTCAGGGTCAAAACCAGGTCAGACATTTATTTTAACAGGAAGGCAAAAAGGTGAAGAAGAAATATGTTCACATTCTTCATCAGATACCTTACTGAGGAAGCAGACCAAGTAGAGAATTGTAGGTTCAAATGCTTATGTATCCCCTGTATAAGAATCAGGAATGGACACAAGTAATTTCTCTCTGCTTTCCATTCCTAAGAAGTAAAATTACGTCTGGATTGCCACTCCTGTCCTCACCTCACTGAATCATTCCACAGATGACGAGGACAGTCAGTTTAAGAATAGGCTAAAAATAGAGCTCCCACATGTAGAAAAGAAAATAATTCTCTGTGGATATTCCAGACAGTCATGTACAATGTTGATTATTGTCTAATTACAGAAAAAGATGGAAGTGAGAAAGTAGTCAGCCTAGATCATGTTTCATGTACTAAAATTACTCCTGAACTGAACTGCAAGTTTGTGTTCTGCACCAAGACTTGGAGTGCACTATTGAAGCCTGGATTCTGATTTTATAATCTCCTTGTTGCAGCTGCCATTCAATCTTTCAAATCACATACATCTTTGATGTCAGATCATTGTTCCATTAAGGTGCAGCTCACTGCTTTTTTCAACTCAATCTCTTTTAATCTTGCAAATCAAATAAAGCTCAGTAATGCAGATAATATGTCAAAAATGTCCTTACCTCATTGACATTCCCAGTGGAAGCCTACTTTTGAAATAAATTCTCAGCTAAGTTCAGACATGTTCTGTAAACCATGAAACATCATTGTGAAGTGCTTAATGAACATCAACTAAAGGAAAAAAATGGCCAACAGGTATCATAATAATAGTTAACTGCAGGGTTTTTGTGCAGTAGAATGTAGGTAAAAATAAAATAAAATTTCATGTGCATGCTATTATTGCTAAATATCACTTCACTACAAAAAATAATACCAGATTGTTTTTCTAGTGATATACCAGTGGGCAGAATAATAGTTGACTAAGCCTGCTTGGAAAGTTTTGATACTACAAGTAAATGATTTTTGCAGATCTTTAAGAAATGCAGCTTATTATGGGATTTATCCTTGGTGGTAAATATTTCTGTTGGCAGTTTGAAGACATAAAAAAGCCTTCACCTTGATATAAAATCATATGCATATCTGAGATGCCAGCAATTTTTTCTAATGTGCATTTGTGAAGCAAGATTTAGATAGGAGGGACATAACAGGCTCTAATTCATACAAGGGTGTCTGAGCTTAGTGGACCAGGAAGACAGTGAAGACTTCGGAACTCTGCTACTGAATGGTATTGAAAGGAGCCTCTGATTGTGTTTATGCTGTGACATACTCATGGCATGTTTACATATTTAAAATGACATACTGAATATAGAAAAGGAATATATTGAAATCACATAAACAGTGACAGCTAGACTATGTTTCTAATACAATTTTTTTCCTTTATCAATGCAGAAAAGGTAGATTTGACAAGTACAAAGTTTAACAGCATCTAATCCAGGTCCAAAGTCAGTGTCAGTTAAATACAGGTGTCACAAAACCACAGAACAGAGAATGGATGAGGCTGGATGGACCTCTGGAACTCATTTATCCCAACCGTCCAATCAAGCATGGCCAGCTATAGCCAGTTTTCCAGGACTGTGTTGGGACATTTTTGAATGCTTCCAATGACTGAGTCTCTACAACCTCTCTGGGAAGCCTGTGTCAGTGCTTGGTTACCTTCACAGTAAACACTGATTTCTGACTTTCAGATGGAAAATGATCAGATTTGTTCTGGATTTTCTGTTCCAAGCTCATCTTCTGCACAAGGCCTGATGGTGCTGGAAGTCTCAGCTGAAAACTTACACTGCGCTGATAGCCTTTCTGGTCAAAAGACTGTCCTTCTTCTTTGGGATTGAAATACATTCATGTTGTATTCTTTAAAAATGTAAGGACAACAGGAAGAAAATAGATTGTGAACTATAAAAGCTAGAGAAATCAAGACTCAACCACTTAAGTCTTCTTGGTAGGATGGGGTTAATAATAATAGTATTATTGTAGTATTTACTCCTGCCTAATGTGTTGCTGTTTTCAGCATGAAGATTTCTGTCACTTCAGCAAGGGAAAATATTCTTGAAGCTAGCTAGGATTTTCAAGGAATCAAATTAGTTAACCAATAAACCTTACTCCTTAAAATTATTTTGATTTTTTTTCTTTTGTTTTATGTAGGAGAATGTTTTCCACATGGCTCCTGTTATATGTGCTGATCTTGCTGTAAGCTCCTTTTGGGTCATCAAAACTATTGCCCAGTAAATGCACACTCTGATGCACAAGTGACAAGTGGTGGAATGCTCACCCTGGAAAATGTATCTTTAAATTTCTTTCTATATATACACTTTTTGAAGGATGGAATAGTATTTTTCTGTAGCAAAGAAATTCAAGGAGACATGGTGTTTTTATTTTATTCAGTTATTTTTTTAAAATCAGTTCAAAATGATAAATATATACTCAGTGTCCAGTGATCCATCATCCAGTGGCACATACTGCAGTAAAATGTACTTCCAAGAGGGACATGGAAGAGCAAAAGCAGGAGTGAGGGGAGACTTAGCTCAGTGGCTGTAAATCACTTGTAAGTTGTCTCTGGTGATTTTGCAGATCTGGCAGTGTGGATATAAATGTGCCATGTGAAATCTTTTCTTGTGGTTTGCCATAGAAATTTCAGCCATGTTATTTGTTATATTTGTGCTGTGAAGCCATGCAGAGATATTAACATATCCTGTTTCAGGCCTAAGTAATGAATTGAGATACAGCTGACATAAAAGCAGCAGATATCTTTTTGGAAGCCACAGGAACTGAAAAAAAATGTCAAGTCTTTAATTTGGATGGGCCTATAGACAGAAAAACAGATCTTTAACCACTGTCCAGTCTTTTCCTACTTGATATTATTTTAGGGTGTATTTACTATAAAAGTGAAGTATAAAGTGGCTATAGACTATAGATTAGGTAAAACAGTTAAATTTACCAGGGAGCAGAGATCCCTGTGGAAGCATGTCTTCAGTAATAGATATTAAAAAGCTTTAAAAACATAAGGGTTTTTAGGTACTCATGCTGAACTGTTGTTAATAGGACCATGATGCTTGTTAGTATAGTTCTTTTTTTAAATATTTGCATCTATTATTTTTTTCTATCTGTTTTTAGATCTGAATTATTATTTTTGTTCCATTTAACTTTGAAAATAGTAATTTTACTTTCATTTTATTTACAAAAGTAAGACCTTTTTCTCTTATTCCATTATTAATAGCTAGCTGACTTAACTCAGAACAAAACAAATCCTGTTTGAAAACTAAAAACGAATTCATAAAACTAACACCTAAAATTGAAACTATATTATAAAAAATCCTGTTCTAACAAGAGAGTTGTCTTGTGTGAAAAAAGATGTGCTGCTCATATAGGAAAAATAAAAATTATTATTTGATATGTCTGGGAAAATACTGCAAGAAAAAGCTGTTTTCAAAATATCACTTTGTTCTGACTGTACTAAATTATCCTTTATGTACACTTGCTACAAAAAAGAGGTTGAACTGAATTGGTACTATAAATATTGCAGTAGCAGAATTTCAATGTATATTAATTGGTATATATTTAATTTAGATTTGTGAGTTTATATAAATAGTCACAAGTGAGATATTCTTTTGTAATTTTGAATATGTCAGACTTCGTGCTGAAGAAAAAAAAATGTTAATGAAGTACATTTTCTCCAGAAGCTGGGCTGTGGACATTTTAAAACAGAAAATATATTATTACTCAAACTTATTATTGAGAACTTGTAGTTTCATTTTCTAATGATCAGACAGTACTTGAAGATTAAGAGATAGCAAAATCAGAAAGCATTCTTGGAACACTTCTTCAGGAACATTAATCTAATCTGTAAAAGTCTGAAGAGCTTTCTAGCAAATTTCTCATCTACTGTCTTGATTATGAATGAAGTCCTAAATTTAAAAAAAAAGGCCAAGCAAATTTTTTAAGTATTACAAATGAAACTTGTCTATATATACATATTGAAGGAATTTTTCACATCCTGATAAGAAATACCAATCACTGTACCAGGATGGAGTACAGTTTGCAGACTACCTTAATACTGCATCAATAAAGAGACACAGATACTAATAATCAGGATTGTGGCTGGAGATATATTTTTTCTACTTACAATAGAAAAGAATTAACCTTACTTTGACATAATATCATCAAGAGTATAGTATTGTATTGTTGGATGTTAATTTTGGTAAATCTATGTTGAAAGTAAATACTAGCACAGCTTGGAATATAGTTTATTATGGGCAACAATTTACTTTCATGCTTATTATGTGCTTATGAAGCCAGATTTGTGATATAACTAAGTGTGGAATGAACAATGATTCTGAAAGTAGACCAGAAAATTCTTGTTATAAGTTAATTTCTTTCCAGTTCTTGTGAATCTTGGGATTTATGATATGCATTGGAGAGTGAATGCTAAAGAAAACATTTGGTTGATTGTTCATAATACTACTAACATTACTGTCACCATTAGATAGAGATGACGTTCTATTAATGAAATTGAAGATATATACTTTTTGGAAATAGAATTTAGGATTATTGGTAAACAACAGCTTGAAGAATTCCAAATATTAAAGTCATTCATTTTTTCCTGAATTTGTGTAGTATTTGGCTCAGCAATGAACACTGGGTCTTCCTGGTGCATTATGGAAAGAGAATAATTAAAAACACATCAGCTATGAAAAGTAATTGAAGAAAATGAGATGTGGTATGAGCAGGTGCAATTGCTATGAATTCTGTGCAAATTCATCCAATTGTATCAAAGGTCATCATTTATTTACAAGTCCAGTTTTGCTTCAGTTTCATTGGTTAAGCTTTGACTGAGTAGATTTCTTTTATTTTCAACTAGGGTTTGTTTTGTCATGTGTATACCAGTTTTCACAGATGCTGATTCTCCTACGGGGCATTTTGTTGAGGGATCTATTTAGTGAAATTCATGTTGCAATTTCTAGGAAAATAAATATGGGGAAATAAATCATATTCTGTCATGTCCTTTATACATTTTACGTAGGATATCTCCAGACAACGTGACTGAGTTTATGGAAACAGACACTGATCTTTTTAGTGCACACTGAGAACAAAGGAGAAGCCCAGAGAGAGCTGGAGATACTGCAGGGAACTTTTTTTTTTCTGCCCTCAATACGGGTGTGCTTTCATAATCCCTTTGTGCAATTAGCTCCTGGAGGATTGTGCCCAACAGAAAAAGCCTGACCCTGAGAACACGATGTCACTGTATTCAGTTCAAATCTTTTTGATACGTATACCTCTGGGGAGAAAGTGTGGCTCTGTTGAGAGCTAATATTTCAAGGAGGCCATACAAAAGTTGCTTTCAGTTGAGATGCTGCAACTCACTGGCAACAGATTTCAAGGCCAGAAGGAGCTGTTGTGGTCATTGCAGTCTATGCCACACCAGAAAGACAATTTTGCCTGATATTCTCTCTAAGTTGGAAAAACATGTTGAAATACAGCACACATTTTAGAAGCATGTTTTAGCCTCAATGTTTCTAATGATGAAACAGATTGTTCTGGTGGTGAATTGCTTTCATTTCTAAACTCTGCCCAACTTTTCTTAAATTTAAATTTATGCCACTGGGTGGTTTTTACCACTGAGTCTGTCCTGTTTCACCCAACCATGACCATTACATCTGAGTTTCTCGGAACATATGTCACTATCTTCAAAACTTGTTCTTAGGCAAATGTCGTGACATACATACATAAGACTTGGGTATGGGGAACGGTCTGCTTTTCTTAATTTAGTTTGTCTAGAACACTTTACTGAGAGTAGTTCCTCTCCTATCAAGGTGGTGAATGTCAGCCTAATTGGCTGACTTTATAAAGTCTCAGGAAGTTTCTGATTACACCTGGGGAATTCCCAGTATTCCAAGCCTTTCTTTCATGGACAGTTATTTAATGGCATTGGTCAGATCTGGTTTTGCTTCTGTTGTGAACATCAATTAAATGGCATTTGCAAATGCCTTTGGTATTTGTTCTAGGTATTGATGAACTAAATTTATTTCATTGAAAGGAAAATGGCTAGAACATTTTATGATAATCAGTGTAAAGATTACAATATGTTTTATTTGTAATATATTCAGTTTATTTATATCATATTATTTAATCCATTCAGAATAATTAGGGGGTGCTGAAGCAGGGAGTTCTGAAAGGGTGCACCCTCTGTGGGTCCTCTTGAATCCAGAAACATCTCTGAGGACCGAAGTCCTACTCTGCTGGAATGAATTCCACGGTACTGTGGTCGGTCCATTGCTCCCATGCCTTCTGGTGAGAAGAAAAAGAGATCTGCCTTCCCACCCCCGCCACCCAGTTACTTCTCTGTCCTTGTACTCCTAATTCTTTAAAATCTCATGTTTGAATTTATTCATCAATGACTCATTCCTGCAAATCAGTTCTGTAATATTGTAGTTCTAGAGCAGAAGTCATAAAAATCAGATCTTTTGAAAGTATTATGAGCAAATAACTTCACTGGAATAGAATTGAATGTCATTGTTTCCACCTGAAAAATCAACTGCCTTCTCCAAACATCTAGAAAATTTCTTACAAGATGAAAAAAGTTCTTTTTAAGTTGAGGTATCTGACAATTAGGCTATGCAAACCTATTAGTATCCCAAACAATTAATAAAGACATATTACAGTAGTGCCAAGGTGTATGCAAAATAATAACTTCATACCATCTATGCATATAATGGACGTAAAAAGTGATGTACAAAGGCGAATTATAGAATATAAATTTATTTGTGAATAAATATGATATATATAAATATATAATTTTCTTACATTTCCACTACATGTGAGTTTATTAGCTCCTTTCTATCTGAGCATTTTCACACAAATTCAATGTTCTAAAATGTTCTAACAATTACAATTAAGTGTGTGATTAGATGTGCATGTACTGAGGGATGTATAATGAGGGATACTCTCTACACTTTATTGATACTTTCACTGAAGAATGAAATGATTTATTGTGATGTCAACAAGGCCATCAGTGAACATGGATGAAAAATGACTGGAATGATGCTTGGTGCTTTTCCTCCTTTTCCCATTTTTTCCCTAAGAAATCAGCACTCATTAATATGGTTTAGGTAACACTTAATCTCAGCTCTTAAGGTATTAATCAAAAAGGAATGTACAAATAAAGGTGTGTTGCAATTAAGGGACTAGGACTAATGAATTTCACAATGAGTTCAGACATATATTTTTTGTTCATGAGAGAAAAGAAAAAAATTTGAACACATATGCTGTGATTTTGGTCCATGAAGTAGAAAGGTGCAGATCTTTAAAATCATATACGACTGGATCAATATTTGTCTGACAAGAGAAACACACTTGATATATTATTGATTTGGAAAATAATCTGATGTTGGAAATTCCTGACCACCCTATGAGGTAGCCATGTCTACCCACAGGGACAGGTCTCTCATTCTTCATCATATTCTCCATTTCAGCTGTAGAATTTTGTTAATTAGTGAGACCATGCCTATAATCCAAAGTCAAGTAAGTGCAGAGAGAGCAAGGTTCTTGTCAGTGTTTCTGCAGGTTAAACTACAGGCTGCTCAGTAAGTCTTTAGCATAAGATAAATACAGTTAAAGTACTAGGCAGCATTCTTCAGCCAGACTTTTCATACTCTACAGACAGCAAGCCTTTAGGAAGCATATTACCTTACCCAACAGTCAGGAAAGCAAGAGAGGAAAGAAGCAGAGTGGTATGGTATTTTCCCCCCAAAAGAGCAGTGCTCAGGTTGGCCTGGACTCTTGCCCTTGCTGTGCCATTTGCTGTCCTTCACAGGCCTTACTCCTTACAACCTCAGAGCTGGCTTGTGACTTTTTTGAGATACAGCTGGAAACTTACAATAATAAATATTGACCTTTTCTATCAATGGCTACATTTCCAAGTAATTTCATGATGCAATTGAAAGAATGCTGATACCATAAACTTTTCTAATACTGATTTAAAGATTCAGTAATAGATATGTTACCGTGTTTTTCAAGAAGTATCAATAATTAATTTACTTCTCAATATTTTTTAAAGGACTGTGCCTAAAGTTTCCTCCTTCTGCAGTCATTGTACTGTGTTTTCCTCCTAGAGTTTGAAGTGTTCTTTTTCTGCTTATGTTTGAAGTCCTGTCACTGTTTCAATTTCTTGTACAAAATGAATTTATTGAGCTCCCTAAATTGCTTATTCTCCAAACCTACTTCCAGTTCTCAATATTCATTTTTACAGTAAATAAATAAGAACTAGGCAGGCTGGAATCTGGCAATATTGGGTATCTTTGGAATACCCAAAGATTGGGTTGGAAGGTAATGTAGTTGCTTGAAGTTCAACAAGGTTGTAAAATACTATTACTCTCCTTCCAAGGACATTGTATGAGCAGCCTCAATCAAATCCATCGTTATGTAGGGAGAAGTAAGAACTATAAAATCCTCAGCAAGACAAAGCATCTTTTCTCATTTAAACCCACAGAAAAATGTAAATCTGTTGTCTTTTCCCCTCCAATAATAAGATAACACAATGTATCTCAGGTATAAGAAGGGATGAAATATTTTTCTGTTAGATTTGGCTAAGCATAGTGCAAGAATGTGATTTAAAAAATTAATGCCTTTGAACATTATCTTTTGAGTTGCTTTCCTAAAATCTTACAAGTGCTCCAAATATGGGATATCTGCTCTTTATACCATTTTAATTGTTTGTAAAGCCTAAAGATGAAATATAAATTACCCAAGTATATATATATAAAACCAAAATTAGACAGATTGTCTAAGAGATTTAATATTCTTTTAAGTATCTATCAATACATACGTGCTCACCATATTTAGAAACTTTACTAGGCACCAACATTTAGGTGTTGTATTTACATGAGTAGCTGTGATCTGCCTGTGAGCATGCTGCACCACTTTTGGTATATGCAATTTCAAAACACCTGAGAATAGTTTGTTTTTAATAGTTTTTGTTTTATATCGTCAAAATGATAAAAGATGCATTCATTACATTAAGATTTTAAAAGATAATTCCAGACAACATATAAAAACAGGTTGTGAGAAAATGAAAAGTATATATAGCAGCAATGTATAATAATATGTTATTAAAAGATAAAAAAACTAAGAAACTTGGATATGATGATAATTAATAATAACACATTATATTGATAGCCACTGAAAAAGAGACTATTCATAAATTAAAAACATTATTTCTAGGGAATATCCCCTCTAAATTATATATCTCAATTCAGGTTTGTACTGTGTGGAATATAATTACCTTGTGCATTTCCCAACATACTCATCAATTATCAATCTTGCTCATAAATGCCAGCCTTATTCCTTTCTTTATTGTGAAATTAAATAAAGGACTGAAAGTACTTGACTCCTGCAAATAAAGGACATTATAAATATAAATAATCTAATAGCACATTTATAATTTAGTATTTTCAATGAGAAGTCTCTCAGATATTATTTGCAGGTAACTATGATGATCTTGCATCCAAGATTAAACTTCCTAAAGAATTATTTGGAGTTTTTGAGTTTGCCTTAATAAGTTCATGCAGAAGCCTTCTTTTATAAATACCCATCCCTCCTGCCCCGACCTGTATCCACCTGTCAGGTACCTTTCTTTTGTGTTCTGCTACACCACAGGACTTTTTCCTCGGTTTTTATCAATGAACATCTTTTAGTAAGTGCGGCTTTAATGAATGATGCTGAAAAATTGCTTGTTTTTGCACCTTATTAGTCAACCTTAAGTAAGGCCCTGGTTCAACAAAGGCCATACTTAATTTTAAACACTTGACTACTCTCATGAACTGCACAATGCTTGACTACTCTCATGAACTGCTTGAATAAGGTTGGTCAAGTAATTTTTGCTAGAGCATCGTCTAGTGACTAATGGAAAAAATAATGGTTTCAGCTGTTAAACAAAACATATTATGGTAGTCAGTACTGACTTCCAGAACCACTTTACAAAACAATGCAAAGAAGGTCAGTTTTACCTTCTAGAACCAGAGGCCAGTGAAAGCTGATATGGATGCCAAAAGAAACAGTTTGGCCCTTTTGTCACTTGTGGCTGGTGTCTTTTCAGTACTGGTGCCTGGATGTGCAGTCCGGCCGGTTACCTGCCCAATTACCTCTAACATCAGCTTTCAGCATCTCTCATTTTCCAAGAAGACCTCGTTACAAAGATGTATAAAACCACATCACCTTAAGCTTTTCAAAGAAGGCCTCCATCACAGCAGGGGCTCTGACCTCAAAGTAACAGCATTTCTGGGGGAACAGAGTAAGTTTATTCCTAATATTCTCATCCGTGGAGCCATATCTGTGTGCGCATTTCTGTCGTTTTGTATTTTTTTTGTCCTTGTCTGCCTTTTTGTTTTAACTATGAGTTCCAAGGCTCAGAGATGAAAAGAGAAAGGTCAGAGAAATATCCTATGTAGGCTAATGTCTTGTACCATTTAGCAACTTTCCAGGGAATTAAAAATATGAGGGAAACTTTATTTTTATTAAAGCCTCTAGTGCAAAAAACCATACCTTTCTGGTCTGAATTTCCCTTCAGATGTGTTTTGGGGTGTTTTTGTTTTTGTTTTTGTTTTTTTCCTTTTAAAAATGCCCCTGTGGATTTTTTTAGTGGCTCTGTGGAGCAGAATTATTATATATTTATAATTAATCATAAAATGCTTAAGAAATGATGAATATCTGAATTTTTTCCTGGTCTCAAAAGCTGAAAAAAGTATACAAAATACATCAGGCAATACAAATTCTGTTTTAGGAAGCGAGATTGAGAATCTACTGCTGCCCAAAGCAAGCAGCCATTGTGGATGAATGTTTTTTATTGTGAAGGCTTCAATATTGCCTTACATGATATTTTGCCCTTGTGTTCAAAATTAGCACTTTTTTACTGTATAAACACTTTTATTTACATTATTGATGAGAAGAGCTTTGTCCAACATCTCTCATGCTTCTAGCAAATTTGGTTTAAGCCCAAAATCTAATTACAAATTAAGTTGGTATATGTGGAAACTTTCTAATGGATGTCAATTAAAGGCAAACCTACATAATAATGATTATCCTATAATGGCCTAAAAATCATTAGTTATGATCTTAAACATTCCTGAAATCCATTGAACTTGGTCCTTCTTTCACTTAAACTACTAATTTCCTTTGTTATATATTTGGTTTAGGACCAATTTTAAGTGTAATTTGGTATCTTCTGTTTCAGCTGTACAATTAAATAGTCCCAGCACATGGCAAGCTTGAAATAGCTATCTTTTCAGGGTACATAAGAATAACCCATAGCCCAACACCTGATATTATAAATCAGTTGTGTGACAAAACAGACTCTTCCTATGTGAAAGTGTTGTGGATCAAACTTTTACAGATATAAGTGTGGGCCAGTGAATCTAAAGAATTCTGTTTCCCAAGGCCCTATTTCTGATCCCACACCAAAGCTGCTGCATAGGAGGTACTCTCCCACATGCACGGGATAAAAGGATTGTACAGAGCCCTCACTCCTCTGACCCTCTGTCTCAAAATGACGGAACCGCCAGGCTGCATCTGACATTTATTTCTCTCTTCTGGGTGGTTGAAGTTGGGAAAAAATTGGTAGGAAATTGTAGGAAATGTTCTCTTTGAAAATAGAAAGCATTGTAAATACCCAATTAGTGCACATTTTATCATTGTTGTGCTGTTTTGGCATTTGATTGTGTCCTTGCACTCATGGTTGGTTCCAGCTAAACCATAGAGAATAAAATGAGAAATGTCTTGAACACACAGTAAATGCCACGAAATCACTTGCAATGCATGATGTGTGTTACTGATCCGTGGTGAAGAGGTACATGATCTGAAGGCTGAAATATCACTGATACTGTGCAACTGTGGAGTGGAGTAAGGCAGGCTGGGCTGGGTGGAGAGTGTCAGATATTGGTGGAGGAAACAGACTGTGCAGAGATTCAGTGAGGCCACATCATATGTAGCAGAGGCAGGATTGATTCCCTGAAGGAATCTGTTTGACACATAAAGCCAAATCTTGGGTTATTTTCTCTGAAAGAGTAACCTAATAATTTGGAAATACAGGTTCGTATGTGTGCATCTCACTGTTTTACATGTGGCACTTAGCCAGGTGTTTTCTGTCATAGAAGACTGGCCTTAATTCTTAAGGCCAATTAAGGTCTTAATTCTTGTTTTCTCTGATCTTTCAGACTTAGTGGAGATTATTGTCATACGCCAGAACAGCAACGAAAAAGAAACTTGCCATTGCAGCATGAAATCACATTTTTTAAAAAAACCTGTTTATGCATAATTGGAAAAAAGCGCTGAGAGTAGACACTGCCTGAAGTGTGAATAAAAAAGTTCATTGTCTAATCAGCATAGGTACTGAGATTTTACTAAGGTTTGGTTACTGCATGACACATTTGGCTTCAAGGAAAAAACGTATCTGAGCTTGTCATTTTTGTTTGTTCAGAGTTCCATTTCTTTTCTGCTTGGTCTTTTCTTCATGTCAAGGCTACAGATATCCTTATATATCCTTACATTATTCTCTATTTTCCTTTTTGGAACCTTCCTCTTAAATCACAATATAAAAGAACCCACTTAGTGCCTACCACTATTTCACACTGAATGACAGGAAAATACTTATGGCTGAATCTCCTACAATAGGAGGCCTTTTGAAATCTAAACCTCTGCATTTTCATTCCAGCCAGAGATGATGATAAAAAAAAAAAAGGTCTCTCTTAATCTGACGGAAAAAGGAGAGGTAGGAAGTTTTCAGAGCACAAATGAAAGAGCACTTGTACAGTGATTCAAAATACTTTGTCTATTCAGGATTTTCAGCTGGGAAAGCAGAAAGCCAAATTTGGAGTTGTGTATATAACTACGCAAAATTCATAATAGGTGTCATTTCAGTGAATGCTGGTAATAATGATGTTTGTGAGAGAGAAAAGAATGGTAAAAAGATTCATCTTGACATCCATTTTAAAGGATATCATGAGATGAAGAATATAGTCACTAGAAAATACAAAACTAGAAAATGAAAAAAAAAACCCAACCCAGTCCTACAGAATGAATTGTAATAATTGGGTTTTTTTATACTAGAACTAGAACTTTTTCCAGTCCTTGATTTTTCTTAAATGAAAAAAAATCTTTTGTTGTTATTTAAAAAATATTTATACCACTTTTTTAATATGTGATGGGATACTGTCTTAGAATATTTGAGCACATAACCTTAAAATACTAAATGCCCTTCCTAAAATACTAATGCCCTTTTCCCAGAATTTCAAAGGCATATTTTTGTTTTATGGTTTGCAGGGATTATGCCTAGGCTGAAATTTGTGCTCTAATAAGTTCTGCCTTTTATTCAAGTTTTGTTTCATTTTGAACAGAAAATACAATAAGTCAGTGGTTCTGTTGTTAATGATTTCTGGGAGACAGGATATAACTTCAGTAATTTCAATCTTTTTGATTGTGGAATTAGTAAGAAGAAAGTTAAATGAGATGAAAAATGATATTTATCAAGGGGACACAACTGCATGGAATTTGTAATTATTCTTTCTAAGATTGTGGAAAATTACAATTAAGGAAAAAAAAAGACTTTACTGGTTTATAACAGTGAACTATCTTATCCAGAGGTGGTTTAGGTATTCTCCAACTTAGTATTCCCACTGAAGGACTCCAGATGATGTGCTGCTCACACACTCTCCCATTCTTTTCCCTCTCCCCTTGCCATGAGATGGAGAGGAGAATTGAAGGCACAAAAGGTGAAGATCATGGGTTGAGAAAAAACCAATTTACTGGAAACAGCAATGAGATAAGAAAATGAACCATAACAGCAACAATATTAATAAAACTGTGTACAGGGTTGGCAAACAATTCACAAGTGAATACTCACCACGTGGAGCCCGAAAACACCTGACTTTTCACTTCCTGTTACTCGACTAGAAAGAACACCTTCCCTCATCACCAGCAGTGATGTCAGATAGTACAGAATAATGTCTAGGTCCCAGCCATGCTGCTACTGACTACTGCAAAAATAAGCCCTGTCTGGTCTGGAACAAGGACACATAATAATTTAATATAAGGCAAGGTAAATTTTTCATAAAATATTAAAACAGAAGTCATAAACCTTTAATTTCTTTTTGTTTGTTTTAAAGACATGTAGCTAGTGTGCACATGTCACATGTTCAAAGATGGTCAGATATATTTTAGGTTAATGGGTAATTTTCTTATTATAAGGATTTAGTTTTAAATACATTCATTGTAGATATAAACATCTACCAAGCCATAAAGACTTGCATTTCTGATGAATCTTGTGTTGCTATTCCAGACCTTGTTGCCCTGGGGCCCCTTTTCCAAGTCAATCCTTTCCTAGAAAATGAATATATAAAAATCAAAATCAGGTAAATAGTAAAAAGCATGGCTCACCCACTGATTTCAATTAGGTGAGTGGGTCTGCTTCTAGGAGTCCTGCTTATGCTTCCTGGCATCAGCATTTTTCTCTTTTTAATGATAAAAATTATCAAGTGCAGAAGAAGGGTCAAAAGCTTTCTTCAAGTACAATACAGTCCTACCATACAGCAAATGTTCAAGTCTTGACTCCTTAGATCAAGATCCATTTTTGCCTCCTGCCTAATACTGTTCCATGGTTCTTTGTCATTGTCCCTAGGTAGAACAACTTGTCAGTCAGTTGAAAGTGCCCTTAGCATTGGTAATAGTATGCTGATTTATGATTCTTGTAATGTGAGTAGTCACCTTCTAAAAGAAATTTGGACAGAGCTTTTCATTTGAAACTGCATCTAGAAGTATTTGTTTTGAACATGCTATGGTTTAAAATCCAGCACCTCAGTGTTTATGTGAGTTAGATGTAGGTTTTCGTGGTTCTGTGTGGTTTTTTTTTTTAAATTAAACTTGTTCTTAGTATCACAGGAATGAACAGCATGCTAAGAAAATCATGACAATATAGCTGCAACATCTTGTCTCTGTTAATGTAACTTTAGACTTGATTCATAACAGAGTTTTTTCCCCAGAGACTCAAATGAAAGTTTCATTTTCAGTATAAATGTACCTAACCAATGTTAGGCAATCATAAGTGGTGTGAATTATATTGATCTTAGATTTATAATCTGCCTGAACCTAACCCTGAAAATCATCTGGCTATTTGTAAGGAATATCTTAGAAACTTTAGAAGACTTATGCAGTCATTAAATTCTCATCATATGCACACATTTAATAGGATTTTTTTGTTGCTAATCTCAGCTCGGCAGACTTAGTCCTTCCCTTGTTGCCACTATAATTTATATGTAATCATAATTTGACAACCTTAGTCTAAAGCTGCACTCTGTCCTCCAAGGAAATTTAATACCTTCTGCTCTGTACACTCATAGCATTTATCACTCTAACAATAGGTGTATATGACCCTGTTCATTTACCCTCCAACATGTACAAGGAGTTGCTTCAGTACAACCAGGTTCCCCAACATAATATTTCAGTGACTGTTTTTAGCTGTTGACTTAAATATAGGGTGTTGTTGCTTTCTTCAAAATGAGTTAAATTTTCAAATAATTTATAATTCAGTGGATTTTCTTACCTTGCTTTCTGATGTTATTCTACCAACAAAAAGTAAAAGATGAGCATAAAAGACTGTCATGTTTTTACAAATATACAAACCTGATTTAAATGTTTCCTCTCTCTTGGGAAGTGCTGCTAAGATTTGTCCCGAGGCACACAGATATTTCTGACTACCAGATGGGTGTTTTGTATTCTTTGCCAGTTTCAACCTCTTCTGTTGATCCACCTGTTCTGTTGTGGTTATTGAGGTTATTATATATTACCGTGACTATCAGCCAAATGCCCACCAGGATATTAACACATTCTGTGGAACAGGGGATGGAAACAGGATGAAAAATCTCATGGGCTATCCTACCTCTCAGCCCTGCTGAACTCAGGCTCCTCCACTCCCAGCAGAAGTGGCGCAAGGAGAATGGGGAGGGCTAACATTATTCCACAGCAGGTTCTTGCTGCTGCTGCTTCTTGCCTCCTCACAGTTACCCTGTTCCACCATAGACCCACACTGGGCTGCAGTGTGAACGCCTGCTTCACCTTCTGCTGTGCTGCCTCCTCCTCATCCTCTTTCTATTCTGACCCTGCAGCTATTTTTGGTGGGGGTTTTTGTTTGTTTGTTTGTTTTTACTTTCTTACCTTCTCCTCTCTCTCAAAGAGTTTGGTTGAAGGATTTTAATACCTTTTCTTAAACAGGCTTTCCCAGAGGTGCCAGCTGATTAGCTGCAGGGCTCAGCTGTTCCCTATGGTTGGTTATTTAAAGCAAGGCCAGCCAAAGCTTCTCCTCACAAAAAGGAGAATTTCTACATAAATTAAAATTTAAATATAATTAAATACAGACCACTAAAGAGTTGTTTAGTCTTTGTGAAGGAAGGATGCACTGAGCATGTAGAAGTGCCTTCCAGTTTGATAATTGTTTCAGAGTAATCATTTGAGTAGGAGGTTTGGACCTTATTCTCATTTGCAAGGATTTGTTTGACCAACAAGTTGCAAGTTTTCCTTGACCAACAAGTATCCTTCACAAAACTTGTGAACTTGTGAAGCTAGAGACCTTCTTGAAACTTACCCAAGTACATTCCTTCAATTAATTGTTTTTGCTTGATGGCTTGATGTCTCTAAAAAAAAAATGTCCCCAGTCTTTGTGCCAAAGGACTAAGGGCTCTATCTAGGTTCTTTCATCATCTTTCTGAGGTAATCAAAAGTAAGAGCCCAGTTGTTCCAAGTGAGAGCTCTAGGGATTGAACTAAGAGAGACATTTCGTGTAGATTTAAGTAAGGCAGATATTTGTGTAGATGATTTATGTCCCTTTACACTTTTACTTGCTTTCTGCTCAATCCCACCCCTACGTTAGGTGAAGCCAATATGAACTAAATAAACCAGCTACCAGCTCAAGAGAGGAGGGAAGGAAAACACCTCTGTCATTCACATCCCCACAGCTGGAGAAGCAGATAAGCTGCATCAGGAGTTAGCCACATCACTTAATTTACAGAGATTTCCTGGATCATGAGGATGTTCTCCTTTTCTGGATTCATCAGTCTTTGCTGCTTTGTTGTTTTGTGAAAGACTCAAGTACATGAGACATTAGATACTTTGGTATCTTTGCACCATACTTACAAGCTCTAAAAAGCTGGGTACTAAAGTAAAACTATAAAATGGGGATACTAGATCTCCTGTCTGCAAAGGTCTTTTCAGCCACTTCCTGGTATTATTTAACTCAGTGTGACCAAAATATTGTTAAAATTTTATTTAGTTTGTGTGGCTGTTGCTCTGTCATCTCAGTGACATATCTTGCAGCTTTGCGTGGACTTTTGTAGAAGGTCATTTAAAATAGAAGTCTGGACTTGAGGCACTGAAGTACATAGGTACATGCATCTGTTGCAACCAGATCGCAGGCACGGTACCATCCAAAACTACAGCAGCAAGATTCACCAGATTTCTATTCTTACTTATTTAAGTAAATTAAAATTCAAACTTAAGTTGTGGCACAGAAAATAATTTTACCAGTTAAATATCTGACAAAGTTGGAAAATCTTTGCTTCTTCTCTCACACTAAAAAAAAATTAAAATAAAATATTTATCAAATAACTCCTGGGAGTGAAAAGAATTGTCACATGGTGAAGGAAGGTACTACCCTGATAAGACAGAAAAATTTCAGGTTCTCTGAAATATTTCTGTCTTCAATTTTGTATTGGAAGTCTGAAATAAGTTACATTGGCAAGACTCCCTAGGCATGAAAAGAAGCAGGCTCAGAATCATATTCTGTTTTTAAAACTGTGCATTCTCTTTATGGCTTAAGGTCAGGAGGTATTTTATCTGCATGTCATGTGAGTCATTAACCACAGCTGCATTTGTAGAAGATAAGACCACTGTCTTTATACAATCAAGAGCAACATCCATCCAAAGTACTTGATTCTGTCATCATTGATTGCCATTTCCCTTCAAGAACATTACTGGGACCACAGTGGCAGATTTTAAAAATAATATATCTGCTTAGCAGACTTGGTGCTGACTTTGAAAATGTCTGATTATGCTGGCTGCCAAGTTTTGTTTTAGCAATGACTTCTGATTGCAATATCTTGCCACAAGCTGCACTAAATGATCATGAAAAGGATTGGCCAGCTTATCAGGTACTGCATGACTCTTGCTGATCACATTGTTAAAATCTCTGGGAGAATGAGTGAAATTCAATTTTCTCCTATCCCATCTGGTAAGCAGAAAAAAATTATGACTAGAAAATACCATTACTTTTATCCAACAGTCGAGGGTGTCTGTTTGGTTCAGTATTAACTATAGATCACCTTTGTGCGCCATGGACCTTTCAAATTGCATTTGTGAACACTTAATTGCTTTCTTCTCCATGTTCCTAGCAGTTGCACTTTGTACCCTTTTATTACAATGAATTATGCCTCTTGTCAAGAAGGCAACTGTTTGCAGGAGATAAAATGCAGAGCCACAAACATTCAGGCTCCTGAACTTTTTGTGCATGAAATGCTTCTTTGTCCTATTTTTAGATGTTTTTAATATATTTTAAAGCAGGCAAGACAAATAAAAATGGAAACAATAAATAAAACAAGAAACAAAGAAAACTCTGAAATATTCCTGAATACAGCTGAAAAGTCTGGTGGGTGAAAATGTGATTCCAAAGAAAATTGAGCTCTGCATTTAAAAAGCTACTTCTTTTCCCAGAGTGAATGCAAGTTCTGTATTATAATATTTACAAGAAATGCTGTGGGCTTATTTTAGTTTATGAATGATCATTGTTTCTTAGAGTTTATTTCCTAGCAGTATGGTGTACATGAAACAAATTTTGTGGTTACTTTATTACTGGTATACTTGTGCACTTCTCTGAAGTAGTGAATAGTCTTTCAGTTAGTCATAAAAATAAGCTTGGGGTTAAAGAGTGAAACATATATTTTTAGGCACAGACATTTTGGTTGTGTGCAGAAATCTTTAGATTTAGCTGTAAAATTGGGCTGTGGGATTGTTAACTTTCATATATATGGATTGGGAAAATCCATATATTACATCTCTCTCATTAGTTACAGTACTTATAAAATGAGAAAAATCAGATCCTTAGAGATCGTATAAGATATTTATCATTTTCTGTATAGAATGAATGCACTGATACCCTGTCTCCTCCAGTGAGGGAGGTGGGGTGAAGGGGAAAGGAGGCTTGTAATTATTTCCTACTGTGTTCATTTAACTTTATGATGGTTCCTCTCAGGAGACCGTAATGAAAAGATAAGAGACTAATGATCCATAAATTTAACAGAACCTAGACTGAACAATCTTTCAGTCTGACAAAATTAATTAACATTAAGACACATTTTCTTGAGCTGAGTATGTATATATATGTGTGTATGAAATCAAGTCCCAAGGTACAAACGTTTCCTAACTTCTCAAAAAGTTTTCTTTTAGACTGCCACTTAAACTTTCCAAATCTCCTTTCAAAATGTAAATTTGCTGTTTTCAGTTTTATTCATGCTTTGTTTTCAAAAATCCCGCTCTCACTGTTCTTATTTCATACTTGATCTTTTACTTGGATATACTTCTACAACTGCTTATTTAAGAGAGAAAACCAAGGATTTTTTTAAGTGATTCCTTTTATTCTGATTATACTTCTACTATCACAGGTAGCAACATAACCAAGGCCTTGTATTTGCTTGTGGCAAACTTAAACCAATCTGTAACAAACACAGAGTATGTATCAAGCCCCATTCCAGTACTGACAGTTTCAACTCTTGTATGGAGAAGCTTTGAAGATGAGTGGAATGGCCTTGTCACCTACTCTCTCAATGATTGTCATTTTATAGTGTGGACACCCTCACTAGTGAGCATGAGAGTACATTCAGAATTAAGTTCTCTCTGAAATGCTTTTCAAAGGAGGTTAAATTTCCCTCCTTCCTTGTAGTGAGTTACTGACACAAACAAGCATAGGCAGACCACTTGAACGCTTGAGTTGCACCATTAAAACTTACCTTGACAATGTCTGCCCACAAATACAGGCTCACCCTATCTCATTATAATACATGCATCTGTAAAATATCAATGTAACTGAGGAATTTCAGAACATTTGTTAAGATTGTATCAATGCCTGTGTGCAATAACACAACTTGATCTGTAAGTGATCATACCCTGTATTATCTTTTACTTAAGAAAGTAATTGAATACTTGAGGACTGAGGTTTAGGTTTAGGCATATACAAGGTGAGCTGTCTTGTCACATTCACAGATGGCTCGTTCATACTTACCTAATAAGTATGAACAAGCAGATTCATGCTCTTTAATATGCCTGTGCATGCTGAAGTCAGATTTCTGATGGCAATACAGAAAAGATCTTCATTTTTTTCTACTTGTGATTTTGGTGGGGTTTGTTTACATGTTTTTCTCCATGGCAGAAAAGCTAATAAAAGACCGTAAAAGTTATGTGTTATACAGAGGACAGACACAAATTTCACAGATAGGAATTTGGTTAACAGAGTTAATAATTCTAACTTCATCAATCAATAAGAGTTAATAAATTGTACAGTCTGACTTTTTTTCCTGCTTTTTTGTTTTGTTATTCCTCTACCTACTGTACTGCATGGCAGAAAACATGAAATTCTGATTCTGTCCTTGCTTTCATGCCTTTTTCTTCTTTGTTTCTAAGGAGCAGTTTCTTTCAGAAAGAAGCAGTTCATTTTGCTGTGTAAATTCATAGTATCTTATCAACATTTTGCTTATTCTCTCATCACTTTTCAATATGACAGCACTCCATACACATGCTAGAAGCAGTGCTCTTCATAATCATTCCCTCTTCACTAAAAGTCATTAAGTTTACATTGTCAAATCTTACCTTGATTACAAATGTACATATTTTCCATACAGCTAATATAAAATAAATGTCATGTATTTTTATTTGCATCTCTAGCAAAGTGGTTGATATTAAGGAACCATTAAGGAAACCTGAATCCCAGATCATTATTCATTCAACAGTCAAAAAAAGCATCTGTGCATTAGATGCTATTAGCACATGCAGAATGCCAGATATAATGATCCCATTAAATCAGACTTGATTAATAGTTTATAAAGACTGAATTTATGTTATTTTTGGAAATACAGTTTATATTATCCATTTGCATTATTTTTTGGAAATACTATTTCAGTGAATAACAGCCTGAAGCCTTTCCTTGGCAAGAATATAGTGTTCCATCTATTCTGATCCTCTTCCACCTTCTACCAAGGAGGTAGAAGGTCATTATATGGAGAAGATTGGATTTCTCCAAGCTTGCATGTACAGAAATATGCTTTTATTATGTGCCATCACATTAACTGTTCTATGTACTTAAAACTTGCTCAAGGATTCAGAAAAACTTTCTACTTTCTCTATCTGCTTGTCAAAAACCAATGTTATTGTGTTTATAGTTTTAGGTGTGTTGTATTAATTGAATCAAGTTAATTGCAGACTTGTCCTATGCCACTTGTAGCATTGAAGTGAAATAACTTAATTTAAAATGGACTTAGTCCAGTGGGTATTTTCTTTTGCTGCTTGGCCTGCAACAGCTGAGACAAAGTCTATGCCAGAATATTGAGTTTTCCCTTGTTCCCACAGAATTCCCTATCATGAGCTCTTGTTTACGATAAGTGGCTGAATTTCCAGGGCTGCCAAGAATGGCAGAAAAATATCCCATTTTTTCCTCTGGGCTAGAATTGTCTTTGCTTTTACCAACCCAGAAGTTTGCTCAGTGGCTTTCCAACGCATCTTGGTTCAGATGAATTGCACAGAAGATGTGAAGGCTTGGTACCTGTTTTTTCTCTGCCAGACTCGACCATTGCTAGCTACATACCCCTTTGCTCTAGCTACAGCTTTGCTTAGCTCTGTTCTTTGTTACATGAGGAGTGTGCATAGCTTTAAGTTCTCTCCAGAGCATGGTAAAACCTTTAGCAAGTAATGCTTCATTTTATGGATTGATATGAAGGATTAACATTATCAAAGATCTCATCTCTTCTAATCACAGTGGGGAACATTTTTTCCCCCTTGTAGAAGAGGGAATTGTAATTCCTGTATTTGGGAAATTATAGCTAATCTATACTCTATTCCTTCAAAGGGGATCTTGATCTTTATCTTCAGTCTTAAACTACACACAAAGATTATCTTTTTTGTCATTGTAGAGGAGCTGAAACCTCAAATACCTGAAGAAGTTTCTTGGGTTTTTTTAAAATTCAAGCTTCCTGTCCAAATGTTAAAACTCTTTGTATTCCAACAGACATTACGTATTTTTACCATAGCCTGAAAATGCTTTTTCTTCTTTAGCTGTCTATTTCAGCTTTTTATTGTCCTGAAAGAAGTTGCTATTAAGAACTGATGCAAATTTAAACAAAGATGCAGTTCATAAAAACAGTGGCTGGACACTCTTGTCAAGGGGAAAGATTGACTGTTTCAGCGGGCAACACACCCCTGACTGTTTTAAGCACAAGCCCTTCAGAACTCTTACTTTTGCTCACTGAACCACAAAATTGAAGTACCATGGAAGAAATCCAGACATGCAGCCATGCCAAAATATGTATTGCACTATACTGAAAGGCTTCAAAATTACTGTATTTACACAAGGGTATTACTGACAGAATAAATGAAAATTTTATGGTCTAAGAAAAGAAACACAATTTTAGTTAACTAGCATTTTTCTACTGCTCTAAAGCTTTTATTGGGAGCAGAGGGAATTTGTACTCAGTGAAGTAGATAGTGAAATGATAATTTGTCTTTGAATGGAGTACTTTTATCGCATTAATTTCAGCCATTATGGTGTGAGATAAGATGTAAGCCAGTGACTAACAGAAAATTAAGGTCCCAAAAAAAGAGGCAATGAAACAAAAGAGTACCTTATGCAGTACTATACAAAGCACATGCTAAAATTAATTTTTACTCAATCTTTTATTGTACCCACTTTTAACCTCCATTCTTTATGCACATAATCATGCCTACTTCTGCTATATTTAAATATATTCGGTTTACTCATCAGATTTCCTTTTAAGGATATTTGATTAAAATCCTTTCTTGTTGCAATTAAGAGAAAAAGGGTGTTGCAGTGGAGATATGCTTTAGGTAAATGCATGGCATTGAAAATTTTCCTTCCTTTCCTATGCTTCAAATGAAGGAATCATTTAGCATATTATAGAGAGGTATGCTTTAGACTGTGTTATTTTCAAAATTATTCTGGCATTGTATGCTGAGTATTACTGATAATAATCCTTTTTTAAAAAAAAGTGTAAACGCTGTGATGCTTTGAATGTACATTTTAGGGTAACAAGAAAAGAGGAAAGGATCATAGACATATGTTGTCAGATGGAATCTCCATAGTTCAAGACATTTCATTCCCTCTATTGCACTGAAGCTGGATCATGTAAAACTACCATATGCTTGTCTAATCTGTTCTGAAAAACAGTGAAGAATGGTTCATCACATCCTTGGGTAGCCTGGTGAAGTGCCTCATTACTCTTCATTAGAATACTTTTACTACTCCAAACCTGATGCCTTTGTTGATTTTCACTTGTCCTTCCCCCGATGCATATGAAGCAAAAACCATCTTCCTTTTTTCTAACTGCTTTTAAAATATTTTTTTCTGCTAGCCAGATCATTCTTTGGACTGAACGCATCTCCTAATTTTCTCCTGAGTCATGCTTTATAAAACCCCTTACATGTTCACATTTTCTCCAATTTTCCCTGCTGGAATCTGCAGTTTGCCAACATCATTCTTAAGCATTCAAAATGAGGCTGAATCCTTCAGGGGCTCCATACTACCAGGAAAACGGGCTGAGAAAACTACCTCTCTTGTTGTGTGTAAGACCTCCTAGGACACATCCTGAAGTGAAACCTGTCTTTACAACAGCAGTCCCTTATGAATTTATAGTGTACCTCTGATCTTTGTGTGCCCTTAATATATTTTCTGCCAGACAGATTTTTCACCACTGGGAATGATGCAGTCAGTTGAGTTGTGGCTATTATCCTCCTTGAGTACTTTCTACTAGATTTTTGAATTCATCTTGTTGAACAATCTTGTTAAGATTGTCCAGCTAAAATTTCCCAGTAGCTATGCTTTGAAAAAGCAATAGCTATCCTTTACTAATCCTTTGGAGATTGCAAGTAAATCTTTTCATCTGAAAAGGTGAGCAAATTCAGTCTAAGCTTTTAGAGGTGCATCCTGAGATGTTCATCCTTAAAAGCCACAATTCCACCCACAGATTGTCTTTTGTTTCCTTCTTTCCATAGTCTGGCAGATCAAAATTCTACATAAGGACCCTACAGGTTCTTCTGTAATGGAAACATGGAGAAAAAGAAAGTACTTTAAAATAAAACATGATTCCCAGTTCTATGGTTTTCAGGTTCTATCAGGTTTATTTTCAAATGTCACCCGCAAAATTTATTGGTAAAGAGTGATCATTATTCAAGGATGCTCTGGGCAAAATTTCCATCTGCTCACCAGATCTTCCCACTGGTATTGTTAGTTAGCTAAAATATATCATAACATCACCACCCTCCTCATGTTGCAAGAGGATTAGATTTAAGGTTCCCTGGGTAGTTTTGTTATTCACTGGCAGATAATGTGATGGTAGAAAAATTCAAGGCAGAACTGAGAACTGGGCAAGAGGGCTGCTTCCAAACAGGCAAATGCACCTTGCTTGCATGCATGCAGGAGGCAAAACAAAACTAAAGAGGGTTTCTTGCCCTCTATTCAGCCATTCACTCCTTTTTCCTCTGCCACAGTTGCCTGTTGCTCCACCTTTGCAGACTGACATGCTCACTGTGTGTTTGCACCTCCTGAGAGAAAGGGCATAAACTTCTTATAGAGACTGGAGCATAAGCAGAAGTTGGAAAGCTATTTTAAATTGATAATAAAAAAATAAATGTATGATCACTTGCTAAAGTGATAATCAGGAAACATTAAGCACTAATGCTTATTATCACAAAAGCCAATTCTAATCAGCTTTTAAATCAGCTTTTAAATGTATAATTAAATTTATATTTCAGTAATTTTCTGAATCTGGGCTATGTTTTAGTTGAGAAACCCTGTGAGACTGCCAAGCCAAAAATATATCTAAGGGACCCAGAGCTGATGTGGAAACATTGTACAGCTGCAAGGAACACAGAACATTCTATAAAGGTTCTGTAGAGAACTACAGAATTTGTAGATGGAAGTTCCAGAGAAGGATTTTCAACAAAAATCTGACTCGTGTCACTGTATGCCAAAAGGCTGAAGCCATAGTATGGGTTTCATAAGTAAAGCCATTTGTGTGCAGGATCAATGATAAATGAATTATTTACTTCTTCTGGGGAATAAACAGAATGATAATTACATCATTGATGCAGTCTTGGGAAAGGCTTTGTTTTGTTCTCTTTTTCTTCAATAGCTTGTAAATATCTTCAAGATGTATAACTTCCAGAACAACAATTTAAAGGAGACTAGAGAAGAAAGGAGAAGGAATTGTTCTTGTCACAGCAGTAAAAACAATCTTGTGGTGTAACCACTACAAAGAGTAATAGTATAAAGCTCAATTCAGAAATATGTTTTGGGTTGCTTTTTTTTTTTGTAAATGAGAACAATAGCTTTATTAAATTCTTTACACTGAGTTTCAAAGAACTTCACAAATTATCCTTTTATTAGGTTAATTCTTGTATTCATTATTAATTGACTGGGAATTAGAACCCTCTGGAAAAAGAAGTAAGGGGACAGAAGCAGAGAAGACATTATACTGAAGAATCTTGTGTCTTAAGGCAGAAGTTAATGTAAATTATTTTTAGTGGTGGTAGCATACATAGTTTACAGAAAAACAAAAAGGTGGAGCTTGTAGGCTACTTATTCTATCACACATAGCTCAGTCTATTTTACTCAAGCTCTCTGATATGTATTAGTTTTTCTAATTCTTCTCGGGTTTTGATCCTCACAAACTGATGAGGGGAGGAGAGGCAGTATAGGAGGACATTAATATGCAAAGCTATTAACTCTCCCTTTTTTTTTTTTTTTTTTTTTTTTGTAGACACTTCCACTATAGGAGTATTTTGAATCTTTCAGTCCTTTTTATTATTTTCTTTTTTTCCTTTTTTTCCCCCCATTGTCCACTAGCTGCAAACTGTTACAGTGAAACATTTCCATAAGTTCTTAGTTTGAGAGCCTTGGACCACCTCTTCTTAAACCTGACTGTATGTACAAGGTTGTGGAAGTGTCAAAACACAGTACTTGTTCTTAATCCAGTCATCCCCAAGAGAAGAAAGAAAAAGAAAAAGAAATGCACAGAAAAAGTGACCTGGGTGATTCTCAGTACCATCCAGGGAGCAGCAGTAGTTCCTCTGGCACTATGGAGAAGGATAGCAGCCTGATCAATAGAAAAGGTCATTACAGATCCAGTTACCATGGTGCTTTACAGTACATCCAACTTCTATCCCTCTGCTCCTGACAAATCAGAAAAGTTTACGTGGGGCCTTCTTGTGTGTCACCTTGCATATCCTCCCTTCTGTTCAGGACTTGCTTTCCATTTATTTCTCTTATCTGATGAATCAAATGGGTACAATTACCTGCAAGCAAAACAAAATTAATGATGATTAGCCATTAAGGAAAAAACCAAATGTGAATAGCAAAATACGAAGAAAAAGAATCTTACTCCCCAAATCCTATACTAAAATAAATTTTCTCAATGCCCTGCTATAATTGTGGGCTTGCTGACCTCTTAAAATTAAGAAGAAACGTGTTGCATGTCTTAAAAAACATTTGTAATAAGCCTAATAGAGATGTAAATATGTGACTACATTGTTACGATGGATTATGCACTATTTAATGTTTTTCAAAAAAAGAGGAAGAGAGATATTTTGCTTACATGCTTCATGTTTTCTTCAAATAAAAAGACGACTCAAAAATTAAAGAAATCTCTCCTTCTCCAATCCTTCTCCAATCTCTTCAATTCATCTTCTATGAATTGAAACTCTTTTAATGACTGCATTTTTTCACTTTTATACCAATTAACTTTTAAATATAACAGAAAAGTTAAAAGATGACAATGTACCAATAATAAAAATACATACCTGGAAAATAAAAATAGTATTTAAATACTGACTGTCAGCAGCATCCTGGGGTGCTTTAGGATGGGTGCTGTTTGCAGGTTGGAGCTGGTGATCCACCTACTCTATTCAGCTCTGGTGAGACACATCTGGTGTGCTGGGTTCCTCAGGACAAGTAAGATGTAGACTTACTGGACTGAGTCCAGTGATGGGCCATAAAGACAATTAAGGACTTGGAGGATCTCTTACATAAGGAGATACTGAGAAAGCTGGGCTTCCTCAGCCAAGAGGCAGCTTGTGGGGGAACTGAGTACTGTGCATAAATACTTTTATAGGCAAACCAGTTGTTTTGTCTAGCTCACAATAATATTCATATAAATATTCTGTCAGCATCTTAGTATTCATATGTTCTACTTCATTGTCTTTTATTTAAAAAAAAAATTCCCAGTGCTAAAAATTGGAATTAAGTGGAAACCTAAAATGTATCTGCTGTGGATGGCTCAGCAATCACAGCAGTCCTCTCCAGAAACTCAAGGAATGCAAGGCAAGACTTTCTGCATGTTACATACTACCCTGGATGAGCTGGATTCCTATTCCAGTCTTAAGCTATCTAAAAATTTGTTTCTGGTTTCGGATTGTTTGTTTGTTTGTTTACTTTTTGGTTTTGCTATTTTAATTTTTTAAAAATAATATTCTTATATCTTCTTGGGGGAATGGTTATTGGTTTCTTTGTTTGTTTAGCTATTGTTATTTTACTTTGTTTTTGCTAGCTGTTGCCTCTGGAATATAAATTTGGAACACAGAGGAAGTAATTTTAACTTAAGGGTAGCAAAGATATTTAGATATAGCTTCCTGCAGTCCTCTTAGGAATAGTCTGGCATCGAGTTCATCTAGCAAGGAGCAAATAGGAAGTTATGTGTCAGCCCTGTGCAGATGCTTTAGACACAAATATTTCACTACCTTAAAATAGAATGCTAATATGCATTATACCTTTTTAGCACGTATAATTTACAATCATGTCTACCTTTTGACCTTACCTTTTGAAAATATTTTTCTTTAAGCTCTTCTGTATCATTTTGAATGTCTCTGTTTTATGCAGTATGAAGGTATAGTGGCTTTCAAAAGATATAGAAGTAAGGTGTACACTCAAGTCACAGGTCAGAACTCTCATATAGCAAAGGATTAAGTAATTGCTTTATTTATGAAAGCTAGCACATCAAGCTGACATCAGGCACTTTAAAACAGGACCCTATTTCATTATGCTGTGTTGTGCTTACTTATTTCATTGTAGAACTATTGGACCCCTTAATTTAGCTGACATAATGCACATAAATATTGAAGCATAAACATTTTATCATATAAATTACTGGTATGAGACCTGTATAAATATAGAACTAAATCAGGGCCGGAGTAGCCTGGCTTCATCTTCCCCCTCCCCAGCCTTTGCACAGCTTTTGCACAGAAGACAGGGAGCAGAGCTCTGTCTGTCTTGTGGGCTGTACCTGTGGCACACAACCACACATCACCCCTTTGCTGAGCTGCTGGGAAAACTGCAGCTCATCCTGTACCAAAGGTGCTGAACCATTTTCAAAGCTTTCAACAGACAGGAAATGAGCTCATTGCTAATGGAGAAAAAGATTAGAAAAATTGTCTGGAGGAGACTTCTAGGAGGAGGGCTTTCCTCTCAAAATTTGGGCATGAAAGGGGTGATCCTGTGGAAGGTGAATAATTTTTGAAGCAGCTTTCATAAATTTCACTTTCAGTGTCTATCTAGATCAGCCCTGGATCTCTAATGCGGGAAAATCAAAAGTTGCATTTTATGAGCTCAGTCACAGCTGTTGTAAAGTTTTTTTAGGTTAAGTTCTCAAATTTGCAGAGACAAAACAGAGTCAAAGAAAGTTACTACTGACAAAGAAGAGAAATATGATTTATTAATGTTCCTAAGCTCAGCCATTGTGATAAATGAACATTTTCTTTCCCTTATGCTGAATAACCTTACATTTGTTGGTATTTGTTTTACATATACTCACGTATTCAAAATGCTTCTGTATTTTACAAGAACTAATGACAGTTCTTAGAGGGTCAGGCTATTATTAAAAAAAAAAATAGTCAATGAGATGGAAGTGCTCTGCCCCTACTGTCAGCCTCTGTGCAGTGTGTGGCCCCAGAGTGCAGAATGCAGCAAGGCAGCACTAATCCTGCAGATTGATACAGCACTGTCAGCTCCTTCAGGAACCACACTGGGGATTTGAACCAACCACTTGAACACCTGATTTTGTTTGATGTGGCATCCTACAGAGAATATCAGTCTGCTCTTTTGTTGTGTTAAACCCTGGCCACACCTTAGTGACTGGGACTGGTTTCCAGACCACTGTTTTCTTTACACAATTTTGGTCCATCTCCTGGCCACCCTCCTATGTTCTTCTTAGGACACCAAGCCTCTTTCTGAGGTACCATGGGGGAACAGCAGTTCCTTCCCATGGCAGGAGTATCTCATTGCTGTTGTGTGCAGAGTCAAACAAGATTTTAACAAGATCTGTTTGAATAGAAATTATATTTAGGTGTGAAATAGCTTTCTTTAGTAAACGCTACCAATAGTTGAAACAGTAGATTGGTTTTTAAGGATTTATGTTTCTCAGCACCTGGAAGTTTGGAGAGTTTACACTCATACTTTGCAACTTTTAGTAAGATTTTCTGGTATTTCCAGAAAGAAATATATCAACTAAATTTTAGAGGAGACAGTAAAATTTCTCAGTGTCTCTTTATTTAGATTTCATGAAAATTACCTGAATATCAAAAGGGACATAATTTTTTTTTTAGAGCCTAGAAATATTAAGTATTTCACCAAACTTGTTTTTATGGGGCAGTATTGAAAATTTTGTTATCTTTAATATTGCATTGTCCTAGAGGCAAAGAAATAAGAAATCTACCTCAGCCCTTCTTTTTATAGACAATAATACAAGGCCATGTCTCTGTGAAGTGTGCTTTCTTTGATTTGTAACAAACTAATAGAAAGCTGACAGGAAAATAAAAACATGACTGTGCAAATTTGGCCAGAAAAGTCTCCAAATAAATAAAGCATTAAATTTGTTGATTTGATATGATGGCAATAAAGTTTAGGGATTTTTGTAAATCTTAGCAATGAATGCAATCTCTATTTCACTCCAGTAAAGCTGTAAAAGCAGGTTCCACCACAGGCTACTTTGCTGAAAAATTAGACTTGTGACAGCAAATTCATTGTACAAAAGGTGTTTACTAACCATAGAAGTGATTTAAGAGAAACTAAGTTTTCCCCTTTGTACTGAAACCCATGATTTTGACACCTAAGTCAATCATTTTACTCCCCTATTGACACTGAGATGCAGTGAGAAACAGACCTAAGGATGAAATCCTCATTCACAATATACAATAGTTTGGTCAGCCCAAAACCTTCCTGATGGAGCACTCTATGGGTATTGACTGTACTTTCCCTACAGGATAGTAAAGGCCCCTCAGGTTTGGGTGGCAGCTGCAGGGCTGAAATCTCAATGGACAATTTTCTCCCTGAAGCTCCCTTCCACTGCTGAGCATGTGTGAAAACTGTGTTCAGTAAAGTTTTATGCACAGCTCACACCTCAGGCTGAGATCAGGTCTAGCCTAGCATCCCAGGAAAAGAGACAAACTGTGGGCAATGTGGCTTAATTCAAATATAACTGTACTAAAGCAATTGCCATGTCATGTGGAGTAGAGGACAGCAGCCTTGAATCAACCAGTGAAGTCTTTTTGAACAGATATCAAAAGAAAGATTAAACATTTTCTCTCTGCTGAGATGATATTATCATGGACCCTTAAGAGACTTCTGCTGAATTTGTGTTCATTTTTGGCTCACTAACAGATTTAATTTCTCCTCTGGGGGAATACCTCCTGAATTTCAGGAGAAAAAAACCCCAAATTTCCCAATCAACCTGCCAATCAGCAATTACCTCCAGTAGATGTCTTCTTTCTCCTTGATAATGCAAGAATTGTGGGATGCTTTTCTTTCAAATGTCCTTTATTGCAGACAGTTTAGGCTAATCCAAGTATAACTCAGTATGTAGTTTTCTAATAATAGCTCCTTCTGGATAGCTGGATGCATACAGAGATTCTTTTTGAATGTCTAATTGCCTTTTTTTCCCCCCTAATTTAGCTAAATATATGATTAGGCATAACCACTAACTGTAACAAACTGATTACTAAATTTGCCCGATTACTAAATTCAGGCAAACCAAGAATATAAAATCTTATTGTTTCATTCTGTACTGGCTGAGAGTTTAAGTTAGCATGACCAAGATCTGGCCCTATTCTGTAAAAAGCAGAAAGCATAATACACTTACATATTTTTTTTCTCCTTTGGCCTGCTGACAGTCTGTCTTCTGTCATCTGTAAATTTAATGAATACCTGATGAAGACATAGACTTGGAGTCCAATCTATGAGGACCCGAGAAGGAAATTTAAACTACAGCAAGACTAGGATCTGAGGGGAGATAACAGTACTTTTTAGAAAAACCTGTTTGTAGTGGTAAAACTGATGTTTCTGCTCTATCTCTGTTACCAAGAAATTTTGCTCCTTAAATGCAGACACTATTCGGCTACTGCCAATTTATTGGTAAATCTGAACACCTGTATTACCAACAGTTTTTTCCATAAAGTGTTAAATGTGTGCCTCTAAAAAAACCTCAGATTGGGTTATGCTTCTTGAAGGCACTGTTTACTTTCAAGTCAATAGGAGCTAAGGCACATTAAAGTGCCATAATGATGCTCCATTATCAGCTAGCCACACCATTAGCACATTGTATTTCTGTATGCACGTATCCACTCATATATCTGCCAAAACCTGGCATGTCACCATTCCATCTTTAATTGTCATGAATGATTTGAGAGAGAATCTAGTTGGAGAATGAGAGCAAGAGTGGACAAAAATAGATCCTCTCACACTTCCATGTTGTTTTCTCCCCTGCAGAAGACATTGTTTTTTGTTTATTTAGGTTTTTGTTTGTTTTTCATCTTTTGTGTGCTTTTACTACATTGGATTTCTTGAATTATATTCCTGAAAACTAACTGAAAAAAATTTAGTGACATAAATGTGTTCTCCTGATTCATCTGAGTTTGTCAGATGAGAACACTCTAAAAGTATTTTGTCAGGTTTTTTTCTAATTGCATTGATTTGGGGGTTCTTTAAAAATATCCAATGAAAAGTACTCTAGATCAGGAGAACAATGAAACAATATGTGACATTTTACTCAGCAATCATGCTTCATAGTCAACAATCAATCCAGAATGTTTTGCTTACAAGATATCTATGACAGGTATAAATAACTAGGTAGGATGATAAATTATATATAAGAAAGCCACTGTTTTGTTTCTCATGGGAAAGATTCTCTAAAACATTCTAATCCTCTATGACCCTGTTCAGTTCCAATGCCATCTTCATCTCCGGAATTAGTATTCTCGCTTCACTGTCAGATGCTGTGTACATTTAGAAGAGTGTTCCACTAGGTTTATCAGTGACTACCTTTTACAGTCCTCTCTGTTGTTGAAGCCCTATAAGCTCCACACAGTTCTTCCCCTGCACTGTGCTGCTTGAGGAGGTTTTATTATCAGTCAGATCCCTTTCTGACTACTTTCTGCTGCCAAACAATAATGCCAAAAATTGCATTTCAGATGTCCCTCTTCTCTTTTTTTCCTTTCTGGGAGAAAAGTAAAATATAATATTAAAATCTGAGAATGCATGAAACTTGTTATTTTTCTGGATTTTTTCAGTCCTTTGTCTTCTGCAGAAACACCTGTTTCTATATATGGGTCAATTTTTCAGCATTTCCAGACAAGTTAAATGACAGTAAATATTGAACTGGAAAATCATTTGGTCTCAAGTTTTCTTTTCTAGATCTAGTTTTGATTTTGGCAATTTTTCATTCTGATGTTCCCACATTACTTCCAAAGCATGACAAGAGAGGCATCTTATATATGACATCTCATATTTGCCTTTGAAAGGAATGTGTGCTGTCGAAGTATCTTGCTCTCATATAGACCATTTTTGCATTCACACGTTTTAACATTACCCACTATTTTAAGTCTTACAAGCAGTTTTCTTCTTCTCTTTTACTACTCTCCTGTTCATTGATGCAATTAGAAAGAGCTAACTCCCATATCTTTGGAATTCAGGATTGCAGAGGGAAATGGAAGTGATTGGATGCCAGGCACAGAAAAAAAAGACCAACCTCCTGTGCTGAAAACAGAAGTTCCACAGTTACCCACTAAAAGATATTCTTTCTCAAGGTCTACTTTCAGTTAATAATTAAAGGTCTGCCCTAGATTTTATAGAAGGTAAGGAGCAATAGATAATATTTTCAGTGGAAAGAAGTCCTGTGAGAAGTCTGAAGGGAGATGCAATTCATAGTGTAATTACCTAGGTAATTTTAATTTAAAGCAGAATTATTTCTGAAAAAAAAAGAGAACACAATATTTTAGTAGTAAGACTGGCTAGGATTTTTTAAACCATATCTAGTTTTTTTTTAAATAAAATATTGAAGAGCTGTGCAAAAATAGAAGCCTTATTACAGTGGTACTGTATCATACGCCACTAAACTTCTGAAATCAGGATTTTCATTACAGTGGCTTGTGCTATTATTTTGAGGGGTTTATAATTCATTAGTAAAAATTCAATGCAGTCTAAATTGTAACATAGAACTTTCTAATCCAAGGAAAACATTTCTTCTAGTAGATTGCTTTTGCCAAGTTACAGGACCTGTACCAATTTTTTTTTAAATATGAACTGATGCTTCTTGCTCTTGTTCTTTCTTTGGGACAAAATATCTTTATATTAAAAAAAAATAAAAAAAGCAAAAACAGAAGAAGACAGAGAAACTTCCTTCTAAAACCATCAGCTCTATTTTCTTTCTTAGCTGATGTAGTAGTAGAATAGCTGTCTCTTGAGTATTCTAGAAGACATTTTAAATCCCTCTAAAAGTGGAATATGAAATTTATTTTTATTTTAGGCAAACAGAAACAGTAGCTAAAAAGGAAAAAAAAAGGAATAAAGGTCCAAACCCTGAACCAATCCACCAAACCCAAGGGCAGACGCAAACTTGATAAGTGGAAATTAGTTAAATTTCTCTCTTACTGGATCCTCCAAATGACTCCACTCTCCTTGTTGCAAAACCCATGCAGGCAAGTGAAGAACACAATCTCCCCATTGCCCTGATCTGGAATTCACTGAAGGGCTCTGCTGCTCCCATCTAGCCCACATGCTTGTATTCTATTTGTGTGGAACCCAGGAGCTGCAGAGATGGAATGAAAGTCTGGGCCACCATCAGTCCTTAAGAATGGGTTGGAAGCATATTGTTGTGGGAGTGCCTGGACCAGACAACATGGATGTGCTCCTGGATACAGTATTATAGATGTCACTTATAATGTGGAGGTTTTATTAAATATATGAAAAAAATCCCCTCCAACTGCTGTGAATAATTAGGGTTAAATTGTTAAATGTTTGTGAATAAAATATATGTGCATGTCTATGCCATTCACCCTCTTAAAGAAGAAATCACTTGTATGACATTAGGAAGAGCCATTTGGTTCACTCTGCATGTCTATTACTAGAATGTCATTCAAAGCAGATGCATTTTGCATTGTAATCTGAGAGTAATTAGGCTCAGTAATGAATACAGAATAGTGTAACAGCTTTCTCTCATGGGCCCCATCAGCCATGGTGTTTTCTCTCAGCACAGCTGCCATGAACACGAACAGAAAGGAATAATTCCTGTGATGTATCAGTCAAGCGTTTTCATTGCTATGAAGCCTCAAAGTCAGTAACACATATTCTGAACTGGATTTAAACTCCAAGATTTGGTTTATGCCAAGTATTTTTTTTAAATACAAAACTTTAAAAGTCATGCTGCAGTTCATCACTTCTTGTTGCAATGAGCTACAAGTTTATGTTTCTCAGGAACAGGAGTTCACAGAAGCAGCGGAAGTTAAAATGGCAATTGTAAATGGCCTCATGGAAAGAAAAATCATTTTAGGTAGAAGTAAAAATGATGAGTATGCATACTCTTAGCAGTGTAAAACTGCTAAGCTAACAGTAAAACTTGTTATCACAGCTCTGGTTTATGACAACATGACTGATGCAGCAAGAATAACATTTAGTTCTCATCTTTGTACAGTTTACAGAGATTATGGTGTTAATGGCTATCAAAACACAACTTTCCTCTCCTATATTATAGTTTAAGATATGTCATAAAAGACACACAAAGAACACAGGGATGTCTGTAACATTATGGGAATTCCGTATGTGCTATTTCATAATTATTTAGTAATAGTTCAAGCAGGAAAAGCTGTATGTAAGTAGAAGTGGAAAAGGTGGTCTGCTTACAAGTGCTCTAAGAGTAGCCAAGGGACTTCACAGAGTCAAGTCTTTTGTGGGTATGATGGTAAATGATGGTAAAATTATGGCAAAACTGAGTCAAAAGAATTTAAGCTCAAAATATTAGTTGCTTGCCAATGAGTATTCTAAGAACATACACATTTTTTAGCAGTGAGAATAAAACTGTAATGTACTAATGATTTCAGTGGTCTCAGAAGCATACAAGCTAAAGTCTCCTAGAAATACAACTTCTGCAATAGTTGCTGGCATAGTAAAAAGACCTGATCTGCTGTAATAACTGAAATTCTTCAGTTGGAGTTGGACAAAAAAGAAAAAAAAACCTAACTGCACACTTTCTTAAACAAGAATTTTGTAGAAATTTCCTTTTTATTTTGACATTCAGCTTGCATGTGTAACCTTGTGACTCCACAGAATATAATTTCAGGAAATAAAGACAAAGCCTTTGTTTATTGCACAAACTTTTGTACAGGGATATCCAGTTAGACACTGAAATCAAGACGAAAATATCTTTACAACATCTCCTTGAACTTCTGTAGTATTTCAGTTTCTTTTAGTTTTCAGTTTTTATTTGTTTGTTTTTTGTTATTTGATTTTTGTTTTTAATTAATATTAAATGTGAATTTCTCCCCTGCTGCATCAGTTTCTCCTTCATTCTTAGTTTGATTCCTTTTTCTCTGCAGTCTGTTTAAATTCAAGTGGGAGTCATGCTATAATAGATCTCACACTGAAGTGATTCCCTGCACCATTTTGACTAAGTGATAGTGACAAGAATTACCTAGTGTCAATAACATTTATTCTTATTTACCTTATGACTGTTTCTCCAGCCAAGCACCATGGAAGAGCCTTCGTGCAACAGAGACTGAGGCACAATGAATTGTTTTAAAATTGAATTCCAACACGTTTCAATGTACCTTGGTCAGTCTGCTGTCAGAGCTTGCTGTTTAGCACAAATTCTTGTTATATCCTTTCTCCTTCTTGGTGCCTCTTATGGTTATTTTTAATTAAAGATTGCACTTTGTATAGTATTTCAAATGTTTTATTTATGGACCAAGGAACACTGCAAATCTGTGTTTAACGTATCCCCAGTGTGAAACTCTTCCAGTATGAAAACTGTCTTGTCACAGTACTGAAACATAAATGCATCTTTTACTAGACTCAATCTTAGCCATTGCAGTTCATTGTTCCTTAGTAACAAAAGAAGTTTGAAGAAACTGCTTCATTTTTCAGTTAGTTCTCTAATATATAGGTATTTTTTAAATTTAAAAGTCAAGACTTTTTTTTAATCTATCCTGGACATCCTTTTCTGTTTGTCTGCATTACTGTTAGTGTCCAGTAAATCATGGTTTTTATTCCTGGTTTGCTAGAGGTCTGTTGAAAGGCTTAGGGACAGATATTTCACCACTTAGGTTTCCTTTTCTCAAAAGCAGAGCTAGTTCTCCTTCCTAGAGCACTCTGATATCTGCTGAAGAAAAGTACTAAACAAATGTGTGCTATTAGTAATAGCTATATAAAATGTACAAAGTAAAACGAAACTTTAAAAAAAGTTCAATTTTTACTGAGTCTGCCTGTCATGATAGAAAGCTTAAAGAGGCTCTCATAAGGAAAGGTCTGCCTTATAGCAAATAAGTGGAAAGATTGTCTAAATGAGAAGAAAAGGAAAGCCCATGAAAAATGACCGCTTGAGCTTAAAGACAGAGTCTGATGACTAGAAAAAATTCGAGGAGTGGTTTGCAATGTTTAAGTTGCTAGTAAGAAACTGTTTGCTTCTTCCCCTGGCATGGGAAGACAAACAGAAAATTAGATGAGCAGGTTGTTGCAGGGTACTCATGGATGAATAAGACACAGCAGAGTAGTGTAATAGTTTTTTGTTTTAGTCTACTGATTAAGTCTTTGATAATTCTCACTTCCTCACTATTCTTTGCAGCAGAGGGATTGGGGGAGTTAAAGAAATTTGTTGTGAATATGCAGGAGGAATTAGACCAAACAAAAGTTAGGTAAGTTTCCAGAACTGTGTGACATTAGGAAGAAATTTTTGGAGTAACTCAGATGTGAAGCACATGGCAAAGCCTTGTAAACTGTAATTGTAAAGAGTGCAAAGCAATTTCTACTGTGTTAGAAGAGTAACTCCCATTACAAAAAAAAGTCTGAGAACCACAGAGGGCAACCTGGTAACAACAGACCGGAAAGTCCGATTTCCACCCTAGCAAGGTAAACATATCTAAAAGATATAATAAAAGTGCACTTGCTCAGTCAGATAGTCTCACAGCACTCCATCAAGTGTATGAGTTGGGATTTTAATTTACTGAAGCTAAATGATCCTTTCCCTTCCTTTTCCATGTGCTCAATACTCTTGTGCTGTTGGTGGGAAGGAGGAAAGGGTTGTGGGAAGAAAGAGTGTTTTTGAGGACTTTTTAAACTTTTCATTATCCTCCCCTGATTTTTTTTGGTAATAAACTCACTCTCTAAGATGAGCCTGTTTTGCCTTTTTGCCAGGAGAAAACATTCTCCTGGTCCTTATCTCAACTCTTGAGCCCTTTGTTTAATTTTTTTCCCTCTCCTCTGCCCAACTATAGCAGGGGAGGGTGAGTGGGTGAGTGGCTGTTGTGGGTGCCTGACATTCAGCCAGTATTAAACCATGACAGACAGATGCACATAACATCTTTTCTCAAGTTTGCAATTCTTCAGGTTAACGTTTGGTAATATTTCTGGTCTTAGAAAATCCATTGCTTTAATTAAATGGTTTTCTGCAAGATGAAATGCACTACTCACTTAAATCATCCTCAACATAAAAGAATGGAAGACAGAAAATGGGGAAAAATATGGGGTTCTTGGGATGAATAAAAGTGTGAAGCACTTTACATATATTTGTGGAGTTAACCTCAGCTGGAAGTAAGCCCCCAATGACTCTTTGTTTGCTCCACTCTTATGGAATGGGGTGGGGAATTTGAAGGGAAAAAGTGAGAAAATTCAAGGGTTGAGCTAAAGATATTTTTCTAAGTGTAGAGGGAAAAAAAAGGAAAAGAAAAAAACAAGTGGTGCAAATTTTACTTACCACCAGTCAACCAATGCCTAGCCAGCCACTGAGCACTAGTTACTTGGAAAAAAAATCCCCTGGTTTTATTGCTGAGCATGATATTTTATCATGTGGAATACCTCTCTTCTCAGAAGAAGAGAGATACTGAGTCAACTGTTGCCTGCGTCCTCTCCCAGGCTCTTGCCCATCTCCAATCTACATGTGAGTGCAGAGTGAGAAACAGTCTTGGAACTGTGCAAATAAAATGTTCAGCACTGGCTAAAATGTTGTGTTATCAACATTGTTTTAAGAATGGAATAGAATGGAATAAAATATTTCAGTAGGAAGGAACCCACAACAGTCCTGTAGTGCAACTGTAACTCTTTGGTCACAGATCCAAAACACAGAAACATATGGGTTGCTATGAACAAAATTAACTCATCCCAGCAAGACCCAGTACAGTATGAATGGAGTTTCAAGAGATGAAGAGTTTTTAAAACAGCTGAGGGAGAATTTGATAGAGGAGCATTCAGAAATGTAAGAGGATACAATTATTCCCCTTTTCTCACAACAACAGGCCATTGGAGCATCAGATGAAATGGTCAGGCTGCAGGTATAAATCAAAGAAAAGGAAGAGCTTTTACACACAGCATGCAGGAAAAGTCTGGAACTCATCACCAATGCTCCTGTGGAGGCTCACTCTCTAAATGGGTTTGAAAAACTCTTAGGCAAATTTATGGAAGAAAAATCAATCAAGGGCTATAAAACAGGATGCAGATGCAGCTTTTAACTTAAAAAAAAAAAAAAAAAAAAAAAGAAAGAAAAAGAATCCCCAAATGGCAGACTGCTGGGAACCAAAGAAATAGGGAGAGAAAGTAGCGGTATCTGGTATCACTCTCAGCATACATTGTGTACAGGCCCCTTTCAGAAATGGGATATGGACCTTTGCTCAAATAAGTCTTTTCCTTCTCTGCTCTCACCTTTATGTTCTTAGTATTAGACTGTCGTTCATCTCAGGTAATACTTTTCCAGTGACACATTTTGAATAGAGGGGGCCATGGAAGATAGAAACCAGGATTTCCTGACAAAGACAATTAAAAATATACCCTATCTACACCATTTATTTGTGTTAGGTGTTCAGAACTAGTGTTTTCTCCAACAACTGATTTCCATTCAGAAACATGCCTGTTGATCTGTATCTTAAATTCTTATTTTAACCATTTGCATCCTTTTTTCCCCCTCCAAGTTCTCCAAGTGGTCTAATTTCCTCCATAGAAGGTGTCCAGAGTTTCTTGAAAACCTTCATTCCTTGTCTGGTGTCTATGATCCCTGATGACACCCATCCCTCCTGTTTTGACAGGTCAACCTGATCAGATGAGGAAAGGTGATTCTAGTTAAAGATATAGTGAAATAGCTAATTCTAATTAGAGGAGGTTAGAAAATACTCAATTTCAGCCTACTGCTTTCATTTTAGACAGGTTATCCAGTATCTAAATTAGAAGCAGCAGGTATATGATCTGAAAATAAATTGTTTTCCCTTAAATCTGAACTTTAATGCTTTGGTGTTACTTTCCCAGATACTTCAGTTAGTGGGAATAGCCACATCAAATTCTGTTTTGGAACTGTAAAACTTGCAGCACTGGTTTATTCCCTGAGGATGGTGTATGGGCTTCAGTGAGGGCTTTTAGACAGTTGTTGCTAATATAAGTAATACATCCAGATAAAACACCTGCTACTTGGTAGCTTGTTTTCATTAGTATGTTGAAAACAAAGACTGAAATGAGGCCCATCTTAAAAAGACTTTGATGATAATGATGTAGAATTATAAGCAAGACATTTTATGCATATGTCTTCAACTATCTTATTTTCTACTTTATACAAGTTTAATAATAACTTATTGAATTAAAAGTCTATTTGAAATCCATTATTTTTAACCAAGAAAGAGTTGAACCTGAATTTAAGATCAAATTGAAATGCCTAGCAACATGTTTAAGTCAGATTTTATATTTTTGAATTCCACAATAAAGTAGTATTGGCATTTAGGTTCAGGGCTTTGCACCAATAACAAATGTAGTGCTAAAGCATTTTAGATATAAATATTTTGTTCAGAGAAGGAACCTACATAAGCCCAAATATTTATCCACAATTTGGGTCAATGGCCCTATCATATAAGTATTTGTGTATAAATGTAAATATAAGAATGATGTAGATTATACCTTTGAATTGCTGTTTTCAGATCTGTTTCTTCACTTAAAGTTTGGAATACAGTAGTATCCATAGTTCCTCCAGAAGTGGAACTGTCTTTTAGAATAATGACACTGAAGAAATAATATCTAAGACAAGCAGAGAGGGGTGGTAAAAATTATATCCTGCTTGATTTTATAGCATCATCCTTAAAACAACTGACACTAACTGCACATCTGGGTCCCAGTGATTTGCTCCTCTACTGTGAAACAATGATTTTGGGGCTAGGCCTGATATGTTGAATTGGGTCATGTTTTGACATGACATATTATTTTCATGTTAGCAAATGTGGTTTTAGAGGAAAGACTGAACAGTTTCTGCACAAACCTCTACTCTATGCACTGTGCAGTGCCTGGGGAAAGTGAGGGTCCAGAGCAGCAAGCACCTCTTCTATAAACTACTTGCAAGAAATGGTGAAAAACATACAGAGTCCTGTGCAGTAAATGTTAGGAAAAGGCTCATCTTTAATTCTGAGATATGCTGCTGCACCACTGTGCAACAGAGAACTGAAGGTAAGAAAAATGAGAAAGGGGGAAACACAACATATTTGTGTGAGGTAGAGGCTGGGGCTCACAATCAAGCATGCAATCTTTGTCTCTCATGGTTTTTTCCTGAATATGTAAATTGAAATGAAATGAAACTGGAAAAGATATCTCAATCTGGTTTGGGAAATGGAACCGGGACCCTCATCTCTGTCATCTTTTCCAGAGGTCAGGCATTCTCTGAGGACCTTGAGTTCAGGGGCTTTCCTATGGGGTTTAGCATGGCATGACAGCCAGAGCCATCCCAGCCGGGAGCTAGGGAGCTGAAATGGGGTACTAGGCTTTAAACCCTGGGAGCTTGGGCAGGGACAGTGAGGTCCATTGGCACTCCCAGGGTCAGTCTCTTTCCCAGTAAAACACTTGCTTATATTGCTTTGCTCTCATTCTTTCTATTTCCTCAATGAGTCTTTCTTTCCTAATAATCTTGTGACAACATGAAAGATGAGAAGTGATTCAATCCAAAACTTGTACCAGCCTATTATAGAAAGAGACATCAAACCACAGGAAAACTAACAAGTTTTCTGTCAGGTGAGGATCTATTTTTATTTCCTAAAATAACAGCAAATGCTCAGGATGATTCACATCTTTTCTTCTCTCTGTTGAACAAACGACATTACACAGGCTGTCGCTTCAGTTGTAGGTTTTGGTGTCCAAGACATCAAAGGTATCAAGTAGAGTGGAGCTCAAGTTTATAATGTGATGGGTTAGCACAGGGGTAACTACATTGCAGATAACTTATGGTTTTTCATTATGTACTATGAAATTTTCTGGGTGTGACAAATTTTTGAACTTGTGCTTTTCTAGAAGGTGACTGCTAAAGAGTTTCTTGTGACACTTCAGAAAAAATATCTGATTACTACTAATTCACTTGGCACTGGTCTCTAATAAGGTAAATCATGATGTTCTTCTGTGGTATTAGGAGATATAATCTCTTTCAAAAATCCTACAAAATCCTGTCTCTTGTCTCAGTACAGTCAAGTATATCTGCTTTAGTGTATCTAGATTTGGCAGTGCTCCAGTTCCTTTGATGTATTTAGTTAGAAAGAGACTGGATAAGTAGGTACCAGTGTTTAGGGATGAGTGAAGCCAGTTTAATAAAGGTATTTTGAGATTCAAGAGTTTGTCTTTTCTCTAGTGTCCCTTCCCTCTTCTGCTTACCCTTAAATGTAATTAGATTAGATTAAGGTTTATTTGACTTGGAAATAAAGTCTTCATATCAAATCCTAAAGAAAAACAAAGCAGCACTTTTCTGGTTTTGTGGGACCCCCCCCCCCCCCAAAATAGGAAAAAAAACCCAACAAACAAAACCCAAGGCTTTTTGCTTCTAAAAGTTTTTGCCAACTTTGAGATCTTATTTATTAAAGAGAACAATGAATGACTGGTTTTAATGATGGTTTAAAATACCATCATTAAAACTACTCACTCATTATCAAGTGTCTTACAATATTTGAAGTAGTGGCATTTCACCATTTTTAATTTCTATGGAATTCTTCATGGGCAGAAGCCTTCCTTGTATTATACAGTAGCATAATCTCTTTTCATACTGAGGTATTCAGTTATTAGGGTCACAAAACTGAACAGTAAGCACTTGACATATATTATTTCTGCTCATACAACATCATGGTCAGACTGATGGATCATAAAGAATTGAAGACATAGGTAAGAGAAATAAAACTCCATTTTGCTGTTCTTTTCTCTGCTGAGGTCAGAAGGCAACTGTGTCCAGAAACACATCAAGCAGCTTAGCTGCAATACTCCTTATCGTGGTACAGCACTAAATATGTTTACATTTCTCTGAAAAGTTTGCATTTAATAAACAAGGTGTCTGAGTGAATCAGAGTGAAGTGAGCCTTAAAACAGACCAGCTTTCTGAAGGCTGGATCAACTGTCCCTGTATCATTACAGTCAGAGGTTTGTTTTTTTTTATCTTAAAATCTTCCAGCAATGGAGACCACTCAAACTACTAAATAATCTACTCCAATGCTGTGTTATGAATAGGAATATTCAGCTTCAATTATACATTTGCTGTTCTAAACTTTGTCCTGTACTTTATACAATTACATAGTCAACCATTTCCAAACATTCTTCTTATCTTTCAGTGTTTTTTAATTTTTTTTTTTAGTAATTCAGCTTCCAGTGTTACAACACTTATTGAAATACAGATGGAAATGCAAGGGCCATACATTTATTGTGACTTATTTCCCCCTTCCATCCTCTTTAAATTCTTTACTTTTTTCCTTCTTTCATCAATTATGCTTAGGGACTCAGATTGATGAATTCAATTTTGAAACCATATCACCTCTAGAAACCCAGTGGTATCTTGGTGCATGTCATGCAGTCTGTGCCTTACAGAAATAGTAAAGAAATACTGAGTTTCTCAAAAAAAAAAAAGTTTTTTCATCATTACAAATATGATTTGCATACCTACTGGAGTTCTCACAGTTGAATTCTAAATCTGGAAATTTCTGCTGAGAAAAGATGGTTAATCACCCTCCCTTTACACTTTTCTCTACCTTAACTTCCTTCTCCCATTTTATCCCATACCAAACTCTCTGGCTTCTTTAAAGAGAATGCCTTTGTATGCCTGGAGTGATTTTTAAGGGTTTTTTTCATTGTTTATGTGTTGTTAAAAATCAGCATGTGAAATGGTTTTGCAGCCTAAGGGCAGAGAGAGGCAGGAGGAAACAGAGATACAGGAGTTCAGCTTTGTTTTTCTCCTACATGCCCCTTGGCAGTCCCTCCATATGTTGGGATTCAGTCTCCCCCAAACCAGTGCCCGAAGCCTTCACAGTGTGTTGCTGCAGTAGAACAGCAAGCATTCAAGGGTTTATCTCTAATAGATGTGATCACTCACTGTTTATGAAGCAACACAGCTTGTGCTGATAATGAAAGACCTCCTGTTCCCTCCCCCTCCCAATTAGCAAGTCTTGTCTGTCTCATACTCCTTATGAAAAAGTTTTATGTCAATATTGACAAGATGAGAAAAGGAAAATGAATTGACTTTGCACAGCTTCAGTCTCATCCTGTGAAAAATTCTGTGGGAGCTGTTCTGTCTTATTCTCTTAACACAACCCTAAACATGAGTAATACCTTAGATGTTGAAGATGATACACATGACACTGACTTTTACATTTGTTTTATGTTACACTAGAGTGTGTTCAGGGTGTTATGACTCACCATAAAAGACAGTAAAAACCCCCAAACTCTTTCCCATCAGAAAGAATGAAAAACCACTCAACTTCTCAACTTCTTTTCTAAGTGAGGAATTGGTTATGGGAATTGGCATTATGAAGAGGAAGCAAATGCTAGAAATCCCAGAATTTCAAAGAGGCTTTGTTTTGTGATGAAGGAACTGAATCTCATGAGTCAGAGATGTGACAGCCCATGCAAAGCAGTTAACCTTTCTGGGCTTCCTATTTGCAAAATGAGATAGTAATACATCTACTTACCTTTCCTCTGTTTTGCCAGGATCAATTCCAGACATTTTAAGAGGTGCTTCTTTAAGGCAATGTGTGTGCATAAAACCCAGCCAAAGTCAAAATGATGAAAAAGATGAGAATATTTTTAATCCCAGTCTAAACTGGGTATTTGCTTTTTATCAATCATATTTAATGGGAAAATAAATGTCAAGTAAATGGATGCCTACATTATTATCTTTAGTAGTTAAAAAGTGAAGCCATAGAACAGAGCAGTTAAGAATGAAAACAAGGATCAGTACAATGTAATAACAATTTATAAAAGAGCAACACAAAGTCAATTTATTGTTTAGTAGAGATTCAAGTAACTGATTAGAGAGCAATTTTGATGCGCTACTGTTACCTAGCACAAACTGTGGTGAGTCACATTGTGAATAATTTTTATTACAGGTGCCAGCAAACAAAGCTTTTGGTATCAAGTGAAAAGATAGCAAACCACCTTTTCTATAACAGGATGCAATTCTACAGCCTACTGTTAGTGACACCATTAGGCACCTAATATTTTAGGGGCTCACATTTGATAGACAAACTGTGTTAAGTTTTATTTACCTTTGCATTGATGTAATGCACTTCATTTTTGACTGGAAAACCAACCCATTTACTTCCTATTCTTTTATTTCTCTCCTTTTCTTCTCACAGTTATGAGTCACATATACCTATTCCCCCCCCCCCCCCCCCAAAAAAAAGAAATAATCAAAATAAAAAACTTAAAGAACATGACCAGCATTTACAATTGTTTTTTTCTCCCTAAATTCTCCAAAGTCTTGAGTTGTCTTCATGCCAACAGTTTGTCCATCTGTGAGAACATCTAGGTTTCTAATCCCTGTTTGATTATTTTTAGCACAACAATGAAACTGCAATAAAGATCCCAATCTGATAATAGCGTTAAACTCAAAGAAAATGCCACATGCAAGTTCATATGGATTTTGTGGGAGATTGGGGTTTTTCCAGAAAACAGATCCTTTTAAGGCGTAATGTCTTAGGAGAAACTCACAGAGGGTGGTGCACATCAGCAAAAATAAATATCAGGGCTCTTCACTTGGATATCATGCTTAGGGTTGCACAGGCAGTAGAATATCATTAAATCTACTCCCTCTGTAGACTTCAAAAGCCTTCCAGTAGGCTTTATGTTGTGGCACCTGGCTTTTGAAAATGATCAGTATGTACCACTTGCTTGAAGACATCTCCAGCCAGAAGAGAAATCAGAACACCATGCATTTAAGTTCTTAAATGAGAGACCTCATCAAAAAGACAGTTAGAACAATGGATGCTTGAATTCTCCCAGGGCATGGTGAGGTTCTAAAGCAACTTTTAGTGGATAAATATCAAAACACACAAGTAAATAGAAAACTGACTAGTTTTGAGGGGTTGCCTAATAAATATGATATCCTTACCTTAAATATTCAAGGACTTTTTAAAAATTAGTATCTTCCCGTAATAGTTTCATGGACTTCTTTTGACAATAAGAAAAATTCTGTGCCTGAGTTTTTCTCCTCAAACTCTCATGCCTAACTATTGAACATTTGAGTAAGAATATATTTTCCAAGGCCTTCCACATATACCACAATGCTGTCGAACACATCTGAAAGTAATGCACTTACACAGGTCTCCAAAAATGCTTGTTCTGCTAATAAGATTAGTTGAAACAAGATTAGTTTGTCAAGATACCAGAATTTTTCTTTTTATGAATTACTGCATCCTTTAGCATTTTTTTAGAAAAATCCTTTTAATGTAGCAAATGCATTTTGAAAAACTTGTGCATGTCTCATATATAGTGCTGGATTATTAAATTAGCTTGTTCACTGTGTTCGAACAAGAAAGCATCATATCAATTTCATTACTGACAAATACAAATTCTTGTTTTTACAAGATCAGTTTTTTCAACTCCCAGCATCACTGGTAGAAATAGATGTGTCTGTCTGAAATGCAGAACTTCATAAAAATGGCCTCACACATTTTAGAAGAAAAGGTAAACTCTTAAGAAATAAACCAGAACCAGATCTTAGCTAATTGCTAGAAAGTTATTGATTATATAGAAGTCTCTCATTGGACGTTACTAAGTGTTAGTTATATAGTTAAGCTATATTTACTTAGCTGCTTGAAATTAATTTTAATGATTATTTTAAAATGTCAAACACATATGGCCTACATATAGTTGTCCTGCAAAATGTACCTGACATTCTGAGGGTGATTATTTTTGAAACTCTCTATAGTGGGAAAACACTAGAAGTACCTTTCATTAGGGAACATATAAGAAGTTAACAGTTTTGAAATATGGCATTTTGACATGCAAATTACTATACAGAACCTTGTTGAAAGTTGCTAAAAATAATGTTAGTTCTTTAGCATATACATAGTTAGTGACCATGTTAGAACCTTACTTATATATTTTATGAAATGCACAACTATGGTGTTTGTAAGGAGAAACCACTTTAAAAGCAAATATTTGCTTTTGTGTGGGCGAACAGAAGGGAACAGAAGAAAATTCCCTCCTGACAATGATAATTTATCTCTAAATGAGGAGGATTTGATCCATAACATTCATCACTGTTACTACAACTAGAACAAAACTGCTCAGATATAAACATAGGTTACTTTTTGATTTTGTGAGAATTTTAAGTAAGTAGGTTTTATTCTACTATGTTGTACACATTTAATATTTCCTTGTAATAAATATTAATATTAATTAATGCTTACTAGTGCAAAATAAAAATACTAATTAGAAATTCTTTTAAATAATGATCCATAGTAGACATGGTTGACATATATTTTTTGTCTTTTCCATAATTTTTAAATGAATGGGAACTAAATTTGACTTGCAATTTATGTATTTTGGAGTAAAATTGTAACAGCTCTTATGAAGGTCCTGTTGTCGTTGATGATAAGAATTGCACTTGGAGGCAAACATTATATGCTTGACCCACATCTATTTGGGCATTGCCTGGCATTTTTTTTTATATGTGTGTTACTTAAGTCATAATAAATAAAAAAAAATCAAGTGAGCATGGATTTGGTTTCTGTTTTATCTTTTCTAAAAAGACATAGGACAGCACTGATATCATCTGGGCTTAACTGGCCTCACCTAATGCTACATCAGACCTCTTAGTCTTTTTTTCAAATCTGGAAGGGGAAGAAATAATGACATCGCTATTTATTGCACCCATTTAAAGTGTGTATTCCATTCTATTTTAGGGTAGATTCAATGTGATTCAATGTATTTCAAAGTGATCACAGCATCAAACCTGACAAAATTCAAGAAACATTTGGACAATACCCTCAGGCACAAGGTGTGATTTTTGGGGCTGTGCTATGCAGGGCGACAAGTTGGATTTTGATGATCTTTGTGGATCCCTTCCAACCTATGACATTCTATGATCTTTAAAATGTATTTGAGGTTCACATATTTCAAATGAATGCTTAATATTAATGTGTCTAATTTGATGTAGATAAAATTCCTTCATAATATTTAAGAGGTCTGGATTTTCATAGGTAAATTGGGATCATCTTTGGCATATATCTTACATACCATATATTTTTAACAGAGAGGAAGTGAATATCAGATTTACACCCTTCTAAATTTCTTTTTGTGTAGACTTCAGCTAGGAAAACTATTCTCATCAAAAAGTCAATAATTCAGATCATCTGAATTTGCATGAAGAAAAATATTGGGGTTTATTTCCTGGTATTGATACTAAATGAGCTAAATTTTGCTCTGGCTTGTAATGGTCTGAACCCATTATAGACACAGTGGCCTCATTAATTATAATTAATTATTTTTCTATTTCCATAGGATAAGCCATATATAATGGAAAATGCAGGAAAACCCTCTCTCTCATTACCAGTGAATTTTTTTCAATCCGGCCTATTCCTTATAAATAGCAGAGGCTTTTTTTTTTAATCTGAGTAGTCTACAGTGGTTCTGAAAATAGAAGTTATTATTATCTCACACCTCAGACTGAAACATTAACACAAAACTAGTTTTATGCATAAACACTCCTTCTGACAAGGTAGACTGAGGATTAAAATACTTCTCTAACAAAATTCTTGTGATTTCACATTATTTAAGTATTATCTGAGATGGAGAACTATAGTGATTTATTGTGGAAAAATTAAGAGGCCTATTACTTGCCATGGAAGGTACAGACATACTGTTAGTTTGACATAAGCCACATAAAGATATTAAATGTGACTCTAATTAGTTTTATTCACCACTCGAGTCTGTGCAGTTGGGTTCCTTTGGTATCATCCTGCTTCTATCTAACATGAGTAATGGGAAGGGTTAGTGAACAATATTTCATACTGCCACATTCCAGTAGAAGTGGTTTCCACTTCTATGCAGTGTTCCAGTGGATGCACTTTGATAAAAAGGTAAAAAGAGAAGCTCATAACTATCTCATTTCTTGACACAGAAGATCCTGCAGATTGGTGATACACTAGTATGTACAAAATTATCCTTTGCTAATATAATGAACCTGTTTATTATAACACACTATGCTCACTTAATCACTGTTATACAATAAATCATATTTGCTAGGTACTTACATAATGCTATTCAGCAAAAAAGGCACATTGTCTGATTCAAAATATCCTTAATTAAAACCAAATTTCCAACTTGTTAAAAAAAACCCAAGCAAATCAGAAACAGAGAAGAAAGACTCTGCACCTTACTCTAAAAGGTCTGAGTCCTAAAGTGTTGAACTATGTGTTGATCTGGGAAAATCTACATGCTTGCTCCTAAACTAGAACCTTTACTTTGGTAAGTTCCCTGGACCAAGGATATGTAAAACTTGCTGTGGGTTGATCTTGGCTGGTATCTGGCTGGTTGCCAGACACCCACCCACCTCTCTTTCACTCCCTTTGCTAAACAGGACAAGGAAAGAAAATATAATGGAACAGCTCATGGCTGAGATAAAGACAGAGATCAGTTACTGATCAATTACCAATTGCTATCAGAGGCAAAACAGGCTTGGCTTTGGGAAAATTAATTTAATCTTTTGCCAAATTATTGAAAAGTGAGAAACAAAGACAAATTAAAACAATGTTTTTCCTCATAATCCCTCTTTTTCCTAGGTTCAATTTAACTCTGAGTTCCTGACTCCTCTTAACTCCTCTACCCCTACAAAACAGAACAGGAGGGTGGAGAGTGAGAAGTTGAGTTCCTGCCACTCCCTCATCCTCACACTTTTTTCTGCTACTCACCCTTTTTCCCTCTCTAGTGTGGGTCCACTCTGTGGGTGGCAGTCCTTCCAGATAAACCTGGCCTATCTTGGGCTCTTCTCCACGTGCTGCAGTTCCTTCATATTTACCTTCTCTGGTGTAGTCTTTTCCATGGGCAACATGGAAATACTTGCTCCAGGTCCTGGAACATCTTCTCTCCAACTTCTCTGAGCTTGGTGTTAATTGTATTGTTGTTTTCCTCACTGCTGTGCATCTTTGTTTCCTTCTTAAATATGTTTTCCCCACAATCACCACCAGGCTGAAGGGTTCAGCAGTGTCCCATGGTGGGTCGGTGGGAGCTGGCAGTGTCTGGCACAGGATAGCCCCTGTATTTTCTTCACAGAGGCCACCCCTGCAGCCCATCTGCTGCCAGCATCTGGACATAAGCACCCCCAAAAAATATCTTTGACTAAAAGATAATTAGCCTAATACTGAAACTTCTGAATGAGAGAGTAAATAAGTAAATAAAATACGATCATACTCTTTGTCTCTTCTCACAAGAAACATGTTAATTGCATTTCACATCATCTAGCACGTCGTGTGTGGCCTGCTGAATGAAAAGGACAATGGAAAATGCTGTATTACATTTGTTTATGACTGAAATTGGCCATCTGGGTCAACATTTACCAGATATAACAGTGCCTGGGCTACAGGAAGAGGGCTTAGTGGGAGGTTTTCTAGGATATAATTGCACTAAAATATTGATTAATTATTCCATAAAATCATAGAATGATTTGGGTTGGAAGGGACTTTAAAGATCATCAAGTTCCAAGCCCCCTGCCATGGACTGGAACACCTTCCACTAAAGCAGGTCACTCAGAGCCCACCCAGCCTGGCCTTGAACACTTCCGAGTATGGGGCATCCACAATTTCTCTGGGTAACCTGGTGCCTCACCACCGTCACAGCAAAGAACTTCCCCCTAATACATAATTTAAACTACTGTCTTTTAGTGTGAATTCACTACTCCTCATCCTATCATTACATGACCTTGTAAAACTCCCTCCCCATCTTCCTTTAAGGCTCCTTTCAGGTACTGGAAAGTCACAATTAGGTCACCCCTAAGCCTTCTCTTTGCCAGGCTGAACAAATCCAATACTCTCAGCCTTTCCTCATATGAGAAATGCTCCACCTCTCTAATAATCTTGATGACTTTCCCCTGGACTCATTCCAACAGGTCCATGTCCTTCCTGTGCTGGGGACCCCAGAGCTGGATGCAACACTGCAGTGTGTCCTCAGCAGAGCAGAGCAGAGCAGAGCAGAGCAGAGCAGAGCAGAGCAGAGCAGAGCAGAGCAGAGCAGAGCGGCAGAATCCCCTCCCTCTCCCTGCTTCCCACGTTGCTTTGGATGCACTCTGGGCTCCAGTGGCTCTCTGGGCTCCAAGTGCACATTACCAGCTCGTGTCAGTGACCAGCACCCCCAAGCTTTCTCAGCAGGGCTGCTCTCAATCAGTCCGTCCCTCAGTTTGTGTTGATAATGAGAGTTTCTCCTACCCAGGTGCAGCACCATGAACTTGGTCTTGTTAACCTGTATGAGATTCCCATTGGCCCACTTCTTGAGATTGTCCAGGTCCCTCTGGATGGCATCCTTTCCCTCAGGTGTGTCAACAGCACCACTCAGCTTGGAGTCATCAGCAATGTAAATATGAGTCATCTAAGTGGATTTCCAGATGAAAAGAACAGTCTAAATAAGTTAGTATTTGTTATTGCATTTGTAATTTTCAGCACTGAAATGCACTTAGTGTTATTTTAGTAGCAATCAAAAATATCAAAAGGAAAGGGGCGTTTCAATGACGAATAACAGTGATGGAGGCAGGATTCATAGTTATGGTAATTAGAGAATAGGTTCCAGTTTAGGCTGCAGCTTAGGAAAAACATAAAAAATATTGAAGAATTCCTCCTAAAGAGACAGCAAGATAAGGAGAATATTCTATGTCAAGTAGAAGAACAATCTGAAACTCTTCTGTTATGACCTTAATGCCTTTCTCATTTTTCTTTTTTTTTCTGGCAAGCTGAGAAAGGCAGTGCTGAAATGAGTTCTTAATTAAAATGAAGTGAATTGAGGGAACACTGATGATTCTCTGTTATCTTGAAAACAATCTTTTCCTTTGGAAAGGAAAATGAAGAAATGAAAGGTCTATTTAGTCAAAGAAACACCAGGATAAATTTTACTAAGCTAAATATTATTTTTATATATTATTAAACTTGCAATATGATAATACCTAGTGATACATATTTGAGAAAAGCCAAAATTTTAAAAGAAACTGAAATAGCCATCAGTATTTTGATACCACAATTTTTTAGCCTGTAAGATAAAGAAATATTTAGGGAGTAAGTAGGTAAATTAAATGAAATACATATCAAAAACTGTTTTGAAAGAGCATTTCTTTGTGTTCAAGTTGATACATTTCCTCCTATACCTCTTCCCTGTTTTGTGTTAAAGCAAACAACATAAAGACATCAGCCCAGATTAAAGACTGCTTTGCCTTAAGAAATGAGGAAATATTAACTCTGGCATGTGATTTCCACTGAAATAAATTTTGGATCTTTTGCAATACTTTCAGTATGACTAGGAAGAAATGAACTTGTAAAATTTAAATGTATTGATTTCGACAAATATAGTGTCAGTGTTACCTGTCTGTAAAAACGAGATAAAACATTTTAAAACCACAAAAAGATAATTACATAAAGACAGGCCTAGTTAAGATTTAAATGGGTAGTCCTGCCAATATTTAATATTCAAAGGAAGAAAAAGAAAAGAAATAATAATTTGGGGTTGAAGAATGAGCCATAATGTGTTAAATTAGAACAGAGTCAAAAGTAATGGCTGAATTTTCACTGGCTGTCCATTAGACCTGTCTGTCTAATTGAGCATTAATGGGATTTGGGTATTTTACTCCCATGTGACTGAAAATTCCAGACATAGTTACTAACAGAGAGAAATAAAGAGCAGAACACAAGATGGAGAATTGCACATAGAAGCCAGAAAATAAAAAGAGTAAAATGAAAGCAAATCTTTTCATATGCTGAAACCATAACCATGGAAGGAGAAAGCAATACTTGTTGTTGAGCTAAGGTGTTGGAGGAGAATCAGGAATGCATTTTTTTCCAGAGTTCATATGAGAAAGGAGTTACCTCATTGTTACCTGCTGGTAACAATGATGTGGATTTTACTTTGACAATGTAATATTTAGTAATATGTTTGTCACTGACCCAGACTCATGCCTCACTGAGAAACTTTTTGCTATTATATTTCCAAAGAAAAATATGATTTTCTCAGCAACTAGAAAATGCACCAGAAAAAAAACCCCAAGTTGCCCACGAAAAGTCTAAAATGCAACTGATTTCTTATAAAAGCATTTTTGCTACATTTTAGAAGATATTGACTCAATTTTGTTCGTTTAATCCTGAAGGAAGTCATGTCCACTGGAAAAGCATAAATTGCATCAAGCTAAAGCAAAGAAACACAGGGAATGCTTAATTAATCCATTGGAGAGAAAGTGAGAAGCAGGGACAACTGAGCTCCAGAGGAGTTTTCCAAAGAAAAGAAATGGCTTCCCTTGGTGCAGGACTTGTGAAGCAGAACATCTTCAATTTGCTGATGGGAATGAGAGCCTGCTTTGAAAGCTAATTAGCTGTATCACATAGCTGTAGCTGAGCATGCCACCTCTGGAGCCATGCTTGGGAGTAACAGAACTTTCCACTGTAGAGCATAACTCCGTGGCTGAAGACAGACTCTAGGCCAGCAGAGAACCTGCACTGTCACCTCTCTGGTTTGCTTGCTAAGTATCCACTTAGTATATCTGAGTTTAGACACATGCAATAGTTTAAATAGTTGAAGTGAGCACTAGTAAAATACAGTCCAGGATTTTTTTTTTATTCACTTAACAGGCTCCTGACACTCTCTCTTTGCATCTATTTCTGTGATAAGAGGTGGTAGCAGAGACACTTTATTTCCTCCCTTACTATTGCCCACACCAGCTATATTTGCAAGTTGTATGAGTGTTTCCTCGTCCCACATTTGCAGAAAGTTTGTAAAAATAACAGTTGAATCTCAGTGTTTTCAAGATTGTTTTTACCCGTTCTGTCATGAATGTAGGAATATGATTTCAAAGTAGAATAAGTGGCAACAGAAGGTGAGGCATCAGAACAGAAGAAAATTGTTGACCGCAAAAGGTGTTCTTTAGTTTCTGTCTTCACCTTGGAGGGAGGTGAGATAGACAATCCCCTCAATGCCTGGGTCACTGTTTACACCCTTATTGAATAAACAAAACTCCCCCACTGTTATTTGAACTGGCTAATGTTTCTGAACTGTCCAAAACTAACAAAGTCCTAGCAAAATCTTATGCTAGAGCAAATAGGCTCACTTAATGTCATTGCAGAAACTTAGTTACATCTCTTCTTTTACCAGTACTCTGACTGGTTTTTATTTGTGGTTGGGTTTTGGTTTTTTTTTTCCCCTGCAGAAATTCCACCTTCAAAATGATGGCATTAGCTATGTGAAATACTAAACCCAAACCTGAAGTTTTTAGTGAGATTCCTAAAAAAAACCTGTAGGGTGCTGGAAACTTTAGTGTGCAAAACACGTAAAGGACTTCAAATTATGATTTTTGTGGCTTCTCCATCTGCAAATATTTTCCTATAATTCAACTGGAATTATATAATAAGCTGTTGAGAATACTGAAAACATTTTTTCTTCCCTGAAAATGGATTCTGATGTTCTTCCATGCTGAGGAAGCTGAAATCTGAGTGTTATGTATATCTGCATATTTTGGAACCATCTGTAATATCATTATGAATTCATCTATTTAATTTAATATTCTTTGGGCTCTTAACATCTAGTGCCACAGCTGTTTGGAAAGACACACCAGTAATGCATTTAAAAATTTGGCATGTAAAAAAAAGTTTCTGTGAAGTTAAATGTACAATTATTCAGCAGAATTTTAAATTTTGGAAATGTCTAGTACTTTTGTACATAAATTTTGGCCCTAGGCATATGGGCTGCTTTTTATAATATACACGCTATAAGAAAGCTCTGAATACATGCACTCTGAAGTCTATTACAATGACTGTTCTAATAATCAGGGGAAGTGCTTTTGTGTTTCCCTGGTGCTGGGATAGAAAGAGAAACTGAAATCAGGACACTACATCAAGAGCCAGAAGCTGTACATTTGTTAATTTTGAAAGGAATGTGTGTATTTGAACTTGACTCATTTTGCTACCAAAAGTTCCCTGAAAAAAAATCATATCAGAAAGAGTAATGAACCACAGGGTTATAGTGAGAGCTATGAAATGAGATAAACTCCTAACTGGAAATGTGATGTAGCTGTCGTTGGAGAAAGTATGCAGATGCAGACAGAAACAATAATGACCTGGTATTTTAATAATTGGCTTGGACTGCAATAAAAGTAAAAGACAGAGATGGTGCTTCTTTGCCTATAATATTGATCTTTTCAAAGAGTGTGATGAGTGGAAGCCATAGAGTAAGGTGCTTATTGTGATCTTTTCTGAGATTAACAATCTCTTCCATCAATTCCTTCACACCCTATTTCTTAATGATTGATTTGTCCAGTGATAGAATATTTGGACTACGCCATTGAGGAGCAATAAGCCTCTCAGCTGAAATACTGAATGCCTTAGTTGGATCTCTGAGGTATGCACAGATGAATTTCAATCTACTCCCTAAAATGTCTGTCCCTGAACACATTTCTGTGCACAGGATCATGTGTTCTGTTGCTCCCAGCTCAACATTTCTGGGTTAGCACTTTAGATGCTCTGTTTTTTTTGGCTGGTCTTCAGTTTAAACAATCTCCTGGAGTGATCTGAATCTTGCAGGCTTAGATTTTAAACTTATCAAGTAGAATAAAACTATCCCAAAATAATACAGTATATGATTTTTATTACTTGGTGCTTAATCAGAATTAGCCAAGGCCTTTTTTTCTTTATTCCTGATATCAGAGACCATGCAAAGGTCCTTGAACTCTTATGCAGTAGATGAGTGAGTACTTACCTCTATGTTTAGTAGTCTGCAGCAATCAACTTGTCAAAAGAGTTCGAGTATTCTTGGCTAGGAAAGGAATAAAACAAGAAAACACAGTCATGTCATTAGAGAAATTAATGGTGAGCTAATGAATTAAAGGAAGAGGACTTTAAAAAAGGTAATTTAATATGGACATACAGATAAAACTTTTCTCTCAGTATGTTCTTCAGCCATAGATATTAGCTGAGAAGAACCACTGGAGGGGTACAATAGCATATTCATTTTTTCAGTCTTTTCTAACCTCTATCAGAAATTAGTTATATAGAGCTCAAGGGAGGTCATATTCCAGTGGGGGTATCTGCAAGCTTAAAATGAAGCATATTAATTGGGGCTTAATGATGGAAGAAAATGCTGATTCCTGAAGCCAAGCCAGATTCTTAGAGTCTGGATGGAATTGATTTCTGCTGTGCTTGTATTCATCATAAACATGAACTGTAGGCTTATAAAATGCTATTTTAAAAAAATATATCAGAGTGTAATAATTCCTCTGGGAGAAGTTTAAAAGTCTGTAAATACAATTCCTCAAGAGAAAAAAAGACAGAAAAACAAAACTTCATGAACAGAACTCACTTTAGGATTTTGGACATCAAAAGTCGGAATTCAGCAAATGCAAATCAATTAATTTGGATACATTGATGTAGTGCCGGTGGTTTTCGTCTTTGTGAGTTTTTAAAGATCTATATTGAAAAACAAACTTAATATCCAGGAAAAAAACCCCAAATACACAGCAACTCACCAGGGCCTGTTTCTTTCCAGTCAATTTGTCTTTGAGTCTGTTGTCTAAAATGTCTCTGATTATGGGAGTGTTTCATAAGAACACAAAGCTGGAGCATGCACAACTTCTATGTTTCAATGTTAATTTTAATGTGTAGAGAAAAAAAAAAAAAAGGTAGGAGAGTAGAGTATGAAAAATTGTTTAAAAGGAAAAAATACAGCAAACAAACAAATAAAAAGGGTAGAAGAGGTCAATGGAAGTCCTGCCCTTGAGGACTCATATAATTTCTAACTTGAATGCTTGTAAAGGTCTTTGAAATCCTTGGTGGGACATATTAAATGTGCAATGTGTTACTACCTCAGCAAAGTGAAGGATCAAGCAAGATTCTGTTCTTTTCCTCTGTTTATTTCTGAACCCCTTTGTTGTTCCATCAATACACTGCTGATAGTACAATGTTCACCTGTCATTTCATACAGAAAAAAGACCTCTGGGCAGATAGCTGACTCTGAACTACTGCTGACCAATTTTAGAAAATAGATACTGTTCCTAATAAGAGCAGAGAATTTGCATGAGAATATTTTTCATGCAAATTATTACTCCTAACTAATACTCCCCAAATCAGTACAATCGGATATTGGATTCCACGTAACAAAATGAAGTTCCTAGGCAATATGTGTGGTCAGCCCTTTTCTTGTGAGAGCTAGCTTTAAAAAGTACTTTATGTATTCTATTCTGAAATTCAAACTATTTTTATTTAAATATGATTGCAGACGTGTTAAACTAAAGTTTCATATCAGCCAAAAAAAGTAAGATGTATCACTTGCATTTTGCTTGTGAATTACAAAGTTTTTCATTTTGGGACACATTTTCCACTGCAGTTTTGCAGGCAGAACCACCAGAGAACACTAATTAGCATGTTTTTAGGATGTAGTGGATTTTAATGGCACAACTGGAAAATCGCCCACATGTCCCTAGAAAATTATAAGCAGAGATTTTCCAGCTGAAACAGAAAAGCAGATGGATAAGTATGAAACTAATGTTATTTCTTCTGGGGCCAGAATGTCAAAGTGAATATCTAATGAAGCTTCTTTTTTTTTCCTTGAGCACAAACCATACAATACAGAAATATATCAAGTATCATTCTAAGACAGGAAAGTAAAGAGGACTTGAAGTCATTTAAATGTATATTAGAAAAGAGTGAAGAGCTGGAGCTTTACTTAGAGATAAGAGTAAATAAAGTCCTTTACTCATTTTATGCATGCTGGGTTACAGCACAGTCTGACTTACATTAGAAACCAATCTTCAGTCATAGAATTCAGATCAGGATGCGGCTCTCTGGAGACTGGATTCTGGGTCATCTATCAAGGGCAGATGATTCAGGGGTGCTGCTTATCATTTCACACCCATTTCACAAAGTAGCAAGTAAATTATTATTTTCCCTAAATTACTTATGTGAAAGTTGTTTCTAAAGACTGGTCTGGGAAAGGTTATTGTAAGAGTGGAAATAAAAGTTCTTCTATGGAAAGGTTTGTCTCTGAGAAGTCAATTTCACATGTGCAGTATTGTGCAGACAATGTTTCATTAAATAACATTATAAAAGTGTTGTGTAATGACAGCGTAGCCTATTACAATATACATTACCTTCAGCAATGACTTAAGCTTACAAGACCCAGGATCAGGACTTAGACTGTTGGCTAAAAGACCACTGGTAAGGACACCAGGATAAGCATGAGTATAGTCCTACTGGGGGTCTTTTGACTACATCTGTCAAGAAAGGCAAGCAGATGTGGCTTCCTTGTAACACCTCATTGAAAGGATAACAGCTCTAACAGCACAGTACCTTGCCAAAGACCATGGTTACTGATTTGTTTATTTGGTTTCACAGAAATAATTTTGTACCTTCAACAAGTTAGTGAACTTGATCAGCCATATAATACCTACAAAATTGGTGTCCTTAGAGAAGATTATCTATGTTCGTTTAAATAAGTGGTTTCAGAGAACACAGTAAAATTAAGTCAGTAATTAGTTGCCCCATGCCTAGTCTATGAACCAGAAAAGGTTGCTGAGGGGATTTCTAATTATATCTCTTTTAAATGGATTTGAAAAGGCTAAATACTAGCAGTGTCAATGTCTTGATCTATCACAGAAATGACCTGTGTCTATATCTCCAACATAGCTGCAGTAATGGGGCAGTAAATATTTGTGATAGCAATATTGTAACTCTTTTCCTAGATTCTTGGTATGTCAAAATCTGAGGTGATTGAGGTTGCATATGATAGCAGCAGTGTGTTTCATATTTCACTATCTTTGACTGACTTTATGGTAAACTATTAGGTTTACCCTGGTATTAAATATTGAAGTTTCTAGGAATAAAGTGATATCTCTCGGTTCCAAAAATGTCCACATTTAATTCTCCAGCTGACCCAAATACATATGACATAATTCACTAATAATTAAGTTAAATTAACCTATGCAAAACATAGGCTAAATTACTTTTGATAATGGAATTGGCTTATGGATAGGTCATCTGTTATCTCTAGAGAACACTATAGCCTTCTGTATAGTTCCTAATGTCTATATTTATCACAGAAAACATCTCATTTTTAAATCAAGAGCTAAACTGAAAATAGCTGAAAACATGGGAAAGCATTAGATGTGCTTACCTCGTTTTCACTCTTAGAATCAAAGAATTGTTAGAAAAAACCTTTAGGGTCATCAACTCCAGTCATCAACTTAGCCCCACCATCCTTAAACCATGTCCTCAATGCCATATTCACGTCTTTTGAACCCTTCCAGGGATGGTCACTCTACCACTTCTCTGGGTAGCCTGTTCCAATGGTTTGTGAAGAAATGTTTTCCTAATATCTAAACTAACCTTGCTCTAGTGCAACTGCAGGCCATTTCCTCTTGTCCTGTTACTTGTTACTTGGGAGAAGAGGCCAACGCCTGGCTACCACCTCCTTTCAGGGAGTTGTAGAGAGCAATAAGGTCTCCCCACAGTCTCCTTTTCTCCAGGGTAAGCAATCCCAGCTCCCTCCATCCCTCCTTATAGGACTTGTACTCCAGATCCTTCACCTTCTCTCGACATGCTCCAGAGCCTCAATGTCCTTCTTGTAGTGAGGGGCCCAAAACTGAACACAGCACTCGAGACTCAGTCTCATCAGTACCAAGGAAGAGGGAATGATCACTTCCCTAGTTCTGCTGGCCACACATTATGATTATAGTCAGGGATGGTATCCTGATCTAGATGGACCTTCAGATCTTTTGTTCTCTTTCACAGTTTGCTTTCACATAAACACTAACTGTTCAAAAAGAGCCTGTGTATGGTGGAACTTCACTGTGATACTGAGACACTAAATATTTCCCATTTCCTTTCTGTTTTCAGTTAAAACAAACGTTTGATCAGGTAACTGTTAGTTTAAATATAACTTTAAATATTTCTTTTCTAAATTTTAATTTTAAGCATGAAAAGTTCAAAGGTGTTGCATTCAGGGATGTTTCAAGACAGAAGTGAAGGATGGGATCTGACTCCTCTGTTAAATAATAGTGATTAATGTGGTGAAACACTGTCCTCTTCATTCAAAATAGCAGCAATTCCATTTCTAGTAAGGAGACAAGAACGATGTGTACAGTAGGAGCCTTGAATTCCTTTGATCCAATCTCATCCCATTAATTCTAAGAGATGGAGTTCTGTATTAAAGAATAAAATAGGAAAGGTCTCCTGATGAATTAAGATAAAACCCTTATCATCTGAAAGAAACATAGTTTTTTTATAACAGCAATTGATCCACAGTAGAAGAAATTAAAATCATTCAACTATTAAAACAGAGTAATTTGCACCTTTTTTTTTCAAACTTGTAGCTTTTGTTGTTTGGCTTGCGCAACTGATGGCTCTTCAGTGTTTCATTGGAAGGAAACGGTACATGAATTCTGATTACTATAGGACAAATTAATGTTACCTCTGGTCTTAACATGCTTTCTCTGTTTCTCCCAATTATATATATATAAAATTGATGTCTTATCAAGTAGTACTACTTATAAATATTTCTGTGTTAAAGGCAACTTTTTTATTCTAATTTTCATGGTTCCCTTTGCAATGCCTAATTCACATTATTGTTAGTGGAAAATAAATGCAGCTAAGACAATGCAAGCAACAGCAGCAGGAAGTGTCACCAAAAAGAGCTGTCAGAAAAGACAAATAATAGTCTTATAGAATAGAAATAAAGAAATAGAAAATAAAGAAAAAACATACTCTCTTAGTTCAGTGTTCATGTGGTAAGGAAGGAACAGAATTTAAACTTCTACCACAAACAACTGATCAGAAACATCCAGACTGATTTAAGTTGTCATGGTGATCAGCCACTCTTTGCAGATAAACCCCTGACTACTCTGCAGAGTACTGGCAGTAGTAATTCACACTGTTTTGTATAAAAGGGTCTCTCAAATATTAAGGAGATGTCTTCACTGAGTTTTTTATAAAACCTCTCTCTTTTATTAATGAAATGTATGTTTCTAGTATGTCTATCTTCCCTTGTAAATAATACGTGGCTCTTTGCTCATGTGTTACTAGGCCATGGGAGACAGTAAAGTTAGCCTCCTTTTTTGACTCTTAAAGACACAGCAGGCACCAATGTTAGAAAGTGATAGTCTCTTTTTAGGGAAAAGATCATATTATTTCTGACTTAGTGTTTGGATAAGCCATTGCAGAATGCCTGGTTATGTTTCTGGTGGCCTCTATGCCCTACTGATGACAAGAACTAATAGAACTTCCAGTGAGATGGAAAAGAAAACGGCGCATTTCTTTCTAACTTTTTCAGAATGTCTGAGACTTTATAAATGTAAGAAAACTTATGTGCATGAATGTGCTTCTAGATCTTAGAGATAAAGTGTTCCTGTGCCAAAGCATTATTCAAATGTGACGAAAATTTTCTCCAAAGATGTTGTAGGTGGTAGAGAGACTGATAGCCCTATTCACAACAGTTCAAACTCCCTAACAAACACAGTTAAAAAATAACATGACACTGGTTTGACACAAATTGCTATGAACTATACCTTTGTCATTCCCATTACTAAACAGAAACCAGGAATTATGGGTTGACATGCTTCTTATTCAAGTATGTCTGAGACACTTAGATGAGAAAATAAATGAAATGGTCAATACTATTGATATGATTAATATAGGGTCTGGTTTGGCTGACTTTTCAAGTGTGCAAGAAATTGCTTGTTGGACATCAGAGTGTTTTCATTGTGTAACAATTAGGAGATTATGACTGTGAAAAGCACTTTCAATGTCAGTGAGTCTGAGTGTGAGGCAGCATATTTGAGAAGCATTTGTGTTTACTGTGGAATTGAGTATGTGCTTTAATTTTCATGATTTGATATTTATAGAGAGAAGTTGAAGAAGGGGCTCCAGCTCACTTTGTAACAGTTCCTGATGCTATAAATACCTTCCTTTTGTATGTATACCACAACCATGTTCTGAAACAACTTAAACAAATCTAAGTATGGACTCAAGTATCGCTCTGTAAAAAGCAGTCATGAATTTAAGCATTAACCTCTGTTAATACTTAAAAAACATTCATAGGTTCTTTGTATCAGATAACTTGTGGAGTGCTCGTTTTCTATGGCTTTGTGAGCAAATTAACCTACAAGGTATGAAGGAATCAGATAGAAGCAGCAAACATTAAGTAAATTCTGTATAATACAGTGGAAAGACACATTGGGAAAAGGTTCTACTCTTGATGTTAGTACATTTTTTTATAATCTAATCCTTTGCAGAACAGTTATAATGCCCAGGGCATTATAATTCCTCTTCATACTAAAAAAAAAAAGGTCAGTAACATAAAGTTTAAATATAAATGGTTTTATTTGCCTCTGTATACATACACTGGAACTCAGACCTAGGCAGCCATCACTTTCACACATGTCAGCTTAGCATTCTTGTTGAGAAAACCAGCCTTGGGATTTTATTCTGAACACAGCACAGTTTAGAGATGAGAACACATTTTACCTTTAGGAAAAATTCTGCTACCTTGGATAAGCAAAACTAGCAGGTTAGATGACTTTTCTCATAGAGTCTATGATCAAAATCCTAGAATAAGAAAAATCAGCAGAATAAATGTAGCCGTGGCCCAGGATGATATCCCAGATAATAACCGTAAATATTTATAACTCCATAGAGAAGTTGGCTTTGAGCTCTAAACTTATATCTTCAATTTGTAAGAATGAAAACTTGATCAGAAACAGGAATGTTGGCATTTTTGTTGTTTAGCTTTTGGTTAGGTATCTTCACGGAATTTTCTCAATGGGATCTCCCTTTGTAGTCAGTAGAGAGAAGTAGAATGGTTCAGACATGCATGATGAAAAATCAGTTTAAATAATGTCTGCTCTTACAATGGATGTTTGGCATGAACTAAATTTATATTCAATTATTTCCTGGTTTTTTTTTGTGCTTTTATATGTCAAACATTCATGATTCTCTTTGTTCCTGAAAAATATATACGCTCACAGGGGGAACAGGACTTCTTACCCAGTGAACAGAAATTCACACCTCACTCTTACTGTCTACAAAATGTAAATCTGCATAGATGAAAGTTACTAAAGCTATTTTTTTATTGAATCCAGAGCTTCTAGTATTTCTTCTACAGATTTTAAGACCAGCCTGGAAGTAAATGTAGTTGTAAAGTTTACAACAGGACTAAAATTTGTTGCCTGCTTGCTAGAGTGAAAGAATCATGGGAACCCTTTGCAGTAAGACCTCATATAGGACAATGCACAACAGTCTCACCACAGGCAGCTTGGGTAGAGTCTGCCTGTGGCTTGGGTTTCCCAGAAATACAGACTATCAGGTGAGGCAGTTCTCTATCCCACTACAAAGCACGTCTGGAGAAAGAAATGTTAGAGCTCTTTCAACAATGGAAAGAGCTTGGAAGGGAAGATCACATCTGACAGACATTATCAAGGTAAAAGAGTAACCAAAAAATAGAGCCAGGATTCAGATACTGCCTGCTTAGTTACTCAGATTATGAGCTTTGTCCCAGAATTTTTCAAGAATTATTCCAATCCCCAGACCAGATCAAGTCCTGGTGCTGCAGCATTTCTACCTCCACAAGTTTTCTGAAAAAAACCCAACTTTTTAAGCATTCGTGTCAGAGAACTAAACTCTTAAAGACAAACATTAAGCAGCCCTAATGCAGTGCTGAAACTAGAGTAGGCAAAAAAGATTTGTCTGACCAAATTAGACATCTGCAATATGTATGCTTATTTCCAAAATGTGTGTCTCGGTTCTCTTCCTTGTCAGAGAAAGAGGCTTTATAGGGTACATCACACAGGAACAATTGAAAATAGGCCACTGAACCTCAGAGGCACCTCTTTCCATCATCTGGGAGGGAAGGTAGACACTGTCTGTTCATATGTAGAGGCCGTTATTGTCAATGACTATGGTCAGTCAGTTTAGAGGAATGTAACCCAGTGGTCAAGAAGGAGAAATCCTTAATCCCTCTTTGTCCCAAGCTGCTGCAAACAAAACGAGCCATGGCCCAAGTCTGACATAGCTCTTTGAAGCTGATGAGACTCACCTTTCCCCTCTCTGGCCATTCCTTGGAATGCATCTACCTTAAGTTTGACTAATTATAAACTGTAGACATACATCTTCACACTCTCTGATTCACTTCTTACTTCCAGGAAGAAGAAGGTGCCAAACTGGGCAATTTTATTCTTCCAGATTTCTGGAGCCCTAACAAAGGAGCAAATTATGCGCCTTTGAGTATTATTAATAAGAAAGGGAAAAATTATTACTCTGAAATCATCAGCTGTTGCTTAAAAAGATGATTGCTAAATAGAGAAAGCTTTTTTATTCTTACTGTGCACATTTAGTATGTGTATCATATTTATATATTCACATCTATTTATTTAATTTATCTATAATTGCATATATTCATATGATCTAATTAATTTTCTAGAAATATATTAATAGAATATGTTTACATAAATACATTATATTTATAGTATAAATCCAGTATATGTAGTATGCATATTTAGTATTTAATGAGCATTTACCTCATTAATAAATACTCTCATCTTGTTCAAGCATGCTTCTCAGTATTGTGCTATAAATCAACAACATTAAAAATCTAATATAAGTCCAGAAGTATCTTTTTCTCATTCTCTTATATCTTTACTTTTCTTACAGCACAAAATAGCCTCAAGAGGCTATTAAAATCACAAAGAGATAGGAGAAAAACCTCTTGATTTTATGCATATTTCCTGTTGCAAAATATCTTGGGAATAATCTTTCACAGCATAGAGTGTGTATGTATTTTTGTGTTTCTAAATTGTATAGTGAAATACACATATATATTTATTAGTACATAGATAATGTGTTATATAAATATAACAAGAGAAAACGAATTGAAAAGAAGCAAATGCTCAATTAATGAAAATTAACAAGCCACATGAAAGCCAGGAGCACCAGGTGTTCAAAGTGAACTGCTGAGTTTGATCAAAGATGAGATGGAGTGTTTGCTTAACACTCACCTGTATGTGGTTTTATACACGTACCTCTTGAACATGCACGGAATCTGGTGACATTTAATGTCCAGAGGTTTAGTTTTCTTCTCTTTGAACAGTTCCATCTCTTTTCTTGTTCCTTTTTATTATTATTATTTTTTTTTAGTAAAAAGGATGATGAGATCTTGAAAAGGATGACTTTACCAGAGTAGCTGTTTGATGAATGCAGACTTTTATTTCAGCTTGTACAATGATGCTCACAGGGGTGAGGGTAGGGATCCTCAAAGGCATAAATGAGAAATAAGCAGAAAGTTTTATGGCCTTCTACTGGGTTCTAAAGAGCCTTTTTGGACCTGATTTCTTAAATTTAGGTAACTGTATATGTTAGTAAATCATCTATAAAAAGAACACAAACCTGCAATCTACAGAAGGAGGTGTTTATAATGAGGTGTTTAGCAAAAAAAAGGGTATAAAGTAGAAATGTTCCAATGTCTGAGTTGAAAAGAAATAAATAAATCACAGCCTGGAAAATCCTGTGTAGAGACCCCTTTTCCCCCTAGCTTTTCATCCCTTTTATTTCAAAAACAAAAGGGAAGAGAAAAATACATTGGGACTAATCCTCATGAGGACTGAGTGCTATTCCTGTTCTAAAGCACTTTATTTATGCAGCAGATCAGTGTAAAATAATACTTACTGCCTACCTGAGCTGGTACTAATTATTGTTTACATACCATTTAGATAATTTGAAAATATATAGACATCAACTTGCAGAATGTGGCACGTTTTGGTTTTGATTTTGATATGTTTTGACATTTAATTTTTAATAGTGAGGAGTTTGGAAAAAACAATAAAGGAAACCATGCTGGCTGTAGAAATGTATATCTGTTTCAATGTGAATTTTGGAATTTTGTCACTATCATTTGCTTCATCAGATCTTGGAATTTTCTCAAATGAAAAATCCTACATTTTGACATTACAAAAATCAGATATACCAAAATTCTCTGGGGGATGCAAGGTGTGGACGGAGGAGGGTCCCTTCCAAACAATGTGATTGGAAAAATAGTGTATTTTATAGGCAAAAGTGTCTCTCAGTACTGTCCTGAAAGAAAACCATAGTTTCCTTTAAAGGAAAAAAAGAAAACCAGGAAAAAAACAATTCCGTCCCCACCTCCTCTCCAAATGAATGTAGTGTATAGTTGTTTGTTAGAAAAAACTGTGAATTTACATAGGATTACTTGTAAGACAACAGAAACAAAAGGATTTATGTAAAACTCATGCTATTATCTTTGCAATTAATTATGCATATCATTTGTTTCTTTCACATATAGACCTTCAACATTTCATAAAGGAAAAAATGGAAGGTCATTAACATTAGTGGGCCATTTACATACTTCATGCTTTTTAGCTTAAAGCTGTCCAGTCTCAGAGATTTTATTTATTATGAATATTTATATTATTCTGCACCATGATAACCACATTTTATCACAGTACATCCTTCAAACAAAAGGAAAGATTATAAGATATTTTTTCCCCACACATTTTTAGTAATTACTTTTCAAACAACTTCTATTATGTGGCATACAAGCTGTAAAATAATATTCACAACATACTTGTATTTGCACTAAATATTCTTTATGTAACATCTAGATAATTTAAAAATATAGGGACATCATCTTGCAGTTCCATGAGGCAGTCAAATTCACTACTTCTCTATATTTTGTCTCAATATGTAGCTGTTGGCCTTCCTAATTAGCAGCTTGTCCCTATTTCTATGAGCCTTATTTTATTTTATTAGCTTTCCCTCCTTTCTTTCAGCACGGTTTTATTTTACTTTATTTTTTTCTCTTTTCCATCCATTTTTGCATTATGGAGAAAGAAGTCTGGAAGCTTTTGCTGACATACAGTGAATAAAGAAACTGGATGGCAGAGGTAGTTGATCTTGTAGCGGTAATCATGCACAGAAATGGAAGAACTGCAGGGTGAACTTTTTGATCCATAGCATGGAGCTGTGCAATGATCAATTGCCTGTCCAAATCTGCTCCGTACTTATTATTTTTATGGAAATGTATCATCGCAGCCTCTGTTATGTATACTCAAGCTTTGCTCTGTCTCCACCCGTAGATGCTCCAAGTACTTCTTTTAGATTTAATAAAATACCCTGAAAACACAACTATGGGGCCTTTTGAATGACTGGATTTTACTCTAATTGCAGCTGGAAGGTCAGTGCTCCAACTCAGCTTTCTGAGAAGCAGCATTAGAAAATGCAGATTGTGGATAGCTTAATGGAACTGGCCTACTTTCTAGAGCCATTTGTTTTGATGAGAGCCTGAGTGTAAATTCTGTGCAGAACACAGACAGCTATTATGCAGTTAATTATGCACAAAGTAAACATGTACAATTGCAAACAGCAGAATGCCACCTAATAATGGATAACCTGAGATTTATAGTATGCATGCCCAATCTGTAAAGGCTTCTACTCATGAATCTAAAATGAATGGAACATTACCCAAATGATCCAGAATGAAGGATTTAACATATCGCTCTACCCTTATTGCTACTTATTCCCTGTCAGCAGATTTTTCATTTGTTTTTTATTTATTGCACATAAACACTACACAAATGATTTGGTCATATTTAAGAACATATGGTCTGTGCTTCTGATTACTGGTTATTCACTTTGTTACCAATTACTTGTTAAAGTAATCACTTCTTTAATTACACTGGTCAGCAGATAATGATTTTGCTGTCATTTGCTTGAAGACTAACTGCAGCAAAATAAGTTGTAATGTGAATGTCTCTGGAAAAACAGGGCACATCCTTTTTGCAGATATTCATTCTCTTCTCATGTATGTGGGTGCAGTCTACATTTATTCTTACTTTAGGTTTTCAGTTCTGGAGACTGGTAAGTGCTCAGGTTCAGTTAGCACAGTTGTGACTGCATCAGAGCCCTTGCTAATGGGAGTGTTGGCTCACACACCACGATTAGCCCTCATCATCTCCACTGTGTCTTCTTTGCAAGGAGAAAAGGACTTCAAAAATTCATAACTAAATGTGAAGTAGCAAGAACACCAACTAAACTTCTAGAGCAGCTTGTCAGTAAAAGGCAGTTGGTATTGTCTCTTTCTGCACTTGCCTTTTTAGCTTGGTTTTTAATTTTTTTTAAGGGAATAAGAAAAAACAATCCCCCAGACCCTGAGACACCTTTTGTAGATTTTCTGTAAGTGATCTGTGACACAGGGGCAAAAAATTTTGTATGTTTGAGTAGGTCTCCACATCAATGGAAATACTGCTGACATGGCTATCCAAGCCTCTTTTTTCCTTTGGATTAATATTAATTACATGTAATGTCCTGCTGTAATGAGTTTTTTGTTCCCTTATACTTGCTTCCTGACTTAATTCTTTTCTTTGCTGACTGCTAGGTCCTGTTAGAAGATTTCACTGACTCAGTTGCATTGTACAATCCCTTTGTCAGGCATATTCTAGGAAAAGAAAATACAAAAGAAGTGGAAAAATTAGTCAGGAATGTGTACATCATAAGCTTTAGCTACACTGCTAAATAAACCAGATGCAGGGATTGGATTGAGGACGTGCTCTGTCATTATGCCTGTTGTTTAAATGTTATCGTGCTCCCAGTCACAGTTTTGGCACCAGAATTTTCTGAAACAATGTCTGGATAAAATTTGGGGCATAGGATGTGTCAAGGATCTCCCATGTCCCCGCTCATGAGCAATATGCACTGTAGCAATGTATGCAGTGTAGCAATTCTGCACTGTACAGTCTTCCAACAGTACCCAGCAAGGCTGGAATCCTCAAGTGCTGCCATGTGCCCATACTCAGGCTACACTCAGAGCCCTCAAAACATCCTCCACTTTCATGCAGTGAAACACTGGTAGACTGCAACACAGATTTCTCTGTAGTCTAGACACGTTCAACTGAAAAGAAAACATATAGAGATGATAAGCATGACTTAAGGTGACTGAGGCTCAGGGAAAGATGAATACGAAGTGCTGTGTAGTGTGGATATAGCTAAGCCAAACCATTTGCCCAGAGACTGGACCCTGTCTTTGTTTTATTTAACAGCAAATATTGGGATTCCATGGAGAGAGATGGAAATACATCATACTGTGATATATTCTTGTCTACAGAATGGATAGAATACTTATCAAATGTAATGAATAGATTTTTCTGATGTTTAGAGAAGGACAAATGATGTTCCCCTATGAAAAAACATGAGGCTTAATTAAAAGCCTTTCAAAAAAAATTTTTAATGTAGCATATTCCCCTTATACATCACTGTAATTCTACTACAAAAGAGATGCTCTTATTACTAATATTACCCAGGCTGAAGTGACAGGTGTGCTGGACTCTACAATTCTCTTCATATAGATCACATCAGGAATTTCATTTGAAATAGTGAAGGAAGAACTGTGGTGATATGAGATTCATTGCTGTTGGCACACAAGCTGTCTAATTCAAAGCTAGCTTGTACAGTTCTGCCTTTGCTGCAATTCAGACATGCTTGGATACATAATATTGCTGATGATATTTCTACTTAGGCACTGTTGGCTTTCCAAACAGTTTGCTATGACAGCCCCTACCCCTGTGGGTAGAGGGAAAGATGCTGTACAGCCACTTTCTTCCAAGCTGTTCATTCTTATTCCACAAGATGTTACATCTGACAAAAAAATAATAAAAAAAAAATTACCCCCCCAAATAAACAAAATTAGCCAAACCCCAAACCACTCAGTTATAAAATTAGTAGTAAAGACATATTTTTGTGAAATTACCTGGAGAAGAAATGAACTGGACTGGAGAACTAGTAACGACAGAAAAAAAGAAAGAAACCCCAAAGCAAGCAAATAGGTATCTTCTGGGCCATTAAAGGTTGTAGGTCACTGTTGTATACTGCATTGTATCACTCATTTTTATTAATTTGATGGTCCTTCCTTCTTTTCTTGCATTTTTTGCTGAATCCATCCTGCCACCTACATTAAGGGATTATTTCCTTACACTATGAAAGGGAGAGAGGTAAGCACTGCTTTCATCCTTAGGAGACAGTAGTGTTGTTTTTATTTTCCCCTGCTTTTTTTTTTTTCCCCCACTTCTTCTGTAATTAAAGCTAAAAATTCAATTGTGCCTTACCAACATTTTTTGCTTGCATAGTTCTTTAATTTTTTTTTTCTCCTTTCCATTAACAATTTTATCTTTGATTACTATTCCTTTCCTCTGGATCAGTCCGCTTTCACATCAGATATCTTGTTCTTGTCATTGCAACCTGCTGTGTGAATCAGGGAAGCCTAGTAAGATACCTTTACAGAGCAGCCTTGATTGTGTTTGCTGAGCTGTGAGAAAAACAAGAAGCGTAAAAAAAAACAACTCAGAAGCTTGCTTGTGAAAGAATCAGCCCCTGCTGAAGCTAGAGTACAGAAAAAGAAAGAGAATTTTACACTTAAATTTAAAGAGACTTATTGAAGTCTCTTGCTGAGAAGAAACCATTTCATGTTGTTAGCTTGATCTTAGTAGTTTTCTTCCCTCTAATGTACTGCTCCAGCAGTATCTTATACCCAGTTTGCATAGAGGTAAATGACAACACACTGCCCAAGGCACTGGGGTGTCAGGCCCTTATACTTAACCAAAGAGCTGTGGAAGCACAGCAGTCACCCCAACAAGGCTGAGACTCTACTGCAGCAGCCAGGCTGACAGGAGGGCACACAGCTGCAGAAAGCCTCTGGGGCTGGAGGGACCTCTGATCTTAAAGGCAGCTTTGCAGCTGGAGCAATTACTTCCACACATCCAAGTGGATTGTGAGGGTGGTGCTTCCAGCCTGAAGCCTACAAACAGGCATCCTCTGCTAATTGGGAACAGAGGAAGAGGAGATCAGAAAACTTAATAAGCGTGAAGTCAGTACTGTGGCCAGTTAATAGCAATGTTCTTTCTTTTAGGCCCATGAATGTGTTACAGAAGTATTGGCAAATTTTATCCTGCCTGTAGGGAAGTGGGTGGCTGACAAGGAATAATAAAGTCTCTTTTCTTTTAGCTGTTAGTTTGAAGGCTGCTCAGACTAGAAATGGCAAAACTGTACCAGATGATGGTCTCTCTGATGGCAATCAATAGTCTTGAAGTATTTATTTGTTAACACGAGCCTGTCTCATGAAAATTCCCCTTTAGGAATAGAATTACTTGCATTTTAATAAATCAGGCCTGGGGCATGGGTAACCTTTGTGAGTGTCAGGAATGAATGCTTCTGATGGTCTTGCTGTTTCTCCCCTTTTTATCCCCTGAGAGTCCAAAAGAAGTCGGAAATAAGTCCTGGATTAGGACTGAACTAGGAATGCCTCCCTGCTATGAAAAGGAGTCATCAAGGAGTGGTGGAAGAGAGGGGAAATACATATCTTGAAAGAGGATTTAGCAACTGTATTGAGGTCCTGGAACTTGAAAATATCCCTCGAGCCCGGCTGGAAAGTGGCTTCCAGCTGTTCCCGGCTAGCCCTGGCTCGGGATACTTCCAAACTCGGTTGGTGGCAGCAGGCAGAGCGGCCACCACCCCCCCGGTGGGTCAGAGCTGCACGAGAGATGTCGGTGAGGCTTGACGAAGGTAGGAAGCAAGGAGGCTACTTTGTGGCTAGATGGTTTTTATTGTCACCTGCCTTTCGCAGGGGAGCCACGCTTCTCTCTCAGCCTCTCTCAAGAGTGTCCCCCCCAGAGGTGTGGTTACAGCTTATACCGGGTTGGGAGAAGGGGGTGGACACAGGAGGGAAAGCCAATCAGGGAAATGGGGATGTCACACAGACAATGAATGGGAAATAAGGGGTGGGGGTTCCCCAACCTGCTCCAATCTGGGACTGAGTGTCTCTGAACATTCTGGAAGAAGAGGAGAGGCTTCCCAGAGAGTGACAGGCTGTGGAGAACAAAGACAAGGGGAAACCAAATGGGGAGAAATACAGGGGGGAACTTGGGAGAAACCATTACAGAACAAATTAATATTAACAATAAATAAAAAGATAGAAAACACGCCGCTACAGGAACTGGAGTAGTTTTGGTGTTGGGCCAAAATATGGTCAAGTAGTAAATGTGGAAGAAGTCAGGCTATTGCTTAGCCATAAGCTTTCTTGTACTGTAGCTGTCATTAAATTGTGCTTTGGGCAAAGACGTTTTCTTTTATCTGACATTCCCCCTGTGAATTCTGGGAGGTCAGCTTCAGACCTGAACGAACATCATCATTTATTTGTTTGTAACTTCTGCTAGTTTCACCATCTGGCATGAATTATACTGCACTGAACATGTTCTGTCTTATCAAATTCTATTATCACTTTGTGCTTATCCTGTAGTTTATCACTTTGCAACTGCTTGTGTTAAAATAAGTAAAGCAAGAAAATAAAACTATTAGTGGTTTGAAAACCCTTTAAAATCTTGTTGCAGCCATTCCTGCAAATACCTGAGGCTTGGATCTTTGTTTCAAATACAGATAACCCTAACAGTCTTTTTGTTGTCTGTATAGTTTTATTGTTCCATAGTGGTTTTTTATGACAAATTAAACACCTTTGGTTTTACCAAGCAGTATGTGCCTTTTATTTTTCTTCAGCTTGTCTCTAGTTGTAAAAGATTATTTGTTTCTTACCTTTTCCTTCTGTTTTTTGGTTTTTTTGTTTTTTTTTTTTTTTTTTTTTTTTTTTTTTTTTTTGTTTTTTTTTTTTTGTTTTTTTTTAATTTAATTTGATTATTACCAAGTTCTAGATTTGCTGCCACAATTCTTTCTTATTTTTAGGGTAGTATAATTTTTTTAACATTAAAATGTCATATTAAATTTGTGATTTTCATTTACACTTTATTTCAAAATCATATAGCTGATTTTTTTTTTCTCTCCCTCTCTTTTGCCTTTTCATTCATTTCTTGAATATCCTCTATTTGTAGGGTAGAACTTAAGTGCTGTCTACTTTCTTTCTTGCTCCTGTTAGCTAGCCCTGGTCACAGTAAGTTTATTTATTTACATTTGCAGGTGTTTTTTCAGGATCAAATCCTTCACACTGCATCCGATAAGTGTCTGAACAACATGAAAATAATAAACAGGAGATTTCACTCATAGCCCAAAAGTGTGAGGGAAAACTACTTTCAAAAGGCACTTTTGCAAACCATTACATATAACAGGTTGAAATCTCTGAAGCATCTTAAATCTGGTAGCTTTAAATTTCAACTCTTACTTCTAGTTTCACCTTTTGAAGCTTTTTTGACTTTCCCATAGATGTTATACATCAATAAATATTTAAGTCTGACTCCTCATGTAAAAAAAAAAAAATCCTTTGGCAAAATCTATGAATAAGAAGTAGTTGATCTAACCTGATGATCAAATTGCAAACAGTAAAGATAGACCAAGGCAATGAACCTTGCCCATGATACCAAGACAAAGGTAATAACTGAACATTTATTTATTCTCTCATTAAATGATGAAAATATTGTGCTAAGTGTGTTTCTGTTTAAAGTGTTTTGACCTACAGCACCACATAAAATTGTTCTGGCCTGGTGAACTCAGAAGTGGAGCAGTTTTGGAAATTCTTGCTGAGATGGTCAGTATATAGCACAGTTGTATACTTATTCCTAAAGATAAATTTGATGTTGGCCACAGACATTTTCTTATATGGCTGCAATATGACATTATTTTTTTCTGGAACACTGCAGAATAGAAATCAAACTATCTAAATCAAAATTTGGTAAATCTTCTGCCACATCCAGACTTGAGTCACTCTGGCAAAACATAAACATCTTTGGACTCGTACTGATGGCATAAAGACTATGACCGGAATGTAGCTTCCTAGGAATGTGAGTGGCAAACTGTCTTCTCACAGATAAATCCTGAAGGAAGTTATAAAAACACTGTTCTTAGTTCTAAAACAAAAATGTATGGTGCAGCAGAGAAAATAAAGTTGGATAACTCTGAAACTTCATTAATTAATCAACATAAATTGTTTCTAGTTCCTTCTGTATAAAAGGACTTAGAAAGAAATCTTGGGTTCTACTGCTCTCTTGGTTCTTTGGGCTGATAACCCCCAAGATGTTTGTTGAAAGTCTTTCTCCCAAGCCCCGTGCCAGAAGAGAGAGTTGGGATGTGTTGGCTCAGGTTCTCAAGGTTGTTTATTGCTTCTTATCTGGTACATTTTGTTCTCACCTGGCTTGGGTGCTAGCTACAGTGCTGGTTGTGGCTGACTGCCCCCTGACTAGGGTGGTCTTAACTCTTTATACTATTACGTGATCTATTTTTATGGATAAATACCAATACCTATCATCTGTGTTAGACAGTGCACTTCTATGCTAAACCAATCCAAAAGTGCCACCACCACAGCAGAAGATGGAGGACAAGAAAAAGAAGAAGCAGAAGGACAGGGACAGGCTCAGATTCCTCCATCTTGCCTCCTTGAACCCCCATTAAAACCCCGAAATTCTACATCTACACCCAGTAATAAATTAATACTATTCTAATCAAACTCTTGTGGCTTGTCTCTGGACTCTCGTGGATCACCCAGGGCAACCAGAGGGATGTCCTGGGTTCTGACACTACTCCTCAGTTGAAGTGGAACATCTGATGCATAGATACAGTAATCAGGAGAACCCTTACATATTTTGTGATTTTCCAGGTAAAATTATGTTTGAACAAAATCATAACTTTATTAGTTTTGAATCACAAGAAACAAATCAATTTCCTCTTACAGTGAAAGGAGGAGAACCTTTTTCTAGTCCACAATAAGCTTTCTGCTTTCTTGGAGGCTTTTTAGTTTGTATTTTAAAATAAATTTTAGAATTTGAATCTCCTTGATGAGACTCCCTTTCCAAAACTGGTATCAAAGGGATCTGAATACGGTGAAGGCTTTTTTTTATTAGAGATCTTGACAATGACAGCCAGGTTTTGGTTTTGAAACATATGGAGCATGGATAAAGTGACAAGTCACTAGAACTATGGAAACCTCTGTAATCCTAATAAAGCCAAAAGGAGAGTGAAAGAGTTTTCTTGGAAACATTAATGCTTATGCCAGACCAAATATTCTTAGAATGAGCATTTCTATGCTATAAGAGCATTTCAATTCTGTTTTCATAGCAAGGCATGAGGAGTTAGTAAATAACAAGATTTATACACAGATCTCCTGGGTACTGAGTTGGACAATGACATTATTGATTGACCACCATGATGGCACAAAACCTGAACCTCCTTAATGTTATCATCTGTAATTGTCTCTTGATTAGACACTCTGAAGTGCCACAGCCAGGATCAGGTAGCAGGAGACAGTTCTGATTGAGCAAATCAGTTTGCAAAGGGTCCCTGGAGAAGAATTTCATTTTCCAGGCCAGAATTATCATCTCTGTGCCTTTGAATCTATACTAATAACATAATGGGGAGAAAAAAATGTTTCTCATGATGAAATAAAACATCTGTTTCTTCCCTTTCCTCTGGGTTAGGTTTATCAAGTTATGAGCTGAGTATTACACAGCTCTTTTGCAGTGAGCAAAATGGACTGATAGTACATAGATATTTTTGATTCTTATGTTATCACCTGTAGAACTATTGACATATGTAATTATTTAGCATCATATTTGAAAGCGCTTTTAAAACTGTTGATAAAAAGAGATAATTAGTGTCCCTTTACTGAAAAGTAAATCCCATGCCAACTTCACACAACTGAAACTAATAATACTATGGTAACTCTGATCTTAACAGATTCAGTTTCTGGCTAGAGCTGCAAATCAATAATATCTCAGTCTGTGATGCTCCTCTGGAGAAAATAAAAACCAAAAGAGACAAGAAAACAAAATCCCTCTAATATTTACTTTAGCAAATTAGATTTTGTATTAAGCTGTTGATGACAGTCAAGAAAGCTGATAATTTTATTTTGTTTGGGCCAAATTATACCACTGTTGTTCTCTAACACTTGAAAGAGCATACACTCAGAGAACTGAGATAAAAACATTGGGAGTCCTTGCAGGCTGAGGCTGGTATCAGATAACCAGATGCAGTGGTGTAGCGGTGCGTGAGCTGTGCTCACAAGTTTTGGGTTCATGTTATTTATGTTGGGAAAAGGGTCTTTTCTAAACCCCTCTGTTTATAGCTGCATTCGCAGTGGTTTGTCCCCTCCCCCCGGAGCCTGCCAGTCATCCAGGAAAGCCTCTCCCCCTTCTGGAATTCTCGGGGAGACCGGGCTTCTGATTGGAACAGGTTCTGGGAATCCCCTCCCCCCCTCCTCTCCAGAGATTGGCCCTTTTGTGTGTCAATCTACCCCCCAACTCCTCCCTTTCTATCCCCCTATTGGTGGAAAGTTTATGTACACGCCCCCTGGTGCCTGTCTACTTAAGGGGGCTTGGGCGGGGCTCTCGCTCTCTCTCACCCACCACCGATGAGGAATAAACATCTCCTGTGAACCCTCAGAAGAGAGCCTTCCTTTTCCTTCGCCATCGCCACTAATTTACATCTAGTGCTAGCCAGCCAGAAAGCCCACCGCGTGGGGGTTGCTGCAGAATTGTCCAGTGGGCCCTACCGACTGCTGCCAGAAGCCGGGCAAGGCAAGGGATCACTGAAAAGTGACCCACGGGGGGCAGAAACGCCATACAGTGGCACTGGTTTCATCCCATCGGTGCACTGGTGTGTCTAATGTCTGTCTTTGAAAGCTTAAAAGTGGTAGAATATCAGGGCAGTTGCCCCTGGAGTCTCCCTGTTTAATGGGGTAAAGTGGGAAGCTCTGGGCCCTCTCTCCAGATTAGATTGGTAAAACCTATTTTTAAAAATTCCCAGGAAGTAGATGCTTTAAAAATAATGTAAGTACTTACAGGTGTGTATCTGATCTTCCCGTAAAAGTTCCTGATTCCTGCAATATTTTGTGTGGTATTGACATTATTTTCACATGTCTTTCCAGAATTGTCCCTATGTTTGTATAGTCCATCATGTGTTTTTCAAACCTGCTTTTTAGTTGTTGTTGTTTTGTTGTCTTTATTTTTAATATTAAGTGATCTCTTCCATAAATCTCCTTAAAATCCTGACTTATAAATTGTGGTTTGAGCTTATTTACTGGGTGGCAAGAGGCTGTATAGTGTTGTACAGCTATTTCTACATATGAATGGAATAAACCTCAGCAGATATTGTTAGCAATGGGCTTAACAGATCTATAAAGAAAGCAATCGTGGTTATCAAGCAAAGAAATAAAATCTCAGTATGGAGCTCGAAGTACCAATGCAACTAGGAAACACCCATAGAAGGTTCCCAAGATCTCACTTCCTGAATATGGAGTGTGTATGGAGTCTGATACTTGGGAATATCAGGCAAAGGATGACCTGCATTGACCTATCTGGGAAATCTATCCAACAAAGTTGGAAATGGAAATGTCTACTGGTTGCTAACTGAACCTATGGTATTCAACTACAGAAAAATTCAGTCAGCTCAGAACAGTTTCTGATAGGTGCTCACACTCACTCTCTGTTCCTTAATCAGCACACTGATAATCTATTTTTCATCCATATTGACTAGGGTGCTGCTCCCTCTCACTTTGCAATGTGTTGGCATTACTAATTTAAACTCTATCAATGAATGAGGAAAAGAAGGAGATTGTCCAATTTTTATGTGCTGGGAATTCTGGAATAGGAACATTCTGTGAAACAGTTTGAGTCATTACTATGCTTGTCTGTTCATTTCTGCTCGTTGTTTTGGTGCCAAAACAATTTGAACTGTGGTTGTGTTCACAGCAGTACTATTTAAAAACAGGTGTGAGAATTGTCTGTAGCCAGTTAGTATGTGAATCCTCTGTATCCAAGGAATTCTATAGACACCCTGTTCCTATATATAAGATGTTCTGGCATACTGAACTCTGCTTTTGCTGTATACATTTTGTTTATCAGCAAAGTTTCATGGCTAAGTGTTCAAAATTTTTTCTCTAGGTATTTCATACTTTCTTAACACAGACACAGACACACACAAATCCCATATGAGGATTTTTAAAAGCCCAAACATACCATAGACAGGAAAAGTTTATGATCTCAAAGGTATTCATGGAGTCTTCATAAGCAGGAAATGTGATTATAGACCCTGAATCCAGGTTTTATATCTGTACCTCGTCACAATGGAACATTAAGTCATAAAGTCAAAATGACAGCCTGAAGATCAAACTTGACCTGTTTAATGTCTCCATCTAGCCCATTGCTGCTGGCCAGGGGGAATGACTGACCAGGTAACCCCCCAGAGACCAGGACTGAGGCAAATCCCACAAAAAATTTCTGGTAGGTACCATATTACACCCCCATAGGGACAGAATCAATATCTGCTGTCTTCTTTTACATGTAAGAGATAAAAAAATTGTTAGTTTAATGCCACTGTACCAAGGCATACAACCTCTATTAGACAGAGCTGTTGGTGCATGTAGGGAATGTTGCTGGGGAGGGCCCCAGGCAGGTTGTAGGTTTGGTTACAGCAGGAGTTTTGTGGTCTGTGGCAAAGACTGCAGAGCACCTGTAAACTTTCTGAAGTCACCTTCTCTAGAGGGTGACTTCAGTGAAAGGGAAGGTGTACAGACAGAGAGAAGGGAGACAGGAAATTTGCTTTGGAATATCTAGCAGGAGATCATCTTAGTTTTCTCCTACTGTGTGTGGGTTGTGATGAGATGAAATAAAATACTGCAATTTCTTCGGTTTATTTGTGGAGAGGAGGGAAAAGTAGCTATTGAAAAATATACAAGATCTGAAAAAAAATATGTGTAAAGTAAGTACATTTAGTGAAGGATAAGAATTTACTTGTGATCAGAATTAATTATCTGAAAAATCTCGCATTTGCTTCTACAGATGTTTAATCCTCATATTGCCCACAAAACTCTAGAAACTATTCAGTCTTAGCCAAATGCAATGCTATCTTATGAGAGCTGTTGACAGGATTTTGAAAGAAAAACATTAACACTTATATTAACCCTTTGCTTAATATTATGGATAGATAACAACTATCGAAATAAGAAAATATGCTGTAGTGGGAATTTGTCAAAGCATTATGGAATTGTACTTTGTATCACATAAAAACATAGAAAGAACTACCAAAAAATTATCTAATACTCTAGGAGTCACTAGCACATTTATGGTGCTCCATATAAGGCTTTCCAGGTGGTGATGCTAAAACCAACATTAATTTGTCATGGGATGCTAGATTTATTCTGGCTTCATAGAAGTAGAAAACAGACATCTGTTTAAAATAATTGTTGTACACAGACAGCAAGCTATTAAGCCACTCACAGCAAGTTGGACCCCATTGGTATAAAATGCACAGGAATCTACAGTGTTGCCAAACTATTTTACAATACTTTTGACCTAAAAACTTTTTTCTAATGCAGAGTAATTAATTCTTTTTGAAATAGCAATAAGCTTACTTCTTAGGATTACATAAGAAATAAACAAATCCCTTAAATGCCCTGATTTTTAGCAACACACACATGAATTGTATCAAAGCGAATACCAAGGTATTTCTAAGTTTTTCTGTGGTTTGTAATAAATCAAATGAATCTTGTCTAAGAGTTTTAGAGAAGTGGTGAGCCTCTGGTTCCCTGAATAAGAAACTTGTGGTGTGTTCTCTCATCATTCCACAAACATGAAAAATATGACACAGCTGTACATTGCATAACAGAAAGGAGACAGTATAAATCAGTTTAACTGAGCTGATGTTTATTTTCTTGGATGAGGGAAAACCAAACAAACTTTGGATTCTTGTAGTCTATGTGGAAAAGTTGTATGTTTCCATTTTGTAATTATATTATTTCAAATTGGTTTTTCATTTTTTTTCTTACCCTTTACCCATCTCTATCACTGATTTTATTTTATTTTGTTCTTCTACTTTGTTATTGTGGAAGACAGTTAGAAAAAAAGACAGTGAAGCAGGGGCAATTTGAAGAAACATAAAATTAGAAGAGAAGAGGAAAACAAATAAATAAAAAATAGTCTCAAGTTTCCTAAGATAAAACACTGCTAGGGAAGACCAAAAATATTTTCCCTTTTCAGTGAAAACTCCTGGTGAGTTCTGTTTTGCCTAAGCAATTTCAAGCTGCTGAAGCACAGAGCCATCAAAGGCGCTCAGCCCTAGGGCAAACTCACAGGAAAGAACGAAGAAAATGCTGCAAAGAAGGTCTCATCAATGAAAACCTAGATAGAGTACTCAATCTACCATTTTTCCTCTGGTTTCTTGGAATTGTTCCACTCTCCTCTATAGATTTGCTTGAAAGCATTAAAATAAGTAAATATTCATACTTTACTTTAAAGCCACCGAGAGTGAAGAGATATGCAGATTGGATCTAAACATCTGGACAGAAACATAAAATCCAATAACTGTGCAGCCATGATGAGTCCATTGCATCATAATCTCTCACCATGCTCTGCAGAGCAGGCTGTTATCTACAAGTGGGGCTGTAATGTTGTCAGTCACCTCCTGTGCTCTAGGAAGCAATGAAGCTTCATCCTTTCCCTGAAATACTGAAATACAGAAATACTGTAAAGGGTAACTATACAGGACTAGGTGTATTAGGAGAAATCAAACAGATCTGCATTGTATTAGTAATGAAGTAATTATTATGATATAGATACTATACTAGTTACATATGGCTATAAATAGACCAGATGTGAAATTTTGTTTTACTTCTGCATTTTAAAATACTTTGTGTATCTGCTGCTTTAGCTTCAGTTCTCCATGCCAGGGGTTTTGCATGAGATTTCTTACCCACACTTCTCTTTGTTGGAGAATGGATATATAAAAAAAGTGGATGAAGCTATTCTACTTGAAATTGAAATCTATAGTACAGAAATATTTGTATGTGCAGCTAGTATAAATTCATGTCCTGTAGTATGAAAAAACTGGTGTGCTTCCCATCTCCCTGCACCTTAACACAGCTAACTATGAATTTAACAGAGATTGCTTAGCTGTGTGTATGTGTTTGAGACTGTTACTTATTAATTAAGACTACTTACTGCAGCTGATGGGATATAGTGTGTTTTAAAGTCCTATAAATTTTATCTTTGTGAGCATTTGCTTTCAAATGACCTTGAAAACACAATAATCTTTATAGTCAATGTATGTATAAAATGTGAAGTTTAAATATATTCTACATGAACTACAGTGAAATCCATTTATTTTGCTGCTTGGCATGGGAAAAAAAAAACCCCAGATTTTAAAAAATACTTTCTTTGTCTGAAGGATTTTACCCAAATATATCAGATTAGAGTGCAACAAAAGGGGGATATGTCGCAAATGAAAATTAAATTTTTGGTGTTTAAAGGAAATGTCAATTAATATCCAAAATTTTCAGGAATTAATAAAATCTTCTCCATTTATGAATGGTTTCCATTCATAAATATTCAGGACAGCACCTGTTTACTCTTCACTCTTCACTTTATTTTTCCTGCTCTGTTATATTAATGAACTAAGGGTATTACAATACTCCTAATCTGGGTAATTTTTCTTACCATAATCTAAGGGTGTTATGCATGTCTAACTGGTACAAACCAGCACTCCTACCAAAAAAGCAGCTTCAGCCACAACAGGGACTTGTCCTTAATCCCCTGCTGCCAACAGTGGAGAAGCCCCTGAGGGAACCACACTGGCACTAAAGCCCTGGGGAGAACAAGTGAAAGGAAAGCTTCACTGAGATTGCTCTCATGGTACGTGGCACTTCTCAGGATGGATATATAAAACAGTGCAGGTGGGTGGGCAGAGTCAGGAAAAGCAGATGAGAAAGGTAGGGAAGTGCCTGTTCTCATTGGCGTGTGCTTTCACAGGGTAGCTGCAGGCAGTGTGGGTAAAAGAGTAATTTTGAGGCATAATTTCATACCAAGAATCAAATTATGGTATGTATTGAGTAAGAAAATTCTTAGTAATATTTTAATAAATATCATGGATTTGCTATTAGAAATACACAGTGAAATCAAAACAACTCTATGAGGAAAGTAGAAGTTGTTAAAGATGGAAACACCTGGAAAGCATCAGAAATACTGTGGAGGAGCTATTGTAGGATACTTTCTACTTGACAGTTCTACAGCTGGTCTTTTAGTACGTAGTCTTTCCATGCCAAGTATGTAGATTTACAAATAATATTACATTAGGCATTCCAGACTAATTAATAGGAGTAAATTACAGAAGATAAGTCGGAAGCTCAGACAGGTTGTTTTACAGAGAGATGTAGGGTAACTACTACAACTAGATCAACCTGGTACTCTTATCCTGGCTATGATGAGAAAGCCTCACGCATATTCCAAGGAAAGATTATTGTACTCATAGACGAAACATGCACTTTAGCAATTGGTTGTTTTGACCCTCTGTGGTGTGTTTTATACACTCCATGTGAACAGGTAGCATTCTGTCCCAGAGAATCCATTTTCTGAGTCATTAATCAGCCAGAGTCTTTGGCTCTTGGAAAATCTCAGCTCTGTTGGTTGTCTTATTTTCCACAGAGCTGGAAAACAGATGGAGCTCTAGTAAGGAAATTTGGGCAGGTGGGGGTCCCACACTCAAGACAGGGGAAGAATCCTCAACCTGTCACTTGAAAAGAGGAAAAAAGCAATGCAAACATAAATCCCACCTGGTAGCATGGAAAAGTACTCTGATACACTGTACAAGTCACATTTTACGTACTTAAGGGAGGAAAGTTTTGACGATTTGAGAAACTGCACTAATGAACATACATACTAATAAATCAGGTTCACCAGCTCAAGAGCATGAGAGAATTGTCAAAAATGTGCAGAAACACTCTAGATACTGGGAGAAATCTCCCTTTCCAGAATGCAGGCCACCATTTTATACATGGGTTATTGCAACTGCCAGACAGCGGACAGCATTATAGCCTACGGTAGTATGCAGTGAAAGGAAGCAGAAAGTTTTATCTTTCTATTATCTTGCACGTTGTGTTATATACAGGCTGTTCCCTGGCCTCCCTCCACCCTGGATGTGCTCAAATGGCAGTGAGTGTTTTGGCAGGGAACACACTGACTGCTGTCTAGCACACACTATCCAGTGAGAGCTATTTTTGTTATCTGCTAAAACTACAGCTTGGAAATATGTGCAGTTGAGACATTTTGCTGTTTGAAAATGCTCCAGGAACTGGTTCCATGGCTGTAAATCAAGAATTATAATGTCATCATAATACCAAAAAACTTTTTTCAGTCCCAAATGTGAAAATTTTATGTTCAGCTGACATGAATACAATATAAACCAGAGGGGGACATGAAGGCTTTGATAGTTTTCCCATGTATGATGCTAATATTTCACCACTGAACTTTGATTTCTGAATTTTTGTTTCACTTACGTTTACATGAAATTCCCACCTGTCCGCAGTACTTGAAATGGCTGTTTTTCTGAAGACAGAAAAAGGATAGGAGTTCTTGATTCTGCTTTAGCTTAAAATTTCTTAAATATTGACCCATTTTTTTTTTCTAATTTTTTTTTTTTTTTTTTTTTTTTTTTTTTTTTTTTGTTGTTGTTGTTGTTGTTGTTGTTGTTGATTATGGAAGGCTCATTTTATAATTCTGGATGTGAGAAACTAGTTTGCTTAACTCTGAAAGCTGGCAGACAAATAAGAAGAGAGAAAGCTCATCACTCAGAGCTCATACATGCCCTGATACTTGGAATTTTAGTGGCAAGCTCCTGACCTGGGACTTGAAGGACATATAACTCCTCTCTGGATTTACGACCGGGTTTCCAATGAGATTCTCTAACGCAAGTCAGAAATGTAAATTGTCAGAATGTGAAAATAACTTAGCTAATGCAGAATCACATGGTACCATTAAATTTCATATGTGAGGGGTTTAGCTGAAGTCCACAGTCTGGAGATGAACAGTGCAACCAGAGATGGACAGTGTGTCCCAGGGATGAGTACTGACTCCTAAACAGTGTATTGCATGAGGAGAACAGGTAGATTATGGCACCAGCTTGTGCACATGTACACATCTCTGCACCATATTGCATGCTGGGTGTGAATTTTTTGAGATGTTTATTGAAGTACATCCTCCACCAGTATGAAGGTGTCTTATTGAGCCCTGCCAGTAATCTGTGTCTCTCCTTTTAGCACTAACAGCATCACTAGGATCTGACCTCACGTCAACCCTCTCCAGCACTGACTGCCAGACCACAAAGAGGCCTTCTTGGGATCACACTTCCCATTTTTCCCTCTTTACCAAAGTGCTGAAGTTTCTTTGGGCCAGATGGTGACAGCAGAATGGTAAGGAAGTACCAAAGGCTCACTTTCAGGAGAGAAGGCTCACTTTCAGGAGATAATTTATTCTAGCTTTGTTACAGCATAATTTACATATTTAAAGCAGGATCTCCAGAGGGATGGGAATCCTTGGCTTTTCTTTCTAATGCTTTCACCTCTTCTGATCTGCTGACGTCCTTCGCTTTGCAGATGATTTGGCACAGATATGTGAACTGCGCTCTGGAAATGTAGATGTGCAGCTTCTACAGGTGTTTTTGAATGTTGGCATCCTGAACCTAAAGGGATCATTCGTTAATTTCCTCTCCCACTACATACACACATACACACAATTTCACTCTCCCTATCAAAGCAGCCCTTATATCCTCAGAATGCATGCCAAAGGATTTAAAACGAAGCAGCAGTCACCCCAAGCCATGAATTGTTCTTTTAGAAACCTCACAGATCTGAACTTTGGTATACAGATGGCAAAGTCATGGTTTACAGAACTCAGTTGTGCTGATGTGTGAAGCAGGTCTCAAATAGCTCAGCTGGCAGGAGTGAGTGCTTCAGCCATTCACAAAACAGCAACCAAAGTACTTAAACTTTATAGCCATGCTTAAATTACTAATATGAGCAGAGCCAGAGCAGAGGACTTGGGCTCTGCTCATATTAGTAATTAGACTTTGGACAAGGTATTTGCTCATCCTTGATGTCAGAAGAATTCCTGCTATGGCTTTGGCCCAAGAACTTGTCACCGTGCCACTAATTTCCAAGTGCTGCCTGGGAGCTCAGCACACAATCTGTGGAGCATTCCCGTGAGTGTCTTGAATGTGGCCATCCTGCCTCAGAGACCCAGGGAGCTTCAGACCATGGATACTGCTCCTTTGTGACAGCCAGCCTCAGGGTCTTGAGCACATTTTGTTTCCAAGTCTGGTTTACTCATCTATACTGTCCTGATCTGAATGGAAACAAAGAAATAGGAAAGTTTCAGACCCCAATTGTAAGCCCTTCTACTTTATCTAAGACCTAATTTTGATGTCTTAAAGTCTTTTTTTTTGTAAACTACAACTCTTTCACTAGATTCAGATAAGTTGAATCAACCAGGGTATCTGTTTCAATATACAGGACAAACAACACTCACTATATCTTGTCTCTTTTTGGGCCTCTTCTGGGTCTAAATAAGAGACAGTGCTTAAATCATTAAATCTATTTTTTTTTCTATCTGCACAGAATGAATTGCAAAACTGAAGCCCTAGCATTCCCTTTGTCCCCACCCTGTAACAAATTCCAGATGAACCCAGCTGTTGAATATTTACCAGAAGAATTGGTCAAAGAAAAAATAATAATGAAGAAAGAAATGAGGAGAAGAATTGAGCTAGAACAGAGTTTAAAATGTTTCTAATCATATCAGTAAGATTTATTACTCCTGATTGTAGGGACACCTTCTCCTGATAGGGGAAATAATTCTATTTATCAACACACATAAAATTCCCAATGAAATTAATGAACATATTCAATTCAAAAGAAAAACATGAAGAAATGAATACACAAAGACATAATTTTGTTTCCTTCATATTCAATCTATCACCCCTGCACAAGGAGTACCAAATCTGCCCTGCAGCTCCAGGAGTCACCCCATGTAAAATACAGCTCTGTCATGGTGGGGTTTTTTTTGTTGTTTGTTTGTTTTCGGTTTTTTTTTTTTTTGTTGTTTTTTTTTTGGTTTTTTTTTTTTTTTTTAAAGGGTATGTTTGTTTTTATTTGGAGGTGATCTCTGGCTGCACATATTGACCAGAACAGTAAAGGTTTTTTTCATTACTTACAAGATATTTTATCTGTTATAGAAAGACATAATTGCCTCTACATTTTCCTACCCTAAGGACTTCAGAGTAAGGATTGGAGCACAGTTTCACTGGAACCCATAGTACAATTGCTCAAAGCCTAATGCTCACTGTCACAGACAATAGCTCCCATGAGGCGGGGCAGCAATCCTTTAAAAACAACAGCCTTGTGCTCACAGTAAAAATTAATTTCAGCTCTCAGAAGAAACACATTTCAGGAAAGGCAAGGGATGTGAATTTCAATATTGGCAAATGAATTTGTATGGAGAAGTGTACTACGCCTCCCACTCTAAAATCCATTAGGCATAGGTAAATGTCTGTATACAAAAAGAAAAAAGAAGGTAGAAAAGATAAAGAAGGGAGAGAGATGTGCAGCCAAGAGACACACATGAAAAAAAATATATTAGGGAGTACAGAATGAAAAAATATACTCAACGAGTTCAGAATAGTAAAGCAATGCCTGCTACTCTGCCTCTACTTTACTCCTTGGTTATTTGCACTGATAAAAAAGTATAAAACTTTTGAGTAAGAATAAGCATTTTGCACCAGCTTTATATTAAGAGGATGAGACTACTTCAGATTTATTGTTGATCTGTGCCTTTCCTATTTAATCTATGGAACTTAAAATGATGTTTATACCTGCTATTGGTGTGCTTCCATCTCCTATAATTCCTGATTTATAGACCCTGGCAAAACAAAAGTGGGCTGAATTATTGAATGCTTTATTATGACATAATGTAATACCTTTACTATGCATTAAATGCTTGTTTAATAGAGGATGTCCTTTATATTTCACTTGTAAAATCAAGAGATCTATTTTTTGAGCTTGGATTTTATGTTAGCAGAGAATGTGTAAGGGTCTTTCCCTTAGTCTCTGTTGCTTGCAGAATTATGATGCAGAATCATATTTTTCACGTGCTGTAGGACATCAGAATCCTTTTAGTCCTTCAAATTTTATTGAAGGCTGTGAATCTGCAGAAAAGTGGCAGAAAATTCTAGCAGAGACAGTACCCACCTCTACTTTGCTAGAGGTGTAAAATGGTAATTGAAATTTATGTTCTCTATGTTTTGCCTGACTTATCTTTTGAGTTGCCTAAAGCTCAAGAAAAGTCTGTTTCAGTCAGTGGTTTGGGAAAATTGGGAAGAGGGAGAGGGTTAAACTGATACCAGGAAATGTTGTTTAATCTCCTTTTAAAATCTGTGGGTATACCAGCTTGTGAAAACTTTTGCTGTCAGGTGCAGCCAGATAAAAATCATCCACAGAGGGAATTTATCATTTATTTTAGCTTGGTTGAATGATGATTTCATCGTGTCACAGTAACTTTTTTTATAATGCATCTCTTCACTGTGAGAAGCAGATATTCTCCCTCTGGTATAAAACTGATAGGCAATAAATCTATTTAATATCTTATAGTTCTGTGGGATTCCAGCTGAGAATTTTGCCAATACAAATGATACTCCAGATCACATTCTATGTTTGCTCATACTCACTGGAACATCAAATTTCAGTGGCTACCATCTTTTAGTATACACACTATTGGATGAAAGCAGAAATGGAAAATATGATTCAGTGCAAATGTAGTGGATCTTTTACACAGCACTATCTCCCTACTTATCCCATATTTTATCTTTCTGCTCACACTATAAGCAATGGTTACTGGTTACTATCCACTAGGATAAGATTTTACTTTTTAAGATTATTGTAATTACAGCTTTGTGGTGTCGGTATTTGCAAATACACACATGCTGGCCTTAATTATTCTTTTTTCATGAAAAACCCTTTTTCGCTCTGATGTAAAATTGTTTTTCAATCTGGTTTTGCAAGGGGGTTTAAGATCTCAAATACTAAACATCTCTAGATAAAAAGCTTGTTTTATAAAAGGTAGCATGAAGGTATACAGGGCTGGAAGCCTCTCCAGTGAAAAAAAACAAAAAAGAAAAAAGAAGAGAGATAAAGTCAGTCTTTTAAACATTCTAGGAGGTTAGGGAGAAATTCAAACTCATAGAATTTATTTAGCTATTGTTTTCTTTCCATTTAGAATTAGTATTAGGGAAGCAGGGATCTCTCCTGTACTATGCCTTTAATATGAACAAAACTGATGAAAACACTTGTACTCTGCTATCCTTAACGCACCAACATAAAATCTGGTTAGGATTGTGCACCAGTAGACTAGTATTTTGGACAGCTGATTTTTAAATTATTTTAATTTTTTTTTCCTCAGCAAAAGATGTAATTTGTGACTTTAGGTAAGCCATTTCTTAGCTTAGGTTTCTACTTGGCAGGTTTGCATGGCAATGCTTTGCTAATGGTGTGGGGGGTGGTGTGGGCTGCAGGTGCGGCATCTGTGAGAAGTCACAGCCAGTTCCAGCTGGGTCCAAAACCAGACCTGCTGCTGGCCAAAACTGAGCCCAAAAGTGAGGGCACCTCTGTGGTAACATTTAAGAAGTGGTAAACCACACAGTAACTACAAGACAAGAATGAGAAAATGTGAGAGAAACAGGTCTGCAGGCACCGAGGCCCGTGAAGAAGGAGGGGGAGGTGCCAAAGCAGAGATTCCCCTGCAGCCCATGGCACAGATCATGGTGAGGCAGGAGACATCTTCTGAATTTCCTTATATCAATTTTACTATTGTAATGCTTGGTTTTGCACTCAGCATTCACGGGTTTATTAATTATTTTAAGATCTAAAAGGAAAGAATAATTTCATATTGGAAATCAAAATTTGGCAAGCTATAGTATTTTGAAGATTGCAGTTCCCCAAATGTCATGTACTTCCCTTCTACTTTTTACACTGCAGATCAAAAAATTGCACTTTTTGTTTGAAAATAAGCTGTTTCCATGTTGTTGTATGTATATTGGTCTCAAGGGCTTAATACTTTGACAGGTCAGTGAAGCAGCTTTCAGTGGATGGTTCCTCTATGGTTAGTTCTTGATTTTTTTAAAGAGCTGTTGTGTATGAATGGAAAGAGATTTTTTAATCTAAAGAAAAATGAAAATTCTTAATTCACATTCAAGTTCAGACTATTTGTTATTTCCACTCAATTTTCTGAAATTCACTTTAAAAATTATGGAATCTCTGATTGATTGATTGATTTTAGGAAAAGAGCACAGTGATTGATTGGTCAGATCATATCCTCTGTCAAAGAAAATGTAATCTCAGGTCAAGAATAACACTTGAGGAAAATAGAAGGAGAGATAAGATTTGGGAACAATTCAGCCTCCCCACACATATGGCAGTTTCAGCTGTTTATTTACTTTTTTTGGTTTTGTTGTTGTTAATACATCTAAAAGCTGCAGGGAACAATTATGATCATCCTGGCTGAACTGCTTCATAACCCAAACTACACCATTTCACCCAGGGACTCTTGCACATAACAGCTTGTGATTGAATTACTAGAGCATGTTGAATTGCTGAAAGTCCTTACATGGATCCAACTTGTTCGTTCTTTAGAAGTTTGCTCTCTGTTTCTCCACCAGTGTCAGGTCTGTGGTATCATAAAGGTCTTTAGCAGCAGCTTGCTGTTATCTTGCCCTAAGATGATTATGACTCTAGATGAGCTTCAAAAAAGCAAATAGGTGTTGCTTTAAGCCCAGTCAGTCATGGCTGAACTGAGTTTTAAAAACTTTAAAAAACCACTTCTTGGACTCTATCACTTAAAAAAAATAGTAGTGAATATGGTCAAATAAAGCTCCTGTATCTTCTTTTTTAGGGTTGGGAGTGAAGAAGACTCATCTGTGAGAATGGTTTACTATGCAGGGTGCTCAAAGAACAACACAAAACAAGTTTTCAGACAAGAATTGTGCCTTAAGTGAGCACCTTACAGATTATTGTCTGCAGAGTGCAGGCTATCTCTCCAGAGCACACATTAGTTGTTCTTGGAGAGTGAAGAGTAAGATAAATACTTCACACAGAATGTATCTGTTTACTCAATTATTGTTTTATTTTTGCTTTTCAGATAGACCCATTTTCAGTAATTGCTTTAGGAGTAAACTACTGCTGAAATAGAAAAAAAACAGATATATAAATCCCTTATGATTCATTCGTAACAGCAATTTTTCTCAATTTTTTCCTGTACAAAAGTGTAACAATACAGGAACATTTTGTGATTGATTTGCAGGAATCATCTCTGTCCATTTATCAGAGATCATCTGTGCCCAAACCCTGGAATATACAGCTTAAAATAAGGAGTAGTGTAACACAGTGTCATTGTAACCTGTGATGATTCATATTGAGTTTGGCAAGCAGTGTATCAGAAAGAAAATTTGATAACTTAAGTTTAAAACTAAACTAGCCAAGTAGATATTTGAGCTTAGTTTGAGACTAGGCTCTGTGTTCAAATCCTGTGAAGTGCTGAAAACTGTTGGCGTTCTGCATTTCTGAAAATGAAAATGCTAGGATTTCCAGAAAACCTCATGGAAGACACCCATAGCCTTTCTGCACAATATTGTTGTTGACATACTCTTTCCACAGTTGAGAAGATTTTGATTTTTCTTTGACTATTAAAGAGCTGCTTATTTCTTTTGTCAAAATGAAAGAGATATCCACAGGCTTTTCTGTCTTTAAGTTGAACTGTTTAGTAGAGACAGTTAATTAATTCTTTCCCAGCGGTTTCATTAAACCTCTATAGTTATTCTGTGAACTCCTTTGTTTAAGTAGGTTTGTTTGTAGGCTTTTCTCTTATCTACAAAACAAAGACACCGATAGAAACATACTCTAAATTCTGTTGGAAAGTAGACATGTACTTGAATACATACTGAGGGTGTACATTCATGTACTTGTTAACCAATATATGGATGGGATGTGACAAATAAACAAATATTTATACATACTGTTTGTCAAAAAACATTGATTAAATCTCTCAGAAATCTATTCCAATGATTCAATCTTTAGGATTAAATCTTTAGGATTTAAAGTGGTGCTCATTTCACCAATCTGAAGTCATTGATGATTAAGTCAATTATCCTGACATCTTCCAATGTCAATGAAATGAGAGAGAGGTACTGGCCCAACAAAGAGTGGGGAACTACTACCTTTCAGGTGGTCAAAAGCATGTAAATAACACTTTATCATTTCAGTGCAAGCAGTCATTGAAACACTACCCAATTGTATCTAATGGACTCCATGCTGGGTACAAAATGTACCAGGGATAGCATTCACAAGCTTTCCATTGTTCATCATTTCAAACATCACTCTGTAAAATGGATATGGCATTAGTTGAAATAAGTCACTTATTTTGCTGACATGAGAGACATGCAATTGCGGCTTTGAGTAAGACATTCTTACATATCTGATACCTACTTCACTTTTTTTTTTGACATTAGCTTCCAGTTCCTCGGTTTAGAAATAATATTTAAATTTAAAGCAGCGTAAATGAAGAGTAACACTGATATGTGCTGAGTAGAAGGCATAAAAATACTGAATCTATTTTTAATTGGAAATGAGCTAATTGTTCTGGATTGGGGCCTGCTCCTTTTACAAGTAGTGCTAATTACTCTAACAAGAGTTCCATGGAGACTAAATGCTATGAGTTGTTTTTGGATTTTTCCGCATCAAAAAATGACTTTTGCACTTTGAGATCTGAATCTGCCTAATTTGTCAAGAAAATCCTTAGAAATCTGTAAGATGATACTGCAACAAACAAGGTCCAGCATGCAGAAATATGTTAAAAAATGTAACTGCATTTTTACTGTTGTTATTTTTTCATCTGACGTGTCATTCTATAGCAGACTTTATAGAGCAGGAGGTGAACTGATATAATTAGTTTGGTTTCTTGCCATCTTTCCCATAGGTCAAGCCAATTAAAAGACGACTGAGGGAGACAGTATTCCAAACTGTAGCATATGGCACCATGGCATAAAACACACAGTGGATGGAAAACAATTCGGTTGGGATTTTAGCTTTGAAATTTAATTGAATATAAACAATGTTTGTCTCTGGATCACCTTGAAATTTCCTTCCTTCTCTCAGCTTCTTATTCTTATCAAGAATCAGAACACTATTGTCTTTTTGGGTCATGTAGTAGCATCTTTTTCACCTTTGAATGAGTTCCCTGCTGCACCTGTTTCACTGCTCAACATTTTGCTTTTGTTGTAAGCAGAGTCAGTTGACAGCCACAGAATTTATGATTTGTGATATATTTGAAAATTCTAAATTTAGTTTTACTGCAGAGAGCAACCCTTCTCTCCCCCCACTAACAAAACAAATAAAACATATTGTTTTCAAATTTTCTTGCTGTGTAAAAACCAGTAAGGCCAGCAATAAATGAAACTGGTAGTTTGGTGATTTGGGTTTGGGGTTTGGGTTTTTTTTTTTTGCTTCAAGTCAAGTTTCACACTGCCATTCCCTATTTCACCTGAGTCTGAACTCAAAAGACAGGGAGCATGATTTCCCTGGGAGCAGTCTGACAATAACCAGCTTTTCTGGGAAGTCCCTATCAATGCTTTATCACAAGCTGTGAGTGCACAGGGGATTTCCCAGTGCTGCCACTTCGTCCTTCATGTTGTGTAAGCTGCTACCAGGTTGCTTGGAAGGCCTTAAGCCCAACCAATATCAACCAATACTTTACAGACAATCCCTGGGTGAGACTCAAAGCTAGAATGGCCTAGGATAGATTCTCATGACATGATTTGGAAGTGTTCACCTTCCTCTGGAGGGGAAACATTGCTAGCAAGAAGAAAACTGTTGGACAGAGTATTTGGAAAAACATTCTTATTTTAGTTTATGGGGCTTTTTTCATTCTAATTAGATTAGAGTTTTTCAGCTAAACTTTGTCTTTCTGTGAATGTAACTTATTATACCCCTCATCTCTGCTGGGACATCAAGGGTTGCTATTTAATTACAAAAGGATAACTGAACATGGGGGTCCAAATCAAGGTCCAGTGTATATGGTTTCTTATGTAAATTTTGTTTCTTATTGTTTAGGGATTCTTTCAAACACAGGCCTTTTGATTTCTTGTAATTTTTTTCCACACTGTAGTTCAGACAAAGTAACATTTTTTATCTGGCAACTACTTCAAATCTAAACCCGTGGTTACATAAATAGTTGCTGAGTCTGACTCTGTTGTTCCATTAAGCACCAGCATAGCTCATCTTTCCATAGACAATGGAAACAGACCGACAGTAAAAGTGCAGTTGTTTGCAGTCAGTAATGTAGCTGCTTAGTAAATATAGTTATCTCACACTACTGGAGAACAGGAAAATGAGATCAAGATCAGAATAAAACTGTTATTCCTGGATTCAAGTAATGAATAAATTAATATCTGTATATGCTATTCACTGTGATTCTTGAATGTACATTTGGATACTCTCTGATGAGCATGAGAGAGCAAAGCATGTCTGCTTAATTTTTAATCCCATCTACAGGTTAGTCCTTGTAAAATAACAATTATCAAGTCAGATTCTCTTAAAGAATGAACTTGTCAAACTCACATACATTATCTGCTGTGGCAATTGATGTCAGTATGATAATGCCATGCCAGCACTGCTTAAGCTAAGACTTTGTCAGTTGCCCCATGATAAACTCTAGCATTTGAGGGATTTCTTTCATCCCAGTTCATCAAATCACACAGGTCTGACATTCAATACGCAGTCCTCAGGGTTTCAAATGTTCTTTTGCTCTTGATTTATGCTAACAATAGAATATTTGAAAGATGAAGACTAAGTGTCATTGCAGTGCCTAAGTGACTCTGATTAAACAGATTCCAGAAATTGGCTGTGGACAGCTGCATTGAAGTGGGAAGTTTGGATGACTGCTGATTTCAGCTGGAGTAGAGTTAATTTTCTTCACAGTGGCTGGTGTGGGGCTACATTTTGAATTTGTGCTGATCATAGGGTTGATAATATGGAGATGTTTTTGTTATTGCTGAGTGGAGTTTGCACAGAACCAAGGCCTTTTCTGTTTTCCATTCTGCCATGCTGGCGAGGAAGTTGCAGGTGCGTGGGAGGCTTGCAGGAGACATGATCAGGGTAGGTCACCCCAAATGACCAAAAGGATGTTCCAGACCCTATGACATCTGCCAGTATAGGAAGTGGGGAGAAGAAGGAGGAACACGGGGGACATTTGAAGTAATAGCATTTGTTTTCCCAAATCACTGTGACATGTGGTGGGGCCCTGCTCTCCTGGAGTTAGATGAACACTGACTGCCCATGGGGAGTAGGGAATTAATTCCTTGTTTTGTTTTGCTTGTGTGTGTAGCTTTTGCTCTTCCTGTTAAACTGTCTTCATCTCAGCACCTGAATTCTCTGGTTTTTACCCATCCCATTTTCTCCCTGCTGTCTGTGGGACAATGAGTGAGCGGCTGTGTGGCTCTTGGCTGCTGGCTGGGGTTACACTACATCAAGGAGTAAAGCTGGAAGTAAAAGTAAGCTTGAACTTTATAGTGGTGCAGAAAAGCAAGGCAAAGAGGGAAGCAGCTTACCTCCCAAATTTCTTTGCTCTGGAGACAATGAAACTTCAACATGTTCTTGATATTTGGAGACCAGGCTCAGAGATCATCTTATTTGACCTTAGAGGTTTTCAATGTGAAAGACTAAATTCATCTGAAAGACTGGATTCATCACCTTGAGGCTCAGCACAGGCCTTTGCAGGGTTTGATTCGTCAAGATTTCTTTAAAAGTAAGGTAAATCACCTAGAACTTAAATGTTTTCACTGACAACACCCATAATGTGCCTAACCCTGTTGCAAATAGTTATGAATGAACTGATAAATCCTACTCCCTGCTCTGGACAACTTAGCAGGGACTAAGCAGAAAAAATAAAAGTATTAATATTGGCAGGGAAAGCAGAGAGCATTGCTGCAGGGGGAACAAGCAGCAATTCATAGAAATGGATCTGCAGGTCTCCTTTATTGATACAACCACAAGACAGATTGTATTTAAGATTAAATGGAGACTGGGCACAATCAAGCCCTTAGTAAGGGAAATGTCTTTTTTTCTGAGTATGTTTTTCCGTCCTATCATAAAGTACCAATTATTTCCAACCTCTGTCTGTCATTTTAGGTTGGAGTAATCATAAGATTTTTGTAGGAAATTGCATTAGTAGTTTTATTACTTCTTTAGACATATTTTAGTATGTTAAGATTTAAATTTATAATACTTACAGCAGTATTGCTTCCCTGGATATAAAGTATTTTGGGAACATGGTTCTGAAAAGATATTCTATCAGATTTATCATTCTAGCATTTTACATTTCCTGGTATTAAGAGAACATTCTTTAAATGCTTTCAGATAACTTTAAGTGAAAAGAAAAACAAACCCTCAACTCAAACATATATAACAAATGGCCAGGAGCACATTATTTTCTTTAAAATAAAAGCTCTTTCCTTACTCTCTAAATTAAGCTGGAAATAATGTCTTATGCTGTCTTTTTTTTTTTTTTTTCCTTTTAAAAGTCAGGAAACAAGTCATTTGGAGCCATATGATGCAACTAAATTAGAAGACAGAAGATCTGTGAAACAAATGTTTTCCAAGGAGAATATCTTTTCTCCTGAAATTCCAGGGGGAGAAGGTATGGAGTATTATCATCACTTTTCCAAACTCCCCCCACTCCCCTTCCGTACACCAGGTTCTCTCAAGGTTAATTTGAAATAGTATAAAATGTCGTATTCATGGAAGGAGCTGTACTCTTTTTGTTTAAAATAAAGAGATGTACTTGGGAATTTTTCCCCTTCATTACTCGGAAGCACCACAAAGGCCAGCACAGCTTACACCAGAGGGCAATAGTGAGCTGTAAATATTTTCTCTCTCACTCCTGCCTTTTCCACGGAAGCTCTTCTCAGGCACTTTTAGGCTTCTCTTCTCCCCTAACCATAGGCGGTCCTAAAAGTGTAAAATCTTGCACAATAGGACCAGATGTAGTGATGAGCTTTTTCCACAGTTCTCAGAATTTTCTGTATTTATAACAGATAGATGAAATTGGTGACTTTCATGACTCCATAAAGTTACTCACCGATTCGTCTGAACCCAACATTCAGGCTTCCCTGCAGTGCTAATACTCCTTCCTCTAAATCTGCACTCAGTCAGCTCTTTGGAGTAATGGCTCATGCCAGAACTGGTAATATCAAGCAGGAGGGAATAAGTATATAATTTTACATATTTGCTTTGGAATTCTTTTAAAGTCAATTTAAACCCTCCTCTTCAGAGACCAGGGCATTACTATATGCAAATGTTATACCTTGTTTGTAGATGTACAAGTGCAGTACAAGTGGCAGAAAAGGTGAAAGGAAGTGACTAGGAAAAAAATCAGGAATATATAAGAGGTCAAAATTTATGCTTCTTTCTTAAAATTATGTCATATTTTTCTAAATAAAGAATTTTTGCCTTAGAATTTCTAAAAAAAATAAGCAGCCCTTTCTGTGTTTTTACCTGTTATGTGGCTTTAATTGAATGACATTTCTAAATCTAAGTTTCATCTACCCCAGATTTTTAAAAGTATGGTGTAATTATCACAGGACTGCAAGTAGAAACAGGCCTGTTTTTCATTTGACCTCTGCCTTTTGTCATATGGATTTCTTCTACTTATGCTGGCTGCTGGAATTAAAAGTAATTTTCTGACAAAGTTAGAATGGAGGAAGACATTTTTCCCATCCATTTTGCATGAGTGTAAAGATTTATGGAACAAGTCATTATTACCTTATATATGTACATTTTTACATATATCTAGCACAATTTTAAGTGCAAATAAGAGGAGATCTCCATGAGAAGGGAATATATTGGTATATTGTTACTGCTTAAGAGTGCTTGAGATGCAATTTTTTTCTAAGCTTTTCTTTGATGTTAGTAAATGTTTGGGGTTGGTGTTTTGGTTGTTTCGTCTTGTTGTTGGGTTTTTTTTCCCTATAATCAGTGGCATTGCACTGTAGAGAGTTATTAAAGTAATCTCCAAATAGCATTGAGGCACTGTCCCCAAATACCAGACCAGGATGCCTGATCTGATGGTAGCTAGCTTCACTATTTTGTGAAAGTAAGTTCCTACAAATGCTTGCCTAATTGTCCTTTTCTTGCATCTATCTGTGTGATCACAGTTGTTAGAGACAAGCCCTCAGGTTATGAGACTGTGACAAGGGTCCTAGCTGACATTGTCTCTTTTGCCTTAATTTTTTGTGGTGGAGGACAGGAGCTCTGAAGTTGTTGTTTAATTGACTTTTATATTTAATAGACTGCCTTCCATTACATCAGTCTGCCCCTCAGGCCCTGCTGAAGTCCTCATTGATTTCTAATACCTTTTAAAGTTAATACTGTAGCCTCCTGCTAGTTTTTAGTGCTTGTGATTGGTGTTTTTCTGCATCAGCTTCCAAACACATACCCAGATAGTGAAATAGTTTGAGTGTTTCTGATTGGGAAACACTGCAGGGAGGGAGAGAAACCCAATATTGTTTTTTTTCATGCCTTTTAATTTGAAATGTCACAGAAAAGCATTCCCACAAAGCTGCCTAGAATAAGTCATCAGTCCTGAGGACTAGGGACTAAGCCCTAGGATCTCATTAATGGGCTCAGAGGATCCAACATTTACAGCCGTGTCCAGAAAAGTCTGCTTTTGCTGTAGCTGCTTTTCATTAATTTGTGAAATCTTTGCAAACCACCTCTGGTCCAGATAAACTTCAACTATATCTCTACTTGTGACTGAAAGAATCTAGCCCCAAAATGTCTGCCCATCTGGCCATGCAGCAGAAGCCTGAGGGCCACACTGTAAATGACAATTCACCTGCTGGTACCTGGATTCTACCCCTACTTGGCCACCTAGAATTATAGAATCATTAATGCTGGAATAGGCCTCTGCAACCATTAACCTAAAACTGCCAAATCCACCACTAGACCATGCTCCTAAGCATGTTCCCAAGCACTACATCAGCCACCCAGCTTGGAGAAAGTATTAACTACACTCATCATGCCTGGGAGCTTATGAGTGATGTGGAATGGATGTATTTATCCAGTACAGGTGAAGCTTGCTGAATACTGACTGTCCCAGCATGAAGAGAGGAGCAAACCAAAAAGGGCTGAACTCAGGCTTGGTCTGACCCTGACATAGATCCAAAACAATCTGTGGATTTTGGGCTGATAAACCAGCTCTTCACACAGCCTGGCACCTTGCCGGCTCTGGCGGGAGTGTGGAGCAGATGTCCGTGTGGCAGCTGGCAAAACTGCCCGAGCTGTTCCTGGCAATGCTGATGCCAGGCTGCCCATGGCAGCGTTTGTGGGCGATGCTCTGTGCTTCAGTGGGGGTCACCCAGCTGCAGCCTCCTGCTCACAGTGGCTCCCTCCTGTCTCCTGCTCCATCCTGGCCTCCGTGCTGGGCCAGGACTGCCTGCTGTCCCTGGGTAGCTCTCAGCTGCCAGCTGGAGACAGCACTGAATGAGGCAGTGGTGAGGCACAGCCTCCTGGGCAGCTCTCCCCTCAGACTGCTGCAATTACTAGTTGTCTCCACCCTGATTAGAAAAGAAAACAGCTTTCCTCAGTCTGGCCCTCAGCCTACAGCTCATACAGGCCTCTTCCCTTGGCAATGGGTTTTTCTTCTGCTGATGGCACAGTCTCCAGTGAAATCTGTCTCATAGTAATGAGAGGAAAACTCTGAAAACCTCAGCAACTCATGCCTTGCTTGGTGGACAGTTTTGCTGCTCTGTGTTTTCAAAGCACAGTAAAATAATAATTATCCCTTGCTGCTCTTTTTTTGGTTCTTAAAACATACTGCTTCATTTAGGGAAAATACATCTGTTGAACCCAAACCACACAGAGAGTTGGCATCAGAGCCAAAGTTAGAGCTTGGGAGCTCTGGCTTTTGACCTCAAACTCAGTCCATCAGGCCATTTAGCTTCCTTAGGAAGCAGAAAACTACCACTTATGAAGTATACATATAATGAGATGTATCAAGATCTTCAAGAGTGGAAACAGCAAAATTTTCCAAGAAACAAAAACATCTCTCCTGTAGCTGTGAGAATCAAATATCCAGGCAATTGTACATCTGCATGGGGTTGGATTCACTATGGAGTTGAGTTTATAAATTATGATATTGCCAGTTAGCATTTTTTAAAACAAACAGTTCGTTAAGGTTTTGGCTGCATTTTCTCTGCATTTCTGTGCCTATTTTCACATATTCTTATAAAAAGTTGTGCCACATTTTTATGCAGCCATATGCAAAATACCATTGAATGACCTGAGGCCATCTGACAGGTGCCATATTTATGACAACACAACTAGAGATCACATATTACAAAGAGGGAGAGCTTCAAATATCACAAGTTGGTATCTTACAAAACAAGGAATACAATGCATGCTAGCCTTTTTATATACAATAATGCAGTCTGTTAGCTTATATTGCTTACTGAATTTTCTCGGCATTGTGATAATAGAAAAGAGAAATAGCAACCAAAAAAACCCCAAAACAAAACCAACAAAAGCTACCCCCTAAAACCTCATTTTAGTGCAGCCTTATGTATGAAACTTTAAACCCACTACAGTAAATAAACATGATTTTGAATCTTCCATGATGCACATAAAACAGTCTATTTCTGAAAAAGTAAAAGGAAAATCAGATGAAAGCAGCTGATCACATAGGTCATAAGCTATTTTTCACTTTGGGCAGCTTCTTAATTTCACTGGTAGCATATTCTTCTGATAGAGAAGAACAAACTAAATTAATGTATGATAGTAAAACCCCTAAAATTCCTAATGCAAGCTACTTGTAAAGGATTCAAGCATAAGCAGAGCAGCATTTCTAAGCCTGTACATTTATGGGCAGTGCTGTGATCTTCCTTGTGATGACAAATTAGCCTTTAAAAGTCACACGATCAACAGCATGTCACTGAAGCCTGGGCAAAGGTCAGCAGGCTCTGAGTGGGAATCCTGCCGTGTTCCTGAAAGCATGGTTCATTTTCTCCATGACTGTGCTGTAGTATGGACTGTTTGAAAGGATTATCCATTGCTGATGGGGGTATGTGACTGTAGGTGAGTGCATCGTGCGTGATAGAAAACTTGAGTGTTGCAAACCATGCATGGATTAAACGTCAGAAGCATTCAATTTAATGCTTTTATTTCTTGGAGGCTGTGTTCTTAATCTTAGTAACAGTGGCCAGCTGCAGCTCTGCATAGAGAAGCATTATAGACACAGGAGAAAAATAAAACAACGCAAGTGCCTTTCCCCCCCATCCTCTCTGGAGGCAGTTTTATATCCTGGGACAGTTGAGAGGCCAAGAGCATGGACATGCACTATCTTTTGTGGAATGTGCATGTGATCTTCCTTCCTATGTGTCACTGAGCAGGAGAGGGATGTTATGCTCTTTCATCTGTGCATAACTTATCACTACTTAAATACAAATTGCAAATATTTTTAAAGACAAATGCATGCCCAAAAGGATTTCCAATCCTTCAAGCTGCCTGTTGTTATTTGACCCAAGTTCACTCTTTCAATTGACAGGAATTTTTTCTGCTGTGTGAAATGTAGATGGTATGCACCACCACAGAGTACATTATTAATTCAGAACAAATGTTTTTATAAAAATCTAAATAATTAAATCTTATTTGATTGTGTGCCTGCTTGTAACTTGACAAAATATGTATTCACAAATTGGCTGTAATTGTTTATTTTACAATATAGGGCACAGATAAGGCCTTATGCATGGTTTTTCTCATTAAATTTCAATTCTGGATGTTGAAATTGTTATTATTATTATTATTATTATTATTATTATTATTATTGCCATATATGATATCAAATCACGTGTAATTGGAATTGTTCAGCCTGAAAAAGAGAAATCTTAGGGGTGGCTTGATTGTGGCCTTCCAGCACCTGACAGTAACACACAAGAAAGATGGAGAGAGACTGTTTACAAAAACATGTAGTGTCAGGAGAAGAGGGAATTGATTAAAACTGAGAGATAGGTTTAGTTCAAATATTAGGAAGAAATTCTTAACTTTGAGGGTGGTGAGACACTGGCACCACCAGACTGCCAGAGATGTTGTGGATGCCCCATTCCTGGTTGGGGATGTCCAAACTTCCTATTCAAGGCCAGGTTGGACAAGGCGTAGAGCAGGGCCTAGTGGAAGGTGTCCCTGCCCAGAGGGTTGGAACTCGGTGATCTTTAAGGTCCCTTTCGACCCAAACCATTCTATGATTCTATAATTATAGATAGTTACATAGGCATATGTGCACGTGTTTCCTTGTGCTTGTATTTTCAAACACCCAGAATTGTTGCTAAATGTAAAGACTCAGATTCCTCTGCATGGATTTTAGTCACTGGATTGCCTGTTTCCTGTGAGTTTTCTTATGTTCATGGAGGGATTCTTGATCTAAGTCCTACCACATATTAGCATGGTTTGGATGCTATAAAGGGGTACATATTTCAGCTACAACTGTTGATCTGTGATGCCTCTTTTGCTCCACTCCTTTGATTGAAGGTTAAGTGGTATCATCAAGGAGGGCTGGGAGCAATGTGGTGAAACAGATATGGTCATTTCAGAGGAGTAGAGTCTCCAGTTTGGTAGGAATCACCCCTATATGTCCATACCTTCCAAGATACCCTTACTTGAACACCGTAAATGTGGCAGTGTCATCTCCTGTTGATATGCCAAGGCTGTGATACAGCAATATCACCTCTCTGCTGCCAGCAGAACCTCTGTGTTGTTCCTCTAAAATTCTTGGTTTATCTCCTAAGCAGTGGCACTGATGAAACAGCACAGATGGTGATGTTTCGATACAATGTTTCACATTGTGTATGTCTTAAGAACACAGTCCTGTAGTTGCTTCCTATGCTCTCTTGTTTAGATTTTTTACCCAGCCATTATGACGGTCCTCTGTGGGTGTATAAACACTAAAGCAGGTTTTTATTCAATGCCCCGAAGAGAGAAAATGGCCCTTCCACTTTGTGTGTTGCCACATATTGAGGGAGGAGAGCAAATAACCTTAACTCCTCTTTATCAGACATTTACTGATGATTGCCTGAGGAGAGCAGAATCAGAGAATCATAGAATCATAGCATACCCTGAGTTGGAAGGGTCCCACAAGGTTCACCAAATCCTGTCTCTACACAGGGCAGCCTAAACATCAAGTCACATATCTAAAAGCATTGTCCAAATCATTCTGGAATACTCACGGACCTGGGCACATGACAACTCCTCTTGTGAGCTTGTTCCACTGCTTGAAAACCCCCTCAATGAAGAACTTTTTTCCAATACCCAATCTGACCTTCCCTGACACAGCTTTCAGCCACCATGCTGCATCCTACCAACAGAAATCAAAAAGAGATCAGCACCTTCTTCTCCACTCCACCATTGTGGAGGAGGTCACCCTTCACTCACCTTTTCTCTAAGCTGACCAAACCTAATGTCCTCATCTGCTTGTCATAATGCACGCCCTCTAGCTCTTCCACCATCATTGTTAGCCTCCTTTGGACACATTCTAATGTTTTTATATATTTTTTTATGTATTGAAGCCCCAAACTGTATTCAAGGTGAGGCTACACCGATGCTGAGACTAATTGGACAATCACTATTTTTGTCTACTTATCTATACTGTGCTTAATACACCTCATGTCATGGTTGGCACTTTTGATAGCCAGGGCCCAGTTTTAACTCATATTGAGTTTGCCATCTACCAAAATCCCCAGATCCTATTCTGCAGGGCTGCACTCCAGCCTTCTGTCCCCCAGTCTATACATATATCCTGGATTACACCACCCCAAATACTGAATCTGGCATTTGTCCTTTTAGAGTCCATACAGCCTGTGGCATCTATCAAGATGTCCCTATAAGACTTCTCTAACCTTGAGGGAATCAATGGATCCTTCTAGTTAAGCATTGTTGGGAAACCTACCTAGTGTGCGCCCCACTCAAATGTCCAGGTCATTGATAAATAAAATGAAGAGAAGCACCCTTAAACCTGAGCCCTGGAAAACTGGGCTAGTGACTGATTTCCACCCTGATAGTTCCCCTTTCACCATAACACTTTGAGCCTGGTCCTTCAGACCATCATTTACCCATTGGATTATGTATGCGTCTAGCTGCATGCTGGACATTTTGTCCAGAGGGTACTGTGATAGACAGAATCAAAAGTTTTTATAAAAACCCAAACAACCCCATCTTCTTATTTCCCCTCTTCCCCTTGTCCATAGGAGAAAAAATCATATTGAAAGGAGGTTGTAGTGCACTTCTGTGGCATGTCTCTTCTTCAAGGCACTGTATGACTTGATATGCTGTTTCTAGAGTACTTCAGCGGAGTGTGCAGTACAGTATATACAAAAATATATACATACACAGGAGCCTTCTGCTTCCTGATGGCATATCAGTCTTCTTTTGTTAAAACTTTGTAGAGACTGAGTTCATTTGTTACTGAGTTCATACGTTTTACACTTCAGAATTACAGCAATTTCAGTAGCTTAATAGCTTCAAGAGCCAGAGACAATAATCAGGCCTGACTAATGCCAGAAGGCCAGTACAAGCACACATTGGAGTTGTGTCAGAAAAACTGGAAAACTTATGTGGGTGTGAAAATACAACCTCTGAACTCACTGAGTCAGATCTCCCCACAATTAAACACAGAGCGATGTTCTCAAAATATTCCCTTGCCACAATTGCAAGTTCAGCATATTTATTTAACAGGGTGATGGGTTTGCAAGGCAAGGTTTTGGCAGCAAGGTGACTAGCAAGGGGTGGCTTCTGTGGGAAACAACTAGAAGCTTCCCCTGTGTCTGATAGAACCAATGCCAGCTGACTCCAAGATGAATACTGTGCTGGCCAAGCCCTTCAGCAACAGCGATAGTGCCTGTGGGGTAATGCATTGAAAAAGGGGGGAAAAAATGCTGTGTGGCATGAGCAAGCAAAAGGAAAATATGTGAGAGAAACATCCCTGCATACACGAAGGTCAGGGAAGAAGAAGGGGAAGAGGTGCTACTGACACCAGAGAAGACATTCTCCTGCAGTCTGTGGAAAGACTGTAGTCTATGAAAAAGGCTCCTCCCCTGGAGGTCCGTAGTAGAGGATCCCACTCTGGATCCCATGGATACCCAAAGGAGGCTGTGATACTGTGGGAAGCCCAAGCAAGTGCAGATTTGCTGGCAGGTATGAAGTAAACTCCCAACAGGGTAGATTTCCAGCAGCAGAGTTGTATGTATGTGTGAGTGTTTACTGAGACTGTAAATTAGAAGAAATTAGAAATTAGGGACTGCTAGGAAGGTATGGGATACTCAGCAAAAGAAGCTGGATGAACATTTGGCCATGATCCATTCTCTGATGGGAATTTTGGAAGGTACATGATGCAGGGTGCTGGGAAAATTTTTGTATGTAGGAGAGGATGAATGTTGTATACTAATCCAGACGAGGGTCAGTGATCTCTGAACTGTTTGGATAAAAATGGAAAAGCAGCAACCCTGGGTGACAAAGATAGAAAGGTAGAACTCTGAATTGGGAAAAGAGTCCTCTGAGTCCAGAATTGTGACTGTCTTCCTTCCCTTGCTTAAAGTTGCTCTGGACAGGAGAAAGACTGAATGCGAAAGAAACTAAGCAGAATGTTTGAACAGTTCTCATCCTGACTGTTACTAACATCTTTTTTACTAAATATTCACATCTCTGGATGAACATCTCCATATCCTCTAGCTGAGTGTTCTGTGAGATAGCACTGTTACTCAGATTAAAGAAAGGTCATGAGACAAAAACTCCAGAGGTCAATGTTGTCAGAGGTCAATTTGTTCTTGCTTTCTTTTATTTTATTTATGTATTTTGAAGGGCAGTAGGATTTAACTTACAATGTTCTAAGTAAAATAATCTCTCTGTGAATTCTATGCGTCATATATCTGCACCACTTACTAGCAAAAAAACCCCTTTATCTCTACAATAGTAAACTGTTACATGGTCCCGTAGTTCTTAAATTCTAAAGAGGTACTGAAAGGGTCAAGTAGTTCCTGAAGAGGTAGTAATATTTGCACTTCCAAAAGGTCTTCCTGACCTATCTTATGCCATAGTAATGAGATTGTCTGGTAAAGGGAGGTCAGCATAATCAGGTCCTTCTTTTTTTTTTTTTTTTTTTTTTTTTTTTTGTGGATATTGAATGATACATTATATTTAAGTTCTGCAGTGCACCAAGGTTAATTTGCACAGGCGACTTTCTACTTGAAAATAACATGAGGAATGTGTAGGGGTCACAAATAAGTTGTCTGTGGAAGCATAATTGTTTTGTTTATGTCTCAATTTTTTGTGTTTGGGTAATAAGTTGACAGAAATTTTAGAACTTAATATGAATTTAAAATATGTTTTACATTGGCTTGGCAGCTGTGATTGATCCTAGTACTTTTATCTCATTAACAGACATTGTAGGCCAAACAAAGATTTTTTCTCTTCCCTTTCACATTAGACTGCTTTGGTTTTCTCTCAGTGCATTCAACCTTTTGAAATGTTTATGCATTTTTAACAAGTGTCTGCAAAAAAAAGTTTTAATAAATGACTTCTGACTCAGCAAATAACAGTTTCAACTTTGGTTACTTTGTGATTTAAAATGAAGCATTTATTTAGAAAATACCTTCAGGAAGGATACATTTTGAGATTTATTACATGTCACAGATTAAATTATTTCTTGTTTATTCCCTTCACCAAAAAATTCATAATTAATATTTCAAAGTATGTTTAGTTTAGTAGTTACATTTGATTCGTTACTTAATTTTAACAGTAATTTTAAGTTATGATAGTGAGACTTAGCCTTAGTACTCTCTGAACACAACCCATAAATCAGGTTAAATTATTTGAGTCAGGGAACTTTAAAGCTGTTTTTAAATCCCAAACACTGGCAAAAATTACATTGTATCTAGTGCAGCCCTACCTTGTCACCCACTGATAATTAACGACAGAAGAGCAACAGCTTTAAACAACCACATATCAGGAATTTTTAAAGGCATCTCCATATTAATAGCCAGAGATTTAAGATTTGTAAGTTGTTTTTTTTTTTTTTCTAGAAAGAATAGTATACCTTATATTTGCTTTATATTTTTCTAAACAGAAAACATTTTGCAGTCATTTTCCATACAATGTTTGTGCAGTTGATTCTTTCTTCCTAGTAGTAAAGCGCTTGTATTTATTGGATTGTTTCTTAGATTTTTAGGCCAGTTCTCCAATTTTTCATTGTAATTCTGAATTCTAATGCCATCCTCTAATGCACCTGCTGGCTGAAAGCAACACCTTCTAGCCTGGGGTCCTCCTTCAAGCTTATAAAATACTCCCTATTCTCATTCAGCTCATTAACAGAAACAGTATCTTACATCCTTTGGCTTTGTGTTCAAAAAAAAACAAGCAAAGAAAATGTCATTCCACCAAATCCTCCTGTTGCACAAATTTCATTTTGAGAAGCAGTGGTCCTGAGTCATCTGGTATCCATGTCTGTATTCTATTAAACCAAGCAGTGTCGGACTACGGGCTGGCTATTGTGCGGTCTCTGTTTACAAGATGGAATTGTTTTTTATCCATGCTGACTAGTAGCCTTAAAGATAATGCACACATGCAATTTAGAAGTTAGTGTGAGCCATGGACCATACCCAACAGGCATTTTATGGGATGTAGCTACCTCTTTTGGTGGTGAAATTTTCCCTGTAAGCATTGTTAGTCATATGACATAGTGACATTGTCATGTCACTTACCCATGGGGTTACTGTCAGAGCCCTGGTCTTTAAGCTTTTATCCCTGCTAGCTCTTTTCAAAAAAAAAAAAAAGTGCTAGGTTCCAGATGGGGCTAGAAATAGCTTCTTAGAAGAGACTAAATGCTAAAAATTTCGTTTCCTTTCAGCCTGGAGTCATAAGAAAATGCAAAAGCAACTGGTCTGACAGCCTCATTGCACGTAAAGCTGTCAATATCCTTCCTTTGTAAGTAGTAGAGAAGCTTTCATTCACACCAGATCAGTTACACAATTGAATGAAAACTACAGATATCAAGTCATAAGTTTTGAGGCTTTTTTTCACCCTGAAGTGGGACTATCATCCTGCAAATGTAACATGTGACGCAGAGTTCTGCATTAAATTGGGAAGAACAGCTTCATATCTGAGGTCTGTAATGTGCAGTCTTTGAAAAGGATAATCACTGTGCCTGAGTGGGGACTGCCTTTTAAAGAGAACCTATAAACTATGGGCATCAGTGGCACTGTGTGACATCAGCTCATACGGGCTGAAGATCATAAATGCAACATATTTTTTATGTTAGTATTTTCTCACAATTTATGTAAAATAAAAAAAAAATATTGCTGGCTTAATTTTTAATGAACCTTTGAATGTTGAAATTACTTTTTGTGATGGAAATACCTTTACACCCAGGGGGAAAAAAAAGTGAAAACAGGTATTTAACAATAGATTTTACCAAGTTTACCAAGGGCATGTCTATTTATCTGCATTTTAGGACATCACAAGTTAATATTTAGGTGTTACTGTTTAAGACAGTACTTGAGTGTCAAATATGAAATTCATATCGCCTGACTTGAAATATCTGCTCAGAACATGAAATATACTGCTAATATCCTCATTCCACAGGACTGAAATAATTTTTTTTGTTCTTGCAAGGGCAGAACATTGTGTGCAAAGTTCACAGACCTCTGGACCTCAACCAAAACTGAGAACTAATTAGCTCAAAGAGAAACATTTTTGCCTGGAATACCACAGGACTTATGAAATATCCCTCACTCTCAAGATTTTAGCAAGATTTGGTTAGTATCCTAGTGTTTTATTAAAGTTTTAAATTATTTTTGGTACAAATTTATAAGTGTGCTGGTTTGAAAGCAAAACCAGTGAAAGACTCCAAGTCAGAAACACAATTTAATAAGAGGAAAAGAAAAGAAATAAAAGAAAGCAAAATAAAAGTAATAGTACAAAAAACCACTGACAGATTCAGAATACAACCTGACACCCTGTTAGGGTGGTAGCGGCAGTCCAGATGAGATGGTCTTGTCGAAGCAGTGATCCTGTAGAAAGGTCTGGTAGCTCTTGTCTCCTCTGGGAGTCCAGTGGATAAAAAGCTGCCTGTGCTGTCCCAAACCCTGGATTTATCCAGGTGGGAATGTTTGGCTCCTCCCCCTGGGCAGAGCATCTCCCAATGGGCTGATCTCATTCTATGAGTCATGCAGTGGGTCCTTGATGGCCCATTAAACAGAGATAGCTCCCAGAGGAAGTTATCTATGAGTCATGTGGCAAGGCATTGTTAGGCTCGTTAACAGAAGATAAGGAAAACACTGCCTCACCTTGGCTCCAACGGCTCATGGGGATAGAGTACAAACCTTGGGCACAATTTTACATTGTAACTTAGGACAAGTCATGTTATTTCCTTGATAAATACATAAAGCTAACTATGTATAGCTCAGATCTGTTTGGAAACACCTATGTCAATTGTCCCTTGGGCAGCTCTCTGCTCTGAATGCACTTTGAGGGTGTCTGGCTGTCTTTGCATAGTCCAGATAACCTCAATATGCAGTTTCAAGATTTAGGTCATTGTTTCCTGCCATCTGATTGTGTTCACAAAGCACTAAGGGACATCTCTTTTGCCCTTTTCAGTTGGGGTTCTGTTTTGGGTTAACCTTGGCAGGCAGTTGAGCCCCTCACGACTCCCCTTTCCAGCATGGTGGGGAAGGGAATCAGAAGGGTAACAGCGAGAAAAATTACCAAAGACAGATACATAGACAAAAATAAAACTGCACACAGAAGCAAAGCAGAACAATGAAATCATTCACCCCTTTCTAATTTTTGATACTTTTTTTGGTTTGGCTTGGTTTTGTGGGAGGCTATTTGTTTGTTTTTGTGGCTTTTTTTTTTTTTTGGTAAGGTATGATTTGTTAAACTTTTAGGTTCCATGACATGAAAGCAAGTACTCTTAAAACCTGCCTGTAATTAGTTTCATACACATTTGTATCATGTCATAGAAGTCACTAAGATTAATTTAATAATTTTTGGACTTAGCTGACTTTATAGGTATAAACCCCTGTAAATATTCATTGTAGGATACATTCATTTCAATAGACTGGAAAATGGAGCATATAAAAATTCCTGTTTACTACTTCTCCTAAAATTTTTCTACCTATCCAATTTCAATTTTTGCTCATGATTAAGCTAATTGTTAAGATTAACAATAACTTCCTTTGAACACTCCCATTTTGCCATGATCATTTGAAAGGATCCTTTCTGTGATTATCAGATTTATTTTCCATTAATATCCAGTTGTTTCTTCCTATTAAATGCTAATGCACAGAGAACATTTGGGAAGCTATTATAATCTGGTAAGGTATAAAGACTCTGTTATAGTCCCTCATTAGCCTGCTAATAACTCTACTTTGTCAAGCAGAAACTTGGTTTCTGTACTAGCAGAAACTAAGTTTAACAGATACACAGTATTTTCTATAGAATTTCCCTAACAGAATGAGTTTCAGTTTCAGTCACTCTAAAACCAGGTTTTGTTGTTTTTAAAATTCCTTATCAGTATTTTTTTTTAATTTCCTGAGTCACTCAGGAAAATACTCTACTATAAGTAAATAATTTATAATTCAAAAGTAACATCTTCTAGTTTGACTTTAAAAGATAAATAAAGTACAAGGCTTTTTTTTTTTGCCAAAGAGAGTTTTATCTATATAAGTGCAAGAAACCCCTGCAAACTGTGTACCCTTGGGAAGAACATCCCATTCCAGGCTACAGAGCAATTAATCAAAAACTGAAAATGCTGTTAGCAGATTCTGTCTTACATAGTTTCAGATGATGACTCCTTTCATAATTTTTAAACCATCCCCTGCCTTACTAATGATATATTCAGAGATAAACTCACTTATACCCAAAAGACTGAAATGGAACTAAACAGTGCCAGACCAATGCAAACACCTCCAGTTATTACAAATAAGACTCCCTGAAACAAAAGCATTAAAATCTAGAGGTCCTAGACTTGTTCAACCCAATCTGTGGTGTACTTCATTTGGTGGAACTAATGCCCTAGTGAATGCAACATGGGTGCAGTGAAATGAGTGCTGTGTGCTAAAATGAGCTCACTCAGGCAATTTGTAAAGGATGGAAATAGCCACTTAACAGTAGGACAGTATTTTTCATTCTGTTTCTGATTGCTCATTCCTGATCCCCTAAGGAGTCCTACAGACTACCTTCAAAAGATGAACCCACAGACCAATATTCTTAGCTCTACTTGCAGCTAAAAGGAATTAACTCAATAAAGACGTTGGTTTAATGACCTATACATTTTTCCAGCTAGCCAGTCCCTCTGATACTGATGCTAGAACTCCATTTCTGGCACGGCTTCATATGAGCTAACATCTTCTTACCTTTCTGGTTTTGATCAAGTCATTTATTTGATTGACATAATTTCATTCCACTTGGAATGGTTACTCTTTTTTTTTTTTTTCACTTTTCAGATCTTATGAACACTGGCACGCCTTTGAGTCCAAAAGCTTGTCTCTCTTTTTTCCTCCATGTTTGTTATTCCAATAGAAGATATTTATTCTTCCCAGAGCTATTTTCAAACTAATTTCTAGTCTAATTTCTTGATAACAAAATGGGAAAGTAATGACCAAAAATAACTGAAAAGTCCCATTATCACAGGGCTCAGACCTTTTCTTTCTACTAAAGGAAAGAAAAGAGAAAGGTTTATTCTTGAGCCAGGTTATTTTACTGTGATTTCTTGCTTACTTGACCTAATCAGAATGCCTAGTGGCAAGCACTGTCAGCTGAGGCAGTAAGTTAAACAGCTGAAACCTTCACTGTCTGCCAGTGTTCTGTCCTCAGTAGGGGCTTCTGGTTTTACAGACCTGGAGGGTAAGTTCCAGCACTTGAAAAACAGTTCAATAGAATCTCTGGAGGCAACAAGTTAATGACCAAAGATTTTAATGGTCTACAACAATTGATGAGTGTAAATTTAAGCTCTGTGGGACTTATCTGAGAGCAACTGATGAAAAGATACTATGTGAAGGTAGCTGTTCCAGAGATAATGTCCAATAGGCATTGCACTATGTTTGAACTTGAAGAGTAGAGCAAGGCTGTAAAATCACAGACAGTGTTCCTCAGTATGCAGCCAAGAATAGGAAATATTTATGGACTGCTTACGTAGCTTTAGATCAGATAATGCTGAGGTGCATTTTTGCAGTCCAAATGGTTGCTGGAGGTGAACTTGTCCCACTGGAAATTTCAGACCAGCAATGTTAATCATTTTTGTGTGTTCCAGCTGCAGAGTCCTTTCTGATAAGGTACTGAAAGATGGTGATGAATCCATGAGTTATAATGCTGTGTTGGGTTTGCTTCTCGCAGAAGCCCCTCCTGTAATCTTCCCCTGCTACCAAAGCTTGGCCATGCAAACACAATAGAAATGCCTACAGATGCGAGCTGAAATCAACTTTATTGCATTACTGTCAATAGGAAACACAAGGGTGTTAAAACTGCTAGTATACCTCTCGCTAAAACTATTGTTAAAGGGTTAAACCAGTTTGTGGTGGCTTGACTAACTCAGCAGGTCCAACTTCCTCTACTTACTCCCTTTGCAAATGATGTTTAGTTGCATACCTAAATCTTCTGCTTTGAAGTGTAGAGTGTAAAATAAGTCTGTCCTTTCAATAGCATTCCTAATTCTCATTGGTTTGCCTGTGCCAGCTGTTCACATGGCAATACTGTTTATCAGAGAAACCTATTATCACAGTATTTGAGATACTACTGTAGACAGAGGCTTTTTCTTCCCTTTCTCTGAAAGACAAAAAGCTTTAGTGGACTGAACGTGTTACTGTTGCTGCACTTGTCAGAATCATTTTTTGTTAAAAACACCAATATGAAGGTATACAAAGCAGGGAGGGGAAAAAAAATAAAGGGAGAAAATTATTTCTGTCTTCCTGGTGTTGAATGATACTTGCAGCTCTCCTCCTGCAGATTTACAATCTTACATCCTGTTCTTTGCCATGCTGTCAAGATCAAACCTGGAATGAGACTATTAAAGACATTGCTTCCAGCTGCCTCTCTGGTCGCAATCCCACAGCTATGCTGGAAAATACACAGTTAGGGATATCTAAACCATGTAATTGTTGCAAAAGGAGAAATATCAAGGAGGAAATGTAAAAGAAAGAAATGAGTTTCACTGCACTTAGTTGTCTTTTTTTTTTTTTTTTAAGTTCCTCTCTAGGAGGTAGAACGCTGACCTAATGCTGTCATAATGGATTTCGAGAGACAGCATTCATAGTTGCCATGATAATAAAGTTTCTTCAGGGACAGTTATCTTCTGTTATAAATTAATGTCTCTAGCAAAGTATTTTAACGGAATTACCCCATTCTGTTTGGTTTTCTCTAGAGTTACTTTGTTAGTTTCATTTCAAGCAGTACTTATAACACTATTAGAGGGGTTTGGCAACCTCTATGTCCGTTTATCTCATTTTAAAATGTGATTGAAATATAGCTGTTGGAAAAAATGAGGAAATCTTGTTTTTGGTCTAGTCCAGCATCTCTGCCTGTAATTGCCACTGTCTTTCATAAGTAATTTCCATGGAAATTTAAACTGACCAGCTTTGCATATTTATAAATAAAATTTGTTGAGCATGAGTGATCCCAATTAACTTTCATCTGTTCTTTTTTTTTTCCCCCAGGTGAAGCTATTTGCAAATTCATATTCCTTCCCTGGTAACATGGTAGCATCCATAGTTCAGAAAAGAATGAGGGCAGTGTTCTGGAAACAGCTGCTCAGCATAGCCTCTGGAAAGGGAAATCCCACCACAATGAGCTGCTGGAATTCTCTGAAGGTGCCTCTAAGCACAGGAAGAAATGACAACCATTTGTTCTTTTTTTTTTTTTTTTTTTTTTTTTTTTTTTTTTTTTTTTTTATTTTTTTTTTTTTATTTTAATTTTCTTGAAAATTATGAAGAATGGCTAAAGTGAATGCAGACCTTTTATATGTAATATCTATCAATAATTAATCTATTGTGAATCGGGGACACTTTTTGAAACAATAAAACTGATCAGTTTCAGCTAAACAGAAGGAAGGCCACGTTAAATAAAAAAAACCCATTAGAATCAGACTTGCTTATTTTTGTTATTTCCTATATGGTAAATAGTTTTGGTTTTTTATTCTCTCTCCTCCCTGTATAAAGAATTTGCAAGTCTAGGCAAGTCTACTTGGCAGCAAGTGTTCAGTCATGCTTGTAATGATAGTTCTAATCACAATTCATGAGGTATCATGCATTCAGGTATGATTCATCCAACAAGAAAATATTCTGAAAAGAAGAAAAAATAAATTAAATGGGGCCTGGTATTCTAAAGGTTGAAGAAATGAATAGACTTGAGGTCATTTCCCTTCTATTCACAGCAGAGTTATTAGAGGACAGACATATGGAGGTTTGAGAGAGAGCCCATCAAGGGGGGCAGAGGAATTGAAACAGTTGACACAGGGACATTTGATGCCATGTAGCAGATTTTTCTATATTCTGTCTGTTCATGCCAACCCTACTTCTTCCTCCTGGCCCTGGATACCTTATTAGGTATTAATAAGGTAGGAACTAATGGTAGTGGAGATTGCGCTGCTTGTGTTCTGTATTTCTTTCACTTTATGTTGTGTGTTTTGTAAGATTATCAACCATTTGAAGTGAGGAGATTGTACTTTGTTTAGTGTTCAGTAGGATATGCTCTCACTCCTGCCTGGTCTATGGGTAAGAAATATGGTGGCTAATTAAAAATGAATATTTGGCTTCTCCAGTCATTCCTAAAAATTGCACAATTTGAAAGACGTCAGCAGTTTGATCACCGAGCACCAGATATATAATGCAGATTCATGAGTTTACTAAATACACGAGTATACATGGTCTTGAGAAAGATATGATCAGCTTCCCTCTCTGGGATATTTAACTTCACATGTGCTGGAGCTACTTCTGTTTCCCTTTACTAATACTATAGAAATGTGCAGATGGATAGCTTGAGTCACATACACAGAGGGGTGGAAAAACCTTTCAGAGCTTGCAGAATATTCCTTCTGTCTCTCATTCTGTACTGATGACAGGAGAAATTATGTTTTAGTTCTTGTCCTGCAGAATATCCCTCGTGTTATCTGCTTGGTCCATTGCTTTTCCTGCTGGAGCTCCTTCAGGCCTTTTAAATAGTGTTCTTGCAAGCAGAGAGAACAAACTTTAGCAGCTACTTGAGGAGCACAGTATTTCAAAGCTGATAAAAAAATTGGTTTTTTTAGTTTGTGTTGATATAATACTGTTAGAAAAAAATTGTGCCTTCTTAATTTTAATATATTTAATAACTATAATCTTTAATCATATACCTGACTGAGAGCCAATAGATTTGCTAAGTCATTAAATGAGATGAAAATTCTTCAAATATTTTTCCTGCTTTCAAAAAGAGGATGATCCTGTTAATTTAATTTTTTCGTGGTACATGCCATTTCCCTTTTTCTTTTTTCCTTTAACAAAATCTCAGTATGAGCATTTTTTTAAAAAAATATTTAAGAGTCTCACATACACTAATGCACATATTTTTGTAAATAACAGCAAAGCAAGATACTTCAACACAAAGCTGTGTTTTGATTGAAGAATGAAATCCTTTTGTAATGATAGGACTTGGATTTCCAGAAAAACATCAAAGTAATTTAAAAATAGCACATCTGTACTTACTTGTTTTAAAATGATACCTTCTAAACAACATGAAATCATCCAGGAAGATATTTCCTTAATATCTATAAAATCTGTGGACTGGAAGATATTTTTCTTGACTATATAAAAAATTTTATATGTGTAAACAATAATCTAATTTCACAAAAAAAAAATTAGAAAGGTCAGGGACATACACAGCTATTGAGGTGTTAATTACAGAATATTTCAAAAGCAAAGTCCCACTGGCTTCCCTCTTCATTTTTCTAATTTACTTCACCCAAAATAGCAAAACCAGACAAACTTGTTCCTGGTACAATTACACTAAATTCCATACTAAAATCAGAAAGAATTAGTTTGACTGTGTATTAATAGACTAAGCTCCAAAAATCTCTTCTGAAGGGGAAAAAAAAAAACCCAAACAAACCAACCCAGCTTCATGCTATATTAGAAGTACAATACATTCTTTCTAAATCTTCAAACAAAAACATATCTTCGGCATATATAAACATTTTTAGCTGTTTTCTTCTTCCATCTTTATTTATAACTGTTATCACTGAAACCTTTCAGGGGGAAAACCTTTCCAACACATCACAGCATCAAAATATTTTTCAAAATGTTGCATTTAACTAACGACTTTGGGGTGCTCTACAAAGAGCAGTTTAATACCTACTTTGCTGTACGTATATATGGACAAGTATCAATCATCTGAGTAAGCTCTGTTAGACCACAGACTTGTATCTGAAGAAGATTTTAGAAAATTCCATATTTGAAGTCAGAGCAGTTATATATGTAGATACTTTGGTATTACAAAGAAATCTTATGACTAAAATAGTTAAAAAAATTAAAAGAGGTGGCATATTTCATTGGAGTATTTTTCCTGGGACAAGACAACCCCTCCAAAATACACGGTTTCATGAAAAAAAAAAGTTTGCTCTAGAATTGAAATTATCTTAGAAGAATCATCAGAAGTGTCTTCTTAGGCTTATGTGTAAAATACACTTTGTTGAGACAACCTATTCTGTGTCTACTTAGCTTTCATTGAACTATGAAGATGAGAAAGCTGTCACAAAACTAGACAGGTGTCTGTCAGAAACCTAGTCTCCATCAAAATATGCTAACAGGCACCCCAAAAATAAGTTTCTAGCAGGCTTGGGGGAGGAGAAATAAGAAAATGTCCTCTATTATCTTTGATTTTCTTTTAGTCAAGAGGGTTAAATTTATCCTACCTAGTTGAAGGCAATAAATGAGGACCTGACTGCCAAAACTTCATTGGAATCACTGGAGAAATATAGTAATTTTAAAGGGACTGATTTACATCTGAAGTCAACTCAGTTTTAGAGTGTTTTTTTTGATGTATCTTTCACTTTTAGATGAACTGCAGAGGGTTTCAAGGTTTATCTGGATTAAAAGCAGGATGAGACTATTTTCCCCCTGCATATTAAGACATGCTTTCAATGAACTTGCCCTTCAAGTTCCTCTTTGCCCAGTAGCAAAATGGAGGAAGACTCATGGCTTTGTGGGAGAAGAAAGGTGATGTGACCCTGCTGACAGCACTCTATTCAGGGGAATTTCTCTATGTCCCAGAATGTGAACTTGGTTACATCCTGTGCTGCTGTCAGCTGAAATGTTGAGTAGTGGTTATGGTTTGGCCTTTTGATTATCCACCAGTGACTATGCAGAACACAGGACTAGATCATGCAAGTTCAACAGATTTTAAGATTTACAGGAGAGAGTTGTAGTTCTGAAGTCTTGCACGGTTGATTCAATACATATCAACTCAAAAAACAGTACCTGAAAAAATCTGCCCCTCTGTACTGAAGATACAAGGGGCATTGATTCCTTTGCCTAATTGGAGTTGACTGGTGACACTGGAGATAGACAATTTGCAGTATCTATCCTGGCTGCTGCTAGTCCAGACCTGGGATCAGGTCACACCTTCGTCCTGTGTCTTATCTGCTGATTTCTTTGCCTTGTATATCCTAAAGCATGTCAGATGTGATGACATGCCATTGCTCATACTTTAGTAATACAATTGTGCCCAGGTGTTTGGTCTGCTGAATACATTGACTATAATTACCTTTGACTTCAACTGAATCTTAAACACCCACCTCACCTATAGATAACTGTATTTCTAGCTGAATGTTGAATCCAATTTGTTGTACTGAATAAAAGATAAATAATTCTGTGTAAGCTAATTAAGAGCACCATAAGCGTGTTGGTAAACAGTCTGTTGACAGACTGTTTGGGCAAACTGAATTTCCTATACACCTGGCCAGCCTGAATAGAAGCAAAGACATTGCTTTTTCTGATTAGAAGAGGACACTTGGAAAGAAAGAGTGGGATTGATAATACAGCAAGATTTTCAAAAGATCCAGAACATTACATATGCATTTATAGTCTAAAAAACTTTATATTATCAAAAGTCAACACAAAATAGATTTTTTCTTTTTTTTTTAATTCTGATTTTTAATAATTAATATTGCAACAGGTATTCTTAACAGAATAGTTGGACTGTGATGTTGAGATCTATATTTAAGACATCTTCATTCAGCTGGCTTTATTTAAAAGACTTCATGGACAACATTTTTTCAGTTTTAATGATCAAAAAACAACTGTATTTTATCAATAAAGACATTAATACTGCAGCCTTTCTTTCCTTTCTCAGTATATTTGAAGGAATTTTAAGGGACTACTCAGTTTCATACAAGAGGACAAAAAACCCATGACAATAAAGTCCAAATCTTCACTATTTCTAGTCTAATTTATTTTTTTTTATGAATTCAAATGGTGTGTGAAATAGAATACAGAGTGTCTTGAAAAGGTGAAGTTATGAACTATGACTATGCAAGCAGAAAGAGCAACCAGCTTCCAAAGAATTTTTAGGAAAATATCTGAAATATCAGTCTGTTTTCCTTGCAAATTCAGTATTGGACTTTGAATAGATTTGTAGATTCCTAGAAGCTGGGGGGAGAAATAAAGCTTAATGGTCTGAATAAAGTTCATATTGTAACTATTCAAAACTTCGCTGTTGTTAGTTATCCTTACTGCTTTAAAATACTTTTTGTGGAAGAAGCCCTCTACAAATGAACAGGATAAAGATAATGGGATCTGCCTTCATGGAAGAGTTCACAAACCAGGGTCACTGATGCTTATGAAAGTTTACTGGAACAGTGCTATTAACTAAGTCAATATGCACTCTTCATTATTACAATGTACACCTCTACAACAATTGTTTATCTCTGAGAGTATTGATTTTTGACCCCTCATTTTTTCTGTGTTTCTCTATGCTTCTCTCAGTCCATTGCTTTGTAGCTAGAAAAAAAAAACAAATACAGAGAAAGATATGTGGTTTGGTGGCTACAAGACACACACTATCACTTTATTCCACTCAGTCAGGAGTCCCCTGTAATACCTACTGCTGATTATAAACAGGAATCTCAGACTCTGAAAATCATTGCTGGGAACACTTCAGCAATTTTATAAATCAAATATGCTTCATTAGAAGATGAAACAGTAGCTCACATTCCAAGCATTTATATTGTTGGTAAAGCTGGGTTGTTGTAGACATCCATTATTGAACATAATGGGCAAGTTATGTGTATTCTGTTTAGTTACAGGTACCATGAACTCCATTCACCATTTGCTTTTCTCAAGGCATTGAGGTAATTCAAATCAGGCTCTCTGGTGTGTGGGTATTTGTGCAAGAGAGGGAGAAGGGATGAATGGACCATAAGATTGGTGTTGAAGGATTGTTAAAGTTTTTATGGGAAGAAAAAAAAAAGGCCCAGATTGTATAGGGATATAATTCTTGTGTAGTCTCCAGACCCTAACAAGCCTTAAATTTCCAAAGCTAGATGTAAAAGGGAAGAACAAAAACCACAGGGGTTTGCTTCAGCTATACTCATTTATGCCAGTATGTGTTTCTAACAAATGCTAGCTATGTGGGAATGGTTAGGGGTGAATGGATTATGAGCTCACTATTAGAAGGCAACGCAGCACAGCATGTGTCTTCCAGCAAAACCAGGTTCAGCTGTGCTGGGTGTAAGCGTCAAAGAGCAAGGTGTAAGGAAGGGAAATGTGCATATTGGGCCTCTCCTGCAGATTCCTTGAGCTCTGTGCGATATAAAATTTTTGACAAGCCTGTTTATAAAAGGGTTGATTTTGGACAAGTTCTCTTAGAGAAAGCCGATGTACAGGTACCCCCCCAGAGGGAGAACAACATAGGCCCAGTTGGAAAAAGTGAAGAAAGATGGCAAAGCCTGTTACTTGAGGGATGCATTCCAGGTGGACATAGAGTCAAAACTGTAGTTTTCTCTGAAGCTTGCTTTGGCTAGCACAAATACTTAGTGCAGATATAAGCAAAGTCATAAGAAAAATCAGACAGCCAATGATGCAAATCTGTATTTTGCTTGTTGGCTTTGCCATTTCATTTTTTTAGGTTTCTTGGCTGCTTATTTCTGAAATGATCTAAGATAAACATGGCCACATTCTCTCTTTCTTATTGGAACAAGGTGGTTGATATGACCCGTGTGACAAACTTAGGCTCTCCTTAATGAAAGAGGGTAGGAAGGATGGCCTTAATGTGCAACAACATTAGTGTTGTGATGACATTCCTTTTATTTTCAAGGCTCCACATGCTGCTGAATATTGAGGACTTTATGAATCTGTGTGCTTTATATATCTCTGTACAGTAAATATTGAAAATGTATTGGAATCATATAATTTTATTTCTTCTAATCTTGAGGACTTCTGCTGTGCTTTTGTTTTCTCTAAAATGAACTTGACTACTTCTGTGTGGTTTTTTCATCATGGTTGATAAAAGTGTTTTTGTACTGAAGAATAAATCAATCTGGGATTTGTGTGTATGGAAGAAATATTCTGGATTTGCATTAAAAACACTCCTCACAACAGTTTTGTTATCACTGCTGACATGCTGAGGAATCTTTTGAAAGCTCCAATCGTCTAAAGTTTTTTACCTAAGTAACATGAGATATGTTCATAAAAAAGGTTCAGTTTTTAAAAATTTAGGTAAAGCTGGAAGCATAATGGAAAAATGTTAGTGGACACAAACTGACTGACACCATCAGTTTATTATCCTACAGTAAAACCTTCATACCTTTTCTCAGTGAGTTCTCATGGGCAGCTCTGACTCCTTCCTGTCCCTCACAGCATGGCCAGCAAACTCCAACTAACTCTTGGCTAGCTAATCCTCTCTTTTATAACACCCCTCCTTCCTGGACATAGCTGTGACCTATTAATGGCAAGGTTGTTTCCCTTCTTTCATAATTAGTACAGCTGCAACCCATGAAGGGAGAGCACCATTTCTGTTCTCTTACAATCAGTTCTCCCACAGAAAAAGGCATGTTTATTTCCAGATAAGTTAGGGTGAATTTTCCCGTTGACCGAAGCTGGGAGACAGCAGTTGGATAAATAAATCACCAATTCTCTGTCGACGTGTGAATATGTGACCAAGGGTAGGTTGGCATCCTTACATTGCAGTCTACTCGCTCTGAAGACATGGTCTAAACACCTTTAAAACCTTTCTCAGAGGTAAATACCTTTAATGTGCTAGTGAAGAGAGATCAGTTGTAAGGCTCCCATTAGCCTTATTTAGTGTTATGGTTAAATTCCCACAAGTGACTTAGAAAACTTACTCTGCAAAATTGAATTATTTTGGGTTGTCTAACAATGAGAAGAACTACTCACCAAGGAATTCTGCAAACATAATAATTGGACCATTAATTTACTTGTCTCCTTGAACCAATAAATTGTTTCCTATTTACACATAGTATGATTTGCTATACACTCATTCTTCCACTGATTCTTTTTCCCTGAATTATTAAGCATTTATCTTCCAACATTCAAATCCCCAATTATAATGTTAAATTGATTTAAAGAACTTTTATGCATTTCTTTATTTCTGTTTAAAGCTCCCTGTTGAAAAACAAAACCAACATTTTATTATGATCCCAAAAACAGAGCAATGGCAAAAAACTACTGAGGTTTATTTCTACAAGGTACTGAGTTTCCACACATGATTCCTGTGAACCTTCCTTAGCTGAATTTTTTGCTTATACTTTGCTAATGTTTTGCTGAAAAGAAAAAAAAAAATGTTTTTGGAAGAAGGGAAGATGCTTATCACCTCACCACTTCATGCCCATAACTCAAAAATTTTCCAACTATACCTGAACACTTCTCTATTTGTTCACAACTCAGCAGAAGCAGTGTGGGAAGACCATTCCAATATAACAAAATTTCTCTTCTTTAAGTTCCAAAACCACCAGGAAGTTCAACTTTTTTTCATGTAAAATCTTTTGCTTTACAGTTTATCATAATTTTCATGATTTGAAGAGTTTGTATTAATCTTCTTTTTTTAAGAGTTTGTATTAATCTGTTTATTCAGATTTAATTTGAAATTCTTTTCTTCTTCATTAACTCTTTGAATAACACAAATTCTAGGAGTAAATTTGCTATATATTTCTGTGAATATGGAGAAAAGTATTTTATTATCTATTTTGTCAGAGTTAAACCAATGCATGAATATAGCTAGCAGCTGCTTAAAAACCGTTGGTTTTTAAAGAACTGTAATTCCATTAATCTCTCAACATTTGCCTCACTTTGATTTTTCAGGCAAAAGCTAACCTCAAAATTGTTTTTGAGGCTTGTAGCAAAATATTTTACTGCTTTTCTGTTGATATAATTTTTCTAGGGCAGATATTCCTGTTCAGAGAAGCAAATAACAATTGCTGGTTCAATGACTCCTGAAACTTGCAGTCTTAGCTCAGATCTATTTATTTAAAAAATAAACCCCTTCTATTACAATTGTACTTGGTGGCCTAGTTTCATCACAAAAGGTAAAAAAAATGGCTTTAGCAGACTTTAAATCAAAATGTATTCCTTAGCAAAAATGAAAGAATCTGGATACCAACAGCATGATATTGTTTAGAAATTAAAGGATTTTACTTACACAGAATAAGAATTATTGCATTTTTATTGATTTTTCTTTATCAGGTCAGCATGCTGTTTCAGTCACTAATGAATGACACTCCAACTAAAAAATATGTAATGGAATAAAGTCACCTAAGGTATGATTATGACAATAGCACTGTCACTGATAAACTCAGTGTTTCTTAGATATAAAATCTTTCCCAAATGCTAATAGAATTCTATATAGCTTATCTTCCTATTATATCCTGTCAGAAGAGGAATTTCAGTGACAAACAAAAATGTTTCACTGATGAAAAGAGAAGGGAGCATGTTGAGAGAAAACCACTATATAAGCCTCGACAGTTTATTAAACTTCATGAAAATGTAGTCGATTATAAACTTTACAGAAGCAGGGTTTAATTTCTATCTTCTTCAAGAATATTTGTATACATTTTAAACATACAATTTTTTACATTGAATTTGTTCTTTATTAGTAAGCTTGTGGTTCTTTAGGACAGCAAAGAAAACTGCTTTAAAATAATAAAAAATATTGAGTCGCTGACACCTTGGACTATTTAAAAGACAAAAATGAATGTAGCAGTAAACATCTAATGGGTAATTTGAATGTATAAAGAAAGGTTTATGTCATTCATGTGCAGAGTTGTAGCTTTAGTTAAAAAAGTACATAATCTTTATTTCCTTTTAAGGTTTGTATGAGCTTTGGAAAAATCAGGACAGATTTCTTGGAATAATTTGAAATAAATTTCAGAAATCCCTGCATCCTTTCTTACTATAACATTGCATGTTGTGTGCTTGATGCACAAATAGAACAAAGAAAAGCAGAAACTCTGTAAGTTAGTTCAGCCCCTGCAAGATGCAACTTCAATCAGGGAAGTCTGGGTGATGGGCAAGAAAATACTACTTTAAACAATCTTTTTGCATTTCTTAAGTCTCTTAAACTGCTGAAGAGTAGCCCATTTCTTATCATACCATCTAATGTGATATGGTATTAACAGTCAAAGCTGTTATATAACCCCTGGAGACTGTTTTGTAGTTCTGGACTTGATACACTAACTCTAGCACTTGAGATTTCCTCCTGACAAGAAGGCATCTCCGGTGATTTGGAACACTTCCAAAGTTTCAAATTTTAAGCCAGATGGACTTAGACTTTTTCAAATATGCAAACCAAAGCCACGCTGTGGCTTCAGCACTGTCCTGTTCTATGTACTTACTGCTGGCATGTCTCTGATGCAGAGCTGACCAGTGCTGACCAGCGCTGACCAATACTAGATGAAGTTGTCTCTAGGGGCCTGGTTAGGGTGTCCCAAGGGCCAGTATTTTTCATGTGTACAGAGATCTTTTTTGAGAAGATCAGAGAATTTAGCTGTACAAATACCTGCTGATCACATATGCCATTTTTCCTCACCGTCTGCAAATTATGTGTCTATTTTTATTTACTAGTAAGAAGAGAGCTAGAAGATCAGACAGAAATCAGGTGGGCTACAGTTTAGAAATATGACCATTTTTGTACAATGTTTTCCCTGAAAGAAAAATATTGCAAGAACCCAGCTTGTGAAACAGTATTAAACTTGCATGTGGTATTATCAAAAAACACAAGAAAGTGTGATGAAAAGGGCTTGAAGAGGTTATCTACTTTAGGCAAGATTGGCTACATACCTTACAGTTGTCTATTTAACTGGCTGAAATCTTTTTAATGAGCCTTCAGTCTCTCTGGGTACCACATTCTAGTATTACACCATCCTAACTCTTGCAATGTTTTTCGCAGTATTTAAAGTACATCTCTCTAGCTGCAGGCTTAGGTTCATTATCTGTCTATCTGTCTGTCTGTCTGTCTATCACAAATACACATTCATTCAGTCATTCCTTCTCTTAATTAAACAGCACTCCTTCAGCCATTTCTAATAGGCAAAATTTTCAAGAAAATTCTTGTTGCTATATGCTGGTGTCTGTACATCTGTTTTACACCTTTCCTTAAATACTGTGCAAAGTTGCCCAGTTTTCTAGTTCAGGAATGACATGTATTGAGGATGACCATCAAGTCTCAACTATATTGTTGCAACCATAGGATGTCATCTGGTATTTGTTCGGATTGTCACTTACTGTAACCCTAGCTAATTCACGTTAGAATCTAGACAGCTGTTCCCTGTCTTATATTGTATATTTATCTGATGTTGCATTCAGCACACCAAGTATTAACCATTTATTTTCTAAATTCTTAATTTTCTCTATTGTTAGATGCAAAGGCGTTACTATTTCCCTGTAGTTTTGTGTAAAGGCGGTACTGTGCAGATGCCACCGTAGCATACTCAGAAGGAAAGTATCTCTTTCTTTGAAATTAAAAAAAAATGACTTAAACATAAAACTGTCTTTTGCCAAGTGTGTTACTTCCTGATGGTACCTTTTCTGACAACTATGTGAATTGCATATTAATGGAGTATACTGCACAAGATTTAAAAGGTATGATTATTGCCCTGTTGCTGGATGAATTACAATTAAATACTCATACGATGTGTAAATATAGTATCTTAAGTATTGTGCCTCTCATTTCTGTTGCAGTCATGGTTTTCAGAATGATTTATGAACATAAAATGCATGTGCAAGTTGCTTATTCTTACTGCAATGACTAAAATAAATATTTTTAACATTTTTACTGTTGATATGTCATTAACTTATGAATGTTGCTAAGTGTATGGAATATTGCTGTCCTCATGTAAGGAATGTTTGGTGCTCCTATCACTTACTGATAAGGGTGAAGTGTTGGATTATTGGGTGTTGCTTTCTCCCTGAAAGTAACATAAACTATATAAGGATTAATGGCTCTGTTAATTGTATATATCTGTTTCTAGTTCACCTGCATCTCAGTGCACTAGTATGCAGTAAAATACTCTAATTATAGAATTCAAAAATAATTATATGCTTTGGCCTAAATATAATATATGTTTAGACGTGAAGACTGGGAATTGTTGCTTTCTGTTGTTTCATACGTTTATAATCACTATGGTAAGCAATTACCTTGCATCTATTTACACAGTTTCAGAATTCTTACTGCTGTGAATGAGAAATGAACTCCACTTGACATTTGAGGACATGCTGCATAGACTAAAGATCCTCTTACTGTTAAGAAGGTCATGACAAGTCATTATATGTCGGTCTAATGATCTGTGTCACTTTTGTAACTGGTACTTGAAAACTTTAATCATAATAGTGCATAGAGATTCACAAAAAACTTTGAAAAATGACTGTGGTCCAGAAAAAATATGTATATAATCCAGCCATCTACCTGGGTTTATGCTCTCATCTCTTGACCTGAAAAAGGAAATGGTAAAAAGGCACACTTTATTAAATTAAAATCCTAGTAATTTCACTTTATATACTTCTGAGAATTTTGCTTAAATTAGTATCAATAGTTATGTTAGGTCAATACCCAGAGACTCCTCTTAAGACTCAGATCTTAAGATCTGACCTTGTTTATGTTAAGTATGTAGCAATGAATTTAAATAAATGGGCAGTACTTTCCCAGAATCTTGGTAAAATGCCTAATTCTTATTTCAAGGGCCATTGATAATTACATTTACATAAATAACTGCTGAAAGTAGTTTACTTTTAATAGTGCTTATACTGAATGCTGAATGTCAAATAATAAATGACTACACTAAATGACATAAGAAAATATATTTTCAATATATTTCTGAATCCTTCATCTAAGAAGGAAAATTCATGTAAAGGGCTGCTGAATATCCTCCCTTTATGTTCTAGCAAAAATATGAACTTGCATATGCAGTTGCTACCTGAAGTATACATCATTCGTAAGGAAGTGCTTGATATTTGCATCTTGAAAACTTATTATTTCCATGTGATTAGATTCTGTTTACAGAGTAGTTTCATAAAAAAAGACAGAAACAGTGAATAGACAGTTCACTTTGGGGAACTTCTTGCAATTTAATCTATTGTCAGTTAACACAAAGTCTTAATTACTGATTTGTGTGCTGTTTTGTGTATTGAGAGAAAAGATAAAAAACAACACAAAAAGACCACAAAGATAGCAAATACTTACGGAGCACCTTTCCTTCCCTCCCTCATGCTCAACCTAAGCCACAAGCTCCTTTCGCACTGGCACCCTTCTGCAGAGGTGCCACGGGCTCTGTGCCTGCAGAGTTTTGGGACATGATGGGGAGTCTGCATTGACATCAGCTCTGGATGGAACCAGAGGTGCCCAGCACAGTCAGGTTATAGGCACCCCCAGACAGGAAAACCAAACCCTGCTGTTTGTGCCTGGTTTAGCGTCTACTTTCTTTTGATCTGTATAAAATATTCAAAAAGTTTCACAGGTGCTCTGTGAAGTTTTGTCTGGTCTAAATTAGATCGCTATGGGCATTCCTTCACATTATATACATTTTTTAATGGAATGAAACACCTTACAGATAATTTCTTATTTAGGAGGAGAGGAGTGTATTGATGTCTTGGTGTGCTTTCTCCCATGCTAATTCATGGTAAGCCTGGAGAATGGTTTGGAGAACCTCAAGAATTCCTATAATGTGTCATAGGAATTCTAGTCAGGAATTATAGGAATTATAGTTCAGGCTTAACTCTTAACAGATTTAGAAAGTGCAGATAGGCAGAAATATTGGCTTAATGTGAGGTAGGGTTCACTAAAGCTAATCTTTGGCATAGACCTTCCACAGTGCTATGCAGCTTCTCCGTGGTGGAGAAAGAATGGTTTGGGTTAGAAGGGACTCTAAAGATCATCTAGAAGGAGGGGAACTCTATATGTTAACATTTTCCTAAGCAAAATCAATTATAGATTTATGGGAAGTTCCCTCCCTTAATTTTCACTGCATCAGGCAATCTGGCCATGCTGCATGGGAGGACAAATATTTAGCATAATCTGACCTCAGACACTTTGACATCCTGTTTTCAGGGAATGTCCATTTCTTGCCTTACTCATCAGCAGGGCATTCACTTCTTCTGGGACTTGACCCTAAATTTTTTACCACCTGTCCAGAAGAAACAGGAATACATAATTTCCCAAATCAGCATGGAGGGTTGTTCAATGGGAAGAGGTTATTGCAGTATCAAAACCTTGTGCAAGGAAGCAGGAAAACTTCAAGTTATAGGTGTTATCTCTTCATGTTGGTTAAAGTCCAGTGAAGTAAAGGCTTGCCTCTCTCATGCTGCTGACACATTGTATTTATTTATTTCAAAAGCAGGTGCTTTGCCTGAAGAAAGCTGAAAACATAAGCACAGCACCTGCTGAAGAAATTAAATAAACACGCTATAATAATCTGAACTTGTGAGTCAAGCTCTTCTACTTACTTTTGATTTCCATCAGCAACTTGGAGCCTTTAAAATTGAATTTCAGTTTGCAAAGGTACTTCTTTTAATGGATTGCTCATCCTGACAAGCACTGCACTCAAGATATTGTATCCAATATTAAACCATAATGACCTTAAACTGCATGTGAGGTACCTTTTTATCATATATAAAAACCTTTTCAGAAGTTTTTGTTGCCTGTGGCTGAATACTCTTCTGTTATATGTTTTTTGACAGGATACAGAAAAACATAGTGGGTCAATTTTCTGGGTGGTGGGGCTTAATTCTGCATTAAATGGGCAGAGTTATTTATTTATTTACTGTTGCAAACCCACTCTAGTTCATCACAAGCCTTTCAGAAAGGAGGTTTAACAGCACAGAAACAGCTGAACATCTAAATGAGAACTTGAAATGTCTGTAAAATATCCTCCATGGGTACTTTGCTATGCAATTTCCATGCTACTGTGAGGGTGATGACAGCTTTTGTTAACAGGGACAGGCAACTGTGGGAACATGTGTGAAGGCTTTCTTCACCTACATATAGGTTTCTGCAAAGATGTTCAGAAACAGTGCATGTTAAACTCCGCTGAAGCAGATATCCTAGTTGCTAGGATTAGTGCAGTCTGGTGTTTTGCAATGCAGCTTGTACTCGCTTTGATCATATATATTTGTCAGAGCTGCCAGGTACCACTTTATAATGAAGTCTTGCAATGCCCAGCAGCAGTTCAAAATAAAACCATCGATGGGTCCTTCTTTCATCTTGTTTGAGTCACCTGAAATTGTATAATCTTGATCCAAGTAAGCCAGACAGCTTTTCTTTAAAATTGAAGAAAATAGGTGGCTTGATAAAATAATTTGTCTCATTAGGTTTTAATTGCATCTTTGAGAGACATGTTGGTATCTATTTCTTCTTATTTACTGTATTTACTGTATTACTGTAAACAGACTTTCTACAAGGTAGTGAGAGACCTGAAAAAGCTTGCTGTGGACCCCTACATTAACTGAAATTTTATTAATCTCAATTGATGGTAAGAGAATTGAAATTATTTCAGTTTGACAACTGCTCTTCTGCAAACAGGATCTGTGTAGGATAGGACAGATATGGAATTAATCAATCTCAAAGTGAGCTGAAAATGTAAGAATTTTGACACTTTTTTCTTAAAGCTGGCTAGAAATGTGGACTTGAGAAGAACTTTCTCAGTAAAACACATCAGGCATCAGGGCTATATCTTCTGCTTAAGTCTGGAAGAAGTATGTAAGTCTGACCTGTAACACAGTACGGGGTGACCACTTGGCATGTAAGGTGTAACAGTGTTACCCACAAAACACCTAGTGTTTGGTGCAGCCCTCCTTTTGAAGTGTGTGAGCTGAAGGTGATTTTGCAGGCAAGTTAAGGAAAGAAAGGCTTCACATACTTAGCTCTGTTTTGGATAATGAAGAGCCCAGCTTTATCAAGACTCATGTAGGTGTCATTGGTTATATTATAACTATTGAAGTTTAAGTGTTTGGTCAGTGGGTGGGTTGTGGTGTTTTTTTTTTTTTTTTTTTTTTTTTTTTTTTTGTTTTTTTTTTTTTGTTTTTTTTTTTTTTTGTTTTGTTTTGTTTTGTTGTTTTTTGTTGTTGTTGTTCTTTTTTTTTTGGTGGTTTTTTTTCCCCTTGTTTTACTGGTGCAAACATGGATGCCTGAGGAACTTCTATTCGTCCCAGGTTGTTGCATTTTAGCTCTGAAGAGCATGTAGTTACCTTAATTTAGACTTTGGAAGTTATGGGTCTGTGTTTCTTTGTGATTGTGAGCAATGTTAGTGACTAATATTGTTGCCTAGATTTAGCATAATAAAAAATAAACCTAAAAAGCCAACATTCTGTAAAATTGCCCTCAGCGTTGCTTGCATTATAATGCCATTAGTAATCCTTTACTTTCAGAGAAAATTACTATATTAATTGCTCTGAAGGATGTGAATTCTTTGCATGTTCTTGGAGCATACCTGCAGAAAAGAAGAAAATGCTAGATGTTTCTTTTTTACTGCTCTAGTCCCAATTTATAAAGCTTAAGTATGTCTATATTTCAAACTAGATTCTTATCCATGTTATAGACTTTCAAATGAATTACACTTCAAATAAAAGTGAAGAATGAGCATAGGTGGTTATAAATGAGAAATCAAAATATGCAAATAATGTTTGGTATGAAATAACGGATTATACTGACAAACTGTATTTAACAGTCCTATAATTTATAATCATGGTATAGATTAATGAAAAGTAGTAATGGTTAGATTTATTTTTCTTCCTTTGGAATGGAACTGCTTTCCTAATCTCTCTTGCTTCTGTTAGATTGTGGAAGGTAGGATAGTCTGTATGAATCCTGAAATAATAAAATGAACAGTATTTCAGAAACACATTATTTTAAACTCAAGTGAGGGGTGTCCATGAGGCATTGTGGAGGGTGAGGACAAGGTCTGGAAGTGCCAGAGTGTGCAGTCTCCAAACGCTTCTCAGGAAAGTGGAATTGTTTTCTGTGTTCACATCTAGACAGTGCCACCGACTCATGTTTACGTGAACATGGCAGGGTTTAGTGGCCTAAGTTTTGTGGAACTCCAGCACCTGTTTAGATGCAGGTTTGCCATGTTGCTCCACTCTGGCCTGGTAATGACAGGAAGTGTCTTTGTTCCTCCTGATGTGACCCTAATGAACAGAAAAGTCTTCTCTCTGTGCAAAATAATAAAGGCTTGTGCCATGACCTATAAGGCTGAGAATGGTTGTGTCTGCTTATTATAACAGGTAGTAGTTACTGTGGAACAAAGTAGACAGGGAGTTTCAGGATCAGTAAATTTTCCTCTTCCAGATAGAGTGAGGCAACATCTCTGCTGCCCAATTGGTACTGCAAGGCAGGACAATCAAAGCAGTTTTCACTGCCAGCTCTGCACCTCAGTTCCTGTTACAACTCATACGGTGAATAAGATCATGGTACCTCTTTGGAGGGGGGAAGGACGTTTTATTTTTTTAGTTATATTTCTTCCTCTCCTTTTGTTTTTGTTTGAAAAAATCCACAGGGGCAGACACAAAGGTGCTCTAAATGGAAATACATATCATGGCATTCAACTGTGCTAATTATCATAAATGCTAGATTCTATTATATTCCTCTTCATTTTGTGCTTCTGTTTAAAGACTTCAGAATAAATAGCTGCAGAAATTATTCCTTTCTCATTGTATTAGAACAACAACACCTAAATAATCTTTTATGGGCCCAAATATCAAGCATAAATTTTCTTTTCATATGGGCAGAAGAACATTCTGTGGTGCAAAGTTAATAATTAAAATAACATGTATTTTTTTCTTAGTGGAGTGTGATACTGACTGTACTACCTCTGATTGTGAGAGGAATGTAGTGAAAGTTTTTCCTCAGAAAATCCTTTGTTCCAATTATTTTCAAATTATTTTTATTAATGAATGTGGGCAGGAATTTCCATGGAAAACACCAAAACTGAACAAATGAAAAAAAAAAAGTTTTGACACTATATTTTTTAAAAACTTTTTTTATTTTTAAATGCTTTACTGCAACCCTCTCAAAATAACATCAGATTCATTGACTCAAACCACTGCTTTGAATTTGAAAACATTGTTTGGAAAAGCCGAAATACTATTTTTCATCTGACTTGTAGAAAAATGTTCTCCAAACAAATATTATTTCCAAAATATCTATTTTGATGAAACACTATCTTTGTCACAGGAAAATACTCCACTTTGAATACTTGTGTCTAACTGTAGCATCAGCAGAAATGTAGTGGAGTGAGTCAGATGGCTGATCTTGTGCTGTCTGGAAAAAAAGAGTGCTAGAGACAGAAATGGAATTTGAATGTGAGAAAAATGTAGAGATACATTTGGGATTCTTATTCTTCCTTGTGCTGAATAAGTTAATACCCCTTATCACGTTTTAAAATTCAGAAAATAAAGCAGTTTTCATCAGTAAGTCTGGACAAACCTTAATGTTTTAGGCAACACTCTAAGAGATGAACAAAAGCTAAACATATACAATGTTGTAAGTTTGTATTTACCTTTACACATACGAGAAATTTTTATAAGAGACAGCCCATTTATAACCATTAAATTCTTCATCCAGACTGCTGACACAACAGGGACAATGTGGTTTTTACATACTTTTACTTCCTCCAGTTTAATGAAGAGGAATTGCAAGATGGCTGCATCCCTGAAGTAATTCTTCAGCAGGGCTAAGGCTGAAATAGCCAGCAACCCTAATGAGGAAAAATGAAAGGGCATCACCACTTAATTAATCTCATTATTGGCTCTTAAAATGGAGATAAATGAGGCACAGACAAAAAAAGGAGAGCATGAGACAGACATGCATTTCATTTCTGAGTGGTTACCGTGTAGAAGCAGGAGCATGTCTAAGTTGGGCTGTGAGTGTGAATTCTGGAGTGCCATTACCAGCTGGCAGAGACACTGACACAGTCGTTGCACAAACAACAGGTGGGCACTGTCAGGAACGTGATTGCTATAATTGTACTTTGTCTGATCATGCTTAACATAATTTCAGATTTCTACCAAAAATTTGAAGTACAGTTGAAAGATCTGCTGTGCCAAGTTGCATCCCAGGGGCATCTCAAATAGCAGCAACTTGTGAGCAGGTTCTATGGGAAATGTTTAAAGCAGAGCTGAAATCTCTGTGCCCAAAACCAGGCCAAGATATTCCTGTCCTACACACACGCACACATACCCATAGACCTCATAAACCGTGTTTTTCTGAAAGAGGTAACATTCACAGCATTGTCCAAGTGATTGTCCTTTGTGTGTTCCTCTAAGTCAGAACAGATTTAGCAACCCATAAATTTTTGCACTATAGTAGTGCATTGCATTGCTGCAGCATATACCACAGAGTGGTTTTAGGGAGGAGATGCAGAGCCATTGATTCCTGTGCTTATTGGTCACTCAACCTTCTACTTCCTGAAATTATGTGGAACACACTCCTTCCCCCTCAGATGTTTCTCTACCATCTCACACATAATGTCCTCTCAGCATGTCATAAAAGGCATGAGGCATAATTTCTGGCCCAAAGGATGCATATTTGCTTTAACAGGTTTAGACAACATACCCCAAAGTCTTCTGTATTAAAAAGAGCAAATAAATGATTTTTTTGATACAGAGACTTACACTAGGACCATATATAGGGACAATTTGTAGCTTCTATTTTTTCAGTTGTTCAAGTTGATTCACTGTAATCTGGTTTGAGTCTTGTGTTCCTTTTATTCAAGTAACACTAACAATGTTCTTCATAAGGCTGGGAGTTTCTCGTAACCATCAAGTGCCCTAAACCACTTGAAGAGAGGTGTTATTATTTGCATCATTACTGAAGTCAGGGGGAAGCTCGTGGCAGTCCAATACCAGCAATAAAATAATTTTAGTAAGAAATACATAAGTAAGAAATGCAATATAAATACAATAACGCAGGTAAGAAAAACCCTCAATCATTTATCACTGTTTCATTTTAATGTCACTTTGCAAAGGAATAATGTAATTACATACAATAGACAGCATTTCTACATGAGTACATCTAAATTGATTTTAAAAAAACCAAACAAACTGGAGTTTTGTTTTTTTTAATGTAAGTTCTTTTTCTGAGAAAAAAAATGTTGCTATGTGAATTTCTTTTTGCACCAAAAATAGAACTTTAAATCTCAGAAATCCATAATAAGAATGGTCTAGCATTAAGCATGTCAGTGAAATGAAGTATCTTGCTCTCTCAGTGAGCAAGAAAACATTTTTTGTCCCTTCTTTCCTCTTCATAGAGAAGTGGACTGTTGCTCCGATCTTTGTCCATTCTACTTATAAATATGAATGTTTCCAGGAGTCTACCCATATGATGCTTAACCTCAAATCTCCTCCTTTCATAATCATCAGTTAGAAGAGCAACTAACTCTGAAGTTAGATCAGCAAAAAAAGTCCTTCTTTACCAAGAATATATCTTCCTTATTCCTTTGCCCATAGTCATTTTTCCTTGGGCTTAGTTTCTTTCTTTTATTTGATGATCCACCACCAGTACAATTGCTCATTGCAGAGATGTGTTTGCTGGGCACTCCAATTAAGCATTTGGTATTTAAAGACTTACCTGTATAAATTTTGAGTTTTGGTTTATTGAACTATGTTTATATCTCATACTGCTGTATTTCACTACTTCATTTCAAAATCCCTCACTGAGTGGGAATTTTGAACTGAACATTAATTATCACATGAATTGAAAGTGAATGGAAAACCTCATTCTTCAGGAAGAATTGAGTCTCCTTTGAAAAAAATTTGATGTTTTGGTGACTGTTCTAAGTTCAAACACAGCAGATGTGAGCAGGAAGAAAATAAAAATTTTGAATAATATCTAGATTTCCCCCCCTCTGTTCCTACATTTTCCCTTTTTTTGTTTGCAAACCCTTTCTCAATGCAAGAGAAGAAACTCTTGCCATTTGGTTAAATTTCCATTTTTATTTCTGCCTCATTCTTATTTACATACTCTCCATTAATTTGTAAATTTCTTGAACAAATGGAGTGTAAGAATATCTTTTATGACCATTTTGGATTATGATGTATTTTCTTGCTGGTTCCCTCTATGTATCTCATAACTTCAAAGTTATTTATTTGCTCTGCTATGTAGTTCTTCTCCCCAGGAATTTTATTTCTCTTAGATATTTTATTCTGCTATTCCTGGGTCATCAGCCTTGAAGAAAATTGAGACCTCCTGCTCCTGAAGTCTTTTTTGTTTTTCTCTTTTGAAATCAAAAATTTCAGCTACAGAATGCAATTGGTTGTAATTGTCATAAACCATGACAGGTTGCTTACCGAGAGTCAGCGTGGGGAGGCACATCAAGGATCAAAAACAGAGACAATATTTCGATGCTCTCTAGAGTTAATAAGCATCCAGAATGTTCAGATCCTAGACTGGGTCTAAGTAAACATGTTGAGTGGCAAAAGCCGTTTCAGTCTCTCACACTGTCTTAGTTGCTTTTTATTACTTTAACAGTGGTGCAACTGAAAACGGAGCCATTGGAAATAATGATTTATGGAACCATATCTTGTCATTGTGATTTCCAGGAAACCAGTAAATATTCATGACAGGTGAAAAATTAATATGTCATTCCTTAAGGGTATCCTGTGGTGTTATGAAGACATGAGATAAAATTCTGCACTTATAAGAATAAATGTGTTCCCTATATGCCAATAGAGACATGGCCATTTACATCAATACTAATTTTTTTAGATCACTGTATATGGTAGCTGCCCCATATGATCCTGTAGATTTATGGATTTTGCCACTAGCACTTTTTAAAATTAAAAAAATGTAAGGACATGAGAGATTCATTTCTAGAACGGCACATTTTTCATACTCTTTCATCAAAAATATGACAAGTAGCTTATTATCTTTAAGAAGTTGCCATTTAGTGAGAGTACTGTCAGGATTTTATTATTTGGATGCTTTAAGTCCTTGACACATTTTATTTAATGGTGTAATACTATAAAAACTTGCAGATTTCTTAAAGAAAATGATCTTGATAATAATCATCTTTCAAATCTAAACAAAGGGGAACTTTTTAAACAACTATAAAAAATCTGAAACAACTATTTTGAACTTAAAAAGTCTTACATTGAATTCTGTTGAATGTATCTCTTGTTACTGTGAAGTAACATTAGCATTCTTATGATAATCACATTCAATATTGCAAACATATGAGCTCAAATAATTCTGTTCCATATCTCTTCCTAGTTTTTGAATGGTTTATAAAATTAACCCTCATTAAATCTGAAAGTTGCAAGAGCATATTTCACATTTAATGATTAATTCTACGGATTATTGAAATGCCATTCAAAGAAACAACCCCCTCCTAGGAAAATCAGGATATTCAAATGCTCATTGCTTTAGTATCTCCTTCTATCCAGACATATACTGGCATATTGTAGTATCTTTATCCCAAATTATGGTTGTCAACCAATCAGCAGTTCCACTTGAAGTTCGGAAAATGACATCAGTGCTTGTAGCCAGCAAAGAATAATTGGATTGTAGGGAGTGACATTGCAGAGAAGGAGGTATGAGATAAGTTATCAGAGAATGTACTGAAATAGGAATTTTGAAAAGACAGAGGAAAGGAGAGGGGAAAAAAAATATAAAATCAGTTGCAGACTTTTTTTGAACAGAGAAAGAAAATGTGCAGAAAAATGAAATTCAGTGAAGGAGAAACAGGCAATGTGTGTCAGCTCCAGATTAGTAAACTGACATGGTCTTATAAGGATAGAGAAGAAAGCAGATTTATGTATGGAATTAAATAATATTTCCCTATATATTGTCACCCAGATTTAAGGCAAAAGTCAAAACAAAGTAACACTGCATAGAACAAAGTTTAATACATAAATACTTGGAAACTTTCTGCATTTGGAATGCTATTGATGTATCTCATGGGAATTTTATTTCTGTGCCCTTAATGCCTCATATTAAAGAGTAAACTGTATTTTCCAAGGTACGTTGCCCATTTACTGTAAATTAAATTCTAGGTCAATATACAGTCAGCTGGAAATGGTGATAGCATATCTATCAAACATAATCTTCCTCAAAAATACTACAATAAAAAAGCAAAATGATAGATACAGTGGCAATTCCTTTTAGTTTGAAATGAAGTTGAAATTTTGATTCAGGTAAAAGTGACAAGTTTATTTTCAAAATTTTCCAGTAGAACTTCTTCAAACTCTTAAACATTTTAACAGTAAGCTTCTATAAGTAGAAAAGGAGATGATTCCTTGGACGAGTACTTATTGGAGAGCAAAAGAAATTTCAGGTTTTATGTGAGCTTTGGAAAATTGGCATAAAATAGATATTTGTATTCCTAAAAATCTCATTTAAAAATTAAAAAATATTTACTACAGGGTTATCCATTTGAAAGACCTTTATTGGACTGTGAAATTTGGAAAAGTTGCTTTATTTACCTCTTGATCATCAAAGTATTCTCTTCACAAATCACATTTATATGTATCTTCAAATAGCATTTAGTAATTCACTGCTGCCTTCCCAAACCAACAGATATTTGTTTTCTCAGATCCTAATCCTACTGACTATTTATTCCTTCAGGAATGCCTTGCAACAACACAAATTTCAGAGCATGCTTCTTGCATTTTATCACTCAACCTGCCAGTTAGATAAGTATACAATCTGAACACCGTTTATTCCTAGAGGTTCCAGACCATCGCAGTCTAAAAAATAATGTTTTTTAAGTTATGTTTGCTCTCACTTATTCTAACTCTCTATTGTTTATCATAAAATCTAGTTTTTTGCTGTGTTACTGTTGACAAACTACTTCACAGGTATTTTTGTAACTTTCACGTAGCTAATACAAAAATAACTATTTTCACTTCTGTATGTTTTTTTTTCATAGATCACTTCTTATTACTAAAATTTTGAATGTAAGGTGTTTATTGTTTCACATCAGCAACTATGTATTTCAACTGTATAGAATACAGCTGCAGTTTTGCAGAAGGACTCACAAATTCCTGGGTTTGTTTTCAATTTTAATCTACTTATACTGGGATTTGTGTATAGATAAAATCTTTGAAAATCAAATCATATAATTAAAGCATATGTAGAGAACTTGCTTTGCTTTAAAATCTAAGTTGTGGACTTCTTGTGTTAGAGAAACTCTCCAGAGTCAGGTGTACTTACCGCAGTGTGGTTCACAACAGAAGTTAATACCTGAGAACAGGGGAACACGGACAGTGGCAACCTCAAAATGGGAGATACCCAGCAGTTGATGCAAACAGTGCTGGATGCAAGTGGATAGGAATCTCTGTGAGCCTGGCACACTGAGCCTCATCTCCTTTTGTTTCTTCTCCTTCGTGTACACATAGTCAAAATATCCCACTATGAAATACCTAGGACAGGAATAACTAATGATAGCATGCACAGTTTGTACATCAAAAGGATGTTTTTGGAACCTCTAACTTGCCTGGCTGGTATAATAGCCAGAAAGATATAAACCCTTTTCTTTTCCCAAACCATCAGATCAGTAGATTCTCACAGTGCATTTCACTCCTGTTGAGTTTCTACACTAGCTACATAATTAAATATTAATAAGGTTAAATGGAGATCAAAAGAGAATTTCATGTGCACTCTGCCTGACATTAGTAATATCTAGATGCTTAAGGTTTTCTCCTAGAATTAAGAAGAACAAGGTGCAAGTTCTTGGCCCATGACTGTATTCCTATTAAGAAACTGAATGTTGTTAATGACTGTTCTCCGAGGGTAGTTCTCACACATTAGGATTACAACTGGGGCAATGCTGACACTGGAAAAAAATTATCTGAAGACCATCTTTAAAAATGCAAGCATTGAAAAATGACTTGCAGTGCTCAGAGAGGTTTCCTGGAACTCCTTTAGAGCTATAGATGCAGCCACACTTGTTTCTGATTGGGATACACTTGCCCAATCCAGCCAGAACAGACCTTTCTGCATCAGACTGTTGTACAGCTGGAGAATGTCTTTGACTGGAGTTAAGTAGACAAATCATCTGAGATCTGAGAGCTTTTTCTATTTGGAGTATAGCTGCTAGCAGGAATGCAGACATTTACAGGGCTAAGGAGAAGATCAGCTGACATCAGAAATGATGACAGTGGAAGGAATATCCTAAAGATAGGTTGTGACCTTCTTGTGGTTTCAAAATGTGCATACTCAAAATAGGAATTTGTATATCACATTTAATTTGTGTGTATTTTACTTATCCACTTCCCAACTTACCCAAGATGAGAGGCTTTTGAGTATCTTCTAAAGTGTTGCTTGAAAAACAGAGAAAGCTGTGGTATCTTCACCAACAGAGAAATTGTAGGAAGCATTGTACTGAGGCAGTGCCCATAAGTTGCAAACTGTCCACTATGTCATAAGTGATGATTCTAGTTATTAAAATACAAAAACAAGTACATCATTATATCTCTAAATGCTGTTTTAATGTATTTTTTATATAGAATGTTATTAAACAAACTAGACTTCATAAATATTAAACACAACTCTTATCTAGAAATGTTTTTTCCAGTTTTAATTTAAAGGGAGAAATTTGGTTCCAGTTGTCCTTTGCTACAGATTTCCTGCTGGTTCTTTATCTGTTTTTGAATGTCAATGAATAGGAGTTTCAGTTATTCATTAATATTCAAGAAGTGAAAATCTACTTGTTATCTCTTTGATTAATCCAGCCTATTGTGCCTTATAGCATCAATCACAAAACATTGCAGTGGGTAATGAATTACTATGTGACTGGAGGAAACCATAAGGGATATTAAACTAAACTTAATCTTTTTAACTAACGACATTCTAAAATGAATGCAGAAGATAGAATTTCTCAATAAATAGCAGAGTGGAAGGCTTTCTTTGGAGTTTTGGATAGATATTCTTGAGCATTTTCTCTATCAAAAATGTGCACTAAAAAACCCACCAATGTATCTTTATTTTTCTTGCAAATTAATTCTAGTCTCTGGTGAAACAATTTTGAAAAAAGCTAATGTTCAAAAGTTTCTCTCAAAAGCTTTAGAATTTAATTTTTGGCTTCTCATGCATACAAAAAAAAAGTATTTCAAGACATCATTTTTAGGATAACAAAAACCTTAATAAATAGGAAGATATGTTCACCTAGGTTCATACTGCTGTATGAAAGCTTTCCTTAGGCAGTGCCTGTAGGAAAGGTTTTCTCTTGTCCTTTGGTAGCTGCAGGCGTACAGGAATGAGCTTCCTAAGCCCTGCAAGTTTCAAAAAACAAAAGTGACTGGACGGTCTAAAAGATATTAATTTTTGAAGACGGTTATATAAATTATAGGTGCAAAAGTAGACCCAAGAAAATATCTTAAAATGAGTTGTCCATTCCGGCAAGTGTTGTTTAAACACTTGTTGTTAAATCAAATCTGTTTAAGATTTGATTGGTATGGATTGTCAGGCCCTTTTCTATCCAGTACCTGTTTTATGCTTCCTACTTCCATAAACATAAAAGCATATGTAGTGGAAAATAGAGCATGGAAAATTTGTTCTGTGAACACATCTGCTCTTTTTCAATGCATCTGCTTAAGAGTTTTTCTCTGTGCAAAATAGTACAACTTTCAGTAAGTGTAGAGTGGTATAACAAAGAAGTATAGTAGGATGGTGTAGAATAGCTTTCCACAATCATACCAGAAGTAAGGTAATTATTAGATTCCCAGAGTTCATTTTGGTTTAAAATCTTACTTCTCCCTCAGTAAGTATTGAATAATGAGCCCCAAACCCCTAAGTCTAAATCTAATTCTACCATGAGGTTTTAAAAGCTTATTTTCATGTAGGTGCAGAGTTTAACAGGAATCCTGTGACTTTTGCTTGAATGAAGGCTACCCTGCTGTGTTTGCTGAAGGAGGATTAGAGAAAAATGGTATTAATAAATTATGAAGCAGTTAAAATAAACTGCAGGCTAGCAGAACAACAGAGTACAAAATCAGCAAGACAAAACCTATATGTTTTACATCTGTGCAGCTCAGAATATGAAATAGATGTGCAGTGCCTGGGATGCATGGCTATGGAAGTGAACAATGCTGAGTAGCTCTGATCAATGCCAGTGCATTCGTTAGAATCTCAGGCAGAAGCAGAAATATGAGTGCTCTTACCCCTTAATGAATTCAAGTGACACTAAAGACAGAATTTTTGGAAGGTTTATCTCGTGGGACCAGTGCTAGCATAGGTAAATCTAGTGGTATACCCACAGTATCTCTACCCTTTAAAGTTTTCAATTAACAGGTGGAAATGGAAGATTGGGCAACACAAAAAGAACATTTCGGGAGTTCAAAGTGTGTTTGGGTCTATTTCTGGCAAGGACTGTTTCCAAAACTGTCTTTTGACTTTGGATCTAACTCTGTATACCCACTTCTTAACATGTAGCTCCATATATTTGCCAACTGAAAAGAGAGCATATAAAAATGAAATTAAACTTTTTGAAATGTTCCACCTAGGCAATAACAGCATATATTTTGTCATAGTATTGAGCACTGGAGGAGCCAATCAAACACCTACCTATACATGGAAATACCACAGGTATTTCATAATAAACAATTCTGGTAGCCTTTATATGGTATGGATGCTTTACTCCACAGGTAGATTTCTGTTGTGTGGTGAAGAGAAGCCACTAGAGAGGCATAAAGTGGTATGGGAGCATGCTCTACTTTGTTGACTACTTCTCTAGTTTTGTCAAAAAAGAAGCTAAGAGATGACATCTATGCCAGTTTGCTGGTTTCTACCAAAAAAAAAAAAAATAATGGAATAAAGACATTTTGTGGTGCAAAACAAACAAAAAAAGGCAGGTTTTACAACACTCATGTTCTTGTGAACAAAGATGTGGTTGCCATATTGCCTTTCACTGTGAAAAACATAAGGGCAAACCTGAAGGGGTGCTTCAGCCATGCCACTCCTTTCTATCCGGTGAATTACAAAGCTGAGCGTGGTGCATGGATTCACTTTGCACCTGCCAGCCCCACTGCATGTTGCTTTGGAACATGAGTCAATATGTTCCAGAGGGGAACAAAAGCAATCTATTGGGGGTCATTCTTTTAATGTTAGTGGGAGCACTTAGCTGCTATATCTCAGGAATGCTAAAATTCTAAAATCACTTTTAGTACATGTGAACACACATTCTAAAGTGTCTGTGGTGCTATAGAAGAATTATTTAAAAATTGAATTTAAACATCTATATGCAACTTTCACTCTCATCATTTAGTGGATTGTTACCTTGCTATGTGTTTTTCAAGCAATTCTCACAAATGTTTCCATTCTCTCATTTGGAGACAGAGGAACATCAAAGAACACAAACTGGAATACTTTTAGATGAAATTAATCTGGAAAATACATGCCCAGATTACATTTCCTGCGATGGTTAATGAGCATTCCATCTTTGGCACTGTGATAAGGAGATTCAGAAACACCTCACTGAAATGCATAAATTGTGAATGTTAACTGCACATCAACTCCATTGATTCACGTATCTACTCCTACCCCTAATTTCTATTAGGTTACTCATGGACATGATGTATTCTTTTCATGAGACAGTCCTATGTCATCATCAAAGTACTATAGCTGAATTATTTTTTGCTACTTCCAGAATATTTCTGCTCTGATTGTTAGAAAGTTTTCTTCTCCCAGTCTGGATGGGGATGCTGTCATGATCAGTTGACTTCCCTTTGTATGTGCTAATACAGCTCTCAGAGGTCTTCTCCTTCCCTGAGATACAACCTTTAACGTATGGAGGAAGACACTCACATCCTTTTTCAGTCACCTTTTTGTTAGATTATGTTATCCAAGCTATTTAATACATGTATACATTTTTATTTAATTTGAAGCAAAGATAGGTAGGATCTGAACAATTACTGAAATTTTAAGCATTTAATTAAATAAATCTTTAAAACATCCATTATAGCTCCATCATGACAACACATAATTTGAAAATACCTTCTATTTTTCTTATTCTTTGTTGCCATGGTTATAGTTTTAACCACCACTCTCAATTACTACAGTACTTCATTACATTGTTCAATTTTTATAAGATTTTATTAACATTTTCAGAATAATTAGTCTTTAATGCCAAGTGAAAAAAAAAGTATTTTGAAACTTAAATCTGCAAAAGAAAATAAACTTCTAAATACAGTTAGGAAGTGAAGTTCTATAATTTTTCTTTAAGCTGACTTAAACTTGTGAGAGAGGGGTGGAGGTTATATATATTCAGATCGAGTGCTATGAAACACTAGGAAAAAAAAAAAGAATTCTTGAACTTGCTTTCATTTCATAACACTTGTTTTCAGAATAAAGTGTCTCTGTCCCTTAAAATATAAAAGAATTCTGAGGAATATTAAATTCAAATACTAAATTTCAACCTCTGCATCAGCAAGGTTTGGAAGATTAAGCAATCTTACTGAGCTAAAAACCACTCTCTTCTTTTAAAGGCCTCTTAAAGCCATACAAGTAATTTGTTTGTCATGCAGTGAATGCTGCTGACATTTCAGAGCATCTGAAGTACCATTCAAGTACTGAGAGGGCTTTTGGACTCTGTGAATATGAGTTTGAGACTCTTGGTTCCACAGCATGAACTCTTTACTTGCTTGTTTTATTCTGAGATTTAGATTAGTATGGAACAGACAGATCTGTACATGCCAAGAATGGCCTCCTCCATGATACCTCTGCTCCTCACTTGCCTCATGCTATTCCTGACCAGATTTTCATTGTTTCCCCCTATGCTGGGAACTCCTCAAAATACACAGAGTGGTGTCTTTTTCTTGAGCTTGATGTTAAGAGTACTGACTCAAGAGAGAGCAATGTTAGCTCTGGTCCCCCTTCCAAAGGAAGTGAAACATGTTCCTACTAAAATCAAGGATTTAGAGTAGTACTGGTGTGTGGATCTCCTGACTGTTGGGTCAGTATCCATGTCAGTGAGCTATACGTATGCTGCTTCTTTGCTCTCCTTGAGGATTAGGGAATATTGGATTTGTTGCCATGCAGAGTTAATTTACTTGGTAAAAATGCAATCCTGTTTCAAAACAGGATACAACTTCAAGTTGAAAGCTAAAATATTATTCTAGGAAAAAAAAAAAAAAGATAGGTTCACCTATTTTATTCCCTGTCATCTAAACCCAATACGCTAACCAATTAACACTACATGTGTTATTTTTGCACTTCAACACCTCAGAAGACTTCAGTCTAGGTACTGAAATTATTTGAACAGCTAGAATTTATAATGCTGTCAAGAGTATGAGAATGGTAATAAAGTAAAGGTATATTTGATTCTATACCACTAGGAAAATGACCTGCATTTATCTCCCACATGCATATTTCGATAAGACGTAAGAAGTCAGAAAACCTTTTTGTCTGAATATCTCAGGAATGCTTAATGTTTTAGCCTATATGTAATACCCAAATTGCCTTTAGGAGTGCCTGTATGCAACCCTGCTTCTTCCAGTCCTTCTTCACCCTTTCATATGTGGTGACATGCAAATATATAGTGGGCCATGACAGCATTTATATATTCAGGAGATCATGAAAGGAAAAACATCTCCTTATTCTTATTTCTTATCATTCATATTTCTTACGATATCTGTTCCAATTACAACATAGCCCTGATACCAAATAGCCTGAAAATAGCATGGGCTGTTTAAATTATTGCAAAAAGGTATATTTTTATACGTAAACAGTCAGGATTTTGTTGTTTTTGAGCATTTTTTAATATAGAAATCCATATATGCACCTCACACGTGACTTTTTCCATTAAACAATGTTTGACTGTACTGATTTTGATATCAAAATCCACTTCCTAAACCAACAAGCTAACTAACTTCCCTGATATTAAAACAGATTCACAAATGTGGGAGAGAATGTGCCTCCTGCTGCAGCCACTACCAGAAATTATCACTCTCTGCTGCAGAAGGAGCCCAGACTACAGCAGAGAGGCTGTGAAAATTTTGGAGTAACTGCAAGAAACAGCCTCTTGCTGATGAAGCTGACAGCTAACCCTCTACTGGAATCATCAGTTCTAGATAAATTCTGAAAAAGCTTTGCGGCCTCAGGTGACTTTTCTGGTACCTTGAAAAAATGCTGTGGTTGCACATGAGGTAAGAATCTAAAGAGGAAAAAGATGTTTCAAAGCTGCTCTTTCAACTGCCTTAAGGTTTTGCAATCAGAAGTCATTACAACTACTTCTTGAAATGGGAAACGGGGAGTCTTACAGAACAAACATGGGAAAGTTTTGGGCATAATGGCTAGTGCTAAAAGTCTTCTCAGCATCTATTTAGTTTTTCAGACATCTATCTATCTGCTTTGCACAGCTAACTCATCATAGTGAACCACAGTTTGATCTTCAATGCCTGTATTTGTTATGCTATTTTGTGCATTAAATCAATATAGGCTACAAGTCTTTACCCTAGAGTATATCTTGAGCAGTTTGCTTAATGTGATTTCCTTCTAATATCCACTCTTGTGTTTACTTGTAGCCTTTTACTTTCACATTTTAAAATGATCACAGCCTAAACCAAGGGAGCTGAAAAGCACATGACTCTTCTCTTTAAAATGCAGAGCCATCAGGGTCCTCTCCTGCAAAGGGCTGATAAGTGCTTTAAATTTTTCAAATATGGTAGAAATTGTGGCCTTTCGCCTTTAGCCTTGATTAGGGTTGGGATTTAACACATGCTGCCTCTGTATTTTCTCTGATTAGATTGTCCTTGGGCAAGTGCATCCAACATGTGCTAGGCAGGTCAGTGATCAGTCTTCCACAGGGAAAAGAACAAAACCAGGAAATATTCATAATTCATTGTGATCAGACATTTAAGAGTACACTAGAGAGATTTGCTGGTTATGGGAATTTCTTCTTCAGCCTTATTTTTATTTTACAATTTGTTCTCCACTTTGGTCTTTACTATATGATTTCATTATTGTAAGGCATTAGTATTTTTTGACTTTGTATACACAAGCCAGGGTTTAATTATCCTCATATTTACCTGTAGAAATATTTCATTCTTTCAAACAATTTTGTCAGGTCCCAAAAAATGTTCCCTATTTTAAGATAAATTAATCAGACCAAGACATGAATGTGATAAGAACTGCGGAATATTGACAACATGGGACACTTTTCTGCAACTGTGTTTTCTACATTTTAGTGAAGTAACTATGCATGCTATATAGATATTTACAATGTACCATTCTCAGTTATAGAAAATCTGTCACCTTTTTTTCGAAGTTTTTTACCCCTAAGATGAGTTTAAAGATCTTAAAATGACACTTTCAAACTGTAGGCTCATGTACAGCTGAATACAAAGGAGTGAAATTTACCTTCCTGCAGGGAACGAGTGTGATTCCCATGCAACACGAGTTCCACTTAAACTTGACCTTAAAAAGCTCAACATTTCTCAGAATCACAGAATAGTTGAGCTGAAAGGAACCTCTAGAGACCATCTAATTCAATCCCCTTCTGCAAAAATGGGGTTAACTAAAGCAAGTTGCTTCAGGTCATGTTAAGCTGTGCTTTGAATATCTCCAAGGATGTTGACTCCACAACCTTCCTGTGCAATCTGTTTCAATGTTCAGCCACGCTCACAATAGCTAGGCTCTTTCTTATATTTTAAAAGAATTTCTTTTATTTCTGTTTGTGCCCGTTAGCTCTTGTTCTTGCACTGGATACCACTGAGAAGAGTCTGGCTTCCTCTCCTTTATTTCTTGCTGCATTGGGTTGACCTTGTCTGGCTGCCAGGTGCCCACCAAGCTGCTCTATCCATCTCCCTCCTCAACAGGACAGGAGGACAAAACAAGATAAAAAACATCATGGGTTGAATTAAGGACAAGGAGGCCATTCAGTAATTACCAGCATAGGCAAAACAGACACAGAAATTAATTTAATTTGTTAACAATTAAATTAGAATAAGAAAATGAGAAATTAGAGAAAATCTGAAAACAACTTCCCCCAATCCTTCTCTTCTTCCTTTATTCATCTTCACTGCCAATTTTTGTACCATTTCCAAGGAGCTCAAGGGCCAAGGATATAGCTGTTGCAGTAAGCCCAAAACACTTTGTCCCTTTCTTCTCACTGTCTTCCCTTGTTCCAGGGTACGATCCCTTACATATGAATTTCAACACTGAGTCTTTCCCATGGGCTCCAGCTCTTAACAAACTGTTCCAGTGTGTATCCTTTTCATGGCACACTTTTTATCCAAGAATGGAATTTCCAGTATGGATTTCCCTCAGAGTGACAGGTTCTGTTAGAAAACCTGCTCTGGCAGGGTTTCTCTCTGCAGGCCACAGTTCCTGCCAGGAGTCTGCTCCAGCATGGGCTTTTCAAGGGATAAATATTTCTTTCAAGGTATATCTACCTGCTCGGTGTGGAGTCCTCCATGACCTGCAGGCGGGTATTTACTCCCTCTTGGACCTCCACGGGCTGCAGGGTGACAGCTGCCTCACCATGGTTTCCTCTACAGACACCACCCCTGTAGCCCCCCACTGTCAAACCTTGCTGCTAAAGTTGATACACCTGCTTTATGTACAAATATAAACATTGATCATATTCGCCTGAAACTCTTCTGCTTAAACTCAATCAAGCCCATCTCTGAACCTCCTTCTTGTATGTCAGATCCTTTAGTCCCTTAAAAATCATCACGGCTCTTTGCTGAATGTGCCCCTGGAGACCCCTGTTTCTTTTTGACTGAGGAGTTGAGTATTGGACACAGAACTGCAGTTGTGTTTTACCAGGCATGAGCAAAGGGAGAAAGATCACCTTTTTTGACTTTATGATTATGATCTTTCTCATATAGCCCAGGCAGCTGTTGGCCTTAGCTGCAAGGGTACTTTGATGGATCACGTTCAACTTGGTGTCCAGCAGGACCCGCGGATGATCTCTGCCAAGATCTGTTGAACCTTCAACCCCAGCATATATAGGTGCATAAGGGTCCTTCCTTCTAGGTGCAGGATATTGCAATTATTGTTTTAAAGGATCCTGAGATCCAAGTCAACCCCCCTCCACAGTCTGTCTAGGTCTCTGAAGGCTACCACAAGTAATTGATGTATCAACCACTCCTTCCAGTTCTGAATTATCTGCAAACTTGCTGAAAGTGTAATTTTGTCCCATCATACAGGTCACTAATGAAAATATTAAATATTGCTACTCCCTGTATTGGCCTCTAAGACTACATTTTCTTTTATCCTTAACATGTTTGGAAATTATTTCTAGAAGGATTCTCTCTTTCACATTCGAAGGGTTTAGGATTAGGCAAATCAATGTGTAGTTCCTCGGCTCCTATATCTTGTCCTTCTTGTAGGCAGAAGTGACATTTCCTTTCTTCCAGCCCTCAACAACCCACCTTGATCACCATGACAAGGCAATAGAGTCCTCACAGTGACACTGGTAATCTCCTCAGCGCTTGTGGGTGCATTCCACCAGATCCCCATACCCCATATTGTCATGCTGAGACACGGAATGAGCACGCAGCACGCTCAGTCGCCCAAGGCAAAAAAGGAGAACTTTATTTACAGTTTCTACAATTTATAGACTCTCTAAGGTGAGAGTGGATTGGAGGATAGCATCCCTCCTCTAAATCACACTGGCCAGGTGAACAGTCTGTCAATTTTCTCCTCCTCCAAGAAGGAATGTGAAAAACACATAGTGTTTTGGTAGAAAGTGTGGGAATTCTGACTCCAAGAATGTAAACATCAGAAGGCTTTGAAAATCAGGGCGACACCATATCTTGTGTATATACAGTTTACTTACCTGTCCCTAATGTGATCAGCCTCTTCTGAGAAATATTTCTTGCTTCATAATTTCCCACTGGTTTCAGGAACCTGGAATTATTGAGGAAAAGTCTTATCAATAAAGACCAAAGTGGAGAATGCACTGAGTTATCTCTGTCTTGCTCATGGTCTTTGCCACCACAACTCCTGTCCCATTCAACAATGAATCCAAATTTTCCTTCATCTTCCTTTTACTGTTAGTATACCTGTACAAACCCTTCTTGTTTCTGTTTGCATCCTTCACCAAATTAAACTACAAATGGATTTGGCTTTTATAACCTAAGGATGAGGCTCTCTTTAGTTCTTTTGTTGATTATAATATCTGTCTTGTCCATATCCTCTGGCACTCTTCACTTTCTAGGCTGATCTACCCCTTCTTCACTTGACTGGAGATATCCAACTTCTTTCTTCACTGTTCCTAGTTTAAAAAAAAAAAAAAAAAAATCCATGGACCTCATATTGGCCCGAATAACCTTGGGATCCATGTGATTCATGCATTTAATAGCCATAATTGTCATTATTTCAACTTGAAGATTGGGCAAGAATGCAGGATTTTTCTGATTAAAGATTTGAAGACAATTGTCTGATTGATTTGATCTTACAAACTTTGATTTGATCTTACAAACTTTGATTTGATCTTACAAACTTGAAAGATTCTTGTCTGACTAAAACTTTGAAAGCCACTGTATGATGTAGTTTTTTTCTGTTTAAAAATTACTCTTCAGTTAGGTTGGACTCTGAGATCATAGTTCTCTTACAGGAACTATTTATAAGATCTATGCAGCAAGATGAAAATTTTAATATGTTAAAGACTTTTAAAAAGAATTGTTCAAAAATGTCCATCTTTCTTAAAACAAGAACCATTAAAATCAAAGCCAGTTCTTTTTCTGATTTGTGAAGTCATGAGTCACCCAGAAAAGACTATCATAATTTGATTACATTAGAACTGTTTTCTTCACAATTGTAAAGAATAGTTATGAATATTTCTGGGAGGTTTTCATAAAGACTTGGTATTTTCATGAAGTTAAAAATCCTCCCTGTTAATCGTGCTCTCCAGTCTGGATTTCTCAACTGTGTTTTAAATCAGAGACATTCAATTTTCCCACAGGCCGCTAATAAAAACTCCTCTTCATTCCTGAAACACTTTTTCTTCAATGAACATCTTGGTGTTGATTCTCTACCCTGTAATGAATTTCAGTTCACATTTTAGTACACACAATGAACCAATGCTTAATGTTTTCTTCTGTTCAGGTGTCCTCTCTGAAATGTTAACATTTGATTTAGTGAATATGAATAATATAGCCAGCAAGGCCCAGAAATTCAACCTGGTGCAAATCTTTTATAATCATAGTACCAAATAGCACCAAATCTTAATGTTTCTGTGTTTTCACCTCTGTGTGTGTGTGTATGTTCCTTGATGGGTTTACTGACCATCATTTACATACCCTTTTGTTCCTGCTTACTCTGTCCTCCTGAATAAGAATGCAGAAGTCCTCATAAATATAGATTTGTTCACACAGTTTCTGAAGATGTATATTTTTTGTTAAATTATGTCTTTGATTCAACAGCTATGTTATCCAGCTCTGTGTTGCTTCCTTTTAAGCCACAGGGAATAATCCTATTTTATATAGATGTGTCAAGAGTACAACCAATAGAATCATACAATCGGATAATGTTTTGGATCAGAAGGGACATCTAATCTTGTCCACCTCCTGTCATGGGCAGGGCCACCTTCCACTTGACCAGTTTGCTCAAACACTGATCCGACCTGGCCTTGAACACTGAATATATTTTTTACGTCATTAATAATAGCATGTTATGTGAACCTTTTAATACTGAGCATTTCTTTTCTATATTTGAATTGCAAATTATTTCTAAATATTCCTACAATGGAGGGAATGAAAATCTCTATATTAAGTATAGTTGGAGTTTACTACTAAAAGTTGCTGTGCAAGGAAATTCCTTCTGTGAAGATAATACACTTTCTCTTTCAACTACAATCCTTTTACCCAGTTTCTGATTATTTGCAAAACAATAAGTATTTGGGCAGAAGTTAATTGCTTCTGTTCAATCGTTTAACACATTCTTCATTACTTTTAGAGCATGTGAACCTTTCACCCAGTCACACTTACAATTAAGACTGATGAAATCATTAGATGTGTTACGAACATTCAGTTTATCCATATAGAGTTTGGCAACTTCTTAAAGGTCTTCTGTCAGGTTCATTCATTGTTTAATTATTTGTTGTTGATACTGAATAACAATATGATCACTGTCATTTGTCATTACACTCTGTTGCAGGCACAAATTTTTGACTGCATTGCTGGTGTTCCAATAAGGTTTCAGTTAAGTGAACAGGAGTTAACATATCACAGAAGTCAGCAGTTTCCTTGAGAAATAAACCCACTGTTTTCTTACAATCCATGAGGAATAGCAATGAATACTATAATTGATAAGGAAATACTGTGTCCTCCTATATTCAAATCTAACTTGCTTTCCTTGATAATTATGTCTCCTAAATAAAGTTAAATTTTGAGGAGTAGAACTCTCACTTGCTGCTGTTCAAACATTTCTAAATGAAAGCTCACAAGGCGTGACCCAGTTGTCTTTGTTAAAGAGTGTAGAAGTGACAGATGCAAAAGTACCTTCAGTTACTTGTATTCTGTGATTCAGCTGCAGAGTCTTGTTACACTTTATTTTAACAACTTGTCTGAGAAAGTAGATAATGATTTGAGATAATGATATCTTCCTATTATCCTGTTAGGATTGAAGTAATGGAAAAATAATGCTGTGTGGTGATGATCATGCTGGTAATTTATAAGTCATCTATATCCTCACCTTTTCTGTTTTCTGTGAAATATTCTCTGTGACTTCTCAAGGGGTAAAGCTTCATCCTCTTTATTATCTTTTATTCCAGCAGAATGTAATCTTTCGGACTATATCAACATCGAGGAGAAAACTTGTAGTTGACCAGAAAACTTGTAGTTTTACCCAGATTTCTTCTTATAGAGGGATAATCCTGGTTTTAATCTATTTCATCCCCTATAGTAGAAGTAAGTAAACCAGGTATAAATACAGTACACAAGTGTGTAAGTATAGAATATGCTGAGGACCAAAGGTTCTTTATGGTTAAAGTATGAGCTTTTCCTCACATTTATACACCTTTTCTCACACATACATGACTGATGAAATTATGCAAGCCATCTATATCTTATACTCTACTTTTAAAATCACACCCATAACTGGAAGGAGAGAGAGGCACAGAAATCTAGGGGCTGAGATCCTTATTTTCAATCCATGCCAGCTGCCACTTTTGTATCTCTGATCCTCTTCCCTAAAAAAAAAACCAAAAAAACAGGTGTAGATCTTTCTGTAGTTGGTTCCTTGTTCCATTTTGTTCTGTTTTCATTTTTCCTCTAAATTGAAAAAATACCTTTTGATGAAATGACCTTCTCTACAAATGTGTGTTGTTTATTTTCAGGGAAGAAATTGGTATAAAAACATTCAGCTTGAATGTTCATAGAAGGCAAATATGCTGATTTCTGGAGTAATTTCTGTACTTTTCGGCTTTCTATACAAATGTACTTGCATTTTCAGCTGGGACATCTAATGCCTAATATTATAAACAACATTTCTCCAATCTTTTGGTAAGGAAATTTATTGGAAAACAGCAATACAAAAATCTGAGAAGAGCCACAATCAAAATCAGTTCTGAACCCGGGAATCGAAGCTGGGTGAACCCGTGGACAAGGCCTCTACCAGACTGAGTCCCACACAATTCACACTGACAGTTTTCAAATGCCAGTTTTTGTAGTGTTCCCTGTGTCCCGAGGCTGTCCATTGTTCAGTCAAGTTTTCTTGGATATGTAGATAGGTTCCTTTGCCATTTTCTTGATGAACAGAGTTTCTGGGCGGGTGTATTGTCTTGATTAGATCTTCTTGGGCAGGGCATTGAGATGTATGTCCCTGATGAGCGGATGAGATGATTATCTGGTGTTGATGGCCAGGTTGTTGGCTTCGCCCAGCTCCATTGAAGGCCTGCTACACCCTGTATTATGCTGCAAATATCTTATCTTTGGGTTACAGGAAGAGGGTGGCACAGGTCCTGTTCCTTCATCTGTGAACTAATTTTGAGGGGAGTAGCTAAGGAATACAGTTTATTCTAATCAAACACATAGCTATTTTAATAAAACACAAATTAACCCAATATATATAACGCCTAGAACCCTGACCTCCTTTTCATCACAGCTCTAAAACTGTGACAGCAATTGAAATTACCTTGATTATCCTCACAAAGGTGTTGTGAGGCTTAAATAATCAATTACAAAATACTTCAAGATTCTTAATTTAAAAGATGAGCTGACAGCTCTTAAAATCTGGAACAAATCTTGAAATCTTAGACAACATTACCTAATACCTAGAGCACTGCTTAAGTGTTATTTGAGACTACTACTGATAAAGAGGTGTGGTTTACCTGGTTATATAAATTTTATTAGATGCAAAATAGTAACAACAGGTCTGTCTGGATGCAGGCAGTAAGAGAATTTTGTAAAGGAAGGCTCTAAAAGGTACTCAGTACCTGTTCTCAGCAGCAGTGAGACTCAAATGGGCTACTTTTGTTCCCTCAGAATGACTCATAGCCTTATCTGAAACACATTTGTCAAAGTGATCCAGGGTTGCTTATTACTCAGAATGCTCACTGTGAAAAGATTAAATCTCTGTGTACCAAGGTAGCCCCTTAATACAAGTTAAAACTGCTGTGACTCAGGATAGGAAGCAGAGTATATTAGTCTGGGCAGAACTATGTTAATGTACTTCTTCTGCTGTACTCAGAGCAGTAGGAAGAGGTTTGGTGATAAGGGGACTTGCACCATCTTCTTTCTGTCCTCCCCTCACTGAAATTCTAGTTCTTTAGCACTTTTTACTGCTGTTTCTCTCTGCTGTCAGCAGCAGCTGACAGCACTCAGGTTTTTGTGTTCGTGTTTTGATGATGTCCTTTTTTCCACACACACCTGCAATGCCTAAAATACAGCTTTCAAGACCAGGCTGGTTATCTTAACACACTGTGCATTGCAGTTACCAGTGCAGACAGCAGTACAGATTGCATTCACTTCACCTGCCTTGAGGTGTGTGCATCTGAATTGGGTCACGCCTCCAACAGTCATTGTAGAGAAAGGCATGGTGACAATCCGGCCTCCACTTCATGGTGAGGTGAAAAACCTCTTTTAAAATTACTTCTAAAAGGAATTTAGAGGCAATCTAGACAATTACATCTATGAGTTGGACTAGATAACCTTTCAATGTTCCTTCTAACCCAAGCTATTCTATGATTTTACTGATTTTAATAATATGCTTCCCACTCTAACTGATAAAAATAATTGTGTTGTATTGCCAATTACATAAGGAGATGGGCCATGTCTTTTAAATATATATATATATATGCGCCTCAATATTCCCATTTGTACATTATCATGAAAATTGCAATTCTGAAACTGAAAGCACAGGTAAAGGAATGGGAAAGCACTGGCAAATGATAGGGAATAGGAGTGTCTGGTGTTTTTGTGTGTTTGTGTTCCTTCTGAAAGATCAGTGCTGTCATGGTGAACTTGGTTTTTTTTTGTGTGTGTGTGGTTTTTTTTTTTAATATTATCACCTCTGAGACTATATTACTTTAAGAAAAAAAAAATTAAAAATGTACACATTTTTTCAAACACGTAACAATATTTAACTATTATTGTCTCTTTTGTCAGTACTTGATACTACAATTTTCCATAACTCAATTCACAGGAGGTCTTGCTGGTACACTCATAAGCCAGTTTGGCTGATTTGTTCCTGTCTGGAGAAAGTATGTCCATTAATACAGTTTAAGTTCTGGAACATCTCAAAGAGCTTTTGTAGGTCCTCTGTATTTTTAATATTTAGATTCTACTCCTAGGATTGACTTCTCACCAGTGTGTCTTAATTTCCTTGGGTAGGCAAATGACAGCCAAATCTATTTTACATTTCCTTTAGGTCTCATAATGCAGTGTTTTATCCTATGTAATTACCTCTATTATACACAGTTTTGCCTGCCGCATACTTTAATGAAGTTAATGCAGTTCGCATCTCTAGGTTAGCTATGGTGTTCTAGCATTTTTGATGTTTTCCAGTGAATGTTGTCCACATTTTTCTGGCAGATGAAGTTGATTTATTTTCATATTCTCATCATATCTCCTGTACTTTTGTCATAGGCACCTTTGAAGTCTCATATTGATTTTAAGGCAGTTCATAAATTGCAAAGTCCAACACCTGAGTCGTCTCTCAACATTTCTTCCTGACCTTCCATTGTCTTATATTTAGGTAGAGCTGTAGCTGATGATTATATGTCACAGTGGCAATCCTTTTGGAAAGTTCTCTTTTTTACCTTATCTAGGTGGCAGAAACAGCAGCTTTAAAGGGATTTATGTTTCATTGCAATTCAATCTTGTTTTGAGTGGCAATACTAGCCAAAACTCAGGCATATTATTTCCAGTTTGATGCCTTCTTTGTTGTTTCTTACTGTATCCCTGAGTACACAGTTTCTCAGAGCTACTCTAGGCGTCTCAAGACCCTGCAGTGTAGGTGTTGGAAATAGAACTCATATCACATAACACTAGGTATGCATGCATACTTTTATGCTTATACTAATTCTATAGAAATTGTTTCACCCTTGTGATAATTAATGCATGGTGTTTGCAGATGTTATTTCTTGATGAAATTTTAAAGCCAGAGCTTTTGAAATGGAATAAAGGCAACTGCTGTAATATTATACTTAGTTAATCAATTATTATTCTTATAAAAAAGATGTACTATTTTAAATTAATACAATTTTTCCTCTTGCTGTGTTGCGCAGAATATTCACAACAATTAATAAAGAGGCAAAAATATGGGTGAAATAATTCCCTGTGCCCGCTGGAGATGGTGTTCCAGCGAATCCCGGCTGCCCTGGCAGGGAATTGTTTCAAGTCTGGTTGGGCAGTGGCTAGCAGACCGGCCACTACCTCCTTGGTAGATCAGAAGCTGCACGAGAGCTGTTGGTGAGGCTCGACGAAGGTAAGAAGGAGGAGGCCTCGTGGCAAGATAAGAGTTTATTGCCACATGCACCCCATGGTGCAGGCACTCACGTGTCCCAGGAGAGAGAGAGAGGGGAAGCCAGGCCTATTACTATATCAGGGACTAGGGGAAGGGGGTGGATACAAGAGGGAAAACCAATCAGGGGAATGGGGAGGGCACATAGCCAGCAAATAGGAAACGAGGGGTGGGGGACTCCCAGCCCGCTCCAATCCAGGACTGAGTCCCTCCGAAGTCTCTGGAATGAGGGGGAGAGGCTTCCCGGAGGGGGGCAGGCACTGGGAGGAGAGCAACAGATGATTGACAACAGATTGCAACAGAGGGGAACAAAGGGAATTTCCCAGGCAGGAGATTGTACCAAATGGGGAGAAGTACAGGGGGAACTTGGGAAAAACCATTACAGAAAAAATGATTATTAACAATAAGTAAGAACTAGAAAACGCGCCGCTACATATGGGTAAGGGGCTAGATACATAGATCAGGATGCAAAGCCAACCCAGGGAATAATCTAAACACTGTACTATGCAGGAACTCTCACTAGCTTGTCCTTGCTATCTCTGTGAAACTTGAGTCTTGAGTCATAGTAAATTACCTTTACAGTGTAGTGAGGTTGAGCATGCATGTGGTACAAAATTTTGGATAGTCATCCTAGCAGAAGTATTGTTTTTAAAAAAAGCAATAGGGCAATTTGCTGCACCATTTATAACATTCTAAAGGTATTGGTAGATGGGACTCTCAACAGTTTGAGTCCTATCTTCCAATCCTGTGACATGTCTGAGTTTGCACAGGAATAGTTCTGTTTCTAAGACTAATTTTCTTTCTTTAATGCAGAAGAGATTTCCTATACTACCAATTCTGATTTTCTTTCTGATTTTTTTCTCATTATGATAGGAAAAATTGCAATGAGATTAGACAATCTCTTTCACAGGTGTTTACTTCTAGGCGTTTCTCTGTCTTCTATGTGTCATTTATGTATCAGAAAAAATTACTTCCTCTTGTCACCTCTAGTGTTCCATCCAGCTATCCAAATTTTTCACTGTTTGTGATCACTATAAAACAGAATATCTCTATTGATGCATTATTTCTTTTATAATACCTCATTGTAGTCAGACAGAAAGATAAGAAAATGAAGGAATGAAAGTAGTTTCCCAAATCACTTGGAAAACTTTTTCATTTCCAGAATTAAAGTAACACAAATTTACATTTCATTTCAGGGCAATGCTCTTGAGCATCCCAAGGAACCTTTGAAAATCTTACTTATGATGACCCAAGAAGATACAGAGTAAGTGGATATGGAGAACTGAAATCATCCCTACTTCCTTTAGGTGTTTTAAACTTAAATGAGAAGTTTTGGCTGAATATTTAATGTGGAAATCTGACATTATCTCTTCGATTCCTCATTATTTATATATCACATACATTTACTCAGTCTTATTGCCTTCCCTTTCTACAGAAATAAAAGACTAATTGACACATCTTTTTTTCCATAATTTCCTTTTATATATTTTATATTTTACATTGGAATTCGGGTTGACTTTTTAACTCCTATTTTATGGTCCATAATTTGCTCTTCTAGAGTTATGATTCTTTTAGAGTAATTGGTTTGTGATTATCCCCCTACTCCGTCTCTAAGTAGTCATTACTTTTAACTGTTTGCCTTTCTGCTTCTTGAGTAAAATACAATGCCTGCTGTGCAGGTCAACAGTTTTCCTGAGAGACTGAAATTGCTGATTATCTTTCCCACAATAATCTCAATCATATACTGATTACACACTTACCTCTCTGATTGCTTTGATCCATGCTGAGTTTCTCCCTGAAAACTCAAATGACTCTAGGGCCTCATCTGCTAGTTAAAAGCATTAGTGGCAACAGTGTATCTCTAGATCTTAGTGTTCATTATTCTTTCTAGAAAGTGTCAGAACCTTATTTAAGTAAGGTGGGCAAACTTCTTTTACTCAGCGTTATTTGCTTCTGGAAAAGCAATGTCCAATTTTCTTTCAAAGCTACTGATAGCAGTCTTCATCCACTTGCAAATAAAATCTCTATCTTATGTTTCAGAGGAGTCTGGTGAACAATCAATACTTATTATTCAGACTAGGTAATTAAAAAAGTGGTTTATCAATTTCAAATTTCAAGTCCCTTTTGCTTACTTATTTTTTTGCTTTTGTTGCTTAGTTATGCAAATGCAAATCCACCTTTAATAGCCACATTTGTCCATCATCCAAAGCTCATAATGTCCTTGGTGATCTCAAATTCTACAGCAAATGCCCTGCAGGCAGTTTGATAAGCAGGACTTTACACAGTAAAATCACAGTGTTTATTGGCATTCTCACTGCACTTTCCACTCTCATTGGTTTTCCTTGCAAATGAAACTTCAGTGAACTGGGCAATAAAAACTACATAGGACATTCCAGTCCCAATGTTGAGAGCATTTTTAAACCAAGTTATCCACCGACACACTTCATATATCCTCCTCTGTTGTGGAGAATAAGTTATTTTTCCTGTCCCCATAAGGAAAAGATGAATGAAATAATCCAGAACCCATTCCAAATTTTCTGTTGTGCATCTGATTTAAGGCTAAGTAGTAAGCAAAACAGCACAGAGTTTATGCATTATTTTTGGATATTAACTAAATTAAAAATAAGAAGTAATATGATAAAGGTTCCTGATGTTAGAAGTATCTGTTCTCTCTCTTAGAGCTGTACACTTGCTGCTATTGATGTAAGGGCTGGCAGGAGAATGTGCGGCCTCAGGGCTGAAACTTTGTGATTTCCACATACCATTCCAGGCAGCAGAATCCAGACAAATTCTAGATAATGTACATCAGAGTGGAGAAAGAGAAGTGTGAATGGCTTTGTATTGGCTGCAGCCCTGTTTTTTTTTTTCTTCAACAAGTGTTGCAAGCTGCCATCAACTACACCATTACTTCTTCAGTGTGAGCCCATCAGCTGTGAGCAAGGTGAGATTGTGCTGAGCAAGGCAGCATATCAGCACACTCTGCAGAGATGCAGAGTGTAATATGCAATGTCTTCTCTACTCTCTTCTTCTTCTTTTTTTTCTTTTAATTTTCCCATCACGACACTTTACCATAGAAATTACAGAAAAGATCTTAGAGGTGCTTTTGGACTGAGAAATATCCTACTTCCCTTTTAAAGTTTGATATATCTTCTTGATATTACAATACTTCTGTTCACACTATCCATAGTGAAATAGGACAAGTATAAAACACTTCTTACCATTTCTAAACAAGATTGAGTTAAAAGTGGAGAATTTTGATATGATGCAGTCTTTAGCTTGTTCTTATAGAACCAGAGAATTTTTACATGTAGCATTAGATTTCCAATCAGGACTCTTCTAAGCATTGCTTTTGGGTATAAAATCACAACATTCCCTTTGTGTTCCTGTTTCATGTTACTAATTAACATGGCAACCGTCATCAAAAGGCCAGTACGCATTGATCTGTTGATCTCCAAAAGTGATTAGCAACATGAAATTTGCTAATAGGATTTGCCTGAAACATCACTGAAAAGCAGAAAGGCCAGTTTCACCTGTATAACAATTTAATGTGGATGGGCCGTCACATCCAAAGGGCGACTGTTTAGTTCTCATCTCAAATAACACTGATATTGCAACTCCACACAAATGTTGTTTATGGCTTTTCTTGCAATGAAGACTGTCCTTCATTACTGCAGCACAAGTAAGCAATACTGAATTCTTTCATATGAAAAAATTAATGACAAAGATGAAATCTTCTCAACAGCATTATCAATACTTGATAAATTTCTTATGAAAATGTTTGAAGAGACAAGATGATTAGGTAAAAAAGAAAGAATGAAAATGATACCTTATTTATTTATTGCTGTGTATGTATGTGACAGAGAAAGATTTGGTTGAGTGAGGATTTCCTAGAAAGAAAATGATAGTTTGCCTGTTATCACAGATTCATTTCAGAGGACATTTTCCATAACGAATGAAGCCAAAGAAAATATAACAGTCTTGTACAGTTCTTTCACTAATTTCTTGTAATAGCATTTAGGTTTTGATTGAATCTGTTAGTAAGGTGGTTGTAGGATGGAATGTGATAGAGAAATAATATTTTCCCAACATTTCATCATCTGTCAAGAAACTATTTCTTAAAATCCATGATAATTAAACAACTGTAATTTTTAACTGAAAGGACTGAAACTGTTCTTCACCAAACAGAATATTGTCACTTTTAAATTTACATAATAATAGTGTGATTTGCATATTTATTAGTTTCATTTAATTTGCGACAAACAAAATATTCTAATCTGGTTTGAGGATAATCTCTAACCTTCTGTTGTTCTTCATTTAATACACACACATACACACACAGTCACACTGGCCTTTATCTACATTTCATAAAATATGTTTACTTTTCCTCTAAACACATTTCCCAATTCCAAGAAAGAGATTTATAGGGGGAAATGCCAAGAAATAAAAAGAAAAGAGTGACCTTTACAGTTTTCTGGTTATGTTCCTTTTTGTTGTTGTTGTTGATTTGTGAGGTCTTCTCTGGATCTGCTGATTTGTGAAGTCTTCTCTTTATCATGCCTGTGTTAACAACTACAATTGCAAAAGCTAAGGATTCCAGTTTTTAAATACAATGTGTAAGTGATTATTTGTTGCTACATTTAATAGTTTGTTAATATTTGAGCTGTAAAAATACTTCCTTACATACATAATATAAAAATTTTGAAGTATTTTCTATATAATTATATCTGTAGTCTTAAAAATGATACAATAAATAGCATTATGGGAGAAAAAATCCCCCAAAATATAAATTCCTTGTCCATAAATGTTCAGTTGTCACTATGCATAATACTTAACACTAGCATGGAATCAGGAAGTAAACACAATTCTTGTATTAACATTTCTATGTGCTATATCTTCCCTACTGTTGCCATCAGGTAGGAGAAAAGATATTCAGCATTAGCAGGCAATAGCTATGATATAATAAGAAAGAACAGAAGGATATTCTCATACTAAGGAAAAGGAAGTACCAGAGATCTGAATGACCCTTCAAATTAAGCACTAGAACAGTGACTCCAAATGGGAAATATTTCAGTTTTGGGATTTTTTCTTTTTTTAACTAAGTGTGTTTTATTGGGTGGTTTGTAGGAAGGAAAAAACCATTTTTTTCCAAACTAGAAAACAGTCACAGAAATTATTTTTAGTCATAAATGCATAGATTTTGAAACTAAACTCCCTGTTTGCTGGGCTTATTATCTTGGGAACAACAGGCCAAGTTCAGCAGCCTTCCTTTCTCATCTCTCTTCATCCTGGACACCTTTGCAATGCTGTTCTGTGTTGTGACATGAGATGTCATTGTCTTCTTTTGCAGTGTGAAAATGTAGGAGGAACTCAACCTGGAATGGAGTCATCAGCAAGCTTCACAACCATAACCAACACTGAGAGCAGCCTGTCTCTGTGGTCAGGCACATCCCTGTCCCCAGGATGGCACTCAGAATTGCTTGCTCAACACCCGGGAGATGAGCAACACTTACACTGTCCCAGGAGGAAGGTGTCCGCATCCTTAGGCTTCCAACAGTACACTTGTATGGTGTTTTGTCGGCACGTGTGAGAAGATCTAATTACCCCATGCTAAGTGTCATGATAACTGGAGGTGCAAAACCTGTAAGGAAAAGCTGGTTTGTATGCAGCAGTCTTGGAGCATGGGTGGACCAGGATCTTCATGCTAAAAGGCGTTATTGTCATTTGGACTCAGCCCCCACTCCATCTGCACTACTTCTCCATTTTCACTGTAGTTCTGGTCTCATAAAAATTGTGAGTGAAAAGGGATCTTTATGGAGTATCTCAGTTAACCAATTGTAGAGAACAGATCTGTATGGTCAAATCCAATTGTTGTGCCTAACACTGAAGGATTCTTAAGGCATTTTGAATAGAGACATATTGCCCAAGAAATAGTCTTTCCAGGGAAGAAGTGGCCCATTAAGAGAAAGGTAGGACCTTGGAAACAAAAAGACAAAGAGGTGTTTCATTATTTGAATGACCTTGTTGCCCTTGGAGATTAGATACCAATAAAAAGGAGCTGAAACAAATATATGCATAACAAAATTAGGCAGGATAAGTTATTTAAAGCCTTTAAAGAATAAGGTACAATGTAATATATTTCATCTTGAATATGTAAATGTATTTTGAAAGTCCTTCTAAAAAAACCCAAAGAAAACACATACACTTTTCTGGAAAGAAAATCCTTTTCCTGTAAATTCATTATGCCTTCAATATCTAAATTAATGCTATGACAAGGGCTTCAGGTATCAGGATTTCCTGCAAAGGAAATTATTTTAACCTCAACCCAGAAATCTGAGGTTATGATGAGAGACAGTGCAAGCTTGATGATTAAAAGAGGATTCAGATAAAACTGTTTCTGAACTCTAGTCCAAATTCTCTAATGAAATGACAAAGCTGTCTTTCCTTTAAAAAGTGTTTTTGACAAAGTTCCATATTTGAGGTTAATGATATGTCTACCTGGTTGAGGTCTGAAATAAATTAAAAGTTGGCTGAGGACATGATGTATGAAGAAGGGAAACAAGAAATAAAACAGTTATAAATACTTATTCTCATGATGATAGATCTGCTAATTAATAGTATTTAAATGGAAATAACCCTCTGCATATAGTTATACCCTATCAATTCCCAGCCCCACTGCAGTAAGTAGAAGCCTTGCCTTTAATTTCAGAGGACAACGGAAAAACTCAACAGAAGTTTTGGGTTCGGTTATAAGCAAATAATTATAAGATGATGCTAGATATGCAACAGAGTATTCAAATATGGGAGAGAACCATTGTAGGAACTTCATTCTGCCATTTAGATGGCAAGTAGTGTGTGTTTCTACTTACATGTTTTTTAATACCTTCAAGTTGGAAGCACAGAGAAAAGTTTCTAAACTTCATGAAAATTAATCACATGTTCATTACATTATCTTTTCTGTAAGAAAACAATGTGACAAAACATGATTTTAATGGTCCCTATATAAATTATTTCCTATCAGCTGAGAAGTTGTTGTTGGTACCAATAAGAACTGCTGCTACTTTCATGAAGATGCTTTTGAAGGGGAGGCAATCCTTATGGGATATTGCCATAAATTTTCTTCCACACAGTGCTTACTGGCTCGAATAAAATAAGTAATTAACATTTTTAGGAAACTCTTGTCTTTTGATCTGTAAAGGACTTTCACATAAGCAAATGCTTTTAAAATTACTCACAGCTAAAGGTGACTTTCTATAAATATGTTTTGGAACAGTTAGTGTACAAAAAATTTCCCAGACAGCTTGAGACTGTTTCTCCAAAGACTGTGAGGAACACAGATTTGAGCCTGGTGATTCATAATGCAGAATCATGTAGAAAACTGGAAAGAAGGGTGAAAGGCTTTGTGACTGGCCTTTGAAAGATTAGTCCCTGTGTTATAAATGTTGTTATGTTGTTCTGTCATATATACTGTTACAGAAGGTATTAATTCTAAATCACCATTTGGATACAAGGGTGTCAGGCAGCGTTTCTTATCTAGAAAGTCTGGGTCTGCTAAATGTCAAATCCTATTGACTGCAGTAGGTATTTACATGTGAATATCCAAATCACTGGAATAATTTTCTTTTTCCTTGCCTGTCAAAGATATTTGTAGAGTGGAAATATAGAATCCAAAACTGTTTTCATGCATTTTTATGTCAAATTCTCTAAAATCTTTCAAAGGAGCCATGTCCACCTGTGGCTCAGTTTCCCCATTCTCAATGTTTCTCAGACCATATCAGCTATCCTAAAGATTTTATTGCCTCTGCCTGCAAATATTGGCTCATTTATCCACAAACCATCCTGATTTCCATGTTACCCCTACCATTCTTCAGTTATATCTGTTTATTATGTCTGTTTATTAGTTTTAAACTAAATATCAATTCTTTCTCCCCTTCCCCTCCAAAAAGAGAAAACAAAAAAACAAAAAACACCCCCAACCCCCCCAAAAAAACCCAACCAAAACAAAAACAAAAAAAGGAAGAAAGAAAGGAAGAAAGGAGGGAAGGAAGGAAGGAAGGAAGGAAGGAAGGAAGGAAGGAAGGAAGGAAGGAAGGAAGGAAGGAAGGAAGGAAGAAAAAGAAAGAAAGAAAGAAAGAAAGAAAGAAAGAAAGAAAGAAAGAAAGAAAGAAAGAAAGAAAGAAAGAAAGAAAGAAAGAAGGAAGGAAGGAAGGAAGGAAGGAAGGAAGGAAGGAAGGAAGGAAGGAAGAAAGAAAGAAAGAAAGAAAGAAAGAAAGAAAGAAAGAAAGAAAGAAAGAAAGAAAGAAAGAAAGAAAGAAAAAGAAAGAAAGGAAGGAAGGAAAAGAAAAAGAAAGAAAGAAAAAGAAAGAAAGAAAGAAAGAGAGAAAGAGAGAAAGAGAGAAAGAGAGAAAGAAAGAAAGAAAGAAAGAAAGAAAGAAAGAAAGAAAGAAAGAAAGAAAGAAAAAAAAACAACTGTATGATACAACTGCTACTTTGGATAAAATGAGGTCTGTCTGATATGATAATATGTCCTGTATTCCCAAGGTTATTTTCAAAACTAGCCCATTCTTGCTTATTTTAAGAATATTCTACATGTCAGTCTTACAGGTTCTGCCTATTTGTCAGACTTGCTTTATCTGCAGGTTGTCTGTTATGTCAGCCCACAAAATAACATGCATAGAATGAAGTTTTATATATAGTAATATGGTAAGGCATTTTAAAAATATGCTGTCTGTAAAATAATTGTATGTGGCCGAGATAACTTTCAATTGGTACAGAAAACAAAAAAAAAAGCTAAGTTTTTTTTACACTTCTGTTGAATGTCTGAAGTGTGCATACAAGTACTATTCTGCTTCTTAAATGTCCTGACCAAAAATCAGTTGTTCCTATCTTTTATGGGTAAATATATATGGGAATCATAATTAGGTAGAGTCAAATTGGAGTGCTGTGAAGTTACAGCCTAAGCATCCCTCCTGTTGCTGAGTAATCCCTGCAACAAGAGGGGCCATACAAGTTTCTGGAGACTTAATCACAGGCACAAATTTTTGCAGGAAGCTTCAAATCAGTGTAAGAATAATACATTTCTGTTGGTTAATTTGGTTAACATGATTGAGACTTACAACTTCATTGTAGATTTCAACGTAGGACACTGCAAGAATTAACCTAAATGAGAAAAACAGTCTACATTTTAGTAAATTTAGGAAAACAAACAGGCAAAATGTAAGCACAAATGTTGCATTTCTCTTTGCATTCCCAGTGCAGAGAATAAATAAATTGTATATTTCAAAAGTTCGGTGTTACAGCATATAATGTGATGTTTAACTAATAGTAGATGCCTTGTGATGTGGGGTAATCTGCCAAATCAATATTCAAATATATATTTTTACTCATTCTAATAACAAAATCAAGGGAGTTGAAAGATTTCTTCAGTAAAAAGTGAAGTGTGAGAAAGAGCAAAAGTGGTTGTTTGACAGTGAGTAGCTTGCTTTTAGTCTCCTCTGGAGCGAATAGTGAAATAATGCAATTTCTGATGCTCTTTTGCTGAGTTTTCTATTTCTTTTTGCAGTCTGTCCTTAAGTGGATGTCTGATAAAGCAAATTCAGCTGTTACTTCCCATATTTGCATCATTAAAAAGAGGATGTCCAGTGACTAAAAATGTTTGAAGCAGACAGGAGATGAGAGTGAAAAATAATTGGACTAGAGTATTGATTAATGCAAACTTCCATATTACTATTAAAAGAAATGGGTTTATTTGGTTTTGACTCCTCACAGACAAAAGCTTTCAGCTTATTTCCTCTCTCCCAATTTTTCTTACTACTTGTGTATCTCAGATATTTATTGTTTGTTAAAAAACACATTTTATTTTCATTTATTTGATAGTATTCATGAGGCAAAGAATGTGTTAATATCATTCCTATCTTGTTTTAGATAAAGATGGATTTCAAACAATTGATTCTCTGTGATGAATATAATAGTCTGTGTTGCTGGTTGCTCATGATACTTCTGAGAAAAAATATATCAAGGATATTGAGATTTTATGAAAAAATATTCTGAATTATGGTGTGGTTATTCTTTAGGGTTTTTTTAAAATAAGGTTTGCAATTGATTTACTTTGGCTTTCATACATTCCTTGTTAAATCCTATGGAATTTGGAATGTATAAATAAAGGGACAGCTACTCCTGGGAAGAAGAACTTAGGCAGTGACTTAGCAATCAAACCTATAATTAGTCATATGTTATTTAAAACTGAAAATGTTTTCCAAACTGTTTGAGAACTTCAAGCTTTGGCAAAGGTAATACAAATCACTTTCAATTAGTTTCCACTGGCATTTATAGGCATAATTTAGTAAGTTTTCTCACTTTACCGTTTTCCGTTCTAAGTGTTCACAAACCAAATAGGCTTGAAGTGAAGCCTTGCATTTGGTAAGCAATATCTATGATTATTTTTCACTGCACACTAGCAAAGTTAAGAGCAGATGGGGATCTAACATGGGCAAAAAAGAAGAATATTTTTGGTGAAAACAAGAACAATAGTATATAAATATTATAAAATCTGGCAACACAATAGATTGGTGTTCATTTCCATGTATTTATAACACAGTCCCTTTAGAATACTTAATGAATAGTCATTATTTTGATAGAGACACTGATTACTTAGTTTCCTTCTGTTTCCTTTGCAATCACATCAACATTGTGACAATAACAATGAAATCTGCAGACAATGGCTGCAGAATTTGATAGACAGCAAACTTATCAGTACATATTCTGCAGTTGACTTGAAAGACTGTTTTAGCAGAGTTGCACGTAAGAATTCTGAACTTAGACAAAGGTGGCACTTTTAAAGGGCACTGTTTGCTAGCTAGGAAGCCTGAGGTCAGGACGTGTGTAAGTATTTGGGTCTGGTCATGTACAAAGTCAAATGTGTAGTCCTGTCCCTTGCAGTGATGCCAGGCAGGGCAGAGGTGTTGACATGGGCCATGGACCAGTTCTGGTGAACCAAATGGGCCAACAGTGGTCTAGAACCAAGGAAGTTTAACTTTATGGTGACAAGCCATGCTGTGCCAGGTGTCTGCTGCAATAGACTATGGTCCCTTGACTAATATATTACCATAGATGTAACTTTAGAGTTCATTCTCTAACAATTAGTGTGAAATCATGTCATCTGGCAGAATTGAGAAGAAAAACAAAATCCTATCACTTAACAAAGGTAATAAAGCTAAATCCCAAATAGAGGAACTACCAAAGGACTTCCTCTGATTCAGGATTATCACCATCTAGTTCACAATGAACTAACTTGTACGAGCAAATTTTAAAAGTATGATAAACAAGAAAATGAGACAAAACTTAGAAACCTCATTTTTCAGAAAGGCTTTAACAGTGCAGAATCAGTGTAACACTAGCCACAGCTATGCAGAACCCAGCTTAGAGGTGGCTGTGATTCAGCTGTGCTGCATGCAGGCAGTTCTCTCTTACATCTGTTTGCAAAATGTAGCCTGCTGATGTATACCTAAATTAGCATTTACAATAGCAGTTAAAAGCAAAGCTTTGAGTAGTTAAGGACGTCATCCATCTTATGCCATCTACAAATAAGAACACTATTCTTACCAAGTAAAAGGAAGTTCAAACTTAATCACAAGAATATAAATGAATTGTTTTTTTAATGAATGAGGAAGTCTTTTAATGCACATTGAATTCCAAAACTATTTGTTTCAAGATCTTTTAAAAGCTGAATTTATGAATCTGGTTTGGATATTTTTTCTCAACAAAATTTTGGGGATATAATCCCCATTTCATCATTTTGAACTATCATTTAGGAAGGTTTTATTTTTTGTTTGAGTTTGTAACAATAAATCCTACTGCTTGCTAAATGCAAAAAATGTTGTAATTTCTCAACTAACAAATCTCAGGACTCTCAGACTGAGCTCAAGATGTGATGAATTCAAGACTACGCCTGCATCTGAAAAACCTTTAAAACACTTTTTTTTTTTTTCTTGCTTCACTTTGCCTTGACTTTTTGGTAGAATTGAGAAAGAAATTATTGGGGTAAAAATTTTTGATTTATTTGGTCTTATAAGAAAGAAATGTTTTCATCTTGTAATATAGATAGAAAAATTAACAAAAAACCAAGCAACCCAAAAAAAGAAAGAATAAAAAAAGGAAAACAATCAAAATAGTTAATACAAGTCCTTCCATACTTGAATAAGCCCTTGTTTTTTTGTATTTCTCTTCTACTATTTCTTATTAAAATATAAGACTACTTTGACTAAAATTTGGTAAGTTCCCTAAGTACTAACACTTCATGGATTCAACTTGATCAGTAGTGGAAAGCATCATCATAGCAGTATCTTTAATAGTATAACTTAAAAGAGGATCTCAGTCTTCAGATTACTTATATGGTTCAGTAAGTCTAGGCACTAGGCTGTTTGTTCCTGTAGCATCACATTTTCACATCACTAATGTGTGTTACTGTGTGTATTACCACAGAGTTTTTAATTTTCTTTCTTTTGTGATTTCTTATTGCACTTTGTGATTCCGACTGCACGACATAGTTAAAAAAGTGTATTTTATTTTTGCAGAATTTTAACTGTGCTGGACACACACCACCATAATCTGTTTGATCCCTTGTATACTCTTTCTGAATGTTAGTCTCCTGTAATTAAAAACAAATTTTCTGCCTGAATGCCCTTTTAGGCTTTAATTATATGTATGCACATTTTGCACAAGTATATTGTTACTAGGGTCTTTAATAAAGGTCTTGATTTGATGAAGAAAATTAATCGAAAATATATTGTGAATGTTTTTACCACTGTGGAAAATTTTAGGGGTTTTTCCAAAACCCTATTAAATTTCCATCCTCCACAGCAAATAAATAAACAAGCCAGAAGAATGACAACTGTGAACTTTTGCTTCAATAATGTTGCATACTGGCCATTGGGATTTCCAGCTTATTGAATAACTTTATGGCATAGATATGTCTCTTGTCTTCAACAGAGCTGGAGAAAGATATCATCTCTCATTACAATTCCATTGTAACTTTCCCTCAGTTGAACATCAAAACTTTTCAGGCATTTGGACTGGATTGTTTGTGTTGTTAGACAGAGCTCAAAGGCACTGGCTCGTGTTTGTTTGACAGACTATCACTTACAGTGCAACGAGGGAAGGCGTCTTTCTGTCAGCATAATCTGCCCACGGTTCTTCACTTTCATTACATTCTGCTGCATGCTGATTGTCACCATGGTGTTGCCTTAACCAAGGAATGAACTGTGGGGTTGAACAGGGAGAAAAAAAAAGGCTTGCTACTCATATCCCTCTGTTTTATTACCAGTATGTTATAAATCACCAAGCAGCTGACGACATTTAGTCAGGGACAGCAATCAATAAAGAGAAAATCACAGCTCCTAGAATACCTCTGCTGGCTTTGCCTGCTCAGCTTGTTCTGCCCTGTTCACAACATGCAGCAAACCTGAGCTTGGAATGTAGCACAAAGTAATTTTTTACCCCACTCAATTATAAATGCTTGGTTACTGAATATTTAACGCCATGATTAACAGTGTGATGATCCGTGTCACATTTTTTATTTGTCCCTTTCATCTGCAGGATGCTGAAATGCTTTTCATATCTCTGATTACACAAAGACTGCAGAAAGATTTCTTAATCCAACAAGGGGGGAAAAAATGACTGCTTTAACAGTGTAGCACATCTCATTGTTATTAATGATAATAATCATTCCTGGCACTGGCTGTAAGTTTCACCTTTTTTATGAGGCTCTCAGAAAGCAATTTATAATCTGGCATTGGAAGTCTTCACACACAGCAGTTTCACAATACAGATAAGCTTATAACTTATATCTACAGTAAAGGAAAGTGGAGGCACACACATTAACAGAGTTACCCAAGTCAACAATGCAGTTATAATTGGAGATCTGAGGAACTTTGAAAGAGTTCACATATTCTCACCTCAATGTCCTATTTTCACTGTTATGACATATTTCTGAACTAAATGTCAAGATAAGATGTGAGAGAATCTAGGGAAAAAAATCTAATTCCATCCTATTTGGATAATTAGTTTTTTTCAGAATGAAAAAGCTCTGCCTTGGTTGTGAGACATGAATACTAAAAAAAATAAAGAGGAACTGAGGCACAATATGAATTTTTCAGGGGTTCTGGAAACTTAACAAGTTATTTTCAGGCTTACAAGAGCAGAAAATTGCTATGTTTGCAGCAAATTAGTTTAGTCATTAGGACAAATCTGGTGCTTGTGGCACATACCAGGGACCTTCATGTGTGGGATGAAAACATCAGCCCAGGTATAGTGAGAAGCTTAGTTGCCTGAGACGTGGACTTGGGGGCAGTAGTTGACAACCTCTGTGTGGAGGTGGAAATATCCATATAACATATATATACATTTATTTATTTATTTATTTATTTATCAGCTAATATCAGCTAATATCTGTTAATGCCATACAAAGTCCTAGCTTTCACTTCTGTGTAGTGTGCAGAGATTCTATCTGCTTCCTCCATTTCCCTCCTCATCAGGTCCTTATCCCCTAAAGTGCAGACTACACGCTGCTTGTGGTGTCTGAGAATGGAAATCACAGTGGAGAAACAAATTTCATTTCGTGCCCACTTTCTGTCAGGTCACCATAAAGAGACAAATTTCATTCTATGCCCTCTTTCTGTCAGGCCACCAAAAAGACAAAAGAACATATGACTCTTGGGACTGGTGAGACAGGGACCTTGGGGAGCCTGGTTTTACAACCTGAATGAATGAGGGGAAAAAATGCTGGAATCTGTCCAGCAACAAGAAGATGCTTCTCTTGAAACGTGCTTTCATGACCTACAACTTTCTTTCCATTAGATAATTATTCTGCATTTTTCCAGACCTCATTGCAATCTCTTAATTCTTACATTCTTGTTTCATAGTGGCTGAGTGTCTACCAGACAGTGAAAAGAGTCTGCTCCCTTCAGGCAGGAGGTGTAGAATCACAAATGTCAGCTCTTATACTTGGTTCAGTTTGGATGTTGGGTATGTACTGCTCATTGTTTTGTCTCCTGCTCTAGGATCCTAAGGTTAGCTGTCAGTGTGTGGGACATCAAAATCTGTCTCTGACAGAGGAAATCTTATATACTTAGGGGAGATGTCTTCATATGTTATAAATCACCCAGATTAATTTGTCTTTCCCTCTAGGTGAAATTTAAATTGTACTTCTTCCTCCTTCTCTTCTCTCTTCCACCTTTTTTTAATTACTTTAGCTGATTATGTAGTTTCAAATGTAAGAAGTATTTTCTGTGAAAGCTGGATTTAGCAAACAGAAATAAATACACCTTCTCTTCTGCCATGCATCATAATCATTCCAAAGAAGATATTAATCTCAAAAGACTTTAGTTGTAAAATTGCTTTGGTTGTTTCTGACCTTTTTTCACTCCTCTACAATCTTTGTACAACCCCATTCATTTATCCATCAATTCTGAAGACAAAAACTCCTGAGAGTTTTTGAAGAGCCAGAGTTTTGTGATTTTAAAATAAATATTGTGAATATTTTCATGAAACTTTTTAATATTTTCCTAATTTTAGAAGCTTTCCATGTGGATTGTGTCACATTTCATTATAAATTCTAGACAAAAGAGCTTATTAGTCTGACAGCAGTAAAGGCATTCTTAATTCCTTTAGTATCCTTCCCATTCTGCAGATCAGGATGAGACAAAGAACATGAATTTTTCTAAAACAGGTGTAAAGTAAACAGCTTGTTATATAGGTCATCTTTATTTAATATTCATTAATGCTTTATTGTTCATGGCTTTTTACTTAATCGTATTTATTTATAGAAATTTCCCACTGCAAGGCAGTTTGGCTATGGCATAGTTTCTACAAAAGGAGTTTATTTAAATATTTACATAACATGCAAAAGTTACATGAAAAATTGTTGGAAACAGCTTTTATGTAACTGTTCATAATTTGAAAATAGCAAAGACTTTACCTTCTGTTCCCTTCTTACTACGAAAAAATAAAATCACCATAAATTACACATTAAGCATTGAGGCTGATCTTTATGGTCAATCAGACATGTGAACTCAGGTTGAGTGCAATAATTGCCTATAAATTTATCTAGTTGTGCTGGGCCTCTGAGAGTTTTTTGTGAATCTCTATTCTCTACAGCTTGCCATGAAGAGGCTCCTTAGCCACTTATCTTTGTGAGAGTCTGTTGATTACCAGAAAACCCTACAACATCAAATATCCTTCACTATTAGTAACCAACCTCGGAACACATAAGAGAAATTAAAGTTTTAAAAATAAATTTGGACTTGAGTAGAAAAGCCTCATAGTCCCTTAACTGTTAAATTGGTTTCTATCAAGCAAAAACTGGCAACTATATTTTATACAACATCAGAAGGATTGAGGCATCATGTGGGAATAGACTAACCTTTCCTTTTTGTTGTTTCAATAGACTAATAATTAATTCATTATATTTCATGAATATGCTAACAAATTTTTAACAACTGCACAGATCTTCTGTAATGACATGTTTAAATCAGACAAGTATAATGACCCATTACAACTAGATGTCTGAAAGGTCACAGGTCATCCCAAGGGTACTGCCTGCCCTTATGAATGCATCAGCAGCTATTAGTTATACTGCTAGCCTGATACCATTCCATGAATTTTCTTATAAATATTTAGTAGGTACAGTACAACCCTCTTGTGAAAAGAGAAAAGTAAGAGATAATATGAAGATTAATTAGAGGTGTATCTTAAAATACTTACATGTATTTCTCAGTTAGAATTTTGACGTGGCTCTATTGTCACTTAAATCCCTCCTTCTTTACACTTGTTCTGCAAGATAAAAAGTGGAATGCAGGTTTGATTGATGTTTTGCCCATCCTGTTTCTGGCATCTGAACTGAAGAGTTGCTTTGCTGCTCAGGGACTGACTAGGATAAGTAGACATTAACTGTCCAGTCAAAAATACCTCTTTTAAAAACCCAGAAAATTCAAGTCAAGTCAGATTTGTAGGAACAGAAACAAAAGGCATGTGGTTTATCTTAGACTTTGCTTAGGACTTGCCTTAAAGCTTTTTAGATAGACATTAGAAGGGATCTAGTCTGACTATGCTTTCTTCTATATCTCAGGTTTAGTATGAAAAAATCAGAAATTGTCCCCTTGGCTGGTTTGTTTTGGGGGGTTTTTTTGGGGGGGGTCTTTTTTTGGTTTTTTTTTTTTTTTTTTTTTTTTTTTTTTTTTTTTTTTTTTTAATTTTTTTTTTATTGTTTGTTTGGGGGTTTTTTTGTGGGTTTTTTTTTTTTTTTTTGTGTGTGTTTTTTTTTTTTTTTGTTTCCCCTTATGTGACAACCACTTTCTTCTTTTCTTAAAAGAAATACTTATAAAAATTGCTGGTTTTCATTAATCTGAGTAGATACACACTTTTTGAAAAGTCAGCACTAGGATATAATGATGTTCTATGCAAGCTATAGTATTGGAAATTAATAAGTGTTTTCTCTTTGTGATGTTGGTTTGCCTGGGTACATCCACAAGAGCAGTCTGCTCTAGGGGAGGGAGAGTGAAGCCTATTTGCACAGTCATTTGTAGACTGGGACATTTGTTCATGGGGTGGGAGAAGGAAAGAGACAGGAGAAAATGCTTTCCGTAAGAAATGGAAAAGATGATTGAGGAGACAGAATGGGCAATATCTGTGCATATTGCATATTGTACAGGCCACGTGTCCTATGTACTTGCTGTAGTGTGCTGTCATAACCACATACAATGTGTACTGTCTCATGATTGCCCTTTCTTATAAGAAGTGGGCTTACTGCCTGCGTTGAATTTAATTACACAGGGAAATATGAGCCAATGCCTAGATTCAGTCTGGAAGATGGTGCTTTCTAATCTTGTTCCTAGTCTGAGAATCACAATAAAGTACATGGTTCTGTATGCAGATATTTTAATGAGTCTTGGGAGTTTGCCATCTTGAGCTTAAGCCTTGCAACTGTTTTCATATGGAGACCCTCCAAGAACTTAGAGCCAAACCAGGGAGCCAGTCATAGTCTGTGTCATCTGGTCAGGAATATAAAACACCCATGTGTGGTGGCATATATTGCAATGTAGATTGCACTGTACTTGTCAGCAATGATCTGGGCCAAGTCTGAAAATTATTCTTTTTGCAGCCAGGCTCAGCCTCCAAGAAGTGACATACTAATCCTAGAAGGCTGCATTATACCACTGTAGCAGATCTTCATGTGCACATAATCACAGACACCTGTGAAAAATCCTTTTTAAGGGTATCATGGAATCATATAGACAGCATTTCAACTGTTACAGAGTTCTGTTCAGATGATGTGCATAGAGACTCCTGTCAATGCCTCTCATGTCTTTGATTTGCAGGATGAAATATACAATCAGTGATTAATCAATCATTTCTCACATTACTGTTTTGATCAGCCAACACTGCAGTTTACAGACTGCAAATCATAGTTCACTTGCAGGAAGGAAGATGAGGCTCCAGAAGCAGTGCCAATCTCATAAATAATGGGATGAGAAAGTTGTGTTGTCCTGTTGGAGATCCAAGAGGGTTGCTGGTACAGAGAACTGGATGTTATCTTCCTTAATTGAAATATCTATACATTTTTATAACTCTATCAGAGAAAATTCAAGAGGGTGAGTATTCTTCTCTGAAAGAAGGTTATGCACACAACTTAAATGAGCCAGGGGAAAGGCCGGCTGCATGGCTCTACCTTACTCACACTGTTTGCCTTGTGAAAATCCAGCTCTACCTCAAGCATGCCTACCAAGAGCAATTAGGACATAACTATAGCAGCATAAACTGGTTTCAGCTTTAGATTTTTGCAGTTCTGTGAGTTATTGGTGAAATGAGTTTATATGTATCTTTTGGGTGTGTGACAATTGGCCATAGATGACTCTGCTTCTGCACAGGGTTGGGATCAAATGCCCTCCACAACCCTCTTCCAACTTCAGCCCTGATGTGATTCTGTGGCTAACATACATTAACAGCAAGTGATATCACAGTTATAAAACCTACAATTTTTTAAATTCAGAGCAGTGTGGTTACTCACTGCCAAAACTGGTTGCTAAATTGGGTGTCTGCAAGTGTTATTATTACCTGTATATATGCTATGTTGCTTCTGCTACTCTGAGCAAGTTTCTAGGTTAAGGTAAGGCAATAATTGTACATGCATAAATGTGCGTATGAGTTATTATTTTGCATTCTTTGGGAGTAAAAAATAAAAAATCAGTAATTTGTGGAAGGCATTGTACATATTTCATTTTTTTCCTATAATCTCTCTCTATTTCTACCCAACCAGTTGTTTTGGCAACAATAACCAGTGAAAATATAGAACCCCTACAGTTAAAAAAAAAAAAAAAAAAAAAAAGAAGACTGAAGTTGTTGATTGGAATTCCCTTAAAACATTCCTCTGAGAGAAGATCTGGCAGAAGTGAAGGATATTTTTACTTTTGTGCTTGTGGACAAAACCCACTGTTTTCTTTTGTACTGCTTTCCAAGCCCTCCAGTTTTGTTGGGACAATAGAAATAGCTTTAACTGACAGATGTTCCTATTGAAGTTGTAAAAAATCCTTGCAAAACATTGCTAAGACAGCAACATCACTATTCTGTGTCCTTTGATGTATTTGTTAGACACACCCATAAAAATTTAAATTGAATACAGCCTCTACCACCAAACGAGTTAAGTTGTAAAAGAAACTTTCATTCTTTTCCAGAACCAGAAGCAATTATCCACAGCTCAAAGCATTTCAGCAGACATAATGAGGGTATGATATTAACCAGTCAATTGGACTAATCTGAATGACTGTCAGTACTCCCAGCAAAAGAGGCCTTATTATAGTTACAGCTATTACACTGCTGCAGTTACAAGGTTACTTAGAAAGCTGAACTCAATCTATCAGCATATTAGAGACTGAAATGCCAAATCATCAAACTATGAGCCTTAATATACCATTTAAAAATGGTGGGGTGAGGAAGAGGCATATATGAAAACTTAGAGAGGATAGGATCTCCTTGACATAATTCTTCTCCATATTCTGAACCACTCATTCATCTGAGTGATATGTGGGAAGTTCCTATATGTTTTTTCATTTTTCTGGAAGTTTTCTTCAGCTTGGAACTTGCAAGAGACCCTTCTCGCATTGTAGGTTCTCATTTAAATGGACTGACTAAAGAGTTATATTTCATTATCATGGATAATTATTTTTTAAATTTGACTAATAAGGAAAGTGAAAGAGCTAGCATAAGGGTTGATACTACATTATAGGATCTTGAATAATAATAATCAGGGAGTGCAGCAGATTATTTCATTACTGGAAAAGATGGCTATATTTTTTCTCTCAAAACATGCCATTGAGTGTGCTTTTTATGAATGAAGAAGGTTCAACTGTGCTTCATAGCAAGGCACATAATTAGACAAGACTATTGCATGCTAGATTGTACATCTGGGGGTTAGAAGTGAGGAGGATCAGGACCATAAAAGAAAAAGATTTTCTGCTTAATACTGAGAGTTGGAATGAGGGAGAATCTGGAGCTGGACTTCAAGTCAAATGAGCTCAATAAATGAACTACAAAGATCAATAATAAAAAAGGCCCTACAAAAAGGCAAGGCATGAAGAGAAAGACTTCTGGCCCAAACAAAAAGGACTGCTAGAAGCACTAGACAGAAACACTAGTGTGAAGTGCTTTTATCACGGGAGTAGACTGATATCCTTCTTTGGCATCCTCATGGTAGTATGGAAATTGAGGGAGCCACACTTCAAATATAATAGAGTCAAAGTTCTTGGATAGAGTTATTTTCCTTCTAATTCAACAAAAAAAGACTGAAAAGAAACCCGAAAGTTCTGTGTTAAGATACAAAAGGATACAAAAAATATGAGCATGTGACCTAGCAGAGAATGGTGTTTCTTTGAACTCTTATACAAGATGTCTATTTTCGCCAGAGAACCAAATCAACCAAAGACAACTGGAAGCCTGGTACAGGCATGATCTGGTTTTGCTTTTGCAGCTAGGCTTTTAGAGATTGATCATCTTTGGGACCTGCTATTGGATGAGCTTACTTCCCTGCCTTCCAGAAATCACTGATTTTAATCTCAAGCGATATATTAGGAACAGTAAAAAAGATATCATATGGTAATAAAGACCAAATACATGGTAAATAAATCCAAACCCATAGTTATATTGCAAGAGTTATGTCACGTGGTTCAAAGTGATAAGCCCAGATCAGATTACTAAAAGTTCCATTTGGCTAATGACCAGTGTCATTAGCAAAACATCAGCTTGTTTCGCCACTTTGATGACAAGGTACTTAAGTATCTTTTATATCAGTCCACTAGTACACAATAATTAAATGAGAGTATTCTGGCTGTGAGATTAACTTTATCTCCTCAATAATTTAGAATTTCTTTAATTTTTTTTTTCTATTCAGGGTTTACCTTTTCTAACTTTTTTTAAGAACAAGAGTAACTCTGACTCTTCTGTTTTGTCTCTATTCCTGCTTTTTCTTCTGCTTCCAGTCCTGTTCCTCTTCTGTTGCCTCTGGGCTTAGCAGTTCCTTCCCTCACTTTAGAATATAACCTTGAGCTAAGATTGCATTCACAGAATCCACAAGGTGAACATCCATTAGTCCAGCACCAAGAGGAAAAGAAATTGGAGGAATCTGTATAACTGTGAAAGTCTTTGTACATTTGGTACGTATACATGTCTACATTTTGCACAATTATGTTTAACTATATAGTTGAAGAAAATTTTATGTATTTATATTTATATTAAAATTTCAAAATATTTTTTTTCTATGACAATAGATATTCTCAATATTTTTATGGGCTGCCTTTCACTTGCAGATGTTTCAGGTGTTTTCAGATGTTTCAAATTCCGTCCAAGAAAGGCAGTTTTTGAGATTTTTTTTTTTTAATAATTGCAACCTCAGCTTTTTATTTGAGCACAATAATTACAATTTGAATATTTAAAGAGATCTACAACATTCTAAAATATTATTTCTTCCTCTAGTAATTGTTGAAAGGCAGGATTTTAGTTATATAGTATTATGAGAAAAAAACATTCCTTGTCCTCACTGAAGAAAAGTAACCTCTTTAATACTAGATTAATTTATGAAGGATTCTTATAATTTTATAGCCTTAGAGTTCACAGAAAATTTTCTTTTTAAAAGGTTCAGCTCAACATTCATTTTAATTTAGCTCTTCTATAATGGAGTTTTTCTTATTAGAATGTTTACCATTGGTGCATAGATAAATCATAAACAGGAATTCTAATTCTTTGGTAGTTATTCATATGAGTTCCATTACAGCCACATTGCAGGCAGTGATGCACTTCAAGGATTGTGCTGATGTTGACGTTATAAAGCAGAAGAACAAAGTTTAAATGGTCTGTAAATGTCAGCAGAATCCTGATAGTAAATTATGACCTTGCTATTGACTCCTGAGTACCTTTAGCTACATTTTATGCATTTCATATAATGAAAGTGTAATGCTTCTCAGATCACATAAACAAAATAGTAGGATAGCTCCGCAAATTAATGAATTAAAGAGACTATCAGATACTTATCAGAAGCTCTGTGAAGTTATTTGGAGAAGTGAAAGTCATCTTAGGCAAGCAGTAATGTCCAGTGAGTAGTATTGCAAGAATTACTAGCATCTGTATCCTTACAGGAATGAAATTATTTTTAACTTTTTTTTCTTTTGATTTTGGTGTAGGAGTTCAACATACAGAACTGTGAGATTCAGCATATTAGGCTTTCTCCATTCTTAAGCATAAAATTTGAATTCTTTCCCTGCTTTTCATTTATATATTGAAACTTTGCAGCTTTGAGGGGATACATTAATGTCCACTGCAGTGTCTGTGTCCATGAATGAGGTTTCAAGGCAAACTTAATTCAATAATACAGAGCTGATTATGGATAACAGAACCAGAAATTTGTGCTTGACATATAAGTGACCTTGTAATCCTCTCCTTAGAATTCTTCCCACCATTCCTCCTTCCTGCCACTCTCCTTTATTGTGTTTTAAAATTAGGTTAGAAGGCCTTTGGGGCAGAGACCATGCTGTCACTTCATCCCAAGGAAGAGCTTATTTTTTTTTACTGCACTGGAAATGTATCTATTGTGCAGATAATTTTTTGAGTTCTTAGTTTGAAATGTTAAAATTTTGTATCATCCTCATTCACATTCCTTTCATAAGCCTAAGCAGGATTCAAGAAAGTTATATGTAGCTCATTTCATTTCATAGCAACTAAAATGATATCCACTGGCTTCTTTCTTTTCTCAACATCACCCAAAAATTCCTGCCTTACCTATTTCCTTCATACCTTTTTACTTACTGTTGTAAATCTGAGTGTAGTCACAGCAATATTATTAATTTTTTTTGGTATGCCTAACCAATCCCAAAATTCATTTGTTCTTCTGTACAAAACTCATAGCTGTGCAAGTGAGCTTAGTAAGGCCATGCTGGATTGTACCTGGTTTAGGATAAACATCTTCATATGCTGCTGCTCTTTTGTTTGGAAAAAAAGGCCATTCTTTTTAAAAAGTTAGTCTGTTGGGAGAAGAGTGCAGCTACAAAGTAAAGGAAAGCTGTTTGAATGTGTCACCAGTGAAGTCACGTGCAGCCAGGGTAGGATTGAAGCTTTGAAATTCCTATTAAAATCTTTGAAGCATTTGGAGTTTCTCCTTGGCAAATGCTGATACCCTAGAACAGAAGTTCTTCCACTTTAAAAATAGTGGAATCATCAGGCACCTTTATTGTCCTTATCAAAAATAGCTACTGTCTTTTACTGCTAAAAATGGCTTATGATAAGTACACAATGCTGTAATGCAGATACACTGGATAGTATTTTAGAGGCCATAAGAATTCTGTATATTAGAAATAAATAGCTCCTAACACCAGGAAAATGCAAGTAATGCCTAAATTTCTTGCGTATGCTGCATCAGAAGCCAGCTAGGAACAAATAATAAATCAGTATTGATTGAAGTACTCAGGAAGGTCAGAGAACCAAAGTGTTGAGAATTTGACAAGTGTGGTCAATAAAAGAGGCAAATCCCATTTGACCATTCAAAACAACCACAGTCCTTGAACTATTCACTGGAAACTTAGTCAGATTTTAAAAAAATGTCTTACAGAAGCATTTTTCAGACCCTAATGAGCTATTGGCTTTCATCATTAATAACCAGTATAAGGATGCTCACATACTTTGCTTATAAAAACCTGTCCTGCTAATGAAGCAGAGAACTAGTGAACTCTTCTCAAGGTGTCTTCTGTCCTTTTTGAGTTCAGGCATCATGAGGGTGAGAAAAAGTCTTATATCATCTGAATTGGAAGACAAGATTTTAGTCAGAAACTTTTGTACATTCTTATGAAACCTGAACCTACTTTTCTATCCAGCTGTACTGTTCAGTGCACTCACAGCAGACCAGAGCTCTTCCAAGCTGGGAGACCATGGCCTATGCCCATCTCACTGCATCTACTACATCTTTTCACAGTTTCTGGTCCAATGCTGTGCTCATCTTCCAAACCACGCAAACCCATTATCCTTTATGTATTACCTGCTGAAGACTCACTTTTATTGAGCTGTTTATCAGAGGTTGATCACTATAAATATAAAGATGCACAAGCATCAAGTCATATAGAGAAATTTCTCATAATATTTAGGTATGGTTCTTATGCTACAATAGTAATCACACTTGTTTAACTATAGATTCTACTAGCAGCGCCAGATAAATACCTGTTGAGACTGCAAACAATTGTTGTTCAAATAAGCATAAGAAAATGTGAATTGATGGTGTTGGTCATCTCTGGTATTAAATAACCCAGGAACACAATCAGTTAGCACAGACCATCCCCTCTGGTTGCATATATCTCTAGGAGTTTGCATATTAATACATTTACCCAGACAACTGCTTTGGAGCTTTCGCACAGATTTGCAGCAGAATGCTTAGAGACAAGTCATATGTCTGAGCTCAAGGTGCTGCACACACAGTTTGCTGCAAGAAAAGAAAATTATCTTCTGCTTTTTCTTCACTGAAGGGGAAAGACATAAAATAGTCATAGAACAATTTAGACTGAAAGGGATCTCTAGAGGTCATCTTGTCCAATCCCCTGCTGAAAGCAGATCTAATCAGATCAGGTTGTTTAGGGCTAGTCAAGTTTTTACCACCTCTGAAGACTGCCCCCGACAATGACTATAGACAACTAATAGTTGATGAACAAATTGATCTTTTTCCCTTACATCATCTTAAATTTCTCACATTCCAGTTGTATTTAAACAGGATTTAGTTAATTTTATTGTGAACCATTGAATTAAAAATTAGTTTCCCAGTTTTGATACTTTTATACCAGATTTTATACTACAGTAAGAGTTTTCATATGACCAAGAGATTTACAGACTTTGAATATAAGCCAAATTTTACATCAGAACTTTTAATCTAAATCTTTAAATCAAAGCTTTTATTCCTGAAATAGAGCTTTCACATGCTTGGATTCAGTCCATGTTCTAACAAGCATGAGTTTGCTGATTTGAAGAAAACTTCTGGTATTTCCCTGCACCTTTTGAAAATGCATCATGTCCAAACAAAATAGAAAAAAAAAAACCCTCCACCAACTGGAACCTGGTTAATAGAGTAACCTGGGGTGCATTTTGTACTCATATTTCTACCTAAACTTGAAGAAGAATATAATCTGCCCTTTTTAACTTGGTGCATGTTCTGTTAGGCAGTTTAATGGTTCTGATGCTGACAAGTCAATCAAATGAAAACTCTTTTGGTTTAGCTTTTTAATTATTGCTTTTTTTTATTTATGTTCACTGAAATGAAATCGAAAGGAGCTGAAAAAGCTATATGCCCTTGAGACACAAAAGGATTCTTGTGAAGAGGTAATATCTTTGGAATAGTGTACTGAATGTTAGCAATTCTGGGCTATGCTGAAACAATCCACCACTCTAGTCAGAAAGAAGATTAAAACCTCCCATGTGCTATAGAACTGACCAGTGACATATCCTCCTACAGTGAAGATGCATGCACAGGAGACAGTAGGACACTTCTGTCAATCAGAGCAGATGGGAGCAGTGAAGTGATTTTATGAGATGTAAAAAGATGGACTGAAAGACTGCAATGGTAAAATATTCTTGCTTGTCATCAAAGGCAAGAGGATTTATTTTAAAGTTTTCTAATCACTTCAGCAGGTTTAACAATCCCGAATGCATAGGTATAAGTAGTAGCTGCAACAATAAAGAAGAGCTTGATCGTCTGTCTTCTGAGGTAACTCTGTTGATCTGTAATTGTAGAGTACTGAAGGGTTCTGTCTCATTCAATATTAGCATAGTAGCTATAGACACCATGGGCCTCTGCCTAGTGAAACCACCTCCTCATGACAAACTTGAATCTGCATGTTGCTTTTGTCTGCTCACAGCTATCTGATGGTTACAACCAATAAACACTGTCAACATTGTGCAAAGTATTGAATATTGATTGTCTCTCTATAGACTAAGTCAACTGACCATATCCAGTTTCTTAGCAGTGCTGCCCAGCTCTCCCAAGACCTTAGCACCACAGGGAATTTTTGTTATGAGACTCAACAGACCTCCTTTACTGACTTTTTTCCCATCCCACCCATCAGAATGGAAATAATCAAAAGCAGCAGTTTCGAGATTTGAATGAAATTTTCATACTAAATTTTTATCCGTAGCTGCAAGCCAGAATTGGACACTACTTTGTCCAAATTAAAATGGTTTTGATATCCATGGTTATAGTTTCTGCAACACTAAAGCTAAGGGTAAAAGATCTTTTATGACTGCAAACTCAAATACTTGGCAAATCTCTGTGCAGTGAATTTACACTTGCTGACAATAGGCTTATTTACGTTTCGTCCTTGAGACTTAAAACCAACTCATGGATCACACTTCCCTTGAATTTGAAGGTAAAAATTGAAAAACATTAACTTACAAATACTTTCCTGTGCTGCTCTGCCTTGTCCTGCTGTGACCTTCTTCAGTCAAATTATTAGGATTGATATGTATTTTTTTTTTATTTCAGTCAACAAAGGTTCTTTTTACCCGATTTTGCTTATATATTGGCTTACACAAAAACCATAATTTCAGTATTACTTTGAAGTTATTACATAATCTCTTTCTTTCTCATCAATTCTCTAAAAGTATGGAGTATTCTGCCTCTGTGCCGTTAGATAAAATCCTACCTTGTAGTGAAAGCTCCAGTAAATAAATTGATGATGGTGACTAGAATTATGATATCCTAGCCAACTTTTTACTAATAGTCTTCATTCCTCTCTTCTCATCAGTAGCTCTGCCATTCATGGCCTACTTAACGTCTGCTGCCAATTTCATTAAAAAGGAATCCAGCTGCAATGTACAAAATTCAGTCTCAAACTTTAGTGCCCAGATTTTTGTTCAAATGTAACCACTATTCTTGTGCATGTTATCAAATTTCAAATGAAATATTTGGGTCTGAAAAATAGTCTCCGGTTTGCAAAAGGGGAGGTGTGAAGGCAAGTAGCTCTTTCATCAACTCTTATGTTGTGTCAGTTCCTGCTGATTTTCCTTTTTTACCCACAGGCTAAGTATAGAAATTCTAATTTTGAGGTGCAACAGAATTTTCTGATAGACCACAATAGAAAAGCTTACAATACTCAATTTTTATTGTGTGTAAGCGAACTAGCAATACTCTTATTGTAGGCATCTCCAAAGGTATGTGTGGGCCATAGTATTTGATGTCCTTGAAAATAATTGTCCTCTCTTTTCAGACAGTGCAGATTCTTTTTTTTAAAGAGACAATGTACACAGGTGAGCAGATAAAATACAGGGTACTGTCCAAATGTCAAAAGGTTATAAAGAAATTCCAAGGTTTAGAGATACGTTGTGGGAACTGAAGTAAGAAAAATATGAAAAAAGTGTAAAATAAAACCAGAGAAGCGATATCAAAATAAGATTAGGAGAAGCAAAGAGCAAACACAAGTCTTGAACAGAAAGATGAATAGATTAAAATATTTAGTTGCCTTGCTGCAATGACAGCAACATTATTTCACAATGACTAGATAACACAGATTAGAGTTACAAGATGACTAGTAAGAAGTATGTTCCAAGAGTCTGAAGGATAATGTTCAGGATGTGAACTTGGAATTTAAATGTAGATCTTCAAAATGCCTTTGTGATTTTAGAAGTCTGATTCAGTCGCAGTTCTCCAACTGATGTCCAGTAAGTAAAAATTAAAACAGAAACTGTAAACCATTCATATCCAGCAAAGAAAAGATAGAACATGCTAATGATACTGAATTGGAGTGTTTTTACATATGAAAAATACGTGGAATGTTTTTCCACACATTTTTCTTGTGGTTACTTTGGCTTTAATGTATGTTTCTAACACTAAATTTCTATTAAGTGGACATAAAACATTCTCTCAGATATTATCCAAATTTTTCTTGCCATAAAGAGGAGATAGGATGTAGAAATTTTTGTAGTTTCAGAAGAACAACTTATTTTAAACAGTTTTGAAGAATCTTGTGCTCTCTTGAATATGTGGTTGCCAGTTAAATACCCTGGAATAAAAACTCTTGACCATGGTCACATCTCCTTCTCCTTCTCCTTCTCCTTCTCCTTCTCTTCTCCTTCTCCTTCTCCTTCTCCTTCTCCTTCTCCTTCTCCTTCTCCTTCTCCTTCTCCTTCTCCTTCTCCTTCTCCTTCTCCTTCTCCTTCTCCTTCTCCTTCCCCTTCCCCTTCCCCTTCCCCTTCCCCTTCCCCTTCCCCCTTCTTCCCCTTCCTCCTTCCCCCTTCCCCCTTCTTCCCCTTTTTAGAAATCTGTTAATAGATTACATTTTCTGCTTTACAGAACTGGATCAGAATCATTCTGATACAGAGCAGAAATATCTGAATTTGTAAAGACCTCTAAATGATGAAAAACCTATATGCAAATATATATTGAAAAATTAACAGAAATCTTTCATGCAAAGCTGATTGACTTTTCTTTAATACAGTTTTGGCTCTGATACAATGTAACAGACAGACCAAATGTATTTTTTTGTTTATAAGACCTGACTAGATTTATTCTGAACATTCTACTAGGAAAGCAAACTAGATTTACATTTAGAACAGCAATTATTTATGTTTGCACAAATAAGTTATGTAGTACCATATCTCAAAATAGAAAGCATAAGAAACTGTTTCTGAAGTCTTGAGCACATTTCATTTTCAATTTTATAATCATTAGTGTGGTACATACTTTATTACTTCTGGCCGGTAATATATTTTTATTTGGAAATGGGTATAAAATATGGAAAGAATAAAAATCATGAAAGTGTAGAAATAGGTAAATTGGTAATCATTTAAGATGAGAAAGAATATACATATAAATTTCATAAGACTCAAGTCTACTGTTTAAAAATGGGAAATTTATGGGAATGAGGCTATTACATGTAAAATTAATGGAAAACCTGGAAAAATGCAGAGGATTTAAGTGGGCTATTATGGATCACCTTGATTCTGACTTTCATGTGTTTTACACTTGAGAGATGCCCTGTCATATTTTGTGGTGATATTTTCTCGGTTTTTAAAACACCTATAATGCTTTTGCTGTACCCATTCTATATTAGTGAGTTTCTATTATACACCTTTAATTACTCACCCATGATTTTGACCTTTCTGGCTTTTTCAATAATGGCTAGGTGTTGAAGTTATCTTTAGTATGTTTTTGGCTTCTTAACCCCACTGGAGAAAATATTTCTTGTTTATAAGTATACTGTATCTTTTAACTCACAGAATAAGTGATCCATCATGCTGGGTATCTGATAGCATAAAGCCTATTCTGCTCCTCGTGTGCCTCTGCTGCCCTGGTACTGCTATGGGATCGTCCAGGTAATGCAACAAATCTGCTCTTTGCATTTCAGCCTGGGTTTGTGGTTCTTCTGGCCACCTGCCCATATGACTCACACAAACCTCAAAATTAAAGAAGAAAAATCCCCAAACCCAGCCCAAACCACAGTCTATATACTTTATTGCAACAACAGAGAAGAGAAAGTGAATTCTTTGCTATCTAAAAGAAATCACCTATCAACACTTGCAAGAAGACAATGATTGTAACTGTGAACCTTCCTGTAAAAGCCTTCCTGACAGTAACCTTTACCAGAAAGTTCAGATAAGAGTGGATACAAATTATTAAGCAGGTACTGTGCCAGAGCCAGAATTTAAGATACTTCATAGAATTTTCTGTTTTTCTTATACTCACTTCATCTTAAGATTAAAGCATTTTGAACAGGATGATTTTTCTGTGCAGTGTCTAACACAGCAGGTGTCTTTTCTATGATTGCAATTGTGATAGTTATGAATCAGTACTAATAATCTTGACTAATGTTTGCCTTGCTTAGGATTAGGTATGGTATAAATGGCTTTTCATGGTGTGTTTTCAGAGTCTGATTTTCCATTTTTCATTCTGTGTCTTCTAATGTACTTGAACTTCCCTTTTCATTTAGATTGTTAGTTTATAATTCTTAATTTCCAGAACAGTAACAACAAAAGGAGTGGGAAAAAAAGTCATGCTGGAATCTATTTTAAAGACATAGAGCAAAATGTCTTTTGCAAGTCTTTACAAGTCATGCCTACAGTGCAAATAATGAGTAAGAAAAGTATGACAAGAAATGTCTGATTACAACAAATCAAAACCAGATATACAGCTGGTAAATGACAGAGAGCACATTTTAATAGTGAGAGTTTTCATACTTTATACGCTCTCAAGTTAGATTTTACATGAACCAAAATAGAAGTTATTTTATGTTTAAACATTTTTCAGCGGAGCAAACTAGTGCTTTGTGAAGGTTCATGATTCTCTGAACTTTTAGATGATGGGCTGTCTCTGCTTTTTAAGTTTTTGTAATTTTTAATTTGTTTTGGTTTTGTTGGTTTTGTTTTTTGCTTGGATTTTTTGTTTTGTTTTGTTTTGTTGGGTTTTTTAATAAGAGATGACTATTACAAAGTAAAATAGGGGCTTTGTCAATTGATGACACACAAGCAAGATTCTTTGCATCTTACTCATTCACATGAAAAAAGCAAACTCAGCAAACTAGAATGTTCATGTCCTAGAGTGCCTAATAATTAAAACAATGCAATTACTGTTTAAAAGCTGATTGTGGCAATTGAATATAATTTCCATTGCAGATCATCCCATCAACCATAAACTCTAATATGGAGGTAAGTGAAGAAGAAACTCATTTAGAGTAGGTATTTGCTCCATATGTCCTATGAGCACAGTCAATTTCCAGCGTCCTCAAGTCCTACAGATAACATCTGTTTTTGCAATTCAGTTGATAATTCATTAGTAAAACTTTCTCTCATGAGAATTCAGGGACTCCCCTTAGTCCTTTTATTCCTTTGGGTCTAGACTTCATCTGATCTACTTCATCCGATCTTCAGATATGGTGAGATATCCTCAGTTTTCACTTCCCACTTGGTAACTTTCTGCATAAAAACTTGACTTTAGCAAGAAAGCCTTTGCAACAGACACCCATTAAAACATAGCAGACATTTTTGGTTTAGGGGATATGCATTTCCTGCTATCTATATTCTGTCTAGATAAACCATGAAGTTACATCACTGTTGGTATAACAATTATGATTAACATTTCTATAAGCAAGGACATTAGTGTAGGGAGTCACAGTGTGGTCATCTAGTATAATACATGATAATTTATTTAGTGAATCACAGAATTATAGAATACATTATTTAGGAGTACACTGTTCTTTATGGATTATACAGACGGGATCTTGTTCAAATCACCAAAAAATCAAGAGACCATTCCGGATCATCTAATTTATTTCTTGAGTAGGTATTATTATTTTTTTTTTTAAGAAATGCTCATTCAAAGAGAAAATCAATATTTTTCATTAATCAGAAGAAAGCAGGGTGATTTTGTGCATTTTGAAAACAGAGTTAACATCTGTTAATTTTGAAGAGAAGCAAGAAGATGATAGAGTTACCATCTTGGCCCTTTTTTTGGCTTTAATAAATGATGTCTTTTAGTAAACTTAAGCCAAAGCCCCCAAATTTTTATTCTTTCCTTTTTAAAGTCCAAAAGAATAAGATTAAATGTTTACAATTTTACCTTCTAAAATGCACTGCTAAAAAAATGATTTCTTATTAGTTCCCTTAATGCCCACTTTTTCCCCAGAATCTGTTTAGTTATTTATGGAAGCCCATGAACGCTGCCCAGAAATTTTACATGTCTGTGCATGGTCCAGATTGCAGAAACATGACCAGACTAGAGGCCCTGTCAGATAAGTCAAAGGAAACTTCAGAGACAGACAGTCTTTTATGACCAGCCTCATTTCTCTCTTGGGTAGGAAGCAGTGCTAATAAACATCTCTTTTCTGAGCTAGATGGAAATGTATAATATTTTTTATGCCAGCATTAATTAGCTGGAAATGTAATATATATTCTCAACAGTCTACATGAATACACATTTTCTACATGAACTACAGGAATACTTCAGTTCCAGATTTTTAAAAATATTGAGGTTTCTGAGTCACTGGTATAAATAACTAAGAACATTTTTAATAGTGAGAATTTTTGAAGAAAGTAGTACTGTATACTGATATTTTTAGAGTCTAAATGGGATGAGCTGGGCAATTGTCTATCTTTTAGTTTGATTTTGGAGACCATGAAAAGACTTAATTTTAGCATTTAGTCAGTAATTGTAGGCAGCAGTAATAATAATTTGTGCCTTTCCAATGTGGTGTTATGGATAATGATTGTTACCAAAGTATTTTAGGTGAAATAACCCTCTTAGGGCAGCTTCTTACCATCTGGACAGGAGCTTCTCATAATTTGAATGACTGGTTGCCATTTCCTTTGTAAAAATAGTTGTAATTTTAACCACAAAGATGTAACCAAATCTTAACCACTCAAATCTAAATTTCCCAAAACTTCAAAGTATGGACCCTTACTCAGCAATCCATAATATGTTTTCTTTCTCATTTTATTCTCTTTCTTTTACGACAACTTGATAATTAAGTTAAAGGGATGTATTCAGTGTCCCATTCTGATGAAAAGTTATAAAGCACTGAAAAAATGCATAACAGTTCACTGACCATCCATTTCTTCAAAATCACTGTATAATAAACACATCAAATTGTTACTATTTAAAGTATATAATGGAAATAAGGTTGATTTTTCCAGAGAAAATCATAAACATATACCTCTGCAAGAAAAACTGGATATGCATCTAATATATTCTCCTAAAGTGAATATTTCATGGTGGGAAATACCACTTTTGATGGTGGGTCTTCATGTATCTGAAGATTATAATTTGGGAGATAAGGCTTGATAAACTGCAACAGGATATAAGACAATCATTTTTAACGCTTTGAGTAGAAGAGAGAATATATTTAAGATACAGAATTTGAATTTCAGCAGAATTTTCTACTTGCTACAAATTCACTTCATTCTGTATTCTTTCTTAAAGTGCCTTTCCTGATATTTAATGAAAACCAACAACTGGAGCCATTCCTGGCTCCACTCTCACCTACCAGTATCAAGGTGAACAGGCAAGTTCCTGTCAGCTGTCCCACAGACTAGCAAGGCAGCTGGGCCATGCAGATGTTGGGCACCAGACAGTTACCCAGTTCCTCTGAAATTCTTGCTGCTGGAAGCTTTCCTTCCACAGAAAAGGTTTTGCCCCGTGAGCACATTTTTTTTTGGAAAGTATTTGATTGGTGTAATAATTTACGCCTGGAACAGCTTCACATTGTGACTGTGAGACTGACCTCTTCTCTCAAAAAGTCACATCTGTCAAAGTGTGTATGTTCAAAATGTGAGGGAAATTCCTTTCAACCCTTCTCTGCAACTAGATATACTGGTAAACCAGAGAAGTCTTAGAAAAACTTTGCTAATCCTGATTGTGGAAACTATAGTTCTTGTGAACATTCTTGAGAAAACCCAGAGCAAAAAAAAAACCCTATAAGATCTTGTTCTTATAGAAAAGAGGATGGACAAGGGACATGATATAAATAGCAGTCTGGAGGGAAATCCTTTTTTGGTAGAAAGGTAGTTCCTATGCTGATGTGTGAGTGAAAATTTAGAAGGCTGTGAAGGTGTTGACTCCTACAAAAAAAAAATATTACTGGGATAAAACCCAGGCCAACTGCAAGAGAAAATGAAGTGGCAAATCAGGAGAAAGTTGGACTTGACAGGTCCCATTCTGTGCTGTTTTTTCAGTGTGTGTGGCTGAGAATTGAATTCAGGAACTGCTAAAGTATACTGAATGTACTACATGTTACTTGATGCTCAAGGTGGAAATTATCCACGATGAAAAAAAATTGTTGAATTTAAGTTACTGAAAAAATTCCCAAAGGCAGGTATCCGATGCAAGGAGCTTCTTGAAGAATATCACTTGGTTCAAAGAATACCATCCCTTCTGATTTTCCACTTTTTCCACCATTTAAAAAATTGTTTTTTGTTGTTTCTTGAGCATTCTTTATTTAATTGTAAATACATAGCATTGTCACCTACTAAATACAAATAATGTTTCTGATAACCATTACTTCTCCTTTTTTTTTTAATCACTTGACAAAGTTATTTGAGCCTGGTTTTCTTCTACCAAGACAACCTACATTGTTGCGTGCCAGATGAAAATATAATGAAAAATATGTAGCTTTCATATTTTATACAGCAAAAAAACTGGGTAAGGCTCTCACTTATTTTCAATGTTTAAAATAAAACAATTTTATGGAGCTTTTTTCTGATTCAAATGATAAACTCATGAACATCTCAAGTTGGTAATGAGTAAGATAAATTGCCATCAAGATAGAGATCTCTTCATTTTGCTGACAACATACTGGAATTGTTCCCTTGATTGTTTTTCCACTGAAAACAAGAATGTTTGTTCATTATACATCTATTATCATGAGAAAATTCCTCCAACAAAATTTTCTTTTGTTTTACTTGTTTTGCTGTGTTTGTGAGAAGCAAACATAATTTCTCTTCTATTTTGTTTGCCAAATGTGTCAGGGGCAGGCATTTAGATAAACTCATATATCAAGAAAATGGCTGGATTCAAGCTTTGCTAAGTTTGAATATGGTATTTTTAAAGAGGATTGGGACAGTAGTTTGGTCAACTTACAGTAGAAGTTTTTGAAACCCAAATCGTTGCCATGTGAAAAATGCAGAACCTGAGGGGGCTCCTCTAAATTTTGCTAGTAGCAGAAGCTGAACCAATGATCATCTGCTTTTTCCTACAACTGTCCTTCAAGCTCTAAGTTGATGGCCTGACATCAGGCAGTAAAAGAGAAAGATACAGAGCTGAAGGAAAGAGAAGAAAGGAGATTCACAGAATCGTCAGATTGACTTTATCACAAAGATGGTGGGTGAGTTTGTGCTTACAGCTGAGGTTATCAAAGGTAACCTAGAAAGGAAAAAATCCCAGACTTTTACAAGAGATCTATAGGGATACTGTAAAAAGGATGGGGATCAGCTGGAGAAGAAGCTGATGATCCTTGAGACCTAGAGGGAAGCCAGGGTAAAATGAAATTGCAGAAGACAAAGGATGACAAGATTAAAGAAAACACTTGGTTGAAATCCAAAACCAAGAGATTGAGGACAATGGGCTGGTTCCAACACTTGGTTGCAAAGAGCACAAAGGATAGAATCTAGATTGAAGATGGAAAGCAAAATACACCATTAGATATGGTTAAACATAATTATCTAAATCTAAGCTAATTTTTGAGATTGATCTTTAAGTCATTGAATAGAAAAAACCACCTGCAGAAGACAGCTTGATTTCTTTGTCTTATACAGGAGTTTTAAGATTGAATCCCCTTACCGTTGATCATATAGATGACCAGTTGAGTCTTAGATAATTGCTAACTATGTCTCTGATTTGTAATATGAAGGAAAAACTGAAATGGAAGGTGCTCCAGGCAAGTGAGAATGATTTATTTATTGTGTTCTCAGAAAAAGACCCCAAGCCAACATGGTCCAGAAGCTGGAGTCACAAACAGAATGAGCTCTCTTTAGAAAGTGTATTCTGTAAAAGAATTGGTTTCTTTTCTGGACCTGGAGGGCAGATTTATACCCAAAATGTGCTTCTGTGAGAGTGAATAACAGCTGGATCTCCCTTAGAGAAACAATTCCTACCTGGTGAAGCTCAGCATCCTGCAGAATGCTCAAAAAAGATTGTTGCAGTGTTTACACTCTCGCTGAAAAAAAAAAAAAATTGTTGTGTCACTCTTGCAATATTCTTCCACATAACTGCAAGTTTAGGCTGGTACAAATATTCTAAAAGGAGAATAGTTTTATCTGTCAGTAGATGAGTGCTAAAAAAATACAGAGAAGAAGAGGAGGTGAGAACATGTGAAGGAAACAACACGGAGACAGCAAGTTCAGTGGAGAAGGAGGGACAGGAGGTGCTCCAGGCACTGGAGCTGAGATTCCTCTGCAGGCTGTGGTGAGACCATGGTGAAGTAGCTGTGCCCCTGCAGCCCATGGGGGTCCACAGGGGATGCAGAGATCCACCTGCAGCCTGTGGGGGAGGTGCCCATCCCAGAGCAGATGGATGTCTGGAGGAGGCTGTGATGCAGTGAGAGACCCATAGAGAGAGAGGATCTCCCTCTGGAAGAGCCTTGCTTCCAAGCTGGAGCAGCCTGTCCTTGGAGGACTGCACTCCATGGAAGAGCGACCCAAGTTGTGCAATTTTGCGAGGACTGGCTGCCCGTGGGAGGGACTCAGCTTTGCAGCAGGTGTGGTATGGCTGCTGCTCATGGTTCCACACTGGAGAAGTTCACATGGAACTGTCACCCGTGGGATAGACCCCACGGCCTCACAGGGGAAGGACTCCTCTCCCTGGACAGCGGAAGAAAACCCTCAGGTGACAAACTGACCAAAACCCCCACACCCTCTCTCCCTGCACTGTTGGTGGGAAGGAGGGAGGGGCTGGGGGCAAAAAGGAGTTTTAAGGGCTTATTTTACTTCTCATTATCCTCCTCTGATTCTGTTAGTAATAAAGTTGCTTTGTAACCTTAACTTGAGCCTATGTTGCCCTTGGAGTGTTTTCTCCTGGTCCTTATCTCAACCCTTCATGAACCCTTCATTTTTATTTTTTTTTTTTTTTCCTCTCCTCTGCCCAGCTGTGGCAGGGGAGAGTGAGCAAGTGACTCTTCTGTGTGCCTGGCATTGGGCCAGTGTCAAACCATGACAATGATGTGCACAGAAATATATTCTTTGTTTCCAGCACCTTTTGTGTGCTTTGGTTTGTCTGTTTGTATGCCAGTCTTGCATGAACCAATATATTCATGCAACTGATAAATCAATCCCTCTAGACATTGGAATTCTTTAGGCACACTTTCAGGTATAGCTTGTGTTCAGTTCATAGCAGCCTGCTACTCTAGAAACAGTGCAATCAGCATCCTGTTCAATGGACTCATTTAACTAGGATTCTCTCTCTTTCTACTTGTTTTTTTTTTTACATAGAGGAAATCATCCTTGACAAAAATAAAAAGGAATGGGCTGTCTGCATTTGCAAAGTTTGAATAGCACTTTTTCAATGATAGTTTGATCACTCACTTAATAGAAACAATATGGCTAGTATTGTCCTAAGTCTGAAGGTGACCTTTCCAACACTTTAAATAAGAGAGAGATGATTTATGGTGATGCATCCCATCCTATTACACTTTGACACATATAAATGATGTGCTGAAATTCTATAATGCATTAATTTACTCATGTTATCTGTAGATTTTTCACAATTGTACTTGCACTTCTATACTACCCTAATATAAAATTTATTTAGAAACCAGCTTAATGAATAGTAAACCATACAATGAATACTTAAATTATTTCTTTAATAAAATAAATGAATGAAAAATAACATGAATAGATATAAATAAAATATTTGACATTTGATTTGAAACTTTTATTTCTATTAAGCATTTCATTGTGACAGAATTTTAATAATTACATTAAAATGTTGGACCTCAAGTTCCTCACAGATATTTACAAATGTCAGGAAAAAAAAAGGTATAATGAAGTAACACTCTATTTCTTCTTTTCTTTTCTTTTCTTTTCTTTTCTTTTCTTTTCTTTTCTTTTCTTTTCTTTTCTTTTCTTTTCTTTTCTTTTCTTTTCTTTTCTTTTCTTTTCTTTTCTTTTCTTTTCTTTTCTTTTCTTTTCTTTTCTTTTCTTTTTTTCTTTTCTTTTCCATTTTCCAAATTATGAAATAAATACAACATCTGCTGCAGAGCTACAGGACCACAGCATGGCTGATGTTGGAAGGCATCTCTGAAGGTCATCTTTTCAACCCCCTGCCCAAGCATTTCCACCTAGAGCTGGCTGTCCAGGACTCTAGTTAGATTTTTAATATCCCCAAGGATGACGACTCCACAACCTTCATGGCCAATCTGTGCTAGTGCTCAGTCACCCTCACAGTAAAATCTGAGGTTTATAAATGTACAGATACTGCATATATTGTCAGGAGAAATTTACATGGATCAGCATAGTTAGGTTTCATTGCCAGATTTTTTAAAAATCTGCTTTCATCTGTCCTTTAACAGAAAGAATACCCCTGGGATTTTTTTCTCTCAAAATGTGCGTTTTCTGTGACTCACAAAATTTAGATGCAATTTTGCTGTAAAAAAAACACTGAACATGACCACCTTCCTCTCAGTTCCTGAAATCTCCCTGTATATTTTTTAGCTGAATAGTCCCAGTGTTATCTTATGGTGTTGGAATTTATGAATGCATAAGATGTCTGCCAGTCTGCTTCTTTAATGAGTAAAGGGGGTGACAAAATTGCCTGGGATGCTTTCTGTAGGCTCAGAACTGTTGCAGCTGTAGGGAGACAGTGATTAAAATTACAAAGGCCTTCAGTCACTTGGTTCAGAGGACAAGGTAAGACTTTTTCTGTGACGGAACACTGTTTTTTTTCTGGTTTTTTTTTTTTTTTTTTTTTTTTTGCTGTTGCAGTTATTGCTGTATGGTTGCTTGTGGGTTCTGGAAAGTGTTTCCTCCCCCTTCTGCATGGCAAGGACTTGCAGACATCTTTCCTTCTTTGCCACATGGAGTATGGGTTGCCTGCTAGGATCATCTAAGCATAACTCAATTCATTAGTCCCCTGCTAATGTAACTAATGTTGTATTTCAAGTGGCAGCCTGTGCTGAAAGACTTTACATAACACTGTTTGAAGAATTATTTTCTACCTTAACAATTAACATATGTACAACATAACTTCTCAGGTTTTATACACACCTGACCTCTGTAGCTTTTACCCACTCTCATGTTACTGTTCACAAAATCCCCAAGGTTTCAATATCTTGAAGAGAGAGTTGTATGTTATAGTGATGTATTTTTAAAAGCTTATTTACAGATACGATGGGGTGCTTTTTCCCATCAGAGATGTTGTTTTCTCTCTGAAATACTGAATTAGTTGCATTATTCTGTCCTTGCTGTACCTGATTTTGATTTCTTTTACTTAGAAGAAGGGAGTTTTAAAGGGATATTTCAGAATCTGTCCAACAATTTCACAGGAGTCTGTATATACAGTTTTTGCATTGCAGTTGTAAATACATAAGGAAGCTGTTCATACAAATATTCCAGTATACATCATCAAATAACTGTAGTCTTACACTGTATTTGAAATGGAGATTCTACAGATTGAATATGGATTCCTGAAGTGTTTTCTGCCTTATAAAGACACCTTCTCCTCCCAACAAAAAAGTAATTAACATTTAGTAACCTTGTGAATCTGATCTGTTTCATCTGTAAAAGAAGAATGAATTTTGGATAAAATCTCTTTCTAATGTCCTAGAAACTAGTTTATTGACATTGTGAGAAACAAAATATGTTGCTGCTTTTTCTTCAAAATGGTTATATATACATTGCTGATCTCCAATGTTTTCTTTTCCTTTTTTATGTGAAAGGCTTTACAGACTGAGACACTAAACATTCAATGTGACTTAAAATGGGACTAAGGGAAATTTCATTCCAGTTTTATCATTAACCTAATAAGCAACCCTAAATATCTTCCTTTCTCTGCACTTCAGTTTATATCTCTGATTAAAACCATGAGAGTTCTTTTGTTTATAGTGTTCTTTGACATCTCTGCAAAACAAAAACTTGATCAGAGAATAAATACTATTTTGACATTTATTGTGTTCTAGGTTGTGCCCCTCCATCAAAGATTGGTTGAATCCCTTAATGTAGCAGGCAATGCATATTGAATAGTAATATTAAGTTCCATTCTTTTCTTTTGCTTGTCTGTTGAAGTATATTCATCACTTTTCATTTTTCCTTTGAATTACAAGAATTAGAGAAAAACACTGCTATTGTATACAATATTGTGACTATGGTGTCTTTTGTGGTATCCTTCAAGGTGTACACATATTAAGACAATTTTATGTCAGACCTGGCTGTGAAAGTTAATTTATTTTACTGAAGTCCAGGTGTCTACAGCAAAGATATCTACATTGAGTTATTTTTCTAAATGGCTTTTTTTTTTCAGTCAAGAGACATAAAGAATTTAAAGGCATGAACCATTTGAGCTGTTTTAAATGTCACCTTGAGGATGAGAAGAATAATACTCTGGGCATGCCCATTTTTTTCCATGGATGGAAAAGGATCGACTAGTCCTAGCTTCTACACGGAATCAGATGAATCCCTCTTTGTGTGAAGGGCAACAAAGCTTGTAAAGTGTCTAGAGAGTAAGTCCTATGAGGAACAGCTGAGGGAGCTGGGGTTGTTTAGCCTGGAGAAAAGGAGCTTCAGGGATGACCTTATTGTTTTCTACAGCTCTCTGAAAGGAGGGTATAAGCAGGCGGGTTTTGGTCTCTTCTCCAAGGCAACCAGTGACACGACAAAAGGAAATGGCCTTAAGGGGTTCTATGGGAGGTTTAGATTGGTAAGGAGGAAGAATTTCTTCACTGATAGGGCAGTTAGGCATTGGAATGGACTATCCAGGGAGGTGGTGTAGTCACTGTCCCTGGAGGTGTTCAGGAAATTACTGTACATGGCACTTAGTGCTATGGACTAGTTCATAGGTGGGCAAAGGCTGGAATTAATGACCCTAAAGATCTTTTTCAACTTAAATGTTTCTGTGGTTCTGTGAAGCACACAGCATTACTTATCTGTAAAGTACAATATCCAGAGGAGGCTCAGCAATACATTTAATCTGAGGGTCACTGTCCTTGTGAATTATCAAGATATTATTATGCAATTAAAACTGTTAAGAAAAATGAAATAAAATAAAAATAATAAAATAAATATAACTAAATTGATAGAAATAATAACTAGTTAAAAGGAGTCAGGTATAGAGTCATTCAATCATCTGTATCCTTTATCTGGCGTCAAATGTCTCTGTTCTACAGTGAAACATTTCTACTGCCAAAGTGTCACAGTGAAGAAACAGTAAACAACACCTAGTCACTTCACTTTTTGTTTTGGGATATTTTGTATAGCACCTAAAAGAAAAATTAGGACAGGATAAAGAATCGAAAATATTAGTATTCAGCTTACCATTCTTCTGTGGCTGAAGAGTTCTTCCATTTTTTATTGATTCTGCGGCTTTGAAGGGAAGATGAAGCTGAAGAAGCTGTAATTGGAAGTGCCCCAGTTACATCTAGAATCTGTCAGAAGTTCATCTGCTAATCATGTTGCTTGGAGCTGCAGCCTGCCCGTCTAAAGCCTCCTCCCTCAGGAACTTTTTGCCTTTGTAGTCTGTAGGTTGTTGTAGTTTACAGGTAATTTCCAGATTCAGTTCAAAGAGCGAGTTAAGGTATAGACAAGTCTGAAATGACAGAAATCTGGCTACTGCAGACATTAGCTGGAGGTATCTTCTGGTGTTCTTGTCATGTTTCCATTGAAATGACCAACACTGAGGCAAGTTTTACAACCAAATAGAACAAAGAAGAAGGGTTTATTTCATTGACTACTGGAAAATTGGTAGAAATTATTTATTCTGCAACTTTAATATAAGCTCTCTTCCCTTATTTATGGTTAGCACTCAAGACAACATGAAATTCAGATCTCAAGCTTCATTTCAATACACACCAGTCCTTTTAAAATCCCAGACAAATTGTCCCTCTGTATGTATGTAAAAAAGCTTTGTTTGTGACTCAATGGCTTTCAGCTTTCAGCTTCATCTAAAGCCCAATATAGTTGGCTTTGGTAGAAGCAAATATCAGATGACAGGAAATAATACCTTGGGAAGAAAGCAAGAGAACATTTTTCTATCCGTTTTAAAGTGAGAAGAAAGCTGGAAAAATTATTGTCAACAGATTACCAGAATTTTGTCTATGACAATATTTTCATAGCTTAACTGCATTGCCAGTTTACTGTAGCTGATCTAAGTCTAAATATATATATATATATATATATATACAGATATATTCTTGGAAATCCATATGCACTGTGCTGTAATCTGTTATTTGTCACATGGGTCATGTGCTATACAAAGCAGAGTTTAATCTTTCCTCTTCCCTCTTCTGTATTAATAAAGCTCCCATTTCCTATTGTCTTTTCTATTTTCTTTCTAAAGTATTAGATTTTTTTCATTAATGAGCCTGAAATTCAAGTCCTACCAGTCTTGCTTGTATATCATTGAGTAGATGAATGTCTATATTTTTGTTAGCATATTTATGAAGTGTTGATTTTGATGCTCATTTCAGTGATTAATCATTTGGTGATCTAAGTCTAAACAAACACACTCCTTGCCTGTAAGAGCAAATTTTCTGTCTGCCTCCCAGCAACAAAAAAGAGTCACTCACATAAAACTATTGCTTATGTTTTCCAAACTAATCTGAAATACAGGAATTTCAACACAGTGATTAGCAAAAGAGGTTACCCTGTAAGGGGGAAAAATAAATCACTGAAACTGATTTCTCCATGCAGAGCATCCTTTGAAAGCACAAATAGAATCTGAGCCAGTACTAGCAGAGAGCATTCTAAGGTGAAGATTATGCTGTTATCATATCATGCACTTGAGGATCCTCTGGTAGAAAACTTTGGGAACAATTACTCACTGATTTATAGAGAGGATATTAATGTCTTTCAGAAGATGCATCAAAAGTGTTATTGAGTCTCAAGGATCTAAGTTTCCATTAAAAAATAAGGAGCTTCCAGTTATCCTCATTAGAATGCAGAAGAGGTATAGGTAACAAACTGAAAAATTTCAGAACCATGGCTCAGGATGATAACATTAATATGGAAAAGCTTTCTTAGTTCCCTGAAATTAAATTATGCACAAATCTAGACGATGTAATCTAGAAAATAGGAAATTTGAAGTAAATATGTGGTTCTGGGTAAAGTAGTTCATAAAAAAGAAATAAAAGTACAATAAAGTATAAAGAATAAAAAATGTACTTTGGATAGTAGTGAATAACAATAGGTGCTGAACATCTGTCAACAGGATGGAACTAAGGGTGTTCAGGGAAAATATATCACCTTGAATAAGTTTTCTCTATGCAGGTAATCATTAACATTAAAATCTAAAAAAACCCAAAAATACACCCCATTAAAAAAACCCTAACCTACAGCAGCATCAACAAAAAGGTAGAATATAGCACTCTTAGGTAGGTGTTTTATTCCCAGCTGTGTTTAAATAGTATTTTTTCCTAAGGCTTCTTCATGCCCACACAAGTCACTCGAGCTACATCCTTCTCCAGTTGTGTGTGTGGTTTCCACACAAAAACCTGCAGCAGCAAGTGAAATTTGACCTTTTGTTCCATGTTCCTCTCAGACCCATAATACGTGGGGGAATTTGTTCCTAACCAAACTTGAAAACATGTATCTGACTTAAAAATGAAACAAAACAATGGTGAAAAACAACCTCTTCTTGCTTTTTAATTTAACAACCCCTCCCCCAAAGCAACAGAATAATATTATCAAAGCTTAATGTTATAATTAACATTTCTATTGTTATAATTAACATTTCTATTGTTATAATCAACATTTTTATAAAGCCCACAAAAAAGGAAAAAATATCGAGATTTGTTTTACATATGTAACTTTCAGTAATGACCTTTAGATAACAGAACTAACTATGCTGACCATTTTCTTTTGATATAGCAGTGTTTGTCCTCTGGATGTTTTGCTGTTTAAGGTACAGATACTTCAAATCTCTTCTAGAGTGCAGCATGCTGATTTTGTAAATGTGGCAGATAAGTTTAAATCCTGCTAAAGGTAGGTTTTTAGTTAGATGAACATGGGTAATTTCTGACCATACCTATTGGTTGCTATAGTATGAATTCAGAAATCTATATATGGATGAAATGCTTCTCTCCTTTAGAAGTTATACTGTGGGCATAACAAATAGAATCTGGAGGAACTTTTTCCAGCAATGTAAGTGAATTATTCATGAAGGCATTTGATTGTCCTAGGAATATTTGGAATATAGCATTCCAAGGGTCTAGGTGGCTGGTATAGCTAAACAATACCATGTTGTTTGTCTGATTGACAGGTTGAGTTTATGACCTTGGGTGTCATTTTTCTTCATCATAATTCACAGAAGTGGCCTCAGCCCACATCGTTAATTTTATTCAAAATAAGCTGTAGCTTGGAATCAGTCATTTTGTGCAGCTAATCAGGACCCTCAGAGGAAGGAAAGGATGAGCTTGATTAAGATTGCAGATTGAATTTGAGACATTTTATCTTCATTTCCTCCCTCTGTAACTTCTGGTATTTCTGTCATAACCTTCTGCAAAAATCTTGACAATACGATCTATTGCTTAGTCCTTCGCTCTTTAAAAGAACATGATTATTCCATGTAGTTAGATTGCAATTATTTTGGTCAATAATTGCTACTTCTTTTTTTTTTTTTTTTTTTTGCATTTAGACTCTAACACAATAAGATCTATGTGTGGCTGTTTTGTTTTTGTTTTTTGAAATTTTTTTTAAAAAATAAAATACTTACATGGTATCAATCCTATTCCACATTTGCACATTTATCATTGGCCAAATCTTGACTCAGCAATCTCTCATAGTTCATGACTTATTTTATTTTTCACAACTGAACTAAAATCTGTACCTGATTTCTTCTCACAGCTGGAGATTATTACTGTTCCCCCTGCTGTAAAAAGGCTGACATAGATCCAAAGCAATCCCATGGGAAAAATTGCACTAAAGTAGAAAAAAAATTCATAATTCCCCCAGTTAAGCAAACCTTAGGGCATTAACAAACTATGCAGATTTTGAGGGGTGTAATGTCAATAACCTTATCCCTACATCTGAGGATGGACAAGGCACATCCACATTCAACTTGTTACCAGAGCCAGGAAGGGATGCCATGGGAGTGAGAGCAATTAGAGAAATGTAAGCTATTAGATTCAGTATTTGAGGGAAAGCAATTTAATTTTGGAACCATCTCTCTGTTGGAGGTAACTGTTGCTGTAGGGAGCCCAGCTGCAGGAAAGAGGTTTGATACTGGATTGTGACATACCCACTAAACTGAGCTTTTGTGTTTGCACTGACTGTGGTACAGGGAATGTGGCAGCTATTTCCATAACAGCACAGCTTATTCCTGGCAGATATTGAATAAATTGTGACTTCTGCCAGAGCTTGTTCCTGTGGAATTCAATTTAGACCCCATCATGAGTGTGAGCAGGTGATTTGGCTGACTCTTCCTGTGGAGATTAACTAGTTACATTATAGTGCCTGGATACTTCCAATGGGATCAATCAGGATATGTTAATTGCACCAAGATAATTTTAAAGTGGTGTAATGGGAAATTTGTTAACTTGGGAGAAATGCTATATTTTTAACAGTAAGGGGTATTGTTATTATTATTCTTTTGAACAGGTGGTCTAACAGCATGGAAGGAACCATGCCGTTGACAACAAGAGAAAAGAGAAGGATGCAGAGAAATGAACCAGCAGGAAGTTCAGAGTTTGTTTGGATAATTTGAAAAACTTATTAGTAGATGGTTCATCTGCACCAAGACATACAGTATGCTCAAATTGAAGGGATTGCAGCAGGACTTTATGTTGCTTTCTAAATTGCTTTACTTTAACTTCAGACAGCTCCAACAGAGGGGAAAACCCTGGATGGTGACGTTTTAGACAATATTATAACTTGTAAAAACTGTTCATTTAAAAGAAAAAAGAGAAAAAAGTTAATTAAGATACTCAGGAAGTACTGGTGATGCTCTTGTCATGTCTGATCCTGTCTTCTTAAAACTGAGAACTGACAAAAGAAGAGAAAACCCAATATCAAAGTTAATTTGTTCATCTGATGCTGATTGTTATGAGTACTTAGTTACTCAGAGAAAGGCAACCTTCATCCAGGGCCATTGCAGCAACACCCATTGATAAAGGTAAAACAGGATTCAGGAAGAGCGGGACATTGTTGAATGCAGCCTCTGATAGAAGGTGAAAATTGCTTATGGTAAGAAGTGGAGGAGAAAAGATGAGAAAAGATGCTTAAGGAGCAGAGAATAAGAAGCTTTCACAGATGAAATAGAGAGGAATTGGAAAATCAGGTCACTGTTGGAAAATATTAGATGCTCCACAATAAACTGAGGCTTAGCAGTGTGTTTGTTTCTGTGGTTAGGTGGCTTTGGGTTAGACCCGGAGGGAATTGCAGTTCCCACAAAGGACAGACAGAGTTTAATGTGTACCAGGGCTAACTTCTGGGCTAGTGTTACAACTGCTAGGAGAAGGACAATGGGGAATCTCTTCGCATTTCAGTCCTTTCTTTTCCTAGCTATATCATAAAGGACAGATGTTTCCTCCTTGCTGTCTTGTAGAAAACTTATTCTCCATGTTCTGGGAGTGTTTCTAACTGTAAACCCTGGTTGGAGGTACCAGCTGCTTCCACTCATATGGGAATTAAGTGCTTCTAACTGTGGATTAGGAAAAAGCTTAAGATAAGCTCTCTCCATTACACTTTTTTTATTAACCAGCTCAGAGAGACCTTTTTCCAGCAGGCTCATTATTGCAAATCCAGCACTGAGGTGATCAACTCTCTCCATACGTGGTATATTGACCTTGAGTGCCCCTGTTCCAGGATCATGGCTTCCACTTTGGCACCTAGCAATTAACTGACATAAGGCAGGGTAACGTGGTGTCAAATACTTGCACAAGCTTTCTTACGAGAAAGTTATATATGAGGAAGGTTGGACTTGGAGAGGGGAGACTAGCAGTTATGAGACATGAAAGGAGTGGGATTGCTGCTGCTGTTCAGTTTCCTGCTTCCTACAATTGCGGACATGGGCTACTTCTCTGTGACACATCTTTCTGCTAGTTCATCCGTGGAACAAACGATAAAGCAAGAAACAACGTCGCACAACAGACAGTTGAGAGTATGGTTCACAGAAAAAAATAAATAGCACAAATTTTAGAATAAATTTGGTAAATTTAGAAAGTAAATTTAAAAAAAGCAGAAAAAATATTACTATCTGACTTAATCTATTCATTTTTCACACTATCAAAATAAATTGTAATTGCACAGTAGATGTTATCAACACAAATAATAACTTTATATATATAACCCTTAAGTCCATGCTGGATCATAAGAACTTCTGGAGACTTGTTTTAAATGCAGGATAACAAGTTTATATAACTAGTTCAATAACTAATTTGTTTATATTTCTGTCATTGACTATTGTCTAGGTTGGCTATTTTATTTCTAGGGATGTAGCACAATATGGTGCAGTAATGTGACAGTATGCAAAGTGATCGGAAAGAATAAGGGTATTTTTTTCTTCATGTACACTATTTGCTTTTAGAGGGACAAGTAGGGCAGAGTCAAGGAGGAGATACAGAGTGGACTGGTGCCAAGCAAGTGACAAATATGTCCTGCATTATGAATACAATGTGTGAATGGCAGGGCTAGTCATTAATCACTGGAAATAAGGAGGGACATTTCTAACGGAGGATTTTTATTTATTATGTTTATTCAACTTTTAGAATATTTATTTTATGAGGGGCTAGTCACAACTGAGACTAATAAATCTCATTTATATAGAGATATGGTGAAATGTCTATTGACAAGATTATTGAACTGTCCTATAAAACATCTTTAAATAAAGAAAAAAATTAGAGATTGTTATGACAACCTTAAAAACATGCAGTGATTAAATGGGGTCATAGAAAAAGTGAAAGCAGATCAGAATTTATTAATAAATCAATGGTCTCATCTATACTGTTGTCTTTATTTAGTGGTGTTAATACATTTGGGATATTTACTGTAACACAATGTATTTCGTACTTCATGGAGATCTGTGAAAGCTATTCCTCCTCTTATCACTTTTGCAATTTATTCTGAAGAACTACTAATTCACAGATACCAGAATGAAGGTTCTGTTTTCTGAAATCATTCAGTGCACACGGAGATATTTTTGGGGCATTTATTTATAATTATCTCAGTTACTGTTCCTCTAGGGACCCAGGTCCTATCTCTGTGGTAAATCCTAACATTGCCTCCACTCCATTGAGTGATTTAATGCATCCTTCAGGGTTGCATGGCAGAACCTTACAACCTGGAAAGCACTGCTTTCCTAATATTTTATTAGAGATAATTATATTAAACATTATGCCAGAATATTAAACATGAAGGTGCTTTAGCCTGGAGAAGAGGAGGCTAAGGGAAGGAATTCTTGCTCTTCACAACTCCCTGAAAGGAGGGTGTAGCCAAGTGAGGATCAGTCTCTTCTCCCCATCAACTTACAACAGGACAAGAGGAAATGGCCTCATGCTCTGCCAGGGGAGATTCAGGTTGGAAATCAGGAAGAATTTCTTCACTGAAAGGAGAGTTGGAAAGGACTGCCCAGGAAGGTGGTGGATTCACTGTATGGTTTAGTTGACAAGTTGATGCCCAGTCAAAGGTTGGATTCAACGATCTTGGAGGTCTTTTCTAACCTTGATGATTCTATGATTCTATTCTATTCTGTAGCTCCATGAAGTATCTGATTTATTTGATCCTTCACAGGCGTTAGTCCGATGAAATGTAAAACAGTACATAACAACAAAAATATATAAATAGAAGGGCACAGCAGTGAATGACCTTATCAAATGTGAGGAAATTGACCTTATCAAACGTGTTAAGCATTCTTCCATTATTCTGGGAAGCTCTTCTGCTTTAGTTGTTCCAGTCATCTAACATTTCATTTTGCTATTATGCTGTAGTTGTCACTACCATGACCTAGGAGGGTTCCTTGACTGGCAGGTATGTGAAGATGGAGACTGGGATTCTCAGGGTTCTACAATACACAAGGTCACAGAAGTCTGAGTTTCTGAAAATGTCTTTATTACAAGTACAAAGCTACTGTTATTGAAACCAAATACATAGTATATATATACACACGTCTCTGCAAAATTACTACTCAGAGAGCAATGAAATTTATATATGTGTGTGTATATATATATTACTAGAGTAGAGCAATTACTGAGTTCCAACTATGGAAGCAAATATATGCTTATGAATGTTTGCCTGTATGTGTGCATCCCATAAATGTATCATACAAGACATTACTGCTACAGCACTCACTGAATTGTTCCAATCTTTGAAGGAAAAATTTTCATTTTAGTGATTATGCCTGCCCTGGGGTCATGGAGTGCAGAGTCAGGCAGGCATCTCCAGCAAGACTCTACTGTCCAGGAGACCTCATGCAGGTCAAGCACCAGAAAAATGTGCAGAGAAGCTCTCTTTGAGTAGACAGCAATTTACTTTTTGAACTTTTTACTGTAGATACGTTAAGTGGGTGCACAACAGTTACTGGAATAATTATTGCTGCTTCCTGTTTTCCTGGGAGTTCAGTTCATTATCACAGGTTCTTTGTCCTGGACCCATCAAGGTTTCTTTGCTCCGCCAGCTACTCCCCATGACAGAAGTTTTGGATGAGCTTATCAGAGATGTCTTGGGACTCCAGATAAAGAGTCCTTTTTTGTCAGTATGTTTACCAGGTCACCATTGTGGTAGCTGTAATGAGGTGTATGAGTGAAATTATTTAAATTCTCAAGCCTCAATTTTATCCTTTAGTGAAAAAATTTAATTGGTTGTAATTTTCAACAAATGTGAAAGTAGTAAAATAGTGCTCCTGACACCTTAGAAATACTTAAGACTATGTACTCAGTTTTATGACATTTTCTTTTCTATATTTCTCATATCAAGACTCAGAAGACCTCTGTGTAAGCAAATTAAATGGACATTTCTGGGTAAAAAATCCAGTGGTTTGGTTTTGTATAGAAGGATATAAAACCTGCAGTGGCTTTTTAGTCTGAATTACAAAAGTACATGATTTATTTTTTTAAGTGTGGCATGATATTAATTCTAACTGCTTTCATACCCTTTTTAATTCTAACTGTTTTCATACCCTTTTCAGAGACTGGAAATCAGAGAGACATTAAGTGAGTATCCAAGAGCATTGAAATTACCCTATAAACTTTAATTTTCTGGGTATTTGGTCATTATCCTCTTTTTATTCTCCCTTCCTTCCCCAAATCCATGTGTTGTGCAATATCCATGGCAATCAGAAAGGATTTGGAAAAAATATAGGGTTTTGTAATTAAAAAAAAATGTTTTAAAATGTTCAAATGTTTTAAAAATGTTTAAAAGTGTTTAGTGATACTATTATATTTACCAGGTGTATTGCAGGGGCCAGTAGGGTACCGTAGCAGCATATTGGTATTTTCTAAAAGGTAAGACCAGATGGTGAATATAAACATAAAAATAAAAATAAAAAAATAAATTAAAAAAAAACAAACTAAAAAACAAAACAACCCCACAAAACCAAAAAAAAAAAAAAAAACACCCCACACCACAAATTATGGAGCATTTTAGTGAGGTATTGTAATTCCAGGTCCATCCTGCAGGGCCATCCATTTCTTCTTGTTCAGCTAACCAGTGATGTAATACTCTGAATACTCTGAAGACCAACGTTGGGGAGAACACTCCTTCAGTGCTGAGGAATCTATCTGTGCAGTTGTGAAGGAATCATTATGGGGCAGCAGGGAAAACAAGATGAGCAAAACACAGGTTTGTCCAGAAACAGCACAAGTGATTACTACCTAACTCTTCATAACCTTGTGTGTTGGTGGTCCTACTCTCCTTGAATGAGGGTATTAGGTGCAGGATCTCTCATTATTCAGATAATATACTTATCTCCTTAAAACTAAGTAAAATACTGGACTGAGAAAATGCATTGAAAGGGAGTGAAGATATCCTAGTTTCAGTGCACGTAAGGAAACTGCTACAGCAGTAAGGTGGAATGAAATATATATATATATACACATATATAGATATATATACTCCATGTACCCTTCTGTTGGGCTTTTACCAAAAGGAGAGGGAATTTCATCAAGGAGGCAAAAAAAAGTCAATAACAGGTATTAATCCCATTTACTCCCCCAGGAGTCAGTCCCTTTTGCCTTTCTAATCCACACTGCCTTGGACAACGCATCTGCTTTCTGCCTTCGTTGTCAGTGCCTACAAACCAAGAGCCAGTGCTCTAACAATGTTGAGAGTTTTTCTCCCAAAAGACACAGTCCTGGACACATAATGTTACTGCCTAATGCTTCAGTCACCTGAGGAACAAAAATAAGGAGGAGATATCAAGTTTTCTCTGGTACTGAGATGACAGGGTCTAAGCATTTCTTCAGCTCTTCATGGTGACATTGTGAGCTTGAACCTCAGCTAACCAAAAGACTTAAATATTCCTGGAAATGACAAGGAGTGAGTGTCAATAAACATGACAAAATCACATTGGAAATGCGTTTTGCTGTGTCATGTACATTTTATTTCTTCTTTCTTGCTAAGAATAAGAGTTATTATAACCACAAGGCATTATATCTTTTTCTCCAGAGTGTCCTGATCAATATCTTTGTTGGTAGTATGTAGAAATCAGTATCATACCTACTACAGAAAGGTAAAAACCCCAAAAGTAGCAAATTTTCTACAATGTAGAAGTAAAGGTATTAATTGTAGGTACTTGATCTTTGGCCCAAATTGTGGCTGCAAAATATCAAGTTACCATTTTTGTTCTTTTCTCATCCCTTCTACACTACCCTGCATGCATCCAAACATTCACAAAGAGAAAAAGCAATAGAGCAAAAAGCTTTCCAGAAAGAATAGTGGGAAGAGTGAAAAATATCAGCCCTTTTCCAGTCTACATTATTTAGCAATTAAGTTATAAGCTCCCTTCTCTTTTAAGAAGAGTTAAATATTTCAGTAGGCTTTGGATTATGGAAAAAAAACCGTACCAAACAAACAAGAGAAAAACCAAAAACCCAATGCAGCATAAAACTAGAGGGAAAACAATCGAATTGCTAAATGAAATAGATCAAAATAAATAGATCAAAACCCCTGTCTTAATCCTATCCTGCCAATCATAGGCCTCAGCTGAGAAGGAACTCCACTGACATTTTCAGAGTTTTAAAATGAGGAGTAGTAGAGCTTTCATGTAGGAACATACTAGTAACAAATGCTTCAAACATGATTCTGTGGATTTATTTGGAAAAAACCTCACCAAACTCCAAGTTCACAAATATCTGCTTTACAAGTCCTGCTATATTTATGTAATAAATATAACAACAAGCAACAAGTATTAAGATGATACAGGAATTGCTAATCATCTGATTGCTAATCATTCAGCAACCAGCTGAAGTGACTGCAAGTGTTGAAATGCTCCATTCACATGGGATTCTAAAGAAATACTAGCAATATTCTGAAGAAAAGATTCAAGCTGCAGATTTATGGTGCTTGCATTGGATTATGTGTCTTTTGTACAACAGTGTGGCACAATTAGCCAGATTGCAAAGCAAAGTCAGATACATGACACACTACAGCAACCAAGTTCTCTCAGTTCTTACAGGTTTTTCAGCTGACTATTCTTATTAATATATGCCTTCCTAAATTTTCCTTCTGTTGTCATACAACTCATAGTTCTTGTAATGCTGTGAATGTTAAGACTGAATGAAAACCACAAATGGGAGAAACATGATTATAGGGAATAAATGAGTAACAGAAACCACAAAATGGTTTCTTGTACTGAAACAATAAAATAACCTATAAGCTATGAAAAAAAAAAAAATCTGAATCTCTATCTGAAATTTCTATTAAATTCTGAAATACTACTTAAAAATGCAAAAAAGGTTTTGGGATAAATTCTAGGTAAAAATATCTAGTTAAATTTCTGTAAAATTTCTTTCTTTTAAGTAAGGGTGGCATCGTAACCATTGCTAACACTCTGGAGGGGATGAACATCTGGTCGATGTGGAGGGGAAATGAACACTTTGTGAAACTCCATTTTCATCAGCCTGCAATACTTTGCAGTATACAAGGAAATTACAGTAGTGCTCTTTAACATGCCAATAATGGACAGTGCCCACAGAGATTTTTATATTCAGCAATTTCCAAAGAAAACTAACAAGAAAATTTTAGTTTATAAAACCCTTAATCACTTTATCTGGTTTCTTCAGTGCAGGAACAATTTAATGGAATTTAGACTTTAAAATTGCACCAGTGAGAAACCACTTTAGAGCCAAGGGAAAAATGGTATTGTCACTATGTCAGCAAAATAGATACGTTTTTCATATCCTGTGCTTCAATTCAAACTAACTATTTGTGTGTATACAGGATAATTTATCAAAGCTGAATACCTCTGTACAGGAAAATTCTGTGCAGGCAGATGCTCTGACTCATTTGTACCACTTCTACTATCAGGAAATTTTCAGAATCTAGGCAAAATAAATTTTAAATATCATTAATATAAGCATTTATAATAATCTCATTTTCTTCTATTGAGAGTTATTGCGTGCAAAGTTCAGTACACAATATTGATCTCATCTGACCAAGTTCAAATTAAATAAAATTTTGTACAATAGTTACAGATTTTATATAATTCTAAAAGATTTTGATATAGATAATTTTTAGCATAATAATGAGACACAGGAAATCTTTTTAATTCCTAAGACAAGACAGGCATTTGAAGGGGCTGAAAGTTTACCTCTGAATGCTCCTATCTCTCCAAATTTCCATACATTGAATTTTACTCTTAGATCTTGTCCTGTGTTTCTATGCTTTGTTCCAAATTACAAACAAAACAAAACAAAACCCAACAAAAAGCCGAAACAAACCCCTCAAAAACCCAGGCTAGATGTTTTGTTTTATATTTCCATAAATAATCAAAACCTCAGCTCTGTTTTTCATTTGTTTTATTCCTTCTCTTTGCAATTTTGCAAATAGTGTATACCTGTTCATATCTTAGCAGTTTATATTTCTTAGTTTTAATCTATTCATTTATATTTCTTATTTTCTTATTTTTTTTGTTTTAAAGATTAGATCTTAGTTTTCTCCTAAGAAATTAACATTATAAACTCCACCAAATGAATGACTCTTCTATGATAACTTTTCTGTAGAAACTTTGCTGGCATTGGTCTGCTTTTATGTTCTATTGGGGTTTTTTGGTCAGTCATTTAATGGATTTAATACCTTAAGTGCCCTTTTGTCCAGTTGCACATTTCGATAAAGGCGCTTTGACAACTTTGGCTGTGAACCATTTTACTTCTCCTTTGCACAGAGGTTCTGTTTGAATTCTTCATACTGTGGATCAGAAACTTGGCTTGCAAAATTTCTTTAGTAGTGCAGGAAACTACTACAATTCATCTAAGTGTAGTAAATTCAGTAGGAGTCAATTACTTAATCATACTTGAAAATGTGATTGAGAGCTGTCTTGCACTGACAAGTTAAAGATTCTCTTATTTTTTAAATTTTAAGCTCATTTTTTGGGTCAAGAGTTGAATGAAAATGTGATGTCACAGCTAGACCTATACGGAAAAACTGGAAATCATATGAACTAAGTATTGTGGATAAATCTTAGCTCTAGGTGAAAGACAGACCTTTTCAGAATTATAAATCTCATATTTTCCAAACCCACTGAATGTTCAATAAAGACGTGGCATGCTAATGGCTTGTAATACCTTCAGCAGTGCAAAAAATTAACAGCATAGTGCAGTGAGTTGCATTGTTGACTTATCCTCTTTATATTATTACTTTTTTTGTAAATTATAGGTTCTGACTTCTGCAATTGTGCAGTACGGCTATTAGTGAATGGTTTTATTTTAATGTAGCATACAAATGATGGCTGAACAAGATGTTGATCATCAAATTATTATAATGGAATCTATTTATAAAAGTAATTTTAATGTATTCTTGTGTGCTCTTTGCTTATGTTGCTTCTTCTATTCTCAGAGAGAACATGTATTTATAATCATATATTGTCAGTTGATTCAAGGTTAAAGACAATGTTGATTACCATAGAATGCTTGATTTTACAAATCGAATGTGTATTATGTATATTGCTCTCTTTAAGCATCTTTCTAAAGCAATTGGTGATAAACAGTGATGTGGACTACTCTGTGACAAATCAGTATGCTTCTGTCTCCTTTGACATATTCAATAGCCCAATTGCCACATTTTTTTGTATGTGTGAAATGCCAGATGTTTCTGAAAATCTTTTGAAATGAATGAGTAATCTACTAAAGCCCCATTGTTAGAAATTTTGAATGAATTTTCAATACAAACAATGGAGAATTAAAGATCTCCTACCACTGTTAATAGGAATTTTACATGAAATGTTCTAGTCCCATTTTAAAACTTTCCATTTTGCTTCACTAAGTTTCTTGAATACTAAAATGCATGAAGTGAATCAAACAACACCTAAAAAAAAATTGCTGAAAGAAAGTTTGAGGAGCATAAAGTATGCAAACATTTGGTCATAGTACTTAACAGGAAAAAGGCAAAATCAGTCCTCATAAATCTGAATATATTTTGTCTCCTTAATATCTATCTTTTTTCTAGAGCAAGAGAGAAAGTATGGCTTTTATAAAGCAACAACAACAGAGGTTTATTATATATACTATAACAACTACTTTTTGTTAATCATGATGTTATGCCCTTCTGTGCAGCTTTGCCTGTTTCCTTTATAATCCATCAGCCACACTTTTTCTATAATCTTTTGAAATAAAACACAGAACATTAGCTAAAGAAATTACATTATATAAAAAGATACTATCAGATGGAAGACCTCTGTTTTTAATTTACTTTCTGTTCACACAGATTTCTATCTGCTATCGCTTTTCCTTATCAGGCTGACGAAATAGAATTTGTGCAGTGGATACATAGAAAGCTCACTGAATGGCTATCTGTCATAGTCAGAAAAAGTGCTATCTGTCATCAGCAGAGACTTTATTTACTCTTAAAAATGTTTGCCCATATACAGAATATCGGCCACAGTGTCCTTGTCCTTTGTTTTGAACAGTACAGTTCTAAGAAAAGAGGGAACTTGTGCTAAATAACATAATCTGCCTTTCTTCTCACAGGTATTTAAAATATCCAATCTGTACACTAAACTAAAACACCAGTATGCAGTTCCAGAAGAATTTATTCAAAAAGAGAATAAGGTAATTACCTATTTTTAAGTATGTTTGTAGCATGTTTGTCTTGTGTCATTTCCAGAGTAAAGAGGGACTGTGCCTCAGCAGCTTTATCTATTGTGGTTAAGCATTTGAATCTCAGTATCCTAGATCCTTCTGACATATTAAATGTAGAACTTCACACAAAATTTTTTATTTTAACATGAGTTTTTCTAGACTAAAATTAAGGACCTTAAATTAAGGTTAAAAACCAATTACTGACTAGCTTTTCTTCTCATGAGGAGTTGCTTAAGAAATCTCAGGCTGAAATGAAAGAGATCAGAATGTCCCAATAAAATTTCTTGTTGCTGGCTTATGACTATTCCCTTTGAAAGAAGAAAATGAAATAGTAGCAGTAATATGTATTACTTTAGAAAAATGTTCACAGTATAGTGAGGCACTGAGTCCCTTAAAGTCAGGGACTGTAGAGAAACATTTTAAAAGTATGCATTTTTTGAGCCTATTTTGAGATGGCTCTTGCAGTCTATAACATAATGGACAGTTGTTTTCTTTTTAACTATGGCACATTTAAACTCTGACCAGAATCCTGTACAAATGAAAATGTAGTCATATGAGGAAATATGGTGGGTGCTCTCTGGCTATAAATTTCCCTTATATTTCTAATTTGTTAAGCAAGTTTTTGTTTTTTATTAAAAAAAAAAAAATCTACTCCAAAATTACAGAGATTTAAGACCAATCTATTTTTAATATAGTCTTCAGTCCAGGAGAAAACTTCACTTTATATTTTCAAAGGTATTAATTTCATGTTCACTTCCAGACCTGAAGTGACTTGTTATTTTAATTATTAAGAATATCGTAAGCATGAGCAATGATATTAAAAAGTAAGCACATCAACAGACTCAGAAATTAAAGATTAACTTCATAATATCTTACGTTTAAAACTGTTTAATGATGATGAAAAACAACTGCTATTTTAGAGAGCCTATTAACGTGGAGGCAGTAAACCTTGATGAAGATGTCACTGTGCTAAGAATACAGAAGAAAAAACTAATTAAATGAAGAGAGAAAATCTACCTCTCTTGTCTCAAATACAGTAATGACACAAACATTTCATTCTAAGATGTGCAGGGGAATTTCAAAATGGCTAATATTTTGAGTGATCATGTGCAACGTGAGATTATGTGGAACTGACAAATATAAAGTGTGAAAAACATGCTCCCCTACACGAATGTGCTACACAATAATCACTGTGCTGAACACAAGCTGTGCCAAAGCAGTATCTAAATGACATGGATACTTTCTTGGCAATTGGTGTTTCTATTTCCTGGAAGAATCCCTTCCACATATCCTTCAGGAAGACGCTGCTCTTTGGGCCATTGTTCCCTGCCACACAACCAGTTACAATATTAGTGAGAGCAATTCTGCATGGGACCTTTTGCTAGGACTGAGGCAATTCCCTTGGTTATACGGAACAGCATTAGTGTCACCTGCTTTTGAAAGGAAACATATTCTGTATATAAATTAAGATCCACTCTTTGCGCTCAGCAAGGGCAAATCTGAATGGTAGATTACAAATATCCAAATTACTGTCATGAACTACTGGAATCCTGAAATTGGTTTCATTCTCTAAAGGCAAGGACCAAAATTTTATTTGCATATGCACTGCAAGGAAAATGCACAAATGTCTTGGATTAATATTGTTGTGAAGTAAAGTTACATATGAGCCCGTAAAGATAGAGACATAATGGTAAAGTTCACCATAGTCTGAGTGGCCTGCACAGTAAGAGAAGGGTAATTATTTAGGGGAATGTCCCACATAATGTTCTTATTTGTTTAGCAGGATTTTAACAAAGCCTTTCCCTTTCCAAAAGTAGCTGAACAACTGGCAGTGCAGAAAAAGTAAGGAAAAATAGTGCACTGAAATTAAAATTATAACAACCCCCAAACCACTACCATCCCACTTAGCAAATTAAAGGGAAGAAAATTAGAAACAACATCACTATCAAATAATTGCAGCAATCAGTTAGCTTGGCATTATAGTACCAACTCTTCTCTCTTTCCTAAGGTGAGTAAAAATTAATAGCAAAACAAAATTCAAAAATTAGGATTACTGCAGTTTACCTTTTAGGATAGAACTTATTCCTTTAAGAATATTTTAACTGGAATATATTTAAAACCAAGAAAATGTCAAATTCTCACTTTCAATAAAAATCTAAAGGATCTACAAAACTTAGGGGCAGATTCTTAAAAACATTATCAACTACATCAGGAGATGCTGTACTGGTCTGAAAAAAATTGGAAGAGTGATGTCTAATAACAATAGTGGTTCACACTGGAGAAATAGGCTCATCTGAGCTGTAGTTGTTTGGTTTTGTTTTTTTAACTGGCCACTGCCCATGCAGCACCGTAGCATTTCAGAAGAGTTGTGAGCTTTTTGTTATGGGTTTGGAAAAGCTACAGGAATAACACAATTATGTTGATATCCACCTGGAAGTTTGGAGATATCTGTGTTTGAGCTAGTGCCCCAAAGCTCCTTTCTTAGTCCTTGGAAGACTATCCCTTCCCAATTGAGCTACCCCAATGTGAGTGACTGTTAGAGATCAGATTAACCTGGCTTCTTCAGTGAATATATAGATACATAAAAACCTACCTCAGGTAGCAGACATTTACAATGTAAATTTAGGTGAAAATACTCTTTTCCCTAATAACTTCAATACCATCTGTTCAGTTGCTTTCATGTGCCTCTCTTTCCTTGTTGCAGAAGTTGGTAATTTGGTGCTATCTTGTCAAATAATAAACTTTTGCTTTGATACTCAAAGCCTTTATCAAGAAAGGAGGTTTTGCTCTGATTTTTTGGCATGAAAAAGGTGGATTCCCAACAATATGAAGATATAAACATGTCCTTTATAAAAATATAAAATGTTGGAGTGCTTTTGTCTCTATAGTCATGTGACAGGCAAAATGGTTGGGTTCAGTTTTTGATTGTCTATATTGACACCTTACACCTGCTTCACTTGCTGACAAGATGCATATACTTGTCTGAAATGGGAGTCTTTCCTAGAGAGAAAATGAGATACCATTTTCTCCTCCAATGAACATTTATGCTAAAAAATGTGAGCTTCGCTAGACAGTACTAACTAAAATATAGTGATTGCTGGTGGATGTCCATGTAATGGGCTAGAGAGATATATTCACTCTCTTTGTAAGAAATTGATTGCCAAATGGTACATAAGAATCAGGAGAATTCATGACTGAACAAAAAAGTGGCTTATTTCTGATTAAAAAGAAATAGATTGCATGCATAAAACAATGTTTAATTGTATAATGTGGTTGCCTTGGTTATGTTTTTTCATAGCGGATGTGCACTAGACCCAGTTCACTTTGGTACACATAATGGTGACATTGGCATAAAACTCATGTAAAAGTCAATAATCATGCTTCTTAATTCTTCTAATTTTAACTTGTTAACTCTGTTCCCTGGTGTTTTTCAAACTTTGTGTTTGCTTATTGATCCATTGTACAGTGAATTTTGTCTCACAACAAAAAGATGTGTCTGAAAATTAAATCACACCCATATGCCACTGAAGTAAAGCCTTATTAAGCAGGGAAATAGAACAATAGTCTATAACCTTTAACTGTTCTAGCTGATTCTATGGCAGCATTTTCTACGGCTGTTAGGACTAATGTTTCTCTACTGTCTCAGAACATTTTTATAGTATTGATTTTATTATTATTATGCTCAATAAACTTTTAGTGGTTTTTTTAACAAGAACATGTGATTTTTCCTGAATGATAGTCTCACAGGGAAAGGACACTTTAAACATCTCTGAATGTGTAGCATGCCAGTGAGATACAGAAAGTCTATTACATAGTTACTTCATTTCAGTGTGTATTAGGCAAAGATAAGATCCTTTTGTTTGATAAATTCACTGCAAAATCTTCTATAAAGATATTAATATGTTTTAAATAGGCATATCCACTTAGTAAATGGGATATCATCAACTTTCTTTGCTTCAAACATTGCCCTATTTATCTGTTTTTCTTTGGTAAGTAGTCATAGCCCTACAGCCCTAAGGAAATAAAACATGCCTTTGACATGACAAGGGACAAGGTTTGCACTGTCTCTAACCATAAAGATTTCTTTCTTTCATTTATTGTCTTAGGTACTTAGAAGGACTAGATTTGTAAAAAAATGACACAAATGTAGCAATAAGTACAGACAATCTAGAGACTATCCCCTGAAAGTCAATCTACAGAAAAAAATACACCATTCTAAAATCTCTACAGAAATACTATTAATGTAATACTGTGCATTAAGAACAGAATCTAATAATAAAAACATGATTAGCAATAAATTTGCAATCCACATGTCTGCAGAAATCCCATGATAACTTTATTGCTTCAAATATATATGCACTCAGAGGCTGGGATTTGGTTGTATATAATTAAAATTCAAAGCACAGGTTGTTATGATTGTTCAGATCACACATCAGATGACTAAACACAAGAGGAAAGAGGACTACTTCAGCTAAAAGGATAGCATTGTCACACCAGTGAATATCTACTAGGTGGCCATTGAATTTTAACTGGAAATCTGAAAGACTGCATCTCAATAATTTGTAGTTACTCTTAGAATCCAGAAATGAGGAGATGGCTTGAGACACCTTTGTAACACTGGGACTCTTCCCATGTATTTGGGACACTAAACCCAGATTTTCATCCAGAACAGTTTTTTTCTTGAATGGGTTTAAAGTGGCAAAACAAGAGTCTGGGGATGCAAGTCCTTGTATTTGGCTTCATAAGAATTGACTGTTTGCTGATACATGTGTTGGTAGATAACACCTAGAAATGTTAACATTTAACAAAAAAATCCAGTGCCCCTGTTGCATTTTCTACATGTGCTCTCAAAGTTCACATACTGAGAGTGGCTGCTGAAACAAAAGCAGAGTAATTTCATTTGGAACAGCAGTCCCTGAGGATTACTCACCAGGACCAAGAGACTTGGTTTGGTTCCCAAAATAACCTATGAGGATTCAAAATTAAAGTCTCTCTTTCCCTTTTAAAAGGGAAAGAAATTATAGCACAAGAGAGAAAAAAAAATTCTAGAGCTCACTGATGTGAACATTCTACTGCTGTTTTGGATTTTGAACCTGCGCTGATGTGGCTATGACTGCCAAATCAGACTTACTTTAGACACCGTATATGAAAATGGAAAAAAATTCAATAGTTGTGCTGCAATATTGCCTCAAAAAATTCTCCTAGTTTCCAAATAATTGTTTCGTGGAATCTGAAACTGTTCTTATGTGTATGTTGCAAAGGATTTCTCCTCCATTAGTTTTCTCCATTTAACACAAATAATCTTACAGTTTCTGTAAAACAAAGTAATTATGAACTGGTAGAAAGGATATCTTGCTTTGTTCACGTGAATTGGCCACATTCCAGTCTCACTTAATGTCCCTCTGGTCTTTCACTGGAAACCATAGTGAACATTGTTCATCATTATTCATCTTCTCACTGCCACTCATAGTTTTGTAGTCTTTTGTCATATTTCATTTTGGTATTTTTTGCCAAGCTGATGAGTCTTAGTCTCCTTATGGAAATTATTCTATCTATTTGATGGATGAATGGTTTTTACTCCTTTCTGAATATTCTTCAGTGTTACTAGTATTCACTCTGTATTCAAAACTGTAGATATATAATATGATTTACTGATGCTTTGCAGCTTTTTCCTCTCTTTTATTTCTAGTCACTTTTAAGCTTCTTTTTGTTTTTCTGACTATCATCTACTTCTGATTACCATACATTTTTATAAATCTATCTTTATAATATCATTATTATAGTCTCCCCATTCTTAAGAGCAAATAGTCAGATCAGAAGTCTGTCTCTGTATAGGAAAAAACAGAGCTTTTTCCCATGTCTTTAATTTTATATTAAAATTTTACTGTATTCCATTTATATCATTATTACCCAATCAGTATCAGAGTTCTTTTGTAGAACTTTCTGAACCTCGCATATATTAATCCTGACTGCGAGAGTCAATATTACTTGGAATGGCTCTGGGTGCAACCCATGTTTCAGTTCACCTAGAAATGTGATGAGGAAATGGATTTCAATGCTGTGTCCTCCTGGTTGGAAATTAAACAATTCTGTTTCCTATCTTTTAATTTTGAATTCTATATGTTCTATATATCTATACATTCACTATGATGAGGTTTTATTCATCACAATTTAACTTAATACTTAACATGTTTTAAATATAATTTTTCTGGGGCATGCCCCACCGAGCCACGGACATAGCTTCCCAAATGTTCATTCTCTCATTGATCCTATGAATCTTACAGTCACTGCTCCAGGCACTTTAACTTGAAAGGACACATTCACTTGTGCTGTTTAGTTTAATCTGTAATTTAATGTAGATCGCCATCCTATCTCCAAAAGAAACTTTCAGACTGTGAAAACTGATGTCCGTATGGTGTCAAACTCAGAAGATCAATCAGATACACTCTCCAGAAAAATTAGGAAAATTTTTTCTTTAGATTTTTCCACCACTCCTGGCAGCTATGAATTAGCTATGGTGAACTCCATTCCCAGGCTCCACAGCTTTCCTCATGCTTGCACAGAGAACATACATACACTGCTCAAGCTTTTGAAATCCACTAGATGTTGAGGGGCCAAAAACTGTGGTCAGTAACACCCCAGCTCATTTCTGAATTTTTTCTTCACATATAAAAAAGTCTAAACACACATATTTTCCTTATCAGTTATTTGTTCTTACTTTTGAGCTCTTGTTTCCTGAAAGCTCTGCTTTCACTCATTTATTCCTAAATCAATTTAATGGCTCACCAAGTAACACAAATAAGCCAAAGACTAAAATATAGAAAGTCTAAAAAAAGAAATCTGAAAATACAAACCACACAGGACACTCAGAAAAAATAACTTTTTGTGTTTGTGTGGGATTTTTTTTTTTACAGACCATGTTGGAATAAATATTGATCTCTCTTGAAACTAGAAGGCAGCATGAACTTAAGCTAGTGGAAATTTCTGATCTTGCTATGTCTTTACTAAACAGCTTCATAGATAGAACATTCATTTAGCAAGCACTTTGAGAATAAAATAATGACACATCTACATGAAACTGTAAGAAAAATATACATGGTCTTCTTCAAAATAACAATTGTCTGGCTAACAACTAAAGCATTCTTCACTGAAAAAAATAGTTTTGATGTTAGTTATTTTTGTTCTCCCCCCCAACAGACCATGTCATTCATCACATCCATTTTCCTTTTATCAAGTGCCACTCTTGGTATTTGTTACCGTTTACCACAACAAAATAGTACCTTATTGTCCTTCAGCAAGTCTTCTTCCCATGCCTCCAGAAGAATTGCTTGAATGAAAAATGTCTCAGACTTCATCAATCAGCAACTCACCTCTTCTTCATGACTTCAAATCCAGGATGGATTTGGTCAAAGAACTGATGTAGAAAACATTCATGGTGCTTTATCTGTTTATCATTTTATGAGAGAAAAAGGCTTGGTTTTGAGTTTTATACTATGCAAATTCCACTTGAAATTAAGTTCTTTCTTCCTTCAGTGAAGAGGGGATGAATTAGGATCAAAATCTTTAATGTAATCTGGGAAATATTAAGATAGAGATAATTTACATTACTCAAACCTTACACTTTACTCTGGCTAATTACTAAGTTACTACATACCATTATTGTATAGAAATCTAGAAGGTTTAAAATGGCTTTTCCTAGTTCTTCTGATTATTCAAGTGGTCAGACATTATTAATGGTGAGCATGAACATCACAAAGCCTTACTGTTACGTGTTTCTAATCAGAGAAACTTGAAAAAAAAAGTATTTTTCAAGTAACATCCAGTTACTTTCACTACATTCAAATGCACATATAGCAATCCCACTTAGGGGCATTTTAAAAACACTTACTGCAATTTAGTGCAATTTTATAGTACAATACTAATGTGTTAAAATTAAATTCAACTTTCTAAAATGCAGCATGGAATACTTTCCTTTCTTCAGAGTGATCTTTCTTCTACCTCATTTATAGTAAATTCTAGTAAACATTAAGTATGCTACTGATGCTTTCATAGAAGTATTTATATGACAGTTTCATTTTGTTTTTAGACTAATAACCTGACTTAATTATGAATGATGTAAAGATTATAAATGATTGGGTTGTCTTCTGAAAATGTAAATTGATTTCACGTGTTTTTTCTCCTGCTTCTTTCTAAAACAGACTTAATGTTCCAAGCTGAAACATCTGCTTTCAATAAAATCCTTATGAATTTTTCCCAGCAAGTGCACTTGTAATATGTAACTTCTCTTTTGTTTGCAGCTATTTCCATACTTTTTCCTTGTCTTTGATTCAGACTGTCCTGGTTTAGGGAAAATTTGTGAGAGAACCCCTGAATGGGGTCCCTCTGGGAAGCAAACCTAGAAGGACCTTCCCCCAACCAGTCCAGGAAAAAAGAACTTCCTCAGAAGAAAGTGGAAAAAACTATTTATTTAACAAATAAAGTGCCCACAAGCATAAAGAATAAATAATATGAAACAATAAGACCTCTTGTTGCTCTGAAGTGAGACGGAAAATTGAGAAAGTCCTTGCTGTGGGTAGCTCAGCTCACTCAGTCTATCAGTTCCTCTGGTGCTGGAAAATGCCGCCCTGGGCCCTGTGGGGCAGTAGTAAGATCCAGGTGTCCCTCTGGGTTTTCAGTACAGGACATGTTTCAGACAAGCACAGTCCAGGAGCAGGAATGCAGAGGAGGGAATGCTGTTTTCAAAACAAACTCTGCACATCTTCTTTCTCCCCTTTTGCTCTCAGAACCAGTCTCACAGCACTGATTCTCTCTCTCTCTCCAGGATCCTGCTTCATCAGTCTCTGCTTTATGGTCCTCAAGGTTGCTCCCCCATGACCATCCTGCCCTTACCACCTAATCCCCTCTTTTATCTCACTCATCCTTGTTGGATACAGCTGTGACTCATCAGGGACAATGCTGTACTGGTTAATTAACACAGCTGTTACTTATCAGGGGTTACTTAGTCCTAACCTACAGCACAAACAGAAGAGACAATTGGGGATACAAGTATCAAAAAGTCACCCCAGGACACAGACTTATAAAAAAGAAGCACAATCCCCTGTCCATCTGATGCATTTCAGCATTCTCCTTGGGATGACGGACCTCAAAGATCAGAATTATGTGCAATAGCCATTCATGACTTGGAAAGAGATGTTCCCTTAGGAAACATTAAGCCCAAGGGGGATCTGCCACTGCAGCTGCAGGTCTCTTCTTGCCAGAAGATTGTAAAGAACGGGGTTATGTCCTAATTCCTTTGGCCTCAGCTGGCGTGAGGAAACCAATGTGTCACTCTGGAGCTTGTGTCTGCAGGTGTTGTGCATGAAGAGGTACAACAGAAAGCAAAGACTTCTGTGTAAAGCAGACAGCACAGTGACTTGTTTTCCCATAGCACAGAGAAAAGGCATAGAAATCTCTTTCAGCTCTTCTTGTTTCAGCCAGTTTTGCATTTCAGGGAGAAAAATCAAGGGCAGCAGGTATTTTGGCTTAATTAGAAAAAGAAATGGGAGCTTTTTGCTTGCTCCATCTAACCACTTGTTGTGTCTCTGGGGGGGTCTTTGACAGTTAAAACGGGACTAAGATATGTTTCTGTCCTTTTTGCACAGAAAAGTCTTCCAAATTTTCCTGGTGTTCATATCCATGCCAAAGCTTATAAGTAAGCCAGACAATGAGAAGGCATTGAGCTGAATGCTGTAGTGCGTACACACAGACTTTTCAAAGGATTACAGGAACCTATAAGTATAAACCTGAGAGAAAAGCAAAATGCAGCCTACCAGACAAACAAAATCTCAATTTAAATGCTTTTTAAAATTATTCTATACCAGCTTGCAGTGCAAGTAGCTATGCAAATAAATCTCAGAAATAATTTATAGTAGCACCCCAAAATGCCAATGTTCCTTTCTTTCCCCATTTTGTTTCTTCATGGCTTCCATCCCATGGCTTCCATCCCTCCTCCCCAAAACATTTTTAATAACCTAGATGCAGACTAGGTAGGCAGTTGCCTGAGGCTGTCACAGCTTTAATACCTACATTTCCTTCTAAAAGCTTACCAGATCATTCTGTTGAGAGGAACAAGGAAATATTTAGGGCATTCACTGAGCAGCAGCTGCTAATTCCCCTTCTTTCCCCTGGGTACAGTCCCAGAAGGATCAGCAAATTAGGTCTTTAAGGCATGTCTCCCACTTCTCCTTCTTCCCTACCCCTTCCCTCCACCCCCATCATTATCAACGTTTCAACCCAGGTATTCAACTCAACCCTCCCCCTAACTTCCCTATAGTAGAGAAAAACTTAACACTACACTCTTGAAGTGGGTAAATTTTACTTTTCTCATGCTTTTGAGAAGACCGGACAAGATCCAGGTAAGTGTTCAGATTTCATGAAGACTTTTAGAATTTTGGAAAAGAAATAAAAAGAGAGCTTTTTCTTTTTTGTTTAAATTTCTCAGTATAGATTCTGATGGATATTGGTTTCTTGTCCTGCAGTAGGTCAGATGATTTCATTGTCCAAAACTACTCTCCAGAAACCATCACAAACTGTAACATTTGTTTAAAATACTTTTATTATTTCCTGCTAATCAGTCTTAAATCTGTTAGTTTTTATTTATCACCCTATATTTATACTCTATAATGTTCTTGTGATGTTGATTTCATCTGTATGACTCCACATAGTCCCAGTCTTTATAGTGAACTACATTTTTGAAGACCTTTATCCACAAACATTCATATAGAATACTGTCAGTTGCCAAATAGCTTTAATATAGTTTTTCTGTTGCTCTTCTTTGCATTTGAAAAAAGGAAATTGAGGAAAAAAGATATACAAAAAAAAGTAAATCAGCTGCCAAATAAAATGTCAACAAGTTATTTATTGCAATTATCTGGGAAAAGCCAGAAATTGCAGTCTTGGAAATTTTGACCATTTCTTGCATTAAAATTTAGTCATAACATACAGAAAAGTTGAGACAGTTTCATTACATTACTGGGATACTTTCCTAAACATAATGCTTAAAGTTCAGTTTTTATAACAGCACAGCATATAGTATGAATGGATTACCATTTCCACTCATTCATACCATGACCACCTGTTCCATTTTCTTGTGCTGCATCTAAATTTCAGGAATTAGAGAACTCATCATTTCTGGAAGTGACTGAAATGTCACATCCCTCATAAAAAATAAGATACAGTGATCAAAGCTGGAGGCAATAGCTGGTCTAGTTGATGCTTTTGATCTTTTTGATTTTCCCTTTTTTATTTTTGATTTTCCTTTCTATTTCTTTAGTTTTTAATTTTGTTTTTCAATAAATTAAAAATATATTTTGCAGTTATACACCACATTTCCTTCCAATGTTACTCACTTTTATTGTGATTAGAAATTTACATTAAGTTCTAATGTTTTTTACTAAGAACTACGTTAATTGTATCATCTAGTTTCAATTAGCTCTAATAGAGTGCATGTATAACTTCAGAGTCTATTGTGCATATCCTCACGTAGATGAGAAAATGGAGTAAAAGCTATTATTTTGATGTCCTGATAAATTATGTTCCATATTATGTTAGATTAACAAAATGCATGACTAATGTCCCATGTACACATGAGCTGTGACAGCATTTCTGAGTGTTAATAAGTCTGGCTTAAGAGCACTGGCTGATGTCCAGTTCCTTTTTTTTTAATGGTAAATGCAAATTAAGTCCACATCTCATTATATTTAGCAATTTACTTCTAAATGTTCAAATCTACTCATCGTTGTTGGCAACCTTTATACTGTAGCACTACACACTAAATTAAAAATAATAATAAAAATAAAGTAATGATTATATCTGGATTAGAGCCTGAAGATAGTTGTTCTCTCTGAAAGCACATTGCAAAATTGCACATAAACATATTAGTGGCTACAGGCAGCACTTTTGGATTTGGAGTCATTGAATTTGTTTGCAAACTTTGCCACTATTCAAACCAACAAAGAGGTTTTTCTGTGCAATAAAACATAAGTATCAGAAAATTCTGTTTCCATTTTGTCATAAAAATAAAAACCTTAGTTTTTGTAGCTGTGAGGTACTACTGAGTCTAAAGACATAGGAGAGTGCTGGGGCCACTGATGTTAGAATAAGGGTCTGGTTGGCTGAAACCCTGTAGGACACATCAAACAGCATTTTTAAGAGTGGTTTAGAGATCCTCCCAAGGGGCAAACTGATCCATTCCCTACCACCAGTCCTCGGAGGACGGTAATGCTTTCCTTAGGCAGAGTGCAGTGGTAACTTTGCCTCTTCCTCTGTGAATCTGAGATCAGAGCATCATGGAATCAATACAATAGTCTGGGTTGAAAGGGACCTTAAAGATCACCTGGTTCCAACCCTCCTGCTATGGATAGGGATACCTTTCACTAGATCAGATTTCTCAGAGCTCCACCCACCTGACCTTGAACACCACCAGGGGATGTGGCAGGGTATCCACAGATTCTCTGGGCAACCTTTTCCAATGCCTCACAGTAAAGAATTTTTTGCATTCTTCCAAGCCTGGATGGTACTTGGTTTGCAGAAGCATCACATGTAGATATGAGTTCATATAATGGTGGTCATAGCCTGGGCTGCTCAGAGATAACTCTGGACCCAGAGATAATGTACGTACAAATATAGTTAGTCCAAGGCAGATATCACATATCGTGCTTGGAATATCTGGTTTCTAGAGAGAAAATAGTATTGTCCTTAACATGCTGCTGGGTTCAGGATCACTCTCTTCTTTTGCAGAGACAACAGTCTTAAATGTTCTCAAAGTATTTCATAACTCCTGAGGGCCCAGTGAAGTAAAAAAGTGGGAGCAGAGGACAACCTAACTTTTCTGATAGGTCAGTTCTTGGCTTGACAGGGAACTGTAATGAATCTTCGCTTGCAGAGAAGGAGCACCTAGGCTTTTCACCAGGAACAAATGAACATAAAAACAAGGAATTTTGCCCAAGTTGAAAACAGTGCTTTGAATCTACATCTGAATCCACTGAAGTACATTGTAAGATGAGAGGCAGATGCAGTGGGTGCAGCATGGTTGAGAAGCAATGCACCTATTATTGTGGTACAGGATACAGAAATTATTTATATTGCACTGCATTTTGCAATCCAGTATCGGGTCAGAAAAAACACTACTTCCTGTATGGTGCAGTAGACATGCTCAAGCTGCTTCAAGGAATGTTTGTGATCCAAACATTCTAGGTATATCATATATGAAAAGCATAAAGAATTCATACTGCTTTGCCTTGACAATAGCCATTTGAAAATGCTGAAGGAGATGGTGTTTAATGGTAAGACTACAGCCCCTCATGCACTCCTGGTAAGATTGTTCAAACCATGTCTTAATATTTGATGGCTGAACCATAACATACAGTGACTTATTATTTACAATTGAATTATACGTATCTGACATCATTGAAGATGGCAAGTGCTGCTGCTGTTAACCCCCAAAAATGAGGTCAATTATGCATATATCTTCCCCAAAAAGCTTGTCTTCGAAACATCTTCATATTTGATTAGTGAATGATGAACAAATAAGCAAATTGAACCTGACAGAATAACACTTCACTGGGCATTCTTAAACTTTTTTTCGTGTCAATACGGTTCTAAAGAATATAAAATAGTAAATGAAAAAAAAATATAAGAATACAGATTTTTCTTTGGGCAAGTATCCCCAGCTACTTAAAGAACAAGTTAAGAGGTCCAATTTATTTCAGAGGCAACAGCTATTGGAATTTGACTGTTTGACAAAGATGGAACCTCTGAAGAGCTTCTTTGGTGAAAACTGTAATAGAAGCAGACAATGAATGGGACAGGGTTTACTGAGACTTATTACCTACATCACGTGCCCTGCATTATTGTTACTGTTTTTAACTTTAAGCAAGAGGAACATCCATAGTTTTCCAAGAAGTCTTTTCTTCCCAGTCTGCTTAAGTGTCTAAGTATGGACTCATCACCTTTATCCAGGGAAAAGTAGATCTCTGGAAGGACTGTTTCAACTCCTACTAAAATGCGTAGCTAAGAAAAACTGGTTTCCAAAGGTGTAGTTTCTCATCATAGGCTTTGGAAGAAAGCTAGGGTGATTAATGACTTATTTTTCTTTTGAGATAAGACCATTGGTACGTTTTTATTTAAGATTTCTCTGCATATGAAGGGAAAAATAGGTTAAGTGTAGTAGTAGGTTTGAGTCTGTATCTTTGAAATTCTGTGATCAGCTATTAGATACACAAACGGTCCTAAATAACGGCAGAAGTAATGACTCTATTTTTATTCCAGAAAATGGTTATTGAGATAAGAATGAACAAATCTGTTCTATTTTGTTTTAGACTGTTCTGTGAGGGAACATTTTTCTGTGATTAAATTCTGGTATGTTTCTAAGCAAAAAGACTATTATATTTTTTATGACAGATTCATCCATGGGTAGACCATCTTTTTTTTCCTAGCATATATTTTAAGTTCTTTTAAATATGTAGCAAGATGTTTAGCATTCTAGTAATAAGCATCTTTAGTTTGAAAAGTTGTGACAGATTCCAAGGATATGGACTGGGATTATCTACAATGGTGAAAAGGAGGGCTAAATTTTCTTTCTCAAAGATTACAGACCTGTGTTTGTGTTGGACAAAGTTTTTAGAAGCAACTGCTATAACTAAATTGAGAAACCATACACAGATTTCATTTTAATACCATGAGCCATTAAAGTATTCCAGAGAGACATCCAGAGCTATTTGTCTATATTGAAAATCACATCTGAATAAACCAAATCTGAAGACATCTAGCTGAAATGCACGCTTCTGGTATGTAGTTCACATGTAAAATATAGCTTGTTGTATATAACCTATAATTTTTAGAGATGCACATTAAAAAGCTTTTGCATCTACTTTTCCCCCCAGATTCATTGTTTCTTTACAGATTAATCCACACAGGATTCCTTGAAATAATTTTGAATACTTCTATTGTATTCGCATATTACTTTTTTAAAGTGCTCTACATCTATTAATGTTATTAAATTCCTCTCTCCTTTTCAAACCATTTTTGTTTATTTTATTACAAAACCGACTTTCTTAGTTAAGTATCAAATATCTATCAGAAAAAATTTAAATGCTTTATAATCATAGCCCAGAGATTAAGTAGTAATGAGATCATTACTCTGAAATCAAGCACTGCTTTGTTTTTCTTCCTTTTCTTTCACTGTCAAATCTTATTGGAGTCAGAACTTCCTAAGTGCTGTTCTACAACCCTATTTTATACTGATTTAAAATTAAATATTGCACTCTACGGTGCTAATCCAATTTTACAGTCTTATGCTTTTTATAGGAGCAAGTGACTGTGATTTAGGTTAAAGTGCATTAAAATTCTGATTATGTTGAAAGTTGTGACAGATCAGGTAAGGACATGAAAAGGAATTCTTCAGGGCAGAAAGGACAGTCTTATCTGATGTAGGTGAACCAGATACATAACAAATATTTAATTTTTTATTTTAATAGGAGAACATCACAGCTGTATAAGAACTTTCACTAGAAACCCCTCATAAAAAGCAGTCCCATATGACTTCTTATATTTCAAAAGCCTAGAGTGTGAGAAGTGATATCTCCCCTCCACAACCAGAAGTAAATTATATCCAAAATAAATAATTCAAATCTTATTTATATGTATGAAATGGAAAGAGAGGAGGTCAAGTCAATTGACAGCAAGCTTTGTTCAGCATCAAAACTGGTAAATCAAGGAAACCAGTTACAAATTCTGTATTGGTAAGGACATTTTCTTTTGATCTGTTTGTTCTGTAACATGCATAAGTCCTCTGAGCAACAACTGTCTATTTCTGTTGATACCCAACTCAGTGCATCTTTTAAATGAGACTTTTACAGAAATAGTGTTCTTTGAACACCTGTTTTGAAGACAAATTTTGGATTAGTAACTTTTCTTGATTACATTCTAGAGTAAACTTTGCTTTTGGAAATTTCTTGGGTAATGTTTTAATAGATAAAGACAAGGTTTCCACCTTGCATTTGAACAGCTGTAGAAAAATGTGCACAAACTCTGTTGTAGTCTTAGATTGTTCCTTCTTCTATTGCCAGATGAATATTAATGTTTAATATTTTAATTGTCACTGGAATGCTACTTTATTTTAGTCATACATATGCTTAATGAATAGAAGCATCCATCCTTTTAAATATGGGCACACCTTGGTATGTCCTAGAAATGCAGTAGGATAGTATCTTTCCTCAGTTATTGTCCTGAATCAACCCCTATGACTGAAGGCATATTTCTGGTCTTTTTGGAATTCTTCCTGTTTCTATCAGCTCAGGAAACACATCTTACCACTCCCTCCCTCAAGATAAGTGACCTAGGGGCATTTTACTGTTCAGTCATTCATCTGTCTGAGAAGAACTGAAACTGTTAGACACAACAGAGTGGGAGGAATTCTGATGCTGGTGAAGTTATTTCCCATATTTTTCTACAGTTACAAGCTCAGATTTCTCAGACAGTCCACAGGCAGCAATCAGGGGTATATGTATATTAATTTCTGCTCTTTTATTTTTTTTTTTTTTGGTAGCACATTGTCATTGTCAGCTCTCTGCCTTTTCTGATACTAAGTAAGTTGAAATTCTCATGCTAATTCTTTGACTGGCTTATAATAGAAGTAGTTTCGAGTCTGCTTCTTTTTTAGGTTCCCACAAACAAATGGCTTTATGCTTTATTAGTTCTTTCTGGGAACTGTGCTGATGAAATGAGTTAGAAGTGTGCTGCATGTTAGCATTGCCATCATGTACAAGTTTATTAGTGTGTGTTATGCACCATGTGCATTGATCCAGGACCTTCCCGCAGTGCCACAGTTGTTTCTTTTAAAATTAATTCATAGTTTATAGAAGGGAACATGGCAAAGACTGCAGAAACATGGCAGGTTTGAAAGGACTGGCCTAAAATAAACAGGGTAATAAGGAAATAACCCTAACGATCCAGAGAACAGGAAAAAGGCAGAAAGGTAATTTTTGCAAAATTCTTGTTCAAAACCAAACTAAAGTTTAAGAGTTTCTGGAGCATTTTGCTGGGTTTTTTTCATGGTGGATAAAACTTTGTCACTAATAATTATGCTCCAGCAAGGCCAAAACCCATGGTCACCAGGCTAGGAAGCTGTGTGAGGTTATGTTCCTGGTCATTTTATCTGATGAAAAGATTACATCTTATTATCATTCATATCATATTCATGCCTTGCTTATTCTCTTAGTCCCTTATTTCAAGAATGAATCAGAAGTCTCCTGAACTTGAGACAAGTCTACAGAACAAAATCTGCTTGCTGCTGAAGTTTGTGAGTAAAAAGCATTAGAATTCTGGCAAAAGTGTATTTTGGCAATGAAAAATGGTTGATTGAAAATTCTTCTATCTCATGAAGTCATTGCTTCAGAGCTACATGGAGAAATAAATTGAACCTGTCATTACAGAATTCTGTATTGAAGGAATTAAACAAAGTATATATGTACATAAGTGTCACATTTACTCTGTGAGAACCCAAGTCTGATATTCAAAGAAGTTGAATATTCACATTTTATAAGTAAATAAAATGTAAATGACATTATGTCTGAACAGTTTACATGAAGAAAGTCTACAAAGTACCAGTCTGTTATATGGCACTTGGACTGTCTGCATCTTACTTGCATTTTCTAACACTTTACCTTCTTATTTTAATAACATTTCTTCCTTCAGTATGGAATCATAGAGTATCCTGAGTTGGAAGAAACCTTGGAGAGTCTTCAAAGTCCGACTCCTGGTCTCACACTGAACTGTGCCAGGAATTCCACCATGTGCCTCAAAGTATTGTCCAGTGACTTCTTGAACTCTGTCAGGCTTGGTGCTGTGACGAAGATCCATTCATTTGAAAAGAAAGTTATGTTATATTTTAAAGATGAATTAAAATTGTTTTATTAAAAACAAAACTAAATGTAAATGAATCAAATCTCACCTTTTGTTATAAGCCCAAGGATATGTTACTAGCATGTCTAAGAATTCATTGCTCCTAAACAAGAATTGTGTCAAGGATACCCATGTTTGAATTAACACACACTGTTAAATAATTGATTATTATTATGCAATAGGTTGATTCTTTGCATATTCTTGGTATTTTGGGGTATTGTAAGGTCTATAATATTTACTATAGTGGTTTATTCTTACAATTATATTCAGCAGAAGAAAATATGGAAACTATTCTTTAAAAAGGCATTCCATTTGTTATATTATGCACAGGCACTTTGCACAAGTGTGGATCATGTAATTTACACAGGATGAAGCAGGCTTCTGCTATGCTCTTCATCTATGAAGGAATCCTGAGAACACATGGTCCCACCTCACCTGTTAGGAGAATCCAGCCTCAGAACAAGATAGATTTTATTTATGCTCTTCAACACCATTCATTTTCTTGAGAGGCTTTTCCTACACTTGTCATAGTAATTGTTATGTGTATGTATGTGCAGACAGGCAGAATCTGTGAAGGTTTTAGTTAAACATTGACGTCTTGGGAAATTCATATTTCATTGTTTTTCACCAGACACCAAAGGCAACGGAAAGCTAAAAAACATTTTGCATTGTATAATTTAAAGATGGTCACTTAAAGTTGTCAGAATTACAGTTGACGCATACTGTGAGTGAAACCATTTTTGTTAGTGACCAGTTAGACCACACCTTAATACTTAATTTCCTTCTTCTGTCATCTCTCTGCGATCTTCAGATTTAAAAAAGAATTCACTGTATAGCTTTGACATCCAAACGATCTCATCTATTTGGAAAATGATGGTTTGGAAAATGTACATCTATGATTTGAAAAACATACTTCTTCTGAAATTATATTTGTTATGCAATAGATAAAAACTTGGGTTTGGGGTTTTTTCATACAAAGAAATGTATTTGCACTAATACTGAACAGTCTTCTAGGAAATCAAAATATTTTCATGAACGACACACAAGAACATGGTAGAACATACCTTTATAATGATATTACATATATGAAGGATTTTCAAAAGAGACATGGATATATAAATAAAAAAGCTGAGTAGCACACAGAAAAGATTTGCAAAATTTTATAAAGCATTCAATCTTTAGTAAAAGTGGAATTAATTTCCTAGGATGGTGATTACTGACATAAGACATGACAGTCCAATTACACCTTAGCATTTATGATGTCTTCCTTATAGTTTATCACACATATTTATCATAATTCAAAAGTGCTAAATATATTTATATATATAAACTAATTTAAAGTAAATTCAGTAATGGAGATTAGGAAAACACAGACGGGCTTTGTCTTTCATAGGAAATTTGGCAATAGAAGCTATAACTCAAATGAAAATAGTTATTTCATTCAAGAATTCCTGTAATATCAAAGAGCACTTTAGCCCACAGAAATTAGAGATATTAAACCTAAATCATTGCCTAGGTTTTTGCAATGCAAATTCACTTCTGGGCACATTTTTAAATGGCATATAGTATTTCCTCCAAATTGTATTAGATAAAGTCATGGACTATTACACTGTTGTCATTCAGCTCATTTTGATGAAAAAGCAATTACTTATGGCAGATTAATGCAAAGACTGGCCATAATCACAGTAGGTTAGGTTGAGAGTTTATTAGAAAAACACAAGCCATTTAAATTAACCCGAATAATCAGCATGTCAGTTCAAAAGAAACATGTGCTTTAATTTGTTAAACTGTAACCTTTGCTATATTAGAAAAATACTTTGACACAAACACTTTACAAATGTCAGCAGAAAATCCATACTCCATTTCTTCACATTGGTTTTGTGACACAGTGTTTGCTGATATTCGTCAAGGGATAAGTTACGATTGATTTCCTTCCACCCTTACTCTTTTCTCTTGTATTATGGGGAATTAAAGGGCAAAAATGACCTGTTTTTTTTCCCCAGACTATTCATATGGATATGCTACCATAGGTAAACTTAACTGCTGCCTGGAACTTAAAGGTCAACAGAATCTCTCAAAAAAGCTTTCAATGGTAACAGTTAGAGAAGGCCAGAGCTTCCCAAGACTGAAGAGCAAAAGTAATGAAGAAAAGAGGAGAACGCATCTGGAAATAACTTGATTTAAAGAATCATTACTATTTCCTGCTTTAGGATAGAAACTATTAATTTTCCTAACCCCTTCTATCTATCTCTTTCAAAAACTCTTGTCAGCATAGGATTAAAAGATTGTATTTGTAAACTGGAGTTTTGTTCCCCTGTTGTAATTATATTCTTCCTTTGCTAATGCATTTTGAATTGGATGGGAAGGCATGATACAGACACTTTGGAAACACCCTTAAAGTCAGATCCTATGAATGACCCAAGCATGAGTTGCTTCATTTCTGCTCCTATACTTTCAAATACCTGACCATGAGCTGTTAGTTCACCTCACCAATAAAAACACATAAATTACAACCCACCACAGAGGAGGGCTAACTAAGGTTCTTGTTGATAGACCCCTTGGGGTGGATTAGAGTGAAGCAACACTGAATGACTGGTGTTTATGTATACATGGTGGGTTTATTTTTAAGCAATTTGAACACCATGGAAAGGAGTTCCATAGTCATTTTGGTTATTATCCATAGCAATACAATAATACAAAAGCATAAAAATACCTGTTAAGAAAATATATAAGGAAAAGAAAGAAAAAGAAGGGATAAGAGTATACAGTGGAGAAAAAAGATATCAGTGCCCATGGATGCAGAGATAAGACTTGATTGCTGCAGTTTTGATGTCCGTTTTAAGTGATGATCACAGTCTTGATCCACCGCAGGTGGGGGAAGCCCATAAACAAAGGTTTAGTGGGCAATATATGCTTAGATTCAGGTAGAAATGCCAGGTATCTCCCCTGGGGGGGAATTTTACACTGTCTCATGCAACACTTTGGATCATGCATGGTCCTCTGGTAAAAGGCCCAGAAATTAGTCTGGGAACACTTCAGAAGTCTTTGATGGATCATAACTCCTTCTAAGACATGACCTCTGTTTTTTATGCTAGTGTAGTTGAGCCAATTCTGCCTTATGAAAAGAGATGGATACCTTAAGAACTACATGTGGACATCCCCATTCCTCCCCCAGGTTTGTGGGTGGAGTTTTACACCTGAACCTCATCAGGAGGGAGGATATTGGCATGACAAAAACTGTAATCTTCTATTTATTAGCCTTTTCCCTTTTCAGACTCAAAACCTAGCTTGTTGCTAAATAAAGGTCAATTTGTCTTGGTCATCCTCTGGTGACAAGTGCTCACCCCTACTGCACCTGGGCTATTCTTATGCAGATCAGAGGCTTCACCACCACATCCTCACCCCTTCTCCCCTTCAGCTGTGGGGTGAAAACCTGGCCTGAAAAAAGCACCTTCTGCTTATGAAAATGACTGATTGTTTGACTCATGAATCTTTAAGATTTCAGTCTCTCACAGAATATATATAAATACATGTTTACATACATGTTATATGCATATGCATATGTGTATGTGTCTTTACATGTACAGCTTAGGTGGCTTATTGTGCTGTTTGACAACTATTTTTCTTGGAGACATCTTTTAAGAAGCTATAAATGGTTTTGTTGATGCTATATCAAGACACTGCAGTGAAGAAAATTACTGTCTTTTACAGCATAGCAGATACAAACCAACAAAGCCATGAATTTCATGTGACTGTGGGTCTTATGTATTTACTTTTTTATAGTCCTTTAGTCTCGAAGAAGCAATGTAGTCAAAAAGAATACTCAGAGAATATATCTCAACACAGACACTCCCAGACTTATCAAAGTTTCATCAATTCAAATGGAATTATACCTTATTAATCCAGGACAATTTTTGGAATGCTTACATAGATGGCCCAAAAATATTTTTCTTTCCTTCATTAAAAAAGATGGGCATTCTGAGCAACAGATGAGGTAGATGGAGAAATAAGCTTTTGATTCAAACACGAAAGGAGTAAAAAAATCTATTTTTTTAAAAATGCACAAACAAATTAATGCTGATATATATCTAAGGTAACTCATGAGAATGAGGAAGCAGATTGTTCAGAAGGTAGTTATGCTGAGGTGTATTATGTTGTGTAGCATTTGAGGGGAAAGATGGAAAAAATTACTCATTTCTAAAAATTGCTAGAAATTAGTAGTACAGGTTCTAAACTAGTTTTTCCTGAGATATGAACCTCACGTTAATATGTATGGCCCTTAATGATTTTAGAGAAAGCTGTCTTGGATTACATCTTTGTGTGTAATTTAACAAATTTTTTGACTGTGTTGAACACAGGCCACAATTAGGAAACAAAATTAAAAAAATTCTTTCTGCTGATGTACACATATTCAAACGAATTTAGCCTCTAAAGCCATCTGTGATGGGATAAACCAAAGGGATTCCTGCTCTTTGCACGGAATAATTTTTCTATGCAGGAATAGAAGGAATAAAATACAATGTAATGAATACAGTTTGTAAGGAGTTTAGAGATCATTGCAGACAGTACCCTGGTCTGGGTGACTACTACACAATTGAATTCACCTGGTTTCAGTTAAAAAAATATGATCCATTAGTTTTCAAAACCATAAAGATAATAACAGTTTTATTTGAGACATCAAAATTCTACATTTTGGATTTTTGAATGTCATTATTCTCAATGTAAAGTGACAAGAAGCTCAACAAAATGAAGAAATCCTCACTGAAAAGAAAGAAAAAAATGTTTCTTTCCTTTCCATAGAAAGTGATATCGGTTCAAATGCTCTTTTCAAAAGGGCAGTGGACTTTTGTATTTTAATAAGTTTACTTTTAGTAAAAGTTTACTTTGGTTGAAAGACCAAGCAGCTTAGGTATTTATTTCCTAGGATGTATATTACCATATTGCTTAATAGATGTCAGTGATGTGGTACTTGAACCTTTTTGATTAAGCTCCTGTTGAACTTTAGGCTGAATTAATCAACAGTCTGTACAATTAAAATTTTAGATTATTTAAGAAGTCTTCAGAAGCACAGACATTATAATATGAGATAATTATTGTCGTTGTTATGAAAGAGTCTGCTAAATCCACTGGGAATGTTCATCAGCATCCTGTAATCAGTAGCTACAGAGACTGCTTAATTGCAGTTATTTAGGTGACATGTTGATGCAGTAGTAGTGGTGGTGAAAGCAGAAAAGCTGCATGGTAGTCATGTGAGAGGATATTAAAAGGAATGTGCATCAATATAGAATGCCTGATTATGTGGCTGTTTATACTAATTTGCCTTACTATTAAATTACAGTGCTCAGCATAAAAGACCATTGGGTTTACATTTTTTCCTATCTTTGATATTTATTCAAAGGAAAAAATATTACTCTATGTTTGATTGTCCAAAGTTAAATGTTCATGGTCTATCTAAACAGTTTTAATGGATAAACTATACAGAAGAAAATGAAGTACAAATATGGATAATTCCTGTAACTCTAAGACTTTTTTTCTTAACATAATTTTTCTGACTAGATTAGGTGTTAAAACTGGTCTATAAGAAATTTTGGATGCATATTTTTGTATATTCCTGAATGTTATGTAGTTAAATTTATATAGCTTACTGAACATCATTGCTTTAGGTTACTACTTAATTCCTCCTGGACTAGTGATGTTTTAAGAATTAGACTCATCGACAGTATTAAGTTTGGCTTTAACTTAGGAAATTCTTAAAATTTACATATTACATCCATAAATGAAGAAAATTGTTCATATTCCACTTTTCATGTAACAAAAATAAATTTACACTCTGATAAATACCAATATCTTACTATCAAGTTTGGGCTCCATATGAAATCAGTATTAAATATTCTCAACCTAAGAATATTTTAAAATTTTATGTACTTTTCACAATCCCATTTCACTATTAGTTTTAATAATGTATATCTTCAATTTTATAATAAACCATACATGTAGTTAAAAAGGAACTGGCAACTAAATGTAAAATTTCCTGACAGCCATAAATATTAAGACTATTGATTCACCAGCTTGATATTATATGTGCATTATGTGACATTTTGCAAGAATTCAAGAAGTTATTGATGTTAAAGTTAAAACACTGTGAGTATCATGACCCTCAGGTGCTTTCTTTTATTTTAAAAAAAATGTAGATAATTTGTAAGAAACTTTGAGAATACAAGAAACTTTGAACTATTGAGCTTTTTTCTAGGCATTTTCCTTAAAGCAAAAAGGTTTCCATTGCATGCAAAACAAATTATGTTTTTTCTGTATTTACATATTCAACTGAGTCTCTAGGAGAACTTTTTTCCTCCACTTTCATATGATTAACTTTCTGAAGGTCTTAATCTGCCATCTGCATGCAGACTATCTGAGCATCTGAAACTGAGAATGCAAAGTGGCATTTTCTCAAAAGGTACTAATTGCATGCAACATATTGCAAAAGGAACAGAGAAAGCTTCAACCTCTCCCTGCCATTTTGAGTATCTAAGGAACTATAATTAGAAAATGTACCTGAGTAGTTTAATAATTTTGACTGATCAGAACCTTTAAACTCTAGTCTTTACCTCTAGATTTTTGTTCCTTGAAAGAAAAATATGTTTAGTGGCTTACTGACTTTGCATTGCAGTTAAAATTCAAATTTGTCTTATCTAAAATTAAAATAAAAGTTTTTCTTCCTGTATAACCTATTAGCACATAAAAGAATGCGAAAGATGGAGAGACCAAGGGATTTATTTCTTTGCTCTACATGTTCATTCCTTACACTGAAGAAAAAAACTTTAGGACAAGGATAGAACAATGAAGGTAGGGTTCATGTGTTAGTGATTGATATGTTTTGTTTCTCTGTCCAAATTGAGAGAGAAAGCTGCTCCATACATCACAGATTCACATAATCACAAAATGTCTGTGGTTGGAAGGGACCTTTAGAGGCCATCTGGACTAACCACTTGCTCAAGAAGGATCACCTGGATTTAGTTTCCCAGGATCTTGTTCAGGTGGCTTCTAAACAACTCCAAGGACTGAGACTTCACAGTCCTCCTGAGCAACTTATTCTAGTGTTCAGTCACCTTCACAGTAAAACAAAAAGGGTCTCTTGATGTTCAGAGAGAACCTCCAATATTCAATTTTTGCCCTTTTCCTCTTGTCCTGTCACAGGATACTGCTGAAAAATTCTGGCTCTGTGCTCTTTGCACACTCCTCCCTTCAGATGTTTATACCTTCATCATATCCCCCAAGTGCTTTCTCTTCTCCAAGCTGAACAGTCCCAATACTCACAGCCTTTCCTCATAGGAGAGATGCTCCTGTCCCTTAATTATCATTGTGTTCTTTCATTGAATTCTCTCTACTGTGTCCATGTCTGTTTTGTTCTGAGGAGCCCAGAACTAGATGCACTACTCTAAGGATGGCCTCAGCAGCGTGAATGGAGGGGAAGATCATCCATGAGGCTTCTGTGCTGCAAGGACACATTGGTGGCTCATGCTCCACCTGGTACCCACCAGAATCCCCCAGGGTCATTTTCTGCCAGATGGGTGGCCTCCAGCATATATTGGTTCATGGTGATTTTTCTCCTGGGTAAAGGAGTTTTTACTTTTCTTTGCGACTTTCATGAGCTTCCTTCCTGTCTGCTAATTTCTCCAGCCTTTTAAGGACGCTCTCAAATGGACCCTCTCATCCACCCTCTGAATGGCAGCACAACCCTCTGGCAAATTATTGACTCTTCCTAGTTTTGGATCATTAGCACACTTGATGAGGGTACACTCTGCCTTCCCATCCCCACCCTTAATGAGGATGTTTAAACAGGATTTCACCCACTATTGGTCCCTGGGTACACCACTAGTTACTGGCTTCCAACTAGGCTCTGTGCCACCGATCACCACCAATTTGGTTGATTTTGTAACCCCTTTTTGCCATATCACCAATGACTGTTTCTCAGGGACCCTGTCTGTCACTCCCTTGCAGGACTGCTGATTACTCTGTCCCTTTTCCATCATTCTTAGTTTAAATACCTGATGATGATAGAACCCAAAACCTCATGGACAGACCTGTCTTATTAATGCTCTCCTCACACCCTTTATTGCTGCTGTCACGATTGAGGAAAACACCACTTGAGCCTTCAGACCGTTGACTACTAGCCCCAGAGCTCTAGTAGTGCCTTGATACTGTCCACTTTTTCTTTGTCAGTATCCTCTGTGCTCACATGGAATAAGAGTAGGGTATAATAGTCAAAGGAATGAACCCAGGTGGGCAAAAACCCTTCAGATATCTGTTTGGATTGACAAAAGGGGGCCTCTGTTCCTTGCAGCAGGGAGTTACATGCATGATTCATCTTCAAATTTGAAAGGAACTATTCTTTGTGCTGACACTTGAGTAGATAGATTAGTATACAAAATAAATGAAAATATTCTTAAGGTGTCTTAAAAATTAATTTTGTGTATTGTTATTTCATTTTTCCAGTGTACTATGACTGCTTTTAGGGTGTTGCAGTGATATAGGAAATATACTAAAATTATAAGACCTAGTATACTAATTCTTTGTCTCTATGGGCTCTCTGACTATGGCATCAATGCTACTAAAGGGTCAGAGCAGAAAAGCAATGTTCGGAGAAGACTGACTAAATAAATGTGTATAAGAGAATAAAAGCACCAGGAAAAGGCTGGAACTTTCTCCTTGTGCAATACCTTTATTTCTAAGGCAGACAGTATGATTTTGCTACCAGGTAGGTTAAAGGTAAAGCTCACTGACAAGAAATGTGAACTATTATTAATTTCTGCACTTGGGATGAAAGTTTGTTTCAATTCCAATTCCCATTTCCCATCTGGATATGGAACATCCTTCCAGAAGAATATATCCATAGAAAGGGAGTCTGACAATGTGACTGGTCAGGGGGAGAAAACCTTCTGTTCCACTTCACTTTTTTTTTTTTTTTTTCCAGTCTAGTTTCCCAAACTATTGCAAGGAGGAGGAAACAGATTCTCTTAGTACTGCCATAGAAACTAGGGAAGGAAGGTTTGTTCATTAACTTTAGAAGTTATGAATCTCATAGGTGCAGGTATTTGTTGAAAAAGCACCCAAATTGTAATGAAGTTTTAGACTATGCAGAGGACCTTGTTCTTCTCCACACACTAGTGTGCATCCAGGAGACTTCAATTCAGACCAGAAAAAACTTAGCAAGTTCCATCAAAATCAGACAAACTGTAGCGCTTTCAGATTATATACTTAGGTGGAAATATCTAAATATCAGTTCTGGAGATTTTTGAAGCTTCCTGCTGTTAAAACAAAAAGTAGATCACAGGAGTACAGGAAACCCAGCTATGCTATCATTAAAGATTGCAGGAGGTTGTGTTGTTAATCTAAGCTTTATTCAATTGCCAACTACTCTTTCTATTGTAGCTAGTGGTGATATTCAACCTACACTAATAAATGTAAGTCCTTTCAGGAGTATTTGTTTTATAGTGATCTTTTTTCCCTCCATCTTCTATTTCATAGTGATGATAACTCATAAAGTTTTTCTCTATTTTAAATAATTGTGCAATTGTAATTTTATAAATAAGTTTTCCAGAAAGCATATGAAAACTTGGAGGAATGAGAGCCTCCCGCTTTCTTTGGCAGTCTTTTTTAATGGCTAATTGGAAATTCTGTATTGTACTTCTATCTCCACCATGGTTGAATGTTTTCCCAGAGCTTTTTGAGCCTTCTTTCTAGCAGTTTCCAAATGACTTTGCTGTTTATTATGTTTCTGCAGATTTTCTTTTAGTGAATAATACATGATGTAATCATAATGTTTAATTGAGCCTCTGAGACTTCCCATCACCAATTTTATCATCTTTCTCTATTAGTATTATTTTTTTGGGTCTGAAAATGAAAAAAGCCAAATCTGCAATGATCAATGCAGAGTAAATGAGAGATAGTGATCTATCAAGTACTTTTTTAAGGGGGAGCATCACTCGTATAAAATATAATTAAAATATAATGGACTCCAGATGCTACACAATCATAGTGTGTTTACTTTCAAAGCAGAAGACAATCAGACTGAGGAAGAATCCTTTTGAAATATCTTTATTTCTCCTTTGCAAAATTACTTTGGTAGATATAAACAGCTGTTGAAGGATGTTAGTCATAGTTGCTTATTCTACAGCTATTGACTCAGTGTATCCAGAGTGGTTTGTACATCAAATCCATTGTGTATCTGAGCTAATCAAATATATGATAATACGCAAACAAGCTGATACTTGATTATGATTTTTGGTAAGTTAATGTCCATGATGTTTTAAATTCACATTTTTCAATACTGAGGCTGAATATTAAACTCTATATTCTATATTTAGGCCTGGCTATTCCCTCAAATTCTTCAAAAGTAGGCTTTTAGATTTGTATTTTTGTTTAGGTTCAGATATATTGCTCGTTCTCCAGAGTCATAAATAATTACTTGTTGTCAAACTATATAAATTTTTGCTATAGGTCCCATCAGGTATTTTATATGGTAGTCAGATGTTCTGAGACAGCACTATGTTCATAATTTAGTAGATTCTCCTGTATATACACTACAAACATACAACTATTTTGTATTTTTTTTTAAATTCTTTGTGGCCATGATCCAGTAAAGAAAAAAGAAGAAAAGCAGTGGAACTCTGTGGAATTTTAGTAACATTTTACCTACATGGAACAAGCTTAATCAAATAGAATAAAGTGTGAAATATAAATTATTTTTTATAATCCTTTATTTTATTTTCATTCTGCCTTACAGATATGACCAGGGTGACTCAGTGATTACAAAGATGTTTGTTATATTACCGTTTCTTTCAGCTCTTTTGATTCTTTTTTCAGCCCAAGAGAGACTTTTTACATGTCTGTCAAACGCAAGGCAGGATTTGATGCTCACCTCATTACTCTGAAGAGAGAGTTTTTGAGTGAGAACCAGCAAACAAAATACCACAAATCCTACCCTGTATGCTTTCTGAGCTTCAGCTGAACCTACAGTCACTAGCACAATTCTACCCCCAATCTCTTTGACTAGCTCTCTAAGGATATCATTAAAAGTACTGGATACTGTGTATAGAAAAGTGAAAAAGCATAAGATGTAGTCTGCAGCAGGCTGTATGCCTTATTTATATAATAAACCAAGTTCAATGACATGTGATATGACATGGGCCTGAGAAAGCATCTGCAGTCACACAAATAATAAAAGTAATTTAGAAAAACAATGTTTTAAGAGTAGATGGAAAGTAGGTGACAACACTTCCTAACAGTTATCTGTACAATGCAGGCTATTAAAAGTTTTCAGAAGACTCTTTGACTTTTTTCATTAAGAAATATTCTATAGAAGGTAATGACTAAGTAACAGCCCCAGTCAAAAGACAGAACCCATGGCTGATGGCAAAGTAACAGGTATTCACACCACAGAGGCCCTTGTCAGCATGTAGGTGACAAAAGTGCGTTAGTGAGCAGTAGTTTTGGTCCTTTCAGATACTACAGCATTAAGTCAGAATTACAGGAATCTAAAGGTACAGAAAGACATTCTGTTCCCATTCATTAGATTTAATTGTTAAAGGCATCCTGGTTAAATATGCTGGCCCTGTTGAAATCAGTGGTTCAACTCCCCTATTCTTAGTCCACTAGGAAATTTGTTTTTATAAAAAATACAAACCTCTTCTTTTTGAATTAAGAACTTGAAAAATTTCTTTATGTTTATTTTATGTAGCTGTATCACAATCAGCTTTTGGATAAAACAGAAAGTGCATCACAAAAATATTCAAATCAGGTCAAGGATTGCATAAAAATGCAAAGCAGTATAACCTGGAATGGAGAGAGTTAAATAGTGGCATAAATTTCTGTATTGTTTTCTAAAACTTGTCATTAGTATTTTCTTTAGAAGAAAATCTGATAGCACTAAGGTTAATGACCTTGTTAGATAAAAATTTAATTTGTAATAGTACTTGATGAATATGTTGATTTTCATGCCAACCACGTCAAATAGAGTGAGATTAATCCAGTATTAGTTTAGGCTTCTAGAATGTAAATCTCATAACCTAAATTAGTTGTTTAGGCTGCCTCTGAAATCAACACTGAAAGATTTCAGGGGACATTTCACCTTTTCCTATGATAAATATATAAAAGGAAGATAGAAATTATTCTATGGAAGAGCCTGTTTGTGTAGGTTATACCAAATTCTTAAAGACAAACTGACTACAATTATCACAATTTAATTAAATTCATCTAAAACTGTACTGAGTTTGAGTGCTAAGGCTTTAGGAGCAGGGGGGCTATGGGGGTGGCTTCTTTAAGAAACTGCTAGAAGTTTCCTCTATGTTTAATAGAGCCAACACCAGCCAGTTCAAAGATAGACCCACTGCTGGCTAAGGTCAGGCCTCAGATATAAGGAGGGAAAAATCTGTGCAACAGCAATTGCAGCCAGAGAAAAGAAGAGTGTGAATATGTGGGAGAAAGAGTTCTGCAGACAGCAAGGTCAGTGGAGCAGGAGAGGCCATCCAGGTGCTGGAGCAGAGATTCCCCTGCAGCCCCTGGTGCAGACATGGTGAGGCAGGATGTCCCCTTACAGCTCATGGAGGACTCCATGCCAAAGCAGGTGGATGCCTGAAGAAGGCTGTGATCTGATGGGAAGCCTGTGTTGGAGCAGGCTTCTGGCAGGAGCTGTGGACCAGTGGGAAGAAGAGCCTAAGCTGGAACAGGTTTGATGAGAAGACTAGTGACTTGGCAGGGGACCCATGCTAGAGCAGCCTGTTTCTGCAGGTCTGCACCCCATGGAAGGGACCCATGCTGGAGTAATTAAAGATCTGCAGCCTGTAGGAAGGGCTTATATTGGAGAAGTTCATAAAGGGCTGTCTTCTGTGTGAGAGACCCCATGCTGGAGCAGGGCAAGAGTGTGAGGAGTCCCCTGGCTCAGGAGAAAAGAATAGTAGAGGCAATGTGTGATGAACTGACCACAATTCCCATTCCCTATACCCTCTGCAAAGCTGGTAGGGAGGATGGACAGGATTTGGAGTGAAGTTAAACCAAGAGAGAAGGCAGGGATGGAGGAAAGGTGTTTTTAACATTTGGTTTAATTTATCATTATTTAACTCTGATTTGACTGGCAATAAATGAAGCTATTTTTCCCCAAGCTGACACTGTTTTGCCCATGATAGTGATGGATGAATGATATTTCCCTGCCTTTATCTTGACCCATGAGTCTTTTGTTATATTTCTCTCCCATATCCAGCTGAGGAGTGGAGAGATGGAGCAGCTTGGGAGGACACCTGATGTCCAGCCAAGGTCAATCCACTACAATAACTAATTTCTCATCCTTCATAGATTCTTTTAAAATATAGATATTTTCCATTCTGTTACATGTGCCTGTCAGATGTGCATATGCATTTGTTACTGAGCGTGAAATGGGCCCATAGGTTGAAACCTCTGATTTTATAGATCTGTGTTGCAAGAATGAGCTTTTTATGACAAGCTATTAATCTCTGAAAGACTTTCTCCAAATGCAGAGAGAGACTTTCAGTGACAATTGTTGCTCTTGGTTCAAAATCTTACTCAGACAGAAAATAAGATGTTAGACATTTAACATATTTCGACCCTTTCCACAAGCAAAGTTACTGTAAATGTCCTGTATGATGCAAGAAGGCTGGACTACTGAAATTAAAAGCATTGACATTTCTTCATCTCATGGTCAATATGACATTGTAGAAGAAAATGATACAGGGACACCTCATCACAGCCTTTTAGTACTTAGAGGAGATTTATAAGAAAGATGGAGACTGATTTACTCATAGAGACTAGAGTGATAGGACAAGGGGTTAATGGCTTTAAACTAAAAGAGGATAGATTCAGAGTAGGTATAAAGAATAATTATTTTATGATAAGGGTAGTGAGACACTGAAACAGTTTACCCAGGGAGTTGGTAGACATCTCGTCCCTGGGAACACTCAAGGTCAAGTTGGACAGGGTTCTGTTTAATCCAATCTAGTTGAAACTGTGCTCACTTTAGAGATTTTGGACTACATGTTCTTTGAAAGTCCCTTTCAATCCAAAGAATTCTCTGATTCTGAGAGTCATTCCCCTTTTAACATTTAACACAATATTAAAATCTAAGAAATTCTAGGAAGAGAAGGCTCATATTTGTGTGGTAACTTGACATTACTACTATTAAAAGCTCAATCTCACCCTGGATTGGTCAGGATAAGTAGTAGGAGTTGAATCTGTATTTCAGCTGGCTAATGATTAAGAATCTAAACCAGCTGTTACTCATATGAAGACAGAGGTACCCCTCCAGAAGGGGATTCATCTTGCCTGTGCTGGACTGCTGGACTTTCAGCTCACTCCTAAATCTCTATCCATTGCCTGAAATGGATGCCATTATCCACTGAGCAGGGCATAGTTGTGATAGAATGGGTAACAAAAGAAATAGTTTATTACTATGTGGAATATTATCAATATTTTCTTATAACTTCAAAGAGAGAAGCTTTGGAATAGGACAGCAAATAATTTTTCTGTTTTTTCACTGATATTTGGAATGTTTTAAGTCATAAAAGAAATACCCCAGAAGAGTCATCTTTGAAATATGCTTGCAAAATAGAGTATTTGGTCTATCCTGCAAATCCTGGGAGAAACTTGTGTCAAGGAAAAAAGAGGCATTAACTTCTTTCATCCCTAAAGGAGAATACAAGAAATATTGACTATAATACAAGGAATATAATACAATTGAATATAATACAAGAAATATTGAATAAAATATAATACTACTTTGAAGTAGAATCTTTTCAAAGGGGTACACCTCTCCAGAAGTGTTCTCTATGTTTATTAGCCTTGTTTTAGAAGGTTAATTTCATGCAAGCATATGTTTTTCTTTCTATGTCTTCATCTACAAAGAAAGGAAATATTTTTACAAAATCAGGATTATTTGGTACATGGTGAACAAGATAGACTTTAGTCTTTCTCCACAGTAAAATTAAGGTAAAGGTCTAAAATTTTTGCATGGACTTTGTGTAGAGGAGCCAAGAAGATTTACTTTAGCATGTCTAGGATTGCTAATTAAGTTTAAGCTTTTAGATAGAATGGTTGGAGTTTCAGTCATTCAAAATGGTGAAAACAAATACAAACTTAGACATGTAAATGTAAACACAGAAAGGACATATTTTATTTTTAAACCAACCATATTGTCTTATAGTCCATCTATGCAGCAAACTAATTACTTAAAATCTAGACATAGATTTGAAGTGCTTACAGTCAGAAACTTTCACTGGGCTTCACATTGGAACTGAGATGTGTGGTTTTGATTTATCTATATTGTAGAAGTATGCTACAGTTAGTTAAACACACAGCCCTTCCAACCTTTGAGATAAGCTCATGTATCCCAGAGAGCCTCTAGGTCCTTTTCAGGCAGATGTGGATTTCATGTCAGCCCTGTGCCATATCTGCCAGGTTTGTGATGATGCTGCATATCCAAGGATATCTCAGATGGCACCAGATATATACTTTTAGGCATATTAATTTAAGATTTATATTCTACTTGTCAGGTGTTTAAACTAGGTGCTGAATAGTTCATAGAATCCATAATATTCAAAAGACAACTCTACTGACTGGCTACTAGCTGTTTGCAGCAGAGGTAATAGACTGTAACCTAAGAACAGGCAAATGGCACCCTTATATATAATAGCACACATATTTGAATGTCTTGGACTTGAGCTGCTTCTTGACTTTATAGAGGCAACTTTACTGTCTGGAGAAGAAACATTATTGAACACTGTAAGGTGCAGCGGCAGAGAACATGAGATTTCAATATGTATAAGGCTAACCAGGAAAGCATAATGATTCTCCACTGTTATAATGGAACCCCTGCTTAGAACTGTTTTAGTGCTAAGAGTGTTTTTGCTTAGAACATTCAAAACTTCAGTCTTATCATCAATTGTTCATAAAAATAATCAAACCAAGAAATTTTATATAATCTGATTTTTATATAATCTAATTTTTATATATTTTATATAATCTGATAAATTTATCAGATGCTCTCAATTCACAAGATTGTTTCCACTGAACTGTTAAAATAATCTATTGTATTACAATTACATAGCATTACAATATCAATATGTACCTATTTTTTTGACGTTTGAAAAAATAATGTATTTTGCTGATATAAGTGTTTAAAGGCTTACAGGCTAAATAACAGTTTAGAGCTTTTTATAGGTATATAACATATACTATACTGAATAATGACTCCTTTTGGAATTATGCACTTTCTAAATAAAACAGAATGCACCAAATTGATATTTTCAGGAAGAAGTCTAAGTCTGAAATTTTTTTCTAAAATTTTAGGAGAAAGAAAATAGAGACTTTCATGCCATTGTACAGAACTGTTCTTCAATCCCATGGATTACTACTAAACATGTATTTTTTAGAATATTCAAATATAATTGTATTCCTAAGTATAAGGAATTTTGAACTAGACCTGAAACTAAACCAAAGAATCAGAATAATCATATATAATACTGACAGTCTACCTTAATCAGAGTCTTTAACAAAAATTTACCCTCATTGAAACAAACAAATATGAGGCTACCCCTTTTGTGGTTTTATGCGGAAAAGAGATCAGGAAGGGTAACCTGCAAAATGTAGTTAACTTTGATCATGAATTTAGATGGACAGGTTTAGGACAGACTTGTTAAAATTACTGAAAATATAAGGGTTTCACAGAGACAGAGCACTGCAGTGCACATTCTTTGTAACTACTGCAAACACTTATATTTCATTCTTGTAAATAGTAGTTGTTTCATATGTGGAAGAATTAAAAAATAAAAACAACTTAATTGAACTACAAAGTAAAATTGGAGCCAGCATAACTGGAGTAAAATTGTACAGACTAACATTAGTACTATAAAAGACGTAATTAACTGAACTGCATGATTAAAACTCAACTGAAATACTGCTTGATTTTTAAATTTAAGAAAAGGATATACTTATTTACCTAATTTTTTACATCAAGATGGCCGTGTATTACTACTGATGTTCCCTTGCTACTTTTATAACAGTAATTTCAATAATATATGATCTTTAAAATGGCAAGAAAATAAATTGTAAACATTAAATTATAAACTATAATTCTACAGGGCATTCATTAATATGTAATTGAATGAAAAGTTAAGACTTAAAGAATGGCTAAAATTTTTGACAACCCGAAGTACTATATTAATTTATGGTTTAAGATAAGGTTTGCAAGCCATGCTATTTTAAGAGGAAGGTTTCTCTTTAATAAGATGTTAAGTTCTATAATATAACACTAACTTGAAAAAGATAATTTGAAGCTGGCATTTTCATTTAAATAACAAATTACATCCAATTCAAAACAAAGTCATTGTTTGGTTTTTTTTGTTTTAACTCTGCCTAAAATCATATCGCAAAATGAGATTATTCTTTCTTTGCCATGGAAGAGAAGTTGTGACAGTGAATTAAGACTACTCTTTATTTTTATGTTTATAACCAGGGGAATTTGTTCTGATTTCATACTGGATTTCCATTAGGGATGATTTCATTAATTCTTAACCTTTAGTTACACCAGAGTGAATGAGAGCAATACAGGTGCAGAAACATGGTATTTGTTTAAATCAGAGTGGGACATACTTAATTCCAAAATTTTTTGAAAGTCTTCAAAATGTAAAAGGGGTAAATGTAAATGAATAATAAATAAATAAATGTAAAAAAAAAGTGGTTTTAAGCACATCCTACAGACAGTAAATAATAAATAAATATGAACAGCTTATTAAATACCACAATACAATCATAATTCTATATATTTACAAATACAGTTATAAATAATATATATATAATATTTAAAACAAGACACAAATTATCAGTTATGGCTATATTTCTATTGTTCTACATCTTAGAAAATAATAATGGGAGTCATATGTCTAGGATTGCACTGATACATATACAATATCATATTCAGAGCATATTAAAAAAAGATGATGAAAAAAAATTTTGCCTGAACAGTAAAAAGACTATGGAAACCTGTTATCTTCCACGCGTCCTGAAAGTCATGGACAAAGTATCATTCAGGTCAATCAATTTTATAGCAGATATCCACCAAGACACTGGGCTTTGCAAAGTGCACAGTGCAGGTGGAGATTCCCTCTGAGGCACGTGTCCTGTGGGTATGATACACGTACACCATTTGCACACATACTTCACAGAGAGAAATCCTATGAAAAGTTATGCCAAGCCACTCCATATGATTTGGAAAATGCTAGAACTCAGCAACTACTCATTTTTATTAATTAAAATCACATTAAACTTGACTCACCTTAATTCAAATTTTGTCAAGAAGGCCCAAATCTCCTTGATTTATCCAAGTATTCTTCTGACTTTCTTCTGGTAACTTCTTTGTTGGTCAAATGGTTTGGGAGTGATGTTGGGCGTGATACCAGGGTGCAGGTCTTCCACTGCCATTTGCAATGACACATCTTCCCCTATTTGTCACTTTTTCTGACTTTGTCATTTCTTCTTCTTCTTGCCCCTAATTTTCAATAAACTCTTTTATGATACTTTATAGTGATTGGTTTTGAGCTTCATTTTTTGCGTTTCTGCTTATCTCACAGGCTCAAGAGAAAATGTACCACTGCTTTGTACTTTTCTTTTTAACACAGGATAGAACTAAAGCTACTTCAGTATAAAAGCTGTTCAAAACTGAAAAATCCTGCTGAAAACAGCAGTTGAAATATTCAGGATCTCAGTATTTTATTTTAGACAGTTAAAAGTGTCTGGTGCTTACTTTCTGATCTCTAAGTGAGACTTTCCTCTTAAGATACTTTTAATTTATATTTTTGTGAACACTTTGTTATGCTAGTTGGTAAAAATTCTCTGGGGACTTGTGGAAACTGAAATTAAAATGAATCTCTAAATCATGGTGAAAGTGTTTTAAGGAAACGTGAATCATAATTTAATGGAAATTTTAGGTTCACAGATCTAATTATTGTTTATAACCTGGACTTTAAATTTAATTATGCTCATTTATAAACTAGGACACCAAAAGTTTTATAAAAAATATTCATCTTCTATGAATTGCCAATTTAGGAGATATATTCAATGTTTTGTGGGTTTGAGTTGTGGTTTTTTGTTTGTTTTATTTTGTTTGTTTGCTTGTTTGTTTTTTTTAAAAAATAAGTTTGTGGGATTTGAGTTTGGTTGGTTGTTTTATTTTTTTTTTAGTTATTCATGGGTATTATTGACAAGGTCAATAGAAACATGCAGAGTTTGAACCACACATTTCAATACGAATACCAAGACTTTTGCAGAGCTTTTAGTGACTAATTCAGATATGAAATCCAAAATTTATTTTTATCATTACAAAAAAAAAAAAAAAAAGAAAAAAAATTCACAACCTTTGGATTTTCAGAACATTAGGCCTGTGAGATGACACAGATTTCTAAATGTCTTAGGATTAAATCTGAGCATGATCTAGAGGTACCAGCCTGGAGTCAATTTGAGTTTAGGAGAAATGTATTGGTTTTTTGTTCTATTTTTGCATGTAAAGTCATTGTGATTAAATAAACACAATGGGAGATGTCACACAAAAACACTGTCTCAAAAATGTCAGAACAATCATTCACTTGAAAAAGTTAATTTTTTTTTTCTGAAAATATATTGAATTTTGCTTTCTTGTGAAACTGTCTGATTGTCACAATATTAAGCTTCTCTTTCTGATGAGAGTTGCTAACTTTAAGGCTCCTTCTCCCTGTGTAGACAGATTTCTGCATGATGGCTCATTTGATGTGAACCAGATAGCCTCATCTTCAGTAATCAGTGATGCAGAGCTTATTCTCTAAGGTCCACCCCATGCCTTACACTGACTTCATTGTCAGTGGCAGAGGAAATGTTGCTTGATGCTGAACTGACAATGAAGAAAATTTCTGGATCAGTTGCACTATGTTGGAACTTCAACAAATCAGAAGTAAAAGTTTAGGGTTTGTGGTGGATTGGTTTTAATCCTTGAGAAAAGGAATTTAAAAATATTTATTACAAAAATAAATCTTGTGAAAACTAACTGTCCTTTCGAAAAACCCACTTACACCATACACTCTGTACTCTTGATACAGATGTGCTTTTTAGTGCCTCCTTAACAGGCTTCTGAAACAGCAGTTTGCCTATTTTCTCTCCATTACTTAGGTAGTGAGAAGGATTCGGGCACACTGACTTTAATGGGACTTCATTCATTTTATTGGCTATGCTCCAGCCTGTCAAGCCCAGGAATGTTCTGTGGCTGCTCTTATTTTGCATTTAAGATAGTAGGTAGTTAATGCAGTTTCTTTCTACATCTGACTTCTTTTTTTTTCCTTTTAAATATCAGAGAGGCTTTGAAGGAAATTAGGAAGAGAAACCAGAGGAAATGCTCTAGCATAATATTGCTACCTTAATGTAGAGGTTTATATAGCATTTGACGGGATTTATAGCATATAAAATTTTGCAGCTGAGCAGGTATGTATTTCCTACACTGAGCTGAGATTTTGCTGTCAGGTGCTATGAATTTGCACCAAGAGTGCAATAAAAGTAACATAGATTTCTGTTTACACATGTTGCTATACAATATTTAAAGTGTAAAGAATTTGAAAGGTTGCTAATGGATGGAAATGTTTATGCTAGAGGAGATGGAAAAATGGAATAAAGAGTAGGAGGCATATGGTAACTCAGATGAGAAACATTTCATGCTGGGAGACATTCCTCTTCTATGGTGTGTTAAATAATCTGGTGTGGGTGTTTTCTTTGTTTATATGATGTCCTAAGAGTGAAACAGTTCCTGTGAGCAAATGAGGATTTTAATGAATTTTAGACGGTTTTGCCTGAGAGAAGTGTGTATCTTGCTATAAAATATGCAAAGATAGCCTCAAATGATGCTGGCTTCATTCTTAATGTTCTGTGTTTTTATTGTATTAATATTTTAAATAACTCAGTCAAGATGGGGACTTCCGCATTCATGTGTATAGTTCTATATTTTTCACTGAATTGCAGTTTCTCTAGGATGACCTAAAATTATGAAAAAAAGCCTTTAAGACAGATTATAAAATGAGTTTAGCTGTCTAAAATTGTGCATGTGAGTTTGAGGGAAAATATTGTGGAATAACAAGAATACAATTTAAATCTTGCTCAAATGAAAGAAGCTGAGTATTGTGACATGGTGTACAAAAGCCCCAGCCTCAGAGCCTTTCTCCAAAATCAGAATTTGCAAAGCTAATTTCAGTTTGGAGGAAGGTGAGATTGACAGCTGCCAGAACACTAAGTGCTGGGATGCCCAAACCAATCAATGAAATGTGGAAGAGAGGAGCATTTCTGAAATGCTGTCTCCTGCAGGGACTGCTCTCCCCAAAGCTGGAAGCCAGAGTTTTGTTTTTTGCACATTTGCCTGATAGAAGTACTTGCCCGGTAAGTGGTATTCTGCTTCCTGGGACGCTGATGGAGTTTTTATTTGCTACTTGTTCGATGAAGGAACAAAAACAAACCAGGAATAATTCTGAGAGCAGCCACTCAAGACAGCATCCTTCCCATTGGACAAGACAAACTGCTAACATCTGCTCTCCTTTGGCCTGTGTGGCTTCTGTATTTCTTACTCAGAGTGCCATAGTTACCCACAAAAACAATAAAATGCAGTTACCTCCCACGGCTTTGTAATTAGCACAGTCTGTTATGATGGACCAGCTCCAATCCTAACCTTCCTCATCCTTTGCTGGGGACATCTCAAAGTTGATCTCCTGGAGAACATATTCTAAGAAATGAGCTATGGGAAGTAACAATTTAAATAAACTTTCTGCTCTGTGAACCCTTAGAGAACAGGTTGAGTAGAGATTTTCAATAGAAATTCGTGGAAGAATGATGGTTTTATGGACATTGGAAGAGGACAGATCTTGAGGAGACAGATACACAGTGATCAGCTCAGGCACAATATAGTCTTTGTTTAGACATTCTGAGAAGTTGCTATCTTGTACACTACTCTGTCTCAGGAATCTGAAGGTGTTCATTTTATTTCATTCCAATGTCTGTCCTTTTTTATTTTTACCCCCATCGTTCTCTGAACTGCAGTATCTCCTCTTTTTTGAGTGAGACTCATAAGTCCAGATACTCCAGTTAACCAGAAAATGGACTTGTAATGTCATTTGCCATTTATGCAGACATGTGTGAAAATGTAAATTCTTTTTCTCAGAAATAACTGCTGGGGTTTATTTCAGGTAACTTCAAATGTACTGCTCTTAAACAGATGATCTTGAGATAAAAGGTTTTCTATTGGTTTGTCATATTAAGCCATGCTCTAAAAGTTCCCCATGAAAAACGTCAACAGCAGCCTTTTATTTGCTTAGAGCATTCAGGGAGTCATAGTAGAAGATGCAAAGTACATCTTTTTCTTAATAATTTCTTCTCTTAAAACAGTTTTAAAATAAAACATAGTGGATAAGTGACAAGCCTAGAGATAACATTGCCCTCAGCAACAGACTAGTGATTGATTGATGTGTTATATATTAGCTAAAAATAATGATGGTCCTCACATTTTTCCTCCTACAGCATAGTTGTTAATCTTAGCTGCATTCCAATGTAGCCTTCTCTCACAGAAATATTCCAGAATGATTTTAAAATTAGATAAAAATCTTCTAGTCTGTTCCTTTTACTACCAGAATGTCAACTGTCCCCTGCTGAAATACATATTTCTGTTGTACAGACATTTTTTTTGCAAGAAAAGATGATGCATATAAAATAAGGCAGAAGCAAGTAGGTATTGCATTTATTTTGTAAGGGAACCTATGCAGTTTCAACTTATGTACACAGCAGCATGCTGAAGACTTTCAAAATATTATTTTTGTATTTATTTACTTATTTATTTTTGCCTTGTCTGACAGTATCTAAATGAAAATTTCAGTTTCAAATTTTATTTAAATCTACAATGTCCAGAGAGGTAACTTTGTTTATCTGAATCTGTAGAGTGTTCATATTTATTTTCCCTGTCTCTGCCTAAAGTTTGAATCCCTGGCGAGTATCTTTCTGGCGCTGCAGTGAATATGCTGTGGCTGTACAGAATAACACCAGGACACCACTGACATTTTGTTGATAAGATTTGCTTTAAAATATATTCACAGACAACCTGTCTTGCAAGTATACATTACTGTAGAGCCTTTATCAATTTCAGACACACTCAGCCTCTATCATGCATAAAACTCACAGAAACTTTTGCCAAGAACAGTTATCCAAAAAGATAGAGAGAAAGAAGGTAAAGCATTTTATAACATTTCAGTTCCCTGTTGTGTCAAGATGGAGAATAAAAAAAACCCACAGTAATAAATTCTTGTTTTATTCATCTACGTTTATTTCTCTGCAAATGTCTGATGCGAATGTAGACCATTAACATGCTCTTTCTAGACAGGCTGGACCATATATCTAGGTGTTTTTTCCTTATCTTTCCATTTATTTCTTCTGAGAAACTAGCTTCAAAAATGCTTTTAAGGTTTTTCTTATAGTTTCTATTCCCTTCAGAGTCTGTAATTTTGTTTTCTGGGTTATGCAAAGCACACTGAATTTAAAGTTTACCATTTTTATTTCTCAGTTCTGGAATGTCACCTATTTTTACAGAGGAGATACATAACTGTGGACAAACATACATTAGTTTGATACTGTCTGATTGCATTGAGGAAATCCACCTCATATAATTCAATAATAAAACTGTCATTTGCTGCACTGAAATGAGATCTATGCAATCAAGAAATATTCAGGTTGCTGATTAAATTGAAAGCCAGCTATTGGCAGTTGTTGGATCCTCTCGTAGTACACTTCAACCCCTGACACGGTTCCCACAATCCTACACATTTGGGGACGGCTTGAAAGTTACCAGGTTGGGGAAAAAAAATGAGAATACTGTTTGACAGATGGCAGAATATGAGCCAGCAGTGTGCCCAGGTCACCAAGAAGGCACAGGATTTCCTGGCCTGTACCAGCAATAGTGTGGCCAGCAGGACAGGAGCAGAGATTGTCTCCCTGTACTTGGCACTGGTGAGGTCACAGCTTGAGTGCTGTGTCCGGTTCTGGGCTGGGCCCCTCACTACAAGAAGCACTTTGAGGTTCTGGAGTGAGTCCAGAGAAGGGCAATGAAGCTGGGGAAGGCTCAGGAACACAAGTCTGATGAGGAGCAGTTGAGGGAGCTGGGGTTGTTTAGCCTGGAGAAAAGGCAGCTCAGGTGAGACCTTTCACACTCTACAACTTCCTCGAAGAAGGTTGTGACAAGGTGTGCCCTGGCCTCTTCTCCCAGGCAATAAGTGACAGCACAAGATTAAACGGCCTTAAATTGTGCTGAGGCCAGGTTAGTTTGCATATTAGGAAACAAATTTTTTAATGGAGAGTTGTCAAACACTGACACAGTCTGTCTGGTTGCTTCATTATCCCTGGAAGATTTTAAAAGAAATGTAGATGCGGGGACACTTGGGGACATGGTTTAGCATTGGGCTTTCCAGGGCTATGTTAATGACTGGACTTAATGATCCCAAAGGTGTTTTCCAACCTAAATGATTCTAGGAAGTCTAAGTGCATTTCAAATTGTCCTCTGTTTTCTTTTGTCCAAGCAGCTAATAGATGACTGAAAAACTCATAAACCCTGCATGAATTAGAAGTCTAGGTTTTGTTGCCAAGACAAGTTGCCCTATGAGCCAACAGAATTTCATATAATGGTATTATTTTCTTTTGTAATTTTCCACTCTATAATTTTCCATTTGCTTAAGAAAGAAAACATATAATAATTTTTGGGTAAGTGGTAATGGAGTGGCTACTCCTACAAGTGATGCCTCTATACTGGTGCTCAATGTTTTTTATTTCAACATATGATACTTTGTAGCACTTCTGTACATTCAGCTAAACCACCTAGCTCTGGACTTCCCAGTGCTCAAATCTTCTGTAAATCTGCATTTTACTATCTCTTCCCTTGAGCCAGCTCAAATCCTGAAGTAATATGGTTGTGTGGATTCATTTCTGAGCTAAGGTGAGAGTCCAAGAGGAATCATTAACTATCTTCGGGAGGAACTCAATTTTTATCTTTTGTATCTGCACGTTAGTTTGATGCAGTGCATTGACTTTTAGGATCAGGTCAGCATTGGTGTGGCAAGAGTAAAATGAAATAGAGTGTAGGTGTCCCACAGTGTTATTGTTCCTGCACAGCTGCTGTGCTCAGCACTGGGACTGTCTCTGCCATAGTAGGAGGGGTATTCCTGGAAACCCTGACTGCCATTGAGGACAGCTACAACAGAACTGTGTGCATCAGTACAAAAGAGTTCTTGCCATATAAGACAGGGCTGCTGAAGGCAGCCTGTCAAGAGCTGATCCTGACCTGTATTAACTGCTGGCCTGTACTCACAGCTTGTTGTCACTAACAAAACACATGCTAGGGGCATGCAAATAAGCTACTAATGGAGAAAGCTGAGCTCTCATGCCCCCAAATTTTTTTTCTCCCTATTATATGTCTACCCTTAGGCCACAGACTGCACTACAGTACGGCCTTCTTTTACCCCTAGCTTGCTGCTGCTCCTCAGCTCCTTGCTGGGGGAGAAAAGGGGTTTTTTTCCTATTTCTTTTCTTTGAGTTCAAGGCAAAGAGAATCATATAAAGTTTTAACCAACCTTTTGAGTTTTTCTCTGTTTTATTTTATTTTCTCACAGGAAATATCTTCCTTTCCTGCATGTATGTACTGCAGTTTGAAGCTAATAACCAAAATATCCTTGCCTATTTTCAATGTAAAAAAGCTGATGGTCCTGAAGTCCTGCCTTCATATCTCTCAAATGTACTCCAGGGGCTTCTAAGCCATAAATTGCTTGCGTTTTGTGGATTTAATTCTTTTATTTGAACATAAAAGTTTTCTGCTTCTTAAAAATATAAATGCTATGTCTACAATTACCAAAAGCTTTACTAATCATGGAAGTTTCTAAAAAAGCTCCAAAGTAATTATATCTTGTAATTATAAGAAAAAAAGCTTCCAACTACTTCTTAGTGAATCACAACATTTACCAGTTTGGAGCCTGCAGCTATATGGATGAGATTAGCTGCTAATTGGAGGGAGGAAGAAAAAAGAATGAATAGAAAATTAATTTTATATTTTAAAATAGCTTGGACTTGTATCTGATTTGTAGTGAGAGTCTCTTTTGTGTGGGTTGCTTTTTCTTTTTCTTTTGCAGAAGTCAGTAAAGGAGCTTAAATGTGCCATTATATGTACAACAAAGTGATTGCAAATTACAGATATTTTTTGAAAAGGAAAAGTGGGGAAGATTGGCTAAAGCCTTTCTGCTGCTTGCAAGGACCCTAGCATAAAAATTCCTCTTTATATATGCTGTGCCCTTGGCGGTCTCATAAAAGTGAGGCATCATGGAGACTAAGGAACATCAGAAGGAGGAGGAGGTATAAGAGTGGGGTTTCAGTCTTTCACTAGTATCAAGTCTCTTGAAATCTTTCTTCAACTGAACTCTTCTTAGGCATCTCCAAAGTTCATTTATGAGACAGGCTGATAGTTTCAGGAGTGGGAGTGTATAGTTCAGACATTATGCACTTTATGTCTTGATCCAACCCAAATTCTCTTATAATGTGGAGTGCTAATAGAGAAAATCTGTGTAGCTTGTACAGGTTGTAACTGGTACATCAGAGTTATTCAGTACTTTGGAAAGCTCAGATGCTGAAGGTGACTTTAGACATGGTTGCAGAGCCCAAGGTAGAATGACATTTCATTCATGACTTCTCAAACAGCCTAATTAACCTCAGTACAGGCCATACAACTTATTTCTTTCATTCTAGTATAAGTGAAATCTTCACTGAATCAGGGTGCTGGGCCATGTGGGGGAATCTCTCTGTACTGACTGCTATTGAACTATATTGGTGTACTAATAAAAGTAATTAAGAACTTCCATGCTGCTTTGTGTATGCAAAGACTATGGGGCACAAAATTAAAGGTTTTTTTGAAGGATATGTCTCCTGTTGTTACTTGTTTCTTTGTAACATTTTTAAGTGTTAACTTATTTAAGAGATTTTGTGTGTTTAGATGTTGATAGCTTGAGGTTTGATTCATCAACCCCTCTTCCTTTCAGCAAAAGTAATGACTAATTAACATTCATCTGCCATTCTGTAAAGTTGAGAAAGATGGTGGATGATATTTTAGCTGATTGTCATGCAGTGGAAAAGACAGAAATAGAAATATCTGGGGTTAACTAGAGTTTGGAAATGGGGTTTCTTCCAAGGCTGGCAAATCTTATCTACATCATGCCTAGGGAGAAATGCAGTAACATATTTCACAGAAGATAAGATGCTGCAGGAGTGGAGATATAAACAGGTGGTCTTGGCAATTACTAGATTTTAAATCAAAGCCTGCATAACTCTCAAAGACTGAGCTAAAATTTTCTTCACAAATAAAGGTATTTGCTTAAATGAATTATTGCAAGTACAAGTCATTTTCTTACCAAAGCTTGTAAAGTAACAGAAATATAGGTAGGTGTTACCTTTTTAATTTGGTTTGGTGACTGAGTAATATGATTAAAGTATTAAATCTCCAGCATCCCCAAATACTTTCTGGCTAATTCTATCTAGGGACCTGATACATGTGAACAATGCGGATTATTTTTTAAGGCGGTCCTGATGGAAGACAAACTGTCCATGAGCCAGCAGTGCCCTTGTGGCCAAGAAGGCCAATGGTATCCTGGGGTGCATTAGGAAGGGCATTGCCCATAGGCCAAAGGAAGTGATCCTGCCTCTCTGGTCCCCTGGTGAGGTCTCAGCTATACTGCTGGGTCCAGTTCTGGGCTCTCCAGTAAAACAGAGACATGGAGGTTCTGGAGCAGGTCCAGCAAAGGGCTACAAAGATGACTGGAGTACTGGAGCATCTCTCTTATGAGAAAAGACTGAGAGAGTTGGGCCTGCTTAGCCTCAAGAAGACTGAAAAGGGTCTTTATAAATGTGTACAAGTCTCTGCATAGAGACTGTCAAAAAGATTGATCCAGGTTTTTCCCAGTGGTGCCAAGCAATAGGATGAGATGCAATGGGCAGGAACTGGAACACAGGACGTTCCACCTGAACATGAGGAAGAACTTCATTACATATGTGACTGAGCACTGAAACAGGTTGCTCAGAGAGGTGGTGGAATCTCATTCCCTAGTAATATTAAAAAGCCATATTGGACTCAATCCTGAGTAACATACTGTAGGGGATCCTGCTTAAAAAAGGAGGTTGAAGCAGATATTTCCAGTGGTCTCTTCCAACCCTAATCCTTCTGTGATTCTGTAAATCTGTGACTAATGAAAAACATCTAGACTGAAATCTATTTGATGACAAGCTATGAGATTTTAATGTATTTCAGAAATATGGTATTTTTAAAACCCTACAACTTGGCAGCATGTGTTTTTTTATTACATGCTATGCAGTCTGTTTGTAATTGGGCTCTAGTAATGAGCAAACCCTGCCTGGTCCAGAGCTTTTAAACTACTTATGCCTCTTGTTATCCTTGATAATTTCAGTACAATTTGCGGTGGAACAGAAATGCACAAATTATTTTTTGTAATTAAAATTTTCTCCAGAAATGTAATTTCAAGTCCTCTGAACTGCTTATGCTAGCAAGTGTTCTACATATATCTTGGTCCAAAGAGCTGCAGAAGATAAGGAAAAGTCAAGATGTTTCTGCTGTTTATTTTGACATAAGATTTTCTCTTCTAAAAATGTGTGTGCATGTGTGTGATCATAGAATCATAGAGTATTTTGAGTTGGAAGGAACCCACAAGGATCATCAAAGTCCAACTCCTGTCCCATATAGAAGACCATCCCAAGAATTACACTAGATACCTGAGAGCATTGTCCAAACACTTCTTCGACTCTGAAAAGCTTACTGCTCTGAGTTGTAGACAGTTCAAACTTAAAGCAATCCTCATCAGGGTAAACATTTCCATTGCCCACCAGTTTGGATACACTGTTATTTGAGTAATTTTCAGATAGCTTGACTCTTCTATATATTAAAATGATATTGATAACAAATATGCTGAAATTAGAGTCTGCTTTAAAAAGCACCATAAACAGAACTTGTCTGACTTCTTAGTCAAATAGATGGACCCTCACAAGCCTGTGAAAAAAGGACAAATATTTTTCCCCTCTAATACAAATTCTAGTATATCTGAGTTTTGCACCATTACCTTGTATCTCCCCTCTTGGCAAGTGGAAAGCATTGGCTTCAGGAAAATCCAGAAAATATTGAGAGACAGAGAAAATGAATTTTAGTCACCTCATTTCCCTATATCCTTTGAAACTCAGAGAAAAAATATCCAATATTTGTAATACTCTTGGAATACTCTTAGTACTTTTGGCAGACCAGCAGTACTCTTAGAACAAGGTTTGTGCATCATACCTACTTTCTGCAGTACTGATATTAAATTATAATTAAAGAATCAAGAAGTAGATCATCACTTTTCAGTACGTTTTTCAGGACATCATTCTATATTTCTCATTTTTGGCGGGTTAATTTCAGATTCATTGATGCTGCATTGTGATCATATTGGTGTTCCTTGTATCACTGTAGCTTAGGCCTTATTGCATCATTTTAGATATGACCAGAGAGGCAGGGACATGAAGCATTGTTCTGAATCATTCCCCATGCTTCACTAAGTTGCTGTGTATTCTCCTTTATTGAATTCTGTAATGTGTTTGTGTATTTTTATATATGCATATGCATTATGACAAACTGTGTATGGCAATGCCAAGAGATGTCACTAGTGTCAGCTTGTTAGCCATGACATGTTAACTTTCTGTCCAAAATGATACAGACAAGTCAAGAGCTTCTCTAATTCAGGATATGCCAGCTAGATGGCTTTATGCCTGTTACTTCCCTCAGTAGGAAGCCTGGAGGGATGGGGGTGAAATTAATACTGAGGCATGTGGTATTTAAAAGCAACATAGTTTTTCTACCACCCCATCAACTGACAGTGAAATCTATGAATTATTTGCAGCCTTTATGAATAGCCACTTGAAATATCTCTGGAGGTTTCTACCATAAGGCTGCCTATTACTCTTATTTAGTTCCTAAGACATCAATTAAGCTTGATAAAGCAGAAAAAATGAATGTCACATTTGGTATACTTCTGGCTGACTGCATTGATTTTTGGCTTCTGAATAGATTCAATTATATGGTGTAATTCAAGCTTGTCGTGGTTGTAATTTTGTTGGATCTCCTCCTCCAATAACTTCTCCATTTTCTAATTTCCTATGGGAGATTAAAGGTCACTCTAAAAGCTGCATTTTAAAAATAGTTGGGCATTAGATTTGTTAAAAACACTTAGTAAAATAATGAGTTTAGTAAATGCTCTACACACAGTAGTCAAAAATCTGGAAGTGTTAGGAACAGCAGGTCTGCAAGACACCTTCACTGCTGGAGAACATTGTGGCTTTAAACAGCAATCTGTCATTATGTTATGGAAATCTGGACTTGGAATTTATGATGTTCGAGGTTTTCTTCTCCTTTCATATCCTTGATGTGTGGATATGGCTTTATGTATATTCTGCTGATATTCAAGATTTTTTTCTTTGTCACGACTTTCCACCTACCTCTTACATTGCAAATCATTTCAGATACTGCATATTAAAGATGAAGCAAGAAATGAAGCATAATTATTTACCTTGAGGTACTATCACTCAATTCACTTTATTATTCTAGTGATGCTATCTTTGATATGGAAACACTGACATGATTCCAAGTTTTAGTGAGTAATTTCTTGAATCTGGGGACAGCTAATAGAGTTCCTATATCTTATCCAGCTCTACAGGCCAAGGTCTTCCAAACAGTCCTTTCTTTCTGGTTGTCAAGTAAAATAGGAGAGTGCTGTTTCCTGTCAAATTAATAGCATCATGAATAGGCAATGAAATAAGGACATACGTTTTTCTGAGAAAAAAAAAGTTTGAAGTTTCATTTTTAGTTAAAAACATGAATAAACATGATTTTTTCTTCTTTTGTATTAATGCTTGTGATTGTGGTCCAGGAATAAAAAATATAGGCAAGGATTCAGTGATATTTTTCTTTCCAGTGAGAGAAATTGACATAATAATATTGTATGCTTGACAAACAATTCCTTATTCATAATTCTGTTTCATTTTTTGCTTGTTTGTTTTCACTTTGTTTAACATTTTGGGGGACAAAAAGTTTAAGGAGCCATTGTACTGAATGTTCTGTATCTGGCTTTTTATTTTATCTTTGTTGGAAAAAAAACCCCAAACCCCCAAAAATGAGGAGAAAAATCAACCTCATTCCACTGGACTAACTTCTTTATTCCTTAAAATTCTTATGTCACCTAAACACTTATTAATTCAGTATACAAATAACACTATGCTACACTATAGACTTCAGTTTGCTTTACTAAGCCACAATGAAACATTTGAAAAACTGTTTTGAAACTAAAGAGAACATTTAAAGAAATACAAATTATTTCAGGGAAAAGAAAAAAAAAAACCCACTGTAAAACCCAAAGTAGAGTAATATAGTTGTCTGAATCTGGAAAATGTGTTTAATGCCAATCCAGTGCAAAAATTAATATTAACTTATCAAGTTATTCCACATTCTCAGCTATCTTGGCTGTAACCAAGTGGAAAGCCTTCCTCCAAGGCTCACCCATTGCCTCCTCATTTTCATGTAAGGAAAGATTTCAGAGTTACCCATGACTGAAGATTTATGTTGGGCAGGAGTGAAAAGGGGAAGCACAAAGCTTTTAAGTAGCCAGCTGGCTAGAGAGTGATAAGTTTCTCCTTTGCCAGAGAATTCCCTCCTCTGTTGGAAAATGGATCTGTGAGCTTTCTCTGGAAGTTGAACAGCTTAACCTCATCATCCAGTGAAGGACCTGGATGCCAAACCTTGTCTGAGAGACAGGAATAGACACAGACAAGGTGACAGCCAGGAGGAAATGCTTCCACCAGAGGGGGGCTGTGCTGGTTAGCACTGTGCATTCCAGAAAAGATGTGTTTTAAGGGAGTTATGAAAACTGTGAGTGGCATGAGAAGTGTGAATGTGGATCAGTTTTATAGTGTCTTTTTTCAATACATTTGCAGTTAAAAAGTTGAAGAAGGTGATTATTTATGCAATGGAATTTGATGCTCTAGGGCACAGGAGACACAGCACTCACTGTCAGCCACTGCCAGAGGCAGAAAACCGTAATGGATTCATAGAACTCTAGAATATAATGAGGTGGAAGGAACCCATTAGAATTGTTGAGTCCAGCTCCTGCTTGGAGTCCCAATATAACTCATTACAGGGGTTCTTATGAGCAGGTTTACTACCTCCAAAATACAAGGAAATGGAGAACTGTAACTCAGATACAGTTTGCTGAATATGTACTTACTGCATTTGCCTGGGTTGCATAAGAGGGAATCCATAGTAAAGACTATGATGCTGACCAGGTGATACTCATACATTTCTTAACTACCATATTGACTTCCTTGAGTAAATAGTTTTTGCAAGCTGTTGGTGTGTTGCGGTGTGCTTTGTATTTTCATGTTTTGTTTTTACCTGTTTTTATTATGTAAGTTCTGTAATGGTTTTTCCCAAGTTCCCCCTGTACTTCTCCCCATTTAGTACAATCTCCCGCCTGGGAAATTCCCTTTGTTCCCCTCTGTTGCAATATGTTGGCAATCATCTGTTGCTCTCCTCCCAGTGCCTGCCCCCATCCGGGAAGCCTCTCCCCCTCATTCCAGAGACTTCGGAGGGACTCAGTCCTGGATTGGAGCAGGCTGGGAGTCCCCCACCCCTCGTTTCCTATTTGCTGTCTATGTGCCATCCCCATTCCCCTGATTGGTTTTCCCTCTTGTATCCACCCCTTTCCCCTGATAAGCAATGAGCCCGCCTCCTTCACTCTCTCTCCTGGGACCTGTGAGTGCCTGCACCATGGGGTGCATGTGACAATAAACTCTTATCTTGCCACGAGGCCTCCTCCTTCTTACCTTCGTCAGCCTCACTAACAGCTCTCGTGCAGCTTCTGAACTACCAAGGAGGTAGTGGCCGGTCTGCTAGCCACTGCCTAACCAGACTTGAAACAATTCCCAGCCAGGGCAGCCGGGATTAGCTGGAAAACCATCTCCAGTGGGCACAGGGAATTATTTCATTGGTGCTTTAGGAGAACCCTAGAAAACAGCAAATCCACACGTGAAAAGGCCTTACAAACACTTTACCTGCTTGGTAAAGCCTCCCACTTTAAATCCTCTAAAGCCTCGCAGTCATGTCACATGACTGACTTCAGTCAATGGGCTATCTCTTGGGAAGGTCTTTACAGCCAATTTTGAAGACTAATTGAGTTAGGACAACTTCTTACAGGTTCATTTACAGTATGCTCCTTGGTGTTGTCCCTTTGGCCACAGCTCCCTCATAACAGATTGTTGAGTGTAGCAGAATATGTAACAGCAAATCACCCGTGTTCTTGGGTTGTGTTGTCTGCCCTTGTTTCATTAAAATAAATCTTGATAAATAAGGCTATTTTAATGAAAAGTATTTAGATAGCATGAATCCATTTGCTTAAGAGGCTCTGATGGTGTAGGCTGACCCTAATGAAAACCATATTAAGTTTAGCAAAGCAGCAGAAGCGACACTTCAGTGCAAGTATCTTGTTCCATATTGTGGGTTTGTGGGAACAATCTTATGGGATTAGCTGGCAGATAAAAAAGGTTATTCATTTTATTTTAAGGTGTAATAATTAATTGTTTTAACTGTCTTTTTTGTTAAAAGTCAACGTTATTGAATCTAACTAGTTCCTTATCCAAGGAACTTAATATAATCCAAAAAGAGCAAGAAAAAGGGGAAGATGTTTTCTTGTAATAGAGCAAAGCCATCTTCTTAATTTGACTTCCAGTGGGTTTTAAAGAGAAAAAATAATTATTTTTTCATACAAGACACAACTGAACAATGGAGCTCATTGCTACAATATATTTTGGCTATTAATAATGGGAATTGGAATAAATAAGAGAAGTTCAAGAGAAATAGCTTTGCCTGTTTGAGGTTGTTAAATATCATAATCCAGGTGCAATCACAAATTACAGAAAGTAAAACTGTTGCAAGTGGAGGTCACTTTATGCTTCTCCCGTTTCTTACCTTCCTGCCTTTAACACTTCTGATGGTTTCCATCATAGACAAAATAGCAGGCTAAATTAATTTTGTGGCTGACTCAATGACAATATTTTCACCTTTTTATTCAAGTATTAATCCCTTATTATCATAAGATTGGAGTACCATAAGGTTCTGTTGTCTTTCTTCCACTGACTGTCACACAGCTCTGGGAAGGAATTCAAGGAGTCCTTCCATGACTGTTAGCGTTGCTACTGTAGGGTGATTTTCTCTGCTCCTCCTTTCCCTCTCCTTGATCCCACATGATCCTGTAGGCTTTCTTGAACCAGCTCCCTGGAGTTTACATGGCCACATTGTCAGTTAGGTCACCTCACATATTTGATTCAAAAAAAAATTTCTTCCTACCCCATATATAAATTTTCAGAAAAACTACAGAGATGATCTGATTTGCAATTCAGTGACACAAACTTCAGAGCTGATGAAAAGGGTAATGGGGACAGAGGGTCAATCTTTTCACAGACTGTCAATCTTTAAAGCATATTTCACTTTAAAATATATATTTACTTCATTTTTTTGTTGTCCCTGTTCTTTTCAGTCTCATCTAAGAAAGAAATACCTCTTATACTGGAGCTCTTAGCTGTGTGTATTCTGCCTAAAGTCTTGTCTTCAGTAGATTTTACAGTTTTGTCAACAGTTTTTTAAACACAAGACAGAGTTTTCATTTCTTGTGACTAAATTTTTATATACAATTTCCAGATCTAGACTCTGTCTGAAGTACACTTCAAAATAGTGTCATCAAGAGAATGTCTGCAATCAGCACATCTCACATGTTAGTATTCAGTTTGTGAATGTGATATGATAGTATTGTCAATAAATGATAAACTGTTACAGCTAATCATGTTGTTTCGTCTGATTCTTTGAATATTCTTAACTTCAATATTTGCTTGTCTTTTCCTCTAATGGCTTGCCAATACTTCAAAGCAATATTATAAAATGCATTTTTTTCCTAATATTCTAATGCAATTCAATTACTATTTAGTGTAGATAGGAGCAATGAAATGTGGAGTTCACTGCATTTATTTCTGCCTGAAAGTTTCTCTAATATCACATTTTCTGTCTTTGGTTTGGATTGTATACTTTTGTCCATTTTGAAAAGGATAACTTTTTCCCTTATTTTCAAATTAGTAGTTTGCTTCTTTTCTGACAAAATTCAGCACACTTCAGTACAGTGAGCTGTAGTGGTGTGTTGAGCTGTGCTCACAAGTTTTAAGTTTATATGATTAATTTCATTAAGTTGGAAAAATGGTTTGTTCCAGACCCCCCTGTTCATGGCTGCATTTGCAGTTGGTTTACCCCTTCCAGAAAGTGCTGTTCCCCTAGCAACTCTCCTGTCCGTCAAAAGTATCCCTTCCCACAGAGCCTGTCAGTCACTTAGAAGGCCTCTCCCCCTTCTGGAAAGCTCGGGGAAACCCGACTCCTGATTGGAACAGGTTCTGGAAATCCCCTACTCCCTTTCAGGGATTGGCCCTTTGTGTGTCAATCTACCCCCCAACTCCTCCCTTTGTATCCCCCTATTGGTTGAATGTTTTTGTACGCGCCCCTTGGCATCTGTTCCTTATAAGCTCCCGAACATCAGGAAAGATCGCTTTTTTCCTGAGGACGTCCACGTGAATAAACCTCTCCCTGTTTTACCTCAGAAAAGAGTCTCCTTTTCCTCCTTCGCCAAAGCTGCATTTTACATCCAGTGCTTGCTTGCCAAGAACCCACTGGGTGGGCTTCTGCGGACCCATCCAGCGAGGCCCTACAGAGAACTGTGCACGCTTCCAGCCAGGACTGCCGGGCAAAGTCGGGAATCACTGGTCAGTGACCCACGAAGCGTGGCCACAGTGAGCTGTTCCATCGTTTTGTCACCATTCTCCTCTATGGTGTGTGTGCAGAGCTGGTACCTTCAAACTCTGTGAAGTAATCTGAGGCACTTTTTCACCTTGGCTCCCTATCTTGACTAGCTCAGAACAGCCTGGACGGCTGCCTATGCATCCTTAGTGGCACATTGGTCCGGTTGCTCTCTGGGCTCTGGACACTACACCAGCATGTGGAGCAACTGCTTGAGCACATGAGAGGTCTTGTAGTTTGGACAGGAGACTTTTCATATGGCAAAAGCATCTGAAGTCCAAGTAAGATGTCCTAGATGATCTCTAAGGACACTATATACATATTTGGAGTAAATGATATTTCTTTCTGTGTCATGCTCCCTTCCCCCACACGTCATATACTTTCAGATCTGCTTGTGTCTCATCCTGTTAACTCAGTAATTGCTGAATACTTCATATGGTTGCCAGACCAAACATTTAGAGATGCAAGCAAGCAGGTAAAAGCGCCTGGAATGAAGGAAGGGAGGGACAACAATCAAAAGCATTTTCTTTCCTTATCCTCCATTTCCTTAGAATGTGTTCTGTCTTACCTTTGAGTGGTGCTTACGGGAAGAACTGGAGTTTTAATGCTCTGATTTTCTGGCAGCTGGGTGGCTACCCAAGACACATGGCAAACTGAAATGATTTGTGCATCTAGCCATAAGTGATTTCCCTGAGGTTATTTGAGAACACCCTGGATGGGAGTTGAAGCATGCATGACCTAATCTAGTACTCTGACCACTTGTTTGTTCTTCCTCTGCACATTTGTGCTGAAATTATATTTATTAAAAATGTTCATTATTGTCAAAGAACTGCTCAGCACTTGGATCCAAGTGACATTTTGTGGGGTAACTTGAAGTATAACCTTCTTCCTTTATAAATTCAGATATAAATTCATGTTGTTTAATCAACACTTTCCAAGACTGCATGAATACCAAATGTACAGACTGTGTACCTTCTTGATTGCAGTGATATTTTTAAAATTCATATAAATAATTATGTTAATTAAGTAATTTAGTGCCAGCCTCTTATCAGAAAGCCTGAACATAACTGAATAATTGCCTGTCAGGCATACATAAACCAGTTCAGGGTGATAAAGTGATTTTGATGTATATGTGATGTCCACGTATCATCCACCACCCAGTGTGTGTGGTATGTGGTTACAGTCTCCAGTAATGCAAAGCCTACCTGTCCATCGGGATTTAGGAATTAAGAACAATGTCTCTGAAATATTTGGTATAAAGAAAAACGTGTCAGTTTTGTTGCACAGTTGGGCATTTATAAGACATTTACCATTTATAAGACAACAACAACAAAAACATATTAATCTGTTTATTCCATTATGCCATGCCATTCTGATAATGGGATACAGCTGACAAGAGACACAGAAGACTATTTTGTCCATCTGTTCATCTATCAACCTTTCCTTGGCATAAAACATGAAGATTTTTTCCTTATATAGCACACAAGTACAAATATAAATTTGATTTATATTTAGAGTTATCTTAAAATATAGTCCTGATTTAGCCTTTGATATATGGAAACAACATTATGCATAATAGCTGCTAGTTACCCTAAGTACGTAGACAATAATTAATGTTTCTCTTACTCTGTTCTCACCTGCTTTAGAAGTATGGGCTTTATAGTGTTTCTGTTTTTGAGTGCAGAGAAACTGATAAGAAAGGAAAAACAGCAACTTGCTCTCTGCGTCAGTAGGGGTTTGTTTGGTTGAGCCTGCTGTGCATTTCTGTGAAGGGTGAATAATTCTGGTTGAGAATCAGAGTTGAGGGAGTTGTTATTTTCCACTTGCTAGCAGCTGAAAAATGTAACAGATGATTGCATCCAAGAACATAACAAGAACTCTGGAGATAGGGGTTCAAGTCATTTACTTTCACTCACTATCAGTTCTCCATTTGAATGAAAGGAGAAGTAACATTTTCCTTTCTCATAGAAATATTGCCAGGGTAAAAGTGATGCTATATATGTCTCAAAAAGGCGACGATGAGTACTGCAGTAGGGTAGGTATCAGTAAATGCAGGTGGCCTGAGAGAAACTTATAAAAAATTCTTTTCTTGTCCTGCTTTTCCTTTCTTCCCAGTATTTGAGGAGGTGTGAGTAAGAGGCACTGAATTATTGAAAATGTGCACCCATGACAGTAAGAGTTGCTGGTTCTTAACATCCTGAAACTGCTCTCCTACTCTATCCAACTTAATGATAATCTTAAAGGTGTAGTCAGCTGCTGTAGATGGGGAATGGGAAGGAACAACCTTGTTAGTACTTCCTAAGCAGAGAGATCTTTGTGGGAAATGTCTCCAGGTTTTGTGATTTTGCTGTGATTTCACAACTGAGACTAAATCCTATTCATTTAAGACAGAACATTTATACAAAATAAAGAAATCTGCTCTAAAGCAGATTTTTCAGCTTGTCCTGGAAAAACCTCAGTAGCTTATTGTATTATAAGATAAGTCAGAAATAAGTAAATAGAACAATAAAAAAACCTTTTGTCAATATATCATATTGCCTTCACTTCAAAAGAGTGCAAAGAAAAGGACAAAAAATATTTACAGTCTGAAATTTCTTTGTCGTTTGTTTTCAAAGAAAGTGTCTTGCACAATGGAAGAATGTGTTCTGAAAGTAACCATTTTGACAAAGATTTCTGCTCCAGACATGCAGCAGGGCATAAGCTCCCAAGGAAGAATTTTTTTTTTTTTACTTCTTAATGATGTGGAGAAAGAATGAATTAAAACAGGATTGCTATAGAAAATCTGGTAGTAATATTTTAAATTAATTTTCCCCACAAAGAGCCTGAGTTGCCTCTTACAATGAGAAATCTCCCCTTTTTAACTCAGCCCATGAGTTTTCAATTATTTGTCCCTCTGAAGAGAGGAAGTGAGTGAGCAGCTTGTGGCATTTGACTCTGAGCAAAGCATAGCACACCACAAGACTGTGTAAGCTTTCTTTGGCCCAGCACTGGTTATCAATTCACTAAATGGATAGTACAGTGAAACAAAGTCCCTATTATGAAGGAGGTCAGACTTGATGGTAAAATGGTACCCTTGGCTTTAAGTTTTGAAACCATTTGAAAGCTATTAAAACTTTTTTTGCACAGCCAGAAAGGAAGACAAAATTTGACCTTTGACCTCAACTGTATCAAAGTTTTATAAGATTAGAGCTGTTTATGGTTTAGTAAGAAACTTGTTTAACTTGACAATTTTGTGTAGATTCACTGAAGCAGCTGCCCTTGCTGTGGGTGAAAAAGGCTAAGTCTTTAAAGGGTCAGTCTTAATGAGGAGCTATGTATGTAGAAAACCAGCTTGAGAATGGACTTTCTGCTTTATATTTGTACACTGATTAGGAAAATGGGAATCTGACCCATGGCTGTTGTTTTGACTGCTTCTGAAATACCAGCTACTAGTTCTGTAAGCATTGATCTGAGGGAGTCTGATTTATTATGGATTTATATCTTTTGGTTAATTGTGTGCTTCAGCAGAAGCTATGCCTGTGATCAGAGCACCAATAAGGTTTTTGTCACAGAACCTCTGGCATCTAATTTTAGTCTTTCTCTGTAGAGATCATTTTGTGACAACTACTGAGAGTCATAAGGTCTTTCCAACATCAGCTGCCTATTTTTCACTTAGACCTTATATACTTTAAATTGTCTTTATATTTCACCTGCTCTGTCATGTCTGGCTAAAATCAGACAAGGTGTTCAGAAGTTATTAGAGAAACACTTTTTCTTTCTCATATACATGCACAGACCCAGAGACTGAGCTGAATAAGCTATAGCTTTTTTGGAAACTAGGCTAATAAATAGCAACAGTGAAAGATTGCCTCATTCATTGTTTTTGGAGTCTGTGAATACAAAATTTGTTTTGGTGAATACAAAATGTACTCTCAAAGAATACAAAAGGATATAAATAAAAAACCACCTAGGCATGCATAGCACCACATTTCACTACAGATCCTCATAGCTCTTGAGCAGGACCAGGGAATGTCTCAGAGTTTTGGGTCAGAATAAGAGAAGTACGTATCGAGTGCTGCTGATGGCTCGCTCCCTCTGGCTACTGGTCAGAACAGTGCAGATGGGGTCTTAAAAGTCCTTGGTACTCTAAGTCTGTGAATAAGAAGAAGAAAGTGCATGTGTGAAAGCAAGGAGGAGCAGAAATCTCACAAAACACAGAAAAGGAGAGAAAGTCTGCAAGAAAAAATCTGACAGTTTACTATGCTGGGTGTCTATATGTATGAAAATATCCTAACATTTCCAGACCATGAGGCAGTTGCAGATCCTAGAATATATATTACCATGTTAAAGTATGATGCCTGATTTCTGTTATAAGAGGAAGTAAAGGCTTTGAATGATATAGTGATGTTTTCAGAGGGAGATTTTGCTTTTTTTTTCCCCCAAAACCCCATTACTCTCTGTCCATTGTTTCTAAACGTGGGCTTCTAGAGGAAATATGCAGGAGACTTGGTACACTTGTGAATAGAGTAAACCATTGGCATTTGAAGAGAAAGAAAATGTGAGACATTGCCTATTGGAAGGAATTTCCTATTGAGCAGTGCAGACATTATTTTTGCCACTTCATTACAGAATTTTAGGGTAGTCTTGATAAAAATATAATCATTGAAATCTTCATATCACTTGAAAGTTTAAAGCTAAATTCATCCTCACAAACTACTGGACCATAACTAAGATTCTGATGGATTCTTATGGCTGAGGAATAAAGATATTAGAGCAGTATGATTCTCAGCTCTTTCTATGACTGCAAATATCAGAACAACTGAAAGTTGTACTGGCTCTGAATTAACATTCTGGTCTGTATTTTCTTACATAATTACTATTTTTATCTTTCTTTTAAAATTTAATAAAGCTGAAAGATGAAAAGTCTTGTCTAGTTCTGAACTTAATTAAGGGTGAATTTAAAGGTCTAGATAAAACTGCTGCACAGTTTGAGGCTCTTCATTGAAGATATTTGATCATCTATATTAAGAATTTGAAGATTTACCTGTTTATACAATGCAAGAACAAAGGACAGGATCAGTAATAAAATTGTTTTTATCTGTAATTTATGATATTAGTTGGACAGAATCAGGATGGTGGGAAGTTCACATCACTGTATTTAACTTACTTGAAGCTTCAATGGGGAGAAAACAGCCTGACTCTGATATAATGGAATAACCATGTGATTAATCTGGTTCCCTAGGAAAGAAAAAGCAATAAAAAAGGAAAAGGAAAAAATGCCAGCAAACAAATAACAAAAAAAAAGGGAAAAAACCAAAAACAAAATACAAAAATAAAAAAAACAAAACCAAGAACAAAAATAAACAACCCCAAACCCACCAAAAGCCTCAAAACCAAACCCAAAACAATAAAGGGGAAAAAAAAGGTCGTATTTACCAGGAAGCTGACTTGATTTATCTAGTAACCATATAGCATAATAACATAGATTTGACTCCTTTTTTGTTCTTTTATCCAAGACATTATGTTAAAAAATGATCATTTTAAAAAGAGAGATTTTTCTCCCATTATTCTAATTTTTACAGAAATGTAGACACAAGTATTGCAGTGCTGCAAATTAACCAGATGTCACTAGAAAAGTCAGTAAAAAGCATTTCAAATTAGAGTGACAAACATGGGTTAAGCATCAGAAATCGTTCACTCTTAAAAGCAGGAAGAAACTAACACATGTGTTGTACCCATATGTTTTTCAACTTTGCTTTAAGATTAAAATGTTTAAAAGGAACAGTTTGTAATGTAATTTTTTTTCTGGCACAAACACATTTTTTTTCTTTTCAGATTCTTGACCTAGGCAGAGTTCTATGTTCTACATCAAACTAAATGTGACGTGCTGAGAATATAAAGAAGCAGCAGGTGGAAGCTAAAGGAAAATCTTAGAACAGATACTTATTCAGGATCTGAGGTGAAATAATGTTGCAATAAAGGAAATTGAATCCATGTAACTTTTAGAGCAAGAACTATGAGGGTCCTGTTTCCAAATGTGTCAATGACTTCATGCTTGTTTTCTCCAAGAAAATATTCTGGAGAGACTGTAGCCTGTAGGAAGAAACAAATAAACATTTTTTAACCTCAATTATAGGATAAAATAAAAACTTCTTTTATCATATTTTATATAACCCTGTTTTGAAAAGTGAACTTCAAAGGCTTGAAAATCTCTAAAATGTCATTAATTTCTAACACAAACATATGAACACTAGCTTGATTTTAGTGACTTTCCAGGCTTCCTAACTATGATGGAGATCTGAAATCAACAAATGTCTTCATTTCTGAGCTTTAAGGTCACAAATACCAGTATTCCATAAAAATGCCTTTTACTATATCACAATAGTGATTCTACAGCAGAAAGATCATGCAAATTTAGTGAAGAATATAACCACAGTTGAATTTGTTCCTTTTGACATAAAAGTAGGAAAGACCTGAGAATTAAAAACCTCTTTAATTAAGACATTGTAAAATATAGTGTTGCTAGATAAAACACTGCAGAAAATTTACAATAACTGCAGTAAGTGAATAAGTTATTGCATAGAATTTTAAATACTTTAAATATAGAAAGCTTTAATACTAGAAAATATTTCTATGGTGTAGTACTGAAAAACCTATAGTCTAGGATCTATCTGTATTATACCTATATATTCCACTTATATTCCAAAATGAAGCGACACTTTCTGTCCTTTTTAATGAATAATCTTCTTTCTCTAGTTTGTAATTTGGAAGCTAAAATAGCAGATGGTCTTACATTTCTTTTCTTTTCCTGTATATACTTAGGACTCTGGTTCTGAGGAAAATTTACATCTTTTCTGGATCATCCAAAGTTAGAGTTACTTTCAAAAAAATTCAATGCCTTCGAAGTGTGGAAAGGTTACTCTAGACTTTAACTGACAGATTGGGCTAGGAAAGTAATTTACTATTAGTGTCAAATGATTTTTATATGAATCTTCGTGGGGGAAAAAAAAAAAGAAAAAGAAATGTTTGTTTTTTTCTGGAAAGAACCTTGGAGTTCAACAACTCAAGTTCTTGCTATTATAGACTTTTGCCATAGGGAAAAAATGCTCACTGCACGTAGTTTAAACCAAATTGGGATTGAAGTGGTTTATGGATTTATCAATGACACATAATTAACTGGCAATCAGTGACCTGTGCATTCAGGATTAATATCAGCCATACAACAGATTAACCACAGCAGTAGAAACTTACAGAATGCTAATTCATAACTACAAGTTTCTGAACGCCTCTCTATATATATTTAATAGAAAAGGCGCTATTTCAAATTCATTGACCCCTCCACAGGCCGTGTGGACTACACAGAGGTGCACATGGGTGCACAAACCCCTTTTTTTCCCCAGCATGCATGTCTCTTGCTCACTTCTCCTTGCGGAGGGAAGATGAGGGTACTCCAGCTCCACACACCTCCATGCACACTCCAGATAAATAAGCCCTCAGGGGACTCCCCTATGCCATTCCTGAATGTGGTCCACAAGCTCCCTCATGGTGGGGGGCTGGTCCTGGCACTCCCCATGGAGAAGTTGAACCTCTCCACCCTTCTCCTAGGAAGAGGAAAAGGAATAATTGTGTGTATGCTGCTCTGCTCTCTGCTGTGTCTCCCTTCTACTAAAAATCTTCTAGGCTTTTTTCCAAGGTTGCACACAACTACAGACATCATCTAATCAAAGTCTGTTTTTAAAAATGGGGAAGAAACTTCTACAGTAAATTCTCTTGAAATTTGCTGAATTTCATCTTATATAGAACTTCCTCTACCTTAATTTCCATCTTCATTTAATTCATTGGTCATTTATGATGTGTTGTTCTTCAATCAGTATTTTTTCTACTTCCATTTAAAAATGCTTTTTTGGAAGAAATTCTATCTATCCACCCAAGGATAGAGTAGAAATAATTAAAAATGTTTAATATTTAACAAGAATATTTTATTCAAATATGGTGTTTTAACTGACTCCCAAACTCAGGTTGAAAATACTGTTTTATGGGGAAAAAAGCAAACAAAAATTTCATCATTAATTTGATAATGACAAATGTAAAATTGCAGAATTTTTAGCAAAATCGATGGTTGTTGTTTTCTTCTCTTGGACTGCAGTTTCAAACAGGCAGTAAAAGTGGACTTCATCTCCAGACAGACATCTACATTTATATGTCTAAGTGTAGGTGTACACGTGTTAATTTTCAAGGCTCCTGATACTGTCAGTGGAGACCTCAGTAAGTCAGTCAGTGGAGTCATGTAGAACAAAACTCACTCTGAGGAAGACATTTAAAGGTTAATTCAAGTGCCCCACAAAGTCATCTAGTGCTCTTTGAAGTGTCTTATGGTATCTAAGAATTTCACAAGAATTTCTGGAAGATACTTTTGGATAACCTGTGCTTATTCATGTTGGTAGATGGGAACCTGGTGCAGTACAGTCAATGAGTTTCTCTTTCAATGAACTGAATAAATAACTAGGTTAGACCTCCTTAAATGTAGGCACATAGACCTGGGTGTCTCAGTCAGCAGCTGATGCCTACTTGTAACTATAGTTTTTGTGGAGATACATGATTCAAACAACCTGTAGATGTAGTCTCACTAGCTAGAAGTGTATGAAGTAATGAAATGGGAAAGACTGCATAGTTTTTGAAAGAGAAGTGAGATTAAAAAAATGCTTCTATTTAGAAGTTTAAATTAATAGAAAACCAAAACATGTAAAAATTACTTATTTGATTTATTTCACTCCAAAAAATGGTTTTAGTTTTATCAAAATTCAGTGGAAATCAAAAGCATTTAATTTTCAAAGAAATATTTTGGGTAGATCCAGAACAAATTTCTTTTGGTGTTATTTTCTTTAGTCTTTCCACTGAAACAGATGCTTCATTGCTTTTACAGTTCACTGGCTCAGAAATGTATTCATTGATTTCTGTGGATAGAAACTCAGATTTCTTAATGATAATGAGGATCTTGCTGTTCACTCATTCCCAGAAGATCGAGTCCATGAGTTTGTTCCTAGTATCACTGTTCCTATCACTGTACCAACTATTCCTGTTGTCTGTGACATGTTTACAATTTTATGAAGTTCTACAAAGTTTTAAATCTGCTTACTCACTATTTCTTAGAAGAAGAAAATTTCAAAAGAGAAAACTGAAATATTGAGAAAACCTTAAAGCTGAATTTAAAAACTGGGAATGAATTATGTTAACAATCCCATAGAATGTACACCAGGATACCACTTTCTTTAGTTTCTTTTGCAGCTTTCCCATTAAAAATATCTCTTCCTTTTGAATGTTATTGTTCTAAGTGGGTACAGAAAATGAGGAAAAATAATCCTTTAAAATAAACAAGCTTTTAAGAGATCTTGGATACGTTAGTTACTCTTTGGATTTTCTTGTGTGTAGGACAGATACCCCAGTGTTTTTTATCTCTCCTGTTCAACTGGCTGAGTTGCTTGTGCAGAAGATTCTCAGTCCTAAGTTAGACACCGGTTTGGAAAGACAGAGAAAAGTGTAGCTTTTGTTTTTGGGATTCAATGTTCAGAAGCAAATGCTATCAGCATTTGGTCACTGTTGGGGAAGATGAAACAGGAAAGCCTTATAAATATGACTGCTTAGATTTTGAGAATATGAAACTTATAAGTGAAATAGAGTTGAAAGCAAGTTTCAATGTCTAAGATGCCAAGCTTTAGTTACTGAACAACTAGAAAACAATAGTATAGCCAGCTGAAGGTAATCCCCTTTTGATGAAACAGTGCCCTTCTCCTTACCAAGAGTCCAAGGGTCAGAGCAGACCCTACTAGCTTAGCAAGAGAGATCCAAAGAGTAGTTTTTAAGGTTTAAAATATAACACAGTATAGTAACGTAATGATTCTTATAAGCTCTATGTAAATGCTATAGGATTTGTATCTTGTACTAGATTAGTTAGTGTAAATTAGAATATTCAGTGTAGAAGAAGATTTAATGTATTGTAACAGGAACTTCCTTCTCTTCTCCTCTCTTCTCTTCCTCTTCATTCTCTCTCTCTCTGGCTTGCTCTGAGCTGTGGCTGGCAGCTCATAGCAGGGCGCCTTCACCCGCATCCTATGCAATAAACTGCATGCTCCAAAACCAGGCTTGACTCCAGAGATCTCTCGTCTCCGTTCATCCCTTCACCATCTCAACCGTCCCACCACGTTCCTACAGGCCACAATTAATTCAGAGAAGAGAGAGAAGGGTCACCAACAGGGAGGTTTTATCTCACCAGTTTTTCATGACATTCATAGAAACAAAGGTGTTTGGGCACATTTCCTCATTATATATTAGATTTTGGGGGGGATCAGAAAACCCAATTCAGCTCTAATACTGTTTTGCATTCTGGGTATTACAAGGCACTGAGGTTTAGAGACCATATTTTCTTGGAGTCTGCTTATAAGACAAGTCTTTACAAAACCAACAATTTTCAATCCTGACAGGTATTTTAAACAGCTGGTGATCTCTTACAACACAATTCGGTGCCCTAATGAAAGACAGCAGTTCTCAGAAAGTCCTTTCCCACAGGTCATTGGGTTTATGAAAATATCTCTGTAAATGTCTCAGCTCTAATGTACCCTTCCTTATTCTTCACAGAATAACAGAATGGATAAGGTTGTGATGGAACACAGTGGGTCATCTGGTCTAACCTCCAATCTGGTCTGACCTGGCTCAGGCAAGGTTATCCTAGAGCACACAGGACCAGGTTGTGTCCAGACAGTTCTTTATACCTCCAGCAAGACACAATCCACAACCTTTTTGAGCAATCTATTCCAATGCTTGGTCACCTGTACAGTAAAAATATTCTTCCTCACATTCAGGGGGAAATTCCTCTGCACCAGTTTCTGCCTCTTGCCTCTTATTGCTTGGCACCACCTAGAAAAGCCTGGCTCCATCCTTTTGACCTCCTCCCTTCAGATACTTGTGCTCCACTATGGCTTGCGGTCATTGGCTAACTCGTGAATAATATAGAACGGGACATAACCCTCTTAAACGAGAATATACATAGGTAGATAGCTAGATAACAGGTAAAGGATAAAGGAAGGATAAAGTACTCCTTACTGAAGAAAGCTAGGTCCAGCATTTAAACATTTACTTTTTAATTTTTTGTTTTTACCATTATGAGCATCCTCTGATATATGTGCTGTATATATGGGGACTATATAGGATCTCTTGTTGTCCACAGCAAGAGACTTCCTACCACAAGTCTTTTACTTTCTTCCCTGACTTCTAAACATTATACAGTCAATAAAATACTCAGAAACAACCCTGTTAAAAAGAGAAGGAATGCCACGCAGTCTGTCTATATTAATAATGGTTTTGCACATGAGGAAATTACTGCAGAATTTGAATAATTATGGGCAAACACATTGACAAAGAGATGGACATTTAAAAAACTTCAGCACTAATTGCCTGTTTTGTTTTGTTCTTAGTGTGTGTTTTTTAATTTTGCATTTGAAAACATGTATGCTTACAGAGAAATTTCTCAGATGTGTAAAATAAGAAAGAATAAATTAATTTGAGAAAGAAGAAATAGTCAAAAATGTAAACAAGACATGACTTTAGTTTTAGATCAAAGTACTTTTTCCTTTTGAGCCCCACCACCCAATTTCCTGCTGCTTTCTTGTAAAGGGGTGTTTATCTTAAGGACAAGACATTTCATGAGAGGCAACTATGATCTGAGTAAGAAGTTATGCAGCTGTGTGGCCGCATCCAACATGTGCTGCATAAAAAAATACTTTGCTAGATGACATTATTATCATAAAACCTTTTCTTAAGCCCCTTGGAAGTCCTTACCTGTGCTGATGGATTAAAGATACAAACCAATTTAGGAGTAAATTTCTACACTTTCTTATGCCATTTGACTTCCTTTGAGTTGGAAGAGTGATGTTCTTCTCTGATGATCAGTACAAATTCCAATTTAACAAATAAATTTCTATTTCCCTTTGATGGTGGGCATCATATAACCTTTTCTTTAGCTATGACCTTTAATAATTTCCAGATCTGTAGTAATGACATGAAGGTTCAATATCCTGTTCCCAGTGTAGTCTCATCTGCCTACCCTATCAGTTTTGCCCTTTGGGTCATCCAAACTCTTTAGCATATACAACTGCATGTGACACTTCCAGGAACTGACTAAATCTACATACATATTACTCTTTCCAGACACATAATAACTTCTATACTACTTTTAAAAGGCTCTTCTCAATTTGTTTCTTTTAATTGTGAAAAAAATACTAGTTGATTCCTTAACTTGATTTATCACAAATTTCATAAAATATTACATTAGCAGAATATATTAAGCACACAGCAGACTTCATTAGAGAACAGTATGTCAGAATGATGCAATAGCAGCTGAATTGGAGCATATGTGGATTTATAGAACAGATCTTAAAAAAGAAATCAATAAGAGACATATTACACATAAGTAAGAAAATGCAAATTCTATTAAGTAAAATATGTGAAAGCTTGAAATTAATTCTGTTCACCTCAGAACAGCAACTCACCGGCAAATGGTTACCACTTTCAATATTCTGCTGTTTCCAAGCCATTAAACTGCCAACAGATACTCTCTTGGTCTGTCCCTCACATTCTAAACCAACATCTTAACTAGCCATTGCTTACTTTCAGCATGAAAGTTTATGTTTATTATCTTTGCCTTACTGCTTTGTAAAATAATTATAATATTATCATAGTTTTTGTTACATAAAATTTCCCAGCAGACCTTTTTTTTGCCAAAATTTATAGACTACTTTAAACTTGAACATTATCAAAGTTTATCTTTGCATTGCAGAACCACTGTTTTCTGTAGCTGTAATCCATGTTTTGCATAAAAATATGAATCAGAAACAACTTGTCCTAGGTTACAATGTAAGTTGTGCCCAAAGTATGTGTTCTGTCATCATCTTCATGAGCTGTTGAAACCAGGTGGGGCAGTGTTTCCCTTCTGTTAATGGGCCCAACAATGCCTTGCCACATGACTCATAGATAACTCCCTCAGGGAGCTATCTCTGTTTAATGGGCCGTCAAGGACCCACTGCATGACTCATAAAATGAGATCATCCCATTGTGAGATGCTCCACCCAGGGGAAGGAGCCAAGCATTCCCATCTGGATGTAATCTGGGACAGCACAGGAGGCCGTTACCCCCACTGGATTCACAGAGGACAAGAGCTACCAGACCTTTCTACAGGATCACTGCTTTGACAAGACCATCTCATCTGGACAGCTACTACCACCTTAACTAACAGGGTGTCAGGTTGTATTCTGACTCTGTCACTGTTTTTTTGTACTATTGCCTTTATTTTGTATTACTTTGTTTCTCTTTTCATCTTATTAAATTGTATTTCTGACTTGGAGTCTCTCACTGGTTTTGCTTTCAAACCAGCACACAACTTTTTAAAGATTCTGTTACTTATGAGTATTAATACTGTGCAGTTGAATAACTGCAGAATAAAAAGTGAAGCCTCTTATTTTTTGACCTCTCTCATGAATTCAGAATGCTATTTTTCTTTGAACTCAAAGAATGTTCTATCTATATTTTCTTATGTGAAGTACTTAGAGTTTAGAATATTCCCCCACACCCCTCCATTTCTTTCAAATAACCTGGAATTTCTCTGTCTAGTTCCTAAGTTTGTTCAGCTGCCTTAATAATTGTCTAGGACTAGACTTTAATTACACTTTATCAAATAAGAACCCTTGTTTGTGAGCAAGATAATAGATTTTGCAGTGGTGTTGAAGACCTTCATGCTGTACAAGGAGAACATATATTAGAATGTGGCAATATCAAACAACGGAAATCAAAGACAATAACATGAACAGAGAAACTGAACTAACAGCCTTCAAAATTATACTAATTTTCTCCCTGTATCAGTATGCTGGATTACTACAACCAGTTAGTGAATCTGGTTTCATGGCTTCAGTGAAAAGGGTTAGTGGAAAATATTGTGGGCTTCATTTTGGAGGAGTTATTCTACAGAGGAGAACAGAAGAAACAGAATCATATTTCATACTGGAAAATACCAAGTAAATATCAATAAAATTTTCAAGATTTTGGTTTGCTATGTTTTTTTTGTTTGGTTGGTGTTTTTGTTTATTTGGGAGGGGGTGTTGGTTTTTTCGTGTTTTTTTTCAGGGGTGTTTGGTTTTGTTTGTTGGGGTTTGGTGGGTTGGTTTGTTTGTTTGTTTGGGGTTTTGTGCATTTTTTGTTGTTGTTATTTTTTAATTTTTTAAATTTTTTTTTAGCTAGTAGCTGTCCCCTAATCTGTTTAGGCCTTTCTATATCTGTTTCTTATTACACAATCCATCTAATGCTTGAACAAATTTCCAGTTTCAAATGTCCACATATTACAGATTATTATGTATTCTGCTTGTCTTGTGAGCAGAGGATTTCTACTCTTAGCAACAATTTTGTAGACAGGTGACATGCAGGCTGCCCTAACTAATTTCAGCTAATCATGATGGATGTATGAGCTGAAAATCAGAGAAAAAGTCATCTGAACTATTACTCTTAGCTATTTCAAGTAGATTTTTATAATATTTACATAAATTCAGCCATCTTTCCTAATGTTTATTACACCATTCATCTTGGATAGGTTTCCAGGATGGTAGGTATTGTAGAGAACTGGCAGAGTAAAAAATACCTGTTCTTCTTTTTTCAGGCCTGCTTGCCCTGAATTTATATGCCAGAACAATGAATTATTGAAAGCTATTCATTGTCACCAGGGACCACTTCTCTGTCCATGAAAAAAGAATTCTAGAATCAGACCACCTTTGTTTTGCTTATGAAGAGAAGGAGAAAACATCTGTTGGTAGCTCACCATCTAGAGAAGGATAATCTAACTGGGGTTGACAAGTCTCCAAAGGGAAAATTGTAATTTTGGATCAGGGTTAGGCAATATGGAAGCCCATCACCAGGGAGAATTAGCTGAGCTTTTAAAATACAGTTTGGCTTTTGTATTTTACTTTCTCATGCCCATAATATGAGGATGAGATGCTTAGTTTTAGGACTCCAGTTCTGGTTCCCTTTCCCCCTTCTGTAAAATATAAAGCAAAAGCCAAAATGTTGGATGTGTGATTTCTACTAGCCTTTGATACCTTGGTTAAAATTCTGACTTCGGGTTTTTAATTAAAGATCCACCTTTGACTCAGAGCAAACGTGAGTCAAAATGTAGGTTGTAATGGTGAACAGTAGGTTGAGTTATAATTTAAGTCTGAGACCTGAATTAATACCCTAATGTGAACATAGTTCAAGACATTCTCTGTTAGTGGGGATCCTAGCAAAATATGAAACACTGAGAAAGAATACTGCTTTTTCTTTTCTAAATTGTTAGGCATTCTAGGAGGTGCATTCCATGTCTGCAAGATCTTTCTTAGCCTCTTTAAGGGGAAAGTGCTGAAAATGGTGGGGAGATGCAAAATCTTTTCTGCATTGATGAGGAGGAACTAGATAAAGTAAAAAATTCTGTTGGTCTTTGTGACAAAGCCTCTCTGATCTGATCTTTACTCACCAGTTATCAAGCCACAGCTTGAAATACTTTCAGGAATACTCGGGAAGATAAAACCCCAGGGAAAAACTGTTTTCCTCATTTAAGATTTTTTTGCAAGATATTTTCAGTTTGCAATTTAATTTTGCCACCATCCCTTAGGAGGGTGTTCTCTGGAGAAACACATAGGAGATTCAAACTCCACAGGGATATTTAAGATTAAGCCATAAATTCTGACTGACTGGTGTATGTAAGTTTACTCCTGAGGTCACTTTTTTCTTCTTAGTATTATTTCAGTAAAATTTTTAATGAATCCTTCACAGAAAAGAAGAAATGTTTTCTTCTGGTTTCTTCCAACAAATTTTGCTGTGTGCCTGTGGTGGTTTAACATCAACTGAAGTTAAACTCCAAATAAGCATTTCCACTTTCCTCCACCCCTTCTGGTAAAAGAGGGACAAAGTCAGAGACTAGAGGTTGAGATAACCATTTACTGAAAGCAAAAAACAATGGTATAAGAAATGCACAGTAACAAACACAATATTAATAATGAAAGTATACAAAAAAGGAAGGTGTTTTACCCACAAAAAAGATGTTCATCACCTCAGCTTAGGTGACACCTTGACAATGAGGTGAGTCGTATGGAATAGTGGCTTAGCCATGCCCATATGGTGCTAAAATCCATCCCCTCTGTGCAACAGGACAGTGCCTATCCCTGATTGTAACATAAATTATTTCTGTAATCAGGTACCCACAACTGCTGGTTTAATGTGTGAAAAGTCTCTGTGATGTGCTAATGTAAGTCAGATTTTTCTGCATGCTAATGTAGCAAATGAAAACTTAAACTGAACAATGTAGGATGAAAAATGTAGGGTCATACTGACAACTCCTTGATTGTAAAGTAAAATGACAAAACAATTCTTTTTTATTGGTGTGTCTTGGAGTAACTTTATGGTCCAGTATCTCTTATTGTCTACTTCACACCAGATATAAGTCCTGTGCTTTTAGGCCTTTATTCTAGGCTTTTTTTTTTTTTTTTTTTTTTCCCCGCCCAGGTAACACTATCAAAGAATTTGGAAGAAAATTAATAAAACTTGCTTTCATAGAATGAACAGAAAAAAGCATCATGAATGAGTTTCTTTTATATTGTGAGAAATTTAAAACCAGATTTTTTATGAATTCAACACTCGGTTGTAATAATTTGCTATTAATTTTTTGTGCAAAAATTTCAGTGAGACTTTTTATACATACTAAACCAAAAAACATATGTTGACAATGGGCGCTAATGTTAATGAATCTGTCAAATTCTTGGACACTTCTCTTCCTTCTCAGGGCTGAGTATGCTGTTTCTGTGACTGATGTCATATTTGGTGCCCTAGTGACAGGAAGAAAATATAGAAAACTAATGTCATAAACCTTAAAGATATATCCTATGTCTTAGGGGAATTGTCATTGGCTGTCAAAAATGATAATTTAGTTTTGAAAAGTTGTTTTATGTGACAAATTGACAGTGAAAGATTTATTTTATTTTCTAATAATACCGTTGGGTTTGGATTACTTTTGTTGTTATTGCTGTTCGTTTGTTTTTTACAGAAATTCTTACTTTTTATAACCACATTTCAAAATATTCAAAAGGACATCCCTGCTGGTATCTTCCAGACATTTTTACTACTGGATAATTTAGGCTGGAATGTATTTTTTAGAAGTTATATTTGCTAATGTGTTCTTCAAAGCAGAGCTAGAGCTAGATCAGGTTGTTAAGTAAACTTTGAAATTTTTCAAGAATGAAGGTTCCACAGCTGCTCTGGAATCCACAGCCAGATCTAATGCTTCAGCACACTAGGTATGACTTCGTTTATAATCTTCATTCTTCAGCCATGAATAGGTTGATTTCTTTAATTTTTTTCCCTTACATTATTCAGCTTTCCTATTTTTTTATTTCTGTGTATTTCCCAGATCAGATAACTTAGCTGCTTTCTTATTGGGTCTTAACCAGTCAAGAACTGGTGAGACACAGGCACAGCGGATGGTAAAATAAATATTACCAAAGGTATTTGCATTTTAAGTTTGGAGATAGTAAGGTCTGCAGAATGCTAAGAGAAACAATAATACTATAAATGAACCCTGTCTTTTGTGTTATAAACTTTGAAAAATAGTCTATTTTTGGAACTTTTCTTTTAAAATATCCTGATAATAAAAAGCTGAGGAGATCTAAGACTCCTTACTTGCCAACTTGCATCGGAGAATAAAAAAATAACACAATAGGAATAAAACATAGCAAAGCACCGTCTGCATAAATTACTAGAGGAAAGAAATGGCAATATTAAAGGACTTTGGGAACTTATAGGGATCATTATTCTTCCACTCCTTTGTTATTTTGGAAGTAGCTGATTTTCTTTTTTATTTCCTGGAGTTTTTTAGAATCATAGAATCATAAAATATGCTGAGTTTGTATCAGGATCATTGAGTCCAACTCCTGGATGTATGCAGGACACTGAAAAAGTCACACCAGGCTCCTGAGAGTTGTCCAAACACTTCTTGAGCTCTGTCTGGCTTGGTACAGTGACTACTTCCCTGGGGAGCTGTTTCAGAGCCCAATCACACTCTGAGTGAAAAAATTTCCTGATATCCAACCAGAAGTGAGGCTGCCCCAGTGCTGAGCAGAGTGGGACAATCTCCTTCCCTGCCTGGCTGGCCATGCTGTGCCTTGTAAACCTCAGGATGAGACTGGCTGTCCTGGCTACCAGGGCACTGCTGTCTCGTGTCCCAGATGCAGAATCCAGCCTTTGCCCTGGTTAAGTCTCATATGGTTGGCAATTGCCCATCTCTCTAATTTGTCAAGGTCTCTCCGCAGGGTGTCTCTGCCCCTCAAAATAGTTATTGTAACTAATTTAGTATTTCTTTGAGTCCTGTGTCCAAATCATTAATGAAATTGTTGAAGAGAACTGGGCCAAGGATGGAGCCCTGCAGAACCTGCACTAGTGACCCAGTACCAGCTTGATGTTACCCCATTCACTACATTTTGTGCCCAACCACTGAGCCAATTGCTCACCCACTGTGTAACATGGTTTATCACCTCTTTTGGTTTGCTTCAGGCATTAGTCTCTGAGTTGATTCAGAGAAGGTTTAAGTTCACTTTTGGGCTACTTAAAATTGCAATTTGCAAATGAGTGGTGAACGCCTGTGAGTATTTTCATGTATGTGAGAGAGAAAGTAAATGCATAGCTCTGTGCAATGGCAGACATAGTTAGAAGGAGCATCATAATCCTAGTAGCTGGAACAATTGGTTGTCATGGATTTCCTGCTGTGAAAGAGAGGCTTTGGATATCTTTTCAGCATTGTGCTATGCTGACATCTCAGACAGAACTTGAAAACAACACCACAAACATTTCTAGTACTCTGATGAAAATATATGAGACTTCAGGAAACCTAGAGGCTTTGCTATCACTACTGATTTTATGCAAAAGGAACAGAGTTTTTTCTTGCTTTCTTGTTTCTTTACCAGAAGCTGTATTGGCATTTTCTGTAATTAAGCTTTTACAGTATGTGATTTGAATATTCATAGTTATAAGCATTCTTCCCCTCCATAAAAATATCCTGTCTCCTAAAAAAAGAAAACATCTTCAGATTCCGTACTCTAAAGTTCTCAAACCTTATAGACTAATAACTCTAGCCTGTACAGAAACAGTTATTGGTTTACTGTGGGGATGCCATTACTGTGGGGATACCACTCTAGGGGAAAAATTGCCATGATTATAAAGCTATTTTATTAAGGAAAAAAAGATGCTTCTTACTCAATAATTCTTGTAAGAATTGTATTTATCAATGAAGTATTAAATGCAGAAAAAGAATGACAGACAAAATTTTGGTCATATATTTGAATAACCCTGACACACTGCAAATCATAGATCAAAACATTCTCCAGTGATTATTGCCACCTACAAGACACAGAGGAAGAACCAGGACTGGGCTGAGATATCCCCAAGAACAAGGGAGCCCATTTTTCCTTACATACATATAAATACCTAAAGGAAAAGGGGCAAGACTGTGGTAAACAATGTCTTCAGGCCCATAGCAGGTGGTGAGTTCAAGAGTGAGACTGAGTCAGTGTACTTTTCCAGCAGCTTCTTGGATGTTTAGTAGTTTGTGTACTGACTCAAATGCAGAACAATGCCTTAAGGCAATACCTAACCAATTGTCACTAGATCTAGCTTAGTTTGTTACTATCAAAGATGCTTGAGGTTTCAAGAATATTATAGCTTTTACTGCTCTTGGAACATGAAGAATGTCAGGGAAAAGTATATTTTATCAAAATAGTTTAGGGGTGGATTTATGTGGCCAATATTATACAGGTATTATGACCAAGTTAGGCTTAATTAATGAAAAGGAGCAAAGAAATTGTAAACATGCACAGTAATTCTAATAACAAGAGACTGTAGTTTTTCAGACAATCACTGCTACTAAGGGTGACAGTTTATGTTTAGGACACACACACATCATTTTATGTATAGTAATGAAATAAGCATCCCCAGAACATAAGGAAGATAATGGACCATCATTAATAAGAAACTTCCTTAGATTCAATAGCATAGCATAGAAAAAATGGTCATTCCAGTTACAACTTGAACTTGAAAGCTACTTGGCCTAGACTGAAACCCATCCATGGACCATTTTTGCAATTTAGCAGAAGAGAGAGCTGTTTTTCAGTACCCAGGGTTTTGCTCCACCATTATTAAGCTTACTAATATTTTTGTAGTCACAAACATTTTTTCAGATGGTCTGACTTCTTTTTTCCCCACAGCAGCTTAGCAGATGGTGTATTACAAGAAGACAGTTCCCCAGTGTCTGGGTTGCTTTAAATCACCCATTTGCATTGAATTTGTTGAGTCTGAGGTCATTCAGTATTGCAATATTTTTTGGACAGAGTTCCAATTTCTCCATTCATTTATTTCCAACTATTCTCTCTTTCTCTTCCCCCTCCTCTTGAAACTGACAATGTCTTCAAAGGCACATTGGGGTTATCTGGAATACTTTCTGGTCAGTCTGTAGCCTCTAGGGTAATTCTGGCCTTACACAAAAATAAAAAAAAGGAACCAGCCAAACACGGTATAATCCACTTAATTTTATTTACAGTACCCAACTGAAGCATATGGAAAAGATGTGCCCAATACAGGGGGAAACACTCACTCAGAGAGACAAAAAATGAGACAAATCTGTCTTTTGTGGGCATTGGGTGATCTACTGGCCATGCCAGAAGATCCTCTCAGGGTGGTGTCATCTGGGCACTATTGCACAGTTGCTATACAGTTTGTGGAGCATGACTTAGCCTATAGGAAGCCTTTGGTTTTGCCTGACCACATCTCCTGGGGCTCAACCCACACCCCTGCTGAAAGCCTCTGGGGTTGCCAAGCCATGTCCTCCTTGGAAACTGTCACTCTGGGACCCCAATGTGACCCAGAGGGACTTGGTGGGCTGGGTGAGCCTGCATTTTTCTTGACTGGTACATTCAAAACACATTTCTGCTTCTCTTTTCTGACTCACTGCAGTCTTGTCCATTTTTTACTTGTATACCCTCTAAGCTACCAAAATTTACCTCAGGCTGAACAGCAGCAGTAGGAGTCACTATCTGCTAATGTCTACAAAACCCATATGACTTCCTTTATAGTTTACAGAAAAAAGTGGGGTTTTTTTCTGCCTTTCTTAATTGCACATTAGAATGAGATTGCTATTATTATAAAAGTGTGTGTTAGACCCTTACTATAAAAAAAAAAAAGCTTGTAAAAACGGCTCAGCCACAGATGTCTATGCTCCAGGTGTCTACGTGGGATGAGGATATCCCTCAAGAGCCTTTTCAGAAGTCATCTGCAGTTCACAACATTTGGTGAGTGAGGCATTAGAATACACAATATATCAAGAAATGACCTGAGAGTCATTCATTGCTTATTATTCTGAGACACTGTCCTTCTGAAATCTATATTTAGAAAGTCCATGTAATTGATTTTTCCTCCTACTTTTTTCTATCTTTTCTCCTTTAACTGTCTCAAAATTAAAACTGAAAGATTCACATTTGTGCAAAGATTATGGACATTAGGAAATTGTACCCTATGCAACTTGATACTAAAAATGTGAATTTGTACTTTTAACTTCTCTCGTATCAGGCTTTATTCCACAAGAGCAAAAGAAAATAGAGGAGAAAGGAGTCACACTATGAATTTCACATGTTTGGCTTTATAATTAAAGAGAAAAGGAAGAAAAGGGAAGAGTAAATATAAATACTTTAAAACACACTTTTATTTTTTTCTTTTCTGGTAGCTGCTGTACAAGATAAAGCCACAGAAGACTCTGGATTTAATTCTTTTATTTGGAGAGAAATAACTTCCCTCTGTGGATTAATTTACTTGAATGATAATATGTAGAAGCTCTATTTTCATGAAGTTAGGGTTTTTACATTTTCTGTGTATTTTAATGCTCAGGTCTTGTTCTGCATCATTAAAATAAATAAAAAAAAAAAGCTGAAAATTCAATTTGGAGTTTGTATCACATTTTAAAACAAATGACTGAGTTTGTCCTTGCATTAGAATTAATTAAGCATGTCTCTATTTTTGTGAAGCATGTTCAGGGGAATGGTAACATCTAGACATTTCAAATGAAAACAATTCATAACAAGATCAATAGCATGACTTTCTAATTAAGAAGTTCTTGCTATTATTCAAGTACTGACTATAATCAGTTGAACTCATTTACCAGCAGGGGGCTCACGATTAAAAATTTGAAATGCAAAAGCAAACTGCTCTCTCCTTGTTACAAAAACATACTGTTAAGTTGCCTGACATTTTAATACAGTATACTATCAAAAGACATCCAGCAACACTGCTGTTACACCAAAGGCTGCTAAAATGAATTGCTAGATCTCCCTCTAGGAGCCTCACTGATTACAGATATTAGATGATTTTTAGCTTAAATATAGACTTAACAGATTTAACATGTAACAGATAAAACAGCATGAGAGATACTACAAGCACCAGGCTGTTTATAGTCCATCACTGTAGGTACACTACTCATATGGTGTTGATTCTCTAGCACCCACTGTCTAAGGTTTCACAGGGCATGGGCCATTTTCCAGTACAACTACAAAACCAGAAGGTATTCAGCTACTGCCAGAGAAAAAATTCTGGGATGATGGTAAAATTTGTATGAAATTGTTATGGGAAAGAGCTGTTTCTTGATTTTTTAGTACAGATGAGTCTTTTTCATGGACTGTGAATGGAAAGCTTCCAAACTCTTTGGATCTGCCTTGGTAAAACATAATTTAGTGCTGCTATGCTGGCAACCTAGTAATTAGCATCACACACAGTGAGCCTATTTGTCTCCCTGTGATAAATATAGTGTACACAAACAGAGGATACTCACATGAACATAAATATATGTTGACAGCCCTATAATAAAGATGAATTACATTTAGCAAGTCCAGTAGCATGCTAAGTTTTTCTGATCAACTTACAAGCACTGATATATAAAGTAAATTGGTAAGCATTTGTGATTAAAATGAAAATGTAAAAAGATATAGGGGAGAAAGTAAGGAAGCATAACAATAGTTTTATTTCAAGTATGTATTAAGATGAAATGGAAACACCAGTCCTTTTCAGCATAGTTTAAATTTGTCACAGATGTTCAAATCATGCCAGTATTTGTTTGGTTTGTGGACTGGAAAAAGAATGAACTCAGACTCCATCAAAATTATCTTCTAGCAATTATCTCTGTGTGTATGAGGAGTGGAAAACACTTGTGGATATTAAAATATAATTATTTAAATATGTTTTTGAATTTGTGAAATTTTCCAATGGCTATTTCATAAAAATAAAGAGTGAATTTAAAAGCCAATATGGGTCATGGAAATATCTCATACACTATATAGTATGCAGCAGTCAGAAACCTCAAGCAAGATGTAGAATCCATCTTTATGGAATTAATCTGTTTTTTTTCCTTTCACAATAGAGACGAGGGAGAAGATTTCGGTTTTTCTGCCACAGCCAAAGTGCATTTCCAACAGCATGCATTTTCAGACAAACCTTAGTCTTAGCTCTTTATACTGTTCTTCTCTACATTAAATGTTTAAGTTTTCTTTAAAACATCAAGGAAATGCTTAGGTCTGTAGTTCAGTTGTCCAGATCTCTACCTATCTTCCAAACCTCACTATAATGTCTATTAAATATTTAGTAAAGGTATAGCAGAGTCCCTAGGAAAGACTGACAACATCCTTTCTCAAAGAACTTTATAGGACTGTAGAGTATTCTCACTGTATATCTTGGCTGTGATCCCTGAAGAAAAGCAAAGGAATTTTGTCATGGACTTTGGATGAGTCACTAGGTTATAGGGTAAGGAATGAGTCAGTGATTGTGCTACAGGATTGCATTCCCCTCTTGTGGGTTTTGCCTCAGAGCTGGAGTGGTTTTTCTTACAAATCTTTTTTAAACAGAACATTCCAATATAGGAAAACAATTCATTCATCCCCATACATATCACTGCTTTAGGAAGAGTTTCCACTAGAAGGGCATTTTTTCCCCAAATAATTATGGATTAAACATACAGAAAATAACATCACATCATTAAACAGCCTCCTGTATCTCATTTCCAGATTTAAGTATTTCATTTGGTTGTCTTGATATGAAAAGTAAAAATTTCTGCCTGGCAAAATTCTTCCTGGACCAAAGAGCATTATCAGACAGATTTTAACAGTTTTTACATTACAAAATAAATAAATAAAGCAAACAATTCTATTTCTTCTGATGATTATTTCAATGGGTACCTTTTAAAGTGAGTTAGGAAGAATAATAAGAATGTAATTTTAAAAAAAATCTAGGAACTTTGACATTCATTTTAATGTCAATATAAAATTAAATTAATAGATTTCAAAATCTCTAAAAATAGTAGCAAAATGAAAGTATGAAGGACTGCAGTTCCTACTTGGACAATAGTCCAACAGTTCACCTGTATGAGCTCTCAAGATTCAGCTTTTTTTCTCTCACAGCCAGAGTAGAAACTTAAATTCTTTTATCACCCAAGGATGTTTTGTATGCGCAGCAATCCATGTTGTCTGTGGTGGAAATGGCATTCAGGAACCTCATATCACATAGAGAGTTCAGAGTTCAGGGTTTCCACAAAGAAAAGTATTTGAAAAGGAAAAAAAAGAATGTAAGAACACTCTATACTACTCACTATCAAGGATAATGTTTTCCTTTCTTTTAAATTTTAGTTTCTTTGATATTTTCAGCTACCGTAATCACACCATGTCTTAGTACTTTCTTTGTTAAGCCATAGAAATAGATGTCTTGAAGCATCTCAACTGCATTTAGTCTTTTTTATTTTCTTAGTCCTGTTTTTCTTTGTTTGTACATTTGTGTTTCAATTTGTCAAAAGCCATATTTAAATGTATATACACAACTGCCACTCCAAGTTAAAAAAATAGGTTTCCACATGCTAAAAGCACAAATAAAATTATTTTCTCTTCTGACTCACAAAAAGATTTTTTTAATCAACCCCAGCTGTTTTCTATCACAGCCATAATGGATGCTATCATTGACTGTTGTCTTTAGCATCCCTAGGTTTTCTTAGAATCATTACGTTCCACTGTTTTCTTCCTCAGATATGCAGTTGGCTGTATTAAAACAGTTTGTGCAAATAGGTTTATTATGTAGTCCATATTTCTATAAATAACTGCCTTATTGAGTATCTTTTTCTAATTTTCTTTACACCTTCCCTTCAGATACTTATATACATTGATCATACCCCCTCAAGCCTTCACTTCTCCAGGCTGAACAGTTCCAGTTACTTCAGCCTTTTCTCATAGAAGAGGTGCTCTAGTCCTCATTTTTGAGACATATCTTTAGCAGAAGCAAAGGTGTTCTGTTGGAATTTGCAATTTCTTGCTCAAGATCCTTCATCATCTTAGAAGCCCTTTTCTGGACTCCCCCCAGTATGTCCACGCCCCTCTCATAGTGATGAGCTCCAAACTGGGCAAAGTACTCAAGGTATCGCCTCTGCTGAATGGAGGAGAAGGATTACCTTGCTGGTCCTGCTGGCAGCACTTCGAAAGCCAGCTGGGATACATTTTTGCCACAAGGACAGATTTGGGGCTTATGTTTCATTCTCTGTCTACCAGGACACCCAGGTCATCTTATGAAAAGCAGCCTTCCTGACCACGCAAAAGTCCAGCATCTCGTATTGAAGGGGTCCTGGGGTTATTCCTCTCCAGGTGCAGTGTGGAGAGCCTCCATCCCAAGAGGTGGAGATGTGGGGTGTGCCCATGCAAGCCTAAGAAAAAACACTCCACCCCCAAGATACAAATAAAGGTATCAACCTAGAATGTTCTCTCCCTCTTTTGTTATCATTGGTTAAAGTTATACTGCAATGTCCCTGCTCAGTTATTCCTATTGGTTACCTTCCTTCAGCTCACCCTTTTGCAGTCCTTGCTCCTCTCACTATTGGACTCTGACCCTAAACTCCGCCCTTGCTTTACTCTATAAAACCTACCACCCTACCTTTGTTCTTGTTTCTTGTCCCTTGTCAGCATTCGAGTTAATAAAAGATACTCAGATTTCCAAACAAGAACCCATCTCAACTCTATCTATGTTGATCATTGGTGGCTGTCTGAGAGACCAGGGCCCCGGGAAAGCTGTTGTGCCCCCACAAAGCAGTATGCAACAGTGCAGGACCCTGCCTTTCTTGAATTTCAAAAGGTTCTTACTCTCTGTCCAGTCCTCCAGCCTGTTTAGATCCTATTCTGAAGGTCTGCACATCCCTCCGGGGATCAGGACTCTACCATCTTGTGTCATCATCAAACTTGTTGGGGAGAAATCTGCCCCTTCATCTAAGTCACTGAAGTGTAAGAAAAACTATACTGGAGCAGGAGCAACCCTTGGGAAGCACCACTAGTTACAATCCTCCAGCTAGACACTGGGACACTGAGCACAAGTGTCCAAATTCCAAGACCTGCCATTTTATCTGGCTCTTCATTCACGTCATCATCCATTCATCCAGCCTGTGTTTCCTAAGCTTGCCTAGGAAGATAACATGGGAGAGAGTGTCAAAAACCTTGCTGGAGTCCAGATAGACAATCTGGACTATTGGATATCTGGAATATCTGTTGCTATCCCCTCATCTGTCTCTAGGCAGTTGCCCCATATTAGAAGGCAATCAGGTTGGCTGAGAGTGATTTCCCTTTGGTGAATCACTGTTGACTTCCTATGACCTTGTCTTCCACTAGAGATGACTTCAGGATAAGTTGTTCTATTGCCTTTCCAGGGATTGAGTGAGCTGTAGTTTTTGAAGACTGGGGTGATATTTATTTACTTTCTTCCAATCCTCAGGTACCTCTCCTAACTGCCATGATCTTTCAAAGATGTTTGTCATTTTACTGTGACATCATGTACATGTCATAGTCTACCTGTTTTATCAAACATATTACACTTACATAGCTCTTTTTATCTGCCAAATCTGTTCTTTCAGTTGCCGAATTACATGTCTGCTTAATAGGACATTCTCCACAAAACCTTGTCCCATTCAGTAAATGAATATTGCACTACATCTTTCAGTATTTTGTGTTGAAGTTGAGAATTTCAATCTTCAAGGAACGAAAATGTAATATTCGACATTCTGCATATAACCTACACATCAATAAACCAGCACAGGTTTGGGATTTTAAGTAGTGAATACTCAGAATAAACTATTTGTGAACAGTCTACTGCCTAGTAATTATTCATGTAAATTGAATAATAGGAAAGAATCATGATGAATTATTCAGCCAACCCTCTAGGATGAATGTGTGTGTAATCATTTATTAAAATCTTTAGAGTATATTGAACAAGAAAAATGCTGTATTTACTTGGTCTAAAAGATGATAGCATGCTAGAAGTGTAAAATAGTTCAAATGAATGAATGTATGAAAATAATCAGAAAGTGCTTTGAGACACAAAAAGAACAATGGAATGGTAAGAATATGTGGATATACAAATTCAATTCTTATAAATAATATTTTATGATATGGTTCACTATTAGTGAGTTAGTAAAGTTTGGTGAAGTGATATCAGAAAACAAGATATTTATCATCATTTTCCTAAACACTGCACCAAAGTATGAAAACCAGAGTGTTTCTGTAAATTGCAAAGTGTAGTGTATTGCACAAGAAAAAAAATCTAATGAGTTCAAGCTCTCATTAAAAAATTATAATTATAAATGACGATTTCCTTGCTTGTGCTGTTCCAAAATACCAAATGCGTGCTACCGGACAAAGAAATTAAGTATATTTTCTCAGGGAGAATTTTTGATTTCTATGCTGAATGAAAACAAACAAACCACCACCAGCAACACCCCCCCTTAAACCATAAACCAAATAATTGAAGCCACAAAACATATCAGCCATTTCTTCAGGTATGAGAAATCCCTTCCTTCCACCCCCACCCCCCCTTCTTCACTTTGAATTGACAAGTTCAGAAAGGGTTGCTTTGTGCTCTGGAAGGCAGAAAATGTGCGAGATGTGTAGTACTGAGGGAGTTAGATTATTCTGAGATATTATTAAACAAGCAGATTCAATTAATTTGAAAGAGACACTTCAGAGAGAGGCTGAAACTCTGTGCCAGGTGGGCCAAGCAGGACTTCAGATTCTTTTCCACAACTTATCTGTATTTAACAGACCACCTAAACAGATGTAGGTTTCCTCTGGAGAAGATTAGTACAAAATAAAAAAAAAAAGGAACCATTCTGGAACTGCGATTAAAAATCACTTAAATTTACTAAGTGTCTGTGCAGTCTTGAAGAATGATAAAATTCCTGGGCATCGCTCTATTTAGCTGAAACTTTTCCAGATGTGTCTCGCTAATCAACTCCAGCCAAATTCCCTCTGGCTTACAGAAATTAAAGAGAGAAGCCAAAATTCTGAGATAAAACAAACCCTCTCAGCAGTGTAGCTGCGCAAGGTTTCTTTTAACAGTAGAAACCAGACTTTTTAATTTTGTTCGGGTAGTACATGAAAGTTTTTAAAAAATACCCGCACCTAAACCTATATATTTGTATGTTACTTAATTATATTTTGCATTCATCTACACAAATATATTCATTTGTATATTCTGGCTAGGCAGATGTGTCAAGAATCCTTGGTTTTACATCCTGGAGGTATTATGTGGTGTCCTGTTCTCATATTTTTACTAATTGTCCACTTTAACTACTATAGGAGAAAAGACATGGGTCTAGATTGATTTTTGAACTAAACCAGTGTGACTATTCTTATGTTCTGATATTTAGCATCTACTCCCAGCTCCATGATAGACCACTTTTTTGGAGTTTCTCTAGCACTAGTGATCCACACACCTCGGTTTCAGAGTGGTTTCCCAAGTGACAATTCTGCAGGCAACTTGCATTCACAGTTATGCCTTGAGGTGGTTCAAACCCCAATAAAATGCCCTGATCTCAAGCATAAAAAAAAAGTGAATTTGTTCCTGAGGGTAATGTATTTAAAAAAACACAAGAAAAAAAAAGCTAAGGCATGAATAAAGACATGCAAAAAATATGTTGTCAGCACTTATTTTTTCAGGTATTTCTTAGAGTGGCTGTACTCCAGAATCCACACAAATGAGAAGAAGATAAAGAAAGTGTCAGCAGGTAATGATTTTGAATGATCTCGTATTAGTCCTTCCCATGCTTCAATAGAATCCTCCTTACTTAAAATAGTGAATTTATTTTTGGTTAATTTCTTCTGAGAGGCAAAACTCTTAAAAATATGTCTCCTCGTTTTTTGTGAAATGTCTTGGTAATGTGCTTAGGTATAACTTCAGTTTTCAAGAATGAGGTCTTTTGACTCAAATAAGTTATAAAACACAAACCTTTCTAAGAACTGCCTAAGGTTCTTAGTCTTTCTCTGCCTTAGGTTATAGCTTGAAGTCTTTAATAATTGAGTTTTATCATCATAGTTACTCTAATAACGTGATACGTAGGCTCTCCCAACAAAGAGTTTGTCTTTGGGATGATATGGCTATGCAATTTTCTCTGCATCATGAAGAGTGAAGTGAGGGACATAAAAGCTAAATTATTTGATTAATGGAACCGAAAATATTTGTGTGAGAGCAGGGAAATAAAGACATCATTTTGGTTTTCCTACGTCCTTCCATTAATGTTTACATCAATCAAAATATTTAAAATATATGAATCTATAGTTTTGCAAATGTATTTTTGTAGTTGTAAGATATTAGTTTTTCCCATCAAGAAGCAGAAGTAAAAATTGTCAGAAGCTGTGAGAAAAATATCAGTGTACCAGAAGAAGACAAGTCTGAAGTCCAGGCAAAGTTGTACACCCTATGGCCAGTATTTAAGTACACAGTTAATCCAAACACAGTCTAGCACTTAGAAAGGCTGCTTGAGTCCTGTAGGCCAGAACAGCTCCAGCAGGTGTAGAAATATATGTACTTACCCACACAGGGGAAATTAAAACTCACAGAAAGAGAGTGAACCCAGAGGAACAGGTATTGATTCTTCATAGAAATGTTTTATTATATGAGATACTTCTAACCAAATTGTTTTATAAACCCATTTTAAGGTGGCAGTAGTAGCTTAAATTGTTTTGGCATTTACCCAGAAGGGTAGCTATTCCTTGGGTAACAGCACTCAGGGAAAGGAGGGCCAGCCAAATAACACCTGTCTCTTTCCAAACAAACACTACCACTGTCAGCTGAAGGGCTGAAAAGAGATCTAAGAGCAGCCAGCAACATTTCAGTGTTTCTCACCACACCTCTATTGACAAAACTGCAGCTGTAGTGTGTATTTGCCCCGGTGTGCAGTGTGGCAGCAGGCTGATGCAGCAAGCAGAGTTGGTTTGTCACAGGCAGATCATCTCCACTCCATCACATTCTTTTCCCCATGCACCAGAAGATGTAAATCTTACTTTATAACTATAATAAGATCTTGAACTGAGCTGAGACCCAGTTTCTTACCTACACCAAAGCTCTACTTATCCCAGCTGAGAGAAAGGAGAGAAAATAGTGTTTTCCAAATCTAGTTAGTGCCAATATTTATTATTATTTTTCTTAGAAAATAAGAACTGACAGTGAAATGTTCTAAACCCCTAGGGTAATAACTTTCTTAGACTTCAGAAATACCATGCAGTTGCTATAAATCAAAATGCCATGTGTTTTCATTTCCTTTCCTATAATTAAAAGTTTGCTTTCACGTTTAAAAGCACAAGTATACCCAAGAGTAGAGTAGCTGGAGAGTGTTCTTATTTGACACTTCTGTTAAACAATGCAATTTATCTTTTTTTAATAACAGAAATTAAACAAAACAAAACAATACCTGACTGCTGTTTAAAATCTTATTTGTAAAATATTTGCTATAATCAGTTCTTCCTTACAGACAGCAACAAATTGTAAGTGAAAACTGGGAGCAGAACACCATCTTGTTTAGGACAAATGAAAATTATTGGACAATGCTTTTAACAGCTTGACAAGCTGAGGAAAGGACACATTGTTTGAATTAAAGAACTTCGAAAGAATCTGGGAGGAGCTGCACAAAACTACAGTGAAACACTGCTAGACAATTATGCCATTCTATGCAGCGTGTGTTAAATCAGATTTGTTTGGTAGGGTCCTATGAAACTGAAGGATCAGAAAGTGCTTCTTGGTTCTGGGCTCTGTGCCACACCCTCCATATCCATGGGACAACTTCCCCATCCTTCTGGGTAAAACCCCAAACACAGGTCAGAAGGCAGCAGGGATGAGGTCTGCCTGGTTCATCTGTCTATAGGACTGAGGCCTTAGTAATTCAGTTTATACAGATCATGAACTTATGGAAAAATGTGGGTTTAATGGAGGCAGTTTCATGTATTGAATAACTGGGCACAGAAGACTTTGTAATATGAAGAGGGGCTGACAGAGATGGGACTGTTCAGCCTTGAGAAGGCACTGTGGGGATCTGATCAATGTATATAAATATCTGATGGGAGGGAGTAAAGAAGGTAGAACTTTTTTCAAAGGTATCTAATGGAAAAACAAGCTAGAGTGGGCACAAATTGAAATAACTGGAATTTCTCCTAAGCATAAAGAAAGAATATTTGGGGGGCTTTTTGTGAGAATGCTGGAACACTGATACATGTTGCCCAGAGGTGGTGGAGTCTCCATACTTGGAGATATGTTAAGCCTGACTGGATACATCTCTAAGCAATCTGTTTTGTTTGATCTTGCTTTGAGCAACAACACTGGATGGGCTAGATGGTCTTTCTGACCTCAGCCATTCTCAAATTCTGCAGTTCTGCGATTTTAATACATATGTGTGTAAATATATTTACCCAGACACACTAATACATCATATCATATATCACCATATATCATATATACCATATACATGTCTAAATAGATGTACATATAAGTATAAATTTACATGTAGTTAGTTATCCTTAACTTACACATGATGTTGCTGTTATGTACAGGAAAATTCACCCAGAGGAGGCTTGTACTTGTTAGAGCATTTTCTGCTACTATCCTTCTAAATAATTTTTGTAAAAAATTATATAAAAGGATAGTAGTAGAAGTGACTGACTTGAGAGAGAGAGTAGCATTAGCAGCAACCAATTTCTGTGTATGATTGTGTGCGTGGGTGGACCTCACAGCCCTAATTCATAGACTGACTGAAAGGAATTAAAGAACTAGACTAAAACTTTATGAACTAAAATAAATAAGTGAATTTTGGGAAAAAACCTTAAGAAATATTTCACTTGCTGTTGCTGGAACGGAGTAAATTTTCTTCAAGGCAGGACTTGCACTGCTATATTTTCATATGAAACCAAAACTATGTTGGTAACACAAGGATATTTTAGCTGTTGTGGAACACTGCTTGCACAGAATCAAGGCTTTCCCTGTGTTTTGCTCTGTCTTCCTCAGCAAGTGGGCTGGCAGTAGGGGGGAGGCTGGGAGGCATCACAGGCAGGGCAGCTGACAGCTCACCAGGGATGTGCTCCAAACTATATAATACCATGCTGGCCAATAAAAGTGAAGAAGGCCTCTTATCAAAGAAGCTGGTGCTTGAATATTATCTGGACAGCAGCCTGCTCATGAAATATGAGTGACTATAAGCATGTCACCTTTTTTTTTTTTTTTCTCTTTTGGTCTTTCCATTGCTTGACTGATTTTATTTTTCCCAGGAGATTTTCTTGGAAGGTTGAAGTGAATGAGTAGCTGGTGGGTGCTTAGTAGTGCTTATAGAGATAAACTTATATAAGATATTAGGAAAAAAGTCTTTTTTGTGAGGATGGTGAGGTACCGGAACAAGTTGCCCAGAAAACATGTAATTGCCCCATCCCTTGAATACTGGATGTGCTCAAGGACAGGTTTGATGGGGTCCTTGGCAATTTGATCTAGTTTGCTGTAATCTAGTGGAAGGTGTCCCTGCCCATGGCAGGAAGTTGGAAAAAGATGATGTTTAAGGGCCCTGCAACCCAAACTATTCTACAGTTCTATGATTAGGGGTTGCACAGGGTCAATTCTTCACTAATGTGTATGAACAATATATAGTCATTTCTCCCCATATGTATCCTTACTGATCTTTAGTACCTGCTGATGTGGATGTGCACATAAATCTCAGGCTGTGATTTTAAGTTTGAACTAAGTCTGGCTGTATTATTTCTGACTGAACTTCAAAGAAAAAATACCATGATGAACATACAATGAAAGCAAAATTCAAAAATTACTTTATTTTTAAAAAAATAAACCCTAAGAACTTTATCTTTCTCTAATGTGATTTTCTACAATTAAAGTGAGAGTCCAGAAGGTCAGATGATGTCAAAGTTTAACCAAACTAATAATAGTTTCTTATTTCTATTCCTTTCTCAGTTAATTATTTGCTAGCGTGAGAAGAATTTGTTAACAAAATATATTGGTTTCCTCAAGTTCTTGTTGAACTCAAATGACACTGGAGTTGGAACTAATTGGCAGTTTCAGCAGGGATGGATAAAAGAAAAAAAAATAGAAAATGACAATTTTTTATCTCACCTCTAGAAACAACCTCTTGAGCTTTTGAGACCAGTAGCAGGACACTGAAAACACAATTATGTGGCTTGTACTGCAAAGGGTCTGTGGATAGAAAAAGAATTTTTTCTGTCAAGTCTATCCTTATTGGATAAATACAGCTTAAGAAATGAAGCAAAAAAGGAAAAACAGCTCTAGAGTTTTGAAGAGCAATTAAAACACAGTATTTGGGGGTTTGGAAGTTTTAGTTTTAGAAATTCTAGCACGAATTTTATTCTTAGATCTGTTTCATTTTTCCCCTAATACATTCTGGTTGAGAACAAAATTGAATGAAGCTATTGTGTTGCAGATGTATCCTGCACTAAATCCTTCTGAAATATTTCAATTTCTTCCCTGGAGCAAAAATATTCTCCAAAGTCACCACAAACAGATAGATTTCTTAATAAACCTTACTCTAAGGTAAGATTCAAACTTTCCTAATAATGAGCCACAAATAAAAGGGCATTGTTTGGATGAGACAGTCGTAATCACATCAACCATCTGCACTGAACTACACTAACTGTCCAGACGTCATCCATGTCTGCTGGATGGATTAAGTGGATACATTCATTTTTGGGGAGTCTTTCTCGTTTTGCATGAACCAGAGAGGACTTGTGACAAAACAGAAGAATAAAATTTCAACTCTGTTCAACAATTTAACATGGAAAATCTGGAGTAGTAATGTTTTATCCAGTTTGGTAAAAACAACTGTTATTGTCACTTAAGTGATAAATCTCAATATCAGAATTCCCATTCTGAGTTTGGTAAGTGTTATCTGAAAGAGGAGCTGCCATTAACTGCTAGACATCTTAATGCATTAGAGCCCCAACCAAATTCAAAATAATGCGGTTTTCTAAACCTAAGCTTGTATCAAAAATCATTGCCTTCTAACTTATCATAGAAAATAATTTTCTCTTCTTACTTGTTGAGGCACATTCAAGTTTTGTGCAATCCCACTATGGGATCTCATCCTAACATAGCTTCTTTAAGAAATGCCATATCCTTCAGAAGCAGGTACTTGCAGCAGCACATGTACTACCTGATAAATCACCATCAGTGCGTTCCACAACTACAGACAACCCTCTATCATGATCACATTTTGACTGCTTTAAACACACACAAACACAGATCACTTTATAATTGATATTGAGAAGATGTATAATACTTTTTTATTGTTTACCATCATTAAAAATTATATTTTTCAAAACTGATGACGTTCTAACAAAAATTAAAATAATTCTGTCTCAAATGCAAGAAAAAAATCAGAACACTGAATCAATACAAATAATTTATTTTTCTAAAGCATGCAAATGCTGGTTTCAGTAATTTCTTTTCTTAATAACACCTTAAGTTCTCTGCTACATGTATGATAAATTTTAGCAGAACTATTTGGTTTTTAAGATTAAATTTACACTTGCCTTTACCTTGTAAATATTTCCTTGATTAAATATTGCATAGTCAATGACATTACAGATATGACTCATGAAACTTCCTTAGTAAATCATACCAAAATATTAAAGCCTAAAGTTATGAACTGCATAAATCCAACATTTGTCATTTGTATCTTAGCTTGCTTACCATTTAATTTACTCTATGCTACATACAGGACTTCCTAGAATTAAACTGAACACAATAATTATAAGACGAAGGGCTATGATTTTTAGTAATTACTGACTTTGTGCTGATTTGTGGGGAAGAGGCTGGAAAGAAATGTTCATGTGATTCAAATTTCTCAGATGTATCTGTTGCTGTGGGCCATGGTAAAAATGCTGTACATATACCAAGGTTGGAGAAAATTCTTTCTGAGTAGCTGTTTGAGCAGGTGCCGTGGCCACCTGGATCCAGATTCATCTGTACAGGCATGTAGGGTTAAACAGATTATTTTTTGGAATTCAGCCATACTTTTGATTCAGTAGTAGCACATGTACCTCAGCCGAGGATTCTTGTACTCTAGAAGTACCTATTTTTTTTTTGTAGGTCTTTCAAGTCTCTTGTGTGTGAGCAGACGGGCATATTCTCCTCACCTATCCTGCTTTTCATGCAGAGCTGTGATTACTAATTGTGTAAAGAGACAGAAAAGGTTATGTGGGTTTTTAACCCATTTTTTATGTGAGTTAATAGGTTCTCACATCTTAATATAGTCTCTTAAGGACTTAGAAGGTAGTGCTAGGTGAATAATGCTTATATGGTATGAACTATTTCAGGTTTATCTCCTGTCTTCCTAAAACATGTCCACAATCTCACTGGATGAAACTACAGATGTGAATGTTTAATAAATTAACCTATTTATGTTGATTATGTAGTTTAGACCAAAAAATTAATTTCATTACCAATTATCTGGGTTATGCAGTACTCCAATGATCCCTTTTCCAGCTTAAGAATAAGCAATGGATTTTCCCTCACATGGTATAAAAACTGTACTTCTTTTCCAAAACTATTTCAGCTAAAAGCATCTTTCAGACTGAAGGGTTTTATCATACCATATACAAGTTTTATCTAAGGTAAAGAAATAATTTTTTGGAAGATACCTGGGTATTCAGGTGGGAATGTCCAGGTATCTTCCAAAAAAGGAAGAACCAGGAAACTACAGGCCTGCCAGACTCAGTGCTGGGCAAGATAACGGAGTAGATCCTCCTGAAAACTATGCTAAGCCATGGAGAGAATGAGGAGGTGATTGATGACAGACAACATGGCTTCATTGTAGGCAAATTGTGCCTGAAAAATTTGGTGGCCCCTGCAATGGTTTGCAGAGTTGGTGAGTTAGGGAAGAGTGATGACTGATATCATCTACTTGTCTGTGGTCCTGGGACTGGCAATATCATTCCCTTGTATGTGTCTCTGTGTTTGTCTCTCTGGGACATGTTCTCATCTTCACTACTCACTGAGCCTGCAACTACAGAACCTTTAGCCATGTCCTCAGCTTGGGCACAGAGCACAGCTCCCCGGGACGTGGGACTGGGTTCCTGCCTCTAGGCTGGTCCAGAGGTCCTGGATTGAATCACCAGGAGGAAGAGGTCACACTACTGTCTTACCCCACTTAACACATAATTTCATCCCAATACAGAATTAAATACATTTGGAGTTTCAAAACAAATAGTGGTGAAGCAGGAAGGCCCCTTTTGGTAATCTCTTGAATGAAGGATTTTTGATTTCTGACTGTCTGTTTATCTGACACCTAGCAAAAAGGAAAGCCTTCAAAAGCATCGGATTTTAGATGACTTTATAATATTGTATTAAAACATACTTTCTTTTGATGATGTGTTCTTATGATTAGGCATGCTTTTGATTAAAAAAATACATTGAAAATGTATAAATTTAAAATATCATTGTGTGCAAATGTTTACATTAATACAAGCATTATTTTAAGGGTAAAGGAAAAAGGTTTAGAACTGACTTTATACTGTAGAGCTTATTCCTACAGTTTTTAAAATGCTGTGTTTTATGTTAAAAAATTAGGTTAGGAAGTTAACAATCTGAACAAGGGCTTTCACCGTCATTTCTAGTTATTTCTCAAATAACACACTCTGAATTTGTATTTTGATTACAATTTCTGTACTTACCTCTTTCAGGTCAGTAGCGTTAAACTGCTAGCCATTTCCTCCCAATTAGAACAGAAAATACTAATTAACAAGACATCCCTGTTTTAGACCTTTGGGATATTTTTCCTTCCTCTCCCAAGCCTTCTCATACAAATCTACCCTTGAAATAATAGATTTAACTGTAATTCCACACCTCCACAGGTCTTCGACTTTTCCATCTTGAGACGCTGTAGTGGTATTGCTGCAAGAACTGGCAAAGCCCCTCAATGTACAAAATAGATATGGAAAAAAAAATGTTTGGTTTAAGCTTATTAATTTTGGACAGATTCTATGCTATTTTATATATGGTATTTCTAATGAAAGGAATGCAATGTCAGTAGGAGTTCTCTGAGTAGTTTAGCAAGTGATGGTTAAAAATGAGGAAAACATAAGGTACAGCAAATTAACAGTACTATAAAATGTGAAAAATTAGACCATCAAAATACTATATTTTTTTAAATATTATTCTGTCATTAAACTTCTTTATTGCATTCATGAGGGTAGGACAACATTTTTTCCAAATAATTGAAAGAGGCCAGGTGTAAACTCAAGTCACATGGAGATCTCACTATTTTACAAATTCTATTAGTTTTCTTTCAATAAACATGTCTAATATCAAAGGGGAAAATAGGTTATATAATACAGACACAATTCCTTTTTTCCTTGTCTTGAGAGGTCTATTACAAGTCAGAGTAATGAAGATCACACTGTCTGTGACTTTTTCTATAGAATCCTGTTTGGACATGCTTTAACTCATATTTCTTTATTGCTCAATTCACACTGAGTTCTCTTCCTCAAAGGCTGCATAAAAATTCATTATCATCTTTGAAGATCCTTCAAAGGTTGGTAATGTCCAGATTTGTCTGTCATTCCTGTCATTATTATCTTCTGGAGAATTGCCTGATACAGGACATTCTCATCAGTATAGTGAAATTAAATAAGACTTTTCTTAACAAGTTTTTAAAGGTGCTCCTACGCTTAGCACTGAAAGTATGTCTTGATCTTACAACGTCTTAAGCTTAAATGGAAATTCCTGTATTTCAGTTTGTTCTTTTTGTTGTGTGTTTTCATTGGGTGACATTGAGAAAAGTCTGCCTCCATTTTCTTTATTAGCCTTAACATGTGTTTATACACATTGGTCAGTTCCCCTTGAGCCTTCTCTTCCTGGGGAAAATTACCCCAGATGTCTATCTTTGTATGTCACATGTTCCAGTCCTTTAATCATCTTCATGTCCCTTCACTGGACTTACTCCAATATGTCTATGTCTCTTCTACTGGGGAGCCCAGAAACTGAATCAGCACTCTACATGGGTGTCACCAGGACTTAGAAGAGGACAAGGATTGCCTTCCTAGCCCTGCTGAAAGCGCTCTCTGCCTTATGTCCCCCAGGTGCTATTGCCCTTCTTGGGCTTCAGAGGCAGAGCACTGGCTTGCCTTTAGTTTGTTTGGAGGGCTTTCCAAGTCCTTTTCTGAAAAACTGCTTTGGTGCTTCAGCTTATTGTCCCACAGTATGTACTTGTCCAGGGAGTTCTTTCTCCCTAGGTGCAGGATTTGGGATTTACCTTTGCTGAATTACATAAAGTTCCTGTTTACCCTTTGCTCCAGCTTGCTGAGGTCCCTTTGAGCAGCAGCACAACCCCTTTTTATCAGATCCCCTTCCCAATTTTGTAATAGAACAGACAGACTGCATAGACCTGTCTTTGAAAAATAGTAGGTAGGTTATTGGTAAAAAGTTAGGAAATGTTATGGTTGGTGTTTACCACAGGCTGCCTGATCAAGGACAGCCTGCTGATTAAGCGTTTTTATTTCAGATATAGGACACATCATGCTGGCAGGCTCTGATCTTGCTGAGGGAATTCAATCAACCTGACATCTATTGTAAAAGGGGCACAGCAAGTTGTAAGGAGTCCAGATTTGGTAAGTGACAAGGATAATTTCTTAATCCAGGTGATAGTGTGATGAGGGAAGTGTCACTGACCTGTTGCATACCAGTATGGATACACTAATTAGAAATTTCAAGATTGGTGGCAGCCTGGACTGCAGTGTTCACACCTTCATGGAATTCACTATCTTGAGAGCTTTGGGCAAGGTGAAGACTAGAGTCAGGACACTGAATTTTAGGAGAGTAAACTTTCAGTTATTTAAGAGATGTCCTGGGATACTGCACTCAGAGGCAAAGAGGATGAAGAGAGCTGGTGTAGAAGCCCAGAAGCTAAGAGGTAATGTGTGTGTCAAACACAGACAGTCAGCTAATCATTTAGACAAGCAAGGATTGATAGTAAGAAGAGTAGGTAGCTGGAGAAAGGTCCCATGTGGAGATAGGGTAGCACTTTTCTGGGACAAACGTCCTTGTAACGTCTCCTGGAGATAAGCACAGCACAGTACAGTGCAAGTGTGGGAATGAGGTCAAAAAGAGTGCATGGACTGCTAACCAAAGGATGACCCACTGGGGGGGATCAAGACCACCAAAGACCCCCATAGTCCTTCCATCTGTTCTCAGGGAGGTCTACAAGAACTAACTGTACATGGTAATTCATTTACATTGAAATTGAGCAATTTAGCTGCAGGGCAGGGAAACTAATCTACAAAAAGGTACCTCCACAAAGCCTGGGTGGCCCCTGAAAACTCCATCAGTTGGATTAATGCTGGATTCAGGACTGGTGATTTTTATTTCTTCCTTTTTTTCTGTCTCCTACACTCTTTCACCTCATTCACCCTACTCTTTATTCTGAACCCACCACTGTGTGTTTATCCTGTAAAGGATTTACACCAGAGAGAAGTTATTATGCACTAACCCCACTCTCCTGCACCTCACCAAAGGAACTGTGTTGGCTGAGCATAATCTGCAGAAAAACCAAGGAAATCAAGACTGAGAAGTGGGGAGGAAACATGTTTTATCCATGCTGACCCTGGAGAAGAGACATAAGATGTATTTCCTTTTTTTTTTTTTTTTTTCTGAATGCCTAAATCTGTATTCAAAATATTATGCTAAATAAAATAAAATAATTTTTTTTTTTTTAAAAAAGTAATGTCTTAGTAAAGACTGCTTTGCCTGTAATAGTCTTCTGTTTGGTCTTGGCTGAGGTGGCAAGATTGCCTGTGGCAGAGCATGGTGCTTGGCAATGCAATGGTAAACAAGATTTCCCTGCTGCATGGGAGTTCCCTCCCCAGCATGGGGGCTGGGGACCTCTCTCCATGTAGTCCCCCCTGTTTTGTCATACTGTACAATGCCATTAGCATTTAGGTGCTGGATTGCTGCCGTTCCATGCAAGACAGGCATTTGAGGTCTGATGCTGCAGTGCCCTCCTGTCAAAGGAATAGTTCAGCATCTCACAGCAGGACTTCTTTCCTAAGTCTGTGCCAAGGAAAGACACCTGCCTATGCTGTCCTGCCACTGCTGCCATCACTGTCAAACATGGGAAAGAGGGAGGAATTGAGGAGAGATTTAGTGAGTGTAAATTGTATTTATGTTCTTTGCAGGCAAGGGAAAAAGGGGAATCTCAGGCTTAGTGACACTGAGAATGACACAGAGAGAGGGAAGGTGCCTGAGGGAGGATGACTGCCATCACTGCAGCTTGACAGTCTCCCAGGGCAACTCAGAGGAAAAGAAAGAAAGAAAAAAAATCATCAGCTGATGGATTATGTCTGCTTAGCAACCAGCTACGGCACAGAGCAGGGTACTACCCTAAAGGGCATGTGGTGTGATAATAACACAGTCACACATTCACAATTCCTGAACAAGACAGATCCTGTCAGGACTCCACACATGGACACACATGGTATCGTCTCTGATTGTTTGTCCTCGGCATGGGGAAAAAGAAGCTGTGCTGCCCACAAAAATGACACTGCACACACTGTTTCCTCCCCTCAAAACATGCCTCCCACACTCCTAAAAGCAATTAGTACAGCTTTTATTACCAAATGTTATTTCATTTATGAAGATTTTCCTGGAGGATCTTTCCACCCTTGCTCTTTTCTTGCATTTCCCATGAACCCAGTTCAACCTGGGCTCACTCAAAAGAAATGCTAAACCATGAACTTTCTATGCCCTTCTCCTTACCCTTACTAACACAGGTCTGTTTTTATCTGCTGAGACTCTCTGAGGCCCTGCAGAAATCTGGAGTATGTACCATTTCTAATCCAGCTCTATCAGAATTTGATATAAACCATATTTAATCTATTACTCTGTAGACACAAAATGTATTCTTTTGTTTGACATTCAGGGTAAAAACAAGCATTGTTTAATTCCTCTCCTAGGACACACTTACAGATCAGGGGATACAGTTGACAGGAGTACTTCTACAAAATCTCCTCACAGCTCCCCTGAGGTACCAGGTATCTTTACTGTGCAACCATATAGTTGTGCCAGCTGTGCAGCCTGTTGAGCTCACAGAAACCCTGTTGACTACTTTTGTACTGGCAGGGCAGTAGCATGGCACAAAGAACACATAGCAGACTGGTCAGTGCCTTCGCATAAAAACAGGCTACCAAGAAATAGAAAGGAAGATTCATGTGTATAAATCCATTGCACACTAAACATGACCCAAATTCATGCCACCTCTCCCTTCCCTCATCTCACTCCTGTTTCTATTCAGGTGTTCTGGTTGTTCCATTTGAGTCCACCATCCCACAGCTTTGAACACAGTCATTAGGTTATTAGGGCAATTTTATTGTGAATTCTTTCTTCTTCTTCTTCCCCAGCTTCAACAATGGGTCCAACTCAGACTCTTTCAGACATGGCTATGCACCTGGTCTTCTGAGGAATGTGGTTAACAGGAATGGTGTCGCGGGAGACTGTGCACTATTTCCAGATCCTAGAAAGGACTTCACAGACAGGTCTTGTGATAAGGTCTGGAAAGCATCTCGGAAAGCATCTCAGGAAGCACAGAGGCTGTCTTGCCTGAGAGCAGCCGTCAGTAGAGGTTTGAAGTCCTTTAATTTAGAACCAGAAGCTGACCCAGTGCAACCCTCATGTGGCCTTCTTGCAGAGGGAGTGGGTGAACAATGTGAACAACGAGGACCTGCAGGTCTGAATCTACTGGAAGCAAACCTTCCCTTACTGTGGTATTGTTTGCTGCAGCTCTACATGTTCCATTGTCACCACAGTGCCTGTGGAGACAAGGATTGTGAAGCAACACAGCACCTTTTTATTTATTCAGGTAATTATTCTTCCCTGATAGTTTCCTTCTGTGCTTGTATGTTTTCCTTTCCCCTTAAATACATCTCTGAACAGTAAAGTTTCATACAGTAAATTTCATAATAGGTTTTTGTTTTCTGCTAATGTTGTTGCCTGGTGACTAAAGGATATTTAAGTGCCCATGTAGACAGCATGAGTACAGAGGAGAATGCAATATTGGGAAAGAGTAACCAGTATGACTAGAGTTTATGAAATCCTAAGTGTGATCTGACTATGACAAGGGAATGAATTCTTGTGAAAATATCTTCCTGTGTAGAGCATGGAGAAGAAAAGAACAAAGACATAACTGAAAAAGAGCAAAGAAATAGAAAAGACAGAAAGGACACCTGAAAACAAGACATGAAGCTGCATCTCCTAGGAAGAAGGAGGAGCTCTGGCTGTCACTGTACTGTGCAGCAAGACAGAGCAGACAGACAAAGAGATGGAGAGAAGAGGGTAGGGATAAATACAGTTGATCAGCAAAGGAGAAGGAGAGGAAAACCAGATCTATTTTTAGCTGTTGTTACGGTACAAAAAAAGCCACAGTGTTTGTTGCTCAAATGGAACTGGCCTCCAGGCAGACAGGCACAGATGGTCTCCCACACTTCTCTGTCAGGAGGTCCTGTGGGGTCAGGAAGGTGATGTGGCCACCAAGGTGTTAGAAGACTTGATTTGAGACTGACTGCTCCTGCTGGAGTAGATGACTGCTCTTTGTTCAAGCTGTATGAGGCACATAGGGCAGGAATAGCACTGTGGCACTGAGCTCCGGTGTCAAGCCTGCCTTTGCATGTTCACTGCTGAGCAGCCAGCTGGCTGAATATCTCCTGTGAGATCCTGCAGGAGGGTGGCAAGGCCCAGCTGAAGGGAACATATGGCCCATAGTTGTTACCAAATGGCCACATCATCCACTATCGCATCAAGCAAAGCATTATCTGCCAAGATGTGGCACTTGAATCTCCTCTATGAGGTCCTTTTTTTTAGAAGGTAACTTTGAACCGCATGAATGTCATAATCCCTACCAGGGGTTTTACGCTATGTAGTGCCCAGTTCTCCCTTGGAAATTAGTGCTAGAAAACCCTTTAGTGCTCTAATTTTATTTAGATCAATTTGATGCCTCCTTTTTAAAAGAAGTGACTAAAGGAATGCATTCTTTCAAACGTGACTGGCACCTTGTTGAGATCTGATTTCAGGTTGTATTCCAAATTTGTTGATCTCTCTTTCATAATTTTCTGTTGTGTCTGTCTCTGGTGCAGCTACTTGTTTAAAAAAAAAAAAAAAAAAAAAAAAAAAAGAAAGAAGGAAAAATTCACACTGACACTAAAAAGTCTTCAGCGCCAATCAGGTCTTTTGGTATATAGTACATCTTCCTCCTTAAACAATTATTAGGGAAAGGATTTACTAGACTGATTTGTCCTCTAGAAAGAATCATGATGCATTATTCTTCCATACTGCACTTCAAGTGATTAACTTGTTGATTGTTTTGAAATATCTAATCTGTTTGTAGTCAGAGAGAGAATCTAATAAATAGAATAAAGTTGCTGAGGAGATATATAGGTGATGCATCTTCCTTGAAAAGATTGAAGTGTTTTTCCATCATGACTGTATTTTGTGCTTTCTATTTAGTCATCTGCATATCCAAATTAATTATCTTCTGTAATGCTGAAACTAATTTAGTTTGAAGGTTCTTCCATCTTTTCAATTTTAGATATTTATGCCCCATAATGCAATTCTATCTTCATTTTTTTTTTGCTTACTGGTAATAGTCCTTCTGTAGAAACCTTTTTTCATATCCATATCTTGTAAGCATCCTCTAATTCATCAGAGTATTACAATTCAGAATTTGACCAGGGTGAAAGTAGTTAGTATAATTGTTAAAGATGGTAGTTAACTTCTTCAGTTTTAGACACACATTTTAGGTTGATGCAAATCCTCTATATCCTTTCACTGACTATAAAAAGACTTTAGAGGGGTCAACTGAGATTTGTACATGGATGTTTAGAAATACAGGTAAAATGAATAAGAGGATCTTTTGTACTGAGCTTAACATATATGAAAATCTTGTCTAGGATTTTTGTTGAGTACGCTGACTTAGAGGTTTTTCAATCCTGGAATTTTCTTGCCTAGAATATGCTACAATACAGACCAAATATACAGCTTGCCCATACAAACAATTTTTATATGGTGGTCTAAATTTGTTCCTATAGTTCTCTCATATATATGCTTTTTACTTATATTCTAGTGTCAATTCTGAATATTTTGGGGTGTCTGCTTATGATCAAATGAGATCATTTTATATGTCCCATTGCTGTCCTTTGCATTATTCTGCATTGCATGAAGGCCCCCACAAAACAACAAACAAAATCGCCCTACTAAAACAAGCACAGTCTTCCATCTTTCTCTGTCGGTTTTTAAAGGGAAATATTAACTTGACAAGTATATAAATTCTTATAAATCCAGAAGCCCATTTAAAACAGGACAAAAGTGCTCAAACGCATGTCCTTAGACTGTGGAACTATCCTTCCTGTTCTTCTTCTGTTTGCCTTCTACGGATTATTTTTAATACCTCTTTTGCTATTTTGTTGCTTAGCTTTTTCAGGGTAGATATCCATGTTTTATATCAAGATTCTCTTTATCCAGAATACTGCTCTGTTGCTCTGTATAACAACATGTAATTTTGTGCATAATGCAAACTATTCTGCTTCCTTTGTTATCCATTTCTCTTTTATAGGCTGCTTAAAGGGCATAAACTCATGGCCAAGCTGATTCAAAATAAATTATCTTAACTATCAGAGGCACACATAACTCAGTAGCACAGCAGACTGTTACAAGTTTGCCTGACCTCAAGTTAATTTTATCAACCTTTTATTATATTGAACTGGATAAACAGGCACCCTCTTAATGTTTCTTTAGCTAAAGCCAAAATTCTGTCCTTGTATGAACATGCCTTTGGAAAACCATGGGTTTCAAAAGAGTAAAACAGCTCTTTGGGTTTTTTCCCCACCTATTTTGCCCAGCTTGTCATTAGAGAATGTGTTTTTAATTAATCCTGTCTTTTTTACCAGTATATATTAGATAAAGAGCCAGATCAGTAATATCTTCCAGGTCCTGCACAGATTTGATATTTTTTTTTTTTTTTCCTAAACCGTGTAGATATCTATATTTCTGGTTTCAAATTTAAAGGGATGAGTATTTATGGCATTATTCTCTAGCAAAGTGGTTCCTAAAAACTATTTTTATTCTTATACCATGATTCAACTGTTTTACCAAAGATTTTCAGAAACAATCTGAAATATATTCAGTTCTAGACATCAGAGTTAAACTGACCAAGACATTGCAGTAGAAAATTATTCAGTGGCATCTGAGAATAAAACACGTTTTTCCATTATGTATTACAGATTATGATAATCAACTGTAAGAAAGGTCTAGAGAATCTAATTAATTAGACAGCTCAGTAAAACTCATAAACCTGCTAACATCCTTTAGGAGTTTTGCTTGGGCTTTCAAAAGTTCAGTATCAGGTAAAATCTTCAGAGACCAATTTAGAGAAAAAGGGAGGTGTAAAACGGTAAAGAATTCTTTCACAAAGGATATCGTATAGTCACCAGAGCACCATGAGCCCTGAATAGCAGTGCTAACAAAATGGATAAGAGCTGTCTCCACAGATCCTCTGGGTACCTCCAAGGTCTGTGGTAGGAATGGCTGAGGATCCCAAACTGGGTGCTCTGGAAAGGAGCTTTGTCAGGCTGCTTTCACTGTTTCTGTTGGGGGTTTACACATTTCTAGTGGAAGATGATTTTGAATTGTCAAAGCATAAACCCTCTCACCAGGCTGTCCAACTGTTTGATTAAATATCCTTATGTTACAATTAAGAAACACAAAATTTTAACATATATCTTAGGTTTTTTAAAATTGGTGCAGTATGAATCCTATTTTTAGAATTGCTGTGACTGAAGAAAAGACAGCTCCCTAAAACAATTATTCCTTTCATAGACATTTCATTTTGTTTGCTGTTCTCAGTTATAATTTGATGTAAAGTCTCTACTCTCTTTTTATTATATCTCAATTCTCAGCCTGAGGATTGCATACACTTTATTAGGCAATATTATTTTGAAGACAATCTTTACCTTTCTTTAATAAAATTACTGTAAAGTTACTTCTCCCTGTTGTATATTTAAAAAAAAAAAAAAAAAAAAAAGAAAGGGAGGAGGAGCAGGGAAAGAGAAAAATTTTCTCAAGCCTGGGTCTCCCATGGTGTAACAAATCCTGAAAACAAATCTGCTGCAATGTGAGGTCTTCTTTCCATGGGTCCATGGGTCCTCCCAGGACCCTGCTCCAGCATAGCTTCCCACTAGGTCTCATCCTCCTTGAGGCATTCACCTGCTCTGGCACAGGGTCCTCCATGGGCTGCAAGTGGATCTCTGCTCCACCATGGACCACCATGGGCTGCAGGGGCACAGCTGCATCACCATGGTCTGCACCACTGTCTGCAGAGGAATCTCTGCTCTGGCTGATCACCTCCTCCTTCTTTGCTCACCTCAGTGTCTGCAGGGCTCTTTCTTCCATATATCCTCATTCCTGTCTCTGACTGTAATCTTGCAGGCTTTCCCCCCTTTTTAAATACGTTACCCCAGAGTCACTCCCACTGTCACTTGACGGGCTGTGGGTCCATCTTGGAGCTGAAAGGCATTGGCTCTACCAGATTTTGGGGAAGCTTCTGGCTGCTTCTCACACATACCTGCCTAGTAGGCCCACATCCTGCAAAACCCTTGCTATGTAAAACCAATAAAATTAGAGAGACTTGTTTGATTAAAAATGTTATCGCTTCACATTATGTAAGGTCTTGAAAATATCAGGTGTGGACTTTAGAAACAGCATGATGAGTTCTTTCCAGATTATTTATGAAGGAATGTAAGAACAGCTAACAACCAATATTTGAAGAGTGTTCTTCCCCTAAATCTTTCATGGGAAAACTAGAAGCAAGACTTGAGATAAGATCTGAGATAACTCAGGCTGTGACTTGATTATTTACTAATAGGCTTTGCAGTGTGAATTTAATAGTTGGAATAAATGATTTTAAAAAGTCGTTTCCAACCTATATGATTTTATGATTAGGAATATGGTTTTGTCTGGATAGAGTGAGTTTTCTTCATAGTAACTGGTATGGTTATGACTGATATGGCTGTGGTTTAGATTTGTGATGAAAACAATTTTGATAATTAAGCATTTTTGGTTTTGCTTGACATAGCAAACTTTGCTTGACATTGCTTGTCAGTGCTTGACATAGCATCAAGGCTTTTCCTGCTTTCCCACTTCATTAGCAAGAAGGCTGGGGTTCTCAAGGAGCTGGGAGAGCACAAAGATAGGAAAGATGACCCCAATATATTCCAGGGATATTCCATACTCTATGGCATCATGATCTGCAAAAAAGCTGGTGAAGGAGGAGAAAGGGACAATGTTTTGAGTGATGACATTTGTCTTCCCAAGTCACTGTTAAGGGTGATGAAGTCCTGCTTTCCTGGAGATGGCTGAACACCTGCCATGGAAGTTTTGAATTAATGCCTGCCCATGGAAGTTTTGAATTAATTCCTTGTTTTGATCTGCTTGTGTGTGGCTTTTGTTTTACTCGTTAACTGTCTTTATCTCAACCCATGCATTTAGGATCCTCTCCCACATCTCACCGGAGTGGGAGTGAATGAGTGGCTGTGCAGTCCTTTGTTGCCAACTAGGGTTAAATCATGAGAGGAGTGGTTGGAAACTTTTTAATCATGTGATACGTACCAAGCCTTTCTCTTCTTTACCTTGACTGGTGCAGATTTCTATATTTCACTTGTGCCTTGTTTTCCCACTGAGTATTCTAATAAGAAAACATCTGTTGAGTGATAGATTCCTCCTGCCCAAATATTCATTACATGGCAGAAAGACTGTGGAAAGAGCCAATGTGTAGGTGGATCAACTCACAACAGATAGAACCTACTATGTGACTAGGTCACTACAGAAAGGAAGGACAAGGAGATCAGTACCAAATTGCTCGACCCTTAAAGTAAACACTCCTCCTAAGAATAACCCACCAAACCCCAGTAATTTTTATCTTGTGTAGACATAGATTAGGCTGGCCAATATCATGCCTGGCAATGAAAAAGCTACTATGTACACTAGGAATGATGGCTATCTGGGAATGATGGATGCTTGGAGTAGGTAACGGTGTTGTGGCTCCCACCCCATCATCTCATTTATTTTTTGGTCCCCTTGGAACCATGGCATTTTCTGTTTCCAGTGCTGGCAACTTACCTAGTATCTTTTCATGAAGAATATGACAGGGCAATCATTCTGTCTTGTACAAGGAATGTGCCTTTTGTCAGGCACAGTACTGTAGAAATAATGATGCAGTTGACTTAATAAATGGAGGTATAGGTGTTTTTGTTTCTGTATCAGTAAATGAAATACTGAGAAAAAATGATCCTGAGTATTGAAACAACATAATATTAAACACTGTTAAAGAGGGAATCTTATTACTCTCCCAAAAATTCCTTTGTGTGTCTCAGGCTAGGAAGGACTCCCAATGAGCATGATCCAGCCTTGCAGGACTGAACCTTGCTGGTAGCCACAGGCCTTTCTAAGAACAGCTCTGCTCACTTCTGACTTTCCAGGCTGCTTGGAGAACATACTAGAAGCTGGTCTGGAATTTTTGTGTTTCATGATGTCCTCAGGTATCCGTCAAATATTACTAAAGGTGCAATAGCTTGTACTTTGACAAAATATTTACTACAAGAACACTTTTATATTTAAATTTTCCAAATCCTAGCCAGTTTCTAAATCATATCTTTAACTACAATACAACTTAAATTACAATATTAAAATACTAATTAGAAGACTGGAAAAAAAAATAAAATATGCTAGTGCAAATGTAGTTTCCAATTTTTATATTTTCTTTGCAGTGTCTCAATTTGCAGCCATTAAACCAGACTATAACAAGTAAGAAATAGGAAATTCTCAGGGCTGTTGAACACCAGATATTCTTCCCAGTGGAAGGTTTTATGGTAATCAAGAATAAATAACATAAAAAATTAATATTATTTTCCAGTACAGACATTTTTACTTTAGTGTCTATCCACTCCATCTATCACTACTCATTTTACAACCAAATTTTTTAGAGTTAAAAATACATATTTTTAACTGAAATATAGTAATTTTTAATGAAATTAAGGAAAAATTTCTACTGGCATCCATGGAAAAAACATGTTATTGTGTTGAACAGCTTTTTTTTTTTTATTTGGCCTTGTCTTTTGAAGCAATTCATGGTTCTAATATGGTAATTGAATTGTTTGGAAACTTCTAAATCTCTAGTATTAGCACTCAAAAGTAAACTAAAAGTTCTTTAGCATTATTAGGTCTCAAAACATTAATTAGCTGCTGAGCACCAAATAATTATGAAATTAAAGATTTAGCTAAGAGTTGAAATTAATGTAATAGCTGTACTGCAGTACTAAAAAATGTAAATAACCATGTGCAATGCTATTCATAAAAGAACTGATTCAGCTTCTTCTGAACCCAGTGCTCTCTTCTGATAGCAGCACTGCCCTTGTGAATAAGAATAGAAATCTAAGACTGCTGAAATCTCCACAGCAGAACAACCTGTGGCACTAAGTTTAGGTCTTCTAGAAGTATCATCTCCTTTAAGTATCTGTTACAAATAACCTTTCATGGAAATCCAGAACTATAGAGATTTTTTTTCAAGAATGAGATGAAAAATTGTGCTTCATCACCATGAAGAAAAGTTTAGGAAGACTGTGTAACATCAGGTGGTTTGCCACAATAGTGACAGAACACTCTTTCTAGAGTACTGTCTTTCACCCTGTCTCATAGCCATGAATCTGCATCACACTGCAATGAATGCAGACTTAGCTGCTTGGACTCATGTTGAAATTCATCCAATTTGAACTTCACCAACATTTCAGTATTAATTCACAGAGTATTGAAAATTCATGACTGCAAGCTGAAGAAGAAATGTCAAGAGGTACAATCAGTAGGAAGAGAGTTCATTTTAGTGTTGTAGCTGGAACTACTCAAGAAGTTTTTCTTCTCTCAATTAATTTATTTTAGAAACTTATTTGAATTTGAATAAATATTCTAGTACTTAGAACACTTAATGTTTTGAAGACACTGTTGGAATGCTAATGCATTCTCTCAGCAACTGTTGTGATAGGCTCTGTTCTACAACATTTCCTCATACAGACAAAGAAACAAGTATAGGAAATGGTATTTTCACGTACACTGAGTTGAGCTAGCAATAGAAGGCCTGTCAAAAATTGGTAGCAGTTATGTTCCTTAGTCAGATAGCCCTGCTCAGATGTTCCTTTATGATTTTCTGTAGATCAGGTATGAAGCGATGTTACTTCAGTCTTGACTACCTTTCACAAGATCTGAGATTTATCTATTGGAAGGGTAAATGCCATGGTATAGTTATTTGCAGGACTGAAGAAACAGCTTTGAAATTTGTGATGTATGTGCCCCATTTCATATAGTCATCTGTTTTTAGAAGGTCATGGTTAACTGTAGAAGGTTTAAGGTTAAGGTCTAAAAAGCACTCTGAGAGGTATAGCTGGCTAGTGGTCAGCATTTTATGTAATCTGCAGCTCTCTAGTCATGGGTATAGAAGTTATTCAAAGCTCCCAATAGCTTTGGCTTGTTACAGAAACACTATAGATGCCTTGTTTTTAGTTATTGTGTGGTGTTTTTTGAATTTTTTTCTTTCAGATTTTGTTTTATATTTTTATTTCATTTTCAGTTGTTTTTGGTTGAAAACCCTCAGTGGAAATAAGCTATTGTTCATAAAATCCTACTTAGAAAAAGCCACCCTTTGTTCACAACCCCGTAAAACTTGCACCAGTTAAGTAGGTTATTATGTCTCATTCTTCACAGAGTTACAGAATCAACTAGGTTGGAAAAGACCTTTGAGATCATGGAGTCCAGCCTATGACCTAACACCATCATGTCAGCTCAACCATGGCACTGAGTGACACATCCAGTTTTAAACACCTCAGGGACAGACTCCAAACACCTCCCTGGGCAGCACACCCCAACACCTGATCACCTCCTCTGTGAAGAGCTTCTTCCAAATGTTCATCATATACCTCCTCTGGCATAGCTTGAGATGGTGTCCTTGTTGATTTACCATCTCAGAATTTGTACATAACTTCTGCTTCCTGAAGAGCTAGATAGAAAAACTCATAATCCTTAGACAAAAGTTTTAATGTTTTTTAGATTTAACTGAAAATGAATAGGTCTCTTCTCTACTTCACACATCTTAATGGGAATTAAACTAGCTTTCTTCTTCACTCTTGGCCTTGGAGTATTTGATCACCGTTTAATCTGTATACTTAAGCCCTTGAAAAGGCTATGCTGCCCATATCTGATATTAAGGAAGATACTTGTAGGCCCCAGAAAGAGCAGTTTATGGCCTTCATCTCCCAGGGAGTCAGATTGTTATGAACAACCATCTTTGTAAAAATGAAATTATTTGGTATCCAGGGGGCTATCAGTCTTTAAAGTTCTAAAATATTTCAACTAAATTTATGGTGTTATCTTCTTTCCCTAGTATAATCCACCATACAGTCGATACTGAAAACTCCCAACATTATAAAGACATCATTTGATTTTGCAAATAAAATTTGTAATCTTTTCTCTCTATGTGGCTAAGTTTTGTAGAACAGAAGTGTTAGTTCTGCTTAATTGTTTTAAGATGCCTGGGGGAAACAAATAAAGAGATAGATATACATAAGGAAAAAAAAAAAAAGATATTCACCTACGTAGCTTATTCTATCCAGTGAAACTGTAATCACTTCTGAAACGCATATTGTAAATTTGTCCTTAAAAAGCCCTAATATTAAGCTGCAGAAAAGGACAAATTATAGACCTGCATTATTCAAATGAAATATGAGAATTAGTATTTAGTATTTCTTTTAGTTATAATTGCATATGTTCTTTAAAGTTTTAATATGTTTGATTACTAGTAATAAAGTTGCTATTGGACAAGCACACAAATACTAATATGTAGTTGTAGCATTTATATCCAATGGTGACAAAGTTCAAGGCAGTATTGCAGTACTATAGAACGACAACAGCATTTGCAGATTGGCAGCAACCCTGTAGAGAAGGTCTTGGGGGCACTGCTCAATGAAATTTGGAAGTGACCCAGCAAAGTGAGTTTGCAGCCCAGAAGGGAAATCGTATCTTGGGCTGCATTAAAAGTAGCATGACCAGCAGCAGGTCAAGGGACATGATTCTCCCCCATTCTTTGATTCTATTACTTTTAGCAACAATTATTAATATTAATGTAGTTGATATCATTACATTTTGGAAAATATTTCATATAAGGTGTATAGTGATTGCACCCCCCATGCACCTTAAGTATGTTGCTATATGAAACCATTTAGCAGATTAGTTTCTGCTATGCAAATGCATTGCAGAAAATTAATTATTGAAATTATTCAAATTACAGGTGGGGCTGTCTCTATATGAAAATATCCCTCGAGCCCGACTGGAAAGTGGCTTCCAGCTGTTCCCGGCTAGCCCTGGCTCGGGATACTTCCAAACTCGGTTGGCGGCAGCAGGCGGACCGGCCACCACCCCCCCGGTGGGTCAGAGCTGCACGAGAGATGTCGGTGAGGCTTGACGAAGGTAGGAAGCAAGGAGGCTACTTTGTGGCTAGATGGTTTTTATTGTCACCTGCCTTTCGCAGGGGAGCCACGCTTCTCTCTGAGCCTCTCTCGAGAGTGTCCCCGCCTGAGGCGTGGCCACAGCTTATACGGGGTTGGGAGAAGGGGGTGGACACAAGAGGGAAAGCCAATCAGGGAAATAGGGATGTCACACAGACAGCGAATGGGAAACGAGGGGTGGGGGTTCCCCAACCTGCTCCAATCTGGGACTGAGTGTCTCTGAACATTCTGGAAGAAGAGGAGAGGCTTCCCAGAGAGTGACAGGCTGTGGAGAACAAAGACAAGGGGAAACCAAATGGGGAGAAATACAGGGGGGAACTTGGGAGAAACCATTACAGAACAAATTAATATTAACAATAAATAAAAAGGTATAAAATGCGCCGCTACATCTATATTAACATCTAAAATAAATTTTCATCAGGAGAAAGCATATGAGCTTGGAGAAACACATATTTTCATTGACTGTCTTATAAAGACCTTTCCCTCGCTTCAATTTCCTTCCTTCCTTCCTTCCTTCCTTCCTTCCTTCCTTCCTTCCTTCCTTCCTTCCTTCCTTCCTTCCTTCCTTCCTTCCTTCCTTCCTTCCTTCCTTCCTTCCTTCCTTCCTTCCTTCCTTCCTTCCTTCCTTCCTTCCTTCCTTCCTTCCTTCCTTCCTTCCTTCTAGACTTTGTTTGTGAGAGATACTGTAATCTGTGAATCTGGAATATAGCATCAAGTCTAACAGTTATGTCTAATCTACACCATGTCAGAAGGAAACAGAAAGGTAGAGCATGAAATACAGTGTGCATTAAAAACAAAAGAGAATTGCTACATATTCAATAGAAATGGAGAAATACAATCAGTCTGACTTTTTGAAATATAATTTAACACATTAGTATGGTTAATGTCCCACTACAGCTTTAATTTTTTATATCTTGCCCTCAAAATATGCCCCTATTCATAATAAAATGTGTTTTCAACTTTTTTTTTGTATGTCAGGTTCTAGCTCATTGTAAATTAAATTTTTAAGCCATGACACTTTTTAGGAAAACATTTTCACTGAATATAGGAAGCAAGAACTCATTCTACTACAAGAATACCAAGATTTTTCAGAGAACTGTATGACCATTAATCGGCAAGATGTACTGTAATGTATTCTTTCTAAACTGTAAGCAAAACCCACATGTACACCCAGGGAAGTAAAGAAATAATGCATTTGTTTAAACATCTTTTATGGATTTCCTCAGAGATATCTAGAAAGAAAAAAGATAGGATATCTTTTCTGTACCTCTGTCTGAAACAGTCTTTTGAAAACCACTGAAGCGTAGGTTGCACTGCTGATATATATCCATAAATTCATGTAATCTTTAAAAATAAGCATCTTATCTTTTGAAAATCACCTGACTTTATAATTAAATCATGCCAAAAATATGAAAAGAATGTGTAGTAAAAATGCTAGAGAGCCAGAGCAATTCATAATATAATGCATACTATTCTATCCTGTGCTATACTATACTATACCTCTTGAAAACCCTGAAGATTAACTATTGACGCAAATAGTTTCATGCAACATAGTGAGCATCAGGGAATAGTAAGGCTTCTAAAGTTCTTGTGTTACATTTGAATGTAGGGACTCTTCTTCCTGACATATATTCTTAATGCTTTAGTAAAATGGTAAGTGAAAGGTTTAAGTTTTTAGTACAGACTCTGAAAGTTTGTCGCTTGGTGAGCTCAAAGAAATGAATCTTACACTTGAAAATTCTCATCTGTAAAAGTTTAAAGAGATTGCTTGTTTCATTTATAGCTTTGAGGACAAATTTTTTCTTCATGATTTTTGAAAACTAGCCTAAATAGGTGGTACCCTTTGGCTCTCAAACTCCTTTCAAATTAATGGTGACAAAAGGAGGAAGGGGAGTAGTCCTAAGGGAATGTTACACAATTTAAATCAGTTAGGAATTCTTAACTATCATTTTCATGTTGCCAGTTAAGGCCACATTCCTGTCATGGCTGCCCATACAGATGAGAAAAGTAAAAGCTGTGATGATCATTATTTTAACGTTAAATACAAAAATACCAAAATACTAGTTCACCAAAATTCATGAACCCTACTTTTGCACAAATTTCTGTAGTCCATGATAGGGAAGATGTCAAACACAGGCAACATCTCTATTAAATCTTTTAATCTTACATATACAAATTTTGATTTGTACTTAATACACATAAGCATTATGCTAAGTAATATAATCTCATTAATTATACACTTTATTTTGCCTCCTCTCTGGTTACATAACTAAGGCTTAAGTTCAGCCACTTTATATGCTGTGAGGGGTTGGGAGGATTGACGGCTGAAAACACTTTGTGTATGTGTGGGAAGAGGCAGAGCTTTGCTCTGCTGAAGTGATTCCCTGCCCCACAAACACCCCCTCTCTGTCCCAGCCCTGCAGTGGCCATCAGTTCCTGGCACAACGGTGGCAATGCTTCACACCTGCCCCTGGGGCCCCTAACCCAGCTCCTGAGAGCCCAAGTGACCAGAAGTCACCCCTGAGGGAAGGGCCCAGGATGGCCAAAGTGTATTTAAATCTGGACACAAGAAAAACACGTCTTGACCCTACATCCTCTTGGAATTTTTGTCAGCTGAACACCATTGGAACCAAGAGTGGTAGCTATATCATTCTTTTCCACATCTCTTCCGTCTTTCTCTTTTGTATTCAAATTCCGTCTTCTTGGAATTTTTGAGTAACTGAAAATTAGACAGGCTTAGAGATTGCTTAGTTGAATGGGCTAAGTTAATGCTTTGAGAAGAGTTTTATGTAGGTTAAATGCTGCTCTAAAACTTTGGCCAGGGTTCTTTAATTTTCTAAAGTTTCTATTTTTGTTGTTGTTGTTTTCACCTTGGGAATATCTTTCCGGTATTTCTGCTGTGTGTCTAACTCAGTGTACATGAACAGCAGGAAGCCCTTTTAAAAGCATTGTGGAACAAGTTTTGGGGCCATAGATATGCAATTTCAGACTTTTTCAAATTCAGGAGGAATTATCTTAAACCTTTTTTTAGCTAGCACATACACCTTACATCATATGTAGTCTAGGATGTTTATATTCTGTTCTGATATTCCCACAGATTGTTGGACTTTTAGGACTTTTAAGAGTTACACTTCACTTTATGTTTGATTTCTTAGTAAAGCTTATATTAAAAATCAAGATAGAAATATTTCATTTTGCAGGCAACTCTTTCATGTAACATCCTTTTGCTTAAAGTAAATAAGAATTATTGATTTCTGATAAAAATCACAAAATTAGGACAAAAATACAGAAACAACACATTAAAATACTTCAGAATTTTCCATTCCATTATTTTGCTTTTATTTGTTATGTTTTGGAAACATACATAGTTTTGGAAAACTGCTGTTAAAACTCCACTGGCTTTCCCAGCTTGTACATGCCTATTCTGCTTTTGTTTTGTAGAGATGCAAATAACATTATTCAAAACGAAAGAAAATAACAGAAATAATATTCATCCCAAGGTTATTAACTTCTATTTGAACAATTCTACAATTCTTATTTTGTTTACTTTCCGATCATTAGTACTGCCTGGCATATTAGTGCAAGAATTGCTGAGTCCATTAGTTTGGTTATCCATTTTAAAGGTATTTTCTTCACTTGAAAAATTGTTCCCTGAATTGAAACAGAAATTAATTGAATCAGAAATCATCTGAAAGTTAGGCAATTTGACTTCTGAAAGGTTAGGTTTGACAGTAAGGTATGTCTTTTCTGCAGTAGAAGCAGGTATGGAACTAAAATTGAAAACCTGCTGGCAAGCTAATTTTGATACTGCATAATCAATTAATTAATTAATTAATTAATACATTTTGAAAGGTCCTAAACTTTTCTAGGGCTTCTTTTTTTATCAGCTGGAAAGTTCTTTAGAGGAAACTTTTCTCTCTTTTAACAGGACAGAAGTAATGGTCATCAATAGAGTAATACCATAACTGAACTTGACCTCCTGTTTCCATGAGGTTGCAGGGACTTTTATTTATCACTATATAGATATGATTTTAGATTTTTTTTTTAAATGAAACAATTTAATATGCCAATTTAAAACTGTCTGTTTATTTTTGAGTCTTATTTCTCAGCATGTTAAGCGAGCTGTAGTAAAATGAAACATGAAGCAGAACTTGGGCAAAGCCTAGGTTTTTCCTGTAATATTTATCTATTGACATTTGCTGTTTTTCCCCATCTCTTTCCCTTTACAAAATGTTTAAGTGCTTCTAAGTAGAAAGATGCTCAAGATGTATTAATTTCATAGTATGTAACTCTTAGAAATGTGAAAAGAAAAAAGGCACTGAATAAGTTTCATGTTCAATATTTACATTTGTCCCATTTAGGAGCATTAAAGCATAAAAAGGTAGACAGAAGGAGGCAGGGAGCAGATTTAAATCTCCCAATAAACATAAACATCCTTATGAAATACACCTTATGAATGAATTAAGGTGAAGAACCTTGGAAGAGTTTACAGTTTCAATAGCCCTTTCATTAAGATTTCCATTTCTGAAACTGTTACTAAAAAACTTTACACAAGACTGTATAGAAGATAATAATCTTTTTGTTACTGAATGCACTATCTGATATAAATATTTACTTAAAATGCCACTAGACTGAAACAGGCAATTTCTTCCTTATCCTCAGAAACATCACATGACATTTTAATTAGGGAGTTATACAGATGGATGTGGGGAAAAAATTATATTTGATACTACTAAGATTAATTTAACAGCATATAATTACCCTCCACATCAAACAAGAATGGGCTATTAATTTTGATAAGAAGACATTTATAATAGAATTCCTTCCCAAGAAAATAAAACACCATGAAAATGCTCAAGTGAGCTATAAAAACTACAAAGATATTAATGTAAAACTGTAATTAAATTGAAATTATCATAAATCTTTTACAAAATACAAGCATCTTTGTTATAGTTCAAATAATTAAAATAACTATGAAAACTGTTTTGACAACCAAGTATATGTGAACTTACATACCTTAAAACAAGGGCTCAGGGCATGTAAAGGAGACAGGTAATGTCGATGGACAAGATCATCTCTGTTGGTATAGATTTTACTTTTCTTCACTGACTGGATAGGAACTATAAATGCTTGATTTATGAAGGTAAAACTGATCATCCATGTTAATTGAATGAAATTTAGATGAAACAAATGCATCTTATCAGGAGATCTGAGTACCCTGCTATGTTAAGATAGATAAAATCATAAAAAAGTTCCTCTTAAAAACATACTGTTGTATAAACCCTATGCCCAAATTCAAAACCAATCCCACATGCACAAAAAGAAAGAAACAAACCAAAACCACCACCACCTCACCACAAATAAAAAATTTCAGAAAAAATGTTTAAATGCTTCACCTCTATGCTACGCAGACAAATGTCAGTGATGACGCATTTATCTTAACTCAAATACTTTCATCAAAGATTGTTGAAAACAATGAGATTGTGGACATAACTTGGGACAATTGTGAAAACACTACAAAATAAATAGTTGTTTTATATCACTAGCCTTCCGAAAGGTGCATTATTTATCCTACCAACTTGTACAGTTTAATATGTGCCCTAGTGGCTCATTACATCATAATAGGAATGCCTGTAGAAGTAAGAAAACTTACTACCAGGAGATATTAATCTTTTCCCTCCATGTATTTTTTTACATAAAATTTAATTTTTATTCCTTGATGCTTCAAGATAGGTAAAGCTCTGAATTTGTAAGCTGAAGTGTAAAGTGTGAATTGATTTTCCTCTTTTCTTTTGAAGCAGAATTTCATGATGGTGCTGTGTAAACACTGTCTCAATAGAGAGGGTTCTTGACAAGAGTGAATCTTTCATTTTACAGACTCTTGTAGGTAAGGGTATAATAGTCAATACATTGCCAGCCTGTAAAACAGTGCAGTATAACACACAATTTGTTGCACCTAGAAATTTCTTGGTGCTTTGTATGAGACACAGAAGAAATGGAAAACAAATTTTTGAAAATTAGCTGAAACTGATTAACACATGAAAAGTGAGTCAAAATACAGAAAGTTTACAAGACTCTTGTATCTAATTTTTAAGGAATTCAATGACTAAAAAGATAACTGAGGGAATATTGTGAAATTATTTATACTGTGAGTTAATTTTTCAAACTGGAGTCAGAAAGTCACTTTCAGTCTTTTGTTATCCAAAAGCTCAGTTACAAGTGTATTTGGGATTGCCTGTGGCAGTATTTTTTGCTTGCCTTGCTTTGAATTGAGCGTGGCATTGCACAGAGTAAAAGATTTCTAAGAGTTCTGCCCTCACTAGGTCCCCCTATGTGAAATTATCTTATTCTGACTTATAAATTCTTCCACCAAATTAATATCAGGATATACCAGAGAAGTTGCAGATGACAGAACTTCCAGTGATTTCAGATCTGGATTCTTTCAACATCCAGACACCCTAATGTGAAGGAAAACCTCCCTGAGAAAACAAGCAAACAATATTTACAAATGCCCTATCTAAATTTCCTCTCAATTTTATGAGGAAACTCCAAACACCCTTTAGTTAGGAGAATCTATGGCATTTAAGCAATCCAAGCATCTGGAAGGCACTTTCATTTTTCAAATAAACCTGTAAACCAGTATTTATTTACATGAGAGACAGTAATGCTCTTCCTGAGCATTATTAAGTTGTTTCTATTATTGCTAAGAGGATGCCTACAGGAACACTTCTACTATTTCTCTTTATCATGTATGAAGAATCCCAAAGATGAACAGTGATGAATGCAAGCGTTTAATTCCTATTCAAGATGCTCATGCAAAGATGCATTGAGGAGGATGTACTTCTCTTCAGAACATATTTGAAATGTTTCTCTTTGAGATTATGAGTTCACAGGACAGCCAAAAATTTACTTCAAAAACACTGGTAGGGAAATAAGATAATGTCTTCTATTCATTGATTTGGTCAACTTGCAGTGAATTGCACACAGAACTTACCATCCAGTTGACATGTCAGAGCAAGGAAGGGAAGAGTTGCAAACATAAAGTGGTTCTCCCTTTTTATTCATACATATGGCTTTAAACATCAAATGTGTTAAGGAACATGTGTCAGTGTATGCATTGTATGAGGTATTTCCCTATCAGTGGCACTTTCCACCTCATGTGTCTGAGGTGGTATTTGAGTTTTGGTCAGTTTTATTAATTATTATGGATTATTAATGGACTTGGTCAATTGAGATGGCTAGGAATTATTAAAATCAAATTCCCTGTTTTTAGATGAATGACTGTAACTGGAACAGTAGGTAGTGAAGATGTTGCCTGTATTTAATAACCAGAATAACATTAAGAAAGCCTGATAACTTGCTTAAATCAAAATAGGAAAATAAAGGCCAAGAATTTCATATTTTAACAGTTCAACTCAATTTTTATAGCTGCGATTCTTTGAAAATTAATGCAATATAGTCAAAATATAGATCAGATGATGTACGAAAAATTACAGTACAAATATAAATCTGTGACCATTTGTATGTAGCAATTAGTATTAAATATTTTGTCCTGAAACCATTAGTCATAATCCACCGATCTCATAAAAAGTCCACCACAGAACACTGTTGGAGAAATTTGATTGTCAATAAAGATAAAATTGCAGCTAGAATTTTCAGGTATTTGAATGCAATTCATATAATTGTTCCATAAATAGTGTGTTTCTCTCTGTGGGTAATAATATATATTTATTTGATTGTATAATGATTAATTATGTATTTGAGAGAACAGAAAATACTTACTCTAAAAACAAGAACACCAAACAACCCAGAACCCAGCAACACCCAATACCACAATACTTCCTAAAGAAATTTATTTCTATTGCTCATGTTCCCATTACATTTAACAAATATCTGGGTTTATTCACCTGAAAGTCCTACATTTTTTCTTCACTAAAACCCCTCCACAACGAGTGAACCAAACAAAGAACCCCCCACCACAAACCCTTAGATAAAACAGCTTCTAAAAACCAAAAATGCTTAAGTATGGATTTTAAATCCTGAACATTATTCTTCAGAGCAGACTGTCTCTGAACTGTGTACTATACTCTTTTTTTCATATAGTCCTCAAAATGATTGGGTTTTTGTAAAAAATTATCAATTATCTTAGAAATTTTAAGATGAAGTCTGCAGATTCTGACTAAATTTATATGCTGATGCAAAAGTGAAGATGAATTTATATCTCTAGTTTTAATCTATGTGTTTGTCCATATATATGTAAACTTTGAATCAAATATCCCCATACTCTGAAAAATTAACCTTAGCATTCTCAAATAAATTCCTATTTCCAGTATGAGAAATACTTGGATAGGTTTTCGAAATCCTGACTGAAAGCAGAATTTAAAGATATACAGGAGTTTTGCTGTGATGAAAATAATATAGCATTCTTCTCTTCACCAAAAATGAGTAATTTTCAACATTTAAATTCTCTCTATTTCTGCTTTAACTGTGGCTCAGATACTTGCAGGAGACTTTCAAAATAACTCAAAATCCATTTGAAGTAAAAAAGCCCCAAAAGTTACAGATTTCCCAGTTGAAGATGGATTAAGTCTCCTTGATTTGATGTGAACAATTGTTTGTAATTTGAAAGAGTTTCTGTTTAGCCATGTAATTAATGGTAATCCAAATTGACTATAAATTAGAGGGTTGAAATTAATTAAGAACCTGAACTTTATTTGCCTTTTTCCTTTTATTTTTCATTTCCTCAGGTCTTTTTCCTCCTCTTTTTTATTTTTTTTAGTAAGTTGAAAAACCTTATCTCCAAAAGGATTAGATTTCATGTCACAAAAAATTGCAGTTGTAGAATCATCTCTCATTAGCTAATGTAAAATTCTGTGGAATAGAACCATACAGTATAAGTGAAATTTTGATTTCTAATAGAAATATCATAGTGAAGAATGGACTTTTGATATGAGATGTAAAAATATAACTGTACATCCCTGGTAGCAAAGCTTTAAACTACATAGGGTAATAATTAAGAAGTTTCTTACTTTATTTCATATCAAATAAATCACTATGTTAATCTCAAGGATATCAGTATATACATATTCATTTCATATCCATCTAAACCTTCTTCAAGAACATTGCAAAGAAAATACATCTTGAGATTTTTTTTTTTAATTCCACATTTTGTCTATTTTGGCTCTGGCAAGAAAAGGTCAAAAGATTGATTGTTAAATTTTTGTACCAAGTTTGATGCAAACAGGAGACAAATTAGAAGCTAAAACCTGCTTTATAACTGAAATGCTAGAGGCACCTTAGTTTGATCATCATAGTTCTAGTCTGTACTGCTCCAACACGGGATATATTTCAGTAAATTGGATTGCTATGTATGGCAGGCTCCTATAACCATGACAGAAGGTGCAGTAATGAGCTAATTTCAACAGCTTGTTATGTAATGAATTAGTAATCCATTATTTATAAAACTTATAATTAAGTAATTTCTAAAAAAAGGATAGATAATCATTAATTTTCATCAAGTAATTTGCTATTGCCTAGCTTAGGATGAAAATATAGTTGAGATAAAAGAAAAAAATGTTCTCACCTTCCATTGTTAAAACAACCTTTCATATGACAAAGACATTACAGTCCATATTCTGACAGTGGGTAGCTCATGGCATGAGAAGGCCTTGGCATTTCATTTTGGCAACATTTGTGGAAAACTGTTTGCTTAGCACTGAAACAGCAGAGCCAATGCAGAAATTCTACATGGAGAAACTTAGAAACTTCCACACCCAGCTAGGTGCTTATAGATATGCTTCCTTTTGTAAGAATCTATTTAAATAAGAAAGAAAATTCCTTAATCCTTTTAAATTGTGTGGAAAACATATGCAATTATATAAATAGCTAATTTAGAAGTTAAAAATTATTGTTGTTTAGATTAATTGTTTTCTTTCTTGGTAGATAGGTATAGGCTTACATATTTTTATACAAAATGATAAGTACAGACCTGGTGTCCTGCCTCTCACTGTACATACATTCCAGTGAGCTAGGTTGTGATTTTTTCAGCACTTCTCAGAAGATATGGCATTGATAGATGAACAGAAAAATTGACATTTTGAGTTGACCTCATTTTTCTGAAATAAGTCTGCTTTAAGCAGGTGGATGACTGTCCAAATTATTCACTGTCAGAATACAATAAGCTCTGTGAGTTTTGACTTTAAGCACCAAGGTGCACATAAGTTATCTCTTTTAAAGCCAAGGCATTTCAAAATTAATATTTTTAGTTTTTAAAACTCTCAGAAAACATGGATGTCTGTAAGCTCTGAACACTTGTATGCTTTTACTTATTTTTTAGAGAAAACTTTTTTTTTTTATTCCTTTTTATCTTCCTTTTTCTTTTGCTTTAAAGAAAATACTGAAAAGTTTGCAAATAGAGACTTAATAGACCCTTCTGAGCAAACATGCAAGAATTCTTTAAAGCAATAGAAAATCTGTAACTTTCCTTGAGTCAAAAAATACAATCTTTTAATATGATAGAGAGACAGATTATATGTTAATTACAAATCACTATTTTCCATGGAAAGAAACATTTAAAAATGAATTAGATTTTTTAATGAAGACCAAACACTGAGTCATCCACAACTGACATGACTCACTTTAGAAGGCAAATATGGTAACACTTTCCTGTCCAACCTAATGACTAATAAAACATTTCTAGAAAACTAAAAATGGCTAAATGAAGGAACTCATAGACTATTACGCATTTTAGATTCTAAAAAGTGAGAATTTAGGTTTTTATATATCCAGACATCCAATATTGTGGTACTTTTGATACTGCTAACTTGGTCTTTTACTACCTCAGTCTTAAATAATATCATGAATATGGTCAACAAGATACTGCTGGCCTTGCAAAACTGCTCCTGAAAAGGCATCAATACTTCCCTTCACTGTCTGGGGACCCTGTGTGTCTCTCACATAACTTTCAGTGTTAGTGAAATCCAGCCACCTCACAGTATGTATCCTGCTTCCTCTTGGTGTTCTTGCATTTCTAGGGTGAGGTGGCTCAGATGCTCAGCTTAAGAGCACATCTGACTCTTCTTCAAATTTAGGTGAGGTGAATCAGAACTGCAGTTGTAAGCCTCTGTCTGTTTCCTTTTCATGTTCTCTGACGTGCTGTGTAGCCTCCTCATTACCTCCTGTAACTCCTCCAGCCACTCAGCTCTTCACAGACAGCACAGATCTTGCAGGATGAAAAGCCATCTCTCCTGGCATTAAAGAGAGGCCCCAGGCACATCCTGAAGCCTGGGGCTTAAAGGACTGCATCCACCATCTGGTTTGAAGCATCTGGTCCCACAGGGAGAATTCTTCCAACACCTGCTGGTTATTTGTTGTGTCCAGCAGTTTTTCCTGTGGTACTCAGTGGTTTCTCATGATCTGTTCAGTTAGCTAAACCTTATCCCAGCCCTTGGTCATCTGCCTCCTTACCTTAATATTATTAAGCCAAAAGTATGTCAGATTCGTACTCCTCTCAATAAAACATTAATTAATGGCGTCAGCAATTTAAATTCACCTGCTATTTCTTCCAACAAAACTGTTCATGTGATAATAATGTGAATATACCCTCATGGGCCCTGTTATGGGCTTTCCTTTCATTTCAATTTAATTTAAACTCAGCTTTTAATTTACATTCAGTATCTTTCTTATTATTTAAAACCTGTATACATGCAATAAAAATAATAAAATCTATTTAAAACCTAGAATGATCTCAGAAGCCAATTTCTGAAGAATTGTATTCAGGGGACCTGAGGTCAATGGTAAAATATAACAACTTTGTAGTCTCTAAACTGTCGTAGGTAATTTAGTGAAGTTTTGTTTAATCAGAGAGACTGGAACACATAATTGGAAAACATAAAGTTAATTTTATTTAGAAAGGAATTACTTTTCTTGGTCTTTAAATTGTAATTGATATTGCTTTTAGCCAATAAACATGATAAATACCTATATTGCACTCATGGACAATGACATTGCATATATATAATATACATGTGTATATCATATTTATAAATCAATGAGAATACTTCACTCTGACTGCTCCTGCTAACTGAATACTGGTGGCTGACATCAGGTGAAGCAAAAGCATAAGAACAAAGGAATTTTATTCATGATCAGAAAGTTGTCATGACACAGTAAAAAATTAATGCCTTTCTGAAGAGACAATTATATTACAGCACAAAGCCTAACAGCCTTAAATCTAGTATTGTTACCAAATTCATCTTGGATACAGTAAATCAATTCAATATCCTGCTTTCATTATATTACATTTTACTGTTGGTTGGCGCATATTTTTTACAAACCCTTCATGAGAAAATCATTGTTAGTTTTGATTTAAGGTTGCTAAACTAAATGGCTCAGTGACAGACTACCACAAATAGTGTAAAACCACAGCTATTATTTATTTGGTGTTTTTCATTTACACAGTCACATCAACCTATCCTTTGTCCTAAACTACTTAGATATTTTCACTTCTGTTCTGAAGGAAAAAAATATTCACCTGGAGTCTTTGGCTTTTGCTACACAATATAGTATCAAATTTATATCATCAGGCCTCATTATCCTGAATAGATTACAGAAACCTGGTTGGTGAGTACGTCAGAGTTTTACTAGCAGAGGTGGATCCAGGTGTGCCTCCTATTAAGTAAAGCAGAGAATAGTAGGAGTAGCATGGCTGTGGTCTTTATCCAAACTAATAAATCTTTCATGCAAACTTGGACCTGTTATCAAGTTTACCTGGATTGTTTCTTTTGTTTTGTATTAATGCTTTGGTGTAAAGGGAATACCATGTCTTCCCATTTCCCTGGACAGAGAATTACAGTTCCATTAACTACAAAGCTTCTAAAAATATAGTTTTGCTATTTCTACTGTTCTCTAATGTAAAGATGTCACAGTAGACGTGGGTAAGGGCTTGGAAAAGAGACATATGTTGAGAAATACAAGTTCCTGAAAAGCACTGATGACATGGAAAAATTTGGCTGTTTTAACATGTTATCAGTATCTCTTGAATAGGCCTTGTAGATCAAAATATTACTCCTATGTTCCTACTCCTATATTACTGCATGGCCTGCAAATTGAATCAATTGGTATCTATTGGTGTGGTGGGTTTACCCTGGCTGGATGCCAGGTCCCCACCCAAGCCACTCTATCACACCCCTCTTCAGCTGGACAGAGGAGAAGGAAGGGAAAAGGAAAGGACAAGGAGACATCTCTCAGCAATTACCACCACAGGCAAAACCAATTCTACTTGAGGAAATTAGATTATTACTAATAAAAACCAGAGTAGGACAATGAGCAGGTAAAATCCAAATCTTAAAGCACACCACCTCACCGCCCTTATTCCTGGGCTCAGCTTCAGTTCGGAATTTTCTTCCTCCTCTCACCAGTGGCTCAGGGGGATGAGGAACAGGGGCTGTAGTCAGTTCATTGCACGTTGTCTCTGCTGCTCCTTCCTCCTCAGAGGGAGGACTTTTCACACTCTTACCCTGTTCCACCTTTGCTCATACCTTTGACAGTGGTTCTTTAAATGATCTGAATCACCCATTCATCACAATGTGCTACCCATACTTACCCTGAGGACAGGGTGTGTGAGTAGAAAACCAGACATTTTATATTTTCTTTTCTTTCTGTGTTTAATGGAAGCTATTGTATTTGTGTTCAGTTTGCAATATGTGACTGAGACCTCTGAACTTTTTATGCAATAAATATTTTTTATGGACTCTAAAATCAGTAAATAAGTACATATGATGTGGAAGCTCATTTGTCCTGCAAATAAAGTACAAGCAAGTGTAGCTTAAATCTGTAGAGTATTCCCAGTAAGATGATATGCCCAAGGCATGATACACATCGAGGAATGATTGATTTTCTTCTGCTTAATTTTGTCCAATGAAAAAATAGTCAATATCATAAAAATGAAAGATAAATAGATAAAATAAATAAACCAGGAATGAGAAAAGCTGGAAATATTAAAAGTCAGATCAATGTTTAAGCTGATAGTGTTTACGGAACCTTTCTCAATAGTATTTATGATTATAAAGGGATCTTAGAAAAAGGATGCTTTTTCCATATCAGTAAAATGTCTACATTATTTATATAGTAATTCTACAGACAAGTCAACATCAGTACATTCCTACAATGTATGGCTCCCAAACATCAAATGAATCTGTACACAGTTTATGAAGATGGGTAATCTGTCATGTCAATAACATTTTATTTAGCAACATATACCAATAAGGAAAACTGTATTGTATCTGATCTATTTTCCCCATTTAAATACCCTTGGACATTTGAGACAATGTTAGAAGAAGATTGTCATGTTTAGTTTCATGAGACTATAAAAGTGAAATCAGATGTCAGCACAAAAGCTCATAAGTTAACAGCATCAAGTTCCAATAAAATGTAGGAAGAATTGATACTGATATTTATCATATCTGGTCTTGTTGTCTAGAGATTTTCAATAATATCGTTGAGGAAGGAGGAAAAACTGACAATTCATTTCAAAATCTGGTTTAGTGCTTGGATGTCAAAACAAAAGACCCATGTATTTAATTAAGTGAAATATTTTGAAATCAAAAATTGATTCTCTTATACCTTAAGAAATGTATATATTTTTATGCATATATTTATACATAGCAAGAGGAGGATTTTTATTAGAAAAGCCTGTAACACTGTTCCCTACATTAATGTATGTTCTTTAGCAAAGTAGTAATGTATTAATGTAAGATAAATTTTTATTATGAGAGCACTTCTATCTACAGTGGCCCTGTAAAGCTGTATTTTTTTATTAGTATTTTTTAATATCATCCTTCCCATAGGATGGAAGTACAAAGCTTACACTTTTTTTCAGGACCTGTAATGGATTGCTCTAAACTGAGAGAAATATACTTGCCATACTTTACAGCAACAGGATAATCAATCAACAAGACCCTCCAGCTCTAACATATAATGACAAGAAACTAAAAATAATCTAGAATGCAGAAGGCTTATCTCACAGTTGCCCAGGTAATGAAACAATAATTTTGTTTAGTGTTACTTTTTTTCCGTCTTGCGGGATCATGGAAACTGCTGAATGACAGTATAAGGGAGGAAGCTTGAGAGGCCTATGCTAAAGTAGATCTGTTGTCTAAGAAAGTTTCAGCTGATGGTATTTTAGTTTGCAACTAAAATTGATCTGTAAATGGTGCTCTTCTAGTCTTTGCAGTCACTGTAGTTTCTACCATGCAGAGACTTTAATTATCCTAAAGTGAGTAGGTGACAGGAGGGTGTCTGTTCTGTGCTTCTTTCTTCTATACCTCTCTGTTACGTACAGCATTTAGAGAATTCCATAACATCTGAAGATGTGGAAAGGTTCAGATATAGTTCAAAGGGTGTGTTGAATTTCATCATCTTTCATCTCATATTTTCAAAAATTCCCTCTGATTCTCCTTACAATACCTTGAAATTCACTTTTACTACTACATTCCATTTTTTTTCCCTCAGACTTTTGTACCTAAGGAGCCATCCTTCCATCTTCATCAGTATTTTAATAGGTGTCAGCTGGGGAAAAATAACCTAGCTGAATTTCAACCAATTTTTTTTTTTTATATTTGTAAGATATCTTGGTATTTCCCTTTAAAATACAAGGGAGGAACTCTTCAATAATATCCCCAACAGCAAAATGAAGAGCAATAAACCAATATTAATAAAATTATACATATCACTAAATTATAGGATTTTTTTTTCCATATAAAAATGTGAAACTGTAACTGCATAAATAATCTCTTTGAATTCAGTACAGAAATGACATGTCCCAAAGAAACGTTTAAAACCTTAATGGAAAGGTGTGGTAAATCCACTAAATTTAACAGATTTTTCATCTGAAGTATTGATTATTTTATAAATAATCATATTAATTATAAAATCTACTGAAAATATTCCCCATTTAAGTCAAAACATGTTGGACAAATGCCAGGACTAATAGAAAAAAGCCCCAACCTGTCATCTATTTTATTGCATTAGACTTAAATGAGTTAATTCACTGAAAAGTTGTAAAGGATGATCAATAATTCATTGAAATGTAAAATGTATTTGGGAAAGTATGTAAGACTACAAAGTACCCAGAGAATATGAACTTTTTTCAAATTTATATTCATCTACCAATTTTCTGATTATTTAAGTTGCAATGTTTTACAAATCTTAATACTGTTTGTGGGTGCAAAATTACAAAACAAAATTACTAGTTAAGACTAATGAGAAACAACAGAACACCAGAAACCAGAACACCATACATCACATTTCAGAACAGAAACAGAACATCACATAAGCAGAACAAAATCTGCATCCAAAAATGGAAATTAATAGCAGATTTACGTTACTGTAATTATTTCAATCTTATTTTTTTATTTTATTTTTCTGGACAACTATGCACTGTAATTGTTAAATAGCAGAAGTTATTGAAACTAGGTTATCAAAAGTTTCCTTGAGATCCTTAAAACTAGGACACAATTTAAAAGAGACAATATGTCATGGTGATAGTGATTCTGCCTTTCACGGTTGATACTGTGCATAAAGAAATTAGAGGTCCTTTCTTTCCAGGAGGAAAAAACTTGCTCTTTATTTTTGGTTTATTTTAAATATTGGATCCATACAAAAAAACAGATAAATTTCTGTAGTGTGATGTGTAATGATTAATTCTGGAGGTGTTGAGAATATGGGAGGAAAAGTAGGTATTGGAAGTGTAGGAAGGTTATTTGTCATCTTAATGTGAAGTCAGTTGTGGAATACAGGGCATATAGAAAAAGTATCTCATTGGTTCTTAGATGAAGGTTGGTGCAACTTGCTGATGCCTTAAAGGATAATTTTTCCTATAAAGAACAATGAGGAATTTTGGATAATACTCTTCTACCCACTTAGTCATTTTAGACAAGTATTGAATAATGTTAAATTCATGTGATAACTATAGACCAAAAATAGAATAAGTATAGGGTGATTGAGTATTCTGTTGATTTTAAATTTGTAAACTTGACAATAAGATCCCTCAGGAAAATAGCCACAAATCGCTGAAATTGGTTTAAATGTTATCTTTCCATCACTATTGAGTTTGAAAGGGAAAATAAACCCTTCTGGGCTAAGCAGATATGCACTATCAGTATATTAGTAAATATATATGATTTTTAGTACAAAATTACAAGGAAGAAAAGAAGGCGAGAAAAGTAAGTGTCTTTCACAGTAGGAAGATCATTCAACTTCTGAATTTTCAAAAAGAACTTAAAAGGAGGGACAAAGTATAGAATATACCAAGTGGAAACCTTCCAGAGCAAAATGTGTACAAGTACTTTCTCTTGGACTGGTCAGTCTTTCCCAAGGTACAGGTTGAATCTTTCTACGCCCAGTAAGATTATTCTGCCTCCACTACAACATCCTGAAAAGTTTTTACTCAAGGACCCAGTGGATGCTGGTTTTTTTTAGATAGTATTCATCTATATTGTATCCTGTGCTCTTGGCTGTTTTATTTACCTTTGAACTTGTGTTTTCTGATTGAAAGTATCTGAATGATTGAAAGTATGAATGATCTGAAATAGTTGAAATAGTGATATTCATTTAATGATGCTAATTTTTGAAATCTTGGATCCTGTCTTAATTTGAATCTGTTTGACTCATAGGAAGTAGGTGCAAGGTTTTTGAGTTTGGTCTTGTTTCAGCTTATGGTATCTATGAACTGTTAACACCTCTCATAAATAATTTGACAGCCTTATGCCTATGAGCACCTCTAACTCTATTGGAAGCTGCATGTATGCACTTGCAGAAGTATGGACTTCTGCAAGTGATAATTGAAATGCCAGAAATCTTAACTGTTGGGAAAAATGATATATTATTTTTACATTAGAACATGGGAATAGTATAACCAAAAACTTGTGAGGATGTAAGGTTTGTTACTATTTGATAATTTCAGAATATTTTGAAAATGTAAATGTAAATGAAGTTATGACAAACCTCATTGGTTCTGTATTTTCAAGGTTACTGCAATTAATATATCTTCCAATATTCAAGTTCAGGGCATGTTCAAGTACATAAAAAATATTTACATAGATTTAAACAAAAGATATCTATATGTCCACAAACTATAATATGTTGAGGAAAAAAATGGTAAATATGATAGAATGTTACTGAAAAATCACAGAAGTGTCTAAGTAAAACTCAATAACAATAATTTTAAAAAGTTCAATTCTATTTATTTTAATTTTTTGAATGCTTGAGATTTCAATATTTGCCTTAATAATTTTCAGAGAAACATATTTTTGGCATTCAAGACATTCTTTGAAAAACAAAATATTTTGAAACAAACTTGTGAAACAAATGAACTGATCAACTGCAAAAAGTTTCTTACAGTCCTGTAATGGAAATTCCTTTTTCCACAAATCTTCCTTTCCAAGGAGGATTCCTCCTTTCCTTTTCCAGGTTCCAGCTTACACATCATTGAGTTTGTAGTCTTCTGTGTTTTTTCTGCCCTGTCTTTCTCACAAAGATATTTTAGACCTCATTCTTTTAACTACTTCTGACAAATACAAACTGGCAACAGTACAACATCGCACCAGTCAATTTAGTTAGATTCCAGGCTGCCTTTTCTTCAGATCTGCTGTCACCTATCTCTCCAGCCTTTCCAGAAAGAGATGTTTATGCTGAAGGGAAAAAAAGAAAGAGATAAAAAAGACAAGAATAGAAAACAAGCATAGCTAGTATTGTAATAAAACATAGACAGTTTGTTTCTATAAATATTATATACTTTACAGTTAAATTTCAGATAAGATTTTTAAAGAAACTGAATGTCAAAATTGGGAACATCATAGCAAAAAAAAAAAAAAAACCTTACTGCAAGAAGAAGTAAGCAATATATAGTTGTAGCTTCTTTTCATCTTTCTGGCAGTCTATTTTATAATGAATCTCTTTTCTTTTCCCTTTCCATTCATTACAGCTCTATTTGTGAAGGTCTGCTCATTTGTTTAATTAGTTTGAGTAATCTATGAAACATCTACAGTGTCAGTTAGTCTCTGATTTTCTTTTAGGTGCTGGATTTTTTTTCCCTCATTGTATGACAATGATTTTGTGCAGTGTTTAATCCAACAATCCAGATTCACTCGGTACTTTAGTGAATACCACAACTCTAATACATTTCCGAACCATTTTACCTCTAAACTTCATTGTATGGAACCGATGTGATCATAAAATTAAAGCATAAAAAAAGACATAAATACTACTTTTAATAATCTTTCTATGAAAACTTTTTTTGTGAAATGTGATATTTAAGAAGCTGGTTATAGCTCCTCACAGATGTCTGTTTAGGTTTGCAAGAAACCAGCTATGAAATTATATATGTATTGGTATTAAAAATGGAAACAGATAATATTTAGCTGAAATGTGGTAATGTCTGAGGTTAAAGCCATAGGTCATGATCTAATTATGAGCATGCTCTATCAAAACATTTTTGAGAGGTTTACTGGTAATAAACTATCACTGAGTAAAGGCATATTGTTTAGCATTTACATGATCTGCATTAGTGATCATTTGATTATGCATCCTTTTAGAGTTTACTACAATGATTCAGTTTTCTCTCTTTAGCCTTCAGATTTACTGACATTCTTGCTCAATCTTCCCTGCAGGTTCACTCAGCTCCCATGTATGGAAGAAATGCTATGTCTTATCCAATCATTTTATTGCTGATGCTTCCCCTCTGTCCCTGCTTTTGAGAGGCAGCTGATTATGTTCTTATTCTTTAAACTATATTCCATTGCATTTTGCATCCTATTTTCTCATTTAAAGCAACACCTACATTCTTATCCTTCATTTCAGGAAATACATACATTGCTCCAAACCTTAAAATGGAGCTTGTAATTTTTTGAAAACTATTCAGAATACCCAAATTCTAGGGAAAAAAAATCAATTTGTCCTAAACCTCTTAAAGAAGTTGTATAAATCCTTATGATGAGGATAATAAATTGAACTTAACAACTTATTTAAATTTTCTTAATTTCTTGTCTTCCACTCAGAGAAGGTATAATATTCTTTGAGGAGTGAAAAAAGAGTATGAAATTTGGTCTCCATTTTTTATTTACTGGAGAAATAAGCTGTAGCATTAACCTAATGATTACTTTCTTTACATGTCTCAGGTAGGGCTCACAGCTATATTAACAGAAAGAAAAGATGTCAAAAATATTTTACTTCAGACTCCTTTAACTTTATTAATTAGCTACTGTATTTAAGACTTAAATAAACATGTTATATAGATTGGTTTAAAGACATTATTTAAAAACTCAAAACAAACAAAAACTTTTATTGTGTCATGTTTCAATAACCATTCCTCTATTAAACCTACAAAAGTAGATGTTCATTATAGTCCTGCTATGGAGATTAAATTTTAGACCAATTGAACATCAGTAATTGTTTACATATGTAAATGAATATAATAAATAGAAATATGCAATTTCTAATGTGACCAATCAGCACATGGATTGGAAAGACTAGAGGAACCAAACCAACTAAACCAGAACTGTATGTATAATTATATTCTGGGTAGTAAGTATAGTATGTTTGTTATTTACTTGAATAACTTTCTTTTCCATGGTGGGTTGTTTCTAATTTTGAGCAACAACATACAACAATTTTAAACAATTATATGTTCTATCTGTTTCTGTTCCTCTATTCCTCAACCAGTTTTCATAAATTATTGGAGAGTCTTCCCAGTTAATAATTACATTTTCAGATAAATTGTTGAGTAAGCAAATAATGGATTTGATAGAGAAAATTATACATAAAGAAGGGTGAATTCTGACAGATCAGTTCCTAGTGAGACTGCTCTATCAAGTTTGTTAATATTAACTTATCTAGAACTCTTGAAGACTGCCACTTTCAAATATATTTTGTCATTTAGAGGATGGATTAGAAAAGAGAAAGTATTGTCTATTAATAAATCACGAGAACTTCCTACTGTTACAATTTATTAATAAGTTTTGAATTGTAATTAAGAGTGAACATGATTAAGGTGGTTGCTCAAATAAAATGTTATGATGAAGGCAAAAGTTGCACTGTAATTTTAGTTTGTTGGGCCAAAGTTATTAAATAGGGTATCAGAAATAAAAAAACAAATTCAGGAAATGCTATGTTATTTACTCATTGATATCTGTTTTAATTGAGGAAATTCCATCAAACGCTATGAAACTGTGACCACAGTTTAAAATGAACTGATAATCTGTGATATTTATATGGAATCAGTACATATTAATCAAATATTCTTCATTTTACTTATTATGTTAAAACATAATTTTTATCTATTTAATAACATTAATTTCTCTAAGATTTGGTAAAAAATAATCAAAATTAGCTTATATTTATCAGGACACTGAAGAGGGAATTTTTATAATTGAGAATATATCTATTGAGAATATATCTTTAGACAACAATCTTTTAAAAGAATAAGTTTGTAAAATTTGTTGCTGTTTGTATCTTACTGTCCTGGTTTTGGCTGGGAATTTATTGTATTTCTGTGTTTTGAATTCTAATGTTAATGAATTGTAGAGTTGATAACACACAAATGTTTTAGTAGTTGCTAAGCTGTGCTTACTCTAAATAAAGGACTTTCAGTTTTGCCTGCTCTGCCACCGAGAAGCCAGGAGGGACCACAGTCAAGACAGATGACTCAAACTGGCCAAAGGGATATTCCATACTACAGAGAATCGTGGTCAGCATATAATTTGTGTGGAGTTGCTCAGGAAGGGCTAATCACTGCTTGGGAGCAAGGTGGGCATCTGTCAGAAGCTAATGAGCAACTGTATTGTGGGTCACCTGTTTTTCTTGTGGTTTATTCCTCTCCCTCTCATATCTTCCTTTTTGTTACTATTACTATTGTCATCATCATCATAATTATCATCATCATCATCATCATGATAATCATTATCATCATTATATGCTGTGTTATTTTGATTTTTACTGTTCTAATCTCAGCCCATGGGTTTTACCTTTTTTCCTATTCTCCTTCTGATCCCACAGGAGGAGTGTGGGGGGAGCAATGAAGGAGTAAATACATGGTCCTGACTTGCCATCTGGGGTTAAAATATGACACTTGCATAAATCTGTAGGTGACATTGGTGCTGCAGAATCTGCTCAGGTGCCCATACATATGACTTAGCATGATTAATGATGTCCTAAGACATCCTCATAGGTCTCCAGATGTCACTAGAAAGATATGAGTTTTCTGTATGTCATTTACTATGTGATACTTTGAGGCACTGCAGCTTGTGCCTGTGCTCTAGCTGTCCACCTTAGCCTCTCTTGCAGCTTCAAATTCAGCTGTCTAACAAGCATGTGAAGCTTTCTGAGACCTTCCTTTGTGACTAGTAGGTCTGAGACAAGACCTACAGAGCACCCACAATACGCTAGAGTGGCAGCTAGAATCTGGATGAGATATTGCAGGGCACCTCAAGTGATCCCTTTAGTTACCTGAATCAAGTCCCACATCCCTATTGTATGGACATCCATGGGGCCTAAGGATATCACAATGAAGACATCTCTATTGAGATGTCATAATCTCAAATATTATCTTATTCAAAGTACTGAAGCTTGAAACTGAATTAGGTACGTACCACATTATATGGCAGACTGCAAGATATAAACTGACAATTCTTTGTTCTAGCAAGCCTTGCCAGCATAGAGGAAAGGACTGCAATCAGATGCAAAATCTGATTGCATTGCTTTATATTAATGACTGTCTCATGTCTTGTCAAGAGAGAGCTCTCTTACAAGTTTTATTTCTTAATAAAGAAAAACTGATTCTATAAAGTTATAGCTCCTAGATGGAAAAATTATTCTTTCCATAATTACTTTGAATAATCTTTGCACATACTAGATAGTAGTCACTCTCTCTTCAGTCCTCTATAATGGCTCAAATTATTGCTTGATTTCTGAATTTGTGTGCCAAGATTTACTTGTTAGCAGATAATTTTGATTCTATCAATTTCCATCAACACTATGATGTTTAAAGGTGTCACTAAACCCACTTTTCTCTGGCACAGAGTTCTAAATATGTTTTGCAAGAAGTGATCAGGAAATTGAATTTTAATGTGTTTGTTTTCTAGAAAAATAATATTTTACTCAGAGTGAAAGAGCAAACTCAAGAATTCAATACTGAAAATGTCATGGAAATGTGCTTTTCAAGCCAGACCTCCTGTGGCTTTCAGAGCAGTCCAATTTCAGCTAAACTTCCAGCCTTGTGTGCTTTCTAGACTCTCTCCTTCCTTAACAATATTCTGTGAGAACAGACAGGGCAGCTGCAGCCTGCAAAATCTGCAGTTTTATGTTTTGCACTCACAAAAGCTGAGAAGTTGCAGCACGTTCAAATTATTATATATATATTTTGTTTGCTTGTTGTTTTTGGGTATGAAATTGTTTTGTTCTTTATATCTGGGAAATTTCAAGGAGTCATAATTGACCAGAGAAAAGGTTGTTTGATGCTATTTTATGCTAATTTTAGAGGAGGCTGAAATAATTCAATGAGGGTTAAAAGTTCCTGCTTATTGTCTTTATTTTCACTTAACAGAGTTTATTTTTCAGGAATGGTTCCCACCAAGGGACCCATTTTGGGGAGCCATTACAGTTAAAGCATAGGAGAATGTAAGACAGGTGACCTAACCCCTGATAAGTAACAGCTGTGTTAATTATCCAGTACAGCCTCACCCCTGATGAGTCACAGCTATATCCAATAAAGATAAGTGTGATAAAAGGGAGTGAGTTAGCTGGTGAGTGGGTCGTGAAGAAGAGGGATCCTGAGGAGAGAGACTCACTGCTGTGGTGTCAGTCTGGGTCTGCAGTTAGAGCCTGTTGTTGGAACCTGCGGTCACAGTCTAGCAAGGTAAAAGCCTGCATTCAGAGCCTGCAAACTAATACATGCAGTCATAGTTTAGCAGGAAATAACCAGCAGTCGGAGGCTACAATAGGAGCTTGCTGCAGCCAGAGCCAGGGATTAGTTGGAGTGAGGATGGCTAAGCTGTAAAGAGGAATAAACCAAGACCCTTTTCATGCTGTGATAAACAAGAAGTCTGTGTCTTGGCTCATTTGTACCCTCTAACAAGAGGGCTGCTGCAACATTAGGGGAAGGATATTCAAAACTCTGCAAATTCTCTTTGGCCCTAATATGTAATACCTTAAAAAAATTGCTAAATCTTAGTGAAATTATTGGATGCCAAAGGATTATGTTTGTCAGAAGTTTAAGGCTTTTCTTGACTTGGAGGAAAGTATAGTTTGTCCTAGAAGGAAGGGCTTTAATCCATATTGCTAAGCATAACACATTTTAAACTGCACATGAAAACAATAGAAAAGCATAGCATAATGAACTATTATTGATTTGGATGTAGTTCATATGCAAGACTGGGATGAAAATTGACCATGTAATTCAGACCTCTGCTTCTCCCACAGTGCACAAATTTTAAACAGTATAAAGGACATCTTCTGTACACTTTTCAATGCAAATCCTCATCCATCTGCTTGTATCCTACCCTTTCACTGACATATTATTCTAATTTTGTCATTAAACCTCTGAAATGAGGTGGTTTCTGTACTTCATAAAATATCGAATATACTCTGTGCACTTACATGTTGAAGTAAAGATTTCTGTCCAAGTTCCTTCTTAAGCAATCATTACTTTCTCTTCATTTCTAACACAGCATCCAATCATAAGGCAGACACCTGTTTTTCAGCTGCTCTTCATCTAGCATATAACTACCCTGAAATAATTTGCAGTCTAAGCCATATAATCTTAAACTGTGAGGTAACTAATTAGCAATTCTAAATGAAAAGGGAACTGGAAGCAGAAAGCTACACTCCCACAATAAATATGCCTGACAATTTGTGAAACTCAGGGCTTATAGCACTTATGGATAAATGTGGTGAAAAGGCAGAATATATACATTTGACATTTGGAACAAAACCCCATCTCATTATCAAGGCAGTCAACAACCCATAATTCTGATACTTGGACCATTATGTACTGAGTGAGGTTATTTACTGAGTTCATTAAGATATCATGAATCTCTGCAGATAGAAAACTTCTCTTCAAAATAATTCTTAACTGAGTAAGTTAATAGTAATGTTACTTTAACCTTGCTGTGAAAGCCAGAATAAATTAAGTAGGTGCAGGCCAGATCATAAGAGGATCCAGTGCCTTAGTGTGAGACTCTTAATGATCTCTATTTCCTTTAATTAAGTAAAAAATCTTAGTTTTTACTTTCTACTGAACAGATGTTTTCAGTGAGTAGCTAGCATGATGTGCATGATTTATTTACCCAAAACTGATACAGGATACAAGTAATTTTCATCATTTCCTCTATTTTACATTATATTTTATCTGTTTCAACATATTATAGTCACCAGTGGTCTATGTGACTGATTTCAGCAGCCCAATGGTGAAGGTAGCTGGCCAAGAACTCTTGCAGGATTTCATGTAAATATTAATAGCAACAGCTGTCAGAGGGAGAGTTCTTTAATTCCAGGGCTAAAAGGCAGTGAAGCATCAAAAAAGGAAAGGACATTTGGAATGGAACCCTGGAGACCATTCAAGATACCTTGCTGTTCAAAGCAGTGCTGATTTCTAAGTTAAACCAGGGTTAGAGAAAAACAGGTATCCCTGAGTCTTGTATCCCTATGTCCAGTCGTAAATATCTCTGAGGGTGCTTTTTCTACAACTGTTTTGTATAACTTGCTTCATTGATTAAATACTCGCTGAGCAAAGAGGGTTTTTTTCCTTTCGTCCAATCAGAATTTCCCTTCCTGGAAGTTGTGGCTGCTGTGTCATGCCATTCACTGTGCACTGCTGGGGCAAGTCTGGCTCCATCTCTGTCATCTGCCTTTAATGGAAGTGTGCAGTAAGCCTTCCCTCTGTCGCAGTAGGAAAAGGTGATGAAGACACACACAGTTCCCGGTTATGATCAGAAGGTGACTTTATTTTCTCTTGTTCTCTTTTTATAACATGGTATGCAAAAAGGGCTGTGATTGGTCGTAGAAGGACTCACTCTCTTCCTTTTTCGTAAACACTAGGTGACAGAGAATGTTTTGGGAAAAATCTGTGAGAAGAGTTGAAGCTCACACAGTATTTACAAATTAACAAAGAAAGTGTTATGACAATGAGAAACTTGTTAATCAGTTTCTTATGGGAATCAGCGTGCTTTAGTTAGCAGCAGAATTCTAAAGCCCAAAATACAGAGACACACTCCCTCAGACTTTTCTCCAGGGTAAAGAAATATATTTCATTTGGTCTCAAACTATATATTGTTTGCTCTGCTCTGTAATCATCACAAGGACTGTTTCCAGCTTGCCTTGTATTGTGGGACATAAAACTTCAGGGAAAAATCACTTCCTTCAACTTTTTTTGTACTTTTTTCATTAACCCAGCATGATCACATACCAGGGTTTTTTTTGTGAGATTTACCAGATCTATAGCACCTGACTCATGTTCATCTCCTTGTCTGCCAGGACCCTCAACTCCTTTTATTTTAATATTCATCCAGGACTTGTACAACACCACGAAATTCCATTTTAGGTTGTATTCTTCTTGCTAGTGTCATGAATCACTACCAAAAGTCAGAGGTACGTAACACAGCTGGGGAAGTTTAGACCAGACCAAGAGGTGCAGAGTAAAATGACATGGTGGAAGTGCCTACTACTTCTCAACTATCCCAGCAATCCTACGTATGTTGCAAGGCTAGGAGTTTTTACAGGGTTCAGCTGATACCGTAAGGCTAACTCATGCTTTTGTTCCTTCTGACTCATTGTTATATGCTTCTTGTTATGGCTTTTAGAACTGATGAATTGTCATCATCACAGTAACAATCACAAAACTACTTTTGTCATCTCCCCTGACCGAGAGATTCTTTTTAAGTTGCAGACATGGAATGTGTACATGATTCAGCTTTTACTTTAAGGTTTAAACATCCCAAGTTCAGTCTGCCCACTCTGTCCCCATGACACTAATAACGTCAGTAAGAACACCTAACAATAATACAACCCCTGTGTTCCGTGTCAATGTGAGTCAGCTGCTCAGCTCAGGATCCACAGCTGACTCAAGCTCATAGAAGATGATTGATGATGCATGCATGAGTATGCTTTTCAGAATAAATAAATAATTGGGTTAGAAGTTCTTAATAGGCAATTCAAATCCTTCTTGCAAAACAGCCAAAAATGCTGCCAACCAGATAAAAAAAAAAGGCATAAATGATGATGTCAACCCTAGAAATTGTGTGGCTGCCAAACAGCCAAACTGAGAGAAATACAATTCCTCTTAATGATAGGTCAAGAAGGCAGTATTTGCTGTTGTCATTATATGCTGCTATAAACTTATGCCTCTGCCTTCCATTTTGATACACTTCTTTCCCATATTTCAGCCATTCCACTTTTACAAGCTGACACTTCTGCTGGTTGGTGACTGTACAACGTTAATAAGAGCAACACAGTCTGTATGTATTCACAAAAATCTGAGTGGAATCACAGCTGTTTATATTGATTGCTACTCTGCCATTTGCATCAGCTCACTGCTTTGAGATGAATATTTCATCTTCTATTCTTTTTCTGACTTTCCGTCACCCCAAGATACAAATTTTCTGTATTAGCTGCCAATGCAGTATTCGCTTCTCACATACATACTGCCTTTGAGCACTCATTCTTGGTCTGTTATTTTACTATGATGCCATGCATGAAACAGTGTACATGAACCCTGTGCTGTCACACTGTGTCTCTCAGAAGGTATTATTAATCCACCAAATGTGGGGCTTCATTTGGCCTCTCTTTCCAGGAAGTCAGCAAAGTCAGTAAGTACTTTGTTGGCTTGATTTACCTTACTCTAAAACAGACATCTAAAATAATTCAAAAAACTCATGGCCTAGAATTGCTTATTTTTCCTTGTTGACTACAAAATAAGCTTACAATGTCTTGATGTGGATACCTACACAACAAACATATATTTACCTGAGATGAAATCCACTCAGTATCTGTGACCACTAGTGAATAAGTCTGGAGTATAAAATATTTAAATAGTCAACAGCATTCTTATTTGATGGAAGACATGAATTCCTGAGTGATGTCGAGATTATTTTTTCAAGCAGTTGTTGTGGAAATCTTAAACCTCCACAGTGAAATGTTCAATGGAATGAGATTTTTTCACTCTTCATAAAGGCAAGAAGTTTTAAGTGTCTGATTTGCTTTTAATCAAAAGTTTGCATGGCTGTCTATAGGTGGATGTGGTGGGTTGACCTTGGCTGGATGCCAGGTACCCATCAAGCCATTCTATCACTTTCCTCCACAGCTTGACAGGGGAGACAAAATAAGGTGTAAACATTTATAGGTTGAGATAAGACAGTTTACTAAAACAAAAGGTATCACACATGCAAACAAATGAAAAACCCCTAAATATTTAATTCTCCACTTCCTGTTCATCCACTTCCCAAGTAACAGAGCTTCAGCAAGTTTAATGGTTGCTCTGACGGACAAATATTTTAAGTAATGAATGTCCTCCCCAGCCTTCCTTCTCCTTTTTCTTAGCTTTTACATCTGAGCGGATATCTTTGGTCAGTTGTGTCCCATCCCAAGATTTTGCCCACCCCTGAGCCTACTGATGGGAAGGAGGGGTGTTGGAGAGACAGCGATGATGCTGTGCCAGCGCTGCTCAGCAGTAGCCAAAACACCAGTGTGTTATCAGCATCCTTCCAGCTCCCAATGCACAGCACAGCCCTGTGAGGGCTGCTATGGGGAAAAATTAACTCTGTTTCAGCCAGATCCAGTACACTGGATAATGTGGGACTTTAATGCTACATTTGGCATTCAGTATCAGTGTGAAGCAATGGAAGATTATTTTTTTCCTAAGGCTACATGAGTGTATTTTTTTTTAACATAAACTCATCCCATCGTTACTCAACCTTGAGATTACTTTCTTGCAAAGATGTGGTGTGCTGACAGTACTGTCTAATTTCAATTTTTATTACCTTCCTGTAGCTTTTAATGAGAATTTAAACTCTTAAATGTCAGATTTTAGGGTATATTTAGATAAGGCTAATGATCTGGTCTGGATTTTTTTTCTGATGAGTATTTTTTTTCTGAAGACTGTGAAGAACAGCCAGTTAGCCGAGTGCCCAGGAGAATCGCTATTGCAACCACATCTCTGGTTACCTCAATAGCAACAAAAGCCCTTTGTGGGCACTCACTATCAGGACAGCAGAATAGTTTTGCTGGTGTACCAACTTTACATATGACAAAAGTTATAATAATGTTGTATGTCCCTACTCCAAAACCTTAGACAGGACATCATCCTGGCTTAGTTCTATAAGGGGAATAATGAAATAAAAAAGGCCTGTGGGGCTAACGGAAGAAGTCTCTGTCTCTTGCATTGGTGCACATGGGAAATGTGACTGTCCATCAGAGCTACTTAAAGAAGCAGAGATCATAGTCACATAGCTGAATGCTTAATAACAAGCCATATTAGCTGCATTTCAGACCTGTCTTGTTAAACAACTGTATCTACTACAGCTTATTAATCAAGGAACACTACACCAGTAGCTCCTTCTGTTGTCATGCACATGTTTTTCTGTGTAAATCTGCCTGCAAATGATTGTATCTCATTTTACATGTATCACTCAGAGGCTACTCTTTAAGAAGTTTATGAATGCACAGTGTTTATGAAGTGTTTCCTCAATCCAGTTTTAGAGACACTGTTTAAGAAGATTCCAGGCATAAAATAAGCCATTTGTCTTCATTATTTGAACAGATATGAAGCCACTTTAACATAGACCTGAGCAAATTTAAAAAAAAAAAATATAGCTACCCAACCAAGAAAACGAAAGTGACGAAGGCATTCATATGTGTAGCTTAAACCCCTCTTTTTTCAGCAACGTTCCAAGGTGTTTCCTTCCCCTTGGCAATCACAATCTGAAAAGCTACCCTGAAGGTACATAACATGAGGGCTTTCTTTCTTAGACTGAGCGGCAGCTGCTCTGGTTGCACAGCAGTAGTTTTGCTTGCACTGAACAGGACACTCACACAGAATATGTGGTCTTGTCTGAGGACAAGACTCCTGTGTGCTGCTTCATTAAAAAGTGGTAGTTGTGGAGCCAGATCCAGTGGACAATGATATAGAACACACCTATTTGTGCCTAAATATGAATATAAAATAAGGAACAATGTAGTGGGCAGAGTCTTACTGTTAGAGGTGATCCCATAAAGAGCCTACAAAGATGCGTCACAAGCCGATACCTTGTGTTTACATTCATCTGCACCAGTCCTTTGAGCAGCTGCATGAGGCACCTGCATGAGGCACCTCTGCCCAGCCACGAGTCTATTCCCCAGCCCAGCTCTGTCACCTAAAGGTAACCCTTGAGCACACAGATTCCAGGTTGGCTACAAGAAAATTTTGCAGTTGTTTCTTATCACCGAGGGTAAATTCACTTCTTCACAGAGAATCCTCCTATCTCTGGCCTTTCTGCTTCCAGCCACTGTAACTCATTCAGCAGCTGGACCTTCCTACCTTTCATGCTGAATTCCATTCTAGATTATTTCCCAGTCACAAATTACTACTGCTGATAACTACCATTTCAGAGAAGTGGCTGAACACATGACATATAAATTATGATGAGATATAGGAAATCACTGTCCAGCCACAGCTATCAGGCATAACTTTGTTTTCCAGCAACAGAGTCATTAGGAAGGAGAGACAAAATTACTTATTTGCCATATTTTATTTCAATGTTCAATGCTCTTTTAGTGTTCAGTGTTATTTTATGTGTTCTTTTGAGGGCAATATTAACTACGTAGATGCTGCTCTCCCTCTCAATTTTATTCCATGTGATTTTATTGAGGAGAAAATAGAACAAGGTTATTTCTTCTGTGGAGGAGATGATAAGGAAAACATTAAAAATGAACACACACCCCACCACCACCAGTCCTTTCAAATTGTTACAGTTATACTGCACTGCATTTATTTCTTGTCAAATATGTATGTGATGGTTTTCTAGAAACACATTCTAACCACACCGAAGTACTGGTTGAATTACAGAGATAGAAGTGGTATTTTACAACCTCTACTTACATAGAATCAGACTGTATAATCTGAAGAAAGCCCATATGAGTTTATAAATCACACTTGTGATTTTGTATTACCCATGTAAAATACATTATTTTTAAAAGCAAAGAGATGTTTTATTTCTGGATGGAGAAGAGGACATGTAGAGATTCCCAGAGAAAACACATTTGCAGCTTTTCTGCTGAACATGACATGGTCATCAACACGGAGAGATGACAAATTGCTTTTTTTACAAACATAATAAACATAGCTACACAAAGTACGTGGTTGCAAACAGTGTACCCATGAGCAACTCCATTAAATAAGTGGAATTGAAAGAGAAAATAACCAACATAGATAAGACCAGAAAAAGACCATTAAATGAAATTTGTATATTATTTTGGCTGGTTTTAGTATTTAAATGTGGTGGGACTACCTTGGCGAGTTGTCAGGTGCCAACCAAGCTAATCTATCACTCCCCCCGCTCAACAGGACAGAGGGAGAAAGTCCAGAAATTGTGTCTCCTATCTTGTGGGTATTCAGAAGTCATCTGCACACAGATGTGGGCAACTGTTCTAGTTGGCCTTGCTTGAAAAGAGTGTTTGGATTTGAGAGTCTATGCTGTATCTGCACTCCTCCTAGAAAAGTTCTCTCTTCATGACAAAACTTGAAGCTCGCTCTTCCCTCCAACCCTGATGAGATGGGGAGGAGAATCAGAAGAAAATGCTAGAAATTCTGGGTTGAAATAAGATCACTTTAAAAATTCAAATTAAGAAAAAAAAAAAAAACCCAATGAAAACCCAATAATGAAAATGATAATAGCAACCAAGAGGAGAAAAAGTAAGGAATTAAACCCAAGAGAAAAAGTGATGGACAATACAGTTCCTCACCAGAATTCCTCACCAGCAAGGACTAGGCTCTCTTTATGTGTAAACTCTGAAGCTTAGTACGAAGTTGATGCTGTGGTGACTATGGTATAAAATCTCACATTTTATTTAGTCACGTTACCACAGGATAGGAAGACAGTAAATGCAGTGTCAGTTTCACAAAGGTTTTTAGAAGACTTCTATAAAATGTACACTGGTCTGAGTGCATTTGACTTTTGTGCCAAGCAAAGCAATCAAAACTATAACAAAGAATGGAATTAAGTGAATGTATGACACTGTAGTGAAAGTCAAGTCAATACAGCTTTTGTAAAATAAAGCCACAACCTGCAAGTTTTTGAAGAGCTATTTAGTGATAACAACGAACTTGTCAATAAATCTCATAACAGTATATATCATCTTTCAAAAAGCCTTTAGCAGGCTTTTTTTAAAATTTATTTAAGTGGAAGAGTCCTGTCACAGTTAAATAATTGATTTAAAGACTGGAAAAAATGCAGGGAAAAATTATCAACTCCTGAATTGGATGGAGGGTAATGATAAGAATCCCAGAACGGTTTGTACTATAGCTGTGCTGCTCATTGTATTCCTGATTTTTCTGGATTGTCTGTAAGAAGTGACTGATAATGCTGGTTGATGTTGAGTAATTATTAAGGTTATTCAAAAGTGACATAGACATCTGTGAATATTTCAGATGTCTAATCATGAGTCTGATTGGCAATGAAGTAAATTTAAAAATACAACAAATATAATGTTCATAAATAAAAGCAAGTGTATAAGGGGAAGTGCAACCCTAACTGATGATATACAGCAGTGAAATCAAAATTAGCAACTACCTTACAGGTAACCCGTGATCATGGCATCAAATCTTTTAGAGACATCATCCAGCAATGCTCCATGATGTAAATTGTGTCTTAGAATATAATAGAAGAGGAATAGAAATCAAAAAAGCACTTGTATCCTTGATGGGTGATGGGTAATAATGGCTAGTTGTAGTTAGAACTTACAAGAAAAAAGATGGCTAAACAAAGAATGAAGGTCAGGGCAGTGAAGATTACCAACATCAAATTTTTACTAAGCACACCATCACAAAAAATAAGTGCACACTTGTATGCAAGTGTGCATATAATATATGATATAATCATAAAAAGACAGCTTATACAGCATGTACAAGAACATTGATTTTAGAGCAGGAATTCTCCCTATGGGAAACAAAAAGACAGGAGGGATAGAAGAGACATAGATAAAGTAAATATAGGACAGAATATATAGAGAAAAGTTGGTTAACATTTCTCATGTGACAAAATGTAGAGTGCACTTAATGTCTTTAAAAATTAAAATAAATAAGGCAAAAAAGGAATATCTATTTATCACATGATGCACAGTTGCATTCTGTATCTCACTGTGGTAGGATGGCTTTTATGACAAAAGTAAAAAATTTCATGACAATACTATATTAAATCAGTGAAATAATGGAGAACTATTAAAGCACAGCCAAACAGACCAAACTGTTCGAGGAAGTTCAGAGAAGGCCAGTGCTACCAATTGCTGCCACCTGACAGGACAAGTTGCAACAACACCCAGCACTTGTCCTGTTTCTCAGATCAAAACGGTACAACCAAGGAGCGTTATTTTCTCTTTGTGTGTCCATGGAAAAAGAGCTTTTACATTCAGCAGGAATGGATGTATGTGCTTTTTATTGGTTAACCCTTTTTTTTTCTGGTTAATACTGGCTGGGTTTCTTTTTGTGGAAAGATAAGTGGGTCAGTATCTTCACAAGACAGGAAATTCTGGGGTCTGCCATATGCTAAAGGCAATCGTACAATCTCCACCACTAGTTTATGTTGTGTAGGAATTCAATAAAGAATAATTTTATTTTATTATCTAGGTGACTTTGTCAAACTGCAGGACTAAATGTAAGAGATGATACAGTGGAGCAGTGACTGGCTAAAATTAGGAACCACAACTTGATGTGTTAAGGGAATAGAAGGAACTATATTCCTCACTGCATCACAGTGCCATAAAGAATCCTTTCTGTTAAGGAAATCTTATCTCTACTGTTATTGCACTCACACTAAAGCCTAGGGTTTCACTTTGTAAAGCAGAATGATGGAAGGAGAGGAATGGGTTTTCAGACCATTCATGTCAAGAAGTCATCATCTTTTGTGTATGTTGTTTAACAACATTTATGGTGTTAGCACTGTTACTTCCATTGCACAGAACTCCATAAAAATATAGGAAATGCTGTATCTGTATATCAGGTAATTAAATATGTTAAGCTGACATAGAGAGTTGTAGCTTAAATTAAAAATATGTTCTGATACTTAGGTGTGTGTTTTAAATTTCCTATGATGCATTTAAACATATGAAAAATCAAATCAGATCAAGAAATAGTTTCATTGTATAGAATGATTTCTATAAATATTTCACCAGAAAAGAATGCAATCCTACCATTAAAATAACTGATCTAAGGAAAGGTAATACTGCAGAAAGGAAGCTGAGAAGCAAATATGAGTATTGCTGAAATATTTAGGTTAGATTACAATTTGCATGCTAGGACCTACAAATAAGCCACATCATTGAAGCAAAGTACTAATAGCAAGGAAGCATTTGAAATAAAAAATGCAGTAAACAAAACTGACAAAATTAAATTTAAAGAATGCAAGCCAAAAATTATAAAGAAAAATATAAACTTGGACACAGGAAGCCAGTTCTGTGGTTATTTCTTTGTTTGCCCCTAGTTCATGAAAACCATATTCTTATTTTGCATAGATAATGGTTGTAGATTCAAGGAAGTTAAGACTTGAAAATGTGATGAATTTTCTTCTGCATACCTTTATTTCTAAGCCTGAACAGACCTTTGAGACACCAGCAGACCTGATCTTAACCCATACCAAGTGTCTGCCTGGGCCTGAATGACACAACGTGACCAAGGTTTCAAAGATCTTTCAAAGCCAGAGTTAGGGTCATTCAAGTTTAAGGAATCACTCTGATGTGATTAAGACAGTCAGTTTAAACAATCCTGAGTTTTAGAGAAAAGTGTGTAAATTCTATTTTATTTTGTACATGGCAATCTCAAGGATAGTTTTGAAGCTGTCTAAAAAACGTTCCTTGCTGAGCTCATTGGAAAAAGAACATTGAATTCTAAAATTCTGCAACTCTTCATCAGCTGGAGAGCAAAATAATTTCCTTAGCTTCTGTCTCCCAGTGAAATTCTAAAATGCTGAATTGTGTAAGGAAAAGGAAATTGTTTTAACAATGTGTTTCACAGAGGATTAATGCTGTGTGCTATCAACACAATGAAACTGTCTCATTGACAGAAACACAAGAGGGAATATATGCTGTAATAAAGAAATGTTGTTTTTGCAAAGAATTTACAACTGTACCCCAAAGGTGGCTTTCACCCACCTTCATCTCCCTTCCTCTTAACAGACACGTTGACCATGACATCACCTGATTTGCAGGACCATATTATTCATACATAAAACCTACCAGAATCCATATGCTAAGGAGTCTCCTGACCAATATTCAGGTTTATTTTTTTTCCTCTGAGAAGGCTGTAATGTTAGTTGGATGAGGTAGCACTTTCCTTCTTTTGGGGTTATATTACAGAATTGTAGTATCATATAAAATACTCAGACTGGGGCTGAACAGACTAAAAAAGGTAAAGAAAAGGGTGAAGAGGAACACAAGCCTGATTGTACCACAGTAGTTAAAGAACTCATAGGGCAATTCATGGTTTCCACACTCTGCTCCCATAACAACAACGTCTTTATTATTTAAATTAAATATCAAACCTTTAAAATACAGAAATAATCCTGAAAATCTGAACTGGAGCCCAGGACTTCTTCAGAGTCTACAGGTTTTCAGACCTTTGCTTGATAAACACTTGAGAGTTCTTCTTCCATATAGTGGCACAGTTTTATTGTGATGAAAAATGTCTTGCTGTTTTAATGCTTTATATTCTTTATTGGTTCTGGTTTTCTAGCAATGACATGTTTCTTGTTCTTTTATCTTCTCTCTGGGCTTGAATCACTGCTGTACCTCTCTAATCTAAGACTGTAGATTTTAGTAATGCAGCAGTTCCATTACCAACAACTATAACTGGAATTATGTCTCTATCATTTTAATGGTGTTGTTTTTCTTCCCTGATACTCTTGCAAATCAATATTAATGGGAATATTTAAATCTACAAAATCTGCACTTAGTCTATTTGAAGTATTAGATGAAGCTTGCAAAGCTGTTCTTTTATTCAGTTCCTCTCCCAACCTAGTCAAGTTAAAACCATAAAAAAGTGTCAGATTTGTGATTTGTTCTAAAAGCTTTTAGCTTTAATAGCTCAGCGTTGTATTTTAAATTACAGGTTTTTGTGAAGCAGCGAACATATATGCTCCTGTCATACATAGGAAATAAATGCACCATTTGAGTGAATGGCACTTTCTTATAGAGAGTAAGAGAATGGATGAAAGTTAGAAAATACGTTTAATCGGTACTTTTACTTTAGGCCTTTCCCCTGCCTTTAATGCATCTGTTCACTCTGGGAAGAAAAATCCCACTTAATTTCTGAAGCCTTTTTCATCTTTCTGCTTCCTTTTTCTACCTCCAGGAAATATATTCAGTCTTTAAACATGCAAGTGAGAAAATACTGAAATAAGTTTCAAAAGCAAATAGATTATTATTTGAAAGTAACCCTGTCCAGAAAATTTCTCTGAACAAGCTGTTTTATACACAGGTAGTATTGTCTTTATTGCATTTACTGATGCAGCTGTTGTCATCACTAATCGTGTGATCAGAATAACATTTATTTCATCTGATAAAAATCTTTGGGTTTTTTGAGGACATTTTTACCGTGTTTATTAATGTTTGAGTCTGTCTTCATAGATTCATTTCCCCTTTACAACCAACTCTTGTAAAGTCTTCACTAAAAATTGAGATTTGTTTCCAGCATATGAAGGAGCTAAGGCATCAAAATGCCTGTAAGTTTTCTTGGGTTTTCTAACATCTCCACAAAATTATTTTGTAAGAAAAACCAGCCATGTTCAAACAACTTTGTGCTTCATGATTCATTCAACATATGCCTTGTACCTATCTCCTCAAGACTAGTATCTTTGAGCATTTGGGGTAACACTCAGAAAAATGGAGACATTTTAGGGGTGTTATTACTGCAGTGTCCTAACTTCTTGCTAATCTCAGTAAGCCAAGGACATGTGAGTTTCTTTGCTGTGTGTTCTGGGAAGAATTTATTAAGAGAAACTCAAGCACAATTATGAAGCTTCTCTTTCCTCTAATGCCTGGTTTCTAGGGAGCACCAAAGGGAGCTAATCCGGGCCATATGAAATCTCCGGTTTATTTTCTTTCTCCACACAGTAGCAAGGACTGAATATCATGGAAGATTCTTTGGCTTCCTCTCCTTCATGCATAATCTCCTTAATGATGGACATATACAGTGCAATATTAGACAGCCAGGGCATATCTATAGAGAGAAAACTTTCCTATTTAATTTGAGGTTTACCACAGGGAGTATAATCAAGGTCTTCTTTTTATTTCAAATTTTACTTTGTAGGAATATCAACTAGTACAAATACTACTTTTCAAAGAGCATGTTCTATTTTTGAAATGTAATTAGAAATATAAAGTTTACATTTAGAGTATTATCTATTCCTCTCTATCCTATTCACAGTCTGTTTTCTATTAGAATCTGAAGTGCATCATTGCATTTAACTGCTGCTGTTTGTTACAGATAGTGGAGTCTGGAAAGAATAGTAGTATAGGTAGCAGCTGATAAAGTACATAATTAGCTTACTTTCTGAGATTCAAAGGTTAGTAAAACTTGCTTTCTGCTTTCTTGGAGGATGTAAAATATGTTTCACCTTATTTCACTGGTTTAATAACAGTGCACATCACCTTTTTTTTAAAATTTTATTTTATCATTATGACACAATGTGGTGAGTTTGGAGTCCTTGTTTGTTTGTTTGGTTGCTGTTTTTTGTTTTTTGGTTTTCGATTTTTTTTAATACAGGTTATGCAGAACATATTAAAAAATTGTAATGACAGCAAATAAAACTCTGCTTCCTTCCATGGAAAATGTGCATTAACTTGTCCAGGTAATATTTAAGAAAAAAAATGGACACCAACCCTCGGGTTTGTAAAATGCTAAATATTTAATTATTCTGTAGAGGGCAGCAGAATCTAAACAAAATTAGTACCAAAGTTGGGCAGTAGGGGGAACAGGAACACAGGAATTGCCTGCTTTTCATTTTATGCTGGGAGGTAGAAATGTACCCGAATTGCTGCAAAATTAGCAACATTGCCTAATTATTATCCTTTAAATTATAAAACACAGGTTTCATGCATTCCTTTTTATCTAATCTCTTATTTTATATACAGAACTACTGAAGCTGAACAAAACCAGTGAGATAAAATTAACACACAAATTGTTTTTTCCTCCCTTTGGGGTAAGAAAATGCAATTTACAAGGAAAATGCAATTATATATAAATATTTATGAAACAAAAAAGTAAACTAACATCAGTGGGGTTTTGTATATGAGTGAGGTAGCAAAAAATAATACCAAGTTAGACTATTTGATTAATTATTAACATTTTCATTGCATCCCAATGGGGAGCTTATTCTGGAAAAGGAACACTTTTCTATTTGTTATTGTCCATAATTAAATTTTAAGTGGCAAGCTAAAGTACGAGCCTAAGAAATTTAGTTTTTAAACAACCAGTAAGAGAGATCAGTTCTACTTTCTACTGTCATGAAAACAGTGGAATTAAGGGTACAATACAAGGACATGTCCTAGTCTCTTACACCCAACACAGTATTGCTTTGGTAGAAAAAAATTAAGAAAGGAATGAGTATATATATGATTATATGGTTTTTTATTCAGTAGGGAGAATCCACTCTAGCCATAGGTTTAAATGATATGACTCTGAATAAATGGTACCATTTTTTGTTTAATGAGCTATCTTTAATTCTATTTAATCATGTGACTTGAAAATTATATAATAAAATATCTTTCATTTTAAAGCATTGGGTCTTTGAAAAAATATTTTGACTGTGTAAGAGAAAATAATTAGATGTAAGAAGAACCTGCAGTTCAAATCCTTCTGGTTTAGTCTTAATACACCACTTAATACACAGTGGATTTTTCTACAAAATAATGTGTTAGACTTTAATTTGAGTTTTATGGGTTTATTTCTGAACTTGATGAGAAGCTTCTGAAAATCCCAATAAGAAGTTGATAAAATGATGGAAATAACACTATTCTAAAACAACAAATGGCAGCAACAACAATGAACATGTACACAGCAAAATGCCAGTACAGCTACATGACAGTTTACTGACACATTTAAAGCTTGTTAATTGATGCATTATTAGGGAAATTTCAGCATTGCAACAAGCATCACACTTAACCGTTAACTAAACCAAACTCGTTAAGCAGTGATCTACCTCTAAAACAGCAAACAATGCTGAGTGTGCAGCAGGAGGCAGCTATAAATGCTTATATCTCAGTTTAAATACCTGACTGCTAAACTGCCTTCTACCACTTACTATAACATGAAATTATTTAGTTGAAGCCCCAAAGCTTTCTTTTTCCTCACACTGCTGAGGTTTGAAAGAAAACATTAAGCTTCCCTGCACTGCAGACATTTTATAGTACAAGGCAGTGACAAAAAATTTCAGGTTATTTCTAGAGTTCGTTAGCATAACCATCACAGCAGATTTTAGTTTCCTTCACAGAAGAGGTAATTATCCATCCAGAAATGAACTTTGAAAGGAATGAATAGAATTAAACAATTTCACCAATGTAAAGAACATTTTTCTCCCTCCATATCTCAGATAACATCAGGGAGATATAGTGAGTGTAAGATCAAATGTATCTTCAGTGTGTGTTTGGTGTGGACAGTGGACTACAGAGTCCTTTGAGCTATGATAATGTATCAGAAGAGATACAAGTTCTTGTTCTCATTCCCAAAATGTGGCATTCTCTGAACTGTCTATCAAATTATAAAAGTACATTTTACAGGGACATATATGTGTCTTAAAGAAAATAAGAATTTTTAAGTGTTGCCAAGCATTCCAGCACAGAAAAATCATAATTTTATTTAAATTACTACATTAGGTACCCAGACATGCTTATAAGGAAAAAAAGTTTGTTTTTTTAATGTAAAGTGTGCTTCTGCTCAGAATTTAAAATCAATATAAATATGCATATAGCACAAGTGGGACTTTTCTAATTTCTAAAGTGATTTATTTTGTATATTTTCCCTCAGTAGATCTTTGAAATTGCTGAATGATATTCCGTTTCAGAAAAGTTTAAGACGGGGTAGTGTTGCTACTGTTGGCTGCTTTTCTTTTGGACTTGAAAATGTTCTTTTTTTTTTCTGGTATGAAAATCATGTAAAAATCTGATCTCAGAAAAATACAAGTTTTGCAGTTCAGAGACTTTAAAGGCTGAAAGGGCCAAAATTTTCTGCTGTGCACACAATTGTGCACACCTTAATCTTTCATTTCCAGAGAGAGCACACGCATACTCTAATGTGAAAAAAAACCACAGTAAATAGTTTTCCTTTCACCAGACTTCCTCATCTTCTAAAAATCACATACTAAAACTTATATATGACTGACAGCAGCCAGGCTCACTCTACCTATCTCGGGAAGCCATGAGCAAGAAGGAACTCTACAAACTGGTCACATGAATGCTTTGGGTCTCTTAAAGAGTTTTTTGCTCCACTGTGGGATAGCACTGGGCTAACCATCAACATTTCCAAGTCCAATCCCACTATTAGTTTTAACTCAGTTCTTTTGACAGGAATGAAGTATAGACTTCCCTATCCCTTGGACAACCAGATACAATTATGGCACCCACACGGACATCAGGAGCTCTGGACTGTCTGTGTGATTTTCGTAAGTCTAAAGTCTAACCACAACTCTTGGATAATGATCTCACATGAAAGGAAAGGATCCTCGTAGCCCTTACATATGAAAACCCTAAATTGTGCATAATAATTTGTATCACATTGTTCCATCCTTTTACATTACTCATATGTAGCCATGAGACCATTAGGAATCTAGATACTCTATATGCACCAAAGTCATTAAGTAAGATTTCTCAAAAAACACAGCATCTTTACAATTTCATTTTCTCATGCCCTATATTTGCACATTTTAACAGATTTTTTCAAAAATTATCTGAATTATACTTCTGAACAATTTACGTTCATATGTTTTTATGAACAAAAACACATTTTATGAATCTTCAAGCACAAGATCAGTTATCCTAAATCAAACTTATTTCAATACTCTATTTCTGGTGATACCTAGTAGTAAAACAGTGGTAGAAAAAAATGGCCTCCAAAAGGGTATGTGAAGGTTTATTATTTCACATTGGTTATGTGAAGATTTTCAAATAACTTTTGGTTTAGAAATTGCCTACAAACAGTTCATAGACTGTAATCAGCCTGACATGATTAGTCATATTTAATTTTGCCAGTATAAGAAGTCAAAAGTTTACACTTTTCTAAGGGTGATTCTCTTTTTCATATCTTTTTTATTGGTTCATATGTTTGCTTAGAAGATTAATATTTCCTTTGTTTAGCAATAAAAGATAAAAAAGTATCTCCATGATTTTTATTTTTCTGAAGCCAGTATATTCGCAGAGCAAGGTCTACTGACCTTAAGATCATTAAATATTTTTCTTCTCTTGTGCTCTGCTCCAGGAAATGAGCCAAACGCTCAGACCTCACCATGTGTCCCTGGTTAGCTGCTCTTGTACATTAAGCTAAGCACATGCATATCTGTCTGACTGCATCAGGGCCAAAGTGCTTAGCTCTAAGCAACTGCTGACATCCTTTATGTGCAACACAGCACTGAAGCACACTGTATTCTGTGGGACTGGACCTCCCCTCCAACTGTCAGAGCAAATAAGCAAGAACAATTCATTGAAGTTACTTTTCATTGTCCATAGGTATGATCCTTGATTTGATATGTGGTTCTAAAGTATTTTATAAATAATCTTCTTTCTGATATAACACTGAGTGACAAAAGTTCTGTTTCCACAGATAAAACAGAGAGTCCAAAAAATGTGCCAAGATATTTGGGAAAAGCAAATACAAAGGATAAAAATGCATCTAAAGTTAACCCCATATCTAATGTTTTCTAAATTCTTATTCATCCATCTTGAGAACACATAGAGGTATTATAAATTTTTCCCTGTTTTAAATGGAAATGTTTTTAAAATTAAATCATTATAAAGTCTGTATGCATAAGGATCAAGAAATGTCAACAATGACACAGGAGAAGGGGTATAGTAGTGGTTTCAGAACAAAGTTATGTGAACCTCACTGAAGTATCTTTCTGCTTCTGGAAAAAAATATTGTTTGATGAAGTTTTCAAAGATTATTTCTATTTAATCTGTACTGAAGGTTCACAGAGTCATAGAAATTCAAGTCTGTAAGATAGGACTAAAAATGAGCCAAGTACATTCATGAGGGAGGACATTTCTGTCATTCTATTTTGTTGTCAGCCTTTGAAGTCATATTTCAGAGAAATGTAAATAAAAGAAAAAAAATGCTAGGATAGAAATTGAAGTTCAGGTTGGCTTTCAACTGTACAAACAGTAAGTCATGTACAAGTAGAAACTCAGTTTTTAAACCAGAAAAATTTTGGGGTTTTAAAACTGTCTGCTGGCTTGACTCAGTTTGACTTTCAATTTCAAGAATTTGGAATATCCTAGTCAGGAGGCAGGAGAGCTTTAATACCTGAAAAGGAGTAATTTTTTTTTTTCTTTCATACACAATTCCATTCTGGGAAGTTACTACCTCATGCCTCTTTTTTTTTCCCCCTTGCATCTTTCACTTAATTAAAAGGGTTGCAAGGTGGTTGTCTACTGTTCCAGTATTCCCTTACAGGTGTGTTTTTACATAGTTTTTTTTCCTATTATCATTGTTCTTCTGTCTCCAGGATTAAAATACAGCTAAAGGAACACAAATGAGACACATTGGTTTCATGAGAGCCATATTCATGTCCCTTAAGAGCTATAATTTGAGCACTACTGCCTTAGAACATCGTTATCTGAGGCCATAAGTTTTCTGCATGCTGTTTGAAGACCAGAGTATGCATTAAACAGTGTTCTGGTTTGTTTTTTTCAGTACAGCATCCAATTCTTGAAATAAAAATGCTTGACCTAGAAATAGAAACAGACAGAAAATAGGTGGTTACAGTTATTTAATACTTTTTTTAATTTTCAGTTAGCTAATTTGTTTTCCATCAAGGAAGGACTTCATCCTTAATTTCTATAATTGTCTAGGGGGTCTTCTTTTCAAAGTAGGTATAAAATGCACCAAAAGGGAGAAATTTCTTTTCGTTAACCTGTACATAAAGTGTCAGCACAAGGACACGTACATGGTGGCATTTTTTTCCAGATTTACAAAATAATTTACCGTAAAGCAATGCCTTGGTGATTTTTGAAAGCCAGATTTGGCATATGAATTAAGGCTAATGTCCTTTTAAAAACACTGCCTTACTTCCCTGAGAATAATTGGTAGTGTGACTTTGACAGACAGTTTTGAAAAGAGAAAATTGTTAAGCTGTATTTAACAAATTATATTTTGCCTAACTTTAATTTGGATACCTCAAAAGTGTGTATGACAGATTAAAATATATATATAAATAAGCAAAGATCATCTTCCATTCAAAGAAAAAATCTAATTTAATATATGAGCATAAAATCAGCATCTACCTAGCCTAGTAAAGACCAGGTAACAGTAGCTAAGTGACTTTTGGTAGGGAGAAAATCAGAGAGATCAGCCTGAGGCTATGTGATAAATGTGGCTATCTGTGGCTTATGCCAACAAGCTAAGTTAGGAAGTAATAATTTGAGAAAGTGATGGCCTTTTGGTGAAACACCTCCCCAGATGCCTGACTCTCTGAGGATAGTTAGCTTGGGGTTGAACCGGCACACAAACTGCCATCTGGGCTGTGGCCCCCTTGCCCAGCTATAATGACCACTCCCCTTCTGGGTGAGGAGACCATCCTTTTGTCTTCTTCCATAAATATCTGGGTCGATGCCTATCCATTGACACAGAATGTATGCTGGAGAGCAGAGGATGCGTGCCACCTGCCAAGCACCTTCCTGGGGCCTGGGGATGTGTCTTTGAGAGGTTCCCCAAGTGGACCCATTCTGGGTGGCAGGTTGGATGACAGGCAGGGATGATGATGCTGGAGGGGAGCTTTGTAGATTTGGTGAGAAAAGGGACATTGTAGGAACATGTGTTGTACCAGGCATGGGCTTGTGTGGTGGGTAGGAAGGGAAGAGCTGCTGGGAAAGGCCATTGCTGGGTATCAGTGGTCAGAATAACTCCCCAAATGCGTTGGGGCTTGGCTTTCACAGTCAGTCCCTCTTTGCCCCACAATGTCCTGTTTTACTTTTAGCCTCTGCCCCAACATCGGGGTTTTGTGTTTCATGGCAGGCTGAACAGTGATGGGTGCTCCAGCAGTGCCACATGAGGGATCAGATCCAAGGGGAGATGACACAAAGAGCCTGTGTATGCCAGCACAGACTCACATCATGGTTTTGTAGCTATAGTTATGGTGTTCTGAATTTCAAAATCTATCAAAGCAATTTTTTTTCTTTTTTTAACTGATATTTCAGTAGTTATACAAACTAAATCTCTCCACACCTCCAAGCCTGTGAGAAAAAAAATGAAATAGAGTACATAAATGGTGTTATAATGCTATTTCTTTGAATGTTGTGATAATACCTATCTCTTTGTGATTTGGGTTTATGGGGTTTGTTTGTGGGGAGGTATTTGCGTTTTTTCTGGTGCTGGATCATGAATACTCCAAATTCTTTAGTTACGTAGATATGCATAGAGAAGAATGGCTTGACATCAAACTAATTCTGAATGGCATAGGCTCCAAATGATGAAGTGGAAAGAATGGAAGAATTTTACTAAATTTAAATGGCTACATCCACAATCAATTTACATGAAATGTTGATAAATATCAACAGAAGCTCTTGATTATTAAATAATTTTTATTCGATTATGTGCAATTTGCAAGCAGAGCTTTCAAGCAAGTAGAATATACGAGTTAGGCATATTTTCTTATGTTTTTCTTCTGCTGCATCTTTCCCACTCTCTTGTGGATATTCCACTTATCAGCTCACTCTAGCTCTATTCAATTATCATCACACTTAACTTGAGCTGCAAAAATGCTGCCAGAGGTTTTCTTCAAATATTTGTTTCAAATTTAAATTTTGTTTTTTAATGTAAACTGGGATTATATGTATATTTGATAAAGTTGCAAGAGGAATATTCTCCCAGATAGACAAATTTTGAAAGAATTTTATTAAATATTTCTATAAAATAACTTTTCATTTATTAACATGAATATTTACATGGCACATCTGCTTTTTTTCTTATTTATACAACTAGAGATGGAATCTTGAAATGCTTCTCAACATTCCTCATGATCTCACTGTCACCTTCTTTCTATTAACTGAGCAATTCAAAAGAGGAAAAAATTAAATTATTTTAATTAATTACTTATCACATTTGCTTCCATATCTCTCATCCACTCATTGATTAACACTATTAAAATTTTACTTTAAGGATGATTCCTTAATTGACTTCTCTGTACGGGGAAAAAGGAATGCTGGAAACACCCCTACTACAGAATTCTTCTAGCCAAGAGAAAAGTCAAGGGGGAAATCTGAGGCTGCACAGCTGAGCCCATCCTATTACTTTTTTCAGAATGAGCATTTCATGGCTCTGGTTATGTTGGCAGTTGCTTAATGGGTGATAATCTCGCCAAATCCTTTATCTTGAAAAATGTTAATTTGAGGAATGGGGCACTGAATGGAGCCAAAGCAATTTCCCATTCCTAGCTCTAAGATGGGATTTACTAAAGTTTTATAAAGAAACTGTGCTCCTTTTGCATATCTCTTGTGAGAGATATAAAATTTGCCATGTTTCATCCCAACATGACTGGCCAAAACAGCTTAACATGTAAGAACTCCTAGAGATGCATTTAGAATCAGCCTATTCATAAGGGAACACATATTTGATAATTAAGTACCATTAAAATTAAACAAATATTTAATAATCCCAGTCATATACAATTTACCTTTCATTAAAAATATGATATTGACTGGATAACTGGTGCCATGAAAACCAGAAAATTTACACTTTTTGATAAAGGAATAAGAGTTCAAAGGATTTTTATTTATGTCTAGCAAAAGATAGTTTAGCATATTACATTGCCACATTGCACAATAAATAAATAAACAAACAAGCATAAATAATCAGACACTCTATTCTTTAGGTGCATTGTTTTTATATTTTTCTTACTGTGAAGTAATATCTGGAGATTTCAATTCACTCTTTCCAAGTGAAATGTCTTTGAGGATGGTATCTGACACAGACACATCAGAGTTGCATATTTATGTTACACTCGGCTGCATACCCTCTATCTTTCAGAAAAAAAGAAATGGAGTTACAGCTGTTGCAGCTTGTAAATAAATTGTGTGGTGTGAACCACCCTAGTGTACCTCTTCTTGCCAAAGGAACAGCTCATTGTACTACTACAAATAGAGCAAACATTTCTGGAGAGGATATAAGTCCTCCTAAATGCTTGGAAGAGTTTTTCATTACTCTGTGCTTTATTTCTTCCAACTGCCAGAAACAAAATTAAAAAAAAAAAAAAGTCAAGAAGCCCAACAACCAAAACAGACAAAAACCCCACAAATGAATAATTAAACTCTACAGTAACTCCAGGTGCCCCCCCCCCCCTTTTTTTTTTTTTTTTTTTTTTTTTTTTTTTTTTTTTTTTATATATTTAGTTTCTGCTCAGTTATTTGAGTATTGTATCTTTCAGGAATGCAACAGAGATATATTTGTGTCATTTGTGTCTAATGCACTGATAGTCATTTGAGGTGCACTTCCAAGTTGTTCTTGTGGACCTTATTTTTAATGACTTCAAGAGGCACAAGTTCTAGTAACCAAGCCTTGTTTATCTAATCATGCACAATAGAGTATGCAGGGCATACTTAATATAAAAAAAGAAAAACAGTGAAAATAGGCATTTTTAAATTTATTTTGTTTCTGGGAGTACATATTTATTTAAAATAAAACATTAAAACAGACAAATGGGAACTAAAAACACCGAAAAAGTGAACATAGTACCTTAGGACATAGATTTATATTCTACTAAAATTCAAAAGTGTGCATACAAAATTCTGCCCTAGCTAAGTCAAATCAGTTTTCATTTAAGTCAATAGACACTGTGAGTGAAGATCTAAGGCAAAACTTGCTTCTAAATTTATCTCTGTCCTACCAAGACCCAGTAAAACACGAGATCTATTCACATCAAGATGAACAAAACAAGTACTCTAAGACCTAGAATTTAGTCATCTTTACTCCCAATCACAAACTACTTTTCCTTAGGGTTAGCCTAATACATTATACATAACACATAGCTCATAGAACTGACAATGACCTACATAATCAATCATTACCATTTCCATTTTTGTTATCTTGCTCACACAAGGGAAAAAGGTCTTGCTTTCTCTGGGCTTTACATGAAGATCACTGAAGTCCATGCAAGACTCCTACTGACTTCAGCTGGATGTGAATTGGCTCTGAATGAGCCATATTTAACAGCAGAATAGTTAAATGCTGCAATAAAAGGCACAGCTGTGGCTCACCAATCCTGATGATCCTGGTTGCTTTTGTGCCAGAATCATTCCCGATTTAAGCCTGCTGCAAACCATCCCTAATACAGCAGATATGGGAAGGCAAAGGTGGGGTGTGGGAATACTTCCCAAGGAGTCCCTTTGGTGAAAATCCTGCATAAGCACCACGGGGATGAAAATGTCCCCTTGAATCAGAGAAGCTTTGGAGAGTTCAGCAGAACTGGAAAAAGGAAGGAGTGGGTGGGTGGGCTGAAGAAAGAACCAGGAAGAAAATTGTGAGGAGCGCTAAGAACTTCTATTACTTCCATTGCCATGAGATACATTGGATGGTGTGCTTTTTGTGATGTGTGTAATTCCCATTATAGCCAAAAAAAATACAGCTTTTTAATTTGCTCTTTAGGCTTTCAGTTAAAATCATGAGGTTCATTTATAATGAACCTCAATTTATGTGTAGAGACATTTTGCTTATTATTATTCATTGTACTGTGGGCTTATGTTGTAGAAGCCCCTACTCCAAGATGTTTTTGATAGTGTCTAACTTTTTTATTCCTTTCATTGTGCCTCTGTTCAAATATTCATTCCTGGAAAACTGAAATATCTTCATACTATTCACAGATGCTTCATCCCTTCAAATTTCAGGAAAATAAGATTTATACCTGTGAACCAGATTAAAGTAAAAGAAAAAAAAATAACCTGTTCGAAAAGGGAGAAAATACTCCACATACTTTGAAAAAAATAATTGAAAGCATCTTAGTAATCCTATTTTCTCTTTATCTGAATAATCTATCTGGTTTATATAATTACATTCCATTCAAGAAAACTACAGATTGCATTTTTTCAGTAGAAACTTATTTTCAGAGGAAAATCCAGGATTTTTTTTTCATGTTACACACTCCATATGAGAGATGCAGTAGTTGGATAGGAGTTTTCTCATAACTGTTATTTTTGTTACTCTGATCTATAGGGTAACAGAAAGGAAAATTAAAACTTTGAATCTGAAGTTTTAACATTCCCCTGTGGCCCAACCACAATAAGATTGTGATGCAGAGGTGACAAAACAGAGCCTTTGGTATATGCAGAAAATAAATGCATGGAACCAGAGGCCACAGAGAGAGGTAGGGCACAATTCAGTGGAAGCTGGAGATAAGGTGTGAGCCAGAACTTGAAGTAACAAAAAAGGATTTTAGGTCTAATATGAAACTTTATTAAGAAAGCTAGGCCTGAAGGAAAGATAGGCATTAGAAAAAGGATTATTTCAGGGTCAGGTGAAAGAGAAGAAAAATAGTTAGTATAGCCTGTTCTCCAGGACATAAAATACAGCTCTGGTCTAGTGAGGTTCAGTGTTCCTTTACAGTTTATTGATATAGGTATCCATTCTAACTTCTCTATGCAGAGAAAGAAAATCCACTAGTGATATCAATTAACAGATAAATACCACAGGTATGTATTTTGGGGCTTCTGACTTCAGTCTTTTGTATGATTCGTGCAAAAGTTAGCATTGCTGTACTGTGTGCCATGCATCTAAACTCCTGCCTTTTCCAGTTTGTTCTTCAAAAGGTTAGAAAATAACACACAAATAATCTGTGTTATTATTGTTCACAAATTAAATGCCCATAGTATTTAATGACATGTCAGCATTATTCAATCCTTATTTAGTTCCCTTGTACGTGTTATGATACAGAATACATCAACTCTGATGACATTTTTCTTCTATGCAACAGATCTCATTGTTATTTGATACACAACATGCTCTTTCAACAGCAGTGAAGCAAACAAAGGAGGTTCTTATCTCTATTACCTCTACTGTACAAGCTGGATGATCTGGACAAAGGAATTGAGTCCGCTTTCATCAAGTTTGCAGACAACACCAAATTACACATGAATATCAATCAACTGGAGAGTAGGAAGATTCTGCAGAGGGATCTGGACAGGCTGAATCAATGGAGAGACTCCAACTGTAAGAGATTAAACATGCCCAAGAGCCAGGTGCTGCACTCGGGTCACAATAGCCCCATACAATGCCACAGGTGTGATGAAAAGTGGCTGGAAAGCTGCTTAGCAGAAAAGGATCTGGAGGTGCTGATCAACAGCAGCTGAACATGAGCCAGCTGTGTGCTCAGGTGGCCAAAAGAGTCAAAGACATTCTGGCTTGCATCAGAAGTGGTGGCCAGCAGGACTTGAGAAATTATTGTCTCCTTGTACTTGGCACTAATGAGGCTGCATCTCAAATCCTGTGTTCGGTTCTGGGCCCCTCACTACAAGAAAATCATTGAGGTGCTGGAGCAAATCCAGAGAAGGGTCATGAAGCTGATGAAGGATCTGGAGCACAAATCTTACGAGGAGCACATGAGGGTACTGGGTAGTGCCTGGAGAAAAGAAAGCTCAGGAGGACTTTATATCTATCTACGGCTACCTGAAAGGATGTTGTGGAGAGGTGGGGGTCAGTCTCTCCTACCAAGTAACAAATGATAGGAGAAGAGCAAATGGCCTTGGGTCAGGGACAGTTTAGATTCAATACTAGGGAATATTTTTTTCTGGAAAGATGTCTTAGTTTAAGACAATTATATGAGGTGGAAAGTCCAAAGTGAATCACCTCCCTTTTTAGTTTTTTGCTGCTTCCCTTCAACCAATAAGGAGACAAATGTGATAAGATTTAAGTGAAAAAAGTGAAAAAAAAAGTGTTTACTATGACTTGCCAGGGGAGGCAGCAGCACCCGAGCTGCCCACAAGCAAATTTTGCAACACCTTTCTGGTCACTCTTGCCGTGGCAATCCCATTTCTGGAACCAGGAAGGACGTTTCCTTCAGACCTTTTCACTGCTGCCATTTGGGGCAGCTACACCAGGGGACATCAAACTCTCTGAGTTTTTCAGCTATCACCCCAGTTCCAGCCACTCCTGCTGCCTACCACACTGCTATGAAACAGTATTTCATAACCCCAACTGCTGCTGGAACTGCCCTCACCAGGAAAGCCCCTCTCAGGTGAGACAGCATTGATTCTTGCTTTTGGAAAAAATAATTGGTCTCCAGGGTGGTTTTTTTGTTCCTGGTCCCTTTTGGCTATTGTCTGGGGAAGAAGGGAGTTTTGTAATTGCAGAGGCTTGTGTTGTCTCTTCCTTTGTTGTCTCTCCCCACCATGTGTTCTGGGCTTCTCTGCCATACTGTTTTTGCCTTCTGGTCCACAGAATTGCCTATGGAGGCCACCATACTGGGAGAGGGGCTTCTCTGCCAGCTGGTTTTCTTTGTTGCCAGGGGTTCCCTGGGATTCAGCACCTTCCTATCTAGTTGTTATTACTGTTCTCTTGGTTGTGGCTGCTTTGTTTTTAGGTAAAATGCTATTTTTTCACTTATATCTTCTTACATTCATCTCCTTATTGGTGAAGAAGAGTGGTTAAAAACTAAAAGCGGAGATAATGAACTTTGGAGTCCCCACCTCATATAATTGTCTTCAACCAAAACAAAATGTTTGTCAGGGTAAGTGGTTGAGTGACCATTCCTGAAGGTGTTTGAAAGATATGTAGATGTGGCACTTAAGGATATGGTTTAGTGGTGAACTTGCCAGTACTGGGACAATGGTTGAACTTGGTGATCTTAAAGGCCTTTTCCAACCTGGATGGTTCTATGATTCAGTAATTCTGTGATTCTATACTATTACCCTTGAGAATAGGACGTGAATTTCCTATGAAATGCTGGGCTCTCAAGCCAGACCTCTTTTCCTCTTTCCTCTCAGTACACAGACACGCAAACACATGCACATTCAATCACAGGTTCTCCTTCCCTGTTCTTTCACATTTATATGAGACAGGCAGGCAGAGGTAAGCAGAATTGCTCAGGGACTGAACTCAGATCAAAGAAAAGAAAGGGGCAGTGCCTTAAAGTGTGCCTAAAATAAATATTCAGTATTCAAATATAAAACTGAAATAAATGAAAACTGTGATTTGAATATAGATGATGATATAGAGCAGATCCATTCTCTAAACAGAATATGAAAATAATAAAAAACACCTCACACACTTGTTATTATTGTGAAATTCTCGAATGTAGTAGCGGAAAACAATAACACAGATCAAATAATATAAGAGAGTCTGTGACTGCAGAAGAGAATATTTTTGCTATATTGAATGTAAACCTGTACACTTAATAAAAGGACAATGTGAAATCTGAACAGCTGCCACTTAATTGCACACTATTTATAGAGGCTGCTGAAAGAGAGCTTGGTCCTCTGGAGTGAGTAGCATGAAAAATGTGCAAATGATTATACAGGGAGTACTCTTCGGTCTATTACTGATCACAAAGCATGGAACCAGACTGGATTAGTAGAAAATTGGATTTGTTTCTTTCCTGTTGTGAATCTAACTTTTCTGTTTTGATAGGAGAGTCAAATGTTGTTGCAAAGCCCAAATTCCAAAATCCTCTCCTCTCCTCATCATAAAAGTATTGATTGCATAAAAGGAATTTCTTAAACGGGAAGAGATTTTTAAAACACTTTATGGCTTTCTTTGTTACATTTGAAATAAGCACAGACTAGTAAATGAACTGTTGTCTAGTCTAGCTTTAGGAGAAATAAAAATGAAGCTAGGTTGTCTTAGAAATCTGTGTACATACTTTAAAAACTATTGCAGGTTAATGTAGTAATTAACTCATGGATGACTTTCAGAGAAATCTGTATTTAAGTCAGGGACCCTAGAGGGAAAAAACATTTCAAGGTTACTGTGTGATTGTAAAATCTTGAAAGTTTAATACTCCTTAAAAATATTCCTCTTATCTAAAGTGAGGGGAGTACGGCTTTCACTGTGTGTCCATGAGAATTTCAAAAAGGTAGATTGGATCTGGTCTTCAACTCTGCTATAGAGTTCCTCAAGATCTGATAAAAATAGAAACAAACAGTAGATATTTGTGGTTTATGTTTACATTTATATTTACTGTCTTAAAATATTCTACCATAACATTATTTCAGAATTTTATTAAAGAAACCCTTTAATAAAAACCTAAAGAGCACCCAAAAGTACTGCTGATATTCCATAAATTTTAGCCTAGGGCAAATAAAGAAATATCTTTAATGATTCTTTTGGGAAATTCTTTTATGTCACACCCATTGTTACCTCTTTATTGAACTCTATCCATAATTTTTAAAAAGAAAAATATACTGTAAAAGAGTTGCTTCACACATTTCCACATTGCTTTGACTTGTCGAGCATTTTAACTAGCCAGGCTGAATTAGGCATAACTTTGCTATAGTAAAACAAGTTTTCTCACTGTGTTATATGACTAGTTCTACTGATTTCAGTGTCCTATGTATGATGTGTCTTATGTAGTTGTTTAATCAGCACTGAGCTGAAATATGCTTGAATTTGTCAATACATACTTTAGATTTTCAATTTGACATGAAGAGAGAGATTCAGATAAAGCTGCATTTTTAAAGAAAAAGATAGGGAGAAAGTGTCCTTGATAAATAGCACTGTGACTTGTTTCTGAAAATGACTGTTCTAAATTCTTGTTTGGCATAAATCTTCAAAAAATCAAGATAAGGATTAGCAAAGCAGTATGGAAAATTGATATACAGTCTTAGAATAACTTTGAATCTATGTAGTCCAGATACCATAATTTTATTCTACATTTAGCTGATGTTATGCTCTCCCAGTAAAAACTCTAGTGTGTTTAAATAAGTTATGGTCTATTCTAATTCACTGTTTTTTTCTTTGTGGAAATATGGGCTCATCAGGAAAAATGATTTTGCAAACACATTATGCAACAGGGCGTCTCATCTAAGACTCGCATTTTGCCACAAAATGGGTCAAAGAAGAATTACACTTGCTGTATCTTCCTCCCATGCTGTCCCCTGAGAGAATTTTGATATAGCAGAAAATGTCAGCTATTAAGATGAACTATAAGATTTACTATGTAAATCTGTACTTATCAACACACCAGTCCATAAGCAGTTTCTAGGAGAGCATATGTAATTCATATATGTGTGAAGAGTTCTTTTTGCTGAGCTGTTTCAAGGGGATCATGCTACTCTTAGCTGGGGAAGGTAGTGATGGTGAGACCATGTATTTTCCCTTTCTGCTTAAGTAGTTATTCAATATGATCTCTTAGGTGTGCAAATAAGTGAAAACTCTTTCACTGGCTGACAAAAAGACGTATTCTGGCGATTTGAAACACTTACCTTGATTTTGTGATGAATAGTCATTTATTCATCTCAATAGCCAGGTGTAGATCTTTAGGACTTCACTAAGTAAATCTTTGATTATAATAAAGATGGTGGATCAGATCTTGACTGCTTGAATGCCATAGCTAATCATACAGCAATGTCTTGGTAAAATCATACCATCATTGAGTAAATCAGGGCAGAAGGAACCTCAGGAAATCTTTATTCTGACTTCCTGACCAAAGTAAGGTTAGCTCTGAGGTCAGCTCTCAGGTTGTTCAGGCTATATCCAGTAAGCCTGAACTACCTCCAAGGACAGAGACTACACAGCCTTGCTGGATAGTCTACTCCACCCCTCACAGAGAAAAAGTTATTTATATTATGTATTTTGAGCCTTTGCTGTTTCAGTTTATGTCTATTGTCTCTTTAATTCCATGAGATCTGTGTGCAGTTGAGGAACCTTATTCAATCTTCTTGGTAGACTCCCTGCAGGTGCTGTTGGGTCTTTAGGTCCCCTCAGAGCCATCCCCAGGCTGAAATTGATAAACCTACTCAACCTATCTTCACAAGTTAAGTGCTCCAGCTCTTGGCTATTAATAGACCTATGTCTTGGGGATAGCAATGTCCTTCTTCTTCTTCTTGGTACCCTCAAATGGGTTACAGTATCAAAATCAAGATTTTACCACAATGCCAAGCTTTATTAGCCTCTCCTCTGACCCAGACTCACATACTTTCAGCCAACCTGTCGTCCATCCCACAAGAAATCTTCGTACACCCAAGCTGCTCCCTCACATGAAGGGAACACTCATTTTCCCTGCTCATCATTTTTGTTCTAGTCTCTCATTGCACCCCAGTCTTGTGAGCTGTCACACTAGCAATTTCACAGTTCTGTGACCTGAGAAGTTCTAGTTCTACTTGCATGTTTCCCAGACATACAGATGTTTGAGGTAGGTTTCCTTTCAACCTTTCTGATCATTCTGACTTCTCTTTTGTTTCTTGGACATCTCTTGTTTGGATCTCCCTACTCTTTGCTTTCCATCTTCTTCCATGGTTTCATCATTGATTCTAGGGTTAATCTCTGATCCAAATGTTTTAATGTAAAGGAGAATATGGATGCAGATGTTACTTGATGCACTAAAATGTAGAGGGTGTATTTTGCTCTCATAACAACAAAATAAAATCCTCCCACAGTCCTAATTTCTTAGTAGCAATTAGGTGTCCTTGGTATCTCGCAACATCTATGCTAATACAATCAAAGGCTTGACAAGCAATATTTTAACCAATTAAATTGAAGAATTCTACTATGTCTTAAAAGATATTAGACACTATTATATTGCCTGTGGACTTGCCCTTTCATGACTTATTAATATCACTGGGAAATTCTTATATTTTAATATTCTCTTATTGTAATATATTACTGTGGGGGATAAAAAAGAATGAACAATGAAAATAAAATTATAGCAGGAAATAAATAATTTATATCTGAATGTTAAATGTAGCAAAATGGGAGAGAACAGAATGTTTCATGTAAAGACAGAACACAATGAAGACTCATTTTTTAGTACATGATGTTTCGTCTGTTCCTCATAGGATAGAGAATCGGTACATGGAGAATATTGAAATGGCTGCCAGTTTTTAATGCATGCATTGGAATGGGTCAAAATAACAGCATATTCCAACTTCTCACAGAAAAGAGAATATATCAGCATCCAAAGACTTCATCCAAATGACAGAACTTATATCTACAAACAGTGCTTTCATCCACTTTGACACCTCAATTTCATGGTTATTCTAACAGGTAACGGGAACTCAGTCAATTTAGTAAAGTTAGATGGCTCTTACACTCATTACTACAAACAGCAACATAAATTAATATTATTCCTGATTGGTAGATATTATTTAACAACTGTCATAACTGTTTTTTAAATATACAGTAACCAAAAGTATTGTCTTACAATATTCTGTGATTTGTATATTCAGGAAATGCCACTTCCAGAATGAGAAAGTATGCAACTGCACAGCTATGAGAACATTAGCTCTAATTCGAGTTCCTTTAAAAATACTTTAAAAGCTGTGTATAAGAAAAACATCTTTCAGGTTCCTCTTCATGCTTATCTCCCTTAATCCTTTCACTCGTTTCATCCACTTGATCAAATCATCATGCCATAAGGCTAAAAGTATTTTCTTTTCCTTATTCTGTCCATAATCTCTCTTGACCATAGCATCTTTAAAATAATGCTCATAGGAAGAATAAAATAAACTATCAAAATTATCAAAAATTCAATCATAAGTTTAATGCATTTCACTTCAAATAAATGTAAAAGCTGTTATTTCTTGTCCCCAGGAAAAGCAGAAACAAAAAACCTTAATTTTTTATCTTCATAAAAGGATATCTAGCACTTGAGTTATATCTTATTTAAGATATTGGTAGAATTCTCATTCTTAAGTTTATTTTTATAGGTATCATCTACTGGTGCTTCATAGTTGGCCCATTTGTAATAAACATTTTTGTTATTTCTCATTATCCACAATGAAAAGTACATGAATGAAATAATTTCTTATTAGGATTTTGGACTATATTGGAAAGTGTTCGTGTGGTGTGCTGATGAGGAGTAAACTAGTGATCCTGGTCTCAAATTTGTGCTGTTTATGTTTCAAATGCTCATTTGCACTTTGTTTTCCACCATGGTGACATCCTTTCAGGTAAGTCTCAGAATTCTAGCTTTTATAATTCTACTCCTCTACGCTGTCTTCTTGGATCATCAAAAATCATGATTAACACACACTTCACAACTATTTCAACATCAAATGCAATACACATTTCATGAAGCTCCTTAATTTATGTGCTGAATATTTCTAAATTTAGCACAAAATTCTTTTTTTTTTTTTTTTTTTTCTAATCTTGATACTTTGGGAATTAAGACTTTATTCTTGGTAGTACTCTTCACACATTCCTTTATACTTCGCTTTCCCCTTTTGGTAGTAAATTTGTTTTTCTGTTTATCTTTGTTTGCTATTTCTCTCTCTCATCAGCTTTAAAAGTGAAGGACTTTATTTAAAGTCCTTCTGGTTCTCTACTTTTTGCTTTGTATAATTTTGTGTTCCTATGATTCTGTTCTACACTTTGTGTAGGGTGTGTATGGAAGCTATTACACAGGACAAAGCTGTATTGTGAAGTTTAACAGTGAAAAAGTTATATAAAACAGCAAAAACCTGAATATTCAGTGCATTTTTTCAGATGAAAGTATAATACCCAGCTTTTCAGAACCTCAAGAACAATGAGTAGACTGAAGTTAAACAGACTGCACTTTGCAGCTTTGATACACAAAGTTATTATGAAGCACTTCAGAAACTCAGAATGAAGAATTGCAAGGCTCCTTAACATTTTTAGCATGAATTATTAAGGGAACACAGAAAAACAGACACAAAGAGTAAATCTCTGTAAGCAGACGCTTTGATAAGCTGACTGAAAATGTTCCAAACAATTCCATGTAAGAAAGGGGAAGATAAAGAACTAAATGTCAGAAAGATTATTGAAAAGTAAAAATAAGCATATGCAAACAAACAGATAACAGCACATTCCAAAATAGTTACTAGGCAATGGAAAGAAGTAATTAGCTAATCAAGAAAAAAATTAAGTATTTTTGACAGTGAACATAATTAAAGAAAAAACATTTCATAAAGGGATTGAATTAAAGCTCTGAACAATCCCTGAGAAAACCAGGTCATGTGCTTAAATCTGCAGCTACAAATTGGACAATTCTTAAATAGCACAGTTTAAAGGAAACATTACTTGAAATGGGCTATGTTGCCCTGATTTTCAAAAGCCTTCTGATATTTACATACTTGGAGTCAGAATTCCCACGCTTTTTACCAAAACACTATGTGTTTTTCACATTCCTTCTTGGAGGAGGAGAAAATTGACAGACTGTTCAACTGGCCAATGTGATTCGGAGGAGATATGTTATCCTCCAATCCACTCTCATTTTAGAGAGTCTATAAAATGTAGAAACTGTAAATAAAGTTCTCCTTTTTGCCTTGGGTGACTGAGCGTGTCCAGCGTGCTCCTTGTGTGTCACAGCGTGACAGGGCTATTTTGTTTCTCCATACGCACAAGGATATGTGTTGGAGACTTGTTGCAAAACCCTTTTTCGGGCAATACTTCCAGCTGACTAAGAGAAAAAGTGACTTGTGAAAAGCTTGCTGAATGGCTTGTTTTGAATGTAAGGATAACTCACTATCACTCTGTGATTTGTTCTCTCTTTTCCAATGATAGCTGGGTCTCACAGTTAAGACAGCTCTATGGCACTGACCACTATTTTGCTCTGTTAACCACGAGATGCTCACAAGTTTACAAATTCTGATGAACATTACTGATAAGGTTGACTAATTGCACTTCTTTGGTGTAGTGGCTGATATATCTAACAACTCTTACTGTAGAGTAAGAGTTGGTAGATTTAGGTGTCTACAGCAAATATGCCCACGTTGATATTTCAGTCTTTAAAATGTGAATGTTGGGAGTGAAAAAGATGTGACTTGAATGCCATCTTTTCACATATTTGCCTTGGATTTAAAAAGCTTAATTGCTTAAGTGGCTTCTTATCCATAAGTCTATTATTTATTAATTCTTCATACTTTCTTTTTGAAAACTTCCATTATATTCAGTTGGAATTCTTGGGAATGTACTTCTTCTGAATATTATTATTTCTGTGATTTAATTTATTTTTTTTTTTAATTATTATATTGTCAGTTTAACAAAGCAGATATTGTTATTTACCAGCTGTGTGCTAAGAATCATGAAGTAGCACAGCATTATTTCTCCTCAGTCCTTTGATGTTGTGAAGAACAACTTGGCAGCTAGGAGTTCTAAAGCAACAGGCAACAGGAGATAGGAAATATTTAGCTAATCTTTAAATATTGTGCAACATTTTCTAAATTATTTAATCAAAAAACCAAAAGATAAAGCCCAAAATTTTAGAGGGCATGGATGTCAAAACATTTCCATCAAATTAATATTGCTAAATTAAAAAAAAGAAAAAAACTTGTCCATTTTCACACCTGTTCCACTTCATCCCTCTCCCCGACACCCCAGAAATTTGTCCTATTTTTCTGAAAAACCTCTTTAATTTTATGTGGAGAATATTGGTGAGAGGATCATTTTACTGAAAATCTGGTTTTGTTTCAAGAGAGTTTGGTAGGAAGGATTCACCAGACTTATTTTACTTGCTAAATTCATACCAGGAGGTTGCCTGCTGCTCTGTTCTCTTTTCTGTCTCAAGAGCACATATGCACTCTGATTACCAGCCCTCACTTGGCTACATTAATTATTTCAGAATTCAAAGTAAAACAGGGAAAAGAGGCTTTGTGCTGCATATTGTGCTATCCAGTTCTCTTGGAGCTGGTGAAACTTTGGGCTTTTGTTAACTTGTGTTGAAAAAAAGGCTTCTTCAGACCTCTTAACAACTTCCAAGTGATATTTGTGTGTTTCAGAACAGTTGGAGCACTGACACCCCATTGTGTTGACAAATGTAAATTAAACACTTGTGCAAAGCTAGCTGGGCAACTTAAATTCCTTTAAACAAATTTCTCTCAAATCAAAAGAATTCTGAGTTGGTAGAGGCTACATTCTGTTATTAAAGCTGATGTAACAAAGGTGAAATGTAGTGTCGATCACAGTCTGTCTCTTAGTCTTCTCTGGCAGTGGGTTTTCTTATTCTGGGACTTATAGCCGAAGAGGGAAATCCTATTCAGCTCTCTGCTTTTGAGATTATTTTAAGCAGAATATGAAGGGGGGTCACTTGAGCAAAAAATTACACTCTTGCAAGGTTAAAAACAGTAAACATGTATATTAGAAATATATACAGCTTGATTTTTTTTTTTTTCCTTTTTTAACTGTGTAACATGCCAGGCCTAGTGGATGAGTCAATGTTTTGTTTAGTTTGTCTGCCTTTACCAAAGGCTTTTGGGGTGTATTTTTTTTTTCCCATAAACTCTGTGGGATTAGTGCTTGTCTGAATATTTTGTATATCCTTTCTCTCAGTTGGCTTGCTTGAATGAAAGAATGACACTTGTTCTGAGTGGGTAAGCCCTAAAGGTCAGACCTTGCTTTACTGATGTTCATGTTCTTTAGTCTTTTGTCAAAATATGACTGCTAGGAAGCAAAGGTGATGGTGCTCTCCTGTTTGAGAAGTCATATTGTTTCAGCACAGTTTCAGCTGCAATTTTACAAATCTTCTCTGGATCACTTGCACTTGTTAAGTTTTATGGCACACAAAGAGGCTTCAGGCAACATTTGTGCAGTTCTGCAGTGTACAGTGCAATTATTTGTTTTCTACTGTTCATAATAGATATCAAGTCACTAAAAAGCAAGTAGGCTACGCATTAACAGGATCTAGTGTGCTTTCCAGCCTAAAGGAGACACACAGTAAGTTTCTGCTGGTTGGGTAATCTTCATCAATGGGGAATTGTCAAGTATTTCTTGAAAAAGTCTTACATTTAATGTTTTCAAGTTCCAATTATTTTTTGGAAATAATTTTGGTTTTTTCTTGTCAATTTTACAGCTTTCAGATAGTATTATTCTTCCTGTGTCTTTAAAATCCTAATAACTGCTATTTTATGATTAATCTACTCCTGTGCTTTTAAATTTATGGTTTCTAACTATTTTATCTCATATAATTTTTCACACCTTCACAATGATTTTCTCAAGAAAACTAAATTAACATCTCACAGCTGTGTTACACCAGCTGTGTTCAGATGGCTGCAATCCTATACCCAGGGTTTTCTTGAAATTCTAATTAATTGGCTAAAAATTTTCGATGTTTCTGTTTTTGAATGATAAAAGGCAACACTTGCAGTATAAGCATATCCACATTTGTAGATCTTTTGGTAAACTTCCAAAGGAAGAGCAATAAATGAGTGAATTAAAAATAATACATATTTCTTGAGTAAATGGTGTTGAAATATAAAGACTGCTTTAAAATTATGGTTCTTCTCTTTAGAAGGTTCCAAAATAAATAAATTCTAAAAAAATCTGACCAGTAAAGAGAAAATTTAGAAATGTAGAAATAGTAACTAGACAGTTATAGATTTGTGCTCATCAGATAGGAACAAGCTGTGATATTTTTAGATAAGACAGTTTCATAGTTGTATTTGTGCACTCTCTAGCAGTAGAGTTCATAATGTTCACAATCATTTTGGAAGCTCTCTACATGCATCATATAAAACCAGGCAAAATTAATTCTGATTAATTTTCATTCCCGTTTTCTTGCACATTCACTTCCTATAAAATTGAGATTTTTTAGGCTATACTAAAAGTTGTTAGAGGAAACATAATTTAATTTAAAGCCAACTTGCTCCATGACACATTCTGCTGTCAAAGGAAATTGCTATAAGCTAATTAATAATGGATATCCTTGTGAGGTGAAAAAACTTTGTGCAATATTGTACTGAATAAAATACTGCAATAAGAAAGCTGCTTATGTATGGGGTTCTACACTCCAACATAGCTTTGTTACCTGCTGTGCTTCTTTAGACTGTAAAAAATATGGGATATTTGCTGCAACATAACATTAATTTGCATTTGAAGAGATTCTAAAAGAGAAGTCCAGCCAAATGCTACTGAGGTTTTCAAACTCTTTAAAATAAAAATGGTCTGAAAAAGGCTTTTGAAGCATGAAAAGGCATTTAGTACAAATATTCAAAAATAGTGTAAATTCAAAACTCCTTATTCCAATGCTGTCTCTGCTTCTAAGTGAAAATGTCCTGTCACTTGTTTGAGTCATGTTCATTTAATTTAATATAGCTGATTGCAGGGTGATTATCTACATAACCAAAATAATGCAAGACACAGGTTTTATTATACTTCCCCAAGAAAAGACCCTTTTCAAGCTCTCTCTATTTAGTATTGTGCAGTTACTGCCACATCTGCAAATAAAAAAGAAGTTGAAATTTAAATGGTTTAATTTTCTTCTTTTAAAGGAAAATGTAAATCTAAATCGTCTCAAAAAAAATTCCATAGTTAATCTATGCAGCTGTTTTGCTGTCATTTGATTCTTATGCATTATCTCTTTGCCACTCTTAGTTCCACAATTTTTATATCTTGATGTTATGATGCTCCTCTTTGTTCCCTGTGCTTGAATATCATTCAAATGTTAAAGTGTGTATAGATTATGTGGTATGGAAGCTTTAGGAAAAAAAAAATGCTACAAAATGTTTTTGTATAGTTATAGAAACATCTTCATATTAATTTGATTTGGTATATGTATATATTGACAGCTCTATTTTTTATATAAATACTTGAAAGAGTAACTTGTCAGAGACACCTAAGTACTACACCAACTGGTAACTTCCCAGTATAATACTGAATTCCTTACCTGGTATTTTTGGATTGTGAGATGAAAAGGAGAAAGGGAAAAATTTCAGGCAAAGTGGTACAGTCCTGCATGGACAATAGAGATGGCTAATCACTACTGATTACTAATTATTTTTATTTTGCTAGAAGTAAGAGAGTGAGAAATTATAATTTGCTCACAAAAGCCTAATTCTGGCTTTCACTTATTATTCCTGTACAATTTTGAAAAAGTAAGTATTTTTTAAGTGTTTAATTCTACACACTTGAGGAGTATGTAGAATTAAAATTTTCAAACCATGTCTGTGCATTAAACTTTCAGTTTTCATTAAGAAAGGCATAAAATACACTTCTCCTCTATTTTTGAATAGAAACATCTATAGTTTCTCCATTCAGTGTAGGACTTGTTTTTATTAGCATGGACTGGACATGCTATGACAGGGCTTCTAAGGATCATTGGACTTTAACCAGAATATCATTTACTTTCTAGCCAGGCTGAGTTGTAAAAAAGGCTAAATATATCAGCACTGCAAACATGGCAATAGCTCCAAGCCTTAAGAAAAACAGGTATTTTTGTGAAGTTAAGGAACTTCACAACAAACACTGAAGCTTCTAGCCAACATTGACAGTGAGCTTTTAATAAAAAAACTCTAGAAGACTACTCTAAAATTGGTCTAGATAAGAATTTGAATTTTCATTGGTTTGTGGGTCTGGACATAAACATCAGACTAGAACTATGTAGGAATACATAGCAAACTACTATGCTAATTAACTGCAATTAAATGTAATTAAATGCAATTTAATTAAGTGTAATTAAATCAAATGCACACATTACTATTTAGATTATGTAATGAGAACAATACTTGTAAACAAAATCTTGTTTCAAAAGGCTCTTTTGTCTACTCTTTTTCCAAGTCTGGTAGCATCAAATTGTTCTTGTTCCCTAAATAAGGTAATTTTCTACAGTAATAGGCCTAAGGCTTTAATCACCTCAAAGTTTGCATTTATGGTTTTATAGCTTAGAGACTTCATTATCTAGACTCTAAATGAAAATTTCAGCCCTAATCAGAGGGATTTGAAGATGAAACTTTTTTTCCCCCTCACATAAAAATTTCTTTTTTTAAATAAAGAGTTTATATCACATTTAATTGTTTATATATCTACCCAAAGCCACACTTTGAAAGCAGAAATTGCCTTCAACTGCTTCTGAGATCAAATTGCATGTGAAAAAGGACCCATTGGTACAAAACCTACCCATTTCCAATAATCTCTTTTGAAGCATTCTGGTACTATGTTTTTCATGAGTATTTAAAGTGTTTTCTAAGTAAATAAAAGAGGTGGTGCAAGTTGTAAACAAAAATGTAGACTGCATAATACACATCTGCAAAAATTTTAAGAATGTTTTTCTTTTTAATATTCTTCTTTATTAAACATATTTTCTTCTACAGTTCATGTTTCTGAGAGCAGAGTTTTCATTGCAACATGCTATAACACTAGATCTTAACTATATTTGAGTAAGCTTATAAATGGAAAACCTCTCAGGTACTCAGTCATGTTCTGTGCTGCATTCAGCAAACCTTAAGTTGATCAGGAAGTTTTCAGGAGCTCCTCACAGAAGTTCTGGGCAGATCAGCCGTCAATGCAATTTTAGTGGACACAGGAAATTCCATTCTTTCATAGAAACCATACTTCCATGCTTGCAAGACCAATGTTACTTGGTATAATACTAACTCAATAGATCTATATGAGTGGTATTCTCTGAGGTGGTCATGACATTCACAAAATGTCAACCTTTATCAAATAAATCATATGGAATCAAACCCAAACAAATCAAACTTCAGAAAATACAGTTTTAATAAATGACAAAAGCTCATGCCCTGCAATAAGAAATTCTATCCTGAAAAATGGAGAAATACCAGAGATTTGGAGGATTTTATTAAAGAACATCAGTGCAGTGGTTTTCTCATGGATAAGGTTTAGATTTAGAAAGTGGCAAGAACTGTGTTAGATGCAATTTCATATGTTGCATTTGGCAATGAAAAGTTCTCTGGCAGTGAGGGTCTGTTGCTATGGTGAAGTTGTGGGAGCTCCAACATCCCCCAGCAACTGAGTGCTTTACAACAGCTTTGTGTGAACAGGGCATGTCCCAAACAGCTGCTCTTTCTACTTGCTTAGGCTTCCCAATAAGTTCTGGATGGTGAGTTGGACTTTCTCATCCCAAATCATGTATGTAGCACTGGAGTAAAAATGTACTTTGGTTATGTTGATTCTACTCCACAAATCTGATGACTTGTATGAAAGAACTGGTTTTTGACACCTGGTTAACAGTAACCTGGTTAATACTAATTAAACATGAAAGTCAACACCTACAAATCCTATGGACCCGTATATATCAGTGACCCTAACAAAGAGCAGAATGCTGAAGACCCTGATTGATGGGACATTGAAAGGGTCACCTTGAAAAACTTTCTGTAGCTGATAAGATAACAAAGTGGCTGGTCAGGATAATCGTGGGGCCTATGGGAAATAGTAAACTTATGGAATATTTGGGGGGCTTTATGTGAATTTTAAAAGCTTTCTGTGGTATGTTTTAAGGGGGTTGAGTGTATCAGTGAAACTTATTACAGAACAATTAAGGCACTTGAGGGATCATGGAAAAACATGGGGGAAATGGGGAACAAAGGGTCTGATCAGGTATAAGTGGCTTGCTCATCAACACAGTTATATGGCAAGACCTTTATAAGAGCTGTGTTCCTAAATTTTTTTCCTACATCTGTATATTTGTTTTCTTATGTGGAAGTTTTTCTAGCCCTCCTGGAGCTCAGCTGTCTAGGATGCTAGCCATCCGTGAGAAAAAGCCACTAGCTGGAGAAGAGGCCCATTAATGAGAACTACTAACGACTCCTTTAATGAGTGTTGTCTTCACATTTCAGACTTCAGTTGGGATGAAAATATACTCACCACAGATATATAAAAGAGACATTTCTTCTGCCAAAGTAGATTATAAATTTAATTGAGCTGCAATGTCTTAAAGAAATATTGTAAAGGCTTTAAGTCTGGACATCTCAAATATTGAACATGAAAGCAAGATAAAAGGCACTGAGATAATAAGACCTCACCTTTCTCACCCACACTGAGAGTAGATTTTTCTGTAAAATGAGGGCAGAAAATGTCAGTCCTTATTTTTAGTTATATATATTTGGGGGGGGGGTCAGTTTTCTTTCCTTCATATGAGGGACTATTGAACTTACCTTTCTGTAAGAATGTACAGGTGAGAGTCTACTGAATCTTATGATTTGGTTACTCCACAGTTGTGGCACTATAAAGATTTGTGTGTTGCATGTGTAAAGAAACTGGTCACTGGTAATATTTCAGTGCTCACTCCTCTCCATTCTTTGACAGATCTGTGGAACCACCCGTAAGAGGAGCAGGATGCAGTATCCTGTGTCAGAAAATTTAACTTTTTTTGTATCTTGAATTTTGCATCTGTAGTGATATTTATACAGCCAGCATGTAACGATGGTATCGTCTGCTACAAACAGAATGTTCATTGTTTAGATGGAACAAAGCATATTGATGCCTTAGCTTTTATATTTTCAGATTCTGTGCTACCTAAGGATGTAGCCTCATATTAGGTGCCATATTAAGCTCCCTCTACAGAGCAGTTAGACAAAACAAATCCATTTCTGCTGGAAGACCAAGGACAACTTTCAGCCCAAGAACACAAACAACGATGGACTGAGGGGTGGAACAAGAAGGATGGGACCTCACGGCCTGGGGCTGTAATCAGACAGTTGGACCCCAATATGCAAATAGACCTAAACTTATAAAATGGTAAAATCTCATGACCAGTCGGCCATTTTTGTAACCACTCTCAGCCCACCCTGGGTGCAGCCTTGCTTAGGCTTCTGTAATGCCTAGGGTGGATCCTGAAGACCTTTTAATAAAAACCAAATTTATTTTCTAGCTCGGTCAAGCCTCTGCTTCAGGTCAGCCTTCCCAAGGCAACAATATGACGTAGGATCCATCTACCCTTGGCTTCTAGCTTTTAACCTACTCAAAGATAGGATCTTATCTTCACTGAGCAGAGACAAAAAATCTGCCCTTCAACCTTCACCCAGAGAAGTCAAAATATATTGTCTTTATGTCTTTGTCCTCTGACCATAGAAAAAGATTGTAGAATGACACATATGGATGCCTAATTTTTTATTAAGCTAAAAATATTTTGTGGGGTATGATGTGAAAATTTCTAGACCCACATAAGAAAAATCTGCCATATTAAAAGCACCTATAAAAATGATAGGTAATTAAGAACTGGAAACAGGGCAGTAAGAGTGAAGGTAATATAAGAGAAGAAAGAAAAGTTATTTACCAAATGTGAGAACCTTTCTTCAGAACAGGAGAAAAAGTGTCAGAAACATGTTGAGGTGAACCAGACCTTAAAATTGAGTCATTAATAATTCCATGGGAAGTATGCTAGCAAAAGCTTTCCTTAGACTATTCAAATAATGCCTTGGGTATACAAATATTTATGCTGCCTCTAATATGTAAGAGTTTCTCACGTTTTTGCTGTGTATTAAAAAAAATATATATATATAACATTGTTGATGGACCATTTTTGTATTACCTGTCAGCAAAAGTTTTAATAGTGTTCAGTGTCTGTGGGGTTTCTTCCTCATTTTTGAGTTTAATATCTCATGATTTGTCCTAAATTTTGTCATAAATTAAAGAAGTTCATGCTTTTATCTTCTTAATAGGAGAAAAATGTATTGTTTCCTTTCAGTTTTGCTCCTCTTAGCTAATTGAGTGCTTAATCCATAAATGGAACTGAAATTTATGTTACTCCTTGAAGTAAGCAATCAGTGGTGTAAATGGTAACTTCACCACTGCAGTTACAAGAAACTGGAAATGGAATAAAATTTGAAAGAAAAAATTAAGATCAACTTTATTAGTGCAACAGTAGTATTTCTTATGTTGTGTGTGAAACAGGTATCATTTATGTGAGAACCTCTCTTTGAATTTAACTGATGCACAAAAAAACCAGATTAACTGAAGGTGGAAAACCCATTTATATATCAAAATATGAACTTCATAGTGAAGAGAAAATTTTGGGGGAAGAGGCTGAACATGACACTACAAAATTATATGTGATGTAGGATTAGTAGCAGTAACTGTTCACTGTCTTCCAATGTAAGCATTAGGCCACATTAACATTATTTGCTAGCTGTCAGGTTAAAAAGAAACAAAAAAAGAAGGCTTCATGCACAAGAGGGGTAGAATTGTAAAGCTAAAGGAATTTTATTTTTATCTTTTAAATGTAAACAGTGCAAGGGAAGCTTGGAAGAGAAAGAAAGAGAATCCTGCTGAGGATTAGCAATTTGGCAAACTGTGACAGCTTAGAAAATCCCAAGAGCAAGAAATAGCCAGGACATGGGTGTGTAATCACTGGGATCATTATTCAGTGCCATGTTCTTGCTCTTCTTTCAAAATAAACCTTGGGCTGATATTTGAGACTGTTTAGCTTAGACCAAGATCTGGTCCCTTAGCCAGAACTATTAAACCATTAATGGGTTTTTAATGTGAGGAAAAAACCCAACACAGTTACAATGATGAAGCTACAGCAACTCTGAATTATTCATTACAGCTAAAACCCAATATATTATGTTAAACTTAAATACGTGTGTACAGACATATGTAATGTGAGCCTCTTTTTAAAAAAGTTTTTACATAGCTATATAAATAGACTGAGATGCTGTTCTATGTTTTTAGTAATACATTAGCATTCTTATTTCTTGGAAATATTACAAAAGCTTCCTTGTAGTCATGCAAGTAGCTCTGTTATACTCAATAGAAATGAAAACACTCAAGCTCACAACATAAGTCAGAAGAGATGCCCTGGTAGAATTACACCAAATAGATGGCTTTGTTTTAACCCAGAAAGCAGACAAGAAGATACAGTTAGCTCAGTGTTGGAGATATTTTTTAAAGACCTGAAATCTTAGCTGTGGAACTTGAACCACGTATTGACTGTCATCATCTGAGCTATTCTAGTGGAAGTGAATGCTCTGGCCTTACAAAATATTTCTACTTAGTACTGGCTTGAAGCTGAATCAGCTTTCATGAACTTAAATTGGGGTTTTTTGCATTAATTTCATAATCTTGTGAGAAATTGTAAATAATTAAAGGTGCTGGAAGATTTAAGCAATAAACAAAACAGAAGGAGCCTACAACAATTTTATTTTTAACACCAAGTAAAGTATTTTCTACAGGGAATTATTTTTCTTTTCACAATATATATAGAAATTCATAACATTTTTCCACTTTCATTATTTCATTCAATTTTGCTATTTGAAAGTGATAGCATATATGTAGGAATTTATGTGTGTTGTAAAGGACTAACACGAAAAAGGTGACCTGCAGTGATCTGTTGGTATTAGTGTAACTTTTTCTCTGTTGAGAGAAGCCCTTGAATTACACCACAATTCATAAAACAAGCTTGTAGATGACCTACTTTATAACTGTTTCACAGAAATGAAAATTCACTAGTCTACTTTTTAAATAGGAGTGGAGAAAAAAAGATCTATGGACTTTAATTTGTAGTTAAAAATGTCTGGTTTCAATCCCATTCTTCTGACATTTAAATTGGCTGCAGAAAGTTTATTTAATTGAAAGGCCATTGCAAAACTAATTGAATATGTGTTCCATTAAGCAGTAATGCAATTAATCTGTCTATGCCTGTTCATAAATAAGCTCTGAGAAAAGTTTTTTGACCCATTTCTCTTTCACATCACAGGCACATGCCTTAGAATGTCTTTGGGATAATTGTAGAAGGTCCAATGAAGAACTACAAATAAAAAAGGATGATTAAAAAAACTGTTTAAGAATTTCTAAATGAATCAGGGGAGATGAAGAGAGAGAAAGAGAGAAGAGATACCATCAGTATCTAGAAACAAATCTAGCTCTTCTCTCACAGGTGCTGTAAGTTTGCCTTCTATTACTTAAATTGTTATTATCAAACATTAGACAAATTTGTGCTTTGCTTTCCAGTCAAGGGAAATTTTACTTGGTAGCTGGCAGACTTGCTATATTTTTATCCTAGAAACTCCATCTTTATAGAAAAGTTCTTACTCTAAATGCAGGCTGTTCTCTCTCTCTCTTGGCTACAAAGGAGCTTAAGATAACTAAGATAAGCCCAGTTGTCAAATTTTGAAATGTGGAAACATGAGATGAATCCCGCAGAAGGAACTGAGCTAATACCATGACTGCCTTCTGACACTTGGGCACCAGTATAGGAATCTTTACTTTTAAACGTATTTCTTAAAATGTTGCCAACTTGATTCCTATATACATATTTATAAGGCAACAACCCCAAGGGTAAAGCATAATGTTAAACTTGACTTAAACAAAACATTTCACTCTGAGAATTGTGTTCTTGGATTCAGAAAAGTTCTGAATGCATGATAATTATAGTTTAGACATAAATAAACAATAATTGCACAAAATAAATTTCCTGTTTCAATTATGTAACTAATTTATCTCTAATTACAATTTCTGGAAGCATTTTGTGTGTAAAACTGGAAACTGAAGTCAAAATGCTTTCCTATCCACTACTGTTTTCTCAGTAGAGGAATAGTTCCCAAGTTTCATCTCTCTTGCAGGACCAAGTCCCTGCTTTTCTCTGTTTTGGGCTGGTCATAAAAAAGGAATTTTGAGGGCCATGTGCATAGTATAGCATGCAGAGACCCCTTCTGCAAATGTAGAAGAATATAGAATGCTTTAAATACCTCTTTTGTGTTTGAGGATTGTAACATATGATCTTTTCTCTGCTAATGGATTCAGCTGCAAAAACTATCAATGATCAATGTTTTGATATATAGTGATTATTCATATAGGATGTCTAGAACACTGTTTATTTTTATAAGTTAAAAGACATCAAGTTAATTGTAAAGAGAAAAATAAAATTTAACTTAGAGATATAGGATTAATTATTTTTAATTTTTTCTGCTTGCTATAAGTAAAATTCATATTAATCAAATTAATGGGGCGTGATTTTCTCACATGGTTGTGTGAGAAACAGACTTTCAGTCCTGGAATTATTAAGATTCTGTTGTGGGTTTGATGATGACTGGTTTTTCTTTGGTTTTGTTTTTTGTTTTTTTTTCCTTTTTCAGTTGCATAATACATACTATATAAACAAAGATGTTTTATTTAAATTTAAATGTCTTTATTTTTATTTTCTAATTTTACAGTTGCAAAGAAAAAAAAGTCTAGAAAACACATATACCATTAAAACTGTTGGATAAAAAAGGCAATGAAGCATTGTTTTAATGATACCAAATTTCCTTCTAAGCAATTATTCCTTTTAGAATAAATTCTGGTTTAGACAGATATATCCTTGGTGAGGTAAACAAAGGTGTTTGGGGTTTTTTCTTTGTTTTATTTTGCAGAAAAATTCTCAATTGCTTAATTTATAAATTTGTATTTCCCCATATGCTAGCAATGTACTTTCAGAACAACTCCTAAACATCCTACTTGTCTCATTTCTTGTTTGGTTTGTAAGTGATGGTACGTGGTGCTGTTGTAGCTTGTACCTTGGGAAAAGGAATCCTTTTTCTTTTCAACTTCATTATATTTTTCTTACATGAAAAGATTTTGTGAACTTGATGTTGGCCTTCAAGAAGTATTTAGTTTGCACTATTTGAAACTGTAAACTGAATTATTTTGGAGGAGAATTAAAATGAGTATCATCTACATATAAATTGGTTTTAGAACCAAAGGAGGCCTGCAGTCAGTATATATTACAAGATTCTATCACATTGTCTAATGGATTAGATTTTATTAAGTACTATAAAACAGCATGAGATGTACTCAATAGAAAGCAAATTGAACTGAAACAGATAATTAATTACTGCAATTCCTATTTTTTCAACACAGTTTAGGCACAAATGAATTTATTATACGTGTGTATATTGCATATTGCATCATAAACCTGTCAGCATAAACTTTTTCATACCTAAAGCAATCAATATGCTTTTCATTCAAAGTTTTAACATTTTTAAAACACAGTATATGTTTTGCATATACAGAATCAATTTGTCCCATTGAATTTAATGCAGACCTTCAAAATTTCCACATTAAAATGCTTTTCTATAGTTAGTAAAACCATCACAGATATATATCCTGTAGAGTCCTCAAACACCTCCTAACTAGATCCTGGTAAATGATGTCCAGTGTGAAGAAAAATAGTGTTACTAAACCCAGCCGTAGCTGTACGCAGAGAATCCTTGGGGAAGGATACCCAAGATCAACTCAGGTTCTACTCTACTGATATCCAGAGCTGTTGTAAAGTCTCTTACCTAGCAAAATTGTTGTTTAAAAGACTTTGGAAAGCCCTATATTCTACTTAATACTAATCCACCATCTCTGAAAAATGAGTCTGAAACCTGGAAGACAACTGACTTATATCTAAATTTTTTTATTACCTTTCATTACTTGGACGGCTTCAGAAAAAAACCAAAGAATTTCTTAAAGAGCTTTCTAATGAGATCCCAAGCTATTGAAAAGTTCAGCACTTGAGGTATGAAATTCTTACACCTTAATGTATTCAAACCATATATAAGGCAATAGTTTTCCACATGTCCCAATTCCTTTCTATACTCTTCATCCAATGGAGCAGTATCTCCCCATCACTTGTAGCCATCTATCTATGGGGCTTTCTACAAGAATCATTTAATAAATACCAATATTCTGTTGACTTTTGCCATATTTGGAAAACTATGTTCACATGCTGCTCCAGTTGCCGTTGCTTTGCTTCTGTATTTAGACTGTCATGTTTCTATATTTTTAAAAATTGTTTTTCGGTTTGTGAAGCTACAATCACTGCTGCTCAGTCCAGATTTTTTGCCATGTCTTTGATGTGAAAGTTCCATGGGGAATTAGGAATAAGTGAGTAAGGCAATATTTTTTTTATGGAAGATTGTTTTCTTTCCTTCCAAAAAGAGAGGACAAAAGGGGGGAAACCACCCTCCCAAAATACAACAACAAAAAAACCCAACCCAACCAACCAACAAAAGCACAAATCAAAGCAAAAAGAAACCAAACCAAACCAAAAAGAAACAAAATGAAAAAAACACCAAAAAACCAAAGTCCCAAAACCAAATAAACAAACAAAAACAAAACCCAGAAAAACTAAAAAGAAGAGTGACTTTGGATCAGGTTGTTCTAAAATCAGCATTACAGATGCATTTCAAGTGCTTTCTTTCACAGCTTCTTGTTTGTCTTGAGTCATGGAACAACTTAACAAATTTACTATACCTGTGAGAAGGGAGTACAAAAGTTAGTAATAGAAATTTCAAACTAAGCTTTGTCGTCCACGAGCAACATAAAATCATCTTCAGAACCCCTCCAGTTTTGCAAGCATGGAACTTCATGGTTGTTGTCTTTGCATGTATTAGTTTAAAATTTTGAATTTTTTTTTCAAACTGACTCTGTTCCTGTGAGTAAGGTGAAAGTCTTGCTCAGTGTTTGCCATTTCACCTATACAACTCCTTTCCTGATACAAGAAGGAATCCTCCTGTATTCATCACTGGTGAGGACCCATCTCAAGCCCTGTTTACAGTTCTGAGCCCCTCACTGCAAGAAGGACATTGAGGTGCTGGAGCAAATCCAAACAAAGGCAATGAAGATGGAAAAGGGTTTGAAGCAAAAGTCCTATGAGGAGCAGCTGAAGGAGCTGAGTTGGTTTAACCTGAAAAAAACAAAGCTCAGTTCTGACCTTGTCCCTATATACAACCTCCTGAAAGGAGGTTGTAGCCAGCTGGGTGTCAATCTCTTCTGCCAGGCAGCCAGCCTGCAGTGTTAAGATATACTAGGGGAGGTTCAGGTGAGACACAGGGAAGAAGTTTTTCACTGAAAGAGTGATAAGTATTTGATTAGGATGTTCAGGGAGGTGGTGGATTCAACAACTGGACATGGCATGTAGTGCTATGATTTATTTGACATGATGGTATTCAAAAAAAGATTTGAATACCAAAGGTTGGACTTGAGATCTCTGAGATCTCAGAGGTCTTTTCCAAAGTTAGTGGATTAACCTTGACTCTATGGTTCTGATGAGAGCTGTAGTATTTTTAAAATATGCTTGCTGACTACACTTGCAAGAACAAATACTTTTATTGTTAAATAGAAGAAAGGCAAAGAATAAAGTAATGAGAGGTTGATATTTTTTTTCCCCTCATCATCCTGCCTGAGAAGTGGGACTCTAAATAACTTAGCCTTGATCTTTCTTGGGTCTATCTACATCAATGAGTTTCAGAATTAGTTTTTCTTTGCAAAAGATGGCAGGGAAATACTATTAATAACTTGAGAATTTACCTGAGTCATGATCACAAAATATTTCAGAAAAATCAGGATCTAAGAAGGGGTTATTATTCAGTCTTTTAGATAAAAAGTACAAAATCACACACCCTGCTTGCAGGTTGCTTAACATTTAGAACTGTACTAACTCGGCATTTACTTTAAATCCAATAGTTAAGTTCTGCAAACTTAAAAGATTTCTTGAGGATTTTTTCTCTTCCTTATCTGAATATTTTTGAATCAGATTCAGTTACAAATGAAGTGACATGAACTACTATGGTAATGATTCCTTATTTCTTTGTTCCTCCTTCCTTTTGCATGATTTGTCCTTACCACTTCTATACTCCATTAGCAAAGGCATATTAAAAACACATTCTGCTAAACCCAGCTGTTATAACTGAAACACCACAAGTAGAAAATCTTAAGCATGGGTAAATGATTCTCCATTTGCTGTAAAAGAAATTGTCTTCTGAGAGGCTTAGAATTTTTCTTCCTCAGGCAAGGTCTCTCCTCACTGGAATAACATGTATTATTGACATTCAAATATAGACTGACAGATGTGGGTTTTCCATATATCAACTTTGAATGTCACCTCTTTTCCACAGTGATAATTGAAGTCCCTTATTTGGATAGAAAATTCTCAGTAGATCAGATTTTTTATATTGTAACAAAATTAGCTGGAGTACAAATAAAACTACTTTCCTTGTTATCTTCTAAAATAAAAAGATTTTTTTTTCTTTAGAACTTATTACATGTCTTTGAATAATATGTGTTGTTTCAGCAGAGTTTTATTATCTTTTTTCTCTAAACTTCAGCAAACTCAGGAGGCAGATAACATTCTTTGAGTCAAATCTTTTCATGACACATTCTTTATACATCTTGCTATAAAGCAGTAGCAGCATTTAAGAATAATATGAAGTTTTATGTCAACACCTTAAATATAGTATTACAGTGAAAAACTCTGTTTCATATTTTTCTGCAATAGACTTTTTCTCTATTTATGTTGGAGGATGTCTATATATATAAATATACACTCAAACAAAAATACGTAAGAAGAAAATTAAAACAAGAAATACGACAAGGAAAAATTTCATGGAAGCTTACTGATATATTTAAAAACTAAATAAAAGGTGGTGCAAGTGTAAGTTAAAACTAATTTTCACTGGATGTCCATGATATCACAGTCTTTTCTATACCTTTAAGAGGTCCTCATCCTGGGTTAACACTGTGTGAAAGGTGCTCCTAATTCATAGAATAAGGACTCTCCTGTAAGAGTTGCTCTACAAAATTTGGAAGCAGTTTACAATGTCTTCTCATGTAAACTAGAAGAAATTAGGAATACATTTCAGAATCTTAGTTAAACAGCTCTAGAGATCTAGCATCCCACTTATTATAAACTCTTAAAAATATGGGTAGGTTAGAATTCTCCTTTTATATACCATACCTGGGCAGCTTGCTAACTACCTCATTTTACCATGATCTGTGGTTTATCAAATTGCCAAAAGTTTGAAGTTATTTACAGTTTTAAATTATGCATAGATGCCTTCAGTGAATAGTTCTCAATTTACACATTATTTGAAATAATGCATTGCTAATATGGAAATGATGAAAATCTCCACTTTGTGTACTTGGGGGTTCAGTCCTTTTTGATTTTCAATGAAAGAAGAGATGGTAGTTCTTCATTGCTTTAATTTTTTGCTGCTTCTTAGTGATCTCCTTGCAGCTAAATTAAGATTTTATTTTTGGAGAAGAGATGTTGAAATCACGAATACAGCCCCAGTTAATTTTTTCTTATGGAAACATGTAACCTGCATGAATTATACATCACATTCATGGTACTGTGTGAGACGGTTTTCCCCTAAGCACAGAAGAAAACTCAGGGTGAACTTGTTAAGATTTCATCATTGTAAATGATGAATCTCAGAATAAGCTGAGTTGGAAGGGATCACAAGGATCATTGAGTCCATCTCCCAGCCCTGCACAGGACACCCCCAAGAGTCACACCATGTGCCTGGAGCACTGTCCAAACACTTGAATTCAATCACGCTAGTGCTGTGACCACTTCCCTGGGGAGCCTGCTCCAGTGCCCAGCCATCCTCCAGGTGAAAAATCTTTAATATCCAACCTAACCTTCCCCAACACAGCTTCAGGCCATTCCCTCAGGTCCTGTCACTGGTCACCACGGAGAAGAGATCAGTGCCTGCCCCTCCCTTTCAAGGGGAAGTTTTAACTGCAATGAGATCTCCCCTCAGTCTCCTCTTCTCCAGGCTGAACAGACCAAGTGACCTCAGCTGTGCTTTTCAGAAACTCTAGTGATGTATGCAGGGTAAGTAAATTACATGTATATCATTAAACAATATGGAAAAGAGCCTCTTCTCTAGTGCTTATGCCAACTGTCAGAGTCTGGCTGTGACTATGGGATTAAACCATCCCAGCCCCTGAAAAGGCTGCAGTCAATCTTTTATGAATGATCCCTGACCTGCAGTAACCCCCTTAAATTGCCTGTGATTTGTCTGGGAGGGTGACAGCTGGCACTGCCCAAAAGCATGCCGTATTTCTATCCTTACACCTGAGCAAATGTTCAGCCATTTGTTTAGCTGAGCAGCCATTCCCCAACCCCACCATTGCTTAAGGCACTGTCTAGGCATAGCTGCAGGTATTCACAAAAATAAATAAAGCTGCATTGTATAAAATACCACGTGAAAGGGATCATAGGGATGATGCTCAGCTTTCTGTGTGAGCATGAATCACAACCTTAGGGACTTAGGCATGATGCATTCCTACTTGCTTTTAGAAGCTTCATGATACTCCACCTGGAAGAGTGAATGCAAGAAATTAATTTTCCTGATTTAATTTCAGTTAAATCATCAATATGCACTGATTTCTTATTTGATTTTTAAAGCTTTATTACTGCTTTGTCTTTCACTTTTTTTACCCTTTCTGATTTTTTCTCCCTTTTTGCTCCATGCCATTATTTACTGTTCATTAATATAAATTAGCTATTTTTAGAACTCTGTCTTTCATTCAGGCATATGTTTAAGAGAGAAAATTCTTTTTATACAATTAGCTACATAAATTATCATGTGAGCCCTTATGTTGAAGGTTTTTTTAAAAAAGTGAATCCCCTCTCCCCTACAAAACTGAAAATCAGGCCTCTTACTTATTTCAGCACTCTGAAATAAGGAAATTGTTATAATAATTGTAAACCTTGTGACATTATTTTTTTTATTTTTGAAATGTTACTGTAATAAAACAAGCATAGCACAGTTAAATATTAAATACAGTATAAGTATAAAGTAAGTAGATATAAACAAGATGATTACTTCATGCTTTCATACCTACCTGATAATCAAAAAATAAAAAGGGATTTTTTTGTACATAATATTCATGACAGATGATAACATTCAGCATGAGAAATCAAGTTTTGTTATTTGAACCTTTAGATATGATCTCTGAATAAAACACTGTAAGAATGCATTCCTCAAATCCCAGAAATTATTGTTTCCTGACAAAAGTCATTGCTTTGAGCGACATGTGAATGAAATTACCATATGAAATTATGCTCTCATAATCCATAGGTCTACAGATTTTTAAAATAGCAAAAAAAATTTAATGCTAAGTTTATATCCTCAAAAACCCCTCATACTACAAGTTATTATATAAGTTAGAGCTTTTACCATAGAATATTTGATAAAGTTTTATAAAGTTATAACTTGAGATAAAGATTCAGATAAAATCTAGATCGAACTTCTAAAATAAATCTCTTATGTGTTAGAAGTAAGGGTGGTTTTTTTTCTCCTGTTCTCCTTTTGTTGGTTAACATCAAGTAGGAAATGCACTTGAACTTTTGCAGTTGAACTTTTGCCCATGGGAAGTAAATTGACTGCACAAAATTTTGCTTTACTAAATTTTTTCAGGCCACTGGTATTCAGAGGCTATCAAATGAAGGCTACAGGTGCTTTAAGAACAAAGTTGTGTGTCTCTGTATAATGGGATTTGCTGAGTTATCTCCCCTTTTTGTTATAATAAAATTTTTATTATATGTTTAACCTTAAAGGAAAAAAGCAAATAGACAAACTGAAATCCCACACAAGGTGACCATCCTGTGCACTAATGTGAGAGGTGAATAATATGGCCTTGTCCTCCTTAGATCTAAAGAGACAGGAAAGGTTGGATTGTATTTTCTTTGTGATAGTCTTCCTACATCTGATTTAATATGACTAGGAATTCAATTGATTGTAACTTGTGAAGTTGATAACTTTTGAATATATTGATGGTGATGTAAATTACATTGTAAAATACTTATTTTTTCTGATAATTTTGGGCAGTTTATTCTCTTTTTACATACATAGACAAAATTTGCTCCCTTTCTGGTTAATATTCTAGTTTTATTCGGTCAACGTATCAAAAACATTTTAAAATTCTAGTTTACACATAGTATTTCCAATAAAACTGCATAAATAATTAATTTTTTTCTCTTTGTAGGCAGTTATAAAAAGTACTGAAATGCCATTGAATTAAACAAATTGCTTAGCTTCAGATTTGAGCTCTGTTTTATTTAGCCTGATTAAAGATAGAATTCAAAATGAAAAATTAGTATTTTGTCTTGCTAAATTTCATTTCACATAAATAATCAAGCAACATGAATTAATAAAGGATATGTTTTGGCAACAGATAGCATATATTTTTTCCCATTATACACACAGCTCTAATAGCATTAAAAAACCCCCTGTGGCACAGTAAAAACTTAAAATGTGAAATCAATTACAATTTTATTTCAATATTCAAGTGAATGAATTTAATTTTATATTATTTATATATGGTCTTTAGACCAGCAGAACCAATACTACATGCAACATTCACAGTCATGTTTACAGTTAAGTCATGCTTTTCTTTTTTGAGGTTTACTAGTTGTCAAATCCACCTGGAAAGGATGATGATAACCATCCAAGTATTGTCTCACTGATAATAGTGTTGTTTTGAAGAACTCTAATTTGCAGCATATATCAATTGTTTGCAGGCAGTGATTGAGAAATTAAACAAAAATCAAACAAATAACCCAAAAAGAAAACTTAGAACTTCCCAAACACTGAGTTTCTTCTTGAATTTTTCACTTGGAACAGAATGGAATTTACATTTATAAAATATGCAATTTAATAAAGTATATTGCAGCATAACTATTGGAATTGTGTACTAATTTGATAGCGTCTATAAGTTCCACAACTCTTAGGTGTTGTAGCTGAGAACATAAACTTCAGCAGAACACTAGGATTTAGAAATTCCTTGATATCAATGAAGCATATAAACATAAATTCTGTTTTGGATCCTTTACAAGCTGACTGTCAATGCATGCAAAAGACACTCCAAATTATTCAGGTTAGTAAAAGCTAATAAATGTTCTTTAGAAAACATTTATCTACAGTAGTTTTTCTGGGTCAGTGTCACCAAAATACTGACCAACCCTAAAGATTTTCTGATATTTTAAGCATCTCTGAGTGTTCATATAAACGTATCCATTGGACTGTGTTTTCTGACACAAACTTTTAGGTCCAGAGTTAAATGAATCATATTTTTTGAAGCACATATGCCCAGATGTTTAGGTTTCCTCTTTAATGTGCATTTCTTTTTCTCCTGTGAACCTTATTTGCATTCTACACTGCGGTTGTAATTCTCATGTTGAGCTGTGCTGGCAGTAGGTTAGGCCAGTTTGTTCCAGCCAAACATTAACAACACAGCCAATTGCCAGACTAACTGTTAAAAGCATTTTCAGCCAACACATTCCTTACCCCTGCTGATTTTCCTCCTGGGGGCTGAGGAAATTTGGCTCAGTGGATGGTTCTTTTTACCGGCATGAAAAACTGAACTGTTCTTGTTCAGTTCTCATATTCAGAAATGGCTCATACCTTGTGCATAGTGGAATCTAGCTATACCAAACATTTATATGCCTCATTAAAGTAAATATTTGTTCTATATATAGTGCAGATGTGAAAGAACACAGAGCATTTAATAACATGCACCAAGATGCCTTTCTTGAACTGATGTTCAAATGCAGAATTTGTTTGTATTTTGCATCTGTGTGTTTGTTATTATTGGGGATTTTGTTGGATTTTTCTAAGCTTGCAAAAATGTTTATGTAGAAACTTAGGCATGAGCACATATGAAAGACTTACAAAGCTTTTTACAAGTTTATGTATTTTTTATAATTTCATTTTTCCAACACACGGCAACTAAATATCCTTATCTTACCATTTTTACTTTTATAATGAACAGCATTTTTTTTGCTATTGCATGATATTTTTACTTTAAAGTCTCATGTTATTTTAATTGCACACTCACCCACCTATATACTCAGGTAGATGCTCATTTGTTGAAATATCTTCTGTTGTGATTTCCATCAGCTAAAAAAGATAAAGGAGCAGTCACTCATCATGATAGCTTCTTAGTTTGAGTTTCTTGGTGTATTCTGAGGCAATTTTTAAAAACTTGCTTGATGGTACATACACCTGGGGCATTCTAATCTCCCCCACAACTTGTGAAAACCTTTTGAAGAAATAAAACCTTGCCATGCTCATGTGTCTGTGGCTTTCATATCAGCCTCATTGAAAGTTTTTTGAGATATTCACTTTACCCTTTTCTAGCCAAAAATGGTCTTTGAAGCATATTTTGCTTCAGTTACTTTTCAGAGAAAGGAAATTAAATGTGAAAGGAGATTTAATGCAGGCACTAACATAGGCCTTCCCTCTCCTGCCTCCCCAAAGGAGTCTCTCTTAAGAGCAAAACTTATTTCCACTCCAATTTCTAGTGTTTTTGTTCAAAAGAACTGTCACTATGTTGTTATTCTTTAGAATTCCTACAGTCCCTGGAGCTTTCTTTGTCAATCAATCCATGTTTTAAAATATATTGCTGATGCTCTGTGACTTCTACTTATCAAAATATCTGTAAATACCTCCTACCTGTCTTATACTTTAAGATATTTGGAGGCCTGCCTGTTAATATTTGTGCGCTCTAAGCAATTTGGGAAAGCGACAATGTTCCTTTTATGTGTGTGCAATGTCTCACGGAGAGCATCAGAATTTCTGCCTTATGTAATTTAAATAAAATTTCAGGCATGAATAAGGAATTCTGCACTGAGCTTTATTTCCATAATATAAATTATATAAATATATAGACATACACACATATATAATGTACTTGCTTAAATATATGTTTTAGGGTAATTGTTTTGAACAGAGGTAGCCATTATTTCTTTCAATGTTTAATGTTGTCTCTGAATACTCTACTGAAATGGAAGAAAAAACAAAGCCGATATTAGCGTTAAATGGGATTTCACTGTATAGATAAAAATATCTTTGTGTGTGTGTGTGTGTGGTAGGTTTCTTTTTCTCTTTTATGTGGGGATTTTGTTGGTTGGTTTGTTGGCTGTTTTTATCATGCTGTTCTTGGGTTTTCTGGGTTCTTTGTTTATTCAGCCTGACAGTCACATTTAATCTTTTTAGTAAATGCACTTTCTTTTTCAGAAAATTGACAAGAAATGCATCCCTAGTAGTTAATGGTTGTTATCATTTCAGTTTTACAGATGACAGATTTTCTTCTAAATATCCTCAAGGGTGATCTTTGCTGTCTTTGTCTACCTTGTGTACATCACCTAAATTTGGACATAGTTGATAGACATTTCCAGTATCTTGACAAGGATGAGATTTTCATCCACTTAGATAAAAAATCGTCCTGTTTCTGAAAATGTAATGAAAAGGTGTTTTGTATGATTGAGCTGTGAAAAGAAAACCGCAAACCATTATTATTTAGGCTTATTCATTATTTTTGGAGAAGGAAGTGGAAAAGTAGGGGAAAAATCTCTTCAATTAGTGAAAGGATGTGTATAAGAACTTATTTTTCTCCTCAGATAAAGGGATGTTCTTTGCCATCTATATTTTGTCTCTGGTGAATACTTTTACAATACAATTGGGAATTGTAAAACTGTGGAGAAAACTCTCATGTATTTTAGCAGAAACTCAACTTTCAACAATATGCAATCCTTTTTCTATTATTCTGTTTCCATTTTAAAACTGAAAGGGTGTCAATAATAAAATTTCTGCTTGTGATATAGTTTCAAATACAAAACCCCTAGCTTTTCAAAATTACAAAAATGTTTATATTCATAGTAGTCCAAATTTCAGGGACAAAGAAAAAGTCACACTTTGAAGAAAGTATTTTTATTTTGCTAGAAAAAGTTTCTTGTAAAATGCAAAATAAAATTTGATCTGTATAGAATATGGAGAAAAATCTAGATATGTATGTAATCTTGAGAAACCAACTTAAATTCACGTTCTTTAAATTCACGAGAGAGCTGCATAGAGAACACTTCTGTGACAAGCACCTAGATGCAAATGCCGGAAGGATCACTTTACACTGGTATTCTAGCTGTAAAAAGAGACCTCGGATCCTGGCCCTGAAAGAGCTGCTCACTGAGGATAGTTCATTTCAGGTAATGTGTAGAACCTTTCCTTTCTGGAATTATGCTATTGCTGAGACTGTGAACGCAGAACTCAACAGAGATGGCAAGAAACATACAGAGCCAGAAAGGGGGAAAAGAAAAAAATAAAAATGCTTCACAAGGCTAAAATTTGTGAAATAAGAAAACCAGTGAAGACATTTCTGTGGAAAACACATGGGGGAAAAAAATAAGGCAGTTTGGAGTTCTCCAAACAAAATCAAGGGCATAATTGCAACTATTTTAACCAGCATAAAGCTAGCATGGTCATGAGAGATCAGCTGGTCTGTATTGAAAAATCCTGCAAAATGGAAAAGTACTGAAAATTTGAGCTCTAGAGATGAATAATATAAAATGAACTTTGTTAATTAATGTAATAAATGATGATAAAAATGTATTTTAAAAAATCCCATGGCTTGGTAATATAGAAATGGTTTGTTTACAAATATTTCTGGAAAAGGCAGACATGTTGATTTGCTGAAAAGCAGGAATGAAAAGCTAGTGCTGAGGAGACAGCATGCTTATAGTCTTTTAAATTCAGTCTTCACAAAATAAGTCGGTTTTGATTATATAACTAACAGTACCAAGGACATAGTAGTAAAACAGGAAAAAAGCAGTTTAGAGAGGGCTTAAATAAGTTAGATATTTTCAAATTAGTTCTGACTGGTGAAATTCACAATGGAGTTCCTAAAAAGTACATCTCTTTTCTTTTAAAAAAATATGGAGGATAGGAAACTGTTCTAGAAGACCAAAACAAAAGAAGCTTTGTGCCTATACTAGAGGAAAGTACATAAGGAGTACAGGCAGTTGTTGTCATTCAGTGAAATAATTTTCAAACAGTTAGATGTCAAGAAAGAAATAATAACCAGTTTAGTTTCTTTTCAGAAATAGATATGATCAAAATATTTTTTGTTATAATTTTCAACCTAAACTAAAGAATATCCAGCCTTATAAAACTTTGTTACCTGTGAAGTAGGAGATGTCTCAGAAAGAGACATAAGAAAATCAAATTATTTCAGATGGGAGAAGAAAACTGGAAAATTTATTCTTAGGCTGTTGTTGTCAATTGTCAAAAACAAAAGATGTACTTAGTAGGATCCAGACATTTTTCCTAGGTTTGGTACTATTTGATGTTTTACTTAGCAGCCAGGATAAAGGCATAGGAAGTATTCTTGTTAATTTTCAGACAATCCCACCTGTGATGGACTTCCTCCATGTTGGATATTGAAATTAAAATGTAAAATGATCTAGAAAATTTGGAGACAATGTTGAAAAAGTAGGCCACAGTCTAAGAAGGTAAGATGAAAAATTTTGTATTTAGGTGCAAAAAATCAGCTACATAAAACCAAGATGAGAAATAGTTGGTCAGGTGCAATCCTGCAGAAACAGATGTGATTTAAATCAACAAAAAGAAGAACTGTCATAAAGTTACAAGAAAGATAAATACCAAGCTAAGAAGTAAAAGTGGGTTTGTAATGGGTAAAATTCTCCTGGTATATCCTACTGGTATATCCTACTGGTATATCCTGCACAAATGGTCTTCACTGAGTTTTGAGCACCATATTTTAAGAATTCAATCCACTGGCAGAGTTTGGAAAAGAGGACTTAAAATTAGCAGATGATTAGAAAACATTACCCATATAGACGTTCTGACTATAAAACATTATTCAGGCAGAAATAATGAAGAGATTAAAGATGCCTTATCTCCTCTGGATCAGACATAGTCACAGAGTTGACATTTGCAAGGGAATTTAAAAAGGAAGTCTATTAATTCTTCCCAATATCTAGTGAAAAAAGAGGCATTTTGTTTAGATTTTGGGAAAAAAATTGCATTTTTTACTATCAAAACTAAGCTTGAAACGAAAAGAAAAGTATAGTTACATGTATATAAAAAGTAAATAGGACACTTCTACTTTCGTATTATTGATTTCTGTTGTCAATTGCCATAAGAATATTCTTACATAATTCAAGTGTCAAATAATCTTTTACTTTATTATCTTGAAGGGATAAATCCTATTGTCAAGAGGTCACTAAGAAAAATAATCAGATACCACAAATGCTCATCTGAGGTTCTGCATGAATAAGAACATCTGAAAAACTTTAGGAAATGCTGATGAACTCCAGAGCAGAACACTTGCCATTTTATTTTGGTGATTATCATTCAATCTTTTCTACGTGTAAAAACACACATAAATGTTCGAAGCTACCATTACACTGAAAATATATCAAAAAAACCAAGCTAGTTTGTCTTAGATTAGAATGCTAAAACATTTCATTAGTCAATGATTTTTATGCCTATTTTATTACAATTTTTTCTTATAATGGGCTAAATGTTATAACAGTAAATAGGTAATTGTTATTTTTGACTACTTCAGAACATAGCCCCAAGCTAGGCGTGCTAGTCCATTTTCCACTTAGCCTCTATAGCTGGGACATTCCAAAGTCGTAGCACTAACAGGTGATTAATGACACACAGTTATGTCATCTGCCTTATTTTGGGATGATCATGTAGTCACTGTAATGTTCATCCATTTTGGCAAAACAGGACAGTAAGTATTTTTCTCTCTCAGAAAACAAACAAATTAAACTTTCCACTCAGTCTAGCTGCATTTGTACACCAAAGTAATCCAGAGTTTTTGAGGTTTGGAAAACTGAGTCCTTCTTGCAGCTCAGGGTAAGCCTTTAGCTGTAGATGTAAGTGTACATTCAATATCACATAGAGAACAAGTTTCATTAATGAAAATATGCAGTCATCCAAAATGCTATCCATGTTCTTCTGAGACTGCTAATATGTAAGTATTATCTACCTCCCTCACTTATGATGAGATAGTGTGGTCACTTTTAGCCTAATTAGTTCATGTTTTCCAAAGTCACGTTCAATGTTACCAATGTAATAAGACTCGACTGTGTAAAAGAAAACCATACAAACAGAAAAAGGGTAGTAGTAAATGTTATGCACTATGTTCAGCATTGCCCTAACTAGGCCAAAGCATCCGGTTCCTTTTCCTCATTGTAACTCATGGTGCACAAACATGAATCCATGGATACCCACCGGGAATGGTGCAAAACCCAAGATGTCAGTATGAGTTCTGAGAACAGTATTCAGACACATTATAGCAAGGATCAAACAAATTAACATTATTCACACCTGCACTGGGTGTAGATGGCAAAGTAGCAGGTGCTTCAGGCAAGAAGATTTTTCATCCTATTTTGTTCCTCTGTCCTGCTGAGGGATGGAGAGTGAGAAAGGCTGAGTAGGCATCTGCTTATTGCCAAAGGTGCCACCACACCACCATTTCACCCCTGCTAAATTTCCTTCATGCCTAATGTATCACGACAACTAAGAGTTTCACGGTCTTAAACCAGTCAATTTTTCCCGGTTTTCTAGAAGTGTTTAAATCTTTTTTGCCTGCAATTGTAATACATAAATTATTTCCACAGTGTTTTGCTTCATTTCCTTAATAAATGATCCCTCTCTAAAATGAAAAGAAAAATGGCAAAGAGTTTATGTAGTCTCATGACAATTGAAATGCTATGCTATAATAAGAGCAGACCTGGGGACAAAATGTATGCAATCCCAAGACAAAAACAGGACTGAAAATAGGAAATGGATATGAAGGTTATCCTTTCTGCTTTTTCTCATGATGCTACCTTATTGATAATTTCTGTTGCCATTCATCAAAAACCAAAGCAGAGCACAAAACCACCACCACTTGTGGTGGTTGTATTCAATCTACTAAAACAATATATTGTGAATATTTTTAAACATTTTATTTGATACCTATTGATGTTACTGGCAGTGGGGGTGGGGATCAACAGTAAAGAACAAGAAGTCTGATGAATAAAAAGTTGATATATCTGCAAGGAAAATCCCGAATCCTCTGCCATGTTGTCACCAGTCTCACTGCATTTAGCTGCTGAAGTGTGAAATTCCATAATGTTCATTTTAAAGGCTACCTTTCAACAGCTGGCTGAAGAGAGATTGTTTTCGAGGGAACTGATTCCCATGGAGGGTAATGATTGAATTTTTTTATGGACTGAAATACAAGGTGGGAGTTAACCATCTCTAACCTCCAAGGATCTCTTATAGTAGAGCTGGAAAATCAAAAAAAAAATCTTGTTTTCAAATAAACCTCAATTACACTAAAAATAATGGAAATTATTTCAGATTTTGTTATTTGTTACTCAAGTCCAGTGAATCTGAAGTGATATTTCTTCTTCTTTTCCTATCAAAGAATGCCTTCTCATGGTAAAACATCATGTATTGGGTCTAGGTGAGATGGAATTAATTTTCCATAGCAGTCCCCATACCGCTGTGCTTTATACAGGTAGCTAGAATGGTTTTGTTAACACACCAGTATTTTGTCTACTGCTAAGCAGTGCTGGCACAACTCTCTGACATTGCCACTCACCAGTAGTCTGGAGGTGGGAAAAATCTTGGGAAGCGACACGACACATCTGACCCAAACTGACCAAAGGGATTTCCATACCGTGTGATGACTGCACAGCAGTAAAAGTTCAGAAAAGGGAGGAGGAATAGGGGTACTCATTATTATGATGTCTGTCTGACAGTTAACTGCTATGCATACTGAAGTCCTGCTTTCTGGGAAGTGACTGGAGATCACCTGCTGATGGGAAACAGAGAATAAATCTCGTATTCATTTGCTTCTGCAAGCAGCCTTTGGTTTTGCTTTATAAATCTACTTTTATCTTGACCCATGAGTTTCTTTCCATTTTATTTTCTCTCCGTTCCTCCATCCTGCTGGGGAGGGGAGTGACAGAGCAGCTTGGTGAGCACATAGGATCTAGCCAAGGTCAACTCGCCACACTGTATTTTTAACTTTTTTGAAATATTTGTTAATCCTTTTTTGAAATATTTGTTAATCCTTTTTTGACTTGTCAGTCCTAACAGTGAGTTGAAACACAGCTGATGGTTTTACAGCCAAGCACATAGATAAAGCAGAGATCTCCACATTTGTGTAATTAATTCAACACAGATAACTTTGAGTGCCCTAAAAACAGACTTTAAACTGATAAATTTGAAAATTTAGTTTGACAACCTTATTTCTGCTATGGGCAAGGGCATGACAGAGATAAGATATGAAAAACCACTTGAATTGACTTGACATAAGCGATAAGTGCACTTGCTGGATTGTTCATTTTTGATGTCATCATCATTAAATAGGTTTTGATCACTATAAAGGTGTGCTCACTGAATGAGAATAAATACTTATTAATAAAATATCACAAAAATACACAACAGCATGCCATAAAAGACAAAAAATGTCTCCTCAAAAAATGTTAGATATATGAAGAAGCACAGAAAAAATATTTCTTGGCAATACCAGCAGCAGATTTTTTTTATTCTAATTTTTGTTTATTTTTAAAACGAAATAAAACCAGAGATGTTTTACAAATTCTCTGCCTTCCTCCATTCTGGAAATGCTAAAAGGCAAATATAATTGGCAGTATTAAAAAAAAAAACAAAACACAAAAAAAAAAAACCACAAAAAACCCCCAAACAAACAAACAAAACAACAACTGTCTCTTTCTGTTTTTCTAGCAGTTAGTCATCATAATAATGCAACCACTGTGGCCTCCTTTGATTTTATTTTAATGCAGCAGTCTATACCTCTCCCTGATTATTCCAGAATTACGTGAAAGATTATAGCAAATTCTTACAATAGGTTCTGCAGGACTAGCACATGTTCAGATAAAGCATATTCAATCACAAAAAAATTTATGCTTCAATCTAGGATTTGAAGGGAGAGAGAACAGGTTCATTATGCTAATAAAAAATCTTGAATGTCTGGAATATAAATTAATGGCTTAACAGGTCAAGAAGACTCATTCCATGAATCAGGCAAAAAGTTTTGCCAGATATTTAGTAGAAAAGCAAATTCCTTATTTGTAAAATAAAATTCATATTCTTTCAGTTTAAAAATATCCGTGTATATTTTGTATATTTCTGTAATAACTTTTCCAAATTTTTTTGTAGGTTTGAATTTAGCAACTATCAAAACAGGATTAAAGGCAGCAAATACTAACACCACAATCCAGTAATACTGTTTTTTACACTTATATTCATTTCTTAACACTTATGTCCTACTTTAACATATTGAAACCTTTACTTACAAAAACATCTTTTGGGCTTTCTTAGATACTGTGTATATGTATTTATTTACAACTGTACTTGTGGGCACAGTTCAAGAATTTGTTTAAAAGCTACAACATAAAACCTTTATTTGAGGTACTCCTAGCTATCATCTAGTTAGATGCACAATAACATGATCATTGCAAGTTCTACTTGTTTCTGATTAGAATAAAAGCATTCAATCTACTATTGAATCTTTTGTTTGCCTGCACAAACCTGTAAATGTGTAGAGTAATATTTTATGCTTGATTCATTTGTAAAGAACTCTTGACCTCTATGAGTTGTAAAAATATCTCCTTGGTTTAAATATCTTGTAAGAACTTTTCAGTTAGGAAAGTTCACCTTTCACCAAAATTTCTTCTTCAATGACTTTATGATATAGACATCTAACATTCTGATTATATTCTGTTCATTATTTGCACTTGAATAAGACAAGCCACAAGTGCAAATAAGCAGTATGATATAGAAACTCACTGATGCACAAATTATTCATTTAATGAATTCTGTTAAGGTTACAAACACAAATTAACAATGCTAAATTTTTAATGTAAAATTATATCAGAAGACTCAGTAGGCAGTAAGTATTCTCTAAATGAATATATTAATATAATGATAAATTGCAGTACAATATTCTTCTTTCTAATTCTCCTTTGTACTTGGCATTCTTGAGGACAGACCTTGAATCCTGTGTTCAGATTTGGACCCCTCACTAGAAGAAAGACACTGAAGTGCTGGAGTGTATTCGAGGAATGTCACCAAAGCTGGTGGTGCTGAAGTCATGAGGAGGCTGCCCACAGAAGTGGTGGAGTCACTATCTCTAGAGATATTTAAAAAATGTGTGGATGAGGCTCTTCAGGACATGATTTAGTGGTGGACTTGGAAGTGTTAGGTTCGTTTCTGGACTTGGTGATCTTAAGGGTCTTTTCTGCAATGAATGATACCTAGATTCCATTATTCTACTCCTACTTAGCATAATACTTTAGGCTGCATTCTGGAAAACTTGTTTCAGTTAATATATATTTTCAAAAAGCTTGTATTTTCCCCCTGGATTATGTTACTCTTAAGGTTTTCAACTTTCTTTTCCTAGTATTTACAGCTTCTCATTGCCTATTCTGCAGTGTTATGGACCTTGATCTTTTTTCCCATCTAAATACATATTTTTTTAATTATGCTGTCACTCTCACAGGTCCTTCTGAGAGATTCTGTTCAACCTCATTTCCGATCTTTGTTCATAACTTGGGTTTAATTGGCCCTCTAACTAAAAGTTGCAGATAAACTTTAATCACGTTTTGTAAAATCATTTGCAATGAGAATCAAAAAGCACATTACCCAAACATTCTGCTATTACCTTGTTTGCAGATTAGTGCTGAGAGGAAGAAGTATTTGGTGGTAATTTTGTGCTATTGTTATTTTTCAGTTTAGGACTACCTGAAAATTTCTTGCATTTAAAGAGGCTGGTAGCTTCTTTTCTCCTCTGATGGTCCCTAATTGCTCTTATTTTTCCTAAAGTGTAATTAAAAAAATGTGATTTTTCTTCATCATGTGAATAATATTTTTCAATGGTATCTCTGCCAAAATACCTTGTTTGAAAAGTGATTTTGCCTGCAGCTGAAATTCATAGACAACACATTTGTTCTCTTAAGATTTTTGGAAATTTTTTAAGCTGGTTTTAGAAATTTATAACTTAAGATAGATTTTGCCAGGTTGGAACAGTTCCATTCAAATCTTCCATTACTTGTGTTCCTTCTCTTTAGGTTGATTTTTGGCAACTATGTAATAAATTACAGAAATGAGAAAAATCTTGGAGGTATAATTGCAATGTATTTGATTGGTTAGCCACAGAAAATGTTAATTCAAACATAGATTATTCTTAATATTCTCACTCTATAGCTGCTGCACCTTTTTTCATGATTATAGTCATTGAATTTGAGTCATTTCCTCACATGCATTTCTAGTGCCATTTCAGTAGTTGTAGAGTATCTCCATTTCTTCCCAGTGCCACTTCAAAAAGACACAATCCTCCCACAGATGTAGTGACATGTCTGCCATGCATATATGTGCCTTCATCTTTGAGACATCTCAGTTCCACCTTCCTCCCCACCATCACCTTCATCTTCTCTTTGCATATTTCCTTCACGACAATAAAAAAGAAACAATCCAACAGTCTGTTGCTGTTATCATCAAGTGAAACATAGATTAATTTATGTAATCTACCATTTACTGTATGACACCTCCAGCTGGTTGCAGAGGAAATACTTTTACATTCCCACAGTCAAGGTCAATTTACTTCTCCAAGACAGGGTAATTCACAACCTTTTCTGATCATTCTTTGCAATTAATTCACTGAACTGTGACACTAGCCCTGTCATGGTGTTATTCTTCTCTCCTGTGATCTGGGTGAAGAGGTCTTTGTAGATAAGAAAGAAGATTGCATCCCCAGAAAATTCATCCTAGAACCACAGAATATCCTTAGAAGAGTCTTTCTAAGCTGCAGTAGGCCAAAGGGGTAAACTGGTTTTATAAACTCTTTCTATCAGACACTAATGTAACCCTATCACATTTATCTCTGTGTCACTATAATGATTTATAATTAAATTTTGTTATGTTCTAGATGTTCTCCTAGCAAAGCAGGCTCAGGCAGGCTCTGGCTGTCTCTGTCCATATTTAATCACAGTCTGTAAAACTTGGAAAAAATAATAATTATGTGACATTCAGAACAGTAAAACTAACTGTACATGAAAGTTTGCTTTTTATCTGCTGCCCTTAGCCTAGAAACTTCAGAATTTGAGTTTAATCCATGAGATGAGGAGTTTTGGCTTATTTCTGCAGAGGAAGGAGACAGAAAATGCTTCAGGCTGCCTGACATGAGTTATATATTTTGGTTTTAAAACGGCATATGGACTAGCATTTCTGAAACATAATTTCACAGACTTTTAAAAAAGTTCTTGAGTTCTAACAAAATTTGAAGATAACAGTTCCCTTGCTTTGCAATTTTGAATGTCTTTAGTCATCACCATGCAAATATGTGTTAGTATTTTCCCTTTCCTAAACAGTGTAATTAGCATAGCTGGCTGTTATGAGCCTCATTCATTTAGTACAGTCATTCTAAAAAGCTGTTATGACGTATCTGGTAACTGCTATTCAGCAAATTTAACAATTAAAACATACTGTATGCTTTTTTCAAAGCCCTTTGCAAAGAGCATAATGAAAACAGCTCTTCACAGAAAAAAGTTGTCAGACTGGTATGTGTCAGACCAGCAGAAGAAGCTGAAACTTGTGTGATATGCCGTTCAATAAGAGTTGAGAAGAACATTTGATTTTTAGAGGTATTCAGCAGTGAGCTAGGAACAGAACACTGGATTTCAACAGCTTCTATGTCCAGCCCATATATCAAGCTTGGCACTTCTCTGATACAGCGGAAAATACCTTCGTTGGCTCAGATTAACTCTAGGGAGCTGAAATGCTGCTAATTATCCATGTGTATGCAATGACCATAATTTGTTTCAAAGAGAATGAAAAAAACCCAATTGTAAATAACAGAAAGGTGTAAAAAAGTCCAACTGAAGCAGGGTTTCAAAATCAGTGAACTGTTTTGCAATTGCACTTTTAAGCTATGCAATTTGAGAGTAAAATTGACAGTGTAAGTTCTCCACATTGCACTGGTACTGTTACAGAACAGATAGAATCAACACCAATCTTTTCCCCTCTCCCTTCCTCCTCTGAAATTCAGAATAAATCATTTAGTAATTCACAGGTATTTATAGTTATACAGATTTTTTTTTTAAAAAAGAAGTGTTTTCCCTCCATTTTTAATATTGATGGTGATATATAAAATGCTAAATCCATGCCTGTAGGAACATGTACTTATAGAAGCAAACACTATTACTCTGTATGAAATCAGCATGTAACTCTGGGAGAAAACACAATACTCTAATGTTTAATGAACCAACCTTATTATTGAACAAACTCTTTCTACTCTGGCCTCTGGGCATAATATGATACAATTCATTATAAAACAAATCCAGATTGCTTTACTTGTCTGCTTCAGTGGGTAATTCCTTTCTGTGAATAACAAAGGTATGGAGCACAAAATAAAAACTATACACTAATGGGCTTTTTCTCAAATTAAGGCACATCGTATTTCTCAGATGTAGACTAGGAATGCAGTAATAAAACTATAACTCCCCAAATGATTGAAATAAATAACACATAAATGATGCATAAGTAGAGAAGAGGCTGGTGGATTGCAGCTATGAATGCAGTGTAGTGAAATGTTAGGATTGGCAACAACTTGTTCATGTTCTATATTTGTCCTCTGTGGAATATGGATCAATTTAATTCTATAGAATAAAATTCATGTATACACAGCATCTATGAGTCCCTTGAAGTCAATTTTTAATGACTGGCAGCATGATGCTCTCTGCTAGATGCTGCTTTGAAGTAATATTTTCCAAGTCCATAGAAGTGGAGTTCATTTCTTTGCAGGCTTTCAGTCCATTGCTATCTGCTATACAGCACAATTATGTACCTAACATGGATTCTTCATGGGGAGAAAAAGCCATACAGAGCAGTCCAGTTATTAATTTTCAGCTGTGCATATATTACATATTTGCAGGCTGAAAGTGGAAAGTTTTTATGTAGTGTACTGAATGGCAATAGGAAAACATATGCTTGTTTTAAAAATATATGCTTTTAAAGATGTCATTTTAGGAGCATTATTTATATGCATATTCTAGTCCATTGTAAATACCTATCTTTCTACCTGGATAAAGTACCCAACTTTAATTTAGCAATACATAATAAAGAGTGCTTATATTATTATACTTCCATATATTAATTGTATATACATTTAATTAAATAATAAACCCCTGTTTCCTTGCGTCTGCTGATAGGTGATTTCTCAATCATCAGTACAGAACTGGTTACAATGAGTGGTGAAATGTCACTTTGTACATGAGTAAACAGTATGAAAAAGGGACTTCTGATTCACAAGCCTAAATTTTGGGAAAGTGTCACTTTTGTCTGGGATCATGGATAAAGGTTTAATATAGAAGCACATGCTTAAAGATTTTTATTTCAAAGATTTCTTTTTCAACATTTGCCTAATTTAACTTAGTTGTCTAGATCTAGACTAACAGTGCTTGCCAGTCTTTACAGACAACGAATAGACACAAAGAAGGAAGTTTCAGGATGTCTAAAATAGTACTGAATGTAATGTAACTGATGTTATTATACTTGTATATGCCAAATAAAATGATATTTATTTCAAAGATTACTCCTCTTGTTCTCAATTTTTGCTTCATGGTGTAAAGGAAGAGCAAAAGGAAAAAATAAAAGAAGTTCTAAATCCATAAAATTAGAATAAGTATTATGTTTCAGGGAAATACAATATTTCCTATCTTTTTAAAATTTCTGAACTAGTTCTGACAAAATGGAGTTTGCTTTTTGCAAACTTCAGTCTGGCTCTGACAAAAAGAAAAAAAAAATTGATCAAACTCCAAGATCAAAGCTTCAAAAGTTATAATCGCAGCTGGTCAAATAGCAAAACTCTTCTTGATTTTCCAAGTCTGTTCCTCTGCACAGCTCACTTAGAGAGAGGGTGGGTAACACAGACTGGGGGTTATGAATAAAATTCTAGATCATATGGCATTGTCAGATTTGAGAAGCATTAAACTATCTTTCTGTCTTTTCTTCCCCAGTGATACACTGATTAAAAAAATACAGAACATAATTACAATATTGACAATTGTATTAAGATTCTATGAAATTAAAAACAAAGGTCAATAAGACTTTCTAACATAAACACTATCACATTTGAAAACAGTCAAAATAGACCAAAACGAACAGGATATTTTGTGCATTTTGCCAAAATTAAATTTTAGAAGCAGAAAAGTAAATCTTTTTAATGATACCACGTCACTTATTTTCCATCTATAAGTTCTGTTGATTTGCTATTTTCCTTGCATTTTGGATAAAGAAACCAAATAATCTAATTTCACTAGCTCATTTCTCATATGCTAGAACATAGCATTTCAAACTTTTATAAAAGAGTCAATATGAAATATATTATTTTAAAGTTTTGAAATTATTTTAACATATATTATTTTAAAGATTTTGAAAATCTTTATGTCCTTCTCTCTAAAATAAATTTGAATAATATTGCTTAAAAATGTCAATAGAGAGAATGGTCTTGGCAAATTTATTACTTGTGTTAAGTTCACTAAAGCTGGTTTCTATGTTAATTTTTTCAAGCACTTTTCAAAGGCAATGAGACACCTTCAGCTGTTAATAGATTAAGGAAAAGATATCTGTGGAAATTTAAGAGGAAAAAAACCCCAGAATAATATGAGGAGTTTATTTTGGCTGCAAGGCATGGAAAACACACCACAAATCAGTCCTTAAGTGCTTCAGTTCTTGCTGAAGTCAAACTACTAGGTGAAAACTACTGAAATGTATTTTTCTTAACTGATCAAAGTTATCCCATGTTGGGAGAAGTTTTACCTTTGAAAATTAGATTTCAAACAGAGATTCTGAATGATTAAATTGATTAGATTGTGAAAAAGCCACCCAGGGGAATACCATGACCCTCATTGTAATGACACTACACAGAACTCAGAGAACAGACTGTGCTGGATGTCTATGGAGGTATTTTTTGCCATTAATTTTAGCTGTTTTATAAACTGCTGTATTGACTAGCAACCCAACCATTTTTAATTCAAACATATGAGGATTTATTAATCTATCCAATATCTTTGTATAAACACCATTTCCCAAAGATGTGTACAATAGAAATGCAATCATTTATATAATGTCAAATAAACCTGCTTAATTCTGATTATGTGAAGATGGTAAATATTAAAGGCAATTTCAAACTTGGAGATGCAGTGGCTAAGTGTGTATTATCACAAAATACTAAAGGTCAAAATCTTCCCAGAGTACCTGAAGTTAAAAAATTTGTTGTAATTTGTGCTGTGCCCAACAAAGAGGAAACAGGTGTTTTGACTTCTTCACTACTCACTTGAAGCTCCAAAAGTACAAATTAGCCTTCAATTTTCAAGCCACCTACTAAATTCTGTCTTGCTATCCCTGTAGTTTTAATAGCTTGCTGTTGTTTAACCATAGGCAGCTCAGTCCCCCACAGGCTCCTCTACCCCAGACAAATCCAGTACACAGTCTAACACAACATATCTACTTCCCTTCAACTCTCACTCCCTTTTTATAGAAACAACCTTGATGATGGAGTGACAATGTCAGGGAACAAGGGAAAGGCACAGATATAATTCATCTGGACTTCCGTAGAGCCTTTGAAACAGTCCCCCACAACATCCTTCTCTCTTATCAATCCAGACCAGGAGTAGTGTTACCTAATATCTTAATTAACAACACAAACAAAGAGATTGAGTTCACCCTCAGCAAATTCACAGATGGCATCAAGCTGAGTGATTCAGCTGACACACCTGAAGGATGGAATACCATCCAGAGAGACTTGGACAAGTTCAAGAAGTAGGTCCAAGGGAATCTCATGAGGTTCAACAAGATCAAATGCAAGATGCTGCTCCTGTGTCAGGGCAGTATTAGTAGAGGCTGGGGATGAACAGGTTGAGAAGCAGCCCTGCAGACAAGGATTTGAGGGTGATGGTGGATGACACTTCATACCTGAAGTCTCTATCCAAACATACCAATATGTCTGATGAATATGTATTTTCTTTTCCTACAAGTATAATATTGTGAGAAGGTAAAATGTGTATTCAGATTTAATTAGAAAGACTAATTTTCTTACTCATTACATTCCTTACGTCTCCTAAGAGGAGTAAAATAGAAGTTTTGCATCCTTTACTTCCCTTGTAAAAGCAAGAATTCAATATTTATGTTTTGAAGTTAATTACTTTCTTTTTCTGGAAAGTTTTCTTTTTCTACCTATAAGAACTAAAGGAAAGGAGAACCAACAATATCAGCTTTAGAAAGCAGTTGCCTTTATATCCCTAGACTTAAGTTTGAAGCTCTTACCAGATCTTAATTTGTTTCTAACAGATGTAGGATTATGTTATATTGCAATAATTGATTTTAACAACTTTTATATGCAAGTACTGCTTGGTACATGACATTGCAAAGGTATTGCCTAGTTTTGATAAAAGGTGATGAAAAAATTACCTTGTATTGGATCAAAATAATGTATAGTGAACTTCCATATGGTTTTAAGTTTCTTTGTATTACTTGTGAAAATTTAATAATGCTGACGATGTTACAGATGGGGTCACTACAGCCAGATGAGCGCAAGCAGATTAAGGTTTAGAATATGTTTGTTTTTGAACATCTGTTGTCACAAGTGTCCATGTAGCACAGTGTGAAAGGCAGTCATACCTTCATCTGGGACAGTTTAGCCTAGAGAAGGCTTAGGGGGAAACTCATCAATGTATATAAATACCTGAAGAGAGGGTGAGAGAGGATGAGGCCAGGCTCATTTCAGTGCTGCTCTGTGACAGTACAGGAGGCAACTGGCACAAATGTCACATATAAATATCAGGAAACATTTACTGTGAGTGACAGCACAGGTTGCCTGGGGAGACATGGAGTCTTCATCAATGAGTGGAGTTATTCAAAATTTACTTGTATGTAGTCCTGGGTAACAACTGGCTCTAGGCAGACCTGCATGATGAGGGGATAGACCAGATGACCACCAGAGGTCTATTCCATGCTGTGATTCTGTGAGACTATGAAAACCTCAGTATCTCAAGAAAAGATAAGAAACGACTAACTGTGACAAAGAAATACCTAAATTTGGAGCATTAATTAAAAAAACAATCTAACAGTGTAAAGTGATAGTAGCAAGAGAGAAAACCAAAAACTTGTCCTAAAATACTCCCAAGACTCTTCTGTTGTATTCTGGTAATTGTAAATAGAAGTTGTGCAAAAATTTCCCATACATTGATATAAAAACACTTATGGCAATAAGTCTATGCTGAAACTACATCTTGACAGAATAAATTATTTTCTCTTAAAGATTATGGCATTTCTGAAAAATTGTTTAGATTTGACAATAGTTGACAGCTTAACTGTAAATTCCTTAAACTTATTTGGCTTGGCAGAAAGAAAAAGAAAATTAGTTTCTGTTTAATGATAAGGCATAATTTCTATGTTTTCAGATATACTGAAATATAAATAATTGTGAGCAACAACAAAGAATAGTAATACATGCTTGGCAAATACACTTTTCTGGGAAAAAAAGTATACATTTCCATTTCTTTGTGAGGTTTTTACATTTTTTTTCCTGGGTTTTGTTTTGTTTGCTTCACTGTCTGTATTTTTTTTCTCTGCCAGGCAGTGTTTTAAAAATATTAAAAATATTTTATAGGGTAGTCATTGTATACTGACCAGCTACTCCATGAATAAAGAAGCCTTTTCTTGAACATCAGGAGATAATTCTTTCTATATTATTACAAAGTAAGGCTACATTTATTATACTGAATTGCATCCAAATACAAGGTGATAATTTATTGCTAGACATTTTCAGTTTTATGAGTTGAAGACCAAAAAATGTCCAGAAAAAAGTAACTAAAAGAGGATAACAAAATTATGGAAAGCTTTTCCTGCATCCAGCCGCAATCCCAGGTTCAAAGTCACTTGGGGAATCTAAACAACAGAAATAGGTGATTTTAATTTCACTACCGGCAAAGCAGATTTGTTTTTCTCAGAACTCATTACTAGTGTATGACACTGAATCACCATTTTACTTTGCCAATCTTAGATGCAGAGTTTCTTTTGTCAGTCAACATATTAAACTTTCCACAAGTAGCTAAACTGAAAAGCCAAAGCAAAGCAAAACAGAATCATATTTTCAGTACTGAATAATGTATCCACTTTAATTTTGGCAGCTGATATATCTTATGAGAACTTGCTTTTGTGTTTCTTTTTTTCACAACTTCTTCAAAAACTATTTACTGCAAATCTTACCAATCAGACTTTTCACAACATTATTTTTGGCCATCAAAAAAAGCAATGTGATCTGTCAAAAAAAGCAAGGATGGTGTTGTATGAACTCTGCATTGCTTATTTTCATCAGTTTTCAATCCTCCATACACATTTTTAAACACATGTTGATATTTTTGCTTTAGGTTAGCAAGACAAAGGGGAAAGTTCAACTTCCACAACATTGCTGGCTCAAAGCTCTCCAGTCTTCCAAAACTGTTGAAAAGACAGGGCAAATATGCACAGGCCGCAGAATTCTAATAATTAGTACACCATTGATACACCATTAATTGATAATGACTTCATATACCTTAAACTTTATAATTGTGTAAATCAGGGAAACATCTTTCTTGGTGACATTTTATTATCAATCATGTCATATAAGAAACATTAAGAAAACATGATGCCCAAGACTTGCAGTTTCTACTACTGATAATACTTCTAAAAACTTAAAAATAGTTTCTGTTTTCTCAACAATTATAAGTAATGTCGGTTATAAAGTTTATTCTGAAAAAGCTTTCATGGAATATAAAAAAATAGTATTTTAAGGCTAGGTTCAATTTTTCATGTTTAAGACACGACATTAAAAAACCCTCTATTTCTAAAGTATAAAAATGCACAGTTATGCTCTTTAAAAGAGCTTGATATGGCCATGTTGAAAGTGTCAGTAAGTAATGACTGAATTCTTACAAGCTCCATTCTATAACGTATATAATAATAAAATAGAGAGAGAAACAATTAGAAAAAACAGCAACCGAACACCATGAACTGTGAATCACTAACTTATTATCTATTTTAGAGGACTAGAATATGTTTCCAATAATTAAAGGTATTATATAATTCTATTTGCAACTTCTGCATGCAACATTTAGAAAACAAGTCGTGATCTGAAATGACAAGTTCCCAGATGGTATAGCAGAGCATATTGACCAGCCAGATGAATAAAAACAGGTTTGGAGCATGTAAGAGGAGGTTTATACAGAATAATAATCCTTATTATAAATTGTTTTCAGGGGATTGTGCTTGAATCAGACATTGTCCATATAGGAATAGATATTATTGTCATCCTCCTTTTTGTGGAAAAAATACAAAATAACCTTGTGTAGTCCTTTTTCATAACACTATTGCGATTTGTAATGTCTCACTGAGGTTTCTTGCATAGCCTAGATATTTAACTCCTGACGTTACAAAAAACCCCAACCAAACAAAAAAAACCCTTCAGAATCTCAAAAACAACAGTACACTGAAGACTTGACTACAGTGGAAACTCATCACAGACAATAGAAAAAATTTTGCCTTACACACACCTAAACTCATCATTGCTTCTATCATAAAATTGAATGGGAAGTTACAACAGGAAAATAAAAACTATTGATAAAAAGAGACAGATTTCAGTAAAATAAAAGAAGAATAATAGAGTCATTAAATGTTAAGGGATTGGAATGTAAGCTAAAAGCTCTCAACCATGCCTGACATGGGCAGGGACACCTCCCACTAAACCAGGTTATACAAGGCTTTGTTCAAACTCAGCTTTGAACATTGCCAAGGGTTGGGGCATCCACAACCTGCAGGGCAACTTGTTCCAGTGTCTTACCACCCTTGCAGTGAAAAATTTCTTCCTACTGTCTAACTTAAATTTCCCCTTTTTCAACCCATTCTACTATCTGTACAGTTCCTGAACTAGGGCCTCTCTCTATCTCCCTAGTAGCCCCCCTTCAGATACTGGAAGGTTGCCATGAGATCTAGACACAACCTCCTCCAGACTAAACAGCCCCAACTTTTTCAGACCCTCTTCGTAGGGGAGGTGCTCCAGTCCTCTTGTCAACTTGGTGGCCTTCTGGGCTTTGTCCAGAACAGTTCCATGTCCTTAGGCTGGGGACACCAGAAATGTACACGGTACTCCAGATGGGATCTCAGGAGAGCAGAATAGAGGGGGAGAATCACCTGCCTTATCCACTGGCCATACTCCTTTTGATGCAGCCCAGGACACTACTGACTTTTTGGGCTGTGAATGCACACTGCCAGCTCATGTTGAGTTTTTCTTCAACTATCATCCCCAAATCCTTCTCTGCAGGGTGGCTCATAGTCACTTCTCTGCCCGGCCTGTAGGTGTGTCTGACATTGCCACGACTCAGGTATAGGACTTTGCACTTGGCTTTGTTAAACACCGTGAGCTTCACACGGGTCCACCTTTTAAGCCCGTCAAGGTCCCTATGGATGGCATCCCTTTGCTCCAGCATGTTGGCTCCACCACACAGCTTGGTGTTAATCAGCAAATTTGCTGAGGGTGTCAGACCAGTATTCTGACTTTGGAGATGAGTAATAATAGAAAAAACAGTTTGTTACTGAAAATCTTTCCAGAAACCTTTTAAGAAATATGAGTAGAGCCATTGATTAAGTACATGACTGCTCAAAAAAAAAAAAAATTGTAAATGCAGAAGTATAAAGTATTTAACAGAGATTAAAAATATAAAGCGTGACAGCTGCACTCAAACATGAAAATCAATGTCTGCTAGAAAGAATTGAAACACAATAGCTGTGTAAAATTCAGGCCTGTTGAAGTAGTCAGCTTAACCTTTTTCCAATGAAAAATAGAAACCTTATGATAAAGACAATTCAGGAATCAAACCAGAGAGTAATGTCCAAACCAGATTTTTAATTTTTTGAACCCTTATTGATAAATCTTTTCTTTCTGAAATTGTAGAAATTAGGTTTTATGGCAAAAAATGAAAAGCAGGTAAGAGCATACTTGAAAATCCTCAGCATGCAGAAATAAGTAGCAAAAAAATGAATTGAAAAGTATAAAATAAATTCCTTATGAATCAGAAAGTGTAAAAATATCAACTAAAATATTGGTTTCTAAATGACAAGTGATCGTACACTCTAGGAATTATTGTGGTAAAAGTAGCTAAAAAACAATCAATAATAGTTGCTTGAAAAAGCACTGATTTTTCTAGGTATTTTGGGGAATTGAGAAGATAGTATGTATAGAGTATTAAGACATGAATAAACCATTTACAATTCTAGAAATTTAATTTTTTGACTTATTTTAATTGGTGTATTATTTGCCAATTCTGTGAGTATTTATGCTCTTGATTCCAACAAGTGATCAAATATATATATATATATATATATATATATATATATATATAAATATAGACAAATAAATATATAATGAATAAATACAGGGACATCTAGAAGCCAAACTGCTTTCAAAGGAAAATTTCTTGTCTTCAGTTCTAGCTGAAATTAAGAAATAGGTATCAAAGACCACAAAGACACAACCAGTCATGTTATGTCTGCTTTGACTGGGAGTCAGTCATGATTAAAGTTTTGATCACAGCATTGCACATCTAGGATAGATGAGGTTACATTTTTCACTCATGCAGACCTTTGCAGACATTTTTTTGAATGCTTTCACACTTGCAAATTTTGGAGCAGAATATAGCTCTCACAGATTAAACAGCTGAATCAAGAACACAGTGACAGATTTTAAACACTTGACAGCATGCTACTGCTGTGGAGAAATTCTCATAAAAGCAGTCAATATGCAAAAGGTAATAACTGAAAATTCCAAGGAACAAGCCATGACCATGAACGCTACTAAAAATTTAGTTTCTTTTGAAGATTAGAATATTGAAAACTAAAGCCTCATACCAGCTCTTATTGATAAATAAATAAAAAAAAAATTTCCTCATGGCAGAAGATAGAGCAGAAAGTGATTTCAGTGAAGGCTTTATATTGCTACATTAAGAGAAAATCCAACCAGTCATAATTGTTATATACTAGATATTAACACATTCTCAAGGTTATTGTCACTGGACAAGCAAGCTTGGCTGATGCAATTTTTTTTTTCTCAAAGTACTCCTGAAGAAACACTGTTTTTAAGCTTAAATTTTCTTTTCTGCTTATATATTTTCAGGATCCCATGAACCCTCTGAAGTCTTATTGAATGCAAATATTTCTGAGGGTTTTTTCCTCCCTGGAGCTCTTGTGCATTCACGTTCAATTGTTAGTTGTGCAATGATATATTCCTCCTGAGGTCAAATTTACCCTTTTCAGAAGGGGCTGTATTGCTGATACCAGGGACTGTTAGCACATTTGTAACCTATCTGTAAGCTATTATAATAGCCTCCCAATGCTGACAGAATTATGAAATGCAATAAGCACTTTCATAGCTGCTGTGTTTCTTCACTTTACTCCAAGGCTTAATTAGTCAGATTTACCTACTTTTGAATATTTTCCTATTATTAATGGAGTTGTAGCAGAAAGTGTTCGATGGAAGACTTTTCAGAAACATTCAACTTTTACTTCAGGGAAAAAAACTCCATGTTTTTCTACCTTAGCCGATATAAATAACAAGGAGGTTGACATTTTCTTGTCACTCTTGTAACTCTTGTAAACCCAAAAGATTTAACCTCTTTTACTTTATATAAGCATATTGATAGAAAAAAGACATTTAGTAGTTGCTAAAAGCATAAAAAGTGAAGCATGAAAAAATGAAGAGAACCAAAACATTCAGAAAGGCAGCCATTTTTGTAAAAAAAAGAGTATAAAGGCTACTTAACAGTACCTCTAGCTTATATCTATCTAGATATATATTATATATCTAAATATATATGTGTTTGCATATGTGCCTTTGTGTGTGTAGCTGAATAAGCTGTGCCCAGGAACATAGGTAAAATATTCCCACAAAATATAGGCAGTCAGTCCATATGACCAGACCAGGGTGACTCTAAAGTACCTCTTGCTCCTAAAATGTGCTAGGATGCCCATCAGTTCCCCAACTCCTGACCTTCACAATTACTTAAGCTAAAGCAGAATCAAAGTAGAAACACAGACAAAATGCTTGAGGAGAGTCTGGTAAGCGGTGTGGAATAAATGAGTTAGGGATAGAGGAAAAGGAAAACACAGAGGGCAGAACTGGGAATAAAGCAAATCTCAACATCCTGCATTCTACCAAAGGAGATTATATTTTTAGGGATGAATGATACAGTCTCTTAATTATGATGTTTATTTATTTTGATAGCTTTGTATGCTTATTGAATAATAAAAATTTTCAGGCAACAGATTTTTTACCAGACCAGTTCCTAGTTATCTGAAATTCTATTTTCTCTGATGGGTCAAAAAAATTTAATTCCTTTACATCTGATTAAGCACATACGTATGTATAGGGTCAGGGGTCAGTGTTTTATTTCTGAAGATGGTTACAATTTAAAACCTGTGTTTATGACAACACTTGCAGCAAAGTTCAAATTTTTTTTAATATTCTTGAGCGATAAGTATCACCAACCGATTTTTTTTCTAATTTCATCTTTAAAACATTGGAATCATTAGTCATTAAAATAGATATAATTTGTTCAAATAAATAATGAATTTACTTTTTTGCACAAACACAGTGCAAGTTATTTCATAGTTCAGGGAAAAACATAACCAAATATATAATAAGCTGATGCAATTGACATGGAAATAATTATTCTTTGCATCCATAGAAGAGGAAATATAATTTGCAGAAAAATTCATTTATGATCCATTGGGGAAAAGAAATAAAGAAAGCTAACAGGGGCACCATCTGAAAACTGTAAAGAACCTACAGATGTGTCATTACTTTATAAACAATTTGGACAAAGTTTGGGCCATTTCCCTATGAGGAAGGTATAGTAGAACCATGTTTAGAGGGAAGGAATTAAACAGCTCCACCTCTGATTTACAAACCCTGGCAACCTGTACCTCACATTCTGGTGACATACCTACCTACCTATGTGATACTTTTAATATTGAACTTTTTGTTTTTTCCTCCATTATTTCTGACAGAAAAATACAAAAGGTTGGAGTTTTTTTATTCTTTCTAAAACAACATGAGAAAACTTGAAATCTCAGTTAAATGCCACTTAATGTCACAACTATTTCCCACTTAAACTAACAGGTAAATAAAAATCTTTGCTATCATTAAAATGATACATAACCTCTACTTTTAGTGCAATAAGAGTCCTGGATACTAGAGCATTAAAAATACAGATGAATGGGCTTTAGATCTTATCAAGACTAACTGAGTTAGATATCAAGAATTTGAATCTTCAGTGTCTAGAACATTATGCAAAATGCTTTTTGGGGGATTTTTTGTTTGTTTGGTTTGTAGTTTGTTTGTTTTCAATATTCAGTGAGTGCTTATTTTTTTCCTCCTAAATCAACAGCTACTTCATATCAATTTGCTCCTGTTAATCAGTAATCTCCTCTCCTGCAAAACTGTGTATGAGAGTCAGAATATTTCTGATGTTTAATCTTATGTTTATATATTCCTAGCTTTATGTGAGACCTTAATAAGAATGGCAAGAGGATGTTAAATTAAGGAATCTGAAGCTAAGGGATACTAGATTTACTGGTCTACTTGGTCCACCCATTCCAACACATGAAATTATATCAAATACCCAACATTAAAAGACAAAATAATTTATAAATAAAATAATATGAATACAATTGCAAAATATCTTGTTGCTTTTAAGAATTCACAATTAATCTTGAAGTGCAATATATTTTTTTCCTTTTAAAGTAATTATATATTCAAATTTATATAAATTCACATACTGAGTCAGTCTAGGAATATGTTTGCTATCATTTTTCAATACATGAGGATTTTTAAAGAGTAAAGAAAGCAGCAAATCTTCCTTAACTTTTTTTAACCCACAAAAGCCGCCAAAAGACTCCCAGCCTCAAAAGTTTAAAAGAAAGAATACAAAATATTTTCTGGCAATTATTAACATAAATAGTAACAGGAACTTGTGCAGTAGTTACCATTCTATGTAAGCCTCCCCATGTTCACACTGAGTCTTCTAGAACACTAGAATATCCCAAATATCCCTGAATTGTTGTCCTAAAAATTCAGGCAAAATTAATCAGGGAATGTTTTTCAAAATATTACTAGTCTAGGAGCTGTCATGTAAATTATGGCATTATTATAATTATTATTATCATTATTATCAGTGGTGGATACATGTCAACAACAACGAAACCCAAACAAACCACCCCCTCCAAAAAAAATCTGCTATAGTGACACAAAAAACCCAGACACAGCCAAACCTCCCAAAGACCATAGAAACAAGAAAAAAAAAAAGCACATTTCATGACTTCCCAAGGAATCTAACACATCCCATCTGCTCTCATTTAAAATTAATTTAATACTGTGAAATGATTAATTGACAATTACCTATGGACTCACGGCAGTGGAACTGCAGCTCTTTAAAAGCAGAAAATAGAAACCAAAAAAGTTTTCTCATACAATTTAAATTATTCATGACCAATCTTTATCCAACAATAGATCAAATAGTTCCTTCACACACACGTATATTCAATTTTTTGTTTGTAGGCAAAAATATACAGGGTGTGGGGGAGGGGGCGGAGGAAACTGAAAAGAAGGATCAAATTTTTTTGTAAGCTGTTCCTCAGAGTGTTATTTCATTCAGGTCTCTGAGACAAGATTATTATACTAAGTGCAAAGCTTTACCTATATAGTTTTCTTTGTGTCAAATTAATATATTTGGCTTGAAAAATTTTCAAGTCACCTCAGTTCAACCATCTTAATACTAAAATTCAGAAAAAAACATAAAATATACAAGTCTTTCTGAAGGCATTTCTTATTAAATAATGCATTTTTCAGACACTTTGTAATGGACTGTATACTTCCACATGCCACCTGAAGGAGCTATACTAGTCAAAAATCCTCTCTCTTTTACAATTACAGTATTCATTCTTATATTATTTATGTGGTTTATTAAAAAGGGTCTCACTTAATTGTAGTATGCAATGTTATTCAACTAATTTGATTGCACCTGGCATAAAAAATACACTATTAACTATTTGTGGTTCTGAAATTTTCCTTTTTTTAACAGCTTCTCAGCAGTAATATTTGGGATGGGAAATCTTCCTATAAAAATAGTTGCAACCATGACAGCTCAAGACCAGGTTGGATGAGACCCTGAGCTACTTGATCTAGTGGGTTATATGGCTTCCCATGGCAGGGGAAGGATTGGAACTAGACGATCTTTAAGACCCTGTCCAACCCAAACCATTTTGTGATTCTGTGGTTACATGCTCCCTTGTATTCTTCTGTTCAGACTGTAAAACAGAAAATAGTGTGAAAGCAAGCCTCCCCTGAAAACTGAAATTCAGTTGTCTTTGTGTGACCATAGTTTCATCTCTAAAAGCAAAGAAACAATAGGAACTTTTACTATATCAGAAATTCAGATTTAAATAGATATATCACAAACCACTGCATGGGATTAGGTTTAAAAATCATCTTGCAGTATATTAATTTCTACAAAACCTCACTGCAATACAGAAAGGCAATTTTCTTCAAGGTGGCTACTCCGAAGTTGGCCCTTACACACCAGGTTACAGAGCAAAGTCCAGCTGTCCACATGCATCGTCCAGTTGTAAAGCAGCAGTATATGTATTCAAGATTATAACTTCATTCTTGAAATGGTGTGTCAAGCAGAATCTATAAAGGAGTAACTTTGCATGGAAGAGATTGACTTCATGACATGGACTGTATACATAAAATACATATTTAGAACATTTTAAAGAGTTCTAACTAAAATATTAGAAAGACTGTAGGAAACCAAGCTGATAAAAGTGATCAATACTTATGAATATAAATGGATAATGGATAGTGGATAGTGTATGAATATGGCTGTAATTAATATTTATATGAGTCAGTATTGTCACACATGTATTAATGTACGCATCTCAAATACCAGAGACAGAAGTTTTAGATGCATTTAATCCATCACTTATGGACTGGAAATATAAACATCTAGTTGTCATTCACAGAGGCACCAGTGGGACAGGAAGCCCATCACACATTTCTGTAAGATGAAGATAAGTAAATAAGCCACAGTGATGGAGATAAGCAGCTTTGATTTCTGGAGGGCTTTTTCAGAACAAAGAAAGGTATTGAGAAGTAGTTTGTTGAAAGATAAAGCATAATTAGATAAAAAAAGCAGAAAAATAACCCCAAGCTTGATGCAATTTATAGCTTAACTGAAGAATTAATTCTGAAGAACTTTTCAAACGGAAGATCTTATTTCACAAGTGATGAGCACTTTTGTACTGCATAATACTTCCCCTTATTTAGACAACATTTTGATTAACTAACTTGTTTTCATAACATGAGCAGAAATTAGGATTGCTAATTACTTTGAATTAACAAAAGCAGTAAATATATGCATAGTATACAATAACTCAGGGAAAAACGCTAATTTTTTTTTACTTCGAATTTTGGAATTAAGAAGACTAGGTGTAAATTTTCCATTTTCTGACATCTTGTATAAATATGTTATGGTAAGCCTATAATAATGTTTTCCCAATAATTAATTACAGTCATATTTTATATCAAGTTCTACCCTCAGTTAGTTCACTGATGAAGAACTCCTTAACCTTGCTGCTGCAGGATCAGGGATTGGAAATGTTTGCACTCGGTTGAGGCCATAAGCCATAAATCTTAGTGAGACTAATGAGGATTAGATATCTAAGTACTTTCTGTGAGGTGTTGTAAGGATTCAGATCATGTCTACTTGGAGCAAAGGAGTATGGTACAAAGCTTTGAGTTACAATACAGAGCACTAGGCAGATGTGTTGGCTCATCTATCTGAACTATCATGGTAGTGAATGAAAATTAGAAAGTTCGCCCTGTACTCTTTAAGATAAACAGAGGCAAACTTTGAAAAGAAGCAAAAAAAATCAACAAAGAAATGTGAAGCAACATATTTTGTGTGACTGAATAGCCCAGCATCTTCTGGAGAAAAAGTGAGAGCTGACTACTTTTCCTGTAATTCATTCCTCCTGTGATCTAGAATGTGAGGGTAGCCTACCCTTCCATTGCTGAGAAGCAATTCTTTATGTGGAAGACAAATAAAACAAGAAGGACCTTGATTAGCAGAGAAAGAGACACAGTGCCACATAGCTCATTATCTGAAAAAAAACCAGCTTCTTAAGGAAACACAAAAAACTACCAAATGTGAATGTTTTTTTTAAATGCAAAGGTGCAACAAAACTGATCCAGAGTTGTTTATTTAAATTATTGGTTTTAATTATTTCACACATTAAAGCCTTTAGTTTGAGATAATATTTCTATAACAGTTAGGCCTAAACTCATTAGAGTGTATTAAATTTAATTTTAAAGATAAAAGTATGAAGAAGAACATATTTGCTGCCAATACTTTAAGGAAATCTGACTAGTGAACTAGCAAAAGTCACTGGGTATGCAGACAGAAGCAGTCTGTTGAAGTGCTAAACCACTCCTGACAGCATCTGCTCCTTCTCCAGGTGCGGAGAGAACATTTTATTTATTCTAAGTTTTCTGAATAGATCAATTCATTGGCTAGTCCGCTCAGACTTGAGGAACCAAATCAGGAAGGAAAAGAAGTAAAGCAAATTGTAGGTTATTCATGCAGCCTGAGAGGGCAAAAATGATACATACCAGTTCTAAAATCTTAGGGCAAAGTAACCAGAACTGTTATTTGATGTTTCATTAATAATCAAAACGTACAATCAGGAAAACTGAAAACCAGCTGCATTTCTATCAAGTTATTTAATCCCGAAAGACAACAATATTCTCCTCAAACATATTTTTCTTGCATTTTTCAAGAACTTCTCATGCATTTGCTCTCCAGTCTTTTTTTTAACTTTGAAAATAGATTTTTCCCCCATGTACAAAATGGTTGCTGCTTTTAAGTAATACAGAAAACTCATGAATGATATTGATACCATTTCTTCACCGAAGCCCTTGGCAAAGATCCCAATGAATAACAGTGATAAGGCAAGATTGATTTCAAGAGTTTGTAAGAAGTAATTTATTGAAACGTGAATCTGCTGATGCAAAAATGTCATATAAATTTTTAACTGCAGTATTAGGAAAGGAAGAAAAGTTTCGTATTCCAGAAAAAGACATAAATTTCACAGGAAAAAAGAAAAAAACATGGAATTGGAATGAGAATCAAACCAGGATGAATAGTCTCACTCTTCGAAGGCTGCCAAAATGCCCAAGCCAAATGGAACTTTGATCTGAAGTGAACAGGAAAAAAAAATAGGCAACTCTTAGAAGTATATCCAAAATCTTGTTGAGAGCTGGAAAAATAATGTGAGCAGAAAAAGTTAAATGCTGTCACAGTTTGTAGAAAGTGATTTAACATGGCTCTAGTAAAATAGTCTCAGATGACTAATAACCTTCACTGCAGTACGCTGAATAAAAACTTGGATCAGGTACAGCCTGAAAACACCAAGAGAGCTTTGACATTAATTAAGGTTATTTAACACTGATCTTTAATAAAGAAGTTTAGTAAAATGAGGGTGGAAAAGAGGTTATTTTTTTTTAGATACTAAAAAGAACTGGGGAGACAAAAGCTATGAATATCCCTTAGAGTATATTCCTTTTAGAGAAAGTTTTGCTATGAGAAAACCCCAAAGACCCATAAATAATGTTGATTTGTGAGTCGATAAGAGAGAAATACAGTGCACCTGGGAAGGTAAGGAATTGCAAATATTGAGAGTACTATGATAAGTAGTAGTTGAAAATGAAGAAACTTGTAATGAAAATGTAGGTAATGAGTAGTGTACTGATTCAAGAATTTGTGCTAGTGGAGTCAAATCTGGTTGTCTTCCCCTTTTCCAAAGCTCATAAACGTAATCTAGAGTACAGTTAAAAGCAATGCGTGTGTGCAACATGTGCTTCTTCTTTAACAAAGATTTTTTTCTGTGCAAAATAGATTTATATCAGTGCAATGACAATGGTTCTTACAGGTATTTAGGTTTGAATATTATTGGTGTTTTTATTGTGAAGGTGAAAATCAAAATAAATTAGATCTATAATAGCAACATACATGATCACAGCAATGTCATTGTGCTTATCTATTTCCATTATATTTCTAGTTTCTATTTCCTTGCACTATATGTTTAATATAGCTTCATTTTTGCTATTGTGGTAGCTGTCATTTTTTCTGCCCTCTTAAAAGAAGACATTTCAACTATGACACATATTCTTGAACACCACTGGTAGATTTTGTTAAGTTTTTTTCCCCAGCTACTTATATTGTAACTTGTATTAGAAATGGTCAGCCTCCCACTGTCCACATCTGCTTTCAATTCAGAAGCAGTTGGTGTAAGTCATGCATCATCAGCATTTTGCTTGCTTGCCATTCTGTATCATCTGGGAAGCCATTATATGAAGTAATAGAAGCAGAAAATAGGTATACTCCCTCTTTAAGTTTTCAGCAGGGATTCTGCTTTTTGTAACTTCTGCAAATTGCACCATTAAATTGCATATGTTGGCCTGTTGGGTGCCCCTAATTAAATAAATAAGGAAAAGAACACAAAAACTTCATGAACTGACTGTCTTACTAAAACTTCCAGTGAAGTGAAAGAACTTCCCAATTTTTTTTTGTCCCAGTTCAACCAGCTCAAAAACTGGTAAGCTATGCAGAAGCACAGTTTATCATGCCAAGTATATTTAGTGACACAAGTGCACGCTGCATATAATAAACACACAAATTCCATTTAGCTCATACAGTTTCTTCTTCAAACATGTGAGTTCAAAACTAACACAGTAATTTCAAATAATTGTTGAAGAGAGAAGGTAAATTTCCTGAGGAGAAGAAAAAATGGAACAAGTAATAAAAATGGGGGGAAATTAGAACATTGTTGTCCTAGTTTCAGCTGGCATAGAGTTTATTTTCTTCTTGATAGCAATATAGTGCTGTATTTTGAATTTTGTAAGAGAAAAATGTTGATGTTCTAGTTGTTCCTAAGTAGTGCTTACTCTAAATCAAGGAGTTTTAAGTTTCCTATGTTCTCCCAGAAAACAGCTGCACAAGAAGCCAAGAGGGAGCATGGTTAGGACCTGAACTGTCCAAAGGGATATTCCATTCCATAGAGCAAACTGCTCTGTGAATAAACTGGGGACAGTTGTCTGTGAGGGGCCAGTCACTGCTTGGGGGCAGAGTGGGCATCAGCAAGCATGTGGTGAACAACTGTGTTGAACATCACTTGTAGGGTTTTGTTCCTCAATATCCCTCTCCTTTTCATTACAATGATATTAATATTGTTGTTATTAATATCTTCATTTTTTTTTCCAAATATTAAACTGTTTTTCTCTCAAGCAATAAGTTTACCTCATTCTGATTTTCCTCATACCTGTGAAGGGGCAGGGGAGTGAGTAGATGAGTGAATGAGTGAGTGAGTGAGTGAGTGATGGTTTGTTGTCAGTTGGGGTTACATTATGATAATTATGGATTTGCTTATGTATCTTCTTAAAAAGTTTATTTTTCAGAATATCTAGATTGCTCAAAACTCATAAAGAAAAAACACGCATTTAAACTCTGTAGGAAAAAACACAGTAATGTTGTTATATGAACAATTCCCTGATACAAATTCAGGTACAGTATTTTTACTTTTATTTGACAAGAGCAGAGAAAATACTGGAATTTGTGTATATTTTCATTCTTTTTCTGAGGCCAGAGAAAGGAGAATATAAATTGACGTCCAAAATACAGTTGTAGAGAGGTACTTATTTGGCTCATATGAACATATTTGGTGAAGTAAAGTTCAGCAGGTGTTGGATCCATTTGGAGTGTTGGGACAGATGAGGGAAAGCGGCATGAAGGACAGAGCTATCAGCACTGAACCGTACTGCTTTATGGTCAGCAAAATTTGAGCTCTGAGAACTTTTCTACAGCACTACAGCAACATTCCTGGAGACTTTCCATAGAGAAATTGGAAATTAGAAGCTTGAAAGAAATTATAAATGAATGTGAAATTGGTATTTAAATTTCCAATATTTCATTATTTCTGTTTCGAGTCAGGAAACAAAGTTATTTTTTCCCAACATGAAACCTGAAAAAATTTATCAGTGAAATGTCATGAAATTCACAGTCACTCTGGTTCCTTAATTTGAAGCAAGCCAATCCTCTGTGTAGGCTTTGCAGTGCTTTATTCTGTCTGGATTGACTGAAAATTCTATGTAGAAGGCAAAGCTGTGGCCTTAAAGATGAGCTAAAGCTCTCACCGAAGGCTTTGTTCAGCAGTGCGTGGCAAGGAAGCATGGACATCTCTTGAGTAGGCAAATAGCAGAGTATTCTTGCTCATATCACATTTCTGCTTGGCCTCAATGTAGACTTCTTAAATAGTAGAAAGAAATGCATATTTTATAAAAAGAAGCATTTATGTATTTCTGTATATCTATCCTTAAATAAACAAGGAGCACTTCAGAAAAAGGTATTGCTTACCACTAACAACTAAAGTTTACCTGATTAGTTGAGACTGATAGAAATATAAAATTGTGCAAAATCAGTCTCACTGTCAGGGTAACTATACTAGAGGTGTGACTGGAAGGCTGTAGCAGACATGTCCTCTTTGTGTGCAAAATGAAAGCAGACTTGTATAAATTACCAGTTCCCTTTTCTTTTCCCATACTTACCTAGAAGCCAAGTTATGCAAATTAATTGTAAGGTTTTTAATACATCTTGTTGCTTTGTTGTTTTTTTTTTCCTAGGACATAAAGTTTCTATTTGAAATATATTGACTCCTATTTTCTACCACCCATTTAACAAAAGCTTACCTTCAGAAAAATAAAAATCAATCTATCCCAGCAAAACAATTTCCACCAAACCCTAACTAATCTAAAATTCTGCAAATTAAAGCACCTTTAACACAATGTACCATAAATCTCTGATTTTTTAAAGTATGGCTGAGAGTCTTAAATATGAAAATAGGCATACTTAGGCTATGGCATTAAAAGCCCTCTAGTCCTAATATTCAAGTAGAACTAATTGTCAGTGAAATCAATTAAAACTGTGAATCAAAATTCTTGGATTTTCTTGCTTATTTCATGATAAATTTGTGCTAGTTTATTAAAAACTTTCATCATAATTTTCTGAAGGCTCCACTATATATACTTACTATGAATAATACATTTGTCACAATGTTATAATTTTTTTCATGTATTGTTTTTGAGACCCTTAATATATGGCCTTTTCATTTTAGGATGAAGTATATTCCTAATAAAAATAATATACCTGCAATCAAAATAGATCTGAATTACTGAGTTTAATGGAGTTTAACTCTTGTGATATTGGGTAGATAATAAGATCAAATAAATGTACAATTTTACTTAATTAAAAATACATTCTAAATGTTACTTTTGTTTGGATTGATTTTGAGGTTGGGTTTTTTTCAAGACTACTTTTTATGAGGTCATTTACAGACATAATCATGAGTAAATGTGACTTCTTTTATAGCTAAGGCAAATGAAGCATATCTTCAATTAGAAACTTTTGAAAATGTACTGTGGTAGCCTACTGAGAATGGAATTGCTTTTCTTCACAGCTTCACACCCACTCCTCTTTAGAAGATCATGGCTGTAGATAAGTGCTGCAAGTGCAATATACTTCTCTTCAAGTATTTTCAGCCACTGGGTGCTTCAAATTGCCTATCTTAAGTGTAGTTTTGGATATTTCACAAATATATATGTGCTTGCTTTACTTTAGGTAATCAAATTACTTTTCTTAAGTTTTCCTGTAAAGTGTAATTAAGTAAGTATAGCTGTTTATGTAGACATAACTGTAGTGATTTGCAGTCCATATACAAATAGAAGTAAATTTTCAAATTTGCTATGATGCAGCAGGAATTCCCTCCGCAAGGTGGACAGCATAGCTGTTCCCAGTGTCATCACAGTCCAATAAGCTTTATCTCTTTCTCTATGCCTTTATGTAAATTATTTCAATTTCTGATTTGTTGCATATTAGTCATAATAATAAAATGAATGTCTTTCAACAGCAGAAAGATTAATTATAACTGAAAGGTATTTAAAAAGAAAAAATAAAACAGACTTTAACAATACAGTGGTTTATATTCTTATGACAGGCTTGTACTGGCAGTTAGAATCATTAAGACACAGTAAGACATAATAAGATAAATTTAGTGTCAAGGAACAAATTACAGTTAAGGTCCAAAACCCCACTGATACTCTCAGAGAAGAATTACATAGGGACGCTTTCAAAACTTTTTATGAATAATCATTTCTTAAAGTTATATAGAGTTATTTTTTAAATTCTGAAGGCAAAATCAGGCAATTGTACATATAATCCCTCTATATTTTCTCATTTTTGGTCATTAAGCTTCTGATTTTTAATTTTTTTACTATTAAACATAAATCATATTAAAGACATAAGGTGCTCAAACAATCCACAAAATCATTCTGATCACCACTTCATATTCTGGCTTAATGCTAACATAAATAAAATGATCTTTGAACCTATTTTTTGTGCATAGGAGACCCCAGTAAAGATACAGGGAAAAAACTATTGTCTAAACCTCATCTTTCTTGAGCGACCTGCATTAACTTCATTTCATCCATTTAGTAGCTGTGATTTTCCTAATTAATTCTAGGAAATTAAATTATTCAAAGTTTGATTCTTTTAGGAGCCACAGTTTCAGGTGTTTTTCAGGTGATAATCATGTTCTTGATGATAATAGGATTTTTAGACACGCCTTTTGCTCTGTAGCAGCTATTACAAAAACTGATGGCTTGATTCTTAATGTTCACTCTGCTCCTATTTCGGTTGATGACAATAAGGCTAAAATGAGGAGTGAAAGACTGGATAGAACTGTTTCTAAATATCTCTTAGGAGAAATTTAAAGATAGATTATGCCAGATATTTAAAAATTAAAAAAAAAAAAAGAATCAAAACTACTGTCCCTGCTAATTCAATAACAAACATAAAAGAATTATACCTGAGAGACACTTCTGGGTTAGACAGTTCTGTTTGTACACAACCATCAAGCACTGCTGAAATCATACATAGTTTAAATACAAGAAAACGTGAACATATATGTGAACAATTTAATAATTTAATTCCCAGAAGAGTTAAGCACAAGTATGATGAAGCTCATCAACATTCTATGAAACAGGTTTCTGGGATAGGATCCAAACCACACTGATTTTCTTGAGTCTTCAACAGGATTTTCGTAAATCCTGCATTTCAAAATTCTTTGAAAAATATGAAGACGTCTTGCTAAATCTCATCTGGAAAAAAGACAGTGGTTTTGAGTGCACTTTTTAACATCTAATTAGTTATTAAAATATTAGTTTATTGATATTTTTATTTTTGCAGCATTTATGATCTCTTTTTCAACAAATGTGCATACTGGGTTTTAGAAATATTGTTACAGATGCTGTTGCAAATTGCTGAAAGCATTGACAGGAATGTGAACTTGAGTCATATGATTAGCAGACTCTGTACTTATAGAAATGTGCTATTGCCTCGAGTTTTAATTTACTATGAATCAAAAAGAGTTAAAAAATCACCTCTTAAATGAGAAAGACTGGAGTGAGAATTTCATGTGAATTATGAGGAAATCCAGATGCTTGAGCTAAACTTGAAACTTGGACACCACAAGATGTTCACACTGCTGACCAGGAGCCCTTGCAGAAGGAGGAAGCTGCCTCACACCAGGCTTCTGCTTCCTTTGAAGGTTTCTGCAAATACTTCCCTGGTTTCTGCACACAGGAAGCTGTGTGCAGCAGACCCACAGTAGTGCAGTTTTCTGTTTCTATTTTCCTTTTAAAAAAGGTTCTCAATACTACAGGAACATTGAAGAATCATCTGAGCTTTCGGGGTTTCACTGGTTGTTCAAGTGACATTTTGAGAAGAAATTGTGCTACATTAGAATGAGAAAAGAAAAAAGGAATTCAGGGTGATGGAGGAGGGGAAATCGGAGTATCTTGTCTCTTGAGAATCCCACCACCCTTAAATTTATCATTTTTTATGAAAAAAACACACGTCTTTTTTCTTCTATTATTTCAATTTCATAAAGGCAAAAAAAAAGACAAAAACTTTATACTACATTGGCCTGAAAAAAATTGACAGAAAGAGATGAAGCAATTATATTGCTTCTATATTGTAGCAAAGTTTAAAAAACACATCATCATAAAGTTTATAATATAAACAAAGTATTAACTAGTCTCAAGAAGTTATGCTTAAAGGAGCATTCTAATATAAGCAAGAAACTGATAAGTTTGATGATATTTGTGTTCCCTTGCTAATAGAATTATAGTATACCATCCACAACATTTGCCTCAGGGGGAAGAGCTTAATATAAAATGCATATGTAAATCACATAAGGAAATTGTCAGAATAGCTTTACATGAAAATTAAATCACATTTGTTATATTAGGACAGACACAATGTCATTTACCATATGTCTTGCCTTGTGAAACTCAGTCACAGTACTTGGCAAAGCTGAACAGTTCAGGAGCTGCATAATTAATACTTGCCTCTGTGCCTGCTTGCAGGCATTGTTTGGGGAAATTTTAACATATATTCTCTATACCTACTCATTTCTGTAGTGTGTTACCAAGCTATATTAAGACTTATATAAACATACATTATAGAAGCACATCATGGAAAGATATATCACTTAAACCCCTGTAATTTACTAAATACATCTCCCCAGTTAAGTGTTTATTTAAGTTTAATTTGGAATATTTTTTCTTAACTAGAAACTAGACTGCATCTGTCATTTCCTTGTCACAAAACACAAAGGGGAAGATAGTATAGAAAATGAAGACTGAAGAAAATAGAAGTGGTTAAAATGGAGAAAAGAACAAGATAAGGCATCCAGAAATAAATGGAGAAAATCCAGGGAAAACACTTTGAATAAAAATCAGATCAAAATAGCAAACTAGACTGGAAGATGCAATAAAGTTAAATGAGAAAAAACATCTTTTTGTTAGCCATGTACAGTCCTCACTTTTGTCTTCAGTTCAGGTATACTTGTGTGTCTTGGTGCAATATGTTCTTTTGCTAATAAACTCAAATTTCTCATTCGTTCAAGCAAAAAATAGAACAATGGCAAAAGTTCACTCCTTTCACAGGCATTTTTTTCAGTCATATTTGCAAAAAGCTGCTTTTGGCACATTCTTAGGTATACTTGGGAACTCTTAGCTTAACACCTTCCAGAACAAAGAATAAAGAACTTGTGTATTGCCCTGCAAAATCTTTCATGCATGAGATAAATTCAGCATCAAGAGAAATACATGAGAATACATTAGTGCACTCAATCAATTTCTTTGAGTTGTGCTCCGGGGAGCTTATTTTTAAAGTGGTGTGCAGGAGGTCCTCAGTACTTACTGACATTTTGCTGAGGTATATTGTTAATAAATAATTTGATTTGTGCACACATGTCCCTTACATGGCTTTAAAGATTTATTGCTTAATGGCTGATTTAACTTAGCAGGTGAATTGAAACAGGGTGACATGGGACCATTGCAGCTAAGTACAAGATGGCAAATTTATCACTGTGCAAGTTGTGTTTTAAATGCTAAACCTCTAAAGCCACAACATTGTCTAATTTTAGGCCTAAAATTGGATACTTAAACTAACATGTTAATTTCCATAGTGTACTCCTTATGGTTTTGCTAGGATAGAGAATTCTAAACAAGAAAAGAGAGCAAAAAGCTCCATTAAAGATTGATGTAGAGACACAATTCATCAGTGAAACTAGAGGATGCAGCTCACCTCATCAAATCTGTCCAAAGGAGTGCTTTTGCCCTCTTCCTTGTATTTCCCATGTCAGCACTGACATTAGTCTGACCCTCATCAGTGATCTTGCTGAGGAGCTAAACTGGTGTAAAGCAACTCACTTGTTTGCTGGATGAGTTCTCTGCTCTGACCCAGCTCACTCAGCAGCAGACAGATATCAGTGCACATGAGGAAAGTTGGGGGAGCAGAGGGGATTGATGCTAGATCAGCATAGGGGTACATGACATCATGGTCATCCAGTTAAAGTATCCCTCTCATTCATACTGTCATATGAAGGTGAGTCCCTTAATTCAGATCCAAAGCTTAGTTGTTCAAAGGTAAGCTGTCCCCTCTCCCATCTCAGATTTAAACAACTTCAAAAAAACATAGTCCTGTTTGCTTCAGCTTCCATTTCTGGCCTTGTCCAGCAATGCCCACTTATGTTCTGAACATGTTTGCATTGGTTCCTATTCCTTAAACCAAAACCCACTTTAACAGGCTTTGCTAACAGGGATGACAGCAAAAGCTGTTCCAAGAATGCAGTTATTGGAGCACCACCACCCCCCTGCCTTTTTTTTTTTTCTTTCTTTAGTGATTTCATTCAAAGGACTGAACTATTAAAAAACTATTATTTCTTGTAAGGATGATTTGCTGAGTCATTTACTGAGTCATTTGCTGATTTGCCTCAAGACATGGTTTAAATTGTTTTTCTTTTATTCAATAGTTTTTCCCCTAGTCTCCTTATTTCTGGGAATTGTTAGAATTTGGTTATTAGTAAACCTAATAAAGCACCTGTCTTTATTCCAGAGAGACAGTTCTGTCAAATAAGTGATATAACAGGTACATGAAGTGAGGATGCCAGTGATAAATAAATGCTTTGCTCCCTACCTGGGAGGCTTCCTCTACCATAAAATAGATTTCTGCAGTTATGAGGGAAAGTGTCAATGACCAAAAAGATATTCTGTTGGGTTTTTTTTAGCTGTGAACTCTATTTCTCTCCTTAGTACCTCACTGCTCATGAATAACAGATTGACTCAAAGCCTCAGATGTGGAATAATATGAGAAAAAGTCGTATTTATTATGTATATACGAAGAAGAAAAGAGTTTGACTTTTATTTCATTTTGTTTACTCATTTTCTTTGTGTTAAAGTCAAGCAGAAAGTTTTCTGCATTATGTTTTAATGGCTACCTTTTCAATTTTTGACTGTAAAGGTCTGTAGAGAGAGGAGTATAGAGAAGTGTGATCATATAAATTATACAACTTTTCAGGTTTATAAAACAGTACTTTTCTAATGAAGGCAGACCCCAGCAATGTTATATTTACCTATTAAACATACCATCAAACATGCCATCAAAACTGCTATGATGCTTTCCCTTACATTAATATGTTTGACTATGTGTGACTTTGCAAAGGGAGATGAAGCATGAATATAAACAGGGCAGAAAATAAACAATCAGCAATTTGAAGTGTTGTCAAACATCTTGAAATTTAAATCTTTGCTAGAGCAGTGTTTGTCAATGGAATAATATTGAAATAACTGGGTGCTGCTTGCACAAGAACCAGTCAACAGCAAAGATTAAATGAGATGATAAACTACAATATTCTCTAATACATTCTTTTCATCTTTCCACTACACAGACAATAATTCACCAATTAAATCAGAATATGTATAAGCCTAGTAGGCAAATATCTAAGAAGGCTTTAATTTAAATTTGTATAAGAAAAATCAAATTTGAAAAATACTAAGAAATTTTCCATTAAATTTAATGAACAGTCTATCAATGAAAAGATAAAATATATAGAGAATTAAAAATATGCTAAACAGTGAATATAGTATTTTTGAGATTGCAAGACCAAACTCCTGGAAGATAAAATATACTGGATTTCATTTAAGCAATAAATCTAAATAATTTTAAGTTGTTACTAGTGAAAAGTTGTGTAATTATGCCATTCTATGCTAATTTTTTTGTGAACTTTGCTTTCAGCCAGTGACCAATATGGAAAAAATAAAATATATTTTAAAATCTTCTACACAGGGCAACTGTGTCCTCACATCATTTTCTGTGGAACATACAATGAAGTAACTTAGTTTACAGCTGGAGACAGTATTATTTTATTTTATAAATAGAAATAAGTGTTCAAATGAACTAAAGTATTTCCATTGATCTGAGAAGTAGGTAGTCTGTCAGAATCATTAGCTTAATTCAATCAAACATTTTTTCTCCAGCTTAATAAATAAAAATGCTAGAATCTTTGCTAAAACTATAGGTAATGGGAAGAAGTACTTTACATTAGGAAGATCAGGTGTTAAAAACCTGAAAAGATGCTACTCTCAGCCTTGTCTGTGGTAAATGGCTACAAGAAACAACATTACATCACAGCAGTGGTGGCTGTTTCAGAATTATTAAGTGTTTTAGTATTTGTAACCCTGGCATTTTTGTCAAGTTTTCCATTAAGCTATTCTTTAGGGCTGATCTTCTATCAGACTCAGAACAAAAGCTCTACCTCTTTTTCTTGGGTGCAGGTGATATGGAACAATTTCCCATTTTAGCAGTAAATTGTTTTGAGAATCTAAAAGCTTTTGGGCATACATCTAAAGAAAATAGAAATCTATTATGTCATAGCCCTGGTCTTTCATGAAAAACAACTTTTTATTAAAGTGCTAGAAAATCAAATCCTAGCAACTTCTATCAATATAAATGAGGAGAAATTCTTATTTTAGCAAAGCTTTCAAATTTTTTTTGTTCCCACTCATAGCTGCATTTTCACTGTTATCTTCAGGGGTTCTGCAACCATTGTGAAAACTGCTACCATTAATTTTTGAAGAAAAACCTCACTCTCATTAAAAAAATAAACTTTTAGGATCTCCCAAGGCAAGTTAGCTTATAGATAAAGTATAAAATGACAAATGGTTCTTGAGCTGACTACACACCTTTTTTCACACAGTCAGAAGCGCTGGCATTTTATCACTACTAATTATCTCTTTAGAACACTTCTTGGTATGGCAAGCTATCAGCTTCATAGTGATGGTCCCAAATTTCTATGTTAATAACAGCATGTGAGCAGTATTCAATAGTGAGTCATAGAATAAGCTAGAAACCTGACAGTATTGTCATCATCTGCATCCATCCTTTCACCTCTCTCTTGCAAGAGCCTGGTTTATCTAACCAGACTCTATTTTTTTCACTAGAGGGAAGAAATATTGCCATGAGTTTAAAGACCAAAAGATAAGCTCTGGTTCTTGTTATTAAAGGTACATGATTGAGTGATGGACTTTATGCAAAGCCACATAATGTTTATTAAACAATTATTTTCTTGCGGAGTTCTAGTAATTTTCATTCCATCACTAACAGGGTTACTTGCCTGTTTGAACAGGTAGCAGTAATAAGCTCTCATTGCATTATTTTTATAGCACAATTGAACTGAAAGATCACAGCTGTCACTGCAAAATGATGCCATCATATCTATAAAATTTTATTTGTTACACATATTAAAGGATGATTTTTCTTTTTCTTCTATTGCATAGCACATTCATTCTTCGTGTTAACATTTCAGAATGTTTTATCTATCACTTTCTGTGTTATTCATCTGTCAATTATCACTTTGCCAAATTCCCAATTCTCTCCAATCCTGCTGTTCCTTAAGGGAGGCATGACATACATTTGGTGCTGGTGCTAAGATACTTGTAGAAGACTTAAAGAGTAACGATGAGGAAGCAAAATCAAGGTAAGATTCTTTTTGCCAACCATCTAATCTCTTATTACCCTATACTGATAGCTAAAATTTCTTTGTTAGAGAGAATCTAGGGAACACAGATTATCAGTGTATCTTGCATCTTTATAACTCAGAGAAATTTATTGAGTTTCTGCAATCACCAGAGTCACTGGCTTGTAGAAGGACAAGATAGTATGTATGTGACTGCTCCTATGGCACAGTGGCCCTGACTCCTAGAACTGATAGATTCAGATGCCTAACTGGGCAAGCTATCACCATTCAGCTTCAAGAGGCAGCTGGAGGTAGATCTTTTGTTGAACAGAATAGTTGACTGTGTTTTCCTTCCTTGGAAGCAGTGGTTTTAATCCTGACTTGTGTAGAATCATTCAGTGCAATTTCTGGCATTTTCTAGAAAAGCTGTCAGTGGGATCTGACATCTACAGCAAGACAAGATAGAATAGGATATACTGGTTTGGAAGAGCCCCATCAGGATCATCAAATCCAACTCCTGGCTCTGCACAGGACGCACAAAGGATCACATCATATGCTTGATAATGTTGTCCAAATGCTTCTTGAAATCTGTCAGGATGGTGCTGTGACCACTTCCCAGGGGACCTTGTTCCATTGTTCAAGCACCCTTTGGGTGAAAAACCTAAACCTAAACTAAAATGATGTACAAACGAAATCAATTTGATGAAAAATTTAGTGTCTAATGGTGTTCCAAAGAATAGAGTTACTATTGTGTTATCATGAGTGAAAAATATTAGTTTTTCTAGATGTTTTTCTTCAATTAGCTTAGTGCCTTCCTGAATTATGATTATATTAAATGTTTATGGAAAAAATAAAGGAAAAATACATTAAGGCCATTAGATATAATACTAATTTAAAGGCTTTGATACATAGTATGTTTAGTGTAAGGGACTTGGTTGTGTGTAGGCAATACCTACATTACCTTCCTTATGTCCCAGAAGAGAAAAAAAAATCTTCGAATTTATTCAAGTAGATTAAAAAGATTGATGGGATAAAAGAGTAAATACTTTAACCAGAAGAGCTTTCATATTGGACATTTGAATAATGCACTTGCAGGGTTAATTCATGGTAATATAATAGCAACAGACATCATTTTTATGTAATTTCAAGTAGATAACCAGCAGAGATGGACTTCCTGATTGTACTGTAGCAATGGAATTAAATACTATTTTCTAATCATTAACTGGTAGCTGGGTAAATGTTAACTTGTGTTCAGAAGTTTTATGTTGTTTTTTTCCCAGATCTTACACAGAAAGCCATATGACTTTTTACCAATTATTGCTCTTATTTAATTAAAAATTCTCCGTACAAGAAATTGTGAACATTTATTTATTTATTTATTTAAATTTCGATTTATCTGATTAAATATCTACATCCCTTTCACATTTTATATTTCTGCCTTTATAGAGCCTTTTCTGTCATTAATTCAGAACGGTTGTTCTACTGCTTGATAGCATCTACAATGAGCCATGCCAAAGTGTTTTAGAACAACTTTTTTCCCAAGTGAAATAATTCCCTGTGCCTGCTGGAGATGGTGTTCCAGCGAATCCCGGCTGCCCTGGCAGGGAATTGTTTCAAGTCTGGTTGGGCAGTGGCTAGCAGACCGGCCACTACCTCCTTGGTAGTTCAGGAGCTGCACGAGAGCTGTTAGTGAGGCTCGACGAAGGTAAGAAGAAGGAGGCCTCGTGGCAAGATAGAGTTTATTGTCACATACACCCCATGGTGCAGGCACTCACGTGTCCCAGGAGAGAGAGAGAGCCAAGAGGGCCAAGGCCAGAGCCAGGCCCAGGCCCAGGGGCCTGGGCCCTGAGCGAAGCCCCAGCCCGAGGCAGAGGCTGAGAGGCAGAGAGAGAGCTGGGGGAGGCTCACTGCTTATCAGGGACTAGGGGAAGGGGGTGGACACAAGAGGGAAAACCAATCAGGGAAACGGGGAGGGCACACAGCCAGCAAATAGGAAACGAGGGGTGGGGCACCCCCAGCCTGCTCCAATCCGGGACCGAGCCCCTCTCCGAAGCCTCTGGAATGTGGGGGGCAGGCTTCCCGGAGGGGGGCAGGCACTGGGAGGAGAGCAATGGATGATTGACAACATATTGCAACAGAGGGGAACAAAGGGAATTTCCCAGGCAGGAGATTGTACTAAATGGGGAGAGGTACAGGGGGAACTTGGGAAGAACTATTATAGAAAAAATGATTATTAACAATAAGTAAGAACTAGAAAACGCGCCGCTACACCCAAGATCCTTCAGAATTTAAATATCTTGTTCTGCTAAGGAGAGAATGTTAATCTAGGGAATATGCAAGCACAGAACAAAATTGTAGCAGGTTTTGGTTTGCGCATACAATTGCTCTGGTTTTTACTGTGAGGAAGATTACCTTGTAGCTTGTTTTTGATGTACAATGATATAAGGTTCCCTCAATTACCTCAGCTGAAGGTGTGGATTCCCTGGAGGAAGGACTAGCATGCTGTTCATTTGGTTTTTTTCACATTGTGCTCCCAAATATGGAGTAACTACCTGTGAAATCAACCTTCAGATTTTTAGCCCTTCATGCCCCTACAAATTCACAGACCCCATTTAAGACAAGGATTATATCTACCCATAGGGAAGATTCTAACACAAACACAAGTCTGCCTCTGGATTTTTTTTCTTCCCTGATGTATAAACAAGAATTTATGTTGAAAATAATAGCTTTATGTTACCTATAGAAAAGCAGATTTCTTGAGAATTGCCTGGAAAAATCTTTGAATAACATTCAGGACAGTTATTGAGAATGATTGACCAGTATCCTAGGATTCTCTTTGACTGAGAGAAACTATGCCTGGAACAGCTTACTGATATGAGCAAACCTTTGACTCTTAATTACGTTTTTGGCTTTTCTCAGGCAGAAAGGTGATAAACTGGACCTAGGGTGCAATTCAGTTAGGGTGCTAGGTCTTAGAACTTGAGCAGAATACACAACTTTGAGTAGTTCTGGTAAAAATTTGTAAATGAAATGAAATGCAGAGAACAAATCTCAACCTCAGGGTAAACTTAATATACTCTTCAACTGTATTTAAAATTGTCTTGCACTGACAAATTAACCTTTTCTAAAAAACAGACAGGTAGATAAATTTAGTAATAAAATTTATGTTAACTTGTGAAACAAAATTGCAACTAGTGAACAGTGAAATCCTATTAAGATATATTCCAGATTTCTGACTCCCATAAATCACAAAGAGCACTCACTGGAAGCAAAACAAAACTCTACTCTCCAGAATGTCAAGAGATCTAAGAGACAAGAAGCAGCAAAGTCATATACTGAAATGATGAAAAGATTATAATGATGAGGATGATGATGATATGCAGAAAAATGATGATGTCTGCAATTTTGGAGTTTTTCCACCATCTCTTACTGTATATTTAAAAAGAAACATAGGCAGCTGGCATACCAGATGGTTTATATTTGTGACACTCAAAGCAAAAAAGTTTGGACTAAAAAGAAGTTCTGTTAGCACTAGCAGCAACTCAGAATCCAAATGATGATTCTTCCTCCTCATCTCTTGAGTAGATTAATACTACAATTCATAAAAAAACCTGAAAGTGAAATTCTTTCTTTGCATTTTAATTACCTTATTTTACTTCTGTTGTTCTGAGATACAGGATTTTCCGTGAGAAGGGAACAAAATGAACACACTGAATTTAAGGTATGAACAGATTTTTCACAATGAAAAAATCTCCAAATTCCAGCATCTTCTGTCCTACTCAGTATCAGTGCTTGCAATTCTGGAAACCCAAAGAGCAGTTCAAAATACCAATGCTTCCAAAGGAGCATGTTGTTCTTCTCCAGTAGAGAAAGCCAACTTCCCGTTTTTGGGAATTTTGTAGTTGGTGATTTCTTGAGCCACAGAAAGTTGAAGAAGTTGCCTCTCTTTTTTCTCTAAAACCACCACCCAAACTATAACCTAGAAAAATAGATAATTAATATAAGATTAAGTTACAGCTTTGCATAAGAAAAATATACTGATTTCTCTGGCAGGAAGCTTAGCTAAAGGGATAAAAACTTTCTGAGCACTCTTGCTGTGTGTTGAGGTTTTCATGGATCATAGTTGCCATTTGGTTTTTCAGGTTTCAAGAGTGGGGCCCCAGAAAAGTTTCCTTTAGAAGTAATGGAGAAAATAGACTGTTTGAAAAGATAGACAGTTCCAGGTGTCTTTTTTAGGATGAGAAGACCTGAAACCTGAAAGTGTTCCTTACTTTCACATAAAGTCATTTTTTAAAGTGACTAGCTCTGTGCCATACACATCTGCATTTTGTAAGATGAAATCCATCCAAGAGGACTACCAGCCACAGACAGAAACAGTCATCGCAGCTGTTTGTTAATTGATATAGACTATTCTTAAGTAAAAGTTCAAAGAATAGGAGAACCCTCTATGGATGTTCATTAGATCATTGCTGATCATTATATACACTTTTTCCCAGCTCTATGATTTTAAAATGAAAGCCAATGTATTTATAACTTAAGAGAGTAAAGCAATTTATAATTTTATGTAAAATAATTCTTTCTGATTGCTTATTTTGGGACATACCATCATTTACATCTAGAACACCACAAGAAAAAGATGTTTTATTAACTTTTTGAATTATTTATATGAAAAATAAAAATAAGATAGACCAATATTTTTAGGGGGCAAAGATAGAACTGAACAAAATTATTTTTTTTGCTAAATGCACATCTTATATGCACTTAAAGTTTCAGCAACCTGCTCTCTGTCTATGAAGAATTGTTCTTAGCTTATGAAAATGAAAAAGTATAGAAAATTTTATGGAAAAGAGAAGAAGTGAGAAATAAATGAAAATTTTAGTAAGATCATCTCTAAAAAAATGCAATATGATATCCTACTCCTAGTAATAGTGTAAATTAGGAATATGAAGCAGGGGCGTTCAATCGTACTCATTTTGTGAAATATTTGCAAAAAAGACTAAATTTTTACAATTTTCTTCACATTTATAGTATTCTGAAAACAGAGAAACTGTTTTTCAGTGTTTAAAAAAAAGTTCAGGCAAAATGTTATATGTCATCTTTCTCCTAAACCTGTAAGGTCCTTCTCCAGGTTTCACACCATTGAGTGTGTGTTTTATTTGACTGGATTTTGATTTTTCATAGACCTTCACAGTTTCCTTGAAAGCTGCCTTGAGTAAGGTCTTGCTGTGATTTTAAAAATATTCTCACAAGTCTCTAAGATGACTCTTACATCATGTAAATGACCTGATTTTTTCAAAGAAACCTTTTCACAGTGGCATTTGATGCCAATAGACTGATGGAAAATAAAGTGTCTGTGAATATAATTTGACATGTAACAGTTCAAGTTTTTATCTGCATAGGCTTTTGCATAATATCTACTGCCATGCATTTTTTTCATCACTTCTATCTGTCTAGAAATAATTTGATTTTAGCTGCTCCTATGGTTAAATGAAAGATTTTCAGAAGGGAAAATTTTAAGAATTCTGAACTGAGGAATACCTTTATTTCTTAAAATGAACAACTAATTTTTTATCTGGTACACAATAGACTTAGTGAAAATTTTCAAATTTCTGAGAATTTAGGGTAGCTGGGCAGTGTTTCCACTCTTCTGTAGACATTTGTTGAGATGCAAGCTCCTTCAGAAGTTTGGTTTTATATTAGCACAGTTTCACTTAGCTAAAGTCAAACTTTTTGAGATAGTGTGAGGGGTGGCTGGATATATTTTAAAGCCTCAATATATGTTGAAGAATGAAAACAATGTGATAGCCTGAATGTGATGAACTTTTGAGAGGTGGGGATTGGTGTTGTGGGTTTTTTTGTTGTTGTTGGATTTCTTTCAAAACATAGTGCACTGGAAAATTCTTTCTCAAACACTGTCAAATCTAGAATGTTTACCATATACAATAGTACATGAAATTTAGGAGTCACGTTGAAAAGTTGATAGATTTTACAGGAATATTTTTAATTTACTGGAATTTTTATGTATAACTAAACCAGGATGAATGTAACGTAGGCATCAACAAACATGGGTAGAGTTATAAAGCCTGTTGGACTCCATGATATACCCTTTATGTGCATTTATATGCAGTAGCTGAAGAAACATATACATTAAGAGTAAGGTTTTGCCAAAGACATGCTGGCTATACGTGTAGAAAGGATAAGAAGTGCTCTTATCTGATCTATGATTTTGATCTATTTCTCTACTTGTTTTCCCTACAAGACTTCTAGATTTATTCATTTTTGGTGTCATTCACTCTGGGTTGTTACTCACTCTGGTATTTGCCTATGCCATCTTCTTATTAGCTTCCACATTCAATAGTTACCTTTCTGAGATGCTGTCAGGCTGATCCATGATAATTAATATCTTTCACCTATTCTCTGGGAAAAGCTTTACACAAGGACAACTATGGAAACTGTGAGTGATATAAAATACAATTGTCTCATGATACTGTAAACTCTTTCTTGTTAACTAATTAGCTGACTAAGAAACACTTGTCTCTACCTTTCATTAAAGCTAATTAAATTCAGTAGAACAATTTTTTTGATGAACATTAATAGTAGAGATTATGGGTTGAGGAGGTTTTTTTTTTTTTCCATTGTTTTAAGAGGAATTGATATAATTCCATTATCTTCTATGTTTTTGGAACATATATAGGTACTTATATTCATTTACCGGCTTTGCCCACCAGAACCAAATGAGTAGTTCTACCAAGCTGTCTAATCAGGAGACAGCTAAACAATCTGTGTTATTTGGAGATTATGCTTGGACATTTAAAGCTTATATAGAGTCCAGTGCAGAAATTCAATTATCTGTATTACCTATGAGGATATTTCATTTCTTTGGAAATAAAAGAAAACACACAGATTAAACAATAAAGTCATACAGGGAATAATCCAATAAATTCAATAAACCGTCAATGGCATAATTTCCAGCAATTTCCAGTAATGTATAGACATATAATACATCACTCTAAGAGTTCCATCCTCATGAACACACAGAATACTTTTATAAAAACCCCTCACTTTTAGCTGTAATGACTGAACGTTGCTAGTTCTGTAACACCTATTTTCTAGCATTGTGTAGGATAATTTGGTATTGCCTGTGACTCTTAGGTAGTTCATGAGATTCTTACATGCCAAGAATTATTACAATGGTACTTAGTCTTTCCTGTCATAGTGCCAAGCACTAAGCTACTGTCATTACCTTAAGAATACCTCTAGTTTTCTCCCTTAATTATATCATATCAGGCCTTTCTTTATACTACGACCTTGTTTTCTGACACCTTCTCACTCCCAATTTACATTTCTGTCACTAGATGGCCAAACGTCCAACTGAGGGCATGTGTAACACTATTCTTTTTGGCTAATTCATTTTTTTGTGTCTTGCTACAGTCTGTGCAAGCTTTTGACAAAGTGATTAAAATCTGCTTGCTAAAGCAGTGGGTTTGGAAATGAGAAATGCAGCACAACTGCTCTTTTAGGTATAACAGTTGGATGAATCTGTATTTCTACATACAATTAATTTTCATTAAGTCTACTAAGTTTCTCTCTGCTGTAAGCCATGAGGCACACAGTAAAGACTGTGCCTGTTGTGTTCCATATGAGGAACAGGAGTAGAACTTTTTGACTTGTGTGACTACCATTTTAACAGAATAAATAAGATGACAAGTAAAGCTAACTTTGTCCATGTTTATAGCAGAAGGCCTAACAGCAGGACAAAAAAACAAAGGTAAAAAAGAAATAACATTGAGACAAAGTACAAGTACCGTCCTTTAAAGTTTATGCAGAAAACTGTTTGGAAACACTGACATTTGTCATGGCAAAATGATGAATTCTCTGAAAATTCTTAATGTTAATATGAGCTTTGGAAGACCTAACTGAGGTGTAAAAGGTGTGCGAGAAAGAAACAGAAATCAACACATTAGTGCTGTGGTTGTCTCAACAGTTATATCTTTATTGGAGATTGTGTTTGGATCAGATGCACACTTCTGAAGTGAACTTTCTATTTTTTCCTGTGTACTACAATTTGCCTCATGCTGCCAAACTGTCTTGGAGAGCACAAAGCAATTCCTTTCTGATTAAATTAAACTGGAAAATGCACTCCAGGAACATATCTAAAGCACTGTAACTGCTAATAAGCATTCACTACAATAAAACATACACCTTTTTTTTCCCTTTTATTCAGAGTGGTTTGTGTGTTTTAGTGGGTTTTTTGTTTATTTGCTTTTTTGTCTTATAGAGGGCAAGTGTGTGTGGTCACTACCATAAATAGAAAGGGAAAAGTTTTTAAAATTTTGACTAAGCCATTGTAAGTCTTTTTTTTCGACTATACTTTGAACGAATGTGCAAATTTAAAACAAAGGGCTAGAGCTCCAGGAAAGGTTGTTCTGCTTACCCAGACATACAGGAAAACAGAGCTACAGGGTAAAATATATAGTATTATAAACAAAGAAAAAAAATCATATATATGTATATCAAACACAAATAGGAAGTAAAATGGAGACAATCTTGAAAAAGATATCCTTGCTCTAGATCCACCAAATTTAGTTAATACTTGTTTTCTCTGTTAGTAGAAGAAATATTATGGCTAGAAAAACAGATAATCCCAGGCTGCAAAGTATATTAGTAGAAGCACAGCATCCCATTTTTCTGGCTTTTAGACAATGTTATTTTTGCATGTCTATTCTTCTCTATCTCTCTCAGAATGTAAATATATTACTTAAATGTCATTTTTTGACACTTGGTATCTCAAAAGCACAAATAGTTTTGAAAGAGCATCTTGAGATACTATATCAACTAGATAATTTTCACAAATTGGGAACTGGTCAAAAATCGTTGTCAGCATACTGACAAAACTCACTTGTATAAGTGTGAGACTCAGAATAAGAATTTTAAAAATGCTAGAGAAGTGAGATTTAGCTTACATGCTGAACTGATCTGTTACCTGCATGCAAGAACAAATCAAAATCCCTGAATCATATACTCAACATCAGTCATATTTTTAAAATTGACCTTTTTATATTGCTTATGCCAAGCATAGGAAACTTCCCAGCTGTGACAATGACTTTAATTTTTTTGAGCTTTATCTAATCGATAAAAAGGTGAAATCTGGAAAGCTAGGATGATTCAAACTTAAAATATTTGTTTTGTTTCAATACTGCATTTTTTAAAGGTTGCTTCAAAGTTAACATTCATATTTATTTAGAAGGACACCTTTCCATGACCACCCCATTACAAATGTAATTAGAATTCAGATGTGTTTTTTCTATTGACTTTATTTTTTCATAAATCTCTTCATCTTGAATAAATACAAGACTGAAAGGATACAAATGTTACAAGCACGGTACTAAAACACAAAAACCTACTGATTTCTCAGCTCTGTGTTTTTGAGAAGCCACCTGAAGTCAGATTTTAAAAAAGTGTTCAGGCACCAAAAAAATCCATGTTCTGTCAAAAGTAATTTTCAAAGCAGATGTGGTGATTTAGAAATTTTTCTTTTTTTTAAACTGCCTTGAGCTATCTATCATAGGTACTTTTGCAAATGCCACCAAGAAAGGGGTAGAGGACAAAGAATTTGTTCCAGATATGTTATGCTATTTTAGGAATCTGAACCAAGCTCAATTCTAGAGACTAATGTAGCAGCTTTAGTCCTTCTGGGGCAGAAATGATACCATCAATCCAAATAAGCAGTGTGCACCTCATCTGTAAGTAGTAGTAAACAGCAGAATTTCTGTCTGGTGGGTAAATAAATTCCTTTAAATTGCTGATAACTGTGGACTACTACATAAGACTGAAAAATACACTGACAAAGACATAGAGACTGCATCATCTCAGCTTTATGTGACTACATATACTGGAAAAGAGTCATTTGTTTTTCAAACATCTCAATACAATTGTTTACAAACAGACATCATAAACTCAAAATCTGGGAGCTACTTTGAGATACACATTTTTAAAAAGTCCATCTAATTTCCTTTCTGTTTGAGGTGTCAGTGTTTCTGTTTCACAGCAGTCACCTCTCACAGTGCTGTTAACGAGTGTTTGCTGGAGCTGCTGGTATTCATGTACAACATAAATATTTTTATGATAAAGATGTCTTTCTTGAACATATGAAGGGTCTATGTATACCTGTGCATATATGTGCATGTGTATATCCATATTCAGTGGTAACTATGATATATAAATATGTATCTATGTATCTATGTATATTGGTATGTATGTATGTATGAAAACACATAGAAATTAACAGTAAATAGCAGTGTACATCACTAAACATTAATTCCAAAAGTCTTAAGAAAGAAGACATTACTTTGCCCGAAGACTGAGGATAAAAGTATTAATGTTCCTGGAGCTGCTTCTGATAGTCAATTTGTATTCATGCGAGTGCAGGAGGTTAATGGTAAAAATACCCCACAACACACGCTAATATCACATGCTCTCAAATACTTAATATAGAGTTTAAAAAGGTCAGGATGTTATAATTGCATATGATCAAGTTTGTTTTGATTAGCAGTAGTAGGAAGGTTATTTCCTTTGGGTTTGAAACAGCAACACAAGTTCTTATGTAAGCTTAGTAAGCCAGGCCTGTCTGAATGCCCTCTGTCATATAGGCATTGCAATAAAATACAAAAAATATGGTGGTGTTCTGGCAGACGATGGCCTGTGAGCTGTTTCAAAGAATACACTTCATGATCTTTATTAATGAAAAACTTGTTAACTTTAATTATAGATACATCTTTAGAATAATTTTGTGAATTACTCATACATTAAGAAGAAAATTTGACAGCGCTTCCAGTTGCAAAGAGGGAGAATTCCATACCTACTGTATGGAACTTTCTGTTTTTCTCACTGTGTACTAATGAAAGTCATTAATTTTATCTACTGGCTTCAGAGGTAGAGGATCATGCTTGAAGGGATCCAGGTCACGTTAAGTCATAGGATTACTTCATATCACAACCAAACTGGGTAATTGGTGGGAGAACATCCCCAGCCTATTTCTGATCCATGTGTCCAGTAGGCAGGTGGAAAGAGAGCAGGCTGGAGAAAAGGTGCTGAGATGTGAAATATATATATATTCTTTCTAGCTAACTCTAAGGCTTTAGCTAGCTTAGTTTCTCAGGGCTTTTAGGGATATATATTTCATAGAGACAGAATAAAGATATCAAAAAGGGTGGCTCTCACTTCTCACTTTCAGTCTATGCTTTATTCTCTTATGTGGTGTTCTAGGAGCGAGGGGAGAGAGAGAGAGAGAGAGAGTGAGCAGAAGAGATGGGGGCTTTCTAATTTAGGGCTAAGGAAAGATATTGGCCCTCAGCCAATAGGGTCAGAAGTAGATAAGATAGGGAAGAAGGGTCAAACTACATGACACAGGCTTCAGGGGGACTCTGAGGGGAAAAGCTATTTCTCAGAGGAATACAACAGAGATGTATTTGATTTTGATCAATACTAAATGACCTGCATATCTGGGTTTTGGTGCTGAGAAGCAGTTCCAGATTCATTATCTCAGATATAAACAAATATGATTTAATTTTGTAGTGAGACTCCTTAATGATCTACTTAAGGTCTAAGTTAGGCACTGGGACTTTCTATGAAGACCACAGGAGAGAACAGAAGAGTTAAGAACATATAAAAGGAATGGCATAGTGACTGAGGAGCTATAACTTTTTCTTCAGAATACATTTCCTCTCAACTACTTTATCAGACTGAATTGTATTTCCAGGTCTATCTTTAGCTTTACAATCTTGGATATTTTTAAAAGTGTCAGTGCAGTTTCATGGTCCAATTGACTATAGGCAAACTGAAAAAGTTGGATTCCCAGCAGTAGATATTTAAGTGACTTCATAATGTATCGACTTATTTGAATGAGAAATTTTACATAGTTGAACCATTATTTTATTCCTCTAAGTGTCTGATAAATGCCAAAGGTCTTTTTGTGTATTTATTTGCTCTCTGAATAAGCGAAAAGCAAGATTTTCCTAGTAAGTCAATGAAAACAGAAATACTAACTACAATACCTGCTTGATTATTTACAGGAAATATTTTGAAGTATTCAAAAACAGTTCAAAATATGCTTTTTGATAAGGAAGGGGTAGGTGAGAGCAGTATTTTACTTAACTGTGAAATTAAAGGAGAAAGTTCTAAGTATGAATTTTCAGCCTGCATGATCTGAAATTCCCATGATTTTATCTATTAACATGAAAGGTAATTAAGTTTGAATACTTAAAAAAGTAATAAAAATTTTAAAATTTTATTTAAAAACTTTTATTATAAAAATATAAATGGAAACAAAAAATTAAAAAATTATCTTTTTTAACAGTGTGTCTGAAAACAACTTTTGAAGATATTTAAATTAAATACTACTACAGTAAATTGTTAAATTACCTTGACATGTGTTAATGGATGATCCAATTTAAAACTAAGAAATTATTACCAGAGCTAACTTCTGCTTTCATTTAATCAAAAATCCCCCCAAAATAAAAAAAAAAACCCACTCACCACCACCACCACCATAATTAATATGTAATTATAGTTTTTACACAGTTTTTAGCCATATAAAATTTTGTTGTTACAATTTCTATGCTATTTCTCAATTCAAGAGTTTATAAATATATTTTTCTGTGTTTACAATTGTTGGAACCCAGGACATCTCTTTAGCTGCCCTGGGTGATCTAAGACCCTGGCAAGGAATCCAGAGACAAGCCACATGAGTTTGATTACAATAATATTAATTTATCACCGGTGTGTAGGTGTAGAATTTTGGGGTTTAATGGGGGTTAAAGAAGGCAAGATGGAGAAATCTGGGCATGTCCCTGTCCTTCTGCTTCTTCTACTTGTTCTCCATCTTCTGCTGTGATGGTGGCACTCTTGGATTGGATTAGAGTAGAAATACACTGTCTAACATAGATGATAGGTATTGGTATTTATCTGTAAATGGAACATGTAGTATGTAGTATAAAGAGTTAAGACTTCCCTGGTCAGGGGGCAGTCGGCCATGACCAGCACTGTAGCTAGCACCCAAGCAGGGTAGGAACAAAATGTACTAGATAAGAAAAAATAAACAACCTTGAGAACCTGAACCAACGCATCCCGACTTCTTCTTCTGGCACGGGGCTTGGAAGGAGGACTTCTTAACAAACATCTCGGCGGGCCATCAGCCCAGAAACAAAGAACCGAGATACAAGCTGCTCTGCGTCATTTTCAGGTTTTTCTCTCCTATCACCTGAACATTAACAACACAAACAGATCTAATTTTCCAAGAGAATATATTTTGAAGAACTATCATGTGGTTTCCTAGAAAGATAATGCTGAAATAGATATACTTTGGATATGCATTCTCCCAGACACTCCAACTCTGATTCAGGCCCTGTGAATTCTGTGAACATACATTTTGTTAGAAAGTCTGTCTGAATCTCTGACTGTCATGGGTCTACTACTTCAGACATCAGGTTAGCATTAAGCAAATCTAGTACAGGCCACCAAATAAAGATGTGGTGAGCAGCCAAGACTGGGAAATCACATTGTTCCTGGCATGACTTCACTTAAAAATCAGGTGGTAAAGGAATATGCTATTGCCCATATGAAAAATTATAATTTTGAAAAGTCTGACTATTGTTGACCTTGATAATATTTGCAGAAGGATTATCTGGCAACACATTGGCATATATTCGTTATGTATGAAATATTCTCAGTTTTCTTCAAGTTTCTTTCTAAACTGTTTTCTTATATACTTAAAATGATTTTCTGGTTCCAAAGACAGGCCAGGTCTTTTTTTCCTACCTCAAAAATACTAATCCTGAATACTATTATTTTTTAATTGTCATAGTAAAATGAACTAATACATAGCACTTTTGAACCTTGTGGCTCAAAGAACTTAATAAAAAAATCATCTTCAGTTTCCTCATTTTACTCTGGAGCATGAGACAATGGAAGTAGCCAAGAACTTTTGGTGAAGACCTGATTCCAAATTCAAGAAATTAACAATTCATTGTGTTTTTAATGTGATACTCTACAGTAGCAGTCAAAAACAGGTCCTAATGCCCATGACTAAATCTCATCAAAAGAAAGCAACTGCTACATCACGGTACTGAGAGCAAGGGCCAAAATTCACTACCCTTTAAAAATGTTAATGCTATGGACTGAAAACCATTTGGAAGTATTTTTTAGGGGTTTTTTTTTTTTTTTTGGTTTGGGTTTTTTTGGTGTGGTTTTTTTTTTTTGGTGGTTTTGTTTGTTTGGTTTGGGTTTTTTGGGTTTTTGGTTGGTTGGTTGGTTTTGTTGTTGTTATTGTTGGTTGGTTTGCTTCACCTTTGTTTGCTTTTAGTTTAGTTTTTGTTTTATTTTAGTGAACCCAGAGGGTGGTTTTTAAATATACTTTTGCTCACATTCATCACTAAAGTCATGAAATTAAACTCAAAGCCCCAGACAATGCTTTGAAAATATACTTTTAAAGTTCTGACAGACTTCACTGTCTTAGAAAGAGTGATTAATTGTAAGCATTTAAAATCTTCAAAAATATATAAGTGCCTTTTATTTCATGTTTCTTTTTGATACCTAAATTCTTCCTTGTAGTGCAGACTGGAGGTAATAGATGTACTGAAGGGTCTCTCTGGTGGCCTGCTTTTCTGCTAACTTGCCCTTGCAGCAAGAAAAGTCTTTCTGCCTGAAATTTTCTGATGTAAAAGACTAGAACTTACTCCAGGGAACCATAGAGACAGCTATGTGGTGCTAGTTAGATCCTGTTTCCTCTGCTGCCACTTTTCACTGACTATAGCAGACAAGAATTAAATGAATACACTAAAATACAACAAAAGTTATTATTACCTGACACCTAAACATCAAAGGAATAGCTTCCTTCCTGATTTGCTCCAAGTAGGGAAAAGAGAAACAGCAGATTTGAGGGGTATCCCTGTGTCTTTTTGTGTTTATTTATGTTACAGCTCAGCAGCAGACATGAGAACCAGGTTACTGTCCTTTCCTGTGCTGAGGATCAGAGAACCTCATGATGAACTCAGACTGTTGAAAGGCAATAATGCAAAGTTGAATTTTTGGGCAACATTTTCTCCCAGAAGAGATATTTAGAAACTGAGTGACCAGGGCTCTTTAGGGTCCATGGGATTACACTGGAGTCTTACCAACACTTGCCTACACAAAGAGTTGCAATTAGAACCTACTTTGTCATTACAGTCTACAGCTACACAAGAACAATGGTCCAGAATTCTTCCCCATGGCTCATTCCTTCCTTTTTTCATTGCTACATTGGTACTGTCTATGTGGTGTGTAATCAACTGTTCAAAGATCACAACTCAATTCATTCTAAGTAGTAAGTCTGGTGGTAAGACAGTTCTTAGAGGGAAAATGTTCCAAGTTTTCACATTTAATCAAGTAAAATTTCACATATGATCCTCTTTAGGACTTGAGATGAGGGTGGTAGAGAACAGTAGAAAAAGTGCACATGTCCCTTCTCTTCCCAAACCAGGACTCTTTTTTAAACTAGGAGAAAGTACAGCAGAATGCTGCAATAACTGTCTTAAAATAGGCTTCCACCCAGACTCACATATACCCATGTGTAGACACAAAATGCATTGGCAACAGCTCTAGCTTATTGCTGTTTCATGCCTAATTCTCCTAATTAACATGATTAGTGATAGGAAACAGTTAGCTAAATGAATGGTCTCACTCTTTATAATGAAGCTAGCTTTGCACTTGTGAGCTTTTTGCCATTAGTCTCTTGGAATGATTCTCCAGTTTGTAATGTCTGCCTGGAACTGGTCCACACAAAACATGAAAATTCTCATGTTATCAGACTTCAGAGCTGGCAAAGCAGCTTTACAGACTTATTCTTTAAAACAAAAGATGAATAAGCTATAATGACATTGGATATGTGTGGGGTCACACTTACTTGTTGCCACAGGCCAGGAAGGTGTGATTATAGCTTAATTCTGGATGTTTGGGGAGAGACTTGTCTGGGCTAATGGATAACTAAAAAGCTGGAATCTGTCCCAGTTAACAGGGAAGAGACAGCTTTATCAGTTCCAAACTATTTTCTTTATAGCCTTATTCAAACATGCATAAAAAAAATTCATTAGCAAAATAGCAGAAAAAAAATTTATTTCCCCAAAAGACTAACAAAAGTAATTTTATACATTCTAAAAGTCTGGATTTCTTTTTAAATTTAGTTTCAATATCACATTGTTAATGGTTCTAAAGGTGACATTGTATTTATATTTTACCATCCAAGAATTTTAAACACTGGCATTGTATGCTTTGTCTTTCCTCAAGCTTCATAATCAACTTTTTTTTTATGATGTTATAACAGAAAATGCAAAACAAGAGGAATTTGTTCTTACATGGCTGCAGAAGATAGTTTTCAGTCTCGATGTTTGATTTATTCTGTGATCAAACAACCACAGAATCACAGGATATGTTGAGTTGGAAGGGACCCTCAGGATCATTGAGCCCAGCAGACACCCCAAGAACCCCATCATGTGCCTGGCAGCACTGTCTGAGCGCTTCTTGTACTCAGTCCAGCTTGGTGCTGTGACCACTTGCCTGGGGAGCCTGTTCCAGTGCCCAACCATCCTCTGGGTGAAGAACCTCTTCCTGATATCAAACTTAAACCTCTCCCAACTCAGCTCCATGCTGCTTCCTTGAGTCCTGACTCTGGTCATGAGACAGAAGAGATCTGTACCTCCCTCTCTGCTTCCCCTCATGAGGACATTTTAACTGCAATGAGGTTTCCCCTCAGCCTCCTCTTCTCCAGGCTGAACAGGTAAGTGACCTCAGCTTCCTCTCCAGACCCTTTCCCATCCTCATGGTCCTCTGCATGCTAATAGTTTAATGTCTTTTTTATGTTGTGGCACCCCAAACTGCCCCCAGCACCTGAAGTGAGGCTGCCCCAGCACAGAGTAGGACAATCCCCTCCCTTGCCCAGCTGGAGATGCTGTGCCTGATGCACCACAGGAAATGGTGCATTCTGCATATATTTGTATAGCTATAAAAACAACATAATTTTCCCCATTTAAATATAGCAAGAAATAAAGAAAAAAAATTCAGAAGGTAACACTGTCTCCCCTTTCTAGATACAGCTGTTGTTTTAGCAGTTAAAAAGGTCATTTAAAAGTCAACATGACATGAAAACAACACAAAGAATGGCTGATATTGACTGAGCTACTTAAAATACATTGCTGAAAAGTTCTTAGGTCTAAAGCCAAACATTTTTTCAACACAAAAAAAGTAGAATAAAGACGGAATTGTGGTATTTGCCTATATCAGATAAAATGTCTATAGAAACAGATTGTTAAAAGAAAATGATGACACAGAACCAGGCATAGTTCTAGCGTATAGAGGTTAACATATGTTACTTTAATATCTTTAAAAATCTGATAACACACCGAAGCACCTAGCATAGATCCTTGAACTGGTGGATGCAAACAGAATTTCAGATCACTTCAGGAGGAACACTTCTAATTTTACAAATCTGGATAATACTGTCACTGCACTTTGATTTGTCCCAGCCCACAGTAGCTAGTTTTGCTCTCCCAACCCTGCTCCATGGTTCTGCATATCTTGTGCCTTATGTGAGTCCCTTACAGCTAAACTTATATAAAGCCATTATTTGGTGGCTTTGTGTTTACCAAGCCAACAGCAGCTAAGCACCTCTCCTGGTGGCTCACAGCAGGTGCAATTTTGATGCTGTTTGGCAAAATGAAAATCATAACTATTAGATACCCTGGATATTTATGCCCTTCAGAGACAGGTTTTGTTTAGCCAATAGTTCCTGGCCTTCGGTTTCTAGGATGGAATGCGTTTTCTTGTGTGTACAAATGGAGTGTGAGGTACGAGCCCTGAAGAATTTAATCCCTATTTTGCAGAACTTAAAGGAAACTGGCTTAGTTACTAGCTAGTATGTCTCCCATTCTTGTTCAGAAGGGTTCAAGACTGAAAAACTCTCTTCTAAGGTACGTTTGCCTTTTTTAAACTTCAGTCATGGTGACTCTGTTGTTTGCAACATCATACACCTACATTATGCACTATTTTACACCTACAATATACAGCCCATATATGTTTTGCTGCATGTCAATTCATGTGAAAAAAGACACCAATGTGCACATAATTTCCAGTTTCAGGAGTCTGCAGGGTAGGCAGGCTGTAAAGCCCTACTGAACATACTTCTTTGAAAAATAAAACAGTTACAATAACCAGAGGCAATATATCCCAGCAGAGATTTACAGTCCTACACTGATTTTGCTTTCTGTTTTCTGGGAACTTTTCTAGCTTTTCAAAATTGTTTCCAACTTATATCTGTAATATTACTAACTTACTTATTCACTTTTTTTCCTTATTATTATTGTAATTGTCCCACACTTCCAATAGATCTAAGAGTTTGGTGCAACATTACTGTACATACATTTGATTACAGCAATGTTTCAAGAAAGTGTAGATTTTTTGTTTATGTATAAGATAAAATAACAAAAAAGAGAATAGTTAGTTATTACCTACTAAATGAACTAATCATTCTATATGGACCTTAATCTGTAGCAGTCTGGATACATGTTCTGTTTGGCTAAATTTTTAAATCACATGTATTGGTAAAGTATCTGTATGACATCAAGTAGTTAGCTGAGAAAATAACATGTATTTGTCAATTTAATTTCTATTATTTTCTATATAAAAAAGAAATAAATATTATTTCAATAACAATTTAAATAAATTTACAGCTAGATTTGTGCTAGAAAATAGCAAAGTAAGGACAAGAAATGTGGGAAACTGTGAACAATTAAAGCTTAATAGAAGGAAAATCAGACAAGCTAAAATACATCAAAATACAACTGTACATATTTTTTCTCTAAAATGATAGGGAATTCATTTACTATTAGTTGAGTGACCAGCATTCTAAAATGCTACATGATGGAAAACCTCATGAGGAATGTAAAATTATTTGCATGACAATGTATTAAATTAAATTTAAACTAATATTATCTTACCATTCTGAAGGACAACCATTAAGTCAATTTGTTGGCTCAGAATGGCAGAACTACACTGCTAAATGGAAGGGTTTATATGGAATATGTGTGTTGGAGTCCTGGAAACTTAGGATTTGGTATTTTGGTGTATAATAATACATATGAGTTAAGATGGAGGATTTTGGGTGTTATCTTTGTCCTTCTTCTTCGCTTTCTTCTTCCTCCTTCTTCTCGGGTTTGGGTGATCTTTTATAATTGGTTAGTAAAAACCCGCATTGCAGACATTGCCTGATCTTTAATTGGGTTATAAATAAAAATAACTTAGGTGTCGGGTTTTAATTAGTTTTGCTTATTGTTTAAAAGTCCTTGAAACAAGTTAGAAGTAGCCATTTTCTTGCCTTCTTAGAGAGACCTCACATCTCATGAGTTTGTAATACATAAGGATAATAAATTTCAGACTGAAACTTCAAAAACAACATCTCCTGAGTTTTATTCATCCTGACCTTGGAGCAGGAAAGAGCCAGGAACTCCCACATATGTGATTTTTTGTACCGTGAGAAAGATAAATTCTCCTAAGGTTTTCTTTATTAGAAAGATTTGCCTTCTACTCTGTCAGTAACCTATTTCTTTCAAGTTTTTTATACTGTTATTAAATAGTTAATATTCTGGCAATATATTTGCTTGACATGTTCTGATTCCATCTTGTCAGTAAACATGTCATCTTTTGGTATTTCTCACTCTTTTACAGTGTTTTTCTTAATTTTTTAATGTATTATACAGTCACCTTTTTGTCTTTCAGGAATATGAAGAATAATTTAGGCTGAAGTCTTCAAGGTGTTCAAGAGTTTTAACTCTATATGAGTAGTTTATGTTTTGTTGGCATGGCTTCATATTGAGATAACATGTTTACTAATCGACTGGGTACCTATTATAATTGAAATAATCAAGTATGCAAACAGTAGATTAGTCTCAACAGGACAATTATGTTCCTGTCATTCACACTTTAAAGTCAGATTTCTAAGACAGGTGGGTTTCATAGTTTGATTCTAAGTTTCTGCTTTCGCATTTTTGTAAGTTTCAGCTTCTTTGGTCTCAACAAAGTCCTTTGCTTAATGCTGAAATCCATAGGTTTTCCAGCATAGTGATATTGGGTCTTTTTGAATGGCTGCATGAGACTGTGTGACTTGAGAGTAGTACAGATAATCTATTAAAAAATGTAAAGAACATATATTATCACATTTAATAAATTGGTTAGCCTAAAATCAAGAGTCCAAGAATTTTAAGAAATGCTATTTACATTCAATACATTTACATACATTAGCTATGCTAATATTTTCTGCTGTGTGACTGGATTTGTCTTGCTTTATTAGTTCCATCTAAAAGGAGGTGCTTTATAAGTGCCATCTAAAATTAGGCAGGTTTCCAGGACTGTCAGTGGAAAGAGATAGGCACTCCAACAGACAATTCATCCTTGCTATCTTGAACATGTATAGTAGGATGGGGTGAATCACCTTTTTTAAGTGCCTGGAGGAACACCAGATGATGATATGGATTAGTCACCTGATTTTGGACAGTTAAAGCAAGATAAAGTGAAGTCTGATGCACAGTGTCCAATGTAGTTACTGCAGCACTCTTCTTTATAGGCACAAAGGGTAAAAGATTTTGTCAGCTGAAGATAATGTATGGTCTGAACTGTTTATCAGTTCCTTGACCTGGGTTGCAATAACCAGCATGATTCCTGAATTAAGCAGGTGGATGGCATAGCTCCCGTAGTGACTGGAGTCTGGCAGCTCACTGTGATAAAAGCAAGAGAAAACCTGTTTTCTGTGGCTAGTCTTGTAAAAGAAGGCAAGCAGTTTTTGTCCTTCAGTGCAAGCAAAGAGGAAATCTAGTCCTTAGTTCCTAAAAGGTACCAGTGTCCACATGCTTCTCTGTAGGTGTCAATCACACGTGCCCGAGCAATTAGCATCTGTTAAAAGGTTCCTTGTGTAGGAACATTTTCAACACATTACAAAATTGGAATTTATTGGTGATTTTATACTCTGAATACAAAGTAAAGCTCTGGAATAATAAAATGAAAGTAAAATATTTTTCCTTCTGGAAAGAAAATGAACTCAGAAGAAAGTAAATATCTTAAAAATTAAGACTGGGAATATTTGCATTTTTCCTTTCTAGACTGTGGTGAATAATTTCTTGACTGTAGATACTAATCTTAAAACATTCAAGAAAAAAAAAAGGTATTTTGAGGATCATTACAATTTCTTTCTATTTTTTTTATTTTTTGATAGAAAAATCAAAGAGCTTGAAAGGGTTTTCCAAGAAGTAGTTGAAACAGTGAGTATCATTTTCTTTATTTTGTTTGGTTGGTTTTGTTTCAGCTTTTGGTTTTGTATTAAAATAACATTCCCTTTTAATTTACTGACTGCCTTATTACATGCATACTGGAGCAAACCTAGATTTTAGTTATAAGCTAGCATTCTTTTGTAGTAAATTACAGTTACTTTATAAAGCCACAAGAAATACTGTGAACAGGTTCTGTCTCTGGCACTGTGAACTTTTGGTGGCTAGAAAATGTGCTTTCAAGTGTAATTGTAATAAAATGAGAAATACATGATACTAGGGTGAATTTGAAAATTTTGATCAGTGTGTGTTTATTACCAGTTTATGAAATCTCTTCTTACACCTTCCCTTTTTTTAATTCCTTACTGTTTGATCAAAACCAGATCTAGTGCATAGATTAAACCATGGAATAGGCATAGGACTCTGTACAATTTATTATACATAACTTACATAAATTCTTTATTTCTTTGTTTGTAACATACTTTTATTTAGTTTACAGACAGATAAGGAAATCTCTCAAGTAAGTAAACCTTTTGACTTTCCTAAAGGTTATTATTGCCTTCTTGCATAGTATGTTTGCAGTATAGAGAAAATGAAATAAGTTTACAATTTGTTGTTGTTTTGTTGAAAAATCTATTTACTTGTCTCCATTGAAAAAATAATATGGATAAGTCTTACTAAATCTTAAGAACAAATAGAGGAATCCATGCTCCTAGAACTGAATAATTAAGGGAAAATGCCGCTATAGAAATGAATAAATTTTAAAAAGAGAGAGAAATGTAAGAAAAAAAAATATAAAAAGATTAAACAGTGGGGAAGAAAAGGTGGAAAAATGAGGGAAGAAACAAAAAAATGTACTGTCTTCAAACTACCATTGCATAGTGGTACAAAGTAAAACTTTTAGAAGGACAAATTGGTAATCTTGTAAAAAGTCCCCAGCAAAATCAAAACTTCTAACTGATTATTTGTCTTCAGTATCCATTACTGCATCCTTGCGAAAGTATTCTGTATTCTAAGTGACTATGTTCTGATTCAACTGATCTAGTTTCAGACAATTTTTTTCCAAGGAAGAACTTCATATCATCTTGTAGCTATTTTTAAATTTTTTGTTGAAATTTTTATAATTTAAGCAGTTTTCTATCTGTTGAGAAAAACAATTCCTTTTACATGTTGCTCTCCCCTAGGAGTTAGAAGGTTTTAGATGGTATCTCCTGTCAGTAGCACCTTCAAGGATTACCTTTATGAGATCTTTGAATATTGTTTAGGTTTTGAATATTTTAAACCTAGGAATCAGCCCTACAAGTGTAGATGAAAGAATGAGCTGAGTGAGGCTTTTATGCCCACGCACATGAACACATGCACACACACCAAATCTGGTTCTGTGAACTGAGTGGGTTCAGGTCACCAGCAAAATACTGAGGCCAAAAGAGTAAAGCAATTTTGTCCATTTTATTTAGCACAAGTTACTCCAGACATCTGCACTTTCATTTTAGTAGATCAACTCATCAAACTTGTGCACATTTTTTTAATTCGTGAAAGTATTTGTAATGAATCCCACACCTTGGAAAGGACAAATACAAAAGGCTTTTCCTGTTCAAAAGGATAAGGTATATATTTGGACATAGAAGTTGATATTGCTGAGTTCTGCAGATAAATTACTTACTCTGGCCATATAGTTATCATAATAAGACAACAACACGATGAATTGCTGAATGTTTCTTAAATCAAAGAGAAACTAAAGTCTAAGCAGATGGCTAACCCTGATTTATGGCTGCTGTAGCAATACTATGGTGGGAAAAATATTATTTAGATAGGAAAAATAAACTCATGACTTTTTGGATCCCTAACTCAAGAGGAATTACCAAGGTAATCCTACCACACATATCAAGACAGAGATACCATGAAAGAAGAATGAAGCCAATAGGGTAAGAATGACCAAAAGAAGGTGGTTTTGGTTTTTATTTAAATTTATTTTGGCAAAGGTTCATAACTGGTGAAGAGACTAGAAGGGGAATGCAGGAGTAAATGATACATACAGTGAAACAAATCACGGTATTGGTATGGGTCAGGAGTTCTTGAAAAATAGTTCTATTTAACCACGGTGATTTGGACATTTTTCTGCATTTTTCTGATTTTTTTCCTATCATCAGGAAGGACCTGGCAGGATCTCCTTGGCACTGGTGAATGAATACTTGGAACTCTTTTTCTAGACTGGACAGAAGAAACTGGAGAGTGTAACCTAACATCCCTTCCTCGTCTCCTTAACTGTACACACAATCAGGACTATCAGGTATTGATTTGTTTGGTAACCAGAAGAACCAAAATTTGAAAGAAATACTGCTTGGGTTTTATTGATTTGTTTAGCTGGGTTTTTTGCTTCTCCTGAAATTTAATACTTTTAGTGCAGTGATTGATTCAGGACAGATGACAATTCCAGTCAGCCACTAGAAGGTTTTAACACCTTTAGAAAAGGATGAATGCTGAAATAAACTGCAGTATTTTTACAGGATTAATAGGAAAATAAAAAAGTTGTTTTATTTTCTTTCTCTCTTTTCCTACCCTGAAACTATTAATCAGACCTGTTGAACACATAATACATCATTATGAATATACAATATTCCTTCCAAAATTTTTAGTCTAGATTAACTAGTCCTGTTACAACACCACTCCTCCCTAAATCTCCCATCTCATATTATACAGAGCTACATTGTTTTGTGGTACAATAGAGTGAAAACAAATTCTTCAAAGAATTCTTTATTTGCTTTCACCTGGGAAACCTATCATAGCTTTTTCAGCTACAATAAATGAATACTAATTTCATTGTCAGCAGGAATTCAGCTTTTCATTATTTAGATAAATTCACCTCTGTATTATAACTGTAACCCAGTGATGTCATGAACTGAAAATGATGAAAAGCTGGATCCTTTTCAGATATATGAAAGCAGTATCATATAAGAAGCACAAAGCACTTCTACCTGTGGAGTCTACTAATGGCTTCTAGATCAAATAGGAGCAAATTGGCTATGAAGAATCCAGGTTAAAGTCTAGAAATTCATAAACTTGCAAATCAGGACAGTGCTGGTATGTAAGTCAATGGGAAAAATGAACAGCCTTTTCTAATTATCACCTCCATTCTAATCCTGTCTGCTTTCCTCATTTTATTCACTTCCTGTATAAAAATACAGCTTTTGGTCATTTAAGCAATATTTTTACCCTCTGATTTTGCTTCTACTCTTTTTCTTACGTAGAACTTGGCCATTAGCTGGGCTAATTCCATATAGGTTCTACTCATGTATTTAAGCTTTTTGTTCCTTCTCAACACACTCACAGCTTCCTTTTATCATAATCTCTGCTCCGACTCTTCAATTTTTCTCTGTGCCAGCCATTTTTTCTTCTACTTCCCTGGTGAAAAGAAAGTCTCACATAAAAAAAAGTAGTCAATTCTGATCAGTATAAGGGGATCTCTAGGTATTATTTGGTTAATCAGCTTGCTTTAATTCACTGATCTCCACTCCTTCTTTGGCATATCTTGATTTCAGCTTAAGCCCTATCATCCACAAATAAGACACCATGAAACACAGCTGCTGGTGCAATGAGGAGTTATCAAATGCAAAGACAGTTGGCCATACCTCCCTCTGTAAGTCAGGATTTTCATGATACACTTCAGGTAGTGAATAGAAGAAACTTGCAATTGAGGATGTAGAAATGGTTTACCGAAATTACTTGACTCAACTTTTGTTCTAAAGCTGAAAACAGGGTTTGAGAGAGTGGGAGTGGCTGAGTGTATTTCTGCTTGGTTTAGTTTGGTTGGATTTGTTTTTAAAGTAAAAGTAGAGAATTACCTTAACCATAAACACTACAATTATTATGCAAGGCTTACTAAACCCCACCAAAATATTATGATCTCTGCCTTCAACAGAGAGCAATGAGGATGAAGAATGAAAAGGAATACAGAGCATCTGGGTGTAATCTCTCTTATTTGATAGTACAACCTCTAAACTTACCTCTTTAGAGAGTCTACTTAATGTCGTCCTCAAGGCATGCCTTTAAAAAGATTGTGTTGTAATAAGATAGCCCAAACAGTGAGTACATGATCATCAGGTTTAAATAGCTGTTTTATTGCCTATTTGAAAAGGAGGGGAAAAAAATCCCAGACAAATGCTTCTTTATAGTGAGAAAAAGGCGTGGCAAAAAACCCGGGATGATAATAGCAACTGCCATATCCCAGGAATGGCTGCAACCTCCACCAGCTATATCATTAAGAGTCTATACTGATGAAAACCAATCTTTTTGTGTGCATCATGAATGACAGAATGGATAGTTTTTTCCTGAGTACAGGCTGGAAAAAACCTCAAAGTGTCTGCTGCCACTTTTCCTAATGGTTACTGCTGTCATTTTATATAGCAGGTTTATCTGGAGGCTACTGTCAAGTGGCAGAATCCTGTTGGGGAAACACTGCAGAAAAATACAATCAAAAAGATTTATTTCTCCAGCTTCTTCACAAAAACGTGCATGTTTCACCCTACCCCACTTTTCTAAGCACATAAAGTCAGAAATCAGCACTTCAAAGTCTGAAGGACCTTATTGTGGCCATGACAAAAGGCATGGTCTCTTCTTCCTCAGAACAGCATTTTGCCTTTCAGAGCCTAGGTGCCACATTTCCTCAGTATCCAAACTGATACTATAGATAGGAGCTTACATAAGCACACTTCCCAGGCAATTTGTGTTCTTTGACATCATTTAGGTTAGGCACTGTTCATAAGGACCATTATTACTTCAGTAATGAATGAATGTAATTTTAATGTCTTTAAAAGCATTGTATTAGGCAAGATTTGACTGTTTCTGAGGGAAAAAGAAATGTAAGTGTACCTGATAAATCATAGCTTTTAAGGCCCCCAGATAAACCTGCTATATAAAATGAAAGTGAGCATATAACTTCAATGTAATTGTCTTAAGTATTTTAGGATCTATGCAATAACTGAATTATTTCAAAAATTAATTTCATTCTGTTACTCTGAACAACACGTCCTCTTTTTTTGTTTGTTTACCTCACATAGATCTACGTGAAGGGGAACTATACTTCTAATCAATGAATCTCAGCTCTGTTTCCTAGAATGACAGATTAGTTATTCTGTTTGTTTTCACTTGACTCCTCTGTTCAGAGCCACCACCTTTTGGCAAAGTTTTTGATATCATATGCTGGATGAGGTTGCTGGAAAAGAGGTGTTTTGTGAAGGCTGCTATAGTTGTTGCTAGGGATTTCAAAAAGGAAGAAATTTTTCCATGCTGCTAGAGAATAAAAGCTGCTAGAATGTATAGTTCTGCATGGAAGAATTACATTCATTTAAATATATTTGAGCACTTCTCCCTCCCCATATTGTTGACTGTAATTTCAGTTTGGTTTTCTGCTACAGGATACTCTTATACAAATTGCATACTATCAAGCAAGAATTTTCTCTTAATATTAATTACACAAAGAGTGAAATAATAGTGAATCTATAGGAAATATCCACATAGAATCTACCATCAACTGAAAATTTGAAAATATGTTGTTTTTAAGAACTGCCTTAATTTTTTTTTAATTATAAAGTCTCTTTATGAATGATGAGAAAGAAAACAAGAACTATTATTTCTAAATTCCACAGAAAAAAATTAATAGTGTGAGAGTAAAATAAATTAGCTTCATGCATTTCCTCCAAGTTTTTACATCTGGTTTAACCAGTTTCTTTTGGGATAAGACAAAATGTATTAATAGTTACATACTATGCACAATGCACAAAGAAATTAAAAAGAAAAGGAAAAAATGAAAAAAAAAAAAAACAATCTCTTTTTCACTTTTCTGCAGTTAAGCTCTTGAAAAAATCAGTGAACATAGTATTGCTTTTCATGTGCCAATTTGGCCCCAGCTATGTTATACCAGCTGCTTTACTAAGTCAGGCTCTTAATAGATGGCAAGTAAAATGAAGAAGATTGAAGACAGGTGAGAAGAAAAAGGCAGCGATAGAAATCAACACAGCAGGGAGGAAAGAGCAGAAAACCTATGTTCACATTTTAGGAAGATCTTCAGAGGCCGCCATAAAGACGATATGGTGGCTGGTCCCTTTCCTTATTTTGTGTGCAGAAGATCAAACAAAAAAACCCCTCAGCCACTAAAAAAGAACTGCAGATTTCAACATTCAGAGACAATGATTAAGCAGTGTTGTGAGATAGATATATATATATATATATATATATATATATATATATATATGCATGTCTATAAATATCTCCTCACATGAAGCACATTCTGGGTAATGAATTTTAATTGTATTATAACTGATACAAGTGTTTGTGATCATCTGTCAGATGCCTCACAACCTATGGCTGAAATAGAAAATGGTTTGATAGCTATCAATTTGCAATAACAAGGCAAGTATTACTTGCTGTAAAAGCAAACTAATAAACCTGAGGGCTCTTTCGAGATTTTTATCAAAGTCCCTTCACCTCAAAATTCGAATTTGTGGGAGATTAAGTTCTCTGGATACATTTGTAAAGCATGGGAATATGGAAATTCTAGTCAATGGTTCATGGTCTAAAAAATTCAGAAAAAATATTCTAGACACCTATAAAGCAAAAGAGAGAGAAAGACAATGCATCTTTTCAAATTTGGAACTTCTTTAGCTCTCAAAAAGCTTTATATCTGAGGATCACAGAAGATATAAAGGGAAAAATAATTTAAAAGGATATGGGACAGAACATAACTTTTGGGTTATTTATCTGTTTGACTGATTGATTGACTGATTGTTTGTCGGGGTGTGGGACTTTTTTTGCTTTGCCTCTGAGGAGATTCTGACTAATATACTAGAATTAATTATTAATGAGGGTTGCAGTCTGTTCAAGTTGCAGTCTGTTCAAGTTTCAGGATTGCTAAACAGTTCTGTACCCCTTGTTTGGTCTCAGTCCGAAGTTTTATCCCAAAAGCTGCTTACTCTCCCAGAGCTGCCAGTTATGCAAACCTCAACCCTTATTCCTGAAGATTCTAAGGCAATCTTCCCAAACCAATTTTCATTTGTCTGTATAATTTGTTTTCCTTTCACTGGTTCCCTATTAGTCTCCAAAACCCTTGTTCACCTTTCGCGCTTTCTCGCAATTGGCCAGAAGTTGTTGCTTGCCCCAAAGTCCTCCGCTATATAACCTGCTGTGCCTGGTGTTCGCCGTCTGTCTGTTGCAGCAACTCAGGGAATAAACTCTTTGGATTTAAGACAACAGACCTCCCTTTCTCAATCCTTGCCCTCTGCCGTCACTGAAGAAAGATATCTGAGCTGAAAAGCTCAGAGACACCCAGCCCGCAAATAGGCTTCGGAGGGGGTGTCCCACACAATATTGTCCCTTGTGGGAAATTGAACTAGCACAGAGAGTCCACTGGTGATAAATGAGCAATACAAAACTAATAAAGAAACAAAATTCAAAGTGTTATCAATAAAATTATGGATCTTAGACCTCTCCACAAAAATATCTCACCATCTTGACAAATGAGTATACAATATTATTATTTTCTGATTGTCTGTGAGAAAGAAAAAGATAAAAAGACATATTAGTTCCTTAAAAAAAAATTAAATGTGTAGTATTTGGATGTGGTGTAAGGAACACTTCTTGATTTTCTTAGCTTTAATGGCCTACTAGATACAATTAATGAAAGTTTATTAATTCTGATGAATTGTTCTTCATGGTATTTCCATATTTGTTTTTGCTTTCATTGCATAAGGAATGAATTATATTTTAACTCCAGAGAAATAATCCATATATAAATAATTCTTGCACTGAACATCTATGATTTTGCCACTATTTTGACTCAAGCATAGAGATAAAATGAGTTGGACCAAATTTGTAAAAATAATTTCAATGAACAACAACAGAGAGTATGCTGACAAGTCCAAATCTTTATTATTATTTTAATTTGACACATCATGTCACATCATGCAGTCATGAAATATTCTTCACCTTCTTTTATATTTCAGACTGAGCAGTCAAGGTTAGTTTGGGAGAGACTGAGGACTCTGAATCATAGTTTTCACAGGACAGCCTCACACCTAGTGATTTTTAGTAGAGGTACACAAATACTTTGGGAAAGAATAATATCTTTCCTAGAATTAAAAATCCAAATCCTTTTATTTAAAAAATGTTTTAGACATGAAAATTCCATTCAGCATTGGCTGAACTCTTTCCTGATATATATATATATATAAAAAAAACCCAAACCAAATGCAAAACAATTCTGCAATTATTTTAATTCAATGAACAAATTTTCCCCATGGTGGAATTTTATTCCTTGACTTCACAATATTTACTACTATTTTTTTTCTGAGAATCCTAAAGCAATTTGCAAACCAAACACATGAAAATTTAATCCTTTCCACTGAAGTGTAACTACTTGGAATGAGCTGATTTATGGTAATGTAGCAGAAGTTATGAAGACTGCAACTGTCTAACTGGAATTGGAGAGTAAACTGATTTACTCAAAATATAATTTAACCAACACACTGGAATTAAAAACTCTGTACTTATTAGAAGTGCCACAAGTACCTTGATTACTATAGCTTATGAGAATATTAATTTTGTACTTTATATGAAAGATGGAAATTTTAGCTAAACTGATTCCTGTTTTTCTCTGAGGAGGTTGTTTTCCTAAAGTGTAACTGTGTCATTAAATTACTTAATTAAATTTATCATTAATTCCATTCTTTTAAACATGTTGCAGACAAATGAAGTAAAAAAAAAAATTACTGAGATTAGCTCCATTGGTCAGAGCATCGTGTTAATAATACCAAGGTTGTGGGTTTTATCTCTCTGTAGGCCATTCACTTAAGAGTTGGACTTGATGATCCTTGTGGGTCACTTCCAATTCAGAACGTTCTGCAAAATCTGTGAAACAGCAAAATCAAAGCCAAAAAAGTTAACATGTTTTTAAATTGTTTTTCATCCTATTCAGACCTATAAATACTTATGAACACTAAGCATATATGCATGGTAGATGTAACACATTAAAAGAAAATGTTAAGTCCTAGGTGTCCTTATTGTATAGCTACCTCTTTTATTGATGAGTTTTCTATTGTGCTTAACCTGATCTCTAGAATGTCTGCTTTTGTTACACTTGTTTTCTTGGATAATTGCAATATTTTAATATTAGTTCCAAACTAAAAACTACCTATAGCAATGCAGTATGGTGATGCAGAAGCTGAAAGGTTGCACAGCCAAGTAAATACCATTTTCATGAGACATATTGGTCTACTGAACAGGACAGATTTAATGAGGGCACGGTCTTTCCACATATGTTAAATTCATGTCCTTTTGGGTGATTTTTTTTGTATGGAAAAAACTAGAAATAATATTTGTCTTCTGATAGGTTTAATAAATGCATTTGTTTAGACTAGAAGGATGAGTAGATCTGACACCGAAAACTAGAGCAGGGTCAGCTTTGTAAATATTGAGCTGCCTTCCCACAGACAGTTGCAATATTGCAGCTTACAATACTGTCAATGTCAGCTTGTCAGATGCCTGGAGGAGTGTCAGCTTGGGTTATCTTTTATGTAATTGTCATTATAACAAACCTAAGGGTTCGAAATAGAGTTTCCACTATTGCCAAATGTAAATGTGTGTCATAAATTAGTTAGAATTAATTTACAGAATTGTGTGTTTTGTTTTGTTTGTTTGTGGAGCTTTAGGAGATTCTGCTTAAAACTTCAATCAATAAGAATAACATTACAATATCCAAGATCTGAATTTCTGGTTTGAAGTAAACTCAGAAAACTACACTTATACAGAGTATTTACACAGCTGGCCTTTCTGTGACTGTTTTTGGTGCCTTTAGACTTTAATTTTGTTTAATTCGATGCTTCATATAATCAGCTAGTAGCAAGTGTGATTTGTACACACATTATTATTACACTTTTCTTTGTCCATCTATTTGATTTTGTTGAAAAGAGAAATGGTAAAGAAACTAAATTTCACAATGAGACTGGGCTGAAAAGAGATCATGGTAGTCTGTTTTTAAAATACTTTTAAATACTTTAAGTAGATTGGAAAATTTTAATACAAACAATATACACAATCTCATAGTGAGAAAGTGCTATATAATAAAAATGCTAGATTTCCCGGAGGAGATGAGATTTCTGGGATCTGGAAACCCTCTGGTAATTTCACAGATTCTACCACTAAGCAGAATGCTCTCAAGATCTGCACTTACCTCTGCCTTACAGCCTTAGAGGTCCCATTTTCTAAGTGTTAATAGATACAGATAGACTACTTGTTAACTCTAAATTTCCTTCGTGTTCTGCCTTTTTTTGGGGGCCTAGGTTACTTTCAAACACAGTACTTAGAGACAAAGAAATATACACAACTGCTATTTGCGAAGCTGGACAAGAACTGGGCACAGTGGATTTGGTCTTAGTGTTTTACCATTCATGTCTCCTGAACCTGGCCTCAGTGTTATGTACAGGTAGAGATAAAACTTCCTTGAGACGTCTCTGAAATGCTGAAACAACTGGTTCTTACAGCCAGGTGTGTGAATCTGTGATGCTTAGGTGACAAAGGGTCTCCCAAATCAGCTTGAACGGTGCTCTGTCGCTTCAGCCACGAGGCTGAATCTTCAGAAGTCATTTCTCAGGACAAAGGTTTCCTGCTAGGTCCCTGTAGTGCAAGCCCTGCTGAACTGGCCACAGAGCTTGTCATGCTTTCAGGTGTTGAGAATCAAGGGCAAAAACTTGCATGGCAAAACCTAAAAAGCCAGTGTTACCAGCAGAATAATAGCCCACTCTCTGGTCCATCCTAGGCCAGAGAAACGTTCATATCTACATAGAAGACCAGTTCTGGAAGGTCTTGGTCCCTGCTTCCAGAAGAAACCCATCAGAATAATCTAAGGTGGTGAACAGATGTTTCAGCACCTCTCAGCTCAGCTTTCCTACTCAGCACATGGATCCTGTGCTACAAAGGAGTTTTCCAGAGAGACACTTTCAGGACTGATTTAATGACAACAAACTTAAAGTTATGGGTCCCGTAACTCCACAACTAAACAACCCTAAGGGTTGCTTTAGCAACAATTTAGGTCACTAAGAGTAACAATTTAGTGAGGACATAGCGCAGAGTTTTCTTCACTCACACTTATGGAACTTCAATTTCTACTTAGTGCATCTGTTATTCAGATGATATTCATTAACATAAGTGCCCTGAAAAAAATTTGTTTGTTTAGGGACTAGACCCCATCCTTCATTGTTTTTCTTAAATTTATTGATATGTTATTCCTTAAAAGGTTAAATATTTATTGCATCCTTTTAAAAATACATTATATATGTGTGTGTGTGTATGTGTGTGTGTGTGTGTGTGTGTGTGTGTGTGTGTGTGTGTAATTACTCCATACACTTCCTTATAGGTCTGCTTCTACTCTGTCAAGTCAGAAATGAAAAATTTCCTGCTTTATGGTGTGTTTCCATATTTAGTATTTCAAGCAAGTTTTCCCTATAACTTCTGGAGTACAACATTCTTGTTTTGCTGTGCCACATTTGTTGTAAAGATCTTAGACCTGCATTTTTAAGTGTTATCTCTAGATTTATTTAAACTCAAAGAATATTATAGGTTTGGGGTTTTTTTTCCTTATATTGATTTTAGCAGTTTCAACTAAACATGCTTTCTTCATGTAAGAATCTCCTCAAGGAAACTCCATCAAATAATGAATTGCTCCTTTCCAACTGTCACTAATGAGAATATGAGCTTCTCTTTCCCATGTGTTATATATTTTGAAGGTGTTTTTAATTCTGAATATGATTAAGTTACCAAGACTTATTATTTTTATATCTGAGATATCCTTGCTGTTTCGTATATTACACTTTTTTATATTTTTTTAAAATTTAGATTGAATTCTCAACTACCCTAATTACTGTTTTGCAAGATGGGTGGAAAGAGGCATATCACCTATGCATTCATCATAATTATCCCCATGATAAAACAGATAGCAATTAATTTGTCTGCAAAGAAGATGTGTTGTGAATAGGACTTTAGTTTGCAATGTGATATTATAGGAACACCTACTGCATGAAAAGCTTACTTTTCACCTAAGAAATCACATAAGAAACATATTTCTGTAGTATTATTTATTTGAATTTTGAATTTTTTTCTGAACCCTTTTTGAACTATAAAATCCAAATTCACACATTTGCATTGCCTTTCTTCCTAAGTATCAATTAAATCACAGCCTGATACCTCCCTGCATACTGTCCCTCCCAGTGCTACAGGATTTTCAACCTTAATACAACTATGGATTAGCAGAAAATTCATGGTTTCATTAGGACAACTCAATTATAGAAAATCAGAACCACGTGAATGCTCTTTTTGTTTCAGATATCTTCAGTAAATAATTTTTGTTCTTTTTTTGACATTACATGGTTTTATACACCTGGTGTTTAAATTTGGTTTTGAGATATCAATTTCATTTACTTTTTGATAACTGTGCAAAGTTATCAAAAAACCTATGAAGACTTCTTTAATGTAATTGCTGGCAGCTCAACTGTACCATTGTAGCTGTAAATGACAGAGTTCTTACATAAGTAAGATTAGAAAGAGATGCAAGCCTATGTCTAAGTCTAAAACCCACATCTTGTTATTTGATTAGGTGTAAGCCACATCTTGAAATATTTAGGTGAGGAGATATACTATTACTTAAATAACAAGTTATACCCTGTTGGAACTCAGGATCTCCTTCTGGCTGCCCTGGGTTGCCCGAGACCCTGGCAAGGGGTCCAGAGACAAGCCACGAGAGTTTGATTAGGATGATAATTCATTATCACTGGGTGTAGACATAGAATTTATGGGTTTTAATGGGGGTTCAAGGAGGCAAGATAGAGGAATCTGGGTGTGCCCCTGTCCTTTTGCTTCTTCTTCTTGTTCTCCATCTTCTGCTGTGATGGTGGCACTCTTGGATTGGATTAGAGTAGAAATTCACTGTCTAACATAGATGATAGGTATTGGTATTTATCTGTAAACATAGAACATGTAGTATGTAGTATAAAGAGTTAAGACTGCACTGGTCAGGGGGCAGTTGGCCACGACCAGTGAGCAGCAAGGACCCAAGCAGGGTAGGAACTAAATGTACTAGATAAGAAATAATAAACAACCTTTAGAAACCAGAGCCAATGCATCGCAGCTTCTGGCACAGGGCTTGGGAGAAGGACTTTTGACAAACATCTCAGGGGGCCATCAGCCCAGAAACAGGAACTGAGAATACCCCACTAGATTATTAATATGAGAAAAGCAATTAGACTTTTGATCTAAATGTTTAATGTTCCAGGTTTTCTCAAAATTGTGCTTTCTTGTGAATTTGAAGTTATTGTTTCAGAGCAAGTTTAATTTCCACAAATTTTATAAATGCCAGAAAAAGTGGGGAGCTGAGATCATATACCTACCCACTCTTTATATGAGACAGGTTTCAGAATACAATGAAGATGGTGATTTTTCTCACCCTCAACCCTCTCTTTCTGTTTGTCAGTGTGCCACACAGTAATGCTTTAATCCGTCACGCCATCACCTGCACCAAGGCTATGAGTCAGTGCTGAGCTGTCCACCCACTGTTTTCCTGCAGTGTTATCCTTAGGTGTACAGAGAAACAGCAATTAAACAGACTGGACTGGCTCAGGATCCCTGTGAAGAAAGGCTGAGACCAAGGGAAGAAGTACCCCAGGAACCAAAGCAGATCATTGATAACTGTGAATAGCTGGATTTAATCAGAATTTATAAAAAGTTGTTGGCAAGAGTGTATCATAAAGAATTAAGGAAGAAAAAAAGATATATCTCTCTTCCAACTAAAGAAGATCCGCTTGAAACAAAACACTGAAAAAAGTTTTAAGTTCTTGAACTACACAGATAACAATAATAAAGAGGGAGAAAGAGTAAAACTATGTTTGATTTTTATAATTTGTTTATTTTCTTGATCACCATGGATCGAACCCTGAAGTGATGGAATGCTCTGTGAATGGTGGTCTATGATGATTTTCGATAAAGGATTGGTGTTGCTAACAGCTGTAATGAAAAGCAGGAATATTTTTTTATTCAACATTACAGCTTTTTCTAATTTCAGAGATTTTGGTTGGTAAACTTTCTGTTAGGAAAGACTGAAGACTGCCACATTGTTTTCCATGGGATGAGTTTATGTCTGAAATGTTTAAAAGTATGATATAACCTGAAAGTAAATGATAGATTTTATTTTCTGAAGAGTATGAATAGTAAAGAGCAGACAGGACACCAAACATCAGTATTGACACAAAGCTTTGTTAGCAAAAATTATATATATTGTCAGAAATTTTCTCACAATGACGTCTGTCACATGGAAAGCAGAGATTTCCTTGGACCTTGCTATTGGATTTGTCTGTCAGTGTTCTCGGCCAGTCTGTCAGCATCCTTCTATGGGAACGCTTCACTGAACAGTCCTGCTGTACGGGAGAGAGGTTTGAATGACTTATTCAGGGAAATACATCAACAGCATAAAGGAGGCCCCTCAGTGGACCTTCCACTTTATTTGAGTATGTTGCCCACTGCTGGTGCCTGCCAGCACCTCTGAAGGACTCACACTAACCACCTGTTGAAAAATATTCTTCATAACTATAAAATTGTGACAGGTTAAGGTTCAAGGATTGCCAGTGACAGTATCTGACTGCAGAAACATATTCAAAGCAATACACAGTCAAGATTTAATCCCCATTAAGGGTATTTAGTGTGAATACAGTGTGGTTCTTTGTGGTGGTGGGTTTTTCTATGCATATTTTTGTAAAGCCTTTTGAATATTTTGTTCCTGTTTCCCCCTGATATGTATGGCTTTACCCAAAAGTTTTCTCCTTCCTCTCCCAGTTGTCATTCACACCCTAGACCCACCTGTTACCTCATCTACATAATCTAAATTCTCCCTAATCCCTACCCCTTGTTCCAGACGGCTCCCTGTCAGTCCTTGTTATCCCAAGCCCCTGCCTAAACTCCTCCGAGGAATTCCCCTATTCTTCAAAACCCTATTGGTCCATGTGACCCTTTCCACTCCCATTGCCTTTCCTATAGGTTGTCATATTGTGAACTCCTCCTTACTCCCCTCCCAGTTATATCCCTGACTGGTTGAAGAATTGTACTCTCCCCCTTTTCCTTCCCCATTTAAAAGACTGTTGCACGCACTGGCTTTTCAGGTTTTTTGTCACTGCCCCCCTTAGGGAATAAAATCCTTTGAGAAGCATGTGAGAGACCCCTCCCAGTTCTTTGCCCCAATCCATGGTGCTGCACCACTGGCTGCTGTTGAGAGCAGAAACAGCCCTGCTCTGCACTGCTACTTGGGTCAAAGCCGGACCCGGGAGTGGTCACTCTTGAAATGCTCCAGAGTGTGAGCTAGCTGGGTTTCTCCAGCATTGTGTCAGCTCTTACCTAACAGGTGTGCATTAACATTATAATTAGGCCAAGTTCATCCGAGGAGAGCAATTTCACCAAAGTGAAATCAGCAGCAAGACATCTTCTCCCCTCTCCCCTGGCTGACAGGTGCTGTGAGGTTTTTTTAGCTGCAAAGTCCCACCAAGCTCCCCCCTGGCATGGATTTTAGCAGAGCCTGCCTGCAATGTCTCCTCTCTGCTTCATCCTCTGTTCCATTAGCAGGTGCTTTGGGCCGCAGATTGTGTGTGTGGGGACTCATCGTGGAATAGGTTTTGAGCAAGCCAACTGTATTCCATCCAGGGAGCAGCACTTTTATTTCATCTTGTAATTTCTGTGCCATTCTAACTTTTTTTAAAATCAGAATATAACTTTTCCTCTGATTTTATGCCCAGCCATCATTTCACAACATCTAATAAACTTACAAGGCAAGCTTTTAAAATGTTTCTGGTTTTGGGGAAATGGAAGTTAAACTGTATCTTTTTTCCATCCATCTGTACTTTCATGTACTTGCACATTAGCTCCATGCAAACCTAAAAAATACATTCATGATTTTAATTTCAGAAATCACTTGGGTAGGTGTGGATGTCATCTGATAAAAGGACAAGAAATGATTCATATAAAAGTAACTTGACCTTAATCAATCTGCTGAATAAGTTGTCTGTCTTACCCTTTTGGAATTTAAAAAGAAAATTTAAAGAGAAACTTCAACTTAAACAAATAAAAGAGTATAAATCTCTTGGAATTTTTATGTGTATGAATATTATTTATAGTCCTAATTAGATCATGGAAACATAAAATTTTTGTACATATTTTGTACACACACACATGTAAAAATTTAGAAAAAACATTAGCAGACACAATTTCTGATGTGAAACTTTTTTTTATATCCCTACATCAGGAAGAAATTTAATCTTTGTACATGAACAGAAACATTGAGGAAGTTTAAGTGGGATTTCAGGTATTCTAAAAATCTGTTTTCATGTTTCTACCTAGTTTTTATTCGTGCATCTACATCAAATTGTGAAATATCACTTCTACATGTTTAATTTCTTTGTCATTTCTTCAGGTTTGACATTTATATTTGTGTTTGATTCATCCACTTAGAGAAGAGGGTATTTATGAAGTGATTTAGCAGTCATAGCTCAGTTAGAAGCCTGTCTTTTCCATGGGGTATTAATGATGTACCGAATCTTCCAGGCTAGTGCCCCTGTACTCAAATCCTCCATCAGAAATGTATGAATCACTCAAACATGCATAAAAACTCTTGGATTAATTGGTAAGCTAAAGTGAGGTCATATACTGTTAAAAAGTTTACCCCTGATTCTCAGTAGCCACAAGCTGCCATTGCAATCTCTGAATGCACCAGGTGCAGAAATAAGGCTTTGCTGTGCTGTGCATCTTTAATTCTGGTCACACACCTTATATATCTCAGCAGCAATGAGTGACTACTTATTGGTGTTTTAAATTTAGATTTAATAAGCAATGGTCCCTGTCAGTTTTGTCACTCCTCCCTGAAAGATCAAGAGCTATAACGAGAAGCATTACTGAGGGAAGATTAAAAAAGGCTCAATCAATGCAGAGAATTTAAAAGACTAAAATCTAAACAAAATCAAATAGCCAGATGAAAAGATAACCAGTAGACATCAGAACTATGACAACAAAGATACAGATAGTGGCATAGTCAGAGTTTAAATTAGAATGGAGGTGATTGAGTCTTAGGAGAGCAAAGTACAGGATTGGGGGGAGCAAAAGAACAAAGAAAATATCAGCAGAGATGAAGAAAGAGGGATCAAAGGAAATAAAATTAAATATACAAGACATAAAAGAGAGAAGCTACAGATCAAGGCTAATATTTCAGTATACAGTCAAGCTATCAGACAAACACCTTCTCAAATACTGAAATGATACTGAAGGTAAAAATTCTAAAAAAAATCTAAAGAAATATATCCTCCTAGAAGCTTTAGTAGAAATCAGGATCAACAGAATAGAAATTATTTAAAGTGCTTCCACAGTCAGGTCTCCGCAATTCCATAATATAAATATATGTTATCTTTTTAAGGCACGGTAAACTAAGAAACTGAGAGACAACTCCATGTGGTACACTGTCAGTAAAACTTACTGCAGAAACAAAAGATTTAGCAAAGACAAAGGGAAGGGCATTTTTTTATCACAAAAGTGTTGTCTATTTGGGAATAGAACATGTGGAGTGTTTTCAGACTGTAGATGTTCTCCAAACAGCAGTCTCTTTAAAGGTAAAATGATAACAATGTCTGCATATATAAGGAAAAAATTCTTGTTAAAATGTAACAGGCAAATATTCCATTCTCTTCCTGCTGCATTAAAAACAAATTGAGAACATCCAAAGGGAAAATAACTTCTTAACTAGATTCCATTAGATTTCCCACAGGAGGGGAAAGAATGTTTTGCAAAAGAGAAATGAGAGTAATTCCTCATATAAACCAAATATATGAAAGAAAATAAAAACAGGTTTTCCATACACACTAATGATAGGATGTTTGTGGGGTTTTGATATTCACTTTTTTTTTCTTTTTTATCTTGTCAGCTTTATATATAGAAGTGGCTAAAAATGCAACATATTGTCCCAAGTATGTAGACAGATTTTGCAATTAATATTTATAATACATGATTAAAAAAAACCACAATGGCAAAAACCTCCCTGAGGTTTCATTACCTATTTTTCTTTTTTATAAGGTATTTATTGGTAGTAATTAGAAGATGCTTTTTTCTTCATTGACCCTGTTGTGAGAAGTGTAATATTATGTTGCTTATGCAGTTTAGTAGAGAAATACCCTACTGCTCTTCAAAAAATTATTCTGGATTATTAATTACTCCTAAAATTGCTCAGAATTATTAGAATATATGTTGTCAAAAAGATCATACAGCTTGTTTTTCAGCTGTCACTGTGAATTTCATACTCTTAGCATCAAAGGAAAATCTAGAATTAAAGAATAGATTTTTGACAATTCAGTCAAAGGCAATACAATTAAAATAACTAGATTCACGGTAGAGAAACAGAAGAAAAACAAAAAAAAAGTTGTCTTTTTTTCCCTAAGTATGATTTAAATAAGATACCCAAGAGATCAAATAATCCTGAGGCTGGAAATGGGCTTTAGTCTGTTTGTCAAGTTTGTAGTAAGGATATCCACAGAGGAAGGTGGGACAAAGACTCCAGCTATGCATGAGGTCCTGGTGAGCTCCTTGATATATTGCATTCAACCAAAGATTGGATTGGATAATTCCTATTACTGGTTGGCATTTCTTCCTCCCCTACCAACTGATTTTGCTGGTTACCAAACCTATGTATGCCTTACTATCTGTGGAATGACATTTTGCTGGATGTTCTAGGGAATGCATTCGGGATCTGAAGAACCTTTAAAAGGATCCCAGTTCTCCACTTCATAAATTTACTATAACCTTGAGGGTAAAACACGTTCATTCCTTGGTCTAAATCAAATTATGATAAATGCAAATACACATTTTTATTTTCATCAATTAGAGCAGAGAGCAAAGAGAGTGTTAGAAAAGACACAGGTGAGAAAAGAACAATAACAAAAAACCCCAGAAAACAAACAAGCAAAACCCACAACAAAACCACATTTGCTTAATGCAAGATGGGATCTGGCAAGTAGTCTTCTGATTTTTTTGTTTCTCCTTTGTTTGTTGTTTACTTGTTTTACACCAGGAGGTGCTGGTCTCTTTTGACGTCAGCAAGAAACACACCTGTTAAGATGCTTTAAAGATATTATTTATTAGAGCTAACACTGTAAAGAGGAAATGCTACAGATAATCCTATGTCCCTTTGGATTTGAGAACTGTGGGAGACACAGCCTTGAGTGAGCCTCTTATCCATGTGCAGCATGCTGTGTACACCCTGTCCATATAGAAGTCTCCAATTTCAGTCACTTGAGCGGCTATAGGATTTCCTTACAAGGAAACAACCTCATCCAGCATTTCTACAGTCAAAGAGAAATAATGTTTGCACAAGAATTTATTGCTGCACTTTCAGTTCAAGGTGAGGCCATGCAGATGGCAGAATCCCTGGTGGGAGATTCCTTGCAGGCTCCCCTGCTACTGTGCAGTCACTGAGCTTGTGCTGCAGCCAGAGGAGTTGCACAGCACAATGCAGCCTGAAGGCCACTCTAGACATCACAGACCTGGGCATCAGCAACTCCATGAGGTACAATCCTTTTCCAGTCAGGATCACTGCACTTGCTTTACAACTCTTTCTGAATACTCATGCAGGATTTCTACTTTCCTTCCTAACCTATATACCAAGCTCCCTCTAAAGGAAAGGATTTTCTGTTGATGAAACCCGTCAACTTTTTTAAATGGCTTGGGTTTTTTTAGTCCTAGGGGACAGAACAGATCTAATTCTTTTGCTGAAATACATGGTCTCAAGTTTTCTTCAGTTTTAGAAAAGCAATGCCTATTTCCTAATTTGGTTTTGATAGGTCATATTTTTATGCTACTGGTCATTCTCATGTTTCATTTTGATTTTCCTTTTTTTTGTTGTTTCTGGATACTCTTCACACTGTTCACAACTTTTGTGAAGTTCAGAGTCTAAGAGATGTTCAGATTCAGCATTACTGGTACACAGCAGAGGTAAATTTAGAAAAGTATTTTGAGGATTCTTCCCCTAGATAGTTTTGCCACTTCTCCTCTCCCTGCTCAGTTAGTACTGTGTATGCCATATGTATGCAGATTATTATAGAATCATAGACTGGTTTAGGTTGGAAGGGACTTCAAAGATCACTGAGTTCCAATCCCCCTGTCATGGGCAGGGACATCTTCCATTAATTCTCCATTTAAAGTACAGATTTTTTTTACATGTCGCTGTTGGATTTCATTCTAATTTTCATTCATTTCTCCAATTTCAACTCTTCAGTTCTTTGATAGAAGGGTAGTAAATGTATGGATGTCTAACTCATGTTCCCAGTGTATTCCTACTTCTGCTTCTGTTTTTCCTTCTCATTGAAATATAAACATTGAATTTATTCTCCTCAAATCACTCAAAATCCTGATGTTACTGCCATGTGTGAGCTCTCAAACGAAGACAATTTTAGCCCTAATACTTCACAACATAAGTAATTTTGCATGATACTTATTGGATCACGCTAATTTCATATTATATGAATGCATGTTTCCTTCTCTGTTCTTTGCTACCAGCTGACTTTCCTTCTTCTATATAATAGAAATTTTTCAAAAAAAATCATATTTGATTGCCTTTCAGACTTTGTTATACCTGATGTCTTCACTCAAATTTGTCATCCAATACCTGCAAATATTTTATCACTTCTTAATGGGAAGGCTACCATAATTCAATAATAATAATAATTTATTGTTGAGAAAGCAACACTTGCCTAGTGTCAATATATGTAAAGCCATCCCCAACTCTGGAGGATGAATGTGTTTCTACCTGAACATTTAAAGTACCAACAAGAGCTTAAACTCTTGCTCCTTTTCACTGGTCTTTTGATCTTATTAGTGTGACTCCTGGCACTATAACAGATATTGATACAGGATATGTTCCAGCATCAGTGCTTACAAGAAAATTTGTTAATCCACTGTGAAGAAAACAGTACTTTTCTTCTAGTAGTATATATTCCAATGTCAATAATGGCTATACATGCTAGAACTTGTATTTTATATGATCTTATTTCTACAGATAGCTATAGTTGATGCAAACCCATAAAATAAAAAAACAATAGCACTGTGTTTTTTCAAGAATCATTACTTAAAATCAGATATGGAGTTATTCTTTGAGATAATAGTAAATTAGTATGACTTACATTTATGAAAACGAGATCATTTTCTTCTCAGATTGTAAAGGATTATTCTCAGTTGTTAATAATTTTATAGTTTATAAAACCCCAGGTTTGAATAGCATTGTACTTCTAGTAAGAGTTAACATTTAAATAATGTAATTAATTTTGAAATATTTTTATTGGACCTCATGTAAAAAGTAAAATAGTACTATAAAATAATAAAGAACATAATTAATTATGATTTACTTTTTATAATTCTTGCATATTTCTAGCTTATTTATAGAAAACCTAAAAATAAGCAGTATAAGTTTTAAACTTTTAGTTTCATAGTATAAACTTCAGCTGTTTGAGGTATTTGGAGAAATTAAAAACAGTACTAGAGCTTGTTGAATTCTCCAATCTGAATTTCCCTGGTATAAATAAAGAATTCTGTGCACTTCTCAGCATTCAAAGTTTAAATTTCATCGAAATACTGGAAGGAAACCTATTATAGTTAGGTTCAGCTTTTTTTTTGTTGTTTTTTGATTTGGAGGGGTGATTTGTTTTAAATGTCTTTTAAAGAACCACATTTTTCCTACTCCAGTGAAAAATCAGAAAGGGTTTAAAAATTGTGGTGAAAACAGTCTCAGTGCTATGGTAATACCTTGAAAGAGCAGATAAATTCAATAGTATCCAAACACTTAAGAGGTTATCTAGTTCAAAGTCTTAAGTCAATACCTATAATGAATAATAAAAGGATGTCAGGTGTGGAACATTAGTAAGTATGTTATTACTTGGATTATCTGTCTGAAATTTGACATTTACACATGATCAGAGATTATTCATTATAAATAATTCTCTCTGTTGAGTACTTATTTATTCAGAATGGCATATTGGTTTTCTAAAGACACCATAATGAAGAGCCTACTTAGGAGTTTGTGAAGAGGGATTTTTCCTAAAATTGCTAAAAGACAGTGTTGTGCAACTGAGGAATAGTATATAAATGCTTTAGAGGATGAAGGAGACAAGTGAACACAGATCTATTATGGAAATGAGTCTTGCCAGATCATAGGAAGAGAATGAAAACTGTAGATAATCTTGTAAACTCTACCAGTGAATATAAAAATGAAAGATTTTTGAAGCCGTTTAAATTATAAATAAGAAGCAATGATTTTTTTGCAGAGATTTGTAAGTTTTCTTCAGAAAAACAACTGGGAAAATATTGTAGAAAAAGGAATGGGAATATTGTCATCATTAATGTTTGTATTTTTGGTGCATGATTACATGATATGGATGGAATAATGTTTGAGTCAAAAAAACCCCAGCACTTTACACATTTGATAAGTAACATAAATTTTAATTATGTAGAGATCAATTACTGTAAATGAGCACCATCAAAACTTGGATGTGTGGTTTAAGGGACCAAGAAGAATAACACTCAAAACTTCATTAATGACATGATGAATGTATCTGGGTTGAGAAGATCAATTTTCAATTTGAAGAGCTTGGTGTGACATCAGACTGGTGAGACTTTCAAGATAGCTACGTGATTCCATTCAGGAGCAATATTTGACTGATATTTCTTAAAACAACTTGTCCTAGGTTACAATGTAAAATTGTTCCCAAGGTATTCTATCCCCATGAGCCGTTGGAGCCAAGGTGGGGCAGTGTTTTCCTTATCTTCTGTTAACGAGCCTAACAATGCCTTGCCCATGACTCATAGATAACTTCCTCCGAGAGTTATCTCTGTTTAATGGGCCATCAAGGACCCACTGCATGACTCATAGAATGAGATCAGCCCATTGGGAGATGCTCCGCCCAGGGGGAGGAGCCAAGCATTCCCACCTGGATAAATCCAGGGTTTGGGACAGCACAAGTGGCTTTTATCCACTGGACTCCCAGAGGAGACAAGAGCTACCAGACCTTTCTACAGGATCACTGCTTCGACAAGACCATCTCATCTGGACTGCCACTACCACCCTAACAGGGTGTCAGGTTGTATTCTGACTCTGTCAGTGGGTTTTTGTACTATTACTTTTATTTTACTTTCTTTTATTTCTTTTCTTTTCCTCTTATTAAATTGTGTTTCTGACTTGGAGTCTTTCACTGGTTTTGCTTTCAAACCAGCACACAACTGCTGTTTGCTGTTCTAGTTTCTAATTAAAGACATTGAGAACAATTGAAAAAAAAAAAAAAAGTAGTGTTATCTCAGTTAGGTTATCAAAACTTAAGCAGATGTTCAAGCGTCCACAAAGATATTAGAAGAAAAAGGAAGAAGCAGAGATCAGGAAGGACTAAACAAATTACAGGAGAACAAACAGCAGCATTACTTAAGGAAAGAATACAGGAGAGTACAATGTCTGTAAGCAAGTTTTTGTGATAAAAGCTTGTATGGGAGGAGAAGGATCCCCAGGACAGACACTAAAGGATTGTCCTTGGTGAGGACTAAATCAGAAAGACAAATTATCATATTGTCAGTATAATGGGAACATTTGAGTTTTGAGAAGATCAAATTAGCAACTAGCAGACACGGACAGAAAGACAGAAATTTCCACTCTCCTGAGAGCAGAGAATATGGCAGACTAGCAGAGAAAGAATGAGTGACTGTAAAAACATTATGGAGGAGGTATTTAAGAAATAGCTATAAATAACATAATAAAATAAATAGAATTTGCTCTTAGATCTTTCAGTTTGCATTTATTCAAGAATAAACTTAATTTGTCATCAACTATGTGTGTCTTGAAAAGAATTTATGTTAGCACTTTCAATAAGATTTTCATATACTGTTTTATGATTAAGCTAAGTTTTTGCTTGGCTACTAGAGTGTTAAATAACTCTAGAACACTATTTCCATAGAAAGTGCCTTCCAAACTTCTGTTCATAAGAAATATGCAATTTCTTTTCCATACCAGTTGGTTTTTAAAGTGATAGTTAGTAGAGGTACTAGGTGTACTGCAATTAATTCTAAAAGTGGGGAACAGGAAACTAAACTCTTCTTTGTGGTGCCTTTGTTAACAATGGCCTGGTTTTAAAATTCATATCACAAAAACTGCCTTATAATATGATGTCTCTGTTTCAGACAGAAAAGTGTCTGTAAGTTATTTTTTAATATTGATACATAATTTCTGAAACATTATCCATTGTCTGACAAATAGATTTTTTGCTGATTTTTGTTCATTCATCTGCTGAATAAAGTGTTGAATTTTGAGGACTGAGCTAAATTCTTAGCTGAAAGTAATAAAAATTCAGAGAGACATAGGTTTTTACACTTGCACAGTCTAACATAATCATTTAAAGAAAGCAAGGTAGAGAAAGTCTGAAAATTTTGGGGGTGGCAGTCTTTCAAGTTTTTCCTGACAGTGCAATTTACTATTTATAGAAGTCTACCCTTACTGGTAGAAAAACTGTTACAGGTCAGGTAAATTCTAAGAGCATAAATTTCTGAAGTCTTAAAATTCGAACAATATTATGGGCTGTTATGGGCTCAGAAAACTTGAAAATAACTAAGTAACATAGCATAAAATCCTATTCCCATCCTGCCATGGAAGAAGGATTCTCAGTCAATACAAAAACTCTCTAAAATATCATCTTCCTTTGGGTTAGAGGGGAATTTTTCATACTGGCCATGGAAAATGCATGATAGTGGTAACAATGAGCCAAAGTTATCATTGTTCACATGAATACACTTAAACTTGGGCTACACTAAATTAATCTTAAATTCTTTGTTAAACTTTATAAAGGCTGACATGATTAAAAGAAAAAATTTTTTAAAAAAGCATATAATTAAGGATATTTAGTATATGCTAGGATTGTTTCTTATGAGTTCCTGACTACCTTTGTAGTCAACATCACTATCTTTGCCTTTTCTAATAGACAATCTGAACAGCTGCAATTGAACATTACATAGTATGCCCTTGGTTCCCACAAAAGGCATGATGCTGTCAGTGGATTAGATGTACTTTACCATAAAACCTTTAATTTCTAATGACTGTATTTTTTGTACAATGTTATTAAAAGTCTGTCATGATCTATTTATTTTAAATTGCCTGAATGGTTCAGACTTTTGTTTTCTAGGAAGTTATATAAGGTTATCATAGGCTCATTTTCTGTGAAAAGTACCACATACAAATTTGAGATGCACATTTGTGTAAATTTTTGCAATGACTTGTGGGTTAAAGTATCTCATTTTGTTCAGAAATTGCCAGAAATACAGTTTGTGAGCTGTGTGCACTGTCTTTATGATATTTTTCTATTTTTAGCTCTTCTATGACAGAAAAGTCATTAGGCCAGAAGAAATTCTCTCAGACATTAGGCAGTTAAATTCAATCCAAAATGGGATTTGTATGTGTGCCAAAAGGCCTTTTGTTACCTTCTTGACATCTGAGCTGATGTAGTGCTAAATCCAGGAGCTGCATCAAGATTACTTAAAACGTAAGCACTTGCCATGTGTAAGAACCCAATCCATGAATGAAATACGTGTTGTGTAATGCTACTTTACATTGGAGTTACAGAGAGAAACCTAACAATGTGTTTCCTCCAGTATAACAGGAAATCAATGTTTATGTTAACACTAGTTTTCCAGAGCTCACTGAGTACTTAAACGTTGTAAACTCTGAAAATGTGAGATCTAGTGAGGAAAGAAAGAATGAAATAAGGGAGTTTGCTTCTGAACAATGAATAAGAAATGCAGAAAGATTAGTTCTTAATGGGTGTTTACCTGGAGTTGTTTACAGAATAAAGAGCATAAAAGAGGAATGCTAAAGCACAGTGGATATCATCTATATCCAACTGATCATTAATGTGAGTTGTAGCATCTGAAAAAGCAGCTTAAAAAATAAAATGAAAAAATTATACACCTTCATCTGAGAAGCCTACAATCTAGAAAAAAATGACCTGTTACATAAAGCAGCAAATATTTTTGTCGTTATCTTTTTTATTTTTTTTTAATTCTCAGCAACTTCATTATTTTTTGTTGCCCTTGAGGCTATAAACTAGGAAAAATGTGTATTCGTGATGTTTTTCTCACAAAATAATGCAAGAAGAAAGTAACAAATGGTCTCCTGTGACTCAAGGTTTACTTTTTAAAATGATCTTTTAGTTGAATTTCTAACGGTGTTCAAGTTTTCATAGGATGTTCAAAATAGATATTAGCATCAAATAGAGAAAAAATAATTCTGTTTTCTACATACTGTTTGCTGGCCCAGTGATTGGAAATAAATGAGTAATTTGCATAGAAAAAAGATGCAGAAACCACTCACCCATACCAAAACGTTATTGAAAATATATGAAACTATAACCATTCCATTTATGTCTACATGGTGTGCTGCCCAGCCATTTCATAGCTCCATATTTTTCTAAAGATACTCTGTCTTTTCTTCACATTGAAGATGAAGTATATAAACATGTATTCTGCAGTTTAAAATACATAGACATTCAGAAACATCTTCAGCTGAAATGAAATTGCTTTCATGTTGTATTTTACCTGAATATTTTATATAAATGAAGAAAAAACAGATACAGTGTCTTGAAGAATAAGATAATCTGCTTTCTATGGATTATACAAACTGTAGGCAGTTTGTAGGCAGTAAAGGGACACCATTAGAAATAAATTAGTAGCATAGGTTCCTGCTTTTTTTTTTCCAATTTATGCAAAACTAAAGAAGGATTATACTGAATGCCAGTTCATTTTCTCATTTTGTAAGAAAAAATATTTTAGTAGAACAGAATCACTTAGGAATGAATTTAGAGCATCTGAATTTGGAGAAAGAGGAAGTAAGATAGTAATGAGAGAAGGAAAGGGTAACATTTCAGGGAAAATTTCAGAATGTGCATAACTATGTATGTCAGTACCTGTAGGAAGACTGAAGCTGCCAAAGGCAGGAAACTATGACTCTATAATAGCATAAAACAAAGTTCATGAAGAGATTTTATGTCAAAAGTAGAATGATAAATATCCAGGATCTGGAACAGGGAAAAGAGGAAAAATTCAGATTGTGAACTAGAGCGGTTTGAAAGTGTGCATTAAGATTGGATAATGAGCAATGACCCAGCAGGGGAGGAAAAGGAGAGAAATCAAACCAGCAGGAAGAATGTGGGTAAGTGAAGAGGGTCAAAGTCAGAGCTGGATATAAAGGTTGTCAAAAGGTATAAAAATAAAAAGAATTCACTAGAAAAAAAAAAAAGGTCCGAGATGGAAAAATAAAAATAGTCTATATAATTATGAGATTCAATATTAGAAAATGAGGCAGAAATTAGGTAGAATCTTGGCTAAACACCTTTAAAGGAAGAAATCAAACATTATAGGGCTGAATATACAGGAAAATTGATGTGGCTGAAGCATATTGTTTCACAGAGACACAGATATAATCCACGATTTACAATGCAAATAATTTAACAAACGTTTTTCTTTCAGCAAATATTTCTTGTTGAACACCTTAGTATACCTCTGTCTTTCTTCTTACTGTACCCCCATTGTCTCACATGGTAGAGTTTTGTCATGGGTCTAAACAACCTAGCATTGCTGTCAGTCACCACACAGGTGAAAAAACTTGTCCACTTTCACAAACAGGACTACAGAGGCTCTTTAAGATAATTTTTTTTTATTTACAAGAAACATAGCTTCTTTATACAGGTTGCACGGATTTATTCAAATTATTTGAAAAAATAGTTTTAAAGCCTTTGGAAGTTATAACCTTCACTCATTGATATAAAAAGAATAGAATGTAAATAATTTTATATTTGACCCCGGAAGCATTTTGTTTTTCTTGTTTTCTGTGTCAACTTCTTGACTGCATAAGAAAGTGATCTTTAAATCTGACAGTTGATATTTTATTTTTTTTTAAAGCAGATCCAGTTTAAATGTTTAGCATATACCAGTACAGTTCAGTAATCCTAAAACTGCAGATTTTAGTAATATTGGGCTGTATGTGCTGACAAAATATATTGAGCCAATAGAAATGAAATTAATTTTTGAAGTTCACATGTAGCGGCGCGTTTTATACCTTTTGATTTATTGTTAATAATAATTTGTTCTGTAATGGTTTCTCCCAAGATCCCCCCTGTATTTCTCCCCATTTGGTTTCCCCCTGCCTTTGTTCTCCACAGCCTGTCACTCTCTGGGAAGCCTCTCCTCTTCTTCCAGATTGTTCAGAGAGACTCGGTCCCAGATTGGAGCAGGTTGGGGAACCCCCACCCCTCGTTTCCCATTCGCTGTCTGTGTGACATCCATATTTCCCTTATTGGCTTTTCCTCTTGTGTCCACCCCCTTCTCCCAACCCCATATAAGCTGTGGCCACGCCTCGAGCGGGGACACTCTCGAGAGAGGCTCAGAGAGAAGCGTGGCTCCCCTGCGAAAGGCAGGTGACAATAAAAACCATCTAGCCACAAAGTAGCCTCCTCGCTTCCTACCTTCATCAAGCCTCACCGACATCTCTCGTGCAGCTCTGACCCACCGGGGGGGTGGTGGCCGGTCTGCCTGCTGCCACCAACCGAGTTTGGAAGTATCCCGAGCCAGGGCTAGCCGGGAACAGCTGGAAGCCACTTTCCAGCCGGGCTCGAGGGATATTTTCATTCACACAAAATTTTTTTGACACTAAAAAGGGTTTTTGGGGTTTAAAAAGAAGTGTTAAATAAAGCCAGGTCCTTCTCTGCACAGCTGCTCTCTAGCAGGCCAGCCCCCAGCCTGTACTGGTATTTGGGGTTATTCTTCCCCAGCTGAAGTATCCTACAGTTGTCCTTGTTGAACATTATTAGTTTTTCTCCTCCCAGCTCTCTTGCCTAAGGTCCCAAGGAATGGCATCACAGCCTTCAGGTGTATCAGTCACTCCTGCCAGTTTTGTATCACCAACAAACTTTGCTGGAAGGTGCATTCTATCCCTTTGTCCAGGTCATTGATAAAGATGGGTGAGACTGGATCCTGTATGGATCCCTAGGGAATACCACTGGATATAAGGCTCAACACTGGATATAAGCCAACAGTGTGTGCTTGGTGCATTAGACAATTGACTGTCATTATGACAAGGAGGTGATCCTTCTCTTCTGCTCAGTACTGCTGAGGCCACCCCAGGAGCACTGTGAGCAGTTCTGATTGCAGTTCTGATCCCCCTGGTACAGGAGATACATCGACATTCTGCAGACAGTCCAGTGGAGGGCCACTAAGATTGGAACACCTCTCAAACAGGGGAAGGCTGAGAGATGCAGGACCATTTAGCTATTTAGGAGAGGAGAAGGCTCAGGGGGATCTTATCAGAATGGAGCCAGGCTCCTTTCAGTGGTGCACAATGATAGAACGAGAGCCAGTGAGCACAAACTGAAGTACAGGAGGGTTCCCCTGAACATCCAGAAGCACTCTTTTCACCAATGGGGTGTTTGATCTCTGGGCACAAGTTGTTCACAGACATGTCATAGTCTCACATTTGGAGATAGTCAAATGCTATCTACACAAGATCCTGGGCAACCAGGTCTAGGTGGCCCTGCTTGATCAGAGGGGTTGGACAGGATGACTTCCAGAGAACTTTTCCAACCTCAGCCATTCTGTGATTCCGTGATTCCAACGTGATTGACAACATGCTACAACATTTGAAGTGTAACTTTACTGTCAACAGCCATAGAATGAGTCAAATTATTTCTGTGACTACAACATGTAACTAAGCTACTGCCAAGAAAAAATAATGAGATTTCACATGCAGTTTTATAGTAATTTGTTTTCTCATACTATTTCTAGGTATCATTGCTTTTTTTTTTTTGTGACAGTAAACTGTGATCTTTTCCATTATGTTTTCCTTTATGCCCTTCTATCCCAACTGTCACTCTTCATGAATCCTGCTATGTATGCAAAGCTAATTTCCATCTGGTCAGAAAATTTGTCACAATTTTCAAATACCATCAATAGCAAAACCCCACTTTGCATTTCTTTCTAAGTTTGATAGTCTTCAAAACTTTCATCTTGTAACTTTTATTATCAATAAATTATGTTCAAGATGAGCAACACACCTATAGAAGCATAATTACTCCATCAATTCTTCCTTTGTAGCCTTTTCTGAGCAAATTTTTTTCCTGGGGTTTGTCCACACTAAATGAATGACAATGAATCCCTGCAGGTATGATAAAGGCTATTTTAAGGTATGAAGTACCATTTGCTATTTACATAGAAAGAATTTAGCTGGCCTAATGTTTATCTAAGCCATTATTGAAATTTACCCAGCTTGCAGGTAGAGAACTGAGGACTTGAAATGTGCATAAACAATTTCTGTGCAGATCTCTGCCAGTCTAGTTATGATTATGACCTCGGCAAAACAGGCTATTTAAGTCATAGAAGCAGTTCAAACCAAAGCCAGCTTACTAGCTAATGCTTAATATCGCTCACAGCAGACATAGGTACACCTAACTGACCAACTTCAGATTTCTCTATGCAGTGTTCTCAAGTCTCTTAATCTCAGGAGAAGTCTCCACTTAGTGAGCAGAGTTGCATGAATGGAACCAGAGATAGTGAAACATTTTTCACAAGAGTTATTAACAAGACACTCATTCTATAATATAATCTGTAAGATCTGCAATTTCGGATTCTTAACTCATATCAGAAAGAGGAGAAGAGGGGCAAAGGAGATTCAGTAATACATCTGGACTAATGCTTATGTACAACAATGATGGTAGCAGGGACACTGCTTCCTGATTGCATTTAAGGGCATGCCTAACTTTGGAAACTTGAGAAAAGTTTATAAAAAGTTTAAAAAAAATATTTGATATTTGAATGTTCTTAACAACAAAATTTTCTGAAAAGATTTCAGCTTTCACAATTCTGTCACAATTTACCCTGAGGTTGTCCTTTGAGTGCAATGAGCTGTGTCAGAATTTGGATGAAGATATGCCAATAAAAGGTGGAATTAAAACATCTTAAAGAAGAGCCATAAAGGCAAAAGATATATATCTGCACAAGACAAATGCAATAGGGGAGGTAATTTGGATGCACAAGACTTTTCTTCTGTAACTTCATTTTACAAAATGTAATTTTCATATGTGGTCATTAACTGTTGGCTTTCAGTTTTTCCACATGGTTAACTCAAAAGAGAACTTGGCATCTGGTTCATGACAATTTCGATGATTTTCAACTACAAGAAAAATCCTTGTAAGCCGACTGGAACACAAGAACTCCCAGATAGTATTTATTTCTCTGAAACCCAGTAAATGTCAATTCATATTGAAAATCAAGTACAAAGAGACAATACGTCTCTATTATTATTATTTCTGTATATATACATGACAACTATGACCATGCATAAGTAGATAGAAGGTATTGAGGTACAGTAAATTTGTGAAAAATCTCAAACTTAACAATTGGATTTCAGTCACAAACAACACATTAGAAACATGATTACAACAATCATTACTTTAATTTCATTGTTATTCAGTACAACAAAATTATACTGAAAAAATAAGGTATATAAGTCAAATGAAACTAATTGGAAATCATAATGTCTTTCTTAATTCATTTTTATAATAATAATATTTTACTCATGAATCTTTAATAATAAACTCTAGTTTAATAAAGCATCTTCGGTTTGAATGTTCCAATATTTTCTTTTTTTTTCTTTTAATTTCTTTATGAAATCACCAAAATAGCTTCAAAAAAGAGAAACCTAAAGACACAATGGTTATGACATCACCCATTCTTTTCTGGCCTCTTTTGAATTATATAACTTGTAGACTTAGACAACTAAATAACTTCCTGTTACTGATGGAGGTTTATTCAGTTGATTGCTTGTTTTTTAATTTCCTCTATTTAATGTAGTAGATGACTTCCTATATACATTATATACTTTTTTATAATTTATTTCATTTATTTAGTGAGACATTCTTTATGACAACTGTGAAACCTACAATGAATTTTCTGTTATTTAAATTTGTAAAATAAAACCATTTCTCTTTTTTGTCTGGATAAATTGTTTTTCTTTTTTTTTCCTCCTCATCTCTCATAAACATATAAAGCAAGGTATATTAAACAAACTGAAATTAACAAAAAATCATTCTGATTTCTACATTAGTCCTGAATAAATTCTTACATTAGATCCTAATGTCAAGAAAAAAAGAAAGAATACAAAATAACTTCAGTACAGATGGATACTACCAAATTAATCATATTACAAAAGCACAATAATAGTAAACCATCTTCATTGCTTTCAATGAAAAACAAACACACACAAATATGCCACTATCTAGAGAAATTTACTTGAAAATAATCTGCTAATCTGCAACATAACTAATTTTAGAAAGCTTTTACCATTCAAAGTAAAATCAGAAATAGTCATGAGCACTTCAACACTAGGATAACCTATTTAGGGGGAGAAAATAAAATACAGGTTTACAAAATTTTCAAGTATGTTCACAATTTTAAGTCGATAGTGTCATTGGGAAAGAAAAAGGAAAAGAAGATGTAATTTTAAACTAGTAAGTTAAATTAAATATGAAAATCCACAGTTATAAGCCAAAATAATTTTGAGGAGAGCAATTACTGAAAGTATCTAAGCTTTTAAGAAAAGCAGAATAATTTCAAATATAAGAAAGCTGAATTTACTCAGCATTGGTGTGGCATTACTTCAAGTACTGTTTGCAGTTCTGGGCTCTGCAATATAGGAAGGACAGAAATATATTAGAATGCATTCAAAAGAGATTGAGAGATGGTGAAGGGACTAGAGAGCATGACATAAGAGCAGCAGCAGAGGATACTAGGCTAATTAACCTTAGAGAAAAGGAGACTGAGGGGTGACCTCATGACTGTCTAGAAATACCTCATGAGAGGAAGTGGATGCAGAGGTGATAATTTCTCTTTTGTGTCTGGTGATAGGACATAAGGTGATGCCTTAATATTGTGTCAGAAGTTCAGGTTGGACAGTAGGAAAATCTTCTTCACTCAAGAGGCTGGTCAAGCAGTGGAACAAGTTTTCATGGTCATGGCCTCAAGAAACCTGTCAGCTTTCAGGAAGCATTTAGTCTCTTCCAATTCAAACCACTCTGTGATTCTATGACTCCATTTCCTTTGAATTTTTGGGGTTTTTTTCTGCTCTAAACATCTGTTATTTTTACTCCACAACAACATTTTTAAGATGTTCATAGTGTTTTATAGAAGGTCTCATGGAATAGTGTTACAATCACTTCACTTTCTTTATTCCTATTTCTTTCTTGCAGTAATTGTATCTTGGACCATCTCTAGAGAATTGTGGCTTCAAGTTCTGGGTCCAGTCTACAAGAACATTTTAATTACAGTGTTAAGTGATTTCCTTTCCTGCCATTGGCCTCAGTTATGATTACAATTACAGAAAAAAATTCAGATACCGAATTATCAGTTTCTTGTGTCAATGATTCTGCTGCAATTTCTAATTTCTGAGAATTTTAAAAGGATAAGTAAGCACACAAGTTTTCTTTTCTAATGCAAATGTATTAACAAGATGCTGTATCCCAGCATCTGGAATGAGGAAACATCCTTGAGAGAGTAACTTAGTCAATAATATCTATCCTGTAGAAATCAACATAGAAAAATAGAATCTGTTCTTACTCCTTGCAGCGTATTTCCAACATTTTCTTATTATATGTTTATATGCTGGGAATTAATCATTGATGACCAACCTCTTGTTAGAACAGATCTGTCAGCAGCAAAGACAAGATGTGCTCGCACAGAGAGAAATCCCTGATGTAGGGATAACTTATTAAAACCATTGAAACAATGAAGAACTACTCTTTCATTAACCTGATTTTGATTATTTTCCTCCTTCCGTTTCCTTTTTCTTCCTTTTCCTTTTTTTTTTTTTTTTTCTATCAAGGGTGCCCAGAGTTTTTTCATAATGCAAATACCCGTAAGTACACTTTCCAGTTCCAGAAGCTTAATTTCTGTAACTATTGATGAGCTCAGATATGGAGAAGTGAAGAGTTAACCATAAACCCCTTCTATATGTATTGGTTTTATTTCCGGGTGAACACAGATGTATAGTCTTGACTGTGAGCTAGCATGGGTTGTGCATGACAGTTATAGTGGGACAACAAAGAGTGTATATAAAGCTGTCTCTCTACACATTCAGAGACAGCTGAAAGCAGTTTATCTCTTCATACAAAGTAATAAATTCTGGCTTCTGCCTGGCTTTTCGTTGGTGCAGAGTGAGCTTCCATCTGCCCACAATATTCCAGACTGACAAGAAAATATGTATTGCTTTTCCCATCAAAGCACCCTGCTTGCCTTGTCAGCAGCGCACTGTTTCCTTGGGGCTAAATCAATTAGAAGACTTTAGTGGCATTTAAGCTTCTCAGCTCCAAACTGCAGTCTGAAGAACTTCATAGTGCCTTTTTCCCAGGAAATTGCTCTATGCACCAGACAGGAAATTCTGACTCTTTAGAGTGATTGAGTTTATCTGAGAGATGACAGTCCTGCAAATCCGCATTTTCATCTGTGTCCTAAGTGAGCTCTCATTATTAAGCTTCTAATTAGAAAAACAATGTAAAGAATCCTACCTGATCTTTCCAATCTCATTTTTTTTTCATGGTATCACAAAAGGACACATTGGTATTGTTTTCAACTCTTTATGGAAATATAGAGATAACTCCAAGGAACTCCTCTAATCTTGCTTGTTGACAACTGTATCAGCAGTGTAAAAATTTGGATGGGAGCTAACTGTTTTTAAGAGTTACAGTATAACTAGGTATCCATGGGAACTTTTTTGTTGTTATGCATTTGACTTATTTTAGACAGCTAAATTGTGTTGAGATTATTAATGTTGTAGGTATATCTATTTCTATGTTGCCCATGAATATTGTTTCTATAAGTATATGACTTTGAGATAACTACATGATAGGAGTCCAGATGAGAACAATTATACTCCTGTTATTTTATCTGGCTTGGAAACATGATCCAACATGGTTTGGGGTTTTTTGAAATGAGATAACTGTCTTGGAAAAAGTCATATGGCATTGTGGCTAGTGAGTAGTTTCAGTAATTAGAGAATTTTTACTTTATGTGCTATCAGCAGACACCCCACACATTTTCAACTGTATAGGTCAGAAAGCATGATGTGGCATTGTTACCTTGACTGTATTCTGTAGCTCTGACTCAGAGTGTTTGTGTATAGCTATCATCATAACAAATATGTTTTTTGCAGTTGAATTAAACCTTCTTCAAAAGATTTAAAACCTTTTACAATTAAAACACTTGAAAAAAAGTGTTTTATGTTGTCCCTAGAAAACTTACATCACAATACCTTGAGAACATTCTTGGGCAGGAAGTTATGTGCAGCATCAAAAATAATTACACAACTTCACCTGAGGACCACAATTCTGTTGAGGTAAGAACAGCATACATAGAACACTAGATATGATTCCAGATTCCTAAAGCATTATTTCCCTGTGTTCAATAAGAATCATCTGGTTTAGTGGTTACAACACTCATTTTTATACATTCATTTTTAACTTGAATATTTTATTAGTCTATTAGAAAAAAGTTTTATGTCTGAGGATAAAACTGAGCTGAGTATATGAATATTGTGAAAGATAATTGTTGCAGTTCTTCAAATGTCTGCTTTGGGGAGGACCAACTTTGGTGTTCTGCAATAGGCAAGCCAAAATTGTATGAGAATAGTAGGTAAGTAAACAAATAATTTAACTTAAGAATATTATTTTTTCTAAACTTTTCTAAGCTTGCTTCCCTTGAGGTAAGAACTGTTAACTCAGAGAAAAAGATTCAAACTGAAAATTAGTGTAAGCTATTATCTAAGAATAAGTATAAATGATAAGCATATAGACATTTAATTACTTCAGTGTCATTAAGATACCAATAATTTATTCCAGTCCTGAAACCAAATTATTCCAAGAAGGGGCTGCTAATCATGAGCAAACACAGCTTGTCTCCTCAAGGCATTCCTGTTGTATCTCACTTTTTGTGAAGACATTTAAATATAAAATTTTAATGTAAAAACCAGAAATCTAATTTTTATATGGAATGCAGTTAGTGATGGCAATGTTGCTGAAAATTAGAGCTCTAAATTGCATGCAATGTTATAAATATACTTTCCAGGCCATAAAGAATATACCATCAAAAGAAAGGCATTAATGTTTCTTCACCCTTCTTTCTTGTTTCCTTTATTCTTCTCTACCCTACCACATGTCTCCTGTAACAAATAGTTTTAACTGATCCAAACGAACCTAGGTTGTTGCATCAATGTTAGGGATATATCTAGAACATGTGCAGTCTCCAGAAAAATGGAATTCATTTCATAGAGTAAGATGCTATTTGCTATTTACTTTCTAAGGTTCAGTTATATATCTCTTTGCCCTTGTGCAAGGAAGCATCCATGTCCTATTTTAGCCTTGAACCTTAAAAGTTCCCTCATGCATAAGTCTATTTACTTCCTACATTTTTAACTTTTAGTTATCCTTCATCAATTAGTATTATCATTAAAGAAGGCTATTGAAAACTTTCCTTAAGATTATTTGTATTCACTCTAAGAATATATTGTTGAAGTAGTGAGATTTTTGTATGCTATCAGTTCCCCAGGTACACATAATCCAAACAACACAGATATTGCAAAAGCAAATTGAGAACTCGAAAGGAAAATAGCACACAACAATAATTAAGGCTTCTTTCCTCCTCTGTTTCCTACTAGATTAACAAAATAAGGTGGACAATTTTTTCAAACCAGAAAACCTTGTCTCTTTCTTTAAGTACTGACACAAGAAACTTAGAAGAAATTAGAACTTTAAGGTTCATTACTTGCAATTCATATCTTTCTGCCCAAAGACTTGTCTGACAGTTTTCAAAATAAGCTAGAAGTTCTGGATAATGTGATTATTTTTGACACCCAATATTATGACACGTAGAAAGGGAAATGCTGCATCAGAAGCATTGGGTGGTTAACAGGTCTTTAAGGCAAAAAAATTATTAGTGTTTTTTTGTAAATGGTAATATTTTTCCACAGATCTTAGTAGTAAAAAAGAGTAACTGTGGAATTTTTATTTTTGATTTATCCTTTGATCCTGATAAAGTAAATTATATAAACACAGGGAATGTTTCTGGAACTGATGATCTGTCTGTAGTGTGCTTTATATAGAGCATTTCCATTTATAATTTAGGTTCAGGGAACTCATTGCAGAAATTGATTTTGACAGTAAGCTTTCCTCTTCCAGTTCTCCACTGCATGTCCTGGGTGATATTTTTTTATTGTCTTTCTGAAGTAAAGGAATTACTCTGGCTTATGTTTTATATGGGATATTTCAGCAGGAGAGCTACAACATCTATTGAAAGAGTAAACTAACAAGTATTGTCTACCTAGGTTGTTTTGTCATACTTAAATGCTTGTATATCTTGAAGGAACTTCAATTTCTATTCTCATAATTTGCTCTATTATTATGGTGGATAGGGATCCAAATTTTATTTTACTTTTTTCCAAACCCTTTTATGCTTTCCTGCTTTTTCCCACAAATAAAAGTACAGAGAGGATAAAATGTATCTTCTACCTCTCCCTGCAAACACTGTGCTTCTTATGTAAAACGAAAAGTTCCAATTCTATATTAAATTTATTTGAAAGATGTATTCCACCCTTCAAATGTAGATAGGTAGAAAGCAACTGTATATTGGGAATCTCTATCTACAAAGTAGGAAACAGGAAGTGGAGTCCAGGCCATAATTTCTGGTCAACATAACTACTTCTACAGCTGAAAATATTTTAAACTATTAAAACAAAACAAAACAAAACAAAGGTATCTAGTAAATAGCCTCAATAGCTAAAAAGCTTTTGTGCTATAGCTAAATAGCTAAAAGTAGTATTCATTATACTGATAGCGTCCTGCTCAACCTCATACAAACAGAACATTTTCTTTTTTATCTACCTTTAACCAACCAGTTTATTTTACTCTTTTTACATGTATTAACATTGAAAATAAACATTTCGAAAATAATGTGAAATATCTTTGACTTGATGCAGTATGTGCTCATTTCTGTGCAGGATCAGATGGAAGGACAGTTTTCAGTCAATTGACATTTATCTTCTGACAATCTTTGTACCAGCAGTTTAGTACAGCAAACTTTAATTACCACTGCTTTTACTTTGAAGCTGTCCATACATTAGTAAGAACAATACACATTCTGCCCGTATCTCACATATATCAGTGCTGTGTAGACAAATGTCTTTTACCTTGTTTTTATTCTGCTGCTTTCTGATGCAATGAAACTAAATTTCTTAGTAGATTATTGAGTAATTCAGTGTTTTAAGTGTCTAATCAGAGCTGCAATACAAAGGATAATTTGTTAATAAAACTTAATCTGTCAAAAATTGTTACCATACAATTAGAAATCTGTTAATTACCTATCTTCATTTTGTTGTCTTTGGTTTTGGGATTCACACCTTTTTCTCTTCTTGTTTTCTGAGTTTTGCTCTTGTTTCATCTTGAGTTTCCTTTTGTTTGGGTTGGTTGGTTATTTCTTTTTTGGAGAGGGAGCATTTCAAGTAAACTCAGTAGTCAAAGCTCACAGTATTTTTTCAATTCTATGTCTCATGAAGAATAATTGGGGTTTTTTTGTCTTCCCAAATCTCAAGATATCCTAAGAAGCAGGTTGGCATTTAATTTAGAGCTTGATTTTTTTTCCTAGCCCTCTGTATTTTCTTATGATGTTGTACGTGTTAAAGACATATTGTAATATGTTTCCTTTGATATTGACAGGACCCTGAATGTCCCACTCACCTTCCCACAGGACTGGGCTGCCATGACACTTGCCTGGGCTGTGATGTGCACTGATTCAGCCTCAGGAGAACTCTCATCTATCATTTGAATATATAGAAGTTAAGCTAATCCTGTTCATAAGCTAGAGCCTAGAGTCCATGACATATTCAAAAAAATCTAATTTTTTTTGTTCACTATTTATATCTCCTAGATAAAAAAAGTCATGGTGAATACCTTAACATCTTCAATATCTGAAACAAGTTTTCAGTACACTTTAAAATACATGTAAACAGTTTCAAATATGAAAGGAACATTCAATCTAAAATCTTCTGTGTTGTAGTGAGAAAATAATAAAAGACATATAAGAATAATTTGTACTTTGTGCCATCAGCTGCTCCAATCACAAACCCATGCTGTTACTTTCAGACAGCCTGAAGTGCCCTCCAGCATAACACAAAAGACAAGAAGAATAGAAAATGCAGTTGGTCCAGTATTGAGTTTAATAGGAAGTCATAATCCTTTGTGCTTAGGAGAAAAATTAATCAGATAAAAGTATCAGACAGACAAAAGCCAATTTCTGAGTAAAGTAGTGACAGTGAAAGGTCATGAGTTTTAGAGTAAAAATTTTTACAACCCCCACAAAATCCCCCTTAAAAGCCTTGAAAACACCTCAATTCCTATGTTTCAACGGGATAGATATGATTTTATCAAAGCATAAAAACACTGACCCTTTTATCCCCAGAGGAGGGTTTCCTTGTGAGGAAGAATTTCCTGCCTGTGTCACTGAACCTTTTTCAGAAAAAGTTTCAGTTTTTCAAGAGCTGAATGTGTAGCTTTGCTTGAAAAGGTCTCACATATGTCATCTGCATTTCTGTAGACTGCATGGTTTGGAGAATACAGACTAAAGGTCAATATTTGTTATAACAGGTCAGTCTGGCAGGAAATGAATGGCCATGATATAATTCTTTAAGTAGAATTCACTGTAACTACAAATGAGAGCCAGATGCAGTCCTGATAAAGAGCTGTCGCTGAGTTACCTGGTCCAAGAAAGTGTGTGTTACAACAGACAGTGCAAACAACTGAGATTCCTCCCATTCTTTCCTCTGTTAAATGTCTACTACAGCATTAAATGCATGATATCTAGCCAAAGCATGGAAAGATTAATTGGACATTTAGTATATTAATTGTCATAGTGAAGAAGCAAGGCTGTAATTTCTGGGGAAAAAAAAACCAAATAAACAAACAAACAAAAACCAACCAAACAAAAAAACCACCCCAGAAAATAGGATCTTAATTAACAACTATAAATGAGTACATGAAAAACAGTAATTGTAGACTGCAATGAGGTCTCTCTCCCTTCAGTCTCCTCCAGACTGAACAATCCAAGTGCCCTCAGCCACTCCTCATATAGCTTCCCCTTCACCATCTTTGTATCTTCCTTTGGACACTCTTCAATACTTTAATGTCTTTCTTCCATTGCAGTGCCCAAACCTGCCCCCAGCAGTCAAGGTGAGGCCACCCCAGTGCAGAGCAGAGCAGGACAATCCCCTCCCTTGCCTGGCTGGAGATGCTGTGCCTGGTGTCCCCCAAGACACGCTTGGTGTGTAAACACTGGCACAGAGCCAGAATGAATATGCAATTGACATGTTTTGTGTTGGAGAAAAATGTAATTGTGTTGCAACTGCTCTCCTCAAAGCAAAATCTTGAGAATTCTATATTAAGTGATACAATTTCCACGTGTTGGGAACATATGTTTCTTCATTCTCGACTCCTTTATGTTCTTTCAATCCAACCTTGGATCCTGTAATGTATTTGCTGTGATTTTTATACGGATATTTCAAGTATTTTTAATTCAGGTTGGTAATATCTGATGGTAGTTAATATCTTGTGGTTAGTTTACACTCAGAAACATGAGAATATAAACTTAAAATATAAAAAATCAAAAATTTTCATGTGCAACTACAAACAAACATAATTATTCAAAGTAATAAAAACCAAAATATTTGTTAAAATCAACACAACCTTCCTTCAACTTTTGCAATCTTCTTAACACAGTCATGCACTGGACTTTTATGGAAAATATATTATTAACTGGATTAAATGTTTGCATTTGTTTTATTTGAAGATATTTGCATAATTATTGTTTTCCATTGTTCTTCAAATGTAAAAGGAATTATTAATAAATCTGTTTTCCTTGGACTTCCCTATATCATTCTCCCAGGTTCTTTGAGCACTCTGTAGTTAGAATTACATTATAATGTAAATATTTTTTAAAGCAAAAGCTACATGAAATGCAAAGATTATAAGTTTATATATATTTAGACAGATATTTCACTTCAATATTTGGACAGTAAATAATCAAACCCGACACTGATGGCAATTTGGACTGATAGACCTGCTTCAAAATGAAATACTTTAGCAGGACTGTTTTTTCCAAAGTATGTTTTTGGAGGAGTGAGATTTTAGTAAGAATGAAAATTGAATTAGCATTCTGGATTTCAGCAACTCAGAACTAACATACTTTAATTCCCATCTATGATAAACTCCTACACTGGCTTCATTGGAGCAGGGCTTCTGACACTAGGTATCACAATATTACATCCAAGCAAGGATACTATAGTTCATATGTGTGATCTGGATGAATAAAAAACAGTTTATATGGTTGGATCAGGGAGTTGTGGTTAATGGCTTATGCTCTGCCTGGAGGCTGGAAAGAAGGAAGCAGAGCACTGCAGGAGCATATCCTGAGATCTGTCCTACATAAGGATTTTATCAATAACCTGGAAGTGGCAACAGAAGACACACTCATCAACCTTGTACACAACATCGAAGTGAAGGGAATAGTTGGTATGTTCAAAGGGAGATTGCCAACAGAAGGGACACAGACAAACTGAGAGAATGGGCCAAAAAGAGCCTTATAAAAGTCAAGCAGGACAGATGCCAGATCCTGGGAATACATGGGCTATGGACAGTCTGCACAGCTGGAGTGTTGCTCTGGGGAAAAAAGACAGAAAGGCACTGGGTTTTTTGTCAGAGAGTGAGCTGGCATGAAAGAGCACTGAACCTCACAGCTGACCCTGGTTTGAGCAGACAGTTGAGCAGATAATCTCTGGAGGTCCCCTGTGGCCTGAACTATCCTGTTGTCTTTCAATAGTGAAATGAATCTTAGCTGCAAAATAACTGAGGAGCACACCACCTGTTTGTTTCCTTTTTGCACAAAAGTGAGAACTGTGGGAAGTGATACCTCCCCTGTGCTGAGCTTGTGAAATCATTGCATTTTCATAGCATTTTTAGAGCACCTACTAGTATATTTTCATATGTATTCAGGAGATCCATGAATATCCCAAGCATAGGAATGATCTTGGGTTTGTATTTGGAATCTGAAAATAACTGCAAATTTAAAGAGGAAGTTTACTGCCTATCACCATCACAAGGGAGAAAAGCTCAAAACTGAAAGCATTGTGAGAATGTCCAGCACTTTGGGGGAGTTGCATTATTTTAGATAAAGCATGCTCATTTATGATTATATGGAGATTGCTATATATATTTCGCTCTCAAATATTTTTGTGATGTAAACTATTCTGATTGATCAAATCATTATGACGTTTTCTAGAAAAGGAAGTAAGAGTAACAGAGAAATAACTCACAGACTAGGTAAGAGGATAGTTAAGTGGAAAATGTGCATTCACTTTTCGGTGCAGTTATTCACTAGATGGGACCATTACCTGAAAGTTATTTAGATGTCCAGAAATGCACAAAGGAAAATACTAACTCTTAAACTTTTTCCATGATCATTTGATTTTCTTCTTCGAAAAAATGCCTAGAGTTTTTTCCTCTGGAAATTCAAATAAAAAGTATTCTTTTCTTCCACAGAAAATACATGTCAGAAACTGTCTCATTATTTTTATTTTCATTGCTTTCAAAAAAATCTTGCTGTTAAGTCTCTATTAAAAAAGTAAAACTGTTGAGCACTATGTCTCTGGCAGTTTTGTTTGACTTAGAGAAAGGTTCAATGTATATGAGAAAATGTGATTTACATGAGTGTATTTCACTGGAGATTTTTCTGTACTATTCAGTAGAAGATATGATCTCTCCTCCTCATAATAAAATTCAGAGGATCTTATTTTATATAAAATAAATTTTAGTTGTTTTCTCATTGAACAGAAGAGTCAACACTATTAACAGAAACCCATTTGAAGGCACCACTCCACTGCCTTCTCTTCAGCAGCTAAAAAGCAACATCCATTCTGACTAGTTTTCTGGAAACTGATTTAGGCTTAATGGTGTCAAGGCTTGGGATGTTTGGGATGGGATTTTCCCCCCCCCCTTGTCAATAACTTCACTCCAGCTTTCTTAACTTATGGTAACACTTAGCTTAAAAGAAGCATTTTATCATTCTGGAATTAACTTTCCCATCATTTGCACCTGTTAACACTAGGTTTATGCTTTGAATATCTTTTCTGAATTACAAGCAGTGATAAAAATGGTTTGAGACAGCTGTGAAGTCTTCCATCTCCATCAGCAGTTGTATTTGGACATGCATATTTTTCTGTCCCTGACAACTTGCCTGATGTTCTGAGACTTTTCACTATCAATAGGTTCAAGTTCATGGGCATTCTTGGGGATAGTGACATACATATCACCATACTAAACAATCCTGTTATTTCAGACTAATCAAAGTATTTTGTGACAGCCAGCTCTGGAGTTTTATACCAGTATTGATTTTGTGTATTTTCATTATAACAGGCTGCCAGTCATTAACTTTTGCAAACAAATACTATTCAGCAGCAAATCTCTTCAAAGTTGTAGTTCTTCTTAGGGCTTGTTTGTTCTAAATAATGCTGCAGTTGGTTTAATTATGAAGAATCCTTCACTGTTGTTCTTTATTGAAAAGTGCAAATCTGAAATGTTGTCTGATTTTCCTGTCAGTGACACAAATATTTTTCTTTTTTTCTACTTGTTTGTTGGTCAGTAAGTAAGTGCCAGTAGGGATGCTGTGACATAGCTTTGTAAGAACAGGCTGATAACATGAAGAAATTTAGTTTCTTTAATCAAGAATTATATCTGTTTAGATCCTGAGTCCCATCTGTTTCTATCTACATGCTATTATCACAACTCCTGAACACCCTCCTTACTTAGCATACTGGGACACACACGGAAAGATATCAAGGTGTGGATATGTGTGTGATGACAACTCTCAGAAGGAGCTCTGAAAATATCCCTCGAGCCCGGCTGGAAAGTGGCTTCCAGCTGTTCCCGGCTAGCCCTGGTTCGGGATACTTCCAAACTCGGTTGGTGGCAGCAGGCGGACCGGCCACCACCCCCCTGGTGGGTCAGAGCTGCACGAGAGATGTCGGTGAGGCTTGACGAAGGTAGGAAGCGAGGAGGCTACTTTGTGGCTAGATGGTTTTTATTGTCACCTGCTCTTCGCAGGGGAGCCACACTTCTCTCTGAGCCTCTCTCAAGAGTGTCCCCGCCCGAGGTGTGGCTACAGCTTATACGGGGTTGGGAGAAGGGGGTGGACACAAGAGGGAAAGCCAATCAGGGAAATGGGGATGTCACACAGACAGCGAATGGGAAACGAGGGGTGGGGGTTCTCCAGCCTGCTCCAATCTGGGACCGAGTGTCTCTGAACCTTCTGGAAGAAGAGAGAGGCTTCCCAGAGAGTGACAGGCTGTGGAGAACAAAGACAAGGGGAAACCAAATGGGGAGAAATACAGGGGGGAACTTGGGAGAAACCATTACAGAACAAATTAATATTAACAATAAATCAAAAGGTATAAAACACGCCGCTACAGAGCTCCAGATGGCAACACTCAAAGGCTATCACAGATCACAGAATATTCTCAGTTGAAAAGGACCCACAAGGATCATCAAATCCAACTCTGAAGTGAATGGCTCATAAGGTGATTAGAATCTGCCAGCTTGGGGTTATCAGCACCATGCCACTTGGCACTCCATGGCTTGGTTATGGGTAGTTGCTTAAGATGTAAGTAGATTCACCTACATATAAATCATGAAAGCCTTTTGAGGTGGATTGTTTGTTCTTTTTGATAAGACTTGTCCACCCCCAGTCTGTTGAAAAATATGAGTGTTAATTGTAACACTGATGGATTTGGGGAAGAATTTACTGCTGTCTTCTGTGTTCTCTCACAATTAATTAGCTTTGAAACTGAATAAGATGTAGGACTGATCTGTAAACACTGTCAGGGTATGTGAAAAATATGAAGAATAGAGACCTATTAATACTTCCTTCGAGAACAAGTGACATACCTTCAACATAAATAATGAAAGCCTGTAAGTAGTATGAGACACTTTCTTGTCAGTTCAGTTTGAATTAGTCTGTGCAAAGCCAGCAATGAGCAGACAGTCTTGAGGATGAGACCAGAGGTAATAGAACTATTTTGGCTGGTAAACAAATATAAATTCTAGAGAATGTGCATTTGAGTTCCATTAAAAAAAGAACTGGAAACAATAGCAAGGTACCAAAGGAAGGCCAGTGTTTAGAATTTTGAGAAATGTTCGTAGTTAGCTCACGACAGACTGATTTCCAGCCTCCTGCTGAAAATGCTCCAGCAGAACATGAAAGTCAGTATTTGTGATTATAGTGAATTGTAAGCAATAGAAGAAACATATTGAAAACCTTGTCTAATATTCTTCAAAAGCCAACAAAACATACAGTAACATTCTGTGATTCCAGAGACCACTTCCTGCCAGTGATATTTTCTACTTTTGATTTATAAAGCAGGACATACTTATGTTTTATTTTTGATTGATACTGTAATTAAGCCACTAAAAGGTACTAATATGGTCTTTAAAGTTTCTTTCTTTTTGTGAAGTCATAGAGCTTTTAAAGATTTCTTTTATTGTTTAAATTTGGGGGGGGGGGTGGTATGTGGTTTTTGTTGTTGTCTGGTTGTTTGGTTTGGGTTTGGGGTTATTTTAGTAGGTTTTATTAAAGTAAAATGTCTTCTGGAAACTTTCTCTCTAAACTAAGATAAATAAGAACAAAATAGAATGATAGACATTGGGAAGCAAGGTTTTAGAAAAGAGGAAGTCACCATAAGCTAATATGAGATAACAAACAGTTAAAGAATGATTTTCTGTCAAAAAATTAACTATTTAATTCATCAAATCATTAGCTGTAATAAAAATTTAAAAAAAAGTAAGATGGTCAGATTACTTGAATACCAAAATTACTACTATTCCATAGATGTGTTGTAACATATTTGGTAGTAGAGATCCTATAAATCCTATCATTATTTGCTAGGAATTATTGACTAAAATTAGGTCATCTAGAGGTATAATTTTAGTTTAAGTGTTTATTCCCCTATATTACCTTTTTCACTTCCAGTTCCACTTTTTGTTTCCTGAATTTTAATTCTTTATTTTGTTTGTATTATCATTGTATTTTAAAAAATGTAACAGATACATTTATCAGCCTCTTGTGTTCAAATTCAAAGTTTAAGGAATTATTTTAGATATTTATTTTCCAAATTCTTTCATTAAGTATAGAAAACTTATTTCTGTTATTACAGTTATTATATAAACTGATTTCTATCACAAGTATATCTCTATTAATGTGATACGTGTCACAGATTTTCTAATGCCCCAAAAAGAACCACATTTCTATAACTATTCACCTTATATTATGAAACATGTATGCAACTGATTTTCATACATGGAAGAGAAGACACCAGTGAAAGACTGGTGAGTAAACCAGAGTGACTTTTTCTCATCTGTCATGGATATAAGGATTCACTCTTTTTTTCTTCTTTGTAACATGAAAAAAAGGTCTTTAATGAGGTTTTCTGGTTTCTGAGACTAAATTGATTATTACATTAACACTTTGAAAAGTACTTTGTTATGTGAAGGGATCTGAGAGTTTTTTTAGTGTAGTGTTCTAGCTCTTTTCACTGTGGAAGAGGTAAAATGCCCAAGTCAGATAACTTTACAATGAGATCTGTATGAGATCTGTTGGGTTTTTTGGGTTTTTTTAATATACATCTATTCCATTCTTATACTTCAGAGGTGAAATCAGAAATTATTATAACTTTTTAGGCATAAGAAGACCAATATCTGTGTGGGGTAGGACAGTAACACAGACTTCAGATTAGAGGAAGGGGAATTCAATTTTGGTCTCCAACAGGGGCAAAATTATTCATTTCCACCAGTCAGCATTCTTAAGAGTCCCATAGCCAATGAGTACTTGTCTTGAATGTTCAACCTTCATCCTTAAGGATTTATGTAGTTTATGTGGGGAAGGGAAGAGTTTGTGAGCCTTACCAAGACCTTTGAGCTCATCTCTTGACATCTTTACCAGTGTATATAACAGCCTGTGGGAAAAATTTCAGATAAAAGTTATGCATTAAAAGACAGATCGTCTAAAAAGTACACTAAAATTACTTGACATATTTAGTGAAGATATTAAAAAGTATTCCATTTTTTTATCTCCTTTTAATCATAATTATTATTTTATTTTGCTATTATCTAAGAAAAAGTTTCAATACATCAATACAGTTCACATCCAACTTCATTATATTTTTCTGCTCCAGACTTAAATCCTCCCAAGAATTGGTTTAAGTCACTTCCTACTAAGGAACTGAGGAAAAATAATTGGGGTCATCGGACATTTTTTATCTTTTAACTCTGTTACTTTTGCATTTCTTACTTTGTTGTTGTGGTTTCTCCAGGTCTTCCACCTAATCACAAACTGATAATTTTTGAATTCCATCTGATCCTCATACCTTTTCTTTCATTCCTCTAGTGTCCTCCTTTTCTGAGTTTATAACTAAAAGTCTTGACAATTTGCAATCATTTGCATTTGCATCTTGTCGTGTCTACTCTCTAGCTGCACCAATTTTAATGAAGGACTTCTCTCCAATTTAAATGAAGGACTGGCAGTAGTGCTGTATTTGTAGTGTGAAATAACATCTTCTTAGCATTTTTGTAAGAAATCTCCCCCCCCCATGCACATGCCCTTTTATTTTTTTCTTTTTTCCTATGTTTTCTACTTTATTTTCACAGAACACAGGACTGCTTCCATCATGTGCTTGTATGTCTTTTTCCAACTGACTTATTTTGGGTCATCTCAGACCTACCACTGCTTACTTGTTTCTTTCAGGCTCATACTGTAAGTCTTTTCTGCTTTTGAAACAGGCATAGTAGGGCACCTGGGCTCTTAACAAATCCTGTGTTGTACCTTTTGACTTTACTGCATATGGCTTAAAGCAGATGAGAGGAGAAGCACCAGTGATCGCTGATCAGTCTGTTTCATATATTGCAGTTACGGGAAGCGTATTCAGCTGCTGATGTTGTATACCAGCAATGGAGAATCTCTTTATGGCATTTCCCCTAAGGTATTTAAGACCTGCCTGGGAACTGAAGGGGAGAGAGGAGAGGCCAAAAAAATGAACAGAATCTTAAGACTGAGTTTCCTTCCAAAAATGTTGTCAAGAAATGATTTGTGGGGAGCAATGAGCAGAAAATTTGAAGTGAATAGTTCACTACTGAATTCAGTCTTCTATTTTCTCTTTTTGCATGCAGCCTTTTTCTTATGATGTGAAGCTATTACTTGCTGAATTTTTAGTTCTTCAATTTGTTCTCAATTTATTCTAGCATATTTCATTGTACTCAATTGAGATGTGATTTGTGCTACAGTAGTTGAGATCACTTGTCATTGTTAATTATAGGTGTTCAGAATAGGCACAAACTAAAGAAGCCATGAGCTTTAATACTTTTGTCACTACATATATTTAAGAAAATTCATATTTAGGCATAATAGAGGAATGTTGGAGAATTTCTTTTCCAAAACAAAAACATTTTGATCACTGGGTAATGACTAGATCACTGTATGACTTATTGGTTAGGTAAATTGTATACCTGTATACAATTATACAGGTATCTGTATACAATATAAATTGTATACCTTCACTTAGATATTGTAGATCAGTATTTTTAATATTAGAGATAAAGACTAGGATTCATATCAGCTAGGTTCAGGGTCCCAAAGAAGCTAAGGAAATTGTCTAAGCTACTCCTCCATGTTATTTCTTTCATGGAGAGAAAAAACAGATGATTCATCCCAAAGATATTAGGCACCTATCTTACCACAGAATCAACAACTCTCTGAAAACTGCAATTCATTTCCATTAAAGGAAGTCTAAACAAAAGCTGACATTTAAAGCATGAACTCCTGTTCAGCTCTTTTAATTCTATTCCAGGTGACCCACTTCTCACATTGCAGAGAATCGGCCTATGTAAATTAATTGTTTATGAATACTTCAGAAGATTTCCATTAATATTTTTACAGTACTTTAAAACTTTCAGAGATTTCACACATCAAAGGTCCTATGATTTCCTGAAAGACAGGGAGTGCTGAGGAAGAAGTTTTAAAAGTAGACAGAGTCTGTTCAGTAAAGAACATGATAGCTCAGGCACTGTAGATTATCTACACTAACTAACACTAGTCTGGAAAAGAAATCTTTCTTTAGGCAAAAGGGACATTTCTGGAGTGAGATTTATTGATTCTTTTCAGGATTTTTATTTTGGTTTGTTTCAGTTTTGGCTTTGTTTAATGTGGTGAACTAAACCATAAATTGTTTTTACCTGTTTTATAGAGCAGCTAGCTGATAAACAGTTACTTAGCTGTAGATTTAAATCACAAGAGAACATTGGAAAAACAGACCAGGAGGTTCAGAAGGGATATGTACCTTCAAGGATTTCCAAAAGGCTCTTTTAAAACTGATCACTAGTAATACTTTTTATTTTTTTACCTGCTACCATACTGCTTGTGGAAATAGTGGTCATATGATACTTCTATAAAGATTGTAGCAATGTAAGAAATTTGAAATTACTTACATCTAGAACAATGATTATATATATATGGATATATATTTTTAAATATAGTTGAGCATTTTTGTGGTCACCAATACATAATCTTGTATTTTTGAATAAATATGTGAGCAACATAAAATGAAATTTAAACAGTGAACAAATTATAATTTGTATTTGTATTTAAATTCAGGACATGCACAAGCATAATACATAACTATCAAAACCAATGTTTTCTAATTACCCAGGAGTCCAAAGTGGACTGTTTACTTAATTTACTTTTAATCACTTTATTTTGGATTTTCTCAGCTGTATATGCAAATGACATACACAATGTCACCTCTGTTATAGATGTGGGTGAAAGAAGGAAAACTATTAATTGATCTTTGTGCAGAATTGATTCCCCCAAAGCAGTAGCCTTTAATTTGAGTCTATACAGAGAAATAAAATGAAACTACATGTCAGTTCTCAGTCTTGAAGTTGTCACATGCAGAAGGAAATAATAAAAAACAAGCTCAATTTTTTTAGTAATGGTTATAAAATTCTGAAATAAATGCAGAACCTGGAGTTTGATTAAATAAAAGATACATTCTTATTTTAAAATAAGAAAAAATTCACAATAATAAAATTTCACCTTTCTGAAATGTTATGGTTAGGACAGATAAATAAAGATAAAACTTCTTGCCAACATACAACACACCTATATTATCAGAAAAGAAAGAATTCATCTGGTTTGTGATTCTGGAAATAACTACTCAAATACAGTTTATTTAATTACAGTTTATTTATTTACAGTTTACTTAAATACAGAAAATATAGTTTATTTAAATACAATAAGTATATTTATTCCAGAAAATCAGTGAGTTTTCCACAGAAAAACCTGCTTTATTTCTTCTATTATGAAAAGAAAAAGTTTAACTCCTTTTACGGCAAAAAATTCTTATTTCATACAGGAATGTGTTTTCAGTTTTCACAACACAGACCCTAACTAATCCTGAACTTCCTTGGGGTACAGTGCTGTTCCTTCTAGACAGTACCGCATATTTTAATTTTTTTTTTTTTCCATTAGATTTGCATTTGAAGGACATTGTATAAACCAAGCCAACTCACTGGACCATGACCTCTTCTGGTGAAGCTCATGAGCTCTATGATGAAGAACAAAATAATCAATTACTTTTCCTATTGTGATGCAAACATAAATAAAAAGTCCTCAGTATATGCAGAAATGTCAAATTCTCTTATTTTGAGACACACTTAGACATGATCAGCTAGAATGAAATTACATGATGACTTTAAATCTAACTGTGAATTATCTCTAAAATAATTTCTTCATTACATCTCTGTATTTATTTTCCTTTTTTCCCCCTTTTTTTTTCTTTTTTAGATGCTAAAAACAATAATAATAAAGTGATACAGTGATTATAATTTGTTGTTCATATATTTTGGCTGAATGTAGCCTGACAGAGGGTAGTAACAGCAAGCTAACTGAAATAATGCAGAAAAATATTTATTAAGATGTGCTGAGAAGGTTTAGACAAGCCAAGATTAGTAATCTCTGTTTTCATCATTGACTGGATTTTATAAATGTTAGTAAACAGCCAAACCCTACCCAAATTCTTATAATGGATATTTAACTATCTTCATACATATTTCAGCTCATGTTACCCTTTAGGAAAAAATTGACACTTTTCTTAAAAAGAAGAACTACTAAACCTACAACTTGACCAGATTTGTTCTTTCACTGTTAATAAACAGAAGAACAATTTAGTAAACTACCAATTCCTTAACATCACTTTGAGTATGTCAGCTGGGCTCACTTTGAAATATGCTAAATTATATATTAGAAACAAGAAAATTATGTATACCATTGGATGAAGAAACCCTGCTGATAGGATCCTGGGGTTTATAGTAGTTAGAAAATTTTACAACATTAGTCTGAGCAGACCAGAATGCAATAAAAAGGTCAGTGCAGCATAGGTGGTGGATAGCTTGCAAAAAGCTTTGTATTTTGTCTAATGTTACCAAAATCACAACCTATAGATCACATTCATCAGCACTTAAAACACATCAGGAGACTGGAATAAAACAAGCTTAATAGATATCAAATGCTGAAATGACCGTGATTCTGCTAAAGAAAGAAGAGACTAATCTAAATGGTGTTTTATACATATGAATGCTTGTAGAGGTGTTTGTGCATTTCTATGTGAATGTGCGTGTATGTGTGTATGAATGTGTCTGGTCAGAGGGAAATATGACAGGTTAAGCACCAGGAATTCATCTCTGACATGTCCTGTACATTGTGTCTTTAGTATGTCTGCAATAAAGGAGATACTTTTATTTCAACAGCCTGCTGAGCTGCGTAACATTTTTTGATGCTTTTTCTTTTAATTGGAAAATGAAGGCCTTACCAGCAGAAGAAAAATAAAACAAACAAACTGAGGATTTTCAGGTATCTCAGCATCCCTGTTGACTTCAATGATTTCAAGCTGATGTAATCAGTTCCTTGATGTAGACCTCATTTAAGGTAGATTGTATCATTATATTTTTTTTCTTATTTACAAAAAGGTAATATTTCATTGACTGTTGTAAATAAATATATTAAAAAGGACAGATATCAAGATAGCCACTAAGTAAGAAGATGGAATTTATCCCCTCAGACCAATCAAGGTATTATGTAAACTAAAAAGCTCACATGGTTACAAACAGCTCCACTTTGGAATGAAAAGTCAAGCTGTTCTATGTTCTGACAAAATTATGGTATGGCAAATGGTTTACTATTTAATAAATGAGGATCTTTTGTAAACCTTCTCAATACAGAATATACAATCAATTTAGATAGCAGACAAAAAGTATTTATAAACATGTTAGACCCTTATGCAAGCAGACAGAAATGGGAAAAGAGGAAAAAAACTATAAATCCTGTATGTGAGAATTTCATATGTCTTAAACTAGTGCTGGAATCTGTACATTTTTATGTGAAATCTATTGCAGGAAATGTGCTTCTTTGAGCATTTTGAACTCAGATAAGTGAGCGTAACAATGAAGTTAGTCTCAAACTGAACATGTAGAAAAAGCAGGAGGGCAATTCTAGACCACTTTGGTAGAAAAATTATTAAGTCATACGCCTTCCTTTTGTGCACCGATGATTTTTGTCCCATTTTTTAATTATTAAATGTCTCTAATTCCTAGAACTAGGAAACCTAAAAAGGTGCACTAGAAAGGTGACAAGTGAGTATAAAGTGCAGAATGTACCATTGGATACATGATGGTGACAGTATGCTTTGTTTTACTGAGAAACCCTGCATCTTTTTTCCACAGCAATATGATATCTATGTCAGTGACCACAGTAGCCATCATTTAGCTTACCTGACATCCTCTTCTAAGTAATCAGGGCCACCTTGCGAGGCCTGAGACTTGGACACATTTGAATCTCATGAAGTTCAATAAGTCCAAGTGTAAAGTCCTGCTCCTTGGTCGGGGCACAAAATCAATACAGGCTGAGGGATGAATAAATTGAGATCAGCCATGTGGAGAACAGAAATATTGGTAGACAAAAATTTAGGTATCAGACAACATTGTGTGCTTGCAGCACAAAAACCAGCCTCTATCCTGGGCTGCATCAAAAAAGCATGACCAGCAGGCTGATGGAGGTGATTCTGTCCCTCTACTTCACTCTTGAGACCTGGAGTTCTGCATCTGGCTCTGGGGCTCCAATTTAAAGGATGCGGATCTGTTAGAGTGGGTCCAGAGGAACGTCACACAAAAAAAAATCAAGGAGTTGCAAACACCTCTCCTATGAAGAAAGACTGAGCAAGTTGGAGTTGTGAGAAGAGAAGGCTTTGGAAAGGTTTTATTTCAGCCTTTAGTACCTAAGGGGGGCTTAAAAGAAAGATGGGAATTTTCTACCAAGGCCTAGAGTAGTAGGACAAGGTTTCAAACTAAGAGAGACAGATTTATATTACACATAAGAATAACATCTTTTGTTGTGGGGGTGGTGAGGTACTGTGGTGAATGTGGTGAACCTGCCCAGAAAGGCTGTGGATGTTCCATTCCTGGAAGTGTTCACAGTCAGGTTGGATAGGGCTCTGAGCCACTTTGTCTAATGGCAGGTGCCCCGGTCCATGGTGGGGGGATTTGACAAGATAATGTCCTTGGATGGGTGTTTCAATCCAAACCAATCTGCTATTTTTGCTTTACTGTTCCCTGTGCAATAATAGACATACTTTTTATTATTTTCTACAATATTTTTTTCTAAAAGCAGACATATTCTATTACCTAAATCACTGTTCTGGGTAATAGTTGCAAATTCATATGATATTTTTCAAACATGCACAGATGTTTTAGGGCTTGTGTACCTTTGCTGCACCTCTGCCGATAGAAAAATTTATATCATAGGTTGTCTTCTTATTCAGTTGGTATATAATATCTCCAAACCAGCTGATCTATGAATTTGTCAGGGTCAATATTCATTTTCAATCTCTTGCTAAACTTGCTTACCACAAATGTAATATTCTGGATTCAAATTTTTCTTGTTGTTTTTTAAATTCTATTATTTAATTTCTAATATGGTATATTAACAGACAAAATTATGCTTTGCCTCTTCAGCCTAGTAGTTGTCTTCTATCTTATTGCTCCCTTGCTGACAGCTGCAGCAAGCCTGGCAAGCAATTATATAGTACATTTAATGAAAATAATTATTAGAATTTGTAGACATGCAGTATCTGGTGGGGCAACAACATGAATGCTCATTCTGGGATTCCCTGGCATATGTAGTATCTGCTACTTCTAAACTGTTTTAAGCAGTTAAAAAAAAAAAAAAAAAAAAAAAAAAAAAAAAGCTCATTTTATATATATTCAATATTTTTATTTAGTTTTCCTGAAGTTATATATTCACCTCCACTAACTCTACCTTATACCAGATTACAGATTCACTTGTCTCTCAGACTGACATTTTTTTCTCTAGGGTTTCAGGAACAATACAGAGCTTTCTCTTGTAATATTTGTTTTAGCCTGAGATCTGGATTAGGAGTAAGTACAATGAAGCCACAGAGCTATACCTCTCTGTGCACTCAGATGTTCCTCTCTCACAATTGTTCAAGGCTATATAGTAAATTAGATTACTTTTTACCATCACTGTCATCTTTGCCTGCTTATTGCTGCAGAAATTAGAAAGTCAATAAAGAATGAGGCACCAAACTGTGGGAAAAGTTGTAGTGGAAACATTGGAAATTCCAACAGGCATGACTTCTATATAAAGAATCGTACAAACACATTTTCCACATAGAACTTTTTGCTCATAGGCTCTCAAGATGATGTGTACGTGTAAACCAAATCATTTTAATCTTATAAAGCTGTAGTGGTGCGTTGAGCTGTGCTCACAAGTTTTAAGTTTATATGATTAATGTTATTTAAGTTGGAAAAATGGTTTGTTCCAGACCCCCCTGTTTATGGCTGCATTTGCAGTTGGTTTACCCCTTCCAGAAAGTGCTGTTCCCCTAGCAACTTTCCTGTCCGTCAAAAGTATCCCTTCCCACAGAGCCTGTCAGTCACTTAGAAGGCCTCTCCTCCTTCTGGAAATCTCAGGGAAACCCGAAGGCCTTTCCTCCTTCTGGAAATCTCAGGGAAACCCGACTCCTGATTAGAACAGGTTCTGGAAATCCCCTACTCCCTTTCAGGGATTGGCCCTTTGTGTGTCAATCTACCCCCCAACTCCTCCCTTTGTATCCCCCTATTGGTTGAATGTTTTTGTACACGCCCCTTGGCATCTGTCCCATTTAAGCTCCTGGAGATCAGGAAGGATCGCTTTTTTCCCTGAGGACGTCCACGTGAATAAACCCCTGTTATACCTCAGAAAAGAGTCTCCTTTTCCTCCTTCGCCAAAGCTGCATTTTACATCCAGTGCTTGCTTGCCAAGAACCCACCGGGTGGGCTTTTGCGGACTCGTCCAGCGAGGCCCTACGGAGAACTGTGCACACTTCCAGCCAGGAGGGCTGCCGGGCAAAATCGGGAATCACTGGTCAGTGACCCACAGAGCGTGGCCACATAAAGCCACTTCTACATGCTCTTGCAGTTTAATGCATTGTATTAATGATATTGATGATATTATTATATTGCTCTGTGTTCTATACAATGGTGCTTCAATTTTTAGATATCTAACAAGTTAGACTTCAAGGTGACCAGAAACAGCATAGGGGTTTGGTAGGGTTTGGTTTTGTTTGGGTTTTTTTTCTGTTTGGTTGGTTTTGGTTTTTTCCCACAAAAATTCCTATTTACAGAAAACGTCCATGTTTCACATTTGATACTGAAGATCTTTAGTGTAGAAAAATCTGTGAAAACTTGTTACAGCCTTAGGTTTTAAAATTTGAAAAAATTATATCCATTCTGTAACTTTTGTATGCCACACTTCCTAGTTTTATGAAACTGTGATGTTTTCAAGCATAGTATTTCAAATCTGGTTCAACTGAGTTGTGATTACTAGTTATCTTATATAGACAAAGACGTGATGTTCTTCAGAACTCAATAAATCATATGCAGTGCTGAATACTCAACTCATATTTTTATTTTGGAGATGTTGAAGGTGTTGATTTAGATACAACTATTTTCTAGTGGCCTCAAAGGAAATGTCTGTAAAACTCATGTTGATTTCTTTTTCACTCAAATTAGACTTCAGCTGAAAAATACCTTAAAATACCTTTATTAAAATATTGTTTGTTAGGTAAACAGCTGGGATAGTCTAGGAATTAGCAAGGCTGAAAACTTTCCAGATGCTGGATAAAAATACAAATAAAATATATATAAAAATACATTTTGCCTTGCTCAGTGTTGTTTGATTGTACACAAATTATATAGGCTAACACTGTCCTGGTTATATCTTGGTGTATTTTATTTTTATGAATGACATTGAAAGCCCTTTCTGAAAAATGTAGTGTGTACCTGTGGAACTGTGTGTAGTTTGATGGTGTGTTTTATCTTCCTTTGCTTTGGGCATTAGGAGGTACAGAACTGAGTTGTTTGCCCAAACAGACAGTTCCCCATTAAGGTTATCTTAGGATGACTGTGGGTCTTCTGAGCATTTAAGATATGCCATTTTATGGCCAGGAAACAGTCTAGTAGTGTACAGCTTTCCAACATCTATGAGGCTGGCAAAATCAAAGCTTTCATTAGGTTGTTTTTCACTGGGGGAATGAAGATGTGTTGGTACTGTTCACCTATTCTGCTTTTTTTGATTATAAAAGTAAAAATAGAATTAAAAATAATCTGCGGGGTTTGGTAATAAAAATACTTGTGTTATGTGCCTCATTTGGGTATGGACTGGTTGGTAGAACCCATCTTTGCAGAAAAAAAAAAAATTAAAGCCCTGAGATTCCTGTCAGAGAAGAAGGAATTCAAAAGACATTCCTACTAAAAACACTCTCAACACACAAAATTTTTGTGTCAAAGCACTTCCAAAAAGAGTCTTTTAGTTTCTTTGCTTGTCTTTATTTACATGAGGAATTCAGCTGTAGGTGGTGACAACAGCAATACAGGGCCATCGTATCTGCCATGATCTCTGTGAAAGACCTTCAAAGATTCCTCAAGCAAAAAATTTCTTTTCCACATATATATTTTTTTTTATGTTTCATGGATTTATCCTGTTCCTGTGGGAAGTATTTAGAGTTATAAACAGTTTTCTGTTCTCTAAATCATATTTAATTCTTCATGCGTATCTTATGCATAAGAAATCTTGTTTCATATTGCACATGATTACCTCAGTAAACATTAATACAGACTTAAGTAAAGTGCATCTAGAACATTTTTGGGAAAAAAAAAAAAGAAAATAGTTGTGATGTTAGCTAACAGAAAAAAATGCATTGCATTTCATATGCTGCTGCTTTTATACCTTGTATAAATGTTTTGGAAATCAGGAAAACCAATTATCCAGAGGTTAGCCTGGGTTCATGAAAAATTACTTTCCTTTAATCTCCTGCCAAATATTTTGTCATTATTCAATGAATCAAGTTAAAAGTAGGTTGTCTAAAACTCTAATAGTCTGGACTTTCAAGATAATTTGTGCTATAATAGACATCAATCATTATTTTTTTTTTTTGTGTCACTGTTGTACTAAATTGTTGTAATGTTAAGGTAAAACCATGTAATTAAGAATTGTTAAAGGTCTTTTTTTTTCCCAAACGAAGACTGACTTCACCTGTATATACCAAACACTACAGTCAGGAGCGAGAGCTTTAGCTGACTGTCATACTGACATCTATCATCAAGTTGGAAATTTTTGCACAGCTTTTCTTATACGGATATATTAAGGCTATTATATAACCTCAGTAAAATTGAATATATGAATCATAGTAGATGTTTCAAGAGAAATATTTTTATAAATAAATATGTACTTGATTTCTAGGAGCAGAAGTGGAAATTTCTGCACCATCATTTTTTATCTTTATTTGCGGGCAATCATTTAAGACATACTAGAATTATTTTTAGGACTAATTTGACTCCATAAAAAATGGAAATCAACACAAACAGTAGCACATTATCATAAGAATGTTTCTGTTGTCTTCACATTTTAAGGCAAAGTTGTATAGTAAAATCCACATCAATTTTAACATCAAATTAGGCGTAGCTGTGAATTACATTTGTCTCTTCTGATCAGAGGCAGCCTGAAGCAGGAGAGTGGAAATAGCTGGGAATAGCAAGTCTGGGAAATTTATGGCCACTCTGTAACATTTGTACAAAAGCCTGTAGCTTTTAAGTCAAATAGAGTCCTCATTAAAACAATAAAATACACAACAAAAAGTTTGATAATAGTTTCTGACATTCAGATATGAGCTCACAGTAAAGCAATCTCAATTTTTTTTAAAATTTTGATTCCTGCTTGTCTTACTGTGGTAGTGTCACTCAGTTTTGACACTTATGCAGAAAATTCAATTCAGACACCTGATTAATAAATATTCTCACTAAACTTCAGACTTTGTTATAAGGATATGACTATTTTGCTACTGCACACAAGCAAAAATGCAAATAATAATGTGACATTATGTGAAAACTTAGCATGATAACTGTTATGCTTGATTAATTCTCTAGCTTGAAAGATACAGAGACGAGTATTTTGTTTTCAGTGATTTATTTTCAACTGTATTTTTCATCAGCAAGTGTGTGTACACTTCCTGAGGAGAAAACTCATAATCCTTTTTCTCTGGAAAATTTTTCAGGATATTCTTCACTTATCAATGAAGACCTTGTTAATTGGAAACTTGATAGAGGAAAAGAAAAGGTAAAACTGGAGTAATGAAGCACTTTATCTTTACCTGTAGGAAATTTCAACTTGGATCAATTTTTTTCATTCTAGCTAATCATAATAGCTTTAGCAACCCACTGAATTAGCTTCAGGTAGGTGTTATTCTTCTCATCAACTGTTCAGTGTTGAAAGAAAAATCCTCAGTCTCCCAACTCCCAGTAGTACAACCCTCAAGCAGCTCAAGCTCTGAGTGATGGGGACCAAAGGTTATGGCCCCCAGTGGAACCTTTGGTTATAGCTAAGCTGGAAAAAGATAACATTGAATTTCCAGTAGATACTAGAGCTGCTTATTCTGTATTAAATACCTAGAAGAGAAACTGAGTCATGATACTGTACATGTTGTTGGGGACACTGGGGTAAGCGAAACACAGCCTTTCTTACAACCTTTAAAATTTAAACTGAGAAAGCACTAGGTAACCCATCAATTCTTCTATATGCCTAACTCTTCTAAACAATTACTTAGGAGGGATTTGCTAGAAAAATTAGAAGCAGAAATTAAATTTAAAAAAGAGAAGAGTGTATGAGTTGTAATTCCTGAATGTAAATTTGTCCAAATTGCTGCACTTTTTATACAAGAAAAATGTGGCAAAATCCCTGCTGAAGTGGAAAATGGAGTAAATCCAATAGTGTATGTAGGCCAGTGGCCAGGAAAATCCAAACAGGCAGAACCAGTGAGTATTACACTCAAACCAGGAGCCACATTGGTAAGGCAAAAACAATAACCTTTGAAATTAGAGAACCAGAAGACACTAGTATCTGTAATTTAAAAATTCCTGCAACATAGTTTATTAGCGCAATGTGCGTCCAAACTCAACCTGCATTTTAGCTGTTAAGAAAGCAGATAGTAAGAGTTATCGATTAGTACAAGATTTAAGCGCAATTAACAAAATTACAGAAAACATATACACAGTAGTAGCCAATCCCTACACCCTTTTGACCACACTACAGATAAATCAAGGTGGTTTGCTGTTATAAACTTGAAAGATGCCTTCTTCTGCAGCCCTGTACATGAAAACAGCCAAGATATTTTTGCTTTTAAGTAAAAAAATCCTGAGACAAAGAGGAAAATTCAGCTCACTTAGATAGTTTTACCCCAAGGTTTCAAGAACAGCCCAACAATATTTAGAAACCAGCTAGCAAAAGAATTAGAAAACTAGAAAAGACAAGAGCCCGAAGGAGTAATTCTTCAATATATAGATAACATCCTGATTGCAACCAGAATCAGAGATGACTACATATGATTTACCATAAGTTTATTAAACTTCTTGGGACTGACGGGGTACAGAGTTTCTAAAGACAAAGCACAGATTGCCAAAGAAGTAGTAGTTTACTTAGGGCTTGAGATCTTCTGTAGACACCGACAGCTCAGCAAAGGACAGAAAGAAGCCATCTGTTGACTCCCAGAGGTCCATACTGTAAGAGAAATGCAAGCTTTCCTAGGAATGGTAGGTTAATGTCATTTGTAGATATCAAAGTATGGACTGCTGGTAAAACCTCTATAGAGCATTAAAGGCAGATGAAAAAAGAATTATCATATAGACTGAAAATACCAGAGCAGCTTTTAAACAGCTGAAAGACTCTCTAATGTCAGCTCCAGCACTAAGACTGTCAGACTCAACTAAAACCTTTAAACTTTTTACATATGAGAAACTGAATACAGCTTTGGAGGTACTAGCACAGCGCCTCAGAAACCAACAGAGGGCTGTTGCCTACTTTTCTAAACAGCTAGACAGTGTTGCCCAAGGCTGGCTAAGGTGTCTGAAGGCTGTGGCAGCCACTGTCCTTTTAATCCAAGAAGCCCGAAAACTCACCCTTGGGTGACACATTGTAGTGTGTGTACCCCATGAAGTAGCAGCTGTACTTGAACAGAAAGGGAGACATTGGTTGTCCAATAACCAGATCCTTAAATATCAAGCATTAGAGCAAGATGATGCTGCCTTGAAAACAACTTCTGTTGTTAACCCTGCCATGTTTCTGTCCTCCACCTTAATTGATGGTATGCCTGAACATGACTATATACAGAAAATCAAAGAGGTCTATTCCAGCCAATCAGACCTAAAAGACATGCCCCTAGAAAATCCACATTGAGAGCTTTTTACAGATAGGAGCAGTTTTATGAAAAATAACAGAAGGATGACAGTCTATGAAGTAACCACTCAAGATAAGGTGATCGAGGCAAAGGCCCTGCCAGCAGATGTGTCATCAGAGAAAGCCAAACTGATTGCACCAACAAGAGCCCTAGACCTGAGTGAAATAAAGAAAGCTGTCAGTACAGCTAGTCTGTAGCTGGACAGACAAATCTCGCCATAATAAGAAACTCAATTTAGCTCTCCTGGTTTGATAAACAAGTCCCTGGGTGAGTGATGATAGGATGGATTTGAACACATACAAGGAACCCCAGCCAATCCCATTCAATCCTAATTGCAAACATACCACTGGTCAAGGAGCTGGGCGGTGTTAAGACCCAGACCAGTCAGCTGTCTAAACCCAGGAAATTCAAAGCCCTTATAAAAAGAACTGCCATAATAAACTCTTGGGTGTTTGTCTCATGATCATCAGTGAGTTCGTGTCATTTGTCTTTCTCTGGCCAACGACCTCACGTAATAGAAAGCAAATATATAAACTGACTCTAAATGTGCATTTAGTGTTGTCCACGCCCATAGAGCCATCTCAAAAGAGAGAAGACTTCTGAAAACTCAAGGTAATCAAATCAAACATGTTAAACAAATACTTGCTCTCTTAGCGTTAAAAAGACCGCAGAAATAGCTATCATGCATTGTAGCGGTCATTAAAAAAAGAAAACCACTCCAGAATTGAGAAACCAATTTGCTGATAAAGCAGCAAGAAGAATTACAGAAAAAAAATATTCTTGCAGTAATTCCACAAAAAAAGATTGATTTATCAGAGTTCACTCCAAAATATGACCATCCAGACTACAAACTAATTAAGTTTCTTTAAGCTAAGATAACAGAAAGTAGATAAGCTGTTACACCAGCAAATCAAGTTGTAGTCCCACCCCAGATCCTTCGGGAGCTAGCTCAGAGAGAACATAAAAACACATATTTCAGAGTTGAAAATCTTTTAAAACATCTAAAAAAAATAATAATTAGAAAAAGAATGACTGACATTGTACAACCAGTAGTGAGCTAATGTAAAATCTGCTGTAAAACAACCCTGACACAAAGAAAAAAAGCTGTGTTAAGAATAACAAAAGCAACGGGTCTTCCTAACCTAACCAGGGTGTAGCCCTGGCCAAGCTCCTGTGCTGTGCAAGGTGTATCTTTTAAAGCCTTTTAATGAATACCCAATTTATTCTCTTAGATCTGTCTAGTCTCTGCTCCAGATCAGCCTTCTCAAGGCATCACCATCTGTACTAATGGATTGTCTTGATTGTAAATGTTTTGCGTCATCCAAGGGCCATTGCTGCTAAGCCATTGTTAAAAACCTTTATTTTGCCCGCTAACATTGCTGGTCAGGCTGTGCCCCTGGAGATGCTCATGATGGCTTCCCCCTTTTCTGGGCCATGGCACTGGAGGAGGTCCAGGCCCAGGTGATCTCACTGAAGGAAATGTGCCCTCAGTCCAGGAACACTCAGCATGGGCTCCCCCGGCCCCTCGAGGCCTTGCTGCTGGACACAGCAGCCCCTGCCTGGCTCCTGCCTGCCCACAGCATGGACATCCACAGCTGCTCCCAGACACGGAGCTCACTACTGGTTGTACAATGTCCAGCAATTAAGAGGCCAATGAAAGCACTGGGCAGCAGCAGAACCCTCAGCAGAGTTCTTTGGACAACCACTGACTATCCACAACCCCACAGCAGCCTCACTGGGAATGTTTCCTGCCTACAGTAGACTTTCAAAAGAAGTTGTTTGAGGGAAAGGTGAACTTACAGTTTTCCTCTACAGTAAACCTGAATCCTGACACACCATCAAATGAAGACAAGCTCCAAAAAATGCAGGCCTGCTTGCCAACAGAATGTTCCCTGACAGAAACCCCTTCCAATGCTCTTCTGGGAATGGGGAACACATATTGTGGTGCCAGCTGCATCTGTGGGAGCAATGGGGATGTGAGCCTATGCTGTGCTCCACTGCTGAGCTGGCAGCACAGTGGATACAACCAGGACATTCTGTTTCACCCAGAGCTGACCCCTGCAGACACCTTGCCACCCCTTGGCACAGGCTGTGCCACCCAACAAAGGTGGGTGGTGGTGGCACCCAGAAGAATGGGAGGAGAGCCCAGGGCAGCCCAGCTGTTTGGACAGTCACTCCTTCGAGGGACATAGGCTAAACCCATCCCTGAGCAGCCACTGCTACCCTCAACCCTCCCTGTCCTGTGACAACTCCCCAAGCCCAAGGGCACAGAGTCAGACCCTGTGCAGCCCCTGCCCAATTGGGAGCCAGGGCTGGCTCTGGCCCTGGGCTCGCAGCAGGGCTCCCACTTGGGGCTGCTTCTGTGCCTTGGTCCTGTGTGCTCTCAGGGCCAGCTCCAGGAGCAGCTGCAGCAGGAGGGATGCTGGTGCATGAGTCCTCTTTCCCAGGCGCAGTGAGCAAGATCCATAGGCCTTGAAGCCAAGGTGCCTTCAGCTTTGGCTGCTGCAAGGGCAGGCCCTGGGGAGAGAGCTTCTGCCACACAGCCCCACAGCAATTACCTCCTGTGCCTGTGTCTGGCATCGCCTCCCTTTCTGAAGCAGGGGCTTCCAGTGAACCACTGCTTCTTGTGGGAAACACCTCCTTCTGTACAGCCTTTTGGTCCATGACTTGAGAAAGCAAAAAGGATAGCTAGATCAGATGGAACAATTCCCCATTTTGGTGCTGGCATCTTCAGGGCGTCATGCTTATCAAAAGTGAGGATAAGATTCACAAAACCTCTGGGCTTTGGGGCTGGGCCAGAGTCCTCCCTTGTCCAAACAGCTGCCAGTCCTGAGCAGAAGTCATGAAGGGATTGCTCAGGGCAAGGGTACACATTTGCCTGACTCTGTCCTGGCACCTGCAGTGATGGCCTCCTGGCAGAGTTCTGAGCTGGCAGCTCTCCCAGGGGAGAAGACCTTAACCTACCCTCACAATCGCCCAGAGGCTCAATCCTGAACATGGGTTGGGAAGCTAGGTCACTTTCACCAACAGGTTCAGCTGCAAAGAAAGGCAGGACAGAACAGCTCCTGTGGTACTGCACAAGATTCTCCTTCAGGCTGAAGTGGCAGTGAGTGCACCTGGGTGATTGGTGTCCTCCAAGGCACCTCATCTCTGCCTTCCGCTCAGGAGCAGGGGGACCTCATGCCTGCAGTGGCACCACACTGGGATGGAAGGAGCTCCTTGTAGGGCAGTCAGGGGAGAAAGGACTCCCTGGAGCTGCCAGCAGCCCTGAACTCAGCCCCAGCCAGGACCAGGACTTGGAAGTTGGCCTAAGGAGCAGCTCAGGCTTCCTGGGGCCAGCAAAGGAGCTGCACAAGGCACAGCTGAGGCACAGCGCTGGGCCTGGCCCCTTCTCTCTCTGCTCTTCTCTGTGGCTGCACAGAGCACATGGAAGGACACACTGGCATTGCACACGGGAAGAAGATTGACAGCTAAATGCTCCTTCCTCCAAATGACAGTGATCCTGTGGGATCACTCAGGGCTCCAGAAAGGAGCAGGACAAGGTTTCCAGAATCCTTCAACACTGAGATTATGTTAAGGTAAATGGCAAATGAGTGAGCTCTTGCCACACTGACACTGATTATTCTGTCAGCAAAGGCACACTGAGAACTTGCCTCCAGTATTCTCCAATAGTTTCAAGCCGTTATCCAACAATGCATCCAGATAATGCAAGTTATGAACCCAATCCCAAACCCAAGAAGGGAGCACAGATCAGAAACATTTCCATGGTGTGCTGGTATCCCCTTCTGCCTTAGGAAATGGGACACTGCAAGGGGGTCAAGTAAGGCTGTGGAAGCCAGATGCCAATGGACATGCTGCAGACGGGCCTGGAGAGCTCTGGGCTTGCTCCTGGTAACTCTCCACACTCTTTCCATGCCTAATGCAACATCCCTGGAGAGGAAACTGGAGCAGCCTAGGGCCCCTGGGGGCTCTCTCCCTCCCACAGAGGAACCTCTCCCTAAAGCCCTGGGGAAAATCATCCCCAGTGCTTCCCAGGGAGAGGGGAGCACTGTCCCAGGAAAGAGAAATCAGGCCACCAGCACACCTGCTCCCTGCAACTTGCCACGGAGCAGCCTGGGCAGCCCTGACATGCAGGGTCACTGCCAGGAGGAGCAGGAGGAAGAGGAATAGAGCAAGGGCCATGGTTCCTTGCATTCTGCAAATCTCACAGCTCTTGCTGCCACCACTATCCTGCCAACACTGTCCCAATGTCAGCACCACTGCTGCTGCTGCCACAACAGTTGTGGTCAAGGACTGAGTGGTCGGTCATTGTGCTGCTGTGCAACCGTGGGGCTCTGGGACCTCTGTGACCTCAGAGCCTGCTGTGCCCTCATGGCCTTAGCTGTACTCCCAGTGTACTCGCATCATTGACAACAAGCATACAGACCAGCTTCCACTACAGTGTAAGTCATGCATGTCACTTTCTAGGATTGGGATTGGTCAAAGAAGATATGCTACTAAAGAAGAATCAACAGAGTCAAACCGCTCTTGCTTAAGTAGCTCTGAGGAGGAGGATAGGATTGATAAAGTATTGCTGCCCTGAACAGGTGAAGGAAGAGAAAAGCCAGCAAAGAATGTAGCCTGATTACCAAACATACTAAGTCAAAAAGAGAAAGAGAACCAATTCTGCAAGCCCTGTTACAGCAGTCAGCAATGGGGCCAATATATGTGAAGATTCCATATTCCCTTATTGAGTTAGAGCAGTACAAAACTACTGTAGAGAAATATAAAGAAGATCCAGATAAGGTAGCAAAATTAGTAAAAAAAGCAGTAAACTCACAAAATCCTAACTAAGCTGATTTGAACTTTATGTTAGACACATTACTTGATCCTACTGAAAGACAAGTAGTCAATAAAGTGATTATAACATCAGTTAAGACAAGCATTGAAAACAGGTTATTTCAAGGCACCATCACACAGATATTCCCCCTTGAAAATCTGGGGTGAGATCCAAATATACTAGAACATATGCTGAGGTTAAAACTATATCAAAGCCTTGTAGTACACAGGTTAAAAGATGTCCCTAAAGCCATAAATTAGTCCAAGATTTACAAAGTAAGGCAAAATTATGATGAATCACCCACTGATTTTTTAAATAAGTTAAGAAAAACTTCCATCAAATATGGAATTTAGATCCAGAATCAGCAGATGGTAAAGCACATCTAGTACTTTTGTTTGAGTCAGGCTTCAAATGATATAAGAAGAAAGCTGCAAGCGATAAAAGGAGTTTGAGACGTAGATAAACTGCTAGAGGTTACCTAGATAAATGGACATCGGTTTTGATTATTTTGAAGAGAAGGATCAATTAAAATGACATAAAAATATTTGGTGAAAAGAGAAAAACAGAAATTAATTTTCTGGAACTCACTAGTGTTGTATTGCAGTATACTTCTTTCTGAATTCTAGTTAGTCTCCTGATTTGTTACTTGAGGTACAGAGTCAAGAATGCAAAAAGTCCACTTGATAAAAAAAGAAATGTATCATAATATTTACATGACAAAAGAAAAAGAAACATTAGATCATCTTGAAATATTTCATCTTTCAAGAAAGCTTACTAAAATCTAGTCCTTATTCAAGCAATTAGAATAATTTAAAACTATTTGTGTGAGATTTTACAATACTGAAGGGTAAAACCTTAAGTTTTAAGCAAATAAATGAGAATAAACTATTATTATGGATTAAATATTTTTAATAGATTTCTATTTTATAGTTAATAAAGGTTTCATGGTGGGCCATTGTTCTGGTTTAGGGTAAATTTGTCAGAGAGCCCCTGAATGGGGTCCCTCTGGGAAGCAAACCTAAAACGCCCCTCCTCTAACCAGTCCAGGAAAAATAACTTCCTCAGAAGAATGTGGAAAAAACTATTTATTTAACAAATAAAGTGCCCACAAGCATAAAGAATAAATAATATGAAACAATAAGACCTCTTGTTGCTCTGAAGTGAGATGGTAAATTGAGAAAGTCCTTACTGTGGGTAGCTCAGCTCACTCAGTCTCTAGTCAGTTCCTCCAGTGCAGGAAAAATGCCATCCTGGGCCCTGTGGGGCAGGACTGAGATCCAGGTGTCCCTCTGGGTCTTCAGTACAGGACAGGTCTCAGACGAGCACAGTCCAGGAGCAGGAATGCAGAGGAGGGAATGCTGTTTTCAAAACAAACTCCATGTGTCTTCTTTCTCCCCTTTCAGTCTCAGAACTAGTCTCACAGCAGTGATTCTCTCCAGGATCCTGCTTCATCAGTGCCTGCTTCATGCTTATCAAAAATGAGGATAAGATTCACAAAACCTCTGGGCTTTGGGGCTGGGCCATGCTCCTCAAGGCTGCTCCTCCATGAGCATCCTCCCCTTACCAGCTAACCCCCTCTTTTATCTCACTCATCCTTGTTGGATACAGCTGTGACTCACCAGGGGCAAGGCTGTACTGGTTAATTAACACAGCTGTTACTTAGTCCTAAAGGTACAGAAGTTAACATACAGCATAAACAGATGAGAAAATTGGGGATACAAGTATCAAAAAGTCACCCCAGGACAGCTGCTATATTATGAGTTTTCCCAAAGAAGAAGTGCGTAAGTGCTATGCAAATAAAAATTATTTCAAACTTTTTAAAAGTTCAGAGTGAAAACTCAAAGAAGTTGAAGTTTTATTAAGAAATAATAATAATAAAGGTTGATTTTCCAATGTCTCTCTGGCCTTTGGTAGATCTAAATAGATTTATCCTAAAAGCTTGTCATGGGCTGCTTCTGAGTCAAATTTTGTCTGTATATTTCTTCAGTACTATATTACTTGTTCTTACTTTCGAATTTTTCAACACATCAAATCTTGGGGCAGGGAAACACTTAAGAAAGTTCTGAAACTGGAAGATGTTCAACTCAGCTATGATATATGACTATTGGAGCCTTTATTTCAGTTCATAACAAATTCAAAATCTTCAGTTGCTGTTAAGTTATTTTAATTTTTCACTGAAAGGATGACAATACCATATATATTAATTACCTCAAAAAACAACTCCTGAACATTCCCTTTCTTTATTGTTACTTATCCAGATTGATGAAAAATGTACCAGGAGCATTTAAATGTACTTTATTTTTTGTAAAGTAAATACAAAGTCATAAATGAATATGTTGGGTATTATTTCTTGTTGTTTTTCTGGTAATCCCATTCATTTAGATCCTACTATTCTTTGCCATGGATAGGCTTAATGAGGATGAAGATGTTGAGGATGGATGCAAATTCAAATAATCAACCTAAAGTGGGTAACAAAATTTCATGCAATGTATATTTTTATTATTAAAATTTTATTATACACATTATAAATAGTGTTATTATATATTCTTATTAGATCTTATACTTTTTTATCTATATATCTCAGTATCCTATTTATTGTATAATATTATCAAGTGAAATAAATACGAAAGCGTATATAAGTAAAATTCATATGAACACAAAACCTGAAAAAATGGTAGTCATATGAGCAATGATACCTTGTATAGAACATATATGCAGTATACAAATAGTAGCCTTTCTTCATCTAATCTATTGAAAGAACAAATGCCTGAAAGAGACTGCGGTTTATTGAAAGCTGAGTTGCTTGTATAGCTTTCTTAATCCATGTAAAGCTAAATTGTATCTTAGCTTGCCTCCATAATATTTTCCTCTTCCTTTTAAATGTGTTTGTTCTGACAGCATAGTTCACATATTGTGTTAGACTTAAAGACTTCCACAGAATGGGATATGTCTTACATTTGAGGATATAAGGTATGTACTACTACAATGAGTCTAATTGAACACCTTGTTGGTACAGAGGCATACATTCTGAAATCATACATCATGAAAATGGTATTCAATTCTTTCCTCCCCCCCAAATTAGCTAATGATCACTTTTCTTCAAATTGAGAGAGGAACATGCATAACATAACCTTGATATCTAGAAATTATTCCTCTGTGTTCAGATTTTTTGACAAAGACTGAAAAACAAATTGCAGAATTTCTTTCTCAACGAAGTATTTTCTAAGGTGATCATTGCTACTTTTACATCCGCTTCTGAGCAAAAATCAAGTCTTCATCCTCTTGTATGCACTTAAACTCTCAGTTTGAAATATCATGAAGTAAATCAGGTTTCAAAACAAAGTAAAATGGATCATGAATTCTGATGAAAATATGATCATGAAAACAAAGATTTATTTTAAAAGAACGATACCTTCTTCTGAATATTCTACAGTGTGTTTTCCTAAAGCATGGACTGCTGACTCTCCAAGAAGATTTTACTATCCTTTGCTTTCGAAGCAGCTGTAGTTAAGACCAGCTTCTAGTCATACTACTGTCAATAGATCAGATGGCTTTTTGAGCACTAGATTGTGTGTTTTAAAGGAAAACTAGATTTTTATTTACAGTAAAAATTACGTATGGTGAGGTACAAAACCTGTGGGGAATGTAATCTCAGCATCAGTACCACTAACTTTGGGTACGTAGGGACTCTTACTTGATGAAAGGTGGCTGTTTTCAAAATGTGCTGCTTTAGCAGACAAATCAGAAATGCAGTTTGGAAGTGTATTTGACAGAAAAAACTTTCTATCATAGTTTTGGATTTGAAGTCATGCCAGTTTTCACATAACAGACCCTTTCATGAAACTGCCTTGAAGAGAGATGTTCTGTGTTATTTACTATGGAGAATTTAATAGTGTGGTAAAAATAGCCAGATTTTACTCTAGTTATATCTTGTAAATCCACCTAATTACAATAATTCGTTAAACTCTTCTCCTGAGAATCATATCTAATCTATATACCTGAATCATACTTCAGGGATAGAGATGAGAGCTGAGAAGAAAAATCTGACTGTGAGAAATGCAAGTCTAATAGAGGGAAAAATTTCTAATAGGGGGAAAATTCGCTCATTAAATGTATTGCATTTTGAAAATTTAGTTCAAATCCATATAAAATATAGATTTTTTTTTTTCTCTGTTCATACTCCCACTCGCTCTATTTCCAAAGTCAGATTTAATTTTCTTCCTGTCATCTTGGAATGTCCTTCTGTCTTACTTTCTCTCTGCTAAGAGTAAGGAAAATCAGCTATTCCCTTATAAATCTATGGGGCAGCTATCATTAGAATTTTCCTGAAAGAATATAATTTTCAGAAGATTTTTTTCCTCCATAAAATTTCAATTTTTGTTGGTTTTAGTTTTATTTCAAATCTTTTTAAATTCTCTTTACCTCTTTGATTTTTTATTCTTGTATTTTCCAGGGCTTTTTTCTCACCTAAGACGGCAAAACCCTAGGGCATATTGTCTCAGCCCTTACAGAGGTCTGAATGACTGATGTCTTGGATTCAGGAAGTGTACTCCCCAGCTAAGGATGTCAGTAGTCTGTGGCTTTTTGGCAATAACTATAAAATCAAGCAAAGTATGGTAATAAGGGCATTCCCTGAGGACTTAGGTTCTGTAGTACAAGGTAATTTATTTTTGTTTTTGAAGGCAATGTGTTCATTTTGGCAGGTATAGAGTTTAGAGAGGAGTAGAGAGGATTTTGGCTGGGATAAGTGTTTAGATTGGGTATTGTGTCTTCATGGAAAGAGTTGCCAAGCATTGGAAAAGACTTCCCAGGGAGGGCAATCTCTGTAGGTATTTAAAAAAGAAGTAGTTGTGGTGTTGAAGGACATAGTTTAGTGGTGGACTTGGAAGTGCTGGCTTAATTGTTGGAGTCTGACATTAAAAGTCTTTTTCAGACTAAATGATTCTATGATTGTATTAACACAATTTTTTATTTTTACTGGGAAATAGATAACTAGCAATCCTTAAGAAAATAATTAATGCAATGAAACTTTGTAATTCTGTGAGAAAGACAAGAATGCTCTCCAGAAGATGTGTAAAATGAGTGGGTTTTGATCACCTACTTTAGGAGGCTCTAAGATCAACTTTAGTCTAAATTAACAGATTGGTAGATTTAGTTAAATATATATTGAGACTAAAAAGCTTTGTACACAAAAATAAAAATTATTCTACTTACTTAAAAGACAAATTCATGTCTCATTAGATCTAGGTAAAACTAAAGAAATATCTTAGACATTTGTTCGAAGAAAAAAACCCGTAAAATCCTACTTTAAAGACCATGTAAGAATTTTCCACATGGAGAAAGATAATTAAAATATGCTAAATAGTAATATCTACTTCTTATAAAAAATACTAGTTATGGTATTGTGCTAATGAAAGAATGATAAAAGCTAATTTTGAGTGAAACCATGCATGAAAGAAGGATGTTGGCTTTCTTCATAAAGTGTTGGAAAAGAACATTAAAACTTCTACTTGAGCTGAATAAGATGGTTTTTTGTCCTTCAATCCTTGATTTAACAGCACTCTTCAATTGCATAAGCCAACAAAAATGCAGGCAATGAGCACAACAGAAAAAAATTAAACTTCTACAACAGGAGCAAGAGGAAGTGACTTTTCAGTTCATGACTTCACATAGATTAATGTGTCATGATTCGATGAAGCTGTAACACAGTGAGTATGTTTAAACAAATTTTTTCTTGAAAAAAAAATTATTGGAGATGTTGAAATACTGTTCTCACTGAAGATATTAACATTGTTAATAATATAGTTTCCTTCTCTTTTAAAGAAAGAACATGAGCGTATCTCACAAAAATTCATTTTTTTTTTTTTAACACACAAGTGTTTACTTCCTCCTATTCATTATATATGAAATTGTATAAATTAACCTTTAATGGTAGGTTTCTCCTAACCTAACTTTTTCAGTCTTTACATTAAAGTGGGGCTCATTCTACAGAATCCTAGAATTCAGATTAATTGCACCTTCTACAAGTGAGATACAGTACAAATATCAGAGAGTTTCTTCTCATACTCTGTGAAATCCAGGTTTGTTTAGCCTGTGTATCTGCTGTTTAGGTGATTCCAGGATGAATTGGACCGATCTGTGGCTAGATTGACTGTATTGGTTGTGTATCCACTGACCCTAATGAGGACCCAGAGAGACACATCAGAAGCAGATAAAATCTGTCCAGATGCTTAGGACTTACTTCAGGTGAATAGGTGCCAAAATATTGTAAAGCTAGGTATTTAATATAACATTGTACAGGCACCTCCTAGACACTAGAGAGAGTTAATACCACTCTGGAGATATTTGACAGAATGTACTAGATGATTATTTGTGACTGATCACTTTATATTTTAGATAGCTGTACCTAGTATTAGTTAACGATTTTAATTATATTCTTATAAGGTTAGTTGACAGCCTGCTTGTATTATACTCTCCAAGATGACTTATTATTTTGAAAAATAAAGTATACAGTGCCTTCTACTGAAAAAATTACCACAGTTCTTACTGAGATCCTCATAATGAAGAGTAAATGGGGAGAAAAAAGAAAGAATGAATAAAAGGAAGAAACTACTGTTTACTGGTCAGTGGTTTTTATTTTTTTTCCTCTCACAAGAAAATCGACTAATTATTAACTGTGATCATTCTCATTGTTTATAACTGTGCTATGTCCTCTCAGGAGCATAGGTAAAATATCCAAACTGCTAACTCAATGGAATTTTTATCCCTTAATTGGTTTAAAGGAAAGAAAAATATTCACTGCTTGGCTTGCTTCTTTCTAATTATGGATTTTTTTCATACTTAATGTTACATTTCTTAGGAATCAAAACATAAAAGTATTCCTAACAAATCGCAAATAGGAATCCTTCTGCCTCTCACTCATAATCCATTCTTGCATGATACTCAAAGCTGTTGGCTCAGTCTTCTTGGTAGAAATAGAATACTCCTCTTAGGTACCATGAGAAAATCAAGGAATGATCTGCAGACTAACAGGGTTATATTCTCTTTTAGAATCTTCATATAAATATAGGTTTGAAACCTAAACCGGTAAAATGCAAAAACCAGATACTTTACTGGAAAATACATACATTTTCTCAGATGTCTAGTGGAAAAATGCTGTAATCTGTTTCATATAATAAGGTCAGCATAGAAGTTCTAAAGTGATGACAAATTTATGCAGATGTCTCTATCTTTTTGAAGGCTTATCAATCTCAAAGGAACTATCTCTAAGTCAGATGAAGTCAAATGCAAAGGAATTTTCTGAATAGAAAACTAAAATGTGTATGATTGTAAAAGAAATAGTGGAATGATCAATACTTTCCACTTGATATGTTTTTGATTGAACAGCAAAAGGTTGACAATATAATTATTTTACATCTGATAATATTCTTAGAGCAATGCACTGTTGTTCATTTGTTAAAAGCTTCAATAATCACACGACTTGCATAATCAGCATATATTCCAGTATGCATGTTGATTTGGGTGTCAAATGGGAAAAAAAATCAAACTCATAAAATGTATTTGAGGTGCAGGCATTCAATGATTGTTGCAAATGAAAGTTAAGACATCCTCCAAAATCAATTTAGATATTTGATAATCTGTATTTACATTTCCTTCCATGACATCAAAGGAACATATTTCAAAATTAACACATTCATAAACTTGCTCTTAAGTTTCTACAGGTGTGAAGCATAGGGTTAATTAATATTTAGGTGAGTATGACTCCATCCAGAAATAAACACTTTTACTAGTGGCAAATTAAAATGACCATACGAAATGTATCCTACCCAGGTATTTCTGCATAGATAAAGATCTTTGAGAGAAAAAAAAAAAAAAAAGAAAAGAAAAAAGAAAAAGGGAGAAACACAGACAGCAATCAGTGAACTATTAGCAAGTACAGCTGGAAGTACATCTGTCTCTTACAGCTTTCTTCTGGTTCTACAGTAGGGAAAAGATATTCCCAAATCTCCTCCTGAAGAAAGGAATATAAAGTATATTTAATACTGCATGATGCAACTATTACTGCAGCTGACCACTATAGCTCAGAGAGGCTGTAGAATCTCCAGCTTCTACATACACAAAAGCAAATAGGTCATAACCATGAGCAGCCTGCTGCAAGTTACTGCACTTTGAGCAGCAGTGGTTGCCTGAGCAATCCCCAGAGGACCCTGCCAACCTCAGCTATTCTGTGATTATGTAGCTGTGACTACACTAAGGACAATTATTCACATCCTTAGTGAACGTGTGGTTTTACAGAAAATGCAATTTTATGATATTGGTGTCATTAATGCAAATTTGAAGTAAACTCTTTCTTAGCATTGCATAATATCACTGCACAAGTGAAATGTGTCTACCCTCAAGTCTTTTGATCTACAGTAGAGATTTCGGCCATTAGGTTTAGCAGAATTATTAGACAGTATATTGACTATATCATCTGTCACTTGATGACAGCAAAAGAAATATCAGACTCCAGAGTCTTGAGTTCTACCTGCTAAGTAAAGAAGTTCAGAATTCATACCTTACATCTCTACATATTAGTAGTTAGTTTTCCTGTCAGTTTGACCCCCATTAAAATAGGTTTGTTTCTCTCTGATGACCAGTCCAACATACTTTTCTCTTTACTTTATTATGAAGCTCAGGGACTTGAAAGTAAGCGGAATAAAATTTTCCAAGTGCAAATATTCCATCCAGTCCACAATATTCCATGCAATATCCATATTAACCTTTCCATGCCTTTATTTTAGCAGAAACCTGTAGAAACTGTAAGATGTGAAAGTGTTCTCTAAGACACATGTTAAGAGCAATTTAGAGAGGTCTTTTGTATATTAACTTGTGAATTCAAGTGAAGAAGAAAATGTTTGCAGGTTCCAGGCAATCTGCTCTGCACATGCTTTCCTGTGCAATGAGATTTTTCAAAGACAAAAAGCCTCTGACAAGAAGCCTCCACTCTGAGTCAGAGTCCATCCTGTAAAGTCCCATGTGAGTAAATGATTGCCGATATTTAATGGAATATTTTTCTTTTTAATATAAACATATATATTACCTTCCATAAAATGCAGAAATTATTGCTAAAAACTCAGAAATTATTTTGATTGAGGCAGAAAGTTGACATTTAAAAATTTTAACCCATCCATACTGTTATAGACTGCTGCAATTAGAAGTGATTATGGGTGCTTATTCTGAGAAGCTTCAGATAAAGTGAATAATGAATGGTGCTTATTTCCCTAATTTCAGTAAACACTTTTTCTCAGTTTTTATATTCCTGCCAAGATATTGACAATTGTATCAATCTTATTTCTTTACTTGTTCATCTGTGAAGCTTCCCTTGGCAAGCATTCTCACAAAGATCAGCAGAAATCAAAATGAAGTCCAAATCCAAGAAAATATACTAAAGAAAATTTCTGTAGAAATTAATCTTTGAAAATGAAAGTTCAGATGTTTGTTTAGAAGAAACTGAGATAAAAACGGCTTTCTAAAATCTTCCAGATGTCACAACATACAGATGCACAGGAGATATATGATAGTATGGACCAAATCATAATTGAAACTATTTTGTCAGTTTTGGTTGATAGCAGAATGCTTAGTATTCCTCTAGACCCCTACTCCTTTTGGATTTATGCAGGACATAGACAGAATTCTGAATACTAATGATTCACAGTGATGCAAAGGATTCAATATTAGCATGAGATGGCCAAATATGCTGGAGCTATTCTCTTTCACTTCATTGCTTAACATGGATACCAGAAGTTGATTCTTGGTAGTCTGTATAAAAAGAAATAAAAATATATATATAAATATATAAAAAAATATATATAATGTGTGTATATATATATATATATATAATCTCATGTATAATATATGTGAGATTTATTTACTTATGTAGTTTTGCTCATCAGAGTGATGTTTACGCCTATTCCTTTGGGCTTAATCCCAGCCAGCAACCAAGTACCATGCAAATACTTGCTAACTCCCTGACCAATGGGATCAGAGAGAGAATTGGAAAGGGAGAAGGAAAAGACCAAACAACTTGTGGGTTGAGGTAAAGACCATTTAACAGGTAAAGTAAAAGCTGCGCATGTAAAAAAAAAACAAAATAAGGAATTCATCCCCCACATCTCATGGGCAAGCTATTCCCAGGAAAACAGGGCTCCATCACATATAAGGGTGTAAGTGTGACTTGGAAAGAAAAAATGACATCCCTATGTATGCTCTCCCTTTCTCCCTTCCCCCAGCTTTATATGCTGAATAATGTGCTGTATGATATAGAATGCCCCTTTGGTCAGTTGAGGTCTTCTGTCCCAGACATATCCTCTCCCAGCATCTTTTGCCCCTCCTCACTGGCACAACATGAGAAACTGTAGAATTCTTGACTTAGGGTAAGCACTACTTAGTATCAACTACAACAGTGTGTTGTAACATTGTGTTTTCAACATTATTCTCACTGTATCCAAACCCTGCACTGTACCAGATACAAAAAGAAATTAATTCTGTCCCAGCCAAAACGAGGATGCTGCTTAGCTCATCCCATCTGATACTCAAAAGGCTTTTTGATTGAAAGCACTTTCGTTCTCACTTCTAGATGCAGAGCTGTAGGTGAGTATTTTACTCACCATATTCTACCATTACTGAATTTAAGTTATCGTCCACTTAGACCTATTACCACAGTACACACAGAATATCATTAGAAATTCTTTGTACAGTCAATTAACATTGACATCGAATAATGCCTCTGTATACTAATTGCATTTTAATTGTATCAATGTGACTCACACATCCAGTTTGAGGTGCATGTTTAGTAGCTGTGCTGAACAGAAAGTAATTCATTGCTTTGTATCTTCTCTTCTCTTCTCTTCTCTTCTCTTCTCTTCTCTTCTCTTCTCTTCTCTTCTCTTCTCTTCTCTTCTCTTCTCTTCTTTCTCTTCTCTTCTCTTCTCTTCTCTTCTCTTCTCTTCTCTTCTCTTCTCTTCTCTTCTCTTCTCTTCTCTTCTCTTCTCTTCTCTCTCATCTTTTTTCCTCTTTCCTCTTTTTTCTTCTCTTCTCTTTTTCTTTTTAATTGAAGTAAAAACAATATAAAGGAATTATAACTTTCCAATTTTAAGCTCATGTTACTTATAACACCTCTCAAGGAGTGCAATTTAGATGCTAACATTCACAAAGAGGAAACTGTGAAGGATAAAATGGATATCAATCTGCCTTTCACTTTACATATTTTTGGCCATATGTGAGTGATTTTTTTTTTTTCACAACAGCATCAGCAATAACTGACCCTATGAATTGTTCAGACCACCAGGAGACTTCTCCCTTGACCTCTGTCCAAATTACTTCACACCTGCAGAAACAGCATTCAGTTACAACTGTTAAGTTAAACCATCTTTCATGTAGACTGAATCTGAAGTCTCTCTCTTTAGTCTAGTTTTAAGTCGTGTGGAAAGTCCATACTCAAGTAATCTGGTCTTCTTGGTCTGGTCTCTATTTTGGATGTTCAGGATTCCTCTCCAGTGAAGGAGATGAACAGGGAGTCATGTCTGTGATTGGTTTCTGCTATAATACAGAAGCAGAAAGCTAAGGACAGGAGCCAGGATTAGTTGTGGAATATCAGCATAGAAAATATCAATGGTAATCTGTTACACATTTATATCTCTCTGTTTGTGAAATGTTCCAGTTCATACAATAGGTTTTTTTTCATAATGTTTGCAGTGGCAACCTTAAAAAAAAGTTCAAAACAATATTCTGTAAAATGTACAGTGTTCTGTAAAATGTAGTTCTACACTTCTGATCAGATTCTAAATCTATTCTCCTAAGTATTGTATGATTACCATAAAAAGTACTATTTTTCCCTTAGAATAAAAAAATCTTTATCATAGACAAGTAGAGAAAAGACAAGGTGTCTTTGATGTCCTGAATACTGCTAGCAACTTGACATTCTTTTTTCATCAAAGCTGAGGTCCCATGGCCTGTTGTACTGCATTTGTCTGGGTTGGAATTAATTTTCTTCATAGTAGCTCATATGGTTTTATATTGTTGATTAAAACAGTGTTGATGTTGATAATGTTTTATCAACACAACATCTAGGCCTAGTCAGAACTAACACAACATCAAGGCCTTTCCTGTTTGTCATGCTCCTTCACTAACAAGTTGGCTGAGGGTACACAGGTGTCAGAACTCAGGACATCCCTCTGGCTGCCCTGGGTGATCCAAGACCCTGGCAAGGGGTCCAGGGACAAGCCATGAGAGCTTGATTAGAATAGTATTAATTTAACACTGGGTGTAAATGTAGAATTTTGAGGTTTAATGGGGGTGCAAGAAGGCAAGATGGAGGAATTTGGGTGTGTCCCTGTCCTTCTGCTTCTTCTTCTTCTTGTCCTCCATTTTCTGCTGTGGTGGTGGCACTCTTGGATTGGTTTAGCATAGAAGTGCACTGTCTAACATAGGCGATAGGTATTGGCATCCTACTATAAACACAGATCATGTAATATTTGGTATAAAAAGTTACAACTGCCCTCGGGGTGGTCAGTTGGCAACGACCAGCACTGTAGCTAGCACCCAAGCCGGGTGAGAACAAAATGTACTGGATGAGAAATAATAAACAACCTTGAGAACCTGAGCCAACACATCCCGACTTCTTCTGGCACAGGGCTTGGGAGGAGGACTTTTTAACAAACATCTTGGGGGGCCATCAACCCAAAGAAACAGAAACCAAGACGCAGGAAGTTGGGAGTGGACACAGCTGGGACTGCTGACTCCAACTGGACAAAAGGATATCCTAGACCATATGGCATCATGCTCAGCAAAAAATGCTAGGAGAACAAAGAAGAAAAGGATGGCATTTGAAGTTATGGTGTTTGAAGTCCCAAGAAACTGTTATATGTGATGGATCCCTGCTTTTCTAGAGATGGCTTAACACCTGCCTGTCAATGGGAAGGGATGAATGAATTCCTCATTTTGTTTTGCTTGTGAGCACAGGTTGTTCTTTACCTGTCAAACTGTCATTAACTCAGCCCATGGTTTTTCTCACTTTTATTCTTCTAATCTCCTTCACATTGCACTGCAGGGGAGTGGACAAGGATCTGTGTGATGTTTGCCTTCCTACTGGGATTAAATCACAAAACCTATCCTTTAGTGAAGAAAGGCTGTAAGGCTGTAGAGAGGATTTTCTTCATTTTGCTCACAACACAGATGTATTTTTTGTATCAGCAAGACCAAATCTTATAAACTGCTGAGAGAGGAGGCAGATTTAAGGACCAACTTTGGGCTATCTCTCATTATACAGCAGCAAGTAGTGGAATACCTCTGCTGAGGAAGCAAGACTATGACTGTCTCATAGACCTCAATAAGTTTCTTTTCCATATGCAGCACGTGTAAGAGTCTAGTTTTCTAGTTTGGGCTCCTAGCACTTATAAGACAGTCAGTTGTTTCAGTTGGTCCTTGCTTGAAAAATTCTATTCAGTATCCTACAGAATAAGTAGTCAGATGAATGGAAAAGTCTATGGGCCATATTTGATCAGCTGGCTGCACATGAACTGTGCTGATTTACATTAAATTACTTTTGAACTTATAGTATGGAGCAAACATAGCCTGGATAACTTTTTTGTTAAAATATCACAGTATCACAAAATATGCTGAATTGAAAGGGAGCCACATGGATCATCTAGTCCAATTCCCATTAGGCTGAACAACTAACTAAATGAGTTGTCTTCTTGCTCGTCTTATTAGAAGATTATGCTGAGATATAGTTTATACCTAAAACAGTTTTGGTGGGGTTTTTTATGTTTTGTTTTGCCTTTGTTTTGGAGTTTTGTTGTTTGGTTTTTTTTTTTGGTTGTTGTTGTTGTCGGTTTTTTTGGTTTTGTTTTTTAATATGGATTCTCTTTTATTTATGCAGTGCAGGATTCTTTGACCTGAAGAGCTGTTGCATAAATGGTTAGCTAAGCTCTGAAATTTGAGTTGTACTAAAAAGGACAATGACTCTCCCAGCTCCTTCTCTAACTAGTGTCAGGTTTTTTCCCTCATCCTTCCATTTCCTTTCTCTGACTTACTGTTGTCACTTGAAGCAGAAAATGCTCAAGAATTAAACACTATAAAGGGACATGAACACTGAAAATTCTATTCTCAACTCTTCATCAGATTTCATTTCTAATACTGGAACAATACAGACAGAATGACTTTCAATTAAATGAACTCAAAAATAACTTTCAAGACACAGAAATATACACTTGCAGTAATGTTTGTCCTCTACTCTCTGCTTAGCTGCTGCTTTCACAAAGCACCTAAATTTGCTGGATCTCTCTGGTTAGATTTTGGAATTCCCTGGGTTTTGAGACTTAGACAACTCTAAATCCCTTTGTTTCAGTATCTCAATGTCACTGCCTTATTTAACATTTATAATTCTTGGGAGGTATCCCTTTACTCCTGAAAGACCTGATCCATTAGAAAGTTCCTGAAATGCATTAGAACTCTTGCAAAATTAGAACCAACTTTTCCTTCACACGTGATTTCCAGGGAGAGGAACAATAGTGCTATTGAGTAAACTCGTCTTTAACAGAATAAAGTTTTACCCATTCAAAAAGTAAAATACATAATCATTTCATAGAAAGGATAAAATTTCTGGAATCCCAGACGGCTGTGATCAAACCCAAAGAACAACACATCTCCCTTTTTCATTGGCTGTTGGGAAGGTTAAGTGGAGTTTCTTCCCAAAAAATCCATCTGTGCAAGTAACACATTTCAGGGTGACAGGAGACATGGATTGGAATCTCCTGAGTCAGGGATAGGTATGGAATATGGGTTTCTTACTACTAGTCTGTCCTCCTTAGTGATTAAATTATTTAAATGTTTAAATGCAAATGCCAGACAATACCTCATTTTTTCAATTAATCTTCCATTCCCCTGTCTCCTTTCAAATTAAGAGAGGCTTGATACTCTTTCAAAGAATTAATAATGCTTCTGAATAGTTTCTGTGCATTGGAGATCTGATCTCAACACACCTGATACTGTAACAGAGCAAATAATAAAATAGTTATTCCCAAAACAACTATCATATACTTCTGTCTTAAATTATTTATGAACTCAAAAAATACAAATATAAAGAAAAAATAAAAATATAAAGAAAATAGTCCAAATATAAAGATCTCTGAGGACAAGTCTTAATAATCTGTGAAGACTTGTATGACAGAAGGTATTGAATTAATAACTAAAAAAATTCCTACTGCTTTTTCCTGTGATCTATATTTTTTCTCTCCTCTCTGTAGACTTTGTTTCAGACAACAATTAAAAATTCTGATCATGGGAGCCAATCAAAGTATAGTAATCTATATGAAAATCAAGAAAATATTGTATTTATTTACATAGTTTTATGTGATAGTAATACTCATATGTGAAATGAAAATTGGTCTCTTATATTGCTTCTGAAAAAGATACAGGATGAATTAGACACAATGAATGTATACCTAAGGTTAATATATTACTGTATGTGTTATGCTGCAGACTTCCTGTCATTTGATTGGGTGATGCAGCTCCATTTTTATTTTAAAATGAGCCTATGAAGAATGTTTCTCTAATCTTTTTCAGACTCCTAATCCACATACCTGAATAATTTTCTCTAATTTTTAGTGTAATGTATTTTGCTTTATGTGTGTCTTGTAGAATTACAACTTTTAAAAGGATTTGGTCCATATAACTGTCTGTTCAGTTTCTTCCCACAGTGTCACAGAACGAAGCAGATAGAAATATGATTTAAGCATCTGTTTAGAGTTTTGCACTATTTATAAAGCAGTGAAGTGAAACAATAAGCTTAACTGGATGGAAATATTCAGTTTATTCTCTTAAATTGCATATATATATATGTATCCATTTATATTTACTCTTAGATAGCCTTCGTAATCTGGACATTAGGGAAGAGAAATACCACTTTCAGAATGGCTATCAACAAAAAATAAAACCCAAATAGAACAAATAAAATCCTTATTCTGCTAATTATTTTATTGAAGCCCTTAATTTTATGACTTCCATTTCCTAATTTCTTCTTTCTACTTTTCGTCTTTACCCAAATGAAAGAATATACTTCAGAAACAAAAAATTGAGAAAGTGTGATCATGTTTATATAACAAAGAGAGATTGTGGAGTCTCCATCCATGGAAATATTCAAAAACTGTTTGCACATAATCCTGGGCAGCTTGCTCTAGGGGCCATGCTTGAGAAGAGGGGGGTTGAATCAGATAACAGCCAGAGATCACCTCCAAACTCAACCATTCTATAATCCTGTTCTCGTATGTCAGACAATGGTGTTCTTCCTTCATGTAACGCTGATGTTTCCTTTTGTGCGTGTGTGTATGATGGGTTTGTGCATGTTTTTATGCATCTTATTCTCAGTAAAACAAATAATTTCTCATATTTAGAAGAGTTTATTTTTTTATCCAATTGGATAATCTTTACTCCAAGCAATTAAAAGTAAAAAGAGGAATTCTGTGCCTGTTTAAAATGACACATACCCTTCTAAAATCATATTTTAAACCGAGCAATACAGAAAATATAGATTAATGCAGTGAAATTACCCTGTTTCCTCTGGGATCAGTTTTCTAACTGAAGACATTGATAGAGAAGACAATCAGTTGTTTCCAAAGTCTTTAGTACTTACATTTCACTTCCTTCAAAGCCAGGTTATGGGCACTGTTCCTGTGTCTGAGAACAGTAAAGGTGGATAACATACATTGTTGTTTAACATTCAGGTTTGCTAGCTACAGAGAAGTTCAGCATGTCCTTAATTTCTGATTCTGATGGTTCCCAGAAGCTATTACTTTTTCTTTTTTCTTCACTCCAGAAGCAGATACATTTCTGAGGCTGACAAATTTTTTTTCTGCACTTACATGAGTATAGACATAGTGGTGTATATACAAAGTACAACTATTAAGACTTTCTCTCTTCCTTTCAAGCATTTTTTTGTTACTGTTTTTGTAATGGATTCTGAAGAAAGTCAGTTAAGTTCAAAACATTTTTAACTCATCTCAGATAGTGTGCATGAGGAGAAATATACTCTAACAAAGGAAAACACAACCTAAACAAAAAGCTGGAAACTGAAGTTGGACAAATTTAAATTTGCACTAATGAGAACTTTTAAATAATTAGAATGATTAATAATAGAGGCAGTGGATGCAGGCCTATCATCACCATTGATGGACAGGCTGATCCAGAATTAGAAAAGTAGTTTGCACATGAATAGTGTGAAGGGTCATCCACAGTGATACCATATGTAAAGATTTACTGGAGTGAATTTAGAGCTCTCTAAGTGCACTCCAAAAAAACCATGAAAAGCAAAGGGAATGTCTTGGTTTTGAAAGAGAGTTGTCTGTCAGGGAGAGCTAGATCTTCCTTTGGAATTAAGAATGTCACCTGCCTCCCCTCCAAATTATTATAATTTTGCAATTAGGGGCTTTCAGGCAAAGATATGGGAATAGGAGTAATGGTCCTTTAATAAGAATAAAAAATAACAACAACAACAAAACCCCAAAATACAAATGCAGTAGTACAAAGACAAGCAAGCAAAACAGAAGTCCTGGAAAAAAATCCTGAAAGAGTCAGGGATATGACCAGACACCCTGTTGGTCAGGGTGTTGGAAGCAGTCCAAATAAATCCTAGATGAGGTTCTGTGGGTTACAGATAATGGAGTAGGAAAAGTCCAGTGGTGGCGAGATGGGTCTGGTCTTCCTCTGGTGGAAAGAGCCAGATGCCTGCTGTTCTTGAGTCTCAGTTTTTATCCAGGTAGGAACGGTTGGCCCCCCCACACAGGGTGGACCATCACACAATGGGTTGATGTAATGTGTCATGTCATTGATGAGCCTTAATGGCCCATTAATAGAAGATATCTCCCTGGAAGATGGATGGGTGGTGAAAGAGGTAAGAAACACTGCCACACCTGGTTTTAACAGCTGGCCCACTATCAGAAGGCATCTGCCCCCCTCCCCCTGGGAGTTACAAGAGATAAAGAAATATCTGCTTTTACAACAGATGAAATAAAATACAAATCTCTTGGCTACCCAACCCAAGACAGGGAATTATATGTTTCTGTGTTTCAATCAAAAGCAATGACCTTTTCAAACACATTCTTGAGCCCCCTACTTCAAATAGGAAAATGTTCTTGAGAATTGTAGAACTGAAAGAAAATATCTTCATACCTGGGATGTCCTAGGAAACATAACATTGCCAGGTTTACACATGTGATAAAGTATCATTTGTGTTGCTTCAGATTTACCATTTCAACTACTTGTAGTGTTCAATATAACAGAAATTGGATGAAATTGAAAAGCTAGCTAAATTTCCAACATCCTCACCAGATGTTGGCCTTAAAATCCAAAAATAAAGTACCCAGTTCTGTCAGGGAGTAGATGGAAGCAGGCATTGAAAATTGCAGTGTTATAAATTGCCTGATTTCTACTGTGAACAGATGTTTAATTGTTATTAGCATTATTTTGGTTATTAAATTACAGAAACATGATCCTTCATCTCATCCTCCAAGGACACTCATTACCTGTACTCTGAGGTACCTCCCTTTGCTCTTTACATTTAAGAGGAGAAGTATATTTTTCTTTTACTGAGCATCTGTGTCACTCATTAACAGCAAAAGGAATCCATACCAAGGTCATTTTCTTAGTGTTTTCAATGGAGAACATTTTCTTCTTTTTTCTTTTTTCTTTTTTTTTTTTTTTTTTTTTTTTGTGGATTTTGTAGTCTTCATAACTTTTTGGGTTTGGAGGACAGTAATGAAACTGTTGACTTGAGTACAATAAACTTTTAGACTATATAATAAATCAATTTGCATCTCAAAGTTTTACAAAACACTAGAATTTTATTCTTACATTTAAGGAAACTCACAATTTGTGTTCTATTTATAAAATATAAAAACTGTGTTCCAGTCTAAAGAATAATTTCACTCCTTCTAAGGAGGAATATAGCATTATCTGTTCCTCCAGAAAGATAAAATCCAGTATCCTTTAATTGCTAAATTGACCTTCACTGCTGCTTTTAGAGCACTCAACTGGGAAAGAACAGAATAGAGCTACACAGTACTGTAATCCAATTTCCTTTTTCTCTTGGCCTTTTTTTTCCCCCTACATTGTTAATAAAAATTACTTTGCTGGTTTATGTGTGACTTATTTTACCATATATGATTTACTTTTCTTTCATGGTATCATATTTTGACAAATATATATGCAACTTTGAAATTCGTGTTACTTATGTCTGTTATAAATACTTTGGACACTGCCAATTCCTGATAGCAATTGGGCTCTCAATAAAAATATAATGCTTAAGCAAATATATACATCTCTTCCCTACTTAGAGCACCTAAAAATATGTTTTCACACCCCTTGCAAAGTCTTATCTTGAACTTGTGCGAGTAGTTGATATTATTTGGCTTTAAAACCACTGGATAAACTCTTAACCTCATTCACGTTATTCGTGTTCATGAAGTGCTGCAGTTTGTGTATATTTGTATATATTTTTTGGCAACAGTGAGGTGGAACGACATGCTAAGAGGATTGAACTGAAACATCTTCCTTTATTGTGATAGAAGGAGCAATCACAAACCAACTGCAGAACTTCATCTCTTAATTGCTCTTGTGAAGTTAGTATTTATTATTATTTATAAGAAATAATTTTGAAACTATTAACCTGTCATTTGACAAAATAGCTTGTATATCAATGGCTTTATAAGATTCCGTATATGTAAAATTCCTTTCAAATATTCTTGATATTGCTGTATGAAATCCACTTGAAATTCACACTCTAAAATTCCACGCAAGTTACAAAACCAGGATTTTATAGACCTGCTCATAGTTGCCCAAGAGAAAATACAATTACATGTGTAAGTCTTAAAGACCCATTAAATTAGCCAAGATATATTTAATTGAATTAAATTAATGGTTAAATAAAATTAAAATTAGTATTAATGTTGTGAGTACAAATGCTGAGGCATTAGGATGGGGTTTTTTTCTTTTCTTCTGTAAGCTCTTCTGTTACACTTCTGTCTATTTCTCACCTGCCTACCCAGTCTAAAAGACATTGGACTGTGAATATTACCAATTATGTTTCAGCTACCTCTTTCTAAAAGAAATCACAATATCACTCTTCAAATAAAAGCATACTTGTACATCCCAATACAAAGAATCAAACTTAGCTACTACTCTTGCAGTGTAATCATTGATCTCTCTAAAGATTGTACCATAAAGATATTGAATGTAGCGGGTTTTTTACTAGTATTTTCCTCAAATAACTTAAACAAAATTATTAGAAATTCTGCTCATTTGACAAAAAGAATTTCATTTTAACCGGTATTTTTGTGATATTAGGTATTTTTATTTAGCTTTGTAATACTGCGGGTCATTGTCAATAATTATTTCTGCAAAGTTATGAGGAATAATCAGTGCTGCAATCAAATTAGTCCTTCTAAGGTATTCATTACAAGAGGATGTTGATAAAGAATGTGAAATGAAAAAAATAGGTATAATTGAGGAAAACTTTACATTCACATGCACAAATATAAACATACACTTTTATTTACACATCTACATAGTTACAGATAGTAGCATTTTCCAAGCCATTGGGCACTCAGACTTTCATTTTTTCTGAATTCTTACTGAACGATTGTTTTCTTCATTGAAAATTCTTTTTGATTACATAAAGCAAAGAAAGAAAAACACCTTGTAGACTAAACCCCACAATTTTGGTCTTTATGATGAATCTGATTATATTTACAAATCAATGGTATTTACTTTGTTTCCAATGGAAAATTTACTTTTTCCATTCAGTAGATTGATTTAATTAATTGCATGCTAATATCTGGATATCTGAATACAAATAAACAATATTCTATATAATTTAGAAGTCAAATGATCAAAACAAGCTCTGGTTTCTTTGATAAGTTATTTCACAATTTTATAGTAAGCAGTGTATTGTGGGCAATATGAAATCGTATTTCCTCTTTATTAGTAGTTGACGTATATTTTGCTCTGAAAGACAGATCTAATGTAAACTGAGGAAAAGCAGTTGGAAACAAAACCATATTGATTTAAGCATTAATTTCCTTTCTGACAGACATGTCATTTTTTGTCAGAAACCCAGTAGTCATTAATATTTCCAATAATCAATCAAAAAAAGTGTAATTTCTTCATAGATGTATACCTAAACAGTGTATTCCTAGGGGAAAGGCACCCAATTCAATGGTATTATAATATTCTCAAACCTCTAGTGAATTCCCTAAACTGCAGTGAATTATTTCAGGTTTCCTACTCAAAAACAGAGTCATAAAAGACTACTAAATGGTCCTAAACAATGCAAATGAATAATTATAGGAAAGCAAATTAATTTGAATGATCAACTTGAAAAGTTTAAGTACTTGTTATAATTGCTGAAAATTTGACATAATTTACTAATTTACTGTAATATCATGAGCTTTTTTTTTTTTAAATATGTCTCTAAATAAAGTACTTGATTATTCTATTTCCACATCACAAGAGTTATTGATGGATTAGAGATTGGGTCTGCAGAAGCCAGGAAATAATTGTATACAAAATTGCAAATGTATTGCAAATCTTTATGAAAAAGAAATACTAACTTTTTGCTAAGTAAGTGCAAATTCAAATTGTAAGGGTCTAGGTCAATCCCCTACACACTTGGTGACAGAACATTCAAGGACACATAAAATCCATGAAGGAATGAGATAAAACTAGATACCGCTTCTTCTTCACACTGTTACTTGGTTGCAGCATGGACTCCTTCTACGGAAGACGTTCCATCGTTAATTTTATGGCTTATCTCAATGGACTACACTTCACAAATTTCTCCAGTGTGGATCCTTTCCACAGAGTCAAGTCTTTTAGGAATAGACTGCTCTGGTGATCCTCACAAGGCTGCAGGATTCTGGTCCGTGGGGGCCCTTCTCAGGCTGCAACTTGCTTCAGGGCACATTCATCTACTCCAGCATGGGGTCCTCCATGGACTGCAGGTGAAAATCTGTTCCACCTTGGCTCTCCGTGGACTTCAGGGGCACAGCTGCCTCACTAAGGCCATCACCACAAGCTGCAGAGGAATGTATGCTTCAGCAGCTGGAGCAACTTCTCCCTCTCCTTCTTCACTGACCTAGGGTCTTCTAAAAAGTTTCTCTCATATTTTCTACCTCCTCTATCTCAGTTGCTGTTCTGCAACACTTTTATCTTTTTTTGAATGTGTTATGACAGAGACAGTACCAACATCACTGATGGGCTCAGCTTTGGCCAGCAACAGGTTTCTGTTGGAGCTGTCTAGAACTGGCTCTGCCTGACATAGGAGCAACTTCTAGTGTCTTCTCACAGAAGGCACTTCTTCAGACACACCACTACAAAGATCTTGCCACATAAACCCAACACATTAATTATACCAACCAAATAACCAAAGGGAACAATCTATTTACTACATTATGGAAAATATGATGTGATTTTAGATAGCTGTAGTAGGTATGAGCTATTGCTTTTCTAAAACACATTCTTGAAATTACTGAGGTCTGAAACAGTGTGCATCTGCCTGCTTAGCCATTGTTAGCCAAGGGCTCTCAGCATTGGGGATTTATAAAGGTGCTTGTCTTGGGGGATTCTATTCAGCACAGCTATTTGTATTAGTGGAGTGGCTGTAGAAAACAGAAAATAAGAGAAATGGTGAAAGTATCTAGTGCCAGAGAAAGATTATAGTTCATAATTTAAAAGTCCTATGGCCTAAGGCAGCATTAAGTCTACAGTGGAAAATTAACCTTCTTTATACTCTTTAACTTCAAATTGAAGACATTTTCCACAGGTAATTTTTTTTCAAATGTTCCACCAAAGTGGGTAATGAAAACAAGCAATGCCAGTCTCTTACCTTTCAGACGATTGATGTAAGCTTATATTATAATCACAGAAAAGAAATTGTTTCTATCTGAAAACTTTCTGGAAAAAAAAAAAAAAAAAAGCTGTGCAAGCTTCCCTGCCCCCTTCCTTTCTCCCCCACCCCTCTGAATGTATATGTCCACTTAATATTTCAAAGACTTACTGTAAGTGATGGGTCACTGCTTTTACTAGGCATTCTGCCAATTTGAGGATACATTCTTTCAGTAAGTCTCCCTTATCAACTCTTCAGTCCTCTCAGTGGTTCATCACTAAACTAGCCATCTGTTATCATTGGTTGAAAAATCCCAAAGTGGCTAATTTTCCAGTCTAATCACTGTTTAAAAAGAAAACAAAGCCAAACAAACAAGAAAATCCCCACCTATCTTTTCCTTTCTCTTCTGCAAATGTATTTTAGTTGTGTCTTAGCTTTTGTCACTACTGGAGAAGTTTTGTTCTGTATTTTTCAGTAAGTAAAATAACCCAAGCACACCTGGCTGAACATTGCATTGTTGTTTGGTTGGGTATTTTTTTTCACAATAAAAGTTTGAATTGCATATATTGGGCCATTTATTCAAATAGTTCTTTTCTTAGGATTAGTAGGTGTATATATAAGAGAAAATGCAACCTAGGAATTTTTCTCTTTTAAGCAACAATTTTTTTGATGTTTGTTACTCACCTAAATATTAATGAATACTGTCAATATTAAAGAAAAAAAAAATCTATCAGCATTAATGACATTTTATGGGAGCCCTGGATACAATTTATAACAAAACCCTTTATCTTACAACAATTTTAAAATATGTATGTCAAAATGACTACTGTCTACCCCTTCTACTGCATGTGCAATTAATGATATTACATGATGTATGAAACAAATGTAAGCTAAATTATGCCATCTAAACTGAAGCTTCTTCAGTCTCTAAATGTTTACATACCATATTGCAGTCCATTTAAAAGATCACACTTTAAAGTAGCTAAATTTTAACTCTTTTAGGATTGAATTGACTAATCTCAGATTTTCCTGTAACTCCTAGAAACCTGCAATTTGAAGCATTCATATTGCATCTTAGAATGATTGCCACGGTATTACCGAAGATGCAGGAGAGCCTTAGTGTATGTGGTACCATAATATGTCTACAAAAAAATGGAATAACTTCTATGCCCACCTTGAAGAAAGTCAAATTGCATAAGAAAAAATATTTTTATGTGTGGAACTTTCTTTCACTGAAAATCTTTTTTTTTTTTTTTTCAGTATAGTATAAGGAGAACTTATGTGATGCAAAATATTTTTTATTCTCAGCATGAATTTTATGGATGGATAAGATTCTTTTCTTCAAAGTATTATTTTTATTCAGGAATAAGTGCTTTGATCACTAAAACTGCAAGATGTTTCTCTGGACAAATGCTGTCTAATCAGAAGAATATTGTCTCCTGATTAGAATGGGGAAGGCAGTACAGACCTTTTATAATCTCAGAAGTGTCTGAATGCTTCCGTACTCTTCCTTGGTAATGGAAATTGACATAAGTTCAGTAATGTTACATCAATTCATATAATTTGGAAAAATTGTTTGTCTTACAAATGGAGAGAAAAATGTTAGAATATCTAGGTAATTTACCTGAATAACTTAGAATTGTAAGATTTTTGTCTTTATGTGAAATCAGAAGATAACTGTTATAGTATTGGGCACTAGATCTATTTTGCACAACAGCCATCATTGCATAATGATCATTTATATTTTTTTAATCTTAAAATTTAGTACTTGAACAGTTTTTAATAGCTTAATTATCTTTTCAATGTCTCTCCACTGGGACCACTTTGCATCATTTTAAATTAATTTTTTTTCCTGATTCATGTTGCCCATGTGAAAGCATTGATAGATAACACATATGACTAATGGGAATACACAGACTTTTATTATTAAATATAACTTCAAGTGTCCTGTCACTTTGATATGTGCCAAAGTAGTCAATTTTTTTCATAGGATATTTCTTAAGTATCTTAGTTTATCTTCTGCTACAAGGAAACTTGCTCATACTTAGTTTAGCATACTTTCCCCCTGCAGAATTATAACAGGTAAATAATTATTAATTTCCTTTTTGTTTCTTTGCTAATATCAACCTGCACTCTCAGCATGAATATTTAAATTTATCCTAGTAGCATGGTAAATTAAAAGTAATTAAACATTGCACATAATTGACTGACAAGTTATCTCTGGTAAACACTTTGAAGATGTGTCCTTATGTTTACATAAAAACAATCCTGATTTGTAAAAGGCAGGGAAAGTTAGAGTGATGATCTTAATAGAGTCAGAGCTTTTATTCCAATCACTCAACCCTTGTTTAAGAACACTTAATGATACTGCAGATCTCCAGTCAAACCTGTAAAATATGAACGCATATACATGCACCTAACAAGACTGAGATATTTCACACAGATAATTTCAGTTCCTGTTTCTGAATGCTTTGTTTGTTGAAGGAACACAGTATTTCTCAAGAGATTTCTGTCCCAAAAGAAGATTGAGTGTTTCAAATGTCAGAAAAGAATCTCCAAATTCACATTCAGGAATCTAACAAAGGGAAAACTATGTATAAGAACTTAACTTCATTTTAAAAATTAGCTTTTAAAGATGAGAGAATCCTTTCCCATCTGTGTTATACTCATGGAAGGGGTGTGGTTTTCATGTCAGTGACATAAGCCTTACATGCTTCTGCTATCAGATCACATAATGAAGGTCTTGTAACTGTAGCACTTCCATAAGAAAGAAAATAAAGGGTTCCTTTATATTGTTTACCACCACAGTTTCATTCTGTTTTCCATCATATGAGTAAAGGAAGAATGGAGAAAGCACTGTATTTGCTTTCTGGGCATCTCTGAATTCCCAGTGCCACAGCAGCCTAGTGAAAGATAAAAGCCAAAAAAACAACAAAAAAAAGCTCCTCTGTTTAATTTGCACATATGCGGGGTTTAAGTGTCCTTCTCTGGTACTTGTTTTCACTCCAGAGTTCACAGCCACTTACTTCTGGCTGTAGGCAACTCATTGCATACAGCAGCTCAACACTGCAATGTTTCCTGGATCTTTAAAATAGTTTAATCCTATAGCAGAAGACAGAGAACCTGAATCTTCATTTAGTACATGGTGATTTCTAATCACATGATAATTTGTTAAATTTAGATGGGACAACAGTGGGTGCCACAGATTTGTTTTTCTTCTCTTTATTTTAACAGTATAATTTCTTTTCTTCTTATCTGTAGGAAAAAAAAGAAAAAAAGGAAAAATGAAATACACCTGTACCTCTGTTTGGAAGGTTTCTAGTGAATGGACAAAATCTCTTTCTTGTACAACCTGCTGACTAAAAGGTCCCACTAGGTCTCAGCTAGTATATAGAGTTGTGATATAAATAATTTGCTTTCTCTCAATAAAGATGTAATAGTTCAAGATTAAGTCAGGGTATCTATCTAAAATATATTGTGTAAATATATATAGTATAAATAAAATGGTGGTTAGAGCATTCACCTACTTAAGCATTTAAATACCTCACATTATGCTCTTTGTAAAGTATCACCAGATTTGTCAAATGCAAGTAAAAACAGTTGACACATAATATCACTGCCAAATTTCTGCTCATTTGTAAAAAAAATTCAGTCTTTTTTGTTTGTGGGAGTATTTTTGTTTGTTGTTTGTTTTGTTTTGTTTTGTTTTGTTTTGTTTTGTTTTGTTTTGTTTATAATACTTGTTAACCTGAAACACTAAAAAAAACCCATAATTTTTATTTCTAAACTCTATTTAGAATCCAGAAAATTCTTCTTTTTTATTATAATTGTGGGGTTTTTTTCACACACTTATTTGTTGGATAGCCTTATAAATTTGGACTTTATATAAAGCTCTTCATCTCTATTTTAATTTTAATCCACATTGATCTGGCCAAAATGTCACTGTAAGATGAGAGCATTTCAACAAGAAGATTAATATTTGATTCTTTTCAGAACCAGCAGCTTTCTGATGTCTCATCATGCAGTACAATTTCATAGGTCCGTCTTTCACTCCCATGCCCCATTTGCTGGGGAGGTAGGTTGATAAAAATTTCAGACAGATTGAACTCCCATTATCAGTGACATTCATGGTCTTAGTATAAAAACAGAAGCCTTTAATGCAAATCCAGCATAAATCATTAATACCTTCCATCTAGCAAAAAATGTTGTACTATAGCCAATCTCTAAAAATACATTTTTGTCATTCAGTCCCTGATTTCTTTTTCTGAAATGTGGAAGAGGATGTAACTCTCTCTGGTAAAGCTTACAAAAGTATTCCTCTTCTCTTTCTTTCTCTCCAGTTTCCATGGCAACCCATCAAAACTAATAGGTGCCCACAAAACGTCATGTTCGGATACAGAACAGCAGTACAACAGGTTCAATTTGTAGTTCAAACAAAAGGCAAATTACAGTGTGTTAAAATCATTCCTGTAAGTACATGTTTAAAATGTAAAAGTTTAGGTAGAAAATTTTAATGTCTTAAAGATTATATGTACTGATGCAGTTCTTATAGAATGCATATAGATTTAATATAAAATATTTGTAACTTTAAGCAGAATTTTTTAGAATTTAAGAGCTGATAAATTGCTATATATCAAAGTATGTTTCAAAGTCATCTCTGTTTTCCTAAAGATTTAATTAATTCTACAATGTATGAGAGTATTAGTCCAGGAGTACTGCAGTGGAGATTCTGAGTAACTGTTGGACAAGATTCTTTGACAGACAAATAAAACATTTGGAGAAAGCCCCAAATAAACTGACAAACTGCCACAACAAAAAACCAAAACAAAACTAAGCAAACCAAAACAAATCTACTTAAAACGTGGGCCTACAGTTTTCAGATGTAAAGCTCTGTGGATCTTCTTAATCTGTGAATTTTGCTTAAATCAACACAGCTCAAAAAAAAATCATTCAACTGGATGTCATTCAGCTGCCATGTAAAGGTCTAGTTGTGATTTTAATTAAAAGGTGAAAGGATATTTCGATAAATCTAAAAGGCAAACCATACTTGTCTTGGGAAGGATGTATCAGATTGACATATATGAACGGTAACATTGCTACCTAGTCTTCCACAGAGCATTTTGCAGCTTGATGCTGATGTAGGTAGGAACATTGATTTATCCAAGAGGGTTCCTTTTCTAAGTTCTTTTCAGGTAGATGTCTTGCATCTAAGTTGGGTCAAATGTTTGTGCTGTCACATTAAAAACGGGGGAAATGAAAGTAAAAAAAAAAAACAAAACAACAGGATAAGTGCTTAAATGGACTTCAAATTATAGCACAAATTATAGGGTCTAGTTATTATAGTGATGAACATCGATAAAGATAGAGCATTGTTTTAATAAAGTTATTCTTAATGTGATAGAGATATATTTCATCATATAATCCCTGTCTTACATCATCTAATGTTAAATGTTTAATATTTTCACCGCAATTTTGGGGAATCAGTATTCTACAAGGATTTATGAGCACCATTTTTCTTAAAAGTAGACTCAAGTGAAAACAGTTTATCTTCTTAAAGTTTTCTTAAGGCCTGCTTTATTTCTTAACTTGCAATCAAGCAGAAAATAATATCTTTTTTTTTTTTGTTTATTATCACATGTTCTGAGCAAGGAGGTTTTGGGCAACTGAAAAAGGTTTTACTGATGTAAGTATTTAAATTAATGGTTTTCTGCCACTCCATCTGTAAGCTCTCCTTAATGTGCTGAAAAGAACACATTTATTTGCTTTTCTTTAGAAGCCTTTTCATAGAACCATAGAGCCATAGAATGCTTTTTCGTGGGAGGTACCTTAAGCACCATCCAGTTCAAATGCCCTGGCCATGAGCAGGAACACCTCCTGCTATACTAGATTGCCCAGCTCACCATCCAAAGTGGCTTGAACACTTCCAGGGATGTGACAACCACAACTTCCCTGGGCAAGCTGTTCCAGTGCCTCACCATCTGCACAGTGAGTAATTTCTCCACAATATGTTATTTAAACCTACCTTCTTCCACTGTAAAGTTTTTACACCTTGTCCTGTATTTATATCTTTTAATATCTTCTATCTTTCAATGCTTCATTTCCTTTTCACATCTTTAGTTGTAACAGCTGTGTACCAGATCATGAAGGTCAGTGTGAATTTGAACCAAGTCATAGATTCAAGACATATAAAATCAAGAAGACAGTCAAGAAGACTTTTTTTCTGAATTGGTAAGAATCTGTTTAACCCAAAATTCCATTGATGGTCATTAAATCTTTTTGATCACCATTCCTTAATAATTCACCTGCTGTAGTGCAAACAGAATAAAAATACCTCTTCTGTCTGTTCAGTTTCAAAAACTATGTACAGAGAAGACTGCACATGCACAAATATAATAATCTAAGTCATCTCAAGCCTTCTCAGTTTACCATGCTGGACCATGAAGTATGAATACATTCTTGAAAACAGTGTTATAGTAAAGGAAAAGAAGAAATATATTACTCATGAAATCTAATGCAGGTTTCACAAAATCAGGGTTTGCTCTACAAGTGTGTTTTAGACATCATGAATTAATATCGAATTTTTTGTTTTCTTTCAGGGAAGAAAAGTAAATCTATATTTTAGTTGTGATTTTCACAAATTAAAAATTTAACTGTCCTGAAATAATTTCATGCATGCCAGTGGTGCTATTACCCTTCCGACATGAGTTTTTACTTCATTAGGAAACATACTTCATGTTTGCCACTTAATAAGAGAAAAAAGAATCCTCTTTTTTAATTTATACCAATTTTAGTTACTCACTAAAGAAAAGCTCCACCACTGCTGCTGTCTGAGCATATACTACACGTCTAATATCTTGTTCTAAGAGACTGTCTGCCTCTTATACTAATATATATAAGGACCTGTATCCATCAGCAGCATTGGTTTTTTTTTTTTTTTTTTTTTGAATTTATGGAACTAATCACCAGTACTGCTTTGACAGACAATAATTGGACATTTTTTACAGTGTAGTTTGTTATTCACTGAGAAACAATTGTTTTGTTTGGGTTTTTTTTTTTTGCTTGTTTGATTTGTTTTGTTTGGTTTTTTTTTCTTCCCTTTTAAAGAGTCAATTCTTTAACACATTTAATTTTCCAGTTTCTGGAAAATTATTAGTAAAGATATGAGTACTGGATAACAAACCTTCAAGTGATAGGCTGGGCAAATAAATAAATGAATAGAGCAGTGACACAACTTTCAGCATTACCCTCTAATGAGAATGTGAAAATAGGAGTGAAAAATGGATGTATCTCAAATATGCTTTGCAGAAGCTTGTCATTGTCATCTTAGGAATCTACAAAGAATGTGTTACTAGCCCAAGGAGGATATCATTATAATAGTGAAATAAAAAGAGATTATTTCAAGGAGTATAATAAAAAGGAGAAATAATAATTTTCAGGACAATGAACAGAATATGTAATGAAAAGAAATGTACGCCCATACCAAAACCTACAAGCAATGAACATTATTATACTAGATATTTGAGAAAGGAGTAGATATCTCATTTGCAAGACTTGAGGAACCAAACTCACCTGTGAAAGTACTGTCTTCATTAGGCTAGGTATGACTGGGTGAAAATGCTTTTCAATTTCTCCCATAAAGACTATACCCCATACAACAATGAAAAAACACAAGATGATAGGATATCACTCTAAAGTTTGGAGAGTTACAAAGAGTGATTGAATGTCCTGACTCCCATATATTTCTCTAGACTATTCCCATTTTTAAAATTGCTCTTACAGTCTACTGAAAGGTATAGAAAGTCTCCAGAAAATCCATGATTCTTTCAAGAGAAGAAATAGGTTATGGAGTCATATTTCATGTATAGTTTCTGCTTGACTTTCATACTGGGTATATAGTATTTGTTAAGCGTACAAACCTGATTTTGTTAGCTGGTTACAGTTATCACTGACCCTTGAGAGTAGCTCAGTTGGTTAAAGGATGGTGCTAACCACCAGTAAGGGCATGGATTTGGTCCCTGTGTGGGCCATTCACTTCAGAGATAGACTCAATGATCTTTGTGTGTCCCTCCCAACTAAGACTATTCTCTGATTGTGCAAATATAGCAGATTTTAAATAAATATTCAATTATTTAAGATGATAAAATGGTCCAAAGAATCTTTATAACTTCCCCTCTCCTTCACAGTGTTTACTGAGATCCAGAAAATTATGTGAAAAATTTTAACTGCATATTCTCATTTTTAAGGAGAAGACATGAAGAATGCAGAAACCTTAAAATCTTAATGGCTCATATTGTAAACACATCTATAGTGATTTAGGGAGATTCTTTGCAATTTTTTTGGGCTGTTTTATTACAAATGCTTCGGCACAAATGTTTGTAGTTGGGAATGTTGTTTTTCTGTGTGTATGTGTGCTAACTTTTAAGACTTAGCCTATAATTTGGTTTTGCCTTGTTAGGATCTTAAATAGCAATGTGCTATCCCATCATGCTTTCTTTGTAATTAAATGGAGCTGTGTTTCTTAAAACAAAATTACATACAATTTAACTTCATTTATATAAATGCGTGTTTGCATGTAAAAAAATAACATTCCTGTTCTTTGTATTTGTTATAACTGATGCTTATTAAGGAAGAAAATTCCTTGGTTTGCAAGGGTTCCTCAGGCTATACCTAACCAGAAATCATAATTTTTTGGGGTGGTTCTTTTTTGTCTTGATTATAATTTCTATGGCAACCTATTGAAATATCAGAATGGAGCGTTTTGTCTTCAAGTAGGGAATAAGCAGCAGGATGTGATTAATTCTAAAAGTGCAAGGTTATACTATAAACTCTCTACAAAAATAGTATTGTCACATTCAATAGGTTTTTTTCCCCACCATAATTTCTCAATCAAACTAATTCAGTTTACAATTGAAATGCTTTTCTGACTGCCAGTCCTTAAATTAGGCCTGGGACTTGGGAGCTTATTTGTCTTCTATCTGACTCATGGATCACCAATAATAAAGATTTTTGCAGGCCAAGTATTGCCTTTGGATTCACTTGTGCAACTCCATTACTTTCAGTCAGTTTGCATAAATGTAACTGAAGGGTAAACACCAAAAACAGTGGAACTGAAGGAAAGTTCTGCAGCTGGAACTTTTACTTAATAAACATATTGATTAAGTTCAGACCATGAAATTATGCAGTGCACTCTCCACTTTCTAAGATCCACATTGTTTCTGTCAGTTTAAAATTAATTTCTACTTATATTACCTCCCTGTTCACAAGTTCAACTGTACACAAATAACAGGTGAAAAAACCACACTGTTTTCAAAAAGTTAATTTTGAGACTAAAGATAAATCTCTGTTTATGAGGTATAGTGTGGTTTAAAAAAAACCCAACAACTTCGTCTTTTCCTACCTGTATTTTTTTTTCCATTTTTAAATAAAAGGTTGGCATTTTCACTTTTGTACTGTTTGTCCAGCTGAATGCTATTCGAATGACATTGTAAGAAGTGGTTTCTCAATTGTCTTGCGGTTCTCCTTGAAATATGAGATGTTGGGGACCTTAGGGCAATAGACCCATTTCATCCCCTGACCACCCTTTCCTGGGGCTCCCCCCAAGCCACCCACAGTCCATGATGCTATTCCAGCCCCCTGGTGCCACTTGTCTATGCCTCAGAGATCCTGGTCTCCAGCTCCCCACAATTCTGCGCGTCCAGCCGTGAGTTCCACCCACAGCCTCAGAGAGGCTCTCAATGCTCCCCTGGTGTCCCCCTGGCTACCCTGCTCCTGATGGGACAGGGTCTGGCTGGCCCCTCTGCCCATGTTCCCAGCTCCCAGAGAGACACCAGCCCACACAATGCCTTGACATGAGGCACTGTCATTGATGCTCATGCACTGGGTTTGTTTTATTAGTTTTCAGTTAAAGGAGATGTCTATTATGACTTCTGCAATTGTATTTCAGTTGTGGTGTTGATTTTATTTGGCTTGCCTAAAGCAGCCATTGAATTTTTTAAGTCCTTCTGATAAAGAGAATGCTAAAATAGTTAAGGTAGGAAGATAGGAATAAGCCCTGCTACAACTGAAAAGTAAGCATGCACAGCTAGAACAGTGCTCATTTAAGTGAAAGCAGTATTGACATGGTACTTGGAGGGTTGGAGAGCTTATACTTCATTTTATGCTTACAGGCAAGGCTGGTAATCAATGGTGGGTGTTCTGTCTCTGAAGAATTTTTTTATGCATTAGTCCTTCACAGATGATCTGTCAAATGCCTTAATATTTTTTAAGTTTGATAAACATTTTCCTGCAATTTGTAAGTGGATTAAACCAAGAGAAGAAGGATACTTTTCTACATAGGTTCCAAAAGAACATCTTTAGGATGGGTACGTACTGTTCACTGTTCATTTCTTTTAAAGAAATGGAGTTTTGTGCTTTTCCTTTTTCCTTTCCTTTCCTTTCCTTTCCTTTCCTTTCCTTTCCTTTCCTTTCCTTTCCTTTCCTTTCCTTTCCTTTCCTTTCCTTTCCTTTCCTTTCCTTTCCTTTCCTTTCCTTTCCTTTCCTTTCCTTTCCTTTCCTTTCCTTTCCTTTCCTTTCCTTTCCTTTCCTTTCCTTCTTTCCTTTCCTTTCCTTTCCTTTCCTTCTTTCCTTTCCTTTCCTTTCCTTTCCTTTCCTTTCCTTTCCTTTCCTTTCCTTTCCTTTCCTTTCCTTTCCTTTCCTTTCCTTTCCTTTCCTTTCCTTTCCTTTCCTTTCCTTTCCTTTCCTTTCCTTTCCTTTCCTTTCCTTTCCTTTCCTTTCCTTTCCTTTCCTTTCCTTTCCTTTCCTTTCCTTTCCTTTCCTTTCCTTTCCTTTCCTTTCCTTTCCTTTCCTTTCCTTTCCTTTCCTTTCCTTTCCTTTCCTTTCCTTTCCTTTCCTTTCCTTTCCTTTCCTTTCCTTTCCTTTCCTTTCCTTTCCTTTCCTTTCCTTTCCTTTCCTTTCCTTTCCTTTCCTTTCCTTTCCTTTCCTTTCCTTTCCTTTCCTTTCCTTTCCTTTCCTTTCCTTTCCTTTCCTTTCCTTTCCTTTCCTTTCCTTTCCTTTCCTTTCCTTTCCTTTCCTTTCCTTTCCTTTCCTTTCCTTTCCTTTCCTTTCCTTTCCTTTCCTTTCCTTTCCTTTCCTTTCCTTTCCTTTCCTTTCCTTTCCTTTCCTTTCCTTTTTTTTTAGAAGGGAAACAGAGTAAGGATTGAAATGATACTCATATCTGGGTTCAATGTTCATTTTGACCCCAAGTTAAAACATGGTTATTAGTAAATTACCTGCTTTTTGGAGCTGGTGGGTGTATAGAATATAAATTAATTCAGTGAATCCTATTGTAGCAGAATTTCTTAGGAAACAAAGGCATGAGACATTTTGGGATTAGGTATGAGCTATTCCGAGCTAGGCCTCAGATTTGGGCCTGTTTAGTAGCAGATAAACCTGTGGCGCAGTAAGAAATTATATTAAGGTGTGTTTAATCATTTTATAGTATAGTTATAGCAATTTTATGGTAGCTACCTTAAGGCTGAGATTGTTTGCATTCTTTTCTGTCTGAATACCAGTCAGAGAGCACCTGTAACTGTAAACTATCTGGAACTGTATTTAACCCACCATCTTGAGACAATAAAGGAGAACACATGATATAACCGTATTGGTTTGGACCTTGCGTTTCTCTGTCCAGTCTCCCATGTAAATTCGGTCCTCTGGCTTCATTCTGTAATTCTTTGGCATATTTATGACCCTATATTACATCTCTAAATGTTAGTTATCCAAATCAAAAAAACTCATTCTGCCTTTCCTGTATACTTAGTAGAGGGAAATGGAAACCTTTAGAGAATGCTTTGTCTTTCCCTTGGAGATCTGCTTTAGGATATCATGAATCATTTGAGGGTGGCTATTGCTCTCCATTTACTATAAAAAATGCTTAGAACTACTATCTTTACCTTTGACAATGAACGATTAAGCACCTAATATTAAAGAAAATTAATAACAAGGTCTGTCTACTCTTATAAGGTCCCACCTGCAGTGCTGCATTCGGCTCTGGTTTCCCCAGCACAGGAAGGACATGGACCTGTCCTCACAGCCTGGAGTGAGTCCAGAAAAGGGTCATCAAGATAATTAGAGGGATGGGGAGCACATCTTGTATTAGGAAAGGCTGAGAGAGTTGGGGTTCCTCAGCCTGAAAATATAAGGCCTTAGGGTGACTTAACTATACGTCCTTCCACTACTTGAAGGGTGCCTAAAATGAGAGCTTTTACAAGGATCTATAAATAGTGATAAAACAAGGTGGAATGGCTTTAAACTGAAAGAAAATAGGTCTAGATTAGATATTAAGAAAAAATTCTTTGCTGTGGGAGTGCTGAGGCACTGGAACAGGTTGCCCAGAGAAGTTGTGAATGTCCCATCCCTGGAAGAGTTTAAGGCCAGGTCGGATGGAGCTCTGAGTTACCTGGAGTAGTGGAGAGTTCCCTCACCATGTCACTGGGGTTGAAACTAAATGATCTTTAAGGGCCCTTCAAACCCAAGCCATTCTATGGTTCTATGATGATTCTGCGATTTAAATCCACATTTAGGTGATATTAATTTGCTTTGAGCTCTCTTAGAAAGTCTAGACATTTGGTTGAACCCTATATATTGCTTCAGCTGATAAGATGCTTAAATCCTTTATGACACTACTCATTATATGCAACTTTTTTTTAGTCTACTCTGGATTTGAGATAAAAACTAGGCTTAAAAGTGAAATCTAAAAGCTTTCATCATAAAATTTATTTCAAATATTTGAAATATATTATTTATACTGTAAACAACCTGAGCATATTAGAACTAAACAGAAAGAGCAGCATAGGATGGGGATAGAAAAATTGCCTGATTCCTCTCTCTCTAAGATATCAGAATTTCTTTCAGAGGCTACTTGCAACTTTCCTTTTGAGTAACAGAACTTGGCTTTTTTTTTTTTTTTTAACCACTTAACACTAAAATAATCTATGGTCTAGAAAAATTATGCCCTGCCACTACCTCTATAATCTGGTACATTTTATCCAATGTGATATTCATAAGTGGTGAATATTCTTAAGAGCCTTCCCAAATTTTAGGGAAAAAGTGAGACAAAGAAACGATGTCACTAACAAAGTCCTTTCAATATGTCAGATCACTCTTTCATCATCAAAGCTGATTTTTTTTTAAATTATGTTATGAAATTGTTCTTTCAATACCACGTCCATTTGTCCTCCTAAACTGAGCACCAGAGAAATGGAAGTCTTAAAATGATAGAGACCCATCATTTATGTTAAATGATTTTTATAATAACCAGAAACCCCTATAAGTTTAAATGTGTGATGAAGGATGTCATACATTTCTGGATAAGCTCAATGAATAGTGAATTGTCAAGCTTCATTTTTTTTTCATATTTCTTCTCATGTCAGACTGTCTGAGAAAGCTAGGTCTCTCCCCATACATCACTGCATCTTCTCTTCCTATCCTTTGGAAGACATTACAGGATACATGTCTGGTCAGACAGCCTGATCCATAACCCTGGAATAATGACTTAAGTAGGATTGATGCTCAAGTGAAAGTCTGTTGTACAGTACCATGTTTCAGGGTGAGTCTGCTCCTGAACATGCTTTTGCTCAATGTTAAGTAACAGTCTCTCAGGCAGTGGTCAAGGATGGTAGAGATGCTGTGATTCTAGAACTTACCCTCATGGAAAGTACAGATGAACTTATTTATGAGGGGAAGTAAGTCAGACAAACTGATGTAAGTTGCTGCAACTCAGATTCAGATAGCAGATTTTAGTCTGCTTTGTTTACTTGTACAATAACAACCATGGGCAAAAAGGCAATGAACTCTGATCATTGATAGGTACTGCAGCATTCAGAAAAGATTTTCTTTGTCAAATCAAAATATTATGTATTCACTGCAAAAAATGCTAAAAGGTTTCTCTAAGGGTCTTTTATTTATGATCACTGTTCATTTTAATCAGAAGGGAAAAGAAATATGTAAACCCATTCATGTATTTTGGCTTGTCTGTTACCTCTTAAACATTTATGTTTAGAGTTAACCTCAAATGAAGACCCTTTCCCAAAAACTAACATGCAAAATTTAACATATGAAAAACATCTTACTTATATAACAAAATCTTTATTTGTCAAGATTAGTGCAGATTTATAATTTTTATTTTACTTCTCTCTAAAGTGTTTATTCAAAAATACCTGCCTAATTCTCCCCAAAATGTCCTATTCAAACACCACTCTAGAAAAACCAAAAAATGTGCCAATATAGATTGTTTACTAAACACATGTATAACATGAAGATTCAAAGTGAAAATGAATGCAAATATATGATTATGTTTCTAATAGATGTTTAAGCTGCATACTGCATTATTGTACAGGTGACTGGGAGACATTTAAAGACTTTTATTCAGTGCATCAAACACAATATTAAGTATTTGTTAAGTTAAATCAGCATATTTGAATTTCATATAATATATTTACTTTTAAATCAATAGACACAAGATGAGTTTTTTGTACTTCTGGTGCAAAGTACTTGGGGGTAAAAAATTGAAAGAGTGACAGAAACTGCATCTGTCCACCATTGTGTTCTCTTACTAAATCACCAAGTTTTTTTGAATTGGGGAAAATTTAATTATTGTCAATGGAAGAAACTCTAAAACAAAATAACGGTACAAAATTTAGAATCTCTTACGAACTATTCACATTAAAAATCTTTACCAGGTGTTAAAAGAAGAATATATAATCTTGAGAACAGTTTGAATGTCAAACTCATTTATTTCGGTAACCTATTATTTCTTCAGGTTTTGTTTCATTGTAAAGTAACACGTTAATCCAGGAAACAGAACAAAACATTATAATCATATTGTAATTTTCATGGTAAAAATATTTTCCTATTCACCATATAATAAGACTAAGCATAATATGTACATAAAAATTGCTATATAGAAACAAAAGAATTAATTGCTTGGGTATTCTGCTATTTCTCTCTATTTTTTTTAATATAATCAGTGAAAAAGAAAAGCTACGGTATGAAGTAAGGCAGAAAGCAATTACTCAAAATATTTTTTTAAATTTGAATCTAGAAAAAAATGAAAAATTTAAATCTTATTTCCAAATTAAAAAAAAAGGATAGTATTTTAAAACACTTGGTACAAGTCAGGTACTGGTTAAGAAGTTGGTTCTCCATTCAATTACCATATCTCTCACAAATTTGTTATGTGAATTTAGTTAAGTTGCTTAATCTCAACTCTCTGATCAGAAAATAAATAAATAAATAAATAAACCCCTCTATAACTACCAGAAATAAGAAAGAATAAAAATAATTCAGTGCCATCTGTTCCTTCAGTTGTATTTATGTGGCTATGATGGTCTGATCCTGACTGGATGCCGAGTGTCCACCAAACCACTCTGGGTCTCCCCACCTAAATGGAACTTGGGAAAAAGAAGATAACAAAAGGTTCATGGTTCAAGATAACCATGGACAGGGAGAGATCACTAAGTAATTACCATCACAGGCAAAACAGACTCAAATCTGGAGAATTTGTTTAATTTATCACCAGTCAAATCACAATAAGGCAAGGAGAAATGTGTTGGGTTTGCATGTTTGAGTGCAGATAAAGTTATCTTCTGCATGGCTTTGGGCATTAAGTGTCAATAAAAGTTAGCTGGACTTTGATCTGAGCCATCAAAGGTATTTCAGCACCTAATCCAGTGGCAGTACAAACATTCCAAGATCCTGTGTTTCATGATCCTCTGAAAATTATGATCAAAGTAATTTTGGAGCTGAAAATAGAAATATTAAAGTATATTATAGAAGGAGAAAGGTTTTCAAGAAAAAGTGGAAATTCTTAGACATTGAGTGAGTGCTATTAAGATTCACTGGACAATGATATTCCAATTAAAGATTTTTTTTTTTTGAATCAAGATAGATACATGATTTGACTTTCAAAATGAATTATTCTTTCACTTTTTAATGTTTTAAGTTGTAATAATTCAAGATAATATGAGTCCATGAATAAAAATGTAGAATCTCAATCATTGATATTCTTTCAATATTACATACTGATTTAGATGTTCATCCACAAGGGAAATGTACAAAGAAAGGACATAGTCAAGTTTTCCATACACTGGCAAGGTTCTTAATGTCAGACAGATTTCTGACTTTTTGAGGTTTATAGAGTCTCTTTCTTTTGATTCCTCCACTGTAAGCACATATTCTTGTAAATAGAAAAACAAAAGCCTGACTCCATATTCCCCTGTAAAATTTCAAGTGTTTGGAATAATATTGAAATTTTATAGTGAAAATGTGTAAATGGATCTTTTATGCAGTGAATTTTTTACAAGTAATAAATAATACCAAGACAATTTTCAGACTTATAAACATAAGAATCTGGTCTATTGGCAGCAGCAATTTTTCCTTTACTTTAATAGGCTTTGGATCATGTTACACAGGAGTAACACAATCTTTTATGTTTATTTCTTCACATTGAAGCTTGTGGATTATCTGTATATGTGTGTAAAAATGTTTTGAGGTACTTCATCAAAGTTAAACTAATTCTATAACAACCACTCTAAAACAAAAACCAGAAACTGGATTTAGTCATTAAAATCTCTGTTAGTTTCTTGGTTTAAATACTACTTTGAGACCTTTCCTTGCCTCTTGATTTTAAAGATCAACTCAAACCACAGGATATTTTGTTAAAATATTGAATTCATTTAAAAGAAAAAATTTTCTTTAAACCAAACCAAGCCAAAAATTGACTTAGTAAAAAATTTCAAGTAGTCCTTCTTGCAAAGTAGCTACACATAGTTGTCTTTTAGCAGAGCTTTTTTCTTTCACAATTTTCTTTTAATATCTTTTGCTATAAATTATAATAATATGCATTTATGTATGGGTTACTACTGCTGCTATGGATACCTATTAGTTTGTGTTTGCACAATTCTAATACAAATATTCTTATCAATTCTGCTGTGGAAATAATTAGTAATAACACAAGAGAATAAATCAGAAATCAGAAAGAACACTGCAGTTTGGAACAGCAAGTGTTTGCCTTTGTAAGCAGAGTTATGAGAGACGTGTGGGAGTTCTTAGAACATGACACATAGGCAGATTAAAACCTTCATGGACAGTGAAGAAGGAAGAGTTTGGACATTGTGAAGGGAAATAAAGAGCTTATACTACAAATTATATATACTTAAATTTTAATGGTTCAGCCACCCCTAGCATCACCCCAAGCATCAATATTTTGAAGCAAACAAAATGCCAAATATATAAATATAAAATACAGTCTTCTAAGTAATTCAGCTAAAATTTTCAGCTAAGTCAACAAGAGATTAACTTTCAAGAAGAGTAGGTCACCATGCTTTAACGGAGTTCTTCAATTAGAGTAGTATTCTTTAATACTCTCGGGTTACCCCTGTATCTGCAGGATGTCCAAATAAGAGAACAAATTGTAATGAGTTGTGATTTGTTAAACTTAACAGCTTATGAGCTAGGTCAATGTAGGGTTTGGAAATCATCTTCCATGGGAATAATATACAAATGTGAATTTAGACTTTCAAAAAAAAAAAAAAAAAACTCAAACTACTTAATTTCCTATGACCTGTAAGTTTATTTAATATAATTTATAAGCATTTGTTTCAAGTGTGAATTTAGGAACATGTACCCTCTTGTTTTGGAACTACTTTAACTCTGTTGTATTAAGACATTTCTCAATCTTGTAAAACTTATTGTATCCATCTAATTAACTGAACTGATTTGTAAGCAAGGCCTTTGTGCTATCAACAATAACCAATAGTGTATAGCTCTGTTGTAGACATTAAGGGTACAAATACATAAATCTTAAACAGAAGGTAATAAACAGGGCTGTCACTGTAAATGCAGTACTGAGAGACATCTCTGGGAATACTTAAGGACCAACATGAGAAGAATGTGATAGTGCCAGGAATAGTTTCCTTTGTCTCCATCCTTTCATTTCTCAGGCTAAACATATGCGTAGTCTAATGAACCTCTTCACTCATATGAGAGACACAGTCACAGTAGGTTCTAAGATAACTCTTTAGAGAACTCTGCCATTAAATGAATGACACTTTTTGCAGCATCATTAAGACATGTCACTGTAATGGGTAAAAATTCAATAGCCAGGCAGAAACATCAATTTATGTAGTGGTTTCACGTTTGCTGAATTTTGTTTGCTAAATTTAGTGTAGTGGTCTAAATATCTTTTTTCTGTGAAATATGATTATGAGAACAGGAGGCAAAACAGGCTTAACTTAAAGCTTAAAACCCAGATCTATTAACACACAAAAAAAAGGAAAAGGAAATTGAGAATCAAAATGAAACTTTTAAAACACTCCCCTCCCCCCCCCAACAATTCACTTTCCCACATGCAACATAAAGAGACAAAACTCAGAGCTTCAGGTCACTGCCACTTATAAAATAGTCTTTCGTTCAGTCTTTGAGAGAGAATTATATCTCCTGGTGTGTTTGGGTAAATTTTCCACAAGCAAAAACAGTATGCTTGTGCCTTCTAGCTTCTACAAAAGCAGCCTGCCTGAAAACTTCTGCAATTTGTAGACCTCCCAAATCATGTAGCCTTCCCATGACTACATATGGGCCGTAGATTCACACTGGGGTTTCCCTGTTTAAAAATGCACACTTCCACAAGCAAAGGATTTTCTCATCTTAAGGAGCAGAGATAACTTCTCAATTCTTCACGGACACAAAGGGCTCCTTCTTATCTCTCTGTCAAAATATCTAATAAGATCATGTTACAGTTTCTAATTCAACATTCACTCAGTAAATCACAAAATACCTTTGCTCCAAATCTACAAAGCATCTCCCCAATTATACTGTCTACGATTTAAAGGAATTTTCTAGCATAGTCACAATACAGTCTATTACCACAACACATAGGAGGTTTTTATGCTTTAAACTAAAGCAATTCATCCTCTTTCCCACCTGAGAAGTCACTCTTCTTTTACTGACTTTCATATCTTCATATTGTCCCTTTACGTCTCTTTAATTCAGCCTTTTCTCTCTCTCTGAGGAGGGTTAGAGTTTTAAAAAGTCTCAGTCTGAGTCAGGAAAAAGTTAACATTCTCACAGGGCCTGCAGTCACGTGGTCTCTGCCCAGCGGGTGCTGCAAATATCTCAAATCCACGCTGTGAAAGAAAAAGTTCAGAAACGGCAGCAAAGATCTCCTGCGTAGCTGGTCCTTCTTCCCCCTCCACCCCTCGGTCTCCCAGGAGTAGGCACAGCCCAAACTGGGCTTAGTGTTGCTTCTAGAGGGGCAGGACAGCCCGGGGACATCTCCCTCGGCCCGGCAGCAGCGTGGGCAGGCCCCAGGGTTGGCTGGATGTTACCAGCCGTGGCTTCCCCTTCCCTGCCATGGCAAAGGAAAGAGCTCAGCCTGCCCAGCCAGCTTTTCCCATGGCAGCAGCCACAGGAGACCCAGCTGGGCCCGGCTGGCAGCCTAGGCCATCCCAGCCCCCTCCCGCCACAGGGGAGGGAGCCAGGACAGGTCTCACCTCTATCGAGACCAAGAGCAAAGAGTGCAGTCCACACCAAATCTGAGCTTATATGCGTATTGCCCAAAAGTCACATCAGTTTTCTCAGTGGTCAGACTACAGGCCAATAACTGAGAACCAGTCTCTGATAGGTCTCTGCCCCCTTCCAAAGCAATTCTAAGGTCCTGACAGGGCAGTATTCTATATTCTTCTTTAACAAAAAAATTAAATTGTGTTAATTTCAGTCACTTACTGAAATAGCAGCTGAAATGGCTATGTAGGACTTTTATTTGCCCTGCCATTGATAGTGAAGAATAAGAAGTCCCAGAGAGAGTTAAGGCAAAAAGGTATGCTTGTCACCATGAAGAGAAATGTACTGCGATAGCTTGATCCACCTGAGTAAGGGCACATTGACCAATCTAGTCTCACCCTTTCTGCCCATGCATTTTCCTTTTATCATTATTAAAAGACTAAAAATGGAAAAAAACTCTCATTGTCTCATAACATTCTAGAATTATTTATTGCTGCATCAATTGCATTCTATTTCTTTGCTTCTTGTTCCTCTTGTCTGCCAGATGCAGTGGTAACATGGCTCCTTGGATTTGTCAATATATGATTTGATTTCATATGAGTTTGATTTATTTTTTTTTTAATCTTATGATATATTTAATCTATCACACTGATCTGAATTTTTGTGCTATGCACAAATCAAACAGTTGTTTATGGAAGCACTACTTTTCCTTTTTTTTCCCTCTTGAATTGTACCACAGGCAAGAAAAAATAATACAGAGCAATTGATTAAATATTTACAGGTTGCTAACATGTGAAAAATATTCTATTTCTCCTATTAGGGTACATATTGTGAGTAATTAAATGAGGAGAAATAATCACTTGGCACCCGTAACATGTTACAATAACTTTCTATTTATGCACAGAACTAGTGAATTCTGCTCAGGTGGGCTACCCATCATCTTTGGCTAGGTGTACTTTCCTTTTTCTTTTTTAATTCATTGCCCTGCATCATAAATTCTCCAAATATGTTGCTATTGTCATCTCCTCCTTTTTACTTTTTCATACACTGATTACCAAGCGATACACTTCTTTCCTAGCATTACATGGCTCATTAATATGATACATGGGTGACAAGCCTCTATAGAGATATAAAAGTGCTGTTGTTTTTAAGGGAATGGCCAGATTCACCAAAGACTAAATGAAAAAAAAAATTAGTACCTTTCTGCAGTGTCCACAGATCACAATTTTTTTTCAGATAGGCTGTAGATGAAAATATTTTTAGAAAGGGAAGTTGTTTGAAACACCCTTACAATTGAGCACTTTGACACAGTCTGACAATTCTAACTTGCAGAGAGGACTGAACATTTTGGTGAGTCTACTTTCAACCCACCTCACTAGTTTCTATTCTCTGTGCAGCAAGAAACCCATTCAGAATTAGTGACTGTCATCCTATTAATTCATTCATATATCATTTAACAGGAAGGCTGCCATTTTTCACATTCCCCCAGCTGCAGGCACTGGTAGGCAAACAACTGATTCCTTGTGGAAGGTAAACAATTCTGGGAATCTACACTCTAATACATATATTAGTGTTATGCAATTGTAATAGACACATAAAACAGTATGTGTCTACAGGCTCTTGCAAATGAAGTCACGGAAGTCCTATCAGCTAGAGGAACTAATTTTTTCTTTTTATTTTTTCTAGTGAGGAAATGCTTCCTCTGAGGAATGAGTGCATTTTCATTCATTTGACTTTATAGCATATCCTGAAAGCCAAAACTCTAATGATAAGGAAAGGAATGCATACAGAATCTGTGAAATATATAGTGGCAACTTTTCTTAGCTGTTTTCATTCCATTAGTTACTCAAGGCTCATTATATGAACATAAACTGTTCAGTCTGGAGAGTGTCATGCTAACAGATTTACTTAATGGATTTTATTTCATCATTTAAATGATTTGAATTCCAGACTTGTGAGAGAATGGGGAGACTCAAGAGAAATGTCTGAGTTGTAAAAAATTTGAAAATGTTGTTCAAAAGAAAATCATATGAAAAATATCTAATGGCCAGATCCTGTATCTGCTGGATTTCTCTACATATTTTAGGAAGAGGCAGAGAATCATTCAGGGTGGGTTTTTTTGGTTTTTTGTTTGATTTGGTTTGGGTTTTTTGACCTTTCCCTTACAGATAAGAAAAGTTACAGAATTTATTTAGGACCATGTCCAGAGTTTTCCAAAATGATGGTAGAGTAAATGAGTTTAGAAAGATATTGGAAACAGATGACAGAGACTGTTGGGACAGAAAAATATAAAATGAGATCAGAGAATGAATGTCATTTGACACAACAATTCAATCCAGGGACAGCAGCATATTACTGTCCAAAGTCTCTTTATTGATACTTTATTCTTTTTTTCTGATGATAGTTTCAATATAATCAAGACAAAAAAGCAGGTTAATCTCCAAGCTAGCTTTCTCTAAGGAGGTCTGTGAGGTGTTTTGTTGGGGTTTTTTTTTTTTTTTAATTCAAAGTGTCTTCAGTATGTGTCCATAGAAAATGCTAACTGCAATTATTTCCATACATGAAGTTTTTCAACAGGCCACAAGAATGCTATTACTTTTCAGCACAGATTTTCCCTCATACAGCCAGCAAAACTAAATTTTTAAAAATGGTTTTCTTGTTTTTAAAAGAATGCTGTTAAAAGTCATCTTAAACATTCTCTATTTCACCACCACCATTCATGAAAGTAGCCATGCAGCCCAAATGGAACCAGCTCTGTACCATTCTCTGAGAATGAGGAGAGTTTAGTCCATATACTAACAATATAGTCTGTGTAATTTTACAGAAAGCTTTGTCTCTCTTACTATAAGATGGCAGTGTGGACTGACTGAATTGCCCAAAACTTTGGGCAGCTGAGGAGAGTTTTTTAGTTATTTCCAACACATACATTACTAAGTACACTCTACATGCCATTAAATATATACTATGGCCCAGAGTATTATACTATAATATCAGATTTTTGAGCTGCATAATTTTGTTGTGTTTTTTCTTCTGTTAAATGAAGTGAAAGACGGTGATTTCTTGAAATTTGAGGAAAAAATGTGAAGAAAATACCAATTATTTGCACAAACTCCCCACTTCTGCAGGCAGCAGTAAGCTTTGGTTTCTGGTTTTCATATTTCCTAGTTCACTGTTACTGTGAAATACACAAGATATCTCTTTCTACTGTTAGCTTTTGGGTGGTTTTTTTTTCCATTTCTCATGTTCTCATCTGACGTATTTAGTTAAAAAGAATGGTAAAGGAATATATTCAATGGAAGAGTTTTGCAGAAGATCTATCAAAGCAGAAGTTTCTGGGAAAGCATAGTTTGTATGAAGTGTCAAAGAAAATGGTAGAATGGTTTCTGCATAGTCTGAATGAAAATCTCACATGAGAGAGATACTTTAACATGATGAATATAATTCTTTCCATCTACTGGACTTTATCTACAGTAAGGATAAGGGTTTTGATTATAATCTAAATACCAAACTGGTATAGATTTCTATGTATGTCAAACTATCTGCTTTGACATAATCTAATGTAGCTTGCATCCTGTAATGTATAATTCATGTTATAGGAAGTGAAGCATTATCATTTTTTCAAGAGTAAAAGTGGCTTTTCCATGTTTACTATTCCAGCAGAATAGTGAATTTTTCAATATCTAGTCTCAGGGGTTTTATAACGCAAGTAAATTTTAAAAGGTCACATAAATAAAAATTCTTCCATCAAAAAAAAAAAAGAATTTGTTTCAAATACAAGCATATCAGTTGAAAAAGATGCAAATTGCATAAACTACTCTCAAGTAAAAATATACATTCATTTCATAGACAAGAAACATCTTTGCTACTTTTTTTTTCTACTGAATATGTTCCATGTAAAAAAAGAATGACAATGACAATAAGAAAATCTCCACCTGACTGCATGGTGTAGCAAAAGATAAGAACATATTATCTTTAGTAAGAAGTCCATGATACAGGGAATGGGAAAAATGTTGAAATAAGGATGATTTCAGTTAAATTCTGGAAATATTTCATTTTGGATTCATCTGGCCTGCTACAGAAAAATATTTTTCAATCATATCTTCTTTTATTCTTTTTTGCTGGAATATCTTTCTCTCTGAATCACATCTGTTTTTAAAGGCTTACGTATATTATAGGATTGACTAAAAAAATATGTACTTTTCAGGAAGGTTAGATTGAAACATAAGAGATAAAATTGGGCTTCATAAAAAACTAACGAAAACTGTAACAATATGATAGCTTAAACAGGTCTGTACTATTGTTTGAAATGGCTTAAGATATTGCACCTGACCTTTGGCTTCAGCTTTAAAGGTATGCTATCCTAAAACTTCGAGTGCTCCTTGCCTGGTCCATATGCCTTGCATCTTCTTGTGTCTTTAAAATAGCATTGTTGGGCAACTAAATCCAAAGACTGTAACACAGTCCAGTCAGACAGTGGCATACAAATAACCACAGGGTCACCAAGAGTCAAAAAGTAATCAAGAGACACCTAATCAACACCATCAAGGAAGGAAGGAGACTCCTTTAGTAAGAATCTAGCAGTGAGAATGCACTGACTAAATGTTATGATTGTCCTTTAGACACCTAGAGCATATGTGGACCCTGACAGGTAGACAAGTGCATGTAAAGATGTTGCAATAGGATATGAAAGGAACACACAGACTCTGTTCCAGATGACAGGGCAAAGCCCTCTGACCTCTATTCTCTGACCCCAACCTATATAGTATTTGACCCCAGACAATGGATTGGAGAATAAGGTTACCATCTTTCCAACCACACTGGTCAAACCAAAAGTCCATCAATTGCTCCCTCCTCAAGAGAGGAATGAAAAACATAGCCAGTATTAACATAAACATTACTTCTATTTATAACATTCACATGAGAAAGAATTCAGAAACTATGAAAACATCAGAAGGCTGAAAAATCAGGGCAACGTGGGCATAATCTGAATTCATCAATGGAATATATGTATATGGAGGTCATCAGGATGAGAAGGCTCAGAAGACTGAAAAATGAGGCTGGTTTTGAAATGTAAAAGAAAACTTTTCTAATTTAACTATTCTTGGCTCTTATCTATTAGCAATCTTCATTGCTTCATAGGAAAATCTTGCTGTTTTTTCACTTATACTCTAAATCAGCTATCAGTATGCCATACTCCAGAGCTGATGCCTTTGCACTGATACAGTCAACACTTGCAGTTAGCTGTGATGGCTATGGCTCTTAGCCACAGAGGGGATCAGGCTTGAGAGCTATTTAACAGTTGAATCTTGAAGAGAGGTCTGTTTGTTCTCTTTCTTTTCAAATTTTCCTCTTTTATGACTGATGTTTTTATGCTACAGTCTACCTCCCTCCTGAGGATATGTTCTTGATAATGCATGTCTTGGTTTTGGTATTGCCATCATCCATTTCATGTATTCTGCACAATGCCCTGCTTACTTGTAACTCTTTTTACTTATGTGATGTCTGGATTTTTTTTTTCCTGAACATCTCCTAAATACAACTACGTACTTTTTTCCCTTTGGAGTTCATGCAGCTTATAAACTCACATAAATTGCTTAGAACTTAGAATCATAGGTCTGAAAAAGCCTTTTAGATCATTGAGTACAACTTAAGGCCTAACACTACCAAGTCCACCACTAAACCATGTCCCTGAGTATCACATCTACACAGCTATGAAATATCTCCAGAGATGATGACTTCACCACTACCCTGAGCAGCCTGTTCTAATTCTTGATAGCTCTTTCAGCAAAGAAATTTTTCCTGATATTCATTTTGAACCTTCCGTGGAGCAACCCGAGGTAATTCCCTTCTGTTCCATCACTTGTTACTTAGCAGAAATACGAGACTGACACCCACCTTGCTACAACCCTGAGTCTCTTTTTCTCTAGGCTAAATAAATCCAGCTTCCTCACAAGTTTTGCTCTCTAGACACTAGCTTTGTTGCCTTTCCTTGGACACACTTCAATGCCTCAATGTCTTTCTTGTACTGAGGGGACCCAAACCTAAAACAGTAACTTCCCTCTGGCTATACCATGAAAATCTTACAAAATTCTTCTGTATTGTTTTTTGCTACATCATTTATATTTAGGCTTAAATTTAGTAAATACTATTTATATCCTTATCAATATTTTTTTTTAATTTCTATCACAGGCCTCCTTTTCGTCAATATGAAATAGAACTTGAATTAATGTCTCTACTAATGCTAAAAATTTTTCAACACCAATTTTTAATCAATATTGGATCTTTCTTTCTTTCTTTCTTTCTTTCTTTCTTTCTTTCTTTCTTTCTCTCTTTCTTTCTATTGTATCTATTTTATGGAACGTTATCACTTACATTATAGAGAAAAGCAGCTTAGATTATTACAGTGAATCTTTTTTAACATTATCATTTCTTCATTCATGGAAGCCTGGGACGGTACAGACCAATATTAATTTCTTTTTCTCAGTTGTATATGTATAAACTTACACTGTGATCAGAGGAAAAAAGACATATTCAGCAAAACATTAATGTGGCAGACACCTAAGTATCACAACACATCAATGGTGAAGTTATTCCATTTTTTGTCAGAACTGGAGTTGTGCTGAAGTAACATCTTGGTGGAAATCAAAGATGTTTTCTGCTTGTAGAAATGATACACTGAGATAAGAAGGATCTGATCTTGGAAAGTTTAATGCCATTGAAAGGCAACATTTGGATCCCAGTCTTCACCAATATTCTGGAAAAGTCCTAAGTATATTGCATAAATCCAAACTGTACACATTCCTTACTAAATTGCTATAAAGTGTTGGCATACAACCTTGCAGAATTGCCATTAGACAGAATATCTGTTTTAAGAAAAGGTTTCCTGTTCGGTTGAAATTCTTTGGAGAAAGTAAAATATTATCTTTAAGCTTTTTCTGCCTTTAAGGATATCACCAAAATGGTCTGGGAATCTAGTTCTTCTATGCATGCAGCCTGAGGCAGTAAACAGATTAAAGCAGATCAGATTATTCTCTCTCTCCCTCTGTGAAGTTGTTGCAAATCAATATTGTAATGAAGTGTATTATAAATGCACCCATATTTTCCCCCCAAGAAGTCATAACTGAAGCGATTAAATTTTGAGTGTATTTCGGATACCTGATAAAGAAGAGTGTAGAAAGCAGATACTTGGAAGAGATGTACTTCTGAGAAATAAAATGAAGGAAATTAATGGTTTAGGAGTAATCTCTTTTCAGGGGTATTTTCACTTTAATATATTAAATGCGTTAAGCATTTTGAAAGGGAAAGTAATGTTAGTTGTTCAGGGAATGACCTTCAAGGCTCACTAGCATGTAATAAAAAAAGAGAAAATGGGAAGGAATTTGGCAAACAATGAAAAAATCTAAATGTCTATGCTCAGTACAAATGAAATTTAATGATAGGGAATAAGTAGAAGTTTCTTTGATTCCTTAGTAGTTAGAGATCACTACTGGTCATCTGTGCTCATCACTACAGGGAGAAGGAAATTTTATATTCATAGGTCACTATTTCCACTTGAGCTACAGGAAGCTGGTCCACAGCTGAGCTGTCAAAATTACAAGCAGCTGGAGCCATGTGGAAAAGTATACTCAATAGCCTTATTAGTGTTAATGGAAAGGGAAAGTATTAGAGGCCCGTTAGATTCCTCATAAAAACAGTCTCTCATCATGCCATCCGCTCCCCACAAACCTCAGAATTTATTTAATGTTTTGGTGTACATGTATGTCTTATGTGAGAGCTTTGTTGGAAAGGTTTATAAATTATACAGGAATTAGAGCATTGTCTTCTTTCAGTGACCTACATAAAACATATTAGAGCTAGTCATAATATATTAGAATAGCCTGAAGAGGATTTCTTGCTGCTCCGTAACTTAACTGTCTCCCACCATCATAGCCTTTGGGCATGAACACATCTTGTTCCTTGGTTTGGAGTTGGGGGAGGTGTTTGTATTTTATTTATATTTTATTTTATTTTATTTTATTTTATTTTATTTTATTTTATTTTATTTTATTTTATTTTATTTTATTTTATTTTATTTTATTTTTATTTGGGGATCTTTGTTTAGTGTGTTGTCTCTGCCCCCTCCTCTCATATCAGTCTGCATATGAGTTTCTCATATCTCATATGAGTTTCTGCACAGAATTAGGTGCACTGGATGCACTAATGGGGTTACAGTTTGCTTCCTGATGCCTTTGTCTTTTTGCATGTCATGGGAGTATGATTTCCAGTTTGAGAATACAGCAGTATTGCCTCTTTTTGAGGTAAGTTGTGTTACAAGAGATACATAAAAATGGAAGGGTTGTGGAAATTCTGAAAAGTCTTCTTCCAAATATCTACCTCCAACCTTCCAAATTATGACATATTATAATGAGACGTGGTACAGAACTCCTGTGCAGATTTGTGGGTATTTACCTATAGGTTGGTGGGTTCTTTTCTTTTAAAACAACAAGGAAAAAATACTTCACAATCCTTCTGGATCCAGCTCAGCGTATTTTGTGATTCTATATTTAGATGGTGTGTAAGAAGGACTTTTTATTTTTTACCCAGACAATGGTGAGACACCACAAGAGGTTTCCCAGAGAAGTTTTGGATGTCCCATCCAAGTAAGTGCTCAAGGCCATGTTGGATGGGACTTTGAGCAATCTGCTCAAGTGGAAGGTCTCGCTGCCTATAGAACCAGAGGATCTTTAAGGTCCCAAATTGTTCTGTGATATGTTGTGGATATCCTTCTGGTCAGTTGGGGTCAGCTATCTTGGCTGAGTGCCCTCCAAGCTCCGCCTGAACCCCAGGCTAGTCACAGGTAGATCAATTGGAGAAATAGTGAAAAACCTTTATTCCATGCAAGCACTGTTCAGACATAACTAAAACATTGGTGTGTTTCCAACACTACTTTGGTCACAAATCCAAAAATAACACCATCCTAACCTCTAAGCAAAAAAACCTCAAAACTACTTCATAGCCCAAACCAGTAAACATGGTATCTAATGTTCACTGGTTTCTAGAATGAGTTTGAAACAATAAAACTTTTAAGATACCTGAATTATTTTTATGATTTAATATTCATGTTCCTTATTTTTTCACCACATATTCTACTATTTCTTGAGTTTATTCTTGTTCACTGTTTGATCTGCCTACAAATTTAAAGTATATTAGATAGCATCAGCAACAGTGGTCCCTTTCTTAAAGATGCTGAGCAAGCAATATTCCTGAAAGTAATTTGTTAACTTCCTGAAATATTTGTGTTCATTCTTTTTTCCCTTTCAGAAGCGGTGATGAATAATGCAATACTAATGAGCAACTGAGATACCATTCCATCTTGTATAATGACCATTTTTTAGGCAGTCACATTAATAACATCACAAGCACATGTAGGTACTCAGGACAGAAAAATAAAACTCTTATTGTCCTCTCCTGTGGCATATATACTTACCTATTTTTTGTCATTTGAAACAAATACTTAAGTTTAAATCTCTCTGTTGCTCTTACTGCTCCATCTAGACCTGGAAATCTGACAAGATAGTTTGATGAGAGGTTTCTGTGCCAAAAATCCTCCCTTGCTTTTATCACAAAATATAAATTTCTCCCAGCTATTTTTTTAACAGCCACTGTTAATTGTTAGCAAATGTGGCTATCCAAGAATACAAGAGTATGACTTCTCAAGTATGTGAAATGAGTAGACCCCATAACAGTCAGACAAGATTTCACCCTGGCAGCAGGACAATTAGAACATCTTGAATTCCCTGGTAATGATAAACTGAATCAATCAGATAATTATTTTAGTTCTTATAGTAACTGCAATGTGACCACTACAGAGCACTTTATAATACAACTAACTGATAGAGACATGAAATGAGTAGCAGATGCAAGACATGGTTGCACTTCTGCAGCAGATGTTTACCAAATATTACTGAATATTTCAGTCTGTCTGAGGTGTTATGTTACCCCATTTTCACAGTGAGGGGAAGTTAATGCTACCTAATAGATGACTAATATTCTTTATTTCACATGAGAGCACCTCAATCAATAGAGCACTGCAATGTACAATTTTTATCAATATGTTCAGGAAAAAACACCTTCTTTTGAAGACACTGGCACAGTTCAGGAAGATAAATATTTATTTAAAGTGGCAATGTGCAAATGATGTTTTCTGATGCTGCTCCTGTCATTGAAATGCAATCATGGTAATAATCTTCTACCTGTAAGAAGAAAAGATGCCAGAGATGAGTATTTATAGATATTTAATGATTAATAGGGAGGGGGAAAGGAATACCAACAGACTGCAAAATGTCTAACATTCTTCTAGCAGAAAAGATACTGACCAAAATGAACACAGTGAGTGTATATAAAGTGCACAACTCTATGTGTCGATGTTTCAAAGGTAGTTCAGAGTTTCTGTAAACAAATTCTCCACAGGAAGCATAGCAAAATATTATAGTCTAGGCCACTTTTACAATTCCCTAATGAAACAGGTGACACTCTCTTTGTGTGCAATGAACAAGTGTTCATAGAGGAAGATAGAGAGAAGGACCTTGGCCAACACTTTCCCAAATAAACCCTCCTTAAAATGACTGTGCTGGTACTGATGTAGAAGCAAAAGTGCACATCTTAGACCAGGATGTGAGGACTTGCAGCTAAGTGAAGTAAAGACAGCAGGACCTTTTCCCTTTTGATAGGATCAGCCCTTTTCCTCATTGTTTCTGGAGTCACTGCTCAGCCAGGAAAACCACGGACACAGAAGTTTCACACCGGACTTCACATTCTGATATATGACACTTCTTTTCTGAGTGCTTAAACAACTATACAATGTTATTTACATTTTTAGGATTTTTAAAAAGGAACTGGACTGAAATCTGGTATACTATTGGCCAAAAACTAGATCAGAGCTGTGCTGTCTGTTTACGTCTGGGTGATGCTTCCTCTGGGAGGCACACAGTCATCTTAAAATGGCATTTTGGAAGTCAAATACCATGCCTTAAAGTGATTTTTAAAGATAATAAACCATTAGAGGGTCAAGTGATTCTGGGAAAGTCACATTATACATGAAAATCGGGAACTTAGATATGTTTCATACCAGCAGATTATTACCATTTGTGTGTGTGTGTATGTGTGTTTGTGTGTGTATGTTTATAATTCTTTTATTTGAAATTAAGAAGGCAAAGCTCCATCCAGAGCTGAAATTAAAGTTATTGAGGATAATGGAAATACTTTTGTCTGTAATTAACTTATGCAGTCATGGAGCTGAATAGCACAAATGGCTTGCAGTAAGATAAAAACAAAAATTAAGCAATGTTTTCCAATGTTATTGCTACTTAGAAGATGATTCCAGATGGAGGCTTGATGCTTGAAAATGTCATTGACTTGAATAGAATACAAACATTTCAACAGTCAAAAATAACAAATTCTGACCATCTTAGTAACAGGAAGGAGAAGAAGAAAAAAAATTGTGGCCTATTCCAATGTGAAAGCTTGATTCCCATTCATATGAAACAGTTTTGAAAGGGGTTGCTAATTTATAACTGTAAATGATAATTTTCAAAAGATTTAATTATCATATAATTTAATGTCTAGAATATATACATTATCTAGAAGATATATAGTATGTCTATACTGAAATATTGAAATAACCAAACCAGCTTTAGTTATTCACCAAGGCACAGGTAGCAGTAGAGAGCAGAGATGAGGAGCTCAGTAAACAAATATTCATGACTGGAAAGCATGTGAAAGCTTTGCCACATGTCCTGTCATGTAACTTAGACCTACTGTTGTACTGACATATTTTTAAAAACTGGGTTTTTGTCTGGCACAACTCCAGCTGAGCTTCGGTATTTGGTGGTTTCTCTGTACGGATGCAAACAGCAGCTCTTGTAATCTTTCTGTGCAGCCTGACCTTGCTTCCAGAGATCATAGAATTCATTTACCTGACTTTGATGGAACTGTTAACACTTAACCATAGATTTCCAGGAGACACCACTAACTAGATTTCTGAGTAGCTTACAGCATGCTCTCTTGAAATCCAAGGTAGAAACTCTGATGATATCTTTTCTCGTTACACCAAAAAATTTAAACTCATTTTTTGATCATAGTAGCCAAGACAGCCACTTACCATCACATTTTCCATGAGTCCTTCTGCATTCACTACAAACAAGTCTTAGAGCACACCTTTCCTAGTTGTGTCACTGAGTACCTATGATGAGAAATTTTCTTCAACTGACTTCAGGAATTTGCAGACTTGTTTATCATGGCAGTCTATGACTCTCAGTAGATGTTCAGGAAATTTAAATCTTCCATAAGGACAACAGCTACCAATATTTCTTCTAATTGCATGTAGAATAATTCATCAATATTATCATCCTATCTGGATGACTAGTTGTAGACACACATCCCAATATCTGCTTTGTTTTTCATTCCCTTGATCCTCATCCAGAGGTACTCAATCACATCATCCCTATCTTTAGGATCTGTAAAATATCCTTTACCTACAGTGCAACTCTTCTACCTCACCTACACTGCCTACCCCTTCTGAACAGCCTATAGCTCTCTATCTCAGCACTTCTGCAGTGGGATACATTCTACCAGGGCTCACCTGATACCAGCGTTGTCATACCTCTGGGAAAGGACTAAGAGTCTGATGTTGGTTACAGTTCTGCTTTTACATACCATGAAGGCATTTTTTGCTAAAGGATAATTACCCTCAGTCTTGCACTTCAATGATCACACAGGAACTGGAGGCAGAGAAATTTGGGCAAGAACAGAGCTAGGAATTTTGTGATAAGAAGGGGTTCTTCAAATAGACGACTCTTCCTGTGACTAGCCCTGCTTTAGTGCTGTATGTCTCAAAGGAAATAGATCAGGTGCCTGCATTTCTTCTAGCACTCAAAGTAAGTATCATGATAAAACCTTGGAATGAGGCACTAATCTTTTAAATCACTAAATAATATGAATAGAAGAACTTGATGATGGGATTTAAATTACTTGTTTTAAATTCAAAATATTATTGACTTCTTATCAACTTGGAAAGACTATTTTTTGCCCTCTGGAACAGGTCTTTTTCCAGCTAGTGGTAAGCCAGTAGAGATCAAAAGTTCTTTTAGGACTGTAGTCCTGCTGTTTTTCAGCTGACTGAATAATGGAAAGGAATGAATCATGTGGAAAGACATTTGTCACCAGCACATCAGATAACAGATATCAGTCTTTTTAAGTGGTTGCTATTCAATTATGTTAATTTAAATACTGCCATTTGGTGATGAAAAAGTAACTGCTTTACATAGGAAATTTATTTAAATGGCTTTCTACTGTTATTTAGTCTTGAGCACTAAGATCTATATTGAAATTCACTTAATGTGACATTGAAAATAAGAATTAAGTAGATAACTTGTAATAAGTAAACAATTAGAAGTGTGATTCTTCATTTAATTAAATTGCTTCATCAAAGATTTGTTTTTTCTATCTAATTTTTTTTTTTAAATCTTACTAACCCTTTCTATCTGAACATCAGAAAATCATCTGTTAAGCATGTACCAATATTTTTTTCAAATACCATAAGTATCACTTTCTCTGCTGAAGTTGAAGCCCTTTTTATTTGTAAGTCAAAAGACAACTATTAACAGCATCAAACTCTGGAGGCAACCAGCCTGGAGTGATTTTGCACCAGTGTTTAGAGGAAAACAATTTAACATATACATATAAGCGTATTTTGTGTTACATACTCAGGTAAAAAAGAACCTTTTTATTAGACAGACATAATTGATCATATTTTAGAAAAATATGAAAGCTTTGACTCAATAAAACTACCTAAATTATTTCAATCATGTATGTCTTACCAATGATTTATCTGATTGTATATTTATATGTAATATATTGAAATATGCCATTCACATGCAATCAACATCTCCCACTCCTTAACTCAAAATTGAAGTAGATCTTGTACTATTTTTCATTCACCAGGAATATTCATATATACAATCTAGTGTACTTGCTAAGATGAATAATATCCTGAACACAAATCCTTATGCTGTCACTAATATTTTTTTTTGAAGTTTAGAGCATAAGAACTGGCAATGTAATACATACTCAAGGGGGAAAAAAAGGCAAATAGGGAGGTGGGGAGATTTTTGTTAGGACTTTCAACAACTTTTTCAGCATCATGTGCCTAAATCAAATTCCTCAGTTTATACAGGGTACACAAATGATTTGCCTTATCAGAGCTACTAGAGATCTTGTAGTAACTAAGTTTATAACTTAGCTTTATTAAGAAATACATAAGTAAACAAATAATGTAATTTTCACATGGTAATACAATTTGCATGTGTACATTTTTTTGGCCAATTATTCTATTTTCTGGGATTACATATTTGGCAGAAACCCCAGAGGTCTACAGCAAAAAAAAATGACAGGGTCTGTAATTTCTTTTCTGTGATATCAATGAAGTTAATATTCACACTTATTGTTCCTGTCAGTTTCATGATTGACACACACAAGAAGAAGCATCAGCTGAGTATTTAGAATCTGGTTGAAGAAGATCTGGCCCAAAGTTTGGAAAAAAGAGAGAATTTTTAAAGCTTCTAATTCCCCAATTCATCTGCAAGTGGTTCTAGTTTGAATACATCTATACAAATAGTGGAAATATTGTTTATGCTCTTAGAAAAGTAGGACAATTTTGGAGAAATACAAAAATAATCTAACCACGTATTATAGCATACTGTATACTTGGTAATTAGGAGAACAGAATGGTGTTTTAAATGCTTTAAAATTTTTAAATTTAATTATGAAGGAATACCAAAAAAAGGCAGTATTCACTAATAATGAATGGTAGAAATTTTTTATCTGATTAAACATTTTTTCTACACAATGTCTAAATATACTGTGGATCTCCTTATAACTGAAAAATATTAAATCAAAGAACTCAAAAAGACTTAAAAATAGTATTTGGACTTGTTTCTGGTCACAGAATAATTAAATCGTTGAATACGCTAGGTTGGAAGGGACCTGTCACAATCATCAAGTCAAACTTCTGGCCCTGCAGAGGACACCTCAAGAGTCACACCATGTGCCTGAGAGCATTGTCCAAATGCTTCCTGAACTCAGACAGGCTTGGTGCTGTTACCACTTCCCTGGGAAGCCTGTTCCAGTGCCCAACCACCCTCTGGGTGAAAAACCTTTTCCTGATATTCAACCCAAACCTCCCTGACCCAGCCTCATGCTCTTTCCTCATCCCCTGTCACTGGTCACCAGAGTGAAGAGATCAGTGTCTTCCCCTCTTTTTTCCCCTCATGAGGAAGTTGTAACTGCAGTGAGGTCTCCCCTCAGTCTCCTCCAGGCTGAACAGACCAAGTGATCTCAGCTGCTCCTCACAAAGCTTCCCCGCCAGACTGTTCACTATGCACATTGTCTTCCTTTGGATGTTCTCTAATACCTTAATATTTATCTGGCTGTAATCTTTGAAATGGATTCTGACACCTCTTACACAGGGGTTTAAGTAAGTCCTTTTCTGTTAAAAAGTTGGAGAAAAAATAATGTGGGTATAATGATAAATATGATAGTGAAAAGTTCTTCAAATTTCTGGAGTAGGTGCAGAGGTGGGATAGCTCTCTCAATGGCTCTAATCCTTAATATTTTATATGAATTTATATTATCTCTTAGTGTAATAGTAATTTAATATAGACGAGAATTATAGGCAAGAATGGGCACATAATATATGGAGGAGTTTGCAAACCTGAGGCTAATTACTGTTGTAATAAGTGTGTAGGGAGTGATGATAACCATGATGGATGCTTGGACAGCTTAGAGGATCATATTCATTGAAAGCAGTTGTCTCCATAATGTGGAAGCACTAGAAAGGAAACAAAGTCTTGAAGTTCAAGTATTAAAGTTCTTACAAGCCAAAACTTTTCATGAATTGAATTCAGGATTGTCCAGCTACTGCTATTACATTTGACTGCAGTAATGTGTGCAGTGTAACCAGGACTGTCTTCTCATTTACTTAACCTTAAATAAAACCAAGCTCAGAATTATCTATATGATACTGGTATTTTAGCTACTGTTTTCTCATTAGCTCATTTAAAATATGGAATAATTTAGACATGAAACCTCCCCCTAGTGATAGTGTTGTGGGCTTTGGATGTAGAAAATGACTGTTAAGAATTGGTTTTTGAGGATTGGTCTAGCTTAGATTCTCAGAACTTAATTGGACTATTTCCTGTTTGCACATTCAACACTGCATATAAATGACGTATTTTAAACTGTGAATGGAAAACACACAAGGATGTGTTTTAGACAGAGGAGCTTTATTCTGTATTGTTACTTAGTCTCAAGACCAAAAAGATTCAGGCCGGAGGGAAACAGCAGGTACCATGTAAGTGTCCATATTCAGTTTGTGACTTAGTGGTTTGTACTTTTTGTCTTTCTAAGAAAACAGGAGGTGGATTGCAGGAAATATTTATGTGCTTATAATCAGTGAAAATTATCTCATCCTGGCTTTCTGTCTCTTGTAAAAGACAAGGTCAATCACTTTCAAGGGGCAGTGATATGTTTCTTGCAGTGATCCTGCAAAGGAAATAAAGCCCCACAGCATGATGGCAGTGTTGACAGAACAGGAACATCACCAACAAAGGCACAGTCCCACAGTGACTGAAAAAGGTAAGCAGAGGTCTGCTGATCGCAGCAAGGGTCAGCCAGAAGTGGTGTTTGCCCAAGAAGTCTATGGTGATAAGGAAGGTCAAGCCGGGATGTCAAGTCAACAAGGTGAGGCCAGGATTATCAAAATGCAAGGCCAGACACCAGCATACCTGTGCTTTTGCTCAGGCAAGGACCAAGGAAAAGCACCTGAGGCTCTCTGCAGCTCCTAAGCCAAGCCAAACCAAACCAAGGAGGCCCTAATGAGGTTTCTCACAGCTTTTTCTAACAACTAGTTCTCTTCACAGAATCTGGATTCAAAAGGTTACACTGTTGCCCTACTTTTGAGTGAGTGCAGGCAGCCAAAATTCTGCAGCAAGGCTGAAGAATTTGGTGATACACTCATTGCATGGGCTGTTTGTTTGCTTGTTTGTTTGTTTGTTCTGAACTCAAATTGACGAAATTTTGGTCTGTATTTAAAGAAGGCATGCAGAATGCAATACTGCATGTGAAATTCATCTTTTGGAGGTGATTTAAACGTTATGAATATATTCGTTCTGTGTTAATTGCATGGTATCTAAGGACCATAGTTTAAGTTATTAAGACTTGTATATCTGTCTGAATACAAATTTTAGCATGCTGGAGTACAGGTATTGATTATAAAAGGAACACTGAACTTCGTGTGTTTTCACATGAAAAAATATACTCATGGTAATGGGGAAGGGTAGCTACTTGCAGTAATTTAATATTTTCAGCATTCAGTTGGTCAGTTAGAGGCTTATCCAGAACTTCTGCTGAAATAAGAGTTGATCCTTTGCTTTCACGGAAAATTCTGAAGTATTCTCATAATTTGTAACTTTTCCTTCTGGTAACCTTGAACCTAGTCAGTAAATGGTAATGCACCAATTCAATACCTTCAATGGCAGTCAGGTATAGGTATGACTTTTTCCTGAGCCTGACATTTTACTTTTTCAGGATGCCAAGTTCAATTACTAAGCCTTGGATCCATGCCCTTTGTCACATCCACCTGTTGCTTTGTGCTAATTTATCATTGCCCTAAAGATTTTGTGTTGGAGAAATCAGTTATTTAAAATGACTAGATTTAAGGTTTGGAGGGTTTTTGTCTTCCTGCAATTTTATTGTCATTTGATGATGTTTTCATGAATAGTAAAAGACACTCTATTAAAAATATTTCTATCTTTAAGCTCCTTTAGAACTGCTGTATCTTTCTAGGGTAATCACTTTTCTTGGATGGAATGTCAAGTAGACTATCTGAAGCATTTGGTGCATTTGTTCCAGTCTGTCACAGAGTACTACACTGTATTAGAGAATTTAGCCTACAAAGTTTTGTAATTTATCTTCTGTTTCAGGTCTGAAGTAGGATAGTCATAGGCCAAAAGTGAGCTTAAAGCTGACATGGACCTTTGTAACAGCAAATTAAATAGTGATTCTGAGCTATAGCCTGGAGAATTTGTGTTCATTCAGTTCACAATTTTAGGCAGGTGTGCTTGTGGTGTGAATCCTGTGGATAATTGACTAGTGAAGGGAGAAGAAAAGAATAATCTTTAAAGAAAATAATACATTATGTACACCTTTGATATGTAACAAATGCTATTTTGAAGAAGTAAGGTTAATATAAGCTAGAGGTATTAGAAACCTTTGAATTAGTTGCATTCCTGAGTACCCAGAAGGACTTGTTGGCTCACAGTCTTATGAAACACTTCCTGCTAATTTATTTTATTGCATTTCTTGTTTGAATTTTTTTCCCAGTCGATTCCTAAATTCTGTTTTCTCATTAACAGTTTTTAATGCACCTTGATGTGTGGCATATTCTTTCTCACATTGTTTTTTGCCAATATTTGCGTTTCTATTGTGTCTATGTTAAGTCATGATTTTTAATTGTCAGCTTGATGCTCCAGCTGGCAAATGTGTCAAAATGGTTTGTTTGGATTTCGGGGTTTCCATTTTCTGCTCTTGTATACCTTGCCACACAGTCACAGATTCCTACCACTTCAGCTGCTAAAATTTCAGTTCACATCCTGGAAATATTGCAGCTTTCTAGATCAAAATATACGTCTCTATGTGTTCCTGAACTCTACCCAATATTCAAAAAAATTTTCATATGGTTTCTATCAGTTTGGTTAGTGTATGATCTTTCCTACTAGTCCTGACTTCTTTTGGTTTTTTCCTGTCTCATCTCCCCCACCACCTGGGAGCAGTAATGTGGCAGGAGGAATGAATCTCTGCCATGGAATATCTCAAAAATGACTGCAGACTTTGGAAACATAGCAATTTTTAAGCTTTACAAAATGGTGATATGTTTAGATATCTGGTCTTTTTTTCTCTTTTAAATGCAGAAAAAAAACCTCTCAGGTATTCAAATTTATTTTCAAAAATTCTTTTCTCGTGTCAATAGACCCTAGTCCTTGCATTAAATAATGGGAAATTATCCTTTGCTCACTACATTTTACTCTCCTTAAACTTTGTGTAGTTTTTTGTGCAGTTCTTATAGTCTGAAGACTTAACTGTGAAAGATGCAGTATTTTGTTCATAAACCCCATGCTGTCTATGAAAGACTTGATACAGTGTTCTAGAATAGTTTCTGTGATTGTTCTATCATATTTATTTAAATAATTTTTTTCTAAGTTGATATTGAAATCTTTGGTCTTAAGTAATCAAGTAATACTTCCTCTCCCTTCTAAAATTCCACTAAAACAATATGTTAGCTAATTATTTAGAATTATTTTATTGCTTTAGCTATCAAGCAATTTCAAAATTTTTCATTTCTTTTATGTTAATACTGTAAAAATCTAGGTCTTGAAGCAAGGAGGGACAAAAGGAAAAATAATTGGGATTAAGAATGTTAGACATGAAATATCAGATATTTATGAAAAAAAGTTAATTAAAAAAGTACTGTATGAAAAAAATACTAGTAAAGGGCAAGGAGACATCCCACTAAACTTGAATGAAGATTTGAATGGTTTGAATTAATTCTGATAATCTGACCTTTTGGTCAATGTCATGCTGTTTATATTAAATGAAGATAAGATTGAGGCAGATGCAGAAGAGGCAGTTGGAAGATAAGAAAGAACTGAAGAAGCAGATGAGAGCAGTTACAGTAAAACAACAACAAAAAAATACAATATATAAAATCATATTTACATGCATAAATTAAGAGTACAAAGGAATGTCCCTGAACACTAGAAGTCACTTTGGTATGGTTGAAAAGACGGTATGCTTTCTAGCACTTCCAAGCATAGTTATTAAATTAGAACAGACCAGGAACACTAACTTCCCAAGTAGTGAAAACATGAATCAATCTATGCCAGACAGCTTTGGTGTTACAGGTCTGTCTTGAGGAGGTCTTAATTTTCTAGTAACAGAAAAAACTGTACTAGGAAGAAGTACGGGTGAGGAACTATGACATACTACTTCTGTCCGAAAGTAAGTTTAAGTATGGAAAGATTTCTAAAGACAAATGAGTGATCTTTAAACGGCGAGACATTATGGTTTTGATACATGCAAAGCAGGTTCAGATGAGGTCAATTCAGAAAGTGCCTCATAAGATGCACATAATTCATAAAAACTGCAAAGCTGTGTAAAATAACCTTACCCAAATAAAATAAAAGATGTTCTCTTCAGGTTCTGCTATCATTAAACTTTTAAGTTCAATTTATGATGTGGTAATACATATTTAAAACGTAATTTATTTTTTATATTATCTTAGGCCCTAAAGTGTAAAGATTTTTCAGATGAAGCTAATTTCATTATGAAGATCTTAATCAAGATTTAAAAAATACTTTGCTGATGAATGCTAAATACCTAATGCACAATGGAATATATAGAGGGTCTGCTTGAAAGAAAATTATTTACTCTTGGTAAGGAAAGAGCATTCCTCGCTGTATGTAATCAGACCACTGTGGTTGATAGAGATTTAATCACACTAATGCACTTACAAAATGTAACCTCTTTATGTGCATGTAAACTCATTTGTTTATGACATGCAAGTTTTAATTGATGACGATAAACTACAGGTATGTATGGAATTTTGGTGTTTCCTGTTTTCTGTTAATGTTTAATTTAAACACATCAATAAAAAGGATACTGGTGTTTATGATTTTGTACAGTAGTTCTTGAAAGAAGTATATGTGATCAGCATATATATACCAAACAAAATTGATGCAGAAAAAAAATGCTTTTCACTAGCATTCAAATGCAGAAAATTACTTTATCCTTTAATACTTTAGACATTAAGGTAGACTGGTTGACATGATGAATAGCATGCATGCAACCATTGCGTGTTTAACTTAACTGTTGTAAACAATCTATTAATCTCTTTCATTAAATGTGGCAGTATCAGAAATTTTAAACCATTATCTGGTATCTTAGGTTATTTCTAATGCCATGGTGGATTGACCCTGGCCAGTAGCTAAGCTCCAACAAATCTGCTTGCTGACCCACACCCAACACAATGGGGGAGAAAATGGGAAGGGCAAAAGCAAGAAAATTTAGTGAGAGAACCAAAGCAACACGTGCAAGCAAAGCAAAATAAGGAGTTCATTTACTATTTTCCATTTCCAGGGAAGCAAGACTTAATTATTTGTAATAGTTACTTGGAAAAACAAATGCCATAACTATGAACTTCCCCGTCCCATCCTCTCTTTGGATTAAATGCTAATTGTGACATTAAATACTGTGGAATAATCTCGTCCTGCTTCTATCTTCTTCAGACTTATTACATACCCTCAACCCACTTACTGGGAAGGGCAGAGTGGGGAAAAAGTCTTCTGATAAAGTGGTCTTACGTAGTTGGCCACCACAGAAGAGGACTGACAGGGACCCAGTAGCAAAAGAAGAAATGTTCTTAGGAAATAGAGTAGGCAACAGATAATCCATAAAAGGACAGCTGCTGGTATGTTGTAGATGAACTTCTTATATATGACAAAAGGTATTGAAGTTTTATCCAGATACAGTGAAACTCTAATGGTGAATTTGTTTGAAACAATGAGAACACAGAGTGGGAGAAAGATGCAATTTATAACGTCCTATGAAGCCAAAGACAAGTTTAATATTGTAAATTTTACTCACAGTCTCTTCAATAAACTTTTTTAATTGCTTCTCTGAAGCAATTACTCTGATGTGAGCAGATATAATTTATATCGATGTTGTTTTGGTTCTTTCGTCCAAAGACATCACCAGGAGCCCAATCCTATATGTTAGAAAACAAGACTCAGATAATCCTTGGAAGTCTCCTGGAAGATTCCTAATAAAAAATGCTAGATTTGTAACTAAACCCAAATATATCACCCCATGCTTATGCAATAAATACACACCAGTTTCCAGTAATTATAATTCTTTTCCTTCTAGCTGCGGAACTGGAGTTTTTAGTGGATTAATGACCTCATTCCAATTCTGGCTGAACTGCTGGTCAAAACATTCGTTTTTGGTAGCAAGGAAAGAAAAGTTTATCTGAAATAGTAATAGATTTGCTTATTGATGCATAGAAGTGTGGCAATAGGATACACTTGTTAGGTTTTGACTTCCTGAGCACATATTTATCCTGAATATAGGTATGCTCACCTGAGGGGAATTTTGATGATGCATTACTAGTAGTTTCTGTATCTAAGAAAATGTCTGACACCTCATGAAAGAACTCTTGATTAGAAGTTTTCAATGCTGCATTCTGGATTATCTACCCACATCTTCACCTGATTATGCATTCAACCACTTGAAATTCTTTGTTTCTTTGCTTGTTTTCTTTGAGCTTTTTGTTGGTTTTTTTTTTGTTCACTCTAGAGCCAGAGAACCTTAGACAACTTACATGGTAGAAGGCTTTACATAAATTTAGACACTCATGTACAGAAAACCTGTTATCATTACAGATAAGTGTAATTGTAGAACATAAAAGGGACTCTGAAAAGGGACTTTGACAACTTTGCAACACTTTAAAACCTCCTCTTAAGACTGTCTTCAATTATTTGAGAGTTTCTTCAGCTAAAGGAACATCCTTTCCTTAAATTTTGTTTCTTATTTGTCTACTGCATTGTCCCCAAATAAGCCTTAACTAGCTTGAGTTCATTCCAGTTTACTTTAGCCATCTAACCAAAGTGGATTATTTGAGAATATATTCAATTAAAGCACTTTTTACTTTCAGAAGAGGCAAGCACCTGAGTCATCCTCTGTTTACCAGCTGTAAAGTTGAGAGTAACTTTTGAATCAGCAAATGCCATTAACTAACTAAGATAATAGAGGTTCATTTGGGCCTTAGAGTGTCTATGGCTTAGGTGAAGATCTGGAAGAGTAGAATCTTTTTTGTCTTAGCAAATTGAAGGGTGCAATAGGAGCAGATCTGTGGACTGAAACAATTGAATATTTACGAAGAAAATTTTATTTTGTAGTATTGCCTGATCCCCTACTCAGACATCCAATAGCTGTTGGGGTGCTTCTGGAGACCATCTTCCATGTTACCTTGTGCTGAAGGGAATCCAGTTTGCATGTTCACCCTGGATGCTACAGTGAAAATACAGATAGATAGAGGTTGAATCACAATAAATGTGATTTATTGCCATTCTACCAGGACTCTGATTCACATTGTATCTATTGAAATCAAGTTCACAACACTTTCCTGTCTTAGACACATGCACAGAGAGAATTAATTTTAATTTTACTTCCACAGAGAAGAAAACTGCTTTGAGCATATCAAAGGTACACTCTAGAGCACACTGTGAGGCATAAAAATGCAAGGCAAGTTCCAATTCAATAAAACCAAGTCCCTCCCTAAAAAAAAATCTCGCTCTCCGCAAAACAATGGGAAATGAAAAAAACCCCAGTGTCCTGCACACTAAAATTTTAGTGTAGATGTATACAGAGAAGAGTTTATCATGCAAACCTAATGGTAGGAACTAGAGATGATCAAGATATCCCCTTCAAAAGATTAACAGTGATTAAAGTTTAAAGAGCAAGGTACTTAGCTTGAAATGAGCAAAAATGTCTGTCAGAGGGATTCTAGGGTAGCTTTTTAGAAACACAGAGCAAACAGAAGTGTCAGAAAAAGAAGCTAAAAGTGAAAGAGCAACTTGAGATGGAAATAAAACAGGCTTTTTTATCTTGAAGCATGCAGCAGCATGGAACATTAGCACATTTTGAATTTAGAACTGAGCCAGTAGTTCTCCAGAACAGTAATATTTTTGATCCCATGAAGGCATAGTGACAAGTCTATACCACAGATAGTTTATAAGGGTATGACTCAGTTAAACAAAACAGAATAAATAGCCTCCTTCAAATCATCTGCAGTTGAGCTTATTGGGACTTAAGTTTATTATATAAATACAAGTCTATGTTGTCATTACATTTTTGAAGCTGTAAAACAGGTTAATACAATTCAGTTTAAACCAACAAACTGAAAGGAAAATATTTTGAGTTGGAACCAGCAGCTTGTTGTAGCTGCTACTAATCAGGCTTTGTTGCCTCGGCCACCTTCTTATTTGACTTTGAATATTTCATTTGAATACCAACTGTTACAAAACATATGGACTGCCACAGTAATCCCATATGCTGGATGAGAACTTGCAATTATCTGTGCAGGATTCAGAAAATGATGAGATTACAGAATATTTAAAACTGTATGTCTAGTTTAATGGGCATTTCTGAATGAGCATTTTAAAAGCCAGCAGTAGAAATTTTACTACCTTTAATGTTTCTACTCCTTCTCGAGTATTCACGCACAGCTCAGGTCTTAACAGATGTGAAAAAGTTTTCTTACAATTTAGGAGGGAAGTTGAGGAGGACTTCATGGAGTGGTAACAGTTTCATCGTTTTTCAAGGACAAATATTCTGGACTCTCATTCAGCATATACATATACACAGCAGACATAAGTTTCCCTGTGAAATATTTTGCCCCCAGAGAAAAGAAAGTGAATTCGAGGTTCATCATGTCCATGACTATAGAAGATCAACTGTACATTACTTTTATGTTAAATATTTCCATGTTAATTCCCTAAGAATTTTTTTCTTATTTAAACACAACACAGTGCCATGCAGACTAACATTTTAACATTAAAATTATTTTAATATCATGTTAGAACAATCTTGTTGTTAGCAATGCACATATTAAGAGTCACACTGAGAAAATATATTTTTTTTATATTTTTGGTAAATTGAAGTATTATTTGAGTACCTATCCCAAGTAAATCCTGACTATCCCATGTTTTCCACTCAGGGACAAGCTTTAAAAAAATAATCATGGGCATAATCACAAATTTCCTTAAACCCAGCACTTTATATGGCCTTATCTTGCATTTGTCTCTTTTATTCTGTGTTTTTGGAAATGTACATAGACAAAAGTGATAAGTACCCTGAAAATTACAGATTGGAAAGCAAAGTACTACCTGGTAAAAACGCAAAGTACATTTTAACAACAGGATATTTCCAACTTACCCAAGTTTCTAGGGAGAGACAGACCTCTCTAATTCAGAAAGATAAACTCCAGAAGTTTAATAATAATAATAATAATAATAATAATAATAATAATAATAGATAATCTTTTATATCAAGGTATCTTGTTTCTACATAAATTAAACCAAAATAAAACCAACAACAAAATGGAAAATAAAACCAAGCCAAAACCAAAACCAAAATTAATTACTAAAAATTAATTTGCCAATGAGTTTTTGTCATAACTTTTGTCAAAGTCATAACTGTTAACAAAATGTTCTTCTGTATTCAACTTCTTTTGAGAAAAGACCCAAACCCTTTAATTCAAATTAGAAAAAAAAAGAATTTCATAAAGAAATCCTTGCTCAGAATCTTTTACCAGAATTCTGGAGAGTGGTTAAAAACCTTTACTAGAGGAAAATTTTCTGATTACAATGGGATTTATGTTTTCTCTTCATATGATGAGTGTTACTGTCCAAAAATATTGGCAATGATAATGTTGTGTTGATACATGCCTTCCTAAATATTGTATTTAAATGTAAAGTCTGTATTCTACACCTCTAGTGATATGCTGCGGATGCTAACATCAACTGCTCACAGGATTCACCAATCATCAGTTGAAGAAATTTGAATATCTGTGTGGTTACTGATCATAATTTAATCTAGGATTCACTGCTGGTTCTGGGAAATAGATGTTTGTTCTTTTCAGCTAAAGATCAGCTTGGTAGCTATATCAGTTAAAACTCTACTAGAAAGAAATACCAAAACTGGACTGTCTTCCAGATAGTCAAATCTAATTCTTTTTTTTAAGAATGATTTTTCCCCTTCCTCTTTCTGTTTGTTATATCTTGGTAGCCCTTTAGAACTGGAAAAGGAGTAGCACGCAGATAAAGTTATGGAAAGATGTATCTGCACTGGCCTAATAAAATAGTCATTGTCTTAAAATACATTGTCTTTCAACTGTATTTTGAATAATAATGCTCAATGCCTTATTAATTAATCATCTTTTAAACAGAGAATTACACTTCCAGTATCCAAAACTAAAGCACAAGGCACTAAAACAAACAAAATTATCCATTCCATAAGCCGTTTTCTTTTTTCTTATGTATCTCATTCCCTTTGATTGATTATTCCCTTAAGAGTTCATTTCTTTGTAAGTTATGAGGCAACCACATCATCTTCAGATGTCTTTAACACCATCTAAACTAGTAAAGGAGTGAAGAATTTTTTCTGTCTCCCACTGTCTAATAAAAACATGTTCAGATAAATCTCTGATGTAAAAGTACACCAATGTGACAAGCAATAAGCAGGTTTTTAGAAGAAAAAGTAAAAAAGTAAAAAAAAAACCAACCTTGAAATCATAAGCTACTGCCTTAGCAGTAAGCAACAGTTTTAATTTTAAAGCTGGTTTTAAAATTCTGAAGCTAATAAAAGGCTTGAAATATGAATTCAAAGGAGAACTCCGCTCATGTACTCCTTTAATGATGCAAAAAGAACAGTCTTGGTTTGTGGACAGATGTTTACAACTTGCCAGTTATGTTTTGGTATCAAACTGAGTTTTGGAAATTTTAACTCAGAATATAATTTATCCTCCCATTATAATCACATTAGGCACATTTTTTAAAAATATATGAGTCTCTCTCTTAAAGAACAACAAATCAATGTAAACAATTGAATAGAATGTTTACTAAAAGGACAATGTGAACGGAAAAGAGCAGGGGACATCAGCAGAAATAACTGGTATTTTAAAACACAAGCACTGATCAAAAAGCAAGGTCAGCTAAGTTTAACTTGTGACTCCCATAATTTACCTACTAATCATTTTACACTGGTGTAGTGGTTTCACGTTCACTGAATTCTGTTTGCCAAATTTAGTGCAGTGGTTTGTGTTTACTCTCTTTTCCCTCTGTGATATAGGATCAGGAGAAGCAAAGCAGGCCCAAACTTAAAGATATAAAGATAGATTTATTAATACAAACTAAAAGAAGAAAATGAGAATCAAAATGAAACTTTCAAAACACTCTTCCTCCCTCCCCACAAGTGTTTACTTTCCCACTAACAAAATAAAGAGACAAAACATGGGATTTCCAGTCAGTTTCACCATTTGAAAATAATCTTTCATCAATTCTTTAGGGAGAGGAGTCTCTCTTAGTTTACCATGGAATTTCCCCCACTGACAACCTAGAACAGTTCTCTTGTGGGTTTTAACTGTCACAAAAACAGCCACCCGGGGAAACCTGCTTCTGTGAAATCCCTCCCATTAGCAGTTTCCCAAGCTGCTTATGGGTCATGTACGCATGCATACTAGGGTGTCACTTTTTAAAGATGAACAACTCTAAAAGCAAAGGATTCTTCATCTCAGGGAACAGAGAGGTCTTCTCATTTCCTCACTGGCACAGGGGGCTTCTCATCTCTCTCTGTTCAAACATCTCATGGGATCACAAGAATCACAACTACTTCACTCACTCCATCCCAGATAACTTTGCTCAAATCCACAAATCAGCACAATCATCTCCCCAAATACATATTTTCCCCATGATTTAAAGGGGTAATCTACATATAGAGTTCACTACCATGGCTCAATAAGAGAAGTCCAGCCTAAAATGGCATACTCCTCAACCCCTTCTCCCAACAGTCTTTTCACTCTCTCTTTACTGACTGTCCATGCAATGTTTCCTTATAGTTCAATCACTTTGTCCTTTCTCACTCAGGGAAGGGCCAGTGCTCTGGAAGTTCCACCTGCTGGCAGGAAAGAGTTAACACTCGTCCAGGCCTGTGGTGAACATGTGATCTCTGCCAGGCGTCAGCTGCAGGGATTTCAAAGCCATGCCGATGCGGGAGGCTCAGAAACGGCAGCCAGGATGTCATTAGTCAAGCAGACTGACTGATGGATGCCTCCCCCTGCACCCCTCGGTCTCATCTGGGGTGGCCCAGCTGGGAGCTGCTGTCAGAGGCTGCAGCCTCCCCTGCCCCTCACTGGCAGCTAGCGGGGAAGGGCCCAAGGGCACGGCCAGGCCTGGGGCTGGCTCCCCACCAGCAGGGAGTTTTACAGCTGCTGGACACCAAATCCGGGCTGTTTGGATTTGTATTGAAGGGGGCATATTCTCCTCCCCTCCCCAGCCTGGGAGTCACTGGTCCTGGCACCTTCCAGGGAAACGCCTGGTCTGGGCAGGGGCCAGCTCCCCCAGGAGCTGGGAGCCAGGACCAGCTTACCTCTTCCAAGGTAGGGAGGAAAAAGGTCAGTTTCCTGGGATCATCTGATATTTGACCCTGTAGGTTCACAAAGACTTATCCCTTTCTAATTGGTTTGTCAAGCTATAACTTCCTGAAAAATCATTGCCTGGCCAAACAACCACAGCTGGAAATTCTAAAATTGTAACATCACTATTAAGTTTGCATTTCTTAGTCTTGTATCCTTAGAGATGTTTCTGAATGAGGACTGTTCTTTAACAGAGAGTTACATGTAAAAGTTTTTACATGTACATTTAAAGCTGTGAAAAGTGCAAAAAGTAGAGAAAATGGAATACATTCCAAGAGTCCAGGTCAGGAACAGAACTCCAACTCCCCTTTTTATTTCAAACTGTGGAATGGGAAAACCCCCAGCACGAGGAAGGAACTCTGCCAACAGTGAAAGGAGGAAGAGTAGTACCTGGCTTGAGACATCAGAGGAGCACAGATAGGAGTAATCAAATAATGTATAACATTTTATTTTAATATTCTGAGTTTCTAAGGAGCTGGAAAACAAAAGAATTATCTCAGGGATTTTGGATGAAAAAAATCCTGTAAAATAAGCAATATCAAGTCATGGGTAAAAATACTGAAATTTAAAAATTGTTCATACTCTGAATGTTTGAACAATCCTGAGCACATCTTTGGGCCAGGACAAATAGTGTTCTTCCAAGGACAGTGTGGGAATAAGGCATGGGACAGGTATCCTCCCATACCAATGGTTTTCATGTGAAAACTGTCATGGATGCTAAAGCACTTTTAAATGTAGCCCACAGTACATAGTCAGTCTGTGCAGCTATGTTCAGGGCTAGAGGGCAAGCCCTGGAAGTGTTAATAACTTAGATGTCTCCAGAGCTTTCCTGTGAGCAGAACAATGGAGCAGGAGGTGAGACAGTGAAAGAGCAAGGTACTGCAAGATCCTCTCTCCTCTCATGTTCCCTGCTGCCTCTGCATCAAGTTTACTCTGTTCTGTGCTGTAGACAAACAGTCCAAGTTACCTTTATATGAATGCTTAGACACTTGAGACAAGAAACTTTAAAATAAAATAATAGAAGCAGAGTAGAACGGATTAGTCTTGTATTGCTTAATGTGCAGTGGATATGATCTTAATTATTTTATTTTCTCAAGTAAAATTGGTGTCATAATTGTGCATGAAGTAGCAAGAGTTACTGATGTTATACCTGCTGATAACCATCACAGGGAATAAACTGAGTCTAGTCCTCTGTAAATCTTTGTTCATACAATTTATTTTGTGGACTATTAAAAAAATACCAATTGATTTGGATAAGGACAAGAGATATGTTTCAATTTTGGTAGATTCTAGCATGGTCAATTTTTATTTCATGTCACCTGAGGAGTTATTGCTCTGTATCTAATGGGTCTGCTTGTGTTACTAATTTCAGCAGTGTATCAGATAATTGAGAAATATGGGATACAGATGTAAAGTGTACTTAAATAACAAAATAAAACAGAACAAACAAATAAAACCCAAAAACCTCAAACCAAATCACATTATTAAAAATTAAAATGTTGATAAATTCCTGAATGTGCACCAAATAATAAATGTGGCTAATTTTCAAATTCTTATTTATTTTAAGTATGTATGGTAAATTTAATAAATTTCTTTATTCTAACCTACAGAAAATGTTATTCAGCACACGGAAATTTATAGCTCCTAAAGTCAATCATACTGCAGAAACATATTAATAGATTGTAAATGTAAAAGTATTTATAGCTGATACCCAGATAAAAACTGTATTGTTCCTGAAATAAAATAGATATCCTAAGCTACATACATATAGACACCAAGCAGTTTGTTATGATCAACCTTTCAATAAATTAAATTCAAGAATATTCCAAAGTTGTTTTTATACACAAGTGCAGGTGTGACACATATGTGTTTGTAAAATTGTTCTAGAAAAAAGCTGAGTGGTGTTGCATTTAACTCAAAGAACATCTGATAACATGATGTGATTAAATACCTGAGAACAAATATACTTTTACTTGTTAATTCAAATTCATCATAAAGCCAAAAAAAGTACTATGATATAATAAAATTTATATTCAGAACTACTTTGAAAAATATTTCACTTAGTGAAATTGTGTTTCAGCTGATGAAATCTCACTTAGCATTTCACTACAGCATTGAGCAGATTCTTCAGCATGCCAGAGAGGAAACCAAAACCCCAGATTATAACACCTTCTATAAAATAAGAACAGCTAAATAACTTCTGTTATTTAGTTTGGTCTGAACTTTGTTCCTTTGAGAAACTTATCCCTTCAAGGAATGTAGGTTATGCATATTTTGTGTCATTGACTGTTTTCCAGTAATGAACACAGCAGACAAACTTGATTAGTTCAGAGTTCTAGTCTTACCAGAATTAGCTAAGCATAATTTTAATTCAAAATGGATTAAAATAAAATGGTTTAATAATTTGTCAGAGACATATAATTAACTGTCTGTGACCTGTACACTACAGATCAATATCAAGAGGGCAGCAAATAATGAGATCCAGGCAGACCTCCCACAAAGGCCAAGTAGGTTTCACACACAAATGTGGAAACACAGACATGGGCACACACGCAGCCCTGCTCTGCTTGACTTTGTTGTGGCCCCTCTGGCTGGGACCACGCTCTGTCTCTCTCTGTTAAAAATCACCATATATTTTTTCTGTGCTTTTCAGTGTTTTCCTAGTTTTAAAAATCCCTTTTTTTTCCAAGATTTGACATATACTGGTAGTATGTCTGTGATATTTTTTCAAGGAGCAGCTGAAGTGAAAGAATTAAATAGCAACCCTTTGAAAAGTGTGTTATACTGCTGAATTTTCCCATAATAATTTTGATAATGACGTCCTCCTTATGGTAGCTTTTTTCATGGGTTGCAATTCTGTCTGATTAGATAATGAAAATCAGGGAACATTCATTAGAACTTACACCTTTCTTCTTCATTTAGAAAAGCTATTAAATTATATTTTTTTAGCTGTCATGGAAGTATGGACTATATGCATGATACACTTTTTTATCCAAATACACATCATGTTATATTTTATATAATTAGAAACTCCTGATGTGCTGTTGTTTAACTTCTCTAAAACTAACAGAAAGCAGGAACTTTTGTTCTAACTACATTGAACTGGATGCATGTGTGAGTTTTTGAAAGAGGGATTTTATATACGCATATCTATTTATCTGCAATTTCATTCATTATAAAATAATTTATTAGAACATAATTAAAATAGTTTTGATGAACCTGGTCTAACAGTATTATCATCAATATTCAAATGCTCTTGTGCTCTCCCACTGCCATTGAAGGAAAAAGCATTTATGTTGTTAGAGTAGCTTGTGTTAGAATTCACAGCTGGTGACAAACTTCCTGATTCTGTGATTCTTCAGTATGTCTACTGCTCCCAAGGTGTTATTCATCTTTCATCATGTTAGATGGTTGTCATTTAGACTTAAAACACTCTACTTCTAATCTTTTCTTGAAGCGTCCTTTGTTAGTTAATGGAGAAGGCTTCTGCAGACATTAAATCATACAAACCCTTTTCGGAAATATGCTTTATAATGAGCTTATTTATCTTTTGAGAGAGTCTGATTCTCCCTATCATTAGTTTAAAACACTAAATTTTATGACTGGGATGAACCCTTATTTTCCATACACAGTTCTGAGGGATTTGTCAGACATATAAGGTACACGTGAACAATGCATGTGAGAGTATAGGAACTGACACCTGTTTCAGTGACCCTGAAATAGAAGTTTGTAATACAAACCAATTTTTCAGTAAATAGTAAAGGCAAGCATCTTTTGGTGGATGATGAAAATCCCTTTAATTCTTTCCCTCCATACAATTCATAATGACTCAATATGTATTACCTAGCAGTTATGGTGGATGATTGAGATCTGCAGACTGTCTACAAATCGTTATACTCACTTGCATGATAGTCTGTGCTATCCAGAGATTGTCAATCATCAGGTAAAGAAGTGTTAACCTTAATTGCTCCTCTCCAATCAGGCAATTGTTCTTCATAAATCTGGGACTTGGGTTACAGACAGATGAGCATTATAAAACTGAGCCATAGGTTGCAACATCATGGACAGCCAGGTTTGCATATTTGAAAGTCCATTAGCTGACACTGTAGAGCTTTCACTGTAGAGAAATACAAGTCACTCTCCTCATTCCCATCAGGCATGACATTTTTACCTGCTATTTCCAAAAGATACAATTTACTTTGATATCTGTCTCCCTGAGTTGGCAATGCTGGAGAATGGCATGACTAGGAACACGTCTCTACCTCCACTAGTCAGTGGAGGTCACTGGAAGACCAGTTTGATTTGTTTGAGATCTACATGGTAGGGCAGATACTTGGCTTTCTTCTCATGATCACTCTTCTCAGGCAGTCTTCCAGCAAAAATGTGTAACACCATGCTTCAAGTTCACTTTACATCTTAGTTGCTAAGTAGAGATACAGTAATAGTCACAGTTAGTTCCAACTGTCTACAGCTAAAGCAAATTTTGAGGAGAACCTTTCATACTCAACCATTTTTAAACATTATACTAAGAAACACATATTTGAAAAAAAAAAAAACGAAACAAGTAAAATCCCCATAAAAGATTAAGATGTTGGAAAGATTAAGATGAAAGACGCCCCAACTCCGTATGTTTCTGTACTTATAGTTAAAAAGAAACAATTACAAACAATTCTGAAACATTTAAGAGTGATTGAGAATTTTAGGTTTTACAACACAGAAGGCAGTCTCTTAAATCAATTCAGTTTTCCTGAGATAGCTGAAGATTCTGCATGAAAAAATTTGCAAGCTAAAGTTAGTGTAAATCTATATTTTATTCATAAGCAGCTATGCATTCATCTGCATTCATTGCTGGTGCAGTCTCATCTTCAGTGTGCAGTTCTGGACCTCAAAATTTAAGGTTGTTCAAGTCCTTGAATGCAACCAGAGGAGGACAGCAAAGCTGGTGAAAGGCTAGAAGGCATGTCTTGTGACTAGTGGCTGAGGAATTTGGGTTTATCTAGTGTCCTAAGGTGATGTGTATATCCCCAGTCATCTGTTGGGTGCAAAGGGGAGGGGAAGCGTGGTTTGTTTTTCCCCAGGAAAACTCTGCTCCTCGGAGTGACCTTGAAAGTGGGGGAGTTGGAACATGGCGAGACAGAGAAAAGCTCTGCTTTTTTTCTTTTTCTTTTTTTCTCTCCAAAGTTAGTGGTAGCGTAGTTAGCTAGATCTTGTAGAATAGCTGAAATCTTTTTTTCCTTTTCTTTCTTTTTTTCCCTTTTTTTTCCCTCTCCTCAGAACTGTTCCAGTCTCTCTGGATGGAGGACCTGGGGGAAGTGCCGGGGGGCCTCCACCTGGGACCCACCCCACCAAGACCAGCTGGGTGCAGTAACTCCTTTTCCTCCCAGCACCAGAGGAACGTAGCCAAAGAGCACAGTGACTACCTCCAAGGGGAGGACTTCTCTAAGTTTGTCATGTCTCTCTAGAGTGGCACAAAACTCTTGTCATCGGGTATTGTGCTGGGAGTGCTTTGCCTGTTTAATAAACAGGTTTTTTTCACTTCTCTCTGAGGAAGTCTTTCCCGAACCAGTTGGGGGAGGGGAGGGAGTGCCCTGTAGTAGGTTTTCTGCCTGAAACCAGGAAATCTAGTTTGGAGAAAAGGGCACTAGGTGACGAAGAGGAGGCAATCTCATTGCTCTACAGCTTCCTGAGGAGGGGAAGCAGAGACAGAGGCACTGAACATTTCTCCTTGCAATTCAGTGATGAGACACGTGGGAACAGTTCAAAGCTCTGCTGGGGAGGTTTAGACTGTGCATTAGAAGTAATTTCTTTACCAAGAGGGTGTTCAGACACACTGGAAGAGGCTTTCTAGAAGAGGAGGTTCATGGCCAAGGCCTGTCAATGTTTTCAGAGGCATTTGGACAGTGTCCTTACAACATGTGTTAACTTGATCGGTCCTGAATTGATCAGGCAGTTGGATGATTGTTTTAAGTCCCTCTCAACAGAAATATTCTATTCTATTCCATTCTATTCTATTCCATTCTATTCTATTCTATTCTATTCTATTCTATTCTATTCTATTCTATTCTATATGTCAGTATATTCCTGCATCTGTCTACCTTGAAAAAGTATATGCTAAGCTTTTACTTAAGAGTTGGATTTAAAAAAAATAATAATGATCCTGGTGATGTGTTGGATCAGTAAGCTGTGAAAGAAGATATTGTAAATAAATGTAATTTTGCAAAATTAGTGTAGTGAGAATATTTACCAGTAATACTTCTCCCAGTAAAGAGTGTTACAATAATAACACTTCCTATATCTTGAATGTAATAGTGAAGGCTGCTGGAATAAATACATTTTTAAGGGTGTAAATAGAGGTAAAATTTCAATCTAGTCTACAAACTGAAAAAGCTCTCAGATACAATTTAGGAATTGATACTCACAAAACACTTGATTCTGCTTCTGCTCTAATCCATGTAGGTTTTACAAGCATGCTCTGATGACTTCATAGTTACCATGATATATACTCACATCAATGAGAAGAAAGTCAAATCCTTCCCTTGATTTTTAAGTCTTTACTTCTCATATTCATTTTCCTACATCTCCGTCTTTTTTTAGGCCTTTTTCTTGTACCTTGAGTTCTCTTCCTGATCATGAGATTAAACTGAAATTAGTTTACCTAATTAATATCAGTTACCATGTATATATCCATTTCAATCAAAATTAAAATATAATCAAAACTTTGTCAGATAGTAAACTTTGTGTTGTCTTTCCAAACTTACCATCTGTTTTCAAATGAAATTTGTTATTAGGTTATCAATCAAAATGTGATTGATCACAAACAAATCACAACAAATATAATGATTGTATATTTCAGGGTAAATAATGAAGTCCTATGTTTTAGCATATTTACAATGTGATTTACTTGTGTGTATATCCTTGTACATCCTTGTACTTAATATATGTATAAATCTTGAGCCAGACTTTTTACTATTTACTTTTCTGAAGCACCAGAATAAAGTCCATACTATCCATATTAAAAGAAGCTGTAGTAAAATATAAAAAAAGTTGTGGTAACTTGACAGAATTTCCAAACAGACTATCTGGAATTTTTTTACCACTTTATTTAGATATATTTTAGTCAAGCCTCCTGTGAGCAAACCTCATAAGATTGAGATCTGTATTGTTTTGAAGGCTTGAATAATTTACTAAAGCTGTCTATTACAGCAGAAATACACTGGGAAACCAATCTTTTATAAAGACAACATGTCAAGATGCCTTTGTATTCTCTCTTTATATTTGAAATTTTGCCAATAGTAAAAAAAAAAAAAGGAGGGAATTGTGACTCTTCAGTTACAGGTAACAGCAATGATGCATGGTTATCAGATACAGAGTTAAATGGTGTGCTTCGGGCTTCACTACTGAAATTGCAGCAGTGCAACATGCAATGCTGCCAAATTTACTGAAGCCAGAGCAAATCACATATGTAGTCATCCCTGAATTAAATATATTATGACACTGGTCAAACTGCAACATAAGGGAGTCTTCTGTTTATTGATGAAAAAAAAAAAAAAAGCTTTTGGAATAATCAATGTGAAATACTGATATAATTTTCTACCTAATATTAAAATTAATAGCAATATGTAGAGTCTAAAAAATGGAAAATCCCAGAGTAAAGAAAAGACAAGTTGTCACCAGTTTCATCCACTAGGAATAAACAACTTTTAGATTGCTTGAAAAGACTTCTTATTTAATTTTTCTGCCAGTGACAGATAGTTACATTGTTGAATCCCTATGAGTAAAAAATAAACACAAACCTCATTGACAAATGACTGCAATTCAGACCATCTTACAATCGCTGCTATTCTAGGCTTATTTATACATGTGAAATATGTATAAATATGTATAAATATCCACAGTAGGTACCAGAATAGAAATATAAGATTTTTGAAATGAAGAGTATATCTTCTAACTATTCAGTCATTTGATAAGAATTATCAAAAAAGAACAAAACAAAAAAACAAAACAAAACAAACCACCACAAAAAACCAAACCAAAAAAAACCCACAAAACCCACACACAAAAAATCCAACTCCTTAGTTGGATTTTTTGAATATGAAAAAATTTCTTCATTTTTCATACTCTTCCATGAATTCCCTCTTGCCATATCTGTAGAGAAAAGCTCCAAGGAACTGTGAGGAAAAAACCTCAAACTGTTTTTGTACATTTTTATGGCATGTTTATATTATTTCACATTTTCATGGCATGGCCTCTGCTAGACAAATGCAAAATATGCCTGTATAAGTACAGTGGAAGCCAAATATTTGATGTTGCACTGAAAAGGCAAAGAAAAGAAAATTATGAAAAAGAAAATTATAAGAAAGTTACAAATAAGTACCCAAATATAAACCTATTGCATATTTAATAAGTCCAATTCCCCTCAGTTTCATAGTTTTGGTCTTCCTAATGTTGTTACTTCCAATTATGGTCCAATTGCTTTCCACAACACAAATACTACCCTCTTCATTCTTCCAACAATCCAACAAATCTTATCAAATCTAGGTCTATTATTTTAATAGACAGAGACTCCCAGATTCCTGGTGTTTCAGCAGCTGGACTGGAGGAAGTCTGGGCACATAATAACTTTCACAGGAGTTGCCTAAGCAACAGATAAGGAGATCTTGGTGATGCCTTAAGCTTTAGCTTTCATAGTTTCAGATTCTGTGCTGCCTATGGGATGTACTTCTGAGCCTCATATTAACTGCTGGTAAGGTAGACAAAACAAATCATTTTCCTGCTGAAGACCAAGGGCAACTTTCAGCCCAACAGCATAAACAACAGTGGATTGAAGAGAGAAAAGAAGAAGGCTGGGACCTCACAACCTGAAACTGTAATTGGACAATTAAACCCCAATATGAAAATAGACCAAAACTTATAAAAATGTAAAATCTCGTGATGGGTCAGCCATTTTGCGACCATTCTTAATCCACCTTGGGTGTAGCCCTGGTCAAACTCCTGTCCTGCCCAAGGTGGATCCTGGAGGCCTTTCAATAAATACCTACTTTATTCTCTAGCTCTGTCCAGTCTCTGTTTCAGGTCAGCCTTCCCAAGGAGTCATAGGAAATGTAAATTCCTAACATCAGCAAAGAGCTCATTGATGGAGAAGAAATATGAAACACAATCATTTTTCTAAAATTATATCTTTTTCCAAGAATAACTTTATTCTTGAAAGTAATTCCTTCTCCTCTTTATCTGTGACCCTTTTATCTGTGACCCAGCAACTTTTCAACCCTTCGGTTTAAACTCTTAACAACTTCTAAAACTGTGTTTCATGGATACATGAAAATAGTGCTAACAGTAAAGAAGAAATGTGGTATGTTTAGAGGTGCCTGTATATATTCCTCCTTGGACTTGGTTCTGTGGCAATATAGGAATTTATATATAGTTTCAGCTGCAAAAATAATATATATAATAGTTAAAGAGTTACAAAAACTAACTCTGCATCCCAGATAATTATACTAGCTTCAACAGCATCCCTCCTTTTAGCTTTGATAGATACTGATTCCTCACATAATGTAGGACAACTTTAACAGCAGTTTAACTGTGAAACTAGAGAAAAGAATTGCATCAAATGGAGGAAGACAAGTAGGCTAAAGAAACAAATTGCTTTGGTCTTCCACTGTCATTAAGACAGATACATTCTGAACAGAAGTTATTATTTTTACTATTTTCCAACAGAAAAATTTTATGTTGAATATCTCGCTATATTTGTGAACTGCCCTGGATACTTAATAATTCCAGGAATCTGGTGAAAATATTTCTGTGCTACACACTACATATCACTTATTCTCTGCAGAATAACATGGTTTTCTGAACAGCATGATTTCAATCATGATAAATGTGATAAATCCGGGGATAAAACTTAGAAATACGGTGCCACAGATTGCTGTAAAGAAAAAAAAAATTAAAAAGCAGATACAAGGGTTGAGTTGTTACAAGTTCAAAAAGCTCCTTTTTGTTCCTGAGACTCAATTTTGTTTTTGAAAAATTGTCATCTTTTTCATCCAATAGCAAAGATATGGAATTTCACAGTTAGTGTATGGACCTACTTGCTTGACTTTATAGACTAAGTTGGTGTGGGATGGATTGTTGTTTATTTGCTAATTTTCAAACCGACTAGTTCTGATTGTAACACAATTCTGATTGTAAAACTCTGCCTCTATTCTCTTTGAGTTGTATAACTCATTCAGGTCATTTATTTGATGAAACAATATGCCTTTAGAAATCTTCAGGCCTAGGAGTGTGAATATTGGACAGGATCATGTTTATAACAGAACAATAACACTGAATCTGGGTCCATTTTGAAATCACTGTATCAATAACAAAAATATTTCCCTAGTCATAAGTGTTAAATATAGAACTCATAAGCAAGATCACTTTTCTTCTGCTTAGTCTTTTATGTGATTTTTTTTTTCCTTAGACAAAAGTAACTTAAATGGCTCTAAACATTCCTAACCAGTGGTTTAATGTTTTCCAACATGCTGAGCTACTACTGGATTCTGACTATTCTTATTTAACGAGCACTCAGCATGAATGGAAATGATATTACTTATTTAGGATTTTGAATAAGAATATAAGAGACTAATTCTGACACTTTCTAAAAAAGAAAAGTGTATTGTGTTTTTTTAGCCAAACATTTTAATGTAAGGAAACACTTTTTAGAGGAAAATTTTAGAAAGACACTTTTAAAAAATTTATTGGTTGCTATGAAGTTAAATATTTTGTTGTTTATTCAATCCGTAGGCTTTTGCATTAATTTTTTTCAAAACTAGAAACTCTTGAAATTTGTAATTATACTTTGTTACATCCAAAATAAACTCCTTCTGTAGAGATTTCTGTTGTATTGTCTTTGAATGCCAAAATATGATTTATCTCTACATCCAGCACCAAGAAAGGCAAGGGAAAAACATCCAAGTACTGTATCCCACAAATTTTTTTCTGGTCTTAAATTCATTGTCTGTAAAATTCCCCTTAGTTATTTAAATCTCTCATGATCAAATGAAAGACTACACTTTCATTCAAAAATCATGTGTTTGGTTGCCATACCACTATCATATTTGCAGTTTCATGGCATGACTTTAAAATAGTTTCAGAAACAGCTCTAATTAAAACATTCATTCCCTATTTTTTAATAACATACTGCATATCTCACTGATTAATACACACTGCTGATTTTCTGTGGAACAATATATAATACTGATATTTGTTCAGACATTTCTCTAGGGCTTGTATAAAATATTAACTTTTTAAATGATATATTCTTTTACAAAATATCAAGGCACATCAATTCTGTACTAATGGTCATTATGGTGTTTTATGCATTTCACTTGTCTCATGGTGATAGCCTTTATGCATTTCCATAAGTTAACCTAGAATAAAGCTTGAAAACTGAGTCAAAGTCCTCTCGTTAAGGAGTTTCTTGAAAGACTGATGCAAATGCAGGCAGTGTCGTCCTGTTGATGATTTATGTCAAGGATTTGCTGAAGTTCAAGAATGAGCTATATGGCTGGAAGATGTAAACTTTAATGAAGGAGTGTGTATTGCAAGTAAGAGCATCAAGTATGAGAGTTTAGAGGACAGTGCTTCTTGATAAATGTATTTTCATTTGTCACAGTAAAAGGTAAAAGAGGTTAATGCCTTTCACTTTGCTAATAGATTTTCTTTATTAAATCTATGACTTAAGTTAGATGTATGGGAAACTCTAGGCAAATGTATTTGGAATATTTTAACACGTCGATTTTATTTGCTTGATTTTTTTAATCCTTTTTTTACTTTAAATATGGTCTTCTCATTTAGGAAGTGATATGTGGATTCATCACATACATAAGAACAATCCAGACCTCAAGCTTTGTTGGTACCTAGCCAAAAAGGAAAATAACTATTTCTGAGGTGGTAAAACACGTCTTTTCAATTACTGCCAGTAAAACACTGTTTTAGCATGCAGGCGGACATAACTTAACAATCCTTGTATTTTTCTTTGATGATCACAAAGTTTTTGAGCGTTCTCAAACTTCTTTACAGGGTTGACAAATTGCTCACAAGAGCTTATGGCATAGCTAAAGGATTGCATTTCTCTTTTGCTAGGAAAGCTTTATATTTCTCTCCAGCTTGGAGGAATCTCCTTCTTGCACATTTTGCTGCACAAGGCAGACACAGAGCAGAACTTTATTCTTACTGATCTATCATTTGCAGTAATTGTCTAACACCTGACTTGGTCTATCGTTTTTACATCTTCCATTTTATTCTATTTTGAGCAAGAATCTCTAACAACTCTATTGCATTCAAAGTTATTGCCATATTATGTTGGAAATCAAACCTCACCTCTTAATATTAATTCCTAAAATTTGACTCAGTCTATTTTAAATCTGAAGGAACAATCTGGTTCACCATGCAAAAAAAAAAAATCAAATGTAGTATAAAAATGCCTGCAAGCTGCTAGGCATCAGAAAGTAATTGTCTTTTGATCAATATTCATAGTCACTAACACTGAAAGGTTTAAAACTGCCTTACCACACAGTATATTTTAGAGTTAACAAGTGCAATCATACTTTTGGAGAGGAATTTCAAGGGCTGTTAGGCCTTTTAGCTTCTGACTCAAAAATAATAAAAGTATGGATCTTTGAAAAGTAGTGTTGTTCATATATATATATTTCAGTCATTTTTGCATGGTGTTTTTTACAGATAAAGTTGCATTCTGTATACAATTTAAAAAAAAATGAAACAAGTACAAAACAAGAATAGGGCCATAGCTGAGGGATAGAGAAAGAAGAAATAATAAGGAAGAAGACGGGAACTGTCACTTGTGGGTTTTTTTTCTCCCAGATCTCATGAAGAAAGATTGTGAATATATTTAGTTTTCTTTTTAAAGTGAAGCTGGAAAAAAAAAATTCAGAGTATTAGGCCTGTAATCCTTATCATATTAATCTGTTTTACTGTCTTGTTTTAAATGTTCATCCTTTTGACTGATTTATGTTTGAAATGTTACTTTAGGCCTTTCTAAATCATTAAAATATATATTTATAAAGTTATTTCAATGCCTCCCATCAGGTTTTGTTATTTGTTTCTTTTCTCCTTAGCTGTCTGTGCTTTCTTTCTTGCAGTTTTCATCCTACATGTGTTCCTGACATAGCCAATTTTTAGGGGAACTAGAGACCAAAACATGGAGTTTCCGCCCCATTTATTATCTAACCTAGAAGTCAAACAATCCAAACTTAAGTTACTATGATTTTATAAATTTAAGCCCCATTTATTTCTGTTTAATACAAACTGTGTACAGGATTTCACAGAATCGCAGAATCGGTAAGGTTGGAATGAACCATTGGAAGTCAAGTAGTCCAACTTCTCTACTCAAGCAGGGCCCCCTAGAGCACGTTATCTAGGATCACATGATAGCAAAGATATTTTTAAATTATGAGGACTCAGTGAAAAAAAATAATGCTTTCCTCATAACACCTGCAACAACATTTTTTGGTAAGTTTTAAAGAAAAGTAATTTGTTGCAACACAGAGCAAAATTTGATATTTGACGTGTCCAAATAAATGCTGTGAATTCCCAAGAGATAGAGTTCTGAGCAGGTAAACAAAAATGTTTTGCAAATCTGATTGGCACCTCTCAGCTATTTCTCTAGGGGTATCATCAGCGTAACTTACCAATAGGATACATAATTTTAGGATGATATTTATTCTCTTTTGAAAGCTGTAATTATTGAATCAACTAACAGCTTTTTTTTTTTTTCATGGAGATCTGATTAGTTTCCTTATTTAAAAACTCAAGCAATAGCTCAAAATAAGACACTATTGAAAACCAGAATAGTTTTGATGAAGTCTGTTGATGGATGTTGACATAATCATCAAGAGTCATTTAATTAAAAAGAAAACTGAAATCAATAAATTGAAGCTTGCCAGAAGCTAAATAAATGGCACTAGAAATCCTTTACTAAAAATTAATCTTTAAAAATAACAAAATATATTTTGAGGTAGAAAATAAAGATCACTCATTTATCCTGATTGAGTAGATTTACAATTTTTTTTATTCTATAAGTATTTAATAATGTGATGACATTGTAAAATTTTTATTATACTGAAATTAGTGCATAAGATTTATATTGTAATGAAAATATGTAATGAGTAAATACCAAACTGTATGCAGGAAAAAGTTAAGAATAGAACTTGATCTTTTTTGCAATAATCATGTGCAACTGGAAGTCTGAATCTGTCAAGCTACCTCTAGTCTGTAAGCTAGCCATGACCATAGCCATAATCTTCATAGGTCATTGTCTTTAGAGCTAATGAAGTGTATGGTCACTGACCTCTGTGCCAGTCCATCAACACTCTGAATTCACCATTATGACAGATGCTTTGTGGATTATACGGTTATGTGTGTATATGCATATGCTTTCAGTAAAGGAGACAGTACTAAGTAAACTGCTGGCAAAATTTCAAAATTTAGGTTAAAAATCGAAAAAGAAAGTCTTCTTGGTATTAAAGTATCTAAAACATCTAACTTCACATGTAACATTTTGATTGGGTTAAAAATGACTTTAAGGTCCAGATGCTATGGATACTTAAACATTTTTCTGCTATTTCTTAATGGTCTTCTGTTCATACTTGATGGAAACTATATAAATAGGGAACATTTGAAGGACCCATACTCCAGATTCAAGCTTATGAGGAAATTCTGCTGCTCCTGATGATCTGCCACGTAAGTTCTGTTCTGCTGAAATTACTATATTGGGCCACAAACAAGCAAGATTCTTTGAGATATTACAGGCAGCTTAATAATGGGGCAGTTTATTAAGACTAAATTAAGAGGACCTCAGACTTATCATTAATCATTAATTTGAAATTGTTTACAGTTATAAAAGAAAAAAAAAAGTTAGAATGCAAGCTAGAATTGAACAATTTTTTCCACTCAGTATCCAGTATATTTTTCCTGTTGTGTCACAACTTACTTTTTGCTTCTTCTAATTTCCGTTTTGCATTCTGACATTTCTTATGTTAGCAAATTGAGCTGTACTCTAAGAAACAGTTTGTGTGGCCGCTCATTCAGTAGGGAATTATTCAAAATTAATATGGATGACAGTATTTAGCCAATAGAAATATCCATGACTGGTTTACACAAAAAAAAAAAAAAAAATCAAACCCCAAAAAACCAATTAGGAGTACTAATTGCTTTCCTAAGTAGCAGAAAAAATGAAAACAAACTGGGTGGTTATGATTTTATTTGTGTTTTCAAATCTTACTGTGTTAAGATTTCTTTCACAATGTGTTGATGAGTCCACTCAATATAGGTTTTACAAAATGAATCACCAAATGAGAGCACTTGTCACTGCAAGATTAAAATGCTTTCCATTAGATTCCCTTTCTGTTTGCTTTAGAGGTTTTTGGAGAACAGTTGCTCATCCTTTAAGTTCCAAATATATTAGTCATGGGACATCACTTAACGTATTTACTTTACTACAGTGTGTCGAGTAAAAGACTCAGAGGAGAAAAAAGAAAGTAATTTAAAGTAATTTAAGTTGAAATTACAAAGAAATAGAATAACTACTAGTAACTAGATTAATAGACTACTAGAATAAAACACACTAAAACTTTATACTGTCTTTAGTCTCCCCAATGCAAATGTTTCACATTCAGGTTGATTGCCATATCAAAATATTTTCACTAGCACCACAATGCAGGCAGACACTTTTATTCAATACAGGTGACACAGAAGACATTAAAAGCAATTTTTAAAAAAATTAATACAGCTTGTCTTCTCTGTGAAAAATATTTCAGTTTTATTTTCATCTAGTTCAAATTCTGTTGCCTGAATTACCTGAACAATTAGAGCTTGGAAGTACAAATATAAAAAAAGATCCTAAAAAACCAGAAGGACAGAGTCACTTCAAGATAATTTTTGTCTGAAATGGGTTGTCTTTTACTAGTCACTGACATTACTGAGCTGGTGAATCTTGCACAAATATACAAATGGATTGATATTATGGTAGTTATTTGGGGGGTTTATAAAATACAAGGTTCTCTGATGAGGATTGTAAATTGGCTTGCTAAAAAGAAAATTGTTTTAATGAGTTCTTAGTCATTAACAAGATTCCAGATAATGTTAGGGGAGGAATGATTTCCCATAATCTGTCAGAGAGAAATGGTAGTAGAAATACTGCCACAGAAGTAGTGGCACTACTAAATCAAAGAATAAGATCAAGACTGACTCCTAAAAACATTTAAAAGGATTTTTTTTTTTCTTAATGACAAATGGAGAGACCCTGGTATATTGCTCAGAATAGGAACTAAATTTAAAAAACAGTACTTTGTTCTTAAGGTGCTGTTCTATATAGATGCAACATAAGGACATTAAAAGTGAGGTTTTGGCCAAAATGAGGAGTGCCTATCTACAAAGTCTATTAAAGAAGCTGGTGGGGACTTTTAGGAGGCTCTTGTTTGGTAGAATAATAAAAGTATGAAAAGTATTAGTTTTCAACAGATTCCTCTGTTTTCAAAGAGAAAGGTAATAGCTGTAAAAATGTGTAGCTAAGTAGTTGAACTCTCTTGAATAATAAGTTTTAGCTCCACAGTAATCACTAAGCACTTTAAAAATATTATTTTTTTAACACTACTGGTTTATATTTGAAATAAAATGTCTTTACTGGAAAAAGGGAATTTATTCCAGGAAAATTCCAAACATTGTATCATGGATAATTTCCCTGGAAAGGAGAATGTTATTTCAGAACTATCTATGAGCAGAAATTGTTAGGTAAATACTTTGTGTGATGTCTATCAGTTAGTCTTTCAGAAGCTCTTTCTCGTCTAACTTCAGTCTTCATAGAATTATGGTAGCTGGAACCCAGGTAATTTGAAAACTCAATTGTTATAACACTTTTATATATGCATATTTATGTTATAGAAACAGTTTCTGTTTCAATAGATATCTTCTATTGTCTACACATGACACAATAAGGTACACAAGTCAAAATTCAAGGTTTCCAATACCATTGGGAGTAAAATAATATCATAGTCACTATATGTGCTTGGAACAAAGATAGTTTAGTGTGTTCTACAGCACAGCATGTGGAATTGTAAGAGGTATTTAAGACAGTGATAATTGAATTTTTTCTGCAACAATACATTGTCTGTATTGTTGAGAAGACCTCAAGACTTTATCAGAGGCAGAAAGTTTCTGTGGTATAAGTGTCTGAGCAACTGACAGCCTTTTCTCCTCGTTTACTTCAATTTTTTTGATTGTCATAGTATTCTCATTATCTCTAGGATGTGGAAATAAATCCATATATAAGAAAATAGTAGGACTGCAATCCATCTACATTTTTTCTGAATAAAAATCTGGAGCTATTGATTCCCATCTTTTAACTATTTGTCTTGGTTACTCTTTAGATATTTTAAGAATACACTGAATGAAAACCATCCCAGAGAACATCTTTGCTTGTAAATATAAATATCTGTATGTTACAAAAATTGTGCATACCCTTGTTTTGAATATGGAGGAGCACTTTAAATTCAAATATTTTTTGTGAATTTGCCACTATCAAATTTTTTGTATACTACAATCTATCTGCCTCAGGCAAAGAAGAGAAGAGGAGACTCTTTCTAACACCTATTAGTTTCTTCCATCTCTCCCTGGGAAATAAACAGGTCCACTTATTGACATGTAGACCACTAGACCTGGCAAATTATTAAAGAGAAAAAGGAGAGAAGTGCAGAAGTGCTAATTATAAAAAGCTATAAGCACACAGGGGAAAAAATAAAAAGAAAAAAGAAATGAACCTGATTTAAAACTCAAAACATTGGCACAAGATCATGGAAAAGTATCTGAACAAGTTCAATTAACTTGACACTGCAACTACCTTTGGTAAGATGCTCAAGGAGTCAGGCTGGCAGTCATTTTAAAATAAAATTCCTAGCTGTTGAAAGCAAACAGATATTTATCATATTAAATCACAGATCTTCAGTTTCAGCTGAAGGAAATGTTCAATATCCATTTTCTCTGGGTAGAATGTTACAGATTTTTTAATAGCTGAACATCCTTTTTTTTTTTTTTTTTTTTTTTTTTTTTTTTTTTTTTTTTTTTTTTTTTTTAGAAATAAAAGAGTGAGTACTTGAATGCATCCTGATGGGGACAAGAAAGATAGTGACAGGGATGGAAGGAGTCTTCTGTGAAGAGTGGCTAGGGATTTGGGTTTGTCCTTTTCAGAGACAAGGAGAGTGAGGAACAATCTCATTGCTTTTTACAGCTTCCTGAGGAGGAGAAGCAGAGAGGGAGGTGCTGAGCTCTTTTCCTTGTTATCCAGTGATAAGACACATGAGAGTGGTTCATAGTTGCATCACTGGAAGTTCAGACGGCACATTAGGAAGCATTTCTTTACCAAGAAGGTGGTCCAACACTGTAATAGACTTCCTAGAGAGGTGATCATTGCTCCAAAACTGTCCATGTTTTTAAGAGGTATTTGGATAATGTCCTTAAAAACAATTTTATCTTTTGGTCAACCCTGAACTGGTCAGGCAGCTGGGTGAGATGATCATTGTGGGCCCTTTCCAATGGAATTATTCTGTTCTATCTGATTCTATTCTGTTCTGTTCTGTTCTATTCTAGTCTATTAAAAAAAAAAAAAAAAAAAAAAAAAAAGAAAACCCCCAAAATAAAACACCACCAGTTTAGCAATAATATCTTATGGAATCCCTGAAGTGAACAAGTTTTAAATTGTGGTAGTATTATTTGTGTCAATTTGATGTATGAGAAATAAATACAGAGCAATCTCAAACTGAAAATTTCTTGACAGCTAGATATGTGTCAAGGAGCAGCAGAAACAAAGTTTTTACAAGAGGGAAGGCTGCTTAGGATCCAGGGTGACAGTACAGCCAGTGATGGCCTGAACCATGGTTTAGTGCTGCAGCACAAGCAGAGTGGAACTGAGCTGGTGATAGAGGATACCAAAACCAGTACAGAAACCATCAGCCTAGGCAAGGTGAGAAGTCTGGTTCAGGTCTTTCCAACCATCTCAGCACAAGCAGGAAAGACATCTGAGCACAGGTATAACTGCAGTACAGCTCAGACCAGGAATGGAGGCATTGAATTGAGTAGCAATAGTGCTCTTCACCTGTGTGGAGAGAAAAGGAAGGGGTCGCAGGAAAAGGTGCTCAGGACCACTACAACCTACTAGAATACTCAGGGTCCTAACATCACCTCAGTTTGCATTCTCCTTTATCTAAAGAATGATAGAATGAGTTGATTAATTTGATTTGTTTATCAGTGCTTTCTGGTGTTTGTATAATATTCCTTGCAAATTTCTACCACAATAGGGAAATTGAATGTGCACAATCATATTCAAAAATAAGAGCTGATCTTCCTCATCTGTTCAGCACATTCCTGTCACACTCATTTGTAGTGTGTTTTAATAGCTTGATGGTAGAAATATTTCTTTAGAAAAGATTCTGGAAAGCAAATTTTGAGTACATGCTTATCCCTCCACCCTAAGAACAGAATAAGTATATACCCAGCAACCTTTCTGTAACTAATTCCATAACATCAGGTATATCTCAAAGGTATTCTCTTTGTGTCAGAATGTTTTGTTCTGACAAAATGAGGACAAGGACAGGTGAAATAATCTGAAAAAATAGGTTAACATCAGAAACTGGAAATAAATGCAGTGTTTTTTTGGTTTTTTTTCATTAAAAAATGTTTCTTGAGATTTATGTCTTTGACACTGAGAGAATAATAAATAGGTGTCTCTCCAGTAGGTATAGACCATTGCTTAAAATTAACAGGAAAATCTTTCTTCCAAGATGAAAAAAATTAACTTCCTACTGGAATTTAATGCAAAATGTAGATTTTTATTTAGTTTTTCTTCAGCATCTGCAAAAATTTGGAACTGATAAAACATTTCTATATGTATTCCTGACATGCTGAGTAAGATATTTTCATCAGCCTACACTGCAAAGTATTTTTGGGGTAAAAAAACCATGGTCATTATAACCCTTTGCTTTCTCAGTTAGGTGGTTTTAACTAACACATTGTAATTGAAATTTTGAGGCTTGCCTGATTCTCAGACAGGCTACAGCATGTTTGGGTGTTTTTTGTTTGGGTTTTTAGAGTATGGGGGATGACTTTTTTGGGGGTTTTTGTTTGTTTGTTTTTGGATTTTTTTTGTTTGGTTTGTTTGGGTTTTTTTGGTTTGTGTTTTTTTTTTGGTTTTGGTTTTTTTTTTTTTTCTGTGTGTGTGTTTTGTTTTGTTTTGTTTTTTTCTTCATACAGACAGATGAAACCAAGAGGCCTAATTCCCGTAGAAAGAAAGAGATGTTTCTCAAAACCTAAAAGGTTACCTAAAGAAGTGTCCTGAATGATAGAAAATTTGTCCATCCGTTGGAACTATCAAATTGCTGATGAGTTTTCATCCTCCTGCTGAGATA